>CM062819.1:1603446261-1606259448 GCA_031772625.1 Pinus tabuliformis
ATGATGACGAAATGCAGCACAACGATGAGGTGAAGGAGTCAACTTGGAGAACAGTTGAAGCAGCATGTCTTCAACTAATCTCATGTATCATCTTCTTAGATATGATCTATGCTCTTATCTAGATAAGTCAAAGTGTTGACTTCTATTGTAAATGTACTATCTCTCTCTCTCTGTTGAACTATTGAAGAACATATAAGAGGAATTGATCAAGGGTTTCCCCACATTGGGGTTTGTCCCTGGCTAGCGCCACATCTTGTGTCCTCTTGTCTTGGCTTGTCTTCTGCGATTTATGTTTATGCTCTATCTGCAGTTTACTTTAATGGTGATGTGATTGCTAATCTAGAAAAGATATTGAGCTAACTGTGAAAATTGAAATAAATTGTTCTGAGCATAGAACATACCTAAAATTAACACTACTTCATTGGTATGAAAAGGTATAAATGTGATATATATTTTTAGGTTTCATCTCAGCGATTTGTTTTAAAGATATGATAAAATCACTATGGCATCATTCCTAGAGAATATGTATGCCAAGATGTACCCTACTTTAGTTTGCTCAAGTATTCTTGGATTTCCGAGTAAGGCCTCTCTAGGGTGGCTGGAGCATATGTTCCAATGTTTCATGGGGGTAGTCATTTCGCTGCACAACATGTTGCATTAATTAAGGACCATATTTCAAAGTTGAATGTAGTACATGAAGATATTATGATAAGGATATTTGCAAAATCCTTGTTAGATGATGCAAAACTATAGTTTGAAAATCTTTGTGATCCAGGTGAAAGATCTTCATTTGCAAGACTCATCAAAACATTTCACAAGGACAGGAATATCAACTAAAAGGAAGAAAAGCAAATTGAGGACCTAGCTAATGAATCCTTAGCAGAAAATTATGAATCTATCGACTGGATTAAAGTCTGCCATGAAAGGAAGAGATAGATCTAATCCTAGTCTTTCATAGTGTTATCACTCCAATATTTCTTTAGTGTTGGAGAAAGAAATGATTAGAGGTAACCACAAACCAACTTTGGAGATTAGGATCTAGCCTTCCTAATCTCAGAGAGGGCTCTCTCTTTTCTATTTAACTTTGTTTAGTTATTTGATCTTAAGCTAGTTATGATTGTGCCTGGGTTTTGATTTAGATTTGGTGGTGGGATCACTTACTTAGATGAAAGAGGGGTGTCTTTTACCATTGGGCTATGGTGTCAAATGTTAGACAAACAAGACTGGATCAAGTTCTAAAAACAGTGTCTACAAGGCAAGATAGCAGAGTTACTTCAGATCTCAAGGCTGGACGATGAAGTGGTTTTCAATCAGATCCAAAGAGCAATTAAGGGTTCCTTAGGAGGATTCTGAAGAAAGTAAAAGAGGTCAACCGAGATGGGAAAGCAATTAAGGATTCTCAGATCCGGATATCAGAAGAAAACATGTAAATGGTTAATTGTTGAAAACAGAGTGTACTTAAACAAATTCTGAGATAAGCTTCCAGTTAATTCATTCAACTTTAGATAACATTTAAGTTTGTGAAAAACATAAGAGAATAACAAATTGACAAAGAAAATACTTCACTGTAATAGCTCTACACATGAATCCTGTAATGCAATCTCTTTATTACTTGCTCCAGTCCGTTGACTTGAAAATTGGTACAAATGTATAGCAATCCACCCTCAATACTTCGAACTTATGAAGTATTTATACAAAAATAATTTACAAAATATCCCAAACTGTCTTGGGAACTAATCTAGGAGAAAGAAAAATCTTCATGCAAGAAGATAGAGACAACGATTGAACTACTGTTTGTTGTCCCTGTTTATTAGGTTGTGTTGTTTTGAATCTTTGATATTTTGCCTTTTAATCTCTGCTTTTTTGTTTAGTCTTCACGCTAGATGTTCTATTTACTCTGAACTTTCAACTGATACACTTTCACCTGATTCACTTTGACCTGGCTGACCTGTCATTATCCTTTTACTTGCCATTTTTACCTTTTGACTTTCTACAGTAAGTCATTTAATTTCTCCCATGTTTCAACATCTGGTAATTGGATATTCAGCATCTTCATGTAAATCTCATCGACCTCTGTATACTTGGCAAAAGTAGGCTTATTCACAAAAAGGTGTTTTACCTCATGCTGGAGGTAAAACAAATTCTCAAAAGTTTGGTACAAGACCTTGCCAGTAGGTATGCCCTTCATGGATGAAGTATTCACTTGGTCTCTGGCTACTTCTCTGATTTTTCTATTGTAGTCCTCCTGTGTCATCAACTTATCGTTTATTACCAAGGGATTTGGTAAACCTTTTTGCCTCAAAATTTCAAATTTGACCATCAATCTGTTAATGGCCAGTTGCATGGTTTGGCACTTATCTTCCAGGTCTAACATTAAATTCCTCTTGGTGAGGACCCTTTTCACTTCCAAATTGTACCTGTTCTATCAAGTATCTCTAATTCCTGCAGCTCATACTTGTTCTTGGAGTTGAGGAAGTGAATGATCCTTGCCGCTTCCTCTGGCATGTCTCCAAGTTCTGCTTTCACTCTTTGTATGGCTTCTGTACCCTGTTTTATCAAATCAATCTGCTCAAAAATAACTTGGATGGATGGCCAAATATCATTGACAAATTCAATGATATTGGCCCACAATTGTTCCTTAGCCTGATCTAGGGGTTCCTTCAATGTCAGTTCCTTCTCCAGGCTTTTTATTCTTTCGTTCATCCTATTTCTTTCTGCACTTCTTCTTTGTGCATGATTTGGGCAAGCTTGTAGTCAGTTTCCAGACTAGTCATCTTCTCCCTAAGCTTGTTCATTTCAGTAGTCTGAATGGACATTTCTTCCATTGCTTTGACCAACCTGTTTGCCTCATCTCCTGTAGACCATGTTGCTAATGTAGACGGTGTAGAAACTGGCAGTGTTGTAGCCATTGGAGCTGTGGGAGCTAAGGATGTTGCCAAAGTGGAAGGTATTGCAGAGGTCACTGTTGGAATAATAGTGGCAGGGGCATTCTCTAGACTAGCTTGTTTCACTTGTATCAAGCTATCCAATTCCTTCTCCATCTCCTTTAGCTAATCATTCAGTTGTAGCACCAGGTCCATCATCTCCTCGTGATTTTTTTGGCTCTCCAGGACCTTTTTGTCTGTGGGTGTTCCGCATGAGGCAACTTTAATTGTTTCTTAGAGCTGCTATATCCTCATTCTTCTTTTTGATCAACTTTTCAGCAACCTTAATGTCACTCGGATCATGGCCGAGCTGAATGACCAAGTCCTCCAATGACTTGATCCTATTGTCTTTGGCCTGTGAGGAGGCCTTCTCCAATTTGTATTGGGCTGTGATGTTGTCCAGTGAACCCTGTAGCCTGTGTGCAGCCATGGCCTTTCTTGTTAGGGTGGAGTAAATCATCTCTCCAGCCTGTTTATGAAACTCTATCTGGTCAATGGGATGAACATCCCTGGCCAATACCTCAAAATCGGTTTTCCTATAATCAACTGAGGTCTTTGGCTGCGTGAATGAGACCTGCACCTTTCCTGCTTTGATGTCAAAAGCTAACATCAACCTGCTCTGGTTGGCTGGTGTATGTTTGAAGTATTGGGCATATGTCTCAGCCTTTAACTTCTCATTCCTCATCTTTATCTCCTTGTACCTGTCTTTGATGTCTCTTTTCTTTGTCAGCTGGCCTAGTGAAGGATGAAACCTCAACACTTAGTTGTCTCTCAATCATTTGAGTGTTAGAGGTTGATGGTTGTTGTGTCTATCATGAAGTAGTTGTGTCTTTGCTTCTTTGCCCCATTGTTTCAGTGTCAGTGATTTCCACTGAATCAATGTTCTCTTCCTATTCAAACACAAGATTCAACTTAGGCCTTTTCCTGAGTTCAAAGTATTCATCTGTGGTCTCCATGGCAGAACTAGAACCCTCCTCCCTGTTTCTTTTTGGATTCCTCTCCTCATTTGCTAGGGTCTGTAAAACAGGAGGATTACTCATTGGTTCCCCTAGTTCTGGAACCTGCAGGAAAGAGCTCTGGTCAATTTGCTTTTCAACATCAATTAGTGTGTTTTCCACATCTAGCACTGTGTTATCCATGTCAATCAATGTATTTTCCAACCACTCAGATTGGTTGGCAAACTACTCAATATCAAGTCTTGGATGGTGAATGAAAGGTCCCAATTTGACCTTGATTCTCAATTTGTTTATGACCCCGTGAGGGTCATACTGCCACATGAAGTTGTTTCTGAATTTCATATGTTGCAATATATTGTCAGCCTCTGGTCCAGCCTCTCTGTTATTGCAAATGAAGGGGCCCAATTGGTTTTTTATTTTAAACTGGGTATTCTTCCTAGCAGCTAGGAAGTTGACTTCATTTGAATTGATGATTTGCCTAAAATACTCCAGTGCAAATATCCTCATAGCGAGGTATTTGGGCAATTTATAAGGGGCAAGTTGGCATCCATAAACTTTGATTTCAGTGTGGTTCTAGTACAGATACCAGTCTCCCACCTTGTTGTTCTTGGCCAACTGTAACACCCTTTTTATTTCTTGGCTGATTTTGGGTTGAGTGTTACTGGTCAGCATGTTCATGACTAGGTAGACAAATGAATCAATGAAATCTTTATAGGTAAATGTTGTGGAGTATTTCTGGATCAAGGGTGTCCAGTAAACAACTAATCTCTCTTTTCCCTTGGTATCCAACTTCTGGATGCTAACAGAGAATTTATCTACTTGATAATATAAAAACATGTGAAATAACACTGAAGAGTACTTAAAAACTCTTTCAGTTACCAATCTGGTGAACTGTTCATGCATCTTGTTTGCAATGAACTGAGCATAGTTGTATATGACAACAAGAGGCTTGCCTGGGGGAAAAATGGACAGGAAGGCCAGGATAACCTCATCCACATGCTCATCTGTCGTATATACTAGGATGCAAGAGAGCATGGTGATTATATGTCTACCTATCTCTGAAAAATAGTGGCAGCATAAGGTGGACTATCTGTGGGAGTATGGCGGTCTTGTATAATGAAAGTCTAGAAGATTTGTCTCATCTTAACCAGGTCTAGTGTGATATATAGGTCCAATAGGTCTCCGATGGATAGTGGGGTCTCATGAGGGCTAGGTTGGACTTGCAACATTTAGTTGATAGACTCGGGAGTGATTGTGAATAACAACTGCTGATTAGGGGCAACAATAGCTCGTTGGCTAGGGATATAGCAGGCATGACAGAAGTGTATGATATCAAGGAATGGGTGCACTTCTGGGCATAAATACTTGGGTAAATTGGATTCCCACAGATGGATGTCATCGATATGGTTCAGGAATCTATCCTTACTCTAGCAGTGGAGCTTCAGAAGGTAGGTTGGTGAGGCAGTATCTTTTATCTGGAAATCCCTGTCTGCTAGTGCCAAATGATCGATGTCCAGGTGAGCGGTTGACATGGGTCTTACGTCCAGAGAGGTCTGGGAAGCCATGACTGAGTTTATGGATAGGAATTAGGCTTGTGGTTGCTGCAAATGTAAGGTTTTGGAAGCTTTGGTACAGCGAAGGGTAATTACAGTTTGCAAAAAGAAGGGCTTTGGGTATTGAATTGAAATACTCTTCAATTTAGGGAAATTTTAATTAATTTCAGTTAATTGAGCTTTTAATTGATTGTACGTTTTCAAATTGAAAGGGTTGTTCTAGTTTTCTCAAGAATACCTGGAATTTGGTGGTATGGCTTGCAAACTGGTTTGAATGGTGGCTGCAGAGGGTACGGTTGCTTCAGCTGTGAACTGGATGCTTGAATTGGGTGTCCGGAGGTTCTTCGGTCGGCAAAAGGTGGTCAATTTTGGTCGCAAAGGCTCAGGTTTCACAGAAAGGCTTGAGCAGCATTCACAGTGCAAAAAAGCGAAAAGAGTTGAAATGGGGCTTCTCCGGCCGTTTAACCGGCAACGGTTACAATTTGGCACGGAATTTACAAATGAACAGTGAATGGTTTTGGTCTGGGTGGGGAGGCGATTTTTTGGGCCATCGCACCGCTTTTGGAGGGCAAGCAGTATTTCCTTGCGAGCACGCGATCTAGCGTGGGGCTGCCACGTAGCATAATAGTGCCCAAGCAAAACCGCAAATCTCGCGTGCTCTCGGGATGGTAACAATCAGACTGTGATCGTGCGCGATATGGATGTGCATCGTCGGATCTAGGGGTGAGAGATCGAACGGATGTTGCATGGTCAACATGCATGGAGGGAATCGGGACTGGGATTTGCGGGGCTCAGGGGGTTAATTAAAAATAATTTGTAATTAATTAATGAATAAAGTAGGTACTAAATATAAACTCGGGTTTAATAAAGTGGGACCAAGGCTTATTGTGGCGGGGTTTTCTTAACCGCACCAAGGGTTGGTGGGTTAAAAGGTTTTTGTCAGGGAAATATGAATCGGGGAGTTAATTAAATAATGTGGGGGGGGATAAAAACTTAGGATAATGGGTTTTTATGGGTTTTGAGGGGAAATAGGGAAATTAATAAGGGGGATGGTAATATTTGCAATGGGAGAATGGGTTTCATACTAGGAAAAAGGGGTTTTAGGTAAGGGGTGAGTTTTGCAAGGTAATTTACTATGGAAATGTGTGAAACAAAGGGATAAGGGTCAAAATGAAGGGAAAAAGGGTATTTAATGAAAAATGATGAGATAATGAGAAAATTAGTAAGTAAGTATGTGAGGGTGAAATGAAATGAGCGGCAATTAGACAAACAAGCTTGTGAATACCTTTTCACTCTCAGAAATGCTCCTGCACATGAAACATAGGATTAAGCGTGATAAATGTGCTTTTGACTGAGCAACCGTGTACATTTGCAACCTTTCTTCTACGTACCCTTTATTTATCCTAACATTTTTTCTTCACTTTATTAGGTGCATTTGAACTTACAAACCCTTTATTTCCCCTTCTTTTGACAAGCAAACTATCTAATTTTAACCTTATAACTTCCAATGGCTCAGATTAAGCTGATGAGCACATTTTTATTCTCTACCTAACTATTGATCTGCCAAGGTTAAACAGTTTGGCTAGATCTTTATTTTCTATCTATCAACATAAAATTTAAAAACATGAATGAGTCAAGATTACGCTGTTTGACCATCATGGATTGTGGCATTTCTAACAAGCCGCACAACCTTATTTTGCATAGTAAATTAAAAATTAGTGGCACTTGAATTTGCACACTTTCATGATCTGTTTTATTTCTTTTTTGGGGTTCATATTTTTCACTTTTTTTATCTTTTTGTCTTTCTTTTTGTCCTTTGATTATTCTTTTAGGACATACCTTCTTTACATTTTTTAATTTTTTAATATGGAAAACATTTTGCAGAAAGCAAAAGTATGTACAATATTACAAGACTAACCATAGCCAATTCAAAATTATGAATCCTATTGTTATAGGACCCTAATACATAGCAATCCCTCAGAAGAATTGTTCGCTGAAATGAATGACAATGTGTAGGACTATAATGGCCTTCTTAAATAATCATATTGCAGCTCCAAAGAATGGCGAGTTTGTAGCAGCATCTCATGAATACCACGGTACCAGTGTTGGTAATGAAGATTCCAATGAGGAAATTCAAACATCTAATTCAACTTCTCTTGAAGACGAGGGTTTGGTAAGCCACCTTCCTCTTCAATTTTCTAAATATAATGATGAGTCATTTAATGATTTGAAGAAAAAATATTTAATAAAATAACCCTTGAAGGGTGAAGAATTTTCATACACTCCCATTCCCTTGTCTAAAGAAGAATGTGACAGCCAAGATATTGACATCCTTTTTCACATTGTAAGGCATAGATGGCATGGGCATTGTAGGTATTTGCATGAAAATCCCATCGACAATACTGGCGGTAAGAACTCTAATGTTGAATTTTCATATTTTGTATCTCTTGAACAGCCAATGAACATGGAGGTATGTCATACATTGTATTATACTTCCAGCAAAGAGAAAAGTTTGTGTTTGCCAGCACTTTGCATTTTCAGTAAAAACTGGATATCAGTTTTGAACCGGCCACCTATCTAGCTGGAACCGTAACTGGAACCAGATCAAACCAGATTGAACTGAATTTGATAAAAAAAAATACATTAAAAAAATATTTTTTTAATGAAAAAAATAATTTTAAGATTTCAAACCATGATTCCAAACCATTAGAGACAAAATATGGAAAGTTTTCCTCATCTATATACCATGTAAGGGTGAATATATCAAAACACTCATATTATCATCCAAGTCACATGACATGAGGACACGAGATACGAAAGACACATAAATACGAGTATTCGACACGAGACACAACAATCTCGAAAACAAGACTCGGGGGACAAGTTATATATATATATATATAGAGAGAGAGAGAGAGAGAGAAAGAGGGGGGATTAAAAAAAATACTAAAATATAGTGCTTGATCCATATTTTTTAGAAATTAGAACATCTACAGATAAGAATTGTGATGATATTTATTTACTAATTTATTAATTTAGTACTTGCAATTTTACAAGTTTAGAACTAGTTAGTTTATTAATTTACTATATCAATGATGTTCGCAGTTCAATGTTCATTGTTCATATTATTAACAATTGTTCAAGCACATAGGAAACTAGAAATTTAGAAATAACATGATTGATAAAATAAAACTAGAAATTTAGAAGTAGAACTTAGACATTAAAACCATAAATTGCAGATTTTTCATCAAGTCATCAAAATCAAAATGTATTGCATAGATACCGAGGGAATGCCACTAGAAAATACAATATAGAGTAGATACAAAATAGGTAGGAATATCATAACTCGTCAGTGGTCATGACTCACTAGCCACGACTCTATCAATAGTCCAGGTCCTCCTTCATGTCATAATCACCATCACTACCACTACCATTTGACTCTGCTCCATTCTCCTCCTCTATGCCCAATTCAAGATCTCATGCTACATTTGTTGGTGTGGAGGATGACCCCTCAAGAGACTCATCATCAAAAGTGACTTGCTCTAACACTGGGTCATTAAGGTCCATGTTGGGTAACACCTCACGAACAGACACGAAGTTGACAAAAAATGGAAAAAAAAATCGAGATTGAATGCTTTTTACTTTGGCATTTTACTGGGACATGCGTCGTAAAATCAAGGCACGTTAGGGCACGTCTCTGACACGTGTCCTGATTTTAGGACACATTGAAAAACATGTCAGACACATTTTATGGGTCGTGTCGTGTCCGACACGTGAAATACAGGACATGGGACCCCTAAGGACGTGTCATGTGACTTAGATTATCATTTTATAATGATCATATCATGCACTAAATGTCAACAAAAGATAGCCATTAGAATCAACTTCAACCTCTAGTAATCCCAAAGCAGTTTATGATAGTGATTACTATCAAGTCAGTCAATGGTAACTCCACGAATTGATTAATTTTCTATTAGGAAGAGTTATTAACATATACATTGGAGAGGGAGACTCTTGGAATTCATATTCCAATATCTCTTCACCTTCTCATTTTCATATTTACAATATCTACAATATTTACAATGTTTTCCCAATCCCTAAGGATTAGGTGTCAACATTCCCCCACCCCCACCTTAATCTGAAGGGATGTTGGTGAGTCCAAGCATCATTCTGAATCTTACAAACTTTTCTCTTCCAAGCACTTTGGTGAAGATGTCTACAATCTGCTCATTTGTGGAACAATGGCGTAGGTGAATAGTCTTGCCTCAACATGATGTTGAATCAAATGATACTTTGCATTGATATGCTTGGTTCAGTCATGGAACTTTGGGTTCTTGGCAAATTTTATTGCAAAAGTATTGTCAATCAAAAGAGGATTAGAATGCACTTGTTTCTCCTGCAAATCTTCAAGAATTTTCCTGAGGCACAAAATGTCTTTTGTTGCTTCTATAGCTGCCACATATTCTGCCTCTGTTGTGGAATCTACTGAAACTAACTATTTGCGTGACCTCCAGGAGGCAACACCTAATCCAAGACTCGTAACATAGCATGAAGTAGATACTCCATTTATCTCAATCAAAATCTAAATCAGAGTATCCAATCAAGCTGAAGTCATCCACCTATGTATACTCGAATCCAAAGTCTTGAGTTCCCTTGAAGTACCTTAGAACTTTTTTTGCAGCAGACCAATGACCCTCACAAGGTTTTTGCATAAACCTGGAAAGGATTCCAACATCGAATGAAATGTTTGGTCTGGTAGTGGTGAGGTAGCTAAGACTTCCTACGAGTTGTCTGTACTTTCTTGCATCACAAATTCATTTCCGTCTTTGGATGTGAGTTTTAATTTTTGTTCCATTGGAGTGGTCAAAGGATTGCATTTAGTCAAGCCAAATTTGTTCAACAAATCTTCAATGTACTTCTTTTGAGATAGGAATATAAACTTCTAATGTTGGGTTACTTCAATACCTAGATAGTAGTGAACATATCCCAAATATGTCATCTCAAAACCTTTCCTCAATTCTTTCTTTATGGATGCAATATAATTTTCATTGTTCCCTATCATCAATAGATCATCTACATACACCACAAGATAGACAATTGTTTTTTCCAACTTTCTTGACAAATAAAGTTGTATCATCAAGATCATAGTGTTTGAAAATTAGTTTTAGAAGATGCTCAATCAATTTCTCGTACTAGGCTCGCAATGCATGTTACAAGGATTTCATAAGCTTGCATACTTTATGCTCTTGTCCCTTCACAACAAATCCTTTTGGTTGAGACATAAAAACATTCTCTTTCATATCTCCATTCAAGAAAGCAGTTTTCACGTCCATTTGATGGACTTTCCAACCATTTTGAGTTTCCAAGGCAAAGAGAGTCCAGATGGTAGCCAATTTTGTTGTGGGGGTAGAAGTCTCCAAATAATCGACCCCTTCCTTCTGTGCAAAATGTTTTGCCACGAGCCTTTCTTTATGCTTGTCAAGTGAGCCATCTGCTTTTACTTGTTCTTGAAGGCCAACTTCCAGCCAATGGGTTGGTTCCCAATGGAGGGTCTACCAACTTCCAGGTTCCATTCTTTATCAAAGCATCATAATCTTTCTACATTGCTTCTTTCCATTAATCATGAAATCCAAATTCTTTAAATGAAGCTGGTTCTTATTGAAAGAGGCCTCTTGGCCAAGCCTCCACTAGAAATTCAATTAGACAAGATAGAGGAGTGAGACACCCCAACCAGTGGTTAGAATGAATTTCATCACCAACTTTTTTCTTAACCGTGGACACTAAGAATTTTGTTGGATTACAATATTTTCATTTCAATGTTTCTACCATGGCACCCTTACTGGAGCACATATTTACTCTAAGCTTTCTTCTGCCTCAACATTTCTCTTATAAACCCTTCCTTTCTTATTACACTCTCTTCCTGCCTCATTCCTTGCAGATGCTTTCGACTCTCCAAGTGTTCGCTCTTATTTTTATATTTCCATGTTCTTTTCAGGGAGATGATTTTAGCAAAATCCCAATGTTCACCTTTATCATTATGCTTTTTGTAGTCACATTGGCAAATTATTGCCACTTATGGACATTTCTACAAGCTTTAAATTTTAATTTATATATTGTTGTTTTCTCTAAAATCGTAAATATTTGATAGTTTTCTTAACTAAAGCAAGTGGAATATCAATTTTCTTCATTTAAATTTCATATGTTCCTATCTAAAAATCCTAGTTTGTCGTTGACGGTAAAAAATAATTATTGGTGAATAATAAATCTAGTGATATTAAGTTTAGAAATTATAAATTGGCATATCACATCCTATGTCTTATTTTTAATATATAACATTGTATTGATTGCTTTATTCGCTACAATTCTTATTTAAAATTTTCACCAATACAATTTCTACTTTGTAAAACTTACAATATAGTTTGTCTTAAAGGATAGAGTTTAGCAAACACAATTTGATTGCAAGCAAGCTTGGAGCCCCCAAGGTGATAAAATTCAACATTGATAGGACATCTAAAGGCAACAGATGAATTGCAATCTTGCACAAATTTTTACGAGATACATACAACAATCTAACCGATATAGAACCCCTGAAGTTGTATTTCATGGAATTCATTAAATAAGGTTTCAAAAAAATCATTTTTTCAAGGGGAGTCCATATTAGCTATTGCTCATATGAATGAGAATAAGAAAACTTGTTTTGGGATGGCTGGTCAGGTATCCTAGATTCAGTAGGCCATGAGGAGTTTCTAATCATTCAAGTTTGAACATGTGAGGAGCACAGCCAACTAAGTGGCAAATTGGATTGTTAGTAGAGTAATTTTCAGCAAATGGAGAGCAGTCTTTGTTGACATAAGCAAGCCTTTGCTTACTTAGGACTTCCACCCCACCCTTGTCCTCTTTGGATTCCCCATTAATTTTTTATTAAACACACCGTCGGTCAATCATTTTATCATGGGCCTCCTCTCCTTACTTATCATTGAATCTCCCTTTATCCCTACCCTATCATATTTTCCTTACTCCAATGAAGATTTTATTCTCTACAATTAATTCTAGTATTTTCACAATCATCTCAGGGTTCTCATGTGTTGGAAGAGATATTTGTATAGTCAAGGGGAATAGGATGGTACAAGTTAATTTGCATTCATCCTTCGCATTATCTAATGGCCTCTCCTAGGATTTCCACATACACTCCTTATCACCCTCTATTAACTTCATTTCGGTCTTGTTAGCCCCCAATAGCACTTCTTGCTACTGAAGTGTTAAGATCCAACGAGACTCTATCACACTAGTCTCTTTTCATGTCCTGCCAAGCATTACCATTGATCAGAGTTCCCCTCATATTCAATTTCTTCAATTTCAAAGGAAACTATTATTTTGGGCATTTATGCTTTTTCTAGTATCCAAAGATGATCAGGGGCCCATACATCAGAGTGGACCAAATTTTCTTGATCCTGGTGAAAAAGTGAGTCCACACGCATTGTTTTCACTTGTATCTGAGATGACACAATTTCACTGACTTTTTCACTTTTTGTTTTTTTGTAATTATTGGCTAGTGCTCCATTTATCTAAAATTTATACTTCCATGCTTTTTGCTTTTGGGGGAAGATTGTTTTTTCTAAGCATGCATAGAATTAAGACATGCTATGCATTTCACAAGTATAGGTCCTGGTCATGATTTCTAGCAAACAATCGAGATTTGGCTTGAGTTTCCTATGTTTGGAAAAGTGGGGTTAAAGAGCAGCATTGTATCGTTAAATTGTTTCTCAAGATGACACATGTTGTTGATTAAGCGGATGCCTCTAAGTAATGTTTTGACCTTGAAGTCTTAAGTTATATGATGGTTGATTTATTAAAGTTTTGATTTAATCCATTTCATCACATATTAAGAGGGGGATAAGGGATCTATTCGCTTTGATGAGAATGGAGGCTTCTGCTAAAAGCTGCCATGAGTAAAGCTTGCACAAAAGCTTGTTGTTTCCATCGCGTGTATGAAGCAAGAAAAGCAATAAAGTAGCCATTGCTAAACAATTGAGCCAAGACAACCCAATCAAACTTATTCTCATGAGGATTTCATCTTTCTGCTGATAAAATAATTCTTAGTAGTGAGTAAAGAAGAGCACACAGTTCAAGAAAGGCATACAAATCATTTGAGTCATATGTCATCCATGCATGTGAGGGTTCGGGGAGAAGAGAGGATCAGCATTCTCCACAAACTGCCCAGCCCATTAGGTACAAGAATAGATGCCAATGTTGTCCATCATCGGCTTGCTTTGACCACACAGGAATATTCAACAAAACAATATGAAGGAAAAACAATTTTATCTTCTAGTGAAGAAATGCATAATGAATTTCTTGGTCCTAAGCTCTTTGAATATACTAGATGTTATTGATTAATTTGTTCTACAGCATTATGGTAATTTATATGTGAAGTTATTTTGAATCTACTTCACCTAAGGCACGCATTTATTGCTCTCACATCATTTGAATTTTCTGTTACTACCGTACCACCTTTAGAATTTGATCTCAAGCATTCTCAATTTGCTTTGAATTTAACTTGCCCTTCACTGCTCCTCGGTAAATCAAAAGCAAGCTTTTATTGTGTGCTAATCAAATGGACTTTTACACAAAGATATTAGCTTAATAATAGCATACAACCCCTAGGGATACCGTGATTAGACTAAAAAGTATTAGTCCAAATCAAGAAACTTTCCAAACAGAACAGCATTCGCCATCTGGAATTGTCATGCAAATCTATATATGTGTATCTTTGTGTGATAATAGGTCTATCTCTAGCTTAGCTTGCTCTTTCTCCCATTAAATTCTATGTTTGGCACTCCTTTATTTCTCCACCTCTTTTGCAAGTTTTGTGGAGCTCTATGGTTCTAGAGCGGTAAATTGGTAACCAAGGTCGACCTCAAACTAGACATCAAATTTGCAAGGCTCGATAGTCTAAAATTGGTGTAAACTTTAAAGCCTCAATGATTGTTGTCCTAATGCTCTCTCATTAAATAACTCAAAATAAATTTATTTAACAGCAAAAAATTAAATTTATGAACATTGCATCAATCACATAACAGCTAAAAAAAAGAACAACGAAAGAAATGAAATACATACACAAGGATTTCTTCTTATAACCAACTTTTCATTCCTTTAATCAAAACTGACAAGGTGATCTCTGCAGCTTACTTCTAACTAGTAGTTGTATGGTCATTAAATCACCTCAAACAGATGTGTAAAGCTTGTGTAAAAGAGGGTATAAGTACAACAATACAACTTGCTCTATTTCTACCTTTCCTGGACAGCAAATTTGTTGATTTTGTAGCTTCGAAAGGTCTTTTGCACATGGTAGTGTCTTGCATGCAAGAGAAGAAATCCTCTTTAGGTGGTTGTTTGAAAGGAATAACCGATACGATTTTTTTCCTAAGTCTAACTTGGAATAAGCACATTAATTAATTTAATTGATTAATGTTAGCTAATTGAGCAAATTTCTAAGGATTTAATCCCAGTCATTCCAGTCATTTAGATCTTTGACTTAGATCTAATCCCAGTCATTGATCTACGTGGATTAGTATTTAATCCTAACTGTCTATCACTTTGGATATTGAGGGTCAAAGAATTTGCTCAATTTGAAATTATAAAAAAATCCTAAGGAAGAGGATGAAGACACATTCATTTGTAAAAATTATAACAAACTTACGAGAGATAATTGCAGGTTTGAGAGGTCGAAGACACAAGAAAAGAGCTGCAGAAATGTATACATCACCAGGATTCAACAAGTTTAAGATGAGCTTGCAATTGTTGGCGAAGTTGTGGAAGGGAATGAGCTTGTTAAGAGACTTGAGTGGTTTCTCTAAACAATGGACTATGTTTTAGACAGGAATACTTGCACGTGACAAGCTTCCTGATTCAACTAGGCTATAGGACAATTTCACCCAAAAGGAGATTTGGGAGGAGTCATTGATTGGTCTGCAGTGACAGGTTCCTACACCGCACTTATATGAACTTACTTTAATATCGATCAAGGGTCGTTTAATTTTACAAAAAGATGAGCAATATATATGCATTTATGGGTTTTTATGTTGTCACTAGCTTAAGCCAGTGAGTATATTATTTACATATATTACAGACAAGACGGAAAAAGTCATTATGGTTGAATTAAAGTAAACAAATTTCTACAACTATTTTTAAACTTAAAGAGCAAAAAAATAGTTATGCTAACTATGGAAATTCGTAAATTGCAGAAGACTAAATCTAATAGTAATTACAGCTAGAAAGAAGCTGTAAATACGTGTAAAAACAGAGTATTCTACTGCTGATAAAACAGATCGCAGCTAATGCTAAGGAAATAAATGAACCACTCCAATAAACTGATGGCTATACAGAAAAATACAGTACAGCTAGTAGAAATTATCCAACTACAACTGTTGTTCGAAAAGTATACTGCAATGCAGAAATATATTCACAGAAAATGATGTACACATATGATGAATAAGATGAAATATATCCTAAGTAGAGGAAATTGGTAACTGTGTACAATGAAAATGCATGCAAGAAAAGAAATAACATTCACAAGAAAATATACCACAATAGTATCACTGTGCCTTGTAGAGTAGCACTTGCCCTACAGTCAACTGGTGATCTTAAAACACACCCGGATCATGAACAACTGCTTTCATGTATTTCAAAAGATAATAATAACATAACTAAAAAGTTGAACCTTTATGAAATAATGAATCCATACAGGTGAGGATTTTTAGATAATAGAGGAATAACCTGTTTATAGAGTTTATTTAACCCAATGTTTCGGACTTCCAAGTGAGTCCATCTTCAGGGGATGCTCTAGATAATCTTAATTTCTCAAATTCAGATGCGCTGTGCATCATGTCCCTTCCATGGTAGGACTTGATATTTTTTAATAATGAATCCATACAGGTGAGGATTTTTAGATAATAGAGGAATAACCTGTTTCTAGAGTTTATTTAACCCAACATTTCGGACTTCCAAGTGAGTCCATCTTCAGGGGATGCTCTAGATAATCTTCCAAGTGAGTCCATCTTCAGGGGATGCTCTAGATGCTCTAGAATTGAACCTTTCTTAGTTCAATTCTTCTACTTTTTATACAAAAGAAACTTCTCAACTGTCACAACTACTTGCTAACTTCTAGTGGTACTTGTCTAATATGAAAGAGGCAACCACTTTTTAGTTACAACAGACATGTGTCCCAAAACTTAGCATCTATCCAAAAGATTGTTTTAACTACTTTCCTGAGTTGCCCTTCTTCAACATACTTCTAAGCCTCATGACTCCAGTGGTCTAGTAAAAGCCAAAACGTGAGGTTTGATCTGGCAGGAAAGATGGTAACAAGAAACAATATTTACAATACCTAAAACTCAGTGGTTTTGATTCTTCAGATTTTTTTAGACAGCAGAAAATCTTTGTAATTTGGCAGTGCAGGTTGGTGAGGCCTTAATACCGTAGAGAAAACTCCTCAGCGTGGGTACTCTCACAACAGACCTACTCAGCTCGTATTTGCTAACAAAGATTTCTGTAATTCATCTTTTTCATACATAAAAGATGAAAATGGGTGTCTCGTTGATACTTGCAAAGCATGCTATCCAACCAAAGCATCTAAATTCGTGAACAAATTATAAAAATACTTGCCTCTTTCCACCTAATCCAATCATGCTAAATTTGGTGAGCATTTGATATAATATGAATGGAAAAATGGATGACACAAGTTATTTTCACTGAAAAGAGGGTGATAAAATGGATGATCCTGAATGACAAATTCAAGCCTCATCATTACCTCCCAAGCTTAACTTCTTGCACATCCCTTGTGAAATTAATTATAATCAGAAGAGATGACTTGTGTATGTTGGCTTTCACAGAAAGCTCTGAAATCATAAGGAGCCAACTGTGTATTAGCTTCTGTTGCATAAAATCCTGCCAACATTTCAATAATTTCCCATTTTTTCCTTGTTCTTTGTTCACTGTCAATTCTCTTCTATAATCTGGGATTGGATACAACAACAAAGGGTGTTTGAACCTCAAACCAATCCAATCCAATCCTTCATTTATTAATGACTGCAAATATAATTTGCTTCTATATAATGTTGCATGAAGATTTGGCAGTGAGTGGAGTTCTTTTGCTTTGTGTCAGTCGTGGTTTGTTAGTTTTTATTTCATTGTTCTCTATCTTCTGCATAATTATAATTTGCATGCATACACAATAAACAGTAATTTACAGATCCATAAATCTAAAGAGAAAAAACCCTAGTAGTGTAGATTTCATATCTTTGTAAGTATAATTTATCAGTTCTGTTTTTTTTGTTAAGTTTGGTAGTACCTCCTTTTTCTATTAATTTAACAGCAAGTTACAACCAGTTTTAAAGATAGTTAGGTGGCCTCAACTTGCCCTATGGGAAACCAAGTTTGTTGGCCACCTAACAGCATGGTATGCCATCCGAAAACAATAAGTCTTAAGTCTTTCTAACCATGCAATATATGACTGTATTTCTATGTTTAGCTTACCATCTACTTGCCTAATGGCATAACTGTCTATACATTGAAAAGTAAAAGCTATCCACATACTTGTAAGCAGCATCAAAAACTTCAGAAAGAGACATCATAATAACTGAAGCAGATTCCACTTGTGTCGGGTCTTTTGCAGTAGACCCTGGGAGTTCTGTCGGAGAAAGGATGCAGGGTAGGTGGTTTTCTATGCACCAGAGGCGCCCATCCTGCTTCTGCATTTGGAACTGGAGTTTATGGAAGTCATGCTTGTAGTTCGGGAAAGCCTGTACTGTGGTAGAAATAAGGTGTGTTTAAACTGGGTTACTCGGCCTCGTGTATGCCTAGGATTGGGCACCAAAATCCGCCAATCCTCAACATCAATTTCTACTGAACTTGCCTGGCAGTTCGATTCACCTCCCATTCCTCAATCAATTGTCATATTTCCTCAATTGTGCTTTTGTGGTAAGCTTCCGCAGCATCATTGATGATGCTCACAGTAGGCTTTCTGCCTCTAGGTTTGCCTCCGAGTGAACTAGATTGGCCCGCTTCCTATTTGCCTTTGTTCTTCCTGCCACGGCCCCGCGGGGCAAGGCTTCGAGTTCGAGTCGCCGCACGAGCCATGGTTGTCGTTTTGCAGCCTAAAGATATGTATGATTGAGTACTCACAGGTGGTATACGAAACCCACAGCAGCCCAACGTTCAGGTCCTGTTACCAACCTGCTCACCTGTCCAAAGACCAACAGACACCCATAAAACCAGAACATGGGTCTTAGAGGCCTTCCTTTCTTCACAAAAAATTTTAATAGTGTTCCCCGAAATAGACAGGGGTTCCATCACCTTACACCGAGACCAATAATCAGACACCAACCTTTTGATGAAAACCCTAAGGGCTTGACGACCACTATGACCTTCATTTTTAAGGGGCAAACTCAACACAGACCAACTCACAGGGAAAGGGCCCAAAGGTTTGCTCCCACTGGGCAGCCAGGGTGTCTCGGTAGCAGCATAGCCCCCCCCACACCGGTTTACCCAGCACCAACCCGTCCCGACTAATTTATCAGTTCTGTTGTGACAAACTGTCCAGTGAAATATCCATTGGCAATTTACGGATCATATTGGTATAGAATTGTGGAGATTTGCAAAAGATCTAGATTGGCTAAGCCAAAATTCATAAAAGCCCAATCATGGCCAACGAATCTATGAATAACCCGCATGACCTTGCAAAGGAGAGATTTTCGCAGCTAGAAGCCCAAGTTGCATATATAAACCATAAAATGAATCTCTTCATGGCGGCTTTGACCAATAAGCTTCGGCTTGGGGAAGATGGGGGTTCTAACGTAAAGGTCCAATTAGAGGGGAGATGAGGAGATCAAGAAGAAGCAGAGAACAAGCCAAAGAAAGGTCTTGAAAAAGGTCAACCCAATTCGAGTATCATGAACCATTCATAGTGTTTATTCAAAATGGAAGCGAAGGTCGATATCAAGCCGTATCAAGGTGAGATCAATGCGCTGATGCTAAATCATTAGTTGCAACAATTACACCTTTATTTCAGAGTTCATCATATAGAAGAACAAAAGCTTTCATTTGCGCAGCTGAAATTAGAGGGCCATGCCCTGGCCTGGTGGGAAAGCCACACAGAAACCTTAAGGTTGGAGGGAGATCCTCCAGTGTCTAAGTGGGAGGACTTTCAGACCCTCATAAATTCACAATTTTACCCTATCGGGTATGTAGACAACTAATGGATCCAATGGCACTACTTCAACCAAAAGCAGCGAAAAGTGTACAAGAGTACACCACAAAATTTAGAAAGATGGCCATAATGTTGGGTACCTCCCAAAGAACCTAGATGTACTCCTCAAGTATCTAAGGCATCTACACAGTCATATGGGGAAGCAAGTGATGATGTTCAAGCCTAGATCAATGGAAGAGGCTTGTAGTTCCTCTTGATGTATGTGTAGTGGTATTTGGAAGTCCCTATGTATACATGCAGGATGCAATCTTCATGTGTAGAGCCAACCAATACTAGCTCGTCAAGGATGGAAAATCGTTCACCATCAACGCGCACAAAGATAAGTCGAAAATTTTATTTGCAAGTGCTAACCAAGCCAAGCCAAGAAACTGTTTATTTCTAGAAAAAAGTGTGTTTTACTATTTTTAAAAGAAAACTAGTCTGTATAAGAGTCAATAAGAGCAAGGCATCCACAAAGGTGTGTAGTACGAAACAAAAACAACTGGAAGAGTATTATGAATCAAATATATGTAAAATAATACAAATAATGAAAACAATAAATAATAATAAATAAAGATTAATTAACTAGTAATTAGTTAATGAAGAGATATATCCCTAAAGACATGACCGTTGGTGAAGAGGTATCTGCCTAGCTATATAAGCAGACCCTCACCTTTATTTGTAATCATCTCATCAATTCTTTTATAATATCTAATATACATTACTTGTCCTACAATGGATGTCTTTGTCTTCGAAGTATAATAAAGATTACTCAGATGCGTATACGAACTTTGTTTGTTACATTGGTATCAAAACCACGTTCTCTGATCCCGACTTTTGGCCATTAAGACAAAACTCGTCAACTTTGTTGTCGTGAAATTGAAAGCATTTTGCTATAGACGTTTTTGGAGTTTCTCCATTTGGGGATTTCGTCAAAGGCCCTTGGCCATTTTTAAAAAATTAAAAGAAAAAGGAAAAAAATAGAAAAATAAAAATGACCAAATATATTTATATATAGGTCCGAAGAGAAAAAAAATTATATCAAAATATATATATATATATAAAAGAAGATCAAAGAAAAAACACATTCCCAAAAAAAATTATAGAAAAAAGAAGCAAAAGTAAAAAATAATAATAACTATTAATTAATTAAAAATATATATATAAACAAATTAAAAAAAAAAAAAAAAAATCATAAATATCACACGAGAAAAAAAAATCATAAATATCACAAGAGAAGTAACGCACATCGGGGACCGGTCACCACCGCAACATAGCACAACCACGCCGTCAGACGCAGCCACAGCACGACCCACACAAGTTCGCAGCTCCGACGCACACAAGTCTGCAACAGTCGCTTGTTTTGCCACAGTCATCGCCACCCAACATCGTCCAACCTGCTGCATACCACGACAACTATGTACATTAGTCGAGGTTCCCCACATCATCGGTCCTCTGTTCTTGGTAGCCTTGACGCCACCCGTTCAATTTTGACCACATTACCCACAGTCTAGTTGTACCCATTGCCGACACAATTGCCAAACCACTTTGTTTCCCTTTCTACTGCATGCAACCCTCACATGTCCAACACCAACCAAACACTTTCGTCATCCACCTATTCCACTCGATTCCATCTCTGCTATAACCATTGTACTTGTCTCCATCCTTCAACGTCATATAACCACCCATACAAATCGATTGTTGCCACAGCCCACATCAACGTTATCTATCTATAACATTGCTATTGAGTTGTCTACCGTTGCCCGTGAATGGTCGTAAAATGACTTTCAAACACAATTGTGCCAAACGTTCCTTCTTTTACATACACGGTCGCGTCTCATGAATTAAGAGGGTTATTATATGTTTATATGATAAATTAACTTACAAGAGTTATATGGTAAGCTTTTACCTTTTTCACTAATATTAATAAGTAAAATTGTGGGGTTTGGAGATACCCACAACACGACAAGGAAAAGTGGGTCTCAAAAAAGATATTTCTATTGATTACAATAAAAGCCAAATCCAATATTATTATTTTTGGAATATTTTATAAAAAGAATTTTAATAAGAAAAAAAACAATAAAAAGGTAGCATCAAGATTATAAATAGTACCATTTGGAGCAACAAAATTATTAAGTAAAGGGAAGTATTGAGTGAAATATATAAAGAGTTTAATTGGTATTTAAGATAGTCTTATAAGTTTGAAGAAAAAATTCCTTAAAAAGGTTCTCAACGCATAAAAGTTTTTGATGTATGAAAAAAAAAAATCATTTATTGTTGACATCTAAGTATTATAAAGTTATCAACAAAGTAAAATTGAGTCTAATTCAAAAATGAACGAGGAAGTAAAGGATTTTGTACATAATTTTATATTTTGAACCAAATGTTTGTTTTTTCGAACAAAATATATGTATTCGCTAATTTTTTTTAAATCGTACAATATTGTCCATAGGGTCTTGGATAGACAGTGATCAAGTGCTCTGTTAAGGCACTCCTTTATGTGAAGTTACTGGTTCAATTTTTCGCCTCGATCGGGGTGATATATTAGACATGATGAAGATGTGTAGCCCTACCAAGCTTACAAAAAACAAATGCACAATATTTTGTCCAACATGTTACCTTGGAAGAACATCAAGGTAATCCACATAATCAAGTTAAAAGATTACAAGAAGAGCTTGTAGAACTTCAGCGAAAAATTAAGGCATCAGATAAACAAAATATATATATATATATATGGATCTCAAAGACGGTTTTATGAAGAAGCAACAAAAAGTAATGGAGAAATTTGGTGTCTAAGAGACCATAATAAAAAATTACTTGAGAACAAGGTTACTTGGGAGCGGGAGCGACATTTTCATAAGCTCTCGGTTTGGGAGCGAATCTATGAGCATTTTTTATATAATATATATATATATATATATGTATTTTTTTTTATTTTTTTTATTTTGATGCATGTATGTTAACAAAAACATGTAGAATGATGAATTAGATATAAAAAACATTAAAAACATAGATTGAACCATATAACAACAATCATCTAGAAGTTATAATATTCATCAACCACGTCCACAAGTTAGTAACAGAGTAACATACAACATATTGAGTCTCATGATTCATCAATCTTAAAGTTTCAAGCTTTCAAAATTCAATATATAACATTTATCATCATTGATCACCAAAGTTGTATTTGTAAGCTAAGTGTAACCATTACAACAAATAATATCTAACATGAAATGAAATGTTATAAAATGAAATGAAATGAAACAACTTTCAACTTTCATGAAGGATCATATTCATAATTCATTACTAATGAGTTATAATTTCCAACTTCAAACTTAAATTGTCATATATTGTTTAAAAAAATATCATAATAAATATGAAAGAGCCAATAGTTATAAAAACTACTAGAAACTAGAAAAGACAAGTAAATCTATTATCTATTGCTTATGCTTGGGCCTCTTACCACCACGAGAAATGTCTAATTTTTTAGTCTTGTTGGAAAATCAGGATCTTTGTCATTGATATCACCCTCTAAGCATTAATATCCAGAGGTATCTTTGTCATTACCTCTGTATCTGTATACGGATCTTTGTCATTACCTCTGGATCTGTATAGGGATCTTTGTCATTAATATCACCCTCTAAGCATTAACATAAGATAGAAAAAGCATAGCATGTCTAGTCAAGATTTTGTTTGAGTGATGCGCACATTTTTAGGAGGGTCATGATAGAGGAGTTCGACAACCAATGTCACTAACATCAATGTACATAGAGGGATTGGTGCTCTTGATTAAATATGAGTTCCATACCCTAATACATGACAAAATTCAATGGAAACATTGCAATCCCCTAATCCTGAAATCCTGAAAAACTGATAAGTCTCCTGGATTTTGAATGAAATCTAAAATTCTACTTTCTCCATATGAAATCCAATGAGGTCAGAACCACTCTCAAACATCCTGAGTCATTTCATGGTAATGTTAAAAATTTAAGTAAAAGGATGAAAAAATTGCATTTGGAACATTACTGCAAAAAAGGTTAAACGCTCCCGAAAAGGCAGGGAGTGTTTTTGTTTTTAGGAAGTGTGCTCCCGAAAACGCTCCCTTCTCGAGAGTGTTTTCGGGAGAGCGCTCCGGAGTCGCTTCCGCTCGGAGCACGAATTGGGAGCGAAAGCGAGGGGGGTGGGGGCGCTCCCCCGCAACCCTGCTTGAGAAAGTCAAGAAGTCCAAAGACAAGAAAAAAAATAGAAGAAGAAAATTAATGTCTCAAAAATAAATTCAACAAGAATCTATCAGAAAAGGAAGGAGAAAATTTACGCTAAAAAGACCTGAATCAAAAGTTATTAGAACAAATCAAAAGTATAAAAGATAAGAGAAGGATACTAAGGAAAAGTCAACGATTTAGAAAATGACAACTTTCACATCAAAGGAATCATAATCAAAACTCTCTTATGCAAATAAAGAAGCTTAAAAGTGACAAAAAGTTACTAAATGACAAGTTAGAACAACTTACTCAAGAAGTATTGAAGTCTCCAATCATAACAATCCAAGTTGAAGATAAAGGAACAAATACCGATCCAGACAATATAACAACTCAAAAAGAGGATAAATCAAATGAAGTAAAGATGTACTCAAAAGCTGCAGTTGAAACAATGTAAATTCCAAGTGAAGATTTTGTACCTAACTCGACAACCACAGTACCTAAAGTACATCAAGAAATTGCCACACACATGATAAGGGAAAGTCCAACCAGAAGAACTCCTTATCGACGTATGAATCACAAGAGAAGACAACTAAATCAGTCTACATATTTGAACCATTCAGAACGGAAACAACAGATTTATGTTCCAAGGAATACTAAAGTATGTAGAATCCAGTCCTATGATAACAATTCATTACAAAATTCCAATGATCAGAAGATCCCACAGAAGGTTAATATAGGATGGTTCGATCCATTCTCAGTCTGACAATTTTGTTTCACATAGAACATCATATCATTTTGTATCAACGAAGATGAAAGTTTAGAGACAAGAAGATATTCGAAACGGGAAAAGAGATCAAGCCCTTTCATCAATAAGCTTTTTGGACAAAGCTTTTGAATGCAATATTATGAATAAAATATATATAAAATAATACAAATAATGTAAACAATAAATAAAAATTAATTAACCAGTGATTAGTTAATGAAGGGGTATGTCCCTAAGGACATGACCATTGGTGAAGAGGTATCGCCTAAGTATATAAGCAGACTCTCACCCTTATTTGTAATCATTTCATCAATTCTTTTCTAATATCTAATATGCATTACTTGTCCTATAATGGATGTCTTTGTCTTCGAAGTATTCCAAATATTACTTTGTTGCGTATTCGAACCTTGTTCGTTACAAAGAGTTGCTACAGGCATGTAGGGATGTGTTCTGAGAGCCTAAAAGGCTACCACCCAAGAGGTAAGTGGAGCACAAGATCCAACTATTGTTGGACTCTACATTGCCAAACATTGGGTTGTATAGGCAGTTTGTTATAGAAGCAAGTGACGTGAAGAAACAATTGTTTCAGCTATTGGAACAGGGTGTCATTCGACTGAGTACATCACCATGTGGTTCACCCATCATCATTGTGCCAAAGAAGGATTGGACTTGGCGAATGTGTATAGATTACAGGGCGTTGATCAAAATTACACTCAAGATTAGGTACCCCCTACCTAGAATAGACAGCCTACTAGATCAGTTGCAACAAGCGAAATATTTCACCAAGCTGGACTCTAGATATCACCAAGTTCGAGTTGGAGAAGAAGGTACCTCCAAGACTGACTTCAAAACCAGGCAAGGTGTGTATGAGTGATTAATCATGTCATTTGGTTATGCAATGCACTACCTATGTTTAAGTTGTTAATGAATGACATACTGCACCCTTTTAGATTCGTTTGTTATTGTCTATTTGGATGATATATTGGTATACAGTCCTCCCTAGGAGGAGCACATCTCACATTTGACGCAGGTGTTGGAGACATTAAAACACCAGCTGCTAATAAATCTCAAGAAGTGTGAGTTTGCGTGCCGTCTTTGGTGTATCCAAGGTACGTGATAAGTGAAGGAGTGTTGAAAATAGATCCGACTAAGATGGATGCCATCATCAAATGGTTGATGCCCACTAATGTTTCTGAGGTCGGGTGTTTCGTTGGAGCAGCACGATACCTGAGGATATTCATAGCCTTTTTTTCAGCAGTAGCAACACCTCTCCACGCCATAACGGCAAGTGGCAAGAGTTTCCAGTGAGCAAAGGATCAACAAAGGGCCTTTGAGGAGCTAAAGAAGAAGATCAGTCAAGAACTCGTTCCAGCATTATTGAAGTTGCAACAACCCTTTGAAGTGGAGATAGATGTGAGTAGGTATGTTATCGGGAGCAATCTTGATGCAGGGAGTCTAACGCTCTAATTTTGAAAATTAACAGAATTTAATGAAATTCTTGCTCATCTTCTAAGCAATGAATTTATAGCCAGAATATAATGAATTTACCTGAAACTCTTGTCTGAAGGTGTTCCTAGTTTGTTGTTGCTCCTGTTCCTGCTACCAAACCGACCCTTTTGTCCTTCCATCCTAGCTGGGATAAACCTATGCGGTTCCCAGATCCAGAAGACTTCAAAATGGAGGTCTTCTGGCCCCTATGCCCAAAACTCCAAGCACAGTTAAGACTCAATCTTCCTCTTTGTTTGTGGCTTCCTTGAGATTTCTTGTCTGCGGTATGCGCAAAAACTCCTCCCTTCGCTTCACTCTCCAGGAAAAATAATTAATTCCCCCTCATTCTATGTCGTAGCTCTTATCCTTATACCTTCAAAGACCATTGTCTCCCAGCATCTTATCTGCTCTGTATTCCTTGCCCTTCGGCATGTGTAAATTCATAATCGTCGAGTAACCTCCTTTTAGAGGCAGTCATACTTGTGTTAAATAATCTTATGAGTTGAGTTTTTGACTGAGGCGGTCCCTATAACTATATTTCTTTTATTGCCTTTAGTTCCTTTATATAAAGTATATGATTTTTATTAATACAATTATCAATTAATAATAGTTAATATAATATTTTTATTTGGTTAATACATTGTATATATATTATAATTTCCCCCTTTTGTTTGTATAAAAATATATATTACAATTCCCTTTTGTCTTGTATAATATATATTATAATGCCATTTTGTATAATGTATTGTTACATTTTATTTGGTATAATATCTTGTAGTTAGATGTTATGATGATGGTACATATATTAAGTACCCCAAGTGAGTTCGTTAATTACTTTGTATGTTTAATAATTACTTTATTATCCTATATTTGGACATTTTCATAATCAGTTAGTAGGTATACTAGTACATTGCATGTGATACATGCATATGTAGCTATCATATGCATGTCTCGTATGCATGCTAATATTTTTGTTCCCTATAACTCGAGGTGAGTCATTACAGGGAGGAAGACCTGTATACTACCCTTCTGAAGTATTTCATGGGGCAATTCTAAAGTACCCTACATATGACAAGGAACTATATTCCCTGGTGCAAGTTGTGAAAAAGTGGAAGCACTATCTTATGGGAAAGGAGACAGGACACACATCGCCAGCCAATACACCACAGAGTAAACTACAACAAACTAGGCATTACAAGTGGATGGGGTTTTTACAACAATTTCATTTAGTGATCAAGTATAAGAAGGGTCATTCACCCATGATGCATACAAAGAGGCATATTTAGAGGATGAGGACTTCAAAGAGGTATTTCAGCAGCAGTTGTAGAGCCAGAGTCATGTGCATGACGATGATAGCACAGTTGACTACCATCTCCAGGACAGGATACTCTATAGGCTAGATAGGTTATGTGTTCCTAAAAGTGAGCGAGTGCAATTGGTTAGAAAGGCTCAAACCTCCAAAGGTTGTAGGGCACTCTGGCATAAGAGGATGCATGCTTTGTTGTACCAGCAAGCCTAGTAACAAGAAATAGGGTCTATATTATCCCTTACCTTTACCCACTTGTCCTTGGGAAAGCATTTCCATGGACTTTGTGGGAGCTTTACCAACAACCAGGAACTAACATGACTACCTGTTCGTGGTAGTTGGTAGGTTTAGCAAGATGTGTGTTTTGACGCCCTGTAAAAAGACGATATGTGGGAAAGAAGCAGCAAACTTGTTCTTTGGATAGGTATGGGTGCACTTTGGGATACTAAGGAGCATCATTTCAAACATGACAAAATATTTCTCAGTGCATTTTAGACTAGATTGTGGGAGAATATGGACACAAAGTTAAAGACGTCTATTCCATCCACAGACAGATGGGTAGATAGAAGTAGTCAACAGGACCGGTGCAACTTTTTACAGGTTATAATCAGAAGCATCCAAAGACCTGGAATGAAAATATGGTATATATATTACACTCTTATAACAGAGCAGTCCACACTTCTACCAGTAAGCCACAATTTGATATTTGTTTTGGATATTGGCCATTTTCACCTTTGGATATTGCATATGAGCAGCAAGGAGGTGCGAGGGAGGGTCTTACAATAGATGCTTTGAGGGTTAAAAATTTTGTTGAAAAGATCAGGCAAATCCATATATAGGTACAGGAGACACTGCAGAAGTCACGGGAAAAATGCCAGGTCGGACATGATTAGCACAAAACAGAAAAGTCGTTCATGGTGGGAGCAAAGTACAATTAGAATTGAGCAAAGAGAGGCTACAAGGTCCTCATAAGGAAATCAAGGCTTTGCGACATGGTCACTTTGAGATATTGGAAAAGGTGGCAGATAATGCCTATAGACTCAGTCTACCCCCGTACATGCGCATTTACTCAGTTTTGAATGTAGAGAATCTGAAACCCAATGAGCCTTCCATGCTAGATTAAGAGTAGGAATAGGTCCTACCTTCAGTAAAGGATTTGGCACTAGATGCTCAGGCAGAGTTGACAAAAGATACAGTTTTGTAGAAGAGGTCCAAAACTACAAGACAGCAGCAATATGACCTTTGGCAGATTGGGTTGAAAGGACAGCTTCAAGGCAAGGCTAAATGCTACACTCGAGAGATGGAAGGAAAACTTTGTCACCTCACTCAGTAGAAGCTTTTGGGAACCAAAAGCCTCCCAAAATGGGAAGGTGTGATCTGAATTGGATCATTATATTGTTTTTCATCCATCTCCTTGCTTTTAGAGTGGAAAGAGTGGGGCAAGATTACTTGGGAGCGAGAGCGGTAGCGGTAATGGGAGCAGGAGCGGGAGTGCCGTTTTCAGAAACTCCAAATTTGGGAGCGAATTTTTATATAATATATATTTTTTTATATTTTGATGCATATATGTCAACAAAAGCATGTAGAATGATGAATTAGATATAAAAAGCATAGAAACATAGATTGAACCATATAACATCAATCATCTAGAACTTATAATCTTCATCAACCATGTCCACAAGTTAGTAACATACAACATATTGAGTCTCATGATTCATCAATCTTAAAGTTTCAAGCTTTCAAAATTCAATATATAACATTTATCATCATTGTTCACCAAAGTTGTAATTGTAAGCTAAGTGTAACCATTACAACAAAGAATATCTAACATGAAATGAAATGTTATAAAATGAACTGAAATGAAACAACTTTCAAATTTCACAAAGCATCATATTCATAATTCATTACCAATGAGTTGTAATTGCCAACTTCAAACTTCAAACTTAAATTGTCATATATTGTTTACAAAAAATATCATAATAAATATGAAAGAGTCGACAATTATAAAAACTACTAGAAACTAGAAAAGACAAGTAAATCTATTATCTATTGCTAATGATTGGGCCTCTTGCCGCCGCGAGAAATGTCTAACTTTTGAGACTTGTTGGAAAATCAAGATCTTTGTCATTAATATCACCCTCATTAACATAAGATAGAAAAAACATAGTATGTCAAGCCAAGATTTTGTTCGAGTGATGGTTACATTTTTAGTAGGGTCATGAGAGAGAAGTTCGACAACCAATGTCACTAACATATCAAGGTACATAGAAGGATTGGTGCTCTTCATTAAATATGAGTTCCATACCCTAATACATGACAAAATCCAATGGAAACATTGCAATCCCCCCAATCTTGAAATCATGAAAAACTGATAAGTCTGCTAGATTTACAATGAGATTTAAAATTCTACTTTCTCCATATGAAATCCAATGAGGTCGGAACCACTCTCAAACATCTTGAGTCATTTTATGGTAATGTTAAAAATTTAAGTAAAAGGATGAAAATGAAGATTAAGGAGAATGTCACTTTTATTTTAAGAATTTAACATTACCATGAATCGCGTATCAATACTAGGGCCATAGGCTTGATAATTAGGTTGCCCCACTAAAAAATTATTTATTTCTTTGAAAAAAAAATTGCATTTGGAATGTTACTACAAAAAAAAATTGCAAAAAAGGCTAGGGAGCGAAAATTTTGCTCCTAGATTCGCTCCTGAAATTCGCTCCCATGCGGGAGTGATTTCGGGAGCGCGCACCCTGGTCACTCCCAAAGGGAGCGCGATTTGGTAGTGGGTTCGAGCGCTCCCCCGCAACCCTGGAGTGGAGGAATCAACTCACATGACCATTTTTACTGGCAGGATCCAATTCGACAAATTGGGGTCTGAAACCTTTTGAAAGCATTTTGAGGCATCAAACAACGTTTTTTGGGAGTAAAACTTTGACACTTTAGCGTCGCACCCTTTTTTCCTATTCTACACACAGAAACCTTTCCAACAACACAAGAATCACCTCAATCAAAGTCTGTATGCAGAAGTTATGCCACTCAGAAGTTGACCTTATTTTTTCACCATAATTCGAGAGGATGCCATGTTAGCGCCCATTACTTATGGAAAAGGGGCTAGCCATGTGATCATGATGAAGAAGACTCTAGAAGAGATCATATTGTAACTCTAGTTAAGAGTCAAACCTAACCACTAGTATGCTATCAAGTTGTGTAATAATTGGGCCACTAGGAGGAAAATGGGTTCCATTCTTTTCGAAGGAATTTTGTTCCATAGACAAGCAAAGTAACCAAGAGGGATAGGGAGAGAGCACACATAGAGAATTTGTGCACTATAGAAGACCTAAGTCCACAAGCCTTACTTCTTTATACTCATAGCCATTTTCTATTCAGAGAAAGTGAGCAGAGTTGCCTCACCTTCCAGCAAGGTTTTCTCCCAAAGGGTTTCCCAATGTGGGGAAACCCTTGATCAATTCTTCTTATATGTTCTTCAATAATTCAACAGAGGGAGAGAGAGAGATAGTACATTTACAACAGAAGTCAACACTTTGACTTATCTAAATAAGAGCATAGATCATCTCTAAGAAGATGATACATGAGATCAATGAAGACATACTGCTTCAACTTATTCTCCAAGGTGACTCCTTCACCTATCATTGTGTTGCATCCCGTCATCATGTTGCTTCTCACCGTGTTGCACCATGTTGCACCCATCATCACAATGTTGGGCCTCATGACCATGTTGTACACATCATATTGCTGCACTGCTATCCCATGTGCCATTGTTGCACCATGCTGCCACAGTTGCATGTGCCATACTATACTAAGCACCGTGTTGCACAATGTCATTGTTGTCCTATTTATCATGCACCTGTCCCTTGCAGCTTTATGCTTGCCATTGCTGCCTAGTTATATTGTTGTAGTTGTTGTCCCTAAGAGTCATGTTATCCCAATTGTGTTGTCCCAACATGTTGTTGTCCATAATGACATTGTTGTCCCATCATTTTGTCCCAACATGTTGTTGTCCATAATGTCATTGATGTCCCATCATTGTGTTGGCATTGTCCATTGATGTCCCATCATCCAGAACAGCTTTCTATGAGGGCAGCCTTCACACAGACCTTGCTTCCTCTTCACACAATTCTCAAGGAGCAAATCCGAGCTCCTTTCCTTTGCTCTCCAACAGTCACAAGGGTGACCTTAATGTCCCCTCTTCTTTTGCTAAAGTAGACCTTGTATTGCGGCCTTCTAGCCTAGCATACCGGCCCTCCTAACAGCAGCTCGGTCCTCCAAAAGACCCATGGCTTTTGTTGCGGCTAAGTCCTATTAGGGCAGCGTATATCCTCCTCTTGATTACCCTTGAGACAACGTGGAGGATTGGGGTATGACTGCATCCTCTAGGTTAGGTTAGGGCTCCTTCTTTGATATCATTAGGGTTGCCTTCAGATCTACGTTAGGGTTGCCTTCAGATATTTGTTAGGGCTGCCTTTAGGTTTGCGTTAGGGTAGCCTTTAGGTCTGTGTTTTAGTAGGGACCAGCGTATAGGTTTAGGGTTGCTTCTTGATAGAGTTAGGGCTTCTCTTCATGACTGTGTCCTCTAGATTAGGGCAGCGCATTTCTTCTTCTTGACTGCGGCTAGGGCAGCCTCTTTTCCTCCAACATCTAGGGCTTCCACTCCTAGATTTCTCTTCCACTAAAACCCAAGACAAGTGGAAAGAAATCAAGATAAAGTGTGTGTGAAATGACTCTCAAGTCATCTCCTTTTATACTAACACGTTGAGCACATGTGGGGTTTATTTGGTTGCTGGCCGACCTTGACGAATTGTCTTATAACATAAATAAATTCAGAACTCCATGAATACTTATCGGAATCAGATGATCTTTAAATCAATCCTACACCTCTCGATGAGAGGGATCCAAGAGAAATATCAGCTGCCATAAATAAGATGGCCCACATGGAGTTTGGCCCTAGTTGCCAATTTTAACAATCTTCTTCACTAGAAGGTACTTTTCACTTGTAATTTATAGATAGGAAGCAATATAAATAAAATACGATGCATCATACTAGAAAATAGCATCATGATAGAAGCATTAGAAGTAAGAGCTCTTGACATGGGAAGCAGGAAGAATGTCTGGATTAAATTCTATTGAATAAGTGCTCTTAAAAACCTCATTAAACACCTCAAGTAATACTTATAGAAATCATCATACAATAGTCAAAAAGGAAACATCTGTCGGGTGAGGATATGAAAGATCCTCAAGTTTCTCTGATAAAATCCTCATCAAAGGATTCATTGATCTAAAATGAAAGCAAGTGTTTCATCAGGAATTCCAACTCGTGGGATTCAAGAAATGATGGTATGATGACATAACAAGAAAGCGGGTCTAAAGGATAAAGTTCTTTCGAAGTTGCTACAGCGAGACTAGATGAACGAAAGGAAAGATGACGTATGTATGCTTACATAGGATATTATGAAAGTCATGTCATGATATGAAAATCGGGCTCTTAGACTTCTTGTCTAATTTACAAGAACCTCTCCCACTCCCAAAGCTTAAACATTCCCAAATCTTATTGATTAACCAATGCGGAATTAAATCTGTGCTTGAAAATATAGGTGTATGATTGTATTGATTTTTCACTGATTATATGCTTTAAAATCTACTGTTTGTGCTGATATGTAAATGTGCTCACACTGATGTATAAATACATGTGACAGAAAATAAAGAAACAATAAACAATCACACAGAAACAACAATTTAATTAGGAGTTCACCCACAACTCTTGGGCTACATCTTCGTGAGCTCTAGTCAACTCAACTAGGCTCTCTGGGATTATGGTACAAATCCTTTTTACAAGCTCTTGGCTCAACTCCTGTTGTTTTACACAGAAACAGTGGGTTCAAACACCATGTTATCCCCTGGCTCTTGAAGCTATGGCTCTTGGCTCTGACTTTGGCTCTTCGGCTCTGGCTCTGGCTCTTGCTCTTGCTCTTTGGCCCTGGCTCCTTTCTACTCTCTATCAGTTTACAGCCCTCTTGGCTTTTCACTTGACTTCCAAGTGACTCCCTCGGCTGCCTTTTTGCTTCTGTGCTGCCTCCTTCGCCTCAACTTCCTGCTTTGGCTTCACCTTCAGCAACAAAACCTCAACAACCAACAACCACCTGTCTCTGTCATTCTGTGGCTTTTAAGCCAAATCGGCGTTGTTGGTTCATTTTCCCTCTTCGGCTCTCTGTCTTCCTATTTTGGTCCGCTCAAATCCCCTCTCTGAGCGTTAGCAATCATTGCTAAACGCCCTCAGGGATGGATGCCACCTATTCTGTAACGGGAGAGTGCATCAGCGCTTGAAATCCCCCAATATAGCCATTCTCGGCTTACACAGGAAAATATACCAAACACGGGAAAAATCCATAGAAAACATTGTTCACCGGACTTCAAATTTTCATAAATGCGCTTTATAACATTATCAGGTCTGCCCTTAGTCGCTGTCGCAAGTCGCAATTGCCCGTTCCATGGCTTTCCCTTTGTATTTATAAAATACATTAAAAACATTGAAAATCCCGCTTATTGGACTTGAAATCATATGTAACAGTATTAATAAACCCTTTCGGGTCCGTAATATCGCATCGACACATTTTCTTTGTAATTTGTTTAATAAACGAAATACATGAAATACACAGAAATCCGTCGTTTGACGGATCTCAAATCATATCAAATAGCGTTTATATTTGTTATCGGGTCCGGCTGATCGCATCGCATATATATGTGTGTGTATGACCGCTCCTCTGTGTAACTCCGATTGCGATATCACGATGCGATTGATCGCAATCGCATATCGCTCATGCCCCGGGCCAGTGTAGCGCTCTATTGTGGTTGCCGATTGCGATATCACTCTATTGCAATCGCTGATTGCAATGTCGCGATCGCAATAATCATATATTATGCTCTAATATCCTCTGATAGCCACCGCCGATTGCGATTGCCGATCGGATCTGGACCGTTGATCGGCCAAATCCGACGGCTCCTGTTCACTGTCCCTTTGACCTCCGATGGGCTCAATTTTCAATGTTTTCTCATGTTTTGAAAGCCCGATAGTGTTATCTGCCTTTTCCAAAACTTCTCCTTTTGCAATGGTTTTGACCTTTTAGGAGATTTTGAAGACTTAGAGGGTTTTTAGGACCCATTTTCAAGGGATTTTGCCCCTTTTTCCAAAGGATATAGGCAGCTTCATTTTATGATAACTTCTGCATCCTAAGTCAGTTTTTGCCCATTGAAGTTGCAGTAGATTCAGAATGAGACAATCTCTGCAATGGAGCTAGTTCTAGGAACTTCCTTGGACTTTCATTTTCCTCAGTGAGGAACACTAGACTTAGGAGTCTATCCAAAATCCATTTTGGATCACGCCTTCCCACTAAAAGAACTTTTGGTCTCCAAAAGACTGATATACTGATCTGAACAGTAAATGAGAGTGACTCACCCTCTTCTTTCAGCCTCCCTACACTTGCCTTTGCATAGTGCCTCTAAACCAAGGTTTTTGACCACTTCCCTTCTTGGATGGGCTGGTCTTCCTGGGAAGAACTGTCTTCCTCCTTGCCTTCCTGCAAAACTTCTGTTGAAATGGTCATAGAAGGTGGTTTGAACTTCTTTGCCTTGATCATTGATCCAAGGTGGCTCAAACAAATGTGAAGTACATCTGCTCCACAAAACTTTCATTTGTACCTGTTTGACAAGTTGTCGACAATAGCTGTTAACAACAACAGAAATACAGACAACAACTGGATGGCTTAAACTCTTGCTTCAACAAAAGAAACAAATTTTCACATCTTGTGATCACCTCCATGTCTTACATCTGCATACAAATGAGGGACTAGATAACAAGCCCATAAAACATGCCTTTAAACAAATGACCCTTCAAGTCAAGCATGTAGAAAAAGACCATTTGGACTCTTTTCAAAAGATGAAACACTTCATCATTATCTCCATTTGGAGACCAAGTTAACTTCTCCCAAGTCAACATGGCATCACATGCATGTCAAAGCAATCAACCCTGCAAGTTAATTACACATACATGTTCAAAAACAAGGAAATCATCAACATCCTTGTGTTCATGCATCTCATGCTCATGCATGCATTTCATCCTTCAACTTTCATTGAAGCACACTGTACTTTCCAAGCTGAAATGAAATATAATGTAGATGCATCAATAGACATGCAATCTTAATCGGATAAGAACTCTAACCGTTCCTCACCAATCCCTTTCAAAGGTACTACCTTTGTCTGCACATCAGCATCAACATGTGAATCATCCTAAGACACATCACTCATGGAATCTTCCTTTCCATTTCTGCCATCTTCTCTTTCCACTTTCTTCAGCTTTTGTGGAAGCATTGTTGGATTCAAAGTCCAACATTTTGCAGCAAGATGTCCTTGCTTATGGCAGTAAGTGCACTACTGCATGTGCATCCTCTTGACATCATGATTTGCCTTGTCCAATGGACCTTTGGCTCCTTGCTTCTTTTCCTTCAAAAGTTTCCTGTATGTGGTCATTCTCTTCCAACATCTAGAAACATTATGGTTATCCAACCCACAAAAGGAACATGCAATTCTTTTCCCATACATATGTGGAAATTTATCATGCTTTGCACAATCAAAAGGAAAATGTTTAGAACCAGATTTATACCTTTCTCTTTCACCTTTATTGCCTTCATGAGGAGGTGAATCAAATGAAGAAGTGGCTCCCTTTGGAACACCATCAATCTCTTCAAGGTTGTTAGAGTCTCCCCAACTATCTGGTTCAAGTGTATACTTCTGAACACCTGCAATGCAACTCCCTCTTGGAGTTGTTTCAATGGCCTTCATGGCAGCTTTGGAACTTTCTCCATAAGCTTGTCCATAGCCAAGACCCAAATACTTAGGCCTTTCCTCAATCATTATTGGCTCAACAATACCTTATGCATGTCTACCCAAGCCTTTTCCTTCATAGCCCATCTTGGATATTAGCTTGGAACCTATGCCTCTAGCATGTTTTTCAAAAGAACCAATAGAAGCATCCTTAGAGGAATTTGAAAACAAACTGGAAAGGTTTACCTCTTCTTCAAGCTGATACTTGACTAAGGCTTCTTGGGCAACAAAGAGTTGTGTCTCCAACTCATGCATCCTCTTCAGGTTCATAATTGCAATATGAAGTTGCCTCTCCATTTCCTGCAGTCTGTCAGCAAGCAACTGCTTCTCTTCCTTCATGGAATTCAACTACTTTCTAAGCATGCTGCTCTTCCTTCCATCCTCATACATTTCTCTCACCATATCCATCATGGTGGACAATTCTTGCTTCATGTCTTCATCAAAGAATCTTGTGAAGAAAGCAGAATTTGAGAACCCACTTGTAGAAGTTGTCATTATGCCAATGAACAAAAAAATTCAACAAGATAAATAAAGAGCTTATTCAACAACCTTTTGCAACAAACCTCTTGTGCTCCAAGGATTGCCTTGAGGTCCTTTGGGATAGGAAGAGTGCCTTCAGCCCTTCTTCCTTCTTATCCTTCTTGGACTGAGCTATCAATAGCTTTCCCTTTACCTCTACAAACTCAGAAAATAGTCAGTCTGCAAAACAAGCAAACAATCAACCTCTTGTTGTTCAAACACCTTTCAGACAAGCAATTTCTGCTTTGTTAATCAAGCAATCTAGTATAACCTTCTTTGAAGGTGGGTTTAATCAGTCTTAAGCTTTGATACCACCTAATCTGAAAATGGGGCTCTTAGACTTCTTGTCTAATTTACAAGAACCTCTCCCACTCCCAAAGCTTAAACATTCCCAAGACTTATTGATTAACCAATGCGGAATTAAATCTGTGCTTGAAAATATGGGTGTATGCTTGTATTGATTTTTAACTGATTATATGCTTTAAAATCTATTGTTTGTGCTGATATGTAAATGTTCTCACACTGATGTATAAATACATGTAACAGAAAATAAAGCAGCAATAAACAATCACACAGAAACAGCAATTTAATTAGGAGTTCACCCACAACTCTTGGGCTACATCTCTGTGAGCTCTAGTCAACTCAACTAGGCTCTCTGGGATTATGGTATAAGTCCTTTTTACAAGCTCTTGGCTCAACTCCTGTTGTTTTACACAGAAACAATGGGTTCAAACACCATGTTATCCCCTGGCTCTTGAAGCTCTGGCTCTTGGCTCTAGCTCTTGGCTCTTGGTTTTGGCTCTTGGCTTTGACTCTGGCTCTTCGGCTCTGGCTCTGGCTCTTGCTCTTTGGCTCTGGCTCCTTTTTGCTCTCTATCAGTTTACAACCCTCTTGGCTTTTCACTTGACTTCCAAGTGACTCCCTCGGCTACTCATTTTGCTTCTGCGCTGCCTTCTTCGCCTCAACTGCCTGCTTTGGCTTCACCTTCAGCAACAAAACCCCAACAACAACCTCAGCAACCAACAACCACCTGTCTCTGTTGTTCTGTGGCTTTTAAGCCAAATCAGTGCTATTGGTTCCTTTTCCCTCTCCGACTCTTTGTCTTCCTGTTTTGGTCCCGCTCAAATCCCCTCTTTGAGCATTAGAAATCATTGCTAAACGCCCTCAAGGATGGATGCCACCTATTCTATAACGGGAGAGTGCATCGGCGCTTGAAATCCCCCAATATAGCCATTCATGACTTACATAGGAAAATATACCAAACACGGGAAAAATCAATAGAAAATACTGTTCACTGGACTTCAAATGTTCATAAATGCACTTTATAACACTATCGAGTCCGCCCTTAGTCGATGTCACAAGTCGTGATTGCCCGTTCCGTGGCTTTGCCTTTGTATTTATAAAAGACATTGAAAACATTGAAAATCCCACTTATTGGACTTGAAATCATATGTAACAGTGTTAATAAACCCTTTCGGGTCCGTAATATCGCATCGTCGCATTTTCTTTGTAATTCGTTTAATAAACGAAATACATGAAATACACAGAAATCTGTCGTTTGACAGATCTCAAATCATATCAAATAGCATTTGTATTTGTTATCAGGTCTGGCTGATCACATCGCATATATATATGTGTGTGTATGACCGCTCCTCTGTGTAACTCCGATTGCGATATCGCAATGCGATTGATCGCAATCGCATATCGCTCATGCCCCAGGCTAGTGTAGTGCTCTATTATGGTCGCCGATTGCGATATCGCTCCGTTGCAATCGCTGATTGCGATGTCGCAATCGCAATAATCATATATTATGCTCCAATATCCTCCGATAGCCACCGCCGATTGCGATTGCCGATCGGATCTGGACCGTTGATCGGCCAGATCCGACGGCTCCTGTTCACTGTCCCTTTGACCTCTGATGGGCTCAATTTTCGTTGTTTTCTCATGTTTTTAAGGCCCGATAGTGTTATCCGCCTTTTCCAAAACTTCTCCTTTTGCGATGGTTTTGACCTTTTAGGAGATTTTGAAGACTTAGAGGGTTTTTAGGACCCATTTTCAAGGGATTTTGCCCCTTTTTCCAAAGGATATAGGCAGCTTCATTTTATGATAACTTCTGCATCCTAAGTCAGTTTTTGCCCATTCAAGTTGCAGTAGATTCAGAATGAGACGATCTCTGCAATGGGGCTAGTTCCAGGAACTTCCTTGGACTTTCATTTTCCTCAGTGAGGAACACTTAGACTTAGGAGTCTATCCAAAATCCATTTTGGATCATGTCATATGGTTGCAGATAATATGGATCATTATTTCCATCCTGGGTAATATGATCAAAAGAAGAAGGGATCACCTCCTCCGAAAGATTGCAGCAAAACCATAAGTCACACTAGATGAAATCAACATAATATGTTCTCATATGAATCAGGAAGGAGTTGACAACAATTAAGGAACTCTAATTGAAAGCTCCCTGAAAATGAAGTGTGTGAAAAGAAAGGAAGAGATCGTGAAAATATGCAACAAAAGTAGAAAGGCATTCAACTTCCGAGACCAAGAAGAGTTGACTAGAATATCTCCCACAAAGATATGAAAACTCTGATAGGAATCGGAAAAAGATGGAGACCCTTGACAATGGATATCTTTGGGAAATGTGTCAATCTACATACAGGATGTTGATACCCTACAGGAAGGTGTCATGATTTAAGACCATCACAAAGGTAATTTTGATTTAAGTGTTCATCTCTTGTTTTTTGAACTAATATCTAGATGGGCTTATGTAGGACTGCCAAAGGGAAGATTTGTGGATGACTTCCAAGAGGACCATATTGAAGGATGTAAGATCCTTCCAAAAAATATGGCATGAAAGTAGAATGACATGAAGCAAAGCCAGATGGAAAATTGATGGATCACTTTTTGATGAAATGAAGACATGACTAACTCATGAATGAAAGTGATGGATGGTTTGTGCCCTATGAAGAAGTCCCCGAAAGATGAAGACTCCATGACAAAAGAAATTTATGACATTGAAGGAGAGAGTTCTTCAAGCCACTGTTTGTTCCACGTGAGGAGTTGTTGTAGGTCCCTAGTTAAGAGGGAGCCTGAAAAGAAGTTTCTTACTTGGAAGAAACTTATAGATTATTAAGCCAAGAGGGAGCTTAGGTACATTCCTTTTTGGTAGGAATGACTACATTCCTTTATTGAAATATGTCCTCCCTAATTGAGAGGGAGAGATAGACATGTCATTCTGGTCTTCACCTGGGAAGACAGAATGGAGAATTGGGTAATCATTTGGCATCTGATACTCTTTGAGGATGAGATAAGGCATCCAATAGAAGAGTAGTCGTGGAGGACCGATATTCTTTGAGGGATGGGGGGTCCAAGATAAGAATAGTCCTCATGGAACACACCTTGACTACCCGGGTAGGGGATGTTTCGAGAGAGACAATGATGAAAGAGTCTATAAATCATTGGTCTCGCCAACATTGAGCTCAGATCTTGTGGAGATAAGGAGTTGTTAGTCGAGGTCTTGCTATGTAACAATGTTGGTTGATATGATGCTATACAAATGGGTTACCAATCTAAATTCTTCTTATGAGAAATTCTTCAGATTGAGAAAGTCCAAGTACCATTATGAATACCTCCCTCGTTAAGAGGGAGTGTTGAAATGTGTAACTAGATTCGATCTTCATAATGACATGTAATTATGATTTTATGTAATATGATGTAAAGAATATAAATAAATTTATTGTATTGCTTGCTTCATGGGTTTCATGAGCAAGAGATTTTATGTTTGAGTCAAGACTCCCATTGAGAGTCTTTAGGAATTATTTGTCATCTAGTCATAGAATTATAGTCATTGTCATGTAATGAAGTCATGTTACACTTTGTGTAGAGTCAAACTTGTTTATGTAAAGTATTCCCCAAGACCTTGTCACTTGTCCTCTTCAAGTCAGCCTACAACGATGGAAGAACATGCTAGAAGAGGTCGGCCTAACCTCTAGTAATCATGTCGGCTTAAAGGACATGAGATAAGGCATATATAAAGTCTAACTCGACCTCACTTGAAAACAAGTAACTTGACAAGCATTTCGACAAGCAGAAGTGTGAAGAAGAGGCTAAAAGGAAAGTGTGAAGATAGCTTTCTTCTGGGCAAGCGAAGGAGGATTCTTCTAGGCATAACGAAGGAGGATTCTTTTGGGGCAGCAAAGAAGAAGGCTTCTTCTAGGGCAACGAAGGAGGTTTCTTCTGGGGCAGCGAGGAAGAAGGCTTCTTCTGGGGCAACGAAGGAGGTTTCTTCTGGGGCAGCGAAGAAGAAGGTTTCTTCTGGGGCAGCGAAGGAGAGGTTTCTTCTGGGGTAGTGAAGGAGGTTTCTTTCGGGGCAGCGAGGGAAGGATTCTTTTGGGATGCTTGTTCTGGGTAACCAAAATAGAGATCTAGAGAGCGAGATTCTCTAGAGAGGAAGCAAGTGAGATCAGAGAGACCGAGTTTCTCTAAGAGAAGTCGAGAAAAAGCACTATGAAAAAAAGAGACCGAGTTTCTCTAAAAGGAGCTGAGGAGAGCAGTTCGAAGAAAGTCGAGAAAGGGGAGAGGCAGAGCATCAAGGTTAGTGACAAGGTTCTTGGGAGGATACTAGAATCAAGGGTCTTTGTCATGGTAACAGCGGCCTGAAAAAACCAGAACATCGATTTATTTATTTTTTGAAAATTGCTTTTTGGGGACCCCAAACCCATTTCTAATTTGCCTTTAGGTTCTTTGGGGTCCATTCCCCTCTCCTAAACCCTATAAAACCCACCCAACCCCTCTCATTTCCTCACAGCCATCTCATTGCATTTGAGTGAGAATTTGAGTGAGAGTTTGTGAGGAGTTGTGGAGTTTGTTTTTGGAGCAGCAGTGAGGAGTCTTGGGCAAGCATTGTAGCAGGAGTGAGGAGCTTCTTGGGCAGCCATTTGGAGCAGCATTGAGGAGTTGGTTTGTTGGAGCAACCTTGAGGAGGCAGTTTGTGCCTAGAGGTATTTTTTTTCACTTGTAAAAATCTGTTTTGCTTATTAATTTTTATGTGCAAATCTGGAAATTGAAAAGAGTGTTTTTTGTGAAAGAAATGAACATTGAAGCAATGCTATTTTTTTTGTTTTCATTTTCAGATTTTTTGTTTTCATTTCCAAGTCAAAAAATGGCACCTAGAGTGAAAGATGTTGCTTGGGCATATGTTGAAATGGTTGATAGTCAAATGCATTGCAAATTTTGCCATATAAAAATTAAGGAAGGTTTTGGGGGCATTAATAGGCTAAAACAACACTTGGCGGGGATTAAAGGCCAAATTACTCCATGTGAATCAGATGAAATTGGGGAGATTAGGAAGGAAATGTTAGCCAACTTTGAGAAGTTTAAAGAAGAAAAGGCTAGGCAAAAAGAGTTAAGAGGCTGAAATTGGGAGGAAGAGGAGTATACAAAAAATGTTAGCTACCAACCCCCATTTTGATTTTGAGGGTTCTTCCTCTATCCCTTGTACTGATGCATCCAACCCCTCTGATATGTTCCTCCCTCTTTGGAGTCTATTCAAGAAAAGGGTAAGGGTAAAATGAAAAAGAAAAGTGATATGAATATCAAAAGTTATTTCACTGTCACACCCTCCTCTCCATCAGATGCACATGGTCCTCAAGCTAGTAGAACTTTGCAGCCCACTTTAGATGACCATTGGAAGAAAGAATTGAGGGAGACTACTTGTGATTACATATGTAGATGGTGGTATGTTGCTGATATCCCCTTCAATGCTTCCCGTTCACCATTTTATGAGCCTATGTTTGATGCCATACATGCTGCTGGAAAAGGCTTCAAAGGCTCTACTATGCATGAGATAGGGGGTATCATTTGCAGAAAGAAATTGCCTCCATTAATGAGTATTTGAAAGATTTCAAGGACTCATGGGCAAGAACAGGTTGTACCATCATGTCAGATGGATGGATTGATCAAAGGAACCGTACCATCATAAACTTTCTTAACTTCTGCCCATAGGGAACTATGTTTCTAAAATCAGTTGATGCATCTGATAAGGTAAAAGATGGAAAATTGTTGTTTCAGCTATTGGATGAGGTTGTTGAGGAGGTGGGGGTGGCTAATGTTGTTCAAGTCATCACAGATAATGCCTCTAACTATGTTCTTGCTAGTAAATTGTTAGAGGAAAAACACATAACCATCTTTTGGACCCCATGTGCTGCACAGTGCATAGACCTCATGCTTGAGTATATTGGCAAATTAGATTGGGTCAAAAAAACTGTAGATCATGCCAAAAGAATAACAAAATTTATCTACAATCATTCATGGATTTTGAGCCTTATGAGGAGACACACATGGGGCAGGGATATTATTAGGTCTGCCATCACTAGATTTGCTACTCATTTTTTGACATTGCAATCTATGCTTTCACAACATAGAAACTTGCAAAAGATATTTTCCAATGAAGAATGGAATCAAAGCCAGTGGTCTCACAAACAGGAAGGCAAAGAATTGAAAAAGAAAGTTAATGAAGAAATATTTTGGAGAAAGGCAGTACAGATTGTGAAGCTTGCTGAGCCACTGATTAAGGTGTTGCGGTTGGTGGATGGGGAAAGATTGGTTATGGGCTTCATTTATGAGGCTATGGATCAAGCAAAGGAGCAAATAAATAGGGCATACAAGGATAAAGTGGCTAAGTATGGGCCCATTTGGGCAATCAATGATGAAAGATGGAACAATCAACTCCATCGCCCTATACATGCAGCTGGGTATTTTTTGAACCCATGGTATCATTATAAAGCTAAGGCGACAGGAGCTTTGAAGGGGGGGGGGGTTAGAGATGGATTGATTGAGTGCATTGATCGCATGATCTCATTAGAGTGTGATCAGCTGGAGATACACCGACAGGTCACAACCTTCAGCAATGTTTCAAGTACCTTTGGGAAGAACCTACCAAAGATTGCAAGGGAAGCAGATGAGCCAAGTAAATAAAAAATTCAATTTTCAAATTCTTAATAATTATTTTGTTAAATCAATTATAATTTGAAAGTTGGATATAATTTGTAATTTTGTTGAGCTAACTCATTGCACTCCTATGTTTTTTGCAGCATAATGGTGGGAGGCTTTTGGTAGCCATTGTCCTAAATTGCGAAAGTTTGCAATTCGTATTTTGAGTCAAACTTGCAGTGCTACTGGGTATGAGCGCAATTGGTTTGTCTTTGAGAGGATTCACACGAAAAAGAGAAATTGTTTGGATCAAAAACGGTTAAATGATCTAGTCTATGTCCAATACGACCTCTAGCTCAGACGCAACCAATTGCTGAACAAAAGCCCTGATTCAGATCCTATTGCGTTGGAAGACATTGATCCAACATCAGATTGGGTAGTGGAGGGTCATCCAGCAGAGTTTCATTCTAATGAGGATATTGATTATGATTTATAGACAATAGCATCACTCAAACATAATGTTCAGTTGAATGCAGAGCCTAATCCACTTGTACCAGCCTCAAGGCCAGCAAGTCCTCCAATTGCAGGCGCTTCCTCTGCTGAGCCACGACAGAAGCGCATATCTCTTCTATCTCAGCTTGCAGCTGCTACACAGCCTGCTAGTGCTACCACTTCTACAGTTGCAGTTGGAGATGATGAGGAGGAGGAGCCATGGGCTGGCTTGTCTAACTCTGATCCAGAAGTTGAGCCAGATGATCTTGGCTCCTCTAGCAGTAGCCAATAGTATTGGTCACAGTTTACTTTTGTTGTAGAGGCCATTTCTAGCCTCCTTGGTTATGTGTTTTTGTTTTGATATCTATATCATCATCATGTATGTATTGGACAGTGCATTGGGTGCCATTTTGATATAATGGATATATTCATGAGCCTACTTTGATCATATGTTGTCTTCTATCTATATTCTAATGCTATGTGTTTGGAAACATGAATGAAAATCTTTAAAATTATGTTTTTTAATAAAAAAATAAATATTTAATGTATTTTTTACAACCGCCGAGTCATTGAAATCGAGCCAGCCAAGTCGATACCGAGTCAGAGTCAGAGTCGGAGTCGACCCTCAGCGGAGTCGGAGTCTACCCCCAGCGGAGTCGGAGTCGGAGTCGGAGTTTTAAAACATTGCTTTATGGATCACTGATACCGTCGTACCATTGCTTGCAAAGATTTCAATAAGAAATAAGGAATGTTGATTTTCCTATTTCTTCTCAAATGTGCCAGAAAACAGAAGTGATATGTCATGCAAAGTGATAATTGACCTTTACAAGTGAAGTACCGAAATATGTGTTGCAATACTTTGCCCCAAGGCTTTAACAAAGATACTTTCCCTCAAGAGCTACCCCTGTTAGCAGTTGCTTTTGAAATGGTAAAAGTTAAGTCTGCAATTTGCACAGTATTGGTTCTTGAGTTGAAATGTAGAGCAAATTTCTTAGCAAGAGGTAAACTGATGTATTCTAGTTGCTAGAAGAATGGAAGCCAACATGATCTGTGGAAAATTTCTGTGACTTCAGGATTACTCAAAACCATCTTAGTTGTAATTGGTTCTTGCCTAGACAAATTACCTCCCATTGTTAACACTTTTTCTCAACACAATTCACTGAGTAACTATTTTCAGCGGCAAGATTCTTCTGCTACAAAATAACTCTTCATTGACAGAAACAGATAGTTACTAATTTTAAATACAAAAGATGTTTAAGTTTTTTCTCAGTCTGCACAAAATTGCCATTCTATACATGTATAAACCTCCATAATTCTTACTTGTGTTGACAGGACCTTAAAGTTGTGATGGTGATTCAATTGATGATGGCAGTTAAATGTTTTATTTATTTAGTCATGGCGCATACTAAACAGGCACCAATTGGACGAGTTGAATGCGACAAGTGGCAGGTGGTTGAAGTGAATTGATCAGGGTTGGCATGAGTGGGAAATTAATACGTCGGTATGGCAATTATGGTCCCAATATTTGAGAGATTTAGAAATTAAGTGTGGTACGAATAGATCCCTGATAACGGTCATGTCAGAATGTTGGGAAGAGTGCCCCAATAATAATTGAACACATGGTAGAACAAGCAGTTTAAATAATATGTTATGAAATTACCTAACACGTGGTGGTCAGAGAGTTGGAGAATTGTTCCACTACTTGGAAACTTCACAACTCACATCCATCTGGCAATTTTGATGTACAGACGTTGTTGCTGCAGGAAAATCTTGTAGCTGCTATTTGTTAGATTTTTGGAATTATGGCTACTATGTCTTTCTGTAGTATCTAAGTCCTTGGAACTGCTGCTAATTTCTTTTCCAGGAAGAGAATTTTATAGTTGGAATGCAATAATGAATTCTTAGCATAGGTGTTGATGAAATTCCTTCAACTACACTTGGTTGAGTTCAAAATGAGAGTTTACAAAATTGCATAGACAGGTGTATTGATGAATTCTGAAATTTCCAACTTGTATTTTTCGAAATAACTTCACCAAAACCAGTAGTTGCAACTTGCTGCTGAAAAGTTTCTGCAGCATTTTTTATCTCTACAATAGGACATGCCACTTCTAGTTTTCAACAATTATTGTAGCTCACAATGCCATCTCTGGTTTTAGCTATGAGATTCCTCCTTGGATTCAGGTTTCCTGTACAACCTCAATCAATGTCCATTAATCAAAAGTGGTAATTTTTATTCATCAATTATTCTTAATTTTACAGCCCCATTTTCATATGCAAGCTTAACTTCGTAAGGTCCCAACCATCTTGTGGTCAAATTCCCTTTAAAATCTTGGAACCTTGAATCATATAACAATGCCCAATCAACTAGCTTAAATGATTTATTCTTTATGTACTAATCATGCCAGCACACCCTTTGCTGCTGAATTGTTTCCATATATTGTAAAGCTTGCCATCTAAACTCATCCAATCGATTAAGCTGAGTTACGCTTTCTTTCTATGTTGTTCAAAGACTCGTTCCCAATTCCATTGTTGTGCTTAGAGTTTTGATTTAAACTCTATAGGCAGGAGTACAGTTTTACTAAATACTAACTCATAGATTGTGAATTTGGTTCAAGTTCTCCATATAGTTTGATAAACCAATACTACTTCTAGTAATCTGATTGCCCAATCTTTTTGGTGGAACTGAACAGTTTTTGCAACTATGTTTTTTAATTCCATGTTAGTTACTTTTACCTTCCCATTAGCTTGGGGATGGTATGGTGTAGTCTTTTGATGTTTTATTTTATACAAATTCATGAGGTTCTCCATGTTGAAATTCTAAAGTTCTATGCAATAACAATTACTTATTTTAAAAACTTCTTTTTGCTGCAATATTAGTTAAGCAATTGTAGATAGAACATAAACCAAATGCACCATAGAAGATAAACAAGAACAGAAATCAGACAGATAATTTAGGTCCAATGACCAAGGCAAAACCCACAAGGAGAAAACCCAACCAGATTCTTCTTCTATTAGACATCAATTGTTCAGCAGAGATACAAAGTACAATGAGAGATCAAGAGAATGAGTAAGTTCACCCAAATCTGAACAAGATGTCGCATAATTATCACTGGTCGCAGCAGTAGATGCAAACATTGAATCAACCTTGGCTCATCAAATCCTGCTCTTACTCTCCAAGTCTCTCTCTCACAATCTTCTTCAAGTCTCTCCAACTCTCTCTCTCAAGTTTGAAGAGCCCGCCTTTGTAACTCACGTCATTAAGGAGGGAATGTAACATATTCATTAAAGAGTGTAAAAGGAATCTTTAATGACATGCTTTAATGAGAGTGTAAGAGGAATATGCCATGTTTTCAATGAGTGTGTAAGAGAAAGTGTAACATATCCATTAAGTGAGAGAGAGTAACATATGCATTAATTGAGGGAAGTTAAATTTGACATGATTGAGAGACATGAATTTCCTTTTAATAATAATATAATAGTATCATAAAAGATAATAGTAATAATAATAATATTCCCTACTAGCTCATTAGTAAAAGAGAGTATAGTTAGAATCAAAAATTTCGTGCCCCTGCTGCTGCGTTTCTGTGAGATTTGTGTGACCTAGCCTAGGCTCACGTTGCCCGCAGCCACCTCCCAGCGACCTCCTGCTGCTGCACCCTTGGAGCAAATGGACTCTCCAGAAGATGGAGGGCCTCCACCAGATCACCATAAGGAACCTGAAGATTCTGCAAATGTGTTTGCTTCTCTCATCTCTGCAACGAGACCTCCAAAAAATAGGCCATCAGTAACTAAGTTCGTCAAAATATTGGATGACATTCCTGAAATCTCCCTTCCATTGGCCCTTCCTCGTAGAGCAGTGCTTTCCCTTGAAGAACGCGACCAGGTTGGGCAGTTTACTGGACTATGGCCATCACCCAAGTCTATTTAGAAATGGGTTGAAAGAAATTGGACCTCGTTAATCAATGGAAAATTTTCCATAAGGTTCTATGGAAGAGGGTATTATACCTTCCATTTCGAAACAAAAGAAGATCGAGACTTAATCTTCAGGAATGGCCCATACTTCATGGATATGAGAGGATTATATCTAAATCGATGGACTCCTAACTTTGACCCTGAAATGGATGTACCCAACATTGTGCCAGTGTGGGTCAGGTTGCCACATCTCTCTCTCCACTATTGGGGAGACGAATCAATAAAATCCATTGGGAACGCAATAGGGAAATACATAGACAGATGTGAACCAAAGGAGAACATGCATGCATGCGCGAGGATCTGTGTAGAAGTGGACTTAGGGAAAGGTCTTTCGGAAGTAATAAATATTAATGTGGATCAATAAACACATATACAGCTGCTGGATTACGAATAAATCCCCTTCAAGTGCAAGGTATGTCATGAATGTGGTCATTTCGCAAATAGATGCTCAAAAAAGAAAGAAAATGAAAATGTGGAACCAAAAAACAAATGGAAATAAGTAAAACCGAAGAAATCATCCAGTAATCAGCCCCTCCCTTCCTCATCGCAGCCCCAGATCTCCACTGAACCCTCCCCTCCCTCTCCCAACGCAGAAATCCCTTCAACTCTCATAAATTCGAACCCCTTCGGACCCTTGGAAGAGCCTCCTGCTCCTCCCTCACCTCGATCCCCTCCACACCCCCAAAGCTCCCCCATCTTGTCTTCTCTTCCTATAAACCCCCGCTCTCCCCCACCCCCATCAGTGGATCGAATATTAACCAGAAACCAATCCAAGGAGTCCCTTCAAACCTTTGAACATCAAAAAAGCAGGAAGGAAATCAAATAAGGAGTTGAGAGATGAAGCAACTAAAGAGATGGCTCTAGGCACGCAGCAACCAATGGACTCTTTCTTTGGGAAAGGTTCTGGAAACAATGATAAAAATCAGCATAGAGGGAAAGGTCCCGCATCCCACCAAACAAATAAGTAATGATAGTGGTCTCCTGGAATTGTCGTGGACTGGGAACAACCTTCAAAGTGAATGCAGTAAGAGACATTCTAGCAAAAGAATTCCCAGATATATTTATGATTCAGGAGACCAAAACAAACAGTCAAGAATCTGAAAAAATGATTAAAAATAAATAAAAAAATTATGAAGGAACAACAGTACAGGCTATAGGGTCCTCAGGAGGAACTTGCACACTTTGGAGAAAAGGAAAATGGGAATTGATGCAACAAAAAAAGGAGAAACATGCAACATTGGATCAAAACAGACCTCAAGGAAATAAACACCAAGGAGCACTACAGCTTCATCAACACTTATGCCCCAAATAATTACAGGGAAAAATAGCAATGTTGGAGTACAATAAAAGAAACTCTAACTGAAGTCCAAAATAGGAAAGTGGTCCTGGAGGGGACCTAAACCTGGTACGAAATATCGAGGAGAAATTTGGAGGGTCCTACCATGCCAACCCATCCAGGGAGGCTCTGGAAATAGCAATGGAACAGAATAAGTTAATTGACATATCGCCAAGTAATGGGAAATATACATGGAGTAATAAGAGAGTGGGGAAGAGAAATATAAAGGAGAGGCTAGATCATATATTGGTCCAAGAAAATATTGCACCAAGCTTCAATTCAGAAGGATCCAAAATAATCCACACCATGACATCTGACCACAAGCCAGTAGCAATCATTTTGGGCAAAATGGATAACCAAGGGCCTCTACCATTTAAGTACAACCTAATATGGGACAACAATGAAGACTTCAGAAATCTAATTTCAGATGCATGGGCATAAAAGATCATAGGCTCACCTCATTATGTGTGGGAAACAAAATTAAAAAATTTGAGAATTAAGTTAAAGATTGGGCAAGAGAGAATGAAATACAAAATAAAAAAAGGAAAACAGAGCTGCAAATAAAAATGGACAGCATGCAAGGAATTTATGGGAATTTGGTGGGAAAATGATTTTATCCTGACTCAGTACTATGCAAACTGTGAACAAATAGAAGGAAGCGACGAAATGGCACGGGTAGCCAGAGGTCGCGGTCGTGGTCGCAGGGGCAGGACAAATGTTGATCCGAGCTCTCAGGACAGTGACACCCGAGGCAAAAGGTTGGGGCGTCGTCCCATGGACGAGACTGTGAAGGAAGCGGCCAGAGCTTACATGAAGGACACAGATGCCAGCATCAGGAAAATTATTGATGAGATGGAAGATAGGGTTAAGGAAGAGGAGTCGAAGGAGGAGATGGAAGAATGGAGAGACCTTATCCCTGACCCTGGCAATACAAGAGGCCGAATGGCACAATACAAACAGACTCTCCATTTGTACTGGCTCATGAAGAGGTTGGTGTGTAAGGCAGTGGAGCAAGTTTCAGTGGGGATGGCACTGATAATCAGGGATATGCCTGATTACAAACGGGACCTGCAGACCATACAATTCCAGCTCTGTAAACAAGATACATGCCTGGATCGCATACAGAGACACATCCCCTGCATCATGGAAATGACACCAGCAAACGAAGGCTCAGCAGAGGATCCAGCAGTCATTGAGCCAGACCAGGATGAGCCGAAGGAATAGACTGAGCATATGATCTCAAGTCACTATTTTTTAGCAGCTGGTTTTTCTTTAAATATGCATGTTTATGGGAACTGTAGATAAAAACTGGTTTTTTAATAGTTCTGTTTATATAGCCTGGGTAGAAAGACTTCAAACTTACCAATTTTGGATGGCGTATAATATGCATAGGTGGCCAACACACTTGGTTTCCCACTGGGCAAGTTGAGGCCACCTATTGACAATATGTGTACTCAGCTTGGTTTTATATAAATAGAAAAAAGGACCTACCTAAGCTTACAAAAAAAAAATGGACAGCATGCAAGACGAAAAGGAAAATAAAGAGGAGGATAAACAAGACTACCTAAAAGAAAAGGAGCTTTTTTGGGAAATTTATAGAGAGAACAGAAAAGATGAAGAAGAGATGAGACTGAAATCTAGAAGTCTTTGGCTGAATGCAGGGGACAAAAACACAACAATTTTCACAATACTATGCAAATAAGAAGAGCAAAAAAACTAGATAGATAAAATCCAAGTGGATGGACAAGAAATAAAGGGAGCAGAGGAGCTGAAAAAAGCAGCACATAATCATTTTAAAAACCTCCTGACAGCTAATGAAGAAACAACAGAATATGAGAACTTCCTTCAGCACACTCAAAAAAAAATAAGAGAAGAACAGAATGTAGAAATGAATAAAGAAATCTCAGAAGAGGAAGTAGTGGCAGCAATTTGGAGCCTCCACCCAGATAAGGCTCCAGGGCCAAATGGATTCACAATAGCCTTTTACAAGCAACATTGGAAAACCATAAAAAAAGGATTTCTTAAGGATGGTAAGAAATGTTTTCCAAAATGGGAGGCAATACAAAATCTTCTTATATGGCATTAATCCCAAAGGAATCCAATCCCTCCACTTTCAATAGATTCTGGCCAATCTCCCTTTGCAACTCCTCCTACAAGATTGTAACAAAAATCATAGCTAACAGAATCAAGAAAGTGCTCCTGGAAATAATATCTGAAAATCAGGGAGGCTTTGTTCCTAACAGGAAGACTGTTGACAATGTAATTGTTGTTCAGGAAGCCATCCACTCAAGCATGAAAATAAAAGAAAAAGGAATCATCATAAAATTAGATATGGCTAACGCCTTTGACAGGGTCAGTCTACCATATCTAATGGCTGCACTAAAAAAAAATTGGGTTCTCCAAAGATATAATAGAGTCTGCATCTCGGACCCATGGATAGCACCTCTTATAAACAGAATACCAAGTGACTTCTTCCAGAGCACGAGAGGTTTGAGACAAGGGTGCCCTCTCTCCCCTTTTCTCTATATCATTATGGCAGAAACTCTAAGCAGAGTCCTAGAAAAACAAAGGAGAGAAAGAAACATCACAGGTGTTCAAATCGCAAGAGGTGTTAAAAGCATTAATCACTCTCTTTTTGTGGATAACACTCTCTTGTTGGGAGGTGCTTCAAGTATAATTGCTAGAAGATTTTAAAAAGTCCTGGAAGCTTTTCTACAAGTCTCTGGGGGGCTCTTAAATAATAAAAGTACAGGATTTATGGCTGGAACACCTCTCCCAGAATCATGCAAAGGATCTCACAAATTCTTGAGATCCCTATTCAAGAAAGATGGACCCACTTCTTCTATCTAGGAATTCCCATCTCAAAAGAGAATCTGAAAGCAGAACTATGGACCAAGCAGGTTGAAAAAATGAAAGATAAAATCCAAAAATGGGGGATGATGTGGCTCAACATGGCAGGCAGGGTAATCTTGATTAAGGCCTTACTCACGACGCTCCCAATTTATCAATATGCTACAATTCTGGCACCGGCAAGTGCTCATAAGCAAATGGAACTAATAATAAGAGGCTTCCTATGGCAGGGAGGGAAACAAGAGAACAAAAAGTTTAGTCTGGTTAAGTGGGAGCAAGTCACACTACCATATGAACAAGGAGGCTTATCCATAAGACTTCTTGGCCTAATGAATGCTGCATTAAGAATGAAAATCATATGGAGAATGATAACAAGCAAGGAGAGTTGGTGGAAAAAAACTCTAACCATAAAATACATGAACCAACCGAGAACAAAGCTACTGACTGAAAATATTCCCATAAGGCCATGCACACAAGTGTGGAAGCTTGTGAAGAAGATCACTCCTCTAATCAGAAATCATATTTCCAAAATTCCAGGCAATGGGAAAACGATCTCAATATGGGAGGACAGAATTATGGGGAAGGAGCCCCTAAACCTACAGCCGGGACTTGAAGACATCCAAATCTAGATGAATGAAAGAGGCCTGAAAACACTACATTCAATCTCCAAATGGGAAAAGCGAAATTGGCAAGAATGGAACACTATAAGAATTCCCCCAAATCTGAAAGGTCAATGGGACAATCTAAGGAAGCACCTCAAAGGAACAGCTCCCACAAGCATTCAAGAAGAAGACACCTTTGCTTGGGATCCAAGCGAAGGATGCTACACTGTCAAGACAGGATACAAAGCTCTCCAAGATCAACAGAACCATCAGGATTGGGCCCATTGGAAGTCAGTGTGGAAGATTGAAAGCCTTCCTAAAATCAAAATTTTCATATGGACCCTTTTAAAAGGAAAAATTCTAACCTCTGAAAACCTCAAAAAAAAGGTTTTTATGGTCCATCCAGGTGTTCTATGTTCCTGAAGGAAGAAGAGACAATTTAGCACCTCTATCAGGATTACATGATAGCAAAAGAATGTTGGAAACAACTCTAAAGCCCCTTGGAAACCAATTTAAATTTTCCAACTCTTTTTTGGATTTCTTTCAAGCATGGGAAAAGGCATATCCCTACTCAACAAAGAAAAAGGCAACAATTAATAGATTCTGGAAATGCCTACCAGCAGTTTTGTGTTGGCAAATATGGCTCACAAGGAACAAGAGCATTTTCAAATATCAGACCCCAAGAATAGGGAAAATCTTATCAAAAACATGGGGCCTGACATCTGAAATCCTAAACATGAAAGGAACTACAACAATGGATTACAATACCTTACAGCAAGAAGAAAGAGACTGGATTAGTAAAGCAACAATAAAAAACAATGGGAAAAAAAGTCTTATGAAAATACCTACAGCATAGAGTTGGAAAATCTGACTAAATGAAGGAGAATTCACAAACTGGAAAGAAAATCAAAAAAGATACAGCCTCTCCTTTGATGGGGCATCTAAAAACAACCCTGGGAAAGCAGGGGCGGGGGGTATTATAATCGATCCAGGGGGAAAGTGATAGTCTCCTATGAATGGGGACTGGGAGAAACAACAAATAATAAAGCAAAAGTGTATATCTTGTTACTGGGATCAAGGATAATTAAAAAGAGAGCCATCCAAGATCCAATAATAATGGGAGACTCAGTTATCATCATAGAGGCAATGGATAGGAATAAAAACCCCACCAACTCAGCCATGAATAGAATATATAAACGGATAAGAACCAATCTGGACAATGCAGAAAATGTTACATTCAAGCATATTTTGAGAGAGCATAATAAAATAGCGGACAATTATGCAAACAAGGCAACTTAAAGAAGTGAAGGAATCATCAGGGAAAACAAGGATTTATATTACAATTCAGTTCCTTAGAACAATTTAGTCACCATGAGAAAAAATACTCTCATTAAAAAAAAGAATGAAAACCACCAAAATATCAGCAAAAGGACATCAGCAAATCATTTGAGAGATATTCCAGCGGTGAAACTCAGAAGGAAATCACAGGATTACCAACAAAAAATCTGGAGAGTATCGACATATGATTCTAGTCCGAAGACCAAGGTGGATCATGATCTTATGCATAGGAACAGTGATGTGATCTGTCTTATCCTTGACAGCCATCGCTGCAGATCTCCCTCATTAAATTGTGAGCACTCCCACATTCCTTTTCACTGTATCATTGTAAAAGAAAACTCAAAAATCTCTCTGTTTCATTCTTCACTCAGTTCTCCTGAAATCCCTTCCGCGCCCTCTCCTCACCTGGTCCACCCTCTGAGACCTTCATCCAGCACTTCCTACCCTTTTAGACTTCACTCTAGGCCTCCCCTCAATAGCACTTTCGCTCGACTTATTCCTCTGCGTGCAAAGGACCACAAAAAGTGCCCATCCTCCACTCACCTCCATCGCACTCCCTCACTTAATCTCGACCTCCCCTCTCCATTTCCTGTCTGCATCAAGAAGCTCACTGTTGTCTCTTCTTCCAAGTTGTCCCACCGCTTCTTTCGTTCCTCTGCTCGTGCATCCTCGAGTTCTTCTCACATCAGCTATTCTTCAAACTCCCACCACGAATGCTCTGTCTCTCTTTATAAGAAAAAGTCAAGGAAGAGTAGCTCATTTCAAAACCAACAGTCCATCTAAATCCTGAAATCAACAGATCAGTCCATTACAAAGTTAGCAGAGTGAACAATACAGGCAGTAGGAATCACAGGAACAGCATCCGCAAGAGGCACAACAAGCACTTCAAAAGCACAGAGAAGGCGTTGACAAAGATGGACTTCAATCCAATTGAGAAAGCAGCAAGAAACGATGGTTGTGCCACATGTAAGGCTAACAAGTTCATGATCAGCAGGTTTCAAGAAGCACTTCAAGATCTCAAATCAGAAATGAAAATGGAATTCAGCTACCAAAAGAAGACTATGGAAAGCCAGAAAGCGGAGCTAATCGCACTAAAAAATAAATGTGTGCATCTGGAAGAAGTGGTGGCCTACATCAAATCCTCCACTCTAAGCCAGGAGGGAGAAAATTCAATACACCAAGGCAAGAAGCAGCACTCCTATCAGGGACATTCAGTAAATCAATACTAAACATTTCAAACACTACAATAGACACCAATCATTATGTTTTGTAAATTTATCTTTCTATTAGGCCAATATGTAAGGCAATATGCCAGAATAGTTATAGGAATCAATAGAATTTTGGAATTCAAGCACAGAATCAGAGATTGCGTTCCCATTTTCCCTCTACAGCTTGATACCAATCTCCATCGAATGTAACAGGAGCTTACTCCTCTTCACTTTTTTGGTAATAAAATAAATACCCGATCTTGTCAAAAAATTATAATAATAATAATATTAATGATTAAGTTGAGATTGAACTATTACGATTGATTAATGATAAGTTAAGTGATTTTTCATCAACTATACTTGATTACCAATTGATGCAAGGTGATTTACTATTTTTGGAAAGTCATACTTGAGATGCTAGAAATGACTTTTTATTTTTAGAAAGTCACTCTAGAATTGTCAGAAATTAGATTTTTGCGCCGAGAGGTGCTCTACAGCCCAGTGTAGGACAGATGTGTAGACGTTAGATGTTAGATGTTAAATGTCAGACGTTAGATATAAATATTTTTTAAATTTATTTTTTTATATTGTAATTTTGTTCTTATTAATAAATTTACGAACAATATTTTAGATAAAAGAAAATCATAATATACATATCACATTAAAATATATAGCGTACAAATGGATCTGGGCTGGTAGATAATGAAATTCATCCCTGAGCTGCCAATTTTCAACACTCCACTAGCTTTGATGTAAACTGTGCTCATCTATCTAACACAATTTCTTTGGGTACTCCATATCTTGTATCTTGTGAGTATAGTATCATAAAGGAATTCAGCTATTCTCTTTTCTTGGATATTATTTTTAATGGTTGCACTTCCACCCACTGGGTAAGATAATCAATACACACTAGTAAGTACTTAAATTGATTAGAAGGTGGATTAATTGGTCCAACAAAATCCATCCCCCATTTTTCAAATGGCTCCAAAAAAATTAATGGTTGGATAGGCATTTCCTCTAATTTAGTTGGTTGGCCCATTCTTTGGCATTCATCACAATACCTCACATATTCCTTTGCATCCTTATGCAATGTTGGCCAATAAAAACCTGTGGAGAGTACTTTCTTAGCAGTTCTTGTGGCTGCAAAATGTCCACCACTAAGTTAACCTAAAAACATAGGCGTCTCGAACCACTTCCTGCATGTTCACACTCAAACCTCTGCATGAAGTTCCAACTCGAGCTACATTTCTCAATAGTTGGTAGCAGTCCCACATTCCCCTTTAATACTCGAGCTTGGTTTAATGATTACATGTCGCAGCATGACCCAGAATCAGTGCCTTCAACCCTTCACAGATACCCAGGCAACAGGGTATCAAATCAATAAATTATGGATGTTGTAGGATAGTTATAATCCTGTGGCATGCAGAAAGAGGATGCTTGTACCCAGTTCAAGCAGGAAGTTCACCACACTCTTTACCTACTGAATGCTGGCATTCAGACAGCTGACATTAGCCATTCATGGAAAAAGGGCAAGGGCTTCATGAGGAAGGTGCTCATGCCTGGCTGTGGTAATGGATGATGTGAACAACAGACATCCACCTACCATTATTAAAGAGGAACCCATTATAGAAGACACAGCTAGCAACGAACGGGCAGATGAAGCAGGACCCTTACTTGAAGACCATATGGATAAGCTTGAGGCAAATCTTTTGTTTCAATATCTGTTGCAATGGTTTACTTAATTTTTGTATTGGGGAATTGTGTGGCCAAAAAGTCATAGCAATAGATAGCTTTCTATGTTCAACTGTGATAGTACTTAGGACTAGGCACTGTTCTAAGCTCCATGGGGTTATCATGGTAAATTTTGTATATTTTGTAAATTTTGCTCTTCAAAGTGAAAGCAAACTGATAGTGGCCATCTGAACTGTGGATCTCTCTTTGGAGAGAATTATGTATATATATATATATATATATAATGTAAAAACATAGAAATAATCTTGTTTTGACACACTTGTGTTGACTGGCAAAAACAGGTGGCCAAAGTTATGGCTATCTTCCAGACATCCAACTCAGGTAAGTATTGCAAAAGAGATCCAGCAGTAAATGCAAACTTAATCAGAATATTAGTCTAATAAATTATGCATGAAAGTAGTGCTTTGGCACCTTCTTTCCACAAAATTCTCATGCCCGCCAACAAAAAACCAAAGTGAACCTCAATTAGCAACAGCGAAATTTTAGACAATGACGAGCTTTACTAACCTTTACAGCATCAATATTCTTCTGCTTAATGTCAGCAGCAGAGTGGAGAGATGTGAACTTTGCCACAGAGGTTACAAAAGCATCCCGTTGTGTTTGCATACCCATGACAGCAGTCACATGGATCGCATAACGGAAGCCCTCAAGACAATGGAATGTGACCACTTCATCATCGCTTTGGCCAAGAGTAACACTGAATGCTGCCAGCATTGGAGCCCAGCAAGCCTCCAGCATGAATCTCAAAATTTCCACATCTGTTGCAGCATAATAGGTTGACCTGTAAATTTCAAGTTGATCAGCTTAACAACTTGAAAAATCACCACATCCAGAAGAACTTACCATAGCATAAAGATCATCGTGTAACTTACTCAGATTTGCCAGTCTTCGCTTTAAATTGCTCTTGCATATGTCGAATGAGATCATCACTCTTCTCCAATGGTTTTTCTTCCCCTCTCTTGCGAATTACCAAATTAAGTATACTATCTAAACCTAAAATCATGTTTCCATTAGTAGGCTGTTTACTTGGTAGAGTCAAAGTATCATCTTTCATCTTGATCTCTTTTTTGGCTATACGATCATATAGGGATCCAAGGTAAACTTCTGGCAAATCCTTTCCATTGTCTATTCCTCGATTGTTTCGCAGGAAATCAGCTTTTGACATCTGAAATGCCAAAGGTTGTAAAAATAAGACGGAATCAACAAAAGCTTTACACCAAATGAGAATACAAATAAATTTTTATTACACCAGGATACAAAATTTTGATAGAAGCAGAACGACAAACCTTGTTTTTGACCATTGGATTGTGTGCATCTGTGTTGAGCAATATCACAGAATAAGCAAGCACATAAGCAGTGTCTGCACTTGTAAATGCTTTTGGGTTGCATTTGGAATAGCATTCAGCAAATTTTTCCATGATGCGATCAATTTTTTGTGCCTCTCCAGGTAATCTGAAGCCTTGTAGAAACAACCTGATTGCTTCATCAAATTCCATTCCTTCAAAGTTGAAAGAATCAACATATGCATGCATAACCTTCAGAGAAAAATCTTCTCTTTCTCCTAAATAATCCCCAATCATGGTTAGATCCAAGCCAGAAGTCTTTTTCAAAAATGTTGCTATATCCTCAGGGGAGTCCCCAACCTTTTTTGCATTGATAAGAAATTGGATACCCTTAGAAGGCTTTCTGTTGAAAAGCGAAATTCCTTCCTGCTTAGTCATCAAGTAGGATACACAATATTTGTAAGAATTCTACAAATATTAGGGACAAATTTAAGATAACTAAGTTAGAAAGACTTCGGATGAAAAGATTCAGAGTTTTAATAAATTGAAGCTATTTACCTGAAGTTCTAGTTTGTAGGCACGTCGCTGCTCAAATGTGGCAGCTTCTGATATATCCTTACTAATTTCAGCTTGGAATGTCATTCCATTCGTGGCTTCTTCCCGAATTCCATTTGACGAAAGTATTGTATTACCAGGGTCCACATTCACATCATCTGTTTGAGAATTTCTTGGCAATGAAGAATCTGAAATGCGCAACTGCTTGTTCATCCAAACTCCCATAGATCTACATATCCCTACCAAACATTTGATAGCTTCTAGTTTAAATGTAGCATCCTGAGTTGGAGATAATGTAGTGATAGCCCCCGGATGGACACCTTGAGCAGTTTTTAAAAGTCCATTAACCATCCTGCAAATTATGAAATATACTGTGATTGGTAAGAAGCAGCTTGAGCAATTCTAAATTCTATCATTTCCTCACGGGATCCAACAAAAAAATCAAATAATTTAAATAAATATTTATAAATGCATGAATGTATTAAAGTATTTATTTGTGTACATTAATGAAATATAAGATGCACTTGTTCCCAAACAAACAACCCATCTAAAAAAATCTCAATACTAACAATATCATTATGAAATTTGAATCCTTGCACATTGATGAAAAATCCATCCTTGTTGAAAATTGCAAGAAAGGAAATAAAACCACCCTGGACATGTAAGAGTGATAGGCATACCTCTCAAAAATATTTGACGATTCAACATCACAGTCATAATTGACAAAAATATCAGCCAGAATTTGGGAATCTGTGGATAGCTTATCCAAAAAATGAAGAACTATCATCTTCTGCTGAATGTTTGGTTGAGCAATATTTTCCAGAACACGGAGAATAAACATTGGGAAAAAAACTCCAATCTCAGCCTTTAGTCCAGCTCTAAATCTCGATACCAAACTCATAAAAAGGGAGCAGGAAAGTTGGAAAATATTTATCATTGACAGTGTACTGTTCTTCAGAAGAGATAGGCAAAGGTACTGTTTGATTCCCCCAAGAAACCTGTTATATTACAAGCATGTGGGCAACAACAATCAAAATATATTTAAAAATGTAGATATCTAATTTGTTCGCTAGTTCAAGTCACTTTTTATAGCTGCTACAACTGAACTAGTGTAAAACTACAATAACCCTACACAAGTTTGATCTAAAATTGTAACAGAATAGATATAAAAAAATACAGGCTTTCAATATGCACACATAAAACTAATTTTCTGCACATCAATATAACAGCATACCAATCCAACAAACTGGGCAGTTTAATTTAAAGCCCATTCATGGAGCAAATTTAAGTCTTGTGAGACAACACACTCCTGTACAAAGTTGTGAACCAAGTTCCAATCCAATTTGACATGCCATCTGTTACATTATCTGGTAGTGGTTGCCCAAAGCTGTTCTCCTTTAAGCTTTAGCAAGTAGAGAAGTAGCAGAGATTGCAGAGCTGGAGAAGGTACAAACATGTAAAGGAGACCTTCATAGGGAGGCTAGATTTTTTACAGGCCTTACTTGCTACTTGGGTTTGTGGGAGTTTCAGAGCATTAATGATGTAAGGGGCATGCTTGAGGGAATCTTCTAATCCAGGAGGACTGAGATCCCCATGCTTGACATGCATTTAATTCTGAGAGTTACACTGTTGGAATAGGGCACACTACTCTAGATGGCACATTAATGCTGGAAATTATTCATGAAGGGTGGGGGTGCATTTACTCCTTAATGGTGGGCTGCTTTACTTCTTGACTAGCGGGGCGCATTCATGTGGGGATTACCATTCTCCATGAGGGCACGTTCTTTTTCTGACTCGTTCCCTTGCTCTATAAAAGGAGAAAGAGGACACATTAGCTTAGCAGTCTATGAGATATTGTGTTCTTAGTGTTTGATTGCAGAGCAAAGCATGTGAAGCTTGGGAGCAAAACCCAGTTGTTGTATCTTCTTTTTCAAAGTGTTGAAAATCGGCAGCTCAAGAATGAATTTCCTTAAATAAAATCTCATTTCAGACAATTTTTAGTGACTTTCTAAAAATAGAAATTCATGTTTAGCATTTCAAGTATGACTTTCCAAAAATAGTAGATCACCTTGCATCAATTGGTAATCAAGTATAGTTGATGCAAAATCACTTATCATTAATCAATCCCAATAGTTCAATCTCGACTTAATCATCAATATTATTAATATTATTATCCTTTATGATACTATGATATTATTATTAAAAGGAATTACAAGTCACCTTACCTTTATCACGTCAATCACTTCGCACCTCTCTCTTTGATGTCTCACATGGCACTACGTATCTCTCTCTCTCTCTCTCTCTCTCTCTCTCTTAATGATACATTACACTCTCTCTTACGCCCTCATCAAAGCCATGGCATATTTGATATTCCTCTTACACTCATTAAAGACGTCATTAAAGATTCCTCTTACGCTCTCTTTAATACATATGTTACACTCTCCTTAACTAAGGTGTGTGTTCTTCTCTCAATGGCATAAGTTATTAAAGCAATCGTACCTCCCCTTAATGGCATAAGTTACAAGGCATGTGTTGCCTCTCCATAATGGCATAAGTTACTCTTCCCAAAAAGGCATACATTGCACCTACCTCAAGGCATGCCAGTTGCTCTCCTTTCTGGCATGAATTTGTTGCTCCTCATATAAATGTATCTCATATCATCTCATCTCCTTACTATTTGTGCATTGTGAAAGAAGAATTCGAACTTGAGAAAGAGTTAGAGAGATTTGAAGAGGATTGTGAGAGACAAACTTGGAGAGTAAGCACAGAACTTAATGAGCCAAGGTTGATTCAGTGTTTCAGTGTTGATTTAGTTGAAGGGAAGGTTGATTCAGTGTTTGCATCCGTTGTTGCTACCAATGATCTTTATGCTTCAGCTTGTTCAAATTTGGGTGAACTTACTCATTCTCTTGATCTCTCATTGTACTTTGTATCTCTATTGAACAATTGATATCTAATAGAAGAAGAATCTGGTTGGGTTTTCCCCTTGTGGGTTTTGCGCTGGTCATTGGACCTAAATTTTTTGTGTCTCATTTTGTTCTTGGTTGTCTTCTATTGTGCATTTGGTTTATGTTCTATCTACAATTACTTAATTGATATTGCAACAGAAAGAAGTTTTGTAATAAGTAATTGTTACAACATAGAACATCAAAATTTCAACATGGTATCAGAGCTTTGGTGAATACAAGCCCAAGAAGATAAGAGAAGATAAGAACATGGTATCACTCCTTTGCAGAAATTTTACTTCAAAGAGATCTTACTTGCTACTAAAATTTATTGCCCGAGAAGATAAGAGCTATCACTTCTTTGCAGAAATTTTACTTCAAAGAGATCCTACTTGCTGCTGAAATTTGTTGTCCAATAAGATATGAGTTGTCACTTTTTTGCAGAAATTTTACTTGCTGCTGAGAATTGTTGCCCAAGAAGATAAGAGTTATTACTTTTTTGCATAAATTTTACTTCAAAGTGATCTTACTTGCCACTGAAATTTGCTTGACTTGATCAAGATGTCTTCTTCTTACTTCAAGAATGAAGAGAAGTTGAATGATGTTTCGAATTTTGGTCCATGGAAGGCAAGATTGAATATTACTCTTGAAGAACATCATGTACTGGAATATGTGAAAGTCGAGGCAGCAAAACCACCAAAAAATTTGAATGTTGTTGTCAAGGCTAGATTCAAGAAGGGAGAAGCCGAGGCTAAGAAGATTATCCTTGATTCTCTTGGAGACCATCTCATCACCTACGTCTCCAAGTTGAGGAAATCTAAGGAATATATGACAAGTCGATTGGAATGTATCAACTAAACAACTTGAGTCAAATCCTTGCTTTAAAGAATCAACTCAAGGACATTAAGATGAATACAGAGGAGAGACCATTCAAGCATACTTCATTAGAATATCAAAAATCAAGAATCAGTCGTCAACTACTGGAGAAATTGTATTTGATAAAGAGTTGTTGTTGATTACGCTTGGAAGTCTTTCTCCAACTTGGGAATTTCCAACATTTGATGAGCTCTTGGGAAAGTGCAGCGAAGAACAAGCTGAAATGATTTCCAAAGAAAGAATTCCCAAGCATGAAGAAGGAGAACCTATTGTCTTTGTTGTCCAAGCCAAGAAGCAGAAAGGAAAAAAAGCCATCACTTTTCAAGAAAGCCCGCTCCTCGACCCAACAGTTCCTATAAATGGAACAGGGACTTATCAAAAGTTTAATGCTACAATTGCCATAAGCATGCCCACTATGTTGTGACTGTCTAGAAAATAGAAGAGCACCAAGATCCAACTACACCAATCGTAAAGAAAGTTATCGTTCTTCCAAGACTTCAAGGAACCCAAGGTATGATAATAATGCAGATGAAACACAATCACAGTAACTTCTCGTTTCTGCTCTTTCTAGTTCCTCTCCTACAGATTCTTGTGACCACTAGTTGGTTGATAGTGTTGCTTCAAGACACTTTTCTGGTAATAAAAAAGTTCTCTCAAAGCTAGTTGAGAGGGAGACAGATCTGAAAATCATCCTTGGAGATAACTCTACATATCCTATAAAGAGATCTAGTTATGTTTTTTTTCATCTAGATCAAGGTAAAACTAAATCTCATCAAGAAGTTTTGTATGTACCTGGTTTGAAAAAGAATCGTGTATCTATATCTACCTTAGAAGACAAAGAAATGAAAGTTGTTTTCATAAATGGAAAAGTTCTCACTTGGCCAATGAGATCTAGCATGAGAGATGTCTTCACTCTAGGATTGAGATTTGAAGGTCTTTATAAAGTCAATGGACGACCAATTCATGTGTTGATTCATGACAGCAATCATCAATGTGAACTTTGGCACTGAAGGTTCACTCATTTGCACTATAAAGCATTGCCTCATGTAAGAAAGAGGATTTCTGGAATGTCTAAGATTACAATGGATCATGATGGGGTCTGCCAAAGGTGTGCAAGTGGAAAGCATGTAAAGGGACCATTCCCTTCAAGTAAAAGAAAAACCAGTCAGGTACTTCATCTTATACATTTTGATTTATGTGGACCTATGTTTGTAACTTCTCTTGGTGGCTACTTGTATTATATAATCTTTGTGGATGATTTTTCTTCTAAGACAAGGATTTTCTTTTTGAGAAACAAAATTCAAGCATTTAACTTTTTCAGAGACCTCAAAGCTCTGGTAGAAAAAACAAAATGGAAACAGATCAAAATCTTCAGTTCTGACAATGGAGGAGAGTTCACTTCAAATGATTTCATTGACTTCTACAAAGACGTTGGAATCAGGAAAGAGACCACCATACCATATAACCCTGAACAAAATGGTGTGGCTGAAAAAAAGAACAAAACTATCATGGAAGCAGTCAGAGCTATGTTGCATGATCAAAAGCTACCAAAGTTTCTATGGGGAGAAGTTGCTAATATTGTTTTTTATGTCCAAAATAGATCTCCACACCAAGCCTTAAACAACAAGACTCTTGAAGAAGTCTTCACTCGTGAAAATCCCAAGGTTAGGCTGTTATGAACATAAATTATGTAAAAATAAATAAAAATAGATAATAAGTAATAATCATAATAATATAAATATAATAATAAATAATAAGTAAATTAATTAATGGTTAGTTAGTTAATAATGAAAAGGCATGTCTTAGAGACATGTATGTTCGTGAAAGGGTACTTACCTGGCTATATATACAGGACCCTCATTCTCTTTTGTACTCATCCTACATCACTTCTTTTACACAATATACAATTTACAATTACTATCCTACGATGGATGTCTTTTTTTACGAACTATTTTAAATATTTCCGCTGCGTATATGACTTTTGGTCATTACATTGGTATCAGAGTTGTTCGATCCTCTGGTCGCTCAACCATTGCACAGAGTCGTGTTCTCCGATCCAGCGCTTTGATCGTCAAATTCATCAACATTGTCGTCATTGAAGTGTTTTGCTACAAGAAATTGGAGTTTCTCCAATTAACTATCAAGCATTTGGCCATTCAATAATAATAATAATAATAAATTTATATATATATATATATATATATACATGGAGAGAAAATAAAAAGGCAAAAAATAAAGAAAATCAAATCAAATTCAAAAAAAGAAAAAATTAAATAAAATAAATACATATAAAGATTAAATATATATATATATATATATATAGTTGGATGTAAATTTTGAGGAACATTCATATATATAGAAAGATTCTACATTATTGATAAAAAGTGCATGATAAAGTTAAGAGGGAATCTTTCCAAATATATTTAAAACTATACGTAAGAGAAGGAAGAGTAAATAATATTATCTTGATTCTTCATTAATTGGTTTACAAGCCCGTGGTTTTAGAAACCCATGGTAATTGCCCATGGTATTTTAAAAGTAAAAGAAAAACAAAATGAATACAAAATCTCTTTATGTGAATGGTAAGTTTTACTTTTTATGTGGAAAACATTAACTGAGGTTTTAGAAACCCATGGTAATTGCCCATGGTATTTTAAAAGTAAAAGAAAAACGAAAGGAATACAAAATTTCTTTATGTGAACGGTAAGTTAAGTTTTACTTTTTATGTGGAAAACATTAACTGAGGTTTTAGAAACCCATGGTAATTGCCCATGGTATTTTAAAAGTAAAAGAAAAACGAAAGGAATACAAAATTTCTTTATGTGAACGGTAAGTTTTACTTTTTATGTGGACAACATTAACCGAGTCGAAAGTACATAAGTGAACATATATTTTATATTATACCCCAAAGAGGTGAATAGCCACGTTTCACTAGGGTTGTAACTTTCCAAAAAGAAAAAAGAAAAAATTATAAATAAAAGATATATAAAGAGAAGTATTATATTATAAAGGGGTATTTAAGGAAAAGTTCAAGTCATAAAATTATTGAAAATATATAAGTACAAGGTGGGTATTATTATTAACAGTTACATGAGGAGAAAATATCAATTAAGAATTTACGTTTAAAGTGACTTTGAATTGAAGTTTAAAGAGTTATATGAAATTTAAAAAATAAATACAAAGGGCAATAAGATATTTAAAAGAAGCCAATTGAAACAATATTTAAATATTCTTTTTAAAGTACAAAAGGAAAATTATATAAAAAGAAAAGTTTAACGAGTTATATGAAATTTAAAAAATAAATACAAAGGGCAATAAGATATTTAAAAGAAGCCAATTGAAACAATATTTAAATATTCTTTTTAAAGTACAAAAGGAAAAAAAACATAAGTAGAATTTTATAAAAAGAATACAGATAATAGGAAATTGGATTAAAAGAGTTTTGAAGAACTATAAAAAAAAGATATATATATATATATATATATATATTAAAAAGACACTTTTAAAGGAGGCTTGAAATACAAAGTCCAAAGGAACTTTAAATATAATACCTTAAGTCATCTCGACAAAACAAATGGGATCAATCATTGAAAAAAAAATGATGGAGCTCGATTCTAAAATGACGAAGGAAGAAAAGTTTTCCTATAATGGACTTTCAGTTACAGATCACGAAGTGATTACATTAAAAGGAAGAGAAGTTAATGTCACCATCAGCCCTAGCAATGATAAAAATTATATCAACATCAACTTGGCAAATCAACTATTAATTCCAGAGCTAAGCATCGGTGTAAAGAAAATTATTTTTGACCAAAACGAGTATAAAATTAGTGATGTACAAGTGACAATAGGTCATTATGACTACATATCTCAATTTCATGTTGTAAAGACGAATAAAAACACTGACATCATACTCAGTAAACCCTGGTTTAAGGATTTGGGTACATTCATGTTAAACATAAAGAAACAAGTTTCGACGTTTCCTTATAAAGGGAAGATGGTCATGTTTCGAGACATAACAAGTAAATCAAAATCAATAAAATCTTCATTAGAAGACCTTAAGGATATCTCAGATTTGAGGTTTCAAGATAATGGAAAAACTATATCAAAGAAGCAAAAAGAGCTTGAAGAAGTCATCTGCAACAAAGAAAAAGGAATTTTCGCGCCTCAAATATCACCAAGAAAAGCTACTTGAACAAGTCAAGAAAGCTAAAGCATCAAACAAAGAACTCAAGGAGTGTTTATTAGAATAAGAAGAAGAAAATTTATGTTTAAAGAGCCTTAACCAAACATTGGTAGAACAAATCAAGTGTTTAAAAGACGAGGAGCATGAAGGCCAAAATAATGTTGACTCAGAGAATGAGGAATGCTTACGTCTCAAAAATCATAATCAAAATCTGCTCAAACAGATAAAAAAACTTAAGGACGAAAAGAAGTCATTGACAAATAGGTTCAAAGAACTTGCCATAAAGGAAGCATTAAAATCTCCAGATGTAGCAACCCAAACTGAAATAACAAAGATCAAGACCACTAATCTCGCAGTTCAGGCAAATCCAAACCTTATTGAAGTAAAAACATACTCAGAGGTTGTCGTTCAAACAAAAGACACCCCAAATAAAGATTCAGTGGTTAAGTCAACAACAACAATGCCTGATGGAAATTAGGAAACTGTCGTAAAAACTTTAAAGGAAGTTCAAACAAGAAAAACTCCTTATCTACATCCGAATCACAAGAGTAGACACCTTAATCAATCTACAAATCTATATCACTCATAACATAAACAGCAAACTTATGTTACAAAAAAAATTGAAGTGATCTCAATTCAGTCTACTGATGACAATTTGTTACAAAGTCCCAGCGATCAGAAGATACCACAGAAGGTTAATCTAAGATGGTCTGATCCATTCTCAATAAGAAAATTTTATATATCACTCCAAGGATCATATCAACTTGTATCGACAAAGATGATTGTTCCGAGACGAGAAGGCATTCATAGCAGAAAAAGATATCATGCAGAAGACATTTGTAACAGAAAAGAGATCAAGATCTTTCATCAACAAAGTTTAAGGACAAAGCTTTTTGAAGGAGAAGGCAATGTTATGAACATAAATCGTGTAAAAATAAATAAAAATAGATAATAAATAATAATTATAATAATATAAATATAATAATAAATAATAAGTAAATTAACTAACAGTTAATTAGTTAATAATAAAAAGGCATGTCTTAGGGACATGCCTATTCGTGAATGGGTACTTACCTGGCTATATATACAAGACCCTCATTATCATATGTACTCATCCTACATCAATGCTTTTATACAATATACAATTTACAATTACTATCCTACGATGGATGTCTTTGTTTGCGAACTATTTTAAATATTTCCGCTGCGTATACAACTTTTGGTCATTACATAGGCACTCGAGGATTTTTGGTTGCCCTGCCTACTTTCATGTGCCAAAGGAAAAGAAGAACAAACTAGACGCTTCAAGTAAGAAAGGTACGTTTGTTGGTTATTGTGAAAATTTTAAAACTGTTGATTTTTAATGTACCTTGGACAAGTGGTTTCCCATGGGTTAGTCTCTACTTAGGGAAAAGTGTCTAAAATAATTATTTTCCTCAATGTGACTTTATAAAGTGAGAGTGACTTTATAAGTGGTAAAGTCAATGTTAAATTATAAAGTGAAAATTGACTTTAGACATAAAGTACAATGTGGGTACTTTATTTAATGCGTGAGTTAAAAAATAGAAAGTGAGAACTAAATGCACATTTATTCTCATCCCTTGATCTAAATGAATCTAAGCCATTAGATCTTAGGGTTGCCCAAAAGTCATTTAGGGAAACAAAAGGGGGAAAAGAAAAGAGAGACTACATTCATTCTTCATGAGCATATTGGAGAAAGAAAGGCGAGAGCTGGAGAAAAATTTTGATGAAGAAATTTGTTGCAGCACGCTGAAGGAGTGATTTCCGGGCAAATCTGAGCACGGAAATCAGGGCATAGAAGACAGCAGAAAGTACAGTACGAACAACATTTAATGTTGTGAGCTGCACACCGTTCGAGAGAAGTTTTTGAAAAAAAAATGGAAAAATGCTACAGTCCGTACAACGGTACGGAAATACATACAATCTGTATCCGTACAGTGCATATTTTCAACTTCAAGTGGTCATGGAAATCGAGGCAAAGTGGGCACGATTTTCAAGGAGTTTTGGGCTGAAGAGATAAGTTGTATTTCGTCGTTTTGTTTTGTCTACAAATGTATTTTTCCTAAACTTGAAAGATAAATAAATTTGAAGAGCTCTCTAACAAGTTTTCCCCGGAGAAGATTGAAGGGTTTTCCCTGGGTCTAAGTTGACCAAAAATCTGTATGTATGTTTATGTGTGTTGTTGGCTTGTTTATGTCCATATTTATTTTCAGCATGTGTTTTAATCTGAAAATTTCATTTCCAAAATTCGATGAGTTGAATGTATGTTTTATGGGAAAGAGCATTTAACTGAATGGGAGTGATAAGGTGAAATTAAAACCGGGTTAGTATTGCATGAAACTTTTTAGTCATCAAATTTCAACATGTTATCGGAGCTATAGGCTGAAAAAATTGAAGTTTGAGACAGCAAACAGTGGTTTGGACAACAAACTGAATTTTTGGACAGCAAACCGATATTTTGAGACAACAAGGTGAAATTTCACACAAACTGAACTTTTGGAACATCAAGGTGCTGGAAAGTTCATTTCTCCATTTTTTGTTTTGTAAATTTTGGACAGCAATCATGGACATGTTCTTAAGGATAGTGGACAGACTGGATGGGATATCCAACAATGCCGTTTGTAAGGACAGAATTCAGACAGTGTTTGAGGAGGCAGCAGTTTGGGACATAGTGCAGCAAGTGGTTGTACCTCCTACTACTACAGGTGAACTTGCTTAATTCACAAAAAATAATGCAAAGGAAAAAAGGATTTTGATGGACAGTTTGAAGGATCATGTGGTTCCTCAAATGAGAGGAAACACATATGCATATCAGATGTGGACAGCTCTACCCACTCTCTATCAGAGTACCAATGAGAGCAGGAAGATGGTGTTCAAAGAACAATTGAAGAACATCAAGATGACACACGCTGAAAGGGTAGTTCATTATCTTGGCAGGGTCAAGCAGGTATGTGATGATTTGACTGTTATTGGTGAGGCAGTTGCACCTACAGAGGTAGTCGAGATAGATGTAACGGGACTTCCTAAGTCTTGGGAGGTCTTTGGAGATGTTGTTACCTTTAGGGAGAATCTTCCGAATTGGGACAGATTTTGTGATGATTGTGTGCAACATGAGATACGGAAGACTATCAGTGGTGGGGTGAAGATAGCAGATGAGGAGGATGTAGCCTTGACAACCAAGGGGAAGAACAAAGGGAGGGCCAAGAAAGGGGCCTCATCAGATGGGGCTAAGGGTAAGGAGAAGAAGAAGAAAGATACGATTATGTCCAAAGTCAAATGTGGGACACTATGTTGCTACGTGTCCTGAGAGGAAGAACCAGGGGTAGAAGGGTACTGCAGCTTCAGCAAAGGTGGAGTAGTTTGCTTCATAGTTTGACAAGGACTTTGCATTTATTACTTCTACATCTAGTAGGAGTACATCATCCGATGTGTGGTACATAGACAACGGGGCTTCCCACCATATGACAGGTGCACGGGAGTTATTTTCAGAGCTTACAGAGAGGACACTTGATATTGAGATTGTATTAGGAGATGACCGCACTGTGAGCATTGTTGGTGTGGGGACTGTGACCTTTGAGAGGGAATCTTTGCCTCCTTTGAAGGTCATGGATGTTTTGAATGTTCCGCGGATGAAGAAGAACTTGATTTCAGTGTCTGCTATGGAGGAGAAGGGATTTGACATCACTTTCTCAGAAGGGCAGGTATTGATGCATCCCAGGGGAGCTTCCATCACTTCGGTCAAAGTGATTGGAGTCTGCTCTGGGAAACTATACAGGTTTAGTTTTCAATCAGCAGGAGCATTGGTGAGTAGCACATCTGATAGCACTCACACTAGTACCACCAGCAGTAGAGACTTGTGTGAGTTATGGCACTAGAGGATGGCCCATATGCATCATGGAGCTTTGAGAGTACTAATGCAGATCACTACTAGAGTTCCTGATTTCAGTGTCGAGCATTATGAGGTCTGCAGAGGGTGTGCTTTGGGCAAGTACACCAAGTTACCATTCCCAGCAAGCGACGGCAGATCTATAGGTATACTAGACTTGATTCATACTGATGTTAGTGGTTGTGTGTCTCATGTGTCTTTGCGTGGTTATGAGTATTATGTTATATTCGTTGATGACTACTCTAGGAGGACTTGGATATATTTCCTGAAGACCAAGAGTGAGTTCTTCAATCGCTTTAAAGAGTTCAAAGCTCTTGTGGAAAAGAAGACAGGTAGGAAGATTCGGGTCTTGAGGTCAGAGAATGGTGGTGAGTACACCGATGGTGGGCATTAGGAGAGAGTTCACAGTTCCTTACAACCCCCAGCGGAATGGGGTGTCTGAAAGGAGGAACATAGCTATTGTTGGGGCTGCTAGAACGATGATTCATGATCAGGGGTTACCTTTGTTTTTGTGGGTTGAGGCCTGCAATACTACAAAACAGGAGTCATCACAGAGTATTGGGGAATATGACTTCAGAGGAAGCTTTCACTTGGAGAGAAACCTCATGTGGGACATCTTCGTATCTTTGGATGTCTCACATATTCTTATATCCCTAAGGAGTAGAGGACGAAGCTAGAACCCATGGCAGAGAAGCGTATCTTTATGGGTTACAGCGAGACTTCGAAGGCCTATCGAATCTTCATTCCTTCTAAACAGAGCGTGGTGATTAGGAGGGATGTGAAGTTCGAGGAGGAGAGGGCCTATTGGACATCACAGGAGTAAGATAAGAGAGAGTCACAGACTTCTCCTCGGCAGGGAGGTCAGGTACAGGGAGCAAGACCTTAGGGTTCTGGATCGACTGGTACAAGAGGTACTTCAGTGTCAGTGACATCTGGGGCACTAGTGGCGAGTTCACCGAGCACTTCTTTAGGGAGTCCACTGGTACAGAGTTCACATGGCACTTCAGCTGACACAGGCACAGGTGTCGGTACAAGTTCTTCGAGGATAGGTGTTGGTACAGGCACACCAAGGTCAGTTGGCAGACCTTCAGGTTCACCAGACTGGGGGGCAGAGGATGAGGTTCCCTATGGGGAAGCTTCTTCAAGGAAGAGGAGGCCCAAGTGGCTTCAAGACACCTTGAAGGAAGCGGAGTCCGTTGGTCCTCCGAAGAGGGTGAACAGGGAGAGTGTGCCACCTGAGCAGTTTTGCAATTATGTAACCAAGGCTACCAGCATTGTTGACTCAGAGCCTACTAGCTATGAAGAGGCTGCCAGCCACGAGGTATGGAGAGAGGCTATGGTGGAGGAGTATGCCTCTATCATTAAGAACAATGTCTGGGAAGTGGTGCCTAGGCTTGAGGGCAAGTCAGTTGTGACTTCCAGGTGGCTCTACAAGATCCATTGAGAAGTTCAAGGCAAGGTTTGTGGCTAGAGGGTTCTCAAAGATAGAGGGAGTTGACTATGATGAGACCTTCGCTCCCATAGCTCGGTACACTTCTATCCAATCACTTATTTCTAATGCTGCAGAAATGGGTTGGAAAATCCATCAGATGGATGTGAAGACCGCAATTATAAATGGAGTTATAGAGGAGGAGGTGTATGTTGAGCAACCACAGGGCTTTGAGGTACTTGGGCGGGAGACCCATGTATGCTAGTTGACGCGAGCACTCTACAAACTTAAGCAAGCTCCGAGAGCTTGGCATTCGAGGATTGATACTTACTTGCAGCATATGGGTTTTACGAAGAGTGATGCAGATCCGAACCTATACTACAATGTTGTAAGGGATGATACGCCAATTCTTGTGTTGTATGTTGATGACTTGTTCAATACTGGGGCAGAGAGACTGATTAGTGCTTGCAAGGAGGATTTTGCTATGGAGTTCAAGATGAAGGAGCTGCGCTGATGAATTACTTTTTGGGGCTTGAGGTGTGGCAGGAGGAGGGGCATATCTTTCTAGGGCAGGGGCAGTATGTTGTGGATGTGTTGAGCAGATTTCACATGGCAGACTGTAGACCCATGTCTACACCAACTGGAAGAATCTTCATGTTTCGAATTCTAGTTTGGTGGATCCCACATTTATAGGCAACTTATTGGGTTCATGATGTATCTGGTCAAAACTAGGCCAGATATATGCTTTGCAATGAACACACTTAGCTAGTTCATGGTTGAGCCCAGGAAGGTGCACTGGGTAGCTGCAAAGCACATTCTTCGCTACGTGCAGGGGACTGTTGATTATGGTCTGGACTATAGGCGGGGAGATTGAGTGAGGTTGGCAGGTTACACAGATTCTGATTGGGCAGGGTGTGCTTCTAACAAGAAAAGCACTTTAGGGTGTTGCTTCGGATTGGGTTCAGTAATTGTGTCATGGTTCAGTCGAAAGCAAAAGTCAGTTGCTTTGAGCTCTTCTAAGGCTGAGTATATGGCTGCTAGCCAGGCTAGTTGTGAGGCCATTTGACTTCGCAAGTTTTTGTATGGTCTATTTGATCAGGAGTTGAGACCAACGGTTACTCACTGTGATAATCAGGGTTGCATTAAACTCACGGAGAATCCAGTGTTTCATGACAGGTCAAAACACATTGACATCAGATATCATTTCATCAGGGACTATGTTCAAAAGGGGGCAATGACGCTGCAGTATATTTTGACAGATGAGCAGTTGGCCGATGTTCTCACGAAGTCCTTGCCAAGAGGCAAGCATGTCCATTTCAGGGACAAGATGGGTGTCGTAAGAAACACTTTCCTCAATAAGAGGAAGTGTTGATTTTTAATGTACCTTGGACAAGTGGTTTCCCATGGGTTAGTCTCTACCTAGGGAAAAGTGTCCAAAATAATTAATTTCCTCAGTGTGACTTTATAAAGTGAAACTGACTTTATAAGTGGTAAAGTCAATGTTAAATTATAAGTGAAAAGTGGCTTTAGACATAAAGTACAATGTGGGTACTTTATTTAATGGGTGAGTTAAAAAATAGAGAGTGAGAATTAAATGCACATTTATTCTCATCCCTTGATCTAAATGAATATGAACCATTAGATCTTAGGGTTGCCCAAAAGTCATTTAGGGAAACAAAAGGGGCAAAAGAAAAGAGACACTGCATTCATTCTTCATGAGAAGATTGGAGAAAGGAGGTCGAGAGCTGGAGAAAAGTTTTGAAGGAGAAATTTGTTGCAGCATGCTGAAGGAGTGATTTCTGGACAAAGTTGGGCACGAAAATCAAGGCATAAAAGACAACATAGGGTACAGTACGAACAACATTTAATGTTGTGAGTTGCACGTTGTTCGAGAGAAGTTTTTGAAAAATAAAAACGTCCAATCCGTACAGCGGTACGAAAATCCGTACAGTCCGTACGAAATTTGTACAGTACAGTCTGTAAATTCTATATCCATACAGTACATATTTTCAGCTTCAAGTGGGCATGGAAATCGAGGCAAAGTGGGCATGGTTTTCAACGAGTTTTGGGCTAAAGAGATAAGTTGTATTTTGTTGTTTTGTTTTGTTTGCAAATGTATTTTTCCTAAACTTGAAAGATAAATAAATTTGAAGAGTTCTCTAACAGGTTTTCCCCAGAGAAGATTGAAGGGGTTTTCCCTGGGTCTAAGTTGACCAAAAATCTGTGTATTTTTATGTGTGTTGTTGGTCTGTTTATGTCCATATTTATTTTCAGCATGTGTTGACATTCCCATGTATTTTAATCTGAAAAATTCATTTCCAGAATTCTATATGTTGAATGTATGTTTATGGGAAAGGGCATCTAACTGAATGGGAGTGATAAGGTGAAATTAAAACCGGGTTGGGATTGCAGAAAACGTTTTAGTCATCAAATTTCAACAAAAGCTTACAAGAAAATACACACCTAGTCAATGAACTATAGAGTTTATCGGGGATGTAAAATTTGATGAAAATGCAGCTCTTGGAAAGCAAGAAACACTCCTAGAGAAACCTTCAGAGAAAGCAAGAAACCATGTCGATTCCATGGATACGTTGTAGCCATGAGCAACATTATTCAGGATGAACCATGCACTTTTGAAGAAGTAGTGAAAGATCAAGTATGGAAAGATGCAATGACCGAAGAATATGAGTCCATCATACATAATGATGCATGGGAAGCAGTTCCAAGACCCAAAGGTAACTCTGTTGTGACTTCAAAATGATACATAAAATTAAACATGGTGGGGATGGCAGTGTTGAAAAATATAAAGCTAGATTTGTGGCTAGAGTTTTCTCTCACAAAGAGGGAGTAGACTATGATGACACGTTTTGCCCTTGTTGCCCAATATACTACCATCTGATCAATTGTGGCTTTAGCTGCTAGCCAGGGATGGACTCTTCACCAAATGGATGTGAAAATTGCTTTTTTGCATGGCTTCATCAAGGAAGAAGTATTTATGGAGAAACAACAAGGCTTTGAAGTACATGACCGGAAAATTCATGTGGGTAGACTGAAGAAAGCTCCTCTCTATGGATTGAAGCAAGTCCCAAGAGCTTGGTATGCCCACATTGATAACTTCTTGATGAAGCTTGGTTTTACCATAAGCAATGTTGATCCAAATCTCTACTCCAAAATGGTCCAAGATATGTCGTTGATTTTGGTATTATATGTTGATGACTTATTCTTGACACTTGGAGAACCTCTTATCTTTCAGTGTAAAAGGGAGTTAGCTTCTAAGTTTGAAATGAAAGATCTTCATTTGATGTACTATTTCCTAGGCCTAAAGGTATGGCAAAGACCTAGTGAGAATTTCCTTTCTCAAGAAAAATATGTTGTCAAGCTACTAAAAAGATTTGGTATGAAATAATGTACGTCCACGAATACACCAATGAAAATGAATTTCAAGAAGTTATGTGGTGAAGTTGCAGGTCCTGATTTGACAAATACTTCTGAGTATCTAATTTGACAAATACTTCCAGGTATCAACAACTGATTGGGACACTAATATTCTTAGTGAACACTAGACAGAACATATGTTTTGCGATCAATACTCTAAGCCAATATATGAGTAAGCCATCACATGCACATTGGATTGTTGCAAAACATCTGCTGAGATACCTGCATGGGAACATCAATCTTGGATTGAGATATACTGTCAGATATGTGAGACTACATGGGTACTCTGAGTTGATTGGGTTGGTGACTCTGCTGACCGAAAGAGCACATCTAGATGCCACTTTAGCTTGGGATGTGCCATGATATTTTGGATGAGCAGAAAACAAAAATTTGTAGCCCTTAGCAAGATTGAAGTCGAGTACAATGCTACTAGCATGGCTAGTTGTGAGCCAGTATGGCTAGGGAACTTCTTTGGAGAGTTGTTTGAGCATGTACTAGATACAACAGTGATTTACTGTGACAATAAGAGTCGGATTCGACTTGCAAAAAATCTTGTGTTCCATGACAAGTCCAAGCACATTGAGATTAAATATCACTATATCTGGGATATGGTGCAAAGAGGAGCAGTGAGACTCCATCATATTGCAATTGATGATCAAATAGCTAACATAATTACCAAGCTTTTGCCGAAAGGGAAGTTCTTGGTATTCAGAGAGCAACTTGGGCTAACGGATGTGACCCTTCATGGTGGGGTCGGTCACGGATGATCGAGAACACAGAGCTATGCTCTTCCCTCTTGTTTGAGCTCACAACTTGGGAATAGAGCCAAGAGAGCTACTGGGGTTAAGGGAACTCTTGACTGTAGGTTGTATAAAATCCTTGTCATGTGTTGACAAGTGGTAACCCCCCCTACCATCAAGTTTGGGACTTGCCAAGAGTATACCCCAGTATGCATCCTACCCACAAGTTGGGCTTGTTGGGATTGCCACCCATCTGGCCAATGGGTGTGGTAAAGCTTGGTTGTGCACGATCCTTGTCAGGTGTTGATAAGTGGTAATCCCCCCAAGTAGATATGAGACTTGGTTGTGCATGATCCTTGTCATGTGTTAACAAGTGGTAATCCCCCCAAAGTCTATGGATGCAAGTGTTCTATCACTTGACTCTTATGGTAAGGTTTGGTTGTGTGTGATCCTTGTCATGTGTTAACAAGTGATAATCCCCCCAAGTCTGTGTCAAGGTGGGAAGATCACTAGATATAGGTGTCCCGAACAAAATTCGTATACGCAACGGAGTAATCTTCAAAATATTTCGAAGACAAAGACATTCATTGTAGGACAAGTAATGTATATTGAATAGTGTATAAAGAATTGATATGATGTTTTCATTACAACTGAGGGTCCTATATATATACCCAGGCAGGTACCCTTTCACGCATGGCCATGTCTTTAGAGACATGCCTTTTCATTAACTAATCACTAGCTAATTAATCCTTCATTATGATTATTATTGTTTACATTATTTTTTATTATTTATCTATAAATTATGTTCATAACATTGCCTTCCTCTTTAAAAAGCTTTGTCCTAAAAGCTGATTGATGAAAGAGCCTGATCTCTTTTCCCATTTTGAATATCTTCTCGGCTCAAAATTTTCATCTTCGTATATACAAGACGATATGATCTCCTGGGTGATAAACAAAATTGTCAGACTGAGAATGGATCTAACCATCTTAGATTAATCTTCTGTGGAACTTTCCGGTGACTAGAAATTTGTAATGAATTGTTATCATAGGATTGGATTCTGCAAACTTCAGTTTTCCTTGGAACATAAATCTATTGCTTCCCTTATGAATGGTTCAAAGACTAACTTAGTTGTCTGCTCTTGTGATTCGGATGTCAATAAGGAGCTCTTGTAGTTTGTTCTTGCCCTAATCTGTTTGTGGTGATTTCCCAATTTGCTTCAAGTACTATTGTTGTTGAGTTGGTTACTAAATCATCACTTGGAATTTCCATTGTTTGAACTGCAATATCTGAATTGGTTTTAACTTCTATAGGTTTCTCTTCTTCTTGGGTTGTGATATTGACTGGATCGGTATTTATTCCTTTAGCCTCAACTTGAACTGAAACGACTGGAGACTTCAATACTTCTTGAAGTTGTTCTAACTTGTCATTTAGTAACTTCTTGTCACTTTTAAGCTTCTTTATTTGCATAATAAGTTTTTGATTATGATTCTTTGGACGTAAAAGTTCATCATTTTTTGAATCGTTGACTTTTTCCTTACTATCCTTCTCTTTAGATTTTATACTTTTGATTTGTTCTAATAACCTTTGTTCAGGACTTTTAAGCGAAAATTTTCTTCTTCATTTTCTAATAGATTCTTGTTGAATTTCTTCTCGAGACATTCATTTTCTTCTTCTAATTTTTTTCTTACATCTTTGGACTTCTTGACCTTCTCAAGTAATTTTTTACTATGGTCCCTTAAATGCCAAATTTCTTCATTACTTTTTGTTGATTCTTCAAAAAATCAATCTTCGAAATCTTTATATTTCTTTTCCAATGCTTCATTCTTTTGTTGTAGTTCTATGAGTTTTTCCTTTAATATTTTCATTTGCATTTGCTCATTATCTTGACGTTCTTCTATATTAAATAATTTATTACATGTTGGACAACATAAATTGCAATTTTTTTAATCTACTGATACCCAATTTTTGTTTTACAAAATGGGCATCTGGTCCAAAATAATGATTGTAGTGTGGAACTCATTTTAATTGCTTCATTTTCTTCTTAATCCTTTTTTGGACTTTGCAATGTACCTCCTTTCTTCTCTTCTTTTTCTTTTGTTTTCTTTAACTTGGAAAAAATAAATTACTTGAATATTAAAAGTACCTTCATATTTTATAATAAGAGACTCTTTTTTTTTATCCCTTTTATAAAGTATATATATCACCCTTTTAATGTAATATGAAACTTTATAACTTTAATAATATAATGTTTTTATCAATGTTGCAAACATCGACATCGGAATAAAATCAATGAGGATCCAGAGAACCAAAAAATCGTAAAAATCGGAAGAATATCGGTAAAAATCGACGAACATCAGCAAAATCAAGATACCATCAAAATATCAGTAAAAATCAACAAACATCGACTAGGCCAAAAAATCGTGATTTGGAGATAAAATCGAGATGTTATCAAGATGTTCGCAACACTGGTTTTTATTAAAAACCTTTACTCTGTAGGACATACTATATTGTTTCTCTCCACTTATTAATTACAAAAATAACTTGTTTTTATCCAAAATATTGATCTTCTTGACTTAATGAAAAGTCGTGTCTTATGATATGACGTTCAGGTGTTAACTTTCTTTTAAAAACTGTGATACATGGCAACAACAGCAGATTGTGGTACAGGACAAAAACTGGTACTTGACAATAGTGAGCGGGAAAGTAACTCGGGTGGAACTTGTGGGGGATGAAGCACAAATTTGTGAGGAATTTGTCACAATGGACAAGTAACACATAGTCAAGGAGAAGAGGCAGAATGTTGGATTGAATGGAGGCATTCGTACAACGTCTAAATGGAGGCATTCGTACAGTTGAATAGAGGCATGTTGGCGATCTGTTGGTGCTACGTGACTATGGCGGCTCAGGTGGCTATGGTGCAGTAATGATGGCTCGAGAAGGAGGCAGGCAGCAATGGAGTTGGGAGGCAACGATGGCTTGAACGGATGTGGCCGTTGTGGCGGCAATGACAGCGGATTGAGCAGCGGCAATGATGGCATCGAGGGCGGCAACTGTTGGAAAAAGAAGTTGGTCTGCAGTGGTGTGGGTTTTTGCACCGTTGATGACCCCATTCACTGGGTGGACTTTGTCGTCTGCATTGGTGTTCGAAAGTTGCTGAGGGAATGGGTCGGCCAACTGCCTTTTTTCTCATTTTTACTAAACTTCTTTTTTTATTACCTTTTTATATACCCTATTTTTTATTTTTGTTTTTATTTTTGTGGACTATATATATATATATATTATACCCTTTTTTTTCATTTTGTTTAATTTATATATATATATATATATTTTTTCCCTTTTCAGTATATAATAATTTTTTTCCTTTTATGGCCAAGGGCCAATTGGTGAAAATGGAGAAACTCCAACTTGTGTAGTGAAACGCTTCAGTTGCAATGACATAAAGGTTGACGAAGGATTGATGGAAAAAAGTCGGGATCAGAGAACATGGCTCCGATACCAATGTAACGAACAAAGTTCGTATACGAGCGGAGTAATTTTCAAAATACTTTGAAGACAAAGGCATCCATTGTAGGACAAGTAATGTATATTGAATAGTGTATAAGGAATTGATATGATGTTTTGATTACCGCTGAGGGTCCTATATATATACCTAGGCAGGCACCCTTTCACGAATGGCCATGTCTTTAGAGACATGTCTTTTCATTAACTAATCGGTAGCTAATTAATCCTTAATTATGATTATTATTGTTTACATTATTTTTTATTATTTTTCTATAAATTATATTCATAACAATAGAGTGATAGATGAATCTCCCCTATGATGATTCTTCTTCATTAAATTGAGACATCATTGTTCCAGAGCAGAGATGAACAAAGATGAGCATAAAATGCAAATATCTTTGTTACAGAAAGAATTTCCTCCCTAACTGAGAGGAAGTGTTGAAAATTGGCAACTCAAGGATGAATTTCCTTAAATAAAATCTCATTTCAGACAATTTTGGAGTGACTTCCTAAAAATAGAAAGTTGTGTCTAGCATCTCAAGTACGATTCTCCAAAAATAGTAAATCACCTTGCAACAATTGGCAATCAAGTATAGTTGATAGAAAATCACTTATCATTAATCAATCCTAATAGTTCAATCTCGACTTAATCATCAATATTATTAATATTACTATTATTATCCTTTATGATACTATGATATTATTAAAAGGAATTACAAGTCACCTTACCTTCATCACCTCAATCACTTCGCACCACTCTCCCTAATGACTCACATGGCACTACGTATCTCTCTCTCTCTTAATGATATGACTCACATGGCACTACGTATCTCTCTCTCTCTCTCTCTCTCTCTTAATGATACATTACACTCTCTCTTACACACTCATTAAAGACATGGTATATTCCTCTTACACTCGTTAAAGGCATGTCATAAAAGATTCCTCTTACGCTCTCTTTAATTCACTTGTTACACTCTCCTTAACTAAGGCATGCGTTCCTCTCTTAATGGCATAAGTTACTAAGGCATGTGTATCTCCCCTTAATGGCATAAGTTACAAGGCATGTGTTGCCTCTCCATAATGGCATAAGTTACTCTTCCCAAAAAGGCATATGTTGCACCTACATCAAGGCATGCGAGTTTCTCTCCTTTATGGCATGAATTCGTTGCTACTCCTATAAATGTATCTCATATAATCTCATCTCCTTACTACTTGTGCATCGTGAAAGAAGAAGAGAAAGAGTTGGAGAGATTTGAAGAAGATTGTGAGAGAGACTTGGAGAGTGAGAACAAAACTTCGTGAGCCAATATTGATTTAGTGTTTCAGTGTTAATTCAGTTCAAGGGAAGGTTGATTCAGTGTTTGCATTTGCTGCTGCTACCAGTGATCTTGATCTGGAATTGATCCAAGACAATTAATAAGGTATTACAGACTCATGTGCATGGATGTGCCTATGTTATTTTATGCAACGGATCGATAAGATTGTGAAATACACAAGCACTGAAACAGTTAAAGAAAACATAACAGGCAAACATATAAACACAACAAGTTTAATAAGGAGTTCACCCAACACTCCAGGGCTATGTCTCCTGGTCCAACCTTCAGTGGTGGCCTCTCTATTATGTTTTCAAAGCAGAGTTTTTACAACAGTGAGCTCAATTTGAGTCTCACTCAACAGATACAAATCAGTAGGACTGTACTTGGATCCCCCAAGACTCTGGAGTACACAGACCCTTCTTACAGAAACTCGACCTCTATTGGTCACAGTAGTATGAGGCCAATCTGAGACTCATACATGACAGGCATATACAGAGGAGTTCGCTTGAACCTCTCACGCCTTCTCTGGAGCACACAGACTCTCTGACTCTCTCTGTCTTTGTCTTGACTCTGGCTCAATGTTGCATTTGTTTCTGTAGGTCAACTCGGCTTCTTCTCTCTGGTCTTAGCTTTCTTAACTTGCCTCCCTCTCTCTGTCAGTTCGTGGCTTTTAAAGCCAATCTGCTTTCTGACCGTTTGTTTCTGCTTCCTGGCTTTCCGGTTCCCCTGCCTCTATTCATTTGAATCGCAGGGCAAACCCCTCAAAGAAGGAAGGGTCGTAAGCTCCCAGACCTGAAAAATCATAAAATGTAACAGATCGCTAATCGCATATCAGAAACTACCCCCGTTCCTTGAAATGGCCTCTAGTTTTGCTAATTCGCGACAGCGCACGTTACCATGGGCCGACGGTCTGCATGCTTGACCAAGGGTCCTCGTTGCTCCGCGTTGATCACAAATTGCAACTGTTACGAGGATATCTCCGATAAGCTTGATCTTTATAAGACTTTGAAACTTTGGCATGATTTTTAAAGAGTTCATGAAAACTTAGAGAGTGTTCTAGGATCCAATTTGGATCACGGCCTTCCCACTGAAAAAGCTTTTGGACCACCAAAAGTTGGTTTTTAAGCATCAATCAAGTGAGGATATAGATTCCTCGCTTGCCCAATTTCTATCCATCTTGCACTGCTTGGTTTTGAACCTTTGAGCCCAATCCTGAGGTACTCAACATCCCCTCTGCACATAGTTCTCACCTTCCTGTCCAGAACTGTGTCTTCCTGCAATTCATTGAGATATTCAGGCAACAGATCATCAATAGAAGGCAATTGACTCTGCTCTTCGGGATCTTCAATTAATGAAGGTTCAAACAGTCTCAAGCTTTCTGCATTAACTACTGAATAGATGTGCATGTAAGCTGGCAAATCAAGGCGAAAAGAATTCTCACCGATTTTCTCAAGTATCTTGAAAGGTCCATACCTTATCGGCTTCAGCTTCTTACCTTCACCTTGCATTATGTCTTTGCTGATATACAGCCAGACTTGATCACCAACTTGGAAACTATGCTCAGTCTGATGCTTATCATGCCTTGCCTTGTACTTGGCTTGGCTCTGTTCTAGCTGTTCCTATACTGCCTGGTGAATCTCTTGGATTTGTTCAATGAACTTGGTTGCCTTGTCCACATCACTGTGTCCATCAACCGCTATGTCTTTACCAAAGACAAAATCCAAGGGAGACCTTGGTATGAAACCAAAACAGGTCTCAAAAGGAGATCTTTGTGTAGAAGAATGTTTAGCCCAGTTGTAAGCATGTTACACATAACACAAATATTCATCCCATAGCTTGGGATGCTTGCTACAATAGCCTCTGAGCAACTGGATCACTGTCCTGTTGACCACTTCTGTTTGGCCATTTGTTTGTGGATGAAAGGTTGTGCTCTTCTTCAGTCTGGTGTCCATCAATTCCCACAGATTTGACCAAAACTTCCCAACAAATCGGGAATCTCGATCAGATACAATGGAAGTGGGTAATCCAAAATGAACCCACACATGCTGAAAGAACAACTTTGTTGTTTGTTCAACTGTAATATGTTTGTTACAAGGTATTAAAATACACATTTTGCTGAACCTATCCACAATAACATATAAATAGTCATGACCTTTTCTAGATTTAGGCAATCCCCCAACAAAGTCCATGGAAACACTTTCCCAAGGATGAGAAGGAACTAGTAGTGGAGTGTACAAGCCTAGTTTTCTATTGTTGGGCTTGCTTTTGGCACACATGGTACACCCTCTTACATATCTAAAAATTGTTTCATTCATTTTTGGCCATTAACAAACTCTTTGCAGTTGTGCAACTGTTTTACTTACACCAAAGTGACTTGATATTAGAGAAGTGTGTGCTTCTCGAATTATCTTTACTCTTTTGGTTTAAGGAATGCATAACTTTCCCAAATGATACAAGAGTTGGTCCTTAACATGATAATCCAATTCCTCTACTTGTTTGCCATGACTTAAAGTTGCATATACGTCTTTAAAATCTATATCTTGAGCATATTGTTCAATGTAACTCTCATGCAATACTCGATTATGCTTAAGTATAGTAGATGCATTTATGATTGGTCTGGACTCTGGACAACATATCTGCAACTTTATTGTGTATGCCCTTTTTATATCTGATGACAAGATGAAACTGTTGTAGAAAACCCATCCACTTATAGTGTCTTGATTGCTGCAATTTAGTTTGTGAGTGTAAATATTGAATTGGTTGATGATCAGTATGTATAACTACCTCTTTGCCCATTAAATAATGTTTCCACTTTTTCACACTCTGTACTAATGCATACAATTCTTTATCATATGTGGGATAATTAACTACTGCAGAATTAAATGTCTCAGAATGATAACACATGGGTTTACCGTGCTGCATCAACACTGCTCCAATGGCATAGTCACTGGCATCCGTTTCAATCTCAAAGGGTCTTTGAAGATCGGGCAGTGCTAGTACTGGTGTTGTACTAATCTTTTCTTTTAAGGTGTCGAAGGCTTTCTGTTGTTTGCCTTCCCACTGAAACACCTTGTTCAATCCTGTTAAAGCATGTAAGGGAGCTGCAATCAAGGAAAAGTTAGAAATAAACTTTCTCCAATACTGTGTTGCTCCTTGGAAACTTCTAACTTCTGTAGCAGATTTGGGTTTAGGCCAGTTTACAATGACTGCAACCTTAGAGAGATCCATCTTCAATTCACCACCCTCTACAATATGACCCAAATAATTCAAAGATGTTTTGCCAAATTCACATTTTGATAGCTTAACATAAAGATTTTCTCTTTTCAAAACATCTAGAGTCTGCTTTACATGCTTCAAATGTTCTTCCCATGTTTTACTAAATATAAGAATGTCATCTAAATATACAATGACAAAATCATCAATAAAAGGCCTGAGTACATCATTCATTACTCTCATGAAAGTAGCAGGAGCATTAGTTAAGCCAAAAGGCATAACTAACCACTCATACAATCCCTGCTTTGTTTTGAAAGCAGTTTTCCATGCATCTTGCTCTGCAACTCTGACTTGATGGTAGCCACTATGTAAGTCCAACTTGGAAAAGTAAACAGTTTCTTTCAACTGATCTAATAGATCATCTATGTGAGGAAGGGAATAATGATTTTTTATCGTTATCTTATTCAGTGCTCGGTAATCAATGCACATTCTCCATGAGCCATCTTTCTTTCTCACCAAGACAATTGGAGACCCACATGGTGATGTGCTAGGTCTTATGAACCATTCTCGAGCAGCTCCTGTACCTGCTTCTTGATTTCTACATTCTCTAAAGCGGACAACCTGTACATTCCGATATTAGGCAATGGAGCATCTTGCTACAAATTAATATCATGTATTATTTCCCTTTTGGGTGGCAGACCTTTAGGTTCTTGAAATAGTATATCATATTCTGAAACAATTTTTTCTAAATCAGCATGTTGTTTAGCATTACAGCGTTCAAATACATTAGTTTTATCAGGTTTCTTTTCCTTTACAACCATCAATAAAAATTGTTTGCATGAATTTACAATTCTTTTCATCTGCCCTGAGTTTATGAGAGTGTAATTATTCTTGAGTTTATGAGCTCTTACAATATATTCAATTCCATCTTTAACGAGTTGATACTTGTTTTCAGCTTTATAGAAAATGGATTTTCTATCATACAAGTAAGGACTTCCTAAAAAAATTCCACATATATCCAAGGAAACAATATCTAACTCAACCTCATCTACAAATGCTGACCCAAAAGAAAACCGAAGTTTACATTGTCTAGTGACTTGTAGCTTTGCTTTATCACATAACCAACCTAATGGATATGACTTCTTGTGAGGTGTGGTTAGTAATCCCAGTTTCTTTACAATTGCTTCAGAAATTAAGTTTACTTGTAAGCCACTATCAAACAAAGTATCAATCTTTTGATGCTTGGAAATAACTCTAATATGAAAAAGATCATGTCTTTTCCTCTCATTTTCTTCATTATCAGTAGATTGTGTTATTACAAGTAGATGCTTCAAAATTTTTACCTTTTATACCTGTAGCTGCGATTGTTGTTTCATCCCCTGAGTCTGACCCCAAATCTTTCTGAATAGTTGTAACAGTCTTCTTCTTTTTGCCATCATACTTCTTGGGTTTCAACTGCGGATGTAGAATCCAGCAGTGTTCATCATCATGCCCATCCTTCTTGCAGTGAGTGCATGAAGGTTTGGTCTTTTGTACAGAATTTGTCTTCCTCTCTTTCCATTTTTGCTTTCTCTTTTCCTTGCTCTTGCTTGCAGTGAGTTTTGATGATCCCCCAACTTCTGGGTTCACATTCTCGCCTCTAGCCTCTAGATGTGTAGCCTAAACAGATACCTCATCTATGCTAGTGGGATTAAACATGAGAATGGTATGTCTCAAATAACTATGTAGACCACCTATATACTTCAGCAAAGTTTCAGGTGAGTCTAAAGAAATTCCTAGAATCAAAGCTCTTTTTTCTAAATTCTTGGGTGTAGCTTTGTACACTTTGCCCTTTCAATTGGCGAAGAGTTTGCCAACTCATCATAGCTTGCTGCATATAAGCTAGTGGATAGAATTGTTTTTTAATTGCAGAAACAAATTCATTCCAGGTAGAAAGAATTTTAATATGCTTCTTCAAATCAGCTTGTGTCCTGCCTTCCCACCATACCAGGACAGTGCCTCCAAGGCGTAGGCTAGCCAGCTGAATCTTTCTCCTTTTTGAATCGATGTTTTGCACTCTGCAATATACATCAATCTATCTAATCCACTTATCTAGCTTTTCTGCATTCAATTCTCCGTCATAAACTGAGAAGTCAAACTTCACATCTAATTTAATCAAAGAAGATTTCTTCTTTTTCTTTTCAAGGCTTTCTTTGTGTGAAGGAGATGATGATGAAGGTGATGATGGGGGAGAGGGCTTCTCTTCTTTTCCTTTGCCTTCTGGGTGGGAAACTAGAAGAGGTTCTTCTACTCCTTTATCTTGTTTGGAGGTTGATGACTCTTCACCTCTACCTTTCTTAAATTCTCTATACATTTCTTCTACCATGGCTCTCATGGTCATGAAACTGTCCATGAATTAGGAGTCTGATTCCAAGGGACTTTCTTCTGACATTTTCCTCTTAGGATAGACTCTTCCAATTTCTGGGTTAGCTTCAACCAACTCTCCTTCTCCTAATTTGAGCTTTGATCTAGTTATCATTCAACAAAAAAAGAATCCAACACAAGCTTGTCTAACCTTAGCAACCTAGAGCTCTGATACCACTTGATCTGGAATTGATCCAAGACAATTAATAAGGTATTACAGACTCATGTGCATGGATGTGCCTATGTTATTTTATGCAACAGATCGATAAGATTGCGAAATACACAGGCACTAAAGCAGTTAAAGAAAACATAACACGCAAACATATAACCACAAGAAGTTTAATAAGGAGTTCACCCAACACTCCGGGGCTACGTCTCCTGGTCCAGCCTTCAATGGTGGCCTCTCTATTATGTTTTCAAAGCAGAGTTTTTACAATAGTTAGCTCAATTTGAGTCTCACTCAACAGATACAAATCAGTAGGACTGTATTTGGATCCCCCAAGTCTCTGGAGTAGACAGACCCTCCTTACTCAAACTTGACCTCTATTGGTCATAGAAGTATGAGCCCAATCTGAGACTCATACATGACAGGCATATATAGAGGAGTTCGCTTGAACCTCTCAAGCCTTCTCTAGAGCACACAGACTCTCTGACTCTCTTTGTCTCTGTCTTGACTCTGGCTCGATGCTGCCTTTGTTTTTGTAGGTCAGCTCGGCTTCTTCTCTCTGCTCTTAGCTTTCTTAACTTGCCTCCCTCTCTCTCTGTCAGTTCGTGGCTTTTAAAGCCAATCTGCTTTCTGACTGTTCGTTTCCGCTTCCCAACTTTCCGGTTCCCCTGCCTCTGTCCGTTTGAATCCCTCTGTTCTGCGTAATCATCACTGTATAACGCCTCATAGGGAGGTGGCCACCTATTTCATAACGAACTGAGTGTCAGTTCTCTTGGACGTTTTCAAAACGACCGTTTATTCCGTTAACTCCAAGAATGCCCACGAAACACGACCTTCCGCCAACGCATTGTCCATATCGAACTTCAAATCTTATACAACTCTGCTTGTTGACCCCGTCAAATTCGATCATCCATCGGATTGTGTCTCCACCGTTGATCTGGAGCCTCCAAATCCTACGGTCATCGTCCATATCGGGCGGATAAGTAACATGACGTTTACCTGTCCGATGTGAGCGGTTTTCTCTCTCTTCCGCCGAACGCGTGGCACCCATTGTGTGGCATCGGGCAAGACTCGGTTGAAACCGCTTACCACTCGAAGCCCTTCCGATATTCTGCTGGTTTTTGTGGGACCCCGCTTCTGACAGAATCGGAACGATATCCATTACATTTTATGATTTTTTGGGTCCGGGGGCTTACGGCGCTTCCTTCTTTGAGGGGTTTGCCCTCAAAAACTACCCCTGTTCCTTGAAATGGCCTCTGGTTTTGCTAATTCGCGACAGCGCACGTTACCATGGGCTGACGGTCTGCGCACTTGACCGAGGGTCCTCGTTGCTCCGCGCTGATCACAAATTGCAACTGTTACGAGGATATCTCCGATAAGCTTGATCTTTTTAAGACTTTGAAACTTTGGCATGATTTTTAAAGATTTCATGAAAACTTAGAGAGTGTTCTAGGATCAAATCTTTATGCTTTAGCTTGTTCAGATTTGGATGAACTTACTCATTCTATTGATCTCTCATTGTACTTTGTATCTCTGCTGAACAATTGATATCTAATAGAAGAAGAATTGGTTGGGTTTTCTACTTTTGGGTTTTGCCCTAGTCAATGGACCTAAATTCTCTTATGTCTTATTTTGTTCTTGGTTGTCTTCTATTGGGCATTTGGTTTATGTTGAATCTACAATTGCTTAACTAATAATGCAGCAGAAATAATTTTTGTAATAAGTAATTGTTACAACATACAATATCAAAATTTCAACACAAAGTGATGGTAAAGCTATGTGATTGCTGTATGATTAACAACATGGTGTTCATCATTTCCAGATTTTCTCTTTTGCAGATCTAGGTAGTGTTTGCCAGCTGGTTTGAGTCTATTAATTTTAGGTATGTTCTATGCTTAAAGCAATTTATATCAATTTTCAGAGTTAGCTCAATATCTTTTCCAGATTATCAATCACACCAGCATTAAAGTAAACTGCAGATAGAACATAAACATAAATCGCAGAAGACAAGCCAAGACAAGAGGACACAAGATGTGGCGCTAGCAAGGGACAAACCCCAATGTGGGGAAACCCTTGATCAATTCTTCTTATATGTTCTTCAATAGTTCAGCTGAGAGAGAGAGAGATAGTACATTTACAACAAAAGTAAACACTTTGACTTATCTAGATAAGAGAATAGATCATCTCTAAGAAGACGATACATGAGATCAGTTGAATACATGTTGCTTCAATTGATTCTCCAAGGTGACTGATTCACCTATCATTGTGTTGCATTTCGTCATCATGCAGCACCTCACCGTGCTGCACCCATCATCACTATGTTGCATCTCATCACACTTCATTAATCATGACTGTACCCATCACTGTATTGCATTATGTGCCATTGTTGCACCATGTTGCCATATTGACCTATGTGTTGGCTGCATCTTGCTTGCTTGTTGTCCTTTGCATGCTTGTTGTTGCATGCTAGCTGTCCCTTGCATGTTAGCTGTAACATTGCATGCTTGGTGTATTTGTTGCTAAGTACCATACAATTGTCCCAATTTTAGTTAGTTGTCCCTTGCATGCTGCTCTCCTTCGGAGACAGATGCTCTGGTTGTTCCAACAATTCTGGCAGTTCCTGCTTTTCCTGGTAGTTCCGGCAGTTCCGGCTTCTACCCTCTGCGTCAGCTTTCCCAACTGTTCCGACAATTCCAGTTGTTCCCGGCAGTTCCGGCTATTCTCAGCAGTTCCGACAGTTCCAGCAATTTTAGCAATTCCCGACAGTTCCAGCAATTCCAACTATTCCTGGCAGTGCCGACAATTCCGGCTTTTCCCAGCAGTTCCCGGTAGTTCTGATAGTTCCAGCTTCTGCCCTCTGCGTCAACTTTCTCGGTTGTTCTGATAGTTCTGGTTGTTCCGGTAGTTTCGGCTACTCTCGACAGTTCTGGCAATTCCGGCTATTCCCGGTAGTTCCGGCAGTTCCCAATTTCAGCTATTCCCGGCAGTTCTCCTGTCGACCGGGATGATTAGTTCTCCCGTGGCAACCGTGAAACAGGATGATTAGTTCTCCTCTGGGTCGGGATGATTAGTTCTCCCGTGGCGACTGTGGGTGTTAAAATTGGAAACTAGGGCCAAACTCAATGTGGATCACCTTATTTGTTGAAATTTGGTACCGGAGGACAGGTGGTTCCCTTAGGCTTTGATCTTTGGCCTAGGGAAAAGTGTCCAAAAGAATTTATTTTTTCTCCTAAAGTAACTTTATAATTTTTATAAAGTTAAATCTAATTTAAAAGTGACTTTAAGTGATAAAGTTACTAAGTCTAATTTTAAAGTGACTTTTATAAAGTCAATGAAAAATTAGAAAGGAAAAGTGACTTTGGAAATAAATGACTAAGTGGGTCTTTATTAAAGTGGGGTGAATTAAAAAATAGAAAGTGAGATTTAAATGAGCATTTAATCTCAGCCATTGATCTAAATCTATTTCAGCCATTGGATTTAGGGATCACCCAAAAGTCACTTAGGGTTGGGTTAAGGGAGGAAAAGGAGGAAAAAGATCATTCATTCTTTCATGAGCAGATTGAAAGAAGGAGAGCAAGAGAGATTTCTGGACAGCTGAAAGCGGAGTTTCAGCAGCTGAAAGCGGTGTAACAGCAAAGCTGAAAGCGGTGTAACAGCAAAGCTGAAAGCGGAGTAACAGCAACAGCCGCGGTGTAACAGCAACAGCCACGGTGTAACAGCAACAGCAGCGATGTAACAGCAACAGCCGCGGTGTAACAGCAACAGCTGCGGAGTATCAGCAGTGGTGTATCAGCAAGGCTGAGATAAGTTGTAAAAGTTTGTTTGTTGATTTTTGCTGAACATTTTCTCTCACTGTAAAAAGGCATTTTCCAGAAATAAAGAAGAGCTCTCAAACTGGTTTTCCCCAAGAGTTGTAGGGGGTTTTTCCAGGGTCAAGTTGACCAAAAATCTCAGTGTTTAAATGTGTTTTAAAGGCTGTTTATTACTGCTGATTTTTATTTCTGCAATTTCCAGCATTCTGTAAAATTTCCAGAATTTGTGTTTTCAGCAAATTTATTTTTTTCAGCTTGTTAAATGTATGGTTATGGGAATGGGCATTTAACTACATGGGAGAAATAAGGAGAAACTGAAAACCGGGGTGGAAATGAGAAATTTCTACATGGTATCAGAGCTTGAGTGCTGAAGGGCAGTTTGGGACAGCAAAAGGAAAAATTACAGTTGCTAATTTTTCACTCAGAAAATTCCAGCAAACTGATTTTTCATAAACAGCGGTTTTATCTTTACCACAGCAGTGCTATTTTTCAGTTTTAGGACAGCAGGATGTCATTGGGATTGAGGGTGGAGGACAGGTTGGATGGGCATACAAATTACAGCGTTTGGAAAGAGAGAATGCAGAGTATCTTTGAGGAGGCAGAAGTCTGGGATATCATGGTGCATACAGCACAGCACCCTGTTGTTGTGCCTACTGATGCAACTCAGTTGGCTGCTTATAATAAAAAGAACAACAAGAGTAAGAGGTTGATTCTAGACGGAATCAAAGACCATTGCATTCCTCATGTGAGAGGAAAGAGCAATGCCCATGAGATGTGGACAGCATTGTCCAATCTCTACCAGAGTACCAATGAGAACCGGAAGATGGTCCTGAAGGAAAAGCTGAAGAACATTAAGATGGGGAATGATAGTGCAGTTGGATATCTCACAAAGATTACCAATGTGAGAGATGAGTTGGCAGCGATTGGAGAGGCCATTCCATCCACTGAGTTGGTGCGTATTGCAGTGAATGGCCTCCCCCGTTCATGGTTGAACTTTGCTGATGGGGTTTGTGCACATGAGACCCTTCCCACATGGGAGAGGTTTTGGGATGATTGCATTCAGACAGAGATCAGGAAAGGACAGCTTGGGGCAGCCAAGCCAGTTGAGCAGGATGAGGACGTAGCACTGGTGGCAGAAGGCAAGAAACGCAAAGGGAAGAAGCAGGCTTCCACAAGCGGTGGTGGGGGCAAAGGCAAAGGTAAAGGTAAACAAGGGAACACACAGAAGGACTATTCCAAGGTGAAGTGTTGGAATTGTCAGAAGATGGGACACTATGCAGTTGTGTGTCCGGAGAAGAAGAAGAAGAAGGGGAAGAACCAAGACGTGGCAGCTTCAGCAGAGATTGAGGACTTTGCAGGTCGTTTTGACCGAGAGTTTGCGTTCACTACGTGTGAGTCCTCTAGTGCAGGATCACCTGCCACACAGGTTCAGAGGGAGCATGCTTTTCCCTCGATTAGCGGAGCATCTTCAGGTATCTGGTATGTGGACAGTGGGGCTTCACGTCATATGACAGGAGTCCGTGAGTACTTCTCAGAGCTTTCAGAGAGTGGCACTGATATTGAGGTAGTACTCGGTGACGACAGAGTTGTTAGAGCAGTCGGGGTGGGGACAGTGACATTTCAGAGGGAGTCCAAACCTCCCTTGAAGGTGTCAGAGGTTCTTTATGTGCCAGGGATGAGGAAGAACCTCATATCCGTCTCAGCTTTGGAGGACAGAGGATATGAGGTACTGTTCAGGGGAGGACAGGTGTTGATGTATCCCAGGAGCACTCCAGCTGATTCAGCTAGAGTGATAGGTGTACGCCATGCAAAGGTGTACAAGTTTGCATTCCAGCCCCTTTTGGCATTGAGCAGTAGTACCGACAGCAGAGCTAGCAGTTCTGAGCTGTGTGAGATTTGGCACCACAGGATGGGACACATGTATCATGGAGCCTTGAGGACATTGCGGGAGATCACCACAGGTGTGCCAGATTTCAGTACTGATCACTTTGATACTTGCAGAGGTTGTGCTATGGGCAAGTTTGTCAAATCCCCTTTTCCCAGCAGTGACAGCAGAGCGACTGGGATACTTTATTTGATTCATTCCGATGTGAGCAGTCGGATGTCTCATGTTTCCTTGAGTGGATATGAGTACTATGTTTTATTCATTGATGATCACTCCAGGAGGACCTGGATTTATTTTTTGAAGACCAAGAGTGAGGTCTTCAAGCGGTTTCAGGAGTTTAGAGCTCTTGTGGAGACACAGACAGGTCGGAAGATCAAGTCCCTGAGGTCGGACAATGGAGGAGAGTACACCCTTGGAGAGTTTGTTGACTATTGTGCGGAGGCAGGCATTAGGAGGGAGTTCATTGTTCCTTACAACCCCCAGCAGAACGGGGTTGCGGAGAGGAAGAACAGATCCATCATAGGGGCTGCCAAAGCCATGTTACATGATCAGGGGTTGCCATTGTTCTTGTGGGCAGAGGCCTGCAACACAGCTGTTTACTTGCAGAACAGGAGTCTGCATCGTGCCTTGGCGCACATGACTCCGGAGGAGGCTTTCTCTGGGAAGAAGCCTAATCTTGGTCATCTTCATATCTTTTGATGCATTACATACTCCTATATACCCAAGGAGAAGAGGACCAAACTAGAGCCCACCGCAGAGAAGGGTATCTTTGTGGGCTACAGTGAAACCTCAAAGGCCTTTCGGATTTACATTCCTGCACAGAGGAGAGTTGTTGTCAGACGGGATGTGAAGTTCGAGGAGGACAGGGCCTTTAGGAGGTCACGGGAGTTAGAGTATCTGGATCAGCCAGACCCTCAGCAGCAGTTGAGTCAGTCGCAGGGATCCAGTGGGCAGGGATCAGGAGGATCCGGAGGTACATCTATGAGGATGTCAGGTCCATCAGTGAGCAGTGGCTCGCCGAGCCAGAGGGGTGGTGCTCCGGGCAGCATGCAGAGCAGTTCACTAGGGAGTCCACTGATGGACAGTTCACACGGTACCTCAGCTTCTACATGTTCAGATGCAGGCAGGAGGACAGCAGACAGACAGTCAAGAGTTCAGGCTACTGATGGTGATGAGGAGGAGGAGTTTCATTCTCCTATGGGAGAAGCATGATCAGGGAAGAGGAAGCCCAAGTGGCTTCAGGACACCTTGAGAGATGCCACATCTGTTGCTGAGCCGAAGAGGCCGGTCAGAGAGAGTAGACCACCTGAGAGGTTTTGTAGTTATATGGCGATGGTTACCAGCATCCTTGACTCTGAGCCTTATAACTATGAGGAGGCAGCTAGCCAGCAGGTCTGGAGAGAGGCCATGCAGGAGGAGTATTCTTCTATCATGAAGAATGATGTTTGGGAGGTGGTGCCGAGGCCTGAGGGCAAATCCGTGGTTACTTCCAGATGGCTTTACAAGGTAAAGCATGCTGCAGATGGCAGCATTGAGAAATTCAAAGCAAGGTTTGTGGCTAGAGGGTTCTCCCAGGTAGAGGGAGTTGATTATGAGGAGACCTTCGCTCCCGTGGCTCGATATACTTCGATACGCTCCATTATATCGATAGCAGCAGAGATGGGTTGGAAGATCCACCAGATGGATGTGAAGACCGCATTTCTCAATGGCTTCATACAGGAGGACGTGTACATTGAGCAGCCACAGGGCTTTGAGGTGCATGGGAAGGAGTCCCATGTGTGCAGACTGAAGAAGGCCCTTTATGGCCTGAAGCAAACTCCCAGAGCTTGGTACTCCAGGATAGATACATATTTGCAGAGGATGGGTTTCACAAAGAGTGAGGCAGATCCGAACCTTTACTTTATTGTGATTGGTGAGGAGCCTCTCATTTTGGTGTTGTATGTGGATGACTTGGTCATTACAGGTGCAGAGAGACTCATAGAGCACTGCAAGAGAGATCTTGCGGCGGAGTTTGAGATGAAGGACATCGGCTTGATGCATTACTTTTGGGTTTGGAGGTGTGGCAGGAGGAGGGGCATTTCTTCCTGGGGCAGGGGAAGTATATTGTGGACATCCTTAGCAGATTCCACATGGAGGATTGTAGACCCATGTCGACACCGATGATCACCAACTGGAAGAAGCTTCATGCTTCGGATTCCGAGTTGGTGGATCCCACATTGTACAGGCAGTTGATTGGTTCCTTGATGTATTTGGTCAACACTAGACCAGATATTTGTTTTGCAGTAAACACGATGAGTCAGTTTATGTGTGAGCCTAGGAAGGTTCACTGGGTGGCTGCAAAACACATTCTGCGGTACTTGCAGGGGACAGTGGATTATGGTATGGACTACAGGCAGGGAGATGGAGTGAGATTGGCAGGATACACTGAATCTGATTGGGCAGGTTGTGCTTCTGATAGGAAGAGCACTTCAGGGTGCTGTTTTGGGTTGGGTTCAGCAGTAGTGTCATGGTTCAGCCGGAAGCAGCAGTCAGTAGCACTGAGTTCAGCGGAAGCAGAGTATATGGCAGCCAGTCTAGCTAGTTGTGAGGCCATCTGGCTTCGCAAGATGTTGTTTGGCTTATTTGGTCAGCCGTTGAGACCTTCAGTGATTTACTTTGATAATCAGAGTTGCATTAAACTCACGGAGAATCCAGTATTTCATGACAGGTCAAAGCATATCGGGATCAGATATCATTTCATCAGAGACTATGTTCAGAAGGGAGCTGTGAAGCTTGAGTATATTTCCACTGATGAGCAGGTTGCAGATATTCTTACCAAAGCCTTACCACAGGGCAAGCATGTCTACTGCAGAGACAAGATGGGTGTGGTGAGGAACACCTTCCTCGGTAAGAGAGAGTGTTGAAATTTGGTACCGGAGGACAGGTGGTTCCCTTAGACTTTGATCTTTGGCCTAGGGAAAAGTGTCCAAAAGAATTTAATTTTTCTCCTAAAGTAACTTTATAATTTTTATAAAGTTAAATCTAATTTAAAAGTGACTTTAAGTGATAAAGTTACTAAGTCTAATTTTAAAGTGACTTTTATAAAGTCAATGAAAAATTAGAAAGGAAAAGTGACTTTGGAAATAAATGACTAAGTGGGTCTTTATTAAAGTGGGGTGAATTAAAAAATAGAAAGTGAGATTTAAATGAGCATTTAATCTCAGCCATTGATCTAAATCTATTTCAGCCATTGGATTTAGGGATCACCCAAAAGTCACTTAGGGTTGGGTTAAGGGAGGAAAAAGATCATTCATTCTTTCATGAGCAGATTGAGAGAAGGAGAGCAAGAGAGCAAGGGAGATTTCTGGACAGCTGAAAGCGGAGTTTCAGCAGCTGAAAGCGGTGTAACAGCAAAGCTGAAAGCGGAGTAACAGCAAAGCTGAAAGCGGTGTAACAGCAAAGCTGAAAGCGGAGTAACAGCAAAGCTGAAAGCGGTGTAACAGCAAAGCTGAAAGCGGAGTAACAGCAAAGCTGAAAGCGGTGCAACAGCAAAGCTGAAAGCGGTGTAACAGCAAAGCTTGCTTGCTTGTTGTCCTTTGCATGCTTGTTGTTGCATGCTAGCTGTCCCTTGCATGCTAGCTGTAACATTGCATGCTTGGTGTATTTGTTGCTAAGTACCATACAATTGTCCCAATTTTAGTTAGTTGTCCCTTGCATGCTGCTCTCCTTCGGAGACAGATGCTCTGGCTGTTCCAACAATTCTGGCAGTTCCTGCTTTTCCTGGTAGTTCCGGCAGTTCCGGCTTCTACCCTCTGCGTCAGCTTTCCCAACTGTTCCGACAATTCCAGTTGTTCCCGGCAGTTCCGGCTATTCTCAGCAGTTCCGACAGTTCCAGCAATTTTAGCAATTCCCGACAGTTCCAGCAATTCCAACTATTCCTGGCAGTGCCGACAATTCCGGCTTTTCCCGGCAGTTCCCGGTAGTTCCGATAGTTCCAGCTTCTGCCCTCTGCGTCAGCTTTCTCGGTTGTTCCGATAGTTCTGGTTGTTCCCTGTAGTTTCGGCTACTCTCGGCAGTTCTGGCAATTCCGGCTATTCCCGGTAGTTCCGGCAGTTCCCGACAATTCTGGCAATTTCAGCTATTCCCGGCAGTTCTCCTGTCGACCGGGATGATTAGTTCTCCCGTGGCAACCGTGAAACAGGATGATTAGTTCTCCTCTGGGTCGGGATGATTAGTTCTCCCGTGGCGACTGTGGGTGTTAAAATTGGCAACTAGGGCCAAACTCAATGTGGATCACCTTATTTATGGCTTCTAATATTTTTCCTAGATTCCTCTCATTAAGAGGTGGAGGATTGATCTAAAGATCATCCGATTCCGATAAGTATTTATGGAGATATCAATTTATTTTGATTAAGGACAAATTGTCAAGGTTAGCCAACAAACTTATGTAGGCTCAAAAGCCCAACAGTCATGTCTATTCAACCCCAACGTTTGCATATAAATACAAGGAGCATTCTCCTCATTTGGACAATTCAATTCACTCATCTTCTCTCTCTCTCTCCTACACATAAAAGGAGCCTCTCTCTCTCTCTCTCACGTGTGGCTGAAAGGAAGACGTCCTAGGGCAAGGAAGATGCAGAAAGAAGAATGCTAGGGCAGCAGGTCATCTCTTTGACCAGCGTTGACCAAGCATTGACCTTCCAGAAGTGCGGATTGGGTGTGGTTGCCTCTCCTAGGTAGGCCGCAATTTTTGGCACGAAAATAAAGGTGATCTGACCTCTGGTTTGACCGGTATTGACTACCCTAGTTTAGGGCTGCAAGTTGACTTCAGAAATCTGCAATTTGATTGAACTTTTGGGGCTGTTCAAAGGCTGTTTCTTCAGGCTATTCGATGACAAGTTGACCGGAAATTGACCAAGTATTTTAGAGGTCAATTTCAGCAAGTTTGACCAAGTTTGACTTTGCTGATCTAGGGTTTGCTACTGCTGATATAAAATTACAGAATTCAGATTTTGTACTATTTCTCTCTGCTGAACTATTGAAGATAATAGAAGATTTGATCAAAGGGTTTCCCCGCATTGGGGTTTGTCCCTGGCTAGCCGCCACATCTTGTGTCTCTTATCTTGGCTTGTTTTCTGTTGATCATTTAATGTTCTATTTGCACTTAGTGTATATGTGATTGTTAATTTGTGGCAAATAAGAAGAAAAATAAGTGAATTGCTCTGTGGTTTGAGTGATTAGTTCTCATGTGGGCGGGGATGATTAGTTCTCCCATGACGACTGTGGGGCAGGATGATTCGTTCTCATGTGGACAGGATGATTAGTTCTCCTGTCGAGGCATCCTACCCATGCAGTCTGGGACTCATGGGAAGTACCTCTCATCTAATCAATGAGCAGGGAAATGGGGTTAGGGACCATAGTAGTACTATCAATGGACGCATCATTGTATCTACCGTACTCCCTATGCTAGGATGACCTCCATTGATCTGGGATCAATGAAAATGATCTAGGATCAGTATGAGTGGTTTGAGACACTCTCTTCCGATATTGATCTGGGATCAATAAAACTGACTTTAGGTCAGTAAGAGTGATGTGACACACTCTCTTTAGATGAAACTGACTTCGGGTCAGTAGAGAATGGTATGAGACATTCTCAATCAATTCTTCTTCTTCATGGTTCAGCAGAGCAAAGCAAAGCAAAGCAGAACAGTGCAGGGCACTAATGGCAGAGATAGCACAGTCAGACATATGGATCAGCAGATGGAGTTCTCCCCGGTGTTCCACCAAGGTTCCGGGACAAGGGGGCGAGGGAGCAAGGAGGCGCAGGGGCGGCCTATGCAAAAGCTCTCCACCAGTTTTTAGGAAACGTGGGGGAGCGTCAAGGTCTTAAAAACTTATAAATATAAAATATAATTTATTAATTGAGCCCACTATGACAATTGGGTTTGAATTGAAAAGCTGCAAAGCATGATCATTGATATGAATATCATTATCTAAATTTCTAATATCATATAAATTTAAAATTCTAATTTATAATCATACATCATAAACTAAACAATCTATTACAAAATTCACCAAACCAAACCAAACCACTTAAACTAAACAATCTATTACAAAATTCAATCCCAATTTTACCCATAACAATCAAATCTAATGTTTTCTTTTAGACCTGCAAGAACAACTTTATAAAGCACGGTGTGAAATTAAGGATGAGCCGCTTAGAAATACAATTTTTCTCACAAGCCACGACAATATTCCCTCGAAATCCTTAGCTTCTTACGGGATTAAAGGCCATGCGGTCTGAGCGGGCGTTGCTTCAAACTTTCAAGAATAGCTGCTGCTTAATAGCATAATTATATTCATTTCAAATCTCGAGAGATCTCGACAATTCTACTAAACCAGACACATATATTAAGTCAGCGACAAAAATCGCTGCATCTATAAAGTCATCAAAAATACAAATATAATGCTGAGAAGGGAGCGTCTTCAGTCAACCACTTTCTTCCAATGTGTATATACATTCTATATGAAAATTTCGTACACCATTTCGTCAAACGAATACGCACATCCTGGAGTTTATGTATATATATTTGGAGTGATCAAAATACGATGTTTTCCAGCGATATAGGAATGCGAGTGACGTTATTTAAAGAATATGAGGGTGGTGCGTGTACTTGTACCTTGGAGACTCTGGTATCTAGAAATATTAACAATTATATTACTTATTAATGACGGGGTTGAGCCGTTTCTTCATCCTGCAACAAAACGTGCTCTACATATGTGAGATCAAGATACGACTTGATGTTGGAATCTTACACCCTGTCATATTATCAACCTCCAAAACGTTAACAGTGGAAGATGTAGACGGGAAACGACCCCCCTTGTCCCCATTTTCGAAAATGCCCCCTCAGGAAAGGGAAACGACCCCCTGGCACGTCCCCCTGAGTTTCCTCATTTTTGGGAGCGTGGGGAAACGTCCCCTACTCGTCCCCAAGTCCCCAGAGCACGGGGGAGCGAGGAAACTAGACCCCTCGGGGGGGGCAAGTCCCCGTGGAACACTGGTTCTCCTTAGTTGAGAGGGAGTATTAAAATTGGAAACTAGGGCCAAACTCCATGTGGATCATCTTATTAATGGAAGCTAATATTTTTCTTGAATCCCTCTCATCGAGAGGTGTAGGATTGATCTAAAGATCATCTGATTCCAATAAGTATTCATGGAGATATGAATTTATTTGTGTATGGGACAATTCATCAAGGTCGGCCAGCAACCAAATAAACCCCACTTGTGCTCAACGTTTTAGTATAAATAGAGGTGGCCTTTAAGTCACTTAAACACACTTGGGATCTCTTCCTCTCTACTTGTCTTTGGGTTTTAGTAGGAGGAGAGATCCTAAGGGATAACGTTGCCCTAATCCAGAGGGTAAAAGCCAGAACTGCCGAGAATAGCTGGAATTGCCAAAACTGCCGGAACTGCTGAAACTACCGGCAAAAGCCAGAACTGTTGGAACTGCTGGGAAAAGCCGGAACTGTCGGAACTGCTGGGAAAAGCCGAAACTGCCGGGAAAAATTGGAACTGCTCGGAAAAGCCGGAACTGTCAGGAAAAGCTTGAACTGTCGGAACTGCCGGGAAAAGTCGGAACTGCCGGGAAAAGCCAGAACTGCCGGGAAAAGCTGGAACTGTCGGAACTGCCGGAACTGTCGAGAAAAGTCGGAACTGCTAGGAAAAACCAGAATTGCCGAAACTGCCAGGAATAGCCGGAATCGCCAAAACTGTTGGAACTGCAGGAATTGCCGGGAATAGCCGAAATAGCCGGAATTGCTGGAACTGCCGGGAATAGCCGGAATTGCTGGAACTGCCGGAACTGTCGGGAACTGTCCGGAATCGCCAGAATTGTTGGAACTGTTGGAACTGCCGGGAATAGCCAGAACTACCGGGAATAGCGGAACTGCCGGTACAGCCGGAACTGCCGGGCCAGCCGGAACTGCCGGAACTACCAGGAAAGCTGATGCAGAGGGCAGAAGCCGAAACTGCCGGGAAAAGTCGGAACTGCCAGAACTGCCGAGAACAGTTGAAATTGCCGAAACTGTCGGAACAAACTGAGCATCTGTCTCCGAAGGAGAGCAACATGCAAGGGACAACTAACTAACATTGGGACAGTTGCATGGTACTTAGCAGCAAATACACCAAGCATGCAATGTTACAGCTAGCATGCAACAACAAGCAAGCTAGGGACAACAAGCAAGCAAGATGCAGCCAACACATAGGTCAGTATGGCAACAAGGTGCAGCAATGGCACATAATGCAGTACAGTGATGGGTACAGTCATGATTAATGAAGCATGATGAGATGCAGCATAGTGATGATGGGTGCAGCATGGTGCAGCACGGTGAGGTGCGGTGTGATGACGAAATGCAGGAAGGAGTCACCTTGGAGAATCAGTTGAAGCAACATGTCTTCAATTGATCTCATGTATCATTTTCTTAGAGATGATCTATGCTCTTATCTAGATAAGTCAAAGTGTTGACTTCCGTTGTAAACATACTATCTCTCTCTCTCTCTTTGCTGAACTATTGAAGAACATAGAAGAAGAATTGATCAAGGGTTTCCCCACATTGGGGTTTGTCCCTAGCCAGCGCCACATCTTGTGTCCTCTTGTCTTGGCTTGTCTTCTGCGATTTATGTTTATGTTCTATCTGCAGTTTATTTTAATGCTGATGTGATTGCTAATCTGGAAAAGATATTGAGCTAACTGTGAAAATTGAAATAAATTGCTCTAAGCATAGAACATACCTAAAATTAACAGGGAGTCACACTGTAGGAGTTGGGTGCCCTTCTCTAGATGGCACATTAATGCTGGAGACTACTCATGAGAAGGGAGGGTGCATTACTCCTTACTAGTAGGACACTTTTCCCATGACTAGTGGGACACATTCATGATGGGGGTTACCCATTCTCCATGAGAATGTGCATTATTTTGGTGAGTCAGTCCCTCTTCACATGGTCTATAAAGAAGAAGAGGGTGGATTAGCTTAGCAGTCCATGTCAATTTTTTAAATCATATTTCAGATCTGACACTCAAAGAATGAGTCCTATGGGTCCTAAAACTCTTAGCTATAGATTGTGCCTATACTAAAATTCTGTAAGAAAAAGAGTCAGGAGCACAAACATGACATTCTATGAACTATTTCAGAACAAAAATAGATAGTGTCTACTCTACATAAAATCTGCAATCTGAAAATTGGGACAGCAGGAACAGCCTCCAAACAACAATTAGATGAGCTCTATATTACTCAGAAATTCAAGCAGCTACTAACTCACAGGCTGCCACAAATTGTTGTCAGAGCAACACAAAAACAATGACTCTCGGCTGAAAGCAAACATTCATCCACTAACTCTGTTCTTTAGCAATACACCCTCCTCTCTTTATACATTGGAAGAGAAGAGGGGTTACAAAATGTAAGCTAAGAATAGCCATGAGAGCTGCATCCCACTCCTAATCAATGCAATCAGAAACTGCCTTTATGCTGCCAGGAAACCATGTGCCTAGCCCACTCCTAATCAATGCAATCAGAAACTGCCTTTATGCTGCCAGGAAACCATGTGCCTGGACTAGTGCGCCTTACTTGGCAAGTGTAAGCTGCATGATACATGTGCCTTGTTTGGCACAACTCCCAAGGTGATAAGCGTGTCCTCAAAATGTAGTCTTTATAAGCACTGACCATCCATGAGTATCTCTTACTCCAAATACACCTATCCAGCTAACTCAATAGCAGTTCAGGTATCTGATGGTGACTAGAGAACCAACTCAGAGAAACATGATAAAACTAACAATATGTGAGATTGAATTAGTGTTTCTTGAGTGTTTACTGCGACAGCAACATGTGTGAAGCTTGGGTGTGATACTCAGCTATCGTATCTTTTATTTTCTTAGAAAAGATATTGGATTGCTGCTACGATTTATGGCATGCTGTTTTCCATATTTCCCTCTTCAGTAGATGCAGGCACCAGCTATCTGCTATTTTGAGTTTCTTGTATAAGTGTTTGCACTCCCACATTTATTGTACAGTTATTTTAGCATATGGAGATTTGAATTTTAACAGGGGAATACAAAGTTTTCCATTTGGTAGCTGTAGATTTCATTCTTTGAGTACATATCTAATCTATGAGATGAAAAATTGATACAGCCACCCCACAAAAAAAAGACAAAAATAAGATCTTGATTAATAGTGAAATTATTATCACCACGCTCACCCTTCCCCTGCTTGAGGAAAACTGAAGAACGGTGGCTGAAGGGTGCTCCGATGAGAGGGTATAGATGGTGGAGGGGAAGAGGGGCCTTCCATGTTTTTCCTAACGGATCTACAGGATAACCCGCCTAAAAGGAAGGTGATCAAAGCTCAAATCAACTTTGAGTGGACAGTTAGGAATGGGATGGTGGGCATGGTAGGAGAAGTCACAAGCTGCATGTCAGAAGTGACGGAGGTAGTTTGGAATCTCTCTCAATCCAGTAAAGGAAAAGTCCAAGAAGACAGAGTCCCTGATCAGAATCCCTATACTGAGATTCTCAAGGAACTCTGAGATCTGGAGGATCACATGGCAGTCCAGTTGATCCAGATGGAATGCATAGTGCACAAAATGGGAATCAAGCGCCTTGATGAATCGAGCAATGAAACTGCTACAGAGCTTTACTCTTCAAGCCACCAACTATCAGCCATTGTCAGGCGCTGATAAGCATGACATTTCTACGGATGCTTTTGGTCTTTTACTCAATGTATAGCAAGTATGTTAATAGTATGATACGTCAAGTATTAATAAGGAACTTTTTTGTGAACTCAAACTGGTATATGAAATCATGTATGATGTAATACAATAATAATAGACAGGAGTATTTTGATTCCAGTAAGCCAGGCAAAAGTTCAATATCAGGGCTGGAGCATAGATGTTGAATTTTGTTTTGGTCAAAGGTAAAAACAGAGTAGAGAACCCTGTGAGGATAAATCCGTAGTCCAATTTTGGGCCAACAAAAAATCAGGCAATGGGTTTTTTGCGTGTAATCTGGCTGTACTCTAATCTGGCGTTCAGTCTCCCCATGGTGCCTGAGCATTGCTAAATACAGTTCCCTGAGTTGAAGTTCTACCATTGAAGCGGGTACCTTGCAGAATACCCCAAATTGGCATTTCGATTAAGGACACAAATCAACAAATAGTTGATCTTCAGTTTACTCCAAATTACATAAACATAATTCCAAGGCATGATAATGTGTTAATTTATGGCCAGTTTGACTGTTTCAAAAAGAATGCATAAATACAACATCATAGGGATTCAAGTTACCTCTGGCTTGTTTGAAAAACTGATCCTGCATTTTCAAGTAATACCTTCAGCAACTCTAATGACAGAATCTTCCCTCGCATCATTACTAGATCAATCGAACCTTCTTGCGATGGAGTCTTCATTGAAAGCTTACATATGGCCACGAAGACCAAAAACGCATCTCGCCGCAATTTATTACTTATCTGAACTTCTACATCTGCATCTTTCTCTGAGTCTGCATCTGCCAATTCACCCTTCCTACCTTCAATCGTATTCTTGAAAATACTAACTTCCCAGTACTTAGCATCCAACATATCTTTATCCATTGGTTCCGAGGAATCCATGCTGTCAATAGCGTCGTCGCCGGAATCAAATGCACCGTCATGCCCCATGGGTTTCAACGACGAAGCAGGACCCAAAACCCCTTCGATATCCTGCATCACCTTACTGATAAAATTCTGTACAAATTGAAGCATATTCGTATCATTTTGGGTTTTATCAATAGGCTGCATGAGATCCGCCACAACAATGGGCTGCAGCGGGACAGAAGAAGAATCTGCCTCCATCCTATGAAACACGATAATGAGCATTTGTATCAGCGAAGCTTTGGCAGTGGCCTGATTCACAGAATTCTTGCTTCCTAAGAATATATTGTAGCAGGTTCTCACGATCTGAAGAAGACAATCGCCGTGAATCTGCAGCGAGACCGATGTAACCGCAGAAAGGAGAGTTTTCAGCACGGCAAGCTCCATGTTCTCGTCTTCCAGCTCATGGCATTTGCAGACCAATTCCATCAATTGCAACAGAATAAGGCTTCCCCTGTCTTTGTTATCGACCTCGCCTCGAATATGAGAATATATGATCAATTTCTGGATACAGTTCACGGCCGGCTCCACTACCTTGATGGATCCAGTCTCGCAGGCCATGGCGAGGGGCTGCAACAGGATTTCTGCATCGGATGAACTGAGACAAACATGTTCGCTGAAGAGGCAGGCGCTGCTGCCGCCAGGGGCTTCGGCAGACGGGGATGGGGTTTCGGAATCTGAGATTGTGATTGTGGCAAGCTTGTCTAGAACGGTTTTGCAATGGTTTACCAGTCTGGAATGCTTTCGCCATGCGGCATTCTTAATAATCTTCTCGAGGGCGGTTCCCAGGAGGCGGCCCAGGCGGGTGCTGCCTCCCAGGGTCTGTGAAGACGCCATGACCTAAACAGATCTCAGCTGCTTCATCCGGGCAATTTCACAAAATTGGTTTACTCCGGTGATCTGATCGATCTGTAGGCCCTGATTCAGCATTCGCCGCAATGCACGCTGTGTATCACATTCCTAAGCGTTCATCAGCGAAACCAGAGCGCGGATGGTTTAAGTGCCCCATTGAGAGTGCACGAGGTCAATCCCCGTTAGAAATTTGCGAGATTTGCTCTGCCACTGTGCAAGGAGGTGGCGGGTAGAGCATTCCTGTTTCCGGTTGGTATTGCTTCCATGGTCATCGTCCACATACCTTCATTATATCCGGGTCTTGCGTCACATGAAATCCAAGTATTCTTTTCTTATTATTCGGGTCAAATTCACTTGTGCCGTATGCCTGGTCTTGAATGGTGAGTAGTCACATTGACACAAGCGAAAGCATATTGAAATTACGGTTGGCAAACCCCTAACAACTCTGATATTTTTTTATTTTTTTGTAAGGGTACATGATTAAATCTTTAAGAACATTGTTTTCACTTTCAAGAGTATTATATTTCTTTTCACTATTATATTTCTTTTCACTAACATTTGTATTTTAAGAGATTTGATTCTTTTATATTTGGAGTTCAGATGGATTTAAGTTAGTTTATATATGTATATTTCATGTAATAGTTTATATATGTATATTTCATTTTACATGAGAATATTATTCGCAAAGTCTCAACGGGTGGAAAATCAAGTGGCATTGGAGTACAAGGTGCACTCACCACCCCACCAACTCCCGAGATCATTAAAGGAGGGGGATGGCATGCCCTATGCCCCCATGCAAATACATGTAAAATGTTTCATACCAGGTTGAATGGATGGTTGGGTTCTAGCACTTTCTTTTGCATTTTCCTTAAGCTGTAGTCTAAAAATTATGCTTTTTTCCCCTGAAAATTTTGGAAATTACGGCCATATTTTGAAAAAATCAGGGAGGGATTTTTGTAAATCCAAGTAGAAGCTGTCAAAATTCATAATTTTAGGTGCCTTAGGCATTTTTGATGGTGTTGAATCCATTTCCACCATCAAAAACATGAACAAGATTTTTTGAAATTTTTTTGCCCGGATTCCAGCCACTTTTGGTCGTCCGGGCAATTCATCTGCCTCTGTAGATGACTCCTTTCCTCAATACATAACAGTTCTTTGTATTATGTATGTCAATTCTAAGGGACACAAATGGAATTTTTTAATGCCCGTATGAGCCTAGGTTCAAGCTATACATATGATCTTAGGCTAAAGGAGGGGGGGGGCGGGCGGGGGGGGGATCTGGAAAGTTTACGCTGGATAAGGCTTGCCAAACTTTATTAGTTATCCATTCCATGCACTAGTGGTTGCTTCCTGTCTTTTGAAGCTCTCAACGTTGGGGTCTATGTTGAGGACAATAAGAATGGTGGACTTATTGAATTGAGACTTCTGTGATCCATATCAAATTTTTGAAGAATTCTTTGGCGAAAATCACATGGAGAAATTTTTGTCGACGCGTTTCGAACCAACTAGTGTGGTTCATCGTCAGGACAAGTTGAATGAGCAGATCTGGCATATGCATTTTAAATAGACCGGCAGAATATCCAATGACTCAGATTACTTGATAAGGTAACAGCTAGAAAGACAACAGCTCGATTTGGCCTGATAACGGCTAGTTTGACCATTATATTAATTTATATTATTTATTTATTTTATTTATATAACAGAAATTTTAGTTATAGAATAAATTAATCATAAAATGAATTAATTATAAAAAATTAATTTTAAATATATTAATAAACTTACATTAATTTAAATTTGTTAGAAATGTATACTATAATAGGTAAAATTATAATAAATAAATTACTAAAAATAAATAAATAATTTCAAATATATTAATTTTGAACTGTTAAATAAAAATATTAGTTAGTTATAAAGGCTAGTTTGACCATGATAAGGGCTTGTTTGATAAGGTGTATTTATTTATTTATTTACTTATTTTATTTCAAAAATGGAATAAATTAATAAATTATAATAGGTAAATCATAAAATATATTAATATATTAATAAATTTAAATTAATTTAAAATTGTTTGAAATATAGAATAAGTAATAATAATAATAGTAACAAAAATAAATAATTTCAAATATATTAACTAATGAGAATAAAATTAATTTCAAAATATTAGTTAGTAAAAATTTAATTCAAGGTCTATGTAATGGTAATGGACTTATGTTTTGAGGTTAGCCCAAACTCTCTGGGCAATCTCTATTCCATAAGGGTGTAGGTATGGAGTGCAAACCCTAGGGTCTAGCTTACAGATGGACCTTGCTTCAATTCTCCCTCGGTGTCAATTTAAGGTAATTTTGAACACTTGGCCCTTTTACGCAATCATTGGTGGTGAATGGTGGGTTTATTTCCACCGTTTTGGTTTCAAGAAATCAAGTATGTTTGGACTTGGCTCCTTCTTTTAGGTTGAGAGCCACCCAACAATATTGCCTCGGTATTGTATTTTTGTTGGCTTTCTTTTTGTGTTCTTTTTGTTCCTTGTTTCCCTTTTACTACGATGTCATTGTAGTTTGGCTCGTTGTGGTCTTCTAGTTTGGTGAAGGGGGAGAGAAACCTATTCTTTTGAGTTTCCATTTTCTATTGTATACACCCAAAGGAACATCTTTGTTGTGGTATCTGAAGAAATTTTTTTTACAACCAACTTGGGTTTCGTTGTGTTTCATCATTGCCCTAGATCATTATGCCTTGCCAACGAGGACAAAACCATCATGGGGCCAAGGATCATGGTCAAACTAGCAGGTCTTGTGCTGAGACTCTAGCCCGGGAAGAGGTTGTTACTTACCACGTAGTGACCTTGCCCAGTACTCAGGAAGAAATGTATTGGCTCAAAAGGCAGGTTTGTTAGGATAGACGAGCTTTCTCAGACTCATACATTATTGATGAAGTTTCTCACTAGCTCCTTAAGCGAGGGCATATTAGGGATCACAGAAACCAGTGCTTGCATATTGTTACTCTTCACTGTGAACTGGAGATTCTTCTAGGACAAATTTTGAAAGAAAAACATGAGGATAGAAGCAATGTAATTTCCTTTCTCAGTGACATCTAACAAAACCAATGATGAATGTAAGATAATCTTAATAGCATGGATGCTCGCCTGACTCATATGGAAAATCACATCCAATGTGAATTCAAGCTTCATGTCCCCCTTGGCACCAGACCTGAAAATCCTGCTCCTGTAACCCCTTCAAAGTCCTAGAATGGTTCTTGCTTTGGTTTGTTTAAATTGTCTCTATGGTACTCTAAGACTACACTGTTATTGTTTTTTGGGCAATGTAATATTTTTTGTTTTTTGTAGCACTTGGGGTCATTTCATACTGGCCAACAAATTTAGTGAGAGTAAAGTTGGTATAATTTTGTAAAATGCTATCACCACTATAAGATTTTCTCAATGGAAGACGTTTAACTTACAAAAAAGAATATCATTGGTAAAACCATGGGTTATCAAAACCTCGAGCCCAAAAACCATCAACGATAAATTTACTACTTTACCTCAATTTTATTTAACTATTGATTATGTGGCGAAGGCAAAATATGAAGGATAAGCATTGAATGCATCTATTATTCACATGATATACATTTATAATACATTATGATGACCCTTGGTTTCCATATACCAAGTGGTCTCTTGGACTCTCTTTGACTGTTTACATTCCACACCAACACTTAGAGGATTAGGTGTCCAACATTCCCCCACTTAATCCGAAGGGGTATGTATGAGTCCAAGAAGCGAGTTGTAATACAAAATGTGCAAAAAATGCATGGCAGCACTAGGCTGAATGTGCTCTCTGAAACATTGGTATAAGGGGGTGGATTAAGGATGACCACCTACACTGGAATGCTTAGTGCAGTTCCCGAAACTCTTCCAAGTCTGGAAAGAAGCTGAAATCTTCTGCAAGAGGAATTGTTCCTAATGCTTTGGAGAGGGAGACCTTCAACCTGGAAAAGGGAGGTCTCAAAACCGCATAGATGGTTTAAGGTTGACCACCAACCGAAGGCATGCTCAGGGGCATCTTTGTCTCTGGCTACAACTCTGAATCTGGTATGGCAGGTTGTGGCTCAAGCTCGCTTGATATGGCTTTGAAGCTTTTAGATGACCATCACTTCCCCTCGTGTTAGATACAAGGTGAGAAGATGAAGAGATCTCAACTACAAGACTTTTCAATATTCGAGAACAAATCTTGTTGTATGAGTGAAATATCTTCTTGGTTGTTGAAGCCCATTGCTAAGAAGCGATCCATCTAAGATGAATCTTTGTTCTTGCAAGAGGTTTGTTTTTTAGGCATCTATGTGAAGAATGAGTATGTTGATCACAATGCTTGCATGGACGAAGATCAAAACAGTGATCTTTCGCATGGCCAACTATGTCACAATGTTGGCATTTCACAATCTATTGTTGTTGTTGTGGAAGTGGAGCATAATCTGGAACAACTGAAGGTGAACTATCATGAAGGAATCCAACACTTTGAAATTGAATGGGCTTGGAATAGTCTAGAATATGAAAGGACGCCTCCTTATCTTATCCAAAACCTATTTTGTGCCTATTGTGGACAAGCTCTTCTTGAGGTCTGATAATTTTCTTGGGAAGTGTAGGCTAAATTTCTCCTTCTGCATGCAATTATGTTGCTTCATTGGGTACTGGATCGAAATGAATTGTAACATTATTGACTTGTTGTTTATGGTAGTCTGTTTCAATGCTCTGAACAGAAACAGGTTCAGAATGATGACTCCTTTGTTTTAATTCCTTTTGTTGAAGTTGACATTCAAGCTCCAAATATTCTACCTTCTCCTGTGTATACTGCAAACAGGTTTTAATATCACAAAGAGTGTTTTTGTTGACTATCATCGTGCTTTCAGTAGTAGAAACAATTAGATTTCTCAATAACTCTAATAACTTGTCAATTTGAGCCATAATAAGTGCACCAAATCAACAATCAATGTGCAATAGTTCTTAAGGAAGGCTATACAAATAACTAAAGAATGCTTTTAATTTCCAAATCAATACAATTTTACTTTCCACATACATATACTTCTCTCTTAGTGCTGGTTTATCCAACTAGCATTCCTTCACTCTAGATGCACACGTGATCACAGGTTCAAGTCTCAACAAACTTGAAGAATCTCAAATTCCTGCAGAACATTCATGGCGATTGTTTCCACAGTGCATGTGACTACGCCTTTGTTAGTAGAAGAAAACATAGGCAATAGCAGTGGAGTATTAAGTTCTCCAGCTAGTCAGCCTCATCAAGTTGGGGTTTCAAATGCCACAACCACTCACGGGTTTTGGTCTTGGCTTAGAGCTTCTTGGGAAGTCACCTCAATCAACATTTTGCTAGACAATTCGAGCGATATCGGGGTTATCGGCCAGCTTTGTGGAAATCACCTATGGACGAGCAAGTCACAATCCATAGATCCTCTAATGTTGCAGCAATTCCTGCTGCTTAAGGTGACAATGAGCACAATCTCTAAGAGCGCACTAATGGAGGTGACGCCATGAATGTTCTTGAAGCCTTCTTAGGGGGTCTCGAGTTCGAATTCCCCCTAGGCGAAGACGCAGCAGAGGTGTTGCACCCCTTGCTGATGGGGCTCGAGTTCGAATCTCTCGGCGACTCTATGGAGGACGATGGATTATTTCTAGGCAATTGAGCCTCTGTCATCTCGGAAAGACGGTTGTGACATCCTTCTAGACTTTGACAATTGAGCGATATGCTTCTTTGGTGTCCAACTAAAGATTCATAATCCTCTTAAAAATCGTTGGACCTCACTACCTTTCCCTTTAAAAACAAATGCTCTACATATAAGCTACGAAAGAAAGCACACATTGAGTACCGACAATGTAATATTGAACCAACAGTGAGTTTGACCTTCAATTCAATTTGATGGAACTTCAATTCAAACTTGTGATAGCTGAAAAAATGTGAGAAACACCCCTTCCCTCAACGCTATTTGCGCCATTCTCTATCTATCATTTTGCATAAACTTCAGTGTTGTTACATAATTGGGGGAGGTATTAACATGACAACGTGGAGGTGATATGACATTTACCAGGCCAGTGTTACATATTAAAACCGCATGTCAGACCAGCATTACATATTAAAACCGCATGTCAGACCAACGTTACATATTAAACTGGAGTGGTGAGGTATTAATAGGCAGGGACAATGTTCATATAATTGTCGTTCATATAACCAGATGGTGTATATACTAATCTGATGCAACGCAACCACAACCACGGTGTATAGTCGTGGTGTACACGCCAACACAATTTCACTGACGCAGAGGAGGTATTATGGTGCAGAGTCATGAGTATTAACTGTGCGGAAAGAGAGGCATTAACCAAGAAACAATCATGGTAACACAGTATTATGCAACACAATAATATCGACTCACAATCACTCCATGTCAAACAATGCAATGTTCACCCAAAACGCAGTCAACACATTATTATTCAATGAAGAATACCATTCAATGCAAAATATGTATCGAATATGTCTGGCTACAATACATACTTATTTCACTCATGGCACTCACAACACAGTCATCTCAGTCTTCCACGTAAAGTAGACTTTAAAGGTTGTTCTATTTTCTATCAAACGCGGAGTGTACTCCATCCAGCACCACGCTTCGACAGGAAAGGTTTATGTGCATTCAATGGGCTCGAGCAGACCACATTTTCACTGCGAACCCTAGGCAGAGGAAAGTGTGGGAGAGTTGTCCTCATGGAATGAATCGCCTCATGTTCAAAATGTAGAGAGGCCACAGAGCATGAATATGCCTCCCTCTAATACCATGTTAAACACATACATGGCAAAGGCAAAATATGAAGGATAAGCATTGAATGTTTATTATTCACATGATATACATTTATAATACATTTTGATGACCCTTGGTTTCCATATACCAAGTGGTCTCTTGGACTCCCTTTGACTGTTTACATTCCACACCAACCCTTAGAGGATTAGGTGTCCAACAGAGTATTTTATTTTATTTTTATTTTTATATAATTTGACCAAATCAAAATGTTTACATACAATGATAGGACACGACATTAAATATATCTTCCATATTGAATTGAAAAGCACCTCTCAACACAATAAATAAATAAATTATTTAAAATATTAATTAAATATTCTAAATACAAATAATATTTTATTGTGAACTACAACATGTTATATTCATTAGCAAAATGAAGTACATAGTTATCATATTCAGATTTAGATCTTCCAGACAAAACCACATAGTCTCGATAGCAGCAAATAAAGAAACAAAGCAATAAACGACTCCTTGAGATATCAATATATAATAAACCATTTTCCAACCATCTGAGACATCACCAGAATAAAAGTAGGATAGTTCTGACCAAATCGCTCAAATCCAAGAACCAGAGGCATCACTAGTACTTCATAGCTTCCAATGTTCTCCATAGATCGTTTGACACATAGAAATATAACAGAAACGTTGATCCAAAGTACCTTGTTTGGCAAAACTTCAAGGCCATGAGTTTTATCACAAGGATTTGTATCACGCAAAGAAGGCAAACCAAACTCAAGCTAACCATGAATAACTTAACAAGTCCATATACGACATGTGCAAACAAAACATCACCTGTTGAAACATAAACATAGCACTATTTGCTCATGGCTAAATTTAAAACCATCCTGGGATACATACCTCAAGGAAACCAGAACTGTGAAGCGAAGTGTTGTAGTGACATACACACACCAAACAAATTTGGGCTAGAAAAACAACCAGCATTACATCACCAAATGGGAATCACATAACATACACGAGACTAAAAACCCTGCTTGCACCAAAGCTATAGAAGAATAAAGGAGGCCAAAAAACCACCTCAAACTCAACATGCCCATTTTTGAAAAACAAGAAAACCATCTACAACAATGTGTAATCATAAAATTGAAAATTGGAACTAGACAAGTTTCTCCACAATAATACAGTTTATATACTAACAATAGAATCTGGTGTACTGAGCTTAAGAGCAAAAATATGTTGAGACTGCCATGAAGAGACCATACATGGAACATGATTGCCAAGATAGCAACAACAAAAAAATAAGACCAATCATCTCTAATCCTGGTCAAAGGAAATTATAGTTAGATCCTAAGCAATGTCAACTGATGGATCAGTGGGATCACTAGGCGGATCAGTGAGTTCACCAGAGGCTAAACCAACACCAGAAAGATTTCCACTCAGGCCAATTGAGAATCCACATTATCTAAACGAAACATTTGGTTTCAGAGCATACGTTTGATGCCCTCCAATGAAGACAATACATTATAGTTTTCTACTTGCTTATCTTTGAAAATTAGATGCAACAATGTATCCATTTGTTGGTGTAAATCCAAAGAGTTCAAGAAATGAAGCTATGTTTTCGTGAATTTGCCAAGATCAAGATCCCATTTCATATCTTCCTCGACCACTTTTGAATTTGAGTATATGGGTGTTCCCCTGCTACTTTAGACTCCAACAATAAGATTTTCTTCCTCACCTATAAAGAAACAACATCAAAGAAAGTCACAACTAAGTCATAGGCAAAAGGACAAACTCGTTTATACCCGATATTACCTACACCACCCCTCCTGCTTATCATTCTCTCGCGATGAGGCATGAGTACAATGGCAAGGGAACAATGGAGACAACCACTAAGAAAAACTCTACCTAGGAAACAAAAAAAAAGATGAGACACTAATCCTTGAAACCCTGACCTGTAAACTACCAAATCATCCCCCTATTTCCACACTATAGGACAAAATTCCAATAGATTGCCAAATTCACCACAACACAGAGACATAACACACCAAATTCCCCAAAACCCTAATAAACAATGAAAGCTGCAAATACCCAAACAAAAGACAAGAGCAATTCCAACACTCAAAGCACTCAGCCTCATCAACAAGGTGAAACACATAAGAATTAAATAAAATTACACTTCATTGACTAACTAAAACCCAAATTCAAAGACTCAAAATACTTCTCATATGTAAAACACATGCACCTAAATGAAATCCCTGGAATACAATGCACCTCTGTTGACACAACATTAAAATATATTTTAATTAAATATATGTAAGATATTTGAGAAAATAATGTTATGTAAATAAGTAGTGGATAATGTATTTTATTATACCTACCACAGGCACGATATATTGCATTTAGTTTTTGCCTTTACTAGCTATTAGTTTGCTTTGACCCAGAAAATTTACACATTTTTCCATAGTTTAACCATATAAATTGGATTTCTTTATTTTTTAATAATATTTTAATTTATTTATTTGAAATTTGATTGGTTCACCCCTTATTTTGCAATGATTACATGTGTTTGTTGGTTGTACCATCAAAACTTTAGTTGTACATGTTGTATTGTCCCATCACTGACTATTTCTAGACTGTTCTACTCTACAACCATGAGAATATACAAAAGTAGCGTTGGCTATTTAATAATCTAACTGTTAGTCATGGATTGCACTTAAGGACAATGACGGCGCATCAAATTCACAATGATAATTATGAGGGGCATCTTAAAATCTTGATTGAATGCACACATGCTAGTGAAATGACAACGAGAAAACAATATCTTAATCTTGTATATAAGATCATATCCTTGATTGTACACATGGAAACTATTTCGTGGCGATTACGAAACTTCAACTGTGAACCCGCGTGCTATCTCCATGTTGGCTTGTTGGGGCCTGACCCAAGTTCGAAGTTAATTAGCCAAACAAATCCATGTACTACTGGCCCTTTCGGCAACAATCCGTGGAGCGCGGACTGAGGTCTCACCCGAAGTAGTATGGGAGGGTGCTAGAACCAGGTTTCCGCACCCTTGAGATGTCTAAGAGGTACGACTGGTCTTCGGTTTGTTCCTGCACGCAGGTCGCTTCGTGCACTTTCCGTTCCTCACGGCCTGATACACTACCTTCGTGCAGCCCTAACCAGGGGCTGTGTCGCGCTCTACGCTATTACCCAAGATCTTACTTATCTTCCAATGTTAATTAATTACCTTCACCTACTTGAATGTCTTAAGTTATAATTAGCAATACAAAACATTCATACACGATCATGTAGTAAATAAATAGTATACTTGCAAATTATATCCAATCATGCATTAAACCAGGAAAATATACACAGAATTATAGCAAAACTTCTCTTTATTGATTCTCCCAACGGTTACAGACTTGACCTGCCCTGCGCACTCAGCTGCAGGGGTCCGCACACTCAGCTGCGGACTACTAGATGGTCGACACGTTCTTTAACCCAAATGGCATAACGATGTATTGAAAGCAGCCCCACTTAGTCGCGAAGGTGGTCTTGCTCCTGTCTTCCGGTGCGATTTTGATCTGGTGGTACCCTGAGAACCCATCAGTAAAAGAATATGCTTCTTGCCCGCCAACATTTTCCAATACTTCATCTGGGAATGAACCCCTGTAGCTGAGTGCGCAGGGCAGGTCGAGTCTGTAACCGTTGGAAGAATCAATAAAGAGAAGTTTTGCTATAATTTTGTGTATATTTTCTGGTTTAATGCATGATTGGATATAATTTGCAAGTATATTGTTTATTTACTATTGCTAATTATAACTCAAGACATTCAAGTAGGCGAAGGGAATTAATTAACATTGGAAGATAAGTAAGATCTTGGGTAATAGCGCAGAGTGCGGAACAACCCCTGGTTAGGGCTACACGAAGGAAGTGTATCAGGTTGCGAGGAACGGAAAGTGCGCGAAGCGACTTGCGTGCAGGAACAAACCGAAGACCAGTCGTACCTCTCAGACATCTCAAGGGTGCAGAAACCTGGTTCTAGCACCCTCCCATACTACTTCGGGTGAGACCTTAGTCCGCGCTCTGTGGACTGTTGCCGAAAGGGCAAGTAGTACAGGGATTGTTTGGCTAATTAACTCCGAACCTGGGTTAGGCCCCAACAAGCCAACACTCCATTTATATGATCATTGTCTAGTAACTGATTTGATCCTAGGGCAAATAATAACCGATTATAGCGAAACCTTACTTATCACAGTAAAGGATACCCGTGAGCCATGTTAATTCCTAGGGTTTTTTATTCCAGCTGTGAGATAAAATGGAATAAGTACTCGATCATATAGTTATCCTAGTTATTTTTTCCTTATCTCACAATGGTTACTTTTGTTGAATATGAAATCATTATTATAATAGTTACAAATTGTAAATTTAAAATTAAGCTTGTATTATGAATATATTAAAATGTTGAGCAATATAATGTGTGATTTTAATAATTTTCGGTATTAGATTTGGGTAAATATAGGATAATTTGAGTTACCCATATTAAATGACATTATAACATGGGATACAAAATCATCATATCCCCTAGTTATTATGCTAGTGTTTCCCATCATATTTATGAATTGCGTTGGCAATTCGCAATTAACTAACTAAAGTTATTGATTGCTATAATTTTATTATGCTATTGATAAATTAACCAACTAAAGTTAACTTTGGTCATTAAAAAGTTGTTTCAAGACTAATTATATTTTTCTAGATACTACCATTTTATTAGAGATTTTCTACATTATATCAAACAAAAATATGTCAAAAATTCAAAACAATATGATTTTTATAAATTTGAAGAAGAATTTGCAAAAGTAGTTTGTGTTTTTAATAATATTTAACAAATCATCATTTACACTAATTTATTTGTTCTTATTGTTTCTATGTGTATGATACTTTGATCTCTAGATTTGAAGGCTAGTTTTCTCTCTACAAATATCAAATCCCGAAACGCAACTAGACTAGTAGTTGTTGAAGAGCATATGAAAATCTTAACAACCATGCACTGAGCTAATCATTGGCTAGGTGCATGGTCAATGTCTATGTATGATATGGATGGTTGCTTTACATCTCCCAACCACTTCATGAATTTTCCGGTATAACTGATTTCTGACAAGAAAGACGCTAGTCGTTTGATTGACAGTTTACAAATTAAGGATTGGTATGAAAGGATTTAGGGACGACGGAACATTAATGTTAGTTACTCCGCACATCTACCAGCTCACCCCTCTGTCGTATTGCAATCCTATAATATCTGCATACGACCCTATAATCTATGCATTCGGGTTCAAGAGCAGGAATAGTGCCCAAGAGCTAGAGCCAAAGTCGAGCACGAGCAGCTGAGAAAGGAGTCGAGCATGGTCATAGCTGAGAAAGGAGTCGAGCACGGTCATAGGTTGGTTTTGTAACAGATTTTCTTTCATTACAAAAATCTCAGTCACCTTTTTCCGTTATTTTCTTCCCTTCCCATATGTTTGGCACAATCTCTCGAAATCCCTATGCCAAATATTCTATAATGTAAATCTCAATTTCATTATTTATCACACTATCCACTAGGATACAATTCTGTTACTTTAAGTTCTTGTGTTATATATGTAGGAATTTACAGGGTAAGTTCCTCAGACAGAACACCAAATGACACTGCTCACAAATAGATCACAGATCAATACACCAGTACTTTTGACGTGGTTAAAACCCCCAAAGAGGGAAACAGTCCACGGCCTGAGCCAACGCGGCCACTTCAGGCAATTTATTAATAAAAGAATGAAAATTTACATAAGCTTCTCTCATGCACGGTTAACCTACAAATGACCCTCCATGCTCTTTAAATAGAGAAAATGGATCAATCGGGTGTTAAGCCACGGATCAAGTGTTGGTAATACCGAGGAGAGAATGAACCGTCGGATCACTACATATCGTGACCGTCGAATTGTAAGTTACAAAATGTACATAGTAAAGAAACACACTTTACCTAACTCTATACCTAACTATACACTAGACCAAGTTGTACTTAACTATTTCCTATGTATCGGAATATCCTAACATCCCCCCTTAAGAACAACTTGGGATAGGATTGAAGGATTTACAAATATGACACAATAGGAGAAGGAAGGAGGCACTAGAGCCTATCCCCCCTTAGTGACAACTTCCTGAACTCCAACCATAAATCGAAGTTTAGTGAACTTCGCCTCTGTGAGAGCCTTTGTAAAGATGTCTGCAACTTGATCATCTGTTGAACAATATTGCACTTCAAGAACATGGTCATGAATGAGCTTTCTGATGAAGTGCATGTGCAGTTCAATGTGTTTTCTACGCTGATGTTGGACTGGATCTTTGCATAGTTGAATGGCACTTTGATTATCACACCAAAGTGTAGTCGGATGCTGCTGCTGAAAGCCAAACTCTGACAGGATCTGATGAAGCCACAAGGCTTCCTTACTAGCTTCTATGGCACCATGATACTCTGCTTCTGCTGAAGAAAGAGAAATGGCACCTTGTTTCTTGCAAGCCCATGTAATAGGTCCTGAACCAAGAGTGAACACATAACCTACAATAGACTTCCGATCATCAGGGTCACCAGCCCAATCGGAATCAGTGAAACCAACCAATAGAGGAGATGCTTCGGCACTGTAATGAATCCCAAACTGAACTGTTCCTCGAACATAACGAAGTATTCTTTTAACTTCTTTCCAATGACTTTCACGTGGGTTTTGCATAAACCGAGCAACAAGGCCAACAACAAAGGAGAGGTCAGGACGAGTATGGGTTAGATACAAAAGTTTTCCTACAAGTTGACGGTATAAGGTAGCATCAACTTTAGGAGAAGTACAAGTGACTGAAAGTTTGACTCCAAACTGAAAGGGAGAAGGGGCTGGCTTACAGTCTTCCATGTGAAAATGGCATAGAATATCACAAGCATACTTGGATTGGGAAAGGGAAATACCTTCCTTGGATTGCAAGACTTGAAGACCAAGAAAATAATGTAAGTGTCCTAAGTCTGTCATTTCAAACTTCCTTTTAAGGCTAGACTTCACATGGTTTATAAGGTTGGGATCACTACCAGTCAGGATAAGATCATCAACATAAAGAACAAGAATGATAAGAGACTTGCCCACTTTCTTGGTGTAGGCAGTATTGTCATAATGACACCTAGAAAAGCCATTTTCTAAAAGAAAGTTATCCATTTTGGCATACCAAGCTCGAGGAGCTTGCTTGAGACCATAAAGGGATTTCTTAAGCCGACATACAAGGCTGGAGTCTGTTTGTATAAAGCCAATAGGTTGTTCCATATAGATTCCTTCATGCAAGTCCCCATGAAAGAAGGCGGATTTAACATCCATCTGATGGACTTCCCATTTGAAAGAGGCAGCAAGGGAAAGAACAAGGCAGATAGAGTTCATTTTGGCAACAGGGGAGAAGGTTTCAGTATAGTCAATGCCTTCAACTTGTGAAAAACCATTAGCAACAAGACGAGCTTTATGTTTATCAACTTTCCCATCTGGTCCATACTTGGTTATGTAAACCCATTTGCATCTAACAAGTTTTCGTCCCTTTGGTAGAGGAACAAGATCCCATGTATCATTTGCCAATAATGAATGATATTCTTCATTCATAGTTGCTTCCCAATCTGGATGGCCTGAAGCTTCTGCAAAGGTGTTAGGATCATAATTCACTGAAGCTTGAGCCACTAAAGAAGAGGCTCTCTCAAAATGAGAACGTGTACGTCGCTGATCTGTAGGATCACCGGCAAGATCACCTGTTGCATCCCAAGTAGCACGGACCCATTTTGGAAGCTGAGGAGCTAAAGGAGGATCGTGAGAAGGTGGGGGAGGATTTTCATCCTCGCTTTCATCATCTGAAGAAGAAATATTTCCAAAAGTAGAAGAGATAGGGAGAGGTGGCACATCTGCCGAACTAGGCTCGCAGGCCGATATATTTTCAGCAAACTTTAGATCTCTTCTAATGATAACATTTTTGGACTTAAGTGGAATAAGTCTATATCCTTTGACATCTTTAGAATATCCAACAAAAACACATTTTTCACTCTTAGGTTCTAAAGCTTTATGTTTCTCATCTGGAATATGGGCCCATGCTTCACTACCAAAAACACGAAAGGGACTTACATCTGGTTTGATTGAGCTCCATGCTTCTTCTGGAGTGATATTCTTTAAAACCTTAGTAGGAGTGCGATTTATTATGTAATTTGCACAGTTATTTTCTTCTGCCCAATAATTAAGACTAAGTCCTTTAGATTGGAGCATACAATTAGCCATTTCCTTTAAGGTGCGATTCTTCCTTTCAGCTACACCATTTTGTTGTGGAGTATATGGAACAGTATGTTGCATTTGAATTCCATTCTCACTGCAAAAGTTGATGAATGTGTTTTTAACATATTCTCCGCCATTATCAGATCTTAGCTTAAGAATTTGATGTCCATATTGTTTTTCAACAAAGGCCTTAAAGGCCAAGAACATGTCAAATACTTCACTCTTGAGTTTTAAGAAGTATATCCAAGTGCGTATGGAGAAATCATCAATGAAAGTTAAGAAATACTTGTAGCCAGAGAATGAAGCAACTAGAAGTGGACCACATAAATCACTATGCACGAGCTGTAAAGGGGCTGAGGCGTGCCAAGAGGCACGTTTTTCAAAACTTTCCCGATGATGTTTTCCGAGTACACATCTGGAACAAACACCATCTCTGCAAGATACCATTGGAAGACCTGTCACCATATTTTCTTTACATAGATTCTGAAGAGAGCGATAGTTTAAGTGACCAAATCGCTCATGCCAAAGTTTGCTCACTTCATCATTATGAGCAACAAATACCGAGGGAAGGTTTGATGATCCAAAGTTGTGAAACTTATACAACCTTGTAGAATCATCAGCAATGCCAGTAGCTAAAATCTGTTTAGGATCTCTTAGGTCCTTAATTACAACATCGTGAGGTGAAAATTCAACGATTTTACCTTCACCTGAATGAGTTATCTGATATACAGATAGAAGGTTGCAGGATAAGGTTGGAACAGATAATATATCATTAAACTGACCATTGTCTAGATGAATAGTTCCAGTCCCTACAACACCAAGAGATCTATCATCACCAACATATATATTTTTAGTGTTACAATCATTTAAAGAAGAAAACATGGCTTTGTTTTTGGCCATGTGATAAGAAGCTCCAGAATCAATGAGCCACTCATGAGAATGAGAAGAAGAAGATACATTTAGTGCATAGCCAGACCGAGATGCTTGACAACCACATGCAGAAAGTGCCATTCCTGAAGATGAAGTTGAAGTTGAAGATTGCTCCAACTGGATGTTATGCTTCTTCATTGCTGCTTCCAAGGCTTCCATCTTCTTAAAGCATTTGGATTCTAAGTGGCCATCTCGATTACAAAAGTTGCAATGTCTATCATTCTTCTTCCATTTGTTTTTATTTGTCTTATCATTTTGTTGAAATGATTTTTCATTTTGAGGTGGAAATTGCTTAGGACCCTTGTTTAGTTTAGGACCATTCCTTTTAGGATACGACTTCTTAGGATTCTTTGAATTTGGTTGCTGTTGGGCGGCTAACGCTTTCTTAGAAGAGTTTCCAAGATGAAGAAGACCAAGGTGTAAGAGTTTTTCTTGTTCTCTTATTAAAGAATCACAAAAAGAATCAAAGGAAGGGGACTTGTAGGTTTGTCCTTGAGAAATGAAGGCTTCTCTTGTAGAATGGAAGGTGGAAACAAACACAAAATAGGCTAGTCCCAACTTAGTAAGAATGTAGTAGATAAAGTTTAAGTCATCATATCGCGCGCTTGCTCCCTGCCCGCGGCAGGCCGTCTCCCCCTCGGCGCCCTGCGTCCTGCGTCCTGCTGATCGAGCCTCGCTCTGCCGCCCCAATGGCGGGCATTAGGGACCCCGATCCCCCTTCTACTCCTTTAGAGGTGATCGCATTTCGTGCTATGATCGCTTCAGGCCCAAAGCGCCCTCCTTCGGTGTCTCAGCAGAAATTCGTCAAAAAGCTGGACTCGATCCCATCAATGGTGTTACCTGAAGAAGAAACCTGTAAAGCCACGTTGAATCTTGCAGAGAGAGGCCTGATAGGCCAGTTCACAGGCCTCTGGCCATCTCCCAAGTCAGTGGAGGATTGGATTCAAATGAACTGGAAGCCTCTGATCAAAGAAGAAGTGAAAAGCTATTTCGTAGGTAAGGGATTCTTTGTGTTTGTTTTTGAAAACCCTGATGACAAAGGCCTGATCTTTAGAAACGGACCGTATTTCATGGGGCCTCAGGGGCTTTATTTGAATCAATGGTCCCCGAACTTTGATCCCACCCAGGACATCCCATCAGCTATTCCAGTCTGGGTCAGACTCCCTCACTTGCCTCTGCACTGCTAGAACCAAAAATCCCTTCGGATCATAGGTAACGCCCTGGGAAAATATATAGATCAGGCGGCGAGAAAAGACCAATATTCATGTGCCCGTATTTGCGTCGAAGTGGATTTAGAGGAGGGGCTACCAGAAGCTATTAAACTCACAGTAGCTGGGTGGACGCATGTCCAGGAACTGGACTACGAACAGTTACCTTTTAAATGCAGACATTGCCATAGTCATGGCCACTTTGCAAAGAACTGCAAGAAGAGAGTAGAGGAGCATGCTGATAAACAAAACAGGGAACAATGGAGTCTGGTCCAGAAGAACACATCAAAAAAAAAGGCACGGGCAAAGGCACCAAGGAAGGAGACCCTAGCAGCAGCAAAGCAAACCAGGAAACAGAAGTAAATCCAACAGGAGCAGAGAAGGCTCAAAGCCCTCAAGATACCCCAGCCCAAGAAAATGAAGAACAGGTGGAGATTCCTCCACCAAACAAGGAAGCAGGTGAAGCAAACCAAAGTCAGGCCAATCAGGGAAGCCCATCCAACCCCTCATATGCTGAGATAGCAAGGAAAAAACCAGTCGAAAGCTCCAGCTCCTCAGAAGACGAAACCTACGAGCGCCAGCCGAAGAAAGCAGGAAGGAAATCCCGTAAAGAAAAAAGGGAGGAGGAGGCAGAAAGACTCAAAACTCAAGGAAGTCAAGCTACAATAGAAATGTCTATTGGGCGAAATACCAGACCAAGGCCCTCCAAGGGAGGGTTCAATACCCCCTCAAGTAAATAATGAATCTAGTCTCTTGGAATTGCAGAGGACTGGGGAACCCCTCTAAAATAGAAGCAGTCAAGGATCTGATGAAAGCGGAGCCCTCAGACATCCTCATGCTCCAAGAGACCAAAATAGAAGGACATGCCCTTCTAGAGATCAGCAGCACTAAGTGGAATAAAAGAGCAGGTAAAGCGGTCAGCTCAAGGGGCACCTCTGGAGGGCTGGCAACGCTCTGGAACGATGACCTCCTTCAGCTGAACAACCACAAGGAAACTCAGCACTGGATTCAAACTGAACTGACTCACAAAATAAGTAAGTTGTCTTTTAACCTTTTCAATCTTTATGTTCCTATTTCCTATAATGAAAAGAGAGAGTGTTGGAACTCCCTCTCAGCATATCTAGAGCAGACTTCCCCATGCAACATTATTATAGCAGGGGATCTCAATATAGTTATGAAAGCAAAAGAAAAGAGGGGTGGGGCAAGTAACAGAGACCCCATGCTCGATGAAGTCGAGGAACTTTTTCAGCGGTGGGACTTGTTGGATCTAAACCCTATTAGAGGCCTTTACACCTGGTCCAACAATAGAGCAGGAGAGGACCACATCTCAGCTCGATTAGACAGATTCATGATCCAAAGCTCCTTATTGATGAACAAGAAGATCATTACTACTAAAATCCTGCCGAAGCTAGCCTCAGATCATAAACCCATCCAGCTCCTCCTGAAGGATGAAGTAGACCTAGGGCCCATTCCTTTCTGATTCAGCCCCTTATGGATAGAGAAGGAAGGTTTTATGGAGACAGTCAAAGCAGCTTGGGACAATACTTTTACGGGATCTCCTAGTTATGTCTGGGAGCAAAAGTTAAAAGCAACAAAATTTGCGTTGAAGAAATGGATTAAGAAACCTGGATCTACCCCTACCGAACAAAGAAAGGAATCAACTTATGGCCTGCAAACTTTGCAACTAGAGATGGAAAACAAAGATATCACCCCAAAGCTATTGGAGAAGGAAATGAGAGCCCAACGTACAGTACACCAATCCTTCATAGGAGAGGAAGAGTATTGGCGATTAAAATCCAGGAGCTTGTGGCTGAAGGCTGGAGATCGCAATACATCCTTCTTCCATCGCCAATGCAAAGCGAGGCTGATCAGGAACCATATATCTGAGATCAAATCGCCAAAGGGCATCATCTGCAAAGACTATAATGAGATCAAAGAAGCAGCAGAAAACTACTTCAGGAACCTTTACAGGATTGAAAATCACAGCGATAATGAAGAAGTTGATGACTTTATGGTTAACATTCCCTCACTTATCAGCGCTGAAGAGAACGTTGCCCTATGCAGGCCAACCACAGAGGAGGAAATCGTAAATGTCATCTGGTCCATGGACGCAGACAAGGCGCCCGGGCCTGATGGATTTACTATCCATTTCTACAAATCGTGCTGGCACATTATAAAGGCCGATCTCTGCAAGATGATTCGATGGTTCATAAGGAAAGCCAAGGTGGGCGGAGGAACAAACTCTACATATCTCGCCCTGATCCCCAAAGAAATCAACCCAGAGTCCTTTGCAAGGTACAGGCCGATATCACTGTGCAACGCCTCTTATAAAATCATGGCAAAATTGATTGTAGGCAGGATCAAGCCGCTCTTGAAAAATCTGATCTCTTCCCCGCAAGGCGCTTTTGTTGAAGGCAGGCATATTATAGATAACGTAATACAGGTACAGGAGATCATACATTCCAGCAAGCTGCGAGGTGAAAAAGGTATGTTGGTCAAGCTCGATATGGCAAGCGCCTTTGACAGAGTGGACCGCTCATTCCTCTGCAAAGTCCTGCTCTCCTTCGGATTTTCGCAGCAGTTTGTCAACCTTATTAAAGCATGCATAGACAAACCATGGATTGCCCCACTAGTCAACGGTCGCCCCACGAATTTCTTCCAAAGTCAGAAGGGCATAAGACAGGGGTGTCCCCTCTCCCCATCCCTGTATATCTTGATGGCGGAAGCGCTCAGTCGCAGATTGACAGCGGAAAAATTAAAAGGCAGTATCCCAGGTCTCAAGCCCAGCCAAGGTGCTGAAGCCCAGAACCATGCGTTGTTCGCCGACGATACTCTCTTGTTAGGCGGAGCATCCCTAAGAATAGCCAGAGCCATGAAAACTGTCCTGAATAATTATTGCAGAGTTTCTGGGGCCTTAATTAATGAGAACAAAACTGAAGTGTATAGCTGGAATGTGGAATAGAGGGAGCTCTCTGATATTACCTCTCTTCTTGGATTCAAAGGACAATTAAATTGGGACAGATTCAAGTATCTGGGCTTTCCCATAATATCAGGTGCAAATAAAAGAACGCTCTGGACATAAATAATTACGAAATTTAAAGCCAAAATTACAGTGTGCGGAGGCCACTGGCTGACGAAAGGAGGCAAAGTGATCCTTATAAAAGCAGTGCTGTCAGCACTACCAATCTATCAGGCAACCTTCCTCTTAGCTCCTAGAAATGTCTCGGAGCAAATTTCCAAAATGCTCAGAGACTTCCTGTGGCAGGGAGGAAAGGGAAATGAAAAAAAAATGCACCTGGTGAAATGGGAAGTTGTTAAAAAAACAAGGGCAGATGGAGGCTTGCAAATAAGAGATCCAGCCCTTGTTAATTTAGCAATGGGAGGAAAATTTTTATGGAAACTGATCCATGAACCTTCCCATCCGGTCAGCGTTTTGCTTAATTCTAAATACAGACCAAACAAAGACCTGAGTAACCTCCAGAATATAAACACAGCTAACAGCACACAGGTGTGGAAATTATGCTGTAAAAGTAGCAAGTTTTTCAATAAACTGGTTTACAGAATTCCGGGCAATGGCAAACGCACTCATATGTGGAATGACAGAATCATGGGGAATGAACCTCTGAAGGACAATGAGGACATAGCTGACCTCAGGGATTGGCTGAAGCAGGCAGGAGTTAATACCATTTTTGAATTGTCAAAATGGGATCATCGTGGAGACTGGATTGGGTGGGATTTCCATGGAGTCCCAGAGAGGTTATTCCATCAACAAACCATGCTAGAAGACTTGCTGGAGGAAGCAGCGCCCACCAACAGATATATGTCTGACAAATGGGGTTGGGGCCAGACAGGAGAGTATACGACAGCAGCAGGATATAGAGCTTTGCAAGAATAAAAAAATAGCAGCCAAAACCCAGCCTTTTGGAAGAATGTCTGGGACCCTCTAGCCCTTCCAAAGGTGAATTTCTTCTTTTGGACTCTGGCCCATAATAAAGTCTTGACCGGAGACAACCTCGAAAAAAGGAACATAGCTGGACCCCACAGATGTACTCTATGTAACAGCCATGCAGAAACTGCCCAACATCTTTTTCTGGAGTGCCATTTTGCAAAAGAGGTATGGAGCATCATTTTATATAATTTTCAGATTACTATGCCTTCACCATCCTCTGTTGCAGATCTATTTTCCATTTGGAATAGTATCTATCCTCAGAGCATCTCTCTCAAATCAATCTGGAAAAAAATATGGACAGCAATCCCAAAGTATGTGTGTTGGCAGCTATGGCTTGCAAGAAATCAGCAGATCTTCAGAGAGACGAAGCACACTCCATTGCAAGTAGCAGCAAAAGCTAAATCATTCCTCCTAGAAGCAGTCCAACAACAGTACGTTAAAGAAGATCCATTGCTCTCGCCTGAAGAAAAAAGATGGATAGGCACGCTGGAGCCCAGGCCGCAAAGGCAGCTCCTCCCTCCTCAAAAGGCAAATCAGGATTGGCGCATAAGAGAAGAAAATGACAAATTCCAACAGTGGTGGCGATCCCAAAAGTTAGCTACAATCTTTTTCGATGGAGCATCCAAAGGAAACCCCGGAGATGCAGGCGCAGGGGGGGTCATATACGCAATTGATGGTATAGAAAAAGATTGCTTTAGCTGGGGACTTGGCCAGAAATCTAACAATCAAGCAGAGATACTTGGGTTGCTAAAAGCCTGCCACATTGCAAGAGACAAAGGAGTTAAAGAACTTCAAGTTTTTGGAGACTCAGAGCTAATAATCAAGAGCTTGAAGGCAGGAAGCTTATTTAGAAATGGCAGCCTCAATAAAATCCTGGACAGGTTGAAGAGAGTACTTTTAGATTTTGATACATGTAGATTTTACCACATACTCAGAAAGTCAAATGCTGAATCCGACCAGCTTGCAAGCAAAGGCAGCTCCCTGATGAAAGGAATGCTAATTGTAAACATTGAAAGCACAATCCAAATGCCCTGATCATCACGCTAATTGAGAACAGCAACAACCCAGAATCTGTAATATGAGCTGTAATGTAACTGGGGCAGCTTGGGCTTAGACCCAAGGATTTCAATTTAATAAAATCACAACCGTTTTAGTTAAAAAATAAATAAAATGGAGTAGATAAGGCTACTATCTTCTTTCTTAACCTTAACACCTTCCAAGAGAAGTCTAAGGGTCTTGAACTTGGACAAAAAATCTTCAATGCAAGAAAAATTATTGGGGTCCAATGTAAGCAATTCATTTTCAAGTTGATGGGCTTTAGGTTCATTTTTAATTCCAAAGACTTTAGTAATCTGTTTCATTGCTTCATCAGGAGTATCAAGTTCTACAATATGGAATCTAAGATCTGGAGAAATAGACATCCCTATCAACCCACGTGCTTGGTCTTGCCTATTTTCCCATTTAGCTGCCTTGTCTTCATCTTTCGGTTGGTCTCTTCACATGTGGCTATTCTGTAAAGACCTTTACTTCTAAGTAAATCCACAATGTAGGACCACCATTGGAAGTAGTTGGTGCTATCAAGAATAACTTGGCATGGACTTTCCATTTAAAAAAAAAAACTGAAGCTATAGATGCTGAAACTAAGTGTTTCAATGGAAAGATCTCGAAAAATTAGGCTGTTTAAAAAAAAAACGGTTCTGAAAATGGCTTCCGGATGAAGAAGTTATGGATTTTTGAAGAAAATTTGATGAAGTCGCCGACGAAGTGCGGGAATGTGCGGAAATGAAAAATCCGCCCCCACAAAATGGAGACTTGAACCCAAGACCTCTACTCTCATAAATTAGCTTTGCACCAAGTGAGCTATACAAAAAGTTTGAGAGAGAGAGGGGGGGGGGGGGGGGTTGATGCTTTGGGTTGCGTGCTTGCTTTGAGAAAGCTCTTTTTCCCTACAAAAAGAAACACAAAACCCAACACGGACATACAAAAAGAAACGAACCTTACGGCTCGAAATTAGCTTTAGCCGGAAACTAAATATTTTCCTCAATGTTTCTGATTTTCCGAGACCACACTAAGGCGCAGCGGAAAAGAGCATACGCATGAGAAAAATCCTTCCTTTCTGTTTTTGATTTGCCCAAATCGCACAGAGTTGCAGGGAAAAGAGCATACGCAGAAATGAAAGGTATAGATCCAGTAATAAAAAAAGCTAAATAAACCGAAAACCGAAATAAACAGAGAGAAAATCACTGTAAATTGCAAATAAACACTGTATACCTCCAGATCTTAAAAATGACACAACTAGGGCTACCGGAAACCTTTTCTCGTGAAACGAAAAGGGTTCCTCACTGGAACAGATGCTCCCAACACAATAGAGCAGTCCTCTCGGCTCGAAAGTAGTCAGAAACAGTAGATCTAGGAAACGGTAGTCGGATGCAGTTCTACCGGCTTCAGATTTGGATCACCAACGGAAGCGGCCCTCAAATAGCTCTGATACCATGTAGGAATTTACAGGGTAAGTTCCTCAGACAGAACACCAACGGACACTGCTCATAAACATATCACAGATCAATACACCAGTACTTTTGACGTGGTTAAAACCCACAAAGAGGGAAACAGTCCACGGCCTGAGCCAACGCGGCCACTTCAGACAATTTATTAATAAAAGAATGAAAATTTACATAAGCTTCTCTCATGCACGGTGTTGAGCCTCAAACCTGCACTTCTTTACACAACCTCTCAGCCTCCTTTTCCTATTCATTTCCTTCTTTTGCCACTCATTCCCTCCATCAAATTGCTCAAATCATTGTATTTTAGGACTTTTTACATGATTTGCTAATTATGCTAATGACTGTTGTTGGTTTAGAATTTTGCTTCAAAGTGCTGCGTTTCCGCAGCTCACACAGGGTTTCCGCCGCTGATCCCGGTTTCCGCAACCAACCCCGGATTCCACAACTGTTTTATTAAATGATATATTCCAGGTGTCCTCCGGGAAGAAGAGCCACATGGGCAAGTTCGTGGAACCAAGGACATGGTGTGTGTCCTTTCAGCTCACCCAAACCGGTCATAAAAACCCATGGTCAATGAGGAGGCAAATACGGTCAACAGAAGTCATTGGCGGTGGCACGGCTCTGCGTGTTCTGTTTTGGAGCACGTGAAGAACAGGTGGCATCTTCCTCAGCCACGAAGACAATGGGAAACACGAATCCAACCGCAGATTGAATGCCCATAACAATCGTTGCCTAAATCCGAGGACGCAGCAAGATTACGTGTTTTTACACAGCTGCTTGAATAGCTTAGTTTTCGTTAAGTTAGTTTGCTTTCCTCTGTTATAAATAAAGCGTCTTTGAACGTTGGATAGTTAGTCGTTGTTGTAATCATTTTGTTTGAACTCCCCACTGTACTTGACATTTTGATGTTTAATACATGAGAAGACTGTTTTACATCTAAGCGTATATTTGCTCATTGAATTGGCTGAAGTAGGCAGAGGGCCCCTATTTGCTGAAGCCCTGTACAGTAACTTTTAATTTCCAGCATTTCTTTTTCTTGTTTCATGTATAATAGTTGTACAGATGTCTTTTAATTGCTGCATTTTTATTTCTTTTCAACATGTATAATAGTTGTACATAAACTTTGATTTCTGCTGATTTACATTTCTGCACTTTTATGTTCATGAATGATCAGTGTGTTATGCAGGTTTCTTAGGCGTGCCCAGGACAATTTTCTTTCTTTTCTTTTCATAACTAGTGACATGTGTGATCATATTGTCTAGGTTGCTGACCTTTATTTTTCTGCAGTTTGATTTTTATTAGTATCATTTCTTTAACTTGCACTTTACTTTCTGCTCAGTAGTTATCAAGTTGTTCATTTATTGATGGTTCTTTTTCTATAATCAATTAACTTTATTGGAGCCAAAATATCACTTAGTGCAGCTTGGTTTATTTTGCTTTAAGACTCACATTACTGACCTGTTCATAATTGTTCTCACATGATTAAGAAAAGGTTAAAATAGTGTGATTCGTCTCACTTAAATTTCACATTGATTAGATTTAAATGAAGAGTTAAAATAGTGTCAAGTAGAGTAAAGTAGTTGTTCTTTCTTTTAATTGAGTTAATATAGATTTCATTTTCATTTTCATCAGCAGCAGAGATACTGGGCCGATGCCATTAGTCCTTTATTTGATTTTAAGCTTTGATTTTATTTCAGTTATTGTTCAAGTTTTCTTTTAGAATACTCTTTAAGTTTCAAGAAATCACTTAGAAATCATCACAATCGCCCACATTCACTCGCTTTATTACATCTCCATCACATCACATTAGGAAAGATACAATAAAAAACAAACTAAAAAGATAAAAACGACAAAAGACTTAGAAAAGGTTATCTAAGTACATATAGTACACCTCACTTCATCAGCTTACGAGCCCCGGGTTGACATTTAAAAGTTGCAATTTAGACATCACTAAGTTGACCAAACATTTTGGCGCCATTGCCAGGGAAGTGAAATTAGGTAGCCAATTCTTAAAAAAAAAAACAAGAAAATTTCAAGGAAGGAAAATTAATAACCTCTCAAAGTATGCTCTCCTCTTGCACCTAGAGTGATCTGGAGGATCAGAAAAGAGAAAGTTATTGGTTTAATAGTTTCTTGAGTATGCTCTCTTCTTGCACCTAGAGTGACCTGGAAGATCAGAAAGAGAATTATTACCCCGACTTGAAGGAAAATAAAAAAATGACATGCATAGAGCAAGAGATTCTAGGGGAAGGTTTTTAGCTAGAGCCAAGAGTTCAATTTTTACAAGTCCATCTACTTCAAGGAATAGACAAGAGACACCTCCATCATCTCCAACTTACACTCCTAGCCCTAGGATTCCTCGAATTCAAGAGGCAATAGTTGACTCTCCCACACCATCTATCGAATCTGAATCAGAAAGGGACCCTTTTCTTCCTTCCATAGGAGGACAAATTGTAATTGAAGAAGTAGAATCATCTGAAGAAGAGGGATAAATTCCTTCTCGTTCACCCTTAGTAGAGGAACCGGAAAACTCTGAAGTCTCCGGGGAGACTACCATGACAGAATAAGGAGCACCTGGATTTGGTAGAGTTAGAGGTAGAGGAGGAGGAGGAGGAGGAGGAGGAAACAATGGAGGAGGTCGATGTAACATTGGGGGAAATAGGGATGGAGATAACTCATTCGGATTTCCTATAGTCGATGAGGACTCCCGAGCCACCATGAAAAACATCTCACCATCTGTCCTCCCAAACTTCCATGGGATGAGGAATGAGGACCCTGAAATATTTCTATTTGAGTTTGAAGTCGTTTGTCGAACTTATGATTATCTGGAAGACTCTCAAAAACTCAAACTGTTCCCTTCAACATTGAAAGGAGCAGCCTTGAAGTGGTTCATGGGATTACTCACTCAATCCATTAGGTCTTGGAATGATATGAAACAAACATTTTTGGATAGGTACCTGGACTATTGTATGCCCACCAATCACAAGGATGAGGTATTCAAAATGATGCAAAAAGAAGATGAAAATTTGGAGGATCTGCTTGAAAGATTTCAATACAACTTGAAAAGAGCAAAAATGAACAACTTAGATGAGGAGACCTTAAAAGCCCTTCTATTGAAAGCCATTAGAGATGAATGGATAGATATTTTGAACATGATGAGGAAGGGAGATATATCTCAACTTTCACTCAATGATATAGCAGAACTATGTGTCCATCTCTCAAGGGGGAAATCTAAAACTCAAAAAGGGCCTAGAGATCCTTCTCTCATCAGAGCAAACAAATCTGCAACTGGATCAGTAAGTAGGGCTGAGATTGGCAATATGCTTGATGAATTTAAAACTGACATCTTAGGGAGTCTTAGCGAGCAACTAGACACTCTTAAGATTCACAATAAGCAGAAAGCAGAAGCTGAGGCTTTGGCCATCTTTTGCCCAAAGTGTAGAAAGAAACATGCTCTAAGGGAATGTCCCTTGGATGCAAAAGTTGTAGAGACATGTGTAATTTGTTCAGAGAATCATGAGACCAAGGATTGTCCTTCAATCCCTGGGCTCAAAGCTGTCTTTCAAGAAGATCCAAATACACTCGAATCTCTCTGTTTTGTTGCAAGGAGACCTTGGCAGGGGCAACAAAATCAAGGGTTTAACAACTCTATGAATTTTCAACCCCCACCAAATTGGAATCCTTGGCAACAACCTTGGTCCCAACCTCAAAATCCTTTTCAAGCATGGGTACAAGGTATGCAAAATCCTTATGGGATATTTGCTCAATTTTACCAGTATCCTCCATATTTTCAAAACCAACAAGCTCCACAACTTCCAAATCAAAATCCACAACTATCATTGCCATTCCCACAACAACAACAACCTTCTCAACAGAATCCAAATTCTCAACTCTTGCTTCCATTCCAACAGAAGTCAAATCAACTTCCTTCTCAGCCATTGCCAAACCCCAATAATAAAAATCCTCAAAATGCTTACATGTTGGAAGGTCAACCATTTCCTACCTATATGATTGTTCCTCTCAATGAAGTACAACTCAGATCAGGTAGAGTCTTAGATAAGCCTTCTATAAATGCTCAAAAGCAAAGCATTTTTGAGGAAGAATCTCTTCAAGCCAATAAGGGTTCTGAAGCATCTCTTCAAAACCCAAACACTCAAAAAGAAAAAGAAAAAGAATTAACCCCCACAACTCCCATGGTTGAGCAACCTGCATCTTTATCCACACCTCCTTTTCCTGAAAGATTGCAAATTGACAATGGAGTGGAAAAACAAATCTGGTTGCCTGACTATAATTTTCTAGATGAATTGAAGAATGTCTGTATCAAGATTCCCTTGTTACAAGCCATTAAGGAAATTCCTATTCTAGCAAAAACAATAAAGGAGTTGAGCCTTAAAAGACCAGGAAGGAAACCAAGAGATACCAGAAGGATCCACCTGGTAGGAAAAATTGCAGATATCATGATGGGAAAAATTACTATGCAGAAATATGTAGATCCCGGTAGTCCAATTGTCAAAACACATATCAATGGGGTAGAAATACCAAATACTTTGATTGATTTAGGGGCTGCTATTAACATCATGAGTAGACAGACTATGGAACAGCTAAAACTTCCTAATCTTCTTTTTACACCTACTTTATTGCAACTTGCAGATCGATCAATTATTAAACCAGATGGTGTATTAGAAGACATTCCAGTCTCCTTAGATTCTTGGGAATATCCAGTGGATTTCATGATTTTAACTCCCAAGAGTAACCTAGGAGGACATCCTTTTAATTTAGGAAGACCTTGGCTAGCCACAGCTGATGCTTTCATAAGTTGTAGGTCTAGGGATATGTATATTTCTGATGGTAATTCGACAAAGAAGTTCAATCTGTATCCTCCGACAAAAGCAATTACAGAAATAGGGGATAATGAGTGGGTTGATGATGAAGAGACTATACAACCTGTCTTTACCATTTCTGAGGTTAGTGAAGATAGTCAAATTCTGAACACATTAGAAAACTTTGAACCATCTTCAGAATATGACTCCACACAATTTCAGTTGGATTCTGACATTGAGTGTCTATCATCTAGACAAATGTCTCTTTTCTCTATGGAAGAGTTTGGTAGTTCTGCCATTGAGATTTTTTCAGGAAAAACATTGAATATCAACAGAAACTTGGAAAAATCACAAGGGGAGCTAACCAGAATCTTGCAAAAACATTCTACTGCATTTGCATGGGAGTATACCGATATGAAAGGTATTGATCCTAAGACTTGGATTCATCACATCTACATTGAGGAAAATAGTAGACCAATCAGACAACCTCAAAGAAGGATGAATCCAAACCTTAGGGAGATAGTGAAAGAAGAGATCCAAAAGTTACTTAATGTAAACTTCATTTACCCCATTTCAGATAGCCGGTGGGTTTCCCCTTTGGTTATAGTACCTAAAAAGAATGGTAAATGGAGAGTTTGCATTGATTACAGGGAATTGAACAAAGCAACTTTGAAGGATCACTTTCCTTTACCCTTTATTGGTCAAGTATTAGATACTTTAGCAGGCAAAAAGTACTTCTCATTTTTGGATGGTTTTAGTGGTTACAATCAAATTCAGGTAGCACCTGAAGATCAGGACAAAACCACATTTACCTGTCCTTGGGGAACTTTTGCTTACCGAGTACTTCCTTTTGGATTATGTAATGCACCCGCAACATTTCAAAGGGCAGTACTAGGAATCTTTTCTGATCTAATTAATGATTGTGTAGAGGTCTATATGGATGATTTTACAGTTTATGGTAATTCATTTGAAGAGGCATTAGAAAATTTGGAAAAAGTCCTTATAAGATGTAAAGAAACAAATCTTTCATTAAGTCATGAAAAACATTTTATGATGTTTACTGAAGGGATTGTTTTAGGACATCATATTTCAGGAGATGGAATTAAAGTTGATAGATCAAAAGTTGAAGTCGTCTCCAAGTTACCTATTCCAAATTGTCAAAAAGATGTTAGAAGTTTTCTTGGGTTTACTGGATATTATAGAAGATTTATTGAAAACTTCACCAAGATAGCATCTCCACTCTTCAAATTACTTACAAAAGACTGTGAATTCAAGTGGGATCCTGACTGTCAATCTGCATTTGAAACTCTAAAAACAAGAATATCTGAAGCACCCATTTTGAGAGGGCCAAATTGGAAACTTCCTTTCCATATTTCTACAGATGCTTCAGATACAGCTCTAGGAGCTATGTTGGGTCAAAAGGATTTAGTTCCTTATGCCATTTACTACACCAGTAAAAATTTGACTCCCACTGAGTTAAATTATACTGTGACTGAAAAAGAGTTCTTAGCCGTTGTTCATGCAATTAACAAGTTTAGACACTACATAACTGGCTATGAAACTTTTGTCCATACTGATCATTCTGCAATTAGATATCTCATGAACAAACCTGTTACTAATGGCAGAGTTACAAGATGGCTTTTACTTTTACAAGAATTCAATATTACTGTGTTAGATAGACCAGGAAAACAGAATACAGCAGCTGATTTCTTGTCTAGAATCCAAAATACTAACGAAGATTCTCCCGTAGAGGATAAGTTTCCAGATGAATATCTGTTTGCAGTAACTACTAAAACTCCTTGGTATGCAGATATTGCTAACTATTTGGTTACAGGGAAGCTACCTCCACACTTATTTCCTAATGAGAAGAGGAAAATCATTCAAGAGAGTTCAAAGTATTCATGGATTTCTAATGAATTGTTCAAAACAGGGCTAGATTGTGTGATCAGAAGATTAGTTCGGGAAGATGAAATACCTGACATCCTTAAAGCATGTCATGATGAACCGTGCGGTGGACACTTTGCTGACAAGAGGACTGCCTATAAAATCCTTTCTTTAGGATATTATTGGCCTTCTCTCTTCAAAGATGCAAAACAATATGTTAGAAGGTGTGACAGCTGCCAAAGAGTTGGGAGACCAACTCTTTCAAATGAAATGCCATTACAGCCACAGGTACTCATCGAACCCTTTGAGAAAGGGGCTTTAGATTTTGTTGGACCTATTAATCCACCATCTAAACAAAAGAAGTATATATTGGTTTGCACTGATTATGTTACTAAATGGGTAGAAGCCAAGGCATTGCCTTCTGCCACTGAAAATTCAGTTGTTCAATTTCTTTTTGAGGATATTTTTACTCGTTTTGGTGTCCCAAGAGAAATGTTGACAGATCAGGGAAGTCAATTTACATCTAACTTGATGGAGAAGCTGATGGAGGAATACAAAATCAAGCATAGAAAATCTACTCCATACCATCAGCAAGCAAATGGTCAAGCGGAATCCACAAACAAAGTTCTTGAGAGCATCATCACCAAGACTGTTCATCTTCACAGAAGAGATTGGGCAGAAAGGCTTCCTGAAGCCTTATGGGCCTATAGAACTACATGGAGGAACACAACAAGACATTCTCCCTATGAACTTGTTTATGGGAAAGAAGTCTTGCTCCCCATTGAGTTCCAAGTCAAGACCTTCAAGATGGCAGTTCAGTTGGAGATGAGTCTATCAGAAGCCCAAAAGCACAGAATGGAGCAGCTGAATGAGCTAGATGAAATAAGACAAGATGCAATTTTAAGGACCGATCTAGTTCAGCACCAAAGAACTAAGTGGCATGACAGATATATCAAAGAGAAGAAGTTTCAAAAGGGAGATTGGGCGTTACTGTTTGATTCAAAGTTTAAAGACTTCAAAGGAAAATTTCAAACTCATTGGCTTGGGCCATATGAGATTGATGAAGTCTTTAGCAATGGAGCAGTTCGAATCAAGACTATTGATGAGTTTCAAACTCCTCTCATTGTGAATGGCCACCGATTGAAAATTTATCATAAGCCACTCTCAAAAGAGGACTTTGTCAAAATGTTTCAAGAGAATTCTGCAATGAGGCTGGTGGAGAAGAATTCTTCTCCTCCATCAGCCTAGTCTTTGTTTTCTTCTGAATTTAAAAAAAAAAAAAAAATGTGTATAAGCCTGAAAACCAATCTCAGATTGGCGGTCTTATACAGAAAATATGGAGTGAAAATCAAGGACACCTGACACTCTATATTTTCCAAAAAAAAAAAATCTCTTTCTCTCCATCTTCACTCCACTTGTCATTTCCATCTTCACCTCCATCTCATCGTCATCTCCATTCCACTTCACTTCCATCTCATTCCATTCATTTCATTCCATTCCATTAATAAAAGTCCCTTCAGGACTATTTCATTTAGTTAGTTGTTTTTCTAACTATTTTGTGCAGTTAAAGGGGTGTTGTCTCAGTTTCTGCAGCTGGGAACCATTTCCGCAGCTCGCACCAGTTTCCGCAGCTCGAAATGATTCCGCAGCCAACATCACTCTGTCTCTACAGCAACACTGTTTTCAAAAAAAAAATCACAGTCAAAGGTTAGCATCATCATCACCAAAGGCAGCAAGGATATGAGGCATCTGCAAGATCAGAAAGCAATAATGGGTCAACAACCTTAATCAACAAATGGCAAACTTATGAAGGTATGATCAAAATCTTTTCCAAACAACAATTTAATGTCATTTTATGCATAGTTATTAAATCGTGGAAAGATCCACTAAATGCAATGATTTGGCAAGATCATCCCACTCCTCCTCCACGATAATGCTTCATTCACCTCATACCTTTCTAACGGTTCCATAATCACTCTTAATTCAAACTCGAAACGGGGCTGCGCTTTCATTTATTGGTCGTACCTCTGTGACGTAACCCAATGTACCACGGCTCTCCTTACCATCATTTCCGCAGCCAACGCTGAGACGTGTGCGTAAGCCACCCGACTCTAAAGGATTCGACCGTTATTCCGTTCACTTATTACTCCATTTCCGCATGCATTGAACTCATTTCTCGTGTTTGTCTTCTACTCCCTCGTACTCACACCATTTCCACTCTCATTTTTGCTGCAAACTCCACAGCTCTGTTTCAAACCCCGATTACAGTTCTGCAATACGCCTTGCATTACGTTACGGCTACTCCACTTACAGCCGTAATCCACCTGTTTTTTCCCGTGAGCATCCTCCTTGAGCATCCACACACAGTCAAAGCTTCAGCCGAAGTTGAGAGCCGAAGATGGGGAAGATGCTTAGAGCTGAACCCGAGGGTTCGAAGTATTTAGAAGGGTATCCACAGACGAAGGAAGCATTAAAGAAAGCAAAGTGGTTGAAGTTTATTCAAAAATTCAGAGGGTATAATAAGGAGGTAACGAAAGAATTTGCTCGATCCTTCAATGGACACACCGTGGAAGTAGGGGACCTGAAATTCACAATAACAGAGGCCACCATAGCAGCAACAACCAGTTTACCACAACAGGGAGACAGATGGTTTAAGAACAGAGGGCTGGAAGATCAGGGATGGAAAGACATGCTTAAGAACCCAGGTATGGACACTTCAATATTCACTAAAGGGATTCCTGTGCATGTAATTAAGGAAGAATGGACTGCATTGTTATTACTTGTTCAAAAGTTTATCACATGTGAGGGCCGCTTTGGCACTATGTATATGTACCATGCAAGGATTATGATGAATTTCATGGAAGGCCATGCCCTCAATTTACCCTACTTTCTGTTAGCAAACCTAAAGAAAATGAGTTCCACTGTCCAAAAGCATGTAGGCCATATTGAATCCCACCTTTATCATCACGGGCTCATTAGAATTCTCATTGAGGATCAATTGAAAAACAATAACGATACTTGGGAAAAGTTTCTAATCAGAAACCATTTCCAAGAGGTGACTGAAGCCTCTAGCAGTTCCCCTAGAATTCCAAAAAGAAGTAGGAGAAGAAAAAGAGATGTTGCAGCCCAAGATCCTCCTACAGTAGAAACTCAAGAAATTGCTCAAGAAGAAGAGGAAGAGGGAGATAAAACCAAGAAATAGAAAAAGGATAAAGGGAAAACAATTGTTCAAGAATCATATCCATCACCTGAACCTTCAGTAGAAGAAGACTCTCAAACCTTGGCTGATAGACTAGCACAACTTCAAGCTGTTGCCCTCTCAAAGAAGAAACAGAAAGAAAAACAGAGTGCCCAACAAAAGAGCACTAGTGCACAAGTGAGAAGAAGCAGTAGACTTAAAGAAAAAATGAGTGTGACTAAAGAAAAACAATCAAATTTCATTGATTTGGGAGAAGGTACACCTGAAAAGGCTCCAACTCAGCTTGACCTTGAGTCGAGTCCTCCACGTGTTGAGTCCACTCCTCCACGTGAAGGGAGTCCCTTTCAGCCAGAACCTCAAACACAATTTGATTTTGAACATAGCCCAAGAGGAACACCTGAAATTGACCCTGACCAGCAGGAGGTATACAATTATTTGGAGACCTTGGAGCAATCAGTTGCAGGTCCAAGCACTATATTGCCTCTTGATGAACAGGTCCAATCTTTAAAACAGGACGTGTTTGAGCTAGAAGTCCTGAACCGGCATATCAAACAAGAAAACGAAGCATTGAAAGAACAAAGCAAGGTGGACAAAATTGTCCATGACAATACCATGCTTCACTTAGGACTCTGGCAGAAGAAGAACATAAAATTGAAGAGAAAATGTAAGAAGCTGAACATGGCATTGATCAATTTGAAATTCAGGTGTTTAGTCAGAAAACCAAGGACAATTTTGGCAGCAAGGAGAAAGAGAAGAAGGCTAGATGTTTTGGCAGAAGCATCTGAGCACATGGATTGAAAAACAATGACAAAGTTTTGGTTGCATGAGGATATGCAACACCTTCACAGTGGGGGTATGTTGAGCCTCAAACCTGCACTTCTTTACACAACCTCTCGGCCTCCTTTTCCTATTCATTTCCTTCTTTTGCTACTCATTCCCTCCATCAAATTGCTCAAATCATTGTATTTTAGGACTTTTTACATGATTTGCTAATTATGCTAATGACTGTTGTTGGTTTAGAATTTTGCTTCAAAGTGCTGCGTTTCCGCAGCTCACACAGGGTTTCCGCAGCTGATCCCGGTTTCCACAGCCAACCCCGGATTCCACAGCTGTTTTATTAAATGATATATTCCAGGTGTCCTCCGGGAAGAAGAGCCACATGGGCAAGTTCGTGGAACCAAGGACATGGTGTGTGTCCTTCCAGCTCACCCAAACCGGTCATAAAAACCCGTGGTCAATGAGGAGGCAAATACGGTCAACAGAAGTCATTGGCGGTGGCACGGCTCTGCGTGTTCTGTTTTGGAGCACGTGAAGAACAGGTGGCATCTTCCTCAGCCACGAAGACAGTGGGAAACACGAATCCAACCGCAGATTGAATGCCCACAACGACCGTTGCCTAAATCCGAGGACGCAGCAAGATTACGTGTTTTTACACAGCTGCTTGAATAGCTTAGTTTTCGTTAAGTTAGTTTGCTTTCCTCTGTTATAAATAAAGCGTCTTTGAACGCTGGATAGTTAGTCACTGTTGTAATCATTTTGTTTGAACTCCCCACTGTACTTGACATTTTGATGTTTAATACATGAGACGACTGTTTTACATCTAAGCGTATATTTGCTCATTGAATCGGCTGAAGTAGGCAGAGGGCCCCTGTTTGCTGAAGCCCTGTACAGTAACTTTTAATTTCCAGCATTTCTTTTTCTTGTTTCATGTATAATAGCTGTACATAAACTTTGATTTCTGCTGATTTACATTTCTGCACTTTTATGTTCATGAATGATCAGTGCGTTATGCAGGTTTCTTAGGCGTGCCCGGGACAATTTTATTTCTTTTCTTTTCATAACTAGTGGCATGTGTGATCATCTTGTCTAAGCTGCTGACCTTTATTTTTCTGCAGTTTGATTTTTATTAGTATCATTTCTTTAACTTGCACTTTACTTTCTGCTCAGTAGTTATCAAGTTGTTCATTTGTTGATGGTTCTTTTTCTATAATCAACTAACTTTATTGGAGCCAAAATATCAGTTAGTGCAGCTTGGTTTATTTTGCTTTAAGACTCACATTACTGACCTGTTCATAATTGTTCTCACATGATTAAGAAAAGGTTACAATAGTGTAATTTGTCTCACTTAACTTTCACATTGATTAGATTTAAATGAAGAGTTAAAATAGTGTCAAGTAGAGTAAAGTAGTTGTTCTTGCTTTTAATTGAGTTAATATAGATTTCATTTTCATTTTCATCAGCAGCAGAGATACTGGGCCGATGCCATTAGTCCTTTATTTGATTTTAAGCTTTTATTTTATTTCAGTTATTGTTCAAGTTTTCTTTTAGAATACTCTTTAATTTTCAAGAAATCACTTAGAAATCATCACAATCACCCACATTCACTCGCTTTATTACATCTCCATCACATCACATTAGGAAAGATACAATAAAAAACAAACTGAAAAGATAAAAACGACAAAAGACTTAGAAAAGGTTATCTAAGTACATATAGTACACCTCACTTCATCAGATTACGAGCCCCGGGTTGACATTTAAAAGTTGCAATTTAGACATCACTAAATTGACCAAACACACAGTTAACCTACAAATGACCCTCCATGCTCTTTAAATAGAGATCATGGACCAATCGGGTGTTAAGCCACGGATCAAGTGTCGGTAATACCGAGGAGAGAATGAACCGTCAGATCACTACATATCGTGACCGTCAGATTGTAAGTTACAAAATGTAAATAGTAAAGAAACACACTTTACCTAACTCTATACATAACTCTACACTAGACCAAGTTGTACTTAACTATTTCCTATGTGTCGGAATATCCTAACAATATATATATAACACGACACTCTAAAACACCATCCACTAACGGGCACATTTCAAAGCCCTCTTCTCCGTAGTATGTGCATCATAGTGAGATCTCTAAAGAGGATATACGTTTATCGGTCTAGGCCTATGTATATCCATCGGGCATAGGAATGAAGGAATAGAAGAAGCATGATGTATTGGAAAAAGTAAGATGAGTGGACAATTGACCTCCTTTGTTGGTGGTCATTTGCAAGGCTTAAGCAAGCACTTAGTTTTTCTGTTAGGCCCCTATACTACTAGTGTAACCCCTTATTGTTATTAGTGCAACCCACTTATTATATTGATTTACCCATGTAGTGCCCATATTGTTACTATTGTGCCCCATAGAAGCCCACTATTGTTATTATTGTGCCCTTACATTATTATTGTTATGTCGGCTTTGATTATGTTATGACCCCTTAGACTCCTATATATAGAAAGGAGGTCTTTTCATTTGTATCATCCAAGAATTGTTCATTTATGTAATGTAAAGGAGGTTGCCCCCTCGAAGAGGCTGAATTCTAAGGCGTTGATCTATCTTTTCTATCTTTTCTTGAGCTGGTTTCATAACATTTGGTATCAGAGCTTTGGATTCTAGGGTTTCGCTGCTCCAAACAGGTCATCGTGGAATTTTCGCTATAAATTTTTTCTGTGACGTTTCAGAAGTCGCAAAAAAAACCCATTTGAGAAGAAATCGCGCTAAACCTTGGGTCCAAATTTCAGAGCTTTTCGCGCGATATTTGCAGAGATATGATCTGAGGAAGTTGGTCTTTTTGCAGACTCCTAAATTACATTCAAAACAGGTGACCTGGGGAAAATCGTCATAACTTTCTCTCTGGGGATCAGATTGAAATTTCGTAAAAAGGTACAGAAAGAGGACGGACTGTAGTTTCTTGTATGCATTTTTCAGATCCAAAGGTCGAAACAGTGACTCGTGGCATGTCGTACAAGTTCGCTCTACTGAACTAGTCTATAATCAAGTCACTGTGGGAGATTTCGCATAACTCTTCCTTGGAGAATCCAAATTGGGTCAGACTTGTGGCATTGGAAAGAGGACACAGAGGGATACTACAGGCTGCAATTTTAGAACTTAGAGATCTGAAAGTACAGAGTTACAGTCGTTTCAAGATCGAGCTCCTAAAATTAAGAAAAAGCGAGATGAGGAAGTTTGACGGCAAGGATCCGGTAAATTGGATACTACAGATGGAGAAATATTTCGATCTACATGAGGTGAAACTGTTACAAAAGGTATGTATTGCATCTTCATATTTAGAACCGGATCAATTTTTATGGTATGAAGGGCTTTGTTCTCGTAAAAAACTTGTTACGTGGTCAATTTTCACGGAGGAAATGATAACACATTATGAGGATACAAAGAGCAACACCTTCTTTAGAGCAACACCACAACAATTGGAAAGAGTAAAAGGGCTTTGTGACATAGTGGAAAGAAAAATTATGGAAACCACGAAGCATACCCCTCACAACTATAAAGATGGAAGTGTTGTTTCTCCTAGCCTTCCATAACCTACAAGGGTTACACCACAACAATTGGAAGAAAAAAGAGAAAAAGGGCTTTGTTACAATTATGTTAGCAAATGCATTAAAGGTCATAAGTGTGCTGAGAATAAATTATTTTACATAGAATATGAAGAGGAGGAAGAAAAGGATCAAGAAAAATCAAAAGAAGAAGATATTGGCCAGGACCCCACTCCAGAGAAAGAAGAAATGAATCAGACGATATCTTGTAAAGAATTGGCAAGAATTACCACTTCTCAAACTCTCAAGATAGAAGGACCTATCAAGAAGAAAAATGTGCAAGAAGTGAAAGATCACATCGAGAAAGAAGAAATGAATCCAACCATATCTTGTAATTCATTGGTCAAAATTACCACTCCTCAAACTATCAAGATAGAAGGACATATGAAGAAGAAAAATGTTCAAGAAGTGAAAGATCACATTGAGCATCAAGAAATGAATCCGACCATATCTTGTAAAGGACTGGAAGAAATTACCACTCCTCAAACTCTAGAGATAGAAGGACATATCAAGAAGAAAAAGGTTCAAGCAGTGAAAGATCACATCGAGCATCAACAACAAGTTCTCCAATTTTTAAAGGATAACGCCACTTCAATGCAAAATCAAATGAAACAACAAGTAGATCAACATTGTAGTGAAAAATGTTTTGATGTAGGTGATTGGATATTTTTACTGCTACATCTCAAGCAAGCTATTTATGAAAAGGAAATGTTGGCAATACTACATGCACTTAAAAAATGGCGACCTTACCGAATGGGAATACTCTTCAAAAATGAGGATGTGGAAGCATTGTTTTGTGCTATTTCTCTTATCCAACCAGATTGGATAAACGAAACAAGGGATGAATGGAAGAAGGATGAAGAAGTATGGCCACTTATTCAAAAGTTGCAAAAGATCCCAATTCAAACAATATTGCCAGAAATTGAAGAGGAAGGAAAAATCATATTGGAACCTAGAGCAGTAACAGAAACAAGAACTCGACAGCTACAAAATCGATCAATTTCAGAGTATTTCATCAAGTGGAAGAACTTACCCGCTAAAGATTCGACATGGGAGGACAAGAATTTTATACAGAAGCATCAAGAACTACTCAAGCGTTGAGGACAATACTTTTTAAAGGAGAGGGGCATGTTAGGCCCCTATACTACTAGTGTAACCCCTTATTGTTATTAGTACAACCCACTTATTATATTGATGTACCCATGTAGTGCCCATATTGTTACTATTGTGCCCCATAGAAGCCCACTATTGTTATTATTGTGCCCTTACATTATTATTGTTATGTCGGCTCTGATCATGTTATGACCCCTTAGACTCCTATATATAGAAAGGAGGTCTTTTCATTTGTATCATCCAAGAATTGTTCATTTTTGTAATGTAAAGGAGGTTGCCCCTCGAAGAGGCTGAATTCTAAGGCGTTGATCTATCTTTTCTATCTTTTCTTGAGCTGGTTTCATAACATTTTCCTCCACCCATATTAGCTCTCTTGAAATATAAAGCTTGTTTTAGAGCATCGTGGAGAGGTGTGAAAATTATTCGAATTCGAACTCCACTATAGTATACTTGCATTCTAACATATAGAGAATTCAAGATGAGTTCTAGTGTCTTATGACCGTTGAATATCCACTCGAGAATTTAATTGTTATAATTTAAATTGTTCCCGCCCTACACTGTTATTTGCATATATACATTACATATAGTATTTGGCAAATATACCATCTACTATGTAGACTTGTTTAGAATACTATATTCATGTTCCATTTATTTAAATACATTGTTCACTTTAAAATTTAAAAATTAATAACATACTTTGCTTCTTTTAAAATTTAAATAAAAATTAATAACATACTTTGCTTCTTTTAAAATTTAAATAAAAATTAATAACATACTTTGCTTCTTTTAAAATTCAAATAAAAATTAATAACATACTTTGCTTCTTTTAAAATTTAAATAATTTTGGATCTTCTTGAAGTGATGTTGCTCGCATAGTTAATTTGTGAGCAACTCATATCCATATATAGAGTAGGTATTTTCAACCATAAATAATGGCTGAATGTAATCTCAATAATAAATGTGGGAGAAATGGATATAGTTTGTTATAGTGTTTATCGTAAAATCAATTTCATTTTTCTGAATAACCTCAAAATCAATTTCATATATTAAGTCTATATAATTTAACATAGATGTATTTTAATTTTATAAAAATGATTGGGTTTAAACTTTTTATTTAATAAATTTAAAATTTAAAAATATTTATATTAATTAAATATTATACAAATACACCAATTATAAATTTGTTTAAAAATTAAAATAATAATTAAAAACTAGTTTTTACAAACGCTGAACTGACGTACAACATAATTAGAAATAAATTATCATGCTTAGTTGCTTTCAGAACATTCATAATTGTATATTCACACAAATTCAATAAATAAAAAAATTAATCTCACTTCAGACACATTTCCACTTCAACCAACTAGTTCAACACGAGGCTATCAACCTAAATCACATTTCAACTCCACCCAACTAATTCAACACAACATATAATTGATCTCACCTCAGACACATTTCAACTACAACCACTAAAGGCCACAGTAGAGAGTTGTTCTAATCAACACAAGGTCCTGTGCATTAGAAGCCTCATCTTCCCTTCCCATATGTCTAGCACAATCTCTCCAAATCCCTGTGTCGAATATTCTATAACGTAAATCTCAATTTCACTATTTATCACACGATCCACTGGGATATATATATATATATATATATATATAGATATATATATAACACAACACTATAAAACACCATCCATCAGTAGACACATTTCAAAGCCCTCCTCTATGTAGTATGTGCATCATAGTGAGATCACCAAAGAGGAAAGACATGTATCGGTCCAGGCCTATGTATATCCCCCTTAAAGGATAGGGAAAAACCTTATTGAAAACATTCACCGGGCATCTCAGGAATGAAGGAATAGAAGAAGCATGATGTACTGGAAAAAGTAAGATGAGTGGACAATTGATCTCCTTTGTTGTTGGTCATTTGCAAGGCTTAAGCGGTCACTTGTTATTTCCTCCACACAAATTAGCTCTCTTGAAATATAAAGCCTAGTTTAGAGCATCGTGGAGAGAGCCTTGCAATGCAGAGTTCATATGCAGAAATATGCAGAGAGTATTGTAGCAAAAGCTAAAGTTGTTATAGGAATTGAGGAGTGATGTCATTGCTTCTCTGAGCAACACCCTATACACATCATTGTGTCCTTGTAAGCCTTCCCACAGAGTCATGTTTCTTCCATACCTCTTGGCAGCTGCTTCCCCAAATGCAAAGCTCACTTTGGTACTAGGACCCACTAGCCTCCAGTAGCACCTGTATTCTATCTTCACCTAGTACTTGAAAATACATCACCAACCTCCAGTTCAGTATTCAGTACTCAATAATGTTTTGTTTGAATACACCCCAAGAGAGGCAAGCAATAACCACCCAATAGAAAAACATCAATGTTTTTGTTAGACTACAGCTAAGAGAGAGTGACAAACAATGACCACCCAGGAGAGACACATTAATGATAATATGAACATTTACCTATTGAATGGTTCAATGTAAGTATACATTACAAAATATATTACTATTGCTGAATTATTTATTAGTTATTATTGAACAAGTTAAACAATAATCTCTTTTTGTGGCAAACGTTTGTTGGCTCATCACCAATTTCCAATCAAAATCATGCTACCTAATAGTCAACAATAATGTTATTCCCGGATGCGGGTGTCTAAAAGGTGCAGCAGACTGATGGGGAGTCACATGGGCAGGTGTCAGCCCATTAGTGACATGCAGTACCCCGCGGTAGGTAAAGGAGGCTCGCATGCTGTAAAACCAGTGCCGGCATTAATGCTGGTCTTGTCGTCCATCCTCCGCTGCCTGGCTAACGGCGCGATGGAGATTAATACACCGGAAACTCCTCTGGCATTTGTGCATACTACTGCAATCGTCTGGCATTCTGCTGCTTCACTGGTGCATCACTCGGTGGAGTGGGGAAGGGAACAAGAGCATCCATGCTCTGCAGCCAACTCAGGGACTGCCATACGCCAGAGAAATCGGCGTTGTGAGCTCAATACGGCAGCCCACGTCCTAACTAAGTCCTCCTCACCAGGTTCCTGCACGCGAGTTCATCTTCTGAATCCAGAAATGCGGGGTGAGCGACAGAGAATGTGCAGTAGGCGCGGAGGCTCTCGCGGACGGGCCACCACCCAGCGGCCTGCCCCCATTTCTCCTTCCTCCTCCGTCGAAGTTACGTCTGTGCCGCAACAATTCCATGGTAATAGAGCTGGGCGTGGCAGAGGAATGGAGAGCGAACGAAGAATGGATTGTGGGCATGACGAGCATCCTATGGTCAGGTATCGGATACCCTGCACACTCGCTAATTCCACTTTTATTATCTCTGTAACGGTTGAGCATTGTGATATTCTTAGAGAACCGGCAGATGCCACTCTGGAATATCCTCCTCCTGTTCATGGGACAGGGCCTATTATTGACCTGCAACGCCCTGTCAGGGAAAGCTCCCCCTTAGCCTGTCCATCAGCTCTTGCAGGTCCAAGCGAGCCTGACAGGGAAAGCTCCCCCATAGCCTGTCCACCAGCTCTTGCAGGTCCAAGCGTGCCTATTCAGGGACGACCTTCCAGCGTGATAATCCCTCTCTCTGATTCTGATGACTCTCTAGACTTTGGGTGCCAAATTGAGGAAGCGCCTTACACCACGGATGATGAATGAGCAAGACAAGTAGTTCGCTCTCGGCAACCTAGGCCATAAGAGCTTTATTTTGTCTTTGTTTTCTATGTCTATGTATCGGTTCGACAACATGGGTCTGTCTGTCTATGTGTCGGCCGTATGGGTCCCTGTTATGCACTGTTATGCACTGTTTAAAGTCACGATTTCGAGTCTTAGAGGCAACAGATACAACAGAAGACAGTAATCCAAATTTTGACTGTGTTCAATTTTGGAAGATGTAAGCTGGGCAAACGAACAATTTCTGGGCAGGATTACTGAGCCATGGCCCTATTGCAACTCTTATGTAATTTTTGACCTTATTGTATTATAATAGAATTAGTCCTATTCAAAAAAAAAAAACAAAAACAAAAACAAAAACAAAAACAAAAACAAAAACAAAAACAATAATGTTAATTGGTGGCAAAATTCATAATTAGTTAGTTGACAATTGGCAGCGAGGACATCTATTATTAATTGATATCCACAAATTCATATATTCATTATTCAAGGAGAACCATGCCACCTAAAATAGTCTATTTACATATACATTAATAATTGCCATCCACAAATTCATAGATTCAATATCACATTCAAGGAAAACCATGTCATCTAAAATAATCCATTGGTGATCCCTAACGAAGCAGTTTTTCACTCATGTCGTCGGTCTCTAGGTGTTGGGTCATTATCTTGTTTCCTTAAATTCTACAAAACCAAGATCTCAACCAATGAAAAACAATTTTAGGTCTTACTTCAATAGTTAAAGCTAGTTTGCCAATATCCCTTGTAATCGTCATTAAGGCCACTCCCAACTAGGTCATGTGTTTTCTAATAGAATCTACTCAACCCTATACATGAAATTGTATACTACCAAAGTAGCAATGTAATCTATTGCTTTTAAGGTATGTCAAACAATAATCTCTTAACATAAACACATATCTTCTGAAGTCGACATTTTGTTCTTCTACAACTGCAATTTCCATTACTGCCATGGCCAAATTATACTGCACTTCACCTTTGGACTTTTCTAATAGCATTGCAAAGCAAAGCAAGGCCTTGGACTCTGTTATAATTTTGCAAGTCTTTGTGTTGTTCTTGGTAAGATTCCACAGAGCCCTAGCTGCTTCTGACTTCATCAATGCCTTAACGATTAGATCCTTGGCCTTTTGTCTTTTCAGATATAGGCCCGATAATGACCGCATTCCCACAATCTTGGCACTTATACGAGTCTGAGCAAGATGATTATTATCATTGATTACCATACTCACAACTGAATAGATGGTCATGGCCGACTTGGTAGGTAGCGTATAATTGTTGTAAACAAGAACATTTCAATATTTTTATTTGGTGGATTTATTTGGTTTAAAATGTATTTCATATATAGATTTAGTTTAATTTTATTGCAAGTTTAAATTAATTTTAATTTAGTTTTTTAGTTTCTCGTTTAAATTAATTAATATTTTAATTTAGTAATTTGGTTTTGTTCACATTGAGGAATTTTTATATACATGCATTTTGATTTAAACGGTAAGGAGATGAGGATATTTTTAACAAAAACTAATGGATATTTAATTTAAGTAAATATTTAATATATTGTTATTTTCATTTTGTCTTTTTTTTTTTACAGAAACTAGTAGGTTGATGTATTAATTCTTGGCTGGAAAGCCATAATTCTAATTACATAGAGATGCACAGAGATCAGATTTCTCTTCTATCAGAATCCAATTGATTTCCCCTCCACTGAGCCTGCGTTTTTTACTAGCTATAGTTCTTGTAACTTTATCTATCTTTCCTAAATTGCTGATACAAACAAACTGCTTCCTTAAAAGACAATAAAACATTTTAAACACACTGATTTAAGGGATGGGGTCCCAGCTTTCCTCTCCATCTCTTAGAAGCGTTCCAAAGGGGGAAACACCGCTTTGTTGGCTTCTGCATCGGCTGCTTTATTGTTTTCTCTCTTAACATGCAGGAACTCCAGATTATCGAAAGTGTTTGTCAGGGCTCTAATTCTGCTGAGGAGTCTTGATAATCTTAAATCTGATGGAGAGGATTTATCCACCATGACCTTAATTATGGACTGGGAGTCTCCAAAGATGATTGCATATTTGATGTCCAGAGAGATGAGCATCTTGAGTCCCTGAAGGAGAGCCAAGGCTTCAGCTTGGATGCTAGAGTTGAAGCCCACTCCCTAGGCATATCAAGCTTCGATTCTGCCATCTGCATTTTTAATGACACCACCTGCTCCAGAATTGCCGGGATTGCCCTTTGTGGCTCCATCAAAGAACAGAGTTTTTCTTGCCTTTATTTTGCATAATTCATCGAGTTCTTCAGTATTGAGGCGGATTTGCCAGTGCTTTAGGGGAGGAGGAGGCCTGACTTTGTCAACGAACTGGAGGCCCAGAGAATCTCCCCAAGCTGTGTCTTGATCACTAAGGCCTTCTCTATCCATCTGATCTCCCATACAGTCCTTCAGGTGACTTTTAATTTTGATCCAGATCATTTTAGGATCGCTCTTTTTGTCATTAAAAATCCTATTGTTTCGTTCCAACCAAATGTGCCAACAGGTGATTTTAGGCAGAGCGAGCCAGGCGGTTTTAATCTGCAGGTTCTGAGTGCCACCAGGATACCTGCGTAACCAATTAGCAAACAGATCTGAGCAATGAATAGGCGTGGTAAAGTCAGCGTTCAGGGGACTTAACGCCGCCTTCCAAAGAGCAGTTGCGAAATTGCATGAAAGCATCAGATGAGCGGCTGATTCTTCATAATTTTCGCACAATGAGCAGCGTGAGGGACCATTGACTCCTCTTTTGCGCAATCTGTCTTCAGTCAGAATCATGTGATGGCAAAGAAGCCACCAGAAAATATCTATCTTGGGGATCGTTGGATGGGACAAGATCCCCTGCCAAGGTCTCGGGTCAGGCGGCGCGTCCGGTTGCTGAGTGAGCTGCTTGTAACCCTGCTGTTACACTAAAAAATGTCACCATGGCTATTTACAGTCGGTATGGCTCAATCAACAGTCATACTACCCTTTTGAGCAAGTCTTATGCCTCTACTATTCATGTCAAACTCCAAGAAAGAGAGAAAGTCTTTATAAAACATGTTTATCTCTGGGTACGCAGGTTCTCTCAAGCCTTGCCTGCGGGTACGCACCTTTTGTTCATAAGGTCTGCGTCCAAGGACGCTCTGTATCTAAAGGGGCAGGTGCGTCCCTCTGAAAAGGTTAAAATGCGCAAGTTTTATCTTCAAAAACTTACTTGTGGTCATTTCTAGAGCATTCTAGAAGGTTGTTTGATGTGTATTGAGCGCCTCCAAATGGTTCATGCACTCCTATCAAAGAGGAACTTATCCCATCAATAAGGGAGTGATCCCATCCAAACAGGGGACTATCCCATTGATGGTGGACCTGATTAACTTCCTCTTGCGCACTATAAAAAGAGGGATTGAGCCAGAAGGAAGAAGGTTGAAAGCTATAGATTTCTAAGGGTAAATGCTGCAAGAATTAGGACTCCCATTTAGAAGCTTGTGAGGAGAGATTGTCATCTTTACTTGTTCTATTTGGAAGTGGGTGAGCTTTGTCAAAGTAGAGGAAGACTCTTGTGGACCCTGGAAGGAGCTTGCACAACACCAAGGCTCAGGTTGTAATGGTTCCTTTTGATTACCTTTAATGCAAATTGGTCCATTCTTCTCAATAACTTGTTGTTTATGGGTTATTTCATGTACTCCTTGGTCTATATGTTGAATATGCTTTGTTTTATGTTATAATTAGGTGCTATTTAATTGTTTGACTGTTGGTGATTACAGGTTTTGGAGAAACGAAGGAGCTCATCTAGATCAACAAAGCTTGGACTTCTACAACAGCGTTTGGACAAAGGTAAGAACGAAACACTTGATTTCTCATATCATAACGTATATTTAGAGAAGGATAGCTCCAGTTTGTTTTGTTTGTCATTAGAATGTCTTAGACTTCTAGGAAGGTCAGTTGTGTCTGCACCCTTGACTGATTCTGTGTGACAAATTGGCGACTCCGCTGGGGATAGAAAGAGACTCGTTGCATGTACCTTGATTTGCGTCATTATGCTGGGGGCATGTGAACTTGTAACAAGCATAGTTTTTCGTTTCAAGCTTGCGTAAACATGAAACCGAATCCGAGCATAGTTCCTTGTCTTGTGTCAAGCTCACTAAAAAATGAAACAACTCCCAGAAGTCTTTCCAAGATCTTGAAAGTAAAGCTTCATTCCATCCACCCCATTGAATGCAATGAAGCTTGGGGGGCATGTACCTTGATTTGCGTCATTATGCTGGGGGCATGTGAACTTGTAACAAGCATAGTTTTTCATTTCAAGCTTGCGTAAACATGAAACCGAATCCGAGCATAGTTCTTTTCCTGTGTCAAGCTCGTTAAAAAATGAAACAAATCCTCCTCTAATTGAGTCGAGAGTTTGACTAGACCTCATAGATGTTAGGTTGTATGTTTAGGTTAGTTATTTCAGTTTTTGCATAATTTTCTTACAGTTTTAGGTCGAGTCTTTCAAATGATCTCGTAACTCAACCTTCATTTCATCCAACTGGTTGAATGAAATGAAGCTGGGGGGCATGCGCTCTAGTAGTTATGCTTAGGGGGCATCAAGCACAGTTTTATCTCTGTTTCAAGCTTGTGTAAAAATGAAACTACTTTGAAGCATAGTTTTTATATGTTTCAAGCTTTTGTAAAAATGAAACCTATCTCGAGTCAATTTCAGTTATTTTCAAGACTCGTTAAACTCAGGAAAATCCCGAGATTATTTTGCTATTTTTCATTCTCGTAAAACAAATGAAAATGCCGAGTTCTTTCCGTCTTTTCCTACTCGTAAATTAAATTGAAAGTCGGCCATATGAGTACATTTTTATCCCTTTTTCGAACTCGTTAAAAATTACGAAAAAGTGAAACCTTGGAGTCATCTTTTAAGCCCTTTTCTGACTCCTAAAATATGAAAAGATTGCCGAGCGTTTCTTTTACACTCGTTAAAATGGAATTAAAAGACGGTCCCCTTATAGCCCTTTTCTGACCGTAAAAACAGGAAAAGGTTGCCGGGTTTTTGTCGTTTCAAACTCGATACTGGAAATAAAATGACGTGTCTTTGATCGCTTTTTACTTTTCAAGTCAGTGACACTAATTATGAAAGTACTCCTTGGTCGCAAGATCAAGCGGTTCCCCCAGGTAATATTTTATACTTTTTTCGGGCTTGAAGGACACAAATTTACGAAAAAGTCCAACTTGGAGTCTCCTTAAGTTTTTCAGACTCTCTAAAATTGAAAAATGCCGAGTTTCTCCTATACTGGGCTCGTTAACCATTTCACAGTAAAGGACCTGTTCAATTACAAACAGGAACGAACCACTCCTTCCTAGGGTTCGAATCAAAACTGGGTTGGACTCATCCGAAGGATGAGCTTATAATCAAGCATATGTTATCCTCCTAAAGCTTGTTAAAAATAAAGAGGTACTTGCCAGAAATAGTGGGGGAAAAGAGAGAAGAACGAGCCTATTTGTTACCTTTTGTCTCAAAAGAAACTTTATCGCCACTCTTGGACACGACACTTTTCATTCACCTGGGTTGGGAAATCTTTTACCTCACAGTGAATCAAACCACTTTTGAAAGTCTTCAACCGGGTTCCAGGGATTAACTTTGAGTTATTTAACACCAAACCATCTGTCGTGTCGTTATGTGTCCAAGAGGTCTGCAAACAAAACTTTCATCTGCAAAATACTTGTCATCCATTTGACCATCCCTGAGTCAGTCCTTACAGCAACATTTCTTCAACTTGAACAATGATTTCGTGTTGTGGGCTTGCCTGCAACGGGTCACTTTCTATCGACATCAGCACATTATCTAGAGAGATGACTTAGAAATCGTCAGTACCTTGAAGTCTGCATGCATCAATGGCAGGTTTCGCGCCTTTGACGTCAGTTTACATCATTGACTTTCGATCAAAGGATTCCGTGAAATGTTCGACATCAACTCATTCATTCACATCTCATGGATTGTACTGGGTACTTTGAGAACCATTGACATTACTGGTGGTCTCTCTCACGCTTGTTAACAGTTTACATCATCGACTGGTAATCAAGTGGTTTCTACCATGTTCGACATCGACTCATTTATTCACATGGCTAGAATCGTACCAATTCGAGAAGTAGGAATGAAGACCCTGGATCAAATCTTTACCATCCAGGCTGCGAGGAGTTTTGTATTCATTATCTAAGTAGACTAATCATAAACAGATGGCTGCGCCCATACTGTGTCTACAAAAGTCTATGATTATGATGTACTGCAAAATCATTCCTGTATCAGAGTAGTTAGTCTGTTAGTTAAAGTTTTTAAATCTGAGTATGGGAATTCCTACCTCAGTGATGATATAATCTTATACATGTATTTTGTGTTGAAAATTGCAGGTTCTGACCAGGTTCTCCACGAGATAATCCTCGAAATGATAAAGCGCTGCACCCTTCCTAGATAATACAAAACCCTAATCTATTCCAGGCTTCGCACTTTAGGGGGCAATCTGTTACACTAAAAAATGTCACCATGGCTATTTACAGTTGGTATGGCTCTATCAACAGTCATACTACCCTCTTAAGCAAGTCTTATGCCTCTGCTATTCATGTCAAACTCCAAGAAAGAGAGAAAGTCTTTATAAATATGTTTATCTCTGGGTACGCAGGTTCTCTCAAACCTTGCCTGCGGGTACGCACCTATTGTTCATAAGGTCTACGTCCAAGGACGCTCTGTATCTAAAGGGACAGGTGCGTCCCTCTGAAAAGGTTAAAATGCGCAAGTTTTATCTTCAAAAACTTACTTGTGGTCATTTCTAGAGCATTCTAGAAGGTTGTTTGATGTGTATTGAGCGCCTCCAGATGGTTCATGCACTCCTATCAAAGAGGAACTTATCCCATCAATAAGGGAGTGATCCCATCCAAAGAGGGGACTATCCCATTGATGGTGGACCTGATTAACTTCCTCTTGAGCACTATAAAAAGAGGCATTGGGCCAGAAGGAAGAAGGTTGAAAGCTATAGATTTCTAAGGGTAAATGCTGCAGGAATTAGGACTCCCATTTAGAAGCTTGTGAGGAGAGATTGTCATCTTTACTTGTTCTATTTGGAAGTGGGTGAGCTTTGTCAAAGTAGAGGAAGACTCTTGTGGACCCTGGAAGGAGCTTGCACAACACCAAGGCTCAAGTTGTAATGGTTCCTTTTGATTACCTTTAATGCAAATTGATCCATTCTTCTCAATAACTTGTTGTTTATGGGTTATTTCATGTACTCCTTGGTCTATATGTTGAATATGCTTTGTTTTATGTTATAATCAGGTGCTATTTAATTGTTTGACTGTTGGTGATTACAGGTTTTGGAGAAACGGAGGAGCTCATCCAGATCAACAAAGCTTGGACTTCTACAACAGCGTTTGGACAAAGGTAAGAACGAAACACTTGATTTCTCATATCATAACGTATATTTAGAGAAGGATAGCTCCAGTTTGTTTTGTTTGTCATTAGAATGTCTTAGACTTCTAGGAAGGTCAGTTGTGTTCGCACCCTTGACTGATTCCGTGTTACAAATTGGCGACTCCACTGGGGATACCATTGATGAGAAAAGTCTTTTCCTTTGTGTGAACTTTGCTTTGAGAAAATTGGTTTATTTTTCTGGTTTTGGCTCTGTGATTCTGTCTCTGGGTGGGTTAGCTTAGGATTAGTTTTATTTTGGTTTTTCTTGAATTTTCTAGTAGGACGCACCCTCTGAGTATTGCACAGTGCGTCCCTGGACGCACTGTCGCTCTGTGCACAGTGCGGGCCCGCACCTGTCGTAACGGGTTGCCTGCGTCCCCTGCTAAAATTTGAGAAAATTCCATTTTTTGCATTTTTGCTCTTAGATTTTGTTTTTTCTTAGTTTTTGCTGCCCAGATCCACTAGTTACCTGCCATAAATCTTCACCTAAGCTTGTTTCATTGGCATTCCTGCTTTAAGCTTTCATCAATTGGGTGTTTTGAGTCTGTTTTTTGAGAAATTCTTAATTTGATTTCCTTTGGTCATTACTTGGAGGTTTGGCTCAGTCTTTTCACAATTTTGCATCTTTTTAAATTGTGTATGAGTGTTAATCGCCTTTGAGTGTTTTTATTTTTTGATCTTTGGAACTCTCACCCAATTTTCTCGACTGGCACTTGATTGGTTCTTATATCACATTAGAATCATCTTGTGTTTGAGAATTCTCTTGCATAGATCACATTTGCATAATTAGAATTCTCATTTTCGGAATATGAATGAAAAATGTGCATAGATTACATTTGCATACTTTTCAAGTGAATTGTGCATAGATTACAATTGCATAGTTTACGTTCTAAAAATTAATCGTAGATTTAGATCAGTTTTCTTTGATTTGAATTTACACAAAAATAAAAATAAAAAAAATGGTTTGGAATTGATTTGCATTAGTTTTTCTTGATAAAATTAGTGCATTAGAGAATTTGTTATATTTTCTCTTAGTGATCAATTTTTGCATTGTTGGAAGTGAATGGAAACTCTCTCCTTACTTTAGTTAGGATTCATCGAATTGAAAAGATTACATTATCATGTTCGATTGCATTCAGTTGAGTCGGGTCATAACACCATTGGTTTCATATCCATTTACCCATTTGAGTAATAGCAGCCTTAATAACACAGCGCTTAATTAAAATTCATCTAGTAATTTTTACATTTCTAGGGCTCTGAAGCACCAACATAGCTTAGGCTAGTGTCTTGGAGTAGGTGAGTACTTAACTCTCCAAGACAGTAAAACCAAACAAGTAGCTGATCTTGTGATAGAATCAAATCCAATTGTTACATTTACACTCTGGGAAAGCTCCTCTTAAAGGAGAAGCACAAGCTCGTGTCCGAACCAGTGAGGGGATCCATCCTCCCTCGTTGGGAACAACGCCAGACAGTACGTATTACAAACGGTAAACCTCGGATTAACCATTGTCGAGGAGCCAGGGGTCACTTATCGGTAAACCTTGGATTACTGTCAAGGAGCCGGTAAGGGGATTGAGCTTGCTACTCTGCCCTTGCGTGCTGTCGGAGTTTAGACTGTTCCCCCAGGTGTACTTGTGGCCGTTGGTAACCTTAGTGACCATAATCTTTAGGATTCTACCCAAGGTGACGGTGGAGGGAAGATCCCACTGTACCTGGAGCAGACGTCGGTTATACTCACTTGGATTTTCCGGGGGGTTCGCTTCACTTCGAGACGGTTAAAGTGGAGGAACTTGTGCCGGTCTATTCATTAAGCAGGTTGCCGGGGTAACTGTTCCACCCGCCACTTCTGTACTGAATTCTGCGATGTTGGATTTCATCACCAACTAGTGTTTTCGGTCCGGAAGGCTACTGTTTGTGTGTGGTTTGACTCCTAGATTTGATAGCGCGTGTTAATTTGTTTGTTTTTACTTTTAGAGACCATAGGTGTGAATTGTGAATTTTAATTGTTAGGTGTGAATTGTGAATTGTTAATTTTAGTTTTAAATTGTTAATAAAATTCACTGAAGTTGAATATAATGGCAAATGTTCCGGAATTTATCAACCTAGGAACCCCTCCTAATGAGAATCCTAGTACTTTTCCTTACTTTGGAAATGTTGGTCCTCCTTATATGGCTACTTTGTCATTACCTGGATTTACAATAGGATTACCGATATGGTTATTTTCAACTTCGTTGGCCCAAAATACTCAAATTGTTCCATCTCAACCGGATGCTTCACCTCAACAGAGTTCACCATCTCAACATCACCAACCTTTTGTTGACCCTTTACCTTCTTCGCCTAATTTTTCTTCCTCCATTTCTTCCTCTTCGCCTGGTAAAAGCCTTGATGCTAGTAACCAGGAGGTTAAGAAGAAGAAGAAAGGGAAGAAGAAGAAAAAGAAGAAGAAGCAAGATAAGAAAGAAGTCAACCAACCAACCATGGCTGTAAGTGTTAATTGTGTTGAGGAAAATTCCGACATGCACCGTAAACCCAAATACCCTTGTAGGCTTTGTAAGGGTGACCACTTCCTTGTGAATTGTCCTGGTATTCCAAAGGTCTTGGAAGTATGGTCAGAAAAATCTCATCATCTTTCCATTGATCCATCAACCAGTGATAGTCAGGTTCCTGGGAAAAAGGGTAAAGTTAGGTTTCCTTGTAAGTTATGCAAAGGGAGTCATCAAACTCACATTTTCCCTCACATGGATGAAGCCTCAACATTGTTGGAAAACCTTACTGTTCCACAGCAAGAATTTCCAACTGGTTACCATAAACTTTCTCCCAACCTATCGTCAACTGACGGAGTGATTGATCTAAATTCAAGTACAGTCGATCACACTCTCCCATTGGAGAGTGAAACTCATGTCACTCAGGTTGATGATCCATTAGTTGATCAAGTGGTCGATTCAATTTCACATTCGGTCGATCCCACTTTCCATTTAGAGAGTGAACTTCATACCGCTCAAGTTCTTCTTGTTACATCAGATTCTTCTATGCTGGGGGGCATTTCACCTGTTCCTACAGAACCCCCTCCAAATACTGAGGTCTTTTCCTTTGATTGGAATAGACTGACAGAACCTCGTCTTCCTTCCTCCATCCCTTTCCAAATCATTGTTAAGGCTGGTGGTAGGGACATACATCGTACACAGGTAGATGAAGGTGCTTCTGTTAGTATTTTATCCTCAACTGTTTGGAAAGCTTTGGGTTCCCCTCAGCTTGCGCCTATTACGCAGAATCTGAAAGCTTTTAACAGAACCATTAGTGAACCTTTAGGGATCCTTCCTAAGTTTTCTATTACCTTGGAAGGTAAAACTGTCTGTATTGATATTATGGTAGTTCGAGGTCCCTTGGATTTCAATTTACTCCTTGGGCGAGACTATGTTTATGCAATGAAAGCTGTTGTATCGACACTCTTTCGCGTGATGTCTTTCCCTCACATTGGAAATATTGTGACTGTAGACCAGCTTTCGTTCCCTAGTCTTGTCTCAACTACCAATAATATGACACCCCTAAATGTTCCTGATTCTAAAGTGGTATCCACCCTGCCACAGGTTAATTATGTGGCAACTGATCCCATGTTTTCAGTTACTGATGTAAGTGAGCCTCTCACTGTTTGCTCACCTTCCTTTGATTTAGATTCGGTAATTGACATAGAAAACTCTATGGGATTACTTGAACACGATGTTATTATCCCTTTCGAGTCCCTTGACATGGATTCCTTCCAGAGAACTATTCTTCCTTCTGATGAAGACCTCTTGGAAGCCATGATCAAGGTGTGTCCATTGACATGTCTTTCTTCCAGTTGGAAGCCATGATCAATGTAGCGAGGATAGTTTTTTCTTGTATCAACCTCATTAAAAAATGAAACAAGGAGCACGAGGATAGTTCCTTTTACTGTGTCAACCTCGTTTAAAAAGGAATCAGTGAGCGAGGAAAGTTCCTTTTACTGTGTCGACCTCGTTAAAAAATGAATCAGTGTGTACGAGGATACTTTGTTCCTCTCTCAACCTCGTTAAAAAATGAAATTGGATGTCGTGAGGATAGTTTCTTCTAGTCTCAACCTCGTTAAAAAATGAAACTGGAAGTCATGAGCATAGTTCCTTGTCTTGTGTCAAGCTCATTAAAAAATGAAACAAGGAGTTGTGAGGAAAGTTCCTTTTACTGTGTCAACCTCGTTAAAAAATGAATCAGTGATAGCGAGGATAGTTTTTTCCTGTATCAACCTCGTTAAAAATGAAATAGGATGTTCGAGGAAAGTTCCTTTTACTGTGTCGACCTCGTTAAAAAAATGAATCAGTGTGTACGAGGAAAGTTCCTTTTACTGTGTCGACCTCGTTAAAAAACGAAGCAGTGTGCATGAGGATAGTTCTTTTACTGAGTCAACCTCATTAAAAAATGAATCAGGTAGATTTTAGGATATGAAGGTAGATTGTAGAAAGTAGGGTTTTGAGGATAGTTCCTGTTACTGAGTCAACCTCGTTAAAAAATGAATCAGGTATGAGGAAAGTTCTTTTCTTGTGTCAACCTCCTTAAAAATGAAACAACTCCCTTTTCAAGTTAAATATTGAAAGTAAACCTTCATTCCATCCAGCCGGTTGAATGCAATGAAGCCTGGGGGGCATGTACCTCGTTTTGCATCATTATGCTGGGGGCATGCGAAGTTTTTGAGCATAGTTCCTTGTCTTGTGTCAAGCTCGTTTAAAAATGAAACAAGGGTAGGTTAAATAGGTAGATTGTAGAGAGTAGTCATGAGCGTAGTTCCTTGTCTTGTGTCAAGCTCATTAAAAAATGAATCAAGGATTTTAGAGCATAGTTCCTTGTCTTGTGTCAAGCTCGTTAAAAAATGAATCAAGGTTTTTAGAGTAAAGTTTTTGTTAGGTAGATTGTATAGAGTAGTTATGAGCATAGTTCCTTATCTTGTGTCAAGCTCGTTTAAAAAATGAAACAAGGGTTTGAGGATAGTTCTTTTCCTGTGTCAACCTCACTAAAAAATGAAACAACTCCCATGAGTCTTTCCACGATCTTGAAAGTAAAGCTTCATTCCATCCACCTCATTGAATGCAATGAAGCTTGGGGGGCATGTACCTCGTTTTGCATCATTATGCTGGGGGCATGTGAACTTATAACAAGCATAGTTTTTCGTTTCAAGCTTGTGTAAACATGAAACCAAATCTGAGCATAGTTCTTTTCCTGTGTCAAGCTCGTTAAAAAATGAAACAAATCCTCCTCTACTTGAGTCGAGAGTTTGACGAGATCTAGGTTAAGTTGTATATTCAGGTTAGTTATTTCAGTGTTTTGCATAATTTTCTTACAGTTTTAGGTCGATTTTTTCAAACGATCTTGTAACTCAAACCTTCATTTCATTCAACTGGCTGAATGAAATGAAGCTGGGGGGCATGCACTCTAGCAGTTACGCTTAGGGGGCATCAAGCACAGTTTTCTCTCTGTTTCAAGTTTGTGTAAAAATGAAACTACATTGAAGCATAGTTTTTCTCTGTTTCAAGCTTTTGTAAAAATGAAACCTATCTCGAGTCAATTTTAGTTATTTTCAAGACTCGTTAAACTCATGAAAATACCGAGATTATTTTGCTATTTTTCATTCTCGTAAAACAAATGAAAATGCCGAGTTCTTTCCGTCTTTTCCTGCTCGTAAATTAAATTGAAAGTCGGCCATGTGAGTACATTTTTATCCCTTTTTCGAACTTGCTAAAACTTATGAAAAAGTGAAACCTTGGAGTTCTCTTTAAGCCCTTTTCAAACTCCTAAAACATGAAAAGATTGCCAAGCGTTTCTTTTACACTCGTTAAAACAGAATTAAAAGACGGTCCCCTTATAGCTCTTTTCTGACCGTAAAATCAGGAAAAGATTGCCCGGTTTTTTTCGTTTCAAACTCGATACTGGAAATAAAACGACGTGTCTTTGATCACTTTTTACTTTTCAGGTCAGTGACACTAATTATGAAAGTACTCCTTGGTCGCAAGATCAAGCGGTTCCCCCAAGTATTATTTTATACTTTTTCGGGCTTGAGGGACACAAATTTACGAAAAAGTTCAACTTGGAGTTTCCTTAAGTTTTTCAGACTCTCTAAAATTGAAAAACGCCGAGTTTCTCCTATACTGGGCTCGTTAACCATTTCACAATAAAGGACCTGTTCAATTACAAACAGGAACGAACCACTCCTTCCTAGGGTTCGAATCAAAACTGGGTTGGACTCATCCGAAGGATGAGCTTATAATCAAGCATATGTTATCCTCCTCAAGCTTGTTAAAAATAAAGAGGTACTTGCCAGAAATGGTGGGGGAAAAGAGAGAAGAACGAGCCTATTTGTTACCTTTTGTCTCAAAAGAAACTTTATCGCCACTCTTGGACACGACACTTTTCATTCACCTGGGTTGGGAAATCTTTTACCTCACAGTGAATCAAACCACTTTTGAAAGTCTTCAACCGGGTTCCGGGGATTAACTTTGAGTTATTTAACACCAAACCATCTGTCGTGTCGTTATGTGTCCAAGAGGTCTGCAAACAAAACTTTCATCTGCAAAATACCTTGTCATCCATTTGACCATCCCTGAGTCAGTCCTTACAGCAACATTTCTTCAACTTGAACAATGATTTCGTGTTATGGGCTTGCCTGCAACGAGTCTCTTTCTATCGACATCAGCACATTATCTAGAGAGATGACTTAGAAATCGTCAGTGCCTTGAAGTCTGCATGCATCAATGGCAGGTTTCTCGCCTTTGACGTCAGTTTACATCATTGACTTTCGATCGAAGGATTCCGTGAAATGTTCGACATCAACTCATTCATTCACATCTCATGGATTGTACTGGGTACTTTGAGAACCATTGACATTACTGGTGGTCTCTCTCACGCTTGTTAACAGTTTACATCATCGACTGGTAATCAAGTGGTTTCTACCATGTTCGACATCGACTCATTTATTCGCATGGCTAGAATCGTACCAATTCGAGAAGTAGGAAAGAAGACCCTGGATCGAATCTTTACCATCCAGGCTGCGAGGAGTTTTGTATTCATTATCTAAGTAGACTAACCATAAACAGATGGCTGCGTCCATACTGTGTCTACAAAAGTCTATGATTATGATGTACTGCAAAATCATTTTTGTATCAGAGTAGTTAGTCTGTTAGTTAAAATTTTAATCTGAGTATGGGAATGCCTACCTCAGTGATGATATAATCTTATATATGTATTTTGTGTTGAAAATTGCAGGTTCTGACCAGGTTCTCCACGAGATAATCCTCGAAATGATAAAGCGCTTCACCCTTCCTAGATAATACAAAACCCTAATCTATTCCAGGCTTCGCACTTTAGGGGGCAATCTGTTACACTAAAAAATGTCACCATGGCTATTTACAGTCGGTATGGCTCAATCAACAGTCATACTACCCTTTTGAGCAAGTCTTATGCCTCTACTATTCATGTCAAACTCCAAGAAAGAGAGAAAGTCTTTATAAAACATGTTTATCTCTGGGTACGCAGGTTCTCTCAAGCCTTGCCTGCGGGTACGCACCTTTTGTTCATAAGGTCTGCGTCCAAGGACGCTTTGTATCTAAAGGGGCAGGTGTGTCCCTCTGAAAAGGTTAAAATGCACAAGTTTTATCTTCAAAAACTTACTTGTGGTCATTTCTAGAGCATTCTAGAAGGTTGTTTGATGTGTATTGAGCGCCTCCAGATGGTTCATGCACTCCTATCAAAGAGGAACTTATCCCATCAATAAGGGAGTGATCCCATCCAAAGAGGGGACTATCCCATTGATGGTGGACCTGATTAACTTCCTCTTGAGCACTATAAAAAGAGGGATTGAGCCAGAAGGAAGAAGGTTGAAAGCTATAGATTTCTAAGGGTAAATGTTGCAGGAATTAGGACTCCCATTTAGAAGCTTGTGAGGAGAGATTGTCATCTTTACTTGTTCTATTTGGAAGTGGGTGAGCTTTGTCAAAGTAGAGGAAGAATCTTGTGGACCCTGGAAGGAGCTTGCACAACACCAAGGCTCAGGTTGTAATGGTTCCTTTTGATTACCTTTAATGCAAATTGGTCCATTCTTCTCAATAACTTGTTGTTTATGGGTTATTTCATGTACTCCTTGGTCTATATGTTGAATATGCTTTGTTTTATGTTATAATCAGGTGCTATTTAATTGTTTGACTGTTGGTGATTACAGGTTTTGGAGAAACGGAGGAGCTCATCCAGATCAACAAAGCTTGGACTTCTACAACAGCGTTTGGACAAAGGTAAGAACGAAACACTTGATTTCTCATATCATAACGTATATTTAGAGAAGGATAGCTCCAGTTTGTTTTGTTTGTCATTAGAATGTCTTAGACTTCTATGAAGGTCAGTTGTGTCCGCACCCTTGACTGATTCCGTGTGACACCTGCGAGACTGTATACTTACCTGGGATCGATCCCCATCCTCGTGTATCTGCCTTGCTGATATTTAGAGGAGCTTTACCTTTTAATTGACTAAGGAGATTGGAGTAGTCTTTAGACAGGTGCGATGGCACCTCAATGTTTCTCCAGCGCTGCCAATTGTTGTTTTCCCATTGTGATAAATCCCACAGTGTTTTGACTCCAGCGTTGTCCATCCACTCTTTTAACAGGGTCAGAGAACAATCATCCACGATGGGGTCGCTGCCCATAATGCGGTCCTCCCATATGTTAATACACTTCCCGTTTCCAGGGATCTAGTGCATGTGTTGTTTGATTAAAGCAGAGGCTCTGTCGCATAGTTTATGAATCATAGTTCCAGAGGTGGTGATAGGATTGTCAAGACAACGAGTTCTCTGCCCACGGAAGTACTTTTTCCACATCACAAGCTGAGCCTAGCCCGGATTTGGCGCGATTATCCTCCATAACAGCTTTGCGCCTAAGGCAATATTTTGTTTGTTGATGTTCTTGAAATGCAGTCCCCCTTCCATTCTCGGCAAGGAGATTGTGTCCCAGCTTACTAAAGGAATTCTCTTCTCATTAGCTTTCCCTCCTTTCCAGAAAAAAATTCCTGATATACTCCTCAATTTTCCTTGTGATGCCAAGAGGAGCCATCATCACTGCAGCCTGATAGATAGGAAGGCTATTTAGTACAGCTTTTATGAGCATAGTCTTACCTGCTAGGTTGAGCCAGTTGTATCCCCACGAACAGATTTTTGACTTCATTTTTTCCAGCAAAGGCAACCAGTCTTTGCTGAGGGCTCTTTTTTGGAAGATAGGAAGTCCCAGGTATTTGAAGGATGACCAAGCAGAGGAGGCTGAAAAACCAAAACAATTAGAAATGGCTTGGATCGTTCTGACCTTTATATTCCAACAGAAGATGTGACATTTGCCTTTGTTGAGGTTACTTCCTGAGTCCTCACAATAGACATCCAGCACTTCCTTGAATTTTTTAGCTGAAGGAAGGGAGGCAGCGCCCAGGAGAAGAGTATCATCCGCAAACAGAGCATGGTTTATACTTTTGACGCCTCTTGCGATGTTTATTCCCATTATTTCTTGATCAGCCTGCTTTTTGTTCAAGAGGAAACTAAGGACGGAGGCTTGGATAACGAAGAGCAAGGGTGATAAAGGGCACCCTTGCCTCAGCCCTCTGGAGGCCTTGAAAAAGTCTGTGGCCCTTCCATTCACCAAAGGGGTGATCCAAGGCTCACTGATACAAGCCTTGATCCAGGTGATGAATTTGGGACAAAACCCAAATTTGTGCAAGACATCCAGCAGAAATCTGTGCCTTACCCTATCAAAGGCACTTTCAAGGTCTAGTTTGACCACCATGCCTTTCTCTTTCCGGGTCAAGCTTGAGTGGATCGCCTCTTGGACCAGGATAAAGTTGTCCACAATCTGTCTTCCCTGGATGAAGCCTCCCTGGTTCTCTGGAATAATGGAAGGAAGAATAGATTTCAGCCTATTGGCAATCACTTTTGTTATCAGCTTGTAACCTATGTTACAAAGAGAGATAGGGCGGAATCTGGAGAAAGTGAAAGTGTTGGCTCCTTTTTCCTTAGGGATAAGGGCTAAGAAAGCCGAGTTGGTACCTCCTCCTATTTTCTGGCAAGCTTGTGATTTTCGAACCATTCTGCCTAAATCTTTTTCCACAATCTGCTAGCAAGTTTGCAAGAATCTGGCAGTGAATCCATCTAGGCTTGGAGCCTTGTCAGGCTCCATGGCAAACAAGGCGGCTTTAATTTCCTCATTAGTGACATCTGCTTCCAATAATTGGTTCTTTCTGGCCGAGATCAGAGTTGGTACCTCATTCACTAAGGATGACATCTGCCCTTGGTCCTCTTTTTCACTATACAGGCTTTTGAAATGACGGAAGGCGGCATTTTTTATGCTTTGGATGTCTCTGTGGGTATTGTTCTCTTCCTTGATTTCAGAGATGGAGTTAAAATTTTTCCAAGCCTGAGATTGCTTGTGAAAGAAAACAGAGTTCCTATCTCCTGCATTTAGCCAAAGCCTGAGAGATTTGACCCTCCAATACTCTTCCTCGGCCAAGCTTGCTTTTAGAAGCTTTTGCTGGAGCTCAGCTTCCTTATCCAGGACTTCTTTTGTGATCACTTCATTTTCCGTATTCAACTGATGGATCTTGAGGCATTTTTGAGTCTTTTTCCTTTCCACTGCTGGATTGGGAAGGGATTTAGCCCAAGTTTTCAGTGCAGCCTTCACTCTGCTGAGATTTTCTTCCCAAACGAAGAAGGTAGAGCCGTTGACAGGCTGCTTCCATGTATTTTTTATTAGCTGCATGAAGGTCTGCTCCTTGACCCACAGGGGGCTAAATTTAAAAGGAATGGGGCCTTGATCCATATGGGCCACGAGGTCTAGTTTGATGGGTCTGTGATCAGAAACGCTGCAAGGGAGAATGTACATTCTAGATTCTAAACCAAGAAGAAGAAAAGAACTTTGAACAAAAAATCTGTCTAACCTTGCAGCGATGTGACCCAGGCCGAGCCTTCTATTGGACCAAGTGTATTTGCCCGATGAGGGTTTGATGTTGATCATGTCCCAGTCCTGAAGCAAATCATCCACCCATTCGCGCGCCGGGTCCCTTACTATGCTTCCTCCGCGTTTTTCGGCCAAGGATAAGGTGAGGTTTAGATCTCCGACAATGATGATGTTTTACAGGGCTTCAGAATCTGCCAATCCTCTAATGGATTCCCATCAGATCTTTTTCTCTCCAGCGCTGACTGGAGCATACACATTAATAAGGCAAAGGGTCTCATCTGAGTCCACATGCTTCAGCTTTGTTAACAACCAGTGAGAGTTGGCGATCTCTTGAACCTTCATGAATTTGTTTGTGTTCCATAAAGTGCCTAGGCCTCCTGAGGCACCCCGGGCTGAGACTGCTTGCCCTTCACTTCTTTTCCATAGATTTTTTCCTATGTGGAGGAAGGCCTTATCCTCCATTTTGGTCTCCTGGATGAGTAGTATGTCAGGAGAATCGGATCTTATCAGACTTTTGATGGCTTCTTCTTTTATTTTGCTCCCCATACCCCTGCAATTCCAGGAGACGATCTTCATCATTTGCTTTTGGAATGGGGAGCTCCTTTAGAGCTCTGGATCTGGTTTCTAGTCATCTTTGATGTTTTAGCCAAGAGTTTCTTGAGGGTAGGCTGGCTTCCTTGCACTTTGTCTTTGTATGTCTCCTGCTCTCTCTTTTCTCGGGCGGATTTTCGGCCTCTCATTGATCATCTGGGCGAAGATTGTGCACCTGCTATTTCTCCTTCTTCTTCTGAATCCTCTGAGCTTTACACATCCTCAGTCTCTTCTGAGGGTATCTCTTCCGTTATGACTGTATTTTTTTCGACTTGCTTTGACTTCGGCGGGGGCTCATTGTGAGATGATCCTTCATTTTGTATCTCTGCTCCTTGAGAATTTTCTGTTGCTGAACTTAATTGAATAAATTTATTTCCTTGTTCTTCCATGTGAGGGGTTTGGAGCCCTGAGCCAGTCTGAGGGGCTTTGGCATTGTTATTGCCGGATCTTGGTGTTTTGTTTTTGGCTCTTTTAACCTGAGTCCATCCTTCCTCCTTACCCTTCTCTGCTTCACTGTTCTTCGGACAACCTCTAGCAAAATGGCTGTAGACGTGGCATTTCCTGCACTTAAACGGGAGCTGCTCATAGTCTAGTTTTTGGACATGCGACCAGCTACCCACTTTAATCTTTATCGCCTCCGGCAGACCGACCTCCAGATCAACTTCAACACAGATTCTAGCGCAGTCGAATTGATCTTTGTTGTTGGCACGATCAATGAATTTACCTAAGGTATTTCCGATGTGCATGAGGGATTCCCAGTTCCAGCAATGCATTGGCAGGTTGGGCAAACGAACCCACACAGGGACGGTTGAGGGGACATCCACTGCTGGATCGAAATCAGGCGTCCATTTGTTAAGATACAGCCCTTGAGGGCCCATGAAATAAGGGCCATTGCGGAATATCAGCTCCTTGTCTTCTTTTTCAGCAAATTCAAACAGGAAAAAACCCTTCCCCAGAAAATACGAGGTAACTCTGCTCTTAATGAGCGGCGCCCAGTTCCTTGCGACCCAACTCTCTGTAGTTTTGGGGGAGGGCCAGAGCCTAGTGAACTTCCCACCACGTTCAGCAAGAGAGAGGGCGACCTGGATCAGCTTCTCGGGAGGAAGCGAGATCTCAGGGATGTCATCCAAGCGTTTTACAAATTTCGCTGCCTCAGACGTTTTATTTTTAGGAAGGGATCTCAACAGGTTAACAAAAGCCTCAGCTTCAGAAGGGGCCGAAGGAGGCTCCATTGGATCAAATTTAGCTCGATCCAGCCGAGCTCAACCTTGAGCAGCGGGCATAGCCCCCAGATCAGCTCAGATTGATCAAAGAGGCAGGATCCGGATCGCCAAAGGATGGAACAACGTCGCGCGGAGGGCCGAGTCGGCGGTTCAGCAGTCGCTAACCCTAGATCGCAGCGCGGTCGATCGAGTTCTATATCATACGCACAGTTCACAAGAAAAAAACATTTCCTGTTATTTTCATTTTGTTATTGTGTATAGTCAGCTTAAATATTTAATTATTGTTTATTTTTCAAATAATAATAAAATTTAATTTATTAAATTATAAAAGAATAAATTTTTAAAAAGTTGATAGTTATGATTAACAAGAAAGAAATAGATATGAATATTGATTCTTATTTTAAAGTGTTTTTATGATGGTTTTAACATCACTATTGTTTACATGTTCATTTATAAGGAATTTAGAAAATGGAGGAAAATAGACATGAATGGGATGTAATTATCAAAGGCACCAAGCAAGTGTTCACTTGTCTTGTTGGTGATTTTGTTGGGATCTTGAGCCGATCTAAATTATCTGGCCTTAATCACCATTGTGCTATCATACACAATCTCCCTCCAATTCCTCCATGTCAAATCGGTCGGGTAAGAGGTGAAAATGCTAAGTGGGTTATCAAATCAACAAGTGCAGTTAAAAGACAAAATGCAAAAAGACAATATAATTTAGATGAAAGGCTATGTTGCGCACGACAACAAGCATATAAAATATTTGTCAATGAAAAAAATTATTTTAGCTATAAGTATTTATTATATTTGCATATGTTTTTAATAATATGAATTTATTGTTGAGGACTAAATTCATTGAAACTTGTTTTCAGAGTCAGTTGCTACATTTTAACAGCTCAATGACACTTCAAAGCAAAAAAATTGTGAAAAAAATCATCATTGGGATCAGAGTCTACCTCGTAGACATATGGACACAATGAAGCGCATAGATAATGCTTTAAAATGGAAAGTAAGGACGAAGGTTCTTGATGATGTAGGGGAAGAAGGATTAGATGGGAATACCCATATATTAAACTTTGATGAAACTAATAATAACAATGACTACACAATTGAGTCCATTTTTTGCATGTATTAAGACATTTTAACATTAAATGATATTTACTTTTATTATAAATTGTATACTAATTTCCCATTGTTATTGATATGCATAGCCTAATCAACAAAATTCCCTAGAGAGATCTCCACATAGTTTGGTTGCTAAATATAGATCCATAGACTTGGATATACAACAAACTTCAAGCTACCAACCATTATGACACTCACCAAGATTTCAAGGGGTTATTGGGCCAGTAAGTTTTTAATCCATATAACATATTCCACAAAAACATTAATATATAAATCGTTATGTTTTACTATAATGATGGGATGAGAAATGGATGTTCTATATTTTATATTGTTATCCTTAATTTGTTTTGATTATATATGTGTGTGTGTGTGTGTTGTTTCTTGTTTAAGGTGCAGGTGTTGCCTTTGGAACCAATGCAATCAATGAAAACCGTAGAATATGGTCAAAGTCTTTAGAAGAATGGAAATGAAATGGTTCAAATGCTACAACCATCTTCACATCTAATGTCACAATGCAAAGTCAGTTTATATTCATTTATACTCTTATAATTTTATCATATTTTTATATTTAATTCTATTTGAGTCACATACTTATATCTATTTATAATCTAATGTTTACAGTAATGAATATACATCTCCTAAAACACCTTTGCACATGTATGATGGCGGACATGATAGTCAACAAAAATCACATTCTCCTCAACCATTGCGACATTCATCTCGACTTCAAGATAATTTAAGAGAGGTAAGTTATATATGATATATCTTAGCTCATAATAACATTGACATAATTTTTTATAATTTGAAACTACATAGTTAATTAATGCATTGTATTTTCATTTTTGTTACATAGTCCCCATATTTTCATTATATCTATGTGGATTTTGATATTTATTGATAATGTTGTAATTTTGATAGAAAACCAAAAAGCTAAATGTTGATGCTATGGGTAAAAGGACCAAAATCATGCCAAAGGACTTGAAAGCACATGGGTTCAAGTCACACAAACAATACATAGAGCATATATGTTCAACTAGCATTTCTCTCACTAAACCCACTAGGTTTGCTACTTTGAAGTCTAAACATTCCACCAAGTTTAAATAACTTGGGCTACAATATTATAACTTTAGCCATTGCTTCGTATATAAAGGGGCGATAAGGACCATTTCAATAAATTAACTTTCTTTTCTTTCTTTTTTTAATGTTTTGAATACCAATACTTTTGGCACCTAAAACATGAAAGATACATTTTGTTTAATGAGAACTAGTTTTACTTAGATATATAAAGTATTTGAATAAATCTCATTTTGTTTGTGGAATATTACATGTGCTCCCTCCAACTAGGCATATATCTTTATCATTTTTGAACATCAAAAAGTTTTGAAAAAAACTTGCTAAAGTTGATGATGGTTTGAATGTTATTAGCGTGTTTAGAAGTGAAATTTGGTTTATAACAAATGTTGTTTAAAAGGGTATCAATCTTTAGAATATTATATATAGTTTAGTCACATGTTTTGTTGGTATTTCTTTACACTATGGATGGCTAGAAATATACGATATTCAAGATAGAATTTGAGTCATTGAAGAGTTAGTAATAAAAATTCAAAAAAAGGTGTGATTTTTATTTACGAAATATTATATACAATATATGTATTTAAAGATGCATATTTTGTTTGAATGCATTTATTTACATAAAGATTGTTAATAGTTGTTCATTTAAATTTAAATGTTAATAGATGAAACATGTTTTTATCTTTAGATTATAAAATATTCTTATAATTATGATTATAAAGAAAAAAGTGTATCCTTTTTTTTGTTGATTTGAATGTAAACTTTATATATAAAAAATAATTGTCATTGTTTTCAAAAGTGTTATAAATAACCCGGATGCGGGTGGTATCAAGTCATATTTATGACAAGCCGCATAACACAGGCAGCTGGCCTGGCAGACGGCAGGTGGAACGTTTGCAGGGTACGCGTAGCAGGTGGGCAACAGGGCTTAAGTGTAAGTGAATTCAATTCTGAGCAGTCTCGAATGTTGGTTCTGCAGTCCGTCATTAACGCATGCATGCGTGAACGGCAGAGAATTTGGTATATTGTCATGGATCGGTTCATCACGCCTGTTTCAGTCACTGGAGCGATTCATAGCGCGACAGAGCTGCCTCAGAACCTCTGTCTAGTGTTTTGAATCTGGCTGTTAGCGTGGATTTGTAAATTCCTCGAAGCTGTTTGCGTTCCTCAGGTAATAGATTTACTCGGTTTCAATCTCTCTGTTTGTCAATTTATGCTTCTGAGGATGCCTCGACGCCGCGGTGTTCCTCGCAGAGGTAGTCATACAGGGAATAAGGGCCAACCTTCTCGCCCTGTTCCTCAGAATGTTATCCCTATTGCCTTTGCATCCCCTTCTTCTCCACCTCTGGAACAAGCCAGGCCCATTCCGAATAGTTCATTCCAGACCGCCAGATTCACTTTCCAAAGCCGGCTTAATAGGCCTGTTTTGACAGCAAGCCTTACTATCGTTCTCGCGGAGGAAGACAGTAGCCAGGTCAGCTCGGCTACAACTACCCCCTCTCAATCTTAGGGAGACAGTGTGCTTCTCGGGGATCTGACAAGGATGGTGTTCCAGGCAGATAATCAGCAAGAGGTTGGCCATGTCTTGGAGGTGCCACAACAACCCGTGGATCCGGCTCAAAATGATATAGTGCCTTGCGGCCCGACTCAGTGGGCAGGCGATGTTTTAAATTTGGTGACCACTCCTGATGGCGGCGAACCTGTTTATGACGACAGTGGGTTTGTGACCTGGGTCGCTTCTTCCAGTCAGGCAGAAGCGGAAAAGCCAGATTCATCAAAGCATGCAGATTAGAACTGTTTCCTCTCTGCCGGGTGGTCTAAGCAATTTTGGGTACGTGTCGTCAATTCTGAGGATAGATGTCTCTGTCTGGTCCATACTATGGCTACAGAGAGTGGCCAATGTCATTCTAGTCTCTGTTTTTTGTTATAGAAATGGCTATGATAGTTGCTTTTCAGTTTTTGTGGTCAGTGTAGGGCATGATGAACTCAGCCTGGCCATTCTTTTTCAGTATGTCAGTGCTCGAACCAAAAATTTTGTAGTATGTTTTGTAAATTCGGCATTAAGCCTGAACTGTAAGGTCTCTGAGTTTTTGGTACAGGAATGGCCGCGGCCTCCTCAGAGGTTCTAACCTCTTTGTATATATTTTTATTTTTCTTTAATAGAATTAGCATTTACGGAGACACATAAAGGGAATCTTTACTTTTGCTAGAATATGTGTCGAGGTAGATCTTAGCCTAGGATTACCTGAAAGCATCATCTTGAACTTCAATAATTCACAGTGGAAACAATCTTTGGACTATGAGAATACAACCTTCAGATGCAGGGGATGTCAACAAACAGGTCATCTGTTCAATGCATGCAAAAGTCTCAACAAGAGCAAGCCACAACATAGGAAGCCCAAAGGATGGCAGAACATAGATGATGTCGTAAAGAAGAGAGTCCCGGGAAAGAAAGCCTCTTCGATATCAGAAGACGAAGAAGCAGAAGCAGAAGAGGATGATACCATCATAGAGGAAGCTGAAACAGGGAATCAGAAGGAAAACATATCAGACACCAAGGCTCCACAGTTTCATCCAAATCAGGCAGAGAAGATAAACGACGACCAGCATATGGGAGGGATAAAACGACACCACCATTCAGACACATCAGATTCAGACAAGGAATCAGGCTTGCAGAAAGCTGAAACACAGTTAGTCATAGCCTCGATTGAGCCCACCCAAGGGGAGTGGCGCAAAGTCGAAAAGAAAAAAGGAAGAAAAACATGAAGTATATTCAGTTTTTCTTCCTTTCATTTCTCTTCCTCTCTCTCTCTCTAATTTCTTCTCATCATTCTTTGCACGTTAGTCATATAACGGTGCGTCGGGTGCCATGGCACTGGAGCCCATTGGGCAGCTTATGGAAATGCATCATGCATCTGCAATTGTAACTTTTCATTTTTTAATAAAAAGTTACAGATTTTTTCCACTGGAAAAAAAGAATTAGCATTTACGGAGAAAAAAAAAAGTGTTATAAATAAAATGAATTATCATCTTTGGAAATTTCATATGGATTGAATTTCACCTTAAACCTTCTATTAAATAATTTTTTTTTTTTTTCATATTTATATGAAGCTTTTTATTATGTTTTTTTTTTTTTCAACATATAAGGATGAATCACTTTAAAATAATTTTGGTAGTTTATCTTTACCACTCTAACTAAATACAACTAAGTAAACCACTTGTTTTTTAATACAAATACTTAAATATTAAACCATATTCAAAATTGATAAATAAATATGAATACATAAATGTATGATATTATACTATAAATTTATATGTATGTACTCTAAATAAAATGTACTTTTGTAGCTTTTAAATAATATATAATATTAACATAAATAGTACTATCCATATTATTTATTAGAACGAATATTCCCAAAATATGTGTGTTAGATTATTTATTGATTTCAGTACAAATATTATATGTTGTTTACGTTCAATTTAAACATAAAATAAGAAAATTCTATGTGACTTATGTTTTAAAGTTTTTAACATTTTCCTCAACTTGTGTCTAAAAACATCTTAACTATTTATTCATTATAATGATTGTGGAATTTTAATTAAGCTTTGTGCATATTTAAATGAAAGCCCTGTATATAGACATGGTTTTCATTTTTGAAATATTGTATATAATATTTGTATTTAAAGATGTATATTTTGTTTGATATAAAAAGTATTAATAATTGTTAATTTAAATCTAAATGTTAGTACATGAAAAAAGTTTTTATCTCTAGAATATAAAATATTCTTATAATATTGATCATCTATATTATTTACTCCTTGATTATAATCAAAGTTTCAAAGTTTTACACATCTCATCCATGGTTGGTTGTAACATCAATTACATTTTAGATATTGTATAATCTCCATGTTGAGTGGTGAAGGAGTTACACATCTTCCTTCTACTAAAAAGTAGAAGTAGCACATATGGATGAAATTAATTTTTTTTTTAACTGCCAATTACATTATCTATCTAATTATGTTATCTACGATGGACATTGAAGTGTTTTATTTATAGTTGATATTGAAATATATTTTTTTTGTTATTAATATTTATGTTCAATATCGAATAATTTTCTTCATATTGCGACAATGAATAAAATTGTGGGTGAGACATCTCAACCTGGTGGGGAGAGTTGCGAGGATGAATAAGCTAGGGTTTCAGGGCTGTTGCAGAGGCAGTTCTCCATGGAAGGGCGCAAAGGAGGGAGCTCCACTCCCTCCTACAACAGGCTGTGACCAGCAGGGGTAAAAAACCAATGGAATATGATAGAGGCCCTTCAATGGGAAGGAATAGGAATAGTGAAGAGGAAGAAGATGGACAGAAGTCAAAGGAGAACAATATCCCTAAAGAAAAAGAGGAAGAAGACAAGGAACAAGGAACAAAAAACAAAGCACACATGGGTCCATGTAAAACTAAAGCTGCAATTACTCCCAGAGTTGTTTTAAATGATTCGGCCCTGCAGGCGCACAGGGACCACATGCAAACTTATGCTATCATTTGCAAATTCATGGGTTTATGGCCCACTGAAAAAGCTTTACAAATGTGGATAAAATATCACTGGAAACCAAAAGGAAGCATTGACCACCTTGGGTCAAAGGGTTTCTTCACTGTGGTATTTGCAAACATCGAAGATAAGGATAGAGTTTTTGAAGGCGGGCCCTACTTTTATGCTGCAGCTGGTCTCTATATGAGACCATGGATCATGAATTTTGTTCCGGAACGTGAGACCTTTACTTTGGTCCCAGTTTGGGTAAGACTCTATTCTCTTCCTCTTGATTACTAGCAAACAAAGTCCTTATCTGCCATAGGAAATAAGTTAGGACGTTTTGTCAAAGCTTCTGAAGCCACTAGGAGGGGAAAATACACTTCCTTTGCTAGAATATGTGTGGAGATGGATCTCTCTGGAGCTCTACCAGATGAGGTAATATTGGAAGTATTTGATGAAGAATGGGTGCAAACTGTGGATTACGAACATATTCCATTCAAATGTCGCAAATGCCATGAGCATGGGCACCTATTCAGGGACTTCCCTCTCACTAAAATAGAGAATAAGAGTAAAGCTAACACAATGAAAGATTCTGAAAGCTTTCACAAAGTGGCAAGAAAAGGAAAAGGAAGCAAGAGGGGGCCAAAGATACAAAAATCAGAAGGGCAACAAGCCAGTCAAAACAGGTTCCAAGTTCTTGAAGAGGAAGAAGGGATAACAAATGCAGACCAGACGAAGGGAGAAGGTTTAATGGAGGAGGGGAAAGAAGAGGACAGGGAACAAACACCAGATAAAAATCAGCAGACAGAAACGATGGTGAGTGATGCAGAAACGGAGATGGATCATGAGATGACCCAAAGTGAGATGGAAATGGAGGACCAAGAACTTCAGGAGATTCTTGAGAAAGAGAATCTAGATCTGGAGGATTTCTTGATTCAAGGAACCAAGGAAGGGATAGACTCTTTACCTCCAGAAGAGTTCAGCAGAGTCCAGTAGTTATTTATATGGAAAACCCAAAACAAAGGGTCGGAGAGGCAAAGAAACAAGGAAAAGCAGAGTAGCGAAGGGGTAAAAACAGTGAAAACCACACCAGGATTAGCACCCAAAAACCCAAGAAAGAAAAGAGGCAGGAAAAAGCAGAACGAACTATTGATGGAATGTGGAAAGCTAATGATAGACTCAGGTAAGATGAAAGACCTAACTAGCTACTCCTTTACCAATCTTTAATAATGAAGTTCACTTCTTGGAATATTAGAGGTCTAGGTAGTAAAAGAAAACAAAGACTAATTAGTAATAGAATGAAACAAACAGCACCGGATGTGATCTTCATCCAGGAAACCAAATGTTTCATTCAAAAAATAAAAGAGATTCATAGCAAATGGCTCAATCGTTATGAGTTTCTGGAAGTCAAAGCAGAGAATACAACATGAGGTATACTCACCCTTTGGAATCCAAAAAAAATAGACATTTTAGATGCTGAGGCATCTAGAGAATATTTATCAGTGGTCATGCAGCCTGTAGGAGATAACGAAACCTACCTGGTCATAAATGTTTATGGCCCCCAGAGACTGGAGGGTAAACTCAAGTTTCTAGATTCTCTGGAGGATCTCAGAGATAAACATTTAGGCATTCCATGGATCTTAGGAGGTGATTTCAACATGATCAAATCACTTTCGGAGAAAAAAGGGGGAACCAGAGTTCTAAGTAAAGACTCTATGAAACTTCAAACTTTTATAGATATTATGAAGTTAGTGGATATTCTAATGAGTAATGACATCTTTACTTGGAACAATAAAAGAGGAGGAGAGTCTCAGGTGGCCTCAAAATTAGACATATTCATGATCTCATAAGACCTTATGCTCAATGACAAGGAAATATCAGCAAGAATTCTCCCCTTTGGAGGCTCAGATCACTGGCTGGTTCATCTGGAGGTGCAGAGTATTGGTACCCCCCAGAACAGACCTTTTCGATTTGAAAACATCTGGCTTTCCCATCCAGATTTCATCAGCAACATAGCCAAATGGTGGTCAGAAGATTTGAACATTCAAGGCACAAGAATGTTCCTTCTTCAGAAAAGACTAAAACACATCAAGCTCCGGCTCAAATATTGGAATAAGAACGAATATGGCAATATTTTTGAGGCAAAAAAAGTTGTGGAGGGTAAAATGCAGGAACTCAACCAAGCCCTTATCACAGATGGCTTCGATGAAGCTAGAAATGATCAAGCTACCAAATATAATCAAGACTGGGAGAATTTATGTAAACAAGAGGAAATATTTTGGAGGCAAAAATCTAGGGTTTAATGGCTCAAAGAAGGAGAACAAAATACTATATTTTTCCACAGATCCACTATGGCGAACAGAGCGCACAATAGAGTTTCATTGATCAAGGACGAGGGAGGTAATCTTCACAACTCTCATGAAGATATAGAAGCTATACTTGTTAAGCACTTTCGAGGCATAGCCAAGGAAACCTGTTATGACAGAGAAAACTCCATCAGGGACTTCACCATACATATACCTAGGCTCGTGTCTAGAGAGGACAATTTCAACCTTAACAAGCCAGTGACCAAAGAAGAGGTTAGTGAAGTGCTCAAAGAAATGCAAAACGGTAAAGCACTTGGCCCGGATGGTTTCAATGTAGATTTCTTTAAGGCTTGCTGGAATATTGTAAAACAGGATATTCTGAATGTAGTAGAAGATTCTAGGATGAATAGAACTATTTTGAAAGCGTTGAACACCTCCTTCATCGCCCTGATCCCTAAACAGGAGGTAGCCCAAACTCCTGACAAGTTTAGACTGATAGCTTTATGCAATGTGGTTTACAAGATAATATCAAAAGTGGTGGCCAATAGACTCAAACCTCTCCTTCCTACCCTTGTTTCTGTGGAACAATCTGGGTATGTGGAAGGAAGGCAAATTCTTAATAATATCATTCAAGCACATGAGGTGGTACACTCTCTGACTAGCAATAGAAAGGCTGGTATGATCATGCAATTGGACATTGCCAAGGCCTATGATAAATTGAATTGGAATTATATCAGGAAAATTCTTATTGCTTTTGGGTTTGATCACAACTGGGTGAGATGGGTCTTGGCCCTGGTCACTTCCTCCAGCTTCTCAATTCTGGTCAATGGCTCTCCTTCTGAGACTTTTATTCCTTCTAGAGGCCTCAGACAGGGGGACCCACTCTCTCCCTTTCTCTTCATCCTCATGATGGAAGGACTGGGTCGGTCTATCAAGCATGCAAAAGAAGTTGGTAAGATCAAAGGTCTCCAACTTTCTGACAGGGGACAAGCTTGGACGCATCAACAATTTGTTGATGACACCATGTTATAGGGAATCCCCACAGTTAAAGAAGCTCTCGTATACAAACAAATCCTAAATGACTTTGCCAGGGCTTCAGGTATGGAAGTTAATCTCTCCAAATCTAATATTTTTTTCTTCAATACTAATATTGCCATTCAGAGGAACATTGCTAAAATTCTGGGCTTTCAAAGGGAATTTCTCCCCTCAATATATTTGGGGGTTCCTCTAATTGCTAAGCCATTACACAAGAGCATCTGGGAGTCGGTGATTAATATATTGCAAGACAAAATAAGGAAATGGACTATGAGGTCCTTAAACTTGGCTGGTAGGTTGGTGCTCACAAAGGCTGTTCTTCAATCAATCCCAGTTTTCATGCTATCTGCACTCCCTGCTCCTAAAGGAGTCTTGCATCTCTTCAGAACCATATAGAGAGACTTTCTTTGGGGCAAGGGGGAAGAAAAGAAGAAATGGGCCTTGGTAGCCTGGGAAAAAAATCTGCAAACCTAAAAACCATGGAGGTCTTGGTTTGGATGATCCTGAAATTTTAAGCAAGGCTTTAGGAGCTAAATTATGGTGGCGCTGGATAAAAGAACCAAAGGCTCACTGGGCTATAATTTGGAAACAAAAATATGCCAGCTCATGTTAAAGTAATTACCATATATGGATGAATGGAAATATTAAGGGATCACACATTTGGAACAAGGCCTGGGAAAACAGAGGCCTAGTCCAAGATAACGGCTTCTGGGAAATTAGAGAGGGAAACTTAGCTCTGTTCTGGGAGGACAGATGGCAACAAGAACCCATTCTGTTAAAAGAGGAATTGAAGGACCTTAAGGCAGAGGCAGATGCTAAAGGACTATCCAAAGTAAAGGATTTTTGGGATCAAACCAACAATATAGGAAAATGGAGAATATGGAGGAAATTTGATTTCAGGGATGACAACCCCTTAAAAGCTAAGGCTGAAATGCTAATGCAAGAGTTAGATCGAAGGAAAATTTTAGTGTCAGGAGGGAATGACCAGCTGAGATGGGGCAACAACAATGAGGGTACCTTTAATCTTAAGGAAGCAAAATTCATTCTCCTTGGATTGGCCTCCCAGGCTCCGGACAAAGCGTGGCAAAGACTATGGAGGCATCAAGGTTGGATGAAAATTAAACTCTTCATGTGGCTGGTCCAGCATAGGAAGATTTTGACTTGGGATAATATTCGGAAGAGGGGTGTTCTGGGGCCTTCCAGATGCCAACTATGTGAAGCTCAAGAGGAAACAATGGAGCACCTTCTCAACAACTGCACCTTTACCTCTAGGTTGTGGGATTCTTTTTCCACCATTTTCCAACAGTCAGATAGGGAAAAAGGGAGCATCATCAACACCCTAAACAAGTGGAGAAGCAATTTTTTGAATAATGAAGTTCTTGGCTCAGCTTGGGCTCTAACGCCAAGCTTCATTATCTGGAATATTTGGAAAGAAAGGAATAACAAAATCTTCAAGGAAGTAAAAAACCATCCCTTTACCTTTTGGAACAGATCTTAAAACAGCTTAAGGAGACGATAGGTACTATGGTCTGAAATCTCCCTAAGAATCCACCTTTGGCACGAGAATTGAGGATTCTTTGTCAGCTAGGGTTGCAGGGTCTCATTCCTGAGGGCCTGGATAGGAAGATTCTCATTAGAGACTCTGAGCTTGATTTTTGGCACCCCCCAAGGGTTTTTTGAAATTCAATATTGACGGTGCCTCAAAGGGAAACCCGGGTACTGCGGGTCATGGCGGGGTTTTAAGAGATGAAAGAGGAAATATTCTATTCATTTTCTATGGACACCTAGGGAGAGCCACCAATAATATGGCAGAAGTTATGGCTATGGAGCAATGTTTAGAATTCCTGATTCAGGATAATCGACACAATGTGATTGTTGAAGCAGATTCTGAGTTAATCATTAACTCAGTCAAGAGAATCAGCTGGGGTATGGCGCCAAAAAAGGCCTCAAGAAACTGGAGGCTGATCCAGATCTTTCAACAGATCCACAATCACCTTCTGTGCCTCCGCACAGTTAATTTTAAACATGTGCGAAGAACGACCAATAAACTGGCGGATCTTCTGGCCAATCAAGGAGTGAACTGCACAGAAAATAGGGTTGCAATGGAATGGCAAGAGCTACCTCATCATAGACTGAAGGCGAAGTGCCACGACTAGGATGAGGAAGATTGGTTGATCTTTAGGAATAGGGCCATGGAGGGAAGCATAGATGACTCAAAAGTGTTATGATCAACGAAGTTTTCACAATCGATTATCCAGCGAGTGACGTGCTTCGGTGGGCCTTTGCAGCACGGGGTAATACTCTCAAATAGGCTAACAATGGTTGTAGGGCAAGAGTTTTATTTTTCTGGGTTTCAGGCAGGATGGAAGAAGCCTCTTCTCTCAATGGTACAGGTAGAGTAGATATGGCGAGAGATCGGCAACTAGGAATCATTGGCGTCCTTGAAAACCTGAATTTCTCGCCTTTGATTGTAATACCACGGCCAGGGCGGTTTTGGGGTGATCGCAAGCCTCACGAGCAGGAAGCAGTTTTCCCTTTTTTGGAGCGATTCCATTCAGTGAACCCCACGTGGCAGTGGGGCCGGATGAATTACTGCCTTGATCGCATGCTTTTGTTCGGCGATGTTGATCGGAGCGATATGAACCTCAACCGTAGGATTTTGCGAGGAGGATCTACGGTTTGTATGGATCGAGCAAGTTGGTGGGTCCACAGGGGTAATTGTCGGAAGTCCAAGCACAACAAAATGTCCACAGCCGTAGGATCGGGAAAGACGGTTTGACAGTCAAGATCAAAGATATTGTTTAGGAAAATGGTGGGAGATGTCAGGATTCAATACTCCAGGCGGGAAGCAAAAGGTTCTTGGAGGGACGCGGCCTTTTGTTCCCACGTTTCAAAGACATACGGGTTGTGAGTTTGTGGACTCGAAATATTGTGGAATGGCACATTTGTTCCGCCTCGGGTCCAACTCTATCTTGGATTTCTTTTGTGCGTCCTAAGGTTTAGGTGTAGGCTTCGAGGCATTTGCCTTGGGCCCATTTTTAGTTATTGTTGAGTTTCCTCCTTGATCTATATCCTTCCGAGGAGTGTTGTATCTTATGTATTTAAACTAATTAATGAAAAAGAAGGTCTGACTCTTGCTTTAGCAAAAAAAATAAAATTTTCTTCATATTGCATCCTATATAAACAACAAAATGAAGACCTGGAACACATGCTAAACTCTGGCCCCTTTGCTAAGCAAAAATGGTGACAGGTGGAGGATCTCTTTGGAAGAATGGATCGAGATAACCAAAGCATTAGAGAAACCATCCTCTTATGGTGAACATGCCTCTTCTCCAGCCCATTCCTCAACAAAGCTTGGGGGCTCGCCATGGAGTTAACCCTATGGGCTATATGGAAAGAACAAAACCGCGAAATCTTTAAGGACCACCCTCTTCCCTAGGAAGAGATTTGGGAAGGGATCATCCATAACATCCGGGAAACAATATTGGTAGAGAAATGACATCCTAACAACTAGCAAGGGGCTCCCCACGAGGCTAGGATTCTTCATTGTCTGAACCTATCGTCGTCGATGATTGCCCCAAACTCATAGAAGCTCATCACGAGGGGAGTGGACTCACTCAATTACTTCACTACCCCACTGGAGGGATTCATCAAATTGATTTTGACAGAGCATAGAAGGGTAACCTGGGTCCCGCGGGACTAGGAGACCTCTTCTGAGACTCTAGGACACATAGCCACCTCATCTACGTCGACCACTACAAATATGCAAGTAATAATGAAGCTGAATTTGTTGTTATTTGACAAGGCCTTCACAAAGCTATCAAATTGGGATACAAGAATATAGTAGTGGAAGGAGACTCCAGGTTAGTAATCAACACGGTTAAAAAACTGGGCCAGGGAGCTAAATGGGACAAGCTCAGCCATAGTTGGAGAACTGCAAGATTAGTCCAAGAGATAGGAGATCTTCTACATAATTATGACTATTATCACCAACCATGTAAGGAAAGAGTGCAATAGAGCTGCAAACTTCCTTGAAATTGGGGGTGTGCTCACCAAAATGACCCCCTCGAGATAAATTGGCCGCATCAACCCACGGATGGGAGGTTGAAGGGCTTGGAAGTGATCCTAGAGCAAGATAAGAGACACAGCTCTCAATGCCTCCAAACACCTGACTAGAGCCCTGATCGGGGTGCGAGCTAGAGGGAAACCCTGTCAAGTTGGAATTAATGCATAAGACATCAGGGTACACACCCACCACCCCCCACACGCTCGAGGCGATGGGTGCGGTGGCTCCCTGCGTGCATAAGGTTAATACTGCAGTGGAAGGTGGTAGAGGTAGTATGTTAATGTTTCAGTTCGGTGGCAAGTGCTCTACGAAGTTTGTAGGTTGTTTCAACGCCCAAGAGATTGTAGTGTGGACGAGGGACTTTGTGGACATAGAAGCGCAGCGACTCCAGAAGAGACGGTGGACTCTTCAACTACATGCAAGGGTAACCTAGTATGTAAATTACTTCTTCTCCCCCTCCTTCATTCATCCGAGTGTCTGATTCTGGGATTGGGTTTTGCATGGGGATGAATTTTTTGTACATAGGAGTAGATTGGGATGGTGGAAGCCTCTAAAGACACTATCCTGGCATTAGTATGCTATCTTAACGGATATAGCCTCTGTATCGATTTGCTATGAAATTCTCCTCTCCCGAATGGGGTTATTTGGGATATAGGGCAGTGGTGTCAGCCTTGGGGAATGTTGTTGTCTGGCCTGGTTCGAAGACCTTAGGGTCTGGGGTTAAGTCGCCTTATGCTATATATATACGGTCTGCTTTACTATTTTTTATGGGATTGAAAGGAAACCTACATCCCTGCATAACTGGTGGAACCGACGTGGTAATGACTTGGCTGGATGGCTTTCTTGGCTTCACACCCATGGCGTATGTAAAAGCTTCTGTGGGGTCGCAATTTTGGTGTTGTACTGTCCTATGTTTGGGAATTATCATAATGTGTTTGGAGCTATCTATGATGGGCTCTTAATTTATGTATCTGGTTTTTATGCAAATGGGCCTGGGGGTAAAGAAATTGAATTATTGGGTGGGTTGGAGGACCTCGATGGGAGGCAGGGAATGCGAGTGGTGGAGAGCCAAAGTTTAATATTAAGACAATTACAGTTTTCTCTCCCATGGCAAGTGCATGGGGAAGTAGGCTCACCTTGGAGTGAAGGGTTTATGGGAACGAACCTCCACTTGTATAGGGATCTGGCAACACCCATTTTCTCAACAAGTATAAGGACCGAATTGTGATGGCAAGGGGCCATGTTAGGAGGCCTCCGATGGCAAAGTAGGAGGAACAACTTAGTTCGTCAGGCGGAAGTAGAGTTCATAAGTCAGTCTCTAGCCTCATTAATGAAGCGGCCAATGCATACTACGAAGGGACCAATGAAGAAATAAGGATATTGATCGAGGAATGGGAAGCTGACTTGAATTGCTAGGCGAGCACAACATATATAGGGATGGAGGACTGACAAGCGATGGTGCTGGATCCTGGGCATACTCATGGGTGGGTGACCCAGTTCAAACATACCTTGTACCTATATTGGATCATGAAAAGCCTCCTGGGCAAGGGCCTAGAGAAAGTTTTAGTGAGCATGTGTTACACTAAAAAATGTCACCATGGCTATTTACAGTTGGTATGGCTCTATCAACAGTCATACTACCCTCTTAAGCAAGTCTTATGCCTCTGCTATTCATGCCAAACTCCAAGAAAGAGAGAAAGTCTTTATAAATATGTTTATCTCTGGGTACGCAGGTTCTCTCAAACCTTGCCTGCGGGTACGCACCTATTGTTCATAAGGTCTGCGTCCAAGGACGCTCTGTATCTAAAGGGACAGGTGCGTTCCTCTGAAAAGGTTAAAATGCGCAAGTTTTATCTTCAAAAACTTACTTGTGGTCATTTCTAGAGCATTCTAGAAGGTTGTTTGATGTGTATTGAGCGCCTCCAGATGGTTCATGCACTCCTATCAAAGAGGAACTTATCCCATCAATAAGGGAGTGATCCCATCCAAAGAGGGGACTATCCCATTGATGGTGGACCTGATTAACTTCCTCTTGAGCACTATAAAAAGAGGCATTGGGCCAGAAGGAAGAAGGTTGAAAGCTATAGATTTCTAAGGGTAAATGCTGCAGGAATTAGGACTCCCATTTAAAAGCTTGTGAGGAGAGATTGTCATCTTTACTTGTTCTATTTGGAAGTGGGTGAGCTTTGTCAAAGTAGAGGAAGACTCTTGTGGACCCTGGAAGGAGCTTGCACAACACCAAGGCTCAGGTTGTAATGGTTCCTTTTGATTACCTTTAATGCAAATTGGTCCATTCTTCTCAATAACTTGTTGTTTATGGGTTATTTCATGTACTCCTTGGTCTATATGTTGAATATGCTTTGTTTTATGTTATAATCAGGTGCTATTTAATTGTTTGACTTTTGGTGATTACAGGTTTTGGAGAAACGGAGGAGCTCATCCAGATCAACAAAGCTTGGACTTCTACAACAACGTTTGGACAAAGGTAAGAACGAAACACTTGATTTCTCATATCATAACATATATTTAGAGAAGGATAGCTCCAGTTTGTTTTGTTTGTCATTAGAATGTCTTAGACTTCTAGGAAGGTCAGTTGTGTCCGCACCCTTGACTGATTCCGTGTGACAGCATGGCGACAACAGTGCAGGATTTCCCCAATTACAAGCAGGACTTCCAAAAACTGCAATTCCAAATGAAAAAACTGGATGGATGCCTCGGCCACATCGAGAGTCACTTCCCATGTCTTCTCTCATAGACAGTGGTGCCTGATTCCAATGCTAAGGACTCAGCTCTAGTCGAATCTGCTTATGCTGAGCAAGATGAATAGGATGACAACTAGTTTTTAATTTTTGACTAGTTCATATGCCGATAAATTTTAATTTCAGTTTGTAGTTGTATATGTTTATAATCAAATAGAATATGGACAAGGACATGATATACAAACTTATATAGCTTGGGTAGAAAGACTTATCACTTTTTGTTACTGGATGGCTTATCATGTAGTTAGGTGGCCAACAAAACTAGTGTCCCGCACGGCAAGTTGAGGCCATCTAACCAATTTAATGTGGTTGTAACTTGCTTGTATATATTAATGAAAATGGAAGGATCTACCAAGCTTACAAAAAAAAAGAATATTGAATAATTTCCATAATTACATTTTTTATGTAGTTATTATTTTATTTATCTTAATGTAACGCTGTGTGATGAAAGCAATAATTAATATTAATATTAATACTAAATATATATATATATATATATATATATATATATATATATATATATATATATATATATATATATTTATTATTATTATTATTTTTTTTTTTTTTTACAGAAACGGATAGAGGATCTATTAAATACTTGGCCTTAATGCCAAAAATCGGATTACAAAAGGTGAGTCTGATTCCACAAGAACCGCACAACCATGCAAGGCCATGGCGTTTATGCTTAGCTCACATCTCTTTTTGCCTGCTACTATATAGTCTATTTATGAGATTTTCCCAACTTTATGAGTACATACAAACTGATTTAACAAAATGCAGTAAAACATGACAGCTATCTAAATTAAGGAATTGGTTCCCATGATTCTTGTCCTCCTTTGAGTAAGGCTCCAGCCATAAGGAGGGCAGCTTTGTTGGCTTTGATGTCCGCCTCCTTATTGTTAGCTCTCAACACATGATAAAAATTCAACTTCTGGAAAGAGTCTCTAAGATCTGTTACTTTGAAAATCAGCCTTGCAAACCTTAGATCCGTTGGCTTAGAATGAGTCACCATAATATTAATTATTACATGGGAGTCCCCTATTACATTTGCCTCCCTGATGTTCCACATTTTTGTAATCTTGAGACCTTGGAAAAGAGCCAAAGCCTCAGCTTGTATGCTAGAAGCTATGCCTAGACCCCAGGCGAAACTGTGTATCCTTATGCCATCGGGATTCAAAATGATGCCTCCAGCTCCAGCTCTTCCAGGATTGGCCTTTGTAGCCCCATCAAAAAAGAGGGAGAATCTCTGCTGATTTGTGGCCCAGTCTTTGAATTCATTTGCTGAAAGTCTTATTTGCCAATCTTTGAGGAGGGAGATACTGTTTGCACTATTTTGGAACTGGAGTTCAAGAAAGGAGCCCCAATTTATATCTTGCTGACTGAGATTTAAGTCATCTTTAATATCTCTCAGATTCTCTTTAAGCTGGCTTTTAATCTTGACTGCCACAAGCTTGGCCTCTTGTTCATAGCTTCTAAAAATCCTTTTATTTCTCTCAAGCCAAACCTGCCAACAGATTATTTTAGGGAGAGCAGTCCAAGCAGCTCTGATGATTTTGTTTTTTGGGGGAGTCCCGGGATACCTTTGCAGCCATTTAGTAAAAATATCAGGGATGGAGGAAGGCAACACGATGCTGAAACTCAGAGTTCCCAACAATTCTGTCCAAATCTGCAAAGTAAAGGTGCATTCAAGAATCAGATGAACTACGCTTTCCTGGTTTTCCTTAAAAAGATTGCACCTTGAGGGACCATGAAAACCATGTTTTTGGAGGTTATCATCTGTCAAAATTTTGGAATGACAAAGTAGCCAACTAAAGAAGTCGATTTTAGGCAAGGTGGGATAATGCCATATCCCATTCCAAGGCCTAGGGTTTGTGGCCACATGGGGTCGCTCACAAAGCTTGGCATAACCTTGAGCAACAGAGTAACTGCCAGTCTGCGTACCCCATCCTCTTGTGTCCCTTTTTCGAGCCAGCAAAGGAGACAGTCCGTGGAGCTTGGAAATCAGGGTCTCGCGCTCCATAGAAAGTTTTGGGGGTGTTTGAAGATTCTAGCCAGCCCAACGTGAGTTTTGCCAAGCTGAAATGTCCCATAGAGTTCGCAAACCAGCCTCATTCATCCATCTGCGTAGCATTTGGAGTGAACGACAGTATCCCAGAGGCTCGTTATTCAAAATTTTATCTGTCCAGAGGTCGATCCTTTTTCCATTACCGGGAACCCAGAAGGCATGATCTTTGATGAGAGAGCAAGCTTTGCTGCAAAACTTCAGGAAGGGTGTATTTGAATGCTTCTTAGGGTGATCTAGGCAGCGAGTATGCTGGCCTTTGAAGTATTTTTTCCAGAGAGCTAAGTGCGCCCAGCTAGGTTTAGGGGCAATAATTCTCCAGATTAATTTAGCTCCCATTGCTACATTATGGTAGCCAATATTCTTGAAATTCAAGCCTCCTTCCAATAGCGGTTTGGAGATACATTCCCAGTTGACAAGCAAAATCTTTTTCTTGTTCTGTTTGCTCCCCTTCCAAAAGAATTTTCAGATGGTCTCCTCCCTTTTTTTGAGAATGTCAGTTGGAGCGAGAAGGACAGAAAACTAAAACAGGGGAAGACAGGAAAGAACAGATTTAATGAGGACCGACTTACCAGCAATGTTAAGCCAGGAATAACCCCAGGCAAGTAGCTTGTTCTTGAATTTCTCCAATTGGGGGAGCCAATCTATGCTATAAGCTTTTTTGAGAAAAATCGGGAGGCCCAAATACTTGAAGGAAGTCCAATTTGAGGATGCTGCAAAACCAAAGGTTCTAGATATGGAGTTGAGCAAGCTGGAAGTGATGTTCCAGCAATAGATATGGCATTTTCCTTTGTTTAGACGGCTTCCCGATACCAAACAAAACTCATCCAAATCTTTTTTAAATCTGGAGGCAATAATCCCAAAATTTGCTCCCAATAGCAGTGTGTCATCCGTGAAAAGAGCATGATTAATGGTTTTCACACCCCTCGCAATACAAAGCCCAACAATATCCTCATCTGCCCTTTTTTTTATCTAGATAAAAACTGAGAACAAAGGATTGAAGAACAAATAAAAGAGGTGAGAGAGGGCACCCTTGCCTGAGCCCTCTCGTGGCTTTCAAAAATTCAGTAGCTCTGCCATTAATTAATGGGGCAATCCAAGGCTCCGAGATGCAAGCTCGAATCCAATTTATAAATTCTCACCAAATCCAAGTTTTTGTAAGACTTTCAGCAGAAAACAATGTCTAACTCTGTCAAAAGCATTTGCTAAATCAAGTTTGACAACCATACCTTTTTCATTGCGACTCAAGCTTGAACGGATTGCCTCCTGGACTAGAATGAAGTTGTCCACAATCTGTCTACCTTGAATGAAACTTCCTTGGCTTTCTGGGATGATTTTGGGGAGGATGGGCTTCAGTCTGTTGGCGATGACTTTGGTGATCAATTTGTAACCTCTATTACAAAGTGAAATCGAAAGAAACCTGTTGAAGGAGTTGGCTCCCTTCTCTTTGGGGATGAGAGCAAGAAAAGCAGAGTTCGTGCTTCCTCCAATTTTCTTGCAAACTTGGGATTTTAGAACCATTTTGTAAAGATTCTTTTCCACAATGGACCAACAAATTTGGAGGAATCTAGCTGAGAATCCATCCAACCCAAGGGCTTTGTCTGGATTCATGGAAAATAAGGCAACCTTGACTTCATTCTTGGAGACTTTAGCTTCAAGGAGGTGGTTCATATATGCAAAAATCAGGGAAGGGATCCCGTCCAACATCTCTGAGTTTTGATCTAGAATTATCTCTTCGCTATACAGACTTTCAAAATGGAGAGAAGCTGCTTTTTTTATGTTTGCATTATCCTTGTGAATGATGGTACCATCTTTGATTTCAGAAATGGAATTGGTACATTTCCTGGCCTGAGCTTGTTTGTGAAAGAAGGAAGAATTCCTGTCCCTAGCTTTGAGCCAAAGAATACGAGACTTAAGTATCCAGTATTCTTCCTCAGCTAGACGTGCCTTATGATAGTCTTCCAAGATCTCTTTTGTTATGTCAGCTGTTTCGGCTTGGAGCTGATGGACTTCTAGCATATGTTGGATTTTTTTCCTTTCATTGGCTGGATTAGGCAGAGATTTGGTCCATATTTTCAAAGCCCTTTTCACTCTTCTGAGCTTTTCTTCCTAGACGAAAAAGGGGGAGCCTTTGACCGGTTGCACCCAAGTGTCCTTAACTACTTGCATGAAGTCCGATTCCTTAGCCCAGAAGGAAGACAGAGTCTTCTAGTTTGGTCTCCTGGATGAGAAGTATGTCAGGAGTTTCTGTTCTTATTAAACTTGTGATGGCTTCTTCTTTGATTCTACTCCCCATACCTCTACAGTTCCAGGAGACTATCTTCATCATTTGTATTTCTGATTGGCTCCTTTGGAGCCTTGGGGCTGGTTTCTCGTCATCTTTGCTTTTGATGCTAGTAACTTCTCAAGGGTTGGCTGGCTGCCTTGAAGCTTATCCTTGAAAGTTTCCTGCTCTCTTTTTTCTCGATTTGATTTGCGGCTCTTGTGGATCTCCTTATCGTTGCTTGAGATTCTCCTATTTCCCCCTCTTCCTCCGAGCACTCTGATTCATGCTCGTCTTCCTCTTCTTCAACAGTGTTTCCTTTGGAGCTCCCAACCATTGCCATTGCTGGAACACCACTTTCAACCATTGCCTCTATTGCTGGAACACCATTTCCAGCTTGCTCAACTCCATTTCCAAAACCTTTGGGGGCGCCTTTAGAGGGTGAGGTTGATTTTTGATTTTCGGGTTCCTGAGTTTCCTCTACTTGCAAGCTTAGAGGGGCGAACTTGTTTTCTTGAACCATTCTGGGCAGGGGTTGTTGAGGGGAGGCCTGAGTGCCTTTTCTGTTTGGACCGTCGTGCTTTTGAATTTTCCTGGTGCACTTGACTTGATTCCAACCTTCTTCTTTTCCCTTGTCTGGTACCACATTGGTTGGGCATCCTCTGGTGAAGTGGCTGTAGACATCACATTTTCGGCATTTGAAAGGGAACTGCTCGTAATCTAGCTTCTGCAAATGGGTCCAGTTTCCTACCTTGAGTTTGATGGCTTTCGGGAGACCCACCTCTAGGTATACTTTTACGTAGATACGAGCATAGTCATATTGATCTTTGTTGTTTGCCCTATCTATGAATTTCCCAAGGGCATTTCCGATGTGTTTTAGCAAATCCCAGTTCCAGCAATGGACTGGGAGATTAGGGAGTCTGACCCAAATAGGAACAACCGAGGGGACATCCACTGCAGGGTCGAAATCTGGCGTCCATCTGTTGAGGTACAAACCCTGAGGGCCCATGAAATAGGGGCCATTCTGAAATATGAGATCCTTATCTTCCTTTGAGGAGAATTCGAAGAGGAAAAACCCTCATCCTAAGAAGTATGAGGTGACGCTGCCCTTGATGAGAGGAGCCCAATTCCTATTTACCTAGGACTCCGTGATCTTAGGAGAAGGCCAAAGACTTGTGAATTGGCCCACGAGAGCCCTCTCAGCTGAGGAAAGGGCAACTTGAATCGGGGTCTCTGGCGGCAGGGAGATTTCAAGAATGTCATCCAGCCTCTTGACAAAGTTGGCTGCTTTGCTCTTCTTCTTCTGCGGCAAGCCGGCCAAGAGCCGAGAGAAAGATTCGGCAGGTGAAGGCGGGCCTGCCTGGGGTGAGCCCGGGGCCTCCATGAGGGCGGGCCTGGCTAAAACGTCCTACCCAGCAGAGGCTGAGCGCTCTGAATCCACAGAAAGATAAAGGGGAACACAGAGGAGGAGGGCAAATGGCCTAAAGACGGGCCGCAGAGCAGCAAGTGCGGCGACGCCGAGATGCAGCTAGGGTTCCATGGACTAAAACAAGCCGAGAAAGAGTTTTCGAAGCATCAAAAATCCATTATAATTTTATATTTAGTTATTATATATATAATAAATATATAAAGTAATCACATTAATGTATAGGGAAAATATATTTTATTTATATTGATCTTTTAGGGGGAAGGGGGAATATCTTCCATATCTATTGAAAAGAACTAGTAATTTTCATCATATAATTGTTTAATAATAAAAATTTACATGAAATGAATTTCTTATTCACCTTAAATAGATAACAAACCATTTATATAATACTTCACCTATTCTCAAAAAATCATAGTAAACCAAAGAACAAACCATAGTAAACCATAACAATGCATATATTACCATTTGACATCAATGTTGACATTAAAAGTACAACAATATTTAGTATAAGAAATGAATTTTAGAACTAAGCCTCCTCTAAGAATAGTTCATTACATTTCATTGGAAAAATAGTTCATTTCATTTCAAAAAATAGTTCATTACATTTCATTCGAAATTTTGTTTCGAAAATAAAGACACTAATACTTTGTAAAATGACTCTTAGGCACCTGAAGTTATTCTCTTCTAAGTTTATTCATGCTCCCTTATCACAAACATCAACCTTGGCGCATCTTCATTGTTGAGAACTACATGACAATAAAAACATTAACAAAGAAAAATATTTAGCATTGTTAAAAAAAAATGAATATTACTAAGAAAAAATTAATTCCCACATATTATGAGTATAAGATCAGTCGAACCCATATATGAATTTAAGACATGTTATTAATTTAAGATATATTATTAATTTGAATTCAAATATTATAGAAAATGATAACAAAAGGAATAACGTTTTTCCCCAACTAACATGATCTAAATGTGGTTAGAGGAATTCGCCATTTGTCCATGATTATTCTATCCCTGCACTGAAATTATTAACTATGATATTAAGTTTACCTTTCATCAAACTTCACATGTTCAAATATGGAATCAATGGGTTTGTCAGCATGTTTGTGCTAATTTCTTGAATTGCTACACTATTTGATTGAGCTTTTATCAGAAACCATTAAAAACATAAAGTTAGAGTTGATTGCATGACATAGTGCACTAGATATTTAATTAGATAAGCATTCATTCAATTATATAAATGAATAACAGTAATTTATAAATGTGTACCTATGGAACCCTTGACAATATCATTAGAAAATAATTGTCGAACATGCCTTTGTTCATTTGGAGATGTAAATCCCTCAATATTTCTATGTTCTTTTGAAGAAAGTACTTTGATTTGTGTGTTCATGCTATTCCTTGACTTTGAGCGAACTCGCCCAACCTTTTCAAATTATGGTTTTTCCTTCCTTGAATTTATTTCATGACCACATCGTATCTTTTTACTTTGTGGGCTCAAAAAACTATGTTTTCTCTTAGTCATAGTTCTTGATGGAGACATCACAATGGGAAAAAAATTATTTGTCTCTTCACTAAATGTGCTACACATCTCATCAATTCCATTATCAATTTCTTCTAAATTCTCCAATAAATTCTCCAACTTTGTAGGCGAATGGTTTAATATATCCATTAAATTTTTGTTGATTGATGCACATACAACATTTGATCTATCAATCTCAGAGATTGAATTGTTCAATGTCGTAGTTGCAAAATCAATAGGTTATGATAAAATAGGAACATGGTGTATGCTTAATTAGTCTTCGGGCAACAGGCACATTATACCCACTTGATTTAAGGCAACTAAAAATCTATCTTTCGGTAATTGGACTAGAAAAACTTGGCAACATGTTAAAGTCCAAATTGTGTTCATTGGCCCACATTTCAACTTTGAAGATATGCTTACAAACATTTCCATTCAATCCTTAATCACAACTACAAAAATTAAAACCGAACCCTACATATATGACATTATACCAGGTATGAGGAGTATCCTTATTTTGGCTACGAACCATAAATTCATTTATACTCTTAGGGTCATGTAGACAATCTTCATCTCGTATTTGAATTTCTCTAGACTTTGAGAGGGTCTCTTGTTTCTTACACTTTGTAGGCCTTATAACTCGTGCTTCTTTTAAATGTTGATTTTGAATATAATATAGTTCAACTTTTGTTATGAAACCATCTCACAAAAAGATAGAAAAGAAAGATCAACGCCTTAGAATTCAGCCTCTTCGAGGGGCAACCTCCTTTACATTACACAAATGAAAAATTCTTGGGTGATACAAATTACAAGACCTCCTTTCTATATATAGGAGTCTAAGGGGTCACAATATAGTCAGAGCCGACATAACAATAATAATGTAAGGGCACGATAATAACAATAGTGGGCTTCTATGGGGCACAATAATAACAATATGGGGACTACATGGGCACAACAATATAATAAGAGGGTTGTACTAATAACAATAAGGGTTTACACTAGTAGTATAGGGACCTAACATGCCCCTCTCCTTCAAAAAGTGTTGTCCTCAACGCTTGAGTAGTTCTTGGTTCTTCTGTATAAAATTTTTGTCCTCCCATGTGGAATCTTCAACGGGTAAGTTCTTCCACTTGATGAGATACTCTGAAATTGATCGATTTCGTAGCTATTGGGTTCTTGTTTCTGTGATTGCTCCAGGTTCCAATATGGTTTTTCCTTCCTCGTCAAGTTCTGGCAATATTGTTTGAACTCAGACCTTCTGCAACTTTTGACTGAGTGGCCACACTTCTTCGTTTATCCAATTTGGTTGGATAATAGAAATAACACAAAACAATGCTTCCACATCCTGATCCTTTCTTGAGAGTGCATATGCAACAACATTTTGCTTCCCTTTTTTGTAGATGATTTCAAAGTCCTAACCCAACATTTTCATGACCCATTTTTTCTGTTCTTCTAAAGATAATCTTTGTTCTAAAAAGTATTTAAGACTATCATGATCCATTTTTACCTTGAAGTGTCTTCCCATTAGGTAAGGTCTCCATTTCTTAAGTGCATGTAGTATTTCCAATATTCCCTTCTCATAAATAGCTTAGTTGAGATCTAGCCGTAAAAATACCCAATTGCCTACATCAAAACTTCTTTCATTGCGATGTTGATTTTCCTGTTGTTTCATTCGATTCTGCACCAAAGTGGCGTTATCCTTTAAAAGTTGGAGAACTTGTTGTTGATGCTCGATGTGATATTTCACTGCTTGAATCTTTTTCTTCTTGATGTGTCCTTCTATCTTGAGGGTTCGAGGAGTGGTAATTTCTTCCAATGCATTACAAGATATGGTTGGATTCATTTATTGATGCTCAATGTGATATTTCACTTCTTGAACATTTTTCTTCTTGATATGTCCTTCTATCTTGATAGTTTGAGGAGTGGTAATTCCAGCCAATGCATTAAAAGATATGGCCGGATTCATTTCTTCTTTCTCGATGTGATATTTCACTTCTTGAACCTTTTTCTTCTTGATATGTCCTTCTATCTTGAGAGTTTGAAGAGTGATAATTCTTGCCAATTCTTTACAAGATATGGTTGGATTCATTTCTTCTTTCTCTGGGGTAGGTTCCTGGTGTATAACCTCTTCTTTTGATGTTTCTTGATCCTTTTCTTCCCCCTCTTCATAATCTATGTAAAATAATTTCTTCTCAACGCACTTATGACCTTTAGTGTATTTGTTATCACAATTGTAACAAAGCCCTTTTTCTCTTTTTTCTTCCAATTTTTGTGGTGTAAACGTTGTAGGTTGTGGAAGGCTAGGAGAAAAACCACTTCCATAATTATAGTTGTGAGTGGTGGGATTCCTTGTTTCCATAATTTCGCTTTCAATTTTTCTTGCCAACCTGAATGCCTTCTCCAATGAATCACGTTCCCAAAGACGAACCTGATGTTGAATGTTATCCTTTAAAGTCCCTATGAAGACATCAATCCTTTGCTTCTCTGAAATATCATTTACCCTTATATTCAATTTTTGAAAGTCCTCAATGTGCTCTACCATTGAACCCTTTTTTTTGAGATTTATCAATTGGCTAAAGAAGGTGTTTCTCCTTGTATCCTCATAATCTGATATCATTTCCTCCGTGAAAATTGACCATGTGACAAGTGGTTTACGAGAACAAATCCCTTCAAACCATAAAAATTAATTCGGTTCTAAATATAATATAAAGATGCAATATGTACCTTTTGTAATAGTTGCACCTCATTTAGATCAAAATATTGCTCCATCTGTAGTATCCAATCTAACGGATCCTTGCCATCAAACTTCCTCATATCGCCTTTTCTTGATTTTAGGAGCTCGATGTGGAAATGAATATAAATATGTAATTTCAGATCTCCAAGTTCTGAAATTGCATCCTGCAGTAGCCCTCTAAGTCCTCTTTCTAACGCCGTAAGTTTGATCAAGATTAGATTCTGCAAGGAAGAGTTATGTCAAATCTCCCATGATTATTGATTGGTTCAATAGCGAACTTGTACTAAGTGCCACGTGTCACTGTTTCCACCTTCAATCTGAAAAATATACACAGAAAACTACAATCCATCTTCTTTTTGAAACTTCTTACGGAATTACAATATGATGCTTAGATAGAAAGTTATGAAGATTTTCCCAAGGTCACCTATTTAGAATGAAATTCGGGAGTCTGCAAAAACCCTAACTTCATCGGATTATATCTCCTAAAATATAGAGAGACAAGATCTAAAATTCAGACCCGAGCTTCACCAAGCTTTCGGCTCAAATGGTTTTTAATTTTAGAGTTTGAACCTTTGTAGAAAAATGTATAGCGAAAATTCCACGATGACCTGTTTGAGATGAAATTATGGAGCTTGCAAAAACCCTAAATTTCTCAGATCATATCTTCGAAAATTAAGCGATACAATATCTGAAATTTGTACCCGAGGTTCAGACCGATTTCTTATCAAATGGGTTTTTTTTTTAGCTTCTGAAACTTCATAGCGAAAACGTTATAGCAAAAATTCCATGATGACCTGTTTGGAGCAGCGAAACCCTAGAATCCAAAGCTCTGATACCAAATGTTATGAAATAGAAAAGGAAAATCAACACCTTAGAATTCAGCCTCTTTGGGGGGGAAACCTCCTTTACATTACACAAATGAACAATTCTTGGATGATACAAATGACAAGACCTCCTTTCTATATATAGGAGTCTAAGGGGTCATAATATAATCAAAGTCGACATAACAATACTAATGTAAGGGCACGATAATAACAATAGTGGGCTTCTATGGGGCACAATAATAAAAATATGGGGACTACATGGGCACAACAATATAATAAGGGGTTTGTTCTAATAACAATAAGGGTTTACAGTAGTAGTATAGGGACCTAACAACTTTTTTCAACAACACAAATATTAGTTAATCCACATGTTTGTGGCAGGTGTTATTTCCCTCATATAAGTACCTATATTTTAGATGCATATGGTAGGACTCAATTGCATTGTTCGTGTCTTGATTAGAATGTGGAAACTTCCGATAAGCTTTTGCCCACATATTTGGAAAAGGTAATGACTAAAATTATTATCAACTAAAAGATAATGACTAAAAACATTCAATTACAGAGTAATAGTCATGATATGATGTTGCATAACACTTACATATTTTATCATTAGATAGCCAAGTGGTGTCAAAATATTTCAAAAAATGTTCCTCTTCACTAAATTCAGAAAATATTCCTGCAACAACTTTTTGTATTGACTCATCATCCTTGCATGAGTGCATGATTTTCCCTAAAGCACGTAAAATGTAGACTTTGTTTTCTTTGCCTTTAACTTTGTTTCCAACATTTTTCACCCATGCTCGATGGACGTGCCATACACATAATAGGATGGAGGAATTAGTTAGACACCTGAATGGTACAACATTAGAATAGAGTAAATTATGAATGAAATATGTTTTTCATGTTTCTTTTGTAAAAACAAATATGGTACCTTAATGCCTGAATCTCAGCAACAACATCATTTGTGATAAATTCTTTTACATTCCAATCTGGACTCTCTTTCATTCCCACTGCAAATAAAGTTGCCAACCATTTTTTAATATCATCTATGGTATTGCATGAAGAAATCACCCAAGCCACTGGGACACCATTATGATGTTTTTTCTACCATTAAGGTATAAAGTTGATACTACATTCAAAACACATTATTATAAGTATTATGTTCAACAAAAAGGGCTTCCTTTTGATCACTATAGGAATCAAAAGATTGATAATACGCACCCCATACATATTTGTACTAAATGTAGAATCCATTGACATAACATTGTTGTGTGAATGTGTCACCATCATGGAATGCATCCAATGTGTTTGTATGCCTATAGTAAATGGTATGTTTTGCACAATATCTTGTTTTTGATAGAAAAAAGAAACTATATGGAAACTAATTGTACCAACGCTCGACACTTGTTGGATCATTGTCATCCTTCATATATTCTTTTTATCTAATATTATCCTAAATGTTAGAAATATCCATCGTTGTAATTAAAGTGTCTCGACCCGCCCCTGCGAATAACTTGTGAGATTGGTTCTCCACATCAGACATTAATTTGTACCAAACCATTGTGACATTAAAACCATGTTCAATCATCCTTTTCACACTACCTCGTAAATTGAAGGACATATGTGGCACGTACTTGAACATTTGAGGTCTTTCCACTGCACTCTTTCCATGACAGAAAGCACCCGATTTATCAAAATGTCTACACTAAGTATATGTTATAATAGCATCATTTGGACACACATAAAGACGATGCATTATGAAGTGACATCTACAACCAAATTGGCTTTTTTTTTATTGATCCTTTTGAATTCTTTATATTTTCATCACGTTTGTATCTACATGTTAACTCGAGACCATATGCACACCAATAACTAAATAAGAACAATGATAAGAAATTAGAAAACATGTCTACACATTTCGACTTCATTTGAACTTGAATTAGATGTATCTAATTAATTGAACAAATAAAGACTCACATGGTATATTCGATATATGTGTTAATGCGAGCACATATAACATCCTCCACTTTTTTAGATCGATTTGTATTAACAACAAATTGAGTGGGAGCATATTCATCTGATTGCTCTCCATTTATAAAATCTTCCAGTCGACTATAAGGAATAATAGCCTCAATTCCGTTCCATTTTAGATCTTTAGTATAAAATTATATCATATCTTCTGGGTCTTCAGTGTCCAGCTCCATAGTTTCATCCCACTTTCCCATTTATAGAGAACATATAAAACTTTGAAGTATTAGGAGAACAACAAATATGACAATAAGATTTTATAAATATTTTCCTATATGTGCTTCCTCATCTACATGTGTGGCTTCTAGATATGCATGTTGATATATCTTTGTGCAATTACAAAAGTCACACATATACAAAAGTCGAAAGTGCATTTATAAAATTTAATTTCTCTATATATGTTTGCGTATCTATATGCATATACAGAAGTGCTTGCATATACAAATGGCTTCTTACATTGAAAAGAATTGGTTTTGGGGGAGTTGTTTTATGAAATAAAGGAAAATATGAGAAAAGGAAGGTGAAAGGTTAGATTGCATGAGGAGAAAATTGAAGGAAAAATAGAGGAAAATGAAGAAAATAGAGGCCTCAATGATAAAAAGGACTCTGAGGAGCAGTTCACAACCTTTTATCAGTTTAGTTTTGGAGCTCTCTATCTATTCTCTCATTATACTCTTGCACACCTAGAGTTTTCTTGCAGCACTCTTGGAGCTTCTTGGCATACTTTGGATTTGGAGAAAGAAGGCAAATGAAGTTAGGAAAGCGCAAGGGAACAGGTGGGTCAATAACTACAGATGGATTTTTTTTCATGTAATAGGTTGCACGTATGATTTCCTTAATGCATAGTAGATGCATGTGGTTTCTTGGTTACAATCTATCATTGACATGGAGGATTTCATGAATAGACAACGGTTTTAGCCTTGCCATGTCATTTCCTGGACAACCATGGTGTTGTGGGTTTTCCCATTTGTTATTTCTGATTGGTGCTCAGGTTCCTTATGGTTGTGGGTTGAGTTACTAGTTAAATGTGGGAGAAGTGGTTATACAAAATGTACCATAGGATGAATAGGGACAAGAATGCCCCTAATAGGTATGTGCATACCAGAACATTGCCCCCATTCAAAATTGTTTGGGGGTTAAAAATAAGTAGAGGGTTCCAACCAAATGGATTGTTGAAGGTAGTCGAACTAATAACACCCGAAGGGGTGATAACCGAAGGTCGAGGAGCTGATATGAAAGCAGTAAGGGCAGGACAACGTTGAACACCACCCATAATAGGTGTAGTTGGGATTCCTGGACTAGGCATATTTTGAATAGTGGGATAACCAATCAACAATGCTTAACTAGTTGTAGCTGGGGTAGGTAGCGATGGAGAGAAGGTGTCCACAAAAGACCATGAATCACAATGAATCGATGGATGGTGATGTTCTAGACAATGACCGGGATCTTGAAAGAAACTATAGATGGAATTTGCGGTGTAGCATTATCAAAATCGAAAGCCATCAAATGTGAATCGGAAGGGTCAATTGCACCTAATGTGGAAATAAGGGATTTCATTATTTGATATGTGTGTAACAGATGTTTGTTTGAAGTGGGTGAGGAGTTACAAGCTTGATTCATGATGGACTGAGAGTTGGAAGAATGTGAGGAATGTTGTAGCTAGGGAACTAAAGCTTCCATGTGACACAAAAGGTTGGTCAATACACCATTTAGTTGTTGACCCAGTAAGGGTGTGTTGAAACAGTTGTAATCGAATAAGATCATTGGTGATACTATTGGATGAACACCACGGTGAAAAGTCATGACATGGTTTCCTGGGTCTTCTCCCTACTTCCCTTCGAATTTTGGAATGCTTGAAGGGAGCTTGGTGGGCATGGATGGTCAATTTTGGTCATGTGCAACCGGGTCATTAGTTAGCTTTCTTAAATTAGGAAGGTTTAAAGAAGCTAAAAACGGGACTTGTGAGTTGTCCACCATTGAGAAACGGTTTTGGACAACTATATGAATGGGGGTTCCCTGATGAGGATGGTTACCCTGGTGAGTGCCGCGTGGACTCCCAGGAGGGGAGTTATTGGGGCTCCCTTGGGAGGCAGTGAATGGGGTACTTTGACAAGGAGGAGTTCCAAGCAAAGAATCAGTGATAAAGAAAGATCCTATAACGATAGTTGTGTGGTGTCTTTTGTGCCTAAACGGTGAGAGACCTAACACTTCTCCTAGTAATGGAGGGAGATTTAGAAAATGTCTAGATCGATAGGGAGCCATGGGGTCCGCTATTGTGTCGAGTAAAGTGTGTGCTACTTTATGTGATTGAGGGAAGGATATGATTCTGAAAGCAAATATATCACATACGTAAAAGAAATTGAAAATAAAATGATTACTTTCCCTTTAAATTTAGACTATGTGATCAATCAAACAAAAAATGGTTTTCGTTTGTTTTTTGCATATGAACAAAGATCCTATGAAGACCTATTCATCCTTGCCACTCTCAAAGTAACTAGGCCTTGCGAAGATATCTTCTGATGGGTATTGGGGCAATGTCTCGAAAGAACTAGTGATGCCTTCCAACAACCAAAGAATCAACCATGGTAACGGGTGAGGCTTTGGTGTTGCCCACACCTCCACCTATAGGGATGGATGCCATAGATTTTGGACACTAAAGTACCTTCATCCACGTCAACATTCAAGTCTTTAGCTTCTTGGTATTGAGTTACTAGTACCGAGCACGAGACGGGTCAGGTAGCCCCAAATAGTACCACATTCACTGGACCTAAGCCGAACCTCCTCTGAATTGGGTCTTTGCCATGCTCGGGTATTCTTTTATGTGGGATTATTGAAGGATTTTAGTCTCCCTAAAAAGTCAATTGCTATGTCTCAAAGAAGTAACATGACCGTGATGACTTATGGGATACCTACCCCCAATGGTCCTAACCTGAACTATAAATTCTTTAGTGGCCCCTGTGGGGAATTTAGTTCGTCCAACTTATGGTAGATTTTAAAAGGTCTTGCTTTTCTTTAGGGTGTGAGATGTAGGCTAAAATAAACTAAGTATCAAAAGCTCCAGAAACTGGATAAGTTCTAATACAAATCTTACAGAAGCTTAGTGTGTGATGTGTAACTGTGTTCAAGTGAGCATGCAAAGTGTGATAAGATGTGGATATTCGGTGATCCATTATAATATCCTCCTAAGTACACTAGATTTAAATGTTCCTTGCTTGAAAAAGAAATGATGTCCGGATAATGGCCGCTTACTCTTTCTCCTATTACACTATGTGTGACTAAAGGGAGGTGGAAAACACAAGTGCATTAAGAAGACTTTCATATGCTAGCCCAGGTTCACCTATAAGACACAGGGGACACATAGATTACTTACTTTATGTAGTGACACTTGACCCTAGTCCCAAAACTAATGAAATGAGGAAATGCTTTGGTTAGTAACAAGATTTGTGGATGATATGCCACTTACTCCTTTACTAATTAAGCCATGTGATTTGCAAAAACTAACAAAATAGATTGAAAAATATGTGTGGAATTTGACCACTTACTTTTCCCCCTAATTAAGTTGTAAGAATTTGCAAATAAAAAACAAAAAAGGATAATCTAATTGCCCCACTAATTGTTATTAGTATAGTAATTAAGTAATCTAAATTGACTGGGAAAAAATTGCAAAGGTGAAGGCAATTCACTAAAGCCTACCAATGTCTTCAACTAGAAAATATTCACTTGTGGATTTTGTTGGATGACTTTGGGCATCTTTTGGATTTTACAAATATGTATACAATTTTCAAGTGTTAACATACATAAGATGGATTTTGTATATGCACACCTTTTGTATATCCATGCATATATGACAATCTCCAGATATGTACAACTTCCGTATATGCGCATCTCTTTTGTATATGTGTAACTTCCGTATATACACATCTATTTCGTATATATCTACTGTATATGTGAATCTATTATTGATCCGAATCAGATCATTATATTGTTTTTCATCCATCTCGATGCATTTGGAGTGGAAAAAGTGGAGGAATCAGCTCACGGGACTGTTTTTATTGGCGGGACCCAGTTTGGAAAAACGGGGTTTGAAACCTTACGAGAGCATTTTGAGGCATGAAATGATGATTTTTGGGGGAGAAACTTTGTCTCTTAAGTGAGGCAATTTTTCATGCTATTCGACACACATAGAGCTTTCCAATGGCATAAGAATCGCATCAATCGAAGTCCGTATGCAAAAGTTATGCCACTCAGAAGTTGACCTTCCTGTTTTCACACCTATAGTTCAGGAGGATGCCGCGTTAGCCCCATTATTCATAGAAAAGGGGCTAGCCAGGTGTTTGTGATGTAAAAGACTTTAGAATAGTCTATTTTGTAACTCTAGTTTATAGTTGATGTAGTCAAAATTAACCACTAGTAGGCTATCGGGCTGTGTTATAACCACTAGGAGGTAGAGACATTCCATTCTTTAGAGAGAATTTTGTTCCATAATGGAGAAAAGATAGCTAGGAGAGGTAGGAGGTAGAGCACACAGAGAGGATTTATGCATTATAGCAACCCACTATACACAAACATTACTTATTTGTATCTGTAGCCATATTTCCAGACAGAGAAAGAGAGCGAAACGACCTCACCTTCCAGTTGGGTTTCCCCCCGAAAGGGTTTCCCAAAGAGCATATCTTGTGTGTTATGTGTCTGTGAGCTTATTTTGTTATTCTCTACTTTTATGCTTGATTTACTTTTACATGCATGCACTAATTATAGTTAATTTTACAAATTCAAAAATTAAATAAAACTGTAATAATGTAGAATCTCAGATTTTTAATATAATATTATCCGATTTATTGTGACGAACTGTCCAGTGGAATATCCACAGTAGTTTACAGATCATTTGATATCATAGCGGGTTGATTTTGAGTATTTTGTGGAGATTGCAAGGATCTAGATTGGTGAGGCTGAAAATCATAAAACCCTAATCAAGGGAGACGAATCTGTAAATGAACCTCGTGATCTTGTAGAGGTGAGGTTTTTGCAACTCGAAGAACAAGTCACAGATATAAACCGCAATGTAAACCTCCTCATGGCGGCCCTATGCAATAAGTTGGGGATATTTGCATAAGAAGGGGGTTTGAATGCAAAGGAAAAATCAGAAGGGGGATCGGGAGATCGGGAAGACATAGATAACCAACCAAAGAAATAACCCGAAAAAGATTAACCCAGTTCGAGTGCCGTGAACTAATCCCTGTTTAAAGTGGAAGAAAAAGTCGATATTAAGCCATACCATGATGATATTGATGCTTTGAAGCTGAGCCGCTGGTTGTAGCAACTGAAAGTTTATTTCAGTGTCCATCTGATCAAGGAAGGGAAAAATATATCATTTGCGTTGTTGAAATTGGAGGGCCATGCACTGACTTGGTGGGAAAGCCACACGGAAACCCTGAGGTTGGAGGGAGAACCTCTAGTGACCAAGTGGGAGGATTTAAAAACCATCATTAAATCACAGTTTTATCCCACTGGGTACGTGGAAGACCAGTGGATCCAATGGCATTACTTCAGGCAAATGTCGGGCCAAAGCGTGCACGAGTACACCATAGAATTCAGAAAGATGGATATAATGTTGGGCATCTCTCTAAAGAACCCATATGTGCTCCTCAAGTATTTGGGGGGTCTGCACCGCCATTTGCGTAAGCAAGTGATGTCTTTCAATCCCAAAATGGTGGACGAAGCTTGTGTACAGGTACAATACCTGGAGAACGTAGGTATGAAAAGAGCGCAATCAAGTGGATTTAACCAAAAGGAGAAACAGGACGCTTCTAAGGAGGGGAAGAAGAAACAAAAAGGGGGAAAACATAAAAAGATGGCAGCCATAACACACCAGTGCAAAGATCCTAGCAACCACTAAAACCACTGTGTCTAGTCAATTTAACATCTTAAATTCCTCTACATAAATTATCAATCCGGGTATCGTAAACTGATGAAGTGTGGTGCACCATATGTGCTTAGTTAACATTTTTCTTACTTCGTTGCTTTATAGATTTTATTTTGTTTTGGGGTTTTGTTCTTTTTGATCTCCTAAAGTATCTAATGAAAATGGAAATCCTATTCTAAGGTCTTAAGAATACTTTTAAAGGTCAAGTATGGATGTAGATTTCAAGACAAAGTCTATGTCCCTAATGGTAACTTCCAAAACTTAGCACTTCAAAAGATCTTAAAACATGTTATTGATGGAATTAGTACTTAAACAAAAGTGTAAGTATGCAGCTACTTCAATCAAGCAAAAGATGAAATACTGATCATGAAATCACTATCTTTGCTGCTTGTCTAAATACAGAAATAAAAGTTAAGCTATTGCACTCAAAGAAATAAAAAATTGCAAGTAAAGTAAAACTAAAATCAAATTACACATTCATAATTCGATCCCTTGCCATTAGTCCCGCTATGGATTTCAGAGGTAATCGTCAATGATATGAGCAATTTAATATCTAATTGCAAAAAAGTAAAACTAAAATCAGATCACATCAATTCATAGTCTGACCCCTCGCCATTAGTCCCGCTATGGATTTCGGAGGTAATCATCAACAACTTGAGCAATATGATATCTAAACGAACTAACAAAGCAAATGAATAAGACTGAAATCAAAGCATAACTGAAATTGAAAAGCTAAAAAAAAACAAAGTCAACAGAGAGGTAAATCTCATGTCACTATTTGATGCAAAAACATGTAAAGAAAAAAACTAATCTACAATCAACCAGTTGGACACACTTACATGAATTAAAATTGCATGAATGGAAAATCTAATCTATCAAACTTGAAAGCAATCAAATGACAATGAAATTAAAGAAAAATTACAAAATGAAATCTACTCTACCTTACATTCTAATATGCTCCATGACATCTACTTCACATCTCCTTCCATGTTGAGAACATCAAAGCTTTATTCAAATTCTTCAAAATTACAAAGTACAACAAAGCTCTCCAAAGCTTTCAAAAGCCATCAAGGAAGAACTATAAACTCCAAGCTAAGCTCTAAACTCTAAGCTAACAAACTAACAAATGAAGGAGAGAGATCTCCTATTTATACAAAAAGATGAGAACCATCTCATTAATGAGAGTCCATGAATCTCTCTCTCTACCTCTAGAGTCCTAATCAAAATAGGAACTGATAAGACACATGTCTTCTTAGAGTTACTATACAATTAGGATATGTGACACATATCCTCATGATCCCATGATTCTTTCCACTCAAATTCGAATTTGGCTTTAGAGTGCCACAGAGTGCCACATAAGGGTCTTCTAGAAGCCTCCTTTCAACCTACACATGTCAACAATCTCAACCCATTTGTTAGGTATAAGCATATGCACATTATTTTCTAATTTTTAACCACAAATTCACTTAAAAGACTTAGAATTAATAAAAATTGGAAAAACATAAATGTGGCCCAATGATAATGAAAGTGGGATGAATGTGGTGACATAGTAGTGAAATGGAGGTGATATAATGGACATAATAGTGAAAGTGTAATGGAAATGAATGACATTTTCAAGACCCAACACACTGCAACATTGATGGCCATACAGAGGAGAAGCGTTGGAAATTTCATCCAAAGCTAAAACCGAAGAACAAGAAGAAATATAATAAGAAGAAGAATCTCATGGCCACTGATTCAAGATACCAAGTTGAAAGCAGCTCAGATGTGGATGAGAAGATCTTTTGTACGTCGGTGTAGAAGGAGGTGAATCTGAGTAGCCTTCAGCAACAGGAAGAGAAAGAAATGACCAAACTCTTCCATGTAAATATACAGGTCAAGAAGAAGAAGATTGATGCTTTATTTGACTCAGGATCGCAGGAAAATCTCATTGCAACAGATCTAGTCAAGAAGTTGGGGCTTGAAGTTCGTGATCATCCAAACCCATATCCACTGGGATGGGTATAGAAGGATGCAGAGCTGGAGGTAACAAAACAATGTAAAATTAGATTTGCTATTAGTACTAATTTTATTGATGAAGTAGATCTAGATGTGGTTCCCCTTGCTGTATGTGGAGTTGTGTTTGGGAGTTCATACATGTACATGTGTGCTGCAATATTCATGAGGAGAGATCACCAGTATTGGCTCATCAAGGATGGAAAATCATTCATCATCAATATGCACACATGCTAGTCAAAAATTTCACTGGTAAGTGCCAACCAAGCCAAGAAATTGATTAGTTCCAGCAAGAAGTATGTTTTATTATTTTTAAGGGAAAATCAGTCTATAGAGGATTCAATAAGAGGAAAGGCATCCCTAGAGGGGTGTAATAAAAAACAAAAAAAAACAATTGGAGGAGTTGTTACATAAACAACAATTCGATCGAGTACATCACCATGTGGGTCACCCATCATCATTGTGCTAAAGAAGGATGAGACTTGGCGGACGTGCATAGATTACAGAGCATTGAATAAAATCATGCTCAAGAACATATACCCCATGCCTAGGATAGATGATTTGCTAGATTAGTTGTAGGAAGCAAAGTATTTCACCAAGCTGGACGTGAAGTCCGAATATCTCTAGGTTTAAGTCAAAGAAGAAGATACATGGAAGACCGCCTTCAAAACCCGGAATGGTTCGTATGAGTGGTTAATTATGCCATTTGGCCTATGTAAAGCACCAGCTACATTTTTTAGATTAATGAATGATGTACTGCACCCTTTTATAGATTCATTTGTTATTGTCTATTTGGATGATATACTGGTATATAGTGTTACCTAGGAGGAACATATTTTACATTTGACGCAGGTGTTGGAAACAATTGAAGAAACACCAGCTACTGCAAATCTCAAGAAGTGTGACTTTGTGCAACAGTCCTTGGTGTATATGGGATATGTGATTGGTGGAGGATAATTGAAGATAGATCCTTCCAAGATGGAGGCCATCATGAAATGAATGGTGCCTACTAATGTTATTGAGGTTAGGAGTTTCATTGGAGAAATCAGTACCTGAGGAAATTCATAGCCTTGTTTTCAGCGGTATCATCACCACTCTATGTTATAACAACAAGTGGCAAGATTTTCCAGTGGGGAAAAGGGTAGCAGAAGGCTTTCGATGAGTTAAAGAATAAGATCAATGAGGCACTAGTTTTGGCATTACCAAACTTGTAATGACCCTTTGAAGTGGAGACAGATGCGAGTGGGTATGCTATGGGAGTTGTCTTGATGGAAGGAGGAAGGCCTGTTTGCTACCATTATGAAGTATTTCACGGGCCAATTCTTAACTACCCTACCTATGATAAGGATTTCTATGCCATGGTGCAAGCTGTGAAGGAGTGGAAGCATTATCTTATGGGAAAGGAGACAATAATCGACAGGCCCAAAATAAGATACAACAGACCAAGCACAACAAGTGGATGGGGTTTTTACAATAGTTTCATTTGGTGATCAAGTATAATAAGGGAAGCACAAACAAGTTGGCCGATATGCTTTCAAGGCCACCCACATAAAAGATTACAGCTTTGGGGACTCTTATGCACATGGAGCCATTCACCCATGATGCATATAGAGAGGCATATTTAGAAGATGAGGACTTCAAGGAGGTATATCAGCAGTTGCAGAGTCAAAGTTATGTGTACGATGGCGATAACACCGTTGATTACCATCTCCAGGATGGGTTACTCTATAGGCTGGATAAGCTATGTGTTCCTAAAGATGAGAATTTGCAGCTGATTAGAGAGGGTCACACCTCTAAGGTTGCAGGGCACTTTGGTGTAGGGAAGACCGTGACTAAGTTGTAGAGGTATGTGTATTAGCCCAAGATGCAAGAACAAGTAACTAGGTTCATAAGAGGATGCATGCTTTGTTGTACCAACAATCATAGCAACTAGAAACAGGGTATGTATGATCCCTTACCTATGCCTACTCATCCTTGGGAAAACATTTCCATGGACTTTGTGGGAGGTTCGCTGACAACGAGCAAGGGACATGACTACCTGTTCGTGGTAGTTGACAGGTTCAACAAGATGTGTGTTTTGATGCCATGTAAAAAGACCATCAGCGGATAAGAAGCAACAAACTTGTTCTTTGGACAGGTCTGGGTACACTTTGGGATACCAAGGAGCATCATTTCAGATAGGGATACAAGATTTCTCAGTGCATTATGGACTACATTATGGGAGAATATGGGCACAAAGTTGAATAGATCTACAACATTCCATCCACAGACAGATGGGAAGACAGAAGTAGTCAATAGGACTTTGATGCAGCTTCTGAGGGGTTACAACTAGAAGCATCTGAAGACCTGTGATGAAAATTTGATATTTATACAACATTCTTATGATAGATCAGTCCACACTTCTATAGGAAATTCCCCATTTGAAACTTTTTTTGGGTATTTTCTACCTTCACCTTTGGATATTGCATATGGGAAACAAGGAGTGAAGGAAGACATTACAAGAGATGCTTCGAGGGCTGAAAAAATTATAGAGAAGATCAGGCAAATCCATCTACAGGTACATTAAACACTGCAAAAGTCATAAGTGAAGTATAAGGCCAGGCATGATCAACACAGAACAGAGAAATCATTCAAGGTGGGAGACAGAGTATGGCTACAGTTAAACAAGGAGAGGTTTTAGGGGCCTGGTAAGAAAATCAAGGCTCTAAGGTATGGTCCCTTTGAGATACTGGAAAAGGTGGGTGATAATGCATATCGACTCAGTTTACCACCATATATGCACATTTACTCAATTGTAAATGTGGAGAATTTGAAACTCTATGAGCCTTACATGCTAGATCAGGAAGAGGAACATATCCTACCTTCTGTGGAGGATTTGGCACTAGATGCTCAGGTAAAGTTGACAGAAGATACAGTTTTGCAGAAGAGGTCCAGAACTACAAGACAAGGGCAACAAGACCTTTGGTAGATTGGGTTGAAGGGACAACTTCCAGGCAAAGCTAAATGGTACACCAAAGAGAAGGTGGAGGAAAATTTTCCTCGCATCATTCAGTAAAAGATTTTGGGGACCAAAAGACTCCCAAAATGGGGATGTGTGATATGAATTGGATGATTATATTGTTTTTCATCCATATCGATGAATTTGGAGTGGAAAAAGTGGAGGAATCAACTCACAGGACCGTTTTTACTGGCATGACCCAATTTGACAAAACAAGGTTTGAAACCTTCGAGGAGCATTTTGAGGCATTAAATGTTAGGCCCCTATACTACTAGTGTAACCCCTTATTGTTATTAGTAAAACCCACTTATTATATTGATGTACCCATGTAGTGCCCATATTGTTACTAATGTGCCCCATAGAAGCCCACTATTGTTATTATTGTGCCCTTACATTATTATTGTTATGTCGGCTCTGATTATGTTATGACCCCTTAGACTCCTATATATAGAAAGGAGGTCTTTTCATTTGTATCATCCAAGAATTGTTCATTTATGTAATGTAAATGAGGTTGCCCCTTCGAAGAGGCTGAATTCTAAGGCGTTGACCTATATTTTCTTAAGCTGGTTTCATAACATTTGGTATCAGAGCTTTGGATTCTAGGGTTTCGCTGCTCCAAACAGGTCATCGTAGCATTTTCGCTATAGCTTTTTTTTTTTTTTTTTTTTTTGTGACGTTTCAGAAGTCGCAAAAAAAACCCATTTGAGAATAAATCATGCTGAACCTTGGGCTCGAATTTCAGAGCTTTTCGTGCAATATTTGCGGAGATATGATCTGAGGAAGTTGGTCTTTTTGCAGACTCCTGAATTACATTCAAAACAGGTGACCTGGGGAAAATCGTCATAACTTTCTCTCTAGGGATTGGATTGAAATTTCGTAAGAAGGTACAGAAAGAGGACGAACTGTAGTTTCTTATATATCTTTTTCAGAGCCAAAGGTTGAAAAATTGACACGTGGAACTTCATACAAGTTCGCTCTTCTGGAAAGGTCTATAATCAGGTCATCTTGGGAGATTGTGCATAACTCTTTTTTGGAGAATCTTATTTGGATCAGACTGGTGGTATTGGAAAGAGGACACAGAGGGCTACTACAGGTAGCAATTTCAGAACTTAAATATCCGCAAGTACAGAGTTACAGTCGTTTCAAGATCAAGGTCCTAAAATCAAGAAAAAGCAAGATGAGGAAGTTTGATGGCAAGGATTCGGTAAATTGGATACTTCAGATGGAGCAATATTTTGATCTACATGGTGTACCACTGTTACAAAAGGTATGTATTGCATCTTCATATTTAGAACCGGATCAATTTTTATGGTATAAAGGGCTTTGTTCTCGTAAACAACTTGTTACGTGGTCAATTCTCACGGAGGACATGATAGCACATTATGAGGATACAAAGAGAAACACCTTCTTTAGAGAAACACCACAACAATTGGGAAAGAGTAAAAGGGCTTTGTGACATATTTGAAAGTAAAATTATGGCAACAGGAAATTCTACCCCTCACAACTTTAAAGATGGACGTGTTGTTTCTCCTAGCCTTCCACAACCTACAAGGGTTACACCACAACAATTGGAAGAAAAAAGAGAAAAAGGGCTTTGTTACAATTGTGAAAGAAAATGCACTAAAGGTCATAAGTGTGCTGAGAAGAAATTATTTTACATAGAGTATGAAGAGGAGAAAGAAAATGATCAAGAAACATCAAAAGAAGAGGATATATGCCAAGAACCAACCCCAGAGAAAGAAGAAATGAATCAGAACATATCTTGTAAACTATTGGAAAGAATGACCACTCCTCAAACTATCAAGATAGAAGGACATATCAAGAAGAAAAATGTTCAAGAAGTGAAAGATCACATCGAGCGTCAAGAAGTGAATCCGACCATATCTTGTAAAGGATTGGAAGAAATTACCACTCCTCAAACTCTAAAGAAAGAAGGACATATCAAGAAGAAAAAGGTTCAAGCAGTGAAAGATCACATCGAGCATCAACAACAAGTTCTCCAACTTTTAAAGGATAACGTCACTTCGGTGCAAAATCAAATGAAAAAACAGGTAGATCAACATCATAGTGAAAAATGTTTTGATGTAGGCGACTGGGTATTTTTACTGCTACATCTAAAGCAAGCTATTTATGAGAAGGAAATGTTGGCAATACTACACGCACTTAAAAAATGGCAACGTTACCGAATGGGAAGACTCTTCAAGGATGAGGATGTGGAAGCATTGCTTTGTGCTATTTCTATTATCCAACTAGATTGGATAAACGAAGCAAGGGATCAATGGAAGAAGGACATAGAAATATGGCCACTTATTCAAAAGTTGCAAAAGATCCCAATTCAAACAATATTGCCAGATATTGAAAAGGAAGGAAAAATCATATTGGAACCTGGAGCAGTCATAGAAACAAGAACCCGACAGCTACGAAATCGATCAATTTCAGAGTATCTCATCAAGTGGAAGAACTTACCCACTAAAGATTCCACATGGGAGGACAAGAATTTTATACAGAAGCATCAAGAACTACTCAAGCATTGAGGACAACGCTTTTTGAATGAGAGGGGCATGTTAGACCCCTATACTACTAGTGTAACCCCTTATTGTTATTAGTAAAACCCACTTATTATATTGATGTACCCATGTAGTGCCTATATTGTTACTAATGTGCCCCATAGAAGCCCACTATTGTTATTATTGTGCCCTTACATTATTATTGTTATGTCGGCTCTGATTATGTTATGACCCCTTAGACTCCTATATATAGAAAGGAGGTCTTTTCATTTGTATCATCCAAGAATTGTTCATTTATGTAATGTAAAGGAGGTTGCCCCCTCGAAGAGGCTGAATTCTAAGGCGTTGACCTATCTTTTCTTGAGCTGGTTTCATAACATTAAACGAAGTTTTGGGGGGGTAAAGCTTTACCTCTTAATTGCAATTCCTTTTCATGCTATTCTACACACAGATATATTTCTAAAGGTGCAAGAATCGCGTCAATCGGAGTCCGTGTGTAAAAGTTATGTCACTCAAAAGTTAACCTTCCTGTTTTCACACCTATAATTCGAGAGGATGCCACGTCAGCCCCATTATTCATGGAAAATGGGATAGCCACGTGTTTGTGATGTAGAAGACTCTAGAAGAGTTTATTTTGTAACTCTAGTTAAGAGTTGATGTAGTCAAAATTAACCACTAGTAGGCTATCAGGTTGTGTTATAATTAGGCCACTAGGAGGTAGAGACATTCCATTCTTTAGAGAGAATTTTGTTCCATAATGGAGCAAAGATAGCTAAGAGAGATAGGAGGTAGAGCACACAGAGAGGATATGTGCACTGTAGTAGCCCACGGGCCACATACATGACTTCTTTGTATTTGCAGCCATATTTCCAGACAGAGAAAGAGAGCGTAGCGACCTCACCTTCCAGCTGGGTTTTCTCCCGAAAGGGTTTCCTAGAGAGCATATATTGTATATTATGTGTCTGTGAGCTTATTTTTTCGTTCTCTACTTTTTGTTTGATTTACTTTTACATGCATGCACTAATTATAGTTAATTTTACAGATCAAGAAATTAAATAAAACTGTAGTAGTGTAGAATCTAAAATTTTTAATATAATATTATCAGATCTGTTGTGACGAACTGTCCAGTGGAATATCCACGACAATTTACGGATCAATTATATATGCACAACTTCCAAATATACACATATACGGAGAAAAAAATGCACATATAATGAATACGTGCATATATGGAAGATATACACATATACAGGAGTTACACATATACGAAAGATGTGCACATCTTTTGTATCACATATCTTCTGTATATGTGTAACTTCCATATATGTGCATATATTTTGTACATGCACAACTTTCATATATATGCATATATGGAAGATATGCGCATATATGGAAGTTGCAGATATACAGAAGCTACATATATACGGAGGTTGAAGTTGTGCATAACTTCTGTATATGCATAGCTTCCGTATATGCACATATATGAAAGTTTCACATGTACGGTAGATACACATATACAAACGTTGTGCATATATGGAAAATATGCATATACGTAATTTATAGACAACTTTAGCTACTGTATGTATGCAACTTCCATATATGCACAATTTCCGTTTATGTGCAATTTTTGTATATATGCAACTTCTGTATATAGATGCTGAATTTTTGCTCAATTTCCATATATGCACATGTCTTTCGTATATGCGAAACTTCTCTATATTCACATATCTTCTATATAAGTGCAACTTCCGTATATATGCATATCTTCCTTATATCCATGTATATATGGAAGCGTGCATATACTAAATACATAACATGTGCATATCTTCAGTATATGAACAACTTCAATATATGTGATATATTTTGTATATGCACATATCTTCTATATATGTGCATATCTTCCGTATATGTGCAACTTTCGTATATGCACATACACATAAGTTGTGCATAACTTTCCTAACATGCATATAAGACGGTCTCCAGATATGCACAACTTTCGTATATGCACATCAATTGTATCTGCACAACTTCCAAATATGCACATATATGAAAGAAATGCACATACGGAAGATATACGCATATAACTTCTATATATGTGCATATCCATTTGCGCGTATATGGAAGATATGCACATATACAGAAGATGAATACATACAGAAGTTGCGCCTATATAAAGACTGAATTTTTGCATATTTCCATATATGCACATATCTTCCGTATATGCAAAATTTCTCTATGTACACATATCTTCTGTATATGTGTAACTTCTGTATATACGCATAACCTCCATGTATTTGCAACTTCAGTATATGCAACTTTTGTATATATTGATTTATTATATATGTGTAACTTCCTTATATTTGCATACATTATGTATATGCACATCTTCTATATATGTGCATCATATACAAAACATATGCGCAAATATAAAAAATGTGGTTATACAAATGATATGTGCATATACATAATACATGCACATATACGAAAGATGTGCGCATATGAAAGTCGCACAACTTCTATATATGTGCATATTTTGTATTGCATATCTTCCTTATATGCACAACTTTTGTATATGTGTATATACAGAAGTTGCACACATATGGAAGACATGTGCATAAGTAAATTGTGTATATATGGAGGTTGAAGTTGTGTATAGATATGTGCATATACGAAGGTTTCGCATATATGGAAGATATGCATGTAGCAGAAAATGTATATATACGAAAGTCGCACAAATTTTATATATGTGCATCCTCTGTATCACATATTTTCCATATATGCACATATATGGAAGTTGCACATACATGAAAATTGTGTATATATGGAAGTTGTGTATACGGACATTGTGCATAGACAAAAATTGCACATATATGAAAGTTGTGTATACAGAAATTGTGCATATACGGAAATTCCGTATATATGGAGGATATGTGCAAATACGAAATATATGTGCATATATGGAAGTTGTGTATATACATAACATTTATTTGAACATCATATATGAAATTAGTTGAATCACATATCCTTCTCTACTTTTTGAGCACTAAGTCACTTTCAGTGCTACTTTGGGCCTTAAGTCACTTTCAGTGCTAAGGGAATTACCAAGAACATATGGTAAGAGAGGCCTATTCGAACTTACCATGGTAAGGATAATATTAAAAGGGCATTATCAGAACACATGGTAAAGATAGTATTAAAAACACTATTACTTCCTAATTTAAGGATAAGTTGTGGGATGACAAGGTGTTAGAGGGAAAAAAGAAGTTAAGGTATTATAAGGAGGTGATTCACCCCACTCTTACTAAGTAGAACTATCTTTCTGTCTTGATCAGAGCTAAGAAGAAAATGAACATTGCAAATATAGCTAATTTTCATAAAATTTAGAGTGAAACTGAGCGTTGTTCTATTCTCAAAACACCTTGGGACGAAAGAATTTTCCCCCTTTGCGATACTAATATAGTTGAAGATGGAAAACACTTTCTCTTGGATTACGAGACTCTTACTCACATTAGTTTTCCTTCTCAAAACATTTTCCACACTACCAACTTTCTGGATTTGTTAAGTTAGCAAACCTATAGTGATCTCAGAACGCTTCTCTCCCTTCTTTTTTACCATAGAAATAAAATATTAAAGAGTTAGTTAATCATTTTATTTCTTAAGGTCCAATAAACAATATTGGTTTTACTAGAAAATAACCACCACTATCATCATCCTTAATAATCATAATATAAAATGAGTTATTTTAAATTTTTTAAATATATGATAAAAATTATATTATATATAAAAAATATTTATTAAAAATAATGACTATTTCTAAATTAAATCATATAATTTAAATTATGGTTATAGACCAAAATAATGGTGGTATGTATTCAGATATTTTTTTTTTTCTCTGCAAATGTTAATTCTACTAACTGTAAAATAAAGTAAAAAGACAAGGGGGTGAGGCCTCGGGGACCATCTTCCGAGAGCACTCAGAACAACAAAAACTGTCCTATATGAAGGAGAACCAGTTACATAAGCAGGAGTGCAGATATAGACATCAGGAATTAACCAAGATAACATGAAGTAGAGGTGGTATAACTAGTTGTCTAGAGCGTTTGACCAGAGAGCTAGCCCAAGACAATGCTCAAAATTCCAGATGAACTTTACATTGCCGCATATCATGGAGAGAAGTAAGACATCCATAACCGCCTGTTTGAAGAGGCCGAACCAAAACCGCATCCAAAACCAAAATGGAGTGGGCCCAGATGGCCTCAAATTGCTGTGTCCTCATTCTGAGGTTCCTCCACCATCTGGCAAGCAGTGTCCTCCCAATCATCACTACAACCTACATTTTCGTTGCCTGGGTGCCTCTGCAGGGGACGCGAGTCACTATCATTTTCTTCCACGTTCCTTTGGCCCGCGGCATCTGGAGGCAGAGAGGTGCTGGGAGCGTCGCTTCTCTCAAGCCTCTCCCCCTTACCTTTCTCCAGAGTTTCCCCTGCCATTACCTGCAAGTTGCTATGACTGCCGGCCTCTCTGAAAGCTTCCTGGGGGGACTCAGACATCATACAAACCCGAATTGGAGCCGACGATTCTTCTTCAGAGAAGAGAATAGTGAAATTGACAGTGATTACTGGCCTATTAAGATTGCTCTGGAAAGTAAAATGATTGGTCTGAAACCCATGATACGGAGAAGGTCTGCGAGCAGGATTCACAGAACGGGCTGCCTGTGGTCTACCACGCCCTCCACGACTCCCCCGAGACGGCTTCTTCCATGTATTCAGATATTAAAATACACATCGATTTAAATTATCGTTTTAAAAAATGAGCATTTTAAGTTTTTTTCTCTCTCGCACATATATATTGCTAATAAAAAAGTAAAATATTATTTTTTTTTAAATTATTTAATATAAATTTATTTCATTATAAATATTTTATTATACCTATTACATAATGTTTAAAAAATTATTTTATTTTTTCAACATTTTAAAATTTAATTAACATTTTTTACTTGGTATTAAAAAATATATTAATTTTTTTGTTTAAATCATTCAAAAACTCTATTGGAAATATTTTTAACTTCTAAAAAACATTTCAATATAAATTTATTATTATATAATAAAAAAATAGAGAAAAAATATAATATTGTTTTTAAACATAATATAAATTTATGTTAAACTAATAAGTTAATATGAAATAATATTAACATATTATTTTCTTTCTCTTTTTAGATTATAAAAATAATATATTAATTTTTTTTAATTGATTTCTTATTATTTTAAATGTTCAATAGATTATATTAATCTTATCCATCATCATCATTATACACATTACCTCATATTTAAAAATAATAATATTAATTATTACTAATAAAAGTTGAAAATTTAAATATTGAAAATTTTAACGATTTCAAATTGGAATTTGAAAATGATAATACTTTGTTTAAAAAAAACAATTTAAAACTCCATCTTAAATATTTTTAGATTTAAAAAAATATTTTAATAAAACAATATTATTATTATAAATTATTACCTAATAAAAAAATATTGAAAAATATAATATTATATAATGTTTTATTATGCATATTACATGATGTTTAAAAATATATATATTTTTTATTTTTTTAACATGTGAAAATTTAGTTACAATTAATAAACTTGGAAACTTTAAACATTTTAAATTGAAATTTAAAATTTTGATATTTTATCTTTCAAAAATAATCCAAAATTCCAATTTATTTTATTATTAAATTAAATTTTAAAATATTTATTAATATTAAATAGATGTAAAGCTATAATGTTTATATAGCAATATTAATACAGTTGAGTATAACATCATATTAATATAGTTATTTTTTTTGTTTGTGTGAAAGAGAGATTAGAGGAATCACCAACTCGGCAAGTTAACCTCTAGTTGAGAATTGGGTAGGTAAGACATCAACACCATTTCCAACAGTTGATCATGGCACAAGGAGTGCCTTAATAAGTGCACCCATTCAGTGACTTTTCTATACCTTGTAGTTAATATCAATGTAATTAGTTAAATTGAAATTAATTATTTTTTTCTTTAATAAATTAACAACATATCTGTAAATTAGATAACAAACTTATTCACCAAAAATTTATAATTGACAAAAACACATATTTGATTTTAACTAATTATAATTCATTTAATAAAAAACCAAAATCAATTTGAAATTTGCCATTCATTCAAAATCTATCAATTTACTTACACAAACAAAATTTAATTACACTAAACAAAACTCTATCCAAATCTATAAATTTACTTAAATTAAATTAAATTAAATGAAAATAAAAAGATATTAAATATTTACTTCAATTAAATATCCATAATTTTTTTTTAAAATATCCTCGTCTCCCAACAATTTAAATCAAAATGCATGTATATAGAAATTCCTCTATGTAAACCATATGTTTATCATTCCTATTAAAGAAAACAAAACAAAATTAAAAAAATAATAGTACTAAATTAGAATATTGATTAATTTAAACTTGGAACTAAATAATCAAATTAAAACTAAAATTAATTTAAACTTATAATAAAATTAAACTAAATCTATATTTGAAACCAATCTATTTTAGGTCTCATTAGGTCTAGGGTTTTGTCAATAAGGTCTTGTAAACTCTCAATAATGGTCAGCAGGCACATGAGGAGGTCAAATAAAGTCTCAACAACAAAAATTTCAATAATCACAACCTTGATTGATTTTTCCTCAAAACCCTGTTTTGAGGAAAAACAGAGCTTTTATGTTTTATGAGCAAATTTTTATGTAATTTCATTTTTTCTATATGTAATAATTCTGATATGCAGCCCTGGTCACCTTGCCAAGCCCTTGCACTCCAGTTCCTGCAAAAGAATCAAAAGTTCAAAGCATTTAGTCCATCAAAGGAAAAAAGTAAGACAAACTGCCCAAAACAGAGTTTTAAAAAACAAGTGAAAGACAAACATTAGGAAAGTGGGTTTTCATAAGTGAAAAATTAAAACCATTGGTATATAAAGTTTTTTCATGTCAAAGAAGCTCATTTGTATGCCAAAGGAGAGGAGAGCAAGTGCAAATTGTGTTTTCGAGCCTAAGGAGCGATTTTGCATTCAAACTGTCAAAATTTCAAGGCGCGGCGCACCTGGCCTGCGCGGCGCACACAGAGCACAGTTTACATTGAAATTTCTAACTGGCGCGACGCACCAGAGAGGCGCGGCACACCTGTGAGTGGGTGCAGCGCACCAGTCTTTAAGGCTCGAAATTCATCCAGATCTTCCTCTAAAGCTTCAAAATCATAAATTCCTCATTTCACAAGTAAGTCAACACCTCCATATGGCCAATGTATGAGTTCCCTTTAGTGTTTATGGTGTTTCAATAGGGAAAAAATTAAACCCTAGTTCCTTGCACAGTTAGTTGAAAAAAGCTGCATAGGGTTTGCAAATTATTGTTTTTGCTGTCTAAATCCCACCCCTACCATTTTCACTCCCTCACTACATTTCATTCACCTTTTTTATCCTTCCATTTTCCACTTACACTTACCTATTCCCCCTATCCCTAAAACTAATAACCCTAATCCCTAACTTCACTTCTCCCAAACCCTAGTCAATATTCCTAAACCCTAAATATCATTCACCAAACCCTTCCAGTTCCACTAACACTACAAGCAGCATCCCAAACCCCCTATTCACAGTCCCTTCACAGTCCTTATCATCAATCCCTATTGTTTAGCAACAAATACCTATTGACACTATAAAATCTCTTCATACTCATCTAAGAAAAATCAAGCATTGGCAAACATGGAGTCAGATTCATCTTATGACAGAAATGAGGAAACAGTCAGTGACTCCTCCAAAGAAATTCATGCACCAAGGAGACCTCACAAGAGTGGAAAACATAACCGGGAGGAGCCTACTACACTTACTGAGCTATTGGCTTGCCCTCTTGCTATAACATGCTTCCAACATCAATCTTGTTACCAATTTTGTGAGATGGTGGAAAGAGTCAAATACCACCATGAGCTTGCCAGACTTTTTGTGCTACATCTTCACAATGGCCAGGTCAATTTGGCAGGTGTGACATTCACCTTGACACCTGAGACTATAGCTCAAGCAATCGGCATTCCAAATGTGGGTGAGCAGTGGAATAAGGGACATCTGGTGGACAGAGATCATTATGAGCCTTATATCAAGGCTGGTTTTCAGAGGCATGTCAGTAGGGTCTTCCCTTTCAGGTACCTACAGGACACATATGCTCCCCTTATGAAACTCATTATCAAATATTTTAGCTGTGAAGGCAGATTTTCTCGCCTATACACCTATCATATCAGATTGTTGATGCATTTTACTAGGATGAGGATGATGAACCTCCCCTATTTCATTTGCCGGAATATTGAGAAAATGACCACATTGGTGCAAAGGAAACCTCCTCATCAGTAGTATAACAGCATCTATCACTTTGAATTAATCAAGATTGTGGTTTTGCATTAGCTTAGTTTACTGAATGTTTCATGGGAAGATTTCGTTTGACATGAGGTTTTTACAGGTCCTCAAGTGCCCCCATCAATTTTCCATGAGGCCAGAGAGCCTTCACATCAGCAAGAGGTGCATGAGACTCAAACCACTAGTGTGCCAGTGTTTGTCACTTACCAAAAGGGCACAAGAAGATTGTTTGCAGCAGCGAAACAAGTACTATCTCCACCCGGGGTGGAAGGGGTCTCGTTTCCTTCAACAGAAAAGCAGGTACAGGACAAGGGTAAACAACCAATGCATGATGAGGGACCTTATGAAGGTCAAGAGAGGGAGTTCACTCTCATTCAGGATGATGACACTGATTTGGGCTCCCAAAGCTCGAAGCTCAAGGAGATCATTCAGGAGCAGCAAGATGACATTCATCACTTGTCTCTCAACCTCGAAAGGGCCAAGTGGATAATTAAATATCTTGAGGAGAGGAACAAAGAGTTAGAGGATCAACAAACCATCGTGGAGCTCCAAAACATAAGAGAAAACAGGCAAGCTGCCAAGAGGAGAAAAGTCAAGTTACCACCACTTGAACAAGAAATTGAAAATGACCGTGAATCTTGGCTTGAGAGGACAAACATGCACTTGGAAAAGATGCTAGAGAAGGCCAACAAAGAGAAAAATATGTTGAGGCACATGGCCTACCACTACTTGGTGAGAAATAAAGTTTGCAAAGCAAGAATTAGGACTTTGAAGGCCAAGTTGAGGAAAGCATTGAGGAAGAGAAAGGAGCAAGACAAAATATAGATCTTGTCTGAGGCTTCCTTAGCCCAACACAACACTTGATGCAGGACACTTAGCCCAAATTTCAAGAAATTTGGGACACTTTTGGTCAATTTTGAATTTTTGGGGTAAAAACAAGTTTTTCTGCCTGGCGCGCGCTTTTGCTAGGGACCTCCTTTGAAGTAAAACTCAGCATTTTTGGATTCCTCGAGCAAAAATATGAATTCTCACACATGGCCAAGAAATTTTGTCAAGGTTTTAGCTTCCAAAAGGGTCAAAAACACCTCAAAAATGCCTTTTCACCCCTTTTTTGTCCACACAGGAAGCAGTGTTGGGAGAACTCATTTTTGGAAGGGAAAATAGACACCAAACTCAGAAATTCCACTTGTTCTGGAAAGTAGACAGGCAGACCTTTCCAACAAGCCCACTTGGAGAAAATTTGGTGCATGGGAAGGCCTCCAAAATCAGCTGCAAAGTAGCGCGGCACACAGGGACAGGAGCGCGGTGCATAGGATGGAAATTTGTCATTTTTGCCAAAAAACTCTGTTTTCCGCCTAGTTTTTTCTCAGTTTGACTTTTCTCTCTCTTATAATAAAAATCATGATGTAATTTGATGTAACTTGATGGATTTTGATGTAAATATGCTAAAATTTCACTCATGGAGGTAGATACATCATGAAAAGGTAGTTTGCAACTGAATGAATAAGTTTCCTGGTTTAGAGGCAAGCTGTTCCACTGCCTAATTTTCAGTTCTTAGTTTAGATCTTGTTGAAACAGCTCCTAAACTCATGAATTCGACCCCTTATCCAGCTTCCTTATCCAGGACTTCTTTTGTGATCACTTCATTTTCCGTATTCAACTGATGGATCTTGAGGCATTTTTGAGTCTTTTTCCTTTCCACTGCTGGATTGGGAAGGGATTTAGCCCAAGTTTTCAGTGCAGCCTTCACTCTCCTGAGCTTTTCTTCCCAAACGAAGAAAGTAGAGCCGTTGACAGGCTGCTTCCATGTATTTTTTATTAGCTGCATGAAGGTCTGCTCCTTGACCCACAGGGGGCTAAATTTAAAAGGAATGGGGCCTTGATCCATATGGGCCACGAGGTCTAGTTTGATGGGTCTGTGATCAGACACGCTGCAAGGGAGAATGTACATTCTAGATTCTAAACCAAGAAGAAGAAAAGAACTTTGAACAAAAAATCTATCTAACCTTGCAGCGATGTGACCCAGGCCGAGCCTTCTATTGGACCAAGTGTATTTGCCCGATGAGGGTTTGATGTTGATCATGTCCCAGTCCTGAAGCAAATCATCCACCCATTCGCGTGCCGGGTCCCTTACTATGCTTCCTCCGCGTTTTTCGGCCAAGGATAAGGTGAGGTTTAGATCTCCGACAATGATGATGTTTTACAGGGCTTCAGAATCTGCCAATCCTCTAATGGATTCCCAGCAGATCTTTTTCTCTCCAGCGCTGACTGGAGCATACACATTAATAAGGCAAAGGGTCTCATCTGAGTCCACATGCTTCAGCTTTGTGAACAACCAGTGAGAGTTGGCGATCTCTTTAACCTTCGTGAATTTGTTTGTGTTCCATAAAGTGCCTAGGCCTCCTGAGGCACCCCGGGCTAAGACTGCTTGCCCTTCACTTCTTTTCCATAGATTTTTGCCTATGTGGAGGAAGGCCTTATCCTCCATTTTGGTCTCCTGGATGAGTAGTATGTCAGGAGAATCGGATCTTATCAGACTTTTGATGGCTTCTTCTTTTATTTTGCTCCCCATACCCCTGCAGTTCCAGGAGACGATCTTCATCATTTGCTTTTGGAATGGGGAGCTCCTTTAGAGCTCTGGATCTGGTTTCTAGTCATCTTCGATGTTTTAGCCAAGAGTTTCTTGAGGGTAGGCTGGCTTCCTTGCACTTTGTCTTTGTATGTCTCCTGCTCTCTCTTTTCTCGGGCGGATTTTCGGCCTCTCATTGATCATCTGGGCGAAGATTGTGCACCTGCTATTTCTCCTTCTTCTTCTGAATCCTCTGAGCTTTACACATCCTCAGTCTCTTCTGAGGGTATCTCTTCCGTTATGACTGTATTTTTTTCGACTTGCTTTGACTTCGGCGGGGGCTCATTGTGAGATGGTCCTTCATTTTGTATCTCTACTCCTTGAGAATTTTCTGTTGCTGAACTTAATTGAATAAATTTATTTCCTTGTTCTTCCATGTGAGGGGTTTGGAGCCCTGAGCCAGTCTGAGGGGCTTTGGCATTGTTATTGCCGGATCTTGGTGTTTTGTTTTTGGCTCTTTTAACCTGAGTCCATCCTTCCTCCTTACCCTTCTCTGCTTCACTGTTCTTTGGACAGCCTCTAGCAAAATGGCTGTAGACGTGGAATTTCCTGCACTTAAACGGGAGCTGCTCATAGTCTAGTTTTTGGACATGCGACCAGCTACCCACTTTAATCTTTATCGCCTCCGGCAGACCAACCTCCAGATCAACTTCAACACAAATTCTAGCGCAGTCGAATTGATCTTTGTTGTTGGCACGATCAATGAATTTACCTAAGGTATTTCCGATGTGCATGAGGGATTCCCAGTTCCAGCAATGCATTGGCAGGTTGGGCAAACGAACCCACACAGGGACGGTTGAGGCGACATCCACTGCTGGATTGAAATCAGGCGTACATTTGTTAAGATACAGCCCTTGAGGGCCCATGAAATAAGGGCCATTGCGGAATATCAGCTCCTTGTCTTCTTTTTCAGCAAATTCAAACAGGAAAAAACCCTTCCCCAGAAAATACGAGGTAACTCTGCTCTTAATGAGCGGCGCCCAGTTCCTTGCGACCCAACTCTCTGTAGTCTTGGGGGAGGGCCAGAGCCCAGTGAACTGCCCAACCAAAGCACGCTCAGCAAGAGAGAGGGCGACCTGGATCAGCTTCTCGGGAGGAAGCGAGATCTCAGGGATGTCATCCAAGCGTTTTACAAATTTCGCTGCCTCAGACGTTTTCTTTTTAGGAAGGGATCTCAGCAGGTTAACAAAAGCCTCGGCTTCAGAAGGGGCCGAAGGAGGCTCCATTGGATCAACTTTAGCTCGATCCAGCCGAGCTCAACCTTGAGCAGCGGGCATAGCCCCCAGATCAGCTCAGATTGATCAAAGAGGCAGGATTCAGATCGCCAAAGGATGGAACAGCGTCGCGCGGAGGGCCGAGTCGGCAGTTCAGCAGTCGCTAACCCTAGATCGCAGCGCGGTCGATCGAGTTCTATATCATACGCACAGTTCACAAGAAAAAAACATTTCCTGTTATTTTCATTTTGTTATTGTGTATAGTCAGCTTAAATATTTAATTATTGTTTATTTTTCAAATAATAATAAAATTTAATTTATTAAATTATAAAAGAATAATTTTTTAAAAAGTTGATAGTTATGATTAATGAGAAAGAAATAGATATGAATGTTGATTTTCATTTTAAAGTGTTTTTATGATGGCTTTAACAACACTATTATTTACATGTTCATTTATAAGGAATTTAGAAAATGGGGGAAAATAGACATGAATGGGAGGTAATTATCGAAGGCACCAAGCAAGTGTTCACTTGTCTTGTTGATAGTTTTGTTGGGATCTTGAGCCGATCTAAACTATTTGGCCTTAATCACCACTGTGCTATCATGCACAATCTCCCACCAATTCCTCCATGTCAAATCGGTCGGGTAAGAGGTGAAAATGCTAAGTGGGTTATCAAATCAACAAGTGCAGTTAAAAGACAAAATGCAAAAAGACAATATAATTTAGATAAAAGGCTATGTTGTGCACGACAACAAGCATATAAAATATTTGTCAATGAAAAAAATTCTTTTAGCTATAAGTATTTATTATATTTGCATATGTTTTTAATAATATGAATTTATTGTTGAGGACTAAATTCATTGAAACTTGTTTTCATAGTCAGTTGCTACATTTTATCAGCTCAATGACACTTCAAAGCAGAAAAATTGGGAAAACAAACATCATTGGGATCAGAGTCTACCTCGTAGACGTATGGACACAATGAAGCGCATAGATATTGCTTTAAAAGGGAAAGTAAGGACCAAGGTTCTCGATGATGTAGGCGAAGAAGGATTAGATGGGAACACTCATATATTAAACTTTGATGAAACTAATAATAACAATGACAACACAATTGAGTCCATTTTTTGCATGTATTAAGACATTTTAACATTAAATGATATTTATATTTATTATAATTGTATACTAATTTCCCATTTTTATTGATATGCATAGCCTAATCAACAAAATTCCTCAGAGAGATCTCCACATAGTTCGGTTGCTAAATATAGATCCATCTACTTGGATATACAACAAACTTCAAGCTACCAACCATTATGACACTCACCTAGATTTCAAGGGGTTATTGGGCCAGTAAGTTTTTAATCCATATAACTTATTCCACAAAAACATTAATATATAAATCGTTATGTTTTACCATAATGATGGCATGAGAAATGGATGTTCTGTATTCTATATTGTTATCCTTAATTTGTTTTGATTATATGTGTGTGTGTGTGTGTGTTGTTTCTTGTTTATGGTGCAGGTGTTGCCTTTGGAACCAATGCAATCAATGAAAACCCTAGAAGATGGTCAAAGTCTTAAGAAGAATGGAAATGAAATGGTTCAAATGCTACAACCATCTTCACATCCAATGTCACAATGCAAAGTAAGTTTATATTCATTTATACTCTTATAATTTTATCATATTTTTACATTTAATTCTATTTGAGTCACATACTTATATCTATGTATAATCTAATGTTCAGAGTAATGAATATACATCTCCTAAAACACCTTTGCACATGTATGATGGTGGACATGATAGTCAACAAAAATCACATTCTCCTCAACCATTGCGACATTCATCTCGACTTCAAGATAATTTAAGAGAGGTAAGTTATATACCATATATCTTAGCTCATAATAACATTGACATAATTTTTTATAATTTGAAACTACATAGCTAGTTAATGCATTGTCTTTTCATATTTGTTACATGGTCCCCATATTTTCATTATATCTATGTGGATTTTGATATTTATTGATAATGTTGTAATTTTGATAGAAAACCAAAAAAGCTAAATGTTGATGCTATGGGTAAAAGGACCAAAATCATGCCAAAGGACTTGAAAGCACATGGGTTCAAGTCACACAAACAATACATAGAGCATATATGTTCAACTAGCATTTCTCTCACTAAACCCACTAGGCTTGCTACTTTGAAGTCTAAACATTCCACCAAGTTTAAATAGCTTGGGCTACAATATTATAACTTTAGCCATTGCTTCGTATATAAAGGGGCTATAAGGACCATTTCAATAAATTAACTTTCTTTTCTTTCTTTTTTTAATGTTTTGAATACCAATACTTTTGGCACCTAAAACATGAAAGATATATTTTGTTTAATGAGAACTAGTTTTTTTTAGATATATAAAGTATTTGAATAAATCTCATTTTGTTTGTGGAATATTACATGTGCTCCCTCCAACTAGGCATATATCTTTATCATTTTTGAACATCAAAAAGTTTTGAAAAAAACTTGCTAAAGTTGATGATGGTTTGAATGTTATTAGCGTGTTTAGAAGTGAAATTTGGTTTATAACAAATGTTGTTTAAAAGGGTATCAATCTTTAGAATATTATATATAGTTTAGTCACATGTTTTGTTGGTATTTCTCTACACTATGGATGGCTAGAAATATATGATATTCAAGATAGCATTTGAGTCATTGAAGAGTTAGTGATAAAAATTCAAAAAAAGGTGTGATTTTTATTTACGAAATATTATATACAATATATGTATTTAAAGATGCATATTTTGTTTGAATGCATTTATTTACATAAAGATTGTTAATAATTGTTCATTTAAATTTAAATGTTAATAGATGAAACATGTTTTTATCTTTAGATTATAAAATATTCTTATAATTATGATTATAAAGAAAAAAGTGTATCCTTTTTTTTGTTGATTTGAATGTAAACTTTATATATAAAAAATAATTGTCATTGTTTTCAAAAGTGTTATAAATAACCCGGATGCGGGTGGTATCAAGTCATATTTATGACAAGCCGCATAACACAGGCAGCTGGCCTGGCAGACGGCAGGTGGAATGTTTGCAGGATACGCGTAGCAGGTGGGCAACATGGCTTAAGTGTAAGTGAATTCAATTCCGAGCAGTCTCGAATGTTGGTTCTGCAGTCCGGCATTAATGCAGGCATGCGTGAACGGTAGAGAATTTGGTATATTGTTATGGATCGGTTCATCACCCTTGTTTCAGTCACTGGAGTGATTCATAGCACGACAGAGCTGCCTCAGAACCTCTGTCTAGTGTTTTGAATCTGGCTGTTAGCGTGGATTTGTAAATTCATCGAAGCTGTTTGCGTTCCTCAGGTAATAGATTTACTCGATTTCAATCTCTCTGTTTGTCAATTTGTGCTTCTGAGGATGCCTCGACGCCGCGGTGTTCCTCGCAGAGGTAGTCATACAGGGAATAGAGGCCAACCTTCTCGCCCTGTTCCTCAGAATGTTATCCCTATTGCCTTTGCATCCCCTTCTTCTCCACCTCTGGAACAAGCCAAGCCCATTCCGAATAGTTCATTCCAGACCGCCAGATTCACTTTCCAAAGCCGGCTTAATAGGCCTGTTTTGACAGCAAGCCTTACTATCGTTCTCGCGGAGGAAGACAGTAACCAGGTCAGCTCGGCTACAACTACCCCCTCTCAATCTCAGGGAGACAGTGTGCTTCTCGGGGATCTGACAGGGATGGTGTTCCAGGCAGATAATCAGCAAGAGGTTGGCCATGTCTCGGAGGTGCCACAACAACCCGTGGATCCGGCTCAAAATGATATAGTGCCTTGCGGCCCGACTCAGTGGGCAGGCGGTGTTTTAAATTTGGTGACCACTCCTGATGGTGGCGAACCTGTTTATGACGACAGTGGGTTTGTGACCTAGGTCGCTTCTTCCAGTCAGGCGGAAGCGGAAAAGCCAGATTCATCAAAGCATGCAGATTAGAACTGTTTCCTCTCTGCCGGGTGGTCTAAGCAATTTTGGGTACGTGTCGTCAATTCTGAGGATAGATGTCTCTGTCTAGTCCATACTATGGCTACAGAGAGTGGCCAATGTCATTCCAGTCTCTGTTTTTTGTTATAGAAATGGCTATGATAGTTGCTTTTCAATTTTTGTGGTCAATGTAGGGCATGATGAACTCAGCCTGGCCAATCTTTTTCAGTATGTCAGTGCCCGAACCAAAAATTTTGTAGTATGTTTTGTAAATTCGGCATTAAGCCTGAACTGTAAGGTCTCTGATTTTTTGGTAGAGGAATGGCCGCGGCCTCCTCAGAGGTTCTAACCTCTTTGTATATATTTTTATTTTTCTTTAATAGAATTAGCATTTACGGAGACACATAAAGGGAATCTTTACTTTTGCTAGAATATGTGTCGAGGTAGATCTTAGCCTAGGATTACCTGAAAGCATCATCTTGAACTTCAACAATTCACAGTGGAAACAATCTTTGGACTATGAGAATACAGCCTTCAGATGCAGGGGATGTCAACAAACAGCTCATCTGTTCAATGCATGCAAAAGTCTCAACAAGAGCAAGCCACAACATAGGAAGCCCAAAGGATGGCAGAACATAGATGATGTCATAAAGAAGAGAGTCCCGGTAAAGAAAGCCTCTTCGATATCAGAAGACGAAGAAGCAGAAGCAGAAGAGGATGATACCATCATAGAGGAAGCTGAAACAGGGAATCAGAAGGACAACATATCAGACACCAAGTCTCCACAGTTTCATCCAAATCAGGCAGAGAAGATAAACGACGACCAGCATATGGGAGGGATAAAACGACACCACCATTCAGACACATCAGATTCAGACAAGGAATCAGGCTTGCAGAAAGCTGAAACACAGTTAGTCATAGCCTTGATTGAGCCCACCCAAGGGGAGTGGCGCAAAGTCGAAAAGAAAAAAGGAGGAAAAACGTGAAGTATATTCAGTTTTTCTTCCTTTCATTTCTCTTCCTCTCTCTCTCTGTAAATTCTTCTCATCATTCTTTGCACGTTAGTCATATAAAGGTGCGTCGGGTGCCATGGCACTGGAGCCCACTGGGTAGCTTATGGAAATGCATCATGCATCTGCAATTGTAACTTTTCATTTTTTAATAAAAAGTTACAGATTTTTTCCACTGGAAAAAAAGAATTAGCATTTACGGAGAAAAAAAAAAGTGTTATAAATAAAATGAATTATCATCTTTGGAAATTTCATATGGATTGAATTTCACCTTAAACCTTCTATTAAATAGATTTTTTTTTTTTTTTTTTTCATATTTATATGAAGCTTTTTATTATGTTTTTTTTTTTTTCAACATATAAGGATGAATCACTTTAAAATAATTTTGGTAGTTTATCTTTACCACTCTAACTAAATACAACTAAGTAAACCACTTGTTTTTTAATACAAATACTTAAATATTAAACCATATTCAAAATTGATAAATAAATATGAATACATAAATGTATGATATTATACTATAAATTTATATGTATGTACTCTAAATAAAATGTACTTTTGTATCTTTTAAATAATATATAATATTAACATAAATAGTACTATCCATATTATTTATTAGAACGAATATTCCCAAAATATGTGTGTTAGATTATTTATTGATTTCAGTACAAATATTATATGTTGTTTACGTTCAATTTAAACATAAAATAAGAAAATTCTATGTGACTTATGTTTTAAAGTTTTTAACATTTTCCTCAACTTGTGTCTAAAAACATCTTAACTATTTATTCATTATAATGATTGTGGAATTTTAATTAAGCTTTGTGCATATTTAAATGAAAGTCTTGTATATAGACATGGTTTTTATTTTTGAAATATTGTATATAATATATGTATTTAAAGATGTATATTTTGTTTGATATAAAAAGTATTAATAATTGTTAATTTAAATCTAAATGTTAGTACATGAAAAAAGTTTGTTATCTATAGAATATAAAATATTCTAATAATATTGATCATCTATAGTATTTACTCCTTGTTTATAATCAAAGTTTCAAAGTTTTACACATCTCATCCATGGTTGGTTGTAACATCAATTACATTTTAGATATTATATAATCTCCATGTTGAGTGGTGAAGGAGTTACACATCTTCCTTCTACTAAAACGTAGAAGTAGCACATATGGATGAACTTAATATTTTTTTTAACTGCCAATTACATTATCTATCTAATTATGTTATCTACGATGGACATTGAAGTGTTTTATTTATAGTTGATATTGAAATATTTTTTTTTTGTTATTAATATTTATGTTCAATATCGAATAATTTTCTTCATATTGCGACAATGAATAAAATTGTGGGTGAGACATCTCAACCTGGTGGGGAGAGTTGCGAGGATGAATAATCTAGGGTTTCAGGGCCGTTGCAGAGGAAGTTCTCCATGGAAGGGAGCAAAGGAGGAAGCTCCACTCCCTCCTACAACAGGCTGTGACCAGCAGGGGTAAAAAACCAATGGAATAGGATAGAGGCCCTTCAATGGGAAGGAATAGGAATAGTGAAGAGGAAGAAGATGGACAGAAGTCAAAGGAGAACAATATCCCTAAAGAAAAAGAGGAAGAAGACAAGGAACAAAGAACAAAAAACAAAGCACACATGGGTCCATGTAAACCTAAAGCTGCAATTACTCCCAGAGTTGTTTTAAATGATTCGGCCCTGCAGGCGCACAGGGACCACATGCAAACTTATGCTATCATTTGCAAATTCATGGGTTTATGGCCCACTGAAAAAGCTTTACAAATGTGGATAAAGTATCACTGGAAAGCAAAAGGAAGCATTGACCACCTTGGGTCAAAGGATTTCTTCACTGTGCTATTTGCAAACATCGAAGATAAGGATAGAGTTTTTGAAGGCGGGCCCTACTTTTATGCTGCAGCTGGTCTCTATATGAGACCATGGATCATGAATTTTGTTCCGGAACGTGAGACCTTTACTTTGGTCCTAGTTTGGGTAAGACTCTATTCTCTTCCTCTTGATTACTAGCAAACAAAGTCCTTATCTGCCATAGGAAATAAGTTAGGACGTTTTGTCAAAGCTTCTGAAGCCACTAGGAGGGGAAAATACACTTCCTTTGCTAGAATATATGTGGAGATGGATCTCTCTGGAGCTCTACCAGATGAGGTAATATTGGAAGTATTTGATGAAGAATGGGTGCAAACTGTGGATTAAGAACATATTCCATTCAGATGTCGCAAATGCCATGAGCATGGGCACCTATTCAGGGACTGCCCTCTCACTAAAATAGAGAATAAGAGTAAAGCTAACACAATGAAAGATTCTGAAAGCTTTCACAAAGTGGAAAGCAAAGGAAAAGGAAGCAAGAGGGGGCCAAAGATACAAAAATCAGAAGGGCAACAAGCCAGTCAAAACAGGTTCCATGTTCTTGAAGAGGAAGAAGGGATAACAAATGTAGACCAGACGAAGGGAGAAGGTTTAATAGAGGAGGGGAAAGAAGAGGACAGGGAACAAACACCAAATTAAAATTAGCAGACGGAAACGATGGTGAGTGATGCAGAAACGAAGATGGATCATGAAATGACCCAAAGTGAGATGGAAATGGAGGACCAAGAACTTCAGGAGATTATTAAGAAAGAGAATCTAGATCTGGAGGATTTCTTGATTCAAGGAACCAAGGAAGGGATAGACTCTTTACCTCCAGAAGAGTTCAGCAGAGTCCAGTAGTTATTTATATGGAAAAGAAACAAGGAAAAGCAGAGTAACGAAGGGGTAAAAACAGTGAAAACCACACTAGGATTAACACCCAAAAACCCAAGAAAGAAAAGAGGCAGGAAAAAGCAGAACGAACTATTGATGGAATGTGGAAAGCTAATGATAGACTCAGGTAAGATGAAAGACCTAACTAGCTACTCCTTTACCAATCTTTAATAATGAAGTTCACTTCTTGGAATATTAGAGGTCTAGGTAGTAAAAGAAAACAAAGACTAATTAGTAATAGAATGAAACAAACAGCACCGGATGTGATCTTCATCCAGGAAACCAAATGTTCCATTCAAAAAATAAAAGAGATTCATAGCAAATGGCTCAATCGTTATGAGTTTCTGGAAGTCAAAGCAGAGAATACAGCAGGAGGTATACTCACCCTTTGGAATCCAAAAAAAATAGACATTTTAGATGCTGAGGCATCTAGAGAATATTTATCAGTGGTCATGCAGCCTGTAGGAGATAAGGAAACCTACCTGGTCACAAATGTTTATGGCCCCCAAAGACTGGAGGGTAAACTCAAGTTTCTAGATTCTCTGGAGGATCTCAGAGATAGACATTTAGGCATTCCATGGATCTTGGGAGGTGATTTCAACATGATCAAATCACTTTCGGAGAAAAAAGGGGGAACCAGAGTTCTAAGTAAAGACTCTCTGAAACTTCAAACTTTTATAGATATTATGAAGTTAGTGGATATTGTAACGAGTAATGGCATCTTTACTTGGAACAATAAAAGAGGAGGAGAGTCTCAGGTGGCCTCAAAATTAGACAGATTCATGATCTCAGAAGACCTTATGCTCAATGACAAGGAAATATCAGCAAGAATTCTCCCCTTTGGAGGCTCAGATCACTGGCTGGTTCATCTGGAGGTGCAGAGTATTGGTACCCCCCGGAACAGACCTTTTCGATTTGAAAACATCTGGCTTTCCCATCCAGATTTCATCAGCAACATAGCCAAATGGTGGTCAGAAGATTTGAACATTCAAGGCACAAGAATGTTCCTTCTTCAGAAAAGACTAAAACACATCAAGCTCCGGCTCAAATATTGGAATAAGAACGAATATGGCAATATTTTTTAGGCAAAAAAAGCTGTGGAGGGTAAAATGCAGGAACTCAACCAAGCCCTTATCACAGATGGCTTCGATGAAGCTAGAAATGATCAAGCAACCAAATATAATCAAGACTGGGAGAATTTATGTAAACAAGAGGAAATATTTTGGAGGCAAAATCTAGGGTTTAATGGATCAAAGAAGGAGAACACAATACTATATTTTTCCACAGATCCACTATGGCGAACATAGTGCACAATAGAGTTTCATTGATCAAGGAAGAGGGAGGTAATCTTCACAACTCTCATGAAGAGATAGAAGCTATACTTGTTAAGCACTTTCGAGGCATAGCCAAGGAAACCTGTTATGACAGAGAAAACTCCATCAGGGACTTCACCAGACATATACCTAGGCTGGTGTCTAGAGAGGACAATTTCAACCTTAACAAGCCAGTGACCAAAGAAGAGGTTAGTGAAGTGCTCAAAGAAATGCAAAACGGTAAAGCACTTGGCCCGGATGGTTTCAATGTAGATTTCTTTAAGGCTTGCTGGAATATTGTAAAACAGGATATTCTGAATGTAGTAGAAGATTCTAGGATGAATAGAACTATTTTGAAAGCGTTGAACACCTCCTTCATCGCCCTGATCCCTAAACAGGAGGTAGCCCAAACTCCTGACAAGTTTAGACCGATAGCTTTATGCAATGTGGTTTACAAGATAATATCAAAAGTGGTGGCCAATAGACTCAAACCTCTCCTTCCTACCCTTGTTTCTGTGGAACAATCTGGGTATGTGGAAGGAAGGCAAATTCTTAATAATATCATTCAAGCACATGAGGTGGTACACTCTCTGACTAGCAATAGAAAGGCTGGTATGATCATGCAATTGGACATTGCCAAGGCCTATGATAAATTGAATTGGAATTATATCAGGAAAATTCTTATTGCTTTTGGGTTTGATCACAACTGGGTGAGATGGGTCTTGGCCCTGGTCACTTCCTCTAGCTTCTCAATTCTGGTCAATGGCTCTCCTTCTGAGACTTTTATTCCTTCTAGAGGCCTCAGACAGGGAGACCCACTCTCTCCCTTTCTCTTCATCCTCATGATGGAAGGACTGGGTCGGTCTATCAAGCATGCAAAAGAAGTTGGTAAGATCAAAGGTCTCCAACTTTCTGACAGGGGACAACCTTGGACGCATCAACAGTTTGTTGATGACACCATGTTGTAGGGAATCCCCACAGTTAAAGAAGCTCTCGCATACAAACAAATCCTAAATGACTTTGCCAGGGCTTCAGGTATGGAAGTTAATCTCTCCAAATCTAATATTTTTTTCTTCAATACTAATATTGCCATTCAGAGGAACATTGCTAAAATTCTGGGCTTTCAAAGGGAATCTCTCCCCTCAATATATTTGGGGGTTCCTCTAATTGCTAAGCCATTACACAAGAGCATCTGGGAGTCGGTGATTAATAAATTGCAAGACAAAATAAGGAAATGGACTATGAGGTCCTTAAACTTGGCTGGTAGGTTGGTGCTCACAAAGGTTGTTCTTCAATCAATCCCAGTTTTCATGCTATCTGCTCTCCCTGCTCCTAAAGGAGTCTTGCATCTATTCAGAACCATACAGAGAGACTTTCTCTGGGGCAAGGGGGAAGAAAAGAAGAAATGGGCCTTGGTAGCCTGGGAAAAAATCTGCAAACCTAAAAACCATGGGGGTCTTGGTTTGGATGATCCTGAAATTTTAAGCAAGGCTTTAGGAGCTAAATTATGGTGGCGCTGGATAAAAGAACCAAAGGCTCAGTGGGCTATAATTTGGAAAGAAAAATATGCCAGCTCATGTTAAAGTAATTACCATATATGGATGAATGGAAATATTAAGGGATCACACATTTGGAACAAGGCCTGGGAAAACAGAGGCCTAGTCCAAGATAATGGCTTCTGGGAAATTAGAGAGGGAAACTTAGCTCTGTTCTGGGAGGACAGATGGCAACAAGAACCCATTCTATTAAAAGATGAATTGAAGGACCTTAAGGCAGAGGCAGATGCTAAAGGACTATCTAAAGTAAAGGATTTTTGGGATCAAACCAATAATATAGGAAAATGGCGAATATGGAGGAAATTTGATTTCAGGGATGACAACCCCTTAAAAGCTAAGGCCGAAATGCTAATGCAAGAGTTAGATCGAAGGAAAATTTTAGTGTCAGGAGGGAATGACTAGCTGAGATGGGGCAACAACAATGAGGGTACCTTTAATCTTAAGGAAGCAAAATTCATTCTCCTTGGATTGGCCTCCTAGGCTTCGGACAAAGCGTGGCAAAGACTATGGAGGCATCAAGGTTGGATGAAAATTAAACTCTTCATGTGGCTAGTCCAACATAGGAAGATTTTGACTTGGGATAATATTCGGAAGAGGGGTGTTTTGGGGCCTTCCAGATGCCAACTATGTGAAGCTCAAGAGGAAACAATGGAGCACCTTCTCAACAACTGCACCTTTACCTCTAGGTTGTGGGATTCTTTTGCCACCATTTTCCAACAGTCAGATAGGGACAAAGGGAGCATCATCAACACCCTAAACAAGTGGAGAAGCAATTTTTTGAATAATGAAGTTCTTGGCTCAGCTTGGGCTCTAACGCCAAGCTTCATTATCTGGAATATTTGGAAAGAAAGGAATAACAAAATCTTCAAGGAAGTAAAAAACCATCCCTTTACCTTTTGGAACAGATCTTAAAACAGCTTAAGGAGACGGTGGGTACTATGGTCCGAAATCTCCCTAAGAATCCACCTTTGGCACCAGAATTGAGGATTCTCTGTCAGCTAGGGTTGCAGGGTCTCATTCCTCAGGGCCTGGATAGGAAGATTCTCATTAGAGACTCTGAGCTTGATTTTTGGCACCCCCCAAGGGTTTTTTGAAATTCAATATTGACGGTGCCTCAAAGGGAAACCCGGGTACTGCGGGTCATGGCGGGGTTTTAAGAGATGAAAGAGGAAATATTCTATTCATTTTCTATGGACACCTAGGGAGAGCCACCAATAATATGGCAGAAGTTATGGCTATGGAGCAATGTTTAGAATTCCTGATTCAGGATAATCGACACAATGTGATTGTTGAAGCAGATTCTGAGTTAATCATTAACTCGGTCAAGAGAATCAGCTGGGGTATGGCGCCAAAAAAGGCCTCAAGAAACTGGAGGCTGATCCAGATCTTTCAACGGATCCACAATCACCTTCTGTGCCTCCGCACAGTTAATTTTAAACATGTGTGAAGAACGACCAATAAACTGGCAGATCTTCTGGCCAATCAAGGAGTGAACTGCACAGAAAATAGGGTTGCAATGGAATGGCAAGAGCTACCTCAGCATAGACTAAAGGCGAAGTGCCACGACTAGGCTGAGGAAGATTGGTTGGTGTTTCGGAATAGGGCCATGGAGGGAAGCATAGATGACTCAGAAGCATTATGATCAGCGGAGTGTTCACAATCGAATATCCAGCGAGTGACGTGCTTCGGTGGGCCTCTGCAGCTCGGGGTAATACTCTCAAATAGGCTAACAATGGTTGTAGAGCAGGAGTTTTATTTTTCTGGGTTTCAGGCAGGATGGCGGAAGCCTCTTCTCTCAATGGTACAGGTAGAGCAGATATGGCGAGAGATCGAAAACTAGGAACCCTTGGCATCCCCGAAAACCTGAATTTTTCGCCTTTGATCGTAATACCACGGCCAGGGCGGTTTTGGGGTGATCGCAAGCCTCGCGAGCAGGAAGCAGTTTTCCCTTTTTTGGAGCGATTCCATTCAGTGAACCCCACGTGGCAGTGGGGCCGGATGAATTACTGCCTTGATCGCATGCTTTTTTTCGGCGATGTTGATCGGAGCGATATGAACCTCAACCGTAGGATTTTGCGGGGAGGATCTACTATTTGTATGGATCGAGCAAGTTGGTGGGTCCACAGGGGTAATTGTTGGAAGTCCAAGCACAACAAAATGTCCACAGCCGTAGGATCGGGAAAGACAGTTTGACAGTCAAGATCAAAGATATTGTTTAGGAAAATGGTGGGAGATGTCAGGATTCAATACTCCAGGCAGGAAGCAAAAGGTTCCTGGAGGGACGCGGCCTTTTGTTCCCAAGTTTCAAAGACATACGAGTTGTGAGCTTGTGGACTCAAAATATTGTGGAATGGCACATTTGTTCCGCCTCAGGTCCAACTTTATCTTGGATTTCTTTTGTGCGTCCTAAGGTTTAGGTGTAGGCTTCGAGGCATTTGCCTTGGGCCCATTTTTAGTTATGTTGAGTTTACTCCTTGATCTATATCCTTCCGAGGAGTGTTGTATCTTATGTATTTAAACTAATTAATGTAAAAGAAGGTCTGAATCTTGCTTTAGCAAAAAAAATAAAATTTTCTTCATATTGCATCCTATATAAACAACAAAATGAAGACCTGGAACACATGCTAAACTCTTGCCCCTTTGCTAAGCAAAAATGGTGACAGGTGGAGGATCTCTTTGGAAGAATGGATTGAGATAACCAAAGCATTAGAGAAACCATCCTCTTATGGTGAACATGCCTCTTCTTCGGCCCATTCCTCAACAAAGCTTGGGGGCTCGCCTTGGAGTTAACCCTATGGGCTATATGGAAAGAACAAAACCACGAAATCTTTAAGGACCACCCTCTTCCCTAGGAAGAGATTTGGGAAGGGATCATCCATAACATCCGCAAAACAATATTGGTAGAGAAATGGCATCCTGACAACTAGCAAGGGGCTCCCCACGAGGCTAGGATTCTTCATTGTCTGAACCTATCGTCGTCGATGATTGCCCCAAACTCATAGAAGCTCATCACGAGGGGAGTGGACTCACTCAATTACTTCACTACCCCACTGGAGGGATTCATCAAATTGATTTTGACAGAGCATAGAAGGGTAACCTGGGTCCCGCGGGACGAGGAGACCTCTTCTGAGACTCTAGGACACATAGCCGCCTCATCTACGTCGACCACTACAAATATGCAAGTAATAATGAAGCTGAATTTGTTGTTGTTTGACAAGGCCTTCACAAAGCTATCAAATTGGGATACAAGAATATTGTAGTGGAAGGAGACTCCAGGTTAGTAATCAACACGGTTAAAAAACTGAGCCAGGGAGCTAAATGGGACAAGCTCAGCCATAGTTGGAGAACTGCAAGATTAGTCCAAGAGATAGGAGATCTTCTACATAATTATGACTATATTATCACCAACCATGTAAGGAGAGAGGGCAATAGAGCTGCAAACTTCCTTGCAAATTGGGGGTGTGCTCACCAAAATGACCCCCTCGAGATAACTTGGCCGCATCAACCCATGGATGGGAGGTTGAAGGGCTTGGAAGTGATCCTAGAGCAAGATAAGAGACACAGCTCTCAATGCCTCCAAACACCTGACTAGACCCCTGATCGGGGTGCGAGCTAGAGGGCAACCCTGTCAAGTTGGAATTAATGCATAAGACATCAGGGTACACACCCACCACCCCCCACACGCTCGAGGCGATGGGTGCGGTGGCTCCCTGCGTGCATAAGGTTAATACTGCAGTGGAAGGTGGTAGAGGTAGTATGTTAATGTTTCAGTTCGGTGGCAAGTGCTCTACGAAGTTTGTAGGTTGTTTCAACGCCCAAGAGATTGTAGTGTGGACGAGGGACTTTGCGGACATAGAAGCGCAGCGACTCCAGAAGAGACGGTGGACTCTTCAACTACATGCAAGGGTAACCTAGTATGTAAATTACTTCTTCTCCCCCTCGTTCATGCATCCGAGTGTCTGATTCTGGGATTGGGTTTTGCATGGGGATGAATTGTTTGTACATAGGAGTAGATTGGGATGGTGGAAGCCTCTAAAGACGCTATCCTGGCATTAGTATGCTATCTTAACGGATATAGCCTCTGTATCGATTTGCTATGAAATTCTCCTCTCCCGAATGGGGTTATTTGGGATATAGGGCAGTGGTGTCAGCCTTGGGGAATGTTGTTGTCTGGCCTGGTTCGAAGACCTTAGGGTCTGGGGTTAAGTCGCCTTATGCTATATATATAGGGTCTGCTTTACTATTTCTTATGGGATTGAAAGGAAACCTACATCCCTGCATAACTGGTGGAACCGACATGGTAATGACTTGGCTGGATGGCTTTCTTGGCTTCGCACCCATGGCCTATGTAAAAGCTTCTTTGGGGTCGCAATTTTGGTGTTGTACTGTCCTATGTTTGGGAATTATCATAATGTGTTTGGAGCTATCTATGATGGGCTCTTAATTTATGTATCTGGTTTTTATGCAAATGGGCCTGGGGGTAAATAAATTGAATTATTGGGTGGGTTGGAGGACCTCGATGGGAGGCAGGGAATGCGAGTGGTGGAGAGCCAAAGTTTAATATTAAGACAATTACAGTTTTATCTCCCATGGCAAGTGCATGGGGAAGTAGGCTCACCTAGGAGTGAAGGGCTTATGGGAACGAACCCCCACTTGTATAGGGATCTGGCAACACCCATTTTCTCAACAAGTATAAGGACCGAATTGTGATGGCAAGGGGCCATGGTAGGAGGCCTCCGACGGCAAAGTAGGAGGAACAACTTAGTTCGTCAGGCGGAAGAAGAGTTCGTAAGTCAGTCTCTAGCCTCATTAATGAAGCGGCCAATGCATACTACGAAGGGACCAATGAAGAAATAAGGATATTGATCGAGGAATGGGAAGCTGACTTGAATTGCTAGGCGAGCACAACAGATATAGGGATGGAGGACTGACAAGCGATGGTGCTGGATCCTGGGCATACTCATGGGTGGGTGACCCAGTTCAAACATACCTTGTACCTATATTGGATCATGAAAAGCCTCCTGGGCAAGGCCCTAGAGAAAATTTTAGTGAGCATGGCGACAACAGTGCAGGATTTCCCCAATTACAAGCAGGACTTCCAAAAACTGCAATTCCAAATGAAAAAACAGGATGGATGCCTCGGCCACATCGAGAGTCACTTCCCCTGTCTTCTCTCATAGATAGTAGTGCCTGATTCCAATGCTAAGGACTCAGCTCTAGTCGAATCTGCTTCTGCTGAGCAAGATGAGTAGGATGACAACTAGTTTTTAATTTTTGACTAGTTCATATGCGGATAAATTTTAATTTCAGTTTGTAGTTGTATATGTTTATAATCAAATAGAATATGGACAAGGACATGATATACAAACTTATATAGCTTGGGTAGAAAGACTTATCACTTTTTGTTACTGGATGGCTTATCATGTAGTTAGGTGGCCAACAAAACTAGTGTCCCGCACGGCAAGTTGAGGCCATCTAACCAATTTAATGTGGTTGTAGCTTGCTTGTATATATTAATGAAAATGGAAGGATCTACCAAGCTTACAAAAAAAAAGAATATTGAATAATTTCCATAATTACATTTTTTATGTAGTTATTATTTTATTTATCTTAATGTAACGTTGTGTGATGAAAGCAATAACTAATATTAATATTAATACTAAATATATATATATATATATATATATATATATATATATATATATATATATATATATATATATATATATATATATATTTATTTATTATTATTATTTTTTTTTTTTTTTACAGAAATGGATAGAGGATCTATTAAATACTTGGCCTTAATGCCAAAAATCAGATTACAAAAGGTGAGTCTGATTCCACAAGAACTGCACAACCATGCAAGGCCATGGCGTTTATGCTTAGCTCACATCTCTTTTTGCCTGCTACTATATAGTCTATTTATGAGATTTTCCCAACTTTATGAGTACATACAAACTGATTTAACAAAATGCAGTAAAACATGACAGCTATCTAAATTAAGGAATTGGTTCCCATGATTCTTGTCCTCCTCTGAGTAAGTCTCCAGCCATAAGGAGGGCAACTTTGTTGGCTTTGATGTCCGCCTCCTTATTGTTAGCTCTCAACACATGATAAAAATTCAACTTCTGGAAAGAGTCTCTAAGATCTGTTACTTTGAAAATCAACCTTGCAAACCTTAGATCCGTTGGCTTAGAATGAGTCACCATAATATTAATTATTACATGGGAGTCCCCTATTACATTTGCCTCCCTGATGTTCCACATTTTTGTAATCTTGAGACCTTGGAAAAGAGCCAAAGCCTCAGCTTGTATGCTAGAAGCTATGCCTAGACCCCAGGCGAAACTGTGTATCCTTATGCCATCGGGATTCAAAATGATGCCTCCAGCTCCAGCTCTTCCAGGATTGGCCTTTGTAGCCCCATCGAAAAAGAGGGAGAATCTCTGTTGATTTGTGGCCCAGTCTTTGAATTCATTTGCTGAAAGTCTTATTTGCCAATCTTTGAGGAGGGAGATACTGTTTGCACTATTTTGGAACTGGAGTTCAACAAAGGAGCCCCAATTTATATCTTGCTGACTGAGATTTAAGTCATCTTTAATATCTCTCAGATTCTCTTTAAGTTGGCTTTTAATCTTGACTGCCACAAGCTTGGCCTCTTGTTCATAGCTTCTAAAAATCCTTTTATTTCTCTCAAGCCAAAACTGCCAACAGATTATTTTAGGGAGAGCAGTCCAAGCAACTCTGATGATTTTGTTTTTTGGGGGGGTCCCGAGATACCTTTGTAACCATTTAGTAAAAGTATCAGGGATGGAGGAAGGCAACACGATGCTGAAACTCAGAGTTCCCAACAATTCTGTCCAAATCTGCAAAGTAAAGGTGCATTCAAGAATCAGATGAACTACGATTTCCTGGTTTTCCTTAAAATGATTGCACCTTGAGGGACCGTGAAAACCATGTTTTTGGAGGTTATCATCTGTCAAAATTTTGGAATGACAAAGTAGCCAACTAAAGAAGTCGATTTTAGGCAAGGTGGGATAATGCCATATCCCATTCCAAGGCTTAGGGTTTGTGGCCACATGGGGTCGCTCACAAAGCTTGGCATAACCTTGAGCAACAGAGTAACTGCCAGTCTGCGTACCCCATCCTCTTGTGTCCCTTTTTCGAGCCAGCAAAGGAGACAGGCCGTGGAGCTTGGAAATCAGGGTCTCGCGCTCCATAGAAAGTTCTGGGGGTGTTTGAAGATTCCAGCCAGCCCAACGTGAGTTCTGCCAAGCTGAAATGTCCCATAGAGTTCGCAAACCAGCCTCATTCATCCATCTGCGCAGCATTTGGAGTGAACGGCAGTCTCCCAGAGGCTCGTTATTCAAAATTTTATCTGTCCAGAGGTTGATCCTTTTTCCATTACCAGGAACCCAGAAGGCATGATCTTTGATGAGAGAGCAAGCTTTGCTGCAAAACTTCAGGAAGGGTGTATTTGAATGCTTCTTAGGGTGATCTAGGCAGCGAGAACGCTGGCCTTTGAAGTATTTTTTCCAGAGAGCTAATTGCGCCCAGCCAGGTTTAGGGGCAATAATTCTCCAGATTAATTTAGCTCCCATTGCTACATTATGGTAGCCAAGATTCTTGAAATTCAAGCCTCCTTCCAATAGCGGTTTGGAGATACATTCCCAGTTGACAAGCAAAATCTTTTTCTTGTTCTGTTTGTCCCCCTTCCAAAAGAATTTTCAGATGGTCTCCTCCCTTTTTTTGAGAATGTCAGTTGGAGCGAGAAGGACAGAAAACTAAAATAGGGGAAGGCAGGAAAGAACATATTTAATGAGGACCGACTTACCAGCAATGTTAAGCCAGGAATAACCCTAGGCAAGTAGCTTGATCTTGAATTTCTCCAATTGGGGGAGCCAATCTATGCTATAAGCTTTTTTGAGAAAAACCGGGAGGCCCAAATACTTGAAGGAAGTCCAATTTGAGGATGCTGCAAAACCAAAGGTTCTAGATATGGAGTTGAGCAAGCTGGAAGTGATGTTCCAGCAATAGATATGGCATTTTCCTTTGTTTAGACGACTTCCCGATACCAAACAAAACTCATCCAAAGCTTTTTTAAATCTAGAGGCAATAATCCCAGAAGTTGCTCCCAATAGCAGTGTGTCATCCGCGAAAAGAGCATGATTAATGGTTTTCACACCCCTCGCAATACAGAGCCCAACAATATCCTGATCTGCTCTTTTTTTTATCTAGATAAAAACTGAGAACAAAGGCTTGAAGAACAAATAAAAGAGGTGAGAGAGGGCACCCTTGCCTGAGCCCTCTCGTGGCTTTGAAAAATTCAGTAGCTCTGCCATTAATTAATGGGGCAATCCAAGGCTCCGAGATGCAAGCTCGAATCCAATTTATAAATTCTCACCAAATCCAAGTTTTTGTAAGACTTTCAGCAGAAAACAATGTCTAACTCTGTCAAAAGCATTTGCTAAATCAAGTTTGAAAACCATACCTTTTTCATTGCGACTCAAGCTTGAACGGATTGCCTCCTGGACTAGAATGAAGTTGTCCACAATCTGTCTACCTTGAATGAAACTTCCTTGGCTTTCTGGGATGATTTTGGGGAGGATGGGCTTCAGTCTGTTGGCGATGACTTTGGTGATCAATTTGTAACCTCTATTACAAAGCGAAATCGAACGAAACCTGTTGAAGGAGTTGGCTCCCTTCTCTTTGGGGATGAGAGCAAGAAAAGCAGAGTTCGTGCTTCCTCCAATTTTCTTGCAAACTTGGGATTTTAGAACCATTTTGTAAAGATCCTTTTCCACAATGGACCAACAAATTTGGAGGAATCTGGCTGAGAATCCATCCAACCCAAGGGCTTTGTCTGGATTCATGGAAAATAAGGCAGCCTTGACTTCATTCTTGGAGACTTTAGCTTCAAGGAGGTGGTTCATATCAGCAGAAATCAGGGAAGGGATCCCGTCCAACATCTCTGAGTTTTGATCCAGAATTATCTCTTCGCTATACAGACTTTCAAAATGAAGAGAAGCTGCTTTTTTTATGTTTGCATTATCCTTGTGAATGATGGTACCATCTTTGATTTCAGAAATGGAATTGGTACATTTCCTGGCCTGAGCTTGTTTGTGAAAGAAGGAAGAATTCCTGTCCCCTGCTTTGAGCCAAAGACTACGAGACTTAAGTCTCCAGTATTCTTCCTCAGCTAGACGTGCCTTATGATAGTCTTCCAAGATCTCTTTTGTTATGTCAGCTGTTTCGGCTTGGAGCTGATGGACTTCTAGCATATGCTGGATTTTTTTCCTTTCATTGGTTGGATTAGGCAGAGATTTGGCCCATATTTTCAAAGCCCTTTTCACTCTTCTGAGCTTTTCTTCCTAGACGAAAAAGGGGGAGCCTTTGACCGGTTGCACCCAAGTGTCCTTAACTACTTGCATGAAGTCCGGTTCCTTAGCCCAGAGCGGGCTAAATTTGAAAGGTATAGGTCCAAGGTCAAGCTGAGACACGAGTTCCAGCTTGATGGGTTTATGATCTGAAGTGCTGCATGGGAGAATATGCATTCTAGCCTCTAATCCAAGCAGAAGAAAAGAGATTTGAATTAAGAATCTATCCAATCTAGTAGCAATGTGGCCAGTACCAATTCTTTTATTGGTCCAAGTGTACTTACCAGAAATTGGCTTGATGTCCAGCAGGTCCCAATCCTGTATAAGATCCTCTGCCCATTCCCTTGCCGGATCTCGAACAATGCTGCCTCCTCTCTTGTCTGCTGATAAGAGAGTAAGATTGAGATCTCTTGCTATGATGATATTCTCAAGATTAACTAGATCTGCTTGGGTTCTTATGGAGTCCCAACAATCCTTTTTTTCCACAGCGTTCATGGGGGTGTACACATTGAAGAGGCTGATTATCTCTTTTGAATATGTGTGCTGCAATTTTAAGAGCAGCCAATGAATATTGAGGGTTTCAGAGACGAATGTGAATTTGCTAGCATTCCAAAGAGAGCCCAACCCTCCGGAAGCCCCTTGGGCTGAGATTGCTTTCACCTCACATTTGTTCCAGAGTTTCTTACTTGCCTGAAGGAAGACAAAGTCTTCCAGTTTGGTCTCCTGGATGAGAAGTATGTCAGGAGTTTCTGTTCTTATTAAACTTCTGATGGCTTCTTCTTTGATTCTACTCCCCATACCTCTACAATTCCAGGAGACTATCTTCATCATTTGTATTTCTGATTGGCTCCTTTGAAGCCTTGGGGCTAGTTTCTCGTCATCTTTGCTTTTGATGCTAGTAACTTCTCAAGGGTTGGCTGGCTGCCTTGAAGCTTATCCTTGAAAGTTTCCTGCTCTCTTTTTTCCCGATTTGATTTGTGGCCTCTTGTGGATCTCCTTATCGTTGCTTGAGATTCTCCTATTTCCCCCTCTTCCTCCGAGCACTCTGATTCATGCTCGTCTTCCTCTTCTTCAACCGTGTTTCCTTTGGAGCTCCCAGCCATTGCCATTGCTGGAACACCACTTTCAGCCATTGCCTCTATTGCTGGAACACCATTTCCAGCTTGCTCAACTCCATTTCCAGAACCTTTGGGGGTGCCTTTAGAGGGTGAGGTTGATTTTTGATTTTCTGGTTCCTGAGTTTCCTCTACTTGCAAGCTTAGAGGGGCGAACTTGTTTTCTTGAACCATTCTGGGCAGGGGTTGTTGAGGGGAGGCCTGAGTACCTTTTCTGTTTGGACCGTCGTGATTTTGAATTTTCCTGGTGCACTTGACTTGATTCCAACCTTCTTCTTTTCCCTTGTCTGGTACCACATTGGTTGGGCATCCTCTGGTGAAGTGGCCGTAGACATCACATTTTCGACATTTGAAAGGGAACTGCTCGTAATCTAGCTTCTGCAAATGGGTCCAGTTTCCTACCTTGAGTTTGATGGCTTTCGGGAGACCCACCTCTAGGTATACTTTTACGTAGATACGAGCATAGTCATATTGATCTTTGTTGTTTGCCCTATCTATGAATTTCCCAAGGGCGTTTCCGATGTGTTTTAGCAAATCCCAGTTCCAGCAATGGACTGGGAGATTAGGGAGTCTGACCCAAATAGGAACAGCCGAGGGGACATCCACTGCAGGGTCGAAATCTGGCGTCCATCTGTTGAGGTACAAACCCTGAGGGCCCATGAAATAGGGGCCATTCTGAAATATCAGATCCTTATCTTCCTTTGAGGAGAATTCGAAGAGGAAAAACCCTCATCCTAAGAAGTATGAGGTGACGCTGCCCTTGATGAGAGGAGCCCAATTCCTATTTACCCAGGACTCCGTGGTCTTAGGAGAAGGCCAAAGACTTGTGAACTGGCCCACGAGAGCCCACTCAGCTGAGGAGAGGGCAACTTGAATCGGGGTCTCTGGTGGCAGGGAGATTTCAGGAATGTCATCCAGCCTCTTGACAAAGTTGGCTGCTTCGCTCTTCTTCTTCTGCGGCAAGCCGGCCAAGAGCCGAGAGAAAGCTTCGGCAGTTGAAGGCGGGCCTGCCTGGGGTGAGCCCGGGGCCTCCATGAGGGCGGGCCTGGCTAAAACGTCCTACCCAGCAGAGGCTGAGCGCTCTGAATCCACAGAAAGATAAAGGGGAACACAGAGGAGGAGGGCAAATGGCCCAAAGACGGGCCGCAGAGCAGCAAGGGCGGCGACGCCGAGATGCAGCTAGGGTTCCATGGACTCCAACAAGCTGAGAAAGAGTTTTCGAAGCATCAAAAATCCATTATAATTTTATATTTAGTTATTATATATATAATAAATATATAAAGTAATCACATTAATGTATAGGGAAAATATATTTTATTTATATTGATCTTTTAGGGGGAAGGGGGATGATCTTCCATATTGATTGAAAAGCAGTAGTAATTTTCATCATATAATTGTTTAATAGTAAAAATTTACATGAAATGAATTTCTCATTCACCTTAAATAGTTAACAAACCATTTATATAATAATTCACCTATTCTGAAAAAATTATAGTAAACCATAGTAAACCATAACAATGCATATATTACCATTTGACATCAATGTTGACATTAAAACTACACCAATATTTAGTATAATAATTGAATTTTAGAACTAAGCCTCCTCTAAGAATAGTTCATTGCATTTCATTGGAAAAATAGTTCATTTCATTTCAAAAAATAGTTCATTACATTTCATTGGAAATTTTGTTTCGAAAATAAAGACACTAATACTTTGTAAAATGACTCTTAGGCCTCTGAAGTTATTCTCTTCTAAGTTTATTCATGCTCCCCTATCACAAACATCAACCTTGGCGCATCTTCATTGTCCAGAACTACATGACAATAAAAACATTAACAAAGAAAAATATTTAGCATTGTTAAAAAAAAATTAATATTACTAAGAAAAAATTAATTCCCACATATTATGAGTATAAGATCAGTCGAACCCATATATGAATTTAAGATATGTTATTAATTTAAGATATGTTATTAATTTGAATTCAAATATTATAGAAAATGATAACAAAAGGAGTAACGTTTTTCCCCAACTAACATTATGTAAATGTGGTTAGAGGAATCCGACATTTGTCCATGATTATTCTATCCCTGCACTGAAATTATTAACTTTGATATTAAGTTTACCTTTCATCAAACTTCACATGTTCAAATATGGAATCAATGGGCTTGTCGGCATGTTTGTGCCAATTTCTTGAATTGCTACATTATTTGATTGAGCTTTTATCAGAAACCATTAAAAAAATAAAGTTAGAGTTGATTGCATGACATAGTGCACTAAATATTTAATTAGATAAGCATTCATTCAATTATATAAATAAACAACAATAATTTATAAATGTGTACCTATTGAACCCTTGACAATATCATTAGAAAATAATTGTCGAACATGCCTTTGTTCATTTTGAGATGTAGATCCCTCAATATTTCTATGTTCTTTTGAAGAAAGTACTTTCATTTGCTTGTCCATGCTCTTCCTTGACTTTGAGCGAACTCGCCCAACCTTTTCAAATTGTGGTTTTTCCTTCCTTGAATTTCTTTCATGACCACGTCGTATCTTTTTACTTTGTGGGCTCAAAAAACTATGTTTTCTCTTAGTCATAATTCTTGATGGAGACATCACAATGGAAAAAAAATTATTTGTCTCTTCACTAAATGTGCTACACATCTCATCAATTCCATTATCAATTTCTTCTAAATTCTCCAATAAATTCTCCAAATTTGTAGGCGAATGGTTTAATATATCCATTAACTTTTTGTTGATTGATGCACATACAACTTTTGATCTATCAATCTCAGAGATTGAATTGTTCAATGTCGTAGTTGCAAAATCAATAGGTTATGATAAAATAGGAACATGGTGTATGCTTAATTAGTCTTCGGGCAACAGGCACATTATACCCACTTGATTTAAGTCAACTAAAAATCTATCTTTCGGTAATTGGACTAGAAAAACTTGGCAACATGTTAAAGTCCAAATTGTGTTCATTGGCCCACATTTTAACTTTGAAGATATGCTTACAAACATTTCCATTCAATCCTTAATCACAACTACAAAAATTAAAACTGAACCCTACATATATGACATTATACCAGGTATGAGGAGTATCCTTATTTTGGCTACGAACCATAAATTCATTTATACTCTTAGGGTCATGTAGACAATCTTCATCTCGTATTTGAATTTCTCTAGACTTTGAGAGGGTCTCTTGTTTCTTACACTTTGTAGGCCTTATAACTCGTGCTTCTTTTAAATGTTGATTTTGAATATAATATAGTTCAACTTTTGTTATGAAACCATCTCACAAAAAGATAGAAAAGAAAGATCAACGCCTTAGAATTCAGCCTCTTCGAGGGGCAACCTCCTTTACATTACACAAATGAAAAATTCTTGGGTGATACAAATTACAAGACCTCCTTTCTATATATAGGAGTCTAAGGGGTCACAATATAGTCAGAGCCGACATAACAATAATAATGTAAGGGCACGATAATAACAATAGTGGGCTTCTATGGGGCACAATAATAACAATATGGGGACTACATGGGCACAAGGATATAATAAGAGGGTTGTACTAATAACAATAAGGGTTTACACTAGTAGTATAGGGACCTAACATGCCCCTCTCCTTCAAAAAGTGTTGTCCTCAACGCTTGAGTAGTTCTTGGTTCTTCTGTATAAAAATTTTGTCCTCCCATGTGGAATCTTCAACGGGTAAGTTCTTCCACTTGATGAGATACTCTGAAATTGATCGATTTCGTAGCTATTGGGTTCTTGTTTCTGTGATTGCTCCAGGTTCCAATATGGTTTTTCCTTCCTCGTCAAGTTCTGGAAATATTGTTTGAACTCAGACCTTCTGCAACTTTTCACTAAGTGGCCACACTTCTTCGTTTATCCAATTTGGTTGGATAATAGAAATAACACAAAAAATGCTTCCACATCCTGATCCTTTCTTGAGAGTGCATATGCAACAACATTTTGCTTCCCTTTTTTGTAGATGATTTCAAAGTCCTAACCCAACATTTTCATGACCCATTTTTTCTGTTCTTCTAAAGATAATCTTTTTTCTAAAAAGTATTTAAGACTATCATGATCCATTTTTACCTTGAAGTGTCTTCCCATTAGGTAAGGTCTCCATTTCTTAAGTGCATGTAGTATTTCCAATATTCCCTTCTCATAAATAGCTTAGTTGAGATCTAGCCGTAAAAATACCCAATCGCCTACATCAAAACTTCTTTCATTGCGATGTTGATTTTCCTGTTGTTTCATTCGATTTTGCACCAAAGTGGCGTTATCCTTTAAAAGTTGGAGAACTTGTTGTTGATGCTCGATGTGATATTTCACTGCTTGAATCTTTTTCTTCTTGATATGTCCTTCTATCTTGAGGGTTCGAGGAGTGGTAATTTCTTCCAATGCATTACAAGATATGGTTGGATTCATTTATTGATGCTCAATGTGATATTTCACTTCTTGAACATTTTTCTTCTTGATATGTCCTTCTATCTTGATAGTTTGAGGAGTGGTAATTCCAGCCAATGCATTAAAAGATATGGCCGGATTCATTTCTTCTTTCTCGATGTGATATTTCACTTCTTGAACCTTTTTCTTCTTGATATGTCCTTCTATCTTGAGAGTTTGAAGAGTGATAATTCTTGCCAATTCTTTACAAGATATGGTTGGATTCATTTCTTCTTTCTCTGGGGTAGGTTCCTGGTGTATATCCTCTTCTTTTGATGTTTCTTGATCCTTTTCTTCCTCCTCTTCATAATCTATGTAAAATAATTTCTTCTCAACGCACTTATGACCTTTAGTGTATTTGTTATCACAATTGTAACAAAGCCCTTTTTCTCTTTTTTCTTCCAATTTTTGTGGTGTAAACGTTGTAGGTTGTGGAAGGCTAGGAGAAAAACCACTTCCATAATTATAGTTGTGAGTGGTGGGATTCCTTGTTTCCATAATTTCGCTTTCAATTTTTCTTGCCAACCTGAATGCCTTCTCCAATGAATCACGTTCCCAAAGACGAACCTGATGTTGAATGTTATCCTTTAAAGTCCCTATGAAGACATCAATCCTTTGCTTCTCTGAAATATCATTTACCCTTATATTCAATTTTTGAAAGTCCTCAATGTGCTCTACCATTGAACCCTTTTTTTTGAGATTTATCAATTGGCTAAAGAAGGTGTTTCTCTTTGTATCCTCATAATCTGCTATCATTTCCTCCGTGAAAATTGACCATGTGACAAGTGGTTTACGAGAACAAAGCCCTTCAAACCATAAAAATTAATTCGGTTCTAAATATAAAGATGCAATATGTACCTTTTGTAATAGTTGCACCTCATTTAGATCAAAATATTGCTCCATCTGTAGTATCCAATCTAACGGATCCTTGCCATCAAACTTCCTCATATCGCCTTTTCTTGATTTTAGGAGCTCGATGTGGAAATGAATATAAATATGTAATTTCAGATCTCCAAGTTCTGAAATTGCATCCTGCAGTAGCCCTCTAAGTCCTCTTTCTAACGCCGTAAGTCTGATCAAGATTAGATTCTGCAAGGAAGAGTTATGTCAAATCTCCCATGATTATTGATTGGTTCAGTAGCGAACTTGTACTAAGTGCCACGTGTCACTGTTTCCACCTTCAATCTGAAAAATATACACAGAAAACTACAATCCATCTTCTTTTTGAAACTTCTTACGCAATTACAATATGATGCTTAGATAGAAAGTTATGAAGATTTTCCCAAGGTCACCTATTTAGAATGAAATTCGGGAGTCTGCAAAAACCCTAACTTCATCGGATTATATCTCCTAAAATATAGAGAGACAAGATCTAAAATTCAAACCCGAGCTTCACCAAGCTTTCGGCTCAAATGGTTTTTAATTTTAGAGTTTGAACCTTCGTAGAAAAATGTATAGCGAAAATTCCACGATGACTTGTTTGAGATGAAATTATGGAGCTTGCAAAAACCCTAAATTTCTCAGATCATATCTTCGAAAATTAAGCAATACAATATCTGAAATTTGTACCCGAGGTTCAGACCGATTTCTTATCAAATGGGTTTTTTTTTTAGCTTCTGAAACTTCATAGCGAAAACATTATAGCAAAAATTCCATGATGACCTGTTTGGAGCAGCGAAACCCTAGAATCCAAAGCTCTGATACCAAATGTTATGAAATAGAAAAGGAAAATCAACGCCTTAGCCTCTTTGGGGGGGAAACCTCCTTTACATTACACAAATGAACAATTCTTGGATGATACAAATGACAAGACCTCCTTTCTATATATAGGAGTCTAAGGGGTCATAATATAATCAAAGTCGACATAACAATACTAATGTAAGGGCACGATAATAACAATAGTGGGCTTCTATGGGGCACAATAATAACAATATGGGGACTACATGGGCACAACAATATAATAAGGGGTTTGTTCTAATAACAATAAGGGTTTACAGTAGTAGTATAGGGACCTAACAACTTTTTTCAACAACACAAATATTAGTTAATCCACATGTTTGTGGCAGGTGTTATTTCCCTCATAAAAGTACCTATATTTAGATGCATATGGTAGTACTCAATTGCATTGTTCGTGTCTTGATTAGAATGTGGAAACTTTCGATAAGCTTTTACCCACATATCTGGAAAAGGTAATGACTAAAATTATTATCAACTAAAAGATAATGACTAAAAACATTCAATTACAGAGTAATAGTCATGATATGATGTTGCATAACACTTACATATTTTATCATTAGATAGCCAAGTGGTGTCAAAATATTTCAAAAAATGTTCCTCTTCACTAAATGAAGAAAATATTCCTGCAACAAATTTTTGTATTGACTCATCATCCTCGCATGAGTGCATGATTTTATCCAAAGCACGTAAAATGTAGACTTTGTTTTCTTTGCCTTCAACTTTGTTTCCAACATTTTTCACCCATGCTAGATGGATGTGCCAAACACATAATAAAATGGAGGAATTAGTTAGACACCTGAATGGTACAACATTAGAATAGAGTAAATTATGAATGAAATATGTTTTTCATGTTTCTTTTGTAAAAACAAATATGGTACCTTAATGCCTGAATCTCAGCAACAACATCATTTGTGATAAATTCTTTTACATTCCAATCTGGACGCTCTTTCATTCCCATTGCAAATAAAGTTGCCAACCATTTTTTAATATCATCTATGGTATTGCATGAAGAAATCACCCAAGCCACTGGGACACCATTATGATGTTTTTCGAATACCATTAAGGTATAAAGTTGATACTACATTCAAAACACATTATTATAAGTATTATGTTCAACAAAAAAGACTTCTTTTTGATCACTATAGGAATCAAAAGATTGATAATACGCACCCCATACATATTTGTACTAAATGTAGAATCCATTGACATAACATTGTTGTGTGAATGTGTCACCATCATGGAATGCATCCAATGTGTTTGTATGCCTATAATAAATGGTATGTTTTGCACAATATCTTGTTTTTGATAGAAAAAGAAACTATCTGGAAACTGATTGTACCAACACTCGACACTTGTTGGATCATTGTCATCCTTCATATATTCTTTTTGTCTAATATTATTGTAAATGTTAGAAATATCCATCCTTGTCATTAAAGTGTCTCGACCCACCCCTGTGAATAACTCGCCAGATTGGTTCTCCACATCAGACATTAATTTGTCCCAAACCATTGTGACATTAAAACCATCTTCAACCATCCTTTTCACACTAGCTCGTAAATTGAAGGATATATGTGGCACATACTTGAACATTTGAGGTCTTCCCACTGCACTCTTTCCATGACAGAAAGCACCAGATTTATCAAAATGTCTACACTCAGTGTATGTTATAATAGCATCATTTGGACGCACATAAAGACGATGCATGATGAAGTGACATCTACAACCAAATTGGCTTTTTTTTATTGATCCTTTTTAATTCTTTATATTTTCATCACGTTTGTATCTACATGTTAACTCGAGACCATATGCACACCAATAACTAAATAAGAACAATGATAAGAAATTAGAAAACATGTCTACACATTTTGACTTCATTTGAACTTGAATTAGATGTATCTAATTAATTGAACAAATAAAGACTCACATGGTATATTCGATATATGTGTTAATGCGAGCACATTTAACATCCTCCAAATTTTTAGATCGATTTGTATTAACAACAAATTGACTGGGAGCATATTCATCTGATTGCTCTCCATTTATAAAATCTTCCAGTCGACTATAAGGAATAATAGCCTCAATTCCGTTCCATGTTAGATCTTTAGTAGAAAATTATATCATATCTTCTGGGTCTTCAGTGTCCAGCTCCATAATTTCATCCCACTTTCCCATTTATAGAGTACCTATAAAACTTTGAAGTATTAGGAGAACAACAAAAACAACAAATATGACAATAAGATTTTATAAATATTTTCCTATATGTGCTTCTTCATCTACATGTGTGGCTTCTAGATATGCATGCTGATATATCTTTGTGCAATTACAAAAGTCACACATATACAAAAGTTGAAAGTGCATTTATAAAAGTTAATTTCTCTATATCTGTTTGCGTATCTATATGCATATACAGAAGTGCTTGCATATAAAAATGGCTTCTTACATTGAAAAGAATTGGTTTCAGGGGAGTTGTCTTATGAAATAAAGGAAAACATGAGAAAAGGAAGGTGAAAGGTTATATTGCATGAGGGGGAAATTGAAGGAAAAATAGAATAAAATGAAGAAAATGGAGGCCTCAATGATAAAAAGGACTATGAGGATCAGTTCACAACCTTTTGTTAGTTTAGTTTTGGAGCTCTCTATCTATTCTCTCATTATACTCTTGCACACCTAGAGTTTTCTTGGAGCACTCTTGGAGCTTCTTGGCATACTTTGGATTTGGAGAAAGAAGGCAAAGGAAGGTAGGAAAGCGCAAGGGAACAGGTGGATCAACAACTACAGTTGGATTTTTTTTCATGTAACAGGTTGCATGTATGATTTCCTTAATGCATGGTAGATGCATGTGGTTTCTTGGTTACGATCTATCATTGACATGGAGGATTTCTTGAATAGACAATGGTTTTAGCCTTGCCTTGTCATTTCCTGGATAACCATGGTGTTGTGGGTTTTCCCATTTGTTATTTTCTGATTGGTGCTCAGGTTCCTTATGGTTGTGGGTTGAGTTACTAGTTAAATGTGGGAGGAGTGGTTACGCATATTGTACCATAGGATGAATAGGGACAAGAATGCCCCTAATAGGTATGTGCATACCAGAACATTGCCCCCATTCGAAATTGTTTGGGGGTTAGAACTAAGAAGAGGGTTCCAACCAAATGGATTGTTGAAGGTAGTCGAACTAATAGCACCCAAAGGGGTGATAACCGAAGGTCGAGGAGCTGATATGAAAGGAGTAAGGGTAGGAAAATGTTGAACACCACCCATAATAGGTGTAGTTGGGATTCCTGGACTAGGCATAGTTTGAATAGTAGGATAACCAATCAACAATGTTTAACTAGTTGTAGCTGGGGTAGGTAGCGGTGGAGAAAAGGTGTCCACAAAAGACCATGACTCACAATGCATCGATGGATGGTGATGTTCTAGATAGTGACCGGGATCTAGAAAGAAACTATAGATGGAATTTGTGGTGTAGCATTATCAAAATCGAAAGCCATCAAATGTGAATCGGAAGGGTCAATTGCACCTAATGTGGAAATAAGGGATTTCATTATCTGATATGTGTGTAGCAGGTGTTTGTTTGAAGTGGGTGAGGAGTTACAAGCTTGATTCATGATGGACTGAGAGTTGGAAGAATGTGAGGAATGTTGTAGCTAGGGAACTAAAGCTTCCATGTGACACAAAAGGTTGGTCAATATACCATTTCGTTGTTGGCCCAATAAGGGTGTGTTGAAATAGTTGTAATCGAATAATATCATTTGTGATACTATTGGATGAACACCACGGTGAAAAGTCATGACATGGTTTCCTGGGTCTTCTCCCTACTTCCCTTCGAATTTTGGAATGCTTGAAGGGAGCTTGGTGGGCATGGATGGTCAATTTTGGTCATGTGCAATCGGGTCATTAGTTAGCTTTCTTAAATTAGGAAGGTTTAAAGAAGCTAAAAACGGGACTTGTGAGTTGTCCACCATTGCGAAACGATTTTGGACAACTATATGAATGGGGGTTCCCTGATGAGGATGGTTACCCTGGTGAGTGCCGCGTGGACTCCCAGGAGGGGAGTTATGGGGGCTCCCTTGGGGGGTAGTGAATGGGGTACTTTGACAAGGAGGAGTTCCAAGCAAAGAATCAGTGATAAAGGAAGATCCTATAACGATAGTTGTATGGTGTCTTTTGTGCCTAAACGGTGAGAGACCTAACACTCCTCCTAGTAATGGAGGGAGATTTAGAAAATGTCTAGATCGATAGGGAGCCATGGGGTCCCCTATGGTGTCGAGTAGAGTGTGTGCTACTTTATGTGATTGAGGGAAGGAGATGATTCTCAAAGAAAATATATCACATACATAAAACAAAGTGAAAATAAAATGATTACTTTCCCTTTAACTTTAGACTATGTGATCAATCAAACAAAAAATGGTTTTCGTTTGTTTTTTGCATATGAATAAAGATCCTATGAAGACCTATTCATCCTTGCCACTCTCAAAGTAACTAGGCCTTGCGAAGATATCTTCTGATGGGTATTGGGGCAATGTCTCGAAAGAACTAGTGATGCCTTCCAACAACCAAAGAATCAACCAAGGTAACGGATGAGGCTTTGGTGTTGCCCACACCTCCACCTATAGGGATGGATGCCATAGATTTTGGACACTAAAGTACCTTCATCCACGTCAACATTCAAGTCTTTAGCTTCATGGTATTGAGTTACTAGTACCGAGCACGAGACGGGTCGGGTAGCCCCAAATAGTACCACATTCACTGGACCTAAGCCGAACCTCCTCTGAATTGGGTCTTTGCCATGCTCGGGTATTCTTTTATGTGGGATTATTGAAGGATTTTAGTCTCCCTAAAAAGTCAATTGCTATGTCTCAAAGATGTAACATGACCGTGACGACTTATGGGATACCTACCCCTAATGGTCCTAACCTGAACTATAAATTCTTTAGTGGCCCCTGTGGGGAATTTAGTTGGTCCAACTTATGGTAGATTTTAAAAGGTCTTGCTTTTCTTTAGGGTGTGAGATGTAGGCTAAAATAAACTAAGTATCAAAAGCTCCAGAAACTGGATAAGTTCTAATACAAATCTTACAGAAGCTTAGTGTGTGATGTGTAACTGTGTTCAAGTGAGCATGCAAAGTGTGATAAGATGTGGATATTCGGTGATCCATTATAATATCCTCCTAAGTACACTAGATTTAAATGTTCCTTGCTTGAAAAAGAAATGATGTCCGGATAATGGCCGCTTACTCTTTCTCCTATTACACTATGTGTGACTAAAGGGAGGTGGAAAACACAAGTGCATTAAGAAGACTTTCATATGCTAGCCCAGGTTCACCTATAAGACACAAGGGACACATAGATTACTTACTTTATGTAGTGACACTTGACCCTAGTCCCAAAACTAATGAAATGAGGAAATGCTTTGGTTAGTAACAAGATTTGTGGATGATATGCCACTTACTCCTTTACTAATTAAGCCATGTGATTTGCAAAAACTAACAAAATAGATTGAAAAATATGTGTGGAATTTGACCACTTACTTTTCCCCCTAATTAAGTTGTAAGAACTTGCAAATAAAAAACAAAAAAGGATAATCTAATTGCCCCACTAATTGTTATTAGTATAGTAATTAAGTAATCTAAATTGACTGGGAAAAAATTGCAAAGGTGAAGGCAATTCACTAAAGCCTACCAATGTCTTCAACTAGAAAATATTCACTTGTGGATTTTGTTGGATGACTTTGGGCATCTTTTGGATTGTACAAATATGTATACAAATTTCAAGTGTTAACATACATAAGATGGATTTTGTATATGCACACCTTTTGTATATCCATGCATATATGACAATCTCCATATATGTACAACTTTCGTATATGCGCATCTCTTTTGTATATGTGTAACTTCCGTATATACACATCTATTTCGTATATATCTACTGTATATGTGAATCTATTATTGATCCGAATCAGATCATTATATTGTTTGTCATCCATCTCGATGCATTTGGAGTGGAAAAAGTGGAGGAATCAGCTCACGGGACTGTTTTTATTGGCGGGACCCAGTTTGGAAAAACGGGGTTTGAAACCTTACGAGAGCATTTTGAGGCATGAAATGATGATTTTTGGGGGTAAAACTTTGCCTCTTAAGTGAGGCAATTTTTCATGCTATTCGACACACACAGAGCTTTCCAATGGCATAAGAATCGCATCAATCGAAGTCCGTATGCAAAAGTTATGCCACTCAGAAGTTGACCTTCCTGTTTTCACACCTATAGTTCAGGAGGATGCCGCGTTAGCCCCATTATTCATAGAAAAGGGGCTAGCTAGGTGTTTGTGATGTAAAAGACTTTAGAATAGTCTTTTTTGTAACTCTAGTTTATAGTTGATGTAGTCGAAATTAACCACTAGTAGGCTATCGAGCTGTGTTATAACCACTAGGAGGTAGAGACATTCCATTCTTTAGAGAGAATTTTGTTCCATAATGGAGAAAAGATAGCTAGGAGAGGTAGGAGGTAGAGCACACAGAGAGGATTTATGCATTATAGCAACCCACTATACACAAACATTACTTATTTGTATCTGTAGCCATATTTCCAGACAGAGAAAGAGAGCGAAACGACCTCACCTTCCAGTTGGGTTTCCCCCCAAAAGGGTTTCCCAAAGAGCATATCTTGTGTGTTATGTGTCTGTGAGCTTATTTTGTTATTCTCTACTTTTATGCTTGATTTACTTTTACATGCATGCACTAATTATAGTTAATTTTACAAATTCAAAAATTAAATAAAACTGTAATAATGTAGAATCTCAGATTTTTAATATAATATTATCCGATTTATTGTGACGAACTGTCCAGTGGAATATCCACAGTAGTTTACAGATCATTTGATATCATAGCGGGTTGATTTTGAGTATTTTGTGGAGATTGCAAGGATCTAGATTGGTGAGGCTGAAAATCATAAAACCCTAATCAAGGGAGACGAATCTGTAAATGAACCTCGTGATCTTGTAGAGGTGAGGTTTTTGCAACTCGAAGAACAAGTCACAAATATAAACTGCAATGTAAACCTCCTCATGGCGGCCCTATGCAATAAGTTGGGGATATTTGCATAAGAAGGGGGTTTGAATGCAAAGGAAAAATCAGAAGGGGGATCGGGAGATCGGGAAGACATAGATAACCAACCAAAGAAATAACCCGAAAAAGATTAACCCAGTTCGAGTGCCGTGAACTAATCCCTGTTTAAAGTGGAATAAAAAGTCGATATTAAGCCATACCATGATGATATTGATGCTTTGAAGCTGAGCTGCTGGTTGTAGCAACTGAAAGTTTATTTCAGTGTCCATCCGATCAAGGAAGGGAAAAAGATATCATTTGCGTTGTTGAAATTGGAGGGCCATGCACTGACTTGGTGGGAAAGCCACACGGAAACCCTGAGGTTGGAGGGAGAACCTCTAGTGACCAAGTGGGAGGATTTAAAAACCATCATTAAATCACAGTTTTATCCCACTGGGTACGTGGAAGACCAGTGGATCCAATGGCATTACTTCAGGCAAATGTCGGGCCAAAGCGTGCACGAGTACACCATAGAATTCAGAAACATGGATATAATGTTGGGCATCTCTCTAAAGGACCCATATGTGCTCCTCAAGTATTTGGGGGGTCTGCACCGCCATTTGCGTAAGCAAGTGATGTCTTTCAAGCCCAAAATGGTGGACGAAGCTTGTGTACAGGTACAATACCTGGAGAACGTAGGTATGAAAAGAGCGCAATCAAGTGGATTTAAGCAAAAGGAGAAACAGGACGCTTCTAAGGAGGGGAAGAAGAAACAAAAAGGGGGAAAACATAAAAAGATGGCAGCCATAACACACCAGTGCAAAGATCCTAGCAACCACTAAAACCACTGTGTCTAGTCAATTTAACATCTTAAATTTCTCTACATAAATTATCAATCCGGGTATCGTAAACTGATGAAGTGTGGTGCACCATATGTCCTTAGTTAACATTTTTCTTACTTCGTTGCTTTATAGATTTTATTTTGTTTTGGGGTTTTGTTCTTTTTGATCTCCTAAAGTATCTAATGCAAATGGAAATCCTATTCTAAGGTCTTAAGAATACTTTTAAAGGTCAAGTATGGATGTAGATTTCAAGACAAAGTCTATGTCCCTAATGGTAACTTCCAAAACTTAGCACTTCAAAAGATCTTAAAACATGTTATTGATGGAATTAGTACTTAAACAAAAGTGTAAGTATGCAGCTACTTCAATCAAGCAAAAGATGAAATACTGATCATGAAATCACTATCTTTGCTGCTTGTCTAAATACAGAAATAAAAGTTAAGCTATTGCACTCAAAGAAATAAAAAATTGCAAGGAAAGTAAAACTAAAATCAAATTACACATTCATAATTCTATCCCTCGCCATTAGTCCCGCTATGGATTTCAGAGGTAATCGTCAATGATATGAGCAATTTAATATCTAATTGCAAAAAAGTAAAACTAAAATCAGATCACATCAATTCATAGTCTGACCCCTCGCCATTAGTCCCGCTATGGATTTCAGAGGTAATCATCAACAACTTGAGCAATATGATATCTAAACGAACTAACAAAGCAAATGAATAAGACTGAAATCAAAGCATAACTGAAATTGAAAAGCTAAAGAAAAAACAAAGTCAACAGAGAGGTAAATCTCATGTCACTATTTGATGCAAAAACATGTAAAGAAAAAAACTAATCTACAATCAACCAGTTGGACACACTTACATGAATTAAAATTGCATGAATGGAAAATCTAATCTATCAAACTTGAAAGCAATCAAATGACAATGAAATTAAAGAAAAATTAGAAAATGAAATCTACTCTACCTTACATTCTAATATGCTCCATGACATCTACTTCACATCTCCTTCCATGTTGAGAACATCAAAGCTTTATTCAAATTCTTCAAAATTACAAAGTACAACAAAGCTCTCCAAAGCTTTCAAAAGCCATCAAGGAAGAACTATAAACTCCAAGCTAAGCTCTAAACTCTAAGCTAACAAACTAACAAATGAAGGAGAGAGATCTCCTATTTATACAAAAAGATGAGAACCATCTCATTAATGAGAGTCCATGAATCTCTCTCTCTACCTCTAGAGTCCTAATCAAAATAGGAACTGATAAGACACATGTCTTCTTAGAGTTACAATACAATTAGGATATGTGACACATATCCTCATGATCCCATGATTCTTTCCACTCAAATTCGAATTTGGCTTTAGAGTGCCACAGAGTGCCACATAAGGGTCTTCTAGAAGCCTCCTTTCAACCTACACATGTCAACAATCTCAACCCATTTGTTAGGTATAAGCATATGCACATTATTTTCTAATTTTTAACCACAAATTCACTTAAAAGACTTAGAATTAATAAAGATTGGAAAAACATAAATGTGGCCCAATGATAATGAAAGTGGGATGAATGTGGTGACATAGTAGTGAAATGGAGGTGATATAATGGACATAATAGTGAAAGTGTAATGGAAATGAATGACATTTTCAAGACCCAACACACTGCAACATTGATGGCCATACAGAGGAGAAGCGTTGGAAATTTCATCCAAAGCTAAAACCGAAGAACAAGAAGAAATATAATAAGAAGAAGAATCTCATGGCCACTGATTCAAGATACCAAGTTGAAAGCAGCTCAGATGTGGATGAGAAGATCTTTTGTACGTCGGTGTAGAAGGAGGTGAATCTGAGTAGCCTTCAGCAACAGGAAGAGAAAGAAATGACCAAACTCTTCCATGTAAATATACAGGTCAAGAAGAAGAAGATTGATGCTTTATTTGACTCCGGATCGCAGGAAAATCTCATTGCAACAGATCTAGTCAAGAAGTTGGGGCTTGAAGTTCGTGATCATCCAAACCCATATCCACTGGGATGGGTATAGAAGGATGCAGAGCTGGAGGTAACAAAACAATGTAAAATTAGATTTGCTATTAGTACTGATTTTATTGATGAAGTAGATCTAGATGTGGTTCCCCTTGCTGTATGTGGAGTTGTGTTTGGGAGTTCATACATGTACATGTGTGGTGCAATATTCATGAGGAGAGATCACCAGTATTGGCTCATAAAGGATGGAAAATCATTCATCATCAATATGCACACATGCTAGTAAAAAATTTCACTGGTAAGTGCCAACCAAGCCAAGAAATTGATTAGTTCCAGCAAGAAGTATGTTTTATTATTTTTAAGGGAAAATCAGTCTATAGAGGATTCAATAAGAGGAAAGGCATCCCTAGAGGGGTGTAATAAAAAACAAAAAAAAACAATTGGAGGAGTTGTTACATAAACAACAATTCGATCGAGTACATCACCATGTGGGTCACCCATCATCATTGTGCTAAAGAAGGATGAGACTTGGCGGACGTGCATAGATTACAGAGCATTGAATAAAATCATGCTCAAGAACATATACCCCATGCCTAGGATAGATGATTTGCTAGATCAGTTGTAGGAAGCAAAGTATTTCACCAAGCTGGACTTGAAGTCTGAATATCTCTAGGTTTAAGTCAAAGAAGAAGATACATGGAAGACCACCTTCAAAACCCGGAATGGTTCGTATGAGTGGTTAATTATGCCATTTGGCCTATGTAAAGCACCAGCTACATTTTTTAGATTAATGAATGATGTACTGCACCCTTTTATAGATTCATTTGTTATTGTCTATTTGGATGATATACTGGTATATAGTGTTACCTAGGAGGAACATATTTTACATTTGACGCAGGTGTTGGAAACAATTGAAGAAACACCAGCTACTGCAAATCTCAAGAAGTGTGAGTTTGTGCAACAGTCCTTGGTGTATATGGGATATGTGATTGGTGGAGGATAATTGAAGATAGATCCTTCCAAGATGGAGGCCATCATGAAATGAATGGTGCCTACTAATGTTATTGAGGTTAGGAGTTTCATTGGAGAAATCAGTACCTGAGGAAATTCATAGCCTTGTTTTCAGCGGTATCATCACCACTCTATGTTATAACAACAAGTGGCAAGATTTTCCAGTGGGGAAAAGGGTAGTAGAAGGCTTTCGATGAGTTAAAGAATAAGATCAATGAGGCACCAGTTTTGGCATTACCAAACTTGTAATGACCCTTTGAAGTGGAGACAGATGCGAGTGGGTATGCTATGGGAGTTGTCTTGATGGAAGGAGGAAGGCCTGTTTGCTACCATTATGAAGTATTTCACGGGCCAATTCTTAACTACCCTACCTATGATAAGGATTTCTATGCCATGGTGCAAGCTGTGAAGGAGTGGAAGCATTATCTTATGGGAAAGGAGACAATAATCGACAGGCCCAAAATAAGATACAACAGACCAAGCACAACAAGTGGATGGGGTTTTTACAATAGTTTCATTTGGTGATCAAGTATAATAAGGGAAGCACAAACAAGTTGGCCGATATGCTTTCAAGGCCACCCACATAAAAGATTACAGTTTTGGGGACTCTTATGCACATGGAGCCATTCACCCATGATGCATATAGAGAGGCATATTTAGAAGATGAGGACTTCAGGGAGGTATATCAGCAGTTGTAGAGTCAAAGTTATGTGCACGATGGCAATAACATTGTTGATTACCATCTCCAGGATGGGTTACTCTATAGGATGGATAAGCTATGTGTTCCTAAAGATGAGAATTTGCAGCTGATTAGAGAGGGTCACACCTCTAAGGTTGCAGGGCACTTTGGTGTAGGGAAGACCGTGACTAAGTTGTAGAGGTATGTGTATTAGCCCAAGATGCAAGAACAAGTAACTAGGTTCATAAGAGGATGCATGCTTTGTTGTACCAACAATCATAGCAACTAGAAACAGGGTATGTATGATCCCTTACCTATGCCTACTCATCCTTGGGAAAACATTTCCATGGACTTTGTGGGAGGTTCGCTGACAACGAGCAAGGGACATGACTACCTGTTCGTGGTAGTTGACAGGTTCAACAAGATGTGTGTTTTGATGCCATGTAAAAAGACCATCAGCGGATAAGAAGCAACAAACTTGTTCTTTGGACAGGTCTGGGTACACTTTGGGATACCAAGGAGCATCATTTCAGATAGGGATACAAGATTTCTCAGTGCATTATGGACTACATTATGGGAGAATATGGGCACAAAGTTGAATAGATCTACAACATTCCATCCACAGACAGATGGGAAGACAGAAGTAGTCAATAGGACTTTGATGCAGCTTCTGAGGGGTTACAACTAGAAGCATCTGAAGACCTGTGATGAAAATCTGATATTTATACAACATTCTTATGATAGACCAGTCCACACTTCTATAGGAAATTCCCCATTTGAAACTTTTTTTGGGTATTTTCTACCTTCACCTTTGGATATTGCATATGGGAAACAAGGAGTGAAGGAAGACATTACAAGAGATGCTTCGAGGGCTGAAAAAATTATAGAGAAGATCAGGCAAATCCATCTACAGGTACATGAAACACTGCAAAAGTCATAAGTGAAGTATAAGGCCAGGCATGATCAACACAGAACAGATAAATCATTCAAGGTGGGAGACAGAGTATGGCTACAGTTAAACAAGGAGAGGTTTTAGGGGCCTGGTAAGAAAATCAAGGCTCTAAGGTATGGTCCCTTTGAGATACTGGAAAAGGTGGGTGATAATGCATATCGACTCAGTTTACCACCATATATGCACATTTACTCAGTTGTAAATGTGGATAATTTGAAACTCTATGAGCCTTACATGCTAGATCAGGAATAGGAACATATCCTACCTTCTGTGGAGGATTTGGCACTAGATGCTTAGGTAAAGTTGACAGAAGATACAGTTTTGCAGAAGAGGTCCAGAACTACAAGACAAGGGCAAAAAGACCTTTGGTAGATTGGGTTGAAGGGACAACTTCTAGGCAAAGCTAAATGGTACACCAAAGAGAAGGTGGAGGAAAATTTTCCTCGCATCATTCAGTAAAAGATTTTGGGGACCAAAAGACTCCCAAAATGGGGATGTGTGATATGAATTGGATCATTATATTGTTTTTCATCCATATCGATGAATTTGGAGTGGAAAAAGTGGAGGAATCAACTCACAGGATCGTTTTTACTGGCATGACCCAATTTGACAAAACAAGGTTTGAAACCTTCGAGGAGCATTTTGAGGCATTAAATGTTAGGCCCCTATACTACTAGTGTAACCCCTTATTGTTATTAGTAAAACCCACTTATTATATTGATGTACCCATGTAGTGCCCATATTGTTACTAATGTGCCCCATAGAAGCCCACTATTGTTATTATTGTGCCCTTACATTATTATTGTTATGTCGGCTCTGATTATGTTATGACCCCTTAGACTCCTATATATAGAAAGGAGGTCTTTTCATTTGTATCATCCAAGAATTGTTCATTTATGTAATGTAAATGAGGTTGCCCCTTCGAAGAGGCTGAATTCTAAGGCGTTGACCTATCTTTTCTTAAGCTGGTTTCATAACATTTGGTATCAGAGATTTGGATTCTAGGGTTTCGCTGCTCCAAACATGTCATCGTAGCATTTTCGCTATAGCTTCTTTTTTTTTTTTTTTGTGACGTTTCAGAAGTCGCAAAAAAAACCCATTTGAGAATAAATCATGCTGAACCTTGGGCCCGAATTTCAGAGCTTTTCGTGCGATATTTGCGGAGATATGATCTGAGGAAGTTGGTCTTTTTGCAGACTCCTGAATTACATTCAAAACAGGTGACCTGGGGAAAATCGTCATAACTTTCTCTCTAGGGATTGGATTGAAATTTCGTAAGAAGGTACAGAAAGAGGACGGACTGTAGTTTCTTGTATATCTTTTTCAGAGCCAAAGGTTGAAAAATTGACACGTGGAACTTCATACAAGTTCGCTCTTCTGGAAAGGTCTATAATCAGGTCATCTTGGGAGATTGTGCATAACTCTTTTTTGGAGAATCTTATTTGGATCAGACTTGTGGTATTGGAAAGAGGACATAGAGGGCTACTACAGGTAGCAATTTCAGAACTTAAATATCCGCAAGTAAAGAGTTACAGTCGTTTCAAGATCAAGGTCCTAAAATCAAGAAAAAACAAGATGAGGAAGTTTGATGGCAAGGATTCGGTAAATTGGATACTTCAGATGGAGCAATATTTTGATCTACATGGTGTACCACTGTTACAAAAGGTATGTATTGCATCTTCATATTTAGAACCGGATCAATTTTTATGGTATAAAGGGCTTTGTTCTCGTAAACAACTTGTTACGTGGTCAATTCTCACGGAGGACATGATAGCACATTATGAGGATACAAAGAGCAACACCTTCTTTAGAGAAACACCACAACAATTGGGAAAGAGTAAAAGGGCTTTGTGACATATTTGAAAGTAAAATTATGGCAACAGGGAATTCTACCCCTCACAACTTTAAAGATGGACGTGTTGTTTCTCCTAGCCTTCCACAACCTACAATGGTTACACCACAACAATTGGAAGAAAAAAGAGAAAAAGGGCTTTGTTACAATTGTGAAAGAAAATGCACTAAAGGTCATAAGTGTGCTGAGAAGAAATTATTTTACATAGAGTATGAAGAGGAGGAAGAAAATGATCAAGAAACATCAAAAGAAGAGGATATATGCGAAGAACCGACCCCAGAGAAAGAAGAAATGAATCAGAACATATCTTGTAAACTATTGGAAAGAATGACCACTCCTCAAGCTATCAAGATAGAAGGACATATCAAGAAGAAAAATGTTCAAGAAGTGAAAGATCACATCGAGCGTCAAGAAGTGAATCTGACCATATCTTGTAAAGGATTGGAAGAAATTACCACTCCTCAAACTCTAAAGATAGAAGGACATATCAAGAAGAAAAAGGTTCAAGCAGTGAAAGATCACATCGAGCATCAACAACAAGTTCTCCAACTTTTAAAGGATAACGTCACTTTGGTGCAAAATCAAATGAAAAAACAGGTAGATCAACATCATAGTGAAAAATGTTTTGATGTAGGCGACTGGGTATTTTTACTGCTACATCTAAAGCAAGCTATTTATGAGAAGGAAATGTTGGCAATACTACACGCACTTAAAAAATGGCGACGTTACCGAATGGGAAGACTCTTCAAGGATGAGGATGTGGAAGCATTGCTTTGTGCTATTTCTATTATCCAACTAGATTGGATAAACGAAGCAAGGGATCAATGGAAGAAGGACATAGAAATATGGCCACTTATTCAAAAGTTGCAAAAGATCCCAATTCAAACAATATTGCCAGATATTGAAAAGGAAGGAAAAATCATATTGGAACCTGGAGCAGTCATAGAAACAAGAACCCGACAGCTACGAAATCGATCAATTTCAGAGTATCTCATCAAGTGGAAGAACTTACCCACTAAAGATTCCACATGGGAGGACAAGAATTTTATACAGAAGCATCAAGAACTACTCAAGCATTGAGGACAACGCTTTTTGAATGAGAGAGGCATGTTAGGCCCCTATACTACTAGTGTAACCCCTTATTGTTATTAGTAAAACCCACTTATTATATTGATGTACCCATGTAGTGCCTATATTGTTACTAATGTGCCCCATAGAAGCCCACTATTGTTATTATTGTGCCCTTACATTATTATTGTTATGTCGGCTCTGATTATGTTATGACCCCTTAGACTCCTATATATAGAAAGGAGGTCTTTTCATTTGTATCATCCAAGAATTGTTCATTTATGTAATCTAAAGGAGGTTTCCCCCTCGAAGAGGCTGAATTCTAAGGCGTTGACCTATCTTTTCTATCTTTTCTTAAGCTGGTTTCATAACATTAAACGAAGTTTTGGGGGGGTAAAGCTTTACCTCTTAATTGCAATTCCTTTTCATGCTATTCTACACACAGATATATTTCTAAAGGTGCAAGAATCGCGTCAATCGGAGTCCGTATGTAAAAGTTATGTCACTCAAAAGTTAACCTTCCTGTTTTCACACCTATAATTCGAGAGGATGCCACGTCAGCCCCATTATTCATGGAAAATGGGATAGCCACGTGTTTGTGATGTAGAAGACTCTAGAAGAGTTTATTTTGTAACTCTAGTTAAGAGTTGATGTAGTCAAAGTTAACCACTAGTAGGCTATCAGGTTGTGTTATAACTAGGCCACTAGGAGGTAGAGACATTCCATTCTTTAGAGAGAATTTTGTTCCATAATGGAGCAAAGATAGCTAAGAGAGATAGGAGGTAGAGCACACAGAGAGGATATGTGCACTGTAGTAGCCCACGGGCCACATACATGACTTCTTTGTATTTGCAGCTATATTTCCAGACAGAGAAAGAGAGCGAAGCGACCTCACCTTCCAGTTGGGTTTTCTCCCGAAAGGGTTTCCTAGAGAGCATATATTGTATATTATGTGTCTGTGAGCTTATTTTTTTGTTCTCTACTTTTTGTTTGATTTACTTTTACATGCATGCACTAATTATAGTTAATTTTAGAGATCAAGAAATTAAATAAAACTGTAGTAGTGTAGAATCTCAAATTTTTAATATAATATTATCAGATCTGTTGTGACGAACTGTCTAGTGGAATATCCACGACAATTTACGGATCAATTATATATGCACAACTTCCAAATATACACATATACGGAGAAAAAAATGCACATATAATGAATACGTGCATATATGGAAGATATACACATATACAGGAGTTACACATATACGAAAGATGTGCACATCTTTTGTATCACATATCTTCTGTATATGTGTAACTTCCATATATGTGCATATATTTTGTACATGCACAACTTTCATATATATGCATATATGGAAGATATGCGCATATATGGAAGTTGCAGATATACAGAAGCTACATATATACGGAGGTTGAAGTTGTGCATAACTTTTGTATATGCATAGCTTCCGTATATGCACATATATGAAAGTTTCACATGTACGGTAGATACACATATACAAACGTTGTGCATATATGGAAAATATGCATATACGTAATTTATAGACAACTTTAGCTACTGTATGTATGCAACTTCCATATATGCACAATTTCCGTTTATGTGCAATTTTTGTATATATGCAACTTCTGTATATAGATGCTGAATTTTTGCTCAATTTCCATATATGCACATGTCTTTCGTATATGCGAAACTTCTCTATATTCACATATCTTCTATATAAGTGCAACTTCCGTATATATGCATAACCTCCATGTATGTGCAACTTCAGTATATGTAACTTTCATATATGCGCAACCTCTGTATATGCGCATATCTTCCTTATATCCATGTATATATGGAAGCGTGCATATACTAAATACAGAACATGTGCATATCTTCAGTATATGAACAACTTCAATATATGTGATATATTTTGTATATGCACATATCTTCTATATATGTGCATATCTTCCGTATATGTGCAACTTTCGTATATGCACATCAATTGTATCTGCACAACTTTCAAATATGCACATATATGAAAGAAATGCACATACGGAAGATATACGCGAATAACTTCTATATATGTGCATATCCATTTGCGCGTATATGGAAGATATGCACATATACAGAAGATGAATATATACAGAAGTTGCGCTTATATAAAGGCTGAATTTTTGCATATTTCCGTATATGCGAAATTTCTCTATGTGCACATATCTTTTGTATATGTGTAACTTCTGTATATACGCATAACCTCCATGTATGTGCAACTTCAGTATATGCAACTTTTGTATATATTGATTTATTATATATGTGTAACTTCCTTATATTTGCATACATTATGTATATGCACATCTTCTATATATGTGCATCATATACAAAACATATGCGCAAATATAAAAAATGTGGTTATACAAATGATATGTGCATATACATAATACATGCACATATACGAAAGATGTGTGCATATGAAAGTCGCACAACTTCTATATATGTGCATATTTTGTATTGCATATCTTCCTTATATGCACAACTTTTGTATATGTGTATATACAGAAGTTGCACACATATGGAAGACATGTGCATAAGTAAATTGTGTATATATGGAGGTTGAAGTTGTGTATAGATATGTGCATATACGAAGGTTTCACATATATGGAAGATATGCATGTAGCAGAAAATGTATATATACGAAAGTCGCACAAATTTTATATATGTGCATCCTCTGTATCACATATTTTCCATATATGCACAACTTTTGTATATGTGCAACTTCCATATATGCACATATATGGAAGTTGCACATACATGAAAATTGTGTATATATGGAAGTTGTATATACGGACGTTGTGCATAGACGAAAATTGCACATATATGAAAGTTGTGTATATAGAAATTGTGCATATACGGAAATTCCGCATATATGGAGGATATGTGCAAATACGAAATATATGTGCATATATGGAAGTTGTGTATATACATAACATTTATTTGAACATCATATATGAAATTAGTTGAATCACATATCCTTCTCTACTTTTTGAGCACTAAGTCACTTTCAGTGCTACTTTGGGCCTTAAGTCACTTTCAGTGCTAAGGGAATTACCAAGAACATATGGTAAGAGAGGCCTATTCGAACTTACCATGGTAAGGATAATATTAAAAGGGCATTATCAGAACACATGGTAAAGATAGTATTAAAAACACTATTACTTCCTAATTTAAGGATAAGTTGTGGGATGACAAGGTGTTAGAGGGAAAAAAGAAGTTAAGGTATTATAAGGAGGTGATTCACCCCACTCTTACTAAGTAGAACTATCTTTCTGTCTTGATCAGAGCTAAGAAGAAAATGAACATTGCAAATATAGCTAATTTTCATAAAATTTAGAGTGAAACTGAGCGTTGTTCTATTCTCAAAACACCTTGGGACGAAAGAATTTGCCCCCTTTGCGATACTAATATAGTTGAAGATGGAAAACACTTTCTCTTGGATTACGAGACTCTTACTCACATCAGTTTTCCTTCTCAAAACATTTTCCACACTACCAACTTTCTGGATTTGTTAAGTTAGCAAACCTATAGTGATCTCAGAACGCTTCTCTCCCTTCTTTTTTACCATAGAAATAAAATATTAAAGAGTTAGTTAATCATTTTATTTCTTAAGGTCCAATAAACAATATTGGTTTTACTAGACAATAACCACCACTATCATCATCCTTAATAATCATAATATAAAATGAGTTATTTTAATTTTTTTAAATATATGATAAAAATTATATTATATATAAAAAATATTTATTAAAAATAATGACTATTTCTAAATTAAATCATATAATTTAAATTATGGTTATAGACCAAAATAATGGTGGTATGTATTCAGATATTTTTTTTTTCTCTGCAAATGCTAATTCTATTAACTGTAAAATAAAGTAAAAATACAAGGGGGCGAGGCCTCGGGGATCATCTTCCGAGAGCACTCAGAACAACAAAAACTGTCCTATATGAAGGAGAACCAGTTACATAAGCAGGAGTGCAGATATAGACATCAGGAATTAACCAAGATAACATGAAGTAGAGGTGGTATAACTGGCTGTCTAGAGCGTGTGACCAGAGAGCTAGCCCAAGACAATGCTCAAAATTCCAGATGAACTTTACATTGCCGCATATCATGGAGAGAAGTAAGACATCCATAACCGCCTGTCTGAAGAGGCCGAACCAAAACCGCATCCAAAACCAAAATGGAGTGGGCCCAGATGGCCTCAAATTGTTGTGTCCTCATTCCGAGGTTCCTCCACCATCTGGCAAGCAGTGTCCTCCCAATCATCACTACAACCTACATTTTCGTTGCCTGGGTGCCTCTGCAGGGGACGCGAGTCACTATCATTTTCTTCCACGTTCCTTTGGCCCGCGGCATCTGGAGGCAGAGAGGTGCTGGGAGCGTCACTTCTCTCAAGCCTCTCCCCCTTACCTTTCTCCAGAGTTTCCCTTGCCATTACCTACAAGTTGCTATGACTACCGACCTCTCTGAAAGCTTCCTGGGGGGACTCAGACATCATACAAACCCGAATTGGAGCCGACGATTCTTCTTCAGAGAAGAGAATAGTGAAATTGACAGTGATTACTGGCCTATTAAGATTGCTCTGGAAAGTAAAATGATTGGTCTGAAACCCATGATACGGAGAAGGTCTGCGAGCAAGATTCACAGAACGGGCTGCCTGTGGTCTACCACGCCCTCCACGACTCCCCTGAGACGGCTTCTTCCATGTATTCAGATATTAAAATACACATCAATTTAAATTATCGTTTTAAAAAATGAGCATTTTAAGTTTTTTTCTCTCTCGCACATATATATTGCTAATAAAAAAGTAAATATTATTTTTTTTTAAATTATTTAATATAAATTTATTTCATTATAAATATTTTATTATACCTATTACATAATGTTTAAAAAATTATTTTATTTTTTCAACATTTTAAAATTTAATTAACATTTTTTACATGGTATTAAAAAATATATTAATTTTTTTGTTTAAATCATTCAAAAACTCTATTGGAACTAAAAACATTTCAATATAAATTTATTATTATATAATAAAAAAATAGAGAAAAAATATAATATTGTTTTTAAACATAATATAAATTTATGTTAAACTAATAAGTTAATATGAAATAATATTAACATATTATTTTCTTCCTCTTTTTAGATTATAAAAATAATATATTAAATTTTTTAAATTAATTTCTTATTATTTTAAATGTTCAATAGATTATATTAATCTTATCCATCATCATCATTATACACATTACCTCATATTTAAAAATAATAATATTAATTATTACTAATAAAAGTTGAAAATTTAAATATTGAAAATTTTAACGATTTCAAATTGGAATTTGAAAATGATAATACTTTGTTTAAAAAAAACAATTTAAAACTCCATCTTAAATATTTTTATATTTAAAAAAATATTTTAATAAAACAATATTATTATTATAAATTATTACCTAATAAAAAAATATTGAAAAATATAATATTATATAATGTTTTATTATGCATATTACATGATGTTTAAAAATATATATATTTTTTATTTTTTTAACATGTGAAAATTTAGTTACAATTAATAAAAGTTGAAAACTTGGAAAATTTAAACATTTTAAATTGAAATTTAAAATTTTGATATTTTATCTTTCAAAAATAATCCAAAATTCCAATTTATTTTATTATTAAATTAAATTTTAAAATATTTATTAATATTAAATAGATGTAAAGCTATAATGTTTATATAGCAATATTAATACAGTTGAGTATAACATCATATTAATATAGTTATTTTTTTTGTTTGTGTGAAAGAGAGATTAGAGGAATCACCAACTCGGCAAGTTAACTTCTAGTTGAGAATTGGGTAGGTAAGACATCAACACCATTTCCAAAAGTTGATCATGGCACAAGGAGTGCCTTAATAAGTGCACCAATTAAGTGACTTTTCTATACCTTGTAGTTAATATCAATGTAATTAGTTAAATTGAAATTAATTATTTTTTTCTTTAATAAATTAACAACATATCTATAAATTAGATAACAAATTTATTCACCAAAAATTTATAATTGACAAAAACACATATTTGATTTTAACTAATTATAATTCATTTAAAAAACCAAAACCAATTTGAAATTTGCCATTCATTCAAAATCTATCAATTTACTTACACAAACAAAATTTAATTACACTAAACAAAACTATATCCAAATCTATAAATTTACTTAAATTAAATTAAATTAAATGAAAATAAAAAGATATTAAATATTTACTTCAATTAAATATCCATAATTTTTTTTTTAAATATCCTCGTCTCTCAACAATTTAAATCAAAATGCATGTATATAGAAATTCCTCTATGTAAACCATATGTTTATCATTCCTATTAAAGAAAACAAAACAAAATTAAAAAAATAATAGTACTAAATTAGAATATTGATTAATTTAAACTTGGAACTAAATAATCAAATTAAAACTAAAATTAATTTAAACTTATAATAAAATTAAACTAAATCTATATTTGAAACCAATCTATTTTAGGTCTCATTAGGTCTAGGGTTTTGTCAATAAGGTCTTGTAAACTCTCAATAATGGTCAGCAGGCACATGAGGAGGTCAAATAAAGTCTCAACAACAAAAATTTCAATAATCACAACCCTGATTGATTTTTCCTCAAAACCCTGTTTTGAGGAAAAACAGAGCTTTTATGTTTTATGAGCAAATTTTCATGTAATTTCATTTTTTCTATATGTAATAATTCTGATATGCAGCCCTGGTCACCTTGCTAAGCCCTTGCACTCCAGTTCCTGCAAAAGAATCAAAAGTTCAAAGCATTTAGTCCATCAAAGGAAAAAAGCAAGACAAACTGCCCAAAACAGAGATTTAAAAAACAAGTGAAAGACAAACATTAGGAAAGTGGGTTTTCATAAGTGAAAAATTAAAACCATTGGTATATAAAGTTTTTTCATGTCAAATAAGCTCATTTGTATGCCAAAGGAGAGGAGAGCAAGTGTAAATTGTGTTTTCGATCCTAAGGAGCGATTTTGCATTCAAACTGTCAAAATTTCAAGGCGCGGCGCACCTAGCTTGCGCGGCGCACACAGATCACAGTTTACATTGAAATTTCTAACTGGCACGACGCACCAGAGAGGCGCGGCACACCTGTGAGTGGGTGCAGCGCACCAGTCTTTAAGGATCGAAATTCATCCAGATCTTCCTCTAAAGCTTCAAAATCATAAATTCCTCATTTCACAAGTAAGTCAACACCTCCATATGGCCAATGTATGAGTTTCCTTTAGTGTTTATGGTGTTTCAATAGGGAAAAAATTAAACCCTAGTTCCTTGCACAGTTAGTTGAAAAAAGCTGCCTAGGGTTTGCAAATTACTGTTTTTGCTGTCTAAATCCCACCCCTACCATTTTCACTCCCTCACTACATTTCATTCACCTTTTTTATCCTTCCATTTTCCACTTACACTTACCTATTCCCCCTATCCGTAAAACTAATAACCCTAATCCCTAACTTCACTTCTCCCAAACCCTAGTCAATATTCCTAAACCCTAAATATCATTCCCCAAACCCTTCCAGTTCCACTAACACTACAAGCAGCATCCCAAACCCCCTATTCACAGTCCCTTCACAGTCCTTATCATCAATCCCTATTGTTTAGCAGCAAATACCTATTGACACTATAAAATCTCTTCATACTCATCTAAGAAAAATCAAGCATTGGCAAACATGGAGTCAGATTCATCTTATGACAGAAATGAGGAAACAGTCACTGACTCCTCCAAAGAAATTCATGCACCAAGGATACCTCACAAGAGTGGAAAACATAACCGAGAGGAGCCTACTACACTTACTGAGCTATTGGCTTGCCCTCTTGCTATAACATGCTTCCAACATCAATCTTGTTACCAATTTTGCGAAATGGTGGAAAGAGTCAAATACCACCATGAGCTTGCCAGACTTTTTGTGCTACATCTTCACAATGGCCAGGTCAATTTGGCAGGTGTGACATTCACCTTGACACCTGAGACTATAGCTCAAGCAATCGGTATTCCAAATGTGGGTGAGCAGTGGAATAAGGGACAGCTGGTGGACAGAGATCATTATGAGCCTTATATCAAGGCTGGTTTTCAGAGGCATGTCAGTAGGGTCTTCCCTTTCAGGTACCTACAGGACACATATGCTCCCCTTATGAAACTCATAATCAAATATTTCAGCTGTGAAGGCAGATTTTCTCGCCTATACACCTATCATATCAGATTGTTGATGCATTTTACTAGGGTGAGGATGATGAACCTCCCTATTTCATTTGCCGGAATATTGAGAAAATGACCACATTGGTGCAAAGGAAACCTCCTCATCAGTAGTATAACAACATCTATCACTTTGAATTAATCAAGATTGTGGTTTTGCATCAGCTTAGTTTACTGAATGTTTCATGGGAAGATTTCGTTTGACATGAGGTTTTTACAGGTCCTCAAGTGCCCCCATCAATTTTCCATGAGGCCAGAGAGCCTTCACATCAGCAAGAGGTGCATGAGACTCAAACCACTAGTGTGCCAGTGTTTGTCACTTACCAAAAGGGCACAAGAAGAATGTTTGCAGCAGCGAAACAAGTACTATCTCCACCCGGGGTGGAAGGGGTCTCGTTTCCTTCAATAGAAAAGCAGGTACAGGACAAGGGTAAACAACCAATGCATGATGAGGGACCTTATGAAGGTCAAGAGAGGGAGTTCACTCTCATTCAGGATGATGACACTGATTTGGGCTCCCAAAGCTCGAAGCTCAAGGAGATCATTCAGGAGCAGCAAGATGACATTCATCACTTGTCTCTCAACCTCGAAAGGGCCAAGTGGATAATTAAATATCTTGAGGAGAGGAACAAAGAGTTAAAAGATCAACAAACCATCGTGGAGCTCCAAAACATAAGAGAAAACAGGCAAGCTGACTAGGCCTTAAGCCTTAGGCATAGTATAGTGGCTTTTAGTTAAAAAAAAATCATGCATTGGAGCATTAAACCTAAGTCTGAGCCATATATCAGATATCAGAACTATTTTACATAGACAGGGCTTAACATAAAACTTAGTACAAAACCCCGATACATATGTAATATTATAAGGGAGTTTTGAATCATATAATAGCATGAAAGCCAACCATATAAGCGATATTTGATATATTAATAAGTCCAAAATAAAGGCCAAGTCCCGCTCATATGTTATAACATATAACAAGCTACTAGCCTGCTTATATTATATCAGGATATATATATATATATATCGGGGTTTTCCCATGGTAATACAGTCCAACGTTCTGATATGTCTCTGAACCCCAAAACTCTGATATGGGCCTGCTCATGCCACATCCCATCGCACCTTTCACACCTGTCATGCCACATGTCATCTCGCTCCTACATATTAGGACTTTGCAGCTACATCACCGTTAGAACTCTGATAAAGAATGATTCTGATACTTGCGGACCTGATATAACTTTTAACTATGGCTTATATCGGAATTTCGGGTCCAAAGTGCCATCGGGGCTCTGTTCCGGAATGTTTGCGCAGACTCGATTCAGTTTTTCATTATGATTCAAATTGGGGTTTCAGATTCATGGTTTATATCGGAGTTTTGTTAACTCTCGATATCTCTAGTCTTCCAATACCAACCCTCCGCTAGCCAACCTTCCCCCGTCGGATTTGATATAACATTTAGAAGACTTTGTTCATTCAATTGATTCCGTGGGCATCGCACCTTTGCTGCAATTCTGTTTTGGTTCCTCCGCTTGCCAGGCCTCCGGTACCCGATTTAGTTATTGTTCTGATATCAATTTTTTTTTCATATAGTTAGTTTGGCTGTGTTAATCCATTCCGATATAATTGTTCTGACAGTGATATTCATGCCACTTGTTCATTCCAAAGGGGGTCGCTGTAATCACGAGTTGTTAAATAAAACTGCCTCTGTATATATTAAGTTGTGATTTTAATTGTACCATTTTGTATTGAGTCATAAATAATGTTTATGTATATTGGTTCATTGGAATTGTTTTTAATAGAAGTTCTGCCATTTCTAATGGCTAGTCTCTGATTTTAGCTGTCTGTTGTGACCAATAAGCTTGGGAAAGGCTAGCGATAGAACCAAATCAGTCATACACCAATGGAATTGATCCCCATGGCAAGAAGGTTATTCAAAATTGGTTTTCAGTTTGAAACAAATTCGAACCACTAAGTTTTCTCTCTAATCTGTTGCAGCTAATAGAGGCAATTGGTTATGCATGCTCGACGAGAGGTCCAATCGGGACTATTGAAATATGGCAACAAGAATATTCCAATTTAATTTGTCCTTGAATTAAATTGTGAATTAAAATTGAATTTAGTCTTAACAACTACTTGGAAATAATTGATTAATTCATTTTGAATTAATTAGTTGGAGAAATTCAAGTTAGAAGTCTTTCTAAATTCATACAAGAGTTATCCCTTAAATTAAGGAGATAAGATTGAGTTATATTTGAGTTGTAATTAGTTAACTCAGTTTACTGAGTTAAGTCCAGTTAAATTAGTTCCAAACTGTTTAAGGAACTAATAGAGAGTTAACAGTCAGTTGATGCATGCATGCATCCAACTAGTGCTACTCCAGTTAACTGAAGATTCGATCATCAGAAACTCATGCATGTCTATTCTGAGAAAGCCCCAGTTGAGATTAAAGTCAAGGACAATGTACTATCAGTTGTATGTGTTTTCTCAAAGAGAAAACTCATGCATGCAGTCAAGGATTTAAGCCTTGAGGATTATGTAGTTTTGGTGGAAGTGTTCCACTTGGTTGAAGGAGATCATCCACGGGGTAAGAGATCATCCACTTGGTAATAGGAGAATCATCCCAGAGGAACGACACAAGGAAATAGGAGCTTGGAGGGCAGAGAGGAAGGCTAGGGAGGAGCCAAGATTTCCTGTGAGCATCTGTGAGGATTGTACTGAGAGCTGGCTAGCTGTGAGAGCTAAGGCTTTGTATAATTCCTATGTATTTCCACCTGTATGATAATATAATAGTGTGGGGTTTTTAGCTGAGGCTTCCCCCAAAGTATTTTCATGTGTATTGTGTGATTGATTCTTCTTCTTCTGGTTATATTGTTCAGCTTGATCTTTAAGCTTCCGCAAATTGATAGTAGAAGTAGGTTATAGTATTCTGCTTTGATTTATATTTCATTATCGAGTTAACCTACCATCAGATTTTCTACATGGTATTAGAGCTTGATTTGTAGAAATTTTCTACATGGTATCGGAGTTGTGAACAATATACTGAGAAGAGAATTCGAAGTTTGAAGTTCGAGGTTGCGGGTGCAAATCAAATTCATATCATACTTCAAGGTTGTCCAATGGCATTCTATGGCTTGAGACTCGAGTATACCTTGAAAAGTAGCTCGAATTACATAACATGGAAAGATAGAATGGAGGTTGTATTAGAAGACAATGGCTTGAAGGATTTCATTGATCAAGAAATCCCAAAGCCAACTTCAACTAATGCATAAGAGTTGGCTAAGTGGAAGAAGTGTGTGGCGAAGGTGAGACGGATCATCCTTGAGGGAGTTTGAGACCATATTGTCTCGAGTCGCCATGGGAAGGATACTCCATTTTCAATGTGGAAGACATTGAAGGACCTCTACTAGAAAAGTAACGACCAGAGGAAATTGGTGCTCAAGGATAAGCTTCGAAGAATCAAGGTGGAGAAGGGCGATACTATTTCCACATATCTGAACAAGCTCACCACTTACAGAGATGAGCTTAGCAGTGTGGGAATAACTACTGCCGATGATGATATGGTGAGCCTCGCTCTTCTTGGCCTTCCAAAGAGTTGGAATAACTACTAGGACTCTGTGAATGGAAGGGAGAAACTACCAGATTGGGAACGACTGTGGTCGGATCTTATGCAAGAGGAGATTAGGAGGAGCACACGAGATGGTTCTTCATCCAAGAATGATGATGCAGAAAATATGGCCTTAACAAATAAGGGAAGGAAAGGGAAGGGGAAGGATTCCCATTTCAAATCGAATTCTTCTCATGGAGGGAAGAAGGGTGACATTTCTAAAGTGAGATGCTTTAATTGTCACAAGATGGGACATTATGCGACTAATTTCCCATCGAAGAAGTCCAAGAAGGGATCCTTGGAAGGATCAGAAGGTGAGGCATTAACCTCTTAGTTCGAAATGGACTTTACCCTCATCGCATGCATGGTGTCATCGATGATGGGTTGTGTTTGGTATCTTGACAGTGGAGCCTCATTCCACATGAACGGTGATAAAAGTTTATTCAGTGCCTTGGAGGAGAAAGACCTCAAGATGCACATAGTGATGGGTGATGACGGAAGGTATAGTGTTTCAGGAGTGGGCATGATTGCTTTTCAGAGGGAGCATGGAGCTCCTATCACCTTGACAAATGTGAAGTATGTGCCTGGACTGAAGAAGAACTTGGTATTGGTCACGATGTTGTCTTCAGTAAAGGAAAGGCATTCCTAAGACACATAGCCACATGACCAAGAGGATAGGGATTTGGGTGAAGAATCTCTATAAACTAGAGGTAGATGATTGTGCAACATTGAGTATGAAAGCAGAATTGGTGCAAAGCCAAGACATTGGCGAGTTGTGGCACAGGCAGTTGGGCCATTTGCATCATGGGGCATTGAAGATAATGCAACAGATATCTACAGGACTTCCCAAATGTAAACTTGAGCAAGTTGACACATGCAAAGGTTGTACCTTGGGAAAGTACACCAAGTCTTCCTTTCATGATTGAGATAGTCGAGCAGAGGCTATCTTAGAGTGAGTTCATACTGATGTGTGTGGACCATTATCAATGGCATCCACAATGAAGCAAAGGTATTATGTGATTTTCATTGATGACTATTCTCGTAAATGCTGGATTTATTTCATGCAGAAGAAGGACCAAACTTTCACAAAGTTTTGTGAGTTCAAAGCTTTGGTTGAGAAAGAGTCAAGGAAGAAGATCAAGGCCTTAAGAAGTGACAACGGTGGAGAATATGTCTCTCAAGAGTTTAAGGACTTCTGTGCAGTGGAAGGAATTAAACAAGAGTTGATGACACCTCGTAACCCACAACAGAATGGGGTGGCCAAGAGGAAGAACAGAACTATTGTAGGGGCAGCACGGGAAATGTTGCATGACCAAGGCCTACCAATTCACTTGTGGGATGAGGCAAGCAACACAACGGTCTATTTGCAGAATAGAAGCCCGCATCGCATACTTGGGATGAAGACACCAGAAGAAGATTTATCTGATAAGAGACCAGATGTGGGTCACTTCAGGATCTTTGGCTCATCGGTATATTGCCATGTGACAAAGGATGCATGGAAGAAGCTTGAGCCGACAACAGAGTTGGGGATACTTGTGGGGTACACTGATACACCTCACAACTATCGGGTGTACTTTCCTACCAGTCGGAGGACAGTGGTTCGCAGAGATCTCAAGTTTGATGAGCAGAAGGCCATGCGAGTTTCCCTTGAGAGGGAGCTCCAACTATAGGTTGTGGAGGAACTGTTGGTTCCCAAGGAGGAGGAGCCTCAGACTGATGCGGAGCAGCCGCATGCAGAAGTTCTAGGAGTGGAGACATCCGCTCAAGCAGAGTCTTCCAGAGATGGACAGAAGCGCACAAGAGAAGCCAACAGATTGTTGAAGGATGTGAGAGAGAATGTGGGAGCACCATCTTCTCAGCGCAGACAGAGGAGGTCACCTAAAAGGTACACTGGATACATGGCCCTTGCTAGGGAATGTGTTGAGACTGAGCCATCTTCCTTTGATGAAGCAGTGCAACAGCCGATTTGGGTTGATGTTATGGTGGAGGAGTATGACTCCATAGTTCATAACAGTGTTTTGGACGTGGTTCCGAGACTGGAGAACAAGTCAGTTATGAGTTCCCATTGGCTTTACAAGGTAAAGCAAGTTGTTGATGGTAGTGTGGAGAAGCATAAGGCAATATTTGTTGCCCGTGGCTTTTCACAGGTCGGGAGGATCATGCTGCTGCAATATATTTTGACAGAGGAGCAAGATGCTGACATTTTGACAAAGGCATTGTCAAAGTGTAAATTCGAGTTCCATAGAGATAAGATCGGGGTGGCAGATAATCCCTTTCTTGTTGAGAGGGAGTGTTGAAATATGGTAACAAGAATATTCCAATTTAATTTGTCCTTGCATTAAACTGTGAATTAAAATTGAATTTAGTCTTAATAGCTACTTGGAAATAATTGATTAATTCATTTTGAATTAATTAGTTGGAGAAATTCAAGTTAGAAGTCTTTCTGAAGTCATGCAAGAGTTGTCCCTTAAATTAAGGAGATAAGATTGAGTTATATTTGAGTTGTAATTAGTTAACTCAGTTTACTGAGTTAAGTCCAGTTAAATTAGTTTCAAACTATTTGAGGAACTAATAGAGAGTTAACAATCAATTGATGCATGCGTGCATCCAACTAGTGCTACTCTAGTTAACTGAAGATTCCCTCATTAGAAACTCATGCATGTATATTATGAGAAAGATCCAGTTAAGGTTAAAGTCAAGGATAGTGTATTATCAGTTGCATGTGTTTTCTCAAAGAGAAAACTCATGCATGTAGTCAAGGATTTAAGCCTTGAGGATTGCACAGTTTTGGTGGAAGTGTTCCACTTGGTTGAAGGAGATCATGCATTGGGTAAGAGATCATCCACTTGGTAACAAGAGAATCATCCCAGAGGAACAACACAAGGAAATTGGAGCTTGGAGGGCAGAGAGGAAGGCTGGAGAGAAGCCAAGATTACCTGTGAGCGTCTGTGAGGATTGTATTGAGAGCTGACTAGTTGTGAGAGCTAAGGCTTTGTATAATTCCTATGTATTTCCACCTGTATGATAATACAATAGTGTGGGGTTTTTAGTTGAGGATTTCCCCAAAGTATTTTCATGTGTATTGTGCGATTGATTCTTCTTCTTCTGGTTATATTGTTCAACTCGAACTTTAAGCTTTTGCAAATTGATAGTGGAAGTAGGTTATAGTATTCTGATTTGATTTATATTGCATTATCGGGTTAACCTACCATCAAATTTTCTACAGGGACTGTCCATGATTGTTTCAATTGTGAACCCGAGGGGTTATTCTTGCCAGAAAAAAACTCAATTTTGGAAATTGGTTAGGTCGGTTTTTATTTTCCTTCAGCTAGGGACCCAGTGACAAAACTCCACTGCTTTATTCAAAATGTAAATGATCTATTCGTCGAGGGATTTTTTGGGGAGTTGTTTTAATACCCTGTATGTATAAATATGTAATCAATTGAACATAACAAAAAAAATCGAATCCTTGGAGAAGAGGCTAGACATTGTTGTGTGTTTAATCTGTTCTTAAAGGGGTGTTGTGTCATTATTCATTACTGTTGTGAGGCAGAAGTATTTTCTACAGGCAGAGATCGAGTGCGGGTAACATAGGACTATGCACTGTTGTTACTTTGTGATGTTCATGTATTCAGTTTCATTGATTAACAAAGGGGTGTTGTGTCATTATGCATTACTGTTGCGAGGCAGAAGTATTTTCTATAGACAGAGATTGAGTGCAAGCAACATAGGACTATGCACTACTGTTGTTATGTGATGTTCATGTATTCGGTTTCATTGATTAACAAAGATTTGTTTCATTAATTTATGTGTAACAATATTGTTTGCATTATTAATAGAAACGAGTTTTTCTTTCAGTGTTTTAATTTGCATTTCCAATGTAGAATTAATTGTTAGCTTTATGCACTATTGTTGAGTTTAATTGTTAATTCATTTAGAAGTCTGATTAGACTATTCTACAGATTTAATCTTAAATGCAATTAGAAAAGTGAAATATGTGTAGGAACAAACATTTATTATTTTAGATCGGCAAGCTATCTTACGATTTAGGATAATAATTGGTTGCTTGCATACATGATGTCTTATTTGAACTAATTCAAAAATTCATCATGAATCTTTGTAGTTCTTATGCATATGATAAATAAGGAATTGGATATATTTTCAATAGGATCTTATGTAACTATTTACGAAGTGTTTAATTGTTAGTATTTATGTTAATGAGGAATCAGATCTTGTGAGCTATCTCCTTGACCTAATTCCTCTATCTTACTTCCAATTCTTTAAAGCTTATTTTCCCGTTAGGTTAAGTCGGCTCTCGATTGAGAGAAGGGTTTCCCTTTCCTTCAATCAAGATAGGTTATATTAATCACATTGTAGATTTAGTCTTGCATGTGTTATTATAGATCTTGAGTTCTAAAAGTCCTCTCCTCAAAGAGGAAAATCTTAGAGTGGTTTGGCTATGTCGTTAAAACAACTTAAGGGTCATTCTCTTGCTTGATAAACAAGAAGAATTGATCTGATGTCTCTGCCTATTGGTAACTAAAGAAACATCTTAAACCGATAACAATAGGGAAAAGGTAACTGGACCTAGTTTAACCAATCAGAACCACCATTTCAAAGGAAAAGGAGTTGTTCTAAGGTCCGGATCGGGTGGTCTCCCTTACAATGTTGAGGCAGAGAATTTCGAGCCTTCAACATGACATTATAGATATTAAATCAAAACCTTTAATTGAATGAGTTTAATTATGTTTCATTCAAAATCCATTAAAATATGAATAATAAACCAATATATTTCATTAAATATGAGCAATGAACTAATATATAATATATTATTGGTGACATATTATATGTAAATACAACGAGTCCTTATAATTGCATTTATAATTATATTAATATTTTAAAATTAATAATTTAACAAGTATGAATTGTTATCCTTAACACTCATCACCTCTTACTCTTTCGCGTTGCGTTCATCATGCAATGAGATCTCAAGAGAAAGCGACACATGTTTGTCTGTTTTCGCTTAGAATTTTACTAAGATGCCCTGTAACATAATAAATATTCATCACCTGCTGCTCTTCGGCATTTCATTCTTCATGCAAGGAGATCTAGCAAGATAGAGTGGCACATGTCTGTTTGTTCTCCGCTTCAAAATTGACATATTTGAGATGAAAAGAAATGGGGAACGACAAATTCATGAGAGATTTCATGGCTTGTTGCTGTGTCTGAGCATTTCATCCAGGTCATATTGATTCTTTTTCAATATCTACGCATCCACTTTGGCACTGTCGGGTGTTTTTTCGCAGAGTTTGCTTCTGAGAATCTGTCGAAATGGCTAATGCAACATCATGAATTTGTATTGATATGAATGCAAGATCAATTTTTTGGAGTTGAAGAGTAAGGGAACCCATCATTATATAACATTCAAGATTGATGAGAACCTTCAACAAATTACCATGGACATGATTAGTAATCCTAGGCAAACTTATGATGATTTAACTGCTTGTCTTCCTTAGAAGGAGTGCATATATGTTGTTTATGCCTTTGACTTTGTGAGTAAAAAAACTGTAAAAAATGAGAGAAATTAGCATGAAAATGTGCCCCAAGAAAACACACATCAATTACAATACAAATTATAAATGAAATATTCAATCTAAAAAACGGTTATCATCCAATCCATTTAGAATTTTAAACTTCTGCAACCTTATTTTCAAGTTCATGTTTTTAGTGGCTTATGTAGTTTTAATAATAAATATTACAAAAATATGTTATTGGGTCCATTAACTCTTTCAAGGGTTTCCTGTAACAAACTATTTCCTTGCATGAGATTATCAATATTCACAATAAGGAAACCATGGTTCATGGTTCAATGAATTCCAAATTAGAGAAACAAACTTGTTTATTTGCACACAGTCTAATAAATTGTTAACATATCTTTATAATTTAGCATAAACAAACTCTAAGAACAGACTCAAATTTGTATGATAAATTTCTTTGATCAAACAATAGCAGAAACAAACTCTAATAATATAATATAGTGTAGAATCTATAGTAGGAAAAACATATCCATGTGCTTTCTTACAAGGCATCACAAACTGTTGGTGCAAAAGAGAGCATGTTCTTCCTGTTGTCATAGAGAATTTGGTAGTTTTGCTATTGAAAATGGCCTAATACAAACATATCTGAATTCGGTAACATTGTCAGGCACATAATGCCACTGCTATCAACGTACATGTAGCTTTATGACAACAAATCATAATTTTCTCCTTAAAGTGGAAAGTTATAGTTGGAAAATTTGAAATGGAAGAGGCAGATTGTTGGTTATAACAGAGGTATAGTTTGAAGTATTAATATTGTGATTGGTCTTTTGGTGCAAAGCTTCACGTGCAGAGGATCACCTGAATGATTTCGTGCAGAGCTTCATGTGCAGGGGGAATGACTCCTACATCATGTAACAGAAAATAGTTGTTTGGAAACTGATCGTCAAATAAATGGTGTAAGATCATAGGGAAAAATGTCTCATGCGAAACCCCAAGTGTTTTCAGTGGAAAGAGGAGGACGAAAATGGGGTGCTCAGATTGGATGGGATGAATATTGTTTTCCTAGCCAACTCCATAGAGGAAACACCTTCGGTGTAAATATAAACTAGCCTAAATCCATCTTAACTCTGGATCTACCAAGGGAAGAGAGTGATCAAATCTCTTTTCACTCTAAAAGAGGTTTGCATCTCAAGAGATGTGATCCTTCTCAGTGCTTGGTAGATCCATAATTAAGATGGGTATAGGTCGGTTTAATTCCCCCCCTTTAATTAGGCTATATTCCACCCAAATACCATGGGTCATTTTTATTTTTATTAATATTTTATTTTTTATAGGGTTATTTTTATTTTGTTATTCGTATTTTTATTTATTTTATTTTGATGGAGTTAAAATGTTTACATTACATTAACCTTTTTATTTATTTTTATTTTTATTTTATGTAATTTGACTTAGTCAAAATGTTAAACATTGCTTTATATTGTTTCTACCATACTGGGCTGGCACTGTCGGTGCAAAAGAGAGCATGTTCTTCCCATTGTCATAGACAATTTGATAGTTTTGTTGTTGAAAATTGCCTAATACGAACAAATCTAAACTCGGTAACATTGCCAAGCACATAATGCCATTGCTATCAACATACATGTAACTTTATGTCAGAAAATCATAATTTTCCCCTTGAAGTGGAAAGTTATAGTCAGAAAATTTGAAATGGAAGAGGAAGATTGTTGGCTGTAACAAAGGTCTAATCTGAAGTATTAATACTATTGTTAGCAACTGTAATTTTCTGAGGTTGAAAAAGAAAATCACAAAGGTAACCACAAACCTACTTTGGAAGCTGGGATCTAGCCCTACCAGCTTCAGAGAGGGCTCTCTCTATGAGATTTAACTTTGTTGTATTAGATATCAGGGTAGTTATGAATTTTCGAAGTTTGGTTTTAAATGGATTGGTTGATTAAGTGCGTGAACCTTCCATTGGGCTATAGAGTCTACAGTTCAAAAGGTGTTATGTTTCAACTTTTAGAAAGGAGTTTCACAGGGAAAGATAGCTAAACTAATTGGATATTTCATATTTAATTGAAATGGAATGGAAGAAAAGATATAAGTTCAATAGAAGTTAAAGAGAAATTAATAATTCCTTAACATGATATCATAAGAAAACATAGAAATTATCTACAGCCAAAAGTAGAGTGTATTTTTCAGCAAATTCTGTTCATCAATTTTCTGTAAAATAATTCAGATTTTAGAAAACATAAGTATGGAAACAAAGTAATAAAACATTAAGAGTAAAGAAGCACATCACCAGATAGTCCAACACATGAATCATGTGAGTAATTTCATTTTTAATACTGATCATCCCAATGAATAGTACAATAGTGTTTTGGAATGAAAAAATCCAAGCAGAAATCAACCCTTGATACTTCTAAAAGAGAAGTATTTATAAGATATTTACAAAAAATCCTGTCAAAACCGAATAGGATGTATTTAGGAATTCCTAAACTAAATCTATCTAAATTATTACAAAAAATTAGGAAAATTTGAACTGTTTGAAGTGTTGGCACTAAATTTGTGGGATTGCTGACTGTCTAGCCCATCGAATCCTGTTGTGTTGTTGATGTTGAGCTGTACTACCTAATTTTCTGCTTACTCTAGTAATTCGCATAATTTATTGCAGCGCTACTCACTCGAGATAGTTGTCTTCAGTAAATTTCTGTAAACCTCGTCCACTTCAAACTATTTAGCAAATGTTGGTTTGGAAATGAATATGTGTTTAATTTCATACTGAATGTCCAGGTCATATGCCAACGCTTCCAAGAATGCTTTTTTGGTCATGCCGATTCTTCCTCCTGTAACCTTGGAACTATCTTTAGCCTTGATCATCAATTTCTCACTGTAATCAGACCATGTACTGAGCTTATCATTTATTACTAATAAATTAGGAAGTCCCTTCTTGTAGAGGACTTCCAGCTTTTTGAAGAATCTTTGTATGCCAATGTCCAGAGTCTGACACTTTTCTTCAAGCTGCCTCACCAAATTTCTCTTAGTCAGCACCTTCTTGACTTCTAGTATTGTTTCTGTTCTATCTTCAATCTCCAGCTCTTCTAATTCTTGTTTATTTTTGGAGTTGAGGAATTTGATGAGCTCAGTAGCTTCACTGGGTTTGTCACCCAACTGTTTTCTGACTTGTTCAATGGCTTCATTAGACCTTTCAATAAGTTCATGTTGCTCAAATATAATTTGTATTGAAGCCCAGATATCTATCATATCTTCATTGATCTGTTTCCAAATATTTTCTTTGACATGGACCAAGGTATTACCCATGGCAGTGTCTTTTTCCATCTGCTGCAATCTCTGGGAAAGTGTCTAGGATTTTTGTACTTCTGTTAGTAGCACATTCTCATATTTTGTATTCTACTCATGTAAGGTCTTCACATCCTGTCTTAACTTCTTTATTTATTCTCCCTATATAGACATGTTTTCCAAGGATTGGGCCAACTTAATTGGATCATCTGCAGTTGAAGAAGGAGGTATTGCAAAGGAAGATGTTCCTACTGTTGTAGTTGTTGTAGGGATACCTGTTTGAAGTAGGGATGCAATTGGTACTGCATCAAGAGGAACAACTACTAGTTGATAACTTTGCTTCTCTTTTATCAACTTTTCCATCTCTGCTTCCGTCTCCTTGATTTGTGAACTCTGCTCCACCAGTAGCTTTAACATCTCTTCTTTATGTAACTCTGCCTCCCCTAACTCCTTTTCTTGGGGATCTTCAGTCGTAGGCAGCGTCAGTTGCTTCTTCAGGGAACCAATGTCATCATTCTTCTTCTTAGTTATTTCTTCGATGGCCTTTGAATTACCAAGATCAAAACCTTCTTTGATCACCATTTCCTCCAAATGTTTAATTCTGTTGTATTTAGCAAGAGAGGAAACCTCCTCCAATTTGAGCTGAGATTGAACATTGTTCAAAGAAAGCTGTAGTTTGGAAGCAGTGAGGGTAGTTTGTGTAAAGGTTTAGTAGACCATCTCTCCTGTTTGCCTGTGCATGTTCATTTGATCCAAAGGATGAACATCCTTTGCCTCAAACTCAAAGTTAGTTTGCTTGAAGTCAATTGTTGATTTTGGTTGTGGAACTTGTGCCTATAAGAATGCCATGTGAATTCTTCCTTTCTCTGTTTCATAAGCTGAAATGAGCCTATGCTCGATTGAGGAAGACTGCTTCCTGAATTGAGCAGAGATGTTGTCATGAAGGGCTTCATTCCTCTGTTTAATTTCTTTATATTTTTGGAAAATATCTAGCTGCCTTTGTTCTGTGAATGTCTCTGGTGTGTGAGGTGTTGTAGCTGAAGCCCCTTTAGTGGTTGAGGATGATGGAGAATCGGTGGTACTACTGTCAAACTTCAAAGTTTAAAGTCCAGAGAGTACAATGGTACCCTGTGTTTCCTCCAGTGGTGGGAAGTCTATCTTAGAACTTGTCTTAGTCTTCTTTGTGTAGATATTTAATTCTTTGGATGAGACTTCTATGACTGAAGGAGAGTCCTCCTCTTTCGGTCTCTTCTAGATCTTTTCCCTGGGTATAGGAGTCTCTTAGGCTATCCTAGAAAGCACCTGCTCTTCGGCCTCTTGCAATGTGTTCTCTACCCAATTGTGTTGGTTCATATACTTCTCTATTCCTGGTCTTTGGGTATGCACATAGGGAGTTGCCTTCTGTTCCATTCTTAACTTAGAAATTACCCCAAAGGGGTCATAAAACCATGTAAAGCTAAGAGAGAAATTCATTTGTTTCAGCAGGAGGTCTGCTTCCTCTCCTGCTACTCTACTGTTACAGATAAAAAGTCCTATCTATGTCTTAATTCGGAATTGAGACTTCTTCTTGGCTGTCACAAAATGGATGTTGTCTGAGTGGATTATTTTCCTGATGTACTCCAAGGAAAATATCCTCATTGGAAGGTACTTGGGAAACTTATGTGATGGCAACTCTAAGCCATAAACTATTATATTTATAAATGAATGGTATAGATACCAATCTCTTTTCTTCACCTATTCACTAAGATGCAACACTTTCTTAATATCCTCACCGATTCTTGAAACATGTTGGCCTCTCAGCAAACAAGTTGTTAGATACACAAAATGATCAATAAAATCTGTAAAGTTGAATTCCTATGATTGTTTTCTGATCATGGAGGTCCAGAAAATAATGGAATGAGGCTGTCCTTGTTGATTGAGCTTCCACACTACAAAGGGAAACCTGTCTGCGTGGAAGAAAATGAACATATACATAATAATGGAAGAATATCTTAACATTCCTTCAGTTAAAAACTAAAGGAATTGTTCATGAATTACATCTGCAAAGAAGTGACCATAGTCAAAGGTGACTGATAGTCCTTCTGTAGAAAGAGTGGATAGAAAGAAAAAACTAGGCTCATCTACCCATTCAACTGAAAAGTAACCAAGTATGCATGAAAAGACAAAGATAAGTTGTCTAGTTCTTTTGGGGAAATAGAAGATGGATAAGGGGGATTGTTCTTGGGGAGTTGAGAATCTTCTGGCAAGAAGACTTCAAAAATCCTGGCTCTATGGGGAAAGGTAAGTTTCTGATAGATTTCTTTGAGAGCTTCAAGGGAAAAGGGAGTGAGGGAGTCACTGTAGGGGACCTGCAATATTTGGTTTATACTTTCAGAAGTGATGGTGAAAAGGATTTCACCAATGGGGGAGATGATAGCCCTCTTACTTGAGAGATAAGAGGCATGACACTTGAGGAAGAATTCATGAAAATAGTAAGGATAGGGGAAGATGAACAGGGGTAGTCTAGACTATTAGAGGTTAATCTCATCATACTGGTCAAGGTAAGTATCACGAAACCAACAACGTAATTCGAAGAGGTCGAATTCACACTATGTCTCGACAATTTTGTAATCTATGTCAGCAAGGGGGATGTGGTCTAAATCCACGGGGGAGTGAGCATGGGGTTCACCACAGTGGCAGTTTTGGGGGCCATCGTGGTAACAGAATGAAGTTGGAGAGGGTGACAGGCGAGAATTGCAGAGGATTACTATAAATTCGTGGGAAAAAGCTTGGAGGGAATGTCCTCTATGAGCAGTTGCTGATAGGTAGAAAATAGGGATCGGGAGTAGTGTAACAATAGGAAAGCGAGAAAGGGACGTGAGCACGGGAGAAATGGAGCTTTATAAATTCATAACTGGAGCGGGACTGTTGGATAAACGACTGTTCGAGAATATTTCTATGATTTATAGCGAAGTCAGTCCTTTGATGTACTATGTATTCACTGAAATTTTACAAGCTCATTTTCTGAAGTAATTCGACTTCTTTCTTCTTCATTCTTGGTGTCTTTAATATGTTCACTTTAATATTAGTTTCATTAGTTTTATTAGCCCATAACTTACCTTCTTCAAACTTCCTTTGACCTTGACCATAACTATGATACCATGTTAGATAAATCCATAGAGATGGCAATTAATCGAATTCTCTTATTATGACATTATCGTGTGATGTTATTATTATTATTTGTTCTTTTGAGTTATATTTTCTTATCATCAAGACTAATGTCAAGCAACAAATAAAAGAGTACACAAGATGTAGGCATGCTACCAGGGAAAAACCCCACTCTAGGGGAAAATCCAGTCAAAATTTTTCCTTCAATAGATTCAAGATGAGACGGCCAAGACCCTTACAACTTAGACTTGAGAATTCCACCATCCCTCAAGTCAACCTTGTCATTATTCAGTTCAATAACTCTTGTAGTAGTCATTCTTCTTCACACTTAGATCCTTGCAATGGCACCAAACTACTATCAATGTGATAGCACTAGCATCAAGACTGTGATAGCAGCGAAATACTCGAGAACCAAGACTTCATTATTATGATGACATCAATACATTCACGAACTTGTGGAAGCACCAAGTTGTGGTAACCCCGAACTGTGATCTCTTTACCCTATCCAAGCTCCTGTAATTACACTGAAACCTTATCTCTGAAATTCCTTGTCCAAATTTATGTGATCACCGCAAAACCTCTTTGAAAATGTGAGCTCTAAAACTGTGATTTATGTGAAGTACTTAGGTTGATATATATAGTTGTTACCACATGAAAATAGGCCGACACGTAATCATGAAGAGTTGTGTCACTGGTATTGAGCTGACATGTATAGTCAAACAATTGTGTAGGCCGACATGTGATCATCTTATGGAAGCCGACTTGATGGAGATTATTTCAACAACAAGGAAACTTCGATCGATGGATGAGTCTAAACAAATTTACTTTGACAATAACCTAAAGCCTGCAATGGAGGCTTGACCTATACATTTGACCCAACCATGAAACCCATGCTTTAATAAGTCAATTCAATAATAATAATAAATATTTTTTCTTTTCTTTGAACACATATATTACATTTTGACTTCAAGTACAATTATGAACACTGAACATAATTAAATTTTCCAACTGCAAACACCTTTGGTGTAAATATAAACCAACCTAAATCCATCTTAACTTTGGATCTACCAAGGGAAGAGAGTGATCAAATCTCTTTTCACTCTAAATGAGGTTTGATCCTTCTTAGTGCTTGGTAGATCCGAAGTTAAGATGAGTATAGGCCAATTTAATTTCCCCTTCTAATTAGGCTATATTCCACACAAATATCATGGGTCCTTTTTTTTTTAGGGTTATTTTTATTTTTTATTCTTATTTTTATTTATTTATTTTTATTTTATTTTGATGGATTTAAAATGTTTACATTACATTAATTTTATTTATTTGTTTTTATTTTTATTTTTATTTTATGTAATTTGACTTAGTCAAAATGTTAAACATTACATTACAATGTTTCTACCATACTCGGTTGGTGCAAAATTAAAGATAAGCAACAATAATAATAATTAATAATTATAATTATTAATAAAACACTTATACTTAGATGAAATACATAATGGTTAAGAGCATGTGTTTCCTTCTAAGAGGTCACAGGTTCAAAACCAGAGGGGGTAGAGTATGTATGCCTTCGTAGACTTAGCAGGCAAATCGCTGCATGGAAGTGGGTCCCTTGTCCCACAAACAAGGGGGTCTCGTACACCAATTTGGTGTCTAGCTTGGCCGCGACCTTAAAATTGGATATATATATATATATATATATATATATATATATATATATATATATATATATATATATATATATATATATATATATTCTAACTTAGTCTAACATATAGACGAAATGGCCTTTTTTTAGAGCATTTATTTTTGGTTAATTTTAATCAAAATCCGATAGATATTTTTAAAAACTTGAGTTTAAGTTGTTTAATCTGTAAAATTAGAGCGCCTTGGGGAGTTTTCGGGGTGCTGAATCCATTTATGCATTCAAAAATATTTTTTAAGCAACAAAAAATCACAATTTTGCTTGAAATTATAATGTCGGATTCCTGTGAAAAGGCCATTTCATCTATAAGTTAGACTACGCATATATATATATATATATATATATATATATATATATATAGAGAGAGAGAGAGAGAGAGAGAGAGAGAGAGAGAGAGAGAGATAGAGAGAGAGAGAGAGTATTTATAATTATAATTAGTAATTAAATTAGCCTAGGCTCATCTTAACTCTGAATCTATAAAGTGTCGAGAGAGATTAAATCTCTTGAGGTAAAAACATTTTTTTAGAGTGAAAAGAGATTTGATTGCTCTAAGTGCTTGGTAGATCTAGAGTTAAGATGGATATAGGATGGTGTATAACTCATTCCCACTATATATTTGATACATTGCTTTTATATAATCTTTATATTTTCATTGTTTTGAAACCTGACATTATCCTCTCTATACAAATTTAATTTCTAAATATGCCATGTTATATTTATTTCTTTTAATATAGATTTATTAAATTTTAAGAATTTATTTTGTGAATGTTAATTTAAAAGTTCAAGAGAAGAATATGTAATTCTAAGACTTGTAAAGCTTTGTTTATTGCCTCAAGAAGTGTCTAGAGAAATTTTAATTTATGTTGCTTCTCAACTTTTCTTAGTAGGAGTATCAACCGAATATTTGACAAAAAAGTCCTCAATCATACACTTTCCTTTCCTAATTTGTATGCAACAACTTATTCTTCAATCAGATCCTGCTTTCCTTCTTTTAGAAGCACCTCAAAATTCATTCTCCAATTTCCTTCTCTCACTCATGGCCTTCACTAAAACTTTCGGCTGTTAGTCTCGATCTAGTGCATGACACATGAAGTAGAGAATCATATCTGTCACTCCCTCTTAAACAAAGTGGATCTAATTATTCCTATACAAGGAATATTCTCAACCATCCTCTTATGCTAGGGAGATTTCTTTCATTCAAGCTCCCTCGTAACCTAGGGAGATTTCATCCAGGCTCCCTCTTAACTTAGGGAGTTATACTTCTTCTTTAATACATTAGAGAATATTTCATGGCTTCCATCCTTCTTATCATAGTCATTCATATATCATGTTTATCACATCAACTTTACTTCACGATCATCTTCACCAACTTAAAGATGATGTACCTACACAACTTAGATAGCAAGTACAACCAAAATTATAGAGGCATGAAGTTAGCCATATCAAAATTTTATAATAACATAAGCATTTTTCAAACATAATCAACAAGAGACTATACTTCAATACTTCAATTCTTTCCCAAGTTTTGTTACAAACCATAAATCACATTCACAACTCAAAATATTTTACTCATTTTGGGTTTCAATATCCGCTCAATGAGATGACAAGTTTTTTCATATAGAAAACCCTAGAAATAATTCAAACAAGTAATGTGTCTAACAATTATCTGAATTCATAAGTTAGACTCCCCACTAGGATTTCATACATATACTAGATTTCATACAAGAGCTTCAACAATCAAAACCAATCACAACTTAATCAACACCGTGTCTATCATTTACTATGTTTTCATGTAAACGCTAGATTTCCATCTACAAATTCTCAGCAATCACTATATAGATTCATAAATTCTAGACAGTTATACATACTAGAGAATTAACTACTACTAGGGTTTAGCTGCTAAACCCTATATTTTCCAAATATCATCCTAGACCATTAAACTTTGAGTAGGTATTGCTTCCAAACCCTAGGACTCATGACCATTAACACTTAGGTCAACACATATATCTAGGAATTCATCAACATATCATAAGCACATCATATGTCAGACAATATTAATATGTTAGACATATACCAACCTAGAACATTCTAGGGCTTCAACCAAATGAACAAATACCTAGTTGTTGATAAGGTTAATCCTCTCTGTGGACAAAGACGATCCCTTTAGCCCAATGAGTGGGTCTAGCAACTGGAGGGACAATCAACTAGACATATTCCTAGATTATGATTGAAAAATAGAACAAAAGAGAAGACCTGCCTTGCTCTGATGCTAACCCAATTTCCTTTGTTGCGATCCTTGAACTGCTTGTGTCAAGGTCTTGTTCCTGCTTCTTCAATGCTTATGTACCTGCACAAACGACCAAGAGACAACAAAGCATTCAAAAACCAATAGCAAATCCAAAAATAATCTATTTAGCTGATCAAGGAATTCCAAACAAATATATACATGAACGTATATATTGGGAAGATGAACCAACAATTGTATTATTATTTAAAGAATAAAGGGGAAGCTTATGACCATAGCCTTGATGTTGAAAGGCTCTCCTTGAGTGGTAATCCAAGTCCAAGGCAAGAAACTCTCCAACACTCCTTCTCCAAGTCTAATGAATAACCTCTAAGCACAAGCTCATCATAGGGGTGCAAATGGACATAGATCAACTAGCCTCTAACCTGATCAACCATTTGGGAATGAGAGAGGATGAATTTGTAGACTAGGAAAGGGACTTTTGACTTCTCCAAAGATAGGATTAGGCCCACATCTCAAGGAGTTAGCTCATAGGGATAAGACAAAGAGGTCAAGTTGGTAGGATTCGACCTCATCTATGTGAAACCATCTCCAGCTCGCTTCTCTTGAAGCTTCTAGATCACGAAGCTTCTCATCCTCTTTGGGGAAACTTCCTTTTTGATACCATTGCGAGTATGAGAGAGAACAGAGCGATGCCATCGCTGGCTTAACAAGGTGAAACATGCGATCATTACGGTTTTGAGCTACATAAGGGTGATGATCTTCATTTTAGGGTTTCATGAGCCATTTCTTCAGGGAAAGCTCCCGATATTTTTTGAGCAAAGTTAAAGGAGGAATCTGAGTTGTATATATTGATGAGTATATTGTATAGTGACCATGTTTCAGGCACTTCAAGGTATGTCACAGGGAAGTGTAGGAGGCGTGACAAAATATTGTGTAACACTAGAGTTTCATTCATAGGACTCTAAATACATAACAAGGGTTTTGCTTATAGACCAACCAAACTCTAAAGATCTAGGGTTTCAATTCACAGCAAACCCTAATAAGGGTTTTACTTGTAGACCCAACCAAACCCTAAGAATCTAGGGTTTCAATTCATAACAAACCCTACTTTACTAGAACTTCAAAGGATTATGATTCCAGACAAAATTATTTCAACCCTAACAAGTTATGGTTTTCATAATCATATCAAGACCCCAAACATGACATTATCAACAAAAACTTCAAATAACATTTCTCAATAACCCTAAGCAGTTTTAGGGTTTTAGATATTAACATTAACATACCCTTAGGTTAGGGTTTTCCCGAGAACCTGTCTAGGGTTATATAAAATCCATGGAGAATATGAGGAGGGCAGATTTATCAAGTGACGAATCACCCAAAATAAGAATCATTATGATTCAAGATAAGTAGACATACCGATGTTAGTAAAGTAATGCAAACTTCAAAAATAAGATGAACATATATTTTAGATAATTTATAAGGTGTATAGTTTAAGACATACCTGGAGAAGTTCCTCGGCAAACCTATTAATGATTCCTTGAAGTGTTCTCTTTGTATTACGCCATCATCTTTTTATACCTGTAGTACATACTTAAAAGCACAACATGTGATACCAAGAATGTGATTTAATTTCTTAGGTTAGATTTCCTACATAGCCATGGAGGATGGAATTCTATGAAAAGTTATTCTTTCTTTTAAGGACTTTTGCTTGGAATCCTAGATTACTTGTAAATCCTAGAGGGAGAGGATTAAGGCTCTAATATGTTAACTAGAATGTACACTCTTAATCCTAGACTAGTTAGAAACAAGGATTATATCAACCATTAGGGATAATAGAAATTCAAATGCTTATGAGCATACATACCTTGTGAATTACATACCTCTGTTTTTATTAGACTTTTTTCAAGTGTATCTTGTTGGGTACAAAGTACTTACTTTATTTTCTTAACCTGGTTTCTTGCGCTTATACTTGATTGACCTTCATAGGAAGCTATACCAAGTTCCATCCCTTCTCAATGTAGTGAACCCCTCACATTGTAGTGACACCAAACCGTTGTGGTAGCACCGAACTCCTTTTCTGTTGGAAGCACCAAAATTGTGTTATTGTAGTAACCTTCTCATCAAAACATACTCACTATTGGAAGCACTGAATCCTTCATTGTGATGTATCACTGAGATCTTCTTTCTATGGTGGCACCGAAATAGTGAATGTAATGAGACTATGGTATAGTGGTGGCATATAGCACTGAAGTCATCTCTGTTATATATAGCGAAGTTATATCTTTATTAAACTGTGCCATTATCGAAATATTGTGCCTTCACTAAAATGTTTAGACTGTGCCTCCACTGAAATACTAAGAGCCCAATCTCTGGAAATATTTGAACTATATCAATGTGTAAGTACCGAAAATCTCTCTTATTTTCACTGTTACTTATATGTCGAGAATATTTCTACGATTTATAGCGAAGTCAGTCCTTTGATGTACCATGTATTCACTGAAATTTTACAAGCTCATTTTCTGAAGTAATTCGACTTCTTTCTTCTTCATTCTTGGTGTCTTTAATGTGTTCATTGTAATATTAGTTTCATTAGTTGTATTAGCCCATAACTTCCCTTCTTCAAACTTCCTTTGACCTTGACCATAACTCTGATACCATGTTAGATAAATCCATAGAGATGGCAATTAATCGAATTTTCTTATTATGACATTATCGTGTGACGTTATTATTATTATTTGTTCGTTTGAGTTATATTTTCTTATAATCAAGACTAATGTCAAGCAACAAATAAAAGAGTACACAAGATGTAGGCATGCTACTAGGGAAAAACCCCACTCTAGGGGAAAATCCAGTCAAAATTTTTCCTTCAATAGATTCAAGATGAGACGACCAAGACCCTTACAACTTAGACTTGAGAATTCCACCATCCATCAAGTCAACCTTGTCATTATTCAGTTCAATAACTCTTGTAGTAGTCATTCTTCTTCACACTTAGATCCTTGCAATGGCACCAAACTACTATCAATGTGATAGCACTAGCATCGAGACTGTGATAGTAGCGAAATACTCGAGAACCAAGACTTCATTATTATGATGACATCAAGACATTCACGAACTTGTGGAAGCACCAAGCTGTGGTAACCCTGAACTGTGATCTCTTTACCCTATCCGAGCTCCTGTAATTAAACTGAAACCTTATCTCTGAAATTCCTTGTCCAAATTTATGTGATCACCGCAAAACCTCTTTGAAAATGTGAGCTCTAAAACTGTGATTTATGTGAAGTACTTAGGTTGATATATATAGTTGTTACCACATGAAAATAGGCCGACACGTAATCATGAAGAGTTGTGTCACTGGTATTGAGCCAACATGTATAGTCAAACAATTGTGTAGACCGACATGTGATCATCTTATGGAAGCCGACTTGATGGAGATTATTTCAACAACAAGGAAACTTCGATCGATGGATGAGTCTAAACAAATTGACTTTGACAATAACCTAAAGCTTGCAATGGAAGCTTGACCTATACATTTGACCCAACCATGAAACCCATGCTTTAATAAGTCAATTCAATAATAATAATAAATATTTTTTCTTTTCTTTGAACACATATATTACATTTTGACTTCAAGTACAATTATGAACACTGAACATAATTACATTTTCCAACTGCAAACACCTTTGGTGTAAATATAAACCAACCTAAATCCATCTTAACTCTGGATCTACCAAGGGAAGAGAGTGATCAAATCTCTTTTCACTCTAAATGAGGTTTGATCCTTCTTAGTGCTTGGTAGATCCAAAGTTAAGATGAGTATAGGCCAATTTAATTTCCCCTTCTAATTAGGCTATATTCCACACAAATATCATGGGTCCTTTTTTTTATTAGGGTTATTTTTATTTTTTTTTATTCTTATTTTTATTTATTTATTTTTATTTTATTTTGATGGAGTTAAAATGTTTACATTACATTAATTTTATTTATTTGTTTTTATTTTTATTTTTATTTTATGTAATTTGACTTAGTCAAAATGTTAAACATTACATTACAATGTTTCTACCAGAATATTTTTTTGTTTTGTGATTGGGATAGGTTGAGAAAGGGGGAAGGAATGAAGCGCTCTGCAACCTCAGCAATGGAACCACGCTGACAGGGGTTTGCAGGCCGTCCCACGGCCCTGCAAAACCCCACCCTCTCCCGTACCAGCTCCACCCTGGACCGCCCTCGATATCTGTGCGGGCAGCTGGCTCACCCTTCCCGCGCCCGTGACTTTATCTCTTACGGTTTTAACCCTCCCCTCAGTTTTTACCCTCTTTTACCTCGGTTTTTTTCCTATCCCTGATCTTCTGCTCTCCACTGCATCGGAACGGCGCCCATCCGGATCGGTCGACAGCTTGCGAAGGCGACGTTTACAAAGCGGTTAGTGGAGAACGGCCGCAGTTACACTTCCTGATCGGGCTCTACAGGTTTTCCTTCTGTTTCCGGTGAACCCCAAGCGGTTATCTGGCATCGAGGAGGGTTTTGGACGGTTACCATTTTTCGTGGGAAGCAGGAAGCAGCTGCCGACATGGATTCGGAGGATGTGGACTACTCGGGGTCTCCGCTGGCCGACAGCTCAATCTGGCGGTCCACGTTTTCTTCTTCTGGGGGTATGCTCAATGGAAGCCTGTCTGTTGGCTTGGAAAACGTCTCCCCCCCCTCTGACCCAACTCCCCCATCTGAATTTTTTCCAGGTGAACCCTCCTCCTGGAACACTTTCGCAGTCCCCTCCCCGGCTACTTTGGGTTTTTTGGCTGATTGTATTCAACCCTCCCCGATCGGAGTTCCTCCCCCACTTTCGGACCCCCCATCCTTCGTCCCTCCACCCGTTATCCAGGCGGCGACCCAGTTCCCTCAGGTGTCAAACCCCCCCTCCTCGGTTTCAAACCCTCCATCGGCACCCTCCGCCCCCTCTGGCAGCTATCACACGGTCCCTCCCCTCCCTGAAGCATTTCCCCCCCCTGAATCTACCCCCCTCCCCACCCCTCCTGTTCCTCCCCCGGTGGGCTCACAGTCTACTGCTATCCCGGGCCGTATGTCCTCCAGGCCTGCCAAGAAGCAACGTTGCCTAAAATCAACGGCGGAAGATGCTTTTCTGCGGCTGGAAGAAGATATCCGCTGGGGGGAAGCCATGGACCTTGCTGACTGCGTCCTAGTGGGTCGAATCAAGGGCAGGCATGTATCGGCTGCAAAGCTAAAGGAATGGGCGACTGAGATATGGGGACAATACCTGGTGGACATTCCTACGGTCCAGACTTTTGTGCGTGGGTGGTTCGCACTCAAATTCGCTCGGGCGGATCACACGAGCTGGGTCCTTTCATCGTTTTGGCACTTTGAAAAGGCCCCGGTTCTTCTCAAACGATGGACGCCATTATTCGACCCGGAGACGGAGATCATCGGCATAGGGCCTGTTTGGGTCAGACTACCAGGCTTGCCGCTGCAATACTGGTCAGAAGATATCTTTAAGAGGATAGGCAATGCACTTGGCACCTTCATGGAATCTGATAAATCCTATCTAGCAACGGGCGCATTGGCATACGCAAGAATCCTTGTGCACATGGACACCAGAGGAGGGGTGCCAGAAAACATCAACATACATTGGAAATCTTCTTCAAGAACACAGAAGCTGGACTACGAAGGCCTCCCCTACAGATGCAGGAGATGCCACCAAGTGGGTCACCTTTACAAAGACTGCCCCCTCCTTCAGAAGGTTGAGCAGACGGCACCTGGTTTGGATCCGCACACGGCAGGAGGACAGCCAAGCCCCCCTGGGGAAATGGCGCGCAGAATGGACCATATCATCACTTCTGACACGGTGGAGGCTCCCCCTGCTCCTCGGCGCAAGAAGCAAGGCTCAAATTCGGCTCGGCCTCCTTCTCCTCCCCTGACACGATCCAGAGCTGCGAAGGGTGCGGTCTTCTCCTCGGGTACGTCCTCTATTTCGTCTGCCTCTGTTTCTCATATTGCATCTATGTGTTTATCCACTGTGGGTATGCCTCCTATTAATGTCCCTTCCCCCCTCCTCCCCATCTGCTCTCGACCTCGTAAGGGTTTCAAACCCCCCCCACCTCCCTTCGCTATACGTCTCCTGCCCCATTCCAAGAGCCCCGGGCTTCCCCATCCCCTCCCCCTCCCCTTCTTTTCCCCACAACTCCTTCCCCTCACCCTGACCTTCTGTAAACTCCTCTCCTCGGTACTCCACCCGCTCGACCACCAAACTTCATGTCCCGGATTCCATAGGGCTGGCGGTGGAAGCCCTTGTCCTCTCGCCTAAGCAAGGGAGGGGACGACCTTCAGGCATGACCATTGCTCGAAAACAAATGGAGGATGAGATCCTTTGTGGCAAACAACAAACTCTCCACAGGGCCCTTAGAGCACAGGACACCCTCCACCACCCCCCTCCATGATATTTTTGTCTTTCAACTGTAGAGGGCTGGCCAGCCCTGATAAAAAATTGGCCCTAAAGCGTCTTCTTCTTTCAAACCCAGTGGATATTATCTTCCTTCAAGAGACACTATGTAAAGCAGACACTGCAACCTCCCTTCTAGATTCATGGCTACCGGGGTGGTCCTTCACAGCCATTGATGTGTCGGGAAGATCAGGAGGCATTGCCATTGGTTTTAAGAACAACTCTATCAACATCAAAAGCATATGGGGAGGAGTGGGTTTTCTGGGGGCTGATATTTATGCAAAGGACATGGAGGAAAATCTCAAAATCATAAATGTTTATGGCCCCTGCCAAAACAGAGAGCTCTTCTGGCATAAGCTTCTGGGATCCCCGCTCCTACTAGATGAGAATATTATCTTGGGGGGTGATTTAAATTTCTCTATGGGTTTCTCTGAATCCTGGGGTCACCAGGCTCAAATCGACCCTCTCTCCGATTTCTTCAGTCAACTGCTTGAGGATTTTCACTGGATTGACCTCCCCTCCGCAAAAGTCCAGTACACATGGAGGAACAACAGAACTGGGGACCAAAGCCTAGCCAGGCGGTTGGATCGATTTATCATTAAAGAAGGTCTTTGTAATCTACACCCTAGAGCCAGACAATGGGTGGGAAGTGGAGGGATCTCGGACCATAGACCGATATATTTGGAAATGAGTGCAAGACAACAGCCTAAAAAAGCCCCCTTCAAATTCAATGCAACTTGGCTGCGGGATCCCACCTACATCAAGCAGATAACGGACTTCTGGAACGCACACCCGATTAGGGTAGATGAAGACCCAGCTATTGGTTTCATCAGAAACCTCTCAGAGCTCAAAGGGGTTTCAAGAGAATGGGCAAGAAAAAAGAGGCAACAAGATGATCAAACTATTTCCCAAGCGGAACAAGCTATTGAAGCCCTCGAATCAGGCTCAGATGGTACATTCCTGTCCCCTGATCAGAAATACATGTATGAAGACCTCATTAAAAAGAGGACTCAGATCCTCAGAGACAGGGAGGACTCCTGGCGACTCAGAAGCAGAGCAATCTGGCTCAAGGAGGGAGATGAGAACACAAAATTTTACCATCGGTTTGCAAATGGTCGGAAGGCAATCAACACTATCTAGGAACTACAGGATGAGCAAGGATATAGGGTGAGCAGGCATGAAGAACTTGCACACCTGGCCACTACTCATTTCAGAAATATATACAGGGCCCCAGAACAGGCAAGTCTCCTTGAAATCATGAGGGTGGCAGAACACTTTCCTAGGTTTGTAGATGAGGAGGATGCAGATGATCTTACACAAGATATCTCACTGGAGGAACTAGAAGCCACCATCAAAGGTTTTCAGAAGGATAAAATCCCGGGACCGGACGGCTGGACCATTGAATTCTACTCAGCATTTTTCGAGTTGCTGGGAAAGGACATCCTCAATGCTTTAAATCACTGCAGCCAAATTGGATCTATCCCTTCCAGCATTAAAGCCACTTTCATAGCCCTAATACCTAAATCTGATAAACCTGTGTCCTTTGATGAATTCAGACCAATCTCGCTCTGCAATTGCCTCTATAAGATATTGGCCAAAATTCTTGCAAACCGAATCAAGCCCATACTCTCTGCCCATATTTCCTTAGAACAATTCGCTTTTCTCCATCGACGACAGATCCACAAAGCAATTGGCACTACCCAAGAGCTTCTTCACTCTATGCAAAGCAAAATGCTGAAGGGTATGATCCTTAAGGTGGACCTATCAAAAGCTTTCGACAGGGTAAATCTGTTATACATCAGAATGTTACTCACTCATCTGGGATTCCCTTATGTCTTCATTACGAGAATAATGAGCTGTATCTCTGATGTCCCGTTCAGCGTCCTCCTCAATGGCTCCCCTACCCCTTTCTTCTCTGCTGAAAGAGGCCTCCGACAAGGGTGCCCACTCTCCCCCCTACTTTTTCTTCTAATCATGGAAGGTTTAAGCAGATTGATCGCATCCGAGCATAGAAGAGGAAGACTAAAAGGGGTAAAAATCTCGGACAACTGCTTCCTCACACATCTACTATTCGTGGATGATGTATTGATCTTTTTAAATGGTAGCATGGCTGACTCTTCGCCGCTAAAATATGCTTTGATCTCTTCCAGAAAGCAACAAGGATGGCTATAAATTTTCAAAAATCCACCATAACGGAGCTCGGTTGCACCCCTCAAGAGGTCATCTACATTAAAAACCGCTTCCCCTTTCAGTCCCATTCTATAGAGGAAGGGCTAAAGTATCTTGGCTTCAGGGTGAAACATGGAGGATAAAAAATAGCAGATTGGATATGGCTAATCACCAAAGTGGAGAAAAGGATAAATGTCTGGTACAACCGATACCTCACGAGGGCAGGAAGGCTCACTCTTATAAAAGCAGTCTTGGAAGCTACGCCAGTGTACTGGATGTCTCTAGCCTGGATTCCAAGAGGGATTTTATCCAGGCTTAAAAAAATATGCTGTAGATTCTTATGGAAGGGCAACCGACCAGGAAGCCTCTTTGCATGGGTAAAATAGGACACCATAGCTAGACCAAAACGATGGGGAGGTTGGGGAATAAAGAGACTAGATCTCTTTGCAAACGCTCTGGCAGCCAAATTGGGCTGGCAACTCCTCACAGCAAACAGCCTCTGGACGAAGGTTGTTATGGAAAAATACATCGCCCCAGAATGCAAATACAACTGGGTCTGCAGGGAACAAAGAGGAGGTGGAAGGCATTCAATAATATGGAAAGCGGTTTTAAACTCTCTCCCCCTTATCCGAGAGGGCTTAACCTGGAGAATTAGACGAGGAAACTCTGTTAGAGTTGGCATCGACCCTTGGGTCGGCTGTGGAAACATGCACTTACTTCCGGACCAGCTCCTAACTCACCTCAGGGAACAGGGAGCCACACAGATTGCTCATATTGCAGACCAGGGAAACTCTACTTTTCTCCACCAGGCCTGGAGGTCCTCACAAGACTTGCACATTCCCAAACAGTGGAGACAAACATGGGAGTTATACACGGAGGCGCTCTCACAAGCACAGGTCAGAATATCGGAGGATGAGGACGAAATTGTTTGGGCATTAGCCAAAAGCGGTTCTTACACACCCCAAAGGAGGGATATCTACAGCTCATGCAGCCAATGGCACCAGACAACATTCAGCAATGGTGGAAATCTATCTGGCATCTAAAAGCAGCCCCCAGAACTCGCCTACTTATGTGGGCAATTCTCTTCAATAAAATACCAACAGGGGCAAACTTAAAAAAGAGGGCATTTCATGGTCCTTTCTGGTGCCACTTATGCAAAAGAAACGACGAAGACACTGAACACCTCTTCCTCACATGCCCGGTGGTCAAGGAGCAGTGGGCTTTACTTGCCACAAAATCCCCCTCCATCCATATATGGCAGGGCCAATCTATTAGTGCTGTGTAGGAGAATTGGCAAACTCTTCATAAAGGCAGGGATAAGAACATTCCCCTCCTGATGTGCTGGTCCATTTGGACAGCCAGGAACAGAGCCATCTTCGAACAAAAACCTCCGTTGTGGCCCGTCCTTATTGCTCACCTTCTTGCTGACCTGGCACTCATCCCAGATGATCCTCCACCTGCTCCCCATAGGACCATCACCCCGGAGATCATAGATAAAACTTTTCCCTGGGCCTATTTTGATGGCTCAGCCCAAGAGGCTGGCTGCGGGGGGGGAGCCCTTCTTTACCTGAGAGAAAACCATTGCTTCTCGCTGCAAATACACCTGGGAAGGGGCACAAACAACTATGCTGAGCTATCCACTGCAAAACACCTCATAACATTTGCACATGAAAAAGGATGTACAAAACTACAAATGTTTGGAGATTCACAGATTGTCTGCAATTGGCTTACCAGGAAATCGTCATGCACTGTTTTCTCTTTGAGACACATTCTGGAAGAGGCACTCAGACTAATAGATGCTTTTGAAACATTTGAATGTCGGCATATCTACAGGGAGCGCAACTCTCGGGCGGACTACCTATCCAAGCAAGCAGCGCAGAGGCAAGAAGCGAACTGGCTGATACAAGAAGACCTGGATGGAACCTACTTTCAGCACTACCACAGGCCCTTTGATGATCAACAGGCACAAAGGGACACTTAGAACTGAAAGGGGTCCCAAAATGCACAAAATGCTGATCCTTTTTTTGCTTTTTCATTCACATGCTATTTAGTCAGAACTGTTACTATGGACATCATCGTTTTTTAGTAAACTGATATAATCACTTATCTATATTTTTTGAATCTCCCATCTGGGGGACAGTACCTGCACAAAACAACAACAATATAAATGTTTTTCTATTATATTTTGGGTTGATACCTCTCCGAAACTCCCTGCGTGGACCAACAGTTCGGAGAGAGGATGGTTTTTTGATATGATCGTACAACTGTGTTCTTTTACAGTTTATCTTTTTTTTGAAACTCTGGACAGTCTCCTTCAGAGCTTATTGGTGAGACACACTGTCTCAGTATGCATATGCACTGCATCTACAGAATGTAATTTCTCTTGACTAATAAAAATTACGACTTTTTCCACGGGAAAAAAAAATGTTTCTACCATACTCGGTTGGTGCAAAATTAAAGATAAACAACAATAATAATAATTAATAATTATAATTATTAATAAAACACTTATACTTAGATGAAATACATAATGGTTAAGAGCATGTGTTTCCTTCTAAGAGGTCACAGGTTCAAAACCAGAGGGGGTAGAGTATGTATGCCTTCATAGACTTAGCAGTCAAATCGCTGCGTGGAAGTGGGTCCCTTGTCCCACAAACAAGGGGGTCTCGTACACCAATTTGGTGTCTGGTTTGGCCGCGACCTTAAAATTGGATATATATATATATATATATTCTAACTTAGTCTAACATATAGACGAAATGGCCTTTTTTAGAGCATTTATTTTTGGTTAATTTTAATCAAAATCCGATAGATATTTTTAAAAACTTGAGTTTAAGTTGTTTAATCTGTAAAATTAGAGCGCCTTGGGGAGTTTTCGGGGTGCTGAATCCATTTATGCATTCAAAAATATTTTTTAAGCAACAAAAAATCACAATTTTGCTTGAAATTATAATGTCGGATTCCAGTGAAAAGGCCATTTCATCTATAAGTTAGACTACGCCTATATATATATATATATATAGATATATATATATATATATATATATATATATATATATATATATAGAGAGAGAGAGAGAGAGAGAGAGAGAGAGAGAGAGAGAGAATATTTATAATTATAATTAGTAATTAAATTAGCCTAGGCTCATCTTAACTCTGAATCTATAAAGTGTCGAGAGACATTAAATCTCTTGAGGTAAAAACATTTTTTTAGAGTGAAAAGAGATTTGATTGCTCTCAGTGCTTGGTAGATCTAGAGTTAAGATGGATATAGGATGGTGTATAACTCATTCCCACTATATATTTGATACATTGCTTTTATATAATCTTTATATTATCATTATTTTGAAACCTGACATTATCCTCTCTATACAAATTTAATTTCTAAATATGCCATGCTATATTTATTTATTTTAATATAGATTTATTGAATTTTAAGAATTTATTTTGTGAATCTTAATTTAAAAGTTCAAGAGAAGAATATATAATTCTAAGACTTGTAAAGCTTTGTTTATTGCCTCAAGAAGTGTCTAGAGAAATTTTAATTTTGATTTCTAAGTAAAAGTGGATTTGCAAAAACATATTTATAAGTTTGTTTTCTTATTAGTGATATTAATGTAGGCATAGTGTGCAAAAAACAACTCACGTGCAAAACATTTATTTATATTATGGAATGAATTATTATGAGAGTAAAACAAGTTACTTTGCTTCTCTCTAAGACAATTTTTAGATTTTTAATGCATTTGTTTTACTATTTCTCATGTTTGTCTATTTTATGTGTTTGAACCATGAACAACTAACCTGCAATTAATTTATTTATAGTATGATATAAATTTGTCTTTCTTCATGACAACTTTTAGAGTTTTGATGTATTTGTTTCACTATTTCCCATGTTTGTCTATTTATGTGTTTGAATCTTGAATATCAATGAAAGAAACATTGATTATTCATAAAAAGAGAACACATTTGATGGATAATTAAATCAAAAGATTCCAAGGCTACAAAAAAAGACAACATACTTGCGATACCAAAACACTGGAGATATATATAAATGAATGTGTGCAAGTATAGACTTAACCCTGAAAACTTTGATAATACTGGTAAATATTAATATTTGAGTGATAATCAATAATAGTGTTGTGGAATAATTTTTTAGAACTTGCAAATAAGAGTAGGAGGGAGACATAATTAGTGGTGCACATCTTTTAAATGAATTAATTATTCACATTCCTAAACACATTAAACCTCCAAACAATTTTACATAAACATTGGTGTGTACCTTAGCTCTCTATTTTCCTTTGAGGTGTGATGACTTTAAAATATTAGCATATCAATTATGAAGTTACAAATGGTCCAAAATAACTTACTTTTAACTAAAGCCATAAGTGAATCATTAAATGAAAAAATGGAAATTATGTGATTTAACTTATTTTTGCTTAAAAATCCATAAATCAGCATTAGATGTTAATTAAATTTGAAACAATGATTTCAATTTGGTGTGATAATATATTTTTTCTATGTGGTTCATAGACCCCAAAAATTGGTGACTGCTACATCCACGGAATATTCATACCAAGTAGATCACTTGAAGGGATCACTTCCTGTCGGCTCAACCATGGAGCTTGACCCCGAGAGTGTCAAGAGAATTGAACCCGTGACCTCTCAATAGCAAAGGTGCTTTAACGACACAGACTCAACCAATTGAGCTAACACTTGTGGTTGTGATAATATAATTTTTATTTCAAATGCACCACTATTTTTTCAATAAATAATTTTAAACATTTATAAATATTGATAATTATTCACCCTTGAAGTACTTTTATGAATGTGAATATTTAAGCCCTTAGTGGACGGTTTCTAATAGGTCCGCTCAAGTTGCACTATATTGAGATGTCCACATAAAACGAAAGTTATGGAATCTTTTTGCCATGTTAGAAATTGCAGAAAATATATTTTTAATTCTAAAAGTTAAAAATTATCATATTATAATCATGATTGCATCGAAAGAAGCCAACTATTGGAGATATACATTAGAAAATATGTGCAAGCATAAACTCAAACGTGAAAACTTAGATATTAGTGGAATATATTACCATCTAAGCATAAGCGATAGTAACCTTATGAAACAATTTTTTAGGACTTGTAAATAAGAGTAGGAGAGAGACATGTCTTCAAAATAAGAATAGGAACAACATATCCATGATATGGAAAGCCATTTTGGATACTTTTCATATCATTGGTTCTGGACTCGCTTGGTAAATTAGCTCTATTACACAGGTTCGAATAGGCACTGACCCATGGTCAGGCAGCAATGGTCAACATATTCTACCCCTGGACCTTGTGAATTTCTTAGCTAAACACAAGAAGACCACCAACAATCAGATTGCAGATATGGAGAATTCCTCTATATGGGGACATGAATGGATGTCAACACAAGACTTAAATATCCCCACACAATGGCATCAGGCTTGGAGAGCCTACACCAGAGCCCTCATCTCTGCTCACATAAGACTACAAGACAGAGAGGATGAGCTCATATGGACTCACTCAAAAAGGGGATATTACACCCCAAAGGAAGGATATTTTTTCATACATGCTGATAATGAACCCGGGGAATTGAAATGATGGTGGAATTCTTCTTGGAAGTTGAAGAGTCCGAGTAAAGCCAAGATTTTTTTAAGGCCCCTCTTGGAAAACAAAGTACCTATGACCAACAATCTAATGAAGAGGTCCTTTTATGGTCCATCCTATTGTGCACTTTGTCGATGTGATGCAGAATTCGTCAAACATTTATTTATCTCCTGTCAATTTTCAATTACAGTATGGAACCTCATCTACCAAGCATTAAACATCAACATCAGGCAAGGAGGTGACAATATCAATGACGCATGGGTTGGTTGGTGGAATGCGACCTCACTTGACAAACTAAAAAATACGCCTCTACTGGTTTGTTGGGGCATATGGTTGGGGCAAAATCACAAGATCTTTTTTGATATTGATTATCATCTTGATCACCTCGGTGCATAGATCCTTGCAATATAAAATCTTCTACTTAATGATCATGTGCTCACAATTATGCTCAAAAATCATAGTGTCAGAATCTTTTCACACTTGGCTTTAGATTGAAGATCTCATCATTATGAATCAAAGAGTGCAAACGGTACTCAAATCCGAGTTCGTATGCAGAAGTTAGAGCAAGTCAAAGTTCAAGTTTGACTTGTTTACATGGCAGGTTTGGGATGAGGAGACAAGGTCTCCAGGGAATGAGGAGGCACCAAGTGGCAGGTTATCATTGCCCCCCACATTTCGCAAATCACAGTTGCAAGGCGGAAAAGCATTACAAATCAACCCCGGTAGGTTCAAGGTTGCGATGTGATAAGGCCATCGCATATCGCAATCGCAGATCAGTGAGGGGAGAACAAGTCAAAATCGGCCCCCGAGAGTTACTAGGTTGCGATGAGATAAATTACCTGGATGCGGGATTTTATATGTCACAGTTTAAGTTCCCGTCAAGTCCGTTGACATCGCATCACAGTGTTTCATTCTGTTAACAAGACCTTCGACCGCTGAATTTCGTCGATTACGATGAGCAATGGACCCCAAACACCGGGTTTTTATAAGTTACAGATAATTATCCCTGACGGGTCCGCGATATCGCAATCACAACGTTTTTCTATGTTTATAAGACCATCCACTGGGATTTTACGCCGATTGCGAAATGCGATATTCTCTGGATGCGATGCCACTATAGGTTGTGATTTAATATCTCGTCGGGTCCATAATATCGCAATCGTAAATCGCCCGTTTTCTATTCACAGACCCTAAGAGCCCACAACACTTGCCGATTGCGATTTGTGATACGACCGATAGGATATAGCCCGTCGTGTTGTGAATTTCTCGCTCCGTTAGCAGATTTTGGAGCGGAAATGGGGTTTTTGGTTGTTTTTGGAGCAATTTGTGGAACAAATAGTGAAAGAACTGGGAGAAGTCATAAATTCTTCAATTCTTATCCAAATTGGATGCAAAAGGATGTTAGATAGCCATTTTTTAGTATTTTGAACTCATTGAGACAGGTTTCAGAGGCATCTCAGCATTGTAAACACACTTTTGTTGGTAATTTGGGCATAATAGAGAGGCCCAAGCCATTGGAAGCTGGACCAAGGAGATGTATACCAGGACGGATGAACTCCTTTATCATGTGCTTGCTGTGTGTCGTATTTTGATGTTCTTTGTTGTTATATTATTTTTGTTCAGCATATATTTTGATGCTAAATTGTTAATAACATTTACATAAGAAACTCTCATGGGAATCAGTTAGTTAAGCAAAAGTATTGAATCCTTGAACACTTGAAAAGCAAATGATAAGCATCTTGGGTTTTATTCTGAATGGGGAATCAGAACCACATTACTAATCTACTCCATTTCAGATCTAGTTGGTATGAGAGCACTGGTTTTTGCTTACTAGATTTGCTTTGTGAAAGAAGGATTTAATTGTTTGCAAGTTTATGTCATGCTTACAATATTAAAACTCAAAAGAGGAGAAGGGAAGTTGGTTGAAAGCCCTAAAATTGGGTCAAGTGGAAGAAGAGAAAGGTTACCAAAGTCTTCTACAAGAGTTCATCTTCAAGTTGGAGAAGTTACAGTTGAGTCTTCAGAGACCATGTCTCATGAAGGAGAACCTATCATGACAGAAGATGAGAAGACCTTCAGAAAGGCTTTCTTTGATATGACAGAGATGGTGAAGGCCCTCTATGAAGATAGAAATAGAAGATTGCAAGGAGAAAGTTCCAAGCCTCCCAATGGAGAAGGTGCTTCAAGAAGAGATAATGGAAAAGGAAATAATGAAAAGGAGGTAATGGGAATGGACGAAAACCTCCACCATCTCCACCATCTTCTTCATCGTCTTCTTCGAAAGCATCTTCACACTCTTCCACTAATACCATCACTACTCATACTCATCATCATTCTTCAAAAGGGATTGGTAAATCACTTTTTCTAAAGCTTGATGTTAAATTCGAGTTGCCTATGTACAATGGCGAAGTTAAAGCAGAGAAGCTGGATAACTGGATTCGTCTGTTGGAGGTGTATTGTATAATTCAAAACCTTCAAGAGGATGATATCAAAATTCAGTTGGCTTCATTGAGAATGGAGGGTGCAACACTTGTATGGTGGGAATCAAGGACTCAAGACGAGATCATAAAACATGATAAGATCTCTATTACTTGGTCTGATTTCATTGTTGCTATAAAAAGATAGTTCTACCCTTTAGCTCATATGCAAAAAGCTATCATGAATTGGCAAGATTTCAAACAGTTAAAAGGTCAAAATGTGCAAGAGTATACTCAAGAGTTTAGGAAAAGAGCTCTTGTGTTAGGAGTAGACTTACAATGACAAGATACTTTGCTGAAATACATAGGAGGGTTGTACAGCTATCTTCGACATACCATTTTTATGTTTAGTCCCACGAATCTTGATGAGGTTTGTGTTCAAGCTATACACCTTAAGAAAGAGGGGAAAATGTACATGAAGAAGGTAAGAAGAAGCCTTCTCAGAGTAGTGAAACGGGGAAGAAATTTAAAGGAAAGCAGAAGAAAAATGCTTATTTTTTGAATCATTGACCGGAGAATCCACAGTTTTAACATTTTTGTACCAACGTTTCAAATCCCAAATGGGATCCATCATCAGGATATGAGAATGATGATGACAGAAGAGCAGCAAATAAATAATAAATAGAGATGAGGATAAAATATTTTAGAATAACAAACTGTCGGCTGAATTAATTTTATATAATTTAATATTAATTAATTTTTATTTAATTTTAATTAATTTTATAATTCAATATTAATATGTTATTTAAAATTTTTAATAAATTAATATGATTTATTAATATTACATATATAATATTAATTTGTTTTAATATATAGACTTAATTTGTTTTAATATAGAAAAATGCTTATGTTAAGAAAGAAGGGGAGAAACCCGTGTGTAAGAATTATTCCAAAGAGGGACATGATGAAGCGCATTGCTAGAAGCTTCATCCAGAATTAAGACCGAAGAAATTTAACAATAAAGGGAAACAGAGGATAAACATTTTTGCACAACAAGACTTGGGTTCTGACTTAGGAGATGAAACCAAGATTGCAGCCACAGTCATTAAGGGAAAATCCATGGCAAAAGCAAACAAAGAGGAAGTCGTGGCAAGCACCAGCACAACAAATAACTCCCACAACATTTTAAATGAGGAAAATCGAATCGATCTGTTCCATATCCGAGTTATTTCCAAACATACAAAAATCGACACGTTGTTTGATAGTGGATCTCAGGCCAACTTAATTTTTATGGATTTGATCAAGAAATTGACTCTGGAAACTATGCCTCATCATAAACTGTATCTATTGGGTTGGATAACCAAGGATGCCAATTTGTAGGTCACACAGAAATACGTTTTCAGGTTTGGAATCACTGCCAATTTAATTGATGAAGTCAAATTAGACGTTGTGCCATTGGATATTTCTGGGATTGTGTTGGGAAGCCCGTATATGTATGACAAGAAAGTCGTTTTCCATTGATTTGAGAACAAATATCATTTGTTCAAAGACGGAGTGGAGTATATTGTGAGAGTCCATCACAAAAAGCTTAGTCTGTCTTTAGCAAGTGCAGGGGAAATGAAGCGACTGCTTAATTCCAACAAGAGTCTCATGCTCCTTATGATTAAGCAGAAGAATGACATGGAACCAGAATCCTTTGCAGGCTATGATGTGAAGCTGAAAGCTGAATTGGTTGATGTGGTCAATCAATATGGAGACATGTTTCAAGAACCAAAAGGATTACCACCAAAAAGGGGAATTCAGCATGAAATACAACTACAACAAGACTGTCCACTCCCAAACATCGATATGTATCAAATGTCAATTCTGGAAAGTTTAGAAATTAAGAAACAAGTCCAGGAATTGTTGGATAAAGGTGCAATTCGTCTCTCTACTTGCCATGTGGTTCACCAATTGTTTTGGTACCCAGAAAAGATGGAACCTGGAGCATGTGTGTAGATTATTGAACTTTGAATAAGATTACAATAAATAATCGATACCCATTGCCCATAATAGACGACTTGCTACATTAGTTGAAGAATGCAAAGTATTTCACTAAATTAGACTTGAGAAGTGGATATCATCGAGTTAGAATAGTTGAGGAGGATATTTGGAAGACTGCTTTTAAAACCAAAAAGGGATTGTTTGAGTGGTTGGTTATTCCTTTTGGTCTTTGCAACGCTCCAACTACATTCATGAGAGTTATGAATGATGTTTTAAGATCATTTATTGATGAGTTTGTAATTGTCTGTTTAGATGATATTTTGATATTCAACAATTCACGAGAAGAGCATGTCAAGCATGTGAGGAAATTTTTGGGTATCATGAGAAAAGAAAATTTATTTATGAAGATGTTTAAATGTGAATTCGGGAAAATTCCTTAGTGTATTTGGGCCACATAATTGGAGGAGGTGAGCTGAAGATTGACCCCTCTAAAGTTCGGTCATTGTGAATTAGCCAATACCCAAATCAATTACAAAAGTAAGGAGTTTTCCGGGAGCAATGCAGCACTGGAGGAAGTTCATTGATAATTTTTCTTCCATAGCAGCTCCACTACATACTTTGACCAACCTGAAGGTTGTCTTCCAGTGGGGAGGCAAACAGCAAAAAGCATTTGATGCTTTAAAACAAAATATCAGTTCAACCCCAGTTTTAGCATTGTCAGATTTGAAACAACCATTTGAAATACAAACAGATGTAAGTGATTATGCCATGGGTGCAATTCTTTTATAGCATGGTAATCCCATTTCATTTCATTCTGGAATTTTTAATGGTGTTCTTATTAATTATCCTATGTATGATAAATATCTTTATGCATTGGTGCAAAGTGTGAATAAATGGAAGCATTACTTGATGGGAAAAGAAACCATTATTCACACTCATCATCAACCTTTGCAATATCTACAATCTCAAACCAAATTGCAGCAGTTAAGGCACTTTCGTTGGATGGGATTTTTACAACAATTCCACTTGGAAATCAGGTACAAGAAAGTTATTTATAACAGAGTTGCTGATATGCTTTCTAGACTAGATATTAATGTATCCATTTTACTCAAGAATCATTTTGTTATGCCTGAAAGATATGTTGAACAATACACACATGATGCTGACTTTCAAGAGGTATATTTAAACTTGAGTCAAGGCCACCAAGTTAAGGAATTAGACTAAGATGTACATTATAATATGTTGTATCATTGGGAAAACTTTGTGTTCCACACGAAGAGAGAGTAAATGTCACAAGGGAAGTTAACACTTCTCTTATTGCTAGAAATTTCGGTGTAAGCAAAACAGTGGCAAATCTTCAAAGGTATTTTTATTGGCCTCGTATGCTTGAAAGTGTGTCACGTTTTATCAAAGGTTTTTCATTGTGTGTAGTTAGTAAGCCTTGTAATAGGAAACTAGGATTGTACACACCACTTCCAGTGCCTTCACAACATGGGAAAGTGTTTCTATGGATTTTGTAGGAGGTCTTCCTTTATTAAGGAAAGGTATGATTATTTGTATGTAGTTGTGTATAGGTTCAGAAAGATGTGAATATTAATGCCTTGTAAAAAGAAAATTACAGTTGAACAAACAACTAAACTTTTCTTTCAAAATGTATGGGTTTATTTTGGATTGCCTACTTCTATTGTAAGTGATTGTGATTCTCGATTTGTTGGGAAATTTTGGTAAAGTTTATGGAACTTGATGGACACCAAATTGAAGAAAAGTACAGCCTTCCATCTGCAAATAGATGGTCAAACTAAACTGGTTAACAAGACAATTATACATTTTCTAAGAGGATATTGCAGCAAACATCCTAAGTTGTGGGATGAATAGTTGCATTATATTCAACATGCTTACAACCAAGCAAAACACTCTTCTACTCTAACTTCGCCTTTTGAGGGATGTCTTGTTATTTGCCTATATCACCTTTAGATTTCATCACTGAGAAAGATGTGGTTGTAGATGGACATAGTGACATAGACAGAGCAAAGAAATTCATTGAGAAAATTCAGTTGATTCACCAAATAGTTCAAGAAACAACTAGAAAAGAGTCAAGGCAAGTATAAGGCAAGGCATGATAAGCATCGTGTGGATCATCATTTTCAAGTAGGTGATGAAGTTTGGCTATACATTAGCAAGGAAAGTCTTCAAGGCGAAGGTAAAAAGCTGAAACCAATTCATTATGGTCCATTTAAAATCCGGGAAAAGATTGGTAATAATGCTTTCAAGCTTGATTTGCCTTCATATATGCAAATCTATTATGTTGTTAATGTTGAAATTTTGAGATTGTATGAACCTCCTTTGATTGAAGATCAAGGAGAGAATGTTCAAATTCCATTTATTGAAGACTTTTCTCCAGAATTTCTTGATGTGCTTTAGCATGACACTATACTTGACAGAAGGACAAGGACAAGAAAAAGCGGAAGTATTGATTATCTTCGGCTGGGACTCAAAAGAACAAATCCATGAAAGGCCAAATGGATTGAAGTGGGGAAGGTGAGGAAACAATACCCTCATCTATTCAATAGCTGAATATAAATCTTTTGGGGTCCAAAAGGCTTCTAGTGGGGAGGAGTGATCAGGTGTTCAGAATTATGCTCAAAAATCAAAGTGTCAAAATCTTGTCACACTTAGCTTCATATTTAAGAGCTTGTAATTTGAAATCCAATGGTACAAACAGTCTTCAAATCCGAGTTCGTATGCAGAAGTTAGAGCAAGTCAAAGTTCAAGTTTGACTTGTCTACATGGTAGGATTGGGATGAGGTGGCAAGGTCTTCAGCGAATGAGGAGGCGCCAAGTGGCAGGTTTCCATTAGCCCTCAGATTTTTCAAATTTTTGTCGTAAGGCATAAAAGCATTACAAATCAACCCCGACAGGTTCAAGGTTGCGATGCGATAAGGCCATTGCAGATCGACAAGGGGAGAACAAGTCAGAATCGACCCCCGCCAGTTACAGGTTGCAATGCGATAAATTACCCGGACGCAGAATTTTATATGTCACAGTTTAAATTCCCATCAGGTCCGCCAATATTGCATCACAATGTTTCACTGTGTTAACAAGACCTTCGGCCGCTGAACTTCACTGATTGCAATGAGCGATGGACCCCAGACGCAAGATTTTATTTGTTACAGTTAAATATCCTTGGAGGGTCCACGATATTGCAATTGCAATGTTCTGTTGTGTTTACAAGATCATCCACCGAGAATTTACGCCGATTGCGAAATGCAATAGTCCCTGAATGCGATGCCACTATAGGTTGCAATTTAATATCTCGTCGGGTCTGCAATATTGCAATCGCAAATTGCCCGTTTTCTATTCACAGACCCTAAGAGCCTGCAACACTTGCCGATTGTGATTTGCGATACGACCGATAGGATATAGCCCACCATGCGGCGAATTTCTCGCTCCGTTAGCAGATTTTGGAGCGGAAATGGGGTTTTTGGTCAGTTTTGGAGCAATTTGTGGAACAAATAGTGGAAGAACTAGGAGAAGTCATAACTTCTTCAATTCTTATCCAAATTGGATGCAAAAGGAGGCTAGATAGCCATTTTTGAGTATTCTGAACTCATTGAGATAAGTTTCAAAGGCATCTGAGCATTGTAAACACACTTTTTTTGTAATTTGAGCATAATAGAGAAGCCTAAGCCATGGGAAGTTGGACCAAGGAGACGTAGCCCAAGAGGGGTGAACTCATTTATCATGTGCTTGTTATGTGTTGTATTTTGATGTTCTTTGCTGTTATATTACTATTGTTCAGCATATGTTTTTATGTTAAATTGTTCATAACATTACATAAGAAACTATCATGGGAATCAGTTAATTAAGCAAAAGTATTGAATCCTTAAACACTTGAAAAGCTAATGATAAGCATCTTGGGTTTTATTCTGAATGGGGAATTAGCATAGCATTACTAATCTACTCCATTTTAGATCACCTGAGGAGGAGATCAGATTTAGCACTCGCTTTGTCCTCCCTGAGATCATTGATCATAACATTCCCTGGGCTTATTTTGACGGATCAACACAAAATGGTCGATGTGGTGGAGGGGAAATTTTATATCTCAATAACCAATGTTACTTCTTTGAATTATTCAACCTCAACTACTTTTGTTATTTGCACATGAAACGGGATGCTCACAACTACAGGTATTTGATGACTCTTGGATTGTCATTGATTGGTTTAATCTTTGTTCTACATGTCACGTGCACACACTTAGGACATTACTGGAGGAAGTTCTTCTGATAAAATCACATTTTGATTATATTTCTTATAAACGCATTTATAGGGAAAGGAACTCTCTTTCCGACCAGTTTTCCAAGGAGGGCACACAACAGGTTCATGGGACATGGTTGATCACTGAACTAAATGGAAATTATCACTTCCAAAATCACCATCGTCCCTTCATAGATCTACAATAGGAAAATGCATACACATATTGACTTATACACTTCTTTGATATGTCTTGGTTGCAGCAGATGAACCTTATGTTACTTTCCTATTAGTTTTTGTTACGTATATGTATCTATCATGGAAAACTACATCTTATCCACAATTTTGTACTTTTGATTACATTATGGTTATGACTTATATCAGAGGTTTTATATGGTTGTTAACACTCAAATGTTTGTTGAGTGTTAGAAACAACCACTTTTGATATGCTTTTTGCATATACAACATGTAATTTTCACTATTTTATATAATGGAAATTACAAATTTTCCTGAGGGAAAAAGAATAGGAGAGAGACATTAATAGTGGTGCCTCGTTTTCTAGGTGACTTAATTATTCATGTCCATAAACAATTTCAATCTCCAAGAATTTATTTATAGTTCTCTAAATTGATTTGAGGTGTGACGAATATGAAAGATTAACATAATAACTACGAAGTTACAAATTGTCGAAAATAAATGATATCAATTTGAGGTGATTCAAAATTTGAAATTATCATTTTTATTTCAAAATGTACCACGATTTTTAAATAAATATTCTTAAACATATAGAATATTAATAATTATTTACACATGAAGCCATTTTATCAACATGAACATCTAAGCCTTTATTGGACGATGTCCATTAGGTCCACTCAAGTTGTACTAGATTGAGATGTCCACATAGAAACAAAAGTTATGGAATCTTTGTGTCACTGCAAAAATTGCCAAAAATAGGTTTTTAATTATTGAATTGAGGCTTCTGTGATCCATATCAGGTTTACAAGAGATTTTTCGGCGAAAATCACAACATCTATCATTTGTCGACGTGTTTCGAACCAACTAGTGTGGTTCATCATCAGGACAAGTTGAAGAATCAGAACCAGCTATGCATGTTAAAAAGCTTGAGCAGAGCCTCCAACGGCTAAATAGATCAACGGCTACATTTGACAAGAGACCAGGGTCAACAAATTAGTTATTAATAATTAAAATAAGGGACCTTACCTCTAAATAAATAAATTATACCTTTGGTTAACCAACTAGTTAAAGTGTCCTAATTGGTAACACGTTAAATCCCTAACTACTATGGTTAAGTATAATCAAACATCCTAAACTATGGTCATATACAATTGTCCATTTTTCGATTGATGATACTAACCCACTAACTTATAAATCCTTTAAAAATTGTCCAACTAAGCCTTTAAGAAGTAGGCTCCACTCAACTTTGTTGTTTGCAATTCATTGAATATGTTAAGCATGCAAAAATTGATATACAGAGGTTAAGTTGCTAAGAAGACCATATCCAATGAGGTTTTTGTTCCATATTTTGAACAAGGAGTAAACATGAGCACAATGTTAGTAAAATGTTATCATTCTTCCAATACAACTTCCTTGGAACATATAAAATACTTTAAGATTAATCTTGTTAGTGAAACTTTAACAACTTAGTAATCCCACACATCCAAAACCTATTATAAAATAATTGAAACTTTTTGTTATAACATTTGCACTCTCTTTATTGTAAAATTGTAAAAGATAATGCATATAAAATGTATTTGGCTTCTTTCTATGCAATCACTATTATAATAAATTTTAAACTTTGGCCACTTGTTAGAATTCAATGATGAAAAATCTTATTAATACAAGATTTCCTATCAATTAATTACAATGTATTAGAACACCAGATATCGAGCTACTGGTTACAGAGTGTCAGGACATTAGGGATCGGGATGTTGAGTGAACAAATGTGCAGGATTTCAAGCTAAACCCCAATACTAATAGACTTGATAATATTTGTTAGTGGGTGGGGAAATGTCTCATTAAATAACTAGGCAACTAGGAGGTATGATTATTAGTTGTCGAGATATAGGCTACAAACTAAACAATCAAGGTGGTGACATCTAGACAAGGATTTCCCAATGCATGCCATGTGTCATGGTTGTAGAAATTATGGTGTAGATTTGCAACTGCTCATGAAGTTTTAATCAAAATCACAAGACACAAACCTACTCTAATGCTCTGCAAAATGCAATTCACAATTTAGAACATCAATCACAAACATGCAATGAGAAATAACACACATGCACACACATTTTTTTATTTTTTATTTTTTAGATTTGCAACTACTCGTGAAGTTTTAATCAAAATCACGAGACACAAACCTACTCTAATGCTCTGCAAAATTCAATTCACAATTTAGAACATCAATCACAAACATGCAATGAGAAATAACACACATTCACACACAATTTTATATATATATATATATATATATTTTTTTTTTTTTTTTCCAGTGGAAAAATCGGTAACCTTTTATTTAAAAAATGAAAAGTTACACTAGCAGATGCATTGAAGCATTTCCATAAGTTGCCCATTGGGCTCGAGTGCTTAACACAGAAGGTACACGGCCTCCTCATATGAGGAAATTTCGGCCAGTGTCTGCCAAAAGTGATTAACACAGAAAAAAGAAAAATAAAGACAAAACTGTAAGTGAAAAAGACCACAAGGAGGAAACAAAAGTGCTGACATTTGGGGGGATCATGACTTCCTCCCCTTTTTCTTCTCGACCTTTCGCCATTCTCCTTGGGCCGGAATAATGGGAACAATTTGAAGTGGATTTTCATCGGCGGGTCGGGGGTTTTCCTTGTCTGAATCAGAGGTGTCTGGTGAATGCTGCCTTTTGGTTCCACTTATTTCCATTGGATTTGAATTCTTTCCGGATTGTGAGTCCATGGGCTCTTGTGTAGAAGTCTTCTGAGTTTCTGTTTCATTTGGAACTAGTTCTTCCTCTTCATATTCTTCCTCCTCGTCCGAATCTGAATGTATAATTTTCCATCCCTTTTGTTGATTGCCGGTTTTCTTCTTTTTGCGACTGTTCTTTTTGTATTCAGGACATGCGTTTTGGAGATGTCCGGTTTGCCGACATTTTCTGCACCTGAAAGCTGTATTTTCATAATCTAATGACTGCATCCAGCTGCGATCTTTGTGTTTTAGTTTAATGTTTCCCGGTAATCCTTTACTGAGATCTACTTCTACACATATGCGTGCAAAAGTAAAAATTCTTTCATCTATTCTTTGTGTATCCATTTTGATGTATCTGCCTATGGCGTTCCCTATGCTTGCAAGTATTTTTTGGTCCCAGAAATGGATAGGGAGATTATGAAGACGTACCCATACAGGCATTTTAGATACAACGAAAGTATTTGCATCAAATTCCGGGAACCATGGAGTTATAAAGAGGCCCGAAGATCCCCAGAACCAAGGTCCTTCCTGAATCACAAGATCTCTAACTTCTGATGATTGGAATTTTACTATAAAAAACCCTTTGGAACAAAGGTGGATCTCACAGTCCATAGACCATTTTGTGAATATCCAGTGAAACAGATCCAAGGGTTTGGGCCAAAATCCATTAAAACGGCATATGATGGCTAGCTTCTCATAGCTACAACATACCTTTTCTGCTTCTGCTGCATCGATTGTTAGTTCTGGAGTTTGCTGCATTTGCTCCACTATGTATGGACTTGGTTCTGATCCAACTTGCTTTGGAGTTGCTGGAGAAGCTTTCCCTCCTTGTAGAATATTCTTGTAAGATGTTCCTTCACTTCTGTGCTGCTGGTGTAGATCAGGGTTGTGATTTGATTTGGATCCGCTTCCTCCTTCTGTTGATTTGCTTGTTGCTGCACCTCCTCTTAGTCTCATATTGAGAATGATTGTGGATCCTGGTTTGACTTTGTAGTCTTTTATGGATCTGGAATCCTGTAGCGATCTGCCCCCTGCTAATAAGTGTTGCTTGTCAACGGGGTAGCCGATCTGATCGGCAATGTGGTTTTTCAGATCTATTACGCTGTCTGTAGCATAAACCCAGGTCAGTTTTGTATTCCCTGTGGGTGTTCTAATAAAAATTTGAAAACGCTTGGGGGTTATCTCATCATAGTTGACGATCTGCGTCCAGGGGCCAGTTTTGTGGTCTTCCCTTCCCACTGAAATGGCTTTGGTACTTTCCGAATCCGGCCCATCCAGATCTGCATTAGATCTGTGTAGAACCTTGATCTTATGAAAATAGCTGTGGATCTGCCTTCCCTTGAGAAAACCATCTGCATCTGATCCATGGCAAGAGGAGTCTGCGGCACAAAAGATAGATTTGTTTCCGGATCTGGGCTTTAGCACTGCCCGAGGTCCAAGATCTAATCGCCCTGCTGCGAGAAAACTTCGATCTATCCCTCGGATGCTCCTCTCCTTCGATTGCATGAAGACGGCAGCATTTAGAAACCCCAGATTGATCTTGAGATCCTGGGCAGTCACCCTCACCAGACGCTGGAAGGGGGATAGCTCAGAATTTTTCTGGTGCTTTCGGATCTCACGAAGGGCCACGGTGCTGAGCCTGAATCTGTGGGCCTTCCTTGCTCCTACCGTCGCTGTGACGGACTTCGTCGCAGCCTTCGTTGCACGCTGCTCCCACGGATCCTCCTCGCCATTCGGCTTCCAGACTGACTGCTTCATGCGAGCCCTCTCTCCGATATTGTTCGAGCCTGCATCATCTCGGCACTCGTCCGCAGAAACCCTCGCCATCGCCTTTTCCTCCCCGTCTATCAAGTAAGTCAAATTTTCCTTACTCCCTCTCAAATCCTTCATATATATATATATGCAATGAGAAATAACACACACACACACACACACACACACACACACACACACACATATATATATATATATATTTTCGGGGAAAGCAATTTGTTAGAAACCCCAATGCTTGCTTGCATTAATCTGATGAATAAAGATGTATTACAATTGCTTTTCTCAACTTAACAGAACCTGCAAGTGAATGAACTATCTCTTTTCTCACTGAGAAGCTCTGACCCAGACTTAGTCAAATTTTGCCTCTGCTTGAGCCCCTATTTCCTTGCGTAATTCCTCAAGAAAGTAGGCCCCTATTGTTTAGGAATTTCTCCAAAATGGATTGTGCAATTCCCAAGGTTGATCATCTGACTGCATGCAACACCTGTACACTCAAAACTAATCTACAACTAATGTTACACTGCCTTGGAATCTCCACAACAACCGGGGAACTCGAATTCTCTACCTGCACTAGATATTTTGGGCTGGTTGATTAGTTAATTGGATGATCACTGAGTTAGCTTTAAATCTTATTGAACAACTAATCTTCCACTAGTTCCTCCAATAATTAGAACTAGTTTTACTGAAAACAACTTGAGATAACTGACCTTTGATTGCTACAAATTAGCAATCACACATGCTTAACTGAACTCTAATTCCTCCAACTCAAATTTATTGAGTAAATTGTGTGACACAAGCCATGTCAAACAAGTTAACTACATCCAAGTTGTCTATTAATGTGGAAATTTGAATTTTCTCAATTTAATCAAGGCAAAAATCAAATTGAGAATTTCTTGTCTAATTTTTCAACACTTCCTCTCAATAAGAAATGGATTATCAACCACCCCTATCTTACACTTCTTGAACTCAAACTTCCCTATTGACAAGGCATTAGTCAAAATGGCAACATCTTGTTCCTTTGTCAGATTGTATTATAGCAACATTATTTGCCTCTGTACACAGTCCCGTAAATGGTGGTACCAAATATCTATATGCTTGGATCAATCGATAAATACAAGATTCTGAGAGATCTTGATGCAAATCTGATTATCACAGTTGGATCCATCATCTGACTAAACAATCCCACAAGTATCTTTCTCATCCAGATCGCCTCACATATTGTTTGACTTGCATCTATGTATTCTGCTTTTGTTGAGCTGAGTGCCACATATCTTTGCTTCCTACTGTACTAGGAAACAACTGCGGACTCAATATTAGAAATTCCACCTAATGTACTCATTCGATTTGATGGACTCCCCGCCCAATCTACATCCATGAAGGCACACAACTTCACTCCCTCTATCTGTTTGTACCATAATCCATACTGGGTAGTGCCTTTGAGGTACCATAAAGCATGCTTAGCTTCATTCCAAAATAATTTGGTCATCCTAACCATAACTTGGCTCAATTGGTTGATTGCATAGCACATATCTGGTTGTGTGTTCACAAGATACATCAATGAACCCACTAGCTGTCGATAAATGGTAGCATCCACTTCCTAACCTGAACTTGCATCCTCCTTACTCCAATTGGTGGCTATAGATGTCTCCACTAGTTTACAACTCCCCATGTGGAACTTCTGTAGTATCTCATTTGCATGCTTGACTTGAGAGACAAATAGTTATGCATCATCTTGCCATAATTCCAACCCAAGGAGGTAGTGCATGAGATCCATGTCCTTCTTTCCAAATTCCTTTACAAGGTCCTCCTTGTAAGATCTGATATGCTGATCATCACTGGTTAAAATAAAATCATCAACATATAAGATAATAATAATTAATTTATCTTCTACCAAAATGTGATAGAGGTTTGCATCCGCTTCACTTTTTTTGAAGCCCAAACCAGTGAGATAACTATCGATATTGGTGTACCAAGCACAGGGTGCTTGTTTGAGACCGTATAACACTCGCTTGAATCTTCACACATGAGACTCTCGATCAAAAAACCTTCTAGTTTCTCGATGTACACCTCCTCCTCAATAACCCCATTGAGAAATTTTGTTTTGACATCCATCTGGTGGATCTTCCACCCCATTTGCACAACCAGATCAGGAATTGATCTAACGGATCTATACCTTGCTATAGGAGCAAAGGTCTCCTCATTCTCAATTCCCTAAACGTGCGAGTACCTCGTGGCCACAAATTTGGCCTTATACTTCTCTATGCTTCTGTCTGTTGCCTCCTTCACCTTGAAGATCCATCTCGAACCCACAGCTAATTTATCTACTAGTCTTGGGACCACTTCCCAAAAAATGTTCTTTACAATGGATTCATATTCCTCCACCATTGCATCAACCCATACAGGTTGCTCTACTTCTTTCTTGAAAGAGGATGACTCAATCTCTACAAGCTCAATCATTAGAGCAATGTAGCCAATGTACTAATCAAATGACCCCCTCTGCCTACGCAAATTTGAAGGAGCTCCCACATTCTCCCTCGCATCCTATACAAGTCTATAATCTTCCTTAGTTCTTTTTCTACCTTGTTTGGATGTTTATGCTTGAGTGGATGTCTCCATTCTCTGTTCCTCTACTTGTGTCTACTCCACAACTTCCTGAGGCTCCTCCTTTGGAGCTAAAATCTCCTCTTCTGGTGGGATATGAAGCCCCCTCTTAAGAGAGAACCACATCACTTTATCTACATCAAATTTTACATCCCTTCGCACAATTGTCATTCTGAGGGATGGAAAGTACACATGATAGTTGTGGGGAGTTTCTATGTAACCCACAAATACCCCAAATTCTTTTGTTAGCTCAAGATTCTTCCTTGATTATTTGGAGACATGGCAGTAAACAAAGGCTCCAAAAATCTTGAAGTGTCACACATCTGACTTTCTCCCCTAGAAGGCCTCTTCTTATGTAATCATGCCCAAAATCAATGAGGACTTTGATTCTACAAATATACTATTGTGTTGCATGCTTTAAGCCACAAATGTAGAGGTAGGCGTTGGTCATTCAACATCACCCTCAGTGCTCCCACAGTGCTACAGTTCTTTCTCTCAGCCACCCCATTCTATTGTGGGTTGTGGGGTGTTGTCAACTCTCGTTGAATGCCTTCTTTTGCGGATTTTTTTTTTTTTTAATTCATTCGACATGTACTCACCTCCATTATCACTCCTGAGAGCCTTCAGCTTCTTTTCAGTTTATTTCTCAACCACTGCCTTGAATTCTACGAACTTGGAGAATGTCTCATCATTATTCCACATGAAAAAGATCCAACACTTCCATGAGAAGTCATCAATAAAAATGAAAAATATTTATGTCTAGGAGTGGAGGCTGTCGAGAAAGGTCCACAGACATTAGAGTGGACCTTTTCCAATACTGCATGTGTTTTGTTGTCCTAATCATGGAATGTGGATTTTGTGTTCTTTCCTAAAGTACTCATTTTGCATACATCTTATTGCTCATGTGCTCCTTTAGGGAGGCCATTGGTTATTTGTTGCATAATCTTCAAGGCGTCATGATGCAAATGGCTAAGTATTTTGTGCCAAAGTTCACTGACATCGCGGCCCTGCACTTCTCTGCCTTAGTGCTTAATGCATAACAACCTTCCACATCTAGCTTATACAAGTTCTTCAAACAAACCCAGATATGCGTCACCTATCCCATGGCTATGTGTCTCAGATGATCCAGATCTTTTACTTCATGGAAGCATACATAATTTCATATAAAAGAGCATGTAACAAAGTAACTTAAACACATGAAAAGGAGCGAAAATCAAAAGAAAACATGAGATCAAAGGCATAAGATGATTTGATTACGAAGTTCACCTAGTGTGGGCTACGTCTTCAAGCCCTACTGAAAGTGGGGAAGCATCTTTCATTAAAATGGCAACATAAATGAATTACAATCAAATTTACATAAATGATCCTTATACCTCCAGTTTCTGGCATGGATTGAAAATGAAATGCTCAGATGTAGAAACATACATCACCATTGGATCCATGGCACGAAAGCATGTCAAATGACTATAAAATTGACCCTGTTTTGAACAAGTGACCTATGGAGATCTAAGGAATCTTTAGATTCCCTGCAAAAATATTCTTCCAAGATTTCCTAGGAATGTTTCTTAAAATCCGTACCCGCATGGGCGCACTCCTATTTCCACCTGCAAATCGACTCCGTTGCTCCTCGATTCCGCCACTCCTCCCCTGTTCGAATGACAAAAGTTGGTTTAAATATATTTGTGTGGGAGAAATTAACAATCAATGGGTCATTGGCCCGTTGGTTGGCGAACTCGTAATTGGGCGTTCGGTTGGGGGAGGTCTCGAGGTTCAACCCCGAGGAACCCTCATTATGGCATCTCCTCATTACAATTTTGGAGAGGGTTTGTTTTTTAAACAACGATATACAACTACGGTTTCAACGAATTTTGAAATTTGGGGCCGCCTGTTGACAGGCTGACCAACCTGGGCTGGGCGTGTTCGAACCTCGTTGGCCTCCTTCGATGTGTGGTCATTACACGATTGGGTAGGCCTGAGTATCCGGTGGCCCGAACCATATATGTTTAAATTTAAAGACCATTGTTGTTGGGGAGATGGCGGCTCGCCACCCCATTTTTATTTCTTTATTTATTTATTTTTTAACAATAATGGTTAAAATCTCATTGGAATTTTTTTAAAGGTTACTGGAAAAATTAAAGAGGTGACAAATTCACCTGTTCCGACCACCGAATTCTGTGCACTGACCCTTTTCCAAATTGTTTCCTCATTAGTGACTGTCATTAGGCTTATTTTGACCAGAAATTTAACCGTGAATATCTTGAGAATACGAACTCGGATTGAGTGTCGTTCGTGTCGTTGGAATCAGGATGAAGAACACTATGATATGATCCTAGTTTCACTTCAATCCAATGACTTTGATTTTTGAGCTTTTTCCAAGGCCACTTCTATTTCTGGATCCATTTGGATCATTCCTCCCCACAAATGATCTTTTGATCTGATAATCACTCTATGAGTGCCATCAATTAAAGATTTATTAAAACAAAAGGTATTACAGACTCATGTGCTGGTGTGTGTGTTCTGTGTTATTCAAGCAACAAATCGATTAGATTGCCAAAACACAGACATTTAAATGGAAAGATAGCAGAGAAATATAGTAAGCAACACAAAGACACAAACAGTTTTAATAAGGAGTTCACCCTATTCTCCAGGGCTATGTCTCCGGTCCAGCTTCAGTGGTGGCCTTGTTTTATTGTGTCTTTAAGCAGAGAATTACAAATATAGGGACTCAGCGATTTCTCCTAAAGTAGGTTTGCTTGGCAGGGTGGTTCTTGGATTCCCCAAGCCACTCAGAGTTCACAGACTCTTTTTCTTCCTATCAGCTCTGTGACCCTTGGTCTACAGTGGAAAGAGCCAAATGTGATGCTCAGTCCAGACAGATTCCTCTATGGGGAGGCTTGAATCTTCAAGCTCTCTAGTGCTTGATGCTACCTGTGGTCAGCTCGGCCCTCTGTCTCCTTTTCTTGGCTTTACTGCTCTCTGTGTTCACTATCTCTCTTATTTGCTTGTACTCCTCTCAATTCGGGTTTCCAATTAACTCTTCTCTTCTCTCTGTCTCTTCTACTTGATCTTCATTTTGTCTGTCTCTGTTCATGGCTTTAGCCATTCGATCCCTATGCCTGTTCGGTTCCTCTCCCGCCTGCGTTGATTCACCTTCTGCAGCTGCGCTTGGAGTTCCTTGTTCGGCGTCAGCATGAACACTCAGGAAGTGGCCACGTGTCTCCATCCAATTGATGCCAGCATGCCTCGTCGGTTTGTTTCTTTCGTTACGTCGTGTATGCGTTCTTCTCCACTGTGGCGGTCAAACGAACTCCAAATCTCTTTAGAACTCGGCTTGATCCCCTGTCAATTCTGCTTCCTCCATCGGGCGCAATCTCAGCCATCCGATCTGGGATCCTCCAGATCCAACGTCATATGCACGTCGAGCGCGGTTGACTTTCTCAACCGATAGCCCGCAATTAACGGCGGTTTTTCTCTCACCTCCGCTGCCACGCGTCGATCACTGAGTGGGATCGCTCCGCTCTCTTCCAAAACCTCTTACCGTTCAAGGGCGCCCCGATCAATAATACCGGTTTTCCAGAGTGCGGGTCCCGCCTTTGTCCTTTAGCGCTTTTTGTTTCTTTGCCCGCAGTTCTCTGGCTCCCAACATGATCGAGTGCTTAAGGCTCTTCCATTTTGGCCCTATTTGCCCAGCTAAAGCGCTAATCCACATCAAAATCGCCTCCTTTTCTCGATCCAGGGCTCTTCAGGGACTACTTTGACCTCCTGCGCAGTCTCCATGGGTCTCGGTTAGCGCTTTGACCGAGGTCCTCGTCGTTCTACGTTGGCGGCCATTGCCACTAGTTCAAGGCATTTTTTATCGTTGTTTTGGAATTTTCAAGGATTTGTTCAACTCGATACAGTCAAGGTTCTTGACAGCCTCTTGTGGATCCGATTCGGATCACGACCTCCCTACTAAAAAAGCTTTTGGACCACCAAAAGTTGGTTTTCTTCAAGCATTGACTAAGTGTGGAAACCGTTGTCTCACTTGTCCAATCTCAATCCACTTCGCACTACTCGGCTTCGAACCCTTAATCCCAATCCTGAGGTATTCCACTTGTCCATTGCGCATCGTCCTTACCTTCCTGTCTAGCACTGTATCTTCTTGCAACTCATTAAGATATTCAGGTAGAAGGTCATCAATAGAAGGTAATTGACTTTGCTCTTCAGGGTCCTCAATCATTGAAGGTTCAAACAACCTCAAGCAATCTGCGTTCACGACTAAGTAGATGTGCATGTAAGCTTGCAGATCAAGGCGAAAATAATTTTCACCAATCTTCTCAAGTATCCTGAAGGGTCCATACCTGATAGGTGTTAGCTTTTTACCTTCACCTTGCATCCTGTTCTTGCTGATATACAGCCAGACTTGGTCTCCAACTTGAAAACTATGCTCCATCCGATGCTTATCATGCCTAGCCTTGTACTTGGCTTGGCTCTTTTCCAGCTGTTCATGTACTGCCTGGTGGATCTCCTGGATCTGTTCAATGAACCTAGTTGCCCTGTCCACGTCACTGTGTCTATCAACCATGGTATCTTTACCAAAGACAAAATCTAAGGGAGACCGTGGTATGAAACCAAAGCAGGTCTCAAAAGGAGATCTCTATGTAGAAGAGTGTTTGGCTCTATTGTAAGCATGTTGCACATAACACAAGTGTTCATCCCAAAGCTTAGGGTGTTTGCTGCAATATCCTCTCAGTAACTGGATCACCGTCCTGTTAACTACTTCTATCTGGCCATCTGTTTGTGGATGAAAAGTTGTGCTTTTCTTTAACTTGGTTTCCATTATTTCCCACAGACTTGACCAAAACTTCCCCACAAATCTGGTGTCTCGATCAGATACAATAGAAGTGGGTAATCCGAAATGAACCCATACATGTTCAAAGAATAATTTTTTGTAGTTTATTCAGCTGTAATTTGTTTACTACAAGGTATCAAAATACACATTTTGCTGAATCTATCCACAACAACATACAGATAATCATGACCTTTCCTAGATTTGGGCAGTCCTCCAACAAAATCCATGGAAATGCTTTCCCAAGGGTGAGAAGGAACTGGTAATGGAGTGTATAAGCCTAGTTTTCTGTTACTGGGCTTGCTTTTAGCACACATAGCACATCCCTTTACATATCTAGAAATTGTCTCATTCATTTTCGGCCAATAGCAGAACCTTTGCAGCTGTGCAACTGTTTTACTTACCCCAAAGTGACCTGATATCAGAGAAGTGTGGACTTCCCTAATTATCTTTACTCTCTCAGTTTGTGGAATGCAGAGTTTCCCACAATGATATAAGATTCAGTCCTTCACATGATAGTCCAATTCTTCTACTCTTTTGCCTTGATCCAAAGTTGCATATACATCTTTAAAGTCCATATCCTGAGCATATTGTTCTATGTAGCTTTCATGCAGCACAGAATTATGCTTAAGTATGGCAGATGCATTTATAATGGGTCTAGATAACATATCTGCAACCTTGTTATGTATGCCCTTTTTATATCTGATGACTAAATGAAACCGTTGTAGAAAACCCATCCATCTGTAGTGTCTTGATTGTTGCAACTTAGTTTGGGAGTGTAGATATTGAAGTGGTTGATGATCAATGTGTATTACTGTTTCTTTGCCCATTAAGTAATGTTTCCACTTTTTCACACTCTGAACTAATGCATACAATTCTTTATCATATGTAGGATAGTTAACTACTACAAGATTCAAAGTCTCAGAATGATAACATATGGGTTTACCGTGTTGTGTCAACACTGCTCCCATGGCATAGTCACTGGCATCAATTTGGATCTCAAATTGTCTTTGTAGATCTGGCAGTGCTAGTACAGGTGCTGTACTAATTTTTTCTTTCAAGGTGTCGAAGGCTTTCTGCTGTTTACCTCCCCACTAAAACACCTTGTTCAATCTTGTCAAAGCATGTAAGGGAGCTGCAATTGAGGAAAAATTTGAAATGAACTTCCTCCAATATTGTGTTGCTCCTAAGAAGCTTCTCACTTCTATAGCAGAGTTGGGTTTAGGCCAGTTTACAATTATTGCCACTTTAGAGGGATCTATTTTCAATTTACCTCCCCCTACTATGTGACCCAAATAATTTAGAGAGGTTTTGCCAAATTCACATTTGGAGAGTTTAACATAAAGTTTTTCTCTTCTTAAAACATCTAATGTCTACTTAACATGCTTTAAATGTTCTTCCCACGTTTTACTAAAAATCAGAATGTCATCAAGGTACACAATAACAAAATCATCAAGAAAAGATATGAGTACATCATTCATTAATCTCATGAAAGTAGCAGGAGCATTAGTTAGGCCAAAAGGCATAACCAGCCATTCATACAATCCCTGCTTTGTTTTGAAAGCAGTCTTCCATGCGTCTTGCTCTACAACTCTGACCTGATGGTATCCATTGTGCAAATCCAGCTTGGTGAAATAAAAAGCCTCCTTCAATTGATCTAAAAGATCATCTATGCGAGGAAAGGGATAATAATTTATGATCGTTATCTTATTTAGTGCTCGGTAGTCAATGCACATTCTCCACGAGCCATCTTTCTTTCTCACCAAAATGATTGGTGACCCACATGGTGATGTGCTAGGCCTGATGAACCCTTTCTCGAGCAACTCCTGCACCTGCTTCTTGATTTCAGCATTCTCTAAAGCAGATAACCTATACATCCCAATGTTAGGCAAAGGAACATCTTGCTACAAAACAATATCATGTACTATTCCATTTTTGGGTGGCAGACCTTTAGGTTCTTGAAATAAGACATCATACTCTGAAACAATCTTTTCTATATCAGCTTGCTGATCAACATTACAACCCTCAAATACATTGGTTTTTTCAGGTGTCTTTTCCTTTACAACCATAAGTAAGATCTGTTTGCATGAATTTATCATTATTTTCATCTGTCCTGAATTTATGAGAGTATAATTATTCTTGAGCTTATGAGCTCTTACAAAGTATTCGATTCCATCTTTAACAAGTAGATACTTGTTCTCAGCTCTATAGAAAATAGCCTTTCTATCATACAAGTAAGGACTTCCTAAAACAATTCCACATATACCCAAAGGAATTACATCTAACTCAACCTCATCTACAAATGCTGACCCAAAAGAAAACTTGAGTTTACACTGTCTAGTCACTTGTAGTTGTGCTTTATCATTCAACCATCCTAATGGGTATGGCTTCTTATGAGGTGTAGTTGCTAATCCCAATTTCTTTACAATTGCTTCAGAAATCAGATTTACTTGTGAGCCACTATCAAACAAAGTATCACTCTTTTGATTTTTGGAAACGACTCGAATATGGAAAAGCTCATGTATTTTTCTCTCATGTTCTTCATCAATAACATATTGAACATAATTACTAGTAGATGCTTCAGAATTCTTACCTTTTATACCTGTGCTTGCAATGATTGTTTCATCTCCCGAGTCTAACCCCAAATCTTTCTGAATAGTTGCAACAGTCTTCTTCTTCTTGCCCTCGGACTTCTTAGGTCTCAGCTCTAGATGCAGAATCCAACAATGCTCATCATCGTGCCCTTCCTTTTTACAGTGAGTGCATGAAGCTTTGCCTTTTTGTGCATTGTTAGTCTTCCTTGCTTTACACTTCTGCTTTCTTTTCTCCTTGCTCTTGTTTACAGTGGGTTGGGATGGTCCCCTAACTTTTGGATTTCCATTATTTCCTCTGGCTTCTAGATGAGTAGCTTGTATAGATACCTCATCTATACTAGTGGGATTAAACATGAGGATGGTATGCCTCATGTAGCTGTGTAGACCACCAATGTACTTCAGAAGAGTCTCTGGTGAGTCTAATGAGATACCCAACATCAAGGCTCTCTTTCTGAACTCTTGAGTATACCCTTGTACACTTTTCCCTTTCAACTGCCGAAGAGTTTGCCAACTCATCATGGCTTGTTGCATGTGGGCCAATGGATAGAACTACTTTTTGATTGCAGCAACAAATTCACTCCAGACAGAGATGGTCTTACCATGCTTCTTCATATCAGCTTGGGTTCTGCCTTCCCACCAAACTAAGGCAGTGCCTCCTAGGCGTAGGCTTGCCAGCTAAATCTTACTCTTGTATGAGTCTATGTTTTGTACTCTGCAATACACATCAATTTGTATAATCCAATTGTCCAACTTTTCAACATTTAGCTCTCCATCATATATAGGCAAATCAAATTTAACATCTAACTTAATCAAAGATGCTTTCTTGTTATGCACAGGGCTATTAGGAGGTGTGAGAAATCTTTCCTATTTCCCCTTTCCTTTGGAGTGGTCATGGGAATGAGACTCATCTTCTTCTTTATCTTGTTTAGAACCTGATGAATTTTCATCCCTATGCTTTCTAAAGTCTCTATACATTTCCTCTACCATAGACTTTATAGCTAGGAAACTTTCTATGAATTGAGGGTCTGGCCCTATAGAACCTTCCTCTGACATTGTCTTCCGAGAATAGACTCTCCCAATTTCAGGATTAGTTTCCACCAACTCTCCTTCTCCTAATTTGAGCTTTGATCTAGTGAGCATTCACAGCTAAACCAACACAAGCTTGTCTAACCTTACAACCTAGAGATTTGATACCAATTGATCTGATAATCACTCTATGAGTGCCATCAGTGAAAGATTTATTAAAACAAAAGGTATTACAGACTCATGTGTTGGTGTGTGTGTTTTGTGTTATTTAAGCAATGGATCAATTAGATTGCCAATACACATACATTTAAATGGAAAGACAGCAGAGAAATACAGTAAGCAACACAAAGACACAAACAGTTTTAATAAGGAGTTCACCCTATTCTCCAGGGCTACGTCTCCGGTCCAGCTTCAGTGGTGGCCTTGTTTTATTGTGTCTTTAAGCAGAGAATTACAAATACAGGGACTCAATGCGAGTTCTCCTGAAGCAGGTTTGCTTGGCAGGGTGGTTCTTGGATTCCCCAAGCCACTCAGAGTTCACAGACTCTTTTTCTTCCTACCAGCTCTGTGACCCTTGGTCTACAGTGGAAAGAGCCAAATGTGATGCTCAATCTGGACAGATTCCTCTATGGGAAGGCTTGAATCTTCAAGCTCTCTGGTGCTTGATGCTGCCTGTGGTCAGCTCGGCCCTTTGTCTCCTCTGCTTGGCTTTACTGCTCTCTGTGTTCACTGTCTCTCTTAGTTGCTTGGACTCCTCTCAATTCGGGTTTCCAATTAACTCTTCTCTTATCTCTGTCTCTTCTGCTTGATCTCTATTTCGACTGTCTCTGTTCATGGCTTTAGCCATACGATCCCTATGCCTGTTCAGTTCCTCTCCCGCCTGCGTCAATTCACCTTCTGCAGCTGCACTTGGAGTTCCCTGTTCGGCATCAGCATGAATGCTCGGGAAGTGGCCACGTGTCTCCATCCAACTGGTGCCAGCATGCTGCGTCGGTTCATTTATTTCGTTACATTGTGTATGCGTTCTTCTCCACCGTGGCAGTCAAACAGACTCCAAATCTCTTTAGAACTCGACTTGATCCCTTGTCGATTCTGCTTCCTACATCGGGCACAATCTCAACCGTCTGATCTGGGCTCCTCTAGATCCAACGTCATACGCATGTTGAGCATGGTTGACTTGCTCGACCAATAGTGCGCGATCAACGATGGTTTTTCTCTCACCTCCGTTGCCATGTGTCGATCGCTGAGTGGGATCGCTCGCTCTCTTCCAAAACCTCTTACCATTCAAGGGCGCCCCGATCAATACCGTCGGTTTGCCAAAGCGCGGGTCCCGCCTTTGTCCTTTAGTGCTTTTTGTTTCTCCGCCTGCAGTTCTCTGGCTCCCAACGCGACCGAGTGCTTAAGGCTCTTCCGTTTTGGCCCTATTTGTCGCATCAAAATTGCCTCCTTTTCCCGATCCGGGGCTCCCAGGGGCTACTTTGACCTCCTGTGTAGTCTCCATGGGCCTCGGTCAGCGCACTTTGACCGAGGTCCTCGTCATTCTACGTTGGCGGCCATTGCCACTGGTTCAAGGCATTTTTTATCACTGTTTTGGAATTTTCAAGGATTTGCTCAACTCGATACAGTCAAGGTTCTTGACAGTCTCTTGTGGATCCTATTCGAATCATCTTTTGGGCCGCCAAAAGCTTTATTAGTCAATTGGAAAGTGACGGAATTTCTACCTCTCTTTCTCCTTTTCAATCCACCAAGCCTTATTCAAATGCATTGCCTTGAAACCAATATGAAGGTACTCCACGTCTCCCCGTCGTGAATTCCTAGTCTTCCTTTCAAGTATGATATCCTCCGGTAGCTTGTCTAAGTATTCGGGTGCAAAATCGGCCACTGTAGGAACCTGTCCAACCTCATCAATGTCCATGATCAAAGGAGGTTCATAAAGTTTTAGGTTTTCAACATTCACCATTGAGTACATCTGCATGTATGCTGGCAAATCAAGATGAAAAGCATTGTCCCCAAACTTCTCTAATATGGTGAATGGACCATATCATATTGGTATCAACTTCTTTTCTTCTCCTTTCATTATATACTTACTGATGTGGAGCCACATTTTGTCTCCAACCTAGAATTCGTGAGGTTTTCTTCTGCTTTCTTCCCCACAGAAAGGTTTTCTTCACACTTGTCAATGCATGTAAGGGGGATGCAATGACAAAGAAGTTGGCAATGAACCTTCTCTAGTATTGTCCTGCACCTAAAAATCGACGAACCTCTGTAACATTGGTGGGTTTAGGCCACTTTACAATCACATCAATTTTAGAAGGATCTATTTTTAATTGTCCACCTCCAACAATGTGACCCAAGTAAACCAAAGAGGTCTTACCAAATTCACACTTAGACATTTTGACATACAATTTTTCTTTTTTCAAAACATCAAGCACCTTTTTAACATGACTCACATGATATTTTGATGCAGGAGCATGAGGCTTGAAGACAAAAGGCTTCGATTTTATTCCAAAAATCCAAAAGAAAATTACAAGCAAAGGAGTGGGATCCTTTAGTTGTCACTTTACAAAGTTTTCTATATAGGATTTGAGCTAGAATATAGGGATTTGAATGATTTTGTAATTAATTCAAGTAGTTTAGACTTAGTTGAGATTCTCAAGGAGAATATCATATCAGGTATCATCTATTATTAGGCAGATTCAATCCATTGATTGAGGATCTGATTGTTGTATGTAACGGTATTTATGTAAGTTTTGAATTATTGTAATGGGATTTGACTTGATTTGACTAAGGAGGATTTGATTGAAAAAAATTGGAAATATCTCTGTGTCTTTGTGTATTCTGTGAATGAATGGTCAATCCCGGAGGGTTGAATTTCCTTCAAAATTTCTCAGAGTTCTGTTGATTTTCAGTTTAGCCCTTTAGAATTAGAGGTTGGTATAATCTTGTGTTATTGCGATTAAATCTTTATTTCTGTGTATTGATATAGTCGGGATATGTTTAAAAGAAATATAACTTAGACACAGTCTAAACTTGGCGGAAGGCAAATTCTTGGTGGAACAAGGAAAACCCCAAAAAAAGTCGTGAGAAATCTTAGAAAACGACCTGAACCATCTGATCGATAGGCACAGATCTAACGATGATTGCGTGCTCACAAGTGTGAACGTTAATTCTAAAATTGGACATGAGAAATTATTTAATTGAGTTAATAACTCAGTTAATTTGGACCGTCCGCTTGAAGGAGGCCGATTCGACGATAATCGCGTGGTTAACATGCACGTGGTTTAATTTGGAAATCGAATGCGATATTGTATGAATTGTGATTTAATCCATTGAAGTCCAGATTGATCATAGCCGTTTGCTATGAAGTGATGAGATCCGATGGATATCGCGTCAAAAAGTACACGAGCTTTAATCTAAATTTCGGACCCGAGAAGTTATAAACTGCAGCTTTGTTTCCTTTCGGTTCCGTGGGAAAGGTAAAGGTTTGTGGAAAAGGCGGACGCGAGAAGTTTATGAACGACAGTGTTATTTCCTTTCGGTTTCGTGGTAAGTGAAGTTTGCCATATTTCGGGTAAAGTTAACAGTTTTGTTGTTTTAGCAGAATATCCAAAAATAGAGGTTGATGACTGATAATCCAAAGGAAACCCGAGAACAAGTCCCGCCTAAACTATAAGAGATCATTTCTGGTTTTGAACGATTATCTCTAACACTTGCACCCATACCAGCATCTTCCATGTCCTACTGAAAACAAGAATGTTATCAAGATACACAAGTACATATAATCAAGAAAAGGTTGAAAATATCATTCATCACCCTCATGAATGTGGCTGAAGCATTGCATAGTCTGAATGGCATCACCAACCATTCAAAAACCCATGTTTCATCTTGAATGCAATCTTCCATGCATCCTATTCTGCAATACTGACTTGATGATAACCACCGCACAAGTCCAGTTTTGTGAAATAGACAACATTTTTCAATTGATCTAATAAATCATCAATGTGAGGGAGAGGGTATTGATTCTTCACCGTTATTTTGTTGAGTGCTATGTAGTCCATGCACATCCTCCATGTGCCATCCTTCTTTGGCACCAACACAATAGGTGAACCACATGGAGAAGAACTTGGCCTTATGACCCCTTGGTTCAACATTTCCTATACCTGCTTCTTTATCTCCTCCATATCAATGGTTGACAACCTATACATACCAATTTTGGGTAAAGGAGCATCTTGCTACAAGTGAATATCATGTTGGATTTCATGCTTTGGAGGCAACCCACTTGGTTCCTGAAAAATCCCATTATAGTTAGAAACAATTTCATACAATTCCTTTTTATGAGTGGGATCACAACCTTGGAAAGCTTCAGATGTCTCTGCATATTTTTCTCTCACAACCATGAGCATGCACCCTTTGCTGGAATTGATCAATCTTTTCATATGACCTACATTTGCAAGGCTATCATTGATTTTGGCACAATCAGCTCTAACAATGTATTCCACCTCATCTTTTGTGAGATGTGTTATCTCTTAGAGGAAACTCAACTGTGGGAAAACCTTTATGGTAACCTAGACCCTCTTTGAGGTTGAAATATGGCCCTTCAACCTAGAGAGGGATCTCTTCCTAAAACTCAACTACTCTAAGCCATTGTAGTAGTAGGTTTTGCAATTGAGTTTTGTGGCCAGATTTATCAAAAAATGAAGTTTGGTCTAATATGTGAAAAATACTACCATTGGGCATCTAGTCTCTGATACAAAGACACTAGCTACAGGACATACAAATTAGTCTAACGAAGGCAAGATAGTTACAGGTTTCTTAGACAAATCACTAACGAGAGATGGTAGGAGACAATAGAAGTAAAATAAAAAAATAGAGAAGCCATGTGAATTCTGCAATTGATATTTAAGTTAAAAAACATATAGGAAATCTGAAAAACCTAAAACAGAGCATTTACAAAGAATTATATTTCATAACCTTTATTCAAATTACTGAAGATCAATGGATTCAAGCTTTGACTAAGAAAGAGGAAAAACACCATAAGAAACTGAATGGAAACCTTCAACACATGAATCTCTAAAATGTTGTAATACTGCTTGCAGCAAGTTCTATTAATATCAAAATAATATACACTAGGTCTTATCTTCAAAGTATTCCCAACCCTTCTTCATTACACAGTCCTTGTCTTTATAAAAAAGACAAACTAAATAAAAACCAATTTCTAGCAAAGCTTTAATTACAAAGTCTAAAAAATCACAGTGTACATCTCAAATACACGCATATAAAACTTTCCAATCCTATCTACATATAAATATCATGATGTTTCTGGAGTCATGGCTAAAGATAAGGATCAACAAGTCGAATTTGGTGAGGTGGCATCCAAGTCAACAAATTTCCATAAGCTTTTTCCTCACGAAATCCTGAGAAATAGGGTCCAGTAATCCCTTCGAAAATCCAAAACCATGATAGATGTTAGAAAACCAAAAATGGTTTTTCTAAACGGGTCCGTTATGGACAAAAACCTCTTTCGGTTTTGAAAACTTCATTTTCATTTGTCTGGAAATCGTGCCCAAAATTTCTATGTTGTACAGGAAAAACATAGTTTTAACTGACCATTTTTACAGAAATGTGCTGCTACTCCCATTGTCAAAGCATTTTCACTTACTTATTTTAATAATGAATATTTTTTTGTTGACATGGAATTTGTTAACACAAAAAAAAAATCAAATCCAAATTTTATTTTTGGCACTAATATTCCTGCTATCAGCCAATAACCGATGACACTGACACTCCCAATGTTAGCGTATTCCTGTTAATCATTTTTCTGTAGTTGATAAACGTTGATAACCCCATTATCGACATTCTCCTGTTTAGTACAAATTTGCGTTGACAATGGGAGTGTCAATGCTTTAACATTGTTTTATTTACAAATCAGCGTTGACACTGAAACTGTCAGTGCTTTTAAAAAATAACAACTAAAATTGTGATAACAGTTTGGATTCACAAGGATGTTGTCGATCATAGATGGCAAAAAGAACCCCATAGACCAGAGGCCTGATCCATTGGGCGACTCCCAACCAGTAACCTTGCAACATGTAAATTGTACCATATTGCAAATGTAAATTGAAACTAAAAGTTGCTTCAAAACATGTTCAGAGTGTTGAGCTTATTGGCACACCAACCTATCCTAAGCTGTTGAAATAACTACTCAATCAAATAATACAAAAATTCCAATGAAACCAATCCAGTAGCCGCTCAAACATCGTGGTTTTTTTTACTCTGCTTTAGCAAAATCAAAATTGGACAGTATAGTGGTGAAGGAAACTCATGATGTAATTTGTATCCACAGCGAAAAAATGGCTGAAAATTCAAACTGAAAAAAACCCTCCATGTAGTCATCTATAGGATCATAAAAATGATGATCTATCTGATGACCCTCAAGGTATTGAATGACTGGATAATCATGGTTGAATTTCTCATGCATTATTTCTATTTCAAATTCATAATCCAAAACAGAAAATTCCCCTCTCAATAACAAAGGGAACCAATATGTCTTTTCGTTGCTATTGAGAAAAAATTCCAAAAGAACGATCTTGATATGGAGAAAATTATTGATCCTCTAAGATTTCAAGCTCTATATGAATTTCCTTGGAATACTCTTCTAAGAAATGAATCTTTTCTTCTGAGCTACGTTTGCATGACCTTAAATAAGAGTACAAAAATGCAGATTTTTTTTTATCCACTTCACCATCAATATACCCATCATTCCATTATCTAAAACCTTGCATGGAAACATGATCTACTACATATTATTTTTTCTCCATACATGTTTCCAAGAAGATAACACAAAAACTTGTTATGGATGTTATGGACTTCACAGACAAACATTCAATCCAATTTTTTCACTTCCCTTGGAATGATTCATAAAATAATCTCATGTATACATCTTCACACATGACTTTAAGAAGATCAGTAAAGTCAGGAAAATTTGCGATATGTTTCAAAGTTAGGCTCAAGTCATTACCACTAAATTTTGGTCCATTTCTCAGAAAATATTCATCTTTGGGTAGATGATTAGGAAAACTAGGAATAATTGTAAAATCTAAACTTGCATACCTTGAAACGATAGTAGCAGCGTCTGAGTTCTTCACTATCCTAGTGAAATAACCATTGAATCATTTGATGTATGAGTACTTCTAACAATGGAGTTGCCATGGAAGCTTCTAAGTCTGTATTCATGAAAATGGAGTCGCTAGAGCAAACACATTACATCCAAACTGATATACATATCTATGTTTGCCCTCAGAGATCTGATCTTCAAAAATGAAATCGTTTGGGGGAAAATATGTATTTCTCTCCCTAACGACGATGCCAAAATGTTATCTTTTAGAGGAAACCCGAAAACGAGAAAACCTCGAAGGTAACCTCGAACCTCATTAAGGTTGAAAGCTGGCCCTTCAACCTGGAGAGGGATCTGTCCCTAAAACTCAACTACTCTAGGTCACTGTAGTAGTAGGTTTTGCAATTGAGTTATGTGGCTAGATTTATAAAAAAATGAAGTTTGGTCAGGATATGTGAAAAATATTACCACTAGGCATGGAATCTCAAATACAAAGATACTAGCTACAGACCATACAAATCAGTCTAACAGAGGAAAGCTAGTTGCAGGTTTCTTAGACAAATCATTAATGAGAGATGGTAGGAGACAATAGAAGTAAACATCAAAAAACAGAGCAACCATGTGAATTTTGCAATTGACATTTAAGTTGAAAAACATATAGGAAATCTGAATAACCTGAAACAAAGCATTTACAAAGAATTATATTTCATAACCTTTATTCAAATTACTAAAGATCAATGGATTCAAGCTTTGACTAAGAAAGAGGAAAAACACCATAAGGAACTGATTGGAAACCTTCAACACATGAATCTCTGAAATGTTGTAATACTGCTTGCAGAAAGTTTTATTAACATCAAAATAATATACACCAGGTCTGATCTTCAAAGTATTCTCAACCCTTCTTCATTACACATTCCCTATCTTTATAGAAAAGACAAACTAACTAAAAACCAATTTTTAGCAAAGCATTAATTACAAAGTCTAAAAAATCAAAGCGTACATCTCAAATACATGCACATAAAACTTTCTAACCCTATCCACATCTAAAGATCATGCTATTATTGGAGTCATGGCAGGAGATAATGAATGATCAACAAGTCAAATTTGATGAGGTGGCATCCAAGTCAACAAATGTCCATGAGCTTTTTCCTCACCAAATCCTGAAAAATATGGTCCAATGATCCCTTTGAAAATCCAAAACCATGATAGTTGTTAGAAAACTGAGAGAGGTTTTTCTAAATGGGTCCGTTGTGGACAAAAACTCTTTCGGTTTTGAAAAATTCATTGTCATTTATCTGGAAAGCGTGCTCGTAATTTCTATGTTGTATAGGAAAAATAAAGTTTTAACTGACCATTTTTATAGAAATGCGCTACTACTCTCGTTGTTAGAGCATTTTCCTTTACTTATTTTAATATTGATTATTTTGTTCCTAACGTGGAATGTGTCAGCGCACAAAAACAAAAAACAAAAAAACAAAACAAAAATAAAACAAAAACAAAACAAAAAAAAACAAAACAAAAAACAAAAAACAAAACAAAAAACAAAAAACAAAAAAACAAAAAACAAAAGACAAAAACAAAAAAAAACATAAACATAAACAAAAAAAACAACAAAAAAAAAAATAATAATAATAATTATAATAATAAAAATTCAAATTCAAATTTTATTTTGGCATTGATATACCCGCTATCAACCAATTCCTGGTAACATTGATACTCCTGTTGTCAACGTTTTCCTGTTAATCATTTTTCTGCAGTTGATAAACGTCGATAACCCCATTATCGGCATTCCCTTGTTTATTACAAATCAGCACTAACACTCCCGTTGTCAGTGCCTTAACACTGTTTTATTTAAAAATTGGTGTTGAAACTGAAACTAAGCGCTTTTAAAAATTAACAACTAAAATTGTGATAACAAGATGATACTTGTTTTCATGGCGAAAGAAAATTGCTTTCCTATCATACAAATATGGACTCCCCAATACAATACCACAAATATCCAAGGGTACAACATCAAGATCAACCTCATCTACTAGTTTGAATGCAATCACAAATCTTGCTCTACACTGATTGGTTACATGTAATTTGGCTTTATCACACACCCGACCAAGAGGGTAGGGTTTCAGATAAGGCTTGGTTTCTAACCCTAACTTTTTAACCAAGGATTATGAAATCAAATTTTCTTGTGATCCCGAATCAAACAAGTTTTCCACTTAGTATGTTTCATTACAACTGTAATGTGGAACAATTCAATCCTCTTTCGTTCATTAACAAGAGACTCATTTGAAGAACTTGTACTTGCATGCAATTCATAATTTTCATTAGCACGGAGAGAAAGAGTACCTTGTATTCCCATTGCTATGATCTGTGTCTCATCATCGAAATTAGATCCAAGGTCCTGTTGTACGGTTGCCACAATCTTTTTCTTGTTCTTCCCACCAAATATCTTTGGTTTCAACTCTGGATGCAACTTCCAACAGTGTTCATCATCACAACCTTCCTTCTTGCAATGTGTGCAAGATGGCTTTTCTCATTCCTCCTTCTTGGTTGTAGCTACCTTCTTGTCCATTCCCTTGCCTTTTCCTTTGAACTTGCCATTATGAGGCTTGAAAGATGATTTCTTTGGTTGCTCTTATTTATCATTCTTGCCCTTGCTTTCAAGGTGAATGGATTTCACACTGGCCGCATCAATAGCAGTAGGCTCAAATAACAACAAAGAATGCCTAATGTAACTATGTAAAGCACCAATATACTTTGTTACAATTTCTGGTGAATAAAGTGAAATACCCAAATTCAACGCTTGTTTTCTAAACTCTTCTGTGAAGCTTTGTAAACTTTGACCCTTTCCTTCTCTGAAATAATGCCATTCCATTAAAGCCTTTTGTCGATAACCCAAAGTATAAAACTGATCTTTTAATGCATAAAAAAAGTTGCACCAAGAAGAAAGGAGATTACCCAAGCTTTTGTTGCCTTTTTGCAACTTTCTATCCCACCAGACGAGAGTGGTGCCACTCAACCAAAGATATGTTAATTGGATCTTGGCCTCATATTCCCCGATCTATTGAATCCAATAATAAACCTCGATATGTCTAATCCCATTGTTTAGTTTCTCTCCATTACATTCTCCATTATATGTGGGCAAATCAAACTTTACATCTATCTTAAAAATGGTTTCTTAGATGTATTCCTATGGTGCCTGTTAGAATGATGAGAAGAAGAAGAAGAAGAACTATCACTAGAGGATGGAAAGGGTGGTTCAGGAGGCTCTCCCCTTCCACCTTCATGATTTACAGAAGCATGGTCATCTTGTTCTTTCTTCTCAAGCTTGATTGTCTTATCATATTTTGCAAACAACTTATCAATTTTCTCTGCCATGGTGAAGAAGATCTTACGGTAATTTCACTCTTCCTCCATTCGAGCTTCCTCATCTACCATGTTCCATCTTCATGGTGCATGTCCTGCTTCAGGATCAAAAGATTTGAGATTTCCTTCTCCACTTTGGAGCTTGTTCCTGGTTAGAATTCACTCATGCAACTCGCATAAAGAAGACCTGCTCTAATACCAAAATTCATCTGAATCTTTTACATTTGCATATAAAAGAGCATGTAACTAAGTTGTTAGTGTCGGTATCTTCATCCCTCCATCAGTGATCAAATTCTCTTGTTGCATTGCATGTTAGGTGTCTCATCCGATCAGCTGTATTCCATTAGGGTATGGATCATCTGATGGTAGGAGCATATTATAAATTTTCTCTCATATTCTTTACGTGCTGGCCCATTTTCATACATATAGGATATTTGCAGTCATTTTTGTCTTTAAATTTGCAAAAGTCATTTTTACAGTTTTAGGTCTCATTAGGTCTAGGGTTTTGTCAATAAGGTCTTGTAAATGCTCAATAATGGTCAGCAGGCATATGAGGAGGTCAAATAAAGTCTCAGCAACAAAAATTTCAATAATCACAACCCTGATTAATTTTTCGAAAAACAGAGTTTTTATGTTTTATGAGCAAAATTTCATGTAATTTTATTTTTTCTATATGTAATAATTCTGAGATGCAGTCCTAGTCACCTTGCCAAGCCCCTGCACTCCAGTTCTTGCAAAAGAATCAAAAGGTCAAATCATTTAGTCCATCAAAGGCAAAAAGTAACACAAACTGCCCAAAACAGAGTTTTAAAAAACAAGTGAAAGACAAACATTAGGAAAGTGGGTTTTCATAAGCGAAAAATTAAAACCATTGGTATATAAAGTTTTTTCATGTCAAAGAAGCTCATTTGTATGCCAAAGGAGAGGAGCCTAAGGAGAGATTTTTCATTCAAATTGTCAAAATTTCAAGGCGCAGCGCACCTAGGTCAAGGCACGGCGCACACAGAGCACAGTTTAAATTGAAATTTCTAACTGGCGCGACGCACCAGAGAGGCGCGACGCACCAGAGAGTGAGTGTAGCACACCAGTCTTCAAGGCCCGAAATTCATCCAAATCTTCCTCTAAAGCTTCAAAATCATAAATTCCTCATTCCACAAGTAAGTCAACACCTCCATATGGCCAATTTATGAGTTTCCTTTAGTGTTTATGGTGTTTCAATAGGGAAAAAATTAAACCCTAGTTCCTTGCACAGTTAGTTGAAAAGAGCTGCCTAAGGTTTGCAAATTATTGTTTTTGCTGTCTAAATCCCACCCCTACCATTTTCACTCCCTCACTACATTTCATTCACCTTTTTTATCCTTCCATTTTCCACTTGCGCTTAACTATTTCCCCTATCCCTAAAACTAATAACCCTAATCCCTAACTTCACTTCTCCCAAACCCTAGTCAATATTCCTAAACCCTAAATATCATTCTCCAAACCCTTCCAGTTCCACTAACACTACAAGCAGCATCCCAAACCCCCTATTCACAGTCCTTATCATCAATCCCTGTTGTTTAGCAGCAAATACCTATTGACACTATAAAATCTCTTCATACTCGTCTAAGAAAAATCAAGCATTGGCAAACATGGAGTCAGATTCATCTTATGACAGAAATGAGGAAACAGTCAATGACTCCTCCAAAGAAATTCATGCACCAAGGAGACCTCACAAGAGTGGAAAACATAACCGGGAGGAGCCTACTACACTTACTAAGCTGTTGGCTTGCCCTCTTGTTGTAACATGCTTCCAACATCAATCTTGTTACCAATTTTCTGAGATGGTGGAATGAGTCAAATACCACCATGAGCTTGCCAGACTTTTTGTGCTACATCTTCATAATGGCCAGGTCAATTTGGTAGGTGTGACATTCACCTTGACACCTGAGACTATAGCTCAAGCAATCGGTATTCCAAATGTGGGTGAGCAGTGGAATAAGGGACAACTGGTGGACAGAGATCATTATGAGCATTATATCAAGGCTGGTTTTCAGAGGCATGTCAGTAGGGTCTTCCCTTTCAGGTACCTACAGGACACATATGCTCCCCTTATGAAACTCATTATCAAAGATTTTCTCGCCTATACACCTATCATATCAGATTGTTGATGCATTTTACTAGGGTAAGGATGATGAACCTCCCCTATTTCATTTGCCGGAATATTGATAAAATGACCACATTGGTGCAAAGGAAGCCTCCTCATCAGCAATATAACAACATCTATCACTTTGCATTAATCAAGATTGTGGTTTTGCATCAGCTTAGTTTACTGAATGTTTCATGGGAATATTTCATTTCACATGAGGTCTTTACAGGTCCTCAAGTGCCCCCATCAGTTTTTCATGAGACAGGAGAGCCTTCACATCAGCAAGAGATGCATGAGACTCAAACCACTAGTGTGCCAGTGTTTGTCACTTACCAAAAGGGCACAAGGAGATTGTTTGCAGTAGCGAAACGAGTATTATCTCCACCCGGGGTGGAAGGGGTCTTGTTTCCTTCAACAGAAAAGCAGGTACAAGACAAGGGTAAACAACCAATGCATGATGAGGGACCTTCTGAAGGTCAAGAGAGGGATTTCACTATCATTCATGATGATGACACTGATTTGGGCTCCCAAAGCTCAAAGCTCAAGGAGATCATTCAGGAACAACAAGATGACATTCATCACTTGTCTCTCAACCTCGAAAGGGCCAAGTGGATAGTTAACTATCTTGAGCAGAGGAACAAATAGTTAGAGGATCAGAAAACCATCATGGAGCTCCAAAACATAAGAGAAAATCGGCAAGCTACCAAGAGGAGAAAAGTCAAGTTGACACCACTTGAACAAGAAATTGAAACTGATCGTGAATCTTGGCTTGAGAGGACAAACATGCACTTGGAAAAGATGCTGGAGAAGGAAAACAAAGAGAAAAATATGTTGAGGCACATGGCCTACCACTACTTGGCGAGAAATAAAGTTTGCAAAGCAAGAATTAGGACTTTGAAGGCCAAGTTGAGGAAAGCATTGAGGAAGAGAAAGGAGAAAGACAAGCTCCAGATCTTGGCTGAGGCTTCCTTAGCCCAACACAACACTTGATGCAGGACACTTAGCCCAAATTTCAAGAAATTTGGGACACTTTTGGTCAATTTTGAATTTTTGGGGTAAAAAACAGGTTTTTCTGCCTGGCGCGCGCTTTTGCTAGGGACCTCCTTTGAAGGAAAACTCATCATTTTTGGATTCCTCAGGTAAAAATATGAATTCTCACACATGGCAAAAAAAAAATTTCAAGTTTTGAGCTTCCAAAAGGGTCAAAAACACCTCAAAAATGCCCTTTATGCCCCTTTTTGGCCACACAGGAAGCAATGTTGGGAGAACTCACTTTTGGAAGGGAAAATGGGCTCCAAATTCAGAAATTCCACTTGTTCTGGAAATTAGACATGCAGAACTTTCTAACAAGCCCACTTGGAGCAAATTTGGTGCATGGGAAGGCCTCCAAAATTAGCTACAAAATAGCGCAGCACACAGGGACATGAGGGCGACGCACAGGATGGAAATTTGTCATTTTTGCCAAAAAACTCTGTTTTTCGCCTAGTTTTTTCTCAGTTTGACTTTTCTCTCTCTTATAGTCAAACTCATGATGTAATTTCATGTAACTTGATGGATTTTGATGTAAATATGCTAAAATTTCACTCGTGGAGGTAGATACATCATGAAAAGGTAGTTTGCAACTGAATGAATCAGTTTCCTAGGTTTTAGAGGCAAGTTGTTCCACTACCTAATTTTCAGTCCTTAGTTTAGATATTGTTTAAACGACTCCTAAACTGATGAATTCAACCCCTAAAGCCTAGCATGAGTTTTTTTTTACCTATATCTAGTTCAGTCATTTGTAAAGGTTGGACTCTTGTGAATGCTTTTAGCATTATTATATATTCATTTCTGCAATTTAGCAAAGGAATAGATCAGGGTTTGCAGCACTTTGTGGGATTCTTGTGGCATATTCATTTGGTATTGTTTTTCCTTTTGTAATGCAAGTTTACATGTGTTTATGTATGCCATCATCTCTCTCTGTTCATCTTAACTAAATGAAACAACGATAAAGGTAGAATTCATTGATGTTGCAGTGCTCTACTTAGGGTTTATTTAGTTGTTTATGTTTTCAGTTGTTTGAAGAGGATCCCTGAGACTTTCATGCCCTCTCCAACTCCTCACCAATCTTAAAGCTCTCCATCTCACTCAATTTGAAGTACTAAACCATTTGCCTACCTCGCCCCATAGAGATCTCTGCAAGACTGTGTCCATTCCCCGGACCCAAATCTGCCTTTCACATTTGAGCCAACAAACCAAAATTAAATTCAATCAAACTCCTCTGAGCATATACCTAGCCTAAAATCAGTCTTTACATCAGTCATCTCAAGCTCTATTGACCATATTCTTCTGAGATTGACAAGGAGAGATCCCTCTCCCGACCTAGTAGGGCTAGCTACCAGGTTAAGCGTGGTTTGATGTTACCCTAGATTCTGCCTTTCTCAGCCTGAGGTAGATTTAGGCCTTAACATATTGGCGACTCCGCTGGGGAAAAAAGTTCATTATCATTGTTTTGCTTTGTAGACTACAGACGAAGCCTGAAGTTAGTCAGGTAGCCTTCGAAACGCTCTTGCTTTGCATTAGTGAGAGTAGATGAATGCTGCTTCAGTCAATCTCCAGTCTAGTTTATAAAATGAGCATCTGATCTAAACAATTACCCCAGTATCATAAAGCAATTCTATACTTTGGATGATGAGTTTAGAATTTGATAGGCTGAACAAGTTGATAATGTTCGTTTGATTTTTGGAAATAATTCAACACACTAGCTTCCAGATGATACACCAGGGCCAATCCTGATCCTGATCCTCCTCCTGTGTATGAAAATCCAAATCTCATCCCAAGAATTCTTCAACAAGAAAGTTTTGTGATTCCTATGTTCAAATCTCGTTCATGTCTCGTTGTTTTTGAATATCTTGAAGATCTTGAGTTTGACGAAAATTTTGATCTGTTGTTGTTTGAGACTAAATCTGAAAGTGTCGTTGGTTCTATTGTCCTAAATCTGGAGTTTGTTAAAGATCTTGAAATTGAAAGAGCAAATAGATCAATTGACAGTTACATCTTGAATCTTCAAACTTCCATTGTGGCTTCAAACATTCCCAAGTTCTTAGAATCTACATCCGCAACTCTTGGTTCATCCGCTATTGCATCTGGTTCAGAAATTCCTACCGAACCTCCTTTCATTCCCACCATTCCCGTGCAACCCACTATATCAAATCAGAGACCTCCTGTCTCATCCCCCCCATCAACCCCATCAACACCTCAAATATCTCATATTTCCTCTCCTCCTTCGACACCTCATACACCAATTACATCGTCAGTTGCTATTGTTGTTGCGACTCCTCCTACATCCCCAAGGCTAGTTGTAAATCCACCTAGATCAATGGTTGCCCGATATGCACCCCTTGTGTTGCCTCAAAACTTGGATGCCATGCCCGCTGACTACCAAAGAAAAATTCCATTGTTTGATGGCACTCCTCAAAGTATCACAACTCAGCAGCATGTGGATAAGATGACCGATTTCTTTGACCTTCATGAGATTGATGCAGAAAATGTGACTATGAGATTATTTGTGAAAACTTTTGCAGGTGAAGTGCGGAAGTGGTTAAGAGCTCTAACGGCTGCGAGTATTACTACATTGGCTGCTCTTCAGAGACAATTCTTGGATCCCTGGGAGGTGAAGAAGAATCCTCTTCAAATTCTTTTTGAATATGAAAACATCAAGAGAAATGTTGGTGAAAGTGTCCAAGATTATTGTGTCAGATTCAATACTGTTTACAATGCAATTCCTGCTGATATAAAGCCACCTATGGGGTTGGCTTTGATTAAATTTCCTTATGGCTTCGATCCCGACATGGCATATCAATTGAGAGAAAGAGATCTGGCCACATTGGAGGACATGCAGAAAATTGCAGTCAGCGTTGAGGCAAATCTGCTTGCCAAGAGAGTTAGAGCAAAGGCCAAAAAGAAGGTGACCATAAAGGAGGAAGCTTATTCCTCAGATCATTTGCTTCGAAAAATCGAGAAGATGTTTGATAGGCTCACAATTGCTGATAAGCCTAAAGCACAAATCAGAAATCCAAACTTCTGTGGTCAGCAGCAACCACAATTCAGAATCAAGCAACGAGAACAAAGAGCACAAGACCAAGCAGCACAACAGTAAGTAAAGACACCCTTACAACAAAATTTTGTACATGGTCCGGAATCAGATGATGATGAGAACATAATTGGTGAGGAGAATCATTTCTTTACACCTGATGATCTGCCCATTTATATCACCGAAGATGAAGAGTATTCAGAAAGCCCAGTTGTGCAAAAGGATGAGGATTTCATCTTGGCAAATGAAACAATTCTTGAAGAAGAGTCTGATGAATATCAGAGAGGATACATGAATTCTTTGACAGCCCAGCAGCGACAATATTCACTCAGGAGTAGAGAGGTGCCTATCAATCCAATTCAGAAGAGGAAGGAAGTGACACCAGGAAAGAATGATTCTCCAATAGTGCAGAGGAAGGGAAAGGAGGCAGTTGAACCTACCACTAGCAAAACACAATCAGCAAATGAAAGATCAAATCAGCCAATTGTATCAAAGAAGAAGACTAAAAAGAAGGATGCTCCAGTCAAAGAGGTAGAGAAAACATCAGCCTTTAGCTTAGAAAATGAAATTGCTAAGTTAAAAGTGTCAATTCCTTTGACTGAATTAATGAAGAACAACAACTATAAAGGTCATGTGTCGAAGATTTTGAATTTGGATCCATTATCTGATATGGTAAATGTGGAGGATGACCAGCCCGAACTTATCTTTGGGCCAGCATTAGAAGGTCAGTCTAAGGATAGTGATGTAGCTCCTTTTTACATCAGCCTTAGATTGCATGATTGTGTATTGCACAATGCCATGTTTGATTCAGGAGCCTCGCATAATCTCATGCCTAAAGCAATCATGGAAAAAATGGGTTTAGATATCACTCGCAAGTACCATGATCTATATTCCTTTGATTCTGGTAGGGTCAGGTGCATTGGGCTTATTAAAGATTTGGTTGTCACTTTAGATTAGATTCTGGCGAAGAATGTTTTGATGGATGTGGTTGTGGCAGATATTCCTCCTAGATTTGACATGCTTCTTTCCAGATCTTGGGAAGCAAAACTCAAAGGGACATTGCAGCTTGATTTCTCCTATGCTACTATTCCCGTGTTTGGTCAGTTGAGGAAATTATACTAGGAGAAAAAGATGAAGTACATGATCACTAGCAAGGAGAAACCTCTAAATCATCTAATCAATTATGTACATAATGATTTAGAACTTTTGTTTTATATTCTGCTAGTTTTAATGATGTAAATAGTTAAGTAGTTGAAGTAGAAGATATTCCAGAGATCACTGAAAATTTTAGAGTTGTACTAGATCAAGAAAGACAAAAGCTTGATAGTACCGCTAAGCAATCAGCCTTTCGACAGCAGCAAAAAATTGATGGACAACAAGCAAAAGAAGAAGAGCAAACAGAATTCCAACATTTGGAGGACGAAGCCGGTTTGTGGAGCATAGATTTTGATGGCGCAGTAGGAAGGGAAGGTGTTGGAATTGGAATTTGGATACGCAGCCCTGCATTTGGCTTTTGATTGTTCAAATACTGAGGCTGAATATGAGGCTTTAATTGCTGGTTTAAAAATCCTTAAGAAGTTAAATGCTAAAAGAATTTCAGTATGTGGTGACTCCAAGTTAGTTATCAAGCAAGTGAAAGGTGAATACCAAGCTAAGCATCTTCGCATGCGGGCTTATCGTAATGCGGTATTAGATATTTTGAGATTGTTTCCAATTACACTTTGACATGTGTCCCTCGTGTACGGAATGTTATTACAGATTCTCTTGCAATAGTTGCAAGTAATTTGAAAATTCTGATGAATTCAAACAAGAAGTTTGAAATTCATGTGAAACATCACCCTACTGTCCCTGATAATCAAAGTTATTGGTAGGTGTTTCAAGATGATAAAGAGATCGAAGAATTTCTACAAAATGAAGGCAAATACAAAGACACTTCTATAGATGGAGAGCATGATGATGGTGAAGTAGATATGGAAGTAAATCAGATGGAAGTTTTGCAGCTCAAGGACAATGTCATTCCTAAAGGTATAATACCTTTAGAGGAGTTGTTTGATCAAGATGATGTAGCCCGGAAACCGAGCTTGGCACCAACCGAGAAAGGAGTTGAGGATGTAAACATTGGATCAACAGAAAATCCCAAAATGGTCAAGTTATCAAAGGCCTTGCCTCCACAAGTAAAGGAAAAATACATTAGTTTATTGTCTTCATTTACTGATGTATTTGCATGGGACTATTCAGATTTGAAGGCATATGATAAGAGCATAATTCAGCACATCATTCCGATCAAGCCAAATCAGAAGCCATTTCGACAGAAGCTAAGGGGGATAAATCCAAAACTGTTGCCCTCAATAGAGAAGGAAGTGAATCGATTGTACAAAGCTGGTATAATCGTTCCCATAAGATTTTCATATTGGATTTCTAATTTGGTGCCTGTGCGCAAGAAAACAGGTGAGATTCGATTATGTATTGATTTTAGAAATCTGAATAAGGTGTCTTTGAAAGATAACTATCCATTGCCCAAGATGGATCACATACTTCAAAGAGTAGTTGGAGCATCCCACATGTCACTACTCGATGGGATTCAAGTTATAACCAAATTTTGGTCCATGAGGATGACAGAGACAAAACAACATTCACCACTCCATGGGGAACTTTCCATTATGCCAAGATGCCATTCGAATTGAAGAATGTTGGTGCGACCTTTCAGCGGGCTATGGATATCACATTTGCAAATGAGAAAGATGTATTTTTAGTTGTTTATCTTGATGATTTGACAGTTTTTTATAATTTAGATGAAGAGCACCTTTATCATTTGACGATTGTATTCCAACAGTGTAGAAAATATGGCATATCTCTCAATCCAAAGAAGAGCTTGTTTTCCATGGATGAAGGCAAGCTTCTCGGTCATATCATATCCAAGGAGGGAATATGCATTGATCCAGCTTGAGTGGAAGCCATTCAGAAGATTGATTTTCCACGAAGTAAAAAGGAGATCCAAGCATTCAACAGTAAGATGAATTTCTTACGTCGTTTTGTGCCAAAACTTGCAAAACATTTGAGGGAAATCATGGATATGTTAAAGAAAGATAGTGTAGTGAAGTGGACCGAGAAAGCCATCAAGTCTTTCAATTTAGTAAAGTTAGCCCTTTCTTCAGCTCCAATTTTGATCAGCCTGGATTATTCCCAAGATTTTATTTTGTTTTCATTTGCTTCGGATCATACTATGGCAGCGGTCTTAATGCAGAAAAGAGACTAGCTTGAGAAACCAATTGCTTTTTTCAACAGAACAATAAGGGATGCAACTTTAAAGTACAATATTATTGAAAAACAAGCTCTTGCTTTGGTAAAGGCATTGAAATATTTTCGAGTCTATATTCTGCATTCTCACATCCTTGCTTATGTTCCTAACGCTGCCGTTAAAGATATCTTAGTGCAAACAGATCCAGAAGGGAGATAAGGAAAATGGATCGCAACTTTGTTAGAATATGATGTGGAGATCAAACCAACAAAGCTGATCAAAGGACAGGGGCTGGCCAAACTAATGGCGGAGTCTAATTTGCATACCTTGGACATAAATCTCATTGTTGTTATGTCTGAAGAAGATGAGGAAATTTCACTTGTTCAGGTATCTGAAATGTTTCTTCTTTCTCCTTGGTACTCGGATATTGTTTATGTGCTCCAACATCTTTCACCGCCACCTGGAATGGCTAAGAACAAAAGTAGGACCCTGAAATTAAAGGTTGCCAAGTTTTGTATATTGAATAATGCACTCTATTGGAAAGATCCCGGCAATGTCTTGCTGAATTGTTTGGTTGAAGAAGAAGCAAAACAGGTCACGAATGATTTTCACAAGGGAGATTGTGGAGGTCATCTATTTTGGAAGACAACAGCCAATAAAATTTTGAGAGCGGGATATTATTGGTCAACCCTTTTTGCCGATGTGTACAAAACTATTACAAGCTGCCACGAATGTCAAAATTTTCAAGGTAAGAGAAAAAAACAACCTTCACCACTCAAACCGGTTGAAGTAAGTGCTCCATTTCAGCAGTGGGGTTTAGATTTCATTGGTGAGATCCATCCTACTTCTTCAGCATAGCATAAGTGGATCCTTACAGCGATAGACTACTTCACTAAATGGATTGAGGTGATTCCTACTCGGTAGGCCATTGATTCGGTAATAATTCAATTTCTTGAAGATAATATTTTGTCACGCTTTATCTGTCCTAACAAGCTAATTACAGATAATGCAACAACTTTTAAATCTAAAAAGATGATTGATTTTTGTAATAAATATCAAAATTACCTTGGGGCACTCAACTGCATACAATCCACAAGGTAATGAACTGGCAGAATCCTCAAATAAATCATTTGTCAACATTATCAAAAAGCTGTTGGAAACAAACAAGAAGAGCTGGCACAAGAAATTGGTCAATGCACTATGGGCGGATAGAGTAAGTCAGAAAAAATCAATAGGCATGTCCCCTTTCGAGATCGTGTATGGTGTTGACACGGTTTTCCCTACATCTCTCGCAGTCCCGGTTGTTAAACTTTTGCAGGAAGCTGGCAACGAGGAAGATCATTTGCAGCGGAGAATCAATCAAATGATCCATTTACAGTAGACTAGAGAGGAGGTTTTTCAGAATACCTTCAGGCTGCAAGAGAGAATCAAGAAAATATATGATCGAAAGGCAAAGGCGGACAAGTTTCAAATTGAAGACATAGTGCTGAAATGGGATGCTCGAAATGAAGACAAAGGTAAGCACGACAAGTTCGAGAACCTGTGGAAAGGACCTTTCAAAATTGCTGCATACCGGGGTCAAAATGCTTTCTTGCTGAAAGAAATGGATGGAGAAGATTGTCCAGGTGGGCTAGTCAATGGTCGGCTGCTGAAACGGTACCATCTTTGAAATGTTTTCTGTTGTCATATGTATCATTGTACATACCGTTTTAATTCCTTCATTGCAACTGTGTACTATTATCGTTCATTCAGTTTGGGGCCCGAAGTGAAGGCTATAAAACTGAAGGTTTGATTTTAGTTTTGGTTTGGATTGTTTGAGTCAAGTTTTCAATCAATTTCAATGTTGAAATTGAGTCAGTTTTGAGTCGGATTTCAATCCTGAAATTGAGTCAAGATATTGGTTTTGGTTTGTCGAAGTTATTGACTCCATAGCCCAATGGAAGAAGGCACTGTCTTCTTTCCAAAGGTCTGTAGTTCTTGGCACCTCCAAGGAGCTACCATCCCCATTGGAGCCAATGTTAGTGTCGGTATCTTCATCCCTCCATCAGTGATCAAATTCTCTTGTTGCATTGCATGTTAGGTGTCTCATCCGATCAACTGCATTCCATTAGGGTCATGGATCATCTTATGGTAGGAGCATATTATAATTTTTCCTTCATGTTCTTTACCTACTGGCCCATTTTCATACATGTAGGATATTTGCAGTCATTTTTGTCTTTAAATCTGCAAAAGTCATTTTTAGGGTTTTAGGTCTCATTAGGTCTAGGGTTTTGTCAATAAGGTCTTGTAAACTCTCAATAATGGTCAACAGGCACATGAGGAGGTCAAATAAAGTCTCAACAACAAAAATTTCAATAATCACAACCCTGATTGATTTTTCCTCAAAACCCTGTTTTGAGGAAAAACAGAGCTTTTATGTTTTATGAGCAAATTTTCATGTAATTTCATTTTTTCTATATGTAATAATTCTGATATGCAGCCCTGGTCACCTTGCTAAGCCCTTGCACTCCAGTTCCTGCAAAAGAATCAAAAGTTCAAAGCATTTAGTCCATCAAAGGAAAAAAGCAAGACAAACTGCCCAAAATAGAGATTTAAAAAACAAGTGAAAGACAAACATTAGGAAAGTGGGTTTTCATAAGTGAAAAATTAAAACCATTGGTATATAAAGTTTTTTCATGTCAAATAAGCTCATTTGTATGCCAAAGGAGAGGAGAGCAAGTGTAAATTGTGTTTTCGATCCTAAGGAGCGATTTTGCATTCAAACTGTCAAAATTTCAAGGCGCGGCGCACACAGAGCACAGTTTACATTGAAATTTCTAACTGGCGCGACGCACCAGAGAGGCGCGGCACACCTGTGAGTGGGTGCAGCGCACCAGTCTTTAAGGCTCGAAATTCATCCAGATCTTCCTCTAAAGCTTCAAAATCATAAATTCCTCATTTCACAAGTAAGTCAACACCTCCATATGGCCAATGTATGAGTTTCCTTTAGTGTTTATGGTGTTTCAATAGGGAAAAAATTAAACCCTAGTTCCTTGCACAGTTAGTTGAAAAAAGCTGCCTAGGGTTTGCAAATTATTGTTTTTGTTGTCTAAATCCCACCCCTACCATTTTCACTCCCTCACTACATTTCATTCACCTTTTTTATCCTTCCATTTTCCACTTACACTTACCTATTCCCCCTATCCCTAAAACTAATAACCCTAATCCCTAACTTCACTTCTCCCAAACCCTAGTCAATATTCCTAAACCCTAAATATCATTCCCCAAACCCTTCCAGTTCCACTAACACTACAAGCAGCATCCCAAACCCCCTATTCACAGTCCCTTCACAGTCCTTATCATCAATCCCTATTGTTTATCAGCAAATACTTATTGACACTATAAAATCTCTTCATACTCATCTAAGAAAAATCAAGCATTGGCAAACATGGAGTCAGATTCATCTTATGACAGAAATGAGGAAACAATCAGTGACTCCTCCAAAGAAATTCATGCACCAAGGAGACCTCACAAGAGTGGAAAACATAACTGGGAGGAGCCTACTACACTTACTGAGCTATTGGCTTGCCCTCTTGCTATAACATGCTTCCAACATCAATCTTGTTACCAATTTTGTGAGATGGTGGAAAGAGTCAAATACCACCATGAGCTTGCCAGACTTTTTGTGCTCCATCTTCACAATGGCCAGGTCAATTTGGCAGGTGTGACATTCACCTTGACACCTGAGACTATAGCTCAAGCAATCGGTATTCCAAATGTGGGTGAGCAGTGGAATAAGGGACAGCTGGTGGACAGAGATCATTATGAGCCTTATATCAAGGCTGGTTTTCAGAGGCATGTCAGTAGGGTCTTCCCTTTCAGGTACCTACAGGACACATATGCTCCCCTTATGAAACTCATAATCAAATATTTCAGTTGTGAAGGCAGATTTTCTCGCCTATACACCTATCATATCAGATTGTTGATGCATTTTACTAGGGTGAGGATGATGAACCTCCCCTATTTCATTTGCCGGAATATTGAGAAAATGACCACATTGGTGCAAAGGAAACCTCCTCATCAGTAGTACAACAGCATCTATCACTTTGAATTAATCAAGATTGTGGTTTTGCATCAGCTTAGTTTATTGAATGTTTCATGGGAAGATTTCGTTTGACATGAGGTTTTTACAGGTCCTCAAGTGCCCCCATCAATTTTCCATGAGGCCAGAGAGCCTTCACATCAGCAAGAGGTGCATGAGACTCAAACCACTAGTGTGCCAGTGTTTGTCACTTACCAAAAGGGCACAAGAAGATTGTTTGCAGCAGCAAAACAAGTACTATCTCCACCCGGGGTGGAAGGGGTCTCGTTTCCTTCAACAGAAAAGCAGGTACAGGACAAGGGTAAACAGCCAATGCATGATGAGGGACCTTCTGAAGGTCAAGAGAGGGAGTTCACTCTCATTCAGGATGATGACACTGATTTGGGCTCCCAAAGCTCAAAGCTCAAGGAGATCATTCAGGAGCAGCAAGATGACATTCATCACTTGTCTCTCAACCTCGAAAGGGCCAAGTGGATAATTAAATATCTTGAGCAGAGGAACAAAGAGTTAGAGGATCAACAAACCATCGTGGAGCTCCAAAACATAAGAGAAAACAGGCAAGCTGCCAAGAGGAGAAAAGTCAAGTTACCACCACTTGAACAAGAAATTGAAAATGATCATGAATCTTGGCTTGAGAGGACAAACATGCACTTGGAAAAGATGCTAGAGAAGGCCAACAAAGAGAAAAATATGTTGAGGCACATGGCCTACCACTACTTGGTGAGAAATAAAGTTTGCAAAGCAAGAATTAGGACTTTGAAGGACAAGTTGAGGAAAGCATTGAGGAAGAGAAAGGAGCAAGACAAAATACAGATCTTGGCTGAGGCTTCCTTAGCCGAACACAACACTTGATGCAGGACACTTAGCCCAAATTTCAAGAAATTTGGGATACTTTTGGTCAATTTTGAATTTTTGGGGTAAAAACAGGTTTTTCTGCCTGGCGCGCGCTTTTGCTAGGGACCTCCTTTGAAGTAAAACTCAGCATTTTTGGATTCCTCGAGCAAAAATATGAATTCTCACACATGGCCAAGAAATTTTGTCAAGTTTTTAGCTTCCAAAAGGGTCAAAAACACCTCAAAAATGCCTTTTCACCCCTTTTTTGTCCACACAGGAAGCAGTGTTGGGAGAACTCATTTTTGGAAGGGAAAATAGACACCAAACTCAGAAATTCCACTTGTTCTGGAAAGTAGACAGGCAGACCTTTCCAACAAGCCCACTTGGAGAAAATTTGGTGCATGGGAAGGCCTCCAAAATCAGCTGCAAAGTAGCGCGGCACACAGGGACAGGAGCGCGGTGCATAGGATGGAAATTTGTCATTTTTGCCAAAAAACTCTGTTTTCCGCCTAGTTTTTTCTCAGTTTGACTTTTCTCTCTCTTATAATAAAAATCATGATGTAATTTGATGTAACTTGATGGATTTTGATGTAAATATGCTAAAATTTCACTCATGGAGGTAGATACATCATGAAAAGGTAGTTTGCAACTGAATGAATAAGATTCCTAGGTTTAGAGGCAAGCTGTTCCACTGCCTACTTTTCAGTTCTTAGTTTAGATCTTGTTGAAACAGCTCCTAAACTCATGAATTCGACCCCTAAATCCTAGCATGAGTTGTTTGTTGCCTATATCTAGTAGTTTTTCAGTCATTTGTAAAGGTTGGACTCTTGGGAATGCTTTGAGCATTATTGTATATTCATTTATGTAGTTTGGCAAAGGAATAGGCTAGGGTTTGCAGCACTTTGTGGGATTCTCGTGGAATCTTGATTTGGTATTTTTTTTCCTTCTGTAATGCAAGTTTACATGTGTTTATCTATTCCATCACCTCTCTTTGTTCATCTTAACTAAATGAAACAAAGATAAAGGTAGAATTCATTGATGTTGCAGTGCTCTACCTAGGGTTTGTTTAGTTATTTATGTTTTCAGTTGTTTGAAGAGGATCCCTAAGACTTTCATGCCCTCTCCAACTCCTCAACAGTCTTAAAGCTCTCCATCTCACTCAATTTGAAGTACTAAACCATTTGCCTACCTCGCCCCATAGAGATCTCTGCAAGACTGTGTCCATTCCTCGGACCCAAATCTTCCTTTCACATTTGAGCCAGCAAACCAAAATTAAATTCAATCAAACTCCTCTGAGCATATACCTAGCCTAAAATTAGTCTTTACATCAGTCATCTCAAGCTCTATTGACCATATTATTCTGAGATTGACAAGGAGAGAGCCCTCTCCCAACCTGGTAGGGCTAGCTACCAGGTTAAGCATGGTTTGATGTTACCCTAGATTCTGCCTTTCTCAGCCTGAGGTAGATTTAGCCCTAACATAAGTAACTTAAGCACATGAAAAGAAGCATAAATCAAAAGAAAACATGAGATCAAAGGCACAAGATGATTTTATTACAAAGTTCAGCCAATGTGGGCCAAGTCTTTGGGCCCTACTCAAAGTGGGGAGGTCTCTTTCATTAAAATGGTAGCATACATGAATTACAATCAAATTTACATAAATGATTTCTTATACCTCCATTTTCTAGCATGGACTGAAAATTCAATGCTCAGATGCATAAATGGACATCACCATTGGATTTGTGGCGCAAAATCGTGTCAAACATCTATAAACTTGACCCTGTTATGAGCAAGTGACCTCTGTAGGTCTAAGGAATCTTTAGATTCCCTCAAGATTCTCTGCGAAAAGATTCTCCCAAGATTCCCTAGGAATCTTTCTTGAAATTTGTTCCTGTCTGGGCGCAGTTCTAGCCTGGGCACGTTCCTGGTTCCACCTGCAAATCAACTTCGCTACTCCTCGGTTCTGCCACTCTTCCCCCTGTCGAATGGCAAAGGTTGGTTTAAATATATTTGTGTAGGCGGAGTTAAAAAAGGACGGGTCGTTGACATGTTGGTTGGCAGAGTCGTAATTAGGCATTTGGTAGTGGAGGTCTCGGGGTCCAACCTCGCGGGACCCCCATTATGGCGCCTTCGCATTATACTTTTGGAGCGGGTTTGTTTTTGAACAACGACATATGATTACGGTTTCAATGACTTTTGAAATTTGGGGCCACTCGTTGGCCAGCCTTCGTGTTATACTTTTGGAGCGGGTTTGTTTTTTGAACAACAACATATGATTATGGTTTCAATGACTTTTGAAATTTGGGGCCACTCATTGGCGAGCCAACCCACGTGGGTCGGGCAGGTTCGAATCCTGCCGACCTCCTCCATTGTGTGGTTGTTACACGGTTGGGCAGGCTTGGGTCTCCAGTGGCCTGACCCATATATGTTTAAATATAAATACCATTGTCGTTGGGGGGGGGGGGGGGGGGGTGGTAGGGGTGGCGGCCCACCACCCCATTTTTATATTTATATTTTTTAGTTTTTAACAATAATGGTTAAAATCTCATTGGCATTTTTTTAAGGGTTACTAGAAAAATTAAAAAGGTGATAAATTCACCCGTTTTGACTGTCGGATTCTGTGCACGTATCATTTGCCAAATTGTTGCCTCATTAGTGACTACCATTGGGCCTAGTTTGACCAGAACTTTGACCGCGAATATCTTGAGCATACGAACTCGGATTTGAGTGTCGTTCACGCTGTTGGAATCAGTGCAATGAGTACTACGATCTAGTTTCTATTTCAATTCAATCTGATGACTTTGATTTTTGATATTTTTCCAAGGCCACTTCTACTTTTAGATCCATTTAGATCATCAAGAATGCTTTCCCTTCGTTGAAGATCACACCATAACCAAATTTTTACCAAACTGCAACAAAGATGATATTTTCTTTAGGCCCAAAACGAACATGACATCCTTGAGTCTGAGAGGGGATCCCGACTCCCTCTAAAAGGTGATTGTACCAACCCTAGTTGTGTTGTACCTTCCATCATCCCCTAGCTCGATGTGTATATGTAAATATTTCTCCCCCAGACCACTGAAAAACTCTCTACAACCTGTCACATGGAACAATGCATCTGATTCCAAGTACCACACACTCCCCATCACTGTGTTGTCGATACATGTGATAAGGGTAAAGTTAAGCTCTAACTGTGAAGCCAAGGATTCACCTGCTAGTCCTCCTAAGGTCTTCTTGCTTTCCTTTTTGTGTCGACACTTCGTTGCATATTGCCTGAATTCATGACAATGGAAACATTTAATTTTGGACAAATCTTTCTTCTTGCCCCCTTGGCTGGATTTTGTTTTGGTTTATATTTCTTCCCTTTTCCCTTCTTTCCTTTTCCAACCAATGCAAATTTTTCTTCATCCTCGCCCTTGGATGAAGTCCCATCTCTAGTATTCTGCCTTATTTCCTCTTGTACCAAATCAGACCATAAGCGTTCCAAATTTAGTAATTTCTCCCTCTCATTCACCGAATCTTGGTAGCTATTCCAGCTCTTAGGAAAGCCTTGAAGGGCTAGGCTTATCAAATCATTATCTGAAATAGTAACACTAACTCCTGCAAGATCATTACAAACTTGTGTGAACCTGCTTAGATACTGTGGGATAATGTCATTCTTCTGCATCTTGAGATCTTAAAGTTTATCCTTGAGCATCAGCTTCCTGTGATCACTACTATTCTAGAATAGAGTTGTCAGTGCCCGCCACATTGCATAAGGAGTTTCTTTCCCATAGAGATTGGTGACAATGTGGTCCCATACTCCCTCCAATATTATTCTCCTCACCTTGGCTATATCTTTCTTCCACTGAGCAAGGTTCTGGGCATAAGATGCTTGTGGTTTTGCAACATCTGCCTTGATGTATTCTCTAGCATTCCATTGTCATCCAATACCAACTCCATGCAATGAAATTAGAGGTGCCTTCCAAGGCATACTCTAGCCTCAACCTGTTGAAGGTCATCTTCTCAGATCTGAAGAGATCCTGCTACACTGAACTAGAAATTCGAACCTCCTAAGAAACAACTTCGAAATTCCTACTCTAATGTGAATCCTGCTTTGATACCATGTAGAAATTATGGTGTAGATTTGCAACTGCTCATGAAGTTTTAATCAAAATCACAAGACACAAACCTACTCTACTTCTCTACAAAATTCAATTCAAAATTTAGAACATCAATCACAAACATGCAATGATAAATAACACACATGCACACAATATTTTTTCTCGGGAAAGCAATCTGCTAAAAACCCCAATGCCTACTTGCATTAATCTGATGAATATAGATGTATTAAAATTGCTTTTTTCAACTGAGCACAATCTGCAAATGAATAACCTATCTCTCTACTCACTCAGAAGATCCGACCCATACTTAGTCAATTTCTGCCTCTGCTTGAGCCCTTATTTCCTTCTGCAATTCCTTGAGAAATTAGGCCCTATTATTTAGGAATTTCTCCAAAATGGATTGCGCAATTCCCAAGATTGATGATTTGACTGAATTCAACACCTATACACTCAAGACTAGTCTACAATGATGTTACACTGCCTTGGAATCTCCATCACAGCTGGGGAACTCAAATTTTCTGCATGCACTAGCTATTTTAGGCTGATTGATCAGTTAATTGGATGATCAGTGAGTTAGACTGAAGTCCTACTACACAACTAACTTCCACTAGTTTTGTAAGACCCTGAATTCATAAATTTGAAAAATTTAATAATTGTAAAGCTATGAGAACAATCTATGAGTATGAAGAACCCTAAATTTTAAATATAACCAGACACTAAAATTTGACAATCAAAATAGAAGAATGAAATCCCTAATTTAACCATTTATCCAGAAATGAAGCCATAAATTTATAATTTACATCAAACATTCCATAAAAGACATAAAAGATACATAGATTTCCAATTTACTCATCCATGCAAATAATTGGGATTTAGAAAAATATATGGTTACCTTTTTGAAGGTATTTGTTATTCCCGCTCCCGCTACCAAACCGACTTTTCCTCCCAACCTATCTGGGGATTAATCTATCCATTCCCCAGATCCAGAAGACTTCGTATTTGAGGTCTTCTGGCCCCCGTGCCCAAAACCCCAAAAACAATTACTCAATTTACCAAATTTCTCTCCATAGATTCCCCTGTAAAACATCCTCCACAGTTAAAACATCCCGAAGATAAAATTGTTCTTTGTGTTCTCCCTCCCCTCCGGTTTGCTTGCTTCCTTCCCTCTATATTCCAAATGTCATCGCCCTTCAACCCTCACCTATTCCATAATAAGGTATGGTCACTTGACCTCTGTCCATTACGTGGCTTCTCACCATGTATAAAGAGGAGGTCATGTTCTTATTTATTGACACTCATCACTTAATATCTCCTTTAAGTGACTATAAATGGAGTTACGTAATTTTCCTTTTATTAAAGAATTAATTTAATATTTTATTAAAGTATAACCTTTTAATATTTAATTTAGAACTTATATGGTTAGTCTCTTTCATTTGATATGCAATATATAATTTATAATTTTCTTTTACTTAATAAAATCCCCTTGTTTTATATATATTTTGAATGATGTACTAATTATATATATTAGGATAGTGGTGTTTTTATATATATATTTTGAATGATGTACTAATTATATATATTAGGATAGTGGTATATATAATAAGTACTTCGCAACATATATTCCTTAGATTATGATACATTAGTTTTTATTTAACACTTTGATAATTAATTCATTATTTTATTCTTGGACATTTGCCATAATTAATTAGTACGCATACTAGTGCAGTGCATGTGATACATGCATATGTAGCTATCATATGCATGTCTCGTATGCATGCTAATATTTCTATGTTCCCTATAACTCGAGGAGGTCATTACAAGTTCCTCCAATAGTTGGAACTAGTTTATCTGAAAACAACTTGAGACAACTATCCTTAATTGCTACAAATTAGCAATGACACATGCTTAATAGAACTCTAACTCCTCCATCTCAAATACACTGAGTAAACTGGGTGACACAAGCCATGTCACACAAGAAAATTGCATCCAAGTTGTCTGATGATGTGGAAATTTGAATTTGAGAATTTCTTGCTGCATTTTCAACAATGGTAGAATGACAACGCGACACTTGGAGGCCATATTTTCAAATGGGGATAACTTTGAGTCTGGAACTCAGGTTTAGATGAAATTTATATCATTGGAAAGCTCCCGACAAGCAGAAGATGATGATAATGTCATAAATGAGTATCAAGAACGTTGAAAGAAGATGGAATTTGAGAACCCCATCTTCATAATTTAATTTGAAAGTTGGGCTTGGATATCTTGTATCCTTAATTAAGCATTATGGGGCCTATTTTGTGACATTAGCTTTAACTTTAGATTAAGAAAAACTAACTTATTTCCTTAGATTAAGAAAAACTAATTTCTAATTAATTGAAAATAATTTTAAAGCTCGTGACAAAATCACAAAACTATATAACTATATAGCATATCTTACTTCAATATTTATTTGTTTTAAAAATAGTTAATAAAAAGGAAAAAGGTTGACCTCTAATCATTTATTACTTTCTATATTTATTTATATTAAATATATAATAATTTGATCAAATTAACATTGTGTTTATTAATTAAATACGATAATATAGTAGGTATGCGAGAGATTGTGTTTATTTGAAAAACAATCCTGAATCAATTTTGAGTCACGATTGCGGGAAATAACTAATAATCTAGCATAGATGTTAGCTACATCTTAAGACATCCAAGACCCAAATGATTTAAAGTCTCTTCATAATAACAAAATCAATTATCATTATCAAAGACACACATCAGTCCTCAGCTGTGACTACGAATAAAATAATTTATTTATTGGTTTCCATGCAAACCATAATTTTCTCTTAGCTTTCTTTACTTTCTTTTCAATTAACCCACATATTGCAATCCCTTATGTTTCAATTAAACCTTCCTCAAACTTCGATCAACCAACCTCACCTCCATTTTCTCATGGAGGCGATTTAAATGCCTTGTCACTTTAATGACAAAATAACACCTTTCATTTAGATTTATTGTTGCTCGTCTTAAAGGTTTAAACAATATTTAGCAAGTTTCCTACTTTCCACTATCTATTTTGCAATCTTTTTTTCATACCTAGTTTACACTGCTAGTATGAAATTTCGATTTTCAATTTGCATATGTTGTTACATCTTCAACAAGTTCAAATCTTTATGCTCACTGACTTTATAGATCAAGTAAATTTCAATACTAAATAAGTTTAAATATTAGCAATTAACCTTCCATATTACAAATACAAAAAGACCATGATTTATGCAGTTTCATATAAGCAATAGCAAAAGACTCTATACAATCCACACATACATAACAAAAATTCACATTGAAGAGCATGGTTCAATCCACAAAATAACAGATCAATGCAAGTAATCTCCAACAAAAATATGAAAATTTGACATGACTGTTTTCGTTAAATAGTCCAATTTTGTATTACAGTGATCTCTGCAAAGATTAAACAAACATGACATCTACAAAAATGTCTACCAAAAAACTTCTTGAAGCCTCAAAGGATAAATCACGATATTCACAGGTAGTAGTGGCACATCAACAATAAAATTTGTATTCGGAAAAAGTGAGAAAACATTTCCATTTTCAATAACATCATTGAAACCTTCAACTGATTGCACATGGAACCCAAATCTTTCTAAGAGGGAGAAACCATCGCCATTTGTCTTTGTGCATAATCCAGTCACCAAATCATATAACTTTAGTTTCACTTCCATATAACCCAACAAAGTTCTTTTCCTTCAACTACACGAAAAGATACATAGCTTGGTCATTTACTATTTATATCCACTGAGATAGTGTGAAGCAATCTCCATGTGAACCCCTAGTCATCTTCAAAATATACTAAGCTTTGTCCATTTGAAGCTTGGCAAAATTCAAAATTTTCTGTCTCTTCAAGCGACCAAACAAACGTTGAACCGTTGTTTAGAAGACAAATAAGTTGGTTCTTGTATATTCCTAATGATATACATCATGTCTCAACGATAGGAACAAATGAAAAACCCCACTCTTTTCTTATAACATCCAACTAATAGATAGTGTAACCATACAAAGGGTAATCATCATAATATTTGTCTAAATAGAAATTTTTTCCTTTATGAAAGATAGCTTCCTTTGGGGGCGTTACACCACCAAAAAGAGGTTGTGTCCTTCTCTAAACCATGTATACACTCGTGTAAATAAAAAAATGTGATTCCATGTTTTTGCACACATGTTTCAACATAACCCAATCATATTTCCACATAATAAATTTCTCCAATAAAGTAAAGAATCCCTAGTCTCCAACAGTAAGAGGTCCAAGATTTCTAAAGGTATTTGTAAAAGAGTTTACTATGAAATAATTTTTAGAATGCAAAGAGCTTTTAGGTGCATTGAACACAATCATCGATCCAACTGTACATTGAATTATGTATCGAGTGCAAAAAAGGAAAAACCAACAAAGATATTTGTCCTTTGTCATTAAGGTAAGATCCAATAATGCAACTATCCTCGATACTAGTTAACAAAGAAATAAATATAAATTCTCTATCGGCACATCAATTACAAGAAACGAGAAAAATTGGTGTTTCCAATACAATACTCCATTCTTCACAAACGAACCGAAATTTTATCAAAACCGATAAAGAAAGCCAATGAAATATAAGCTTAATAATCTCAAACGGCATAAACTTTCAAATACTTGGATCCATGAGAAAATCAACAACTTTCCTTAAACCAAACCAAATATTGTATGTTATATTGCAAATGATAAAAAATTAAAAATTACTTATCTTATTAAACATGCTAAAAATATCCTTCGCAAACAATTATTAAAAAAAACACAATTTAAAAAAATAACTTATTTTAAGGAAATTTTAAAAAAATTGCATTATTGATTTTTTCTTTTCTTTTCTTTTAAAACATTATTTCAACTAACAATCCTTGGAAAATAACATTGTCGAAAAAAACAAATATATTACGACTACGACAACTACATTGTACGTCGGGGTCGGGGTCCCCCCTCCAACTAACTTATATGCAATACCATCCCAGCTTCCGACTACTCGACTGACTTAAGTTCCGACTACCAATACAATATTACTTTTATCAATTTTTGTGCCAACAGTCACTTTCTCTTACTTTCCTTTTTTCTTGGCCTTCCCGTTCCTGACATCTACCCTACACAGATTATGTTGTAGGTCGGGGTCAGGGTCACCCGTGCAACTAACTTGTATGCAATACCATCCCGACTTCAGACTACTCGGTTGAATTCAACTCTGAAAATGGTTAAAATATTGTTTTTATCAATTTCCATGCTAGTAATCACTTTCTTGTACTTTCCTTTTGTTTCCTTATAAAATAAGTTGCAAATTGCAATCGCCTATATTTCAATTAAACCTCCCTTCTTGTTCAATCATTCAGACTCACCTCCATGCGGATATATGATTGTTGTTCCATATCCTTTTAACAAAATTTACCTGCTTTCCTCCTTTTTGCGTTGTATTTCGTAATCTATTATTCACACCCTCTTTACACTGCCTCCCTGAAACTTCTTTCCGATTACAAAGAAAGAACTTCAATTTCACTCTAATGCTCGTAATTTCTGGTTATCATGCAATCTCCTAAAGAATCGACTTGCGAGTTCCATATTTGCTTAACAAACCTTAATTCTTTTTTTTTTCTTTTTATAGGACATTAGAGACGAAACAAAGCTAAATATTCAAAACAATTCATAACAAATTATATATCAAAACTTACAACTTTGCGTTCTCTTACTCAACGACAGACAGAGTGCCCCGAATTCTATCAGAACATCCACTGGAAATTCCACAAGATTGCCAGCGCGTTTTTACATCTAGTCACTGCAAGCATAAGAGTGGAATGATCAACTATAAATTTCACACATTTACTAATTTCGAAACAAGTTTTATGCTATCAATATAATGAGACGAGACAACCCCATATTCCATATCCATCTTATTGCAAGCAAAAAGCAATTTAAAAAATGTAACAACCCTTGTGAAAATTCCATGCAATAAACGCTAAAAATAATAACCACGGTTGATGGGACACTTATTCCAAGTTGAATGTTGGGAAAGCCATCGTAGGGGGTGTTCATTTGGTTTATTATGGCTAAGGAAATTGGCAAAGGCAAAGGCTAAGGTTTTGGAAAGGTAAAATGGCATTTTTGGCACAATTATTTATGAAAATAATGGAAATTAGGAGAAAAGGAAGGGGAACGGTCACAGGTTGTGTGTGAGGAGGAAATTGAAAGAAAATAATAGAAATAAAGAAAATAGAGGCCTAATTGATAAAAAGGATTTTTAGGATCAGTTGGTACCTTTTGTCAGTTCAGTTTTGGAGCTCTCTCGTTATTCTTTCTCTCTCTCACTCTTGGACACTTAGAGGTTTCTTGGAGCACTTTGGCATTTGATCAAGAAAGACAAAGAAGGTAAGAGGAAACAGAGATCAAGTAAGGAAGAGCAGGATCAAGCAGCTACAACAATATTCTTTGCATGTATCGATTTGCATGTGTATTTTCCTTGCTAGATTTGGCATGCATGGTATTGCATGTGGTTCTTTTTTGTCATGGCAGGGGTTTTTCCAGGTGTGACAGTGTTTTCAGCCTAGCCTTGCCATTTCCAGATAGTATTGATGAGATGGGTTCTCATACTTTGATTGAGCTAGATTTCTAGATGGATTTGAAGCTCAGTGGGGTGGATCTCCAAAATGAAAAACACATGGACTAGTGGTCCTTGAACCAACTTGTCGATCACGGTAAAGCCCCTAGCCTAGTGGTCCTTGAACCAACCTGTGGATCACGGTAAAGCCCCTGGCCTAGTAACCCCTGAGCCAGACTTTGGGTTGTGGTAAAGCCGGGATTGTGTGCCTCGGTGGGCCTAGGAATCCTTTTCGGTGAATGGAGGGATATACGGTAAAGCCAAGACGTGGATTGCTCTTTGTTGGGCCTAGTAGTCCCGGGATGGGATTTACGGGAAAACCTGGAGAGGGGGTCTCAGTGTAGGGCCTAATGATCCCTGGATTAAACTATGGATTACGTAAAGCCTGAGAGATTAGGAAGCACTAAAATTCCTCACGGTGTAGGTGGAGAACTTCGGTAGCATCCATGTTTGTTTGGTTCTTTTCGGTTGGTTATGAGTCTCACATTCATGCTTGGAATATGGCACGGGGTGATTGGCTGAAGAGAGATTTGGCTCAACCAATCCATGGTCAGGTGGAACGTGGCTGTCTCATCCTCGGTCGGTTTCTGCATTCATTAATGAGAAATTCATTCCCTTGGTTTTTCATGTGTACATGTACTGGCTTATATATGGATTCTATGGTTGATTTATTGATGGTACTTTTGTTGTTATTATGTTGGTTATGTATATGTTTTATGTCAATAGCTATGTATGACTCTCATCATGTTTTTACTTGTAAATGAATGAACAATGTATCTATGACCTAATAGATGATTATGCAACAAATGATATAAGGGAACAATGTCTCATAGTGATTCTCAGATAAGTATGAGACCCATATGCCTAAATATGTTGTTTACACCTGTAGATTACATATTCGTGACATGTTTGAAAAAATGCCTGTCATGGCTAGTAGAGGTTTGGTTAAGGGCTTGTTCAAGTGTTTCCATTTGCATCATTGTTTCCTTGTTATCTTTCTGTTCTGAAGGTGTCATTCAAATTTGGGTAGTGACTTGGACTCTAGGCCTGAAAAAGTGGCTCAACTTCTGAGGACACTGGCACAACACTGAGAAAAATAGTCCCTGGACGCTGGCATGCCTCGTCATGAGAGCATCTAGAGCCTCCTGGACGCTGTTAGACCCATAGCATGGGAGTGTCCAAGGGTCAAGTGGCATAAAACCTCTATGGGACCAAGGGGTTGGTTACTAGAAGTGTTGGGATGGTTCTTAGGGGTCCTGTAGCTGATGTGGAAGGTCTGTATGATGCATTTCCTTCGATTCTATTTCCTTAAGGTCACCTAGGAGGTTGAATCCAATAATAGTAGCCTCTCGTCACATGTTTATCCTGGTTGGCCAGTTACTTGGGTAGATGTGGGAGGAGGGTGTTACTGAGTGGTATTAGAGCATGGTTCACCCCTCAGACTGGATGGGCAGTGCGTTGGTCATGCATTCATGTCGTTTTCACGTGTGTTAATCATCCTTGTGGTCTATGTGCTTCTAGCATATGCATGGTGTCAATCATGCTTGTAGTGATGTCACCATGTGAAAGATGATGTTGTTGTATGAAGTATGTCGCCATGAGTGTGTGATTAGTTACATGTTGTTATATGTTGCTTCCATGTATTGTTCTTGTATGCTTGGTTACATGTTGCTACCTACTGCTAAAAGTATTTTCCGGTTATGGTTGATTATATGTGTTTATGTGTGTGTGTTTTCCATGTTTATGCTGATGTGTTGTCCGAGTGTATGTTGATGTATCGTCTATGTTTATGATTGTGTATTGTCCACGTACACTGGTATGGTTGATGTCGTCATGCATGAGATCATAGTATGCATAATGATATGGTCATGCAATGATGACTGGACTCTAGCTAAAATGATGTTATGTGTTGGCGCACTTAGTTGTTAGATGTTTATATGTTGTTATGATTATGTTTATACATGTATCACGCTGATTTAGATGATCTTGCAGATGAGGTATCCTCCCCAAATTATACTAAGGTATGTTGGTTTATTATGATTTGGTTTAGCTGACATATTATGTCTTGCAGGAGAAAGGTCAAAATGAATAGCAAGATGGTAGACTACAAAGAATCTCCCTATGAATCAGATGAACAACACCGTGGGCACTCTTTTGATTTGGCAGACACATTGAGAAGCTTGAAGGAAGAAATAAGGAGTTGTAAGGCAGATAATGACAGAATCATATAGGCCCAAGAGAAACAAGCAGAGGTTAATGCAATACTCCTTCAGAGTTTGTCGGAATTGTAGTGACAAGGGCCACTTTAGATCAACCATGGACAAGAGGACAAAACTAATGGGGCATATGGAAGTAGGTCTCATGGTAGACATAGGTTAGATAGGGTTGACTCGGTGAGAGATGGAAGGCTATTGGACACTCCGGATATGAGGGGTGATGAGTACAGGTACTATTCTAGTTCTGGTTCGGATAGGCATCATGGTTGTCATTGTTATCATTCGTACAAAAGGAGTAATAAGGGATACTTGCCAGATGAATTTAAGAAAGCAAAGCCACCTACTTTTGATGGAGATGTGAAGAAGCCAGAAGACGCAAAGGCTTGGATACTTGGGATGAAAAAATTATTTGAGTTGCATGAGTACACAGATAACATGAAGGCCATAATTGTTATCTTCAGTCTGAAAGGTAAAGCAAACATTTAGTGGGAAGACGTGAAGTAGGTCAGAGACATCATGACAAATGATTTGAGTTGGCATGAGTTTAAGAGGCTTTTCACAAAGAAATACTTGTCAGGGAGGTACTACGAAAGTAAGACCAAATAATTTTATGAGCTAAAGATGGGATCAATGACAAATGAAGAGTACACGACTAAGTTTCTAGAGCTATTGAGGTATGTACCATATCTTACAGATGAGAAAGCTAAAGTTAAATGATTTGTCAGTGAATTTCCATTAGCAATTAGAGATCAGATTGATTATGATGAGCCTCGGTCACTTAAGGAAGTCATTGAGAAATTAAAGTATTAGTATGAACAATCAAAGTGTAAGAATTAATCTCAACAAGAATGGAAATGGAAAGACAAGGGTAAAGGTAAATGGTAGCCTAAGAGAGAAAGGCCTAAAAATGCAGGGGAGAAAGAAAATGTGGCACCTCAAAATGAGTTTAATGCAATTAGACAGGGACGTGGATCATAGCAACAACACAAAGGTAATGATATTGGACGGTTGGAGTGTTGGACATGTGGTGAGGAACACTTTAGGAGAGATTTTCCACAGAATCAGGGTGGTAGGTGTAGGTTTTAACCCCGTATAGAAATTACCTGCATACGAATTCTAAAACACAGAAAATAAACAATGCGAGAGCATAACACATAAAACACATATACACAGAGATTTTCCCCTGGATCCCAAAACCAGGACTACCAGCTTGATTTTTCATTATGTTCCTTTCAATGTTATAATACATATTTATACATGCTGAAGCATCCAATGCCATGGACCGAAAACCATCGCATCCAATACCATGGACCGAAAACCATCGTGTCCAAAAAACATGTGCGAAAATCATGCACAAAACCATAGGTGGGTCCACCCAACCTAACATAGGGTCCAAAACAAAAATTTTCTGGGGTGCTGCCCCGGACCCCATAAAGTGGGGTTACGGGTACACCTCAAATCCCTTATGATTCCCCACCCCGTTACATAATCACTGCAACGAAGGGGGTGCTCCACCCCCCTCTAACCCCCCGATTAACTACTTGGGCTAGTCGTGGAAAGAATATAACACAACCTGACAGTAGGCCTAATATATCCAATTCACATGAGGCACAAATTGTTGGGGATGTGGGGCAGAGTATTCCTTGAATTTATGCAGTCGTGGACACAAGATAGGCAGAGCATCAAGCATCTATCATTGAGATGGAGGATAAGCTTTGTGATCAAGTTATTTCTATTTTGATTGACCTTGGATCTAATTATAGCTATGGTAGTCCTGACTTGGTGGATAAGTGTGGTTTAAGTAAGGAATTGCATGCAAAATCTTAGTTAGTGTAGTTGGCTACAGGTACAAAGAAGCGAGTTCATCATTGGGTAAGAGCTTGTGCATTTGATTTAAATAATATGCCTACCGCAACACATTTGAATGTATTACTATTGGGATCATACAATATGTCGTTGGGCATGGATTGGTTGTACCTGTTAGCCTCCTGTTGCAACAGGTGTTCACGTTTCATGATTGACATTTTTACATGCCAAATATGTCATCTTTCATGCTGCAAGGTTCCATATTTCCTTAAAGAGGCCAAAGAAGAAGTCATAAAAGTGTGCTAGTCCAAGTGCCATTGCTATATTCCAATTTTGATGAGTTGTTTCATTTTGATAAGTTCTTTAGGTTAAGGGAAGGCCAAACAGTTTAACCTTGGTCTCTCTAGGTTTCAATTTCCTGTTTTAGAATATAGAGAATGATATCTGTAAAAACAGCTTAATCTTGGCAGATTTGTAAATAGGTAGAGAATCAAAGGACCCCAATCGCTTAATCTAGGCCCTTGGCAGAAATAAGTGTAGATTTAGATAGGAAGTCAATCAAAAGAAAAAATTGTAAAGCTGGGTCTGCAAGTCTAAGTGCACCCAATCCAAAAGAAGAAAAAATGCTAGGAAAGTAGGCTGGGTAGGTAGTTTTTGAGGTTGCAGAATGATGATTCATGATCAATTTTGTGTTTATAAGTGTTATATCTTTTCAGATCACAGTCATGATGCAGTTTTTCACCTAAAGGAGCTCAAGCTGGACATAACTAACTCCCCTCCCTTCTTATTCCCCAAATCACTCACTGATTTTCCCAAAGAGGTCAAGATCTTCTTGAGCCTCTTAGTCCCATCATGTTCCATAACATTGGCCTTGGTGAAGATCTGCCTCACTCAAGGATTTCCATTTTTCTGTTACAAAGTTCTATTTCCCCAAATAGCCTAAGGTCCCTTACCTTAGCGCTCTCTGGTCACCTCCATATTAATTACTAACTATATTATCTAACTCCCTAATCCGTTTCCATTTCCCCTACTAAAACTATGTATAAAAATCCCAAAAAAATAATAGTACCCCCCCTGGCACTATAGCCATATGTCCCTAAAAGTCCGGGGAAAAATAGTCCATCTGGGGCTGTTTTTAGCCCATCCGAGTCTTAACAGGAGTTAGTTTGACACCTGGTCATACTAACAACCTTTTTCCCCTAGTCCTAACCCTCAAAAACCCATTGTTTCGCCCTTATGCCTAAGTCCCAAGTGTAAAAATATTAACCCGCTCGTTTGTACATGACCCAAAACCCATTTTTCTAAGTTTTTAAACCCCCCACCGTGCCATATGAAGATTCGCATATTCCCGCGGCCCAGTCCTTATCCCTCCGCCGCCTCGTCCTTCCCGCCAGCCGTCAGATCTGGCCCGCCCGAGATCTACGGTGGGCGGGCCTTCCCATACGCCAAGAGCCCGAGGGTTAGCGTCCGGGAGATGGGCGGTATTGCCGCCGTACTCCCGCCACGCGTCACCTTCCCAGGCGTGGCGGAGCCCCCCTCCCCGAAACCACCTTTGCTCCAAGGCGGTGCGCCCAGAAAACCACAAACCGCTCTCCTCTGGGTGACGTAAGCCCCACGTCATACTGCTGCATCATCTGCCTGCGTGGCCTCCTGCCACCATACCGCCGAGTCACCCTGCCACATCACTGCCACCGTGTCCCTTTACCGTACTGCCACGTCACCTCCGTACATGCTGACGTCATCACGCTGACGTCATCCCGCCACGTCATCCGCCATACCATGGTCCCACCTGCTGACATCATGCTGACGTCATCATCAATTTTGAGGCGAAAGGCGAAAATCGTGCTTAGGAAGCCCGGATTCAAATTCCGAGGCAGTTTTTCATGCGCGATTAGCGCCTAGCACTAATCGCGCATGGCTACGGGAAAAGGGCCGAAATGGAAAGCCCCTCATTGCACAGCCCCCTACAAGCCCAAAAGGCACCGAATGACCCGTTTTTCTTCGCGAAGCATGCAGAAAGGATCAAAGGACAATTCCAAAGGAAACAGAGGGTCGAACAGCGGCCATTAAATTTTGATTTGACAGATGAGAGATCAGAGGAGAGATGAAGCGGCAAAGAGTATCAGTTAAATTTTTTAATGGAAATCTTCAGTTCCCAAAGCAGGTCAGCCTTAAATGGCCTCCAGCAGAGTCAAATCAAGGCCCATCCCAGCTCTCAAATCACAGTTAAAGCATTTAAAGCCACCAAACCACAATGGAGCAGAATTCCATGCCCAGTTATTGCAGAAGCACTGCACCAAGCCACCGAGGACAACGCATTAATTCAGTTATGATACGGCTGCCCTCAGCGCAGCCCATAGATATTTTCTTGCATTTATTGCTGATAGGGTTAGGTTAAAAGTAATCATTTACTTTCAAACCTATTTAGGTCACAAGCTGTAAAAAACAATTTTGGAGAATTTTCCCTATATATACCACCCTCTACATTGTTTCAAGGGTTGGTCGATTGATAATTTTCACTAGAGACTCGCACGATATACCTGATATGTTTTACTTAATCAAAGATTGCTGAAGAGATTGGAGGAACGACTGTCTGCTCTGTGTCTAATGATCTGAGGAAGTGAATGTGGAATCCTTGTGCTGCAACACGGCTCAATAAGTGCTTCTTACCTTTGTTTCCATGGTTTCACCATCTAAATAACAGAAAGAAAGATTAGCTTAGAACTTGTTTAAATGCACTCTAAGCTCAATTTCTGTTGTTTCTTTATGTTTTTCATCTGAACTGAACTGGACATGAATATGAATTCCCTGTGGCTCATATTTACTCTAATTCACATGTGTTTGACAGTTATCTAGGGATTCTTTACTGCCCCTAAATAGAGCACATTCACCCTTCTCTGTTAAGCTGATTGAGAGATTCTTAATTGCCTCTCCTTCCTTTGCATTCTTTCCATCCTTTAAACTTGAAAAATTGTTCCATGTGCAGCTACCTTGCTCCTTATTCCTCCTGTGACAAAGAAAACGCACCAGCAGTCCTACTCCTTGACTCCATGCCCAATGGTTTGAAACCTCCACACTATACCTGCCTCTTTACCTGAAAACATCAATTTTCCCACCAAAACACAAACAAAACCCCTGAACTCAATAGCTAGCCTAAAATCCCCCTCAACAAAGCTAAACCATAAAGAGAGAGCCCTCTCTGACTGCAGGTGGGCTAGAATCTGCAGTCAAAAGTTGGTCTGTGGTTACCTCAGCCGTATCCCTTTACTCCAACCTGAGGGACAACCTGAGTGATAACATAATGGCGACTCCACTGGGGAACTTCCTCAGTTAAATTCACGAAACAGGTTGGAAGAATCCACTGAGAAATCAATTTTCTAATTGCTGTATATTCCTTAAAACTACAGATGAAGCCTGAATGTCAGCCAGGTAGCCTTTGAAACTATCTTTGCTTTGCATTGACAGAAGTAAATAAAAGCTGCTTCAGTCAATCTTCATGCTAGTTTTAAACTATAGATAGCGGTTCCAAAATTTGATCAGTTCCTTGCTAGTTCTAAAAACATTCCCAGAAAAATACCAAAAAAAAAAAAACAAATTTGGAAGCTGGCTCCTAAAAGGAATCTACGATATACAAGGTCAAATCCAGACCCAAATCCCCCAGCCGCTTTTGAAAATCCGAACCTAATCCCAAAGATCCTTAGGAAGCAAGGGAAAAGAGAAGATTTTTCTGATTTGAGTCCTGAAACAGCTTACCCAAGCTGTGTTCCAACTCCTGTCAAAGTTTTATTCCGTTCAACTCCTACTTCCCCTTGTTCATCATCCACACCTCCATTCACTGCACATACTACAAATACCACTACTGTTGTTCCAGTTACTTCTGTTATCCCTGTTGTTCCATTTATCCCCGTTCTCCCACTTATCCATGCCCATATGGCTAATAGATATGCACCCCTGCAATTGCCTGCTAATCCTGGGGCTTTACCTCAGGAGTACCAATCTAAAATTACCTATTTTGACAGTGCCGGTCCTTTCACAACCCTTCAGCATACCAAAAAGATGCAAGACTATTTTGAAAACTACGAGATAGACGATGATAGCGTGAGAATGAGAATTTTTGTTCAAAGTTTAACCGGTGATGTAAGAACTTGGTTCAGATCACTCGCTGCAAATTCCATAACTACTTCGGATGAGCTTTACCAGTCCTTTACCAACAGATGGGAGAAAAAGAAAGACCCCTTGCACATACTAGCTGAATATGATACAATTAAAAGAGGTCCCCAGGAGACTGTTTTGGAGTACTGTGCAAGATTCAATAATGTCTATAATGCAATACCACAGAACTTAAGACCGCCCCCTGACCTTGCCTTGTACAAATTTCCTGATGGTTTCGACCTGGATATGGCATACCAGTTAAAAGAAAGAGCTCCTCAGACCCTTGCAGACATGCAAAATGTTGCTGTTAGCGTAGAGGCCAACCTAATTGCCAAAAGAAACAGAGCTAGAATGGAAAGAAGAACCACCTTTAAGGAAGAACCCTCAGCCTTTGATCAAAAGCTTGATGTTATTATCAGTGGCCTACAAAGGCTGGGAGAAAGAGTAGAAAGTGTTGAGAGGAGATCATCATGGGAAGGACAGCAGTCCAATACCATAAGGAACCCAAATTTCAGAAAAACACAGAACACAAATACTGGTAGGTCTAACCAAGATCATGACATAAGAACCCCTTTTCAAGATAACTATGTTGAAGGATCTACTTCTAGTGAACCCTTAGAAGATACTCATATGAACCTGATGCATCTAAAGGTTGAACAACAAACTTTTCTGAGCCAAGAAGACCAAGATGAGCATAACTTTAGTCAATTTCAGACTAAGTCTGGTGAGTCTTTTGATTTTAAACAAGGTTATGATACTGCTGTGTATGAAGTCCACAAACAATATAAGCTGAGAACTAGGACCATTGATATTTCTGAACCTAGCAAAACAAAGGATGGCAAACAACCCAACAAGATTAAGAGTAAGGTTGTCATAACAGAACCAACTGGTACAAATGTCCCAAACCCGCATCAAGTGACCATAGAAGACATTACAGAAGCACAGTCTTCTGTAAATCAGCTTTTGCCACCTTCTTCCTCTGGGCAAAACTCGAACAACGTTCCAAAAAGCCCTCCTGAAATTGAAAAACTGCAAGCAATCAATTCCCATAACGCTGGTAAACAAGAGCAAATAGCAGATAATTCAAATGAAACAGAAAAAACTGCCATTATCAACACCAAGACTCCATTGGAAAAGCCATTTAATTTAGAGGCAGAAATAGCTAAGTTGAAGATATCCATTCCCCTCTCAGAACTTGCCAAACACGATGTATATAGGCAACAAATTCAAAGGTCACTTCAAGTTCCAGAAAACAAAGATGATGTAAATGTTTTGGATGATACTCCTGAACTGTTGTTTGGTCCAGAAGTTAATGGAAAATCAACATATGGACCTATTCCACCCTTTTATGTCAGTTTACATATACATGACAAAGTTTTGCACAACGCTATGTTTGACTCAGGTGCATCGCACAATCTTATGCCCAAAGCAGTTATGGAAAAGCTGAACCTTGATATTACAAGACCCTACAAAGACTTGTACTCATTTGACTCAAGTCAAGTCAAGTGTTTAGGCCTCATCAAAGACTTGTGTGTCTCCCTAGTCCAATATTCCAATAAGACCATCCTCATGGATGTGGTGGTGGCTGACATCCCACCGAAGTATGGTATGATCCTATCAAGATCATGGGGAGCAAAGCTCCAAGGATCCCTTCAACTAGACCTCTCCTATGCTACTATTTCAGTCTTTGGGCAACCAAAGAGACTGTACAGAGAAACCCTCATGAAATATGTGGTAAGTAGTGAGAGCAAGCCTGAAAATTTTCCCATTTACTCAATCCATTCTGATATGGATTCTTTTATTTTGCTTAATAATAATACAAATTCTCTAACTGATGATGAGCCTTTGGCTCTAGAACAACGAGCACAAATCAATGAAGAATCGGGTGCACATACCCATGAGACTGTCACAACAACTAATGCAACCAACATGATAGAAGAAACTCCCCAAACAGAAATTGCAAATCTGCCCAATCCTAACATAGATGAAACTCTTAGCACAAACCACACACAAGAAATCACATGGTATTTATAGTTTGATGGCTCTGTCAACAAGTCAGGAGCAGGGGCAGGTGTTTGGATTCACAATACACATGATAACCCTACGGAGGGTCATGCCTACAGACTGAACTTTAAATGCACAAACAACATGGCAGAGTATGAGGCTCTGTTGTTAGGCCTTAAACTGCTCAAAGCTCTAGGAGCTGCAAAGGTGTCTATTTTAGGAGACTCTGACTTAGTCATACAGTAGATGAAAGGTAACTTTGTAACCAATGACAATAGAATGAGGATCTATAGGACTGCTGCCACTAATATACTCAATGCGTTCACTGAATTCAAGCTTAATAAGATTTCAAGAAATCACAACATCCACGCTCACAGCCTAGCCACCTTTGCTAGTACATGCAAGCTTCCTTTTGACCCAAACCATCACTTCACAGCTGAAATAAAACATAGGCCCGCTGTCCCAAATAACGTTAAAGATTGGCAAGTGTTTGAAAATGACGCCCAGATCAACAATTTCCTCACCCTTGAGCATGAGTTTTCAAATATTAACATTGACATGGACGCTATGACAGATGACCAACAACAAACAACTGAAAATCAGCGGAAAAACCAGCAGGCTGTAACAGCTGCAACAACCAAACAAATTCTGAACCCGACTGTTTTTGACAAAACAAATATAGAACAGCTGAAACAAATGCACTCGGAAGAAACAGATAAGACAGAGGCTGAGATTATTGACTTAAAAGATAATTTTCTGCCTGCTGGCCTAACCCCATTAGAAGACATGTTTGACGCCAACGATGTTCCCAGAAAGCCAAAATTACAACCATTGAACGCTGCTATAGAGGAACACAACATTGGGACAGCAGAGAATCCCAAAATGATCAAATTGTCAAGAAATTTACCACCTGATCAAAAGCCCAAGTATATTGATTTGTTCAAAGAATTCCAAGATGTATTTGCTTGGAGTTATGAGGATTTGAAATCCTATGACACCTCGGTGATCCAACACACAATTCCCTTAAAACCAAATCAGAAACCCTTCAAGCAGAAACTTAGAAGAATTAACCCTATGCTTCTTCCCCCAATCGAGAAGGAAGTAAAGAGGATGTTTGAAGCAGGCATAATAGCACCCATCAGATTTTCTGAATGGGTATCCAATCTTGTTCCCACAAGAAAGAAGACAGGTGAGATTAGACTTTGTGTAGATCTGAGAAATTTAAACCAAGTCTCCCTAAAAGACCACTATCCTTTGCCCAAAATGGACCACATCCTACAAAGGGTAGTGGGGTCATCTAGAATCTCTTTGCTAGATGGCTTTTCAGGTTTCAACCAAATACTTGTTCACCCGGATGACCAAGACAAGATAGCCTTTACCACACCGTGGGGAACATTTAAGTATGTTAAGATGCCATTCGGACTTAAAAACGCTGGTGCTACCTTTCAAAGAGCAATGGATATTGCTTTTGCCAAAGAAATACATGACTTCCTAGTTGTCTATCTTGATGACCTGACCCCTTTTTCAAAATCTGATGAAGAGCACCTCAAGCATCTTAGGCAAATATTCATGACATGCAGGAAATATGGCATTTCCTTGAACCCCAAGAAGTCTCTCTTTGGCCTTGAAGAAGGCAAATTACTTGGCCACATCATATCAAAAGATGGGATTAGAATAGATCCTGAAAGAATCCGAGCCATACTCCAAATCCCATATCCAAGAAACATAAAAGAGCTACAAGCATTCCTTGGGAAAATCAACTTCCTAAGAAGATTTATTCCAAATTTAGCTGAACTGATACGACTGTTAAGCAATATGTTAAAAAAGGATGCCAAGGTAAAATGGTCTCTCGAAACCAAGCAAGCATTTGAGAGTATCAAAACGGCCTTAACCCAAACCCCTGTCCTCACCAGCCCACAATTTGACAAAGATTTTATCATCTTTTCGTTTGCATCTAATCATACTATAGCTGTTGTCCTTTTGCAAAGAGATGAACAGGGAGCTGAAAATCCGATTGCATTTTTCAGCCGAGCCTTAAGAGATGCCCCTTTAAAGTACCCAATCATAGAAAAGCAGGCCTACGCACTAGTTAAGACCATCAAGGATTTCAGAATCTATATTTTATATTCACATGTGACTGCCTATGTCCCACACGCTGCTGTAAAAGACATACTGACCCAAGAGGGATTAGAAGGCAAAAGAGGCAAGTGGATAGCAAACATCCTTGAGTATGACATAGAAATAAAACCAACCAAGCTGATAAAGGGATAAGGTTTAGCCAAACTGATGTCCGAAACAAACTTTCAAGCCCTAGACATTAACCAGCTGGACAATTAACAGAAGCTGGCGACTCCACAGATCAGTGAAACCTTTTTGCAATCTCCATGGTATGCTAATATATGTTATGTACTGTTAAACCTGTTCACTCCCCCAGGATAGTCCAAAACCAAGAAAAGATTTTTGAAAATGAAGGCTTTAAGGTTTTGTGTCATAGATGGTGCATTATTTTGGAGAAATTATGAAGGTATATTGCTTAATTGTTTAACCATGAATGAAACTAATAATGTCGTGAAAGAATTCCATGCAGGTGACTGTGGAGGACATCTATATTGGAAGTCCACTACGGATAAAATTTTAAGGGTTGGTTTCTATTGGCCCACTCTTTTTGCAGATGTAAAAAAGTTTTCCATGACATGTCACAAATGCCAAATCTTTGAGGGTAAGAGAAAGTTATTGCCCCTGCCCCTCAAACCTATCTCAACAGAAAATCCTTTTCAACAATGGGGTCTTGACTTCATTGGAGAAATTCATCCCTCTTCCTCAAGCCAACACAAGTGGATTTTAACAGCCACCGACTATTTCACTAAGTGGGTTGAAGCCATTCCCTGTAGGCAAGCAAATGACACCATCATTATCCAATTCCTTGAGTGCAATATCCTTTCTAGATTTGGCTGCCCCGAGAAAATCATCACTGACAACGCCGCTGCCTTTAAGTCCAAAAAGATGATCAGTTTCTGCCATAAGTTCCATATCACCCTGGGCCACTCTACAGCTTATTACCCTCAAGGTAATGGCTTAGCCGAATCATCTAACAAAAGTCTCATCAACATCATAAAGAAAGTGCTGGAAGAGAACAAGAAGAACTGGCATAAAAAGCTGGTAAATGCCCTATGGGCAGACAGACTTTCAACAAAGAGATCCATTGGGATGAGCCCTTATGAACTAGTATATGGCATGGAGGCTAGATTTCCTTCATCCCTGGGCATTCCTACTATCAAACTGTTACAGGAAATTCAGGCTGAACCAAATAACATTCAAAGAAGAGTTAATCAGACCATTCATCTTCAGCAAACCAGAGAACAAGTTTATGACAGAGCTCAAATTTTGCAAGAAAAACTTAAAAAGATGTTTGATAAGAGAGCTAAGGCTGAGGATTTCAGCATTGATGACAAAGTTCTAAGGTGGGACTCACGAAGAGAAGACAAGGGCAAACATGCCAAGTTTGATTTTTTATGGAGAGGGCCATTTGTTATTTCTGTTGTTCAGGGAAATAACACTTATTTTCTCAAATCTATAGAGGGCAATACTGCTGAAGAAGGCCCTGTGAATGGCCGTATGCTGAAACATTACCATGACCCCTTTTAAGGGACACAATGCAAGCTTTGTATATATCTTTTGTACAGTGATATTTATATATATCAGCACTTTGTTTTCATTTTTATATAAGCAAACCAATTGTCAAGGGAGCAGCAGTAAATTTTGTGAAAACCCAGCCAATACAAGTGTTCCAGTCTTAAAAGCTCTGTCTCCGCACTAACCTCAACAAAACAGCAAGAATGGCACAGTTACATCAACCAAATCATGGCAAAGGGGAGCTGTTTGCGGTCTTCAGTCAAAGGTAGCAAAACAGAGCAGTATTTTCAGTTCACATCAGCACCCGTGCTCAAAGCAAAAACAAGGCAAGCATATCAGTTTTGATCCATGTTGTGAAAATGTTTCAAAGGTACAAAGCTCAAGCAACATTCTACATAATAGCAAGCACGCAGAAGAAAGCAGGCAGTGCTATGCATTTCACAACAATTCAGTTGGGGAAGAGTGTTGTTCTTATTCCAAATTTTCAATTACTTAAACAGTCAACACAGAGAAGTTTTTCAGTCCACAGCAACCATAGAAGATCAAGGCAGTCTGACCTGCTGTTCTTGGCTTTTCACAAGGAAAAGCCATCCCCAAGTGGAGCCACTGTTAGCCTCCTGTTGCAACAGGTGTTCATGTTTCATGATTGACATTTTTACATGCCAAATATGTCATCTTTCATGCTGCAAGGTTCCATATTTCCTTAAAGAGGCCAAAGAAGAAGTCATAAAAGTGTGCTAGTCCAAGTGCCACTGCTATATTCCAATTTTGATGAGTTGTTTCATTTTGATAAGTTCTTTAGGTTAAGGGAAGGCCAAACAGTTTAACCTTGGTCTCTCTAGGTTTCAATTTCCTGTTTTAGAATATAGCGAATGATATCTGTTCAAACAACTTAATCTTGGTAGATTTGTAAATAGGTAGAGAATCAAAGGACCCCAATCGCTTAATCTAGGCCCTTGGCAGAAATAAGTGTAGATTTAGATAGGAAGTCAATCAAAAGAAAAAATTGTAAAGCTAGGTCTGCAAGTCTAAGTGCACCCAATCCAAAAGAAGAAAAAATGCTAGGAAAGTAGGCTGGGTAGGTAGTTTTTGAGGTTGCAGAATGATGATTCATGATCAATTTTGTGTTTATAAGTGTTATATCATTTCAAATCACAGTCATGATGCAGTTTGTCACCTGAAGGAGCTCAAGTTGGACATAACTAACTCCCCTCCCTTCTTATTCCCCAAATCACTCACTGATTTTCCCAAAGAGGTCAAGATCTGCTTGAGCCTCTTAGTCCCATCATGTTCCATAACATTGGCCTTGGTGAAGATCTGCCTCACTCAAGGATTTCCATTTTTCTGTTACAAAGTTCTATTTCCCCAAATAGCCTAAGGTCCCTTACCTTAGCGCTCTCTGGTCACCTCCATATTAATTACTAACTATATTATCTAACTCCCTAATCCGTTTCCATTTCCCCTACTAAAACTATGTATAAAAATCCCAAAAAAATAATAGTACCCCCCCTTGGCACTATAGCCATATGTCCCTAAAATTCCGGGGAAAAATAGTCCATCTCGGGCTGTTTTTAGCCCATCCGAGTCTTAACAGGAGTTAGTTTGACACCTGGTCATACTAACAACCTTTTTCCCCTAGTCCTAACTCTCAAAAACCCATTGTTTTGCCCTTATGCCTAAGTCCCAAGTGTAAAAATATTAATCCGCTCGTTTGTACATGACCCAAATCCATTTTTCTAAGTTTTTAAACCCCCCCGCCGCGCCATATGAAGATTCGCATATTCCCGCGGCCCAGTCCTTATCCCTCTGCCGCCTCGTCCTTCCCGCCAGCCGTCAGATCTGGCCCGCCCGAGATCTACGGTGGGCGGGCCTTCCCATACGCCAAGAGCCCGAGGGTTAGCGTCCGGGAGATGGGCGGTATTGCCACCGTACTCCCGCCACGCGTCACCTTCCCAGGCGTGGCGGAGCCCCCCTCCCCGAAACCACCTTTGCTCCAAGGCGGTGCGCCCAGAAAACCACAAACCGCTCTCCTCTGGGTGACGTAAGCCCCACGTCATACTGCTGCGTCATCTGCCTGCGTGGCCTCCTGCCACCGTACCGCCGAGTCACCCTGCCACATCACTGCCACCGTGTCCCTTTACCGTACTGCCACGTCACCTCCGTACGTGCTGACGTCATCACGCTGACGTCATCCCACCACGTCATCCGCCGTACCATGGTCCCACCTGCTGACGTCATGCTGACATCATCATCAATTTTGAGGCGAAAGGCGAAAATCGTGCTTAGGAAGCCCGGATTCAAAAAATGGAAAGCCCCTCATTGCGCAGCCCCCTGCAATCCCAAAAGGCGCCGAATGACCCGTTTTTCTTCGCGAAGCATGTAGAAAGGATCAAAGGACAGTTCTAAAGGAAACAGAGGGCCGAACAACGGCCATTAAATTTTGATTTGACCCACAGCGAAGAAGGAAACCGGACCGATTCATTTGTCAAAGAGTATCAGAGGAGAGATGAAGCGGCAAAGAGTATCAGTTAAATTTTTTAATGGAAATCTTCAGTTCCCAAAGCAGGTCAGCATTAAATGGCCTCCAGCAGAGTCAAATCAGGAGGTGTAAGCCCATCCCAGCTCTCAAATCACAGTTAAAGCATTTAAAGCCACCAAACCACAATGGAGCAGAAGTCCATGCCCAGTTATTGCAGAAGCACTGCACCAAGCCACCGAGGACAACGCATTAATTCAGTTATGATACGGCTGCCCTCAGCGCAGCCCATAGATATTTTCTTGCATTTATTGCTGATAGGGTTAGGTTAAAAGTAATCATTTACTTTCAAACCTATTTAGGTCACAAGCTGTAAAAAACAAATTTGGAGAATTTTCCCTATATATACCACCCTCTGCATTGTTTCAAGGGTTGGTCGATTGATAATTTTCACTAGAGACTCGCACGGTATACCTGATATGTTTTACTTAATCAAAGATTGTTGAAGAGATTGGAGGAACGACTGTCTGCTCTGTGTCTAATGATCTGAGGAAGTGAATGTGGAATCCTTGTGCTGCAACACGGCTCAATAAGTGCTTCTTACCTCTGTTTCCATGGTTTCACCATCTAAATAACAGAAAGAAAGATTAGCTTAGAACTTGTTTAAATGCACTCTAAGCTCAATTTTTGTTGTTTCTTTATGTTTTTCATCTGAACTGAACTGGACATGAATATGAATTCCCTGTGGCTCATATTTGCTCTAATTCACATGTGTTTGACAGTTATCTAGGGATTCTTTACTGCCCCTAAATAGAGCACATTCACCCTTCTCTGTTAAGCTGATTGAGAGATACTTAATTGCCTCTCCTTCCTTTGCATTCTTTCCATCCTTTAAACTTGAAAAATTGTTCCATGCGCAGCTACCTTGCTCCTTATTCCTCCTGTGACAAAGAAAACGCACCAACAGTCCTACTCCTTGACTCCATGCCCAATGGTTTGAAACCTCCGCACTATACCTGCCTCTATACCTGAAAGCATCAATTTTCCCACCAAAACACAAACAAAATCCCTGAACTCAATAGCTAGCCTAAAATCCCCCTCAACAAAGCTAAACCATAAAGAGAGAGCCCTCTCTGACTGCAGGTGGGATAGAATCTGCACTAAAAAGTTGGTCTGTGGTTACCTCGGCCGTATCCCTTTACTCCAACCTGAGGGACAACCTGAGTGATAACAGTACCTTCATAGAACTAGGGTGGATTGTTATGACAAAGCCATTGAGTGTGTGGATGACAATGGGGAACCAAGAGTATTGCAGGGAAAGAGAAAACCACATCAGTTAGGGTGGTGAAAACTATGCAGGAAAAGCGCAGTGACAGAAAAAGGTGTGTGTTATTCGCAGTGTACATTTCTAGTGACAAAGGTAAGGAAGTTAAGGATGTAGATGTTTTGAGCAGGTATCCAGTTCTACAGTAGTTTTAGGATGTGCTTTCTGAAGAGATTTTAGAGTTGTCACCTCACAGGGAAGTAGGCTTTTCTATTGAGTTAGTGACAGGGGTAGCTCCAACATCAAAAGCACCTTACAGGATGAGCACACCTGAATTGGTAGAGTTGAAGTTGCAGTTGAAGGAAATGTTGGACGAATGATACATTAGGCCAAGTGTATCACCTTGGGGTGCACCAATATTGTTTGTGAAGAATAAGGATGGTACTCTCAGATTGTGCATTGATTATAGGCAGTTGAACAAGTTGCCCATTAAGAACAGGTACCCATTATCGAGAATTGATGATTTAATTGATCAACTGAAGGGAACAACAATGTTCTCTTAGATCAACTTGAGGTCGGGATACTATCAGGTATGCATCAAAGAAGAGGACACCTACAAGACCGCATTCCATACTAGGTATGTGAATTATGAGTTTGTTGTAGTTCCATTCAGTTTGACTAATGCCCCAACTACATTTATGTGTTTGATGAACAATGTGTTGCGTCCTTATTTGGACAATTTTGTTATTGTGTTCATCGATGACATTGGTATATTCTAAAAATGAGGAAGAGAATGTTGAGCATTTGGCAGCAGTGTTGAGATTATTGAGAGAGCATCATCTATATGCTAAGCTCAACAATTGCAGTTTCTTCTAGACTAAGGTACATTACATGGGACATGTTGTCTCCAAGGAGGGCATTGCACTAGATCCAAAAAAGATGAGGGCCATCATGGAGTGGGTATCTCCCAAGAATGTGCATTAGGTGAGATATTTCATGGGGTTGGCAGGCAATTAGAGGAGGTTCATTAGGAACTTCTCACAGATTGCTTATCCTATTACATCATTGTAGATGAAAGTTAAGAAGTTTGAATGAACAGAGGAGTGTGAAGCCAGTTTTGAGCAACTTAAGCAATTGTTGACACGATCCAATGTTAAATATTGCAGATCCAGACAAGGAGTTTGTAGTATGCATAGATGCTTGCAATAGAGGACTTGGTGGGGTCCTCATATAGGATGGATAGGTGGTATGCTACAAGTCACGAAAACTAAACGAGCACAAACATAACTACTCGACGCATTATCATGAGTTAGCAATGATCATACATGCATTGAAGATGTGGAGGCACTATCTTCTTGGCAGGAGGTTTGTACTGATGAGTGATCACATTGGTTTGAGGTATTTGTTTGACCAACTGAATCTGAATGCCCAGCAGGTTAGATGGTTGGCCACGATCAGTGAGTTTGACTTCGAGATCAGGTACATCAAAGGAAAGGAGAACAGGGTGGCAGATGCTCTTAGTAGGCAGATACATGTAAATCACTTAGCACCTTATGGGATAGACTTACATGATAGGATCTTGCAGACAAGACAACAAGATGTTAGGTACATGGATATTATGCACATGTTGTAGCAGAGTACATGTGGTGGTACATGTACAGGTACAAGTGGTAGTTCAGGTACAAGTACATGTAGTGGTACAGGTGCAGGCGCACCAGGTGGGGACTATTGCCTTACAACAGATGGATTGGTTAGATTCAGAGACATGATATATGTGCTAGACAATAGTGAGCTCAAGAAGGTGATCTTGAGGGAGTTTCATGCGAAACCATATTCAGGTCACCCAATATCAGAAGACATTGACCGCAATAAAGAAATTTTATTATTGGCCGAATCTAAAGAAGGATGTAGCAGAGTTTGTGGTTAGATGTTTCGATTGTTAGCGTGTGAAGGTAGAGTGTAAGAATCTAGGTGGACTGTTGCAGTCGATTGCGATTCCATAATGGAAATGGGAGGTCATTTCCATGGAATTTATCATAGGTTTGTCGAGGACAATGAGACAACATGATTCCATCATGGTTGTCGTGGACAGGTTGGCGAAGTTGCACATTTCATTTCAGTAAAGTCTACATTCTCAACTAGCGATGTAGCACAGGTATTCATTAGATATGTGGTCAGGTTGCATGTAGTTCCAAAGAAGATTGTGTCAGAGAGGGATGCAAATTTCACTTCCAAGTTTTGAGGAGTTGTTTGCAGGTTTGGGCACAGAGTTGGCCTTCAGTACAACTTATCATCCATAGACAGATGAACAAATAGAGAGGGCCAACCAGATATTGGAGGACATGTTGAGGATGTATGTGATGCATCAACAATGAAAGTGGGAAGAGTATCTCCCACTGGTAGAGTTTGCTTACAATAATGGGTATTAGGAATCTTTGAAGATGAGTCCGTTTGAGGCATTGTTTGGGTGGAGTTGCAATACTCCCATCATTTGGAGTGATCCAGTTAACAGGGTGTTGATTGGACCAGACATGTTGGTGGACATGGAACAAGAGGTGCGGGTTATAAAGAAGAGTTTAAAGGCATCACAAGATATGCAAAAGAGTCAGATTAGAATAGGTTGTTTGTGCATAAAACCAAAGAAGAGCTCTTTGCGGATTGAATCATGTGCCAAGACGGCACCATGATTTTGTGGACCCTTCATTATTATTGAGAGGATTGGGCCAATAGCCTATCGACTTGCACTACCTCAGATAGTGAAAGTCCATTATGTTTTCCATGTGTCATTGCTTAAGAAGTATGTTAAAGATGCTGACCATGTGATTGATTGGTCTGTATTGCAGGTGGAACTAGATGGAGAATTCCAGTCGAAGCCTCAATGTATATTGCAGAAAATGTTCTCATGCTTTGGAGCTGAGCAATCTAGTAGGTTAAAGTGGAATAGAAGCACTTTGGGCCTGATGAAGCTACATGGGAGATGGTAGATCATATGCGGGCTATGTATCTTTTATTGTTTGCCGGTTGAGGCAAAGCTGTTTTGCTATAATGTTGGTATATGTTTTGACATATGTTTTGGTGCGATGTTTTGATATATGTACATATGTATATGGATGTAAATACTGCCATGAGCTATGTTATAAAGCTCCAATAAGCAGTATGGGTGTCATGTCATTATAATTGTCATGTTGGTTTGCTTTCAAGAGGGTGATCATTGTAAATATTGCATCGAGCTATGTTATAAAGCTCCATGAGCAGTATGTTTTCTTTCCAACAATTTTGCTGAGGTATATGTGTGATTGAACATTGAGGACGGTGTCCCCCAAGGTGGAGGGTTATGTAATAGCCCCGATGAAAATTCCATGTAATAAAAATACAAAATAATAAAAACGGTTGATGGGACACTTATTCCAAGCTGAATGTTTAGCAAGACATCCTAGGGGGTGTTCATTTGGTTTATTATGACTAAGGAAATTGGCAAAGGCAATGGCTAAGGCTTTAGAAAGGTAGAATGATATTTTTGGCACAATTATTTATAAAAATAATAGAAATTGGGAGAAAAGGAAGGGGAAAGGTCGCATGTTGCATGTGAGAAGGAAATTGAAGGAAAATAATGGAAAATGAATAAAATAGAAGCCTAATTGATAAAAAGGCTTCTGAGGATCAGTTGGTACCTTTTGTCAGTTCAATTTTGGACTTCTCTCATTATTATCTCTCTCTCACTCTTGGACACTTAGAGTTTTCTCAGAGCACTTTGGCATTGAATCAAGAAAGAAAAAGAATGCAAGAGGAAGCAAAGATCAAGCAAGGAAGAGTAGGATCAAGCAGTTACAACAATATTCTTTGTAGGTATTGATTTGCATGTGTATTTTCCTTGTTAGATTTGGCATGCATGGTATTGCATGTGGTCCTTTTATGTCATGGCATGGGTTTTTCCAGGCGTGACATAGTTTTCAACCTAGCCTTGCCATTTCCGGATAGTCTTGATGAGATGGGTTCTCATACTTCGGTTGAGCTGGATTGCCGGATGGATTCGAAGCTGAGTGGGGTGGATCTCTAAAATGAAAAACACATGGCTTAGTGGTCCCTGAACTAGACTATGGATCACAGTAAAGCCACTAGCCTAGTAACCCTTGAGCCAGACTGTAGGTTGCGGTAAATCCAAGATTGTGTGCCTTGGTGGGCCTAAGAATCCTTGCCGGTGAACGGCGGGATATATGGTAAAGCCAAGAGGTGGATTTTTCTCTCTTTGGCCTAGTAGTTCTGGGATGGGATGTACGATAAAGCTTGGAGAGTGGGTCTCCGTGTAGGCCTTAGTGATCCCTGGATTAGAATGTGGATTACGGCAAAGCCTGAGAGACTAGGAGGCACTAAAATTCCTCGCGGTGTAGGTGGAGAACTCCTTAAACATCCATGCTTGTTTGGTTCTTTTCGATTGGTTATGAGTCCCATATTCATGCTTGGAATATGACACGAGGGTGATTCGCTGAAGAGAGATTTGGCTCAGTCAATCTATGGTCGAGTGGAACGTGGTAGTCCCATCCCCGATCGGTTTCTGCATTCATTAATGAGATATTCATTCCCTTCGTTTTTCATGTGTAAATGTATTGGCTTATATGTGGATTCTATGGCTGATGTATTCATGGTATTTCTGTTATTATTATGCTGGTTATGTACATGTTTTATGACAATAGTTATGTATGACTCTCATCATGTTTTTACTTGTAAATGAATGAACAATATATCTATGACCTAATAGATGATTATGCAGCAAATGATATAAGGGAACACCGCTTCAGAGCGATTCTCAGATAAGTATGAGACCCCTATGCCTAAATATGTTGTATACACCTGTAGATTACATATTTGTGACATGTTTGACGAAATACTTATTATGGCTAGTAGAGGTCTAGTTAAGGGTTTGTTCAAGTGTTTGTATTTGCATCATTGTTTCCTTGTTATCTTTCTGTTCTGAAGGTGTCATTCAATTCTGGGCAATGACCTGGGCTTTGGGCGTGAAAAAGTGGCTCAAATCCCGGGGATGCTGGCACAACACTGAGCAAAATAGTCCTTGGATGCTAGCATGCCTAGTCATTAGAGCGTTTAGAGCCTCCTGGATGTTAGGCCCATAACATGGGAGCGTCCAAGTGTCAAGTGGCCTAAAACCTTAGTGGGACCCAGGGGTTGGTTACCATAAGTGTTGGGATGCTTCTTAGGGGTCTTGTAGCTGATGTGGAAGGTCTATATGATGTGTTTCTGTCGATTCCATTTTCTTAAGGTCACCTAGGAGGTTGAATCCAATTATAGTAGCATCTTGTCACATGTTTACCTCAATTGGCCAGTTACTTGAGTAGATGTGGGAGGAGGGTGTTACAAAAAAAACATAATCAACAAAGCTTATAGAAAAAGAAGTGTTTTCCATTGTCGAAAGTTGAAATACAAGTTACATTTGTTTGCGACTTCAATATTCGATACCTTCCTCACTTTGAAACCCACCTCATATTAGGAAGACACCTCAAATGCTGCCTACAGATATCAAAGGACCATAAACATCTTACCACTCATATCGTTATATGTCTGCACGTAGTGGCCTGATCTTTTTGGATATCTCTCGCCATGAAATCTAATGCAAACACGCACACCTATATGGAAAAAATATATCCCTCCACTTGAATTAGATATCCAAACAATCCAAGCCGAATAATACAGAATGAGTCGAGCAATACCAAATGAAACTGAGCTAAGCAATACCAAAAAGCGTTGTTGTTTTTAATCTTTAAAATGCCATTCTTCTCTTGGGTATTCAAACGTTTGAATTTGTAATGCCCCGTTTGCTCTTCAAATACCATGATCCAAACAATCCAAGCCGAACAATACACAATGAGTCGAGCAATACAAAAAGAAACTGAGCTAAGCAATACCAAAAAGCGTTACTGTTTTTAATCTTTAAAATGCCATCCTTCTCTTGGGTATTGAAACGTTTAAATTTGTAACGCCCCGTTTGCTCTTCAAATACCATGATCGCCGCGATGTGCACCTCCGATCGTTCACGACAAGAGCTAACGAGCATACCATTGGGCATTAAATGCCCGGCTACATGCGCCCCCAATAGCTGTTTAACACACACGCGCTCGGTAATTTTTTATTTATCTATCACCGCGCGCCTGTGTGTTAAATAGCTATCGGAAGCGCATATAGCCAGACATTTAATGCTCAATGATATGCCCGTTAGCTCTTACAGATCATTCACCGTGACAACTCTTTGCACTTTCTCTTATCACAACCAGGCCTGGAATTTGACGTCCTGTAGGACGTATTTTGTGTTTTAGAACGTATTTGACGGTGGCTGAAAATTTTTCCACGTCAGGTTTGACGTGTCCTATAAAACTGCAACCCGTCGTTTTGACGTCTAGTTTCAGAGTTAACCCGTCAAAAACTATAATACCACTCTGGGCTTGGTACTGATACACAAGACAATTTAATGCTATTTAAATTCTACAACATTTGACTGCCTAGTAGCGAGCGAGTACCTAATAGTAGTAACTCTCTCATCTACCATATGCTAGTATGTAAAAGGAGTAACTCTCTCATCTACCATCTGCAGCTTTGGCCATACTTTTAATCTACAACTACCATTACCATTACCTACTGGTTTGTACTCAGTGCAGAATTAGAGACAAATGCGGTTTTAAAGTTTGCTTGGACGCCACGCTAAACCTAATCTGATGAAATGTGCAAATTGCAATATTTAACTATTCATCACCCAGGTTCCAAGGACTGAGTGCATTCTCACTATCGTTTTCACGAAAATGTTCACTGTCCAGGTCATTCTCACTGTCGTTTTTACGAAAATGATTGACAGCTGAATTAGTGGCAACCCTCTATCAACAATCTACATGAATTTGAAGTTATCTACCTGATTTCCCAAGAAAATGGAATGGTGGCTTTGTTCCATGATTCATCCATTAGAATGGAGGAAGTACAATTACAGGCAAGGAAGAAATAGACAATGGGCATGTTCATGTGTCATCACTGAGGTAATACACTTTCTTCTTTGCCCTGACCATTACCCCAAGGCTTATTCTTGCAAGTTGTTGCAGTAATCCTTGTCGTTTGATTGGCTTGGACGTTTCTTTCTGGACATGCGGCTCTGGTGCTCCCTGGCAGATTGAAGATCTCCAGTTGAAATTTGAGGAGGCCTGGATGCTCAACAAGGTTAACTTATTAGCAAGAAACCCAACTCGCCATTTCAACTAACTCTGTAAAAAAAAATTCGACAAGTTTTTCAGGTCAGATCATAACACTAAATTATTTTCTGAGTAGAGTTTAATTCGAGTGTTTTCTTATTACATGAAACAACTTTATAATGGTGTATAGATTTTATTACCTCACCATAATCTTGCTTGAGGACCCAGAATCTCGGAAAATGCTTCAGTACTATGAGACAATGTAATACTTTGAGGTAGTGCTGAGTGAAAGATTTATGTCCCGACCCTAGTGAACTCTTCAACGAAATCATGCCCATTTTCTATGAATAGCAGGGATGTATAGGAACACCGCTTAAAACATTTTGGATGGTTTTGAGAGAATAGGTTTCTCTCATCCAATGCTTCTCACGCCTCGTCTATAAAACCGTGGGTGATTTTTTTAAGTCTAGAGTTTGTTAAAAGGTCCACTTTGTTAATTACTTTGTTGTCAACTAATTGAAAAGATCCCTACAATATTGCTGCTTGCCACAAAGTGATCCACACCTCTACAATATTGTTGCTTGCCACAAAGTTATCCACACCTCTTTAGGTTGCAGTGATTGTATTTAGTATAGTTTTATCTTTTTATATAATGTAATGTTGTGAGCATGAAATCAATATAAAAATTAGATAAACTTGTATTGAGCAAAGGAATGTAAACCATGTAAACTAATAACTTTATTTAATTACAATCACAAAAGTGGATTCTACCTGGTTTTCTTGATATTATATAAGGTAAAATAATAATAGTTTAAGTTTATTTTTGATTTGTTGTAGCCTTTCTAAGAGAGTATCTTAAATGTAAGAACAACCTGCATCGTGAACTCTTTTGACGGATTTCCATGTTCATAATAGTGATTGCATTTATTATTTTGCTTTTCTAGTTGACGCACTCCCAGCCATGAAAAATCTGCCAACTCTTTCATAGGAGGGGATTATAATTGGTTTTTTTTTTATACTGTATTAGCTTTTCTCACATAACAACAACCATTGAATACACATGTTAGCTACTTTAGGGAGGATCCAGTTTCAGTAAATCAATTTTTGTTTTCCATTCAACTACATATTTTTTTCAAATTTAGAAAACCTTTGTAAAATCGTTCAATATGAAATGACTGGAAAGGAATTTTTCATCAGCTTTCGAGCTGCCAACCTTTCCAAATCATTATTATATTCCAGTAAAGGTATAACAAGGAATGGAATGGATGGCAATGAAAATATAATCAATGGCCTGCTTAGTAGACTGTCACTGTTAACTTTGTGAGAATCTCAATGAACATAATGATTCCAATAAGAACTTTCTAACCTAATAGATGTTTGTCTTATTAGAGAAATAGTAGGTTTAGAATCCTTAATGCGAAAACTTTGAAATGAATATATTGAAATAGACTCTAAGAATATTATATATTCATAGTTTAAATATTAGATTGCAGTGATAATTACATCTTTCAATGAAAAAATTTGTGATATTGCTTAATCAGAGTTTGGAAAATAAATAAATAAAAATTTCATTCATTTTAAAACTATCAATTATTTAAATTTTAATAAAAAATTATAAGAAATATAAAAGAAATTTCAAATATTTATTTCGTTTCTTTTAATTTAAAGAGATTAATTTTATCTATTTTAATTAATAATATAATTTTTAATAAAAATATAATGTTTTATTAAAATGGGAGCAGGTTAAGAATTTCATTGGGAGAGCCGTAAAAAAGGTTGTAAAAAAGTTATTCCCATATTCAGCTCTTCATTTGTCCAACAATGAACTAAGATAATTGTCGCTGTGCATAGAAATTTTTCCCTTTTGGATACGATAAAAAAATTTTGTTGCTAGAATTTGGTTATGTGAGAAAGTGTAGAGTAAGTTATAATCTCTATTAGGGTGTGAATGCTTTCATGTAGTATGAGATAAATGAGTGTTTTATTCCTAAGTTGTTATATTTATTTTTTTTTGTAAAAGAGGAGTTGTTATTTTGACTATCTCAATTTTACAGAGTGTTGGTTGTTGAACTTTAATTCATTCCACTTTAAATTTTGCACCCATCTTTTAGATTTTTTTTCCTCATATATTATACCTTTTCAATTATGAACTATCAAAATGCACAATTTCCCAATAATTGCTATCTAGCATGTAGAATTTGGCAAGGACTTTGTTAAGATGGGAGAATATGGGAATCTTCTTGTGTCACATAAATGTAATTTTAAGATGGAGTCTGATGGCCATCTTTTCCCAAAGAGAATACCAAAGTGTACTAAGTTTTACATGGTGGATAGGGATTAGCTTCCCATCCTTGATCGAATTATTAAGCATCAACGAAATCATAATCCTCTCATTTTGAGTAAAATATAAATCCAATATTATGGTGATGAATAATATCTGGAAACAGGAAAAAAACAATGCACCATTTTTGAAAGGAGATTAATGAAAGTTTAGATGTAAAAGTAGTTGAAAAAAAGCTTGTAGATTAAGGGAGGTTGACATTCATAAATTTGAGTAGAACTTAAAACGAAGGGCATGAAAAATGTAAAAACGTCAACAAATTTTCATTTGACAGGCAAAGGGAATTTGAAATTCCAGGCCTGATCACAACCATGAATATTCTACCAACAATCGATCGTGGTCCTTGATTTAAAATATATATATATATATATAATCCCGGAAATTGAACGAACATACACCCTATGAGCGTAGTTGTAGAATTCAATGAAGTGCATAACTCCACGACAGATTGGAATCATAGAAATGTATTCAACACGCACACATGCCAAGTATCCTCGACTGGCTCATGCATTATTAACTGAAAGTGAAATACAGGAGGAGGTTTATGTCCTCAGTGGGGGCGAAAAACGTAATATAGAGGGGTTTTACAATCTGAATAAGTGCAGCAGCCATGGCCGTGGGTTGGAGAAGAAGCATTGGAAATGTGAGGTCATTTATTGCCAACTCCATGGGAGGTTTAAGGGGAGGTAGCAACCTCGCATCTTGGGCAGTAGCAGGCGGTCTGGCTTATTTTCTCTGGATCAAGCCCGAACGGGAAACCCGCAGAGAGCAGGAGGTCGGGCTTACAAATCCTTCTATTTAGGTTCTTCATCGTTATTTTAGCAGTTATTGGGGTTGGAAATAATGTTTTTATGACTATCGAGCTCTTAAATATGGAATATAAAGGGCTATATTCTTGCAGGCTAGGGCCGCTTTGGCCACAAATTCAGATCGGTATGTCGAAAAAAGACGACCCATTCCAGATCCTCAGGTAAGAGAAACAAATCTTTATAGGGCAAAAATTAAAAAGCCTTTGACAAACTTGTTCAAATGTTTAATTTCCTCTGCAATTCACAGGAGACAGGGATAATCTACGGGAAGGGGAAACAATTGGATAAATCAGGGGACTAGGTTGGATTTGCACTGGCGCAAAAACATATTGTAAGTCTAAATAATGATTTGTCTTTTTTCGATTGCACTTAGTAGCGATTTTTCAGACGCAGTACAAGATGTCATGGTTCAATGCCCAATACTTATGGGAATATCTCCAAATCGGCCGAGGGTTTGTCCCTACAATGTTGAAACTTGAAAAGTTTGTATTGGGGTTTTCCATTGGCGCTTATGTATAGGCCTGCTTAAAGGCAGAATTCTGCTCCATTTCATTTTAAATAAAATTGTCAGTTATTTTTGGTTGCTATAATTTTTCTGAAATTTTCGTGAAACTTTCTTGAATTACAAATATTTTTCGGCCAATGGCTCGTAAAACTTAAGGGTACTTGTAAGTTCATATTTTAATTGAACTGTCTGGGCTTAGTTGCTCAGAGTTTATTGTTAATTTAGGGTAGGTTCTATGCTTAGAGCAGTTTACTTCAAATCTTCTTATTAGCCACTAATTTAGCAATCACATAAACATAAAGTAAAGTGCAGATAGAACATTAATAGATCGACAGAAAACAAGCCAAGACAAGAGACATATGCGGCGGCTAATCATGGACAAACCCCAATGCGGGGAAACCCTTTGATCAATTCTTCTTTAATCTTCAATAGTTCAGCAGAGAGAGAAATAGTATAATAGTTCAGATCTATAATTTTTATGACAACAATAAAATATGCCCTTACCAGCTTTTGCAAAGTGGATCAATTGATTCACAAATAGTCTAGAATCAATCTTGTTCAACCCAACCTTCAATAGAGATGAAGGACAACCTGAAACAGTCGAGAGAAAAAGGTCAAATCTGGTCAACGTCTGGGCAGCCCTGCGATCAGCCCTAACTAGATTTGCGGCTGGTCACTTTGTGGTCAGATCAGCCCTCCAAACAGCATATCTGATTTGCAGCTTGCTTGAGGGAGACTCCCCACACAAGGCCGCAGTCAAAGTAGGCTTCTCACTGGTCAACGCTGTACCTGTTTGCTGGTTGCACCCTAGGTCAACGCAGAACAGACCTGCGTCCCTTCCTTGCTGCGTCCTTCTCCTTGCTGCATCCTCCTCCTTGTGGCTGCGTCCTCCTTCTTGTGGCTGCGTCCTTCTTCTCCCACTAACTGCTCCTTTGTTAACCCAAACAAGAAAGGAGAGTGAGAGAGAAGAAGAGATGATGAGATGAGGTGCTAAAATGACTCAATCTCTCTTTTATTTGACCTGAAAATATATGATAATATAAATAAACCCAAGAAATAACAAGATTTGAATATAGATAGAAAATTATAAATGCTTCTTTATTGATCAAACCCTTAAGGTAGGGCAACACCATACATTCACTCCTTAAGGAGGGAGAACACTCCACAAGTCATATGCTTGTCCATACAATATTCCTTGACATCTCTCAATGGGGAGTCTCTAACCTTTATATAGACCTCATACATACAATACCATGGGTGCTTACCATGGTTCCCTCAATACTATCTATCTAGTAGAATGGACTTATTACATTATTGTTAACTACTTGTGGTTCCTTACATGATACAGATTAACAACTTTATTTATTACTATGGCCATCACATTATTACATTATTCCCTTGGGTATCTCCCTCTGTACTCCATACTATCCTCCCTAGGTATACTACATTCCACCCCCCTTAAACATGTTTCGTCCCCGAAACATAAGAAGAATACAAATAATAAGATCTACTCGAAAGAGTAGTCCACTAGTACCATGCACGTGCATCTATCCATTCAAGAGAAAGGTAAACCTTTGATTTAGCTGGTGCCTCGCTCGCTTGAGATGGAAGTTGACCCTGGCGGCTCTTTTGTGTTGCTGTGTTGTGGGTGGATCATCGCCCCTCTCTATCTGTCATGCGGGGGTTGTTTTCCTTATTGCTGATTCGTTGTCATCTTGTTGGTTGTTTTCTTTCGGGGTGATGTGGTTGGTGATATGATGAAGTTTTAACCAACGGTGTATTTTTCTTTAATTCACCACCTAATGGAGCCTGATTGGTATCTGGTACATGTTGTGGCGTTTGTTGTTGTTGCTTATCTTCCAATATTACTTCAACCACAGATTCCTCATCTGATGTATCCGTACCTGTAACATTTTCTGCTTCAGCCTCCTTGGACTCTACCTGTTTTTCTTGTACCTGGTTTGATGTTTGTGTTTGGTTGTCGACCATCAAGGGCTCATCATCTGATGTGTCAGTCCTTGGAACATCTTCTGCTTCAGCTTCCTTGGACTCTACCTGTTTATTGATGGAAATATTCTGTAATGTAATTTTCTTCTTTTTATACCAGAGCTTCATGAATTTCTTCTGCACATTAATATTGATAGTACCTACAGATTCCATTCAAGGGTATCCAAAACAACATCCACATTAGCTATATCTGAAGCATAAAAATCAGAATGCAATACATACTTGTCCATAGAAATCTTCAAATCTTTATAAACTTGCACCTCCTCATTATTAACTTGTATGTGCCCCATTTGTTTAGCTGGAATTTGCGATCTTTTTGCCAAATTGACATTTATAAGATTTTGCTTGCAACTAGGATTTATAGACACAATGATCTTTTCCTTCTGAATATATCCATGAACTCGTAGTAAGGAGATACCAATAGAAAATAATCCTTTACATGTCTCATTCTGCTGTTTTCTAGTATGAGACCATTTGTCCAAAAGGACTTTTTCAAATTATTCACTTGACAATTTGAACACCTGAGTGCCAAGTGAGTAATACCATATGGAAGCCTCTTCTTTCAAAGTAAGCCATAGGAAACTTGTCCAATTTTTCGATGTTTTTTCTTAAGATATTTTATGAATTCTTCAATAGTAGGACCATTATCTTTTCTTGTAAAAATAAGATCTTTGCTAGGTTTTTTGGTTTCCTTTTTTATAGTATGAGACCATTTGTCCAAAAGTAGTTCTTCAATTTCGTCAGCACGACATAACTTCAGAATCTCACTGTCAAGTGATTTCCACCATATAGCAGCTTCATCTTTCAAATAATACCCTATTTTGTTCGGCCAACAGAATGGCCTGTCACACTTCTGATATTGAATAAATTTTTCAATAGTTGACCCATCCTTATTTCCTGAAAACATATTGCTAGAAGCCATGAAGAGGTTTTGCAAACAAATCATTTACTTGGCGAAAATTTAAAATGGCCACCACTCGGTCAATATTGCTCAGAATTCCTATTATTACCTGTTTTCAGAAATGGAACAACGATTCTGCATTTTCCCATGTAGTAGAAATCCCGATCTAGGCACTGGAACTTCAGATTCCCGCTGCAACTGTCCCGTCGTTACAAAAATTTCTGAAAAAAGCGTTGATTTTAAATCAGCGATATCTCCCTTCTTCGGACTCTGATTCAATCAATTTTTTTTGAAATTGGGTATTTTTCGCAAAGAACCCAGATATGCAATTAGATTTTGCAAATTTTGCACCAGAACGTATAGATCTGATCTGCAAACTTGCCACCCCAAAAAGTGTCTGCAACATAGCTGATTTTTAAATCAGCAATATCTCCCTTATTCGGACTTCGACTCGGCCGATTTTTTTTCCAATTTGGATATTCTTTTGCAAAAAACCCAGATATGCAATTATATTCTATAAATGTTGCCCCATAACGTACATATATGATTTGCAAACTCGCCACCCTGAAAAACATCTGCAACACAGCTGATTTTTAAATCAGCGATATCTCCTTCATTCGGACTTTGATTCGGACGATTTTTTTTTTCAAATTGGATATTTTTTCGCACACAACCCAGATTTGCAATTATATTCTGCAAATTTTGCACCAGAATGTACAGATCTGATCTGCAAAGTCGCCACCCCAAAAAGTTCCTGCAAAAAAAAAAATCCGCTTTGCCCAAGAAAGTGTTTTGATACCACTTGTTATAGATATGATCTGAAAATATATGATAATAGAAATCAACCTAAGAAAGAACAAGATCTGAATATAGATAGAAATGCTTCTATATTGATCAAACCCTTAAGGTAGGGCAATACCATACATTCACTCCTTAAAGAAGGAGAACACTCCACAAGCCATATGCTTTTTCATACAATATTCCTTGACATTTCTCAATGGGGAGTCTCTAGCCTCTACAGAGGCTTTATACATACAATACCATGGGTCATTACCATGATTCCCTCAATACCATCTATCTAATACAATGGACTTATTACATTATTGCTAACTACTTGTGGTCCCTTACATGATATGGATTAACCACTTTATTTATTACTATGGCCCATCCCATTATTACATTATTCCCTTGGGTACCTCCCTCTATACCCAATACTATACCCCCTAGGTATACTACAATGTGTGCCACACACTTAATGTATACCTCCCTCTTGGCCGACCTTGACAATTTGTCAAGTAATTAGAAATAAATTCGTATCTCCATAAATACTCGTCGGAATTGGATGATCTTTAGATTAATCCTACACCTCTCGACGAGAGGAATCTAGGAAAAATATCAGTTGCCATAAATAAGGTGACCCACATGGAGTTTGGCTTTAGTTGCCAATTTTAACAATCCCTTCCAACTAGGGAGAACTCCATCTGCTAATCTGTCTGACTGTCCGTACTATCTCTGCCATCAAATGCACTGCCTTGCACTGCTCTGCTCTGCTGAACTATGAAGAAGAAGAAATGATCGAGGATGTATCATACCATCGTCCACTGACCCGAAGTCAGTCTCAGAGTGTGTCATACCACTTTCACTGATCCCAAATCAATGGAGGTCATCCTAGCATAGGAAGTACGGTAGATACAACGATGCATCCATCGATAGTACTACTAATGGTCCCTAACCCCATTTCTCTATTCATTGATCAAATGACAGGTACTTCTCATGAGTCCTAGACTACATGGGTAGGATGCCTCGACAGGAAAACTAATCATCCTGTCCCAAAGTCGCCACGGGGTATCACAGGGGAAGGTTGAACCTTTCACCCTAGCGCACCACTAGGGTGAGTCACCCTGTGGTCGCATGTAGCTCCAAGAAGTACCCTATGCCCCCCGGAGCTCCCAGAGCTTAATGTATGTATCATACACGACCCTCATAAGAGGGTCTCTCAAGGACACCAAGTCGTTATCGTAAAGTCAAGAATTTGACCTTTCCCAGGGGCTTCGTCAAAATGTCGGCGACCTGCTCATCTGTATCGATATGTTGGAGCCTTACTTCTCATCTGTATCGATATGTTGGAGCCTTATTGCTCCCCGCTGCACCATATCTTGGATATAGTGGTACCTAATATCGATATGCTTGGAGCGATCATGAAATACAGGATTCTCTGATAAACGAATCCCGCTTTGGTTGTCACACAGGATCACGGTAGTATCCAATGTAAATCCAAACAACTCACTGAAGAGCTTCCGTAACTAGACCGCCTCACAAGAGGCCATACTCGCAGCAATGTACTTTGCCTCAGCGGTGCTCAAAGCCACCGACTTCTGCTTCCTGCTCATCCAGGATATCAAGGCAGATCCCAAAGAGAAACAACACCTGGAAGTGCTCTTTCGGTCCACCACACTGCCTGCCCAATCAACATCGGTATATCCATGTAATCTCACATCTCTGGTAGTGTATCTCAACCCATGAGTGATTGTGCCACGAAGGTATTTCAACAGATTCTTGGCATCAATCCAATGTGTGTGGTGAGGCTCAAACATATGTTAACTCAACGTGTTGACTGGAAAGCATATATTCGGACAGGAGTTCACCAAGAACATCAATGCTCCGATGCGTTGACGATACTTGGTAGCATTTTGTAAAACAAGGCCGACAACACTACCACTTAATTTCTTGAAGTCAAGCTCCATCGGGGTAGTCACGGGCTTGCAGTCCACCATACCGAATCTCCCCAATATCTTCACCACATATTTTTCTTGAGATAGGAAAATCTCCCTTGGCTTTTGCCAAACTTCCAGTCCTAGGAAATAGTGCATCAGTCCTAGGTCCTTCATCTCAAACTCAGAAGCCAACTCCCTCTTACATTTGTGAATGAGAGGGTCTGCACCTGTTAGAAAGAGGTCGTCAACGTACAACACCAATATGAGAGGTTTGTCATCTTCAACCTTAAAGTAAAGGTTAGGGTCGGCTTCACTCCTAGTGAATCCCAGCTTCATCAAGTAGCTATCGATCCTCTCATACCATGCTCGGGGTGCTTGCTTCAGCCCATAGAGGGCTTTCTTCAACCTGCACACATGAGATTCCCGATCATGAATCTCAAATCCTTCGGGTTGTTCCACGTAGACTTCCTCTTTGATCGAACCATGCAAGAATGCAGTTTTGTCATCCATTTGATGTAGGCTCCATCCTTGCGAAGCAACAAGGGCTATGATGGAGCGGATGGTGGTGTATCGGGCAACAGGTGCAAATATCTCGTCATAGTCTATGCCTTCCTTCTAAGAGAAGCCACGAGCGACAAAACGAGCCTTATATTTTTCAGCACTTCCATCAGCTCCATGCTTTATTTTGTAAAGCCATTTTGAAGTGACAACAGCTTTGTCCTGGGGTCTGGGGACCACATCCCAGACATCGTTCTTCATGATGGACTCATATTCCTCAGTCATAGCATCCTTCCATATTTGATGCTTGACAACTTCTGCGAACGATGAAGGCTCATTTTGTATGATCGTGCTCATGATGGTCAAGTATCCCTGATACTTGGCCGGTTTCTTACTTTCATGGAAAGTCCCTCTGGGTGCAATGTGTCTTTCGACGTCATCAAGTGTCCCCTTGAGCTATGAAGGCCTCTTCGTAGAAGAGGAAGGCTCTTGTGGAGGGGGATCAATAGGATCCATAGGTTCTTCCACATCGGGCATCGTCTCATCTTCCTTTTCCTTCGGTTTCCTGGTGTCAGCTTCTTTAGATTCCCTTAGAGTAGGAAGATTGTCAACTTTGCTAAGAGCCATATCTTCGTCAAAGGTGACATCATGGCTAATCTCAACTTCCCTTTGACCAACCACATAGTATTTTCACTGTAGCACACAAAGATTCCTTTCTTTCTATATGCACCCAATTTATTCCTTTTCTGTTTCAACACATGAAAATATACAAGGCTTCCAAAAATTCTAAAATGAGATACGTCAGGTTTCTTACCATTGAACATTTCTTTGGGAGTCTTGGAACCCAATGCTTGATGAGGGCATCGGTTTTGCACATATACGACGGTATTCGCAGCTTCGGCCCATAGAAACTTCGGAAGCCTTTGATCATGGAGCATAGCACGGACAACTTCCACAATCGTACGATTCTTCCTTTCCGCCACACCATTCTGCTCAAGAGTATATGGTGTTGTAGTCTCCCTCTTAATGCCAACCTCTTTGCAAAAGTCATGGAACTCATTGGATTCATACTCAGTCCCATTATCAGTCCTTAAGATCTTGATCTTCTTTTCGGTTTGATTCTCGATCAAGGCTTTGAAGTGATGAAACCAGGAGAACACTTCATCCTTCTTTTTCAAGAAGTATATCCAAGTCTTGCGAGAATAATCATCTGTAAAAGTGAGGTAATATAAATATCCTCCCAAGGAGTTCACATGCATCATACCAGATATGTCTGAGTCAACCAACTGCAATATATTGGAGGTCTTGCTATGGCTTGAGGGGAATGGTCCCCTTTTGAGCTTTCCTTCGGCACATCCCGGACATACACCTTCTTGCTCTATTTTGAACTCGGGCATCCCTGTCACCATTTGTCTCACATCGGGTAGAGCTTTATAATGAAGGTGAGCAAACCTCCGATGCCATAGTTCGGACTGAAGGGATGTGTCACAAGACATGACACCCAACGGACTTCCTCTGACTTGATATAATGAATCAACTCGAAACCCAAGAGTGAAAGCATCTTTAAAATTCTTTTTCCATACACGTACCTTGCCATCGATGAAGGCCACCTTGTAGCCTTTGTCTTCCATTGTCGAAATGGACACCAGGTTCTTTTTGAGATTAGGTACATATAGGACTTCTTGCAAATGAATTGTATTACTCTGATTTAATTGAAGAGTGACATTCCCTACGCCTTTCACGGGATATTTGGAGTTGTCCCCAAGAACAATTTCCAGGTTGGTCTCCTTCTCTATCAGATTAGAGAGAGCTTCTTTGTAACCAGTGAAGTGCCTTGAGGCACCACTATCAATAAGCCAATTTCCCAGCGAGTCCGGGGGAGTAGTAGTAGAGAGGGCCGCTAGTAGATAATATTCATCTTGCTTATTGTTAACAATGTTAGATTCATACCTAGAGTTTCTTGCCTTCTTGGAGGGTTGACCACTTCCTTGATTTCCGGCATTCCTTTTGCCATTGAACCTGCCATTCCTTTGATTGCCTCGGGAGTGATTTTGATCATCGTCATGATGTGAGTCCTTTTTATTAAGGCACTCCCTTGCATAGTGGCCCATTTTGTTGCAATTGTAACATCTTCCTTTTCTTCCACCCTTCAGTCCGGTCTTTCCTTTAGGCTTAGCCCCGGAATTGTTTCTCCTTTTAGCATGAGGGGAGAATGCAGCGGGATTGCCTCTAAGTGCAGGCATTTCCTGCTCTTCCATCCTAGTTTCTTCTTTAATGCATCTTTCCATTAGTTCCTCAAATCTTGGGATTACATTATTGTTGAGAAGAGTGGTTCTGAATATATACCATTTAGATGGGAGCCCTGCGAGAGTTGTGATGGTCATTTCCCTATCAGGAACGACTTCCCCAATTGATAGGAGATCATTCTTGATCTTGGTGATCCTTAAGAAGTATGCTTGCATACTCTCATCTTTGCCCTTCTTAATTTCCTTCAGCGTATTTCTAAGGAACAAAACTTGATTTGCATCATTAACTTTAAATAAGCTTACTAGTTTATCGTAGATTTCCTTGGAGGTGGTCAACTTGGAAACATAGGCCACCAGGTGTTTGTCGATAGAGTCCCGGATGATCTTCTTTGCTTTGACTTCTCCCCTGGTCCACTTGTTCCTAGCAGCAACAGATGCATTTGATGGAGGCTCAACGATTCTGCCTCTCACATGGTCCAACACTTCCTGCTCTTCTAATGTTAGATCGAGAGACATCTTCCATCCGTGATAGTCAGACTTCTCACGGAGCTTGTCTTCAGCGGGGAAGTGTGATGAGGACCCCATGAAGTCTTTGAGATTGCTTCAACAACCTTTGGTGATTGCTCTTGCTCTTGCTCTTGCTTGGGCTTTGTCTTCACCTCAGCTCTAATACCATGTTAATTTATGGTATGTTCTATGCTTGGAGCAGTTTACTTCAAATCTTCTTATTAGCCACTGATTTAGCAATCACATGTAAAGTGCAGATAGAACATTAATAGATTGACAGAAAACAAGCCAAGACAAGAGACACCAGATGTGGCGGTTAGCCAGGGACAAACCCCAATGCGGGGAAACCCTTTGATCAATTCTTCTTTAATCTTCAATAGTTCAGCAGAGAGAGAAATAGTACAATAGTTCAGATCTGTAATTTTTATGACAACAATAAAAGATGCCCTAACCAGCACTTGCAAAGTGGATCAGATGATTCACAAATAGTCTAGAATCAACCTTAGTCAACCCAGCCTTCAACAGAGATGAAGGACAGCCCGAAACAGTCCAGAGAAAAAGGTCAAATCTGGTCAACGTCTAGGCAGCCCTGCGGTCAGCCCTAACCAGATTTGCGCTGGTCACTTTGTGGTCAAATCAGCCCTCCAAACAGCAGATCTGATTTGCGGCTTGCTTGAGGGAGACTCCCCACACAAGGCCGCAGTCAAAGGAGGCTTCTCGCTGGTCAACGCTGTCCCTGTTTGCTGGCTGCACCCTAGGTCAATGCAGAACAGACCTGCGTCCCTTCCTTGCTGCATCCTTCTCCTTGCTGCGTCCTCCTCCTTGTGGCTGCGTCCTTCTTCTCCCACTAGCTGCTCCTTTGTTAACCCAAACAAGAAAGGAGAGTGAGAGAGAAGAAGAGATGATGAGATGAGATGCTAAAATGACTCAACCTCTCTTCTATTTATATGAAACGCTGGGCATGTGTGCCACACACTTAGCTATTGGCCGACCTTGACAATTTGTCAATTAATTAGAAATAAATTCATCTCCATGAATACTCGTCGGAATCGGATGATCTTTAGATCAATCCTACACCTCTCGATGAGAGGAATCTAGGAAAAATATCAGCTGCCATAAATAAGGTGACCCATATGGAATTTGGCCCTAGTTGCCAATTTTAACATTTATCTTATCTGGGATATGGCGATTAGGGAATAGGTGGTGGCTCAGGTTTGAACCGTGACTGGTTCAACCCAATAGAGACAGCCTATACATTCAGGATAATTTTAGGAATAATGATGTTATTGGAAAATTCTTCAGAAACTCCATGCCTGGTTAATTTCAAGCTCGATTCATGTTTGTATGTCTTTTTTCATTCGTTATTTCTATTATGATTGGTTGGATGTTCATATCAGCAATGAAATCTTTCCAATTTTAGGTCAAGGGGATGATTCTATGGACAACTTCTGGAGTGAAGCTGTGTGGTATTATGTTTACATCTCTGTGTTTCTTTATACATTAGAGACAACTTTTAAGGTGAAAAGAGGTTGACATGTAAGATGGTTATTTTAGTTGGCTTCTCAACAGCAATGTAATTCCAGAAAGCTGCCTCGCGTTATATGTGTATAGATGATGTACAATTGGATGTTGTGCCACAACTTTGAAACTGCCTTTCAAAGATTATTTTTTCTGTTCATAATCTGTTCAGGCCCACACATTTCCTGTGCGTGATCGAAGGAAAAATTGTGTACTGCAACCTTGGAACTACTTCTTCAGGATAATTTTTTGTGTTGTTCATGATCAGTACAGGTTCACACATTTTCTATGTTGGATTGACAGAAAACTAGTGTTTTAAACTAATTATAATTTGTGAATATGAGCGTATCCTACAAATTTGGAATTGTGTTTTTAAATATTGTTTCTGATGTGCCCAAGATTATTAGAAGTCCAGATATTGCACTTCTTGATTTCAGAATCTGGATCATCTTCTATTTAATGAGAAGATGTGATCTCGATTATAATGCATTTAGTCTTCATGTCAGCCATAAGGTGCTACATATATGTTCTTTACAACAGTTTATACACGAAAGTGCTTCGCTTTTGTTCATACACAAAAAAATGCTTCTATCTTTTATTTGACATTTTTTTATTATTTAAGAAAATGTTCATTATATTAACCAGTTGTCACCAATGTAGCTAGGAATTTGGCTAGCTCTGTGCCAGCAGGTGCCTTGTTTTAATTCTCTTGGGTTAGGCGCACTAGTCTACACCAATGGGGCTACCAAAGATGCGATCCACTAATGGGGGGGAATCATTCCTTGGGTTTCCTGCATGGTTTTCCTTGGAAAAAAGAAAGTGCATAGTACAACAGGAAATCACCCGAGTGGATAATTAGATCATTTTACATCCCAATATTGTGGGGTTAAATGCAGGGATCTGTTTGAGTTCTTGCTTGCATTTTAGGTTTAGACATTGATTGTTTATTTGATTTGGTGGTACCTATATTTTAAGATTTTCTGTGACTTATGCTGGAGCAGGCTTAATGCTGACTGTGTGTAGCTGTTTTGCAGTTAGTCAGAACTTTCTGTAAATCCACATGCAGCTTTTGTAGCATATTTTTAAAAAGAGTAGCTACATACAAAATCTAATTTTTTCGTAGAGATAATACTTTAATTATTGTTTATAAGAAGTGGATGTCTTAATTATTAAGTTTAAAGAGAATCTCTGTAAAGATGGATTATTGTTGCCCTGATTTCAATGTGAGGAAAGAAAGTTGGTTTATCTGCTATATACTGAAGTCAGATATTCGTGTGCATAATATAGATGAACACCTTTGTTGATACAAGGATGATGATGCTTTTTGCAAATGTACACCTCTGCTGCATAACAGATTATAGCCTCAAACGATGAGTACTGGCCAATGCTAGTGAATCAAGAATGGACAGTATCTGATATGATTAAGTCTTAGCATGGAAATTGTTTGTTTGCAGACATATAAACACATACTCCCCTGCAAGGGAAAAGAAGAAACGTAGACTGTAATAAACCAATTGTGTATTAGTAATTATTATTATTATCATTTACATTATATTAATATATGTGCTTGACTATATGAATCGTGACACATCTCTGTATAAAATGGCAGTCCATGTGACAAGATTCACTCAACAATATTGAAGTTTATTTATTATTGAGTATACCTTGTCAAAGATGATTGATTGGATGGAAATGATCTCGTTGCAAGTGGCATTTGAGCTGATACCTTCTTTGTCTTGCTCCTGCGGTAGAATTTGCTCCTCTCTCTGTCATTCATCATGGCCATAAATTGTTCCCCCACTTTATCCCATCTCCTTTTCCAATGTTCTTGTATTCTTTTTCTTTGAGTAAACAAACAAAAGGGTCTTCCTCCATTTCTGCCAGTTGGTTAGTTTCTGATCATTACAGTTCACTATTCTTCTTCAATCGTTGTGGGTTGCCAACTTCAATTATCTTCCAGAACAAATAAAACATGAAGATTCTTGTTGAATGGGCTAGATGGCACAATTGTCAACCATGATCTATCTAAGAAATTGGACAAGTTCTCCAGTCGCCGTGAGGGTTGCCTTTTGAGCCAAAGTCACTAACAACCCTTGAAGAAAGGACATGATATTCAACAAAATGAAAGTTCAAGTAGTAATAACATCCAAAATGGTAAGCATAGGACCAACTTATGTGGGATCAAGTAAATCACATTAAATGGCAGAAATCAACAGAACAAAGCTTACTCACAAAGCCAACTCCGCTTGACACATCCCAATAAAATCACGACGGCTGGTCATATTAAACCCCAAAGAAGTTCCTCACAAAGAACCATGAGATCAACCACATACAGTGACTAAGATAGTTCATCATTTGAGTATGTACAATTTGCATCCAATGTCTCAAATCAGTGTCAAGCACATAATTGAAATATAACTCCATACAACTAAAAAAACTGTCATCTGAGCGAGAGGATAATTGTGCTCAACACCTAGCACCTCACTGCGATGAGAGGCGCATTTTACAGCTCAATATGACGCCGATGTGTAAGTATGTCATGTCCTCAAAAAATAATAAAAATAATGTTGGCTAATGTTGACATTCGCTTGAATCTTAAATTATATTTAACTTGAATTTTTGGATTATATATAACTTTTTAATCTTATTAATGGACTAGGATTAATTATTAAAATAAAAATGTATCATTATATATAATTTGAATGGATAATAAATTATTCCATATGTTTAATAGCTCTTTAACATAGACGTATATGTGAATTTGAATGATCATAAATTTATCTTTGACAATTTTTTTTACCACATTAAAGTTCCAAATTAGGTAAAATTTTAAACATCTTTACTCTTTGCTAAAGCCAATACCATTTATTAAATCAAAGGAAAAAATGTTATTCAACACAAAAAATAAAAAATTCTGCTCCAAAATCTTTTAATATTTCTTTTAATTAAATATTTGTAAAATAATTTTTTAAAAGGAAACTATATATATTAATTTGATGTAGTTTTATTATAAATTTTGCTATCATGGTATTTAAATTTTTTTATTAAACCTAATATTAATATTAATATTAAGTATAATATTAATATTAATATTCCTCGATGGCGTGCGAAGTCAGCAACACGTGGTTGCGTCATCACATACTAAATCCAAATGTTTGAGGTGGGGGGTATGGGCCTCCCTGTCCTTTCAGGCATTAATAGCCATGGGTAGTGGTACAATAGAGCGGGTGGTTAAGCGTGTGACAAACATTCTAGAGAATGTCGTCGAGAGTGGCGGGGTGAAATACGACGGAGCAATGACGATCCCGGGTATTTGCATCTGTGTTTGCATTCATGTCTGGAGGAAGGTGACAGGCTGGTTGTCGGAAAGGCATGGCGAGCTGGTAAACTTGGTTTTTGTGGGCAAAGAGCTCTGTCGGTGTGTTGGGGAGGGTACCAGGCACAGGGAAGAGGGAGGTTTCCATTGTGTTTTCTGGTGTGTTCGGCGTATTCGGGTATGGAGAGTCCCTGCTTCAACTCCAGTGGTTAATTGGTAGTGTAGCAGTGGGATAGGGTGGTGGCGGTCGCTGGACCGACCTTCGTTCTTTGCGCAGCGACAACCGACCTGCCCTTAGGTGTCCCTGTTCATCCGTAGCAGAAAACCAGGAGGGCCTGCTACTGAGTTTGGTTTGTCGAATTCTGCGGGTGGAAGCTCTTCAAATTTATGTTCCAATTTGGTAATAATCTGCTTAACTCCGAAGGACGCCATTTTCCTGGAGAAAGCTCGAAAGACGGTGACATTTGGTGGATTGTGTTCTGGGTAATTTTCGTTTGGTGCGAGTGCGGGCCAGTGGGGTTCAATTTGGAGCTGGAAGCTCTGTGCAATTCCTCGTCTGGGTCGGCTGCCATGAAGACCTCGTCGCGGAAGGCTTCCTCCTCTGGTCCTCTTGCTACTAAGGAATCGCCTGCCCAAGCGTTGGTTTCGGCTCCGCCTCGCCGTGGTGGCAAATCGGTTGGGAGCTTGCAGTGAGGTGCTGGCGGGTCATGAGGTGGTAGAGGTGGAGGATAACTGGGGGTCTGCCGAGGGGAGGCGTTAGGAGAGGTGGCAAACATGGGATGAGTCGGGGGGACGTAGAGAACAGTGGCGGACAAAGGAGCAGACTTGGTGGATGTCAAGGTGGAGTGAAAAGTGGTCTGGGAGCGTCTGAAGCTCAAGAAGGGCAAGTCCACCACCAGTGTTATGGGGAAAGCTGCCGAGACCTCATTGTTAATCTAATGAATTGAATGGATGCTGCTGAATGCATCCAGAGAGAAGAACATGTGCTTCAGATGGCAACCTTGGAGCGACTTTACTATTTCTAGAGTCAACTCAGGGAGCGTGTAGTTGTGGTGTGGAGAGGCCAGAATCTACTCTCAAAGAAAGTTGAAAAGATGGAGACCTAGATGGCGCACTTCGAAGGGCACATCCAGTGCGATTTTTGCCCTCCACCGCCTCCAGGAATTTTCCCAGACAACCCTGCATCCATTACTTCTGGTGACTACTATGCTTTTTGGAGTATTTTTTGTTTTCGCTGTGTTCTGGTGCCTATGGCCTAATCAAATCTGGTTTTTGCCTTTAGAGGCCCTTTTGTATTTTTGTCATATGGTGAACTTTTTGGTCAACAAACTTGGTCGGGGTGAGACCACCTGTTTTGACGACATTTTTATGTACTCATTTATCTGAAATTAATAGAAAATTGACTTTAAAAAACATTAATATTAATATTAATATATTATAATATTAATATTATTAAATTTTAAAAACTTTGGATTAATATAATATTAAATTTAATATAATATTCAATTTGTTATACTATAATATATTAATATATCATGATATATAATTAACTCTAGATATATATGGAGGGAAGAATAAAGGCATAGAGTGATAGAGGTGGAGAGATAGAGGGAGTGACAAGGGAGAGATGGATATAAAATGGAGAGGGGAGAGGAGAAATGAAGAGAGAGAGAAAGAGAGGATTGAGAGAGGGAGAGAAGGGTAAGAGAGAGAGGGAGACACAAAGATGGAGGGGGGAGAGAGGAGGAGAGAGGTAGGGAGATAGTGACAAGGTTGGAGGGTAGAGAGGGATATATGGGGGGAGAGAGGAGGTAGGAGAGAAAGGGAGAGATGGGAGAGGACCAGAGAGAGGATTTGAGAGGAAGGGATAGAGAGATGAAATTGGAGGAGGGAGTGAAGAAGAAAAACAGAGAGAGAGAGAGAAGGGGGAGATGGAGAGAGTGTGTGTATGTTTTGGGGTGAGATAGAAAGACAAACGAGGAGAGATGGAAGGGGAGAGAGAGAGAGAGAGAGCTGAAGAGAGAGAGGATGTGAGAGAGAAGGAGAGAGGGAGGTGGAAAGAGAGGGAGGTGGAAAGAGAGGGAGGTTAGAAGAATGATATAGAGAGAAAAAGGTGGAGAGAGAAAGAGAGGGAGTGATAAGGGAGATAGAGAGAGAGGGAGAGAGGAGATTAAGAGGGAAGATAGATAAAAGGGGAAGAGAGGGAGAGAAGGTGAAGAAAGAGGGGGGGGAGAGATATATAGATATGGATAAAGAGTGTGTATGTTTTGGGGGGATATAGAGAGACAAAGGAGAGGCAGAGGGAGATAGAGATATAGATGGGAGGGAAAGAAAGGGAAGAAGAGAGATAGAGAGAGGGATAAAGGGAGGGAGAGATATATAAATATGGAGAGAGAGAGCGTGTGTGTTTGAGATAGAGAGACAAAGGAGAGATGGAGGGGGGAGAGAGGGAAAAAGATTTCTTGCACTAGATGTATTGATTTCAGTGTAGATGATGATTTCAAATTCTATTTCATTGCTTTCTCTAGATGCATTGATTTTAGTGTAGATGATGATTTCAAATCCTATTTGATTGCTTGCATTAGATGCATTGATTTTCAGTGTAGATTGTTTTCTAATCCTATTTGATTGCTTGCTCTAGATGCATTGATTTAAGTGTATATGGTGTTTTCTAATCCTATTTCATTGCTTGCACTAGATGCATTGATTTCAACGTAGATGTTGATTTCTAATTATATTTGTTTGCTTGCATTAAGTGCATGGATTCTAGTGTGGATGTTGATTTCTAGGCTTATTTGATTGCTTGCATTAGATGCATTGATTTCAGCATAGATGTTGTTTTCTAATCCTATTTAATTGCTTGCATTAGATGGATTAGATGTTAATCTTGAGGCTATAAATTATTACAAATATTTTTTAAGATTAAATGAAGGGGAAGAGGGAAGAAGATTTCTTGCACGAGATGCATTTATTTAAGTGGAGATGGTGATTCCTAATCCTATTTGATTGCTTGCAATAAATGGATTAGATGTTGTTAATTTTGACGCTGTATTTTTTTTTTTTGGTAAATATCAAGATTAGATAGAGTGTCGGGGGGGGGGGGGGGGGGGGAAGAGAAGATTTCTTGCACTAAATGCATTTATTGTAGTGTAGATGGCGATTCCTAATCCTATTTGATTGCTTACACTAGATGTAATGATTTTAGTGTAGATGTTGATTTCTATTTATATTTGATTACTTGCATTAGATGTATTGATTTCAGTGTAGGTGTTGATTTATAATCCTATTTGATCGCTTGCACTAGATGCATTGATTTCAGTGTAGATGTTGATATCTAATCTCATTTGATTTCTTGCATTAGATGCATTGATTTCAGTGTAGATGTTGTTTTCTAATCATATTTGGTTGCATGCATTAGATGTTAATCTTGAGTCTATAGATTATTAAAAAAGTATATATTTTCAAGATATATTTAGTAATAAATACCTAGAGCGACACTATTAAAAATTAATTCGCTGTCAAAAGTTGTGATACCTAGAATTAAAGTGAAATAGATGTGCATAATCAATCCTCCTGCAAAGTGCAAATGAATCCTTGACAAGATCATCTCCCTTCTTCATCGTCAACTAATTATTATTAAACAATTACATATATTCAAAATTATTAATAGATACTTACGTACAACAATGTATTCAAAATATTTATAAGAGAAAAATATATATTTATAAAATTTCAAAGCACATCAAAATATTCTTGAAAGAGATGTGATAATTGTTTGGATTTAAATATTCTATTAATATGGCCACTCATTAAAAAAATTCAAAAATACATTATTCCTTGACTTTGTAAAATAAATTAGATAAAAAAAATCATCAAAATATTTATGAACGAAATAAATTATTTCAACATTAGCAAAGAAACAAATTATTTCAAGAGTACCCGGATGCAGGTGGTATCAAGTCATATTAATGACAAGCCGCATAACACAGGCAGCTGGCTTGGCAGACGGTAGGTGGAACATTTGCAGGGTACGCGTAGCAGGTGGGCAACAGGGCTTAAGTGTAAGTGAATTCAATTCTATGCAGTCTCGAATGTTGGTTCTGCAGTCCGGCGTTAATGCAGGCATGCGTGATCGGCATAGAATTTGGTATATTGGCATGGATCGGTTCATCACACCTGTTTCAGTCATTGGAGCGATTCATAGCGCAGCAGAGCTGCCTCAGAACCTCTGTCTAGTGTTTCGAATTTGGCTGTTAGCGTGGCTCTGTAAATTCCTCGAAGCTGTTTGCGTTCCTCAGGTAATAGATCTACTCTGTTTCAATCTCTCTGCTCGTCAATTTGTGCTTCTGAGGATGCCTCGACGCCGCGGTGTTCCTCGCAGAGGCAGTCATACAGGGAATAGAGGCCAACCTTCTCGCCCTGTTCCTCAAAATGTGATCCCTACTGCCTCTACTTCCCCCTCTTCTCCGCCTCTGGAACAAGCCAGGCCCATTCCGAATAGTTCATTCCAAACCGCCAGATTCACTTTCCAAAGCTGGCTTAATAGGCTTGTTTTGACAGCAAGCCTTACTATCGTTCTCGCGGAGGAAGACAGTAACCAGGTTAGTTCGGCTACAACTACCCCCTCTCAATCTCAGGGAGACAGTGTGCTTCTCGGGGACCTGACAGGGATGGTGTTCCAGGCAGATAACTAGCAAGAAGGTGGCCATGTCTTGGAGGTGCCACAACAACCCGTGGATCCGGCTCAAAGTGATATTGTGCCTTGCGGCCCGACTCAATGGGCAGGCGATGTTTTAAATTTAGTGACCACTCCTGATGGTGGCGAACCTGTTTATGACGATAGTGGGTTTGTGACCTGGGTCGCTTCTTCCAGTCAGGCGAAAGCAGAAATGCCAGATTCATCAAAGCATGTAGATTAGAACTGTTTCCTCTCTGCCGGGTGGTCTAAGCAATTTTGGGTATGTGTCGTCAATTCTGAGGATAGATGTCTCTGTCCGGTCCATACTCTGGCTACGGAGAGGGGCCAATGTCATTCCAGTCTCTGTTTTCTGTTATAGAAATGGTTATGTTAGTTGCTTCTTAATTTTTGTGGTCAATGTAGGGCATGATGAACTCAGTCTGGGTAATCTTTTTAAGTATGTCAGTGCCCGAACCAAGAATTTTGTAGTATGTTTTGTAAATTCGGCATTAAGCCTGAACTGTAAGGTCTCTGAGTTTTTGGTAGAGGAATGGCCGCGGCCTCCTCAGAGGTTCTAACCTCTTTGTATATATTTTTATTTTTCTTTAATAGAATTAGCATTTACGGAGAATTGGTATATGTTTTGACATATGTTTTGGTGCGATGTTTTGATATATGTACATATGTATATGGATGTAAATACTGCCATGAGCTATGTTATAAAGCTCCAATAAGCAGTATGGGTGTCATGTCATTATAATTGTCATGTTGGTTTGCTTTCAAGAGGGTGATCATTGTAAATATTGCATCGAGCTATGTTATAAAGCTCCATGAGCAGTATGTTTTCTTTCCAACAATTTTGCTGAGGTATATGTGTGATTGAACATTGAGGACGGTGTCCCCCAAGGTGGAGGGTTATGTAATAGCCCCGATGAAAATTCCATGTAATAAAAATACAAAATAATAAAAACGGTTGATGGGACACTTATTCCAAGCTGAATGTTTAGCAAGACATCCTAGGGGGTGTTCATTTGGTTTATTATGACTAAGGAAATTGGCAAAGGCAATGGCTAAGGCTTTAGAAAGGTAGAATGATATTTTTGGCACAATTATTTATAAAAATAATAGAAATTGGGAGAAAAGGAAGGGGAAAGGTCGCATGTTGCATGTGAGAAGGAAATTGAAGGAAAATAATGGAAAATGAATAAAATAGAAGCCTAATTGATAAAAAGGCTTCTGAGGATCAGTTGGTACCTTTTGTCAGTTCAATTTTGGACTTCTCTCATTATTATCTCTCTCTCACTCTTGGACACTTAGAGTTTTCTCAGAGCACTTTGGCATTGAATCAAGAAAGAAAAAGAATGCAAGAGGAAGCAAAGATCAAGCAAGGAAGAGTAGGATCAAGCAGTTACAACAATATTCTTTGTAGGTATTGATTTGCATGTGTATTTTCCTTGTTAGATTTGGCATGCATGGTATTGCATGTGGTCCTTTTATGTCATGGCATGGGTTTTTCCAGGCGTGACATAGTTTTCAACCTAGCCTTGCCATTTCCGGATAGTCTTGATGAGATGGGTTCTCATACTTCGGTTGAGCTGGATTGCCGGATGGATTCGAAGCTGAGTGGGGTGGATCTCTAAAATGAAAAACACATGGCTTAGTGGTCCCTGAACTAGACTATGGATCACAGTAAAGCCACTAGCCTAGTAACCCTTGAGCCAGACTGTAGGTTGCGGTAAATCCAAGATTGTGTGCCTTGGTGGGCCTAAGAATCCTTGCCGGTGAACGGCGGGATATATGGTAAAGCCAAGAGGTGGATTTTTCTCTCTTTGGCCTAGTAGTTCTGGGATGGGATGTACGATAAAGCTTGGAGAGTGGGTCTCCGTGTAGGCCTTAGTGATCCCTGGATTAGAATGTGGATTACGGCAAAGCCTGAGAGACTAGGAGGCACTAAAATTCCTCGCGGTGTAGGTGGAGAACTCCTTAAACATCCATGCTTGTTTGGTTCTTTTCGATTGGTTATGAGTCCCATATTCATGCTTGGAATATGACACGAGGGTGATTCGCTGAAGAGAGATTTGGCTCAGTCAATCTATGGTCGAGTGGAACGTGGTAGTCCCATCCCCGATCGGTTTCTGCATTCATTAATGAGATATTCATTCCCTTCGTTTTTCATGTGTAAATGTATTGGCTTATATGTGGATTCTATGGCTGATGTATTCATGGTATTTCTGTTATTATTATGCTGGTTATGTACATGTTTTATGACAATAGTTATGTATGACTCTCATCATGTTTTTACTTGTAAATGAATGAACAATATATCTATGACCTAATAGATGATTATGCAGCAAATGATATAAGGGAACACCGCTTCAGAGCGATTCTCAGATAAGTATGAGACCCCTATGCCTAAATATGTTGTATACACCTGTAGATTACATATTTGTGACATGTTTGACGAAATACTTATTATGGCTAGTAGAGGTCTAGTTAAGGGTTTGTTCAAGTGTTTGTATTTGCATCATTGTTTCCTTGTTATCTTTCTGTTCTGAAGGTGTCATTCAATTCTGGGCAATGACCTGGGCTTTGGGCGTGAAAAAGTGGCTCAAATCCCGGGGATGCTGGCACAACACTGAGCAAAATAGTCCTTGGATGCTAGCATGCCTAGTCATTAGAGCGTTTAGAGCCTCCTGGATGTTAGGCCCATAACATGGGAGCGTCCAAGTGTCAAGTGGCCTAAAACCTTAGTGGGACCCAGGGGTTGGTTACCATAAGTGTTGGGATGCTTCTTAGGGGTCTTGTAGCTGATGTGGAAGGTCTATATGATGTGTTTCTGTCGATTCCATTTTCTTAAGGTCACCTAGGAGGTTGAATCCAATTATAGTAGCATCTTGTCACATGTTTACCTCAATTGGCCAGTTACTTGAGTAGATGTGGGAGGAGGGTGTTACAAAAAAAACATAATCAACAAAGCTTATAAAAAAGGAAGTGTTTTCCACTGGCGAAAGTTGAAATAAAAGTTACATTTATTTGCAACTTCAACATTCGATACCTTCCTCGCCATCAAACCCATCTCATATTAGGAAGACACCTCAAATGCTACATACACATATTGAAGGAGCAGAAACATCTTACCACTCATATTGTTGTATGTTTGCACGCAGTGGCTTGGTATTTTTGGATATATCTCGCCATGAAATCTTATGTAAACATGCACACCATTGTGGAAAAAATATGTCCCTCTACTTGAATTAGAAATTCAAACAATCCAAGATGAACAATACACAACTAGTCGAGCAATACATAATGAAATTGAGCTAAGCAATACCAAAAAACATTGTTGTTTTCAATCTTTAAAATGCCATTCTTCTCTTGGGTATTGAAACGTTTGAATTTGTAATGCCCCGTTTGCTCTTCAAATACCATGATCCAAACAATCCAAGCCGAACAATACACAACTAGTCGAGCAATACATAATGAAATTGAGGTAAGAAATACCAAAAAACATTGTTGTTTTCAATCTTTAAAACGCCGTTCTTCTCTTGGGTATTGAAATGTTTGAATTTGTAACGCCCCGTTTGCTCTTCAAATACCATGATCGCCGCGATGTGCACCTCCGATCGTTCACGACAAGAGCTAACGAGCATACCATTGGGCATTAAATGCCCGGCTACATGCGCCCCCAATAGCTGTTTAACACACACGCGCTCGGTAATTTTTTATTTATCTATCACCGCGCGCCTGTGTGTTAAATAGCTATCGGAAGCGCATATAGCCAGACATTTAATGCTCAATGATATGCCCGTTAGCTCTTACAGATCATTCACCGTGACAACTCTTTGCACTTTCTCTTATCACAACCAGGCCTGGAATTTGACGTCCTGTAGGACGTATTTTGTGTTTTAGAACGTATTTGACGGTGGCTGAAAATTTTTCCACGTCAGGTTTGACGTGTCCTATAAAACTGCAACCCGTCGTTTTGACGTCTAGTTTCAGAGTTAACCCGTCAAAAACTATAATACCACTCTGGGCTTGGTACTGATACACAAGACAATTTAATGCTATTTAAATTCTACAACATTTGACTGCCTAGTAGCGAGCGAGTACCTAATAGTAGTAACTCTCTCATCTACCATATGCTAGTATCTAAAAGGAGTAACTCTCTCATCTACCATCTGCAGCTTTGGCCATACTTTTAATCTACAACTACCATTACCATTAGCTACTGGTTTGTACTCAGTGCAGAATTAGAGACAAATGCGGTTTTAAAGTTTGCTTGGACGCCACGCTAAACCTAATCTGATGAAATGTGCAAATTGCAATATTTAACTATTCATCACCCAGGTTCCAAGGACTGAGTGCATTCTCACTATCGTTTTCACGAAAATGTTCACTGTCCAGGTCATTCTCACTGTTGTTTTCACGAAAATGATTGACAGCTGAATTAGTGGCAACCCTCTATCAACAATCTACATGAATTTGAAGTTATCTACCTGATTTCCCAAGAAAATGGAATGGTGGCTTTGTTCCATGATTCATCCATTAGAATGGAGGAAGTACAATTACAGGCAAGGAAGAAATAGACAATGGGCATGTTCATGTGTCATCACTGAGGTAATACACTTTCTTCTTTGCCCTGACCATTACCCCAAGGCTTATTCTTGCAAGTTGTTGCAGTAATCCTTGTCGTTTGATTGGCTTGGACGTTTCTTTCTGGACATGCGGCTCTGGTGCTCCCTGGCAGATTGAAGATCTCCAGTTGAAATTTGAGGAGGCCTGGATGCTCAACAAGGTTAACTTATTAGCAAGAAACCCAACTCGCCATTTCAACTAACTCTGTAAAAAAAAATTCGACAAGTTTTTCAGGTCAGATCATAACACTAAATTATTTTCTGAGTAGAGTTTAATTCGAGTGTTTTCTTATTACATGAAACAACTTTATAATGGTGTATAGATTTTATTACCTCACCATAATCTTGCTTGAGGACCCAGAATCTCGGAAAATGCTTCAGTACTATGAGACAATGTAATACTTTGAGGTAGTGCTGAGTGAAAGATTTATGTCCCGACCCTAGTGAACTCTTCAACGAAATCATGCCCATTTTCTATGAATAGCAGGGATGTATAGGAACACCGCTTAAAACATTTTGGATGGTTTTGAGAGAATAAGTTTCTCTCATCCAATGCTTCTCACGCCTCGTCTATAAAACCGTGGGTGATTTTTTTAAGTCTAGAGTTTGTTAAAAGGTCCACTTTGTTAATTACTTTGTTGTCAACTAATTGAAAAGATCCCTACAATATTGCTGCTTGCCACAAAGTGATCCACACCTCTACAATATTGTTGCTTGCCACAAAGTTATCCACACCTCTTTACGTTGCAGTGATTGTATTTAATATAGTTTTATCTTTTTATATAATGTAATGTTGTGAGCATGAAATCAATATAAAAATTAGATAAACTTGTATTGAGCAAAGGAATGTAAACCATGTAAACTAATAACTTTATTTAATTACAATCACAAAAGTGGATTCTACCTGGTTTTCTTGATATTATATAAGGTAAAATAATAATAGTTTAAGTTTATTTTTGATTTGTTGTAGCCTTTCTAAGAGAGTATCTTAAATGTAAGAACAACCTGCATCGTGAACTCTTTTGACGGATTTCCATGTTCATAATAGTGATTGCATTTATTATTTTGCTTTTCTAGTTGACGCACTCCCAGCCATGAAAAATCTGCCAACTCTTTCATAGGAGGGGATTATAATTGGTTTTTTTTTTATACTGTATTAGCTTTTCTCACATAACAACAACCATTGAATACACATGTTAGCTACTTTAGGGAGGATCCAGTTTCAGTAAATCAATTTTTGTTTTCCATTCAACTACATATTTTTTTCAAATTTAGAAAACCTTTGTAAAATCGTTCAATATGAAATGACTGGAAAGGAATTTTTCATCAGCTTTCGAGCCGAAGAAAATTCTGCCAACCTTTCCAAATCATTATTATACTCCAGTAAAGGTATAACAAGGAATGGAATGGATGGCAATGAAAATATAATCAATGGCCTGCTTAGTAGACTGTCACTGTTAACTTTGTGAGAATCTCAATGAACATAATGATTCCAATAAGAACTTTCTAACCTAATAGATGTTTGTCTTATTAGAGAAATAGTAGGTTTAGAATCCTTAATGCGAAAACTTTGAAATGAATATATTGAAATAGACTCTAAGAATATTATATATTCATAGTTTAAATATTAGATTGCAGTGATAATTACATCTTTCAATGAAAAAATTTGTGATATTGCTTAATCGAGTTTGGAAAATAAATAAATAAAAATTTCATTCATTTTAAAACTATCAATTATTTAAATTTTAATAAAAAATTATAAGAAATATAAAAGAAATTTCAAATATTTATTTCGTTTCTTTTAATTTAAAGAGATTAATTTTATCTATTTTAATTAATAATATAATTTTTAATAAAAATATAATGTTTTATTAAAATGGGAGCAGGTTAAGAATTTCATTGGGAGAGCCGTAAAAAAGGTTGTAAAAAAGGTTATTCCCATATTCAACTCTTCATTTGTCCAACAATGAACTAAGATAATTGTCGCTGTGCATAGAAATTTTTCCCTTTTGGATACGATAAAAAAAATTTTGTTGCTAGAATTTGGTTATATGAGAAAGTGTAGAGTAAGTTATAATCTCTATTAGGGTGTGAATGCTTTCATGTAGTATGAGATAAATGAGTGTTTTATTCCTAAGTTGTTATATTTATTTTTTTTTGTAAAAGAGGAGTTGTTATTTTGACTATCTCAATTTTACAGAGTGTTGGTTGTTGAACTTTAATTCATTCCACTTTAAATTTTGCACCCATCTTTTAGATTTTTTTTCCTCATATATTATACCTTTTCAATTATGAACTATCAAAATGCACAATTTCCCAATAATTGCTATCTAGCATGTAGAATTTGGCAAGGACTTTGTTAAGATGGGAGAATATGGGAATCTTCTTGTGTCACATAAATGTAATTTTAAGATGGAGTCTGATGGCCATCTTTTCCCAAAGAGAATACCAAAGTGTACTAAGTTCTACATGGTGGATAGGGATTAGCTTCCCATCCTTGATCGAATTATTAAGCATCAACGAAATCATAATCCTCTCATTTTGAGTAAAATATAAATCCAATATTATGGTGATGAATAATATCTCGAAACAGGAAAAAAACAATGCACAATTTTGAAAGGAGATTAATGAAAGTTTAGATGTAAAAGTAGTTGAAAAAAAGCTTGTAGATTAAGGGAGGTTGACATTCATAAATTTGAGTAGAACGTAAAACGAAGGGCATGAAAAATGTAAAAACGTCAACAAATTTTCATTTGACAGGCAAAGGGAATTTGAAATTCCAGGCCTGATCACAACCATGAATATTCTACCAACAATCGATCGTGGTCCTTGATTTAAAATATATATATATATATATAATCCCGGAAATTGAACGAACATACACCCTATGAGCGTAGTTGTAGAATTCAATGAAGTGCATAACTCCACGACAGATTGGAATCATAGAAATGTATTCAACACGCACACATGCCAAGTATCCTCGACTGGCTCATGCATTATTAACTGAAAGTGAAATACAGGAGGAGGTTTATGTCCTCAGTGGGGGCGAAAAACGTAATATAGAGGGGTTTTACAATCTGAATAAGTGCAGCAGCCATGGCCGTGGGTTGGAGAAGAAGCATTGGAAATGTGAGGTCATTTATTGCCAACTCCATGGGAGGTTTAAGGGGAGGTAGCAACCTCGCATCTTGGGCAGTAGCAGGCGGTCTGGCTTATTTTCTCTGGATCAAGCCCGAACGGGAAACCCGCAGAGAGCAGGAGGTCGGGCTTACAAATCCTTCTATTTAGGTTCTTCATCGTTATTTTAGCAGTTATTGGGGTTGGAAATAATGTTTTTATGACTATCGAGCTCTTAAATATGGAATATAAAGGGCTATATTCTTGCAGGCTAGGGCCGCTTTGGCCACAAATTCAGATCGGTATGTCGAAAAAAGACGACCCATTCCAGATCCTCAGGTAAGAGAAACAAATCTTTATAGGGCAAAAATTAAAAAGCCTTTGACAAACTTGTTCAAATGTTTAATTTCCTCTGCAATTCACAGGAGACAGGGATAATCTACGGGAAGGGGAAACAATTGGATAAATCAGGGGACTAGGTTGGATTTGCACTGGCGCAAAAACATATTGTAAGTCTAAATAATGATTTGTCTTTTTTCGATTGCACTTAGTAGCGATTTTTCAGACGCAGTACAAGATGTCATGGTTCAATGCCCAATACTTATGGGAATATCTCCAAATCGGCCGAGGGTTTGTCCCTACAATGTTGAAACTTGAAAAGTTTGTATTGGGGTTTTCCATTGGCGCTTATGTATAGGCCTGCTTAAAGGCAGAATTCTGCTCCATTTCATTTTAAATAAAATTGTCAGTTATTTTTGGTTGCTATAATTTTTCTGAAATTTTCGTGAAACTTTCTTGAATTACAAATATTTTTCGGCCAATGGCTCGTAAAACTTAAGGGTACTTGTAAGTTCATATTTTAATTGAACTGTCTGGGCTTAGTTGCTCAGAGTTTATTGTTAATTTAGGGTAGGTTCTATGCTTAGAGCAGTTTACTTCAAATCTTCTTATTAGCCACTAATTTAGCAATCACATAAACATAAAGTAAAGTGCAGATAGAACATTAATAGATCGACAGAAAACAAGCCAAGACAAGAGACATATGCGGCGGCTAATCATGGACAAACCCCAATGCGGGGAAACCCTTTGATCAATTCTTCTTTAATCTTCAATAGTTCAGCAGAGAGAGAAATAGTATAATAGTTCAGATCTATAATTTTTATGACAACAATAAAATATGCCCTTACCAGCTTTTGCAAAGTGGATCAATTGATTCACAAATAGTCTAGAATCAATCTTGTTCAACCCAACCTTCAATAGAGATGAAGGACAACCTGAAACAGTCGAGAGAAAAAGGTCAAATCTGGTCAACGTCTGGGCAGCCCTGCGATCAGCCCTAACTAGATTTGCGGCTGGTCACTTTGTGGTCAGATCAGCCCTCCAAACAGCATATCTGATTTGCAGCTTGCTTGAGGGAGACTCCCCACACAAGGCCGCAGTCAAAGTAGGCTTCTCACTGGTCAACGCTGTACCTGTTTGCTGGTTGCACCCTAGGTCAACGCAGAACAGACCTGCGTCCCTTCCTTGCTGCGTCCTTCTCCTTGCTGCATCCTCCTCCTTGTGGCTGCGTCCTCCTTCTTGTGGCTGCGTCCTTCTTCTCCCACTAACTGCTCCTTTGTTAACCCAAACAAGAAAGGAGAGTGAGAGAGAAGAAGAGATGATGAGATGAGGTGCTAAAATGACTCAATCTCTCTTTTATTTGACCTGAAAATATATGATAATATAAATAAACCCAAGAAATAACAAGATTTGAATATAGATAGAAAATTATAAATGCTTCTTTATTGATCAAACCCTTAAGGTAGGGCAACACCATACATTCACTCCTTAAGGAGGGAGAACACTCCACAAGTCATATGCTTGTCCATACAATATTCCTTGACATCTCTCAATGGGGAGTCTCTAACCTTTATATAGACCTCATACATACAATACCATGGGTGCTTACCATGGTTCCCTCAATACTATCTATCTAGTAGAATGGACTTATTACATTATTGTTAACTACTTGTGGTTCCTTACATGATACAGATTAACAACTTTATTTATTACTATGGCCATCACATTATTACATTATTCCCTTGGGTATCTCCCTCTGTACTCCATACTATCCTCCCTAGGTATACTACATTCCACCCCCCTTAAACATGTTTCGTCCCCGAAACATAAGAAGAATACAAATAATAAGATCTACTCGAAAGAGTAGTCCACTAGTACCATGCACGTGCATCTATCCATTCAAGAGAAAGGTAAACCTTTGATTTAGCTGGTGCCTCGCTCGCTTGAGATGGAAGTTGACCCTGGCGGCTCTTTTGTGTTGCTGTGTTGTGGGTGGATCATCGCCCCTCTCTATCTGTCATGCGGGGGTTGTTTTCCTTATTGCTGATTCGTTGTCATCTTGTTGGTTGTTTTCTTTCGGGGTGATGTGGTTGGTGATATGATGAAGTTTTAACCAACGGTGTATTTTTCTTTAATTCACCACCTAATGGAGCCTGATTGGTATCTGGTACATGTTGTGGCGTTTGTTGTTGTTGCTTATCTTCCAATATTACTTCAACCACAGATTCCTCATCTGATGTATCCGTACCTGTAACATTTTCTGCTTCAGCCTCCTTGGACTCTACCTGTTTTTCTTGTACCTGGTTTGATGTTTGTGTTTGGTTGTCGACCATCAAGGGCTCATCATCTGATGTGTCAGTCCTTGGAACATCTTCTGCTTCAGCTTCCTTGGACTCTACCTGTTTATTGATGGAAATATTCTGTAATGTAATTTTCTTCTTTTTATACCAGAGCTTCATGAATTTCTTCTGCACATTAATATTGATAGTACCTACAGATTCCATTCAAGGGTATCCAAAACAACATCCACATTAGCTATATCTGAAGCATAAAAATCAGAATGCAATACATACTTGTCCATAGAAATCTTCAAATCTTTATAAACTTGCACCTCCTCATTATTAACTTGTATGTGCCCCATTTGTTTAGCTGGAATTTGCGATCTTTTTGCCAAATTGACATTTATAAGATTTTGCTTGCAACTAGGATTTATAGACACAATGATCTTTTCCTTCTGAATATATCCATGAACTCGTAGTAAGGAGATACCAATAGAAAATAATCCTTTACATGTCTCATTCCCCTGTTTTCTAGTATGAGACCATTTGTCCAAAAGGACTTTTTCAAATTCTTCACTTGACAATTTGAACACCTGAGTGCCAAGTGAGTAATACCATATGGAAGCCTCTTCTTTCAAAGTAAGCCATAGGAAACTTGTCCAATTTTTCGGATGTTTTTTCTTAAGATATTTTATGAATTCTTCAATAGTAGGACCATTATCTTTTCCCGTAAAAATAAGATCTTTGCTAGGTTTTTTGGTTTCCTTTTTTATAGTATGAGACCATTTGTCCAAAAGTAGTTCTTCAATTTCGTCAGCACGACATAACTTCAGAATCTCACTGTCAAGTGATTTCCACCATATAGCAGCCTCATCTTTCAAATAATACCCTATTTTGTTCGTCCAACAGAATGGCCTGTCACACTTCTGATATTGAATAAATTTTTCAATAGTTGACCCATCCTTATTTCCTGAAAACATATTGCTAGAAGCCATGAAGAGGGTTTTGAAAACAAATCATTTACTTGGCGAAAATTTAAAATGGCCACCGCTCGGTCAATAATGCTCAGAATTCCTATTATTACCTGTTTTCAGAAATGGAACAACGATTCTGCATTTTCCCATGTAGTAGAAATCCCGATCTAGGCACTGGAACTTCAGATTCCCGCTGCAACTGTCCCGTCGTTACAAAAATTTCTGAAAAAAGCGTTGATTTTAAATCAGCGATATCTCCCTTCTTCGGACTCTGATTCAATCAATTTTTTTGAAATTGGGTATTTTTCGCAAAGAACCCAGATATGCAATTAGATTTTGCAAATTTTGCACCAGAACGTATAGATCTGATCTGCAAACTTGCCACCCCAAAAAGTGTCTGCAACATAGCTGATTTTTAAATCAGCAATATCTCCCTTATTCGGACTTCGACTCGGCCGATTTTTTTTCCAATTTGGATATTCTTTTGCAAAAAACCCAGATATGCAATTATATTCTATAAATGTTGCCCCATAACGTACATATATGATTTGCAAACTCGCCACCCTGAAAAACATCTGCAACACAGCTGATTTTTAAATCAGCGATATCTCCTTCATTCGGACTTTGATTCGGACGATTTTTTTTTTCAAATTGGATATTTTTTCGCACACAACCCAGATTTGCAATTATATTCTGCAAATTTTGCACCAGAATGTACAGATCTGATCTGCAAAGTCGCCACCCCAAAAAGTTCCTGCAAAAAAAAAAATCCGCTTTGCCCAAGAAAGTGTTTTGATACCACTTGTTATAGATATGATCTGAAAATATATGATAATAGAAATCAACCTAAGAAAGAACAAGATCTGAATATAGATAGAAATGCTTCTATATTGATCAAACCCTTAAGGTAGGGCAATACCATACATTCACTCCTTAAAGAAGGAGAACACTCCACAAGCCATATGCTTTTTCATACAATATTCCTTGACATTTCTCAATGGGGAGTCTCTAGCCTCTACAGAGGCTTTATACATACAATACCATGGGTCATTACCATGATTCCCTCAATACCATCTATCTAATACAATGGACTTATTACATTATTGCTAACTACTTGTGGTCCCTTACATGATATGGATTAACCACTTTATTTATTACTATGGCCCATCCCATTATTACATTATTCCCTTGGGTACCTCCCTCTATACCCAATACTATACCCCCTAGGTATACTACAATGTGTGCCACACACTTAATGTATACCTCCCTCTTGGCCGACCTTGACAATTTGTCAAGTAATTAGAAATAAATTCGTATCTCCATAAATACTCGTCGGAATTGGATGATCTTTAGATTAATCCTACACCTCTCGACGAGAGGAATCTAGGAAAAATATCAGTTGCCATAAATAAGGTGACCCACATGGAGTTTGGCTTTAGTTGCCAATTTTAACAATCCCTTCCAACTAGGGAGAACTCCATCTGCTAATCTGTCTGACTGTCCGTACTATCTCTGCCATCAAATGCACTGCCTTGCACTGCTCTGCTCTGCTGAACTATGAAGAAGAAGAAATGATCGAGGATGTATCATACCATCGTCCACTGACCCGAAGTCAGTCTCAGAGTGTGTCATACCACTTTCACTGATCCCAAATCAATGGAGGTCATCCTAGCATAGGAAGTACGGTAGATACAACGATGCATCCATCGATAGTACTACTAATGGTCCCTAACCCCATTGCTCTATTCATTGATCAGATGAGAGGTACTTCTTATGAGTCCCAGACTACATGGGTAGGATGCCTCGACAGGAAAACTAATCATCCTGTCCCAAAGTCGCCACGGGGTATCACAGGGGAAGGTTGAACCTTTCACCCTAGCGCACCACTAGGGGAGGGTGAGTCACCCTGTGGTCGCATGTAGCTCCAAGAAGTACCCTATGCCCCCCGGAGCTCCCAGAGCTTAATGTATGTATCATACACGACCCTCATAAGAGGGTCTCTCAACGACACCAAGTCGTTGTCGTAAAGTCAAGAATTTGACTTTTCGCAGGGGCTTTGTCAAAATGTCAGCGACCTGCTCATCTGTATCGATATGTTGGAGCCTTACTGCTCATTTGTATCGATATGTTGGAGCCTTATTGCTCCCCGCTGCACCATATCTTGGATATAGTGGTACCTAATATCGATATGCTTGGAGCGATCATGAAATACAGGATTCTCTGATAAACGAATTCCGCTTTGGTTGTCACAAAGGATCACGGTAGTATCCAATGTAAATCCAAACAACTCACTGAAGAGCTTCCGTAACTAGACCGCCTCACAAGAGGCCATACTCGCAGCAATGTACTTTGCCTCAGCGGTGCTCAAAGCCACCGATTTCTGCTTCCTGCTCATCCAGGATATCAAGGCAGATCCCAAAGAGAAACAACACCTGGAAGTGCTCTTTCGGTCCACCACACTGCCTACCCAATCAACATCGGTATATCCATGTAATCTCACATCTCTGGTAGTGTATCTCAACCCATGAGTGATTGTGCCACGAAGGTATTTCAACAGATTCTTGGCATCAATCCAATGTGTGTGGTGAGGCTCAAACATATGTTAACTCAACGTGTTGACTGGAAAGCATATATTCGGACAGGAGTTCACCAAGAACATCAATGCTCCGATGCGTTGACGATACTTGGTAGCATTTTGTAAAACAAGGCCGACAACACTACCACTTAATTTCTTGAAGTCAAGCTCCATCGGGGTAGTCACGGGCTTGCAGTCCACCATACCGAATCTCCCCAATATCTTCACCACATATTTTTCTTGAGATAGGAAAATCTCCCTTGGCTTTTGCCAAACTTCCAGTCCTAGGAAATAGTGCATCAGTCCTAGGTCCTTCATCTCAAACTCAGAAGCCAACTCCCTCTTACATTTGTGAATGAGAGGGTCTGCACCTGTTAGAAAGAGGTCGTCAACGTACAACACCAATATGAGAGGTTTGTCATCTTCAACCTTAAAGTAAAGGTTAGGGTCGGCTTCACTCCTAGTGAATCCCAGCTTCATCAAGTAGCTATCGATCCTCTCATACCATGCTCGGGGTGCTTGCTTCAGCCCATAGAGGGCTTTCTTCAACCTGCACACATGAGATTCCCGATCATGAATCTCAAATCCTTCGGGTTGTTCCACATAGACTTCCTCTTTGATCGAACCATGCAAGAATGCAGTTTTGTCATCCATTTGATGTAGGCTCCATCCTTGCGAAGCAACAAGGGCTATGATGGAGCGGATGGTGGTGTATAGGGCAACAGGTGCAAATATCTCGTCATATTCTATGCCTTCCTTCTAAGAGAAGCCATGAGCGACAAAACGAGCCTTATATTTTTCAGCACTTCCATCAGCTCCATGCTTTATTTTGTAAAGCCATTTTGAAGTGACAACAGCTTTGTCCTGGGGTCTGGGGACCACATCCCAGACATCGTTCTTCATGATGGACTCATATTCCTCAGTCATAGCATCCTTCCATATTTGATGCTTGACAACTTCTGCGAACGATGAAGGCTCATTTTGTATGATCGTGCTCATGATGGTCAAGTATCCCTGATACTTGGCCGGTTTCTTACTTTCATGGAAAGTCCCTCTGGGTGCAATGTGTCTTTTGACGTCATCAAGTGTCCCCTTGAGCTATGAAGGCCTCTTCCTAGAAGAGGAAGGCTCTTGTGGAGGGGGATCAATAGGATCCATAGGTTCTTCCACATCGGGCATCGTCTCATCTTCCTTTTCCTTCGGTTTCCTGGTGTCAGCTTCTTTAGATTCCCTTAGAGTAGGAAGATTGTCAACTTTGCTAAGAGCCATATCTTCGTCAAAGGTGACATCATGGCTAATCTCAACTTCCCTTTGACCAACCACATAGATTCTACAGCCCTTAGTATTTTCACTGTAGCACACGAAGATTCCTTTCTTTCTAGATGCATCCAATTTATTCCTTTTCTGTTTCAACACATGAAAATATACAAGACTTCCAAAAATTCTAAAATGAGATACGTCAGGTTTCTTACCAGTGAACATTTCTTTGGGAGTCTTGGAACCCAATGCTTGATGAGGGCATCGGTTTTGCACATATACGACGGTATTCGCAGCTTCGGCCCATAGAAACTTCGGAAGCCTTTGATCATGGAGCATAGCACGGACAACTTCCACAATCGTACGATTCTTCCTTTCCGCCACACCATTCTGCTCAAGAGTATATGGTGTTGTAGTCTCCCTCTTAATGCCAACCTCTTTGCAAAAGTCATGGAACTCATTGGATTCATACTCAGTCCCATTATCAGTCCTTAAGATCTTGATCTTCTTTTCGGTTTGATTCTCGATCAAGGCTTTGAAGTGGTGAAACCAGGGGAACACTTCATCCTTCTTTTTCAAGAAGTATATCCAAGTCTTGCGAGAATAATCATCTGTAAAAGTGAGGTAATATAAATATCCTCCCAAGGAGTTCACATGCATCATACCGGATATGTCTGAGTCAACCAACTGCAATATATTGGAGGTCTTGCTATGGCTTGAGGGGAATGGTCCCCTTTTGAGCTTTCCTTCGGCACATCCCGGACATACACATTCTTGCTCTTTTTTGAACTCGGGCATCCCTGTCACCATTTGTCTCACATCGGGTAGAGCTTTATAATGAAGGTGAGCAAACCTCCGATGCCATAGTTCGGACTGAAGGGATGTGTCACAAGACATGACACCCAACGGACTCCTCTGACTTGATATAATGAATCAACTCGAAACCCAAGAGTGAAAGCATCTTTAAAATTCTTTTTCCATACACGTACCTTGCCATCGATGAAGGCCACCTTGTAGCCTTTGTTTTCCATTGTCGAAATGGACACCAGGTTCTTTTTGAGATTAGGTACATATAGGACTTCTTGCAAATGAATTGTATTACTCTGATTTAATTGAAGAGTGACATTCCCTACGCCTTTCACGGGATATTTGGAGTTGTCCCCAAGAACAATTCCAGGTTGGTCTCCTTTTCTATCAGATTAGAGAGAGCTTCTTTGTAACCAGTGAAGTGCCTTGAGGCACCACTATCAATAAGCCAATTTCCCAGCGAGTCCGGGGGAGTAGTAGTAGAGAGGGCCGCTAGTAGATAATATTCATCTTGCTTATTGTTAACAATGTTAGATTCATACCTAGAGTTTCTTGCCTTCTTGGAGGGTTGACCACTTCCTTGATTTCCGGCATTCCTTTTGCCATTGAACCTGCCATTCCTTTGATTGCCTCGGGAGTGATTTTGATCATCGTCATGATGTGAGTTCTTTTTATTAAGGCACTCCCTTGCATAGTGGCCCATTTTGTTGCAATTGTAACATCTTCCTTTTCTTCCACCCTTCAGTCCGGTCTTTCCTTTAGGCTTAGCCCCGGAATTGTTTCTCCTTTTAGCATGAGGGGAGAATGCAGCGGGATTGCCTCTAAGTGCAGGCATTTCCTGCTCTTCCATCCTAGTTTCTTCTTTAATGCATCTTTCCATTAGTTCCTCAAATCTTGGGATTACATTATTGTTGAGAAGAGTGGTTCTGAATATATACCATTTAGATGGGAGCCCTCCGAGAGTTGTGATGGTCATTTCCCTATCAGGAACGACTTCCCCAATTGATAGGAGATCATTCTTGATCTTGGTGATCCTTAAGAAGTATGCTTGCATACTCTCATCTTTGCCCTTCTTAATTTCCTTCAGCGTATTTCTAAGGAACAAAACTTGATTTGCATCATTAACTTTAAATAAGCTTACTAGTCTATCGTAGATTTCCTTGGAGGTGGTCAGCTTGGAAACATAGGCCACCAGGTGTTTGTCGATAGAGTCCCGGATGATCTTCTTTGCTTTGACTTCTCCCCTGGTCCACTTGTTCCTAGCAGCAACAGATGCATTTGATGGAGGCTCAACGATTCTGCCTCTCACATGGTCCAACACTTCCTGCTCTTCTAATGTTAGATCGAGAGACATCTTCCATCCGTGATAGTCAGACTTCTCACGGAGCTTGTCTTCAGCGGGGAAGTGTGATGAGGACCCCATGAAGTCTTTGAGATTGCTTCAACAACCTTTGGTGATTGCTCTTGCTCTTGCTCTTGCTTGGGCTTTGTCTTCACCTCAGCTCTAATACCATGTTAATTTATGGTATGTTCTATGCTTGGAGCAGTTTACTTCAAATCTTCTTATTAGCCACTGATTTAGCAATCACATGTAAAGTGCAGATAGAACATTAATAGATTGACAGAAAACAAGCCAAGACAAGAGACACCAGATGTGGCGGCTAGCCAGGGACAAACCCCAATGCGGGGAAACCCTTTGATCAATTCTTCTTTAATCTTCAATAGTTCAGGAGAGAGAGAAATAGTACAATAGTTCAGATCTGTAATTTTTATGACAACAATAAAAGATGTCCTAACCAGCACTTGCAAAGTGGATCAGATGAGTCACAAATAGTCTAGAATCAACCTTATTCAACCCAGCCTTCAACAGAGATGAAGGACAGCCCGAAACAGTCCAGAGAAAAAGGTCAAATCTGGTCAACGTCTAGGCAGCCCTGCGGTCAGCCCTAACCAGATTTGCACTGGTCACTTTGTGGTCAAATCAGCCCTCCAAACAGCAGATCTGATTTGCGGCTTGCTTGAGGGAGACTCCCCACACAAGGCCGCAGTCAAAGGAGGCTTCTCGCTGGTCAACGCTGTCCCTGTTTGCTGGCTGCACCCTAGGTCAATGCAGAACAGACCTGCGTCCCTTCCTTGCTGCATCCTTCTCCTTGCTGCGTCCTCCTCCTTGTGGCTGCGTCCTTCTTCTCCCACTAGCTGCTCCTTTGTTAACCCAAACAAGAAAGGAGAGTGAGAGAGAAGAAGAGATGATGAGATGAGATGCTAAAATGACTCAACCTCTCTTCTATTTATATGAAACGCTGGGCATGTGTGCCACACACTTAGCTATTGGCCGATCTTGACAATTTGTCAATTAATTAGAAATAAATTCATCTCCATGAATACTCGTCGGAATCGGATGATCTTTAGATCAATCCTACACCTCTCGATGAGAGGAATCTAGGAAAAATATCAGCTGCCATAAATAAGGTGACCCATATGGAATTTGGCCCTAGTTGCCAATTTTAACATTTATCTTATCTGGGATATGGCGATTAGGGAATAGGTGGTGGCTCAGGTTTGAACCGTGACTGGTTCAACCCAATAGAGACAGCCTATACATTCAGGATAATTTTAGGAATAATGATGTTATTGGAAAATTCTTCAGAAACTCCATGCCTGGTTAATTTCAAGCTCGATTCATGTTTGTATGTCTTTTTTCATTCGTTATTTCTATTATGATTGGTTGGATGTTCATATCAGCAATGAAATCTTTCCAATTTTAGGTCAAGGGGATGATTCTATGGACAACTTCTGGAGTGAAGCTGTGTGGTATTATGTTTACATCTCTGTGTTTCTTTATACATTAGAGACAACTTTTAAGGTGAAAAGAGGTTGACATGTAAGATGGTTATTTTAGTTGGCTTCTCAACAGCAATGTAATTCCAGAAAGCTGCCTCGCGTTATATGTGTATAGATGATGTACAATTGGATGTTGTGCCACAACTTTGAAACTGCCTTTCAAAGATTATTTTTTCTGTTCATAATCTGTTCAGGCCCACACATTTCCTGTGCGTGATCGAAGGAAAAATTGTGTACTGCAACCTTGGAACTACTTCTTCAGGATAATTTTTTGTGTTGTTCATGATCAGTACAGGTTCACACATTTTCTATGTTGGATTGACAGAAAACTAGTGTTTTAAACTAATTATAATTTGTGAATATGAGCGTATCCTACAAATTTGGAATTGTGTTTTTAAATATTGTTTCTGATGTGCCCAAGATTATTAGAAGTCCAGATATTGCACTTCTTGATTTCAGAATCTGGATCATCTTCTATTTAATGAGAAGATGTGATCTCGATTATAATGCATTTAGTCTTCATGTCAGCCATAAGGTGCTACATATATGTTCTTTACAACAGTTTATACACGAAAGTGCTTCGCTTTTGTTCATACACAAAAAAATGCTTCTATCTTTTATTTGACATTTTTTTATTATTTAAGAAAATGTTCATTATATTAACCAGTTGTCACCAATGTAGCTAGGAATTTGGCTAGCTCTGTGCCAGCAGGTGCCTTGTTTTAATTCTCTTGGGTTAGGCGCACTAGTCTACACCAATGGGGCTACCAAAGATGCGATCCACTAATGGGGGGGAATCATTCCTTGGGTTTCCTGCATGGTTTTCCTTGGAAAAAAGAAAGTGCATAGTACAACAGGAAATCACCCGAGTGGATAATTAGATCATTTTACATCCCAATATTGTGGGGTTAAATGCAGGGATCTGTTTGAGTTCTTGCTTGCATTTTAGGTTTAGACATTGATTGTTTATTTGATTTGGTGGTACCTATATTTTAAGATTTTCTGTGACTTATGCTGGAGCAGGCTTAATGCTGACTGTGTGTAGCTGTTTTGCAGTTAGTCAGAACTTTCTGTAAATCCACATGCAGCTTTTGTAGCATATTTTTAAAAAGAGTAGCTACATACAAAATCTAATTTTTTCGTAGAGATAATACTTTAATTATTGTTTATAAGAAGTGGATGTCTTAATTATTAAGTTTAAAGAGAATCTCTGTAAAGATGGATTATTGTTGCCCTGATTTCAATGTGAGGAAAGAAAGTTGGTTTATCTGCTATATACTGAAGTCAGATATTCGTGTGCATAATATAGATGAACACCTTTGTTGATACAAGGATGATGATGCTTTTTGCAAATGTACACCTCTGCTGCATAACAGATTATAGCCTCAAACGATGAGTACTGGCCAATGCTAGTGAATCAAGAATGGACAGTATCTGATATGATTAAGTCTTAGCATGGAAATTGTTTGTTTGCAGACATATAAACACATACTCCCCTGCAAGGGAAAAGAAGAAACGTAGACTGTAATAAACCAATTGTGTATTAGTAATTATTATTATTATCATTTACATTATATTAATATATGTGCTTGACTATATGAATCGTGACACATCTCTGTATAAAATGGCAGTCCATGTGACAAGATTCACTCAACAATATTGAAGTTTATTTATTATTGAGTATACCTTGTCAAAGATGATTGATTGGATGGAAATGATCTCGTTGCAAGTGGCATTTGAGCTGATACCTTCTTTGTCTTGCTCCTGCGGTAGAATTTGCTCCTCTCTCTGTCATTCATCATGGCCATAAATTGTTCCCCCACTTTATCCCATCTCCTTTTCCAATGTTCTTGTATTCTTTTTCTTTGAGTAAACAAACAAAAGGGTCTTCCTCCATTTCTGCCAGTTGGTTAGTTTCTGATCATTACAGTTCACTATTCTTCTTCAATCGTTGTGGGTTGCCAACTTCAATTATCTTCCAGAACAAATAAAACATGAAGATTCTTGTTGAATGGGCTAGATGGCACAATTGTCAACCATGATCTATCTAAGAAATTGGACAAGTTCTCCAGTCGCCGTGAGGGTTGCCTTTTGAGCCAAAGTCACTAACAACCCTTGAAGAAAGGACATGATATTCAACAAAATGAAAGTTCAAGTAGTAATAACATCCAAAATGGTAAGCATAGGACCAACTTATGTGGGATCAAGTAAATCACATTAAATGGCAGAAATCAACAGAACAAAGCTTACTCACAAAGCCAACTCCGCTTGACACATCCCAATAAAATCACGACGGCTGGTCATATTAAACCCCAAAGAAGTTCCTCACAAAGAACCATGAGATCAACCACATACAGTGACTAAGATAGTTCATCATTTGAGTATGTACAATTTGCATCCAATGTCTCAAATCAGTGTCAAGCACATAATTGAAATATAACTCCATACAACTAAAAAAACTGTCATCTGAGCGAGAGGATAATTGTGCTCAACACCTAGCACCTCACTGCGATGAGAGGCGCATTTTACAGCTCAATATGACGCCGATGTGTAAGTATGTCATGTCCTCAAAAAATAATAAAAATAATGTTGGCTAATGTTGACATTCGCTTGAATCTTAAATTATATTTAACTTGAATTTTTGGATTATATATAACTTTTTAATCTTATTAATGGACTAGGATTAATTATTAAAATAAAAATGTATCATTATATATAATTTGAATGGATAATAAATTATTCCATATGTTTAATAGCTCTTTAACATAGACGTATATGTGAATTTGAATGATCATAAATTTATCTTTGACAATTTTTTTTACCACATTAAAGTTCCAAATTAGGTAAAATTTTAAACATCTTTACTCTTTGCTAAAGCCAATACCATTTATTAAATCAAAGGAAAAAATGTTATTCAACACAAAAAATAAAAAATTCTGCTCCAAAATCTTTTAATATTTCTTTTAATTAAATATTTGTAAAATAATTTTTAAAAGGAAACTATATATATTAATTTGATGTAGTTTTATTATAAATTTTGCTATCATGGTATTTAAATTTTTTTATTAAACCTAATATTAATATTAATATTAAGTATAATATTAATATTAATATTCCTCGATGGCGTGCGAAGTCAGCAACACGTGGTTGCGTCACCACATACTAAATCCAAATGTTTGAGGTGGGGGGTATGGGCCTCCCGGTCCTTTCAGGCATTAATAGCCATGGGGAGTGGTACAATGGAGCGGGTGGTTAAGCGTGTGACAAACATTCTTGAGAATGTTGTCGAGGGTGGCGGGGTGAAATACGACGGAGCAATGGCGATCCCGGGTATTTGCATCTGTGTTTGCATTCATGTCTGGAGGAAGGTGACAGGCTGGTGGTCGGAAAGGCATGGCGAGCTGGTAAACTTGGTTTTTGTGGGCAGAGAGCTCTGGCGGTGTGTTGGGGAGGGTGCCAGGCACAGGGAAGAGGGAGGCTTCCATTGTGTTCTCTGGTGTGTTCGGCGTATTCGGGTATGGAGAGTCCCTGCTTCAACTCCAGTGGTTAATTGGTAGTGTAGCAGTGGGATAGGGTGGTGGCGGTCGTTGGACTGACCTTTGTTCTTTGCGCAGCGACAACCGACCTGCCCTTAGGTGTCCCTGTTCATCCGTAGCAGAAAACCAGGAGGGCCTGCTACTGAGTTTGGTTTGTCGAATTCTGCGGGTGGAAGCTCTTCAAATTTATGTTCCAATTTGGTAATAATCTGCTTAACTCCGAAGGACGCCATTTTCCTGGAGAAAGCTCGAAAGACGGTGACATTTGGTGGATTGTGTTCTGGGTAATTTTCGTTTGGTGCGAGTGCGGGCCAATGGGGTTCAATTTGGAGCTGGAAGCTTTGTGCAATTCCTCGTCTGGGTCGGCTGCCATGAAGACCTCGTTGCGGAAGGCTTCCTCCTCTGGTCCTCTTGCTACTAAGGAATCGCCTGCCCAAGCGTTGGTTTCGGCTCCGCCTCGCCGTGGTGGCAAATCGGTTGGGAGCTTGCAGTGAGGTGCTGGCGGGTCATGAGGTGGTAGAGGTGGAGGATAGCTGGGGGTCTGCCGAGGGGAGGCGTTAGGAGAGGTGGCAAACATGGGATGAGTCGGGGGGACGTAGAGAACAGTCGCGGACATAGGAGCAGGGTTGGTGGATGTCAAGGTGGAGTGAAAAGTGGCCTGGGAGCGTCTGAAGCTCAAGAAGGGCAAGTCCACCACCAGTGTTATGGGGAAAGCTGCCGAGACCTCATTGTTAATCTAATGAATTGAATGGATGCTGCTGAATGCATCCAGAGAGAAGAACATGTGCTGCAGATGGCAACCTTGGAGCGACTTCACTACTTCTAGAGTCAACTCAGGGAGCGTGTAGTTGTGGTGTGGAGAGGCCATAATCTATTCTCAAAGAAAGTTGAAAAGATGGAGACCTAGATGGCGCACTTCGAAGGGCACATCCAGTGCGATTTTTGCCCTCCACCGCCTCCAGGAATTTTCCTGGACAACCCTGCATCCATTACTTCTGGTGACTACTATGCTTTTTGGAGTATTTTTTGTTTTCGCTGTGTTCTGGTGCCTATGGCCTAATCAGATCTGGTTTTTGCCTTTAGAGGCCCTTTTGTATTTTTGTCATATGATGAACTTTTTGGTCAACAAACTTGGTCGGGGTGAGACCACCTGTTTTGACGACATTTTTATGTACTCATTTATCTGAAATTAATAGAAAATTGACTTTAAAAAACATTAATATTAATATTAATATATTATAATATTAATATTATTAAATTTTAAAAACTTTGGATTAATATAATATTAAATTTAATATAATATTCAATTTGTTATACTATAATATATTAATATATCATGATATATAATTAACTCTAGATATATATGGAGGGAAGAACAAAGGCATAGAGTGATAGAGGTGGAGAGATAGAGGGAGTGACAAGGGAGAGATGGAGATAAAATGGAGAGGGGAGAGGAGGAATGAAGAGAGAGAGAAAGAGAGGAGTGAGAGAGGGAGAGAAGGGTAAGAGAGAGAGGGAGACACAAAGATGGAGGGGGGAGAGAGGAGGAGAGAGGGAGGGAGATAGTGACAAGGTTGGAGGGTAGAGAGGGATATATGGGGGGAGAGAGGAGGTAGGAGAGAAAGGGAGAGATGGGAGAGGACCAGAGAGAGGATTTGAGAGGAAGGGATAGAGAGATGAAATTGGAGGAGGGAGTGAAGAAGAAAAACAGAGAGAGAGAGAGAAGGGGGAGATGGAGAGAGTGTGTGTATGTTTTGGGGTGAGATAGAAAGACAAACGAGGAGAGATGGAAGGGGAGAGAGAGAGAGAGAGAGCTGAAGAGAGAGAGGATGTGAGAGAGAAGGAGAGAGGGAGGTGGAAAGAGAGGGAGGTGGAAAGAGAGGGAGGTTAGAAGAATGATATAGAGAGAAAAAGGTGGAGAGAGAAAGAGAGGGAGTGATAAGGGAGATAGAGAGAGAGGGAGAGAGGAGATTAAGAGGGAAGATAGATAAAAGGGGAAGAGAGGGAGAGAAGGTGAAGAAAGAGGGGGGGGAGAGATATATAGATATGGATAAAGAGTGTGTATGTTTTGGGGGGATATAGAGAGACAAAGGAGAGGCAGAGGGAGATAGAGATATAGATGGGAGGGAAAGAAAGGGAAGAAGAGAGATAGAGAGAGGGATAAAGGGAGGGAGAGATATATAAATATGGAGAGAGAGAGCGTGTGTGTTTGAGATAGAGAGACAAAGGAGAGATGGAGGGAGATATAGATAGATGGAGGGGGGAGAGAGGGAAAAAGATTTCTTGCACTAGATGTATTGATTTCAGTGTAGATGATGATTTCAAATTCTATTTCATTGCTTTCTCTAGATGCATTGATTTTAGTGTAGATGATGATTTCAAATCCTATTTGATTGCTTGCATTAGATGCATTGATTTTCAGTGTAGATGTTGTTTTCTAATCCTATTTGATTGCTTGCTCTAGATGCATTGATTTAAGTGTATATGGTGTTTTCTAATCCTATTTCATTGCTTGCACTAGATGCATTGATTTCAACGTAGATGTTGATTTCTAATTATATTTGTTTGCTTGCATTAAGTGCATGGATTCTAGTGTGGATGTTGATTTCTATGCTTATTTGATTGCTTGCATTAGATGCATTGATTTCAGCGTAGATGTTGTTTTCTAATCCTATTTGATTGCTTGTATTAGATGTTAATCTTGAGGCTATAAATTATTAAAAATATTTTTCAAGATTAAATGAAGGGGAAGAGGGAAGAAGATTTCTTGCACGAGATGCATTTATTTCAGTGGAGATGGTGATTCCTAATCCTATTTGATTGCTTGCAATAAATGGATTAGATGTTGTTAATTTTGACGCTGTATTTTTTTTTTTTTGGTAAATATCAAGATTAGATAGAGTGTCGGGGGGGGGGGGGGGGGGGGGGAAGAGAAGATTTCTTGCACTAAATGCATTTATTGTAGTGTAGATGGCGATTCCTAATCCTATTTGATTGCTTACACTAGATGTAATGATTTTAGTGTAGATGTTGATTTCTAATTATATTTGATTACTTGCATTAGATGTATTGATTTCAATGTAGGTGTTGATTTATAATCTTATTTGATCGCTTGCACGAGATGCATTGATTTCGGTGTAGATGTTGATATCTAATCTCATTTGATTTCTTGCATTAGATGCATTGATTTCAGTGTAGATGTTGTTTTCTAATCATATTTGGTTGCATGCATTAGATGTTAATCTTGAGTCTATAGATTATTAAAAAAGTATATATTTTCAAGATATATTTAGTAATAAATACCTAGAGCGACACTATTAAAAATTAATTCGCTGTCAAAAGTTGTGATACCTAGAATTAAAGTGAAATAGATGTGCATAATCAATCCTCCTGCAAAGTGCAAATGAATCCTTGACAAGATCATCTCCCTTCTTCATCGTCAACTAATTATTATTAAACAATTACATATATTCAAAATTATTAATAGATACTTACGTACAACAATGTATTCAAAATATTTATAAGAGAAAAATATATATTTATAAAATTTCAAAGCACATCAAAATATTCTTGAAAGAGATGTGATAATTGTTTGGATTTAAATATTCTATTAATATGGCCACTCATTAAAAAAATTCAAAAATACATTATTCCTTGACTTTGTAAAATAAATTAGATAAAAAAAATCATCAAAATATTTATGAACGAAATAAATTATTTCAACATTAGCAAAGAAACAAATTATTTCAAGAGTACCCGGATGCGGGTGGTATCAAGTCATATTAATGACAAGCCGCATAACACAGGCAGCTGGCCTGGCAGACGGCAGGTGGAACGTTTGCAGGGTACGCGTAGCAGGTGGGCAACAGGGCTTAAGTGTAAGTGAATTCAATTCTATGCAGTCTCGAATGTTGGTTCTGCAGTCCGGCGTTAATGCAGGCATGCGTGATCGGCAGAGAATTTGGTATATTGGCATGGATCGGTTCATCACACCTGTTTCAGTCATTGGAGCGATTCATAGCGCAGCAGAGCTGCCTCAGAACCTCTGTCTAGTGTTCCGAATTTGGCTGTTAGCGTGGCTCTGTAAATTCCTCGAAGCTGTTTGCGTTCCTCAGGTAATAGATCTACTCTGTTTCAATCTCTCTGCTCGTCAATTTGTGCTTCTGAGGATGCCTCGACGCCGCGGTGTTCCTCGCAGAGGCAGTCATACAGGGAATAGAGGCCAACCTTCTCGCCCTGTTCCTCAGAATGTCATCCCTATTGCCTCTACTTCCCCCTCTTCTCCGCCTCTGGAACAAGCCAGGCCCATTCCGAATAGTTCATTCCAAACCGCCAGATTCACTTTCCAAAGCCGGCTTAATAGGCCTGTTTTGACAGCAAGCCTTACTATCGTTCTCGCGGAGGAAGACAGTAACCAGGTTAGTTCGGCTACAACTACCCCCTCTCAATCTCAGGGAGACAGTGTGCTTCTCGGGGACCTGACAGGGATGGTGTTCCAGGCAGATAACCAGCAAGAAGGTGGCCATGTCTCGGAGGTGCCACAACAACCCGTGGATCCGGCTCAAAGTGATATTGTGCCTTGCGGCCCGACTCAGTGGGCAGGCGGTGTTTTAAATTTGGTGACCACTCCTGATGGTGGCGAACCTGTTTATGACGACAGTGGGTTTGTGACCTGGGTTGCTTCTGCCAGATTCATCAAAGCATGTAGATTAGAACTGTTTCCTCTCTGCCGGGTGGTCTAAGTAATTTTGGGTATGTGTCGTTAATTCTGAGGATAGATGTCTCTGTCTGGTCCATACTCTGGCTACGGAGAGGGGCCAATGTCATTCCAGTCTCTGTTTTCTGTTATAGAAATGGTTATGTTAGTTGCTTCTCAATTTTTGTGGTCAATGTAGGGCATGATGAACTCAGTCTGGGTAATCTTTTTAAGTATGTCAGTGCCCGAACCAAGAATTTTGTAGTATGTTTTGTAAATTCGGCATTAAGCCTGAACTGTAAGGTCTCTGAGTTTTTGGTAGAGGAATGGCCGCGGCCTCCTCAGAGGTTCTAACCTCTTTGTATATATTTTTATTTTTCTTTAATAGAATTAGCATTTACGGAGAAAAAAAAAACAAATTATTTCAAGAGTAATTTCGATGCAGTGAATTATTAAAACTACTCATTAAGATATATGTAGTAATACCTAGAGGGACACTATTAAGAATTAATTAGTTGTCAGAAATTGTGATACCTAAAATTAAATGAAATAGATGTGGTATCAATCCTCCTGCAAACTATTGAAAAGATTGTCTCTTTTCATCACTAACTAATTTCTAATAGACAATTACATACATATATAAAAATATAACACAACAATTGTAACATTCACAAGCACTACCATCCAAATCCAAACATGTAAACACAAAAACCACTCAAAACATCCAAACACAAATGTACAAACCATTCAAGGCAAGCAACACAAACTAAATTAAAGAAGATAATGATATGGTCATGCCAATCAAAGAAAACATAATGTGAATTTTGAAGTTAATCTCAAATATATACATAATAATGATAATCTAAAAATGTAATATTATTGTCCTCAATTGGAACCAGCTTAGATCCATATAACACTGGATTTATCATGCGTTAAGAGGGATCAAATTCCTCGAGGTGCAAACCTTTCCTTACATTCTACAGTGCAAAAAGAAGGTTTGCACCTCGAAGGATTTGATCCCTCTTGGCGCATGATAGATCCGGTGTTAGATGGATCTAAGTTGGTTATATTGCAGTATAAATAGTTTTTGATAATGTCCTTGCCCACTTACGGGAAAATGATGTAAATTTGATCATCTATTTACTTCTGAGTGATTGCATCAATGAACTAAGCATTATTATGTCTTGCAAATACATATCCATAAGAGGACACAAGTAGTAACGTTGTGAGGGTGGGTACCTTGTCAATGCACAACAACTTCCCTTTGGGTATTATCATCTCAAAAACATTTGAGCTCATATTGTTCCAACATTATTATCAACCAAAAAATATCAACTAAATTAGTTGTTATGGTGGTAATTCTTCTCATCGTTCTTAGATAATAAAGATGTTTGGCCTTTATAAACGTTGAATTGCTTTCTGCATAATGTTGTGAACAAAAATGAATTTGTCATATAAAGTTCCGGTTGGGCCCTTCTGGGAGGTCAAGGGTGGAAATAATTCTTATCCAAAGTCATCTTCCACACCCAAGATGTGAGATTTCTTAATGCATGGGTTTGTAAGATGTTACATATTAAAGGGTATATTCATGCTTTGGAAGGTAACGATATGTGCTGGGCCCTTCTCGGAGGTCAAGGGTGGAAATAATTCTTATCCAAAGTCATCTTCCACACCCAAGATGTGAGATTTCTTAATGCATGGGTTTGTAAGATGTTACATATTAAAGGATATATTCATGCTTTGGAAGGTAACGATATGTGCCATGACAATGTCGATGAATCTTGTGGGACTCGTATGTTAGGAAGGCCTTTTTTTTTTTTAAAGTTTTGTGACAATGTTGAGGTATTGTGAATGTATTTCGGACAAAGCAATAAAATTTGATATCAATGGTAGTGAAGACTAGTAGTATAGATTATTTTAACCGTGGATCTAGCAATAGTCGAGAGAGATCAAATTATTTGAGGTGCGAACACTTTTTATAGTGCAAAAATCAAAAGAATTGCACCTCCAAAGATTGCATCCCTTTAGGGACTTGATAGATGATGCGCTCTCTCTCTCTCTCTCTATATATATATATATATATATATATATATATTTTGAATGCATAAATAGATTTAACCTTTGGAAATCCCTTGAAGACATGGAATACAATAGCTTAAACATGAAATTCCAACAAATATTTGCCTCACTCAAAATTAACCCTTAATAAAATAGTCAAAATGTAAAATAATGATACTTGAAATGCTATAACAACAAGAATTTAATTTTTCAACTACTTTATAAATATAGAAATTTTATTGTTATTATTTTAAACAATATATAATATGTAAATTGCTTACATTAAAATAATTTAGTTAACATGAGCATTGGGTTATTTTATTTATGGATTGCATTATTCATGTTATTTTTTAGTTCTTTCTATTAATATACTTTAAAATACGTTTCAATATTACTTAATTTTATATATTAAAATATTTCATTTGTGATGCACATTACATTTTTTTTATATCATTATGTTTTTCTAAAGTTAATATTAAAATAAATTACTTCACATGGATATTTAGATAGTTTATGTATGTATCCAATTGAAATATGAAAATATAAATAACATCAACTACTTTTTATAATGGTTTTAAGTAAAACTAACCAAATATATATATATATATATATATATATATATATATATATATATATTTTATTTTTATCTTAAAATGGACGTGTCAACTCCACGTTGAGTACGAACGAAATTACACATCACCCTACACTGGGTTGTAAAATGAGCTTCTCAGCTCAATGATCCATTGCTTACTTTTCCAAGTTAGTATTTGAAGGGGATATGTAGACTTTAGATGTCTCCGTTGCACATGTCTATTGAATTTAACAGAGAGAAGATGTGTGTACACCATGCTAATCTCATGTTGATTAAGTGCTACCATTGAGTGTTGGGAATGATATTAATTGATGCCTCAAAATCCATGGCAATGGTTGTTTTTCATAAGCAAAATAGGTGACCTTATTGACTATATTGCAAAATCAAATTCTATATTTCAAAGTCTGTGCCTATTTAAGACAAGCGGGTGACAACAAACTTGTTAATGAAGAGATATTGTAATGTACTTAGGGATGAGAATATGAGGTACCTAGGGAGACATCAAAGGGGAATAATTGATTTAATGTGGCCATAAATGAGCCCACTTAATAGCTTGTAAGTAATAAATGTCTCACTAGGTAGTTAAATGGAAGAATATAATAATGTGTAGTCATCATAGACTCTAGGGAATACTTATGAGAAAGTATATATACACACGAGTATCATTCATTGGATATGTTGAGTATTGTATTGTGGCAAGCATGACTTGTGGAATATTCTTTCATAAGGAGTATTTGACAATGTTGATCCACTTTAAGGGTATATCTCTATATGAAGTATTTAAATATTTTTTGACTGTTATTATACATTTTATGTGTGATTGCAATTTTAAATCTTACGTATATTACAAGTGGTATCATAACACTTTTTAGGCACAATTGAGATTTTTATTTTTATTTTTATTTTTTTTTCTCAGTTGTTTTTTAACTAGTTTTTGGGCATTTTTATAGAGAAATTTCAGAAACTAATTATAGATCTGTATTCTCGTCGCAAAAATAGACGATTAAAAAAAATCGCTTGAATTGGAGTTCAAATGAAAGAGATATTGTAGTTTGAAATTTTCTATTTTTTAGGGCAATTTGGTGATGGCCATAGGTATTGTAGAGCAAATATCTTTTGATAGAGTGCCTGGATTAGAATAGGGCCAATGACATTTGATACATTTTTTTTGGGGTTTTGATTTGGTATGTTATATGATATGCTTTCGATCAGTGTTTAGTATGCTACAATATTTGCAGTTTTCACCTCAAATCCTAGTGGAACCAAAGAATTGCCATGTTGAGACAAATTCAAGAGGAGTACCTTGGATAGAAACGTATTCAAGAGGAAATACTTAGAAACTATGTAAAAATCTCAAGGAGACACTAGATGACAACATCATAAGAAATGAGTATAACCATAACATTAGAGGGTAGTATACACAAGAAATATATGCTTAGTGTGACTTAGAAGAAGCTTATGAAAATTTGCATTTAGATGTTTGTTATTTTTGAGAAGACAACCACTTCCATATTTACTTGGATGACTCTTCTCCACCATATAAAGAAAACATTAATAAACAAAGGACAAAAGAAGTTGTTGCCTACATGTTTCTTATATAGCCATAGAGTTCTTTTCAGAGCCATCCTTTTACAACAATATGGAGGATTTGTTTGCTTTGGATGGTTTTGTTTATTTGGATCCACATGATGGTGGTGGGATTTTGGAACAAAAATCTCAGTTCTTTGTTGTGCTTAGGAGTCATGAATGGGAATTAGCATGGTTATTTGGACATGGGATTTGGGTTTATGGATGGGAATCTTGGATTCCTTCAATGTTTAGGCCAACACTTATAAATGGGATCATAGTTCCTTAGACTACTCCAGTGTTGTAATCAACACCCATATAAGGGACCCTATTTTGTGGACGAGCCCCTTATGGACACACTTCTTGGACCCTTTCATGTAACATTGAGGTTGACAACCGTATGTGGGACCATAGTGTTTGGATGCATATCATATGTACAAGCGTCAAGGACAATGCTTATCAAAGGGCGTCAAGGACAATGCTTATCAAAGGGGAGGGAATGTTGGGATCTTCCATAGGGTGTAATAAGGGTCTATGGGTCCATCATAATAAAGTGTAGGATAAGTATGGTGGCCATTGAATGTGATGTGGGCTAGGTCCACAATGTTAGTTTCTTAAATAAGTTGTTAGGTCCCTATAATGCTAGTGTAGCTCCCTTATTGTTATTGTTAGTGTAGCACCCTTATTGTTATTGTTGTGCCCATGTAGCTCTCATATTGTTATTGTTGTGCTCCATAGAAGCCCACTATTATTATTGCTGTCTCCTTACATTATTATTGTTATGTAGGTTCAGATTATATTGTGACCCTTAGACTTCTATATATCGAGGAGGTCTTGTCATTTGTATCATCCAAAAATTGTTCATCTATGTGATATAAAAGATGTTTCCTCTCCAAGAGGCTGATTTTCAAGTCGTTGATCTATTTTTTTTTGTGATCTGATTACATAACATTTGGTATCAGAGTTTTGGATTTTAGGGTTTCGCTGCTTCAAACAGGCCATCTTGGCATTTTCGCTCTAATTTTTTTCTATGAGGCTTCAGAAGTTGAAATTTCGACCATGTGGAGCAAAAATCTTGGTGAACTTCGTGTAAAACTTTCAAATCCCGCTTCACTATATTTTCTAAGATATGGTTTGAAGAAGTTAGGGTTTTTGCATGCTTCAGATTTGAGTCACAAACAAAGTGACCGATGGAAAATTGTCATAAATTTCTCTAGGATCATGAGATTTGAATTTTGTAAAAAATGACTGAAAGTGCACAAACTGTAGTTTGTTGTGTATCATTTTCAGAGCCAAAGGTTGAAACATTGACACGTGACATTCCGTACAAGTTTGCTTTACTGAAACAATCCATAATTAGGTCATCGTGGGAGATTGGACACAATTTTACCTTGAAGAATCCAATCTCGGTTTGACTTGTGGAGTTGGAAAGGAGACTCAGAGGGATACCCGAGAACAAAATTTCAGACCTTGGAGAGCCAAAATTATAAAGATAAATCCGTTTTAATATTGAGCTTTAAAAAACAAGAAAAATTGTGTATATTTAAAAGAAAATTGTTTGAAGTGATCCAAAGGGCATAGTGAAACATAAAAATCATTATTTGGTACTAACATGCCTCGTAACAAGAAAATGGATATACCTAGTAAGGCAATAGAAAGCTCTAGTATGATGCATGAAGAAGAGGAAGAAGTGCAACATGATATCTCAAAATTACAAAACCAAGTGCAACAAATTTCGCTTTCGCAAAGAATAAACAATGTAAACTTTGAAACGGGAACCCATACTGTTACCTGTTTTGTAGAGAAAGCAAAAAAGCGACCCGATTTTGAAAATGGATGATGTAGAATACATGTATATTTTAGAGCTTAGTTTTAAAAGGTGGTTTTTTTTTTGTTTGTTTTTATATGAAATGTAAATAATTATTTTGTAAATTTAATAATTTTTTAAGTGGTCTTTTTCTTCATATTTTTCATTTTTTTTTGTAGTGAGGTTTTTATTGTTTCGCATATTTAAAGAAGAAGGTCGATATTTTGAATTTTCGATATTCTACATATTTATACATCGTTAATTAATTTTTCAATCCACAAGAAATAATTGTTTCTAAAAAACAATATTTTTTAACAATGAGCATAAAAATAGCCATTTTTAACATAAATATAATTAAAAAACTACATGTTTTGATAATTTTTTGCTAAAATTAACATGCAAAAATCACAATTTTTGTACAAAATTTTTAACTAAAAATAGTTAAATATTAGTTTTTTTTTATTTATTATTTATTTTTTAATGAATGTCATGTCAAAATAATAATAATAATCATTTTTTTTTTTATTATTTAAATAATGATTAACTTAAAAATTAATGCGAAAATCACATATTACAAATATTGAACGCATAACAACTTTAATTGAGTGTATATTCTTCTCATAAAATGTCAAAGTCAAAACATTGCAAGTATAACTACTTAATAGTTACAAAAAATGAGCTTGATTTCCAAGCATAACTTAAATTTAATCAACAATGTCATGTAATCCAAACTCTTCGTCCTCTAGAGTTTCATCATTGTCTTCTTCCACAATATTTTCTGCTTTCTTTTGCTCATTTTTGTCCTCTAATGGATTTTTGATGTCTACGAATCTCCAATGTATGTCTTTCCAAACATCCCATGTAATGGTGGTTGAGGTTCCTTTGCCTTTTTTGCCACACGTGATTCACTAAAGTCCCATTTCTTCAACCCAATTTCTTGCATTGCATCTGGAAGAAATTGAAGAGCATTAATTCTTTGCTGAATGAAATTGCACTATAATGGATCTTTTTCAATTGCAATGCAATTTTTTCATTTTTGAAGGCAGCATGCTAGTGTTGTACCTAATTATTAAGCACAAAAGAAATAATGAAGTAAATTAGTACAATGACATTAATTAAAAGAATAGCATATTGAAATTCAATTCTATATAATAAAACTTATCTGAGTCAGAAAATAAATCCAGAACCCAATCTCCTAATTTGAACATATGTCTATAAGATAGTTAATCAATAATTGTGGTTTTTGATAAATGTTAACTATCTCTCATTTTGCTTCTTTGTCTTCATATGTTAGTTTTCTCACAACAGCATCATAAGTCAGTATTTGGCTATGACTCTTTCTGTCTACCTGATTAAAAATCATAGACATATAGCTATCATCTTTTGCCCAACTATCAATATGAATGAACTCACAATCATTTATAAATACTTGATCGTCACGGTTAAGAAGATTTGACTTTTGTCTGTAACTTTCTGAAATAGTAAAAGTTCAATCAACTTGTACATAAATGAATTTTTCAACATTAATCAAATATACATTTTAAACGTCTTACCATGTAAGCTGCATCCGTGAATTTGTTTTCCCTTTGAAGCTTGACAATATCATTGCCAATTGTGTGTCTGAATGAAATGTCACAAATCTCCATAATGGTGATGACGTGACTTCTACAAATCCCGCAACCACTTTACTAAGAGCTTGATAAGTATAAGGGTCACTATCATAGTCAATGTTTGGAATATTCAAACCATGGAAATATCTGCAATAACTAGGGCATACTCCCTTTTAGGTATGAGTTTAGCAATGTATTCACAGTCGACTTGTATTACTTGATATTGAACAGTGTCTAGCCATTCCAAATGAAATGAGTAAGAGTTCGATCAAGTTCAACATTCTTAACACGTTGCTTCTCAGTGTTTCGATCTTTATTTTTTCAATAAAGGTTCTGAAGCTAGTTGGCGCTCCATTATCATCCTTCTTCATCTTTTATAAAATAAAGAAATATACGTGTAAGTTATAAATTAAAAATAATACACAGATGAATAAAATGAATGTGTAAATCAAGATGCCTTTTTAAATGCAAGAAAAAAACTTTTAATGTTGATGTAGAATTTGAATCTGGATAGTTGCGTATACATTATCCCTTAACTATCTTCATTCAACAATTTAATCATTTGTTCTTGAATTTTCATGTAAATTTGATTGCATAGATAAATAACAAAAAGTCAATATAATGATATGTATAACAAATACTACAAAAAAAAATTTTTATTTAAAAGAAAATTATAATTTTATTTATGGATTGCAATAATTCATGTTATTTTTTAGTTCTTCATTAATTTACTTTAAAATAATTACTTTACTTTCAATATTACTTAATATTTCATTTTGATGCATTTTTTGTGATTTTTTACATTATATCATTATGTTTTTCTAAAGTGTAATATTAAAATAAATTACTTCACATGGATATTTAGATAGTTTATGTATGTATCCAATTGAAATATGAAAATATAAATAACATCAACTACTTTTTATAATGGTTTTAAGTAAAACTAACCAAATATATATATATTATATATATATATATATATATATATATATATTTTATTTTTATCTTAAAATGGACGTGTCAACTCCACGTTGAGTACGAACAAATTACACATCACCCTACACTGGGTTGTAAAATGAGCTTCTCAGCTCAATGATCCATTGCTTACTTTTCCAAGTTAGTATTTGAAGGGGATATGTAGACTTTAGATGTCTCCGTTGCACATGTCTATTGAATTTAACAGAGAGAAGATGTGTGTACACCATGCTAATCTCATGTTGATTAAGTGCTACCATTGAGTGTTGGGAATGATATTAATTGATGCCTCAAAATCCATGGCAATGGTTGTTTTTCATAAGCAAAATAGGTGACCTTATTGACTATATTGCAAAATCAAATTCTATATTTCAAAGTCTGTGCCTATTTAAGACAAGCGGGTGACAACAAACTTGTTAATGAAGAGATATTGTAATGTACTTAGGGATGAGAATATGAGGTACCTAGGGAGACATCAAAGGGGAATAATTGATTTAATGTGGCCATAAATGAGCCCACTTAATAGCTTGTAAGTAATAAATGTCTCACTAGGTAGTTAAATGGAAGAATATAATAATGTGTAGTCATCATAGACTCTAGGGAATACTTATGAGAAAGTATATATACACACGAGTATCATTCATTGGATATGTTGAGTATTGTATTGTGGCAAGCATGACTTGTGGAATATTCTTTCATAAGGAGTATTTGACAATGTTGATCCACTTTAAGGGTATATCTCTATATGAAGTATTTAAATATTTTTTGACTGTTATTATACATTTTATGTGTGATTGCAATTTTAAATCTTACGTATATTACAAGTGGTATCATAACACTTTTTAGGCACAATTGAGATTTTTATTTTTATTTTTATTTTTTTTTCTCAGTTGTTTTTTAACTAGTTTTTGGGCATTTTTATAGAGAAATTTCAGAAACTAATTATAGATCTGTATTCTCGTCGCAAAAATAGACGATTAAAAAAAATCGCTTGAATTGGAGTTCAAATGAAAGAGATATTGTAGTTTGAAATTTTCTATTTTTTAGGGCAATTTGGTGATGGCCATAGGTATTGTAGAGCAAATATCTTTTGATAGAGTGCCTGGATTAGAATAGGGCCAATGACATTTGATACATTTTTTTTGGGGTTTTGATTTGGTATGTTATATGATATGCTTTCGATCAGTGTTTAGTATGCTACAATATTTGCAATTTTCACCTCAAATCCTAGTGGAACCAAAGAATTGCCATGTTGAGACAAATTCAAGAGGAGCACCTTAGATAGAAACGTATTCAAGAGGAAATACTTAGAAACTATGTAAAAATCTCAAGGAGACACTAGATGACAACATCATAAGAAATGAGTATAACCATAACATTAGAGGGTAGTATACACAAGAAATATATGCTTAGTGTGACTTAGAAGAAGCTTATGAAAATTTGCATTTAGACGTTTGTTATTTTTGAGAAGACAACCACTTCCATATTTACTTGGATGACTCTTCTCCACCATATAAAGAAAACATTAATAAACAAAGGACAAAAGAAGTTGCTGCCTACATGTTTCTTATATAGCCATAGAGTTCTTTTCAGAGCCATCCTTTTACAACAATATGGAGGATTTGTTTGCTTTGGATGGTTTTGTTTATTTGGATCCACATGATGGTGGTGGGATTTTGGAACAAAAATCTTAGTTATTTGTTGTGCTTAGGAGTCATGAATGGGAATTAGCATGGTTATTTGGACATGGGATTTGGGTTTATGGATGGGAATCTTGGATTCCTTCAATGTTTAGGCCAACACTTATAAATGGGATCCTAGTTCCTTAGACTACTCCAGTGTTGTAATCAACACCCATATAAGGGACCCTATTTTGTGGACGAGCCCCTTACGGACACACTTCTTGGACCCTTTCATGTAACATTGAGGTTGACAACCGTATGTGGGACCATAGTGTTTGGATGCATATCATATGTACAAGCGTCAAGGACAATGCTTATCAAAGGGCGTCAAGGACAATGCTTATCAAAGGGGGAGGGAATGTTGGGATCTTCCATAGGGGTGTAATAAGGGTCTATGGGTCCATCATAATAAAGTGTAGGATAAGTATGGTGGCCATTGAATGTGATGTGGGCTAGGTCCACAATGTTAGTTTCTTAAATAAGTTGTTAGGTCCCTATAATGCTAGTGTAGCTCCCTTATTGTTATTGTTAGTGTAGCACCCTTATTGTTATTGTTGTGCCCATGTAGCTCTCATATTGTTATTGTTGTGCTCCATAGAAGCCCACTATTATTATTGCTGTCTCCTTACATTATTATTGTTATGTAGGTTCAGATTATATTGTGACCCCTTAGACTTCTATATATCGAGGAGGTCTTGTCATTTGTATCATCCAAAAATTGTTCATCTATGTGATATAAAAGATGTTTCCCTCTCCAAGAGGCTGATTTTCAAGTCGTTGATCTATTTTTTTTTGTGATCTGATTACATAACATTTGGTATCAGAGTTTTGGATTTTAGGGTTTCGCTGCTTCAAACAGGCCATCTTGGCATTTTCGCTCTAATTTTTTTCTATGAGGCTTCAGAAGTTGAAATTTCGACCATGTGGAGCAAAAATCTTGGTGAACTTCGTGTAAAACTTTCAAATCCCGCTTCACTATATTTTCTAAGATATGGTTTGAAGAAGTTAGGGTTTTTGCATGCTTCAGATTTGAGTCACAAACAAGTGACCGATGGAAAATTGTCATAAATTTCTCTAGGATCATGAGATTTGAATTTTGTAAAAAATGACTGAAAGTGCACAAACTGTAGTTTGTTGTGTATCATTTTCAGAGCCAAAGGTTGAAACATTGACACGTGACATTCCGTACAAGTTTGCTTTACTGAAACAATCCATAATTAGGTCATCGTGGGAGATTGGACACAATTTTACCTTGAAGAATCCAATCTCGGTTTGACTTGTGGAGTTGGAAAGGAGACTCAGAGGGATACCCGAGAACAAAATTTCAGACCTTGGAGAGCCAAAATTATAAAGATAAATCCGTTTTAATATTGAGCTTTAAAAAACAAGAAAAATTGTGTATATTTAAAAGAAAATTGTTTGAAGTGATCCAAAGGGCATAGTGAAACATAAAAATCATTATTTGGTACTAACATGCCTCGTAACAAGAAAATGGATATACCTAGTAAGGCAATAGAAAGCTCTAGTATGATGCATGAAGAAGAGGAAGAAGTGCAACATGATATCTCAAAATTACAAAACCAAGTGCAACAAATTTCGCTTTCGCAAAGAATAAACAATGTAAACTTTGAAACGGGAACCCATACTGTTACCTGTTTTGTAGAGAAAGCAAAAAAGCGACCCGATTTTGAAAATGGATGATGTAGAATACATGTATATTTTAGAGCTTAGTTTTAAAAGGTGGTTTTTTTTTTGTTTGTTTTTATATGAAATGTAAATAATTATTTTGTAAATTTAATAATTTTTTAAGTGGTCTTTTTCTTCATATTTTTCATTTTTTTTTGTAGTGAGGTTTTTATTGTTTCGCATATTTAAAGAAGAAGGTCGATATTTTGAATTTTCGATATTCTACATATTTATACATCGTTAATTAATTTTTCAATCTACAAGAAATAATTGTTTCTAAAAAACAATATTTTTTAACAATGAGCATAAAAATAGCCATTTTTAACATAAATATAATTAAAAAACTACATGTTTTGATAATTTTTTGCTAAAATTAACATGCAAAAATCACAATTTTTGTACAAAATTTTTAACTAAAAATAGTTAAATATTAGTGTTTTTTTATTTATTATTTATTTTTTAATGAATGTCATGTCAAAATAATAATAATAATCATTTTTTTTTTATTATTTAAATAATGATTAACTTAAAAATTAATGCGAAAATCACATATTACAAATATTGAACGCATAACAACTTTAATTGAGTGTATATTCTTCTCATAAAATGTCAAAGTCAAAACATTGCAAGTATAACTACTTAATAGTTACAAAAAATGAGCTTGATTTCCAAGCATAACTTAAATTTAATCAACAATGTCATGTAATCCAAACTCGTCGTCCTCTAGAGTTTCATCATTGTCTTCTTCCACAATATTTTCTGCTTTCTTTTGCTCATTTTTGTCCTCTAATGGATTTTTGATGTCTACGAATCTCCCAATGTATGTCTTTCCAAACATCCCATGTAATGGTGGTTGAGATTCCTTTGCCTTTTTTGCCACACGTGATTCACTAAAGTCCCATTTCTTCAACCCAATTTCTTGCATTGCATCTCGAAGAAATTGAAGAGCATTAATTCTTTGCTGAATGAAATTGCACTATAATGGATCTTTTTCAATTGCAATGCAATTTTTTCATTTTTGAAGGCAGCATGCTAGTGTTGTACCTAATTATTAAGCACAAAAGAAATAATGAAGTAAATTAGTACAATGACATTAATTAAAAGAATAGCATATTGAAATTCAATTCTATATAATAAAACTTATCTGAGTCAGAAAATAAATCCAGAACCCAATCTCCTTCATTTGAACATATGTCTATAAGATAGTTAATCAATAATTGTGGTTTTTGATAAATGTTAACTATCTCTCTTTTTGCTTCTTTGTCTTCATATGTTAGTTTTCTCACAACAGCATCATAAGTCAGTATTTGGCTATGACTCTTTCTGTCTACCTGATTAAAAATCATAGACATATAGCTATCATCTTTTGCCCAACTATCAATATGAATGAACTCACAATCATTTATAAATATTTGATCGTCACGGTTAAGAAGATTTGACTTTTGTCTGTAACCTGAAATAGTAAAAGTTCAATCAACTTATACATAAATAAATTATTCAACATTAATCAAATATACATTTTAAACGTCTTACCATGTAAGCTGCATCCGTGAATTTGTTTTCCCTTTGAAGCTTGACAATATCATTGCCAATTGTGTGTCTGAATGAAATGTCACAAATCTCCATAATGGTGATGACGTGACTTCTACAAATCCCGCAACCACTTTACTAAGAGCTTGATAAGTATAAGGGTCACTATCATAGTCAATGTTTGGAATATTGAAACCATGGGAAATATCTGCAATAACTAGGGCATACTCCCTTTTAGGTATGAGTTTAGCAATGTATTCACAGTCGACTTGTATTACTTGATATTGAACAGTGTCTAGCCCATTCCAAATGAAATGAGTAAGAGTTCGATCAAGTTCAACATTCTTAACACGTTGCTTCCTCAGTGTTTCGATCTTTATTTTTTCAATAAAGGTTCTGAAGCTAGTTGGCGCTCCATTATCATCCTTCTTCATCTTTTATAAAATAAAGAAATATACGTGTAAGTTATAAATTAAAAATAATACACAGATGAATAAAAATGAATGTGTAAATCAAGATGCCTTTTTAAATGCAAGATAAAAAACTTTTAATGTTGATGTAGAATTTGAATCTGGATAGTTGCGTATAACATTATCCCAACTATCTTCATTCAACAATTTAATCATTTGTTCTTGAATTTTCATGTAAACTTTGTGATTGCATAGATAAAGTAACAAAAAGTCAATATAATGATATGTATAACAAATACTACAAAAAACAACATGTTTTATTTAAAAGAAAATTATAATCTAGAAATAAATAAAAATAATTCAACAAACTTTTGAAATTCCTCAGACATTTACTCCAATGATAATTTCCCTGACTTCACACAAGATAATATTGTTTTGATAATTTTTTCATCTTTCATTCCTTGCATTACTCTCCAAGGTGTGATAGTCATATCTTTTGGAAGCTGCTTCAATTCAGGATCTGATTTATTGCCGCCACATATCAATGGCTTAGACTTTTTGACCTTATGTTTTTAATGCCAATGTTTTCCCACATGCTAATAATGTCATCAATCAACTTCCAAACATCTTCAGTTCTAAATGCCAATTGAAAAATGTTATCAACACTTTTGAATATATCACTAGGAAATTTGCGTTTTCCACCTTTTGAATTGGGTTCTCTTCAATTTGATAGCCTATTTCCATACAACATTCCTTTCGGAAATCGGCAGTAACATTTATCCTATCCCCACCACATTTTTCATGAAATTCACTATGAATAAATTTAACCCTTTGGATGAAAGTCATACACATTCTATATTCATTATCTGAATTATGATCCCATGCCACTAACTTTGCTTTTGTATCCGATAAAACGACATAAATACTACATTTCAGTGTTTCAAAACGTGGGTTATTGGGATATTCCTCCATCAATTGTCTTTGAGCTTCTACAGAATGGTTCCCCCCAAGCACATAATAATTGTATTCAAAACATTTTGACTTATCAAATGCTTCTTTGTTGGGAACTTGAACTAGATCAACAAGAAGCACTTAATTAACCACATGAGGATATGGATTGTATCTCATCATTGTCTTCAAGTTGTGAACATGTAAATGGTGTGGCTTTCTGATTTGATATTGACATTGTCCTTCACTTGCCTTGTAGGTTTGTCTGACATTAAGTTGAAATGTACGACCACCATCAATTAAGTTTTTCTTTGTCAAATTCTGTCGAATGGCATTTTGTTTTGTTTTGATAATGCCATCCTCTAAATCAACTCATGGTGTAACGATTTCTCTGTTTTTTTTTTAAGTTTCACTAGGTTCTTGACTGCTGGTAATGACTACTTCAAAATATTCAACTTTACTTTTCTTCGTCATAACATTCTCAAAGATTTATTCTTGGGCATTGTTACTTTTGGTCTTTTACGGCTCTTCTCAGTTTCAATGTCATCTTTAGTAATGACAACATATGCTTCACTGTCAGTTTCAAATTCATCGCCCTCAAAAGTAACTTGTCTATCCTTACTAGATTTATCCACTAGAGGCCTTTTTTTCTGAACCTTTGGATGTAGTTTTGTAGCATCATCAATTACTACATTTTGCTTATTTTCCATATCTTCTTCTGACACTGAGTAAAACCGCCGACAACTTTCATGATATCATGCTTTATGAAATGAATGCCTCCCATCCTAATTGAAGAACTTGCAACAAAATTCTGCCAAACAAAATATCATATGTCAATAAAAACAAAACTAAAAAAATATAACGAAACACTTTCAAGAAAGCAAAATACAAATATAAATAACAATACTTACGATGTTTTGTTTCATCTCATTTACGATTTGTTTACAAAACTTTGTAGATATCTCTCTCGTGTCATGCAATCAATATTTAATCCTTTCATGTGACTTGGGAGCTTTTATAAGTATGTAAACAACTTCAGTGTCCGGTACCGAACACATATATGACTTTTTCCATCAGCTCAAAAATTCCATTTTCATTTGGTATATCAATATATAGATATATATTCACATTTTGGCTTTCTCTTTCTTTCACATACTAGATTTTTGATGGGAATTTCACCTCTTTTGAATTCTTCCAGTCTGAAATCATTTTCTTATCATTTGAGGCCCTTGAAAGATTTGTAGCCATGAGCTCAGGTGGAGTTCGTTCACCAATGTTTTTTGAAGATGCACCTTTAAGAGTCTTTGGTCCAGACATATTCACAAAAATATTCTTTGATGCCATTTTCCTGAAAAATAGAAACACATAAATCAGTAAATAATGAAAACATATTAACTTAAATCCATAACGAAAATATATCATAAATTTTTAATTTGTATAATCAGATAATTGAAATTAAAAAAATATTAACACTAAGAAATGGCAGAAGCCCACCGACACCACCCCGTCCATTCGCGGAGTGGTGGGCGATTTCTCCACCCCCTACCCCCCATGCCCCCCCTTACCCCTCTTCCCCCCCAACCGACCCATGCCACACCATGCCACCCCACCCCGCAATCGGACGACCATCCAACCCCACCCTTACCCCCTTTCACCCCACCCTCCTACCCCCACGGCACCCCACCCCCCAACAACTTCCCCCCACGCCCCAACCCCCTACAACGTACTCCCCCACGCCCTCCTCACCCCCCTTTCCTCCCTACCCACCGCCCCCCAACCCCCACGCCACTCCACCTCCTTCCCCTCCACCCCCCAATCCCCTACAGCCTACCCCCACTTCCCCTCCTAACCGAGCCACCCCACCCCGCAATCAGACGGCCACCCCAGGCCACCCTTGCCCCCCTTCCACCCATTCCCTCTACCCCCGTCGCCTCCCCCCTAAACCGAGCCACCCCTCCCCGTAATCAGACGACCACCCCATCCCACTCTTACCCCCCTTCCACCCCTTCCCCCTACGCCCCCTCAGCCCTCCCTCCTACCCCTCTCGCCCAACCCCCTACCTCCCCCATCCCCCTCTCCCTTGGCCCTCCCTACCACCCTCCTCCCCCCCTGCCCTCCTCCCCTCCTCTCCCTCGGCCCTCCCTCCTACCTCCTTTCCCTACACCCCCCTCACCCTTCCCATCCCCCCTAAGCCCCTACCCCTCGACACCCCCACCCTATCCCCCTTACTCCACCCCCCTACCCCCCTCGGACCCCCCACTCCACCCCCCTGCCCCCTACCTGGCCCCTTTACCCCCCTTGGCCCCCCACTCCACCCCCCTACCCTACCCGGCCTCCACCCGCACCCCCTCCCTTCCCCACTACCCTACCAGGGCCCCCTGATCCATCCCCCCTACCACCCTCGGCCCCCCCACTGCACCCCCCCTACTCGGCCTCCCGTCCCCACCCTATTACCCCCATGCTCTACCCGGGCCGTCCATCCTAACCCCCTACCTGGCCTCCCTACCCTACCCCCCTATCCGGCCCCTACCCGCCCCCCTACTCGGCACTTCCACCCTACACCCCTACCCGTCCCCCCACCGTGCCCCCCTACCCGGTCGCTACCTGCCCCTCTTGCCTTCCCCCTCCCCCCTTGTCATTAGAATGCATGTATTATATATGGTAAAGCCTTAAAAAAACTTGGAATTTATCCATTGTAATGTGTATAAGTTGATTAAAAAACTTGGAATTTATCTAATGTAATGTGTTTGACCTGATTTCACTTGGCTGAGCAAGTGCCCATAATAACTTTTTTTTTTTTTTAAAATCAAAAGCATGATTAATATAATAGATATATGGGCGTTTCTTATAAATATTTTCAAAGTAAAAAGCTTATATGCTATTAATTATTTATTTTTTTAACATATATTTCTCAGAAGTGTACAATCCCCTTAAACGAATTTATCTAGTGCAATGTGTCTAACTTGATTTCACTTGTCTGAGCAAGTGCCCTTAATAACTTCTTTTAAATCAAAGGCATGATTACTACAATAGATATATGGATTTTTCTTATAAATATTTTCAAAGTAAAATGCTCATGTCCTGTTAATTATTTATTTTTTTAACACATATTCCTCAATGTTTACAATCCCCCTATTAATACTTATAAACTCTTGAATATGATGTATCTTTCTTCCCTATTTATAATATATTGGTTTTATTTTTCGTAGTTATAATAATAAACAAAAATGTTGATTCAATTAAAAAATAATAAACCTATTTAATTTAATTTGTTATATTGTAACTTTTTTTTTAATAAAATTACAAATTAGGGTATGCAGAATCAAAAGGGTGATCTTCTGTCTGGTTGAATATAAAGAGATTCAATTTTCTTGGGGGTAAATAACTAGGATGAATTTGGTTCTTTGGAAAGGATTAGAATTAGCCATCAGTAGAGGCATAAAGAGAATATTGGTCCTTAGAGATTCAATGATTGTAATAAGGAAAGTCTCCAAATTAAAGCTGGGGGAGGAAAAAGTAACTCCACAATATTGAGAAGGATTGCTCTATAGTTGAGGAAATTTGAGGAGTTAGACTTGTTTCACATCTACAGGCATCTGAATGTAGAAGCGGATAAACTGGCCAATAAAGGAGTAAGTTTGAGGCAAGGAATAATGGAATTAAACCAAACTCAAAGGATACTTTCCCCAATCCCATGAGGTGCATCCAAAAGAAGTTGTGCAAAAAAGTTGGCCAACCTGGCCATCAAACTAAGGAAAAAATATGAATTGTAAGTTTTGGAGGAACCATCAAAGGAGGTGTTGCTGGCCCCGAGTACTCCACATATGGTGGCCGTCATAGGCTCTTAACTGCACATGGTGTGCATGTGTACAACATCCATCACTTCAAGATTTGAGGTGCTTGTGGCAAAGGGGAAATTCTAAGTATAAGCAGGATGTGAGCGTCCATAATACACCATTTATTCCTGGAAGCCTAACCTTTCAATTCTGCACTTCGAATTTAAATGCAAATAATTTATGTTTAGGATGTGACATAAATTCCTTGAGAGAAGTAGTTTGACCTCGGGGTTTTTGGATTTGGGTAGATATGATAATAAATTCTCCTTGTAAGTGATGTCACCCTAAGTTGCAAGTTCATCCTATATATATTGAGTTAGCCTTTGATGTTAGAAAATGTAAAGTGGCAACAATTATAACTTTTTTTCAATAACCTTGATACTTTCTTGTGAGATTTAGTTATCTTCTTTATGTTCTTTAGTTAGATATTTTCATCAAGCAATATCAATAAACAACAACAATAAAAGAGAACACAGATATATGCTCTAAGCCAGGGCAAAATCCCTTTAAGGGGGAATCCCGTAAACTATTATCTTCTTATATTACACTTCAAATGAGATACAATGACCCAATCCTTAGACCAATTTCTTCTCCCAGTACCAATTCAACCATTTCCTCAAGACCTTCCCTTAAATTGTTCCTTCGTTGCAACTTCACCTTGCCAACAACTACCTAACTACTTGACCCAACAACTTCATCCTAGAAACTGGTACATAAACCCTAATCTATCTTCCTTTAGAGACCTTCCTGGAGAAAAACAAATCTCCCCAAGGTCAACAAGGTCAAGAGAAGGATTTCTCTCTATCTAGCAACTTGTTCCGCAATTCTGCTCCCCAGCAACAACTTTGCTCCCCAACAATTCAAACTTGTAACTTCAGCCTCTTTCTGTCTGTACAAACCTTAGCTTCTTCACACATGTGAGAGAGATAGAGCCCATAATTTTTTTTTGTCCTTCCAACTTCTTCTAGACTTTCGCTCTCCTTTTCCTAGCGTCCCAACTACAGATCAAACTATTTCCTTGATAGATTGAACTTGTGAGTGAGTGTCTTCAAATGAGGTCGAGCTAATTTTAGGACTATTCTTATTTTATCCAGATGCCCATAAGGTATGTCCTTTTAGGACTATTCTTATCTTGGATCTCCATACTTGAGTCCTCAAAGAATATTGGTCCTCTTCAACCACTCTTCTCTTGGATTCTTGTCCTATCCTCAAAGAGTGTCAGTCTGTGGGACTACTACCTCTCTTGGGTTCAAATCCTCAAGGAGTATTGGTCCCCTTTCCTTTCTTGGATGGTCTATCCTCAAGGGAACCACAAATTCTTATACAATCCTCTGTTATTCTCTTTCCATCACCTAAAAAGAAGAATGCACATGTTATATCAAATATCACTCCCTCTCAAATCGAGAGGACATCCCTATTCTCCCTTAATCTTGATAATACATCCTTGCTCCTTATTCAAGGAGACTCCTTTTTATCCCTCTCAAAACTAGAGGAGATTACGAACTTTTAATAATGGAAGCCAACTTCACAAGCCTTATAGCTTGTCTTCATCAAAGTATCAGCTACAAGTTCTCCATAGCTACATGGTTCCATAGGTATCATGAAACCATCTCCACTCTTCATTCTTGTGACAAGATCCTGGTCATATTTCTTTCTCATCACTTTACATCTTTGACATGAAGGCATTGTATTGAGCCTTCCCAAACTTCTATTTTATCATGACTTCCTCATGAATGTGATATTCCTTAACCTTTAGGTTATCTAATCGCACTACTACCTTCCAAGATGAACACATCTTAAATTCATAGTTTCCAGGTGCCAGATATTAAGCTTACATCGATACTTTTCATCCATACAATTGACCTTACCTCAACTATCATCATGTATTCCTGCACCATTCTACCAGCTAGCAAAATAATATGTTAATCAGATAACCAAAATGAAATAGAATTACCTCACCATGATGACCTTCTTATATCATCAACATCTTCATCAACCATATCAACTTGAACTTTCCTTCTTGCATCAGAGTGCCCAAGGATAGAACTTGATTACCAAGTTACACATTTTTCTTCTGGAGATTACATGAGATGTTAAATTTATCATATACATATTCTTAGAGAAAGTCCTAATTTCTTTATGCATAGTAAGTCGATCTTATTTCAACATCATAAACACTTAAGCATAACTCTCATAGCCAATTTTCTTTCACTAGATTCTTATATATATGAATATTTATCCAAATTTAAACATACATTCCTAGGCTTTCATCCAATCATTTAACTATCCATACAAAACGTTTTCATCCTGACCCATTGCAACTTTTCATCCCTTTTTATCAACATGTTTCCACATTACATAGAATACATATTATTTTTGTCATAATTCTTTTCATAAGGACTTCTTAATATAATGGTCCTTCCTAGATCACAATGATCCCCTTAAGAAAGATGACAACCTCTAACATAGTGTTAGATAATATATGGATGAACAATATGAAAAATGGTCTAACATTCTATCCTAGATGATTTCTACCAAGCAACATAATCATATAAGTTAAAGACATGCTACTATCATATGCTTCTATCCTATGATGATTATGTAAAACATATCACTAAAAATAAAAACATTCATAAAGAACCTAGAAGTCAGTGAACCTTCTTTCAGTAGTAAATATCCTTTACTTCTTCCTTCTTTACCTTCTTCGCAGGTTCTCCCATGGCTTTAGGTACATTTGATCACTCATGTCCTTCCTCTTATTGTTCTGTTGATTTGGATAGTCCCTCTTATAATTTCCAAATTATTGACACTTGAAGCATTGCACCTTGGACATATCTTTCTTCATGGACCTGCCAAACTTTCCCTTCTTCATATTCTTCACCCGGCTAGAAAGGCTTGAGTTTGCTCATAAGAGATAATGCCATCCTTGACCTTGATCCTTGATTCTTCTAGTATCAATTGTTCCCACAACTCATCAAAGGGAGTTGAATCCTTCTTGGAGTAGATAATTGTTGCAAAGTTTCTCCATTCCAGTGGAAATGCATTTAGAACACATATAGTTACTTCTAAATTAGTGGTCAGTTCCCCAACTCCTTGAAAATGGTTTCTTAATTGAGAGACTTTCATGAGGAAGGATTCCATATCCTCATCCTTCAATTTCTTCATTCTATTAAGTTTATTCCACAAAGACATATTTTGATGTGTTTTACTTACACAATATAAATTCACTAGCTTGTCGTACATGGCCTTCGAAGTATTCAAATTATCTACAAAAGGAAAAAGAAAATCCTTGATTGGTTCCAATATGATCCTTTGAGATATTACTTCCCCTTTCTTCTACCTTTCTAGTTCTTATGTATTTTCTTTTCCAGGTTCCATAATTTCTCTAGTAACATATCCCATTACATCTTGTTGTGTGAGTATCAAGTCAATCCCCTTCTGTAACACCCTCCTCCCACATCTACCCAAGTAACTATTCAACTGGGGTAAACATGAGAAAAGAGGCTAATATGATTGGATTCAACCTCCTATGTGACCTTAAGGAAGTGGAATCAACAGAAACATCACACATAGTCATCCAACATCAGCTTCAAAATCCTTAGGAGACAAGTCATCCATTCAGACAGCCTGTCCCTGGGTCCCATTGATGTTATGAAAATCTTAGGCCTTAGACGCTCCCATGCTGTGGGAAAGAGAGCATCCAAAAACACAAATTAGCTATCACAGGCTTTCCTGCTAGTGACTAGAGACTAAATTTCCAGTTTTGTGTTAGCGATCCCGGGATTTAAGCCACTTTTTCCAGCCTAGAGCCCATGACACTTCCCAGAATGGAGTGATAGCTTAAAATCAATAAAAGTATAGGGAAACAATGATGCCAAAGAAATATTATGAACAATACCTTAACCAGACCCCTACTAGCCATGACAAGCAATTTGTCAAACATATCATCAACATGTAACCTACTGGTGTAAAAAACATAATTGAGTGTAGGGATCTCATACTTATTTCAGAATTGTTATGAACCATTGTTCCCTCATGTCATTTGCTACATTATCATCTATTAGGCCATAGATACATTATCCATTCTATTACAAGAAAAAACATGCTGAAAGCCATACATAGTTATTGTCATAAAACATACATATAACCAACATAATAGAGAAAAAATATCATAAGCATATCAACCATGAAATCCACATATACATCAGTACATTTACACATGAAAATCAAGAGAATGAATTTCTCATTAATGAATGCAATAACCAACTGGAGATGGGACTACCATGTTCCACTCGACCATAGAATGGCTGAGCCAAATATCTCTTCAGACATTCATCCCCGTGCCATATTCCAAGCATGAATGTGGGACTCAAACCAAAAGAACCAACTAGGGCATACCGAGGCTAAACCACCTCACCCTCATTAATAGAAACTAGGCTTTACTGTAATCCATCCCAGATCACTAGGCCAACACAATGAACACATCATAATAGGCTTTACTGTAATCTCCACCCGATCACTAGGCCAAACAAGCATGGATGCCACCGTATTTCTGCACCTACACCGTGAGGAATTTTCCTGTCTCCTTGTCTCTCAGGCTTTACCGCAATCCAAACCCAGATCACTAGGCCCTAAACTGAGACCCACTCTCCAGGCTTTACTGCATATCCCACACCCGAGATTACTACATCCCATGGAGAGAAAACCACCTCTTGGATTTACCATATATCCTGCCATTCATTGGCAAGGATTCCTAGGCCCAACAGAGAGAAAACCACCTCTTGGCTTTACCCTATATCCTTTCACTCACCGGCAAGGATTCCTAGGCCCAACGGAGAGAAAACCACCTCTTGGCTTTACCCTATATCTTGTCATTCACTGGCAAGGATTCCTAGGCCCACCGAGGCAACATAATACTGGTTTTACTGCAACCCACAGTTTGACTCAGGGGACACTAGGCCAGTGGATTTACCATGATCCACAATTCAATTAAGGGACCATTAGGCCATGTGATCTATCATTATAATATCCACCCCACTCAACTTCGAATCCATTCATAAATCCAGCTCATCGAAAACTTGAGAACCCCATCACACCATGGCTATCCAGAAATGGCAAAGATAGGCTGAAAACATTGTTACACCTAAAAAAACCCATGCGATGATAGAAAAGAACCACATGCAATACCATGCATGCCAAATATAGCAAGGAAAATACACATGCAAGTCGATACCTGCAATGAAGTCTGATGTAGCTGCTTGATCCTGCCTTTCCTTGCTTGATCTTTTCTTCCTCTTACCTTCTTTGCCTTTCTTGCTCCAATGAAAAAATGCTCCAAGAGAACTATGTGTTGTCGAGAGAGAGAGAGAGAGAGAATAATGGGAGAGCTCCAAAACTCAACTAACAAAAGGTTACCAACTGATCATGAGAAGCCTTTTTATGAATGAGGCCTCTATTTTCTTCCTTTTCCATTATTTTCCTTCATTTTCCTCGTCACATGTAACCTGTGACCTTTCACCTTCCTTTTCTCCTAATTTCCTTTATTTTCATAAATAAATACCAATTAATGCCTCATTCATTTCCAAATTCCTTAGCCATTGCCTTTGCCAATTTCCTTAGCCATAAACAACCAAATGAACACCCACACTAGGATGTCCTGCCCACCATTCAGCTTGGAATATGTGTCCCATCAACTATGGTCATTGTTTTTAAATTTTATTACTTGGAATTTTCACCAGGGTTGTTACATCTTCTTCCATGCTAGATAGTTTGTTTTCCCAATGAGCTTGTTTCTCTCCTTGTAGAAATAACTTACATGACTTGAAGATTCAACCATTATGATATAGCAAAATACTTACTTGAATAATATTTACAACCTCCTTGATGTATTTAAGACCTTTAAGAGAGTTCTTGATGATGCTCTTGAAATATGTCCCCTAGGATTCCTCCACGAACAACTTCCAAGATTGATGCCTTCCAAGTAGACTTCCTTTTGTGCGATCAACACCCTTCTTGTGAGATTGATGTAGTTCTTGATCTTCTTCAATGTAGAAACCCTAGATTAGAAGGTCTTTTATGACTGAGCCTTTTAACCAAATCCCTTCAAGAGACAATCTTCTTGTTTTAGGCCTTGAGAGCTTCTTGATCAACAATTCTTTTTAGTGTCATTATGTATTCATTCCTTGCTCACCTTAGCTATGATACCATGTTATAAAATGTAAAGTAGCAACAATTTTAACTTATTCTTCAACCTTGATACTTGATTGTGAAATTTTGTTATCTTATTTATGTTTCTTTACTTAGATCTTTTCATCAAACAATATCAAGAGAAAACAACAATAAAAGAAGACAAAAATATATGATCTTAGCCAGAGAGAAACCTTTCCAAGGGGAAAACCCAAAACTCTTATCTTGTTGGAATATGTTTCAAATGAGATACAACATGACCTAATCTCTAGACCAAGTTCTTCTCCCAATACCAAGTCAGCCCTTTCCTCAAGACCTCCCCTTAAACTATTTCTTCATTGCAACTTCTTCCTACCAACAACTACCTAGCTAATTGACCTAGCAACTTTGTCCCAACAACTATTGCATAAATCCTAATCTATATTCCTTTAGAGACCTTCCTGGAGTAAAACAAATGTCCCCAAGGTCAACAAGGTCAAGAGAAGGCTTTCATTGTATCCAACAACTTGTTCCTGTAATTCTGCTCTTCGACAACAACTTTGCTCCCAAAAAATTAGAACCTGTAACTTTGACCTCTTTCTGGCTGCAGAAACCCTAGCTTCTTCACACGCGTGAGAGATATAGAGCCCAAAAAAACATTTTTTCGTCCTCTTAGATTCTTCTAGACTTTTGCTCTCCTTTTCCTAGCTTGCCAACTAAAGATCGAACTCTTCCCTTGATAGATCAAACTTGTGAGTGAGTGTCTTGAAATGAGGTCGAGCTCCTTCCTTTTATAGCCTTCTTAAGGGGTCGATTTCCCTCCTTTAGGCCGACTTGAAGATCCCAGGGCAAACTTGTACTCTTGGAGATTCTAGAACTTTTTAGACTAAAAAATAATTATTTTTACAATTACAAATTGCCCAAAAAAATCTAATAAACATGATGTTGATCCAAAAGCAATTATTGAATATATATATATAAAACAATGATTTTTACTTCTGGTTTTTTTTTCTTAAAATGTAATTAACCATATTGATCTTCTTCTTTGATACATATAAATGTATATAAAAATAAACCTCCTCAAGAATGTTAAGAGAAATAAATGTTAATAATATAAAATATAAAATTATATATTATAAATTAATATTTATAAGAGAAACCATTTTAACATTTATGTTAAGTGAAAAAGTCATAACTATATTTATATAATAAAATAAGATATAAAAAAGTTTTTTATTTTACATAATCTTTTTCTCCTAATTATATATATTGGTTATATTGGTGATTAGGTTGAGTTTAATCTAAATATGAATTTTTTTAGTGGCAGTTTATTAATCCTTTCATGTTATTAGTCCCTGCCATCTGGCAATGGCCAGGGACTATAGTAATCAGTTATGCCGATTTTAGCATTAGTTCACCTGTTTGTGGAATTCACTGATCACGATATAACCAAAGTTTCTACACAAAGACCGATTCGCGACCCAAAGTTTTTCAATACAGATATATTTTCCTTCTTATTTGGCCTCTTCCCGAGGCTGAAGAGCAAAAGCATATGTTATAAGTAGTATTTGGTTTCGTATTTTCAAACTATAAATACTAGCTAACTTAATGCTAGCTATTAGCTGAGCACATTAAATGCCAGTTTTGTTTCACCGGCATACATGGGAAGTTTAATATGATTCCTTTGGTAGCTTCCGTTTTTGACGTCTGGATCTTTACAACGTGTGGATCTTTCTGACACTTGGATCTTTGTAACAATTATGTGGCGCTGGGATCTCCATAGTTGGGTTTAATACCTTATTGCTGAGAATCCCAGGTCTCTGTCTTCATTTTGTAGACTATGCCAGGCCAAACTGGTTGCCTCCCGCTGGAACTGGGTCCCTGTCAATGCTTGTAATGCCTGTGAAGGTCGTCTGCGGGAACCTAGCAGCTTATGCCCCAAGTAAACTACCTCACTCTTCCCTTTTCTTAATCTGTAAGTACCCCTTCTTAATCTGTAAACTACCTCACTCTTCCCTTTTCTTAATCTGTAAGCACCCCTTCTTAATCTGTAGGTAAAAAGCAATCAGACTTTAGAGCGCAGTTGCATAATTCTGGCCCGTCTAACGATTTTTTTTGCCACATAGGCTGCTAAATCAATTTTCCCCGAATTGTTTAAAAAATCTCCAGAATAATAATTATACCTTTGAACTATGAATGGCATTTAAATAGATTAATACTCCATTAGCAAGATAGAATCACATCCAATTTTCAAACAGCATACCTAGGTTTGTAATAAACGGTAAATATAGTCCAAGTTGAAACAACAAGAAAGAAGATACATTTCTATTTTACGTTTTTATTTCAGATTAATCACAATATGCGGTATTTTATCCCCACTAAATGGCAAATTAGAGAAGTATTACTCACTCGTTCGCCGCTAAGAGCTGCTACTACTCTCCGCCCGACTTGCATGTGTTAAGCATATAGCCTTGCCTGATTTGGTCTGGACACATTCATCGATTTCTTTTCATTGTTCTCTGGCTATGGGCATCGGTCCACATGAATCAGAATGCTTGAAGGGGAATGCAAGCCGAGGGGATGAAATATCTCTCTTAAGGCCGGATACCACGACAAACCAATACTGGAGCAAATCATGTCGTATAGCAATGTTCGAAATCGCTTCTGTGTGGTTCATTCTAAGTAGCTAACGGAAAAGGCATGACAAGCAAGTCAGCTGCTTTCGGTCTCGGTCCAAGGCATTCTCTCAAGTAGCAAAGGCAAGACGTAAAAGCAGGAATAAAGGTTGCTAGTTAGCGCTCTGTGGGAACATCTATCGATTCCGCTAGCGGTAAAGTCAGTCTGGGTGAGCTCTATGTGGATCCGGCTCCTCATATAACTTCACTCACTTCCAGAAACTGAAATAACGACGTACATCTGCCTCTGGCAATAAAGTGATCTGCGCAAATACTTCATCTGTCTCAGGTTCTGACTGCAAAAAGATACAAGGGCAATGTAACTTTCGCCTTCCTGTAGACGGGAAAGTGCAACTATTGCATTTTGTTGGTTTTGCAGTAATCATTTCACATCGATAATAACGCAAAAGCTGAAATATTGTTATAAAAGGACACAAGCAATGCAAGAAAAATTTAGTTACCCAAAATTGCACATTGATCACACGACAACCATAGAATCAGATGTGACAGAATCAAACAGCGTTACGTTTGCCTGCACAGATAGATACTACAATTTGGGTCATTTTACAGCAATTGCCTGCACAGACAAATACTACAATTTGGGTCCTTTTACAGCAATCCAGGCTGCCTGCTACTGCAATCTTGAATTTCAAAACTTTAATTTAGAGATTAACATAACGGTCCCAAAATCTAGAGAAAACAAAAAATTACAGAAGAAATCACAAAAACCTGAAGAAAATCCTATTATCAAAACTCAATCGTTCTTACATGCTCGAACCTTGGACTTCCTTAAGGCGTAAAAGAAAAAGAGGATCTGCGACACTGTTTGGTATATAGCTTGTACTTTGTGAGATGGCCGCTGCTGGTTCAAGGTCTTCATATAGACCACGAGCAAAAGAATTCATATAGACCACGAGCAAAAGAATTGAAGCTAGAACTAGTAAGCATATTCGAGAGAGATAAGGGATTGCTCCATTAGATAGGTTTTTACAGTCAGGAGCTAGCTGGTAATGGACATTGGAGCCAACAGTTAATGGACGTCGCTGACAGCCAAGCTAACCTTTGTTCCACCGCCCGCTACAAAATGATTTATTTATGCCAGAATAAGGCATTTGGTATGCATGCAGGTTCGTGTTCAGCATGAGAGATACGTGGTAATGCATTGCCTGGTCAGTTTTTGGTACACGTGGGCACAATAATTTTTCTTTTTAAACAATTTCATAACAACTCCGAAATTTCCGGGGCAAGAGAATTATTGGCTGGATCATCTTAAGTTTATAAAATATAGTATTGCTTTGCATGAAGGTCTACTACGAGATAATGAAGCTAATAAAAGCCATACCAATTTGGGGCAAGAGAATTATTCGGTGGATCCATGCTAAGTTTATAAAATATAGTATCGCTTTGCATTAAAGTCTACTACGAGATAATGAAGTTAATAAAAGCGATACCATTTTGTCTATGAATTCGCGTGGATGATTCTTCTTCTTGTGTAACTGTGTATAGGTCATCAGCAGATCTTAACATCCATAAGAAAAGCACAAAGTCCAAAACAATGTCCCTCTCAATCATTTATTATTTAAAATATTTAAAGTTTCAGTAAAGCATTTGGTGAATCTTTCTTTTCGACCCTCTACTTTTAGGACATGCAGATTAGATTCTCGCACACAGCCCTGAAATCCATCTTTTCTCCACTCATCACAACAATCATTACTTCGGATTTTAAAACATATTCTAGTTGACATTGGAATAACTATGGGCAATAGATATACCATGGTTGGTGCGACGCATATTCAGCATTTGAGCGTTAATTTGTGCGAAAATAAAATGCTTTTAGGTAGTCATTGCAAATCGTTTATTGAGTACGTACCAATAAATGCCTACGAAAATAATGTGGTACATGTATCTTTAGGAATTCGCCAAAATGTATATTTATTTTCGTCCCCACACTTCAAACTAAAGCGTAAAATTAAATGCCAGAAATCTTTTGTCTCTGTGTTACTACAATATTCATCCTCATATCGGACCGACAGACAGATTCTATCTACCTAGATTACTTCATCGTAATTGACTTTGTCATCATCTACAGACGCCACATAATTGTGGGAATTTTTTTTTTTTTTCATCTAGCCATTTTTTTTTTAATTCTAGAAAAATTAAAGGTTTAAATATACTATTTTTTTTAATGGTGGAAATCTTGACGCTTCAAAACTATAATTTAGATTTCCTAAAATTTTTACCAGATCTTTACCAAAATTTCCACCAAAAAGATCCCTGCTCAAACAATGTCAAGGCTCTGTCCCCGTTTCCTTGCAAGATACAAACCTACGACACAAACCTACGACGTAGCTAAAGCAAATCCCGTTCCGCGGCCTCCTCCATGACAGATCCGACGACAGTTCAAAGAAAAAGAAAATATTCTTCATTGAAGCAAATGCAAGCACGCATATTTCTTCCTGCGCTTCGTCTGCATTTGAGGATTCCAGCAGTGTCCCTATCATCATCATCAGCAAATCCACAACAGTGGCTCCAATGGCGGACTGGAGTGCATAAATTCCAGGGTTTTGGCAAAAAGATTGCGTGAAGGCGGACGGGCAGCAAGGCGAAGGTCTTTCCTGAAGCTCCAACTCTTGGATTGATAGTGATGGGACATGTGCCACTGTGCTATTTATTAGTCCATGTCAGAGTACGGATAGCTGCGCTTCCTTGGGAGGGAGGTGAATGTTTAAGTGGCAAACTAAGAGCCATCCAACGGGACTGCTTCTGTTCTGTAGTCCCGTACTAAAGCGCTCAACCCTTCTTTCTTTGGGTGCATAACTACAAGCAATACAAACAACTTGCTTTTGTTTTTATTTGTACCTTGGATAGAACTAGATAGACACTGGCAAATCTGTAGATGAATTTTCTCTGCTTTTCTCTGTTGTCCTCCATAGCTTTCTTCATGCAGGGACTTGCTGCCTCGCAACTTTCCTTGTTTATGATATGTATGGGTAATGTTGGTATTGCTAAAAATATGCATTAGTGAATTGGTGGCATGATAAATAATGTGGATGTTTTCTTGAGTGGTTTGTTTATGAGCAAGATGATTTATTATTGGTAAAAGAGATTTTTTTTGGAAGCGAGAAGTGGTAGGTATAGTTGGATTTAAGGGAAAATGTGAAGTAGGGATTTATGGATTAATTGAAGTAAGGATATAAGAAGAACTATGATATTAAGATTGTGCTAAGCTTGGTTGAGTTTAGACGCCCCTTGAGATAGTTTAATTTCCTTAAAATAGCTTCCATACTCAACCTTTCTCATATAATTTGAACCCAAAACTTAGCAGGAACTAAATCTCACTCACACCAACTAATCTACATTCCATAAATAAAATACAATTTTATTTAATATTTATATTGAATGGAAAATCATTACTATATCTATATATAAAAATTAAGAAACCAAATTTGAGATTTTATTAGAATTTAGCTCCTTTTTCCATTACAAAAAGATAAGGTATAATTAAAGGAATCATGGTAGATGTTAATAATATATAAAGAAAGAAAGTTTAAGGATTTTTAATTTTAATTTTTAGAATTTAGCTTTTTCTTTCCATTCCAAAAAGATGAGACATAAGGTATAATTTAGGGATTCATTGTAGATGCTAATAATATAGAGTAGAACTTTGTATGTTATAGGTTGGTATATATATTGAGTTACAAAATTAGTGTTATATTTATATTATAAAATATAAAGAGAAAAGGAAATTGGATTAGATTTTATTTAATTAAATTTATTTATTTATTTTAAAATTATAGATATGGTTTAAAGATTTTATTAATTTTAAGAAAAAATATAATTTAAAGTTGAAATATGAGTTGAGGAAAAAAGATAATATATAATAAAATAATATATACATATTTTAGATATATTTTTCTAAGGGAATAAGTATATTTTTCTCAATTAAAATGTTTTTATTCTTAATTGTTTATTTAATGACATGGATAAATACATATTGTTGTTGGTCTTTTTAAAACTAGTTGTTTCCAATTTTCCCTTGTCAAAAAGTGGTTTCAAATTCCATGTGCTTTTTGGGTTTATTTTTTATTTGAACATTCTATTGGGAAAATCATCCCTAAGAGTCCATCGAACAAAGTTTTTTTGTGATCTTCATTACAGGGAAAATATTCCACTATTATAGAGGTGATCATGAATGCTTAAAGATCTTCACAATTGCTTCAAAGCTTCTATAGGGAGAACTTTCTAGGGGATTTCTATATTTTCATCCTTTGTAGTGGCATGCAATACCGAGGTCACATCTGGGACATTATCCCATCTTCCCATTGTTGGAAATTTTCTTATGTCTCTTTTCACAAGCTAGAAATTGTTTGTGGTCCTCGTATTCCACTTAGGGCTAGGGATTTTCCATTTCTATTAGGTGCTATGTTATTTCTTTGTTTAAGTTTGGGTATGTTTCCATTAGATGGCTTAGCACTTTCTAAAACTTGTTGTAGAGCATAGTGTTCTCCCATTGTTGTTCTAAATTCGTTTGAAAACCTTCCAAATGTAGTAAAATTATGTTAGCTAACCCTTTATTTAGATATAGATTTACATAGTATTAGATGAAACAGAACAAGCCATCATAGTTATTTTTTTCAATCATAGAAAATGAATTCTCCTAGTATGCTCCTAATTTTGGATAAAACCTTACTCTCCTTAAAGTGCATGAGGATGTTTGGAGTCTTAGCGAGACCAAGGTGGGAGAGATGGAAGTCATTATCAAGTTAAAATCTAGTGCCTAGTGGAAAATAAAGGATTACTCTTCTCCATACCCAAGGTCCATATCTTAGAACAGGTTGATGTTGTTGGACCTGCTAACATTCAGGGGATCTCCCCAGTATGAAGTCCCAACTAGACCTCACACCATTTGGTTCATGATTTCCATCCATCATGATGGCTCAGTTGCCATTATCTTAGATATTTTCCTTAGCTCTTGATGTTCAACACATGAGAGTGTTATGCTTGTAACTTCAAGAAAGCGAGGTGAGTATTCTTGGTGGGTGGGTAATGTAACTTTGTGTCTGGGTTATCTTACTATAAGGGAGAGGGTAAAATTGAGCCTCTAGATGAGAGGTAGTAGTACCACCGAGGGAGAGGCACACGCGAAAACAATAAGGGTTTGTCCAACATCCAGCGAAATAGTCCAAAATGGATGCAGCAGTCGTTAAAACCAAAGTACAAGGGAAAAACGTACACCATACAGTGGAATAGTCCACACAGGGGCAACGATCATTATAACCAAGGAAAAACAAGGATGGTTTGTCTAATGTTCAACAGAGTAGTCCACATGAACGAGACAACAATGCTAAACAATAGAACATGTCTTCAACAATGTAAGTACTAAAATAACCGAAGTAATTGAACTATCTTAATACAGGTTAAGCAAACATGCATTACAAATGTTTAAAGAATAGTCTTACAAACGGATACAAAACATGCGTGAACATGTTTTGGCCTAAGACAGGCTTCTCAATTAAGTAAAAGTTCCAAGACACATCTGTACATCATACATCACTAGCCCCAGTAGTGGGACATTGGAGCCACTACTCACTCCTCAAAGAACAAACTACAAACTCTCAAGGCTATGTGGGAGGAGCTAAGGTGAAAAGCACTTTGCTCATACAGTGAGGGGGTATATATAGCCATTGGGGATAACTGAACCTTATGACTCTTCGACTTCCCTCATGATTGTTTGACTTCCTATGACTTTTCAACTGACGTGAAACTTCAACTTCATCTGTGCGTCTCTTGGAATTTCACATTACATTACATTTGATTACAACAAGTATGGCCCATAGTAGTGATGTGGCTAAGACAACTCATGACACAACTCGACATGACACTATTGACATGTACTGGCTAACTGTGGTGTCTATGTTGAGCTACTATGCTACTGAGTGATGGGTGTGCTCTCGGTGTATCATGTCTTCACCTCCACATGGAAAAGTGTGTGGGGTCTTCGATGGTCTTGGTCTTTGCTTGATGGTGCACGTGTATGTGTCCCTTTCACTTGCTGCTCGATGTGCTTCATACGTTCATTCAACTACAAGCAAGTATTCTAGCATGCACTCCTTCTTCATCTTGTTCTTCGTTGCACCATGTTTCATCAATGTACCTATTCCTGCAATCACTCATGATGAGGGGACATTAAATCCAAAAATATTCTAGTCTAGAATGATGCATTGCTTTCCATTTCGGGTGTAGGTGATGGGAGAGAGGACAAGGCATTGAAACTGCACAGAGAATAGCTCAGGCTGGGATGAGATGCTCCAGAGCACTGTTGGGAAAAACTGTGCAGATGTCACTGGGAGGCATGTTTGCGCAATCCAGGACAACAATGATAGTTTCACAGTAGAACCCAGCTGGACAGAATTTCACAGTTCCTAGGAGGAAGACAAGGCAGGGTGTTGGGAGGAACTGTCAGAAATTCTGTGCAGTTTTTAGGACGAGGACTAGGCAGGTTGTCCGGGGGTCCAACTAGGAATTTGTGCAGTTTCTTCGAGGAAGACAAAGTAGGAAATAGGAGGCACTAACATACATTTATGTGTAGCTTTCTAGAGCAAGGATGGATCGGGATGCGGGGAGCTGCTGGTCATAACTGTGCATTTGTGAGAGACAGTGTCAAGCAGGCAGTTTCTGCGCAATTTTTGGGATGAGTGCAGAGTGGGGTAGCAGGGAGAGTGCCAATCAAAACTATGCAATTGTCAGAGGGAGAGAAGGGCAAGCCAATAGGGGGTCCTACGAGTCAGATTTGCACAATTCATTGGAACAATGGAGTGACATGCAACAGACGCATGACTCACATGACTATGTAGTTTCTGTAGACAGTGCAGGGAAGGAAACTTGCAACTTCTACGCAGTTTTGGGGACCAATGCAGCCCAGGGTCACAATGCAGTTCATGTTTTACGATAGACCAGAGGGAGGCTTGATGAGTGATCCTACAGGAAGTGTAGATTGGGTCAGACATGGGGACAACTTCTGCACAGTTCTAGGAGACAATTAGCTTGCTCACTTCCAGGATTGCGCAGTGCAGGTTGCTCCAAAGGACAACCTCAATATTTTCTCAATTCTGGCCAACAGAGAAGGGTAACTGAGAGTTGAGACTACGCAGTGCAACTTAGTCAGGGTTCGGTTGAACGAGGGTCTTCTAGTCGAAATATTTTTAGTAAAAATGGATAAGTGTGAGAGCAAGTGAACTTGTGCATACATGACATTGTGATTGCACACTTAGCATGACTTGACGACAAGACTCCTCAAACCAACAAGACATACATGTGCTTAGTGAGGTTGTCTTAAATTTTAAGAGCGATAAGTGAGACACTTGAGATAGATCCTAGGATGACTGTGACGACTCTTACGCGACAATGCTTGTAACTTTGTGTGTCATGAGTACGATTGATGTTCACAGAGCGAAAACAACTCATGCGGACAAAGACAAGCCTTCATAACTTACATAACAAGATCGCAAGCATGACATAGCAATCAACAAGACAAAAGACGCCTGATGCTCGATCAAGCAAAAGGGGTGTAAAGACTTGACAAGAACTCATGGAATGAGCCTAAGTGTTTACAACCATAAGGAGAAAAACCAAGGAAGGCTCTGAAATTTGGATGCAGGCCAAAATTTTGGAGGGTGTTGCAACCGCTACAACACTTGGCGACGCACTCATTAAATACTAGCTTCTTTGTTTTGGTTCATTTTCAGCACAGTGCCTTGGCCTTTTAGGGAGTATTGATTAGTTGTGTAGGTTATTTTGGTTTCCCCACTTAGTCCATGTGAATACATGGTTCACCTTGTGCCAACTTAGTCAAACACAACAAAATTTTCAACTAGATCACAGTTTTTCAAAATTGGGAAGGGTAGTTTGGCTTGCGAGCTTAAGAATTTCAGAGTATAAGTTTTCATATTTGGTGTTTCTCTGCTACCAGTAGGCCTAGATAGTACCCTGGTGGAGTCACACAAGAACACAATAATTTCTCCACTGCCAGCGAGCCTGGTCAATACCCCGATGGAGTTGCCTTCTTCACCTCTCTTTGCAGGAAGCCTTTCTCTTCTTTCGCCTTTGTATTTTTTTGAAAGAGAATTGTGCATAGGCACTTATTTATTTTTGGGTGGAAGAGGGATCCCAACTTATTGAGAGAAGAAGAGGTTGTTCCTTCAGAGAAGCATGTAAGACCTCTGATTTAGGTTTGCTCATTTAGATTTTTCCCCTTCTCTGTTTCTACTAGTTAGATAAGCTTGAACACATAAAGCAGAGCACTGAGTACCGACATGGGGTTTCCCAGTTTGGACATAGGTTCATGGTTTTACCAAATCTTCCCTTACATATGGATCGTATTTTCCGTCAAGACTTCATCGACCAAAAGTTACAACCAAGCACAAAGGAGACGGTGATCAGGTGCTCAGTGTTTAGCTCAAAAATAAAAGTTCTCAGAATGGCCTGAAACCTGAACAACTGCACCCGTCTCAGAAAAATTATCCTAACGCAACTTGTTTCTTCAAAAAATGAGTTCGTATGAGAAAGTTATTGTGTTCTGATCACTTTGCTAAACAGGGGAAATTTACAAAAAGAATGGTTATTCATTGCACAATCAACAGTCTGTATTGCTGACGTGGTAGTGACTAGGCATGGTCAACGTTAGTCAATGGAAAATTAGGGATGGACAAGTGGCATCATTTGGTTGGTTTGTACAGGGGTGTGTTGGCGCATTCTAATTGGTTCTTGTCTATACGAATGGAAGAATGCCATGTGGCAAGCCCGGAGGCCACCACGTGGCACCTCCCAAAGGTCGGGTTGGCTGTCTACATAGTGGAGAAAAATATATGGTGGAAGTCAGGGTCGAACCCACGACCTCCCGCAAGCAAACCTTACGCCTTAACTGCTTGCTCTACCGAATGGTTCTTAACCATTACATTCACGGTTTATATTTAAAGTTATGTGGTTTGAGTTTGGGCGGTTAGGGGAGGGCCAGCCCACAGGCCAACCATCATCCAATGTGAACGTAATGTCACAAAACCATAAACCATTGCAGTTAACTCTGGTGGTCAACCCATCAACATTCCAATGGTCCCATGTGATTGCAACATATATGAAACTGCATACAATTGTGTTAAACCAGCGGCTCCAAACTAAACACCACATGTGAACGCAAGGTGGTAACATAAAATGGTTTATTGGCGGCTAACCACACCACTTTGTGATGGTTTAATGCTTTGCATGTGAATTTTATAACCGCAACCTCAAACAGTCAGTTAACTCTGATAGCTCTGCTCCAATGGTTAATGCGATGTTGACATTGCATGTGATAGCCCATTAAAAACCACCAGACATAACAGTTGCAGTTAGCACTAATCACGGGATTATGAGTTAATCCAGGTTTAACTCTAATTAACTGCAGTTTAACTACGAGTTTAATCTGGCGGCAGTTTTGGCGGTGCCCCCAAATTTGGCCTTGCCACCGAATTTAGCACGCTGACTGGAGTCATTCCAGATTTAATAGAGCTTTTCTAGGAAAAGACTGACTGAGCCATAGAGAAGTCAATTTTTGACCAAATTGAGCTTAGAAAGAGGTTTTCTTAGCTAATTTGGAGATTTTGAACACATTGGTGCAGGTATTAGGAGCCATAGAGCTTTGTAAAACAACATTTTTCCACATTGAGCTAATACAAAGGCCTAAACCATGTAAGCTGGACCAAGGAGATGTAGCCCAGGATGGGTGAAATCCTTCATCAAAACACGGTGTTAAAGTGTCTCTTTGATGGTTTGATGTACTTTGAATGTATGTTGTTCAATATTTGTTTTGAAGCTATTTTGCTCAGGAATGTCATTTTAAAACTTAAAGAAATTTCCCTGATTTTATGCACAAACAAATAAGGAAACCTCAGCACAAGAAGAAATAAGAAAGCACATGTTTATAAATCTATAATTTTTATTAGCACAAAAAAACTAATCATACAAAAATAGATCAAGTTGGTATCAGATCAGGTTGAATTGCTTGATTGCTTGAGTTTGTGAAATTAGGGTTTTAATGGTTGCAAAGTTGTGATGCTTACAAGGTTAAAGTTGCAAAAAGGAGAAGGGAAGCTATTGGTTGCAACTCCTGAGGTAATGCACAGAAGAAGGAGAGCCGCAAGGCCACAATATCCACCACCCAAAATTCCAATTCCAAGTGCACTTGAAACTCCTCAAGTTTTTCCTTCAACTGAGATTGAAGAGGTACAAGCAGTACCAATTTCTGAGCCTGGATCCACAACCATTATGTCTGGGGAAATAGAGTTTGAAGGTCCCTCTTCAGAAGAGGAAGAATTCAAGAAATATTTTTTCACTTTAACTGAGATGGTTAAAGTCCTTTATGAAGAGAGGATCACTAGAATGGTTGGAGAGTGTTCTAAACCTCCACATGGAGAAGGAAGGTCAGAGGACAAAAAAGATGAGAAGAAGGATTCCAAAGGGAATGGTGGAAAGTCATCTCCACCATCCTCATCATCTTCATCATCTCACACAACATCATCTTCCACTACCACCACTGAAACTTCCCATACTCATTCAAAAACCCCAAAAGGAAAGACTCCGTTAGTTAAATTGGACATAAAATTCAAACTTCCCATGTACAATGGAGAGGTGAATGCAAAAAAGTTGGACAAATGGATTCGACAGTTGGAGGTATAGTACAGAATTTAGAACCTTCAAGAAGATGACATAAAGATCCAGTTGGCTTCATTGAGGCCAGAAGGAGTTGCACTAGTTTGGTGGGAAGAAAAGACTCAAGAAGAAATGAGAATCCATGGCAAGATATCCATTACTTGGGTTGAATTTGTTTCTGCAATTAAAAGATAGTTTTATCCTTTAGCTTATTTGAAAAAAACCATTATGAGTTGGCAGAATTTTAGGCAACTTAAAGGCCAAACAATCCAAGATTATACACAATATTTTAGGAAAAGGGCTTTGTTACTAGGAGTGAATTTGAATTCCCAAGATACACTGCTGAAATATATTGGGGGTTTACATTCCTATCTGAAACATATTATTCTTATGTTCAATCCAAATAATTTAGATGAGGTATGTGTGAAAGCCACACACCTTGAATCTAGAGGAAAGAACATTCAGGAAGAGGGTAGTAAGAGGAAGCCATTCAAGGGTAAGGAGAAGGAGAAGGGTGGAAAATGGAAGGGAAAGAAAAATGAAAGTGTTAAGAAAGAAGGGGAGAAAATCACATGCAAACATTGTTCCAAAGAGGGGCATGATGAAGCCAACTGCTGAAAATTGCATCCCAAATTAAGGCCTAAGAAACAAAACAATAAGGGAAAATAAAAGATGATCACTACCACACAACATGACATTGGTTCAGATTTTGGTGATCAGACCAAGATTTCAGCCATGGTTACAAAAGGAAAAGAAACTGTTCCAAGACTAGTTCATCACATAGTCAAAACAACACTCCAATTCAAGAGTCAAGAATAGAGTTGTTTCATGTGTGATTTCAAATCATACAAATATTGATGCATTATTTGATAGTGGGTCACAATCAAACTTGATTTCAGAAGACTTGGTTAAAAAACTAAACCTTGAAACTGTACCTCATCATAACCCATATCCATTGGGTTGGATGATTAACAATGCAAACTTACAGGTGATCTGAAAATGGGGCTTCTTAGGCTTCTTGTCTAACTTACAAGAACCTCTCCCACTTCCAAAGCTTTAAATATTCCCAAGTGTTTATGATTAACCAATGCGGAATTAAATACGTGCTTGAACAGAAGGTGTATGCTGGTGTTGTTTATTAAAACTGATTATGTGCTGTAATTTAATTTGCTTTAAAATATGCTATGTATGCTGATATGTAAATACATACAATAAATACTAATGCAGCAATAAACAAAACACATAGAACAACAATTTAATTAGGAGTTCACCCAAAACTCTTGGGCTACATATCCGTGAGCTCTAGTCAACTCAACTAAGCTCTCTGGGATTATGGCAGAGTCCTTTTTACAAGCTCTTGGCTCAACTCCATTGGTTTTACACAGGAACAATGGGTTTAGACACCATTTTATCCCCAACTCTTGAAGCTCTCGGCTTTCTGGCTCTCGCTCTCGCTCTTGCCTCTGGCTCTTCGTCTCTAGCTTCTTTGGCTCTCATCAATGTACAACTCTCTGGCTTTTCACATGGACTCCAAGTGACTCCCTTGGATGCTCTACGCATTCAGCTTTTTCTCTCTCGACTTATTTTTTTTTCTTTTGCACTCTTGCTTATTCTTTGTTTTAGCAACAACCCCAACAACCCCGTTCTGTCTCTGACATTCATGGCTTTTAAGCCAATCGGTGATTGCCTGTTAATTTTCCCTCTCAGGCTCTCTAGCTTTCGGTCATTGTCCCTTCATCTTCCTTTTGGAGTGTTTAACAATCATTGCTAACGTACCAAGGTATGGTGGCCACCTGTTTTGCAACGGAAAAGGTAATTGGCGTTTTGAAATCCCAAAGATATCATTTCTCTATTTACACAGAGAAATACACCGGAAACGCTGAAAAATCCTCATAAACGCCTTTTATCAGCATCAAGGGTCGTCGATCGCCGATTGCCGATATCGGCGATCGTAATGTCGCTCAACTGGGGGTTCTGTGTATCACCAATGCCGATTCGCTGATCCAATCATCGACGATTGACAGATCCAGGTCACGATATCACATATCTCTCTGCCTCTGATCCGATCAATCAGATCGGCAGATTGGAGTTTCCTCTGCCTTCGCGTAAATCGGCCTTTGCCTTTTTCCAATGCGATTTCCCTTTTTAAGGGTTTTTTTTCCATTTTTATGGGTTTTTGCCTCTTTATTCAAAGAAACTGGGCATCTTTTGCATTCGATAACTTCTGCATCCTAATTCCATTTTAGCCCATTCAAGTTGCAATAGATTCAGAAGGAAAAGATCTCTGCAATGGGGCTATTTCCAGGAACTTCCTTGGACTTTCATTTTTCCTCTATGAGGACCACTTAGACTTAGGAGTCTATCCAAAATCCATTTTGGATAAACAAGTTATAGGGAAGTATTCAAGTTCGCCATTACTGAAAAGTTCATTGATGAAGTTGAGTTAGATGTAGTTCCACTTGACATCTCATGAATAATTTTGGGTAGTCCTTATTTGTATGATAGAAACGTAGTATTTTATCGCCATGACAACAAATACATATTTCTCAAGGATGGGGTGGAGTACATAGTGAGAACCCATCACAAAAGGCTGAACATTTCTTTGGTTAATGCAGGGTAGATGAAGAGACTAGTAAATGCAAGTAAAATTTTTGTGGTTCTCATGATCAAGAAAAAGAATGATATTGATTGTGAATTATTTGAATTTTGTGATGATAAATTGAAATCTGATTTGTTTGATGTGGTAAGCAAGCATGGCGAGATGTTTCAGGAACCAAAGGGGTAACTCCCAAGAGGGGAATTCAACATGAGATTCAGTTGCAACAAGATGTTCCACTTCCGAACATTGGCGTGTATCGCATGTCTATTATGGAGAGCTTGGAAATGAAAAAGCAGATTCAAGAATTTCTTAACAAAGGTCTCATACACCGATCTACTTCACCATGTCATTCACCCATTGTCTTGGTTCCAAAGAAGGATGGAACTTGGCGCATGTGTGTGGATTTCCATGCACTGAACAAAATCATGGATTCTAACTGGTATCTGGAAAGTAACCGATGAAGGTAATGGGGGGTGCTCTGATGTATCAACTGGGAAGACAATCAAACGATCGTCAGAAGGATCCACTGCACCCAAGGTAGTTAGTAGAGCTTTCTTTTGGGAAGGGAAGGACTGGAGGACTTCTAGTGTCGACTTCGCAGCAGGTGATTGTGCAAAGTCGTCTACTATACTATATGTATGGGAAACTTTGTTAGAAGTCACATTATGGCGTAATGGTCCATTTGGGATCTTGGGAATGGCCTCAACTTTAGGTTAAGGGATCTGTAAAGGACCATTTGGTGTCGTAAGAGGCTCAGCGGATACTTTTTTTCGGACTCAGTAGCAGACGAAGTGGAGGGATTGCCATATTGGCGCGACTGAGTTTGTAGGTTGATGTTGGAGGGGTTAACCTCATTAGAGTTCATCATAAGGATATGGTAGTCACTGGGACTAAAAGGTTGGGGGAGGTGGGATGCTTGACCTGGCTGGGGTTGAGCAATAAAAAATCCTTGCTGAGGGAAAGGATTTGTGAAGACGACCGGTTGAGGTGGCATGGGATTCTGAGGCGATGGTTGACCTCGATAAGCTGCTTGAGCTTCCCACATTTAGCGCATCTGGGGTAAAAGAGGACACTCATGTGTATAGTGGCCATGTACATCACAACACACAAAAGGCTTATTCATACAAATAACCTTGTTCTACTTGGGTTGGCTACCTTGTTTCTGGTTGTTGGTGTTAGGTTGGTTCCCCTGGGGTTCAATAGGCTAGTTACTTTGGTTACCCTGGTTACCCTTGTTACTTTTCCCCATATTATTTTTCTTCAAAATTTGGGGATTGGTATCACTCTGTTGTGCAAACACCTGGCCCTGAGGGGGAAGTGGCTGCTGGCGTTGAGGATGCATGGGATGTTGTGACGCTAATGCTTGAGGGGCTGGAGCGCCAAGCTGTGAATAAGAAGGAACAATAGTTTAGTAGACGGGTTGGGGTTCGAGAAACATGTTGCTAATAGGAGGGGCATAAATGTTGGAGGAACTGGTGCCCCCTACGGGTAGCCATAACTCTATTGAGGATATGGTGAAGTGTGTGAAAGGGATCCAATGATACCATCCGCAGCGTGAGATGCCCTCGGTGCATTGGTGCTTCCAGGACGAGGGAGGTCTGGAATGACGATATAGACATAACCCGATTGTGCATTATTAAGATCATATCTCAAAGAAATTTGGAGAGATTCTTCCTCAGTCTGAGGAAAATGGGACATGACATCTTTCCCGATGGGAGATAAAAGGCTCTTAAGAAACTAATCTAGATAGACACGGTCTTCGAAAGGTGGGGCACGACATGTGCCCCTCCTTTGACGCCACTCTTGAACATGGTCATAAAGGAGAGTGGAGGAGGTCTGGCAGAATGTTGTCAATAGCTCCATACCAGTGTCGTACCGAAGAGGTAATTGGAAATATGAAAGGAATGCTTTAGAAAGCCTCGTGAAAATGGAATGAGAGGTGGAGGGCTGGTCTACATACCATTTTACAGTGTCTCTAGTGAGTGTGCGTTGGAAGAGCTGAAGACGAATTGAGTCATTGGTTATGGAGTTGGACGAACACCACATGTGGAAGTATCGAACACTGTTAGTAGGATATTCTCCAGCAATACCTTCAAACTTTGGAATGTCTGAGGGAAGCTTAGTCGGCATAGATGGCTAACCAGCATCATGGTGTATGGGGTCGTTTATCAACTAGTGAAAATCTAGTAGACTTAACCCAGCCATAAAGGGGAGCATGGGGGCTGCTAGAATGGTTCCTGGGACTGTTTCACATGATGTGACCACCGGTATAGAACCATAGCCACCACCAGATTTGGTTCCTACACCAGTCGTGGGTCCAGACATGGTGACGATATGCGGTGAAGGAGGTTTGGAATGAGATGAGGAATCATAAGGACCATGAGAAGAGTCAGTATGGGGACTCGGAGCGCTATGAACTCAAATCCAACAGGGAGGAGTAATACACCGAAGCAGAAACTGGGGGTGAAGCCCTTATAGTCTCTGTGACACTCGCCTTGGTTGCACAATGATGGAAGGACACACAGAGCACAAAAATGGTGAAGGGAGATCAACAATATATCTTTTGTCTCTGATGTGGGGAGATAAATTTATTATGTTAAGTCTTGGCTTGGCGATATAGACCAAGCGCCCTTCGCTTAAGGTGTGCTTGTGTGTGCAAGTGTATTAATTGATTAAGCCTAGATCATGTTTGTAAAAAAGAGAAAATCTTGCTGCAAATAAACTAAATAAACAACAGAAAATGAACAACAAAACAATTAACTAAACCCCACCCAAACTGGGCTCGCAAACACTATACTACTTGGTGGCTAAACCGATGGGAAATACAATGAAACGGTCAAGAGATATGAATGTCGGTGTGACTGGGATCAAGTGACATCAAGCTGTTGGAAAGTGGTGCAGTAACAACAAAAATATAGAGGGGAAGATTGCTGCCAAAAGATAGGGAGATGGGTGAAACACCTAGGGCAACCAATGGGACCCTAAGGCAATGACCAAACAAGTTTAAATGTGAAAATACAGATGGTAGAAACCTATCTTAATAGATCTGAAACAAAAGATTACAGATATGTAAAATGCAGCTGAAAGTGCTGCAGAAACTCAAACTTCTCACTCAACTAAACTCCTCCTAGAAAGGTGGAAGTGTACTAGAAGCCCTAGGGGAGGCTAAATTCGACTTCGACGAGTAAAATAGAGTGGATCAAGGCCTAAGTGGGATAAGACAAAGGTCATACACCCAACAGACAGCTCTTGTAAAACCCAGAAACAGATCTGAGAAAAACCGTAAAACCCATAAATCGTAGGTATTGACCTGTTTTCTGCTGAAATCACACTTTTTGGGCTGAAAGGTGCGTTTTGAAGCCTAGACACACTTTTTGGGCTAAAAACCATGATTTCTGTTTCGAGGATCCGGGTTTGCAAATTTCGGAAAAAAAAGTGTCGCCTTTGTCGCGACTGGTTCCTGTGACCTGCGGAAATGGCCAGAAAGCTTGCGGAAGTTAGAAATTTATTAGATCTAGTGCTAAAAAACTAGGAAACATTAATATAATTGAAAAAAAAGAAGAAACCCTAACCTGAAAACCGAAGGTCACCCAATTTTCTGGATCTGAAGTATAAAACCCAGCGGAGTTGCCAATTTTGTTGTAGTGTTTCCTTCTCAATGATGTATGAAAAGAACCCATTTAAGATTGTGGATGACAAACAATCTCAACAATAGAAATGGATGATAAACATTGTAGATCTCCATCTATTGATAGAAACAAAGCCCGCCAAAATTCTTATCTATGCTACGATCATAGTTAAACAATGAAAGAAAGAGTAATAACCGCAATTATCCAATGGAAACCAAATATGTAAAGAATAATTTTATAATAACACTTGTGAAGAGAACAGATAAATGTTACCAGTCCCCCTCTATGGGATGGGTTCTTGGCTATCCTCAAATGTCTTCAACTTTTGTAGAGTCTCTCTCCTCTATAATGCATAAACCCAACAAAAATATGGTGTGTGACAATGAAAATAATTAGAGTTACAAAAGTGAGTGCAACGATGAAAATAATAAAAAGTGAATAATGAATGGAAAACCCTACTATTTATAACCAAATACTGAGTTATCATCGAATAATGAGTAATAATAAAATATTATTGATCCCATTCTTGGAATAACCACTTGGAATATTTTATTATATTTGTTTAGGAGGGAAAAATATTTAAACTTTTATTTAGAAATACTAAATAAAAAATGATTTATTTATCATCTCAATGAATTAGTTAAAGAATAATAAACAAATAAGGATTTATTTAATTATTCCTAAGGGATTTAGTCAAATTTAACAAAGAATAATAATTAATTAGTGATTAATTAATTATTCTTAGAGAAAAATAAGAAAAATAATGATTTATCTGTTTATTTTTCATGATTGGGTCAAATTTGACAAGGAATAATAATAAAACAATGGTTTAATTACTTATTCCTAGAAGGAAATCAAATAAATAGTGATTTATTTAATTATTCTTCATGGGTTTAACTATAAATTACTTAAAAACAGTGGTTTATTAAGTAATTTTGTAGGTTTTAACCCCGTACTGAAATTACCTGCATACGAATTCTAAAACAGAGAAAATAAACAATGCGAGAGCATAACACATAAAACACATATACACAAAGATTTTCCCCTCGATCTTAAAACCAGGACTACCAGCTTGATTTTTTTCATTATATCCATTTCAATGTTACAATACATATTTATACATGCCGAAGCATCCAATACCATGGACCGAAAAACACCGTGTCCAAAACCATGGACCGAAAACCATTGCATACAAAACCATGGACCGAAAACCATCACGTCCAAAACCATGAGCGAAAATCATGCACAAACCATAGGTAGGTCCGCCCAACCTAACATAGGGTCCAAAACCAAAATTTTCTAGGGCGCTGCCCCGAACCCCATAGAGTGGGGTTACCTGCACCCCACAAACCCCCTGTGACTCCCCTCACTACGCAATCGGCACAACGAAGGGGGGCTCCGCCCCCCTCCTAACCCCCCAGTTAACTACGTGGGCTAGTCGTGGAAAGAATATAACACAACCCAACAAATTTCTCACAGTGAATGTGTTAGGAATGGGTTTCCCCAAGAGCAATTTTGGGGCTACAAGCCCATGTTTTGGGATAATTTTGTTATAAAGTTGTAAAGTCTCCGCATTGTGTGGTTGCAGAGCGCAAAGGTGTCAAGAGTCATAAAGGGTTGTACGCCTTTATTTTGTAAAGTGTCAAGTCGGCTGTAAAGATCCACCCATGGTCTGCGGACCATGGGATTGTATTAAAAGGAGCTAAGTAAGCTCTAAGTAGTTAAGTTAAGGAAGAAAGTAGTGAAGTAGAGTGGAGAAGTCTAAGTGTTCTCGGGTCTTAGCGTAGGTAGAGGCTCTGCAACTGAATGCATAGAGTCCTAGGGTGGAAGTCCACAGCTAAGTGTGCGGACCCCTGCAGTTGTCTGTGCAGGGTGGATAGAGTCTATATTAAACTGGAAGATATCAATAAAGAGAAGTATTCTACAATTACTGTGTACTTAGTTCCTGTTAATGCATCTGATTATATTGCGTTTTGGGTTTAATTTACAATGTTTATTCGATGTGCAAATATATGTGATTGTATCGATTAATTGAATGCAAGTAAGGATATCAATTTACGTGGCGCTAACTATGATTGATTAGTAAGATAAGTAAAACACTTGAGATAACATGGGAACCTATGCAATACATTGTCATAGATGGGCGAAAGTACTTGGACCATGGGTTAGGGCTGCACATAGGTCAATCATACACCTTCACAGAGGTATTGAAGAGTGGAATAAAAGGTAGACTGACAGAGCCCTAAGGCTTAGTGATTTGCACTAAAGTAGGGGCAAAGGGTATAAACCAACATCACGACCATCTCAGGATGTGGAAGCTTGGTTCCAGTGGCCCCCCATACTGCTTCGGGTGAGACTTCAGTCCGTGCTCTGCGGGCTGATGCCGAAAGTGCCAGTATTGTAGGGATTTGTTTGGCTAACTAATGTTGAACCTCAGTGGGGCCCACAAAGCCAACAAATGGTTTTGTTGCCGGCACTGGAATCTGCATGAGAGATGTGTGATGTCATATCACTGGAATCTAACTAAGAAAGAGATTGAGGGCTAGTTGGATAGAAAGATCCACGAATTTGCGGTGCATGAGAGAAGAAACTTGTGGCTAACAAAGGAATAGTGGCTAGATAGGTACCTATATAAAGAGATCCACGAGATATTTTTCTGTTCCTTTCCAGTTGAGTTAGATGAGTGGATCGCAAAGTTAGTGGATAGCCAAGGAAGGTGGAGGCTTGACGGCCCTATTGTTTGGACCCTGGAGCTAGTACAGAAACTGGAAGCTTATGAGGATAAGATCACTCGCGCTGTCGATCATTAGCTTGATCGTATCATAGGAGGATTTGTGACTGAATTCGCGGTCGATACCTCAGTCAGTTACAGTGAGGTGGAGCAACGCTTTTTCAAAGGTCCACGAGGTAAGTACTTGAAGTCTTTAAACACTTGGATTAAGATGTTATTGTGCAAAAAATGGGTTATGCAGCTACCTTGATGTTCAGAGCTATGCGAAGTGGAAAGAATTATAAGAACGAAGGAAGAAAGGGCCCTGAATATAGCCCCCTGATTTCATCTCCTTTGAGTAATGAAGAGGGAGTAGCGTAGGCTTCTTCGTGAAGTGCAGTTCAGTTGATAAAACGAGGATTCTCACGACTGCCACCTCCACCTACACCACCTCCAACTTCACCACCGTCACCTACGACTTCGCCCACACCACCACCACCTCCACCACAGTTCAACATGGAAAATTCAATGAAGCTGCCTTTGTTTAAGGGCTTGGGAAATGAGGACTCGAACCAGTTCTGGTTTGTCGTAAAAGCTGTATGAGAATCTCAGGGCGTCAGAGCCGATCACATGAAGAAGGCAACGTTGGTTAGTGCTTTACAGGATCGCCCACTAACTTGGTACATCAAGTACTCTAATGATAACCCAAACATTGGGTTGGCGGAGATCCAAACTGTGCTGAATAAAGAGTTCAGTAGGCCTAAATCTGAGGCACAGTCGATTGTGGGGTTCAATGAAATCACGATGAAACCAGGTGAGACACCTTGGCAATTGGATCAGAGATTGAAATGTAAAATTTGCGAAGCTAATATGAATTTAATAGACGAACAACACCGCGAGTGGTTCATGGTTTCACTCCTGCTCACCTAAGGGTTGCACTATCGCAACAGAAGATTACGACCCAGGCAGAGGCGTTGGAGATTGCAATAATGCTGCATGAAACATTGATGCAAGATATGAATCTGGGGGTTCAGTAGATCCATGCACAGTTTCAAAATCTTTGCCTTGAAATGAAAAACTTGAAGCAGGACATAACAGTTCGACCGGAGGCAAGCAAAGAGATATGGTGCCTGAAATGTAAGGATCAAAGGCATGACAAATACCACTACCCAGTCTTTGCAAACTATATTGCAAGAGGAGGACCGATGCCTTTGAAGGCGGAAGCCCAAGCAGGACCGAGCATGGGGCCTGCGTTGTGGTGCACTATATGTCAGTTAGCAGGGAAACATACGATTGATAAGTGTCATTTGCTGCAAAAGTTTGTACAAACACCGCAGTAATTATTCTGCAACTTCTGCAGGTCGGTAGGGCATGATGAGCACAACTGCTGAAGCTATGAATTAATGATGGACAGAACACCCACCTATAGAGTTCAAGCAGAAACGTAGCCCCCTGAACAGACTGTTGGGATGGCGGGAACAAGCTTTAAGGGGCGTGGACGATGCCGAGGTGGAGGAGGACCTCACAAAGGTCGGGGACAGCTAATCTGTTACAATTGTGGAGGACCAGGACACTATGCCCATGAATGCACTAACCAAACACATCCGTCGTGCAAATATTGTACTCAGTTTGATCATGAGATGGAGGACTGTCCTACATTGATAACGAGGATATGTGACAAAGGGGTGCTACCACCGTAGCTGACTCAGAACCTATAGATGATGAGGGTTGAGCCTCGCGAAGAGGATCTGAATGTGAATATAGTGCTCCAAAATGGAATTTCAATGGCCGACGATAAGGGGGAACAACCTAAAGACAACGAATGGGTTTGCAAAGCTCCAGTGAAAAAGGCTAAATTTGATTTGGGGCCCGCACACGAAACGTTCATGGTAGCAAAAAAGAGCTTCACTGAGGCCTCTACTTCAGAGAGCCGAGATAAGCCTGTTTAGGAAGTGGACCGTTCTATACTTACAACCTTTTTAGAGACCTACATGAAGCTGCTACGTGATAGCAAGGCTGTGAAGGGGTTACAGGAACTTATAAATAGATGCACCGGAAACACTCTAGGTGAACCGCACGTGGTACGAAAGATTGGTAAGCATAAGGCAAGGACAGTGCGTGAGATGAGACTCACCACGTAGATAGGAGAATATGAAATAAATGAGGTTATTCTAGATTTGGGGTCAGACGCAAACGTTTTTTCGAAGCAGACTTGGGAGTGGATGGGGAGACCCATGCTGCAGTGATCTCTGATTCAGTTAAGAATGGAAAATAAGCAGAAAATCATCCCCATGGGACGGCTGCAAGGAGTAACTGTAGATATTGAAGGCACGAGTGAATCGGCTGACTTTGAAGTGATAGAAATTGTGGATGACAACAACCCCTAACCTACGCTCCTTGGTATTGATTGGGCTACTGACATGAACGGGGTAATCAACCTAAAGAAGAGAAAGATGATATTTGAAAAGAAATCGCTTCACGTAATAGTACCCCTAGATTCTGTTGAAGGATCATGCTATACTGAACCAATCCGCGATTACGAGAGCAATGAATATTTGGATTGCATATATAAAATAACAACGCGAGACCAAGATTGGGTGAATCCAACAGCGGATGATCGAATTACATGGGATCGCGAGAGTTCTTGCACCTTAGACTCGGATGAAGAATTAGAGTGTTGGCAGAATCGGCTACATGAAGTAACTACATTGAGTTGTAACATGATGACCCGGTCGATGCACTGTGTGTCATCAGAGGTATCAAATCTTCCCACTTATGATGGCTTGAATTATGTGGATGAGTTTTTGGATGCATTTGAGAGGGAAGTACCAGAGAAGCAGCGCTTCCAGGCTTTGGACTGGGCACTTCACGCTACGCCCGTGAGATGGTGGGGTATGCACAAGGGTAGTTTTGATGACTGGCGCGAGTGTAGGAGGATGATGAGAAAAAGCTTGGGGAAGCTGAAGGTAGGAGTAACAGACAAGTATGACAGGAAGGACGATCCGTGTGCACACTTGGCTAAATGGGTTAAGGCCTATGGCGCGAAGCCCCAACCTGAATGGGTGCGCTTGTTTTGTCACACATTGGATGTCATCCCGATGAACTGGTACTTGGAGACAGAGCTCCGCCATGGGATAGGTGAATGTGATATTCTGCACGAAGGGATCATATTGATTTTTAGCTTCGAAGACGGGTTTGACTATATTGACGAATCGCTACAAGAAGTTAAAGTAGAAATATTTAGGATATTGTAGGATCCTTTGGATCTAATTCCACCCGATTGGACTACTTAGCTGAGCCACATGATTCAATGCTATAATGTGACAGTTGAAGAAGAAGACGAGGACCCCTGAAATATTAATATCCCTAAAACCGAGGGTCACTGCGAGGTCGAGGGACCACAGATCGAGAATCCTGATATAACCGCACCACTGAAAATGAAACAGGTAAATATTGGTATGGAGGCAAAGCCCAAATTCATGAAGATTGGAGATTACTGGGATGACGCGACGGTAGATAAGGTCGCCGAATTTCTCCGTGAATACCAGGATTTGTTCCCTACCAAGTTTACGGAGTTAAAGGGGATAATAGGAGACCTAGGCATTATGAAGATCATGTTAAAACCCGACGCGAAGCCGGTTAAGCAAAGACCTTACTGTCTCAATTCGAAGTATAAGGAGAAGGTCCGCTTAGAGTTAGATAAGATGCTCATGGCAGACATCATTGAGCTCGTAGAAGAATCTAATTGGGTGAGCCCAATTGTGGTACAGGAAAGGAAGCAGAAGGATGAAATAAGGATATGCATAGATCTCAGGAAGTTGAATGATGCTTGCATGCATGATCCTTTCTCGACTCCATTCACTGATGAGGTATTGGATAATGTAGGTGGCCAGGAAGCATACTCCTTCACTGATGGGTTTTCTGGGTACCATCAGATCAAAATCACGCCTAAAGATAGAAGCAAGATGACCATCGCGACTGAATGGGGATGTTTTTAGTAAACTTTAATTCCTTTTGGATTGAACAATGCGCCTGATATTTTTTCGCGTGTAGTCATTGCTGCATTCAAAGACTTCATTCATAAGTTTTTGGAGGTGTAATTTGATGACTGGACTGTGTTTGGGTTGGTAAAACGCCATGTGGCCAATTTGCACTTAATGCTAGATACTTGTCAAAGGTACCAGATTGCGCTCAATCTGAAGAAATGTCTGTTTTGTGTTCCTTTTGGGACTCTGTTGGGTCATGTGGTTTGTAGATAGGGACTGATGGTAGATCCCATGAAGATCGCAGTGATACTTAACTTGGAGGCGCCGAGGAGTGTGAAACAACTGCGTGCAACCTTGGGACATACTGGGTACTACAAGAAGTTTATCAAGGGCTATGCCCAGATCACCACACTTATGGAGAAGCTGTTGAAAAAGGATGTCACATTTTATTGGAACGAGGACTGTCATAAAAGCTTGGACATGCTCAAAGGAAAAATGGTCACCGCGCCAATTTTAGTCTTCCCAGATTGGAAGAAGGAGTTTCATGTACATGTAGACACATCATGTATAGCACTAGGAGTAGTACTGACATAGGCCAGCGGAGGAGACTTGGACCATCCTATAACATTTGCAAGAAGGAGGTTATCTAAGGCTGAGAAGAACTATTCCACCACAAAGCGTGAAGGATTGGCCATGGTATATGCGCTCCAGAAGTTTAGACACTATTTGCTGCGTGGACATTTTAAAATGTATACGGATCATTCTGCGTTGAAATACCTGGTCAATAAGCCTATGTTGGGGGGGAGAATCTGTAAGTGGTTATTATTGTTCCAAGAGTATGATTTTGAAGTTATTGTAAAGCTTGGATGACTAAACGTGAGACCAGACCATCTGTCATGCATCGAAACGAGGGAAGAGCCCACTAATTTGGAGGAGGGATTTCCTGACGCATAACTCTTTGCAATTTGTGTCGCAGATGGTCACTTTAAAAACATCATACACTTATTAATGATAGGAACTCTGCCGAAAGGATACACCATCCAGTAGAAAAATAAGTTAGTGGTGCCCGCTTCAGAGTTTTCTGTCATTTCCAGACATATGTACAAAATGGGATCTGATGAAGTATTGCAATGATATGTACCAAAGTTTGAAAGAAGTAGTATCTTCGCGGACGCTCATGGGGGTGTCGTGGGAGGCCATTATGCAGGAAGAGCGACTGCGTAGAAGATTCTACGTGCAATGTTGTGGTGGCCAACCCTCCATTAGGATTCCAAAGTCTATTGCAGGGTGTGTGACGTGTGTCAAAGGACTAGCAGGCCATCGCAGAGAGATGAGCTGCCCTTGAACCCACAGATGACGTTACAACCTTTCGAGAAATGGGCCATAGATTTTGTGGGACCCATTCAACCCCAAGGAAAGAAGATGGGAGCATGATACATTATCACCGCGACTGAGTATTTGACTCAATGGGCGGAGGCACAACCTGTGAAGGACTGCACAGGCATGACTGTTGTGAAGTTTCTCTTTGAGTATGTACTGACATGATTTGGGTGTCCAAAGGTCTTAATGAGTGATCGTGGTATGCACTTTCTAAACGAGACGATCAATGTGCTAACGAAAGAATTTCAGGGGTGTCACCAGAAAAGCACGCCTTATCACCCACAAGCTAATGGGATGTTGGAAGCACTCAATAAGGTTCTAGAGAATGCGCTCACCAAGGTTTGCAACACTCAACGAAGTGATTGGGACCTACGCATACCCGCAGTACTCTGGGCCTATCAAATGACATGCAAAAATTTGACTGGGCAGATACCCTTTAGGCTTGTATATGGTGTTGAAGCAGTGATGCCCATGGAATACATTGTGCCTAGTCTGCACATAGTGGCACTCATGGGTATGACGAATCGTGGAGCCCTAGAAGAGAGGCTTGTGCAACTTGCTGAGCTCGAGGAAGAAATATTCCTGGTTGGATTTCACCAACAGGTTCAAAAGCAGGGCAAAAAAGCATGGCACGATCGACACATTAAACTATGCACCTTTAAGGTAAATGATCTGGTTTTGTTATATGACAGCAAGTTTGATAAATTTCTAGGGAAATTCAAAATGCACTTGCTAGGGCCCTATGTCATTAAGGAGATTACCGACAGTGGAGAAGTTCAGTTGGTTAAATTGAATGGAGATCCCTTCCCAGGAAAGGTGAATGGCAGCCAATTGAAGCCATACACTGGTGATCTGGCCAGATGACTATATGAAGGTAACATAGTCTTAGCGCTCCAGGCAACTGAAAGGAGGTGCGGGACTATAAACTACACCGCCCGAGTTGGGGAACTGCGCGATTGGAGGATTGTACGGAACGAGGCAATGTCACAGGGTTCGCAATAGCGCGAAGAAAATTGCGCTATCCATGGAAAAACCGCAAGGTCAGCCGGAAAGTGATCGTTAAAGTCATTGTTCATGATTTGATGATGGGAATGCAGCCAAATGGAGTGGGCGGCCGACATTTAAGACAAAATTTATGGGTAGGATCCTTGGAAATCTGCCGCCAATCTGGCATTAATGAACCGAATGTGGGGGAACGATCGGATTTGAATTCAAAATGGCCTATAAATTATAGGTCGAGGCCCAACAAAAAACAATTGGCATTTTGAACATTGAGTTGGTGAGCTCTCAGACGTGCATGATCCGCACATTCTTCGAAGAATTTCTTGACTATGCAGTGTTTGATCGATTTCTAGAGTCTAACCGTAATTTCATCCGTGATTTTATCCTAGGATCTAAAGCTATGGACATCGAAGCAGTGATAGCCAAGGGGGTTGTGTCGGAGGTTGTTATGGAAGCAGAAGGAACTGCTTTAGAGGTTGCAGAGGTACTAGCTGAAGTCCCCAAGTCACCACGGACGCCTAGACTGAAGCCTACCTCGGCCAAAGAGAGTGCAAAGGATAAGAAGGGAAAGTAGGCTACGATACTGGTGCACATGTCGCCTAGAAGAAACGCACAGAAGGACAAGCCCATCACACAGGAAAAGGGAAAAACCACTAACCTGGAGCCAGAGGAGGAAGAAATTGAGGAAATCCCGATGGATGATGAGGATTTGGGGGTGCAAGTGGAGGACGATGAATTCGAGGGTTCTGACCCTATCACTATGTTTCCCGAATACATCCCTCGGCGGAAAGGCAAGACGAAAGTGCCGAAGGACATCGACGAAAGCAAGGTCGCCCTACACATACCTCTACTGTTGGACAAGATTGTCTTTGAAGGACCGTGTTTGGGGTGGGTTCCTCTATTGAAACTGGAAGATTGGGACTTAGTTGACCATGAGAAGTTCCCACACTTGGTGACAGAACAACTAATGCATTGCGTTGTTCACACAACCACCAAGATGACTTCATTGGAACCGCAGAAGTGGCTTAGGGGTGTAGACAAAGCAGGTTTGCTCAACTTGCTATGGGTGCCGCACTACAATCGCACACCCATTACAATATTGGTCATCAAGTAGTTGCTATGCTTGGTGCACAATGGGTGTATATGGCTAGAGGAACCGATACCCATCACCGACAGGCTGATCTATAGGATCACACGGCTACCCTATACAGGGGAGAATCCGGCCATGATGTTTGGTGAAAAAGGTTGCAAGCAGGCCCTCGCAGAGGCCATGAAGGAGAAATTCAAGCTCGTGAAGAAGCTGCGCTGCTATGCCATCTCAAGTATCTGCGACCCTGCAGTCAAGGTGGCCACGTAGATCTTGGCAGGAAAAGCTATGCGGAAGTGTCGGCACCCATCATTGCTCTAGCAACCCAATGCACCGAAGGAGTCCAGTTTAATTGGGCACTCTATCTTTGCGGTGAGTTCCTTACGAACTGCTGCAAGGCACAAGAGCTCAGAAAGACCTTCTACTATGCATGGCTCTTGTTATCCATTGTGCCAATAGCCTGGGAGCTACCGGAAGATAGTCAATTCCCCTCGGTTGCACCGGACCTACCAGAAGCAATGAAGTACACTTCACTGTGGGCGACCAAGGATGCTCAACGCATCAGGGATAGCAAGATGTTCTGTATCTTCATGGAAATGAAGATAAGCATGACTATCAATCACAAACCACAATTGTCACCTAATGTGTTTTCCAAACTGTAGGAGTACATGGAGTTCAAGGCAGAATTTCAACACGTCATGATCAGGGCACAGAAGGACCCTGAGTAGAAGTTGCATGACTTGCCCTACTTGGCAATGAACAACGTAATTGATGCAGTTCTTGATTGCTGGCCGGCAGAGTGGCGGTCTGCCTCAGACTTGACGGTGGGGTTGAGCAAGTCCACCACATAACGCAAAAAGGAGGAGGCCAAGCTCAAGATAGTGCAGCTAGCCGAGAAGAGGAATAAGGAGGCCACTGACAAGGCCTAGGCAGAGCACGATGCCACCTAGTAGGCGAAACAGAGCATGGCTCTAACAAAGGTGCGAGGTCACCTTCACCCAAAACAAAGGAAGAAACGGACGAGAAAACAGAGAAGCATGGACTGGACCCGCAGAACACCCAAGAGAACAAGAAAAATTGGGGCCACGGAAGAAATCCAAGGCCAGTAAGAAGTCGCTGGACCAAATCACCCTAACAGAGGGAGATTTGAATGACATTGGAGACACGATGCGGGATGTCACTACGGAGGTACTACAACAGTTCGAGCAGTAGAAACAGAAACTATTGGGGGCCATCCATACGAGTTTGCATGAGCTGTAGATCTGCGCATCACAGGCTGACACAGTGTCCACCAGCCTCGCTATCGGTACTTCAGAAGCTGCTGAGATGTTGTGTGCGAAGGACTCCCGAGTGATAGTGTTACTGAATGGAGCACTAACCACATAAAGCGAAGCTGATAGACCCGCTGTCAACGCCCTCAAGGTAGTGGGGTTGAACTTGGCAGTGCTTCCTAGTGAGGCACTCCACCTACTATAGGATGGCGTGATCGTGGAACTGAGGGCCCACAAATAGCGCGCTTTGTAGGTAATCAGTGATCGTAATATTAATAATGTACAAATGGCCCTGTAGCGAGACATCGCCCTCACTTCCATGGTGGAACTTACCAACACAAATATGTGCATGATTAAGGCCGTGAGGGAAGCTTGCCGAATGGTCCCCAAATTGGCCATTCCTGAGGATGCAGAGGCAGATGAACAGGTCTACAAGCTTGCTACAGGGGTGTGTGACGCTCGCATAGAGTTGGCTAAGGTTCAGCTAGAGCTGAACCTATAGATTGTAGATTTACAGTTGAAGGCCCAGCCTTCAACTCCACCAGAAATAAAGGAGCAGCGCGCAACTGATATCATAGAGGCGATAATGGTGGTAGACAGTGCAGTAGCAGACTACACATGGTTGTTTGAACAGTCGTTCGAGGTCCTGACGAGTCTGCAGGAGGATCCTAATGTACAGTGGCTGGAGACAGAGGTGTGAGAACTGCAGCAACGATATGACGAAGTAAAAGGTACAGTGTGCACCATCGCTCTCACACAGAGACTCACGAAGATGCAGGAGGCCAAAACATTTAAGGAACAGGTAGATGCAGCACAACACAAAGAGGCAGTACTGAAGGCATGCTTGAAGCTCTGGTTGGATGAAGCTTATTCGGTCATGGCCTCCATTGAAGGCAAGCTTGCTAATCTGCAAGCAATTCAACAGAAGCTTCAGGTTGACAGTTTACGACCGGCGACAGAACAGTTGGTTGAGGAAGTGAAGCAAGTAGTCACGCAGTGCACCGCCAAAGTGGAAATCATATAGATCGAGCTGGGAGGTCTTTGCGCCAAGATCTTCGCGCCCGCAGAGTGACTCGAGGGTGAGTCACCATGTTTGTGTTGGGCGCCTGTTGGGAACAGGTTCCCCCAAGAGCAGTTTTGGGGCTAAAAGCCCATATTTTGGGATAATTTTGTAATAAAGTTGTAAAGTCTCCACATTTTGTGTTCGTAGAGCGTGAAGGTGTGAAGAGTCATAAAGGGTTGTCCGCCCTTATTTTGTAAAGTGTCAAGTCGACAGTAAATATGGACCATTGGATTGTATAAAAAGGAACTAAGTAAGCTCGAAGTAGTTAAGTTAAGTAAGGAAGAAAGTAGTGAAGTAGAGTGGAGAAGTCTAAGTGTTCTCGGGTCTTAGCATAGGTAGAGGCTCTACAGCTGAGTGCGCAGAGGCCTAGGGTGGAAGTCTGCAGCTGAGTGTGCAGACCCCTGTAAATATGTGCGTAAGGTGGATAGAGTCTATATTAAACTAGAAGATATCAATTAAGATAAGTATTCTACAATTACTATATATTTAGTTCCTGTTAATGCATCTGATTATATTGCATTTTGGGTTTAATTTACAATGTTTATTTGATGCGCAAATATGTGTGATTGTATTGGTTAATTAAATGCAAGTAAGGATATCATTTTACGCGATGCTAAGTAAGATAAGTAAAACACTTGAGATAACATGGGAACCTATACAATACATTGTCATAGCTGCGCGAAAGTACTTGGAGCATGAGTTAGGGTTGCGCATAGGTCAATCGTACACCTTCGCGAAGGTACTGAAGGGTGGAATAAAAGGTAGACTAACATAGCCCTAAGGCTTAGAGACCTGCGCTAAAGTAGGGGCGAAGGGTATAAACCGACATCACGACCATCTCAGGGTGCGGAAACTTGGTTCCAGCATCCCCCCAAACTACTTCGAGTGAGACTTCAGTCTGCGCTCCGCGGGCTAATGTCAAAAGGGCCAATATTGTAGGGATTTGTTTGGCTAACTAATGCTGAACCTAGGTCGGGGCCCACAAAGCCAACAGAAAGAAATTTTACTATGGTAAAATTGGCTTTACATGGTGTACTTCTATCCATCTAGTAAATTAGGCTAGATGATCAATTTTTTGGTGATAAAAGGAGGTCTTCCATTGTCAAGGAAAGGTCATGATTACTTGTATGTAGTTGTAGACAGGTTCAGCAAGATGTGCATACTAACACCATGTAAAAAGAAAATTATAGCTGAACAAACAGCTCATATTTTCTTCCAAAACATTTGGGTTCATTTTGGTCTTCCTACTTCTATTGTAAGTGATCGAGATTCTCGATTTGTTGGTAAATTTTGGTGAAATTTGTGGGACATGATGGACACAAAGTTAAAGAAGAGCACAACCTTTCATCCAAAAATAGATGGCCAAACCGAGGTGGTCAATTGAAAATTTATTTATCTTCTTAGAGGATATTACAGCAAACATCCCGAGTTGTGGGATGAACAGTTAAATTACATACATCATCCATACAATAGGGCAAAGAATTCTTCCACAAATACATCGCCATTTGAGGCATGTTATGGGTACTTGCCAAGATCACCATTGGACTTCATCTTTCAAAAAGATGTCGTCATCGAAGGTCACAGTGAAATCGATAAGGCAAGGAATTTCATAGAGAAAATTTAGTTGATACATCAGACAATACAAGAATAGCTTAAGAAAAGTCAAAGCAGCTACAAGGGAAGGCATGACAATCACCGGGTTGATCATAAATTTCAAGTTGGTGATGAAGTTTGGTTATATATTATCAAAGAGAAACTTCAAAGGGAAGGTAAAAAGCTTAAAACAATCCGTTATGGTCCTTCTAAAATTATGGAAAAGGTTGGTAACTGTTGAAAATGGCAACAAGAAATGCTAAAAATAGAAGTGCTAAAAATAGCACTGCTATAAATAGCAGTTTGGGTACCAGTGCTGGATTGAGCAACAGGGAATGAAAAATGGAAGTGCTAAAAATAGCATTGTTATTTTTAGCAGTTCAGGATGGATTCCAATTTTAGTCAGTCCCTGGACTAAAATAGGAAGTAAAATTCGAATTTTAACTTAACAGTTGTTTGAAAATAAATTAATTAATTCACCATGAGTTAATTAGTTGTGAAAAATCAAACATGAAGTCTATGTGAGGACATGCAATAGTTTCTCCATTAATTGAGGAATTTATCCATCAGTTAAAGAGATAAGGATGAGTTCTAATTTGAGTTGTAACTAGTTGGCTTAGTTAACTGAGTCAAGTCCAGTTATATTGATTTAAACAGTTTGTTTAAATTAATGTGAGTTCAATTAGTTAATGCATCCTTGCATATAACTGTTGCACTTCAGATAACTGAATATTCTCTCATGAATAAGTCATGCATGTGAGTTCAGATAGAGACCCAGTTGAGATCATAGGAGGGAAAATGTACTATCAGTTGGATGGATTTTTTCCTATAAAGGAAGCTCATCCATGGAGAAGGATTTATCTCCTTCAGGATTGTGCAGTTAGATCAGAGATTAGTGAGTGTGTGAAGAGGCCAATTCACACAAGTGGTTGCACTAGACCCCAAGGAAAATTGTGCAAAGAAATAGGAGGCTTGGAGGGCAGAGGAGAAGGTTTGAGAGAGGCCTTTGATTGTCTATGAGCAACATAGGGATTGCAGAGAGAGCAGGATAGCTTGTGCGCTGATTCTTTTTGTAATCCGAACTATATTTCCACTTGTATGATAATACAGAGTTGGGGTTTTAGGCTAAGGCTTTCCCCAGATTATTTCTTCTATGTTATGTGTGATTGATTTCTTCTTATCAGTTATATGTGTTCTCATTGATCTTGCTCAATTCGCTTAAGCTTCCGCAAAGTTTGTTGTAGAAGTAGATCTTGTATTTTGCTTTAGTATATTGCATAATATATTGATCTACAGTGGGAATTTCTACATGGTATCAGAGCTACTAAAGCATAATCTATTGATCTACAGTGGGAATTTATACATGGTATCAGAGCTAGTTGATTTGTAGAAAATTCTACAGTAACAATGCATTTAAGCTTGATTTGCCTCCTTATATGCAAATATACTCTGTTGTTAATGTTGATAATTTGAGATTGTTTAAGCCTCCTTTGATTGATGATCAAGGAGAGCATGTTCAACTGCCATCAATAGATGGTTTCTCGCCAGAATATCTTGATGAACTTCAACAAGATCTCATACTTGACAAAAGAACCAAGACTTCAAAGAGAGGGGATGTCAAATACCTTAGAGTGGGACTCAAGGGACAAAAGCCTTCTCAAGCCAAATGGTTGCAGACTGAAAAGGTGAGGGAGTTGTACCTTGATCCAGATTTAAATAGGAACATAAAAAATTACAGATATAACCATAAATATAGAGATGCAGCAGAAATAATGCTTCCTTTGATTAATATCAAATAATGAAATATGCTTACAAATAGTATGGAAATGATACTAGCTCGGCGATGGTAGCTTATCTCTGAGAAAAGATGTGGTGGCTACATGCCTCTGAACTGCATTACAATGAGGCTCAAGGGCCTTTTTATTATTGAACAATAAGAGTAAACCCTAAACAACCAAAACACTAACCCGAGGAGATGTAACACCAAGAGTTTATGGGCCTCATTGGGATTAGTTGGGCAACCAACTTCCTGGGGTCATGACTTGGTCATATTATCTCTGTTTGACGCACATTATATCTCGTTGGAAATATCTCTCCGAGGACTAAGATGGGAAAAAAGACTTATTAAAAGTTGTTGGTGGTAGATTGCCAAAAAAATGTCGTTTAGGGCCTCAAAACGACTCCAGAAGTTTAGGACCCGAAAAACTGCAAAAAATAGTAAATTGTGCTATAATTAAGGAAACTGAAAAACTAAAAGGACAATGGTGGGAGTCCACATGGAATTGGTGGGTGGCCACCAATATCCACCTGGATCATTCCTCCCCCCTTAGGAAGCAATGGTCACCATTGCGTTGAGTTCCTCCATGAGATGAGGAAACTTCTGTTGAACTTGGTCCCTCGTGAGCCACTTGCCCTGGTGAAGGAGTTGGCGTGCTTCGACAACTCGATACAGTTGGATCTTCTACTGGCGAGTGTTCTTGATCTGCATGTCCATGATCCTATCAGTTCCAACTTGTTCCATGCAATCTGGATTTAACTCTATTGGTGTGAGTTGTTCTGCAATGTCAAATGTGTCTAGTAATGGTGGAAAGTATGGCCGAAGATGATCCACATTAAACACTGGGTGCAGGCCAAGGAATGGGGGAATGTTGAGCTCAAAATATCCCACAGCCTTGGTGATGGCGTATGGCCCATATCAAAGCGGGCAAATTTTTCTAGTGGGGCCCAATAAGGCACTCCTTATGCAAATGTAGCCAAACTTTGTCGCCCACTTGGAACTTGTGCGACACCCGATGCTGATCATGTTGCTACTTGTACTTGGCATTGGTTTTGTCCAATATGTCATGGACCTATTGGCGGATGTGTTGAATATGCTCAATGAAGCTATTTGCCTTGTCGACTTCAGACTGGACATGAGCCAAATCTCCCTGACTCGCTGCAATTGGTATGGCCACATCAATGGAACATAGTGGCTAGAATCCCAAGCCCACTTGAAAAGGGTTGTGGCCAGTCAAGCTGGGAAGAGCCCAGTTGTAGCTATGTTGGACATACGGGAGGCTCTCATCCCATGTGCGTGGATGCTTTGAGTTGTACATGCATAGAATGTGTACAATCATCCTATTGACGACCTTTGTCTGGCCATTAGTTTGGGGATGGAAAGCTATGGACTTAGTGAGCTTGGTGTCCAGCATTGACCAGAGACTGGACGAAAATGTACTGAGGAACTTGCTGTCCCGATGTGAGATGATAGAATGTGGGATCCCAAAGTGTACCCACACTTGTTCAAAGAAGATTTTAGCAGTGGCTTCTCCTATGATACTCTTCTTGCAGGACGCCATAATGGCCATCTTCGAGAATTGGTTGACGACCACCAAAACACAGTCATTGCCATGCTTAGTAGAAGGAAGGCATGACATGTAATCCATGGAGATGGATTCCCAAGATCGACTAGGGGTAGGCAGCGGAGTATAGAGACCTGGCTTCTTGATGGTTGGTTTGGCGATGCCATAGATAGTGCAAGATCTGATGTACTTCCCGAAATCTTGTCGAAGATTATACCAATAAGAAATAATTCTATAGTACTGCCATAGTTTTCTCGACCCCGAAATGCCTAGTGGCCTGATTGCAGTGCACTTCCCAAATCATCTTCGCATGCTCGCTTGAAGGAACACAAATGTGTCCCATATAGCATAAAAAAGCATCCTAGAGGTGAAAACTTGGAACTTGCCGATGCTCCAGGAGCATATGGTATGTGTGGCCGAATTCTGGGTCTCTTTTGTAGAGAAGTGGCCAATCAGAAGTCTTGTTCCCACAAGAGTTCAGAACGGTAGTTAACGCCATGATCGGTGGTCGGCTAAGGCAGTCTGCAACATTATTTGTGCTACCCTTATTGTACTTGATATTCAAATGGAACTGTTGTAGGTATGTGGACCACTTCTGATGGTGATCATTCTACAACTTCCCTTGCATCTAAATGAATTGTAGGGGTTGGTGGTCTATGTGGATGACTGTTTCCTTCCCCAAAATGTAATGCTTCCATTGTCGGAAAACCTACACAATGGAATACATCTCTTTATCATAAGTGGGATACTTCTAGACCGTGTCTGAAAGTGTCTGACTGTGATATGCCACTGGATGCCCCTATTGAGTAAGGACTGCCCCAATAGCATAGTCAGGGGCATCCGTCTCAATCTCAAATAGTTGTTGCAAGTTTGGTAATGTGAGCATTGGTGCAGAGCAGAGGTGATGTTTCAACTCTGTGAATGCCTTCTGTTGAGATTCAGACCAAAATAATTTTTCTTTAGCTTCTCCTTTGGTGACTTGCCTCAAGGTCCAAGTGATATGAGAGAACCCCAATATGAACCTGTGGTAGAAATTGGAAAGACCGAGAAAGTTGTAGAGCTATGTCAGAGTGGTTGGGGCTGGCCAATCCCGAATGACTTGGATCTTGGTTGGATCCACATGCACCCCCCATTCATCAATAATGTATCCCATATACTAAACTTGGGTCATGTCAAAAGTACATTTCTCCAAATTGGCACACAACTTGCGTTGCTGTAGTGTTTTGAGAACTTGTCGGATGTGGTGGAGGTGCTTTTCCAAACTATGGTTGAAGATTAGGATGTCATCAAAGTATACCACTACAAATGAGTTGGTGAATGGCTGTAAGATGTCATCCATGAGCCTCATGAATGTTGCAGGAGCATTCGTCAACCCGAAAGGCATAACCAACCATTTGAAAAGGCCCTCCTTGGCTTTGAAGGTAGTCTTCCACACATTAGAGGGTTTGATTGGTACCTGGTGATATCCAGACTTCAAGTCGATCTTGCTTAAATATTTTTCTCCCTTGAGTTGGTCTAGAAGGTCATCAATCCGTGGGATCGAGTACGTATTCTGAACAGTGATCTTTTTTAGCACCTGATAGTCAATACAAAGTCTCCAAGTCCCATCCTTCTTTTTTACCAACATGATCGAGCTCCCACAGGGCAATGAACTTGGCCGAATGTGAACTTTCTGCAGTAGCTGTTGAATTTGCCTCTTGATTTCATCGTTCTCCAGAATGGAGCATTGATATATTGGTCCATTGGGTAATGGTGCACCTAGGGTCAGATCGATGGAGTGCTTGACCTGATAGTGCAGAGGCACTCCTGCAAGGGAGGTGAATATGTCGTCGTACTCCTCCACGACATTGTCCATCTGTTGTTGTCGAGTGGATGGACCTTTTTTGAAGGTTGTGGCCACTGTCTTCTTCTTTCCTTGAGGGCATATCATCAGGAAAACAAATTTGCTGGTTTTTTAAATTAGCTTACTACATTGTTTTACAGTAACCAGAGAGATGGCGATAGGTAGGGCTACCTCTGGTATCCTGTACATTTTATTTCCTAATGTAACAATAACAATGCGAGGCCTTGACTCACACACAACATGTCACTTCCACAAGTATGGTTGGCCTAATAATACATCACAAACATCAAGGGGAGCAACATCACATAATACCTCATCCATGATGGGCTTGATGCTATATGGAAGGCGACATTGTTGGATCACACGCAGATCCTGTCCTTGGTGAAGTCACCTGATGGTATACGGTTGTGGGTGTGTTGTGGTCGGTAAGCCCAACCACTTCATTACCTCTACTGCAATGAGGTTCTTTTGGTTCCTGCTATCGACAATGAACTGTAGTGGAGAACCCTTCACCCACGTCTGGGAGTGGAAGAGATGCTCCTCCTCCTCTGGATCTTCAGGTTCCTCCTTCTGGATCTTTGTGGTGGCAACAATGGCGTTGGGCTCCACATCAATAATATGCTTCCCTTTGTGATTCCCCTTGTCGGGTGCTGACTCAAATTCAGAACATGCATTTGATTATAAAGCCTTTAGCTTGGCCACCAGTGATTTCTTGGCCCGACACTCTCTTGTGTTGTGGGTGGAGCTCTTATGGAACTCACACCACTTTCCGTGTCCTTCTTCAGCTTTGCAATGTTTTCCTTTGCTTGTGGCCTTGAACTGTTGTCCTAGGCTATCCTGCCTTGCCTTTGTCCTTTTTTCTGCAATTTGGGGGCACCTTTCCCTTGATTCGGATTCACAGATCCAAAGTCTCACTTCTTTTATTTAAACTTCTGCTCAATCTTGACGATGTATCCGTACACCGTGGAGAGTGAGGAGATGTCCTGGAACTCCATCTCATCTTTGATGTATCTTTGTAAGCAGTCACGGTACTTGAGTATCAAATGTTTCTCAAAATCATTGATGCCCAAATTCGTGCGCAAGGTACGAAAAACATTGGTAAAATCCAACACATCTTAGCCCCTTCCCTACCGCAGCGTGGTCCACTTTATGTATTTGTCGTCATAACTGCCGACAGGGTAGTACTGCTCCTTGATGACATCCCAGAATGAATTCTAAGTGGGAGCGACTGAAAATAGTGAGTTCGTACTTTCATCCTTCTACTCATAATAGGTTTCCCACCAGTCCTTGATGTGGGAAGCCACTTTGAGAAGAGAAAAAGTAATATTTTATCGGCTGGAAAAATCATGAACAGAAAAATATCCTTCTAACAGATTCAATCATTTATCTATGGTGTCTACATCTATTTGGCCCTAAAATATGGGAATGTCAAAGTTTACTTGTACCTTAAAAGGTGTGGAGCCTCCAGAGTGGCTGTTGGATGTGGATGCATTGCCAGTGGGCAAACATTGAAGGATCTGGGCAAAGTTATCCATCATTGCGTTCCTTTATTTCTCGAGGGCCTCCTTGAGCAATATTTTGATAGGATCTGTTGCTCCCTCATCTTTCTTTTCTTCCTCCATGGGAGGCTGTCTGGATTTATGAGGCTGGTCATGCAAAGGTTCGACCAGTTCGAGCCCTAACTCCTTATATGCCGACCTCCTTGGGGACATGCAAAGAAAAGCAGAGAAAGCTGGTCTAATACCACTTATCTGGATTTAAACAGGAACGCAACAAATTACAAATATAACCATAAATACAGAGATGCAATAGAAATAACACTTCCTTTGATTAATATCAAATAATGAAATATGCTTACAAACAATATGGAAATGATACTAGCTCAGTGATGGTAGCTTATCTATGAGAAGAGATGTGGTGGCTACATGCCTCTGAACTGCGTTACAATGAGGCTCAAGGGCCTTTTTATTATTAAACTATAAGCACAAACCCTAAACAACCAAAACCCTAACCCGAGGAGATGTAACACCAAGAGTTTATGGGCCTCATTGTGGTTAGTTGGGCAGCCAACTTCCTGGGGTCATGACTTGGTCATATTATCTTCGTTTAGCATGCATGATACCCTATTGGAAAGATCTCTCCGAGGAATACGACATAAAAATGACTTTTTGGAATTTGTTGGTGGTAGATTGCCAAAAAAACGTCGTTTAGGGCCTCAAAACGGCTCCGGAAGTTTAGGACTCGAAAAACTGCTAAAAATAGTAAACTGTGCTACAATTAAGGAAATTGGAAAAATGAAAGGACAATGGTGGGGGTCCACGCGGAATTGGCAGGTGGCCACCAATGTCCACCTAGATCATATCCTCACTTGCTGAACAATTGATAGTATATTTTGGGATCCAAAAGGCCTCTAGTGGGGAGGAATGATAAGGTTCTCATTATTTAGCTCAAAAATCAAATTTCTTAGAATGGCTCGAAACCTAAATGACCGTGTCTATCTCAGAAAATTGATCCTAACACGACTTGTTTTGCCAAAATCAAGTTTGTATGAGAAAGTTATTGTGTTCTGATCGCTTTGCTAAACAAGCAAAATTTGCAAAAAAAAAGGCCAGTCACTGCATACTCAGCAGTCTATACTGCTGATGTGGCAGGTGACTAGGCATGGTCAATGTTGGTCAACGGAGAATTAGGGATGGACAAGTGGCATTGTTTGGTTGGTTTGTATAGGGGTGTGTTGGTGCATTCTAATTGGTTCATTTCTGGACCAATGGAAGAATGCCACGTGGCAAGCCCGAATGCCACCACGTGGCACCTCCCAAAGGTTGGGTTGGTTGTCTACACAGTGGAGCAAAATATATGATAAAAGTCGGGGTCGAACCCACGATGTCCCACACACAAACCTTACGCCTTAACTGCTTGCTCTACCGGATGGTTCTTAACCATTACTTTTGCAGTTTATATTTAAAGTTATGTGGTTTGAGTTTGGGCGGTTAGGGGAGGGCTAGCCCGCAGGCCAACCCTCCCACCATGTGAAGACAATGTCACAAAACCACAAACGGTTGCAGTTAACTCTAGTGATCAACCCACCAGCATTGCAATGATCCCATGTGATCGCAACATATATGAAACCACATACAATTGTGTTAAACCGACAACTCCAACCTAAACACCGCATGTGAACGTAAGGTTGTAACATAAAATGGCTTATCCGGAGGCTAACCACACCACTCTGCGATGGTTTAATGCTCCGCATGTGAACATTATAACTGCAATCTCAAATGGTCAGTTAACTCTGAAGGCTCCGCTCCAACGGTTAATGCGATATTGACATCGCATGTGACAGCCCATTAAAAACAGCGAGACATAACGGTTGCAATTAGCACTAATCATGGGATTATGTGCTAATATAGGTTTAACTCTAATTAAGAGTAATTCAACTATGAGTTTAATCTAGCAGCAGTTTTTTTGGTGCCCCCAAATTTGGGCCTACCACCAAATTTAGCGCACTAACTGGAGTCATTCCAGATTTAGCGAAGCTTTTCTAGGAAAAGACTGACTGAGCCATAGAGAAGTCAATTTTCGACCAAATTGAGCTTAGAAAGAGGTGTTCTTGGCTAATTTGGACATTCTGAACACATTGGTGTAGGTATCAGGAGCCATAAAGCTTTGTAAAACAACATTTTTCCATATTGATCTAATACAGAGGCCCAAGCCATGGAAGCTGGACCAAGGAGATGTAGCCCAGGAGGGGTGAACTCCTTCATCAAAACATTGTGTTAAAGTGTCTCTTTGATGGTTTGTTGTACTTTGAATATCTGTTGTTCAGTATTTGTTTTGAAGCTATTTTTCTCGTGAATGTCATTTTAAAACTTAAGGAAATTTACCTGATTGTATGCATAAACAACTAAGGAAACCTCAACACAAGAAGCAATAAGCAAGCACATGTTTATAAATCTGTAATTTTTATTAGCACAACAAAACTAATCATACAAAAATAGATCAGACGGACACAGGATTGGCGAAACGCTACAGTGTCACAAGACTCTTTGACTTCAGCCACATACATACTCAAAAGCCAGGACACAATATAGGGAAACACTTATTTACAAAACGAAAATGATAAGACATAAAAGCAAATAAAAGCAAAGTGAAAATAAAAAAGTAAAGAAACATAACAAGAAATGAAAATATTATGTACATAGGGCAGGGCATGACCCCAGATCATTAAAAATAAGACTCTAAATCTTGGCCATTGACAGGGAGGTTGTGAATCCTCCCGTCAAGTGATTGTAAATGATATGTGTGTTGGCCAAGTTTTTTGTGAACCGTGAAAGGACTAATCCACAGGGACTGGAACTTCATGTGTTTTCCCTTGTATTTGTGGGGTTTATCCCACTTCAAGACTAAGTCACCCACAATGAAGATGGTGTTCCCTATAGACTTTCTATCGAACCATCTCTTGATACAGTTCTGGTGGAGTGAAAATTTTTCTTTTGCTTTCATCCTTTCTTCCGGTAACTTGTGTAATGTGCCCATCCTATGCTGAATGAATAGACACAGCTTGCCTTGGGATTCTTGGGATAACTAGAGAGCAGGCAAGTAGATATTTGGTGGGAGGATGGCTTATTTTTCATATACAAGGAAGTATGGAGATGTGTTTAGAGAGGGTTTGGGTTTAACCCAATCATCCCAAAGAGAATTCACCAGAGCGAAATGCCAGTTTTGTTGTTCAGAGTAAATGGTGTTTTTTATGATGCAAATGAGATTTTTTTTTGTATATTCGGCAAGACCATTTCCCTGCGGGTAGTAGTTAGTTGAATGCTTAAGAAAAATACCATATTGCAATTCAAAATCATAAATTTTCAACAAAGAGAAGTAAGTTGCATTGTAAAAAACAAGTGATACAGGAATGCCAAACCTCGAAATGATGTTCTGCTAAAGGAAGCTGATGCTTCCTAGTCATTCACTTATTTGAGAGGAATTGCTTCTGTCCACCGCATGAAGTAATCTGTAGCAATCAGGATGTAGCGGTGTTTCTTTGGTAAATGTGGGAAAATTTCCCCAATGATGTCTAAGCTCCATTGTTGGAATGGTTCATCCAATGAAATAGGCTGCAACGGGGCTGCTGACCTTCGAGTTTTGTCGACACATCGCTGACAGACCAAGCACTTACAAGCATAAGCATGTGCATATTTAAACAACGTGGTCTAGTAGAAACCAAATCTCATGACTTTATGCGTTGTTGTGTTACCCGCAAAGTGACCTCTGGCTGGTCCATCATGCAGATCACATAACACTCTCTCTAAATCCTGTGCTTCTAGACCACTGAGCAAAATTCCATTGTTGTTGTTTCTGTAAAGCACTCCATGCACAAACTGGTAAGATAAGGCTTTGAATCGGAGTTCCCTCTTTTGCCGCATGGAAAAGTGAGAGGGCATGGTGCTATTCTCAAGGTACTGGTGCACTTAATCATACCAAGAGTTACCATGTGAAGTAGGTGGTGATCACTCTACATTATACATATTGATTTCTTGCTCCCATCCAATGACCTCTTCGTCTTCCTCTTGTGCATATATCTCTTCCGTTGCAAGTCTGCAGAGACCCTGACCCTTGACAGTGCGAACTGGATTGATATCAAGATCATATTCTTGTAGGTCATCCAGTTCGCACATCTTTCACCCAGCTCTTGCTGAACAAGCAATGATCTGACTGTTGGGTGTGGCATAAGACTATGCAATGGTTTTCAACAGGTAGGGTCTGAAATGTTTCATCGCCTTGTATAAAACATATGCTTGTTTATCCACGGAGGGATAGTTGAGCTTGGGTCCTTGCATGATGAGGCTCATGAAGGAGATGGGACTTTCGTTGTTTAGCTCATCCTTCTGAGTGAGCACTACAACGAGTGAAGTGTCGAAAGCGAAAGTATAAAGCAAGAAATCCTTAATGAAATCTGGGTTGTATAGTAGACGTGCTTCTACTATCACCTGCTTGATATGGGTGAACGCATCCTTTTCCTTCTTTCCCCAATTGTAGACTGTGTCCTTCTTAATCATATCTTGGATAGATTTAACAAACTACAAATAATATAAGATTGATGAACTTTCGAAGGAAGTTGATCTTCTCCAAGAAGAACTTCATAGCTTTCTTGTTTACTAGGTGAGGAATCTATGTGATAGTCCGAACTCAGTCTAGATCAACCTTGATCCCACTCTTGGCAATGATATTCCAAAGGAGGTTCCCCTTAGATATTACAAAGACACTCTCCTTGGGATTCAAGGATATCCTGTACTTGCAACATCGCTCAAATATCTTCTTGAGATGGCACAGGTGGTCAGATCGTTTCCTGGAAAAAAAGCTGTTATGTCATCAAGGTATACCACCATGCTCTGTCTGATGAGCCCACAAAATGCGATGTCCATAGTGCGCTAGAAAGTTTCGTGTGCGTTTACCAACCCAAATGGAATTCTTCGATAAGTGAACGTACCCCACTTGGTACAAAATGTAGTTTTAAGCTTGTCAGGTTCTGCTACTAGAACCTGGTTATATCCATAAAAACTGTCAAGCAGAGAAAACATTTCTGCTCCAGATACTGTCTGCAAGATGTGCTCCATAAATGACATAGGGTAATTTTCTTTTTCCAAGGCATGATTAAGATATTAGAAATATATATACAGGCAGATCTCCCCAGACTTCTTCCTCATAGGAACTAATTTTGAAACCCAAGTAGAATGATGAACCTTGTAAATCATCCGAGGATCCAACAACTTAGTCAATTCTTTTTGTATGAAGGGTTCAAGTGATGGATGGAATTTTCTGAGCTTCTGTTGAAATGAATTCACCCCTTATTTGATCAGAAAGATGTTTTGGATTATTCGCATGTAATATTTTTTCAAGTCATCGTATGTCCACATGAATACATCATGGTACTGTCTAAACAAGTGGAAAAAGGCTTGCCACACTTATGGTGTGCAACACCTACTGAGATACATGAACTTCAGATCTCTGCCCATTCATGAATTAATCTATTCGTGCATTAGTGTGGAACTATGGGTTTTAGTGTTCATGGGCCAAGTTGTTCTACAAGTCATAGAGCTTCTCGAGTGAAACCACACCCTTGGGGATAAGGTTTCCTTTACTGTCATCAACTGTGTCTTGCAGAGACTGCTTGTGCATGTCTTCATCTATCACTACATCCTTAAAGATGTCAGCGTTGGCCATGAAATGTAGTATCTGTTCATCATCAAAATAAATAAAAATTAGTGATGTTGCTAGGGATAGATGGCTTATACAAAATTTCAACAAAAAATCTATCCCTAAGCAGTGTCATCCTAGCATTTTCATTTTTTGGAGCATCTACAACTGCATTACGCATTCTTGGTACAAAGATGATATTTAAAGCTTGGAAATTAGAGATAAGTTGCCATACCTCTTGTTGGTAACTCTTAAGATGAGGTGAAACACCGTGTATGGTGTTACGTACTCAATGTACCACAATATCTTAATCACCTACCACTTTCAGCATAGCAACGTTGAGGCTGAGGATTTTCTGTAAACCCAAAATGAGTGCTTCATATTCGGAAATATTGTTCATGCACTCGAAATCCAAGTGGCTTGAGACTAAGTTTTTCCTTTGCCTTGGGTCTATCAAAATACACTTGGATCTAAAGCCATCGTGTGTTTTAGATCCATCGAAATACAAGGTCCACAAGTCATATGTACAAGGACCGATTTCCATGCTAGTAATGCTAACACTACTGCTACTACTGTTACAATGTACTGTACAGGTTTCATTTCCATTAGTTGGGCAAGGAAGGAGGCCCAACTATGTATCTAGTGGGGTAGGGCTCGATTGTGCAAGGTAACGTCCCAACTGCATTTCCAGAAAGCAATTTCTAAACATAAGTTCTGCAAAAGCCCACTGTTCATGTTGGAAATTTAAGGGACTAAGGTTATGTTTCATATATATTTCTGACAACACCCGAATCTAGTTTTTTCTACCCTCGTACAAAATCCATAAGTGTGATCACTCTGTAGCAAAATATCCTTGCAACTTACTAGACCATGCTTTGCTGAGAAATAAGCCATATGCTTTCGAGATGTCCATGATCACAATGTTAGTGCACTGATGAACTCATCCGTCGAAAGATAACCAGATGATCACATCCCAGAGTTCACCAATGGCTGGTACACATGTTTGGTCAAGTTGGATCATTTGCGCAGTTGTACTGCTCCATTGCGCATTGATCTATGTAGCGATGGAGAGTGGTATGACATTAACTGATGTGCCAAAGTCAGCCAAGAAGTTGTGGACATTGAAGTTAAATATTTTGAATGATAAAAAAAATGTTGGGCAGAGTGAGTTTGCTTCTTCCATGCAAAGCGCATTCAACACAGATGTGAGTGATCTAAGAGACTTGCTTGGTCCCTTGCTGGAAAAGGCAACATTATCTGTGGAGGTTTTCCCCAGTGCGTGCAAAAGAATACCCCCTTTGACCCGTGAGCTTGGTTAACTCATAAAGAGAGATGTTCGCAAGGGTATTTTTCATATCTTCAGCAATATTGTAATCCAAAGCAGTAAGACTCACTGAGTTGTCCAGGGGAAGACTTGTGTTTGTACTATCTGGTGGAGTATTTTGGAGTTTATTGTTCATGGACGTATCCTTCACTATAGCTTTCTTCTCAGACTTCCTTTGTGATTTCTATGTTGGGGGGGCCGGTGGATTGACTATTTTGAGTAGTTGTTTAAATTTTCCTTTCTGTATATCAAACACAGTGGGAGCCCCTTAACTTCTCAAGTTGTATCAATTTTTCTTCTTTAGGGGCTCATTATCAGTGGTTGTTTTCTTCTGGGAAACATTAATACAGTGATACATGTTAATTACATGCCCATAACTTGGAGCTTCATAAGATGCAACATCCTCTTCTTCATTTTCATCCTCCATCTGAACTTGCTCACTGGATTTAAAATAATCATTCAACCTTGAAGCCATAGTGCTCATAACTCAGTTCCATTCTGGACAAGACTTCTCTGAATGTCATTCTTCATGGATCACGTAGTAGTTATCCTTCACAATTTGGTCCAGTTGGAACAAAACATTGAAGCTTTGTGTAGATTTATCTAGGTGGCTACTATTGCTACTTGATTTCACATTCTTCCTCTGTGCAAATCTGGGAGGCCTGCTGATCACAACTATCTTGGTTGTCTATTGCTTAAGTTCAACTACTTCGATTGTCAAGGAATTGAGGAGACGAGTAAGGGTCTGAATTTCACTTGCTTCCTTTTCCTTTAACTTACTCACAACAGTCTGAAACCTCCTGCCCGTGTCTTTGGATTCCTTAGCTGGTTCGTCATCTACAATGACTCCAATCACGTGCAAGTCTTTCTCCACATCAATTTCTTCTTGCAAATTTTCAAGAAATGTTTCTTTTGCAGCTCGCTTGACCAACTACGCAATACTGGTCGATAATGTATACGTGTAGTAGTCAACTGTGATGGAGTGGTGAGGCTTAGTTTCTGCAGTGAAGTTGTTCAAGATACGATTAAACCTCTGATTAAAATCCTTCACTTTTTCTTTTTGCTCCATCTTGAGACTACTCAACTCTTTTAACAACATGGAAGGGGTTTTGTCTTAAGAAAATTTCTCAAGGAAAATTCTCTTGAACATCCCCTAGTTCTGAATGGAGTTGATAGGAAGGCTATGGTACCATACAGCTGCTCTTCCATCCAAGGTACATGGAAACCGTCTACATGTGACATTGTCATAATGTACCTTGATTGTCTGCAGATGTAGGTAGAACATGTCTAGATGGTCTTCTGCCTTCACTATTCTGTCAGGGTCATACATTGTTAACAACTTCTCTGCGTGTCTCGGCATCTTGTGCAAGACACCTTAGAGTGCTAATGGGCCCTATGTCATCCATTCCATATTTTGATCAGCCATGTTGTCCTCTTCTTCGTCCTCCTCCTCTTCTTTTGAATCTGACGATTCAACCTCTGATTCTGACGATTCAACCTCTGAATCTTTTGATTCATCTCTGCCTCTACCTCCTCCACTGCCTTCCCCTCCGTTGCCTCCACCAAAACCTAAGCCTAAGATTAAGTTGTTAACTTATTCTCCTTCTAGGAAAATAGGAGGTTCCTCTTCGTTCTCAACAACTTCTGTCAGCTCTTCAAGAGTGGAAAGGATTACTTATTCAAAAAATAAGACTACCACTCCTGTGGGTGTAGTCGTTTTCTTCCTCTATGAAGAGGGGAGAGTGTGTACTTCTGGAATCAGTCCAACAACTTTAGAAAATTGACCAGTGATGGGATGGACAACATGAATGTGATGATATGAAATTTCCTGTTCTGGTCTAAGAGGCGAGGAGTAACCAACTTCATATTTTCATGTGGGAGAGAGGAAGTTCGTGTTACTACCCTGACAAGATGATGGATAAATGGGGTTGCGAGGAAATTGAGCCATAAACTACTGTGACGTTCCTTCTAGCGCCAAAAATTTTTATGGTGCTGATCCCACCAACATTCATAGGATCTCCCCAGTATGAAGTCCCAACTAAAACTTACACCATTTGGTGCAGGAGTCCCATCTGGTACGATGACCTGAGTGCCATTATCTTAGAGATTTTCCTTAGCTCTTGTTGTTCAACACCTGAGAGTTTTATGCTTGTAACTTCAAGAAAGCAAGGTGAGTATGCTTGGTGAGTGTGTAATGTAACTTTGTGTCTTGGTTCTCTTACTATAAGGGAGAGAGTAAAAGTGAGCCTCTAGATGAGAGGTAGTAGTACCACCCAGGGAGGGACACACGCGAAAACAACAAGGGTCTATCCAAAATCCATTAGAATAGTCCATAATGGATGCGACAGTCATTAAAACCAAAGTACAAGGGGAAAAACGTACACTGTCCAGCAAAATAGTCCACAAGGGGGTGATGGTCATTATAACCAAGAAAACACAAGGATGGTCTGTATAATTTCTAGCAGAGTAGTCCAAATGGATGAGACAACAATGATAAAAAATACAACACATCTTCAACAATGTAAGTACTAAAATAACCGAAGTAGTTCAACTATCTTAGTACATGTTAAGAAAACATGCATTACAAATGTTTAAAAAATAGTCTTACAAACATATACAAAACATGCGTGAAAACGTGTTGCCCTGAGACAGGCTTCTGAATTAAGAAAAAGTTCCAAGACACATCTGTACACCATACATCACTAGCCCCAGTAGTGGGACATTAGAGCCACTCCTCGCTCCTCAAAGAACAAACTACAGACTCTCAAGGCTATGTGGGAGGAGCCAAGGTGAAAATTCCTTTGCTCATACAATGAGGGGGTATATATATCCAAGGGGGATAATTGACCCTTGTGATTCTTTGACTTCCCTCATGATTGTTTGAATTCCTATGACTTTTCAATTGACATGACTCTTCAACTTCATATGTGTGTCTCTTGGAATTTCACATTACATTACATTTGATTACAAGTATGGCCCATAGTAGTGATGTGGTTGAGACAACTCATGACACAACTCGACATGACACTGCTGACATGTACTGGCTAACTGTGGTGTCTGTGTCAAGATGTTATGCTGTTGAGTGATGGGTGTGCTCTTGGTGTATCATATCTTCACCTCTACATGGAAAAGTGTGTGGGGTCTTCAATGGTATTGGTCTTTGCTTGATGGTGAACGTGTATGTGTCCCTTTTTCCTGCTACTCGATGTGCTTCATACATTTGTTCAACTCCAAGCAAGTCTTCTAGCATGTGCTCCTTATTTATCCCATTCGTTTTCGTGCCATGTTTCATCAATTTACCCGTTCTTGCAATCACTCATGACAAGACGACATCAAATCCAAAAATCTCCTAGTCTAGCATGATGCATTGTTTTCCGTTTTGGGTGCATGTGATCGGGAGAGAGGAGAAGGCACTGAAACTACACAAAGCACAACTCAAGCTGGGATGAGAGGCTCCAAAGCAATTTCAGGAAAAAATGCACAAATTTCATTGGGAGGTAGATTTGTGCAATCTGAGACAACAGTGACAACTACAAGGTAGAACCCAGTTGGGAAGGATTGTGCAGTTCCTCGGAGGAAGACAAGGTAGGGTGTCGAGAGGAATTGCTGGGAAATTCTGCACATTTTTTAGGATGAGGACTGTGTAGTTCATCCAAGGGTCCAGTTGGGAATCTACGCAGTTTCTCTAAGGAAGATAGAGCGGGAAGCAGGAGGCACTGGTAGACATTTATGCACAGTTTTCCATAGAAAGGCTGGATCGGGCTACGGGGAGCTGTTGGTCATAACTGCGCATTTCTGAGAGACAATGTCGAACAGCTAGTTGTTGTGTAGTTTTCGAGATGAGTGCGGAGCAGGGGAACTGAGAGCTAAGACTACGCAGTGCAACTCAGTTGGGTTCCGGTTGAAGGAGGGTTGTCTGGTCGAAATATTTTCAGGAAAAATGACTAAGTGTGAGAGCAAGTGAACTTGTGCATACATGACATTGTGATCACACACTTAGGATGACTCGATGACAAGACACCTCGAACCAACAAGACAAACATGTGCTCAGTGAGGTTGACTTAAAGGTTAAGAGTGAAAAGTGTGACACTTGAGATAGTTCTTCGAACGACCGTGATGACACGTACGCGACAATGCTTGTAACTTTGTGTGTGAGTACGACCGATGTTCATAGAGTGAAAACAAATCATGAAAATAAAGAAAAACCTTCAAATTTTCCAGAACAAGATCGCAAGCATGACATAACAATCAACACGCCAAAATATGACCAGTGGTTGATCAAGCAAAAAGGTTGTAAAGACTCGACAAGAACTCATGGAATGAGCCCAAGTGTTTGCAACTATCAGGGGAAAAACCAAGGAAGGCTATGAAATTTGGATGCAGGCCAAAATTTTGGAGGGTGTTGCAGCCGCTATAACATAACCCTTTTGATTTTCTTCTTCACTTAAGAATAAATATGAAAAAAAAGCCGCTTAATTTTTCTTTTTTGGGTCACACCCTCAAATATCTTTACTCAAATGAGTTTATTTTCTAATGTATACAACCCATTAAACTTAGAAATGGATATTTCCTTTGTATTCAGATAAGTCTATTTTCTAACATCTAGAGCCCATTAAACTTAGAAATGGATCTTTCATTTCCAAACATTCAATTCAATTTTTCTTTCGGATATTTGGAGCTTGATCCTAAGAATTTCCAAGGCCTTCTCAACTATGAGTGCATCAAAGTGTCCCTTTATTTGTTCATGTTTAACACTAATTCTTGTTGAGGATTGAATCTTAGGATGGTACTAGAGGAATGGCCAATAAATATTTATTTGAATGTCAACACTAGCCATGAATTTGGTTGACTAATCTTCGCTACTCTCCCATAGAGATACTGCTAGAGACTTTCTATGCCTTTAACATGGAAGGATCGAGGTTCAATACATGTATGATGGCATGATGGTCTTCATGGGACAAATAAATTTCATATGATAAGATTCTCACAAAGATTTTTTTAATGCGAGGTAGTTCTTTTTTCATGCATTCTGTATGTGGACCAAACCTTGGTGCAAGAATGAAGTTGAATAGCTATGGTTGGAACCTTATTTTTTAATCCTTAAGATTCTGGTCATAATTGAAATTATTAGCATATGATTTGAAATGTGACAAAAGGGTAGTATTGTATCCAATTATGTGTACATGGGTCATGTTTGAACCTTAAGGGTTGAAGACCTCATGGAAATTGAATTTTCATGACCATGTTGAATCCCAACCTAGTTTTATATAGTGGAAAACTAGAAAAAACATTTTGTAGTGAGGTAATGAAAAAAAAATTTATGGGGTTGAAATTTCTCACAGAAATTGAGTCCTCATGAGCATGTTGAATCCCAACATTTATTTATATAGTGGAAAACTATGAAACTATTTTGTAGTGAGATACACAAAAAAATAAATCTTCTTGAAAGACTAAAAGGATAACCCTTGTAGGAAAAGAAGATTCAGACTTGGGTCTTTCATACACTAATGTTATGTTCTCAAAAGACCAGAAAGATAACCCTTGGAAGACAAGAAGATTCAAACTTGAGTCTCTCATGCACTAATGTCTTGTTGACGGTGTTGGACCAGCCAACATGTTAGGGGATCTCCCCATAAAAAGTCCCAATTAGACCTCAAATCGTTTGGTATAAGAGTCCCAACAGTGGGTCATACAGTATCACGTTGACCGTGGTTTCGCATAGAGGCAAGTAAGATGTCCCTGTTGGTAGCAAGGGTGTGACAATAGCGACAAGTCAAGGAAGGTGAATGAACACTAACAGTTCTAACACACGAAAAGTGGGGTGAGTACACCCCTTGGAAACCTGTGATGGCATGCGGCTTGGAAGGGAACACGCGAGCGAAGATGCATCACAAACTGGAAAGAAAGTTAGTGAGCAATCCAAAGTGATGGTTAAACCAATTAGCACATTTCAGTAAGATTGATACATACTTATACAAAATAGTCCATACATGCATTCATAAGCAAACAAATACATATATCATTTAGAGTAAACAAGATAGTTGGAATACAATACGACATATGCATGAAACATGATGGCTCTGTTATATTAAGAAGTGTAAGTTCCAGTCATACAATACATCCATGTCCAACCACTAGTTCTGATAGCGGAACATTATAGTAACAACTTCCTGCTCCTCCAAAGAGATATACTAGCTCTGCATAGTGGAGAAGCTAAGGCTTGTTACAATACTATCTAAGCTCTCTCTAAGATACTCCTATCAGAAGCTTGGCTGACCAAAAGCCTTTACAACGAGTTATGAGGGAAGATTTATAGAAAAGGGTGGGGTGACCCTTGACATCCCCCTTTGTGACTGTTCATCTACCCTCATGACTCTTCAACTACTCTATGACTGTTACTTTCAACTATCGACACTTGAAATTCAACTTGACAAGACGTTACATACAATCTGCACATGTACCCATGTGAGACAAAATGGTTTGAGAAAACCATGCAAGACATCACTGACACTTAGACCATTGTCGTTTGACCAACTCTTTGAAATCCTTGTGATGGTTGATGGTAGAAAACTGATGCCAATCTTGGTCGTCCGTGACGGTGTTTGTGCACTCAATGGTGACACCCTACTGAAAGCAAGCTCTTGCCTCCATTGCATCTGGGTACACTAATATGGCCCCTCTTTCCAACTCATTTGATATCATGTGCATCATTTTCTTGACTATGGCTGAAAAAACAACATACTGATGTACAGTGTCTGCGTTGATCTCCAAGCATGTGTTGGTAGCCATGTGCATCAACTTGTCGGAATACATGTTTAGCTCCATTCAGACTTACTTCTTGTATTCGCCTCGATGACTGTGCCAAATGGGTGGGATCGCATGCATGTGCACAATGGCATGCATGCTGTTGAATTCCCTTGCATGCGATCAAAAACACTGCTCACCTTGGCTGCTTCATGCTAGTTGCTGGGATGGATTTATAACTTGTGTGGGCACAATTTGCTCTGTCTGTGTATGTTGCACCCTTGTTATACCTGTTCCTACTACAACTCATTCTATTGTCTGTGCAGCTCCTATTCTTCATGGAGTTGTCACTTGAGCACTTGCAACTCCTTCTCCATTTATCTCTCTACCTTCATGCGATCTTCGTGTCGCGCCATTACCTCATCGCTTCAATCTCCAAATATGCTTTCATCATGAGTGGATTTGCTTTGAACTTGCAACTTTGCTCCGCCTCTATGCTATAAAAAAACTTCCTCTTGCACCTTTTGCATGTGGGTGTGCAGCCTTCTGCTGCTGTTGATGGTGTTGCTCGCTGTGATGCTACTGCCATCTTATCTTGATGTCCTTGTCTATGAACAACTTGATGTGTTCATTGGTAGGCAAGTTCATAGACACTTTCTTGGCTACAACCACTGTTGTGCTCTCAATGGTGTCCTTTGACTCTGCTCTCCTGAAGGCCATTGTACTTGTGCTTCTGCGAGACAGACGAACATCTATGATGCCTGAAGACATAGCAACACTCATGGAAAGAAATTTGTCAGTCGAAAACCAAAACAAACTTGAACTAAAACTTAAACAGTGCTTCTACAAGCTAACATACATAAAAATGACAACAAGTGCTCATTGAAATCAAGAAGACAACACTCACACAAGGTGAAACACAAAAAGCGACAAACGTCGCGCAAGACATGAACATCAGGCTTACCCCAAAAAAATTGGGCTGAATGTGCCAACGACTCCTAGATTGGGATGTCAAAGCTGCAAGATCAATGTGTGGAAAGAGCTTTGCAGCATCTAGTTCATAAGTCTTGATAGAATCGAGGTTATGATGCGCATGCCACAAATCTAGGAAAAGCAACACTTGGTAGGAGGTTTCTGAAATGATCCTTGGATGTAATCTACAACTGCTAAAAATATATCCCTGAATCAAGGGATACCTTTGCATGTTGCCTTGGGAAAAGCAGTCCATGCATGCAAATCTAGTTTGCTTGGTCTCGGAGGGAATCGATCAACCTAAAGGAACATGCATCGGTTTGTGAGCCTGGGATCAAAATCTGCAGAGTTTCTGGGCTGAGAAAAGATGGTTGTCGCAGAGGGATTACACAATTTCTAGGAGGAACAGGTTACTATCTCCCAGTATTTTGCAATTTCTGGGCTGAGTAGCTGTCTTGGGTCAGACATCGCAATTTTCTCAAGGAAGCCTGTTTGACTGTATCTCACAATTTTTGAGCAAAGCAGCTATGCTGGGTTAGACCTCGCAATTTTCTCAAGGAAGCATATCTGATTGTATCTCACAATTCTTGAGTTGAGTAGTTGTCTTGGGTCAGACCTCGTACTTTTCTCAAGGAAGCATGTCTGACTGTATCTTGCAATTTCTGAGTCGAGCAGGCTATTTGGCTAGATTTGCGCAATTTATGCTAGCTGTTGGGCTACTTGTCCTAGAGGGATTGCACAATTTCTAGGAGAAGTAGGTGACTACTGCCCAGAATTTCACAATTTCTGGGTTGAGTAGTTGTGCTTGGATGAATTGCGCAATTTTTGAGAGGAAGACTGTTAGGAAGAATTGTGAAATTCTAGAGCCCAGTTGGGTATCCAGCTGGGTTTGTGAAATTTCTGGAGGGAAGGATGTTTCCCCTCCAGAATTTCGCAATTCCCAGAGGGAGCTTCTCAACCAGAAACTAACACTAAGTCCGAAAAGAAGCCTGTGAAGGGGGTGGAACAAACTTGCATGCACTGGCCGACAAGACTCTATGAAACAACTAAACCTGATGTGCTTGACAGTGCAAGACATGCTGCTGAGGATGGTCGGTAGGGAGGCTCTAAGTCAAAGCTAAGGAAAAATTTTGGAGGGTTCTTGTAGCCGCTACAACACTTGGTGACACACTGGTAGAACTCCATCTCTCTTAATGGACCTTGTTCATGAAAAGCAAGTCTAACACCTCCGGAAGTATTGTTCAGTTCTCTGGCTGTCTTGGTTTCCACACTTGCTTGATTGTAAGATGTAGCATCTGTCAAGCTCTTGGTCAGTCAACACACATCCCAAGCCAAGCCAACATAGTTTTTTTGATATGGGTTTAGGGGTATATTGGTGCACAAGAAGTATAGTATTCAGAGTCTTATTTTCATCTCTGGTGTTGCTCTGTTGCCAGCAGGCCTGGACAGTCCCCCAACGGAGTCACGCAGGAACACAAGCATGGCTCTGATGCCAGTGAACCTGGCCAGTACCCTGGCAGAGTTACTTGCGTCACCTCTCTATGCCAGAATCCTTTCTCTTCTTTCGCCTTATTCATTTTTCATTTTTTCGAAATTTTTTCACCTTTTCACTTTTTTTTTTGAAATTTTTCATTTTCATAACTGTGCATAGCACTTATTCATTTCGGAGGCGTAAGAGGGATCCTCACTTATTGAAATATGGAGAGGTTGTTCCTTTAGAGAGGTAGTTTATAGATAGCTCTGATGTGCTTGTTAAGGTTTTCCCCCTCACCTTACTCTTCTTGATTGAACTAACAAGGATTAACCCAAAAACAACTAACTAGAGTAGGTGATACTAGTTAGCATGCAAGCGTTGTGTCTTCACCAAGGTTCTCTTCAAACAATACGTATTTTCCATTGATGTATCATGGATTGAAGAGAACAAGTTCTTAAATAAGAGAGCGGCCAACAGAATACCAAATGTTGATAGCTATACAATTCCTCTTGTACTTTACCCAGCTTATTTCAAGAGTCGTGGACGGTCCATGTGAAACAAACTTATAGACAATAACAAGCAAACAAACCAAAGAGTAAAGAAAGAAGGAGAAGAAAATGTGAAAGCAAAGCGGGTAAGGAAACCAACAATCAAGAAAACAACACACAAAGAAAGAAGCAAACACGCATGCAAGCAAACAACTTAGAAAGAAAACACTACTCCTACTCCTAAGCTAACAGTGCATGGGTAATCTCATGTGAAGTGATACTTCCAGTGTAGCCACTGGCGCATTGGTTGACCCATGTCATTGAAGGCATGGTTCTCGAGCAACACAGCTGTGTGAACCAGAAGATGTGAAAGATACATCAATGAAGACAGACACACTCCGAGATTACAAGCGTCCACAGAACAAAAATGAGTGAAAGTGCATGACATGTAGTCGATGGACATACCATTATGTTGTGTGACACTACGTACAGATGTTAAGCATACACACATATTCTTGACTGTGACATGCAAGCACACGTGAGGAAGGTGTACCACTTACGTTGCGCAAGTGTGCTTTCTGAGTAAGAGTCATCCAATGCATGAACGATAGGATCATGTAGTTCGAGTGGAGGAAGTGAAATATGAGTGTTGGATTGTTCTTCAATGTATATAGATGAGTGATGAGGTGCCTTGGGTGTTTGAACAATTTCCTGATCAGAAGTGAAACTAACCTCAGGACAGCGAGGGCCTGACATAACCATCAGCTCGGGCTGAAGTGCCTCGATAGTCTGGGGGGTTTCAACTTCATTTACAGATGGATCATTGTAGACTAGTGGCTTAGATAAATTATCAACGAGTGAATAAACATCGTGATCGGATGTTGAGGTAAAGAGATCACGTCAACCAAGTTTAGAAAATTCAGGATGTTGGTCGACATCCTTATGATTCAATGAATTGCACAGAGGGGTAGATGAGAAGAAATAATGTTCATCCTCTGTGTTTCTGGAAAAGATAGATGAAAAATCAAGTGGATGTTCAAAGAAAGATTTGTCCTCTCCATTGTCAGATGATGGAATGACATTCGATGTGTCTTGCAAATGATCAACAATGGGTGCGTCAGTGGATGGAGATACACATGAAAAATCCGGGATCGCAGGATCACTGAGGAGGTCAGGAAAAAACGGAGGATGTACAAACAGACAGGGATGGTCCTCTACTGTCTGTGGATGTTCAAGCTCCCAGTCACACTCTTCATGAATGCCAGCACACTTTGGTTGTTCAACACAAACTCCGTCGATAGATCGATCCTTGTTCAAAACAAGTTTAGAGTCTGGAATGGAAGAACACAAGATAGTGCAATCCGGAGGATGACCAGAATACGAGGATGGAGATTTAGGTACAAAATACATGTTACGAGGTATGGGACTCACAAGCAAGTCTACACAAAAATCGGAGGGAGCGATTTTGGGAGGACATGACGGTTCAACAAATGTGTGTGCATATTGTCCCACATCACTCTACGATGGTGGAGCTATTTGATAAGGGGACAATGGACAGACACTTGTGCCAGCCACCGTGTCTGTTTGTGATTGTGCAACTCCATCACCAAAGTATGCTGAGCAGGGTTTGAGCTTGAACTTATTCTTGGGATTGACATATTGGATAAGGAAATATTCAAATATGTCCATCAGATACTAAAATTTCATCTGAATTTTTGGGGCTTCAAATTGCAAAACACGAAAGTGCTACCAAAAATCATCATGTGATTCACGCAGGGCCTTCCATTGTTGTAACAATCTTTGGTCAATATGTTCTGGATCAAAATGATGGAAATTATCTTCAATGAGATCACAAAAATGCTCAAGTGAGTGCACGCTATTAGCCGGAGGCTGCAAAGACACAGTAGTGGGGATTAGCGAAGTGTGTATGTAAGCAAAATGCTGGCTTGTTCAACAGAACATCCATCATCCTCATCAAGCATGGCAAGGAAGTCATGTAAGAACATAGGCTAGGCCACTTCGCCTTCACCAATATACGTGTATTCGGACAAGAGATCAAAGAACTCCCTCAGGATGTGGAGAGGTTCAGCATGCAAAGGACATTATGGAGGGATGAGTGTAACAACATCCATGATAGATGTGCAAAGGTTCAAAACAGGATGAGAGGACACAACTTATCATCTGACCCTCATTCTAGTGCCAAAAATGTTGACGGTGCTAGACTTGCCAACATGTGAGGGGATCTCCTTGATAAGAAATCCCGATTAGACCTTAGAACATTTGGTGTAGGAGTCCCAACAGTGGGCCATACGGTATCGCCTTGACCACAGTTTCGCACAAAGGAAAGTAAGATGTCCCTGTTGGTAGAAAGGGTGTGACAACTACAACGAGTCAAGGAAAGTGCATGAACTGTTCTAACACACGGAAAGTGGGGTGAGTGCGCCCCTTGGAAACCTGTGATAGCACGCGGCTTGGAAGGGAACACACGAGTGAAGATGCATCACAAATTGGAAAGAAAGTTAGCGAGCAATCCAAAGTGATGGTTAAACCAATCAACACATTTTAGTAAGATTCATACATACTTATATAGAATAGTCCATACATGCATGCATAAGAAAACATATACATATATCATTTAGAGTAAACAAGATAGTTGGAATACAATACGACATATGCATGAAACATGATGGCTCTGTTATATTAAGAAGTGTAAGTTCCAGTCATACAATACATCCATGTCCAACCACTAGTTCTGATAGTGAAACGTTACAGTCACAACCACTTACTCCTCCAAAGAGATATACTAGCTCTGCACAGTGGAGAAACCAAGGCTCATTATAATACTATCCAAGATCTATCTAAGATACTCCTATCGGAAGCTTAGCTGACCAAAAGCCTTTACAACAAGTTATGAGGGACTATTTATAGCAAAGGGTGGGGTGACCCTTGACATCCCCCTTTGTGACCATTCATATACCCTCATGACTCTTAAACTACTCTATGACTGTTACATTCAACTATTGACACTTGAACTTCCACTTGAAAAGATGTTACATACAATCTGAATATGTACCCATGTGAGACAAAATGGCTTGAGAAATCCATGCAAGACATCATTGACACTTGGACCGTTGTGGTGAGACCAACTCTTTGACATCGTTGTGATGGTCGATTGTGGTGAATTGATGCCAAGCTTAGTCATCCATGACGGTGACCGTGTGCTCAATAGTGACACCCTACTGAAAGCAAACTCTTGCCTCTTTTGCATCTGGGTACACTGATATGGCCCCTCTGTCCAACTCATTTAATAGCATGTGCATCATCATCTTGAGTGTAGCTAGAATAGAAACATCTTGATGCATGGTGTTTGCGTGATCTCCAAGCATGTGTTGGTGGCCATGTGCGTCAACTTGTCGAAATACATGTTCAGCTCCAGTCATACTTGCTTCTTGTCTTCGCCTTGGTGAGTGTGCCAAATGGGTGGGATCGCATGCATGCACATAATGACATGCATGCTGCTGAATTCCCTTACATGTGATCAACAACACTACTCTCCTTGTCTGCTCCGTGCCAGCTTCTGGGATGGATTTATAACTTGTGTGGGTGCAATTTCCTCTGTTTGTGTATGTTGTGCCCTTGTTGTACCTGTTCCTACTACAACTCATTCTATTGTCTATGCAGCTCTAGTTCTTCCTCGAGTTGCCACTTAAGCACCTACAACTCCTCCATTTCTTTCTCTTCCTTCCTGCAATATTCATGTCACGTCGTCACCTCATAGCTTCAATCTCCAAAGTTTCTTTTGTCATGAGTGCATTTGCTTTGAACTTGCAGCTTTGCTCCGCCTGTATGTTGTCAACAACCTTCCTTTTTCACTTTCCACATGCGAGTGTGCTGTCTTATGCTACTGCTGATGGTGCTTCTTGATGTGATGCTACTACCATCTTATCTTGATGTCCTTGTCTGCGAACAACTTGATGTCTTCATTGGTAGGTAAGATGATAAACACTTGCTTCGCTACAACCCCCATTGCGCTCTCAACGGTGTCTTTTGACTCTGCTCTCCTTAAGGTCATTGTACTCGTGCTTCTGAGAGACAGACGAACACCTATGATGCCTGGACTTATAGCAACACTCATGGCAAGCAATCTGTCAGTCAAAAACCAAAACAAACTTGAGGATTGAATTGCAACATACATGTGTGTTTGATCGTGAAGATTGCCCAATTTTCATTGGGAGGATGGGAGACTGACTACCAAATATGCACAAGGCACATTCTGGGATGTCGGGAGGTTGAATGAATGCTGGAACTGCATAATGCACAGTCCATCTTGGCCTGCTGAGGACTGAAACATCGCAATGCACAATTTCAGTCAGCAGTGACATGCAACCAGCAAACTGCATTGCATAGTTTCTGGGGCCAACAAGACACTGCCTCCAAGAATTGCGCAATGAAAGCCTGGAGGTTAGTGCTGAGCTAGATGCACAATTTTTGGAGGCAAGGCAGAGCCTTCGCTTCTGGAAATGCATAGTGCTAGCTGGGAAAGGCACGGTCCGGTCCAAGGTAGCCCAAACCAGCTGACGGGCGACTAAAAACATGAGAAGTTTGAATGCATGATGAGATGGGTGCAAACAAGAGTGAGTGATCATACATGCAAACACCAGGGGCAAGATTCAATAAATGGGAAAGCATGCACGACCATCCATGCAAAAACAATGTCATGCATGCGACAACAGTGAGATATGAATGAAAACTAAAATGGTACTTTTACAAGCTAACATACATCAAAACGAAAAAAATCTATCACTGAAATCAAGCAGACAACACTCACACAAGGCGAAACACAAAAAGCGACATAAACGCTGCACAAGACATGAAAATCGAGCTTACCCCGAAACAACTGGGCTGAATGTGCTGATGACTCCTAGATGCAATGTGTGATGTCAGATCTGCAAGATCGATTTGAGGAAATAGCCCTGCAGCACCCGGTTTAGAAGTTTTCATAGAATCGAGGTTATAATGCGCATGCCACAAATATAGGAAAAGAAACACTTGGCGGGAGGTTTCTTAAATGATCCTTGCATGTAACCTCCAGTTGCTAAAAATAGATCCCTGAATCAAGGGATGCCTTTGCATGCTGCCTTGGGAAAAGTTGTCCATGCATGCAAATTAGTTTTGCTCGGTCTCGAAGGGAACTTTCAACCTGAAGGCACATGCATCGGTTTGCAAGCCTAGATCAAAATCTGCGTAGTTTCTAGGCTAGGCAGAGAGGTTGTCTGAGAGAGATTGCACAATTTCTGGGAGGAACAGGTGACTGTCTCCTAGGATTGCATAATTTCTGGGCCGAGCAAGTGTCCTCAGTCAGACCTCCAATTTTCTCAAGGAAGCCTGTCTGAATGTATCTCGCAATTTCTGATTTGAGAAACTGTCCTGGATCAGACCTTGCAATTTTCTCAAGGAAGTTTGTCTGACTGTATCTCGCAATCTACGAGCCGAGTAGGCTACCTGGCTAGATTTGCGCAATTTCTGCTACTTGGTGAGTTGGTTGTCCTAGAGGCATTGCACAATTTCTGGTAGTAACAGGTGACTGTTGCCCAAAATTTCGTAATTTCTGGGCTAAGCAGTTGGCCTGGGATGAATTGTGCAATTTTTTAAAGGAAGACTGTTAGGAAGAATTGCGCAATTCTGAGCCCAACTGGGTGTCCAGTCGGGTTGCGCAATTTCTGGAGGGAAGGCTAGTTCTGCTCCAAAATTGTGCAATTCCCAGAGGGAGCTACTCAATTAGAAACTGACACTAAGTCCAGAAAGCAACCTGTGAAGGGGGTGGAACAAACTTGCATGCACAGTCTGACAAGACTCTTTGAAACAACTGAAGTTGATATGCTTGACAGTGCAAGACATGTTGCTGAGGATGGTCGATATGGCGGCTCCAAAACGGAGCGAAGGCAAAATTTTGGAGGGTGGTTGTAGCCGCTACAACATGTCTTGATAAACCTTGGAAGACAAGAAGATTCAAACTCAAGTCTCTGATGCACCAATGTATAAACTTCCACTTAATATCCAAGAAATCAATATCAAATAGTTGTAAATAGGGTTTTTGTTTTATTGAGAAATTAAAGGCCATATGCAACAAAACCCAACCCACTCAAGTTCAAACATAAAATGGGGTGGGTTAAAGTTGTACACGTATTATGAAATACCTTCTATAGTAATAAATAGTTTGTAAAAGAAAGTCCCTACATGATTTTTGTAATAGGTTAAATATGGTGATTAGTTTCTTTAGTTCCTTGAAATGAAAATGGAAATAAAAAGATGATAAATTCATATAATTGATTTCTTGAATTACAAATTCCACAAAATATTTATAAGTTTTCTTATTTATAATAATCTACATATTATGTTAAATTTATATAGTAAATTAAATTAAATAATTATCAATGTCTATATCTTAAATATTATAATGTGTAAAATAAAATATTATATCAAATACACACTATATAAATTAAGTTAAATAATTATAAATATCTATATCTTAATTATTATAAATCGTAAAAATAAAATATTGCATCAAATACACACTATCCAAAACATAAAACATTTTGATTTGGACTTTTGGTAGATACCTGAAATCTTCCAAATAATCTTCCAAATAACCTTATACTATAAATACATATTTTTTCCCAATATTCTTTATCATATGCATTTCATCTTCAAACGAATTTTCAGATTCAATTATTCAACTAATTCATAGATAGACGATCACTCTTTAATTAAAAAAATAGAAGATTGGATTATGTTACTGATACTTGATTAGGAGCGTGTTTTGTATTATAATGTTAAAAAATATTGATTTATCTATTATACATGCTAACATCGTATGATTAAAATGATTCACTTACTCATATAATATATTCTTATTTTATAGAATTTTCAAAATATTATTTAAGAAATTATATATTAGTTGTACAAAATTTTAAAAATTATTTTTTTTTAAGTTTGACAAGATTATATTTTTATGTCTAATATATTATTTTGATTGGGGTAAGGAATTGAACTAGTGATTTCACATTAAGGAGAGTCTTAACAGAGCACCCGATCACCCTCTATCCAAGACTCCATGGACAATAAAAAATTATTTTATTTTAAAATTAAGAAAATTAGAATAAAAACAAAAAAACGATGGAAATAAATAATGAACATAATATTTGTGCATCAATATTCAATTCAAAACGAGTGGTATCTACCTGGTGGAATGACAAATTCACATCAAATTATTTAGGTCAATGTATTAAAAACTTACATATCCATAGATGTGTCACAAAAACCTTTTGAAATTTTATTTGATTATAAAATGTTAAGACCTCACATTTCCAATAATATTTACTTGATAGGAATTGTGTGGTACAATATTTTTACAAATAACTACTTTTTTTTGGTAAGTTTGGTAGGACTACATCTTTATCATGTCCAACTTCTCACCCCGATCAGGGGGGGTAACACAAGATTTGAACCCAAGGCTTCGGTTCGGTGAGACTTCATTTCCACGATAATTTCCAATTGAGCTACCCCAAACGGACTTTTACAAATAACAATAAATATATTTTGACACTCTTAATTTTTAAATTATATGATAAGTGTATTACATATGAACTACTAATTTTTATATGATATATAATATATTACAATATGAATTGAATTATATTAAAAACAAAATAAACTAGTCTTTAGAGTGAGTGTATGAATCGGGTAATTTTCATGATTTGATATGAGTTTTATCTATTTAACATGGGGTGGTATGGAACTTACTAAATGACTTTTTGTATGATTTAAGGTACAATTACAGCTACAAGGAAATCTAGTTTATTTATGGGAGGATGCTCATTTGATGGCTTTCCTTGCATGAGAGTTCAAACAATGACAATTCGTTATGCACTAAGCTCTTAGGGGTGTTCAAGAAAAAAATATGGCAATTAATGGGAGATCCATAAAATTTCATGACACATGATGGAGTGACGAAGTTAAAGAAAGGAGGGTGATGTTGTCTTTGTTGTTTTTTCATTCCATACAACCTTTTCTAGTGGGGACTTCTTGCATTCCATACAACCTTTTCTCATGGGAACTTTGAGGCTTTTACCTTATTATTATTTCTAATGAGTGTCGGTTTAGAAGGAAGGTATTGATAGTGCTGGACCCACCAACATGTTAGGGGATCTCATCGGTAAGAAGTCCCAACTAGACCTCAGACCGTTTGGAGTAGGAGTCCCAACAGTGGGTAGTAAAGCTATGCCTTGACTGCGATAATGCATAGAGGTAAGTAAAATATCTTTGTCGGAAGAAAATGTGTGACCTTTCAACGAGACAAGGGAGATGCATGGGGAGGTTATAACACATGGAGGGGAAAAGGATGTGTGCCCCTTATAAGCTTGGAATAGTACGCAACCTGAAAGGAACACATGCGTTGAATGACATCACAAGCTGGAAAGCAGAATAATCGACAATCCAAAGTGATGGGTAAAACCAACAACATGACTTCAATAAGATTCATACAATCATATACAAAATAGTTCATAGACCAATGCATAAGTTAAACAACATACATTGCTAAAGTAACTAGAATAATCGAACTACAATAACAACATATGCATGAAGATGTGTTGTCTCTGTTATATTATATAAAGTGAAAGTCCCATCCATACATACAACCATAACATCCACTAACCCCAATAGTGGAATGTTATAGTCAACATCGCCTGCTCCTCCAAAGAGATGTACTTACTCTACACTATGGAGAAGCTAAGGCTCGTCACAATACTCTCCAAGCCCTCTCTAAGAAATGCCTAGCAAAATCTTGGCTCCCAAAAGCCCATTCTATGAGTTATGAGGTTCTATATATAGAAAAGGGTGTGGTGACCCTTGACATTCCCCTTTAACTCTTGGACTACCCTCATGACTCTTAGCCTTCATTACATATAGCTCTTTACATTACATAATGACTATTTGCATTCCATTAATGACACTTGGAATTTCACTTTACATTACACTTGATTACAACAAGTATGACTCATAGTAGTGAGGTGGCCAAGACAACTCATGACACAACTCGACATGTCAGTGCTGACATATAGTGGACAACTGTGGTGACCATGTCAAGCTACTGCGTTGCTGCATGATAGATGTGTTCTTCAACGTAGTTTGTCTTCACCTGTACATAGTTTGGTGTTGTGGGGTCTCCAATGGTCTTGGTATTTGCAAGATGGTTCCATGCATGTACTCCTTTTGCTTGTTGCTCGATGTGCTTTGTACGTTTGCCCAGATGCAAGAAAGTCTTCTAGCATGTGCTTCTTCTTCATCCCATTCATCGTCTCACCATGTTCCATAAATGTACATGTTCATGTAATTCACTCATGAAGGGACAAAATCAAATCCAAAAACATCCTAGTCTAGCATGATGCATTGTTTTCCGTGTTCGGGTCCAGGTGACCGGGAGAGAGGACAGGACACTTAAACTGCGCAGAGCACAGCTCAGGCCGAGATGAGGGATTCTGGAGCTTAGTCTGCACTGTCGAGAAAAATAATGTAGTTATAATTGGGAGGAATAATAGGGTAGCGACAATCACCAATGTCGGCTATGAGATGAGACCTTGAAAGGGACAATTTCTGCATAGTTTCCAGAGCCTGGGAGGACAGAGCGGGGCTGCAGAGGAATTGCTGAGAAGTTCTGTGAACTTTCCAGGTGGAAGGAAGAGCAAGGCTGCTAGGCATTTTTGTACAATTTCTGAAGGAAAGACATAACGGGTCTGTAGAGGGACTGTTAGTCAGTTATGCGCAGTTCCTGGAAGGAAGACAAGGCAAAGTGAAGGGGAACTACTGCGTAGTTTTAAAGAGGAAGACAAGACATGCCACAAGGAGACCAGCTGAGAATTCTGCATAGTTTCCTGGGGAAATTCAGAGCAAGCCAGTAGAGGACCTGCCGAACAAGACAACTCCATTTCTGGAGACAGTGCAGAGCAAGGCAACTGAGGCCTTGCTAATCACTTCTGTGCAGTTTCTGAAGGCAATGCAGGGCAGGCAATAAGGGAAACATCTGGGCATGTCTACATAGTTTTGGAGAGCAGTGCAGTCCTAGTTCTCAGTGCATTGTAGGTTTCCAGCTGTCCAGAGGGAGGCTTGATAACTGATCTTGCAAGAAGTGTAGTTTGGATCAGGCTTGGAGGCAAATTCTATGCAATTCTGGGAGGAAGACAGGCTACTCACTCACAGGATTGTGTAGCACAGTTGGAACGGAGGATAACCTCAAGCACTGCGCAGTTCTAGGCAACAGAGTAGGGTCACTAAGGGTTGAGACTGTGCAGTGCATCTCAGTCAGGTTCGACTGAAGGAGGTTTTTCGGTTGAGCAGATTTTCAACAAAATGGCTAAGTGTCGAAATAAAGTGAGTTTGTGCCGACTGACATTGTGTTCATACACTTAGCATGTTTCAATGACGAGAAAACATAGACCAACAAGACAAAAAATGTGCTCAGTGAGGCTACCTTAAAGCTAAGAGTGACAAGTGTGACACTTGAGATAAACTTCAGACGACCGTGACGACACTTGTGCGACTGTGCTTACAACTTTGTGTGTGAGTGCGAATGATGTTCACAGAGTGAAGACAACTCATGCACACAAAGAAAAACCTTCAAAATCACCAAAACAAGATCACGAGCATGACAAAGCAGTCAATATTCTAAAAGACTACCGCTTGTCCAACAAGCGATAGGGAGCAAGACACATAGAGGAAACACATGGAATGACTTTTAGTGCTTGCAAACATGCATGTTATTGAAGACATAATGATATGACGTTAATCAATATTACTTCAAGCTACACTAAGAGATGTACTTCAAAATATGTACTTTACTTACCATACTTACCCTCTAGATGGTTATGCATCTGACGAAGTTTGCATGTGGTCCCGATCTCTTGTCATAACTTGGTTCCTTGGTCTTTCTCCTCAATTCTTTGAGAGTCATCTAGCATGTCATCTTTCCTTATGGTCCCTAAGAGATACATCTGCACAGTTTCATCGGGCAGTCACTGCTACCGGGATGAGGTCTTAGGAGGACACCTCTACACAGTTTCTGAATGCAAGGAAGATTAGATAACTAGGATAACACTGCGCAGTTTTGAGATGCAAGACACTGTTGTGGGATGGGTCCCGGGAGGACACATCTGCATAGTTTCAGGTTGCAAGACAGACTAGGTAGCTGAAGGAAAACACTGCACAGTTTTGGATGCCAAGGGAGGCTGGGGTCTTTGCGCATTGGACAGTTCTAGCAGACAAGGGAAAAATCTTGAAGGTTGTAGAAGCGAAGTGTGCAGTTCTAGAAAGTTGGATGAGGCTAGGCTGCTCAGGAAACTGGTTAAGTGTGAGGTCAGTGAAACTGATGTGAATCGTGATATAACTTGACTATGATCATACACTCAAACACTTAGTGATACAGCGTACATCATCCAGAACAAATAAAACATAATTTTCTTGATGCAACAATATTAGTGATAAGAGTGCATGAAGTGAGTTTGAAACATGTCTATGTGATGAGAATGCCCCATACACATAAAGATTTCCCCTTGAAGTAGAACAAACTTCCCTTTGCATGACAAATGATAATCCCCATGCCCAAGGATGGCACATGCTGTAGAAAGATGAGAACGTGAAAAACTCTTAAGATCAAGGAGGGGGCTTGAGATCATCAATTTACGAATAAGTGACCAAGGAATGATCGATCACAGGATCCACAGTAGGCTCTGAAATTTGCATTCGAGCCAAAAATTTGGAGGGAATGTTGTAGCCACTACAACATTGGCGACACACTGGCGTAACTCCAAATCTTTGTATGGACCTTGTCTCATGAAAGAGAGTCCAACTCTTTTGGAAGTATTGTTCGATCCTTTGATCGTCATGGCTTCCTCACTAGCTTGAGTGAAAGATGTAATCCCTACCATTCTCTTGATCAGCCAAGACACGTACCAAGACAAGTCAACTGATTTGTTTTGATTGGGGATGAGGGGTATCTTGATGCACAAGTAATATTACTGTCATAGTTTTAGTTTCATCTCTGGTGTTGCTCCGCTACTAACAGGCCTAGACAGTACCCCGACAGAGTCACGTAGGAACACAAGCATCGCTTCGCTGCTAGTGAGCCTGGTCAGTACCCCAGCGGAGTTACTTTCATCACCTCTCTGCACAAGAAGCCTTTCTATTCTTCTTCCTTATTTATTTTTCATCTTCATTTTATTTTTCATTTTTCAAAGCACTGTGCATATGAAATTGTTTATTTCAGAGGCGAAAGAGGGATCCTGACTTATTGAGAGAAAAATAGGTTGTCCCTTCAAAGAAATATGTTATATATACCTCTGACATACTTTTTAAGGTTTCCCCCCTCACGTTACTCTACTTGACTGAGCTGACAAGGGTTAACCCAAAAAAACGATTAGAGTAGGTGGTACTAGTTAACAGTGCAAGCGTTGTGTTTTCACCAAGACTCACTCTGAAAAGAACGTATTTTCCATTAGGGTATCATCGACTAAAGACAACAAGCTCTTCATAAAGAGAGAGGAAAACAGATAATCAAATGTTGATAGTTGTACAATTCCTCTTATATTTTTCCAACTTGTCTCAAGAGCCAAACATGGTTTCATGTGAAGCTAACCTATGGGTGCAAACAAGCAAACAAACAAGAAAGCAAAGGGAAAAATTAAAATGAAAGAAAAACAAGCATGCAAAGCAAAACATGCAATAAAAACAAACCAAGAAAGAAATCAAAGCAAAGAAAGAAAGAAAACACTACTCCTACTCCTACACTAAATAGTGCATGGGCCTACTCACGTGAAATGATATTTCTAATGCAACCACCGGCACATTGGTTGGCCCATGTTGGTGAAGGCATGGTTAACAAGAAAGATAAGCATGTAAACTAGAAAATAAAAAAGATAAGACAATAAATACCAATATGTTCGAAGTTTAAAAGTGTCCACAGAAAAGAAAAGAGTAAATGCACAAGACAAACATCCTACGGATGTACCAAGGTAGTGTAACGCCCAGTGCACAGACGATGAGCATGTACACTCTTTTGACTATGACAAATGAGAAAACATGAAAAATGAAGACAACTTACGTTTCACAAGAGTGCTCATTGTGTAAGACTCCTCCAATGCATGGGTGATAGGATCATGTGATGCTAGTGGAGAGAATGAAATCTGTGAACTAGATTGATCTTCAATGAAAATAAGATAATGATGAGGAGCCTGAGGTGTTTCAACAGATTTCTGATTGGAAGTGGAACTGACCTTAGGATAGCGAGGGCCTGACATAACCATCAGCGTAGGCTGAAGTGCCTCGACAACTTGAGGGGTTTCCACTTCATTAGCGGTTAGATCATCAAAGCCCAATGGCTTAGAAAGATCAACAACGAATGAATTAGCCTCGTGATCGAATGAATGAATAAAGAGATCACAAAAACCACGATTATAAAATTTGATAAGTTCACTGACATCCTCATGATCCGACGAATCATGAAAAGGGGTTGATGAGAAACAAGAATGTTCACCCTCTGCATTTATGGAAATAACAGATAAAAGATTGAATGGATTTTTAGAGAGAAATGTTTCCTCTCAACCATGCAATGATAGACTGACATCCAGTGTGTCCTGTGAATTATTAGAAGTAGAAACATCTGCGATGAGTTTTCACAAGGAAAATCAAAAGTGGCAGAATTGCAAGAGATGTCAGGATAGAGAGGATGAGGTGCAGATTGAAGGAAGTCATCCTTCGCCGTGAGTTCTTCTTTAGATTCTCGCACACACTCATCATGAATGGAAACACAGGTTGGCTGCACAACATCAACTCCATCGATAACTTGATCCTCGTGAACATAAGGTGTGGAGTTCGGAACGGGAGAACACAACACAGTACAATCTAGAGGATCAATGGAACCAGAATACAAAGGTTGAGAATATAAGACATCATGACAACCAATGGACTTGCAAACCACATTTGCGCAAATATCCAAAGCAAGTGGAGTGGTAGGATCTGAGAATTCAACAAATGTGCGCACACCTTCTCCCACCTCTCACTATGAAGCTAGAGCTACTTGATGGGAAGAGGATGGACGATCACTTGTGACAACAAGCTTGTCCATCTTAGATTTTGAAGCTCTAACACAGAGGGATGATGAGAGGGGTTCAAATGATTCTAAGATATGTAGATTCTCATATATGTGAAGAAAGATACTGAAATCTTTCATTGAGAAATTTCCAATCAATTTCATCTTAATGAATTTGAAATTAAAGATTATAAAAGCGTTTATGAAATTTCTAAATGGATACCTCAGGTGTTTTATGTAATTCCATTATTTTTTTATTGAGTTATTCATAGTCATAATGATGGAAAGCACGATCCAACTCTCCAACCAACTGATTAAGAGAGTGAATGGATGTTGCGGGAAATGTGACACATCATTGCAGTGGATTCCCTCGAAGCGTGAATGTGAACAACGAGCAGGCAATGTAATATTCATGGATTTCATTCCTTACACAGAAGGCTATGAAGGCAGCTATGTGTCTAAGCCAGGCTGCTCCGCCTTAACCATCATATGTGTTATGTGACAAGTCATTCTAGAAATCCTCTAATACTTCAAAATCCTCTCCATAAGAAAGACATTTCAGAGGATAAACTATAGCATAAGTCATGAAATATGTGAAGAGATTCAAAAGACACTTTGAGGACTCAACTTTTCATTTGGCCCTCCTTCTAGCACCATAAATGTTGATGGTGTTGGAACTACCAACATGTCAGGGGATCTCCCCAGTAAGAAGTCCCAACTAGAACTCAGACCATTTGGAGTAAGAGTCCAAGCAGTGGGTAGTAAAGCTATGCCTTGACTGCGATAGTGCACAGAGGTAAGAAAGATATATTTTTCGGAAGTAAGTGTGTGACCTTGCAGTGACTCAAGAGAGATGCATGGGGAGGTTCTAACACGTTGAGGAGAAAACGAAGTGTGCCCCTTAGAAGACATTAATAGTATGAAGCCTAAAAGGAATACACGATATGAATGACATGACAAGTTGGAAAGCAGAATAGTCGACAATCCAAAGTGATGGGTTAAACCTACAACACGACTTCAAAAATATTCATATAATTGTATACAAAATAGTTCATACACCAATGCGTAATTTAAACAACATACATTGCAAAAGTAACCAGAATAGTCAAACTACAATAATAACATATGCATGAAGACATGTTGGCTCTGTTATATTATATAAAGTGAAAGTTCCATCCATACATACAACCATGACAGCCACTAGCCCCAATAGTGGAACGTTACAGTCAACACCACCTGATCCTTTAAAGAGATGTACTCGCTCTGCACTGTGGAGAATCCAAGGCTCGTCACAATACTCTCCAAGCCTTCTCTAAGCAATTCCTAGCAAAATCTTGGCTCCCAAAATCCCATTCTATGAGTTATGAGGTTCTATATATAGTAAAGGGTTGGGTGACCCTTGACATTCCCCTTTGACTCTTGGACTACCCTCATGACTCTTCAACTTTGTTACATATAGCTCTTTACATTACATAATGATTATTTTCATTCCACTAATGACACTTAGAATTACAGTTTACACTACATTTGATTACAACAAGTGTGACTCATAGCAGTGAGGTGGTTGAGACAACTCATGAGACAACTTGACATGACGGTGCTGACATGTACTGGCTGACTATGGTGTCCATGTCAAGTTGCTGCCCTATTTAGAGGTATATTTATTCTTGGATGCACTTTATCTTTACCCCCACATAGCTTGGCGTTGTAGGGTCTCTAATGGTCTTGGTCTCTGCAAGATGGTTATGTGCATGTACTCCTTTCGCTTGCTGCTCGATATGCTTTGTAATTTCGTCCAGATGAAAGCAACTCTTCTAGCATGCGCTCCTTCTTCATCCGATTTTTCATCTCACCAGGTTCCATCAATGTACATTTTCCTATAATTCACTCATGAGTGGACGACATCAAATCCAAAAATCTCCTAATCTAGCATGGTGCATTGTTTTCTATGTTCGGGTCTTGGTGACCGGGAGGGAGGACAGGACACTAAAACTGTGCAGAGCACAACCCATGCCGAGATGAGGGATTCTGGAGCTACACTATCGGGAAAAACTACATAGTGATCATTGGGAGGAAGAATCAGGTAGTGGCAGTCACCAGTGTTGGCTGCGAGATGAGACCTAGAAAGGGACAAATTCTGCATAGTTTCCATAGGGAGGACAGAGTGGGGCTGCAGAGGGACTACTAAAAAGTTCTATGCAATTTCCAGGTGGAAGGAAAAGAAAAACTACTAGGAATTTCTGCAAATTTTTTGAAGCGAAAACAAAACAGGCCTATAGAGGGATTGTTGGTCAGTTCTACGCAGTTCCTAGGAGGAAGACAAGGCAGAGTGTAGGGGAACCACTACACAATTTTCAAGATGAAGAAAAGACAAGACAGAAGGAGACCAATTGGTAATTTTGTGCAGTTTCCTGAGGCAGTGAAGAGCAAGCTAGCAGAGGACCTACCAGACAGGACTACGCAATTTCTGGAGACAGTGTAGAGCAAGGCAGTAGAGGCCTTACTTATCATTTCTATGCATTTTCTGAAGGAAGTATAGGTCAGGAAGCAAGCAAAACATCTGGGAATGTATTCGTAGTTTTGGAGAGTAGTGGAGTCCTGGGTCTCGGTGCAGTGCAAGTTTCTGACAGTCCAGGGGGAGGCTTGAAAACTGATCTTGCAGGAAGCGCAGTTTGGATCAGGCTTGGAGGCAACTTCTGTTCAGTTCTGGGAGGCAAACAGACTGCTCACTTCCAGGATTGTGCAGTACAGTTGGCCCAGAGGACAAACTCAATCATTACGCAGTTTTGGGCAGCAAAGGAGCATCACTGAGGGCTAAGACTGCATAATTCATCTTAGTCAGTGTCCAACTGAAGGAGGTTGTTCGACCGAGTAGATTTTCAGGAAAATGGCTAAGTGTCAAAAGCAAGTGAGTTTGTGCCATATGTCATTGTGATCATACAATTATCATGTTTTAATGACGAGACAATGTAGACCAACAAGAAAAAACATGTGCTCAGTGAAACTGCCTTAAAGCTAAGAGCGACAAGTACGACACTTGAGATAGACCTTCACATGATCGTGACAACACTAGTGCGACTGTGCTTACGAATTTTTATGTGAGTGCAGCCGATTTTCATAGAGTCAAGAAAACTCATGCACGCAAAGACAAACCTTCAAAATAAAAAAATAAGATTATAAGCGTGACAAATCAATCAATATGCTAAAAGACGACCGCTGGTCCAACAAGCGACAGGGATCAAGACACATAGAGGAAAGACATGGAATGACTTTTAGTTCTTGCAAACATGCATGTTATTGAAGGTAAAATGATATGACGCTGATCAACAATACTTCAAGCTACACTAAGAGATGTACTTCAAAATATGTACTTTACTTACCATACCTACCCTCCAAATGGTTATGCATCCGATGGAGTTTGCACGCAGTCCCGATCTCTTGTCATAACTTGGTTCCTTGGTCTTTCTCCTCAAATCCTTGAGATTCATCCAGCACGTCATCTTTCCTTATGGTCACTAAGAGATACATCTGCGTAGTTTCATTAGGCAGTGACTGCTGTCCGGATGAGGTCCTGGGAGGACACCTCTATGTAGTTTCTGAATGCAAGGCCAATTGGACAGCTAGGACAACACTATGCAGCTTTGCAATGAAAGACACTACTATGGGATGGGTCCCGGGAGGACACGTTTGTGCAGTTTCATGTTGTAAGACAGACTAGGTAGTTGAAGGACAATACTGTACAATTTTTGATTCCAAGGGAGGTTAGGGTCTATGCGCATTGCACAGTTCCAACAGACAAGGGAAAAATCTTGAAGGTTACAGAAGCAAAGTGTGCAGTTCTGGAAAGATGGATGAGGCTAGGCTACTCGGGAAGCTGGCTAAGTGTGAGATTAGTGAAACTGATGTGAACAGTGATAAAACCTGACTATGATCACACAATCAAAAACTTAGTGATATAACATAGATCATCCAGAACATATAAAACATACTCTGCTTGATGCAAAAATATTTGTGATAAGAGTGCGTGAAGTGAGTGTAAAACATGTCTATGTGATGAGAACGACCCATATGCACAAAGATTTCCCCTTGAAGTAGAAAAAACTTCCCTTTGCATGAAAAATGATAATCCCCATGCCCAAGGATGACACATGCTGCATAAAGATGAGAATGTGAACGACTCCTAAGATCAAGGAGGGGGCCTTGAGATCACCAATTTACCAATAAGTGACAAAGGAATGATTGATCACAGGATCCATGGTAGGCTCTAAAATTTACACGTGAGCCAAATTTTTGGAGGGAATTTTGTAGCTGCTACAACAGAAGGAAACTAATGTCAATTCTATGATGGAGATATCGCTGCATGTGGACTTGGTAATAGTTTTTAGTTGGAATTTAATCATCTTGGGTACACTATTTCTAGTTAGTTGCAAAATTGGTTAATGAGTTTCAAGCTTTTTGTAATTGTCATTTCTGTTTTAAACAATCTTTTAATTGTTGATATCTTTCTCTTATTGTTTTGCAAGAGTTGTGAGTTTTTTTTTGGGTTTACCTCCCTTTCCTTGGGCTCTTGATTTTGGGATGCATGTTTTTTATGTCTTCCATTTGAATTTTTCCACTCATTGATTTCCCACTCACCTCTCTTGTTTCTACCTATCAGGTGAGCTCAGTTTTACTATACGTTTGGTTATCCCTCTATGTTCATCCCCTTTTCCTCGCTCCTCCCCCTCCTGGATCACCTCTTGTCCCTCTCTTACCTCTTCTCACTATTTTTTCTCTATTTTCAATTCCCCCTTCTATTCTCATGTTCCTTGCCTCTCTTTTTCCCCTCCATGGTCTTCCTAGTCCATGGCTAGATGTTGTCTCTCCTCAGGATGGGTGGGCCCCTCCTATGCATCTAACCTTCCTCCCCACTCTATTGGCTAAACTCGAGCCTAGTCAGTAGCTCATGTTACTATGAAAAAATATAGAGATGTCATACTCGAAGCGATTCATATAGAAATATTTTAAGTGGAAGATCATGTCCCACAAGATAGAAGGTATATTCCTCACATATTGGAGGATCGAGAAACCAATGAATGGATTCCAAATGTAGGCCACTCTACTATAGCATGCTTCTCCTCCTACATGTAAACCATAAATCTTTACTGACATATTGAAACACTCATGGGTTGACTGCCTTACAAGAAAGTCCCAAATCAGGCTAGGAAATGGAAAACTTTAAAGTCACTTCTTTGGATAATGACAGTGAGCCACAACCACTAAACACGATACGCTCTCCAACTCCAACTAAGTGATGCTTAAGAGAGCCAAAACTTTCATAAAAAACAACAAATCCAATTAAATGATGATAAAAAAGCCAAAAAAAACTAAAATAAAAAAATCTATCGTAATACAATCACTGCCACAAATGTTATACATCTATCATAATACAACCGTTAACCTAAAAAATTAAAATAATAAATAGTGCAAACATTAAAATAAAAACTTATTACAATGTCATTTATGAAAAGAAAATAAATAAATATAAACTAATACACCTAAGAGAGTCCACACCAAAAGGGAAAAAAAACTATGACCAAAGATATAACTAAAATATTAATAATATATTTATTTAATAATAATAATTACATTATTAATAATTTTATAATAATTATATTGACAATATAATGAAATATTATTAGTTCATATTTCATTAATTTTCTTATTGACTATTATTATTATAACATTGACCAATACAATTTATAATTTTTAACTTTCAAAAATAAATATCTATTTATTTTTCAATATTAATAAAAAAATATAATTTTTAACTTTGAAAAATATATACTTATTTATTTTTCAAATATTTGATTGGACCATAACTTGAAAGCCTTATTGTAGCCTTTACATAATACACTATGGATAACTGCCTCACATATTTAGATATGGTTGCTAGAAATCTTTGAAAACAAATCATACATAGATAAATACCATATTTTCCATCAGTTACTTCCCACTATAATTTAAGCAAGTTTTTGCATAAAAAATGGATAAATAAGATGCAAATAAATATACTTGCCCGTAATTACTTTCCACCATTATTTATGTTTTTCTTAGCACTTATGTAGGAGTAAAACTGTAGATGTGTAGAGTTATTAATAATTACTACCCACGAGAATTTATGCCAACCCTTTTACCTAAGTAAGAAATTAAGTTATCCATTTCACATTTCAACTTATTAGTTTTTCCAAATTTCTCCAAAGCATAGTTTCTACCTTGAGCAACACTATAAATCAAATAGCTATTAAACATGGATAAGAATTACTATATAATATACATCAAATCACTTCATCATACATCTCTTGTTAAAATAAAAAAAAATAATGAAATTAACTACCTTATAACTTTATTTTAAATTATTATTATTATCATTATTAATTATAAAAAAACTAATATATAAGTTAAACATGAAACAAGATTCTTATTTATGGATATTTACCTCCACTTTACCATGGAGAATCTAAATTTGTAAATAGACTTTGTTGCAATACCATGGGCCAATATCATGGCTTATCAATACCACATGCCCAAAAAACCATAACTCATTTCATGAGACTTGTTCATATGACATTTTTTTTAATTAATCAATTTAATTAAAAGAGTAAAAATGACAACTATTGCGTGGATAAACATCAAAAAGCTTACCTTATGATACATCTCACATTAATTATTATAATAAAAAATCATAAAAGATAATTAAATTATCTTTAATTTTAATTTATTATTATTATTAATTGTAAAAATAAATAATATATGTAGTCAACATATATACATTTAAAAATATATATTATATTCAACCTCACTTTACCATGTAAATTCATAATTTGTAAATAGGATTTATTACAATACCATATGTTAATATCATGACTTCTAATACTATGTACCTAAAAAATCCTAACCCATATTCATATGTCCCATGTTCATATTACATTTTTTTAACTAACCAATTTAATTGGAAAAAAAATAATGTAACATGCACACACCAACCTCAAAAATAAATCTTTATAATTACCAACACTTACATAAACAAGGGTTAAACGTTTCCATATCCTATGTTACTTACACGGTAGCCATTGATCCTACCACCATGGCAAAGTTGTGATAATTAATTCTTGTACTCCTTGATTCACATTCACCCATAATATATATAAAAAAAAGAAAGAATTATATTTCAATTTCAAATTCTTGTTAGACTTGTTTTTCGATGGTTTTACATATTACAATATTGCTATAAGGTATAGTCCTAGAACACTAATATGCTCTGCACCGGTACCATCCTAGTACGAAGACACATCACAAAATATTTATGGTGAATCCTCCTGAATCCAATGCCAGGTTTGCGTGCCAAGAGTCGGACCGTCGATTTGGAAGGATGGACGTGGATGGTGGAGATTAATCGAGGATGGTTGAGGTAATCGATTTCCCCCTCGGTCGGTCCTCCACTCACGATTATTTCTCTTTCCCACATAAGCTCTACAACTCTGGTGTGGTGAGGGTTTCATGGGAGGCTCAATGCACAAACTGTTCAGGGAATGATCTCCTCAGTCTTCAGTTACGAAAAGTTGTCATAAATGTAGTTTCAGGTATATTTTCAGTGATGAGGCTACTCTCACTCTCTAGGCATGGACTTTACAACCCAACCAATTTATTTTATACTAGTTATCCACTAGGTTCGGCCCATTTCGTATTTGGTAACCATGATCTATTTTGAATTGTTGATTTTTGTGTGTTGTCATGGTTTTACCTTGTTTACTAATTACATTTTTTTTATGGATTGTAGATTCTCATTTCCTATAGTATTCAGCCATTTAACCCACACAGGTGATGTATTCCTCCTTGATAACTCATTGGCTAAAGTATAGGTGACTTGGGTTCCAGTGCTTTGTTTCTATGGTATGTTTTCTGTTAACCTAGGGTTTTAAATTCGGTAATTTACAGGTGGGTTCTTGAAACTCCAACTCGTCCTCTCACTACCAGGGTTTCTTGAGGCTGCTAGAACCATCTATTTCCTTTTTGATCTACTGTGCCAAGTTACTTTACAACCCTAAGTTCTGCAAGGGATGTATTGTGCTTGTTGAAGGTGGACTATGAATCACGCCATGGACTTGGTGCCTGATTTAGAAGGGTTTGTCCTTTTGATTTTAGGGAAAAATATTTCTACTGTTCATTGTAATGAACATTATTGAGGTTATTAGCACTATCGTGCTGGTTTCTTATATATGTCTCTGTTATGTTTGTATATCTTTTAATATCAACTACATTTTATCATTCCACTATATGGCTTATTCATTTATGTTTCCCCTTCCAATGAAGCTATTTTAACTTGAGAATGATCCTATTCATTTATGTTTCCACTTCCAATGAAGCTATTTTAACTTGAGAATGGTCCTGCAATTACTATTGTGTAATTATTTGGAATTGTATGTATTTGTTCAAGCATCTTAATAACTGGTCCATCCTATGGTATTTTTTTTACAAAGCTACAATCCCATAATTGAATATGGGTTTTCATTTTATAAATGTATTCATTCATCATATAAAGTTATTTATATAGTCACCATGTTTTAAGTAACTAGGTTTTCTTTTCTCTTTTTTAGCTAGGATTGATACGACAGACATATATTCCTGCAGTTATGGTTAATCTCTCTCTTTCATGGGTCGCTCAGACTAAACCACTCAAACTGCAATTTACTAAGGGTTATCCATCTACTAATTAGTTCCTCCTCTATGAAATTTGTGTACCAATTTTCCTCCATAAACACCCCATTACTAATCCGCATCTAAACAAGAACACAACAAATTACAAATATAACCATAAATATAAAGATACAGTATAAATAGCACTTTCATTAATATCAAATAATGAAATATGCTTACAAACAGAATGGAAATTAGACTAGCTCGGGTGATGGTAGCTTATCTCTGAGAGGAGATGTGGCGGCTACATGCCTCTGAACTGACCTACAGTGAGGCCAAGGTCCTTTTTAATATTGAACAATAAGAGAAAACACTAAACAACCAAAATCCTAACCCGAGGAGATGTAACACCAAGAATTTATGGGCCCCTTTGGGGTTAGTTGGGTAACCAACATCCCGGGGTCGTAACTTGGTCATATTATCTCCATTTGATGCGCATGATACCTCATTGGAAATATCTCTCCAAGGAATACAATTGAAAATGAAATATCAATGAAATATCCCTGAGGAATATTCCCAAAAAAATTTCATTTAGGGCCTCAAAACGGCTTCGAAAGTTCAGGACCTGAAAAACTGCCAAAAATAGTAAATTATGCTACAATTAAAGAAACTAAAAAAAATGACAGAACAATGGTGGGGTTCCAAGTTGAATAGTTCGGTGGCCACCAATATCCACCTGGATCATTCCTCCCCCCTTAGGAAGCAATGGTCTCCATTGCGTTGAGCTCCTCCATGAGATGAGGAAACTTCTACTGAACTTGGTCCCTAGTGAGACATTTTACTTGGTGCAGGAGTTGGCTGGATTTGACAAATGAATACAGTTGGATATTCTCTTGGCAAGTTTTCTTGATCTATGTGTCCATGATCTGATCAGTTGCAACTTGTTCCATGCAGTCTAGATTTAACTTTGTTGGTGTGAGTTGTTCTGCAATGTCGGATGTGTCCAATAATGGTGGAAATTATGGCCGAAGGCGATCCACATTGAACACTGGGTGTAGGCCAAGGAATGGGGGAATGCTAAGCTCAAAATAATTATCTCCCACCGCCTTGGTGATCGTGTATGTCCCATATCCAAGTGGGCTAATGTTGCGGTGGGGCCCAGTGAGGCGCTCCTTCTGCAAATGTAGCCAAACATTGTTGCCCACTTAGAACTTGTGTGGCACCCGATGCTGATCATGCCGCTGCTTGTACTTAGCATTGGATTTGTCCAATATGTCATGGACCTGTTGGCAAATGTGTTGAATGTGCTTAATGAAGTTATTTTCCTTGTCGACTTCAAACTGGACATGAGTTGAATCTACCTGATTCACTGCAATTGGTATGGCCACATCAATGGGACATAGTGGCTAGAATCCCAAGCCCACCCGAAAAGGGCAGTGGCAGGTCAAGCTGTGGAGAGCCTAGTCTTAGCTATGTTGGACATAGGGGAGGCTCTCATCCCATGTGCGTGGATGTTTTGAGTTGTAAATGAGAAAAATGTGTATCGTCATCCTGTTGATGACCTTTGTCTGGCCATCAGTTTGTGGATGGAAAGTTGTGCACTTAGCGATCTTGGTGTCCAGCATCCACCAAATACTGGACCAAAATGTACTGAGGAACCTATTGTCTCGATATGATATGATTGACTGTGGGATTCCAAAGTGTACCCACACTCGTTCAAAGAAGAGTTTAGCAGTGGCTTATGCTATGATACTCTTCTTGCAGGTTGCCATAATGGCCATCTTCGAGAATCTATTGACGACCACAAAAACAGAGTCATTGCCATGCTTAGTAGAAAGAAGGCCTGACATGTAATCCATGGAGATGGATTCCCAAGGTTGACTAGGGGTAGGCAACAAAGTTTAGAGACCTTGCTTCTTGATGGTTGGTTTGACAATGGTGCAGGCAGTGCAGGATCTGATGTACTTCCCGACATCCTGTCGAAGATTCGGCCAATAGAAATAGTTCTGCAGTATTGCCACTGTTTTCTCAATCCCAAAATGCCCAGTGGCCTGACTGTAATGCGCTTCCCAAATAATCTTCGCATACTCGCTTGAAGGAACACAAAGGTGTCCAAGGTGGCATAACAGAGCATCCTGGAAGTGAAAATCTAGAACTTGCTGACCCTCCAAGAGTGTATGGCATGTGTGGCAGAATTCTAGGTCACTTTTGTAGAGAAGTGGTCAATCAGAAGTCTCGCGCCCACAAGAGTTGAGCACAATGGTTAACGCCATGATCGGTGGTTGGTTGAGGCAATCTACAACATTATTTGTGTTGCACTTCTTGTACTTGATATTCAAATGGAATTGTTGTAGGTATGTGGACTACTTTTGATGGCGATCATTCTACAACTTCCCTTACATTTGTATGAACTGCAGGGGTCGGTGGTCTGTGTGGATGACCATTTCCTTCCTCAAAATGTAATGCTTCCATTGTCGGCAGGCCTGCACAAAGGGTTACATGTCTTTGTCATAAGTGGGATACTTCTGGACTGTATCTGAAAGTGTCTCACTGTGATATGCCACTAGATGCCCCTTTTAGTAAGGACTGCCCCAATAGCATAATCAGAAGCATCTGTCTCAATCTCAAATGGTTGTTGCAAGTGTGGTAATGTGAGAAATGGTGCAAAGAAGACGTGATATTTCAACTCTGCAAATGTCTTCTATTGAGATTCAGACCAAAAGAATTTTTCTTTCGCTCCTCCTTTGGTGAATTGACTCAAGGGCCAAGTGATATGAGAGAACCCCAACACGAACATGCGGTAGAAATTGGCAAGACCAAGAAAGCTGTAGAGCTCTGTCAGAGGGGCTGGAGCTGGCCAATCCCAAATGACTTGGATCTTGGATGGATCCACATGCACACCCCGTTCATCAATAATATATCCCAGATACTGAACCTAGGTCATGCAAAAAGTGAATTTCACCAAATTGGCACACAACTTGTGGTGCCGCAATGTTTAGAGAACCTATCGAATGTGGTGGAGGTGCTCTTCCTAATGCTGGCTGAAGATCGAGATGTCATCCAAGTATACCACTACAAATGAGTTGGTGAATGGCTGCAAAATGTCATCCATCAGCCTCATGAAGGTTGTAGGAGCATTTGCAACCCGAAAGGAATAACCAACCATTCAAAAAGGCCCTCCTTGGCTTTGAAGGTAGTCTTCCATACATTAGAGGGTTCAATTGGTACTTGGTGATATCTAGAATTCAAGATGATCTTGGTGAAATATTTTCCCCCCTTGAGTTGGTCAAGAAGGTCATTAATCTGTGGGATCGGGTACCTAAGATAGTGATCTTGTTCAGCGTCCGATAGTCAATACAGAGTCACCAAGTCCCATCCTTCTTCTATACCAACATGATTGGGCTCCCACAGGGTGATGAAATCCGCTGAATGTGACCTTTCTGCAACAACTCCTGAATTTGCCTCTTGTTTTCATAGTTCTCCAGAACGGAGCGTCGATAGATTGGTCCATTGGGTAACGGCGCACTTGGGGTCAGATAGATGGAGTGCTTGACCTAACAGTGTAGAGGCACCCCTGCGAGGGAGGTGAAGATGTCCTCATACTCCTCCATGACCTTGTTCATCTATTGTTGTCATGCGAAGGGGCCCTGTTTGGAGGTTGTGGTCACCGTCTTCTTCTTTCCTTAAGGGCGTATCATCAGGAAAACAAACTTCCCAATTTTTTGAAATGAGCTTACTGCATTGTTTTGCAGTAACTAGAGAGATGATAGTAGGCGATGCTGCCTCTGGTATCTTGTACAAATTATTTCCCAATGTAACAATAACAACACGAGGCCTTGAATCATACACAACATATCACTTCCACAAGTATGGTTGGCCCAATAATACATCACAAACATCAAGGGGAGAAACGTCACATAATACCTCATCTATGAAGGGCTTGATGTTGTATGGAAGGTAGCATTGTTGGCTCATGTGTAGATCCCGTCCTTGGTGAAGCCACCCAATGGTGTACGGTTGTCGGTGTACTGTGGTTGGTAAGCCCAACCACTTCACAACTTCTTTGGAAATGAGGTTCTTTTGGCTCTTGTTTTCGACAATGAACTGTAGCGGGGAATCCTTTACCCGCATGTTGGAGTGGAAGAGATGCATCTCCTCCTCTGGATCTTCAAGCTCCTCCTTCTGGATATTTTTGGTGGCGATGGTGGCATTGGGCTCCGCATCAATAATCTTCTTCCCTTTTTCATTCCCCTTACATGCATCTAATTCTGAATCCTTCAGCTCGGCCACCAATGGCTACTTGGGCCGACACTCGCTTGTCTTATGGGTGGAGTTCTTATGGAGCTCGCACCACTTTCCCATGTCCTTCTTCAGCTTCGTGTTAGGGAAATATATATTACAGAGCAATGGATCACATAAAATATTGCAGAAATATAAACAAAAAAACGCATAAAACAAGAGAGACATAGATATATGTGGTTCACCCAATTTGGGCTACGTCCACGGAGAAACAACCAATCCTTCTTTTATATTATCAAACAAACTGAAGAGATACAACCTACAACAGATCCGCTGTAATTCCCTCTTCGCTCTCAATATTCTCTCTCTTCCTCACTCAGAATACAGATATACATAGACGTAATACAATTCCCTCATATATAGCGAGGGGTTGCCTTCTAGGGCAAAAAACCCTAAATTAAACATAACTTCTACCATCAGATCTCTGCCTAATGAACAACCCAGATTGACCATGAAAATACAACATTTTACAAGGCAATTTTACATCTATTCTTAGTTTCGTGGACGCTGCCCCCGATCCCCCCGCCAGGGGGGACTCCCAAAGGTCATAGTCGCCCCCCTAGACCTCCCCTGCAACGAATATTTTATGGGCGGCGTTGCTACCCCATTACGCACTGGGGTCCAATGTGGTGATACCTTTGAATACAGAAGATAATCAGGCTCCACACCCAACACTTCGATGTATTGGCCTTTGCTTGTGGCCTTGGTGGTTTTTCCTGGGTTGTCCCGCCTTGGATTTGTCCTTTGTTCTGCGGTTTGGGGGCACCTTTCCCTTGCCTCATATTCTCAGATCCAAAGTCTCGCTTCTTCTATTTAAACTTTTGCTCAATATTAATGGCATATTGGTACGTCATGCCAAGTGAGGAGATGTCCAAGAACTCTTTCTCGTCTTGGATGTATATATGTAGGGATCCTTGGTACTTGAGTACCAAATGTTTCTCAGAATCCTTGATACCCAACTTCGTGCGAAGGGTATGAAAAACATTGGTAAACTCCAACACATCTTGGTCCCTTCCCTACCACAAGGTGGTCCACTTTATGTATTTTTCCTTGTAGCTCCTGATAGAGTAGTATTGTTCCTTGATGGCGTCCCAAAATGAATTCCAAGTGGGAGCAGCTGAAAATAGTGAGGTCGTACTTTCACCCTTCTGCTCATAATAGGTTTCCCACTAGTCCTTGACGTGGGGGGCGGCTTTGAGAAGAGAAAAGGTAATCTTTTGCCGGCTGGAAAAATTATGAACAGAAAAATATCCTTCTAGCAGAGTCAACCATTTATCTATGGCATTTGCATCTATTGGGCCCACAAATATGGGAATGTGAAATATTACTTGTACCTTAAAAGGCATGGAGCCTCCAGAGTGGTTGTTGGATGTGGATGCACCATCGGTGGGAAATTGTTGAAGGATCTGGGAAAAGTTATCCATCATTGTGTTCCTTTGTTTCTCGAGGGCCTCCTCAAGAAATATTTTGATAGGATCTCCTTCTCCCTTGTCTTTATTTTCTTCCTCCATGGGAGGTTGTTAGGATTTACGAGGCTAGACTTGCAAAGGTTTGACCAGTTCAAGCCCTAACTCCTTATATCCTAACCTCGTTTGGGACATGCAAAGAAAAACATAGAAAGAGCAGACCCCTATGATACCACTGATCCAGATCTAAACAGGAACACAAAAAATTACATATATAACCATAAATACAAAGATGCAATAGAAATAACACTTCCTTTCATTAATATCAAATAATGAAATATTCTTACACACTGAATGGAAATGAGACTGGCTCGGGAAATGGTAACTTATATATGAGAAGATATGTGGTAGCTACATGCTCAAGGGCCTTTTAGTATTGAACAATAAGAGAAAACCCTAAACAACCAAAACCCTAACCTGAGGAGATGTAACACCAAGAGTTTATGGGCCTCGTTGGGGTTAGTTGGGCAGCCAACATCCCAGAGTCGTAACTTGGTCATATTATCTCCGTTTGACGCAAATGATACCTCGTTGGAAAGATCTCTCTGAGGATTAAAAAAAAAATTGGATTTCAATGAAATCTCCCAAAGGAAAATTGCAAAAAAAATGTCGTTTAGGGCCTCAAAACGGCTCTGGAATTTCAGGATCCAAAAAAAAAAAAAAAAAAAAAAAAAACAAACAAACAAACCAAAAAAAAAAAAAAAAAAAAAAAACAATGGTCAGGGTCAAAGTGGAATAGGCGAGTGGCCACCAATATCCACCTGGATCAATTACCTATAATATTTCTCACTCAACTATAGGATTATGAATTCGGTCGATTTATTATTTGTCAACAAGAAGAGACTTGTTCTCAGGTTCCTAGTTTCCATTAGTTTTAACAGGGTCTGAATTGATTGTCAGTTTAGTTATGCTCTACTTAAGTCATTGCATGGTTCATTCCTGTGTCCGTTATGGACTACCAGTTTAACTAACTACATGGCTATTCATTCCAATGCATTAGCTTATCTACATTTTCCTTGTTGTGTATACATTTCACAAATACCCTGCTATGTTTTCTCAATAATGGATTTCTACAGATTTATGACACAATTTTTCTCTTTCTCCAAAGACATCTACTAAATCTTCACATAAATTAAATCTATCAATTCAAGGTAATTAAAAACTATCAATTCTATATTTTCCTCTTCACATAACTATACAAGTACATATAAACTTCTATGCAATGGTTACAATACTTATCTATATTAGAAAATATGTTTGAGAAAAAATCTTCCATAGAAACCACTCCTCCCTACAAATGAGAATGGAAATCATGTCCTCTTCTCCCCCCGAGCTCTCCCAATTCTAGATAGTTTATTTATACTAACATATCTCCTCCTATATTCAATGGAATCGAGGTTGTACCTAGCCCAACCAGAACTCTGAGTCTTTCATTTAAAACAGAGCGCTCCACTGGTCCTTACCAGCTCTAGAACTCGCTCTTCGGGCAATACTCTGCTCCCAGAAAATAATCATTTCCCTCTCACTACTTTTCTCTCAAGCTAATCATCCAAAAGAAACAAAGAGACTCGTCTCTTCTCATATTCTTTTAAATCTCGGAGAGGTAGGAGAAATAAGTGTTTTTCCAACCGTTTGGAAGTTGAGAATTTTTGTGGTTCTTCCATGAGTTTTCTTTTTTCCATATTTAAACATACAGAATTCATAATAGTTTAGTTCCTTTCAAATATATTAAATATATAAAGTTTCATTCAATTCTTTTACTAACTTTAAAGTTGTCCAAACTAAAATAAAATAACTAGCAGTAATTTAACTATTTAAATTATTAATTTTTTGGGTGTTACATCTCCCCCCCTTATGTGTAACATCATCCTCGGAGTATACTTGATCTTGGAACAAACTAGGATAAGCTTGTCGAACAAAGCTTTTGTCTTCCCAAGTAGCCTCCTCAAGGCTAAAGTGCTTCCATTACACTTTAACTTGGGTGATAGCTTATATCCGCAATGTTATTTCTCTCCATTCTAGAATACTCAGAGGTTCTACCAGAAATTCTCCATCCATCTCGACTTGTACATCAACCATGTACGAGTCATTAATCATTCTTAACACATTTAAAATAGGAAGAGAAATACAAATTAAATGTACCCATGTATATATAAAAGAAATATTGTTAATGCACCCTTTACCTATACATCTTTCCAATTAATGATATGTCTCTATTCATACACATATTTTTTTAATAATGAGACATGAAACACATTATGGACTCGTATATGCCCAAGTAGCGCAAGATGATAAACTACTGGGCATATCCTTTCCAAGATTTGGAAAGGACCACAGTAACAAGGAGATAATTTTGCACAACCTCCCCATCTCAGGGTGCTCCTTTTGGGTTTCACTTTGACATAAACATGGTCACCAACAGGGAACTCTCTATATGTCATTTTCTTATCAACATAGGCCTTTTGTCTATCTTTCGCAACCTTTAAATTCTGTCATACTTTCTTGATTGTTTGCTCCATTTCGATTAACATATCTGGTCCCTAGATTAACTTATCCTCAAGAATGATCTAGTTAGTTGGTGTTCTGCATATCCTTCCATATAATACCTTAAATGGGCTCATCTTTAGATACTCATGGTAGTTTTTATTTTATGCAAACTCAACTAAGTGAAGGTACTCTTCCCACTTAGTTGGTTCCTGCATCACATACATTCTTAACATGTCTCCTAAGACTTGATTCACTCATTCAGTCTTCCCATCGACTTGTGGGTGATGTGCAGTACTAAAATGGATTTGAGTTCCTAAAATTGAAAATAAGGCTTTCCAAAAAAAAGAAGTGAATTTGACATCCCTCTTTGATATTACTACTCTAGGTATACCATGCAATTTAAAAATTTCTCTCATAAATATATGTGCAATCTCTACAGTTTTATAAGTGGATTTGAAAAGAATGAAATGAGATGTTTTTCTCAACTTGTCCACCACCACCATAATCAGGTCATTTTGTCTCTTTGACCTGGGCATACCTGTTATAAAATCTAGTGTAATTGTGTCCCATTTCCACTCAGGAATAGGAAGCGGATGGAGTAGACTATCGGGGTGATAATGTTTTTCTTTAACCTGTTGACACTCTAAACACTTAACCAAATACTCCATGATATCTCTTCTCATAACGTGCCAAAAATAACATTTTTCAATTGCAGAAAATAACTTCTGATAGCCTGGATGGGCCATGTATGGATTCCTATGGAATTCAAGAAACATATATTGCTTAATCTCCTTCTGATTTGGTACATCGATTCTTCCTCTAAAGGTCAACAACTGGTCTTTGTTTATTCCATACTCAGTTGGTTTTCTGGTACCCTGTACTTTCTTAGCTTGCTGCCACAAAAAATAAATATATTTAGAGTCTTTTCTAGCAACTTCTTTGATCTAATTGGAAAAATTAATTTTGACCTCGTTGTATAATATTTCATAAACTTGATGCTATGTCCTACTCAAGGCATCAACCACATAGTTTTCTTTCCCCTTCAAATGCTTGATGTTGAAATCAAATTTACTTAGGAACCCAAACCACCTTACTTGCCTTGCGTTCAAATTGGGCAGTTTAAAGAAACTTCTTAATTTGCTATGGTCTGCCATTAGGAGGATTTTTTTTCCCAATAAATAATGCCACCATATTTTCAAAGCATGTACTACCACAATCAATTCCAAATGTTAAGCTGAGTACCTCTGTTCATGTTCTTTCATCTTACGTGATTCATAAGCTATCACTGTTCCCTCCTGCATTAGTACACCTCCAACTCCTTCTTGGCAAGCGTCCGTGCATACCACAAATGCATTCTCAGGATCATATACTTCTAATATAGGGGCTATGGTTAGTGACTACTTTAAAAGCTCAAAACTGCGCTGACATTCAGTTGTCTAGTGAAAAGATTTCCCTTATTCTATAGGGATGTAATAGGATAAGAAATTTTGGAGAACCCCTTTATGAATCATCAGTAATATCCTACCAATCCCATAAAATATCTAATATCATAAACAATATTGGTTACCGCCCACTCCATAATAGTTCTAACCTTCTCGAGATCCACTGTTATTCCCTCTGAGGAATTAATATGCCCAAGGTATTGAATCTAATCTTTGTAGAAATTGCATTTGCTAAGTTTAGCGTAGAACTGGTTTTTTCATAAGGTCTGTAGCATTATACAAAGATGTTCCTTATATTCCTCCAAATTTTTGGAGTAAATTAGAATATCATCAATAAATATCAAAACAATTTTTGCGAGATAAGGATGGAAAATACCATTCATCAAGCAAATAAAAGTTACTGGTGCATTAGTTAATTTGAATGGTAAAACAATGAACTCATAGTGTCCATAGTGAGTCCTAAACGCGGTTTCATAGATATCCTCATCTTTTATTCTGATCTGGTGGTAACGTGATCGTAAATCAATCTTAGAGAATATGGTGGCTCCCTTAACCTGATAAAATAAATAATCTATCCTTGGCAAAGAATATTTATTCTTGATAGTGAGTTTATTAAGTTGTCGGTAATCAATGAACAATCATAGCGTATCGTCTTTATTTGTCACAAAAATCACTGGAGCTCCCGAGCATGACATGCTTGGGCATTGTTGTAGTGGCTACAACCACCCTCCAAAAATTTTCCTTAGCTTCATTTTGGAGCCTCCTTACCAACTTTTCGTAGCAGCTTGCCTTGCTTCGTCAAGTTCACAAGCTTCAATGTTTTACTTGCACAAAGGCAGCTTGTCGATCACAGCTCGATGCATTCCCCTCATAGGCTGATCACCTGGACTTGGTCCCGTTGTAGGCTAAGAAGCTCCCCCAAGGAATTGCGCAATTCTGGAGGGCAACCAGCCTTCCCTCCATAAATTGTGCAATCCTGACTGGCAGCCTGCTGGACAACAAAATTGCGCATCTCTGGCAGTCAACATTTATAGTGAAAATTACACAATTTTCCCCAATGGGGCTACTCAACGCATAATTTGCGCAAATATGGGCAGCAGTCAGCTACTCTACCCAAAAATTACGCAAATCTCCTGGGCAGCCAACCCAGCTCCCAGTGAGAAATGCGCATTTTCTCCCTGGCAGTCGAACAACCTCTTTCATGTGCAGCTGAGTTGACTGGTTCCCTCCGATATTGAGAAAAATAGACTTGCATGCATGTGTTGCTTCTCCTAAGGCAGCATGCAAAGGCATCCCTTGACTCAAGGATCTATTTTTGGCAATTGGAGGTTACATGCAAGGATCATTTCACAAACCTCCTACCAAGTGTCGCTTCCCCTAGATTTGTGGCATGCACGTCACAACCTCAATGTTATCAAAACGCTACAGAGCTCATTCCTCACATTAATCTTGTAGCTTTGACATCCCACATCACATCTAGGAGTTGTTGGCACATTCATCTCAACTGTTTTGGGGTAAGCCTGCTTTCCATGCCTTGTGTTGCATTTCTGTCACTTTTTTGTGTTTTCACTTGTATGAGTATTGTTTACTTGATTTATTTAAATGCTTGATGTCGTTTACATGTATACTAAATTTTCCTAGCACTGTTTTAGTTTTCATTGACATCTCACTGTTGTCACATGCATGAAACTATTTTTAATGAAGATTCACCAATTTGGTGACTCGCCTCACCCACATGAATCTTGTTCCATTTTATGAATCTGTCATTCACCATTTGCATGCATGATCATTCACTTATGCTTACACTCAGTATCACCATGCATTCAAACTCACATTTGCGTTCAGTTGCCTGTCGACGAGTCTGGGAAACCTTGGCCCAGACTCTACCTTCACTGAGACAACATTGCATAATCCGAGGAAAGAGGGCTCTTTCTTCCTCTCCAGAAATGAGAATTTCTACCCAATGACTGTCCTCCAGGACTGCTTTTCGAATTTTTGAGGGACAGAGACTGTTGGCCCATAAAATTGCGCAATGCAATCACTAAGCCTACAACCACTGCCAGCTGAGATTGTGCATTGGGAAATTCCAATAGTCAGGAGCCAAACTGGACAATGCATTGCACAGTTCCAACAATCAGTCAGTCTCCCAGGAGCCCAGACTGTGACTTGTGCAGTCTTGGCAGTCAGTCTCCCAACCTCCCGGCCAAAATTGTGCAACTTTCATGATTAGTCACATAGGTATGTTGCAACTCAGTTCTCAAGTTCATTTTGGTTTTCAACTAACAAATTTCTAGCCATGAGTGTTTCCATGTCTCCAGGTATAGCAGGTGTTCATCTTCCTCTCAGCAGTGCAAGTACAATGGTTTCCAAGAGAGCAGAGTCGAAGGCATTATTCAAAGCACACCTGGAGATGCAGTTGATCAAATGTCTATGAGCTTGCCCACTCATGAAGATACAAGTTGTTCATTGGCGAGGACATCAAGATATGACAACAACAACATCACATTGAGAAACATCATGAACAACAGCTGAAGGCAACATACCGATGCAACAAATGAAAGAGGAAGGTTGTTGACAACACAAAGGCGGAACAAAGTTGTGAGCTCAAGTAGATCCACAGATGATGAAAGCAACTTTGGAGACTCAGGCTATGAGGTGACGATGCAAAATGAAGATTGCACGAAGACAAAGAATGGAACAAAGAAGGAGTTTCATGTCCTGAAGTAGCAACCAAGGAAGAACATGAAGCTGCATAGACAGACGAATGATTTGCAGTAGGAACAAGAACAATAGTGGGCGCAACATGCATTCATGGATGAAATTGTGCCCATGCAAGTTTTAGATCTGTCCCAGCAATTGGCACAGAGAAGACATGGTGAGTAGTGTTGTTGATCGCATGCAAGGGATTCATGTCATTATGCACACGTCACATCCAAGAAGACCATGTGCATTCTAGTAGATGAGTTGGATGAAGGAGCTTAAAACGGAGGCAAGAGTTCACTTCAGCAAGATGTCACCATGGGGTGCATGCACACCATCACGGATGACCAAGCTTGGCATCAGCTCACCACCTTCGTCATCACAAGCATTTCAAAGAGTTGGTCTCATCACAACAAACCGAGTGTCAGTGATTTCTTGCATGGCTTTCTCAAGTTGTGTTGTCTCACATGAGTACATGTGCATTGTAATGTAACATCATGTTAAGTGTAAGTCAAGTGTCAATAGTTGGATGTAATAGTCACAAAGTAGGTGAAGCGTCATGAGGGTAGTTGAACTGTCACAAAGGGGAATGTCAAGGGTCGACCCACCCTTTGTTATAAATAGTCCCTCATAACTCATTGTAAAGGCTTTTGTTCAGCCAAGCTTCCAATAAGACTATCTTGGAGAGAGCTTGGACAATATTGCAACGCGCCTTGGCTTCTCCATTGCATGGAGCTAACCATGTCTTTGGAGGAGCAGGCAGATGTGGCTGTAACATTCCACTATTGGGGCTAGTGGGTTTACATGGATGTATTGTATGATTGGAACTTACACTTTTTTATATAATAAGATCCAACATGTTTTCATGCATATGTTGTTATTATAGTTGGACTCTTTCGGTTGCTATAGCAATGTATGTTGTTTAACTTACATAGTTTTATATGAACTATTTTGTAAGCAATTATATTAATCTTGTTGCAGATGTGTTGTTGGTTTAACCATCACTTTGGATTTCCATCTCACTTTCTTTCCATCTTGTGATGTATCTTCACTCGTGTGTTCCCTTCCCATCCGAGTATTGTTACAAGTTGCCAAGGGGTGCACTCATCTCACCCACCTACGTTAGAACCTCTCATGCACCTTCCTTGACTCACTGCAGCGGTCACACCCTTGCTACTGATAGAGTTATCTTACTTTCCTCTGTGCGAAATTGCGATAAAGGAATTACCATATGACCCACTGTTGAGACTCCTACACAAAACAGTTTGAGGTCTAATTGGGACTTCTTACCGATCCCATTGACATGTTGGTGGGTCCAACACCGTCAAAAGGCATATATAGACTTTATCTAACAGCTCTTGTAGCTGCATCTTGAGTTCAGTTAGTTCAGGTATACTCATTCGGTAAGGGGCTTTTGATACTTGGGCGGCCCCTAGAATTAACTCTATAGTAAAATCACTATCCCTTTTGAGTCAAGCCCGATATTTCTTTAGGAAGCATATTACATATTCTTGAATAATAGGAATGTTTTCCAAGGCAGCTGACTTTTCCTTAGTATTAGTGTAACCTACTTTAATAGCATACACTCGACAACCCTTCCGAATGCATTTACTTAAATGGTTAGAAGTGATAGGTCATAATTTAAGGGATATCTTAATTCCCTAGATTTCCTGTCTTACACTCTCTTCCGAGATATATCTAATAGTTTTGTCCTTACAATTCACTATTGACCATTACTACTCTAACCAATCGATACCAATGAGTATATAATAGGATCCTAAAGGCAACACGTTTAGGTCTATAATCAGTTGTTGTCTTGCTAATTCTAATGGACAATTTCCTACCTTAGTTGTCACCCTACGTTTGGCTCTGGTAGCCAATTGAACTAACCGGGTATTCTTAAATTTAGCAGAGGTTAAGTAACACAACTCAACTACTTTTAGGCTAATATAACTCAAAATTTCTCCTGGATCTATCAAAATGGATACAAGATGGTTAGTTATTTTACCTTCAAATTCCACCATAGTAGGCTGCTACTCCGCTTGATTGTCCTCCAGAGCTGCATTTATCCGTGGAATACTCATTTCCAGTTCCCCCATAGTGGAAGCTTCTTGAATAGTTGATACTTGTCCCGCCTCGGTATGACGTGGGAAAGTTTTGTAGTAATGGGGTTCCACACAACCCCAACAGTACAATGGTGGTTTTGATGTGGGCTGGCCTTAGGTTTAATAGATGCCTTAGTTACCTGATTCTCACTAGGTAGTTTGGTTTTTACCTGGTTTTTTTCCCAAAAATCCATTATGCTACTTCTTTTGCATATTTGTGGAGCTGGTGATTTTTGTATTTTTAAAATTTGATAATTTTGTCCGCCCCTTCTTATTGGTCAAATTTTTATTGTTTTTTGCTTTCTGCTTCATTTGCTAATAACAAATTCTAGCTTTCCAAATAGCTTCATCCATAGGTTTAGGATTGTCAAATTCTATTCTTTCTTTCATGAAAACTGGCAAATTGTTAAGAAAATGTTGTGCTTTTGCCTTCTCCTCTCGAATATAAGGTATGTATCTTAATAGGGAGGTAAACTTAGAGATAAAATCATCCATAGAGTGTTTCCCAGGTCGCAAATCATGGAACTCTTTAGCTTTTTCATCATAAAATTTCTTAGTTAGATATTTATCCTTGAAGTGTTTTTGAAAATTGTCCCAAGAGACATCTTGCTCGTCCACACCCTGTACCATTTTAACTTCTTCCCACCACATCATAGCTTTTCCTCGTAATTGAAAAATTTCCAACCTAGCCTTTAAATTATCCTCATACTCATAAATTTGAAAGTATTTATTCATATTTATCAGTCAGGGCTCAATAACTTCTTCTTTTTCACTGTCAAATATGGGTGGTTTAATCTTTTTAAATTCTCCTTACAATTCAATTTTCGGCCTTTTATTTCCCTTGCCTCCTCATACATTTTATGATACTTCTTCATGATTTATTCGACCTCCTTCCATTTTGAAGGCCTCTGCTTGCCTTTGGTGTTCATCCCCACGACTTCGTCATCCGGACTGGGGTTGGATTCCTATGGTTTTGTTTATTAGAAAGTCTCTTCATAATTCCTTCCTACTCCAACCTTAATCTCTCGTTATTTTCCCTCAGATTATCCATTTCAGCCTGAAGTTGTTGAAATATCTCCAATAGCATAGTATTTGTACCACTGCGAGTTCCTTCTCCTAGCTGAACCCACACCTCCAGATTGGCTTCTGTAAATGGTGTAGATTCCATTCCCGTTTTCATCCTCCTTGATGGAGTAGGTACTATTCCTCTTCACATATTCTGCTCCCCTTTGTGTAATAGAAAATGTGATGTTATTTTATATTTCCCATTCAGGTCGCAGTATTGAAACCAAGTTACTCTGATACCACTTGTAACGTACACACACCAACACCAACAAAAAAATCTTTGTAATTACCAATAATTACATAAACAAGGATTAAATGTTTCTAGATCTTATGTTACTTACACGGTATCCATTGATCCTACCACCATGGTGAAGTTGTGATAATTAATTCTTGTACTCCTTGATTCGTATTCACCTATAATATATATATATATATATATATATATTTGTGTCATTACATAGTTAATAGGTGAAAGAATTACTTTTCAATTTCAAATTCTTACCCGACTCGTTTTTCAATGGTTTTACATATTATAAGATTGCTATAAGTTATATTCCTATAAAACTAATATGCTCTGCACCAGTACTATCCTAGTACGAAGACATGTCATAAAATCTCTATGGCAAATCATCCCGAATCCAATGCTAGGTTTGTGTGCCGAGAGCCGGACCGTCGATCTAGAAGGATGGATGTGGACACTGGAGATTACTGCAAGATGGTTGAGGTAACTGATTGTCCCCATGGTCGGTCCTCCACTTGCCATTATTTCACTTTCCCACATAAGCTCTACAGGTGTGGTTAGGGTTTCATGGGAGGCTCAATGCGCAAACATTTCAGGGAATGATCTTTTCAGTCCTCAGTTACGGCAAGTTGCCATAAACGTAGTTTTGGGTATATTTTTAGCGATGAGGTTGCTCTTGCTCTACAAACATGGAATTTACAACCCAATCAATCTATTTTACAATAATTATCCACCAGGTTCGATACATTTTGTATTTGGTAACCATTATCTATTTTTCATTGTTGATTTTTGTGTGTTGTTATGGCTTTACCTTGTTTACTAATTACATTTCTTTTATGGACTGCATATTCTTGTTTCCTATAGTATTTGGCCATTTAACGCACACAGGTGATGAATTCATCCTTGATTACTTAATGGCTAAAGTATAGGTGACTTGGGTTCTAGTTCTTCATTTCTCTAGTACGTTTTCCGTTAACCTACGGTTTTCAATTCAATGATTTACAGGTGGGTTCTTCAAACTCCAACCCGTCCTCTCTCTACCAGGGTTTCTCAAGGCTACTGGAACCATCTATTTCATTTTTGATCTAATGTCTAGGTTACTTTACAACCCTATGTTTTGCAAGGGATGTATCATGCTTATTGAAGGCAAACTATGAGTCATGCCATGGACTTGTTGCATGATTTAGAAGGGTATGCCCTTTTGATTTTAGGGAAAAATATTTCCATTATTCGTTGTAATGAACCATTAGGGGAATTTTGAGGTCTAAAATGGGCCTCCTAAGAAAAATGTACAACCAAAATAAACATTATAAGAACCAATAGGATTCAGGATGATGATGTCAACCATGGGGGATGATTCACCATTTTTGGAGTGAAAAAGTAAAAAGATTAAAAAATAATAAAGCTAATTTTTCAACTCATATTTTCAACATATCTCCCTAAGGTTTTAATCAAATTTCAAGTGAGAGTACTCATTGAATTCAACATTTAATTTCTCATTGAAGAAGTACCCATGTTGCATACTTTTGATGGACCCTACTATAAGAAAAATGAGAAATACATGAAAACACCAAGTTCCTTTTTGGGGAAGCCTCTAGCCATTCTATACACTCATACCCAAGTTCCCAATGGTCCCACGTTCAAGAAAAAACATAGCAGTAATTTGAAAACAAATGGGTGGATTTTTTTATAATTTAAAGTAAAATTAATTTTTGATTCATTAATTATGCAATTCTAGTCGTGTACTTTTTCTATTATTTTAATGAATTAAAATCCTCAAAATAATTCGTTATAACTAAAATTATAAATTATAGTTACAGTTATGGCTATAAATTATAAGGATGTGGCCATTTCTGATCACATCGGGTCATGCTCTTTCCTTTTATTGCCAACTTGTCAGGCTAACCTCTTGAAAAAGAGCACACCCATCTTCTAATATATATCAAGAACTTGTCAGTATAACTCTTTTCTCTTTCTCGGCTCGTCATAAACGCATAATCTAATAGGATTAACATTAAGGACTTGGCATGGTGGACTCAATGATAAGCATCGATGAGGATTTGATGAGACTGAATGAGAAAACTGAAGGAAGTGAGCACTACGATGAAGTTGTTCCCACCTCCATGTTTGTCCCTGCACAGACCATCTAGCTCATCACACAAGAATCTTTATTGCAAGCACAAAGAGAGGTTCTACATAAGGTGATAGATATCTTTGATGTAAAGGAACAACATGCTCGCGCACTCTTAATCCACTATCGCTGGGATTTTGAAAGATTACTTGATGTAGTTCCCGAAAGAGGAAATAATTGGTTGCTTTCACAAGCAAGTGTTTCCATTAGACCACAATCCACAAATTCTATAGTTACCCTCTGCACTGTCTGTTTCAAGGAAGATTTGAAGGAGGGGGACACCACAATGATGGATTGTGGTCACACTTTTTGCAATGTCTGTTGGACGCAGCACTTTCTTACTCAGATAAGCGAGGGACAAAGCAAGCGGATTAAGTGCATGGCTCCCGATTGTAATATCATCTGTGATGAAGACATTATAAGAAAGCTAGTCACTGCAAAAGATCCTGAAGCAGCCCAACGCTTCGATCGCTTCCTATTTGAGTCCTATATTGACGACAATGACAAAGTGAAGTGGTGCCCTAGTGTTCCCCATTGTGGAAATGCAGTTCGAGTTGAAGGAGATGTTTACTGTGAGATCCAGTGCACTTGTGGGCATCAATTTTGCTTCAATTGTTTGGCTCAACCACACTCTCCTTGCTCCTGTTTGATTTGGGAGCTTTGGGATAAGAAATGTCAGGACGAGTCTGAGACTTTAAATTGGATTTTAACTAATACCAAGTCCTGCCCCAACTGTGGGAAGAACGTGCATAAAGATGGTGGCTGCAACTTGGTGAGCTGCGTATGTGGCCAACACTTCTGTTGGTTGTGTGGTGGCGCCACTGGACATGGACGTGATTTGAAAAGGTACACACATTATTACTCCAGATGGAAAGTGCATGACGATTCATTAAAACATCAACAACAAAATTTTGCATTCACGAAATCACCAACCATTTTTTTCTAAAATTACTCACTTCATCAAACTCAAATTCGGTGTATTTTTTTTAAAAAAAGGTCACTTAATGGGAAAAATTTCAAAAGGAAATGAAAAGGATAGACAATGCGTAGCGTGACCAATTTAAAAATGAAGAACTTCAATATAAAATGTTTTGATTAGAAGAATTTTTTATTTATTTTTTATTTTATTTTTCAATTTTCGCTCATTTTATATAATATACATTTGACATCTAAATATTTTATTTATAATTCACATTCTCCACATTAAAATGTCAATATTTTCTCCTTTGTATTTGGATTTTTTTGTTATTATTATTTTAAAATATTATATGTCAACTTCATATTAAACATGGAAGAGATTATAAATCTTCCTCATACCTTCAATTAAAAGAACTTATATATAGCCCAAATTGAATATTTTATGTTAGGCATTGGAATATTTTATTTATTGTTAGACATTAATTTTTTTATTAATATATATTTGTTTCAATAAAATAAATTACACATCATATAGTATCAATAATATTATTTTTGCATATTAAACATGGAAGAGATTATAAATCGTCCTCATACCTTGAATTAAAAGAACTTATATATAGCCCGCATTGAATATTTTTGTTAGGCATTGGAATATTTTATTTATTGTTAGGCATTAATTTTTTTTATTAATATATGTTTATTTCAATAAAATAAATTACACATCATATAATATCAATAATATTATTTTTGCATCTCAACTTTGAAAGTAATGAAGGAATTACATATCTCTTTTATACTTAAAAGTATTTTTTTTCAATTATTTTATTTCTTTATAAAAAATGATGCAACATTAAAATGGAAATTGAAAATTTTATCTATAGACAATATTAATTTTATTTTTTGATTTATTAATGTAAATATCATACTAAACCCTAAAGAGAAACCCAATAAAAAGAAATCCAAAAAAGTTATTATTAGTCCCTGCCATCTGGCATCCGGCAGGGACTATAGTAATCGTTAGGAGCGGACTTAGCATTAGTTTACCGGTTCCCTGCCACTTTTAAACCAAAGTTCTTACGGTCATGTAATTTTACTATTCTAATAAACCAAAGTTCATGCTTTCGCCATCTTATTTGGCCTTAAATTAAGGCATACAGCTCAAAACTTAGGAAAAAGATCGGAGGAGTACAGGTAATTACAACAAGTTGTTCACTCGTGCATGAAGTAATGCTAGCATTAATTTTATAGCATTTAATGTTAGAGATTAATACCACTGCTATAATACAATAGCATATGTACCCTGCTACAACAAGCTGTATGCTTGCCACCTCATGTAGCATCGTACACCTGCAAGCTCATGCGCCACCGTTACATGTACGCCTGCCACCACATCTATGCTTTTTGTGGGCATGTAACAAGTATTTTGCTCATTGTGCCTTCTAGTATTCCGCTGCTCACCATTTTCTTCTGCTTCTCCTCCATTGACAACGATCTCCATATCTCCGCCTCGTCGGCCATTTCTGAGACTGTCTCGGCTGTGGCGGGATCTCTCCTCCATTGACAACGATCTCCATATCTCCGCCTCGTCGGCCATTCAGGTAAATCAATTTAATGCATCCCATTCTATAGTGGCTTAAGTTTGCATGTATCTGGTTTCTCTCAGAGCCTCGACTGAGTTTGTTTGAGCGTTTTACAAAAGCTTCCGAAGGTTTACAGAGGCCCATTTGGGCCGAAACCGCCATGCTGTTTTATTCATGTGCAGAGCTTGCTGTCGAAGGCCCGAAGGATGACTTGGTTTTGGATTGCTGCTCTCTGCAACATGCAGTGAGAGACAATGAACAAGGTGAGATAAATAGTTTTTTAAACCTGTATATTTACATTTTCCCATTATTTTTCTGCAGCCTTAATTTGCAGCGAACTTAATTTGCAGCCTTTATAGCGACCAATGGAACCTGTTGCACCAATTATCAGAATCCTGCAGTGAGAAACAATGAACAAGGTGAGATAAATAGTTTTTTAAACCTGTATATTTACATTTACCCATTATTTTTCTGCAGCTTTAATTTGCAGCGAACTTAATTTGCAGCCTTAGTGCCAACCTCTTTGATAGCATTGATAATACTATACCGACCTGCTACCTGCGCTGCGCCTACTATGGAGATCACTACATCCACCAACTTAATTGCCTCCAGTAGGCTTGGGTAATCGTCCAGAGATCCCTGTAGCAAATTGAATTTTCTAATGTGTATTGTGCTTCATGATCAACTACTTTAATTGGTACTAAAACCCTAGGTTTTTCCAGGTATGGTGCTAGTTTAGTATTTTTTCATGTATGATGCTAGTTGTGTTGTTTTAGGTTGTTTAGAGGGCGCGCTCATTAGCCCAGTTGAGACTTGCCTCAATTTTATTGCTTAGATGTTTCCAATCTTGAGGTCGACAGTTTGCACCTCTCTGACTTCAATTTCATTGCTCATCTATAAATTTTATTATGTTCAGAGATCTGTTATTATTTTACTATTTTAGATATTCTCAAGTTTTGATTCCTTACTAATTAGTTTTTCATTTATATTATCTTTTTTCTAAAAATAAAAACAGAGACGGGAGATTGCTAGGTGAATACCCTGAATAAAAACAGAGACATGAAATTGCTGGTTGAATACCCGGAGTAAAAATAGAGACAAAAGATTGTTGGTTGAATACCCAGAACCATGATGTCTTTCTTCAGAAACGCCGAACACCAGATAGTTGGTCGAGACAAAAGAATCCCCTGCATAGCCTGCAAAAAATAAACATTAAATTTAGCAGTCAGAGACATATTTTAGGTAGAAACAGAAAATGGAAAATGCATACCAACTTGGAAACCTATATACAGAAAGAAGAAACAAGCCGCATCTAGGAAATTACAAGCTTCCATCCACCGTCGCTATCGACACTCCAGTTTTCTGAAGTAGCATCTTTGCAATGATCGTCGGGTTGTTCTTTGCGTCAAAACTCAACCAGGTCTTGCCATTTATCTACATGAAATTGAAATGTGTCTTTCGTTGCATGAAATTGAAATGTGTCTTTAGTTTAAGGGAATGGGGTGTTTTCATGCCGACACGTAGTCACTTACCTTTTTTTCTCCATCACGCATTGTAGTTGAACTGAATTTTCTTTTGATCTATTTCTCATTTGACCGGTTTCCTACTTTCGTTTACTGTATCCTTCTCAACTTTCTTCTTCGAGGAACCTAATACTTTTGTGTCTATCTATATGAAAACTTGATAATTTAATGGAAGATTTTTTATCATACCACATTTTCATTGTCATGGAATTCGCGTAATTTGTCATTGAGCCTTTGATTGTCATGGAATTTGCGTCATTTGTCATTGACTCTTTGGAATCCAAATTAGAGAAACTACCTTATGCTTAAAATCTTTTGTTTCATCTTTACTTCAACTAATAAATTTTAATTTTATATTTTAACAAATATATAATTATATTTCGCTTTAATTTTTATAAAGCGGCACTTGAAATAATAAATTGTCATTTTATTTTTGTATAACCAAATAAAAAATTATATTTATCAGAAATTCAAGTAAATTTTTGAATAATGAGTATAACCAACCTTTCTTTTTCTTGAGATGTGAGACGTGGGGATGCTTCCAAGGTTTTCTCTGGTTCGAAAGTTTCAAGGTTATAAGCTGCGTCCAGATACCAGATATTTCTGAGATTTTTGTGGGGGCCCAAATGTTTGAACTTTGGCCAAATATTGCTTTTGATACAACAGTATGTTACGTGAACAATTTGTTCCGTATGCTTGGCTGGATGCATGACACTTTAACTGATTGTGAGTCTGATGTTCTAAACTGTTACATGGTTTGTGATATGCATAACTAAACACACTTACAATTTTTTTGCGGTGCCTAATCTCAACACTTGTATTTAAATTTTGTGGACTGGTTTTCTGTTTAGGTACAGGAGACAACAACTGTACACTGTGGTTTCTATAGTGAACGTGGAGGCTTTGATATTGATCTTGAAGATAAAAGATTTATGAACAATTGTAAAGCTGTTGTGTCAACCTGCACATTTGGTGGAGGAGATGATCTTTACCAACCTATTGGCATGTTACAAACATCATTAAAAAAGGTTTGTATTTATAACTCTCAAGTTATTCTGATTTGCTATTAAATCAGAGTAGTTCTGATTTAAGTGGATGAAATTCAGGTGTGCTATGTAGCATTTTGGGATGAAATCACATTGTTGGAACAAGAAGCAGAAGGAAAGAAACTTGGTGAGAGTCGCACAATTGGAGTATGGCGTATCATTGTTGTTCACAATCTGCCTTTCAGTGATCAGAGACTGAATGGTAAAATTCCAAAGGTCAGTCACAAGGTTTGCTGTTAAAATTTTTGTATTTATTCCATATTCGGGGTTTAATCTTGTTGAGATCATAAGAGGACAGTGGATCTATTTTGATCTCTTCAACAAACCCTAATCCAGTTATCAAACAAGCAGATTTATAACCGCTCCATATATCAATATCGGCTTCATTAAAACTGGAAATTATAGATGCGATTACCACATGGAATTCTCTTTCTTGTGAAGACATTGACACCAAAGCCTGCAGATGTGAAGTCCAAAACTCTGGGTGCCGCTACCCAATCATTCGATCACTTCCTAAACAGGCTCAACTTGATGCAGGGACTCGCTGCGTCGCAGCTGCCCTTGTTAAAAATATTGATATTACTCACTTATTGAGAAGAAAATCTAAAAGAGTTATTATTAAAAATATTGATTTACTCACTCATGGGTAGTCGTTATAGTCAATTATATTAGTTGTGAGTTCATATATCAACAATTTAGTAACCTTATTAGTCAGTGCTAAAATGGGTTCATTAACTTGACACCATATTTGCAGTTTAGATGGAGATGAAGCTGTTGGCATAAAACCATAGTTTTTCATTGTTTCATTATTTTGATTCAGGATTTTGGAGAAGCAATCCATTCATTCGTTATTAATAATATATAAAACTTTAATATTATTAATAATATTAAAATCATTTATTACATATTAATTACTATGTACTTGAACCTTAGGCTAAGATTATACTATTTGTATTAACATTAAATTAAATTATCAAATGCTAACATTATATAATTTGTATTGGCATTAAATTAAAATATCTAATTTATAAATTATCAAATGCTAACATTATATAATTTGTATTGGCATTAAATTAAAATATCTAATTTAAAAAACAATATTATTATGATATTTAAAAAAATATTAATATTAATATTATTAACCCATTTCAGTAAATTGGAACACAACATTACGGTTATGGCACTGCTGCAATTGATGAAAACCTTGTTCCGGTGGCTTATTTGGAAGGGTGATCTTTGTTCGGTTATATGTTATTTGATTAAACCAATCACTTTAGCGTGGAACCTATATGGTTCCCTTCCTTTTTTGTTTATTTTTATTTTTTAACATTGCGATGATTGGCTTTAATTGATACAAAATCTGGGAATTTCAAGAAAATTATGTTTACAATTCCATCGCTTCTTAAATTGATTATTTTAAATTGAACTCCAACAGAAAGTTTTAGTTACATTCATTAAATTGATATCATTAGTCACATTCATTGTAGATTTGATAAAGAATATCCTTTTAATATTATATCTTGTCAATCTATTTAATAATAATTTAAATTTCTCTAATCCAAATTTCAGTATAGACCACGCTTTTGGTGTAATAAATAAAAACAATGGCATAGTTGTGTCTTAAACACGTATTTTGAAAAAAAAAATCATTGTAAAATTTATTAGTTTTTTTTTTTTTTTTTTTTTAAATCATAACTAATTATTATTAATTATGTAATGTTTTTTATAACGAATTTAGATTCATTTTAATTTTTGATTTATCAAGAGAATCAAATTTCTTTGCATTTTAATATATTTTCATCTCAAGCGATTTGATCTATGTAGAAATTATGTGTAAATTTGCAACTGCTTATGAAGTTTTAATCAAAATCACAAGACACAAACCTACTCTATTGTTCTACAACATTAATTCATAATTTAGAACAAAATTCTCAAACATGCAATAAGAAATAACACACATGCACACAATATTTTTTTCTAGGGAAAGCAATTTGCTAAAAACCCCAATGCTTGCTTGCATTAACATGATGAATAGAGGTGTATTGCAATTGCTTTGCTCAATTGAGAAAAACTTGCAAGTGCATAAGCTATCTCTCGTCTCACTGAGAAGCTCTAACCCAAACTTAGTCAATATATGCCTCTGCTTGAGCCCCTATTTCCTTGTGCAATTTCTTGAGAAATTAGGCCCCTATTATTTAGGAATTGCTCCAAAATGTATTACACAATTCCCAAGGTTAAGCATCAGACTGCATGCAACAATTGTACACTCAAGACTAGTCTACAACTAATGTTACATTGGTTTGGAATATCCACCACAGATGGGAACTCGAATTCTATGCATGCACTAGTTATTTTGGGTTGATTTATCAATTAACCATATGATCGCTGAGTTTGACTAAAGCCCCATTGAACAATTGACCTTCCACTAGTTCCTCCAACAGTTGGAACTAGTTTAACTTAAAAACAACTTGAAATAATTGACCTTGATTGCTACAAATTAAAAATCACACACGATTAAATGAACTCTAACTCCTCTAACTCAAATTTACTGAGCTAACTGAGTGACAAGAGCCATGTCACCTCAATCAACTGCATCCAAGTTGTTTGCTGATGTGGAAATTCAATTTTTCTCAATTTAATCAAGCCAAAATCAAATTGAGAATTTCTTGTTGCATTTTTCAACACTATTATAAACCATCCCTATCTTTCACTTGCGGAATTCGAGCTTCCCTCTTGAAAAGGCCTTTGTCAAAATGTCAACATCTTGTTCCTCTATCGGAATGTACTAAAGCAACATTATCCGCCTCTACACACAGTCCCGTAAATGGTGATACCAGGTATCTATATGCTTGGATCGATCGTCAACAATAGGGTTCTCAAAGAGCTTGATGCAACTCTGATTATCACCGTAGATCACAATAGGATCCATCATTTGACCAAATAATCCAACAAGTAGTCTAGATCACCTCACATGATGCTTGAATTGAAACCATGCATTATGCTTCTGCTGAGATGAGCACCATAGATATTTGCTTCCTACTATACCAGGAAACAACAATGGACCCAACACTAAAAATTCCACCTGATGTACTCTTTCAGTCTGATGGACTCACCGCCCAATCTACATTTGTGAAGCCACACAACTTCAATCCCTATGTCCATCTGTACTAGAGTCCAAACTAGGTAGTGCCTCTGAGGTACCGTAAAACATGCTTAGTTGCCTTCCAAAATAATTGGGTTGTCCTGACCATAACTTCACTTCGTTGGTTGACTTCATAGAACCTATTTGGTCATGTGTTCACAAGATACATGAGTGAACCCACTAGCTTTCGATAAATGGTAGCATCCACTTCCTCACTTGAAGTAGCATCCTCCTTCCTCCAATTGGTTGCTAGAGGTGTCTCCATGGGTTTGCAACTCTCCGTGTGGAACCTTTGTAGTATCTCATTTGCATACTTTCCTTGAGAGACAATCAATTCCCCATCGTCTTACCATACTTCAAACCTGAGGAAGTAGTGGAGGAGACCCATGTCCTTCATTTCAAATTCCCTTGCATGGTCCTCCTTACAAGATTTGATCAGCTGCTCATCACTAGATAAAATAAAATCTTCAACATATAACACAATCATAAGAAAACTACCTTCTACCAATAAATGATAGAGGTTTGCATCCACTTCACTTTTGGTGAATCCCAAACGGGTGAGATAACTATCGATCATGGTGTGCCAAGCACGTGGTACTTGTTTGATACCATACAATGCTTGCTTGAGTTTGCACACATGAGACTCCCGATAAAATGCCTCAAAACCTTATGGTTTCTCAATGTACACCTCCTCCTCAATAAATCCATTGAGAAATGTTTTTTTTACATCCATCTAGTGGATCTTCCACCCCATCTACATAGCTAGAGCAAGAATTTGTCTAATGGATCAGTACCTTACTACAAGAGAAAAGGTCTCCTCGTAGTCAATTCCCTCAACTTGAGAGTACCCCTTGGCCACAAATCTAGACTTATAAGTCTCTATGCTTCAGTCTATTGCCTACTTAACCTTGAAGATCCATCTCTAACCCACAACTGATTTATCTGCTGGCCTTGGGACCACTTCCCAAACACTGTTCTTTACAATGGATTCATATTCCTTGATCAGGTGCTCAAGTCCTAGGTGTTGTAAAAATGCTCAAAATTCAAAGTGCTCAGAACTGGTTCACAACTGAACGACTGGAAAGTGCTCCTCCTCCCAATTCCGGCGCCGCAAACGGTTCAGAAAATGGTCGCCGTATGAGGGAGATATGGCCAAAACAATATTTTGCCCAAAACATTAGAAAATTGGAATTTGTTAAAAAAAAATTAAAAAAGGAATATTCCTTGGAATATTCTACAGAATATTCCTTGGAATATTCCAGGGAATATTCCCTTTCAACAGCCAATCAGAGGGTGCCACGTGGCCCCAGATGACGTCAGCAAGCATTATATGGGCGCATGGTTAAAAGAAATTTATATGGCAAGGTCTGTGGTTTGAACCCGCGACCTCATGAAAGCTAAGGCAACGTCTTACCATCGCACCAATGGTGTGAGCTGTGTATGAAGGGCGGAGAAAAGCTGTTTTAAATTTTAAAATTGTTTGGGCGGGAAACCAAAGGGGGCCAGCCCCCATACACCATACGACCAGCACCGGGAACCAAGAGCTAAGCATTAACCGCCAGCACACCAACCGTCGGGCACGCACTTCGAGGCAAAAATTTAATATAACAGCAGTTTAGTTGGCGGTGGCGCCAAATTTGGCGGACCCGCCATAATTGGCGGGCTAACTGGACTTTCACTAAAGTTAGCTGGAGTTCTTTTAGGGGAAACTGGCAGTCAGGAGTAAATGGCCATAACTTTGGCCCAGAAAGTCGGTTTTGGACGATTTTTTTTTTTGATTTTGGGTATTTTCGACCTTCTGAAGCCATTGGTGCAGGTCTTACAGCCATCAGAGGTCATTTGCATACATTTTGGAGCCGTGAAAGTTCTAGGAGCCACTAGGGGCCAGTATTGGGAAGACTGTACAGGGTTGCAGGTATCCATTGGAGGTGATCCAATAATCAATCCTGAAGGATTCATGTGTTCTGAATCCATTTCTACCATCTATTTCTCCTGTAGATGCTTCTATTCAGTTGTATTTTCAATTTGAGCATTTAATAAAAACAAGGACAAGCCCATTTGGAGGCTTTGGACCCAGCAGACGCAGCCCTGGAGGGGGTGAACTGCTTTATCAACTTCTTGTGCATATGTGGTTGGTTTATTTTGCAGAACAAATTCGTTTTTATGTGTTAAACAGTAAAAGGAAATAATTCTGCTATGCTTAAATGGATTGTAATCAAGTGAAAAAATCATGTGTTTCATTTCTGCAAGACATGGGAAGCTTTTAAATATGTTTATTTCTGAATTGAATACCTTGCAAACGAATTTCAAGTAGTTTCATATTCAGATCAAGTTGGTATCAGAGCACTGGGTTTTTGTGCAAAGATCTTCTAATTGTCTTGCAAGTATTGATGCTTACCAGGTTGAAACTTAAAAGAGGGGAAGGACAGTTGACTAGAGAACGAGAGAATCCTCAGTCAAGGAAGGCCAGAGAGCCATCACCTCCACCTTCAATTTCACCCTCAAGAGTCTCAGCAGAAGCTTCAAGGATGTCTGAGCATGGAGGAGAAATTCCTCTAGAGACAGATCCAAGAGAAGAAGAAAGAATCTTCAGAAAGGCTTTCTTAGATCTCACTGAAATGGTGAGGATATTGTACCAAGAAAGAAATGAGAAATTGGCTGGAGAAGGGTCCAAACATCCACCTGAAGGAGAAGGCTCTTCAGGAGGTAAGAAGGATGATGATCATTCCAAGAAAGGACATGGAGGAAATGGTGATCCACCACCCCCATCTTCACCTTCTTCCTCTTCATCTTCGTCTTCTTCTGTTCATAAGCATAGATCCTCTGGAAAAAGTCCTTTTTTAAAGCTTGATGTAAAATTCGAATTACCTATGTTTAATGGTGAAGTGAATGCAGAAAAGCTTGACAACTGGATTAGGCAGTTGGAAGTTTACTTGAGGATCCAAAATATGCATGATGATGCCACAAAGATTCAGTTGGCTTCTTTGAGAATGGATGGAGCAGCCTTAGTCTGGTGGGAGGCCAAGACTAAAGAGGAGATCAAGAAATTTGGTAAGGTTACCTTAACATGGCCTGAATTTCTGTTAGCCATTAAAAAACAGTTTTATCCTCTTGCTCACATGCAGAAAGCCATTATGAACTGGCAAAATTTCAGACAACTTAAGGGTCAGAGTGTCCAAGACTACACCCAAGAATTCAGGAGAAGAGCTCTCTTGTTAGGGGTAGATTTACAGTCCCAAGACACCTTGCTGAAATACATTGGTGGTTTGCATAGCTACCTTAGACACACCATCTTGATGTTTAACCCTACTAGCCTGGACGAGGTTTGTGTCCAAGCTACCCATTTAGAGGCAAGGGGAAAAAACACATTTGAAGAGGGTAGAAACAAGCCCCCCAAGGGGAAAAGCAAAGAGAAAACCTCCAAGGGAAAAGGGAAAAAGAATGCATCTGTCAAACAGGAGAGTGAGAAAGTGATATGTAAACATTGTTCTAAACCAGGCCATGAGGAGAAAAACTGTTGGAAACTATATCCTGAAAAAAGACCTCAATTTAACAAATCCAAAGGGAAACAGAAAACTGCTGCTACTACATCTACACCACAAGATTTAGGGGAAGATTCAGGTGATGAAACCAAAATTGCAGCCATGGGTTTGAAAAACTTGAAGGGAAAAGAAATTGAAACTCAAGCCAGCACTAGTACCTCAAACTGCCATGTACAAGCTCCTAATGAGGAAGAAAGAATTGAACTGTTTCATGTGAGGGTGATTTCAAAACATACTAAGATTGACACACTTTTTGATAGTGGGTCACAAGCAAACCTTATATCAGAGGACTTGGTCAAGCAGCTTAAACTTGAGACCGTTCCACATCCGAAGCCATATCCACTTGGATGGATTTGCAAGGATGCAAATTTACAAGTTTCAAGAAAGTGCACATTGCGCTTTGCAATTAATGCACATTTTATTGACACAATTGAACTTGATGTGGTACCTTTTGATATAGCAGGAATTGTTTTGGGAAGTCCTTACTTGTTTGACAGGAAAGCTATCTTTCATCGCCATGAAAACAAGTATCATCTGTTCAAAGATGGCAAGGAGTTCATTGTTAGAGCTCATCGCAAGAAGACAAATATAGCGATGGTGAATGCAGGACAGGTAAAAAGGCTGGTCAATTCAAGTAAGAATTTTGTTCTTCTTATGATTAAGCCCAAGGTTGATGTGAATCATGAGTCATTTGACAATTGTGATCCAAAACTTAAATCAGATCTGTATGATGTAGTTGATGCATATCATGAGATGTTTCAGGAGCCAACAGGTTTGCCTCTTAAGAGGGAGATTCAGCATGAAATCCATTTGCATCCAGATTGTCCTCTTCCAAACATAGGCATGTACCGCATGTCTATTATGGAGAATGCTGAAATAAAGAAGCAAATCAAGGACTTGTTGGACAAGGGTTTCATAAGGCCAAGTACTTCGCCATGTGGGTCACCGATTGTATTGATTCCAAAGAAAGATGGCACTTGGCGTATGTGTGTTGATTTCAGGGCCTTGAACAAGATAACGGTAAAGAATCGTTACCCACTTCCAAGGATAGCTGATTTGCTAGACCAGCTGAAAGATGCTCGATATTTCACTAAGTTAGACTTGCGTAGTGGATATCATCAAGTAAGAATTGAAGAAAGTGACATTTGGAAGACAGCCTTCAAAACCAAACAAGGACTCTTTGAGTGGCTTGTGATGCCATTTGGTTTGTGCAATGGACCTGCAACTTTCATGCGGGTAATGGATGATGTCTTGCGTCCTTTTCTTGATGATTTCGTTATTGTCTACTTAGATGACATATTAATTTTCAGCAAGTCTAGAGAAGATCATGTCATGCATGTTAGAAAAGTACTTGATGTTTTGAAGAAGAATCAGTTATTTCTTAAAATGTCAAAGTGTGAATTTGGAAAGACTTCTTTGGTTTATTTGGGACACATAGTAGGAGGAGGTGCTTTGAGAATTGATCCTGCTAAGATTGAGGCTATTGTGAAATGGCCTACTCCCAAATCCATAACAGAGGTAAGAAGTTTTTTGGGTGCAGCTCAATATTGGAGGAAGTTTATCTCTAACTTCTCTTCTATAGCAGCTCCTATGCATGCAGTGACAAGTGTGAAGCATGCTTTCAAATGGGGAGGCAAGCAACAAAAAGCTTTCGAATCTTTGAAAGAGAAGATTAGTTCAGCTCCAGTCCTTGCATTACCGGATTTGAGACAGCCATTTGAGATACAAACGGATGCTAGTGATTATGCTATGGGTGCAGTTCTTCTACAACATGGTAAGCCTATTGCATTTCATTCTGAAACTTTTAATGGTGCTGTTGTAAATTATCCTACATATGATAAGGAGTTGTATGCGTTGGTACAAAGCGTCAAAAAGTGGAAACACTATTTGATGGGCAAAGAAACTGTTATACATACCGACCATCAGCCCTTACATTACTTGCAATCACAAAGCAAGTTACAATAGTCACGACACTTCAGATGGATGGGCTTCTTGCAACAGTTCCATTTGGTAATAAGGTACAAGAAATGTACTTTGAATAAGGTTGCTGATATGCTTTCAAGGCCTATTATTGGTGCTGTTACTTTACTTAAGAATGATTCCATTGTACATGATAGTTACATAGAACAATATGCATCTGATGATGACTTTAAAGATGTGTATGCTAACTTGAGTAAAGGGAATCATGTAGAGGAAAATGATCATCACATGCATAACAATTTGCTGTTTCATTTGGGCAAGTTGTGTATACCACAGGGGGAGAGGATAAATGTCATGAGAGAAGCTCATTCTTCTCTTATTGCTGGCCACTTTGGTGTGAGCAAAACAGTTGCACATCTATAGAGGTATTGCTATTGGCCTCGCATGGTAGATTCTGTTTCAAGGTTCATAAGAGGTTGTTCATTATGTGCTACAAGCAAGCCTAGCAATAGGAAGCTTGGTTTGTATACTCCTTTGCCGGTACCTTCTAGACCATGGGAGAGCATCTCTATGGATTTTGTAGGAGGTTTGCCAAAATCTAGAAAGCAGCATGATTATTTATATGTAGTAGTTGATCGTTTCAGCAAAATGTGTATACTTATGCCTTGTAAGAAAACTATAACTGCTGAACAAACTGCTGAATTATTTTTTCATCATGTATGTATTCACTTTGGTTTGCCTACTTCCATTATTAGTGACAGGGATTCCAGATTTGTGGGGAATTTTTGGTCCAACCTATGGGAGATGATGGACACAAAGTTGAAGAAAAGTACTGCTTTCCATCCGCAAATAGATGGACAAACCGAGGTTGTGAACAGAACCATTGTGCACCTCTTGAGAGGTTATTGCAGCAAGCACCCCAAGCTTTGGGATGAACATTTGCACTACATACAACATGCTTACAACCGTGCCAAGCACTCTTCCACAAACACCTCACCGTTTGAAGCTTGTTTTGGTTATTTGCCAAAATCACCTCTTGATTTCATTCTTGAGAAAGATGTCGCCATTGAGGGACATAGTGACATTGACAAAGCTCATTCATTCATTGAAAGAATTCAGCAAATACATCAGCAAATTCAAGAACAGCTTGAAAAGAGTCAAAGCAAGTACAAGGAAAGACACGACAAGCATAGAGTCGATCACAAGTTTCAAGAAGGAGATGAGGTATGGCTGTACATTAGTAAGGAAAGGATGCAAGGAGAAGGTAAAAAGCTGAAGCCTATTAGTTATGGTCCATTCAAAATCCTCAAGAAGGTTGGAAATAATGCTTTTCAATTAGATTTGCCTTCCTACATGCAAATGTATTCTGTTGTCAATGTGGAGAACTTACGTTTGTATGAACCTCCTTTGATTGCTGATCATGAAAGTGCTGTTCAGTTGCCATCTATAGAAGATTTCTCGCCAGAATTCTTAGATGAGCTGAAAGAAGATACAATCCTTGACAGAAGGACACGTACTTCAAGGAGGGGCAGTGTAGATTATGTTCGGGTTGGTTTGAAAGGCAGCAAACCGAACAATGCAAAGTGGATGGAGGTGGACAGAGTGAGGGAGCTGTACCCTCACCTCTTTAACAGGTAATTGAAGGCTTTTGGGGTCCAAAAGCTTCCCAATGGGGAGGCGTGATCAGGTGCTCAAGTCCTAGGTGTTGTAAAAATGCTCAAAATTCAAAGTGCTCAGAACTAGTTCACAGCTGAACGACTGGAAAGTGCTCGTCCTCCCGATTCCGGCGCCGCAAACGGTTCGGAAAATGGTCGCCGTATGAGGGAGATATGGCCAAAACAATATTTTGCCCAAAACATTAGAAAATTGGAATTTGTTAAAAAAAAATTAAAAAAGGAATATTCCCTTTCAACAGCCAATCAGAGGGCGCCACGTGGCAGGCCCCAGATGACGTCAGCAAGCATTATATGGGCGCATGGTTAGAAGAAATTTATATGGCAAGGTCTGTGGTTTGAACCCGCGACCTCATGAAAGCTAAGGCAACGTCTTACCATCGCACCAATGGTGTGAGCTGTGTATGAAGGGCAGAGAAAAGCTGTTTTAAATTTTAAAATTGTTTGGGCGGGAAACCAAAGGGGGCCAGCCCCCATACACCATACGACCAGCACCGGGAACCAAGAGCTAAGCATTAACCGCCAGCACACCAACCGTCGGGCACGCACTCCGAGGCAAAAATTTAATATAACAGCAGTTTAGTTGGCGGTGGCGCCAAATTTGGCGGACCCGCCATAATTGGCGGGCTAACTGGACTTTCACTAAAGTTAGCTGGAGTTCTTTTAGGGGAAACTGGCAGTCAGGAGTAAATGGCCATAACTTTGGCCCAGAAAGTCGGTTTTGGACGAATTTTTTTTTGATTTTGGGTATTTTCGACCTTCTGAAGCCATTGGTGCAGGTCTTACAGCCATCAGAGGTCATTTGCATACGTTTTGGAGCCGTGAAAGTTCTAGGAGCCACTAGGGGCCAATATTGGGAAGACTGTACAGGGTTGCAGGTATCCATTGGAGGTGATCCAACAGTCAATCCTGAAGGATTCATGTGTTCTGAATCCATTTATACCATCTATTTCTCCTGTAGATGCTTCTATTCAGTTGTATTTTCAATTTGAGCATTTAATAAAAACAAGGACAAGCCCATTTGGAGGCTTTGGACCCAGCAGACGTAGCCCTGGAGGGGGTGAACTGCTTTATCAACTTCTTGTGCATATGTGGTTGGTTTATTTTGCAGAACAAATTCGTTTTTATGTGTTAAACAATAAAAGGAAATAATTCTGCTATGCTTAAATGGATTGTAATCAGCTGAAAAAATCATGTGTTTCATTTCTGCAAGACATGGGAAGCTTTTAAATATGTTTATTTCTGAATTGAATACCTTGCAAACGAATTTCAAGTAGTTTCATATTCAGATCATTCCTACACCATTGCATCAACCCATACAAGTTTCTCAACTTCTTCCTTGAAAGAGGATGGCTCAATCTCTACAAACTCAGTCATTAGAACAATGTAGCAAGTGTACTGATCATGTGACCTGTTTGGCCAATTTAATGTCCTTAAATTATCAGTCATAAATTATCGACCAAGGCAGGTATACTGATGAAGCACGGGTGCACTATATGTGCTAGAAATTATTTGATTTCGTCATGTTCCTATTAGAGTCTAAACTTTAGAATTAGTGTGGAGATGGTATTTTTTATTATATTAATGTATTGATCCCTAAAGTTGTTAGCTAGTCTTCTTAGGAATTATTCTCTATTGAATCAGTATATGGATGATATGAGATGGATTCTAGACTTTACTTGTGTTAGACTGTTTTGGGTTTTTTTGTCTTGAATTTTTATGCTACAACCAAATCTAATTTACTATGTGCAGGAGAGATCTATTCTATCAATTGTAAATGAATAATGTCTGAATTTAATTGCTAAGGAAAAGACTCTCTCTTTTACTTACTCAAGTTCATCCAAGCAAGACATTCTGAAAAGAAGCTATGCTATGAAATGAAACAGTTGAACTACACTAAATAGAAAGCAAATGAAAATGGTCACACAGTCTAGATAAAAAGCAAATAAAATGAAAGAGTTAAGATAGGTATAAAGCAAAGGAAATTGCTTATGCATACAAAAATTCAATGGTGAATTCATCATACCACATTTCAACACACGAAACAGAGCATCTATGATTAAGTAATAAAAGAAATCTAAGTGCAATCAGTTAAATACATGTACTGGTCGTAGGGGCCCTCCACGAATCAGTCGACAATCTCCAATCAACACATCATGTAGCAAACATAAAATCAAGTCTATTACTTGCAAACGAGTCTTAACAAACTGTTCTAAAAAAATACATAAATTGGCACACACCCAAAACATAGAGCGACCATAGTTTTTATAATACTTCTCGGCATAACAGTATGAGAATTTCAAGCCTAAATATCTTTATTTCGATCAAACTATATTGCTAAACAATCTATTTGCTATTCAGAAAAGAAAATCGATAAGATTTTGTGAAAACTCGGACTCTGTCCCGATGATAATCTTGCAATTGACTTTGGGGTTGACCATGTTATCATGTGACCTTCTTAATGAATTGGTTCAAGGGAATAGGAAGGAATCCATGAGGGGATTATTCCTTATCCATCTGTATCTTCCTTCACTGAGCTGGAGCTTCTGGACCCTATGAACAATGGTGGCAGCTGTGGAAATCCAGATTAGCTGCAGAAATAGGTTAATTCCGTAGCCGAATGCATACTTTAACAAAACAATAAGGTATATAGAAAAATATGAAGAAGAAAACATGTAAATGCTTACCTTTAACAAAACCTTATTTCTATTGCATTATTTAGGTGATAAGTATAGGAGAAAGGGAAGAAATATAGGCAAAATGGGTGTCAAGGTAAGACAGTCCTTGGACTCTACATGGCCTTCTCTGCCTATGTAGATTTGAAGGAGCACCCATATTCTCCCTCACATCCTACACAAGTATCTCAACTTCCCTGGTTCGTTTTATGCCTTTTCTGGATAGTTCTTCTTGAGTGGTTGTCTCCACTCTCTTCTCCTTAATTTGTGGGTGGTCCACAACTTCCCGAGGTTCCTCCTTTGGAGCTAAAATATCCTATTCTCGTGGGACATGAAGCCCCCTCTCAAGAGAGCACCACACAACTTTCTCCTCACTAAATTTTACATCCCTTCTCACAACTGTCATTCTAAGGGATGTCAAGTACACATGGTAGTTGTGGAGAGTTTCTGTGTAAGCAACAAATGCCCGCAATTTTGTTGTTGGCTCAAGCATCTTCCTTGATTCTTTGGAGACATGGTAGTAAATAGAGCCTCCAAAAATCCTGAAGCGCGACACATCCGACTTTCTCCTCGAGAAATCCTCCTCCAGTGTAATCATGCCTAGAATCCGATGAGGACTCTGGTTCTGCAAATAAACTGTTGTGTTGCATACTTCAACCCACAAATGTAGAGGTAGGCCTCGGTCATGCAACAACGCCCTCACCGCTCCCACAATACTAAGGTTCTTTCTCTCAGCCACCCCATTCTGCTATGGGTTGTTGGGTGATGTCAACTCTCGTCGAATGCATGCCTTCTTTCACACATAAATTTTTAAATTCATTCGACACGTCCTCACCTCCATTATTGCTCCCGAGAGCCTTCACCTTCTTGCCAATTTCTTTCTCAACCAATGCCTTTAATTCTAAGAACTTGGAGAATGTCTCATCTTTCTTTTGCATGAAGAAGATCCAACACTTCTGTGATAAGTCACCAATCAAAATGACAAAATATTTGTGTCTGGAAGTGGAGGTTGTTAAGAAAGGTCCATAGAAATCAAAGTGGATCCTTTCTAGGACGTCATGTGTAGGTTTTCACCCCGCACAAAAATTACCTGCATACGAATTCTAAAACACAAAAAATAAACAATGCGAGAGCATAACACATAAAACACATATACAGAGAGATTTTCCCCTAGACCCCAAAACCGGGACTACCAGATTGATTTTTCATTATTATCCTTTCAATGTTACAATACATATTTATACATGCTGAAACATCCAATACCATGGACCGAAAACCATTGCGTCCAAAACCATGGACCGAAAACCATCGCGTCCAAAACCATGTGCGAAATCATGCACGAAACCATAGGCAGGTCCGCCCAACCTAATATAGGGTCCAAAAACAAAATTTTCCGGGGCGTTGCCTCAGACCCCATAGAGTGGGGTTACCTGCACCCCTCAAACCCCCTATGTTCCCCCCTACTACGCAATTGACGCAACGAAGGGGGTGCTCCGCCCCCCTTTTAACCCCCGGTTAACTACATGGGTTAGTCATGGAAAGAATGCAACACAATCTAACATTCTCCCACTTGTTGTTTTCTTTCCACAAAGGGAAAAAAGAGAGCTTAGTCATTTATCGAACCCTGCAACGCCCGTTGTTTCTCTACACCAAGAGAACTTCTCAGAGCTCACAGATTTTGTTAATGCATCTGCAGTATTCTTCAAAGTGTCCACCTTTACCAGTAACACCTTTTTGTCTTCTATCATATCCCTCACAAAGTGATACTGAACATCAATGTGCTTTGTCTTTGAATGATATGCAGGGTTCTTTGCCAAGAAAATTGCACTTTTGCTATCACAGTCTATCCTTATAGCTCCTTGTACTAACCCCATACTTGAACACAATCTCTGCAACCAAACTGCTTCCTTGCTTGCATGAGTGGCTGCCATGTATTCTGCCTTTGTAGTTGACAGTGCCACTCACTACATATTGTTTCTTACTCATCCAACTGACTGCACCTCCAAATAAGTTAAACACATACCCACTTGTAGATCTTCGCTGATCTAGATCTCCAACCCAGTCTACATCAACAAAGCCACAAATATCTAACACTCTGACCAATTGTGGTCTTCCTTGGTAGCACAAACCATAATCACTAGTGCCACGCAAATACCTGAAAACCCGCTTCAATGTTGTCTAGTGCTCCTTCCCTGGTTTTGACATAAACCTGTTCAACACTCCCACTACATGTGCAATGTCTGGTCTAGTACAAACCATTACATACATTAGGCTACCGACTGCACTTGCATATGGAACATGGGACATGTCCTCTTCCTCTTCTTGTGTCTTGGGACACTGTTCAGTAGATAACTTTACACCTACAGGAATAGGAACCTTCACTGATTTACTATCCTGCATATTAAACCTCTGCAATATTGTCTCGACATACTTCCCCTGGTTTAACCAGGGCTTCCTCTTTGTCTGATCTCTTTTAATTTCCATGCCCAAAATATAGTTTGCAGCTCCAACATCTTTCATGTCGAATTTGGAGGACAATTGGGTCTTCAAATCCTGGATAATTTCTTTGTCATTTCCAACCAACAACATATCATCCACATACAAGACTAGATAAATAACACGGTCACCGATTAATTTAAAATACACACAGTGATATGCTTTGCTTCTGGTGAAGTCAAGTCCCCGTATAAATGTATCAAATTTCTGATACCACATCCTTGGTGACTGTTTTAACCCATACAGAGACTTCTTTAAGTTGCATACCAGTTCTTTCTTACCCTTCACCGCAAAGCCTTCAAGTTGCTTCATGTAGATTTCCTCTTCCAGATCCCCGTGAAGAAATTTTGTCTTCACATCCATCTGTTCTACCTCAAAATCAAAAGCAGCAACAACAGATAAAATTAATCTAATAGAAGTTACCTTGGAAACATGAGAAAAAATATCACCAAAATCAATTCTCGACACCTCGGAATAACCTTTTGCTACCAACCAAGCTTTGTATTTCTCCACCTTTCCTTCTCCATGTGTCTTCTTCTTAAACACCCATTTTCTACCAATGGGTTTCCTTCCAGCTAACAACTCCACCAGATCCCATTCCTCATTTTTGTGCAAAGATGCCATTTCATCAACCATGGCCTCTTTCCACAGTTTGCCATCCTCTGAATCTACTGTTTCCTTCATAGTTTTGGGATCATCATCAGTAATAGATAAAGCAAAATTTGAACAGAAAGAAGATGGACAATACCTTTTTGGTTGCCTTCTTTCTCGAACTGATCTTCTCACACCCAGAGTTTGTGGCTCTTCATCTTCTAATTCCTCCTCTGCTGTAGAGTCTGATTCTTCCTCCTTAAGCTCAAACTATATCTGCTCAGGTTCCTTTGGTTGGACTTCATGTTTAATAACATATTTTACCTCTCTGAACACCACATCTCAGTTGTACATAACCTTCCTTGTTACTGGGTTCCAAAGCTTATAACCTTTTAGACCATCCTTATACCCAATAAAGATGCACTTTTTAGATTTACTATCCAACTTGGTTCGTTTCACCTTTGGAACATGTACATATGCATCACATCCAAATATCCTCAGATGTGAAAGAGAGGGTTTCTTACCAGTCCATACCTCTTGTGGAGTCTTATCCTCCAATGCTGATGAAGGTGATCTGTTGACCAGGTAACATGCTGTCTCCACCGCCTCTGCCCATAATTCATGTCCTAACCTAGCACCACTGAGCATGCTTCTTGCCCTTTCCATCAACGTCTTGTTCATTCTTTCTGCAACTCCATTTTGCTTAGGTGTGTATGGAGTAGTCTTTTACCATGCTATACCACACTTCTTACAGAATTCTTCAAATTCCTTACTGCAAAACTCTCCACTGTTATCTATCCTCAACACCTTTATCTTCTTCTCTGTCTGGTTTTCCACTAGAGCCTTAAATTATTTAAACCTGTCAAAGACTTTAGATTTCTTCTTAAGGAAATATATCCATGTATTCCTTGAGAAGTAATCTATAAATGATACATAGTACACAAAATTACTCAGTGATGGAACTTTCACAGGTCTAAACACATCACTGTGCACAAGTTCTAATATTTGTTTCGCCCTCTTACCACCAGAGGGAACTCACCCGATTCTGCTTCCCATATACACAATTTTCATAGAAATCAAAATACAGAGAGCTATTACTCATACCTTCTACCATACCTTTACCATGAAGTATTTGAATGCCCTTCTCTCCAATATGTCCAAGCCTTTGATGCCACAACATGGTCTTCTCTCTAGAGACCACTAGATTTTTTGCTCCACTTTCATGAACCACAGAGCTGTTGCACCCATCAAAAACAGTGCTACCTTGCAGCTTGTACAGAGTTTCAATCTGAACTCCCCACATCAATACCAGTGCTCCCCGAACCATCTTGCAGGTATCCTTCTCGAACACTGCTTTTACACCTGCATCATCTAGCTTGCTTACAGAAATCAGATTTCTAGCTAATGCAGGAATATGTAGAACACCTGGAAGTGTTCTAACCCTTACACCTTGCAACTTCAACTTTAATAGGAGCTTTATTAGGAGCTTTAGATTTACAGTCCCTGCTTGCATGAGTGGCTGCCATGTATTCTGCCTTTGTAGTTGACAGTGCCACTCACTACATAATGTTTCTTACTCATCCAACTGACTGCACCTCCAAATAGGTTAAACAAATACCCAGTTGTAGATCTTCTCTGATCCAGATCTCCAACCCAGTCTGCATCAACAAAGCCACAAATATCCAACACTCTGTCCAATCCTGGTCTTCCTTGGTAGCACAAACCATAATCACTAGTGCCACGCAAATACCTGAAAACCCGCTTCACTGTTGTCCAGTGCTCCTTCCCTGGTTTTGACATAAACCTGTTCAATACTCCCACTGCATGTGAAATGTTTGGTCTAGTACAGACCATCACATACATCAGGTTACCGACTGCACTTGTATATGGAACACGGGACATGTCCTCTTCCTCTTCTTGTGTCTTGGGACACTGTTCAACAGATAACTTTACACCTACAGGAATAGGAACCTTCACCGATTTACTATCCTGCATATCAAACCTCTGCAATATTATCTCGACATACTTCCCCTAGTTTAACCAGGGCTTCCTCTTTATTCGATCTCTTTTAATTTCCATGCCCAAAATATAGTTTTCAGCACCAAGATCTTTCATGTCGAATTTGGAGGACAATTGGGTCTTCAAATCCTGGATAATTTCTTTGTCATTTCCAACCAACAACATATCATCCACATACAAGACTAGATAAATAACACGGTCACCAATTAATTTAAAATACACACAGTGATATGCTTTGCTTCTGGTGAAGCCAAGTCCCTGTATAAATGTATCAAATTTCTGATACCTCATCCTTGGTGACTGTTTTAACCCATACAGAGACTTTTTTAACTTGCATACCAGTTCTTTCTTACCCTTCACCACAAAGCCTTCAGGTTGCTTCATGTAGATTTCCCCTTCCAGATCCCCGTGAAGAAATGTTGTCTTTACATCCATCTGTTCTACCTCAAAATCAAAAGCAACAACAACAAATAAAATTAATCTAATAGAAGTTACCTTGGAAACAGGAGAAAAAATATCACCCAAATCAATTCCTGACACCTCGGAATAACCTTTTGCTACCAACCAAGCTTTGTATTTCTCCACTTTTCCTTCTGCATGTGTCTTCTTCTTGAACACCCATTTGCTACCAATGGGTTTCCTTCCAGCCGAAAACTCCACCAGATCCCATTCCTCATTTTTGTGCAAAGATGCCATTTCATCAACCATGGCCTCTTTCCATAGTTTGCCATCCTCCGAATCTACTAATTCCTTCACAGTTTTGGGATCATCATCAGTAATAGATAAAGCAAAATTTGAACAGAAAGAAGATGGACTATACCTTTTTGGCCGCCTTCTTTCTCGAACTAATCTTCTCACACCCAGAGTTTGTGGCTCTTCATCTTCTGATTCCTCCTCTGCTGTAGAGTCTGATTCTTCCTCCTTAAGCTCAAACTCTATCTTCTCAGGTTCCTTGGGTTGGACTTCATGTTTAATAACATATTTTACCTCTCTGAACACCACATCTTGGCTGTACACAACTTTCCTTGTTACTGGGTTCCAAAGCTTATAACCCTTTAGACCATCCGTATACCCAATAAAGATGCACTTTTTAGATTTACTATCCAACTTGGTTCATTTCACCTTTGGAACATGTACATATGCATCACATCCAAATACCCTCAGATGTGAAAGAGAGGGTTTCTTACCAGTCCATACCTCTTGTGGAGTCTTATCCTCCAACGCTGATGAAGGTGATCTATTGACCAGGTAATATGCTGTCTCCACTGCCTCTGCCCATAATTCCTGTCCTAACCCGGCACCACTGAGCATGCTTCTTGCCCTTTCCATCAACGTCTTGTTCATTCTTTTTGCAACTCCATTTTTCTCAGGTGTGTATGGAGTAGTATTCTACCATGCTATACCACACTTCTTACAGAATTCTTCAAATTCCTTACTGCAAAACTCTCCACCGTTATCTGTCCTCAACACCTTTATCTTCTTCTCTGTCTGGTTTTCCACCAGAGCCTTAAATTCTTTAAACCTGTCAAAGACTTTAGATTTCTTCTTAACGAAATATATCCATGTATTCCTTGAGAAGTCATCTATAAATGATAGATAGTACACAGAATTACCCATTGATGGAACCTTCATAGGTCTAAACACATCACTGTGCACAAGTTCTAATATCTGTTTCGCCCTCTTACCACCAGAGGGGAAACTCACCCGATTCTGCTTCCCATATACACAATTTTCACATAAATCACAATCCAGACAACTATTACTCATACCTTCTAACATACCTTTACCATGAAGTATTTGAATGCCCTTCTCTCCAATATGTCCAAGCCTTTGATGCCACAACATGGTCTTCTCACCAGAGACCACTAGATTTTTTGCTCCACTTTCATGAACCACAGAGCTATTGCACCCATCAACAACAGTGCTACTTTGCAGCTTGTACAGAGTTTCAATCCGAACTCCCCGCATCAATATCAATGCTCCCAAAACCATCTTGCAGGTATCCTTCTCGAACACTGCTTTTACACCTGCATCATCTAGCTTGCTTACAGAAATCAAATTTTTGGGTAATGTAGGAATATGCAAAACACCCGGAAGTGTTCTAACCCTTCCAACTTGCAACTTCAACTTTACTATTCCACGACCAATGGTTCTAGCCTTCCTGTCATCCCCTAAGAAGACATCACCACCATCGTATTTCTCATACTTGCAGAACCACTCTCTATGGGGAGTGAAGTGAAAGGATGCACCTGAGTCAATCTACCATGCCTCATGATCTACATGTGTACTTGAAGAAGCCAAGTACACATCCCCACCTTCATCTGAGGTGGTTTTCACCTCTGCCGAAGGAGCATCATCAGATCCATTTCCTTTATTAGGAGCTTTAGATTTACAGTCCCTTTTGTAGTGCCCTTCCTTTCCGCATTTCTAGCACACCACCTTTACAGGTTTTCCTGGAGATTTAGATCTCCCACTCGATGACTTATTTTTGTTTTTGTTCTGGGACCATCCTCGTACAGACAAGGCATCGCCATTATGGCTCTCCATATTTTTTCGTCTCATCTCCTCCGTCAGCAAGGCAGTTGTATTGCTACCTATTGTAATAACTAGACTATCCCATGAATCTGGTAGAGAACACAAACAAACTGATGCACTTATCTTCATCTAAAATTTTAATATCAACAAATAATGACTGACTTACCACAGTATTAAATGCGTTCAGAGGCTTTGTCACCGAGTCTCCATCTTTCATCCTCAGGTTATACAGCTTTTTCCGCAGGAACAATTTATTCACCAGAGACTTAGTTTGGTACAAAGTCCCTAACTTGTCCCACAAATCCTTTGTCGTAGCTTCCCCTAATACATTCAACAATAATGAATCTGAGACACACAATCGTATTGTGCTCTTTGCCTTCCGATCCAGCTTCTTCCATTCTTCATCGGACACTCCCGTTGGTTTAGTACCCAGATCTACCGCGATCCGCTGATATTTATCCACCAACAGATTCTCCATCTTGAGTTTCCACAACTCAAAACTATGACCATTAAATTTCTCGATCTCTATCTTTCCACTGCTCACCATCTTCTTTCACCACCAGAATCGATCTCGCAGATCTCCCACTGAACAAGATCTACCACAGGCTCGAGCGAAACCCCTCAGCAACAAAGGCGTCCCCTTGAAGCCAAAAAAACTTTGATACCAAAGTAGATCATGGAATGTGTATTTTGTGTACTTCCCCAAAGTACATCCTTTGCATACATCCTACTGCTCAAGTGCTCCTTTGGGGAGGCCTATGGTTTTAATCAAAATCACAAGACACAAACTTACTCTACTGCTTTGTGGACATTAATTCACAATTTAGAAAAAAAATATTAGACATGCAATAAGAAATAGCACACATGCACATAGCATTTTTCCTGGGGAAAAAAATCTGCTAAAAACCCCAATGCCTGGTTGCATTAATATGATGAATATAGATGTATTACAATTTTTTTTCTCAACTGATCACAACCTAAAAGTGCATAACCTATCTCTTTTCTCATTAAGGAGCTTTGTTCTAGACTTACTCAATTTCCGCCTTTGCTTAATCCCCTATTTCCTTCCGCAATTCCTTGAGAAATTAGGCCCCTATTATTTAGGAATTTCTCCAAAATGGATTGTGCAATTCCCAAGGTTGATCATTGGACTACATGCAACACTTGTACACTCAAGGCTAGTCTACAACTAATGTTACACTGCCTTGGAATCTCCACCACAACACGGGAACTCAAATTCTCTTCATGCATAAACTATTTTGGGCTCATTGATTAGTTAACTAGATGATCACTGAGTTTGACTGAAGTCCCATTAAACAAAAAACCTTCCTCTAGTTCCTCCAACAGTTGGAGCTAGTTTAACTGAAAACAAAATGAAATAAATGACCTTGATTGCTACAAATTAACAATCACATATGCTTAACTGAACTTTAACTCCTCCAACTTGAATTTACTGAGCTAACTGAGTGAAAAGAGGCATGCCACCTCAATTAACTCCATCCAAATTTTCTGCTGATGTGGAAATTCAAATTTTCTCAATTTAATCAAGGCAAAATCAAATTGAGAATTTCTTGTTGCATTTTTTAACACCATCTTAGTGCTTGGTAGATCCAGAGTTAAGATGGAATTTTATGTATTTTGAATAAGTAAAAATGTTTACGGGACAATACATGACATTACATCTCTTTCATATTGGGCTTGAGAGCGCCCCACAATAATTGTAATGTGAATTATATAAAATGTTTTTATTTTTATTTTTTTATAGATTATATAATGTAATTAATTGTAAGTGTAAGCAGATTCAAATTTATTTGGATATGTTTTTGTAGGCGATGTTATTGATTTTGATATATAATATAATATTATTTCAATTGGATTGAAAATGAAATGAAAAAACATAATATTATAAAGATATTATGAGATATATTATTAAAACATAGTATAATTTAATAAAAATAAAATTCTATTATTTTTTTATTAGAGGAATATGTAACTAGGATGGTCTCTTACTCTCGCAAGGTCGATTCCAATAGCTACAATCGTAACCCCTAGGTGCCTACATGTGCCTCTTGTGCATGCACATGGATCTGAAACTCAAACCTCCTAGCACATAACACTTCATTTTCAAGGTCATAGCAAATTGATCTACCGAGTGGGACTAAAAATTAAATTCTATTGTTAAATCAAATGATGAAACATCCTAGCACATAACACTTCATGTTAAGGTCATAGTAAATTGATTTGCCCAGTAAGACTAAAAATTAAATTCTATTGTTAAATCAAATAATGAAAAACATTACATTGTACATAAAAATACCAAATGGCTAGAATGGTGGTATCCTTACTCTAAGAAAAAATGTGACGATTACACTCATTATTGAAAAGAAATTGCATAATAAGAATTTGAAGCTATATTTTACCATAATGGCTGAAACTCCCGGAGGTAAAAATCCTAACCCAAAGAGCTAATGTGATAAAAGGAATGTAAACATGTATATATATATATATATATATATATATATATATATATATATATATATATATATATATATATATATATATATATATATACCTCTTGTATTAATAAAAAATTGATGATACACCAAGTATTATTGAATACCTTAAGTGGCAGATGGTTTCATGGAAAATAAAAATTCTTGGGAAAGTAAAGAAATATAAGAGTCTCTTCTCATTTGAGAAGGCTTCGTGTTTATTCTTTGTGTACACTTTAGTTTTCCTCTTATATCGAATGCAATTTTCTATCCTCCTTTCACACTTCACAATGTTGCATCAAATGCATAATGCATAGCACTAACATAGCATCCTTGTCTCCACATCACCGCACATGCTTCCTCCATTATGCCACACCCCATGCTACTCTGTCACCCCATGATCACTCCACATGCTCTTCCTCTCTTCTTTCTAATAATGGACTTCAACTTCCCATGTCATACCCCATGATCACTCCATATGCTCTTCCGCTCTTCTTTCCAATAATAGACTTCAACTTCCCATCTCATACCCCATGATCACTCCACATGCTCTTCCTCTCTTCTTTCTAATAATAGACTTCAACTTCCCATGTCATACCTTGTTAAGTTTTGTCACTTCCCTGCCACCCTTGAATGTGGAGCATGGAGACTTGTCCTTTTTATCTATTTACTATATTTCTTCACAACAATATTTATGATAAAATTTTAAAGTATTATTGTGTCATTGGATGACACATACCATTTATCTATTAACAATAATAGTACATGTTTTACTTAATTGCCACCACCTTTCTCGTTAACATTTCAAAGTTAGCACGACTATCATAGTATATTTAGGAACGGGAAGACCCATTGGCGAAAAGTAGTACTTATTTTATAGATATCATAATTATTGGAACACGTTCCCCAAAGGTACGCTGGATCTTGTTACGACTGGATGTCAATAACACGTTCATAAGACTTTGAGCTGTGAATGCTATTCGTGAATTTCCAAAAGGTTGTTGTACAATCATTCATTATTCAATTCAACAATTTGCGTCAGGGTAATGTGATATCAGGCGTCGTGCAGCAAGTCACACATATCAGTTCTCTTATATTTGTTCCACAAAAGTCCACCTCATTTCTGACTTGGGCGTTGCGCGTGAAGTTACTGTGTTAGTCGGCTATGTAGTCACTTTGTTGTTCCAATTTAATAGTACGCCCGTGTATATATATAAAAAGGTAGTGCTGCTTAACAGTATTGTGTTATTTCATTAACCTTTGGTTTACGAGATGGTAAGAACACTCCTGTGTTCGTTGTTGACTGTTGAATTGTTAGTTGTTGTAGCCTCCGATCTTGACATATGATTTGAAATTATAATCACCTACACCAAATCTTGAAAAATCATTAGATGTTCAGTTGCATTTATTGATAACAAAAATTTTATTATGAATTTGGTAAGCAACTGGCAGTCAGCTGACGTTTCCTCATCCTTTTTTTCGCTACTAGACCACTGGAATTGAGTCATAACTAGCAGTGCCATGGATAGATCCCTCATTACGACCTACACACCTAGATTATCGCATGAACCTATGTAAAGGTTGAACAGGACTGAGTATTAGAGTAGTTGGCAGGCTTTAGACAGTTGTCTTTAAACATAAGTTTTGTGGTGTTGGGTTCAGCATTCAGTTCCTCTTGGAATCCGAGCACATGAGTAGCACTCCATTGTTGTCTAGAAAGTGGTTGATTCTTTGACTGATCCACTCCTACATTGTGCATATTAGTATGTAGTGGCATCAATACCTCATAGTTTACGTATATTTACCCCTTATCTCTAGGCTTAGTGGAGATATAAATGTGTTTTTATATTTTTTTTTTAAGGATAAAAGCTAGGAAAATATTGCTATGGTAATGACGATAAGGTGTAAGATATGTCATATAAATAAGAGAAGCATTTTTTATTCATAAGTTATTGCTCTTTGTGGAGAAATACCACTACTGGTTTACTATTATTATCTTTCATCTAACAATGATTATGGATGGAGTGACTTGTTTACTATTATTATCTTTCATCTAACAATGATTATGGATGGAGTGACTCTCTAAGGACATTGTTTTGTGGATAACTTTATTTTTTATGGATGCTCATTGCTAGGGTTTTTATGGATAGAATATTTCTTGAGTATGTCATCTCACTTTATCATATGATTTTGTTTATAAATGAATGTACATGTAATTATGTTTTTCTAATGGTAACTGTGCATTCTTTTGGTTTCTTCTTGAACAAACCCTTCTTTTCAAAAAATTTGGAAGGTTACTTGTGGAGTACCTTCCCTTGAACCATCTTGAAGTTGCTAGCAAGGTAATGGATATACTTTATAAGATTTGTAGTGAAAAACCCTATATATCACCCTAGATCTACTTACATCTCTTTAAGTAATTTCTCACTTGTCAAAATAAATATAGTAAGCACTAGTCTTCTCCCTCTAGTGAATTACATTTTTATAAAATAATTTATTTTATGTTTTAGGGTAAATATAGGGATTGGATTAGCTTACATTTAGTTTTTATCCATAAAAACCTTAGACATCTAGGGTTTTCATGCATATTTTTAATTGAGGGTTTCTCTTTCATATTTTGGACCTAAAACAATATATTTTCTTGCATGTTTAATCTAAAATCATTTTATTGCATAAAATATGAATTGATTTTATTGTTGCACAAATGAGGTTACACACTTTGTTTTAGTTGCTTGTTTATTGTCTTGTAATTTTCAGATTTAAAAAGTTAAATCTTAGATTTATTAGTTATTTTAGCCCTACTTTTTACAAGTTTATAACTTGTCTTGAGGGATAAATTATATTTATGTTGTAACTTGTTCATTGCTGTCGTTTCCTACCTTTTATGCATCTTTGACAATGATCATTAGTAATTTTTCAGAATTGAGTAGTTTGGGGATTGTTTTGTATGAGATTGTTGCTTGGTACACCCTACCTTATTATTATCTTAATTGACACATCTCTTTGGTGGAAAATTGGGTAGATACTTAGGAGCCCTTAGATTTGATCGTGTATTGCTTTTGGAATACTAAATCCCAATAGAAAATCCTCTCTTGCATTGGATTTTATTCTTCATTAAAAACAAGGTAAACTTGTTTTTAACGTGAGAGCGGTAATACTTAGGAATTCCACTAAGTCTAGACATCTTGTGAAAGAATTGCTCTAAGGTGTTAGATATTGCGATAACACCTCCCACTATTCAACATATTCAAGTTGAAATGGTGTTCTTTTAAGGTCTATTTTCTCTCATGGTTGAAATGAACCAACTCTTAAAACATAATTAGTTCTATCTAAACTAGAGTTGAACCTTGCTACCACTTGACTCACCAAAAGAGTTCTATAACTCTGTAACACCCAACATAACTAAATATACACTAGGTGAGTGCAACAAATATAAAAGTAGACTACTTTAAAATAGCATGCAAATTGTTCTTAACTAAATATGACAAAATTAATAGTGTAAATAATAAGAAATATAATGAAAGATAGAATATAAACTACTAAAGTAAATATGACAAAGTTGTAAATAATAGGACATAAATGGAATCTAACTCTTTATGGAATGGTAAGTCAATTCATCATGAGGATTACAATGTGGAGGTAGCAGTCCCTTGGGAAACCAAGAAAGGCACAGAAATCCGAAACATCTAATTGATTGGGCAATAAAGAAAAAAACACTCCTTCCTTGGGAACATCTAAAACGAAAAACAAGGGAACATCTAAAACTAGTAAAGAAGGAAACATCTCAATATTTTTTCTTTATATAATAATGTAGTTTATTTTTATGCAATATATTTTGTAATTAAATTAATAAAGAGAATGTTTGCATTTCTTATAAAGTGCTTATCTCTCCCTCATAATAAAATTGTGGAATTGTTTTCCATAACTTTGGGCAACCATGAAAGGCACACCAATCAAAAACATCTAACTCACTAGGAAACCAAGAAAAAACACATTCCTTCCTTGGAAACATCTAAAACTAAGAAATAAGGAAACATCTAAAACTAGTAAAGAAGGAAACATCTCAATTTATTTGCTTTATCTAATAACATAGTTGAATTTTATGCAATGTATTTTGTAATTAAATTAATAAGAAGATTGTTAACCTTGCTTATAAAATGCTCATATCTCCCCCATAATCAAATTGTTCTATTGTTTTCTAGAAATTCTATGTTATTTTATTTTGAATCTACATTGTTATATATGTGATTTTCTAGACAGTTTTCAAATCAGCATGTATATCAATTGGTAACAAATAAATAATTTTTTTGGGGATTCATGGTTAAAAATTCAATGACATTATCAGTGGGACCTCCTTGCTTCAAATCCCTAACACACATTTTAGCTTGGGGTCATTCATTTCAATCCCTTTGGGAGATGAAAATCATGTTGCATCGTCAAGAACCCTTAATTGAGGACACACTAGTCCATGATATAACCATGACTCTTCAAGAGCTAATTATGATACAATAAAAGAGGCACCCTCCAAGGAAAATACAACTAGATACATGCTTTCAACTTCCCAAATTCTCAGGCCAAATGAATGGAGAGGCTATCAATTCTTGGCTCTGCAGTCTCTCCACATATTTCAAAACATGTCCCGTGATGGAGAAGACATGAAGCTTCAAATTTCTAGTCTACAGTTGGAGGGCCTAGCATAAAAATGGTGGAATAATCAACTCGAGAATATGCCATTGATCGTCAAGCTTAGAGAACCAATAGAATCCAAATCCATGCATATCACATCTTGGGATGACTTCTGCCATGCCTTAAGAGAACACTTCTATCCCCTAGGATATCTCTAGAATCTCGTTTGAAAAGGGCTACAACTCTAGCAACTACCAAATCAACTAGTGCAAGCTTACGTTGATATGTCTTCTACAAGTTGTGCATTCAACTCCATATATTTGATCTGGAAAAGGAACTAATTATAAAATTTAATTATGGTTTGCTAATGGTTTTTCATCGAGAAGTTGAGTTATTTGATAATAGTTCATTGGAAAAGGCCTTTATTCAAGCCTTGGCTATGGAACATAAAGTGGCCTTGACAAGGCATCTACATAAGCATATGAGATTGTTTATTAGTCCTTCTAATGTGCCCCCTGCCTCATTCCCCATACCTCACAATACCCATGGCATACATTTCATAAGACAATCTCATATGCTTATGTATAATCCCAAGAACTTAAAAATATGCGCCCTAACAATAATATTTTTACAGAGGTCGAGCAACTAATTCCCCTACCCTGTTTGAAATTGTTTATCTTAAAAATCCTATCAAGGTGGACTGCACTCTCATCCTCATGACTACTAATGAAGTCGACACCTTTGCTGCACCTATGTTTACCCATAATTTTCAAATCAGACATGAATTGGTGACTCTTATCCTTGACCATGGGAGTCAAAAGAATCTTGTGGAACTAGACCTGGTTCAATGACATAGCCTTCCCAACACTCCACACTCAAACCTATATAACCTCGGTTGGGTCCAAAAGGAAGGACCTTATCTTACTGTCTCTCAATGATGTGTCATGACTTTTCCTATTGTCCATTTTTGAGATATTCTGGTATGTGATGTTTCTCCTCTCAATCATGTCAAAATTTACTAGGAATTCCATACCAACATTGCCAACAAACTATTTATCATGCTAAATATTATCAATACCACTTGCAACACAAGGGTTGCACCTATGTTCTCACATCTTTGGCTTTCAAATCAACCTAACCTCCTATAGGTAAATCTCCCATTAAGAAATTCAATCTAAACCAATGTGTTTCTTTGTGTATGGTTCTCCTTGTCAAGATAGACAACCTCTCCAACCTAATACCTCCTGCCATGGCTCCTCTACTCTGAAAAATTTGTAGATGTCATAACCCAACCCATAGGGTTTCCTCCATCATGCTATATTTAACAAAAAATCAATATTATGCTAGGTACTTTCTTACCTAATGGCCCATCCTATTGCCTTTCTCCTAAAGAGGTAGCTGCGATAGAATGCCAAATTGAACAACTGTTGAAATCTAACCATATTCAACCTTCATTCTTGTCATGTGCATTTCCAACTTTCATTATGTAGGTTTTCACCCCGTACAGAGATTACCTGCATATGAATTCTAAAACACATAAAATAAAAAATGCGAGAGCATAACACATAAAACACATATACACAGAGATTTTCCCCTGGATCCCAAAACCGAGACTACCAGCTTGATTTTTCATTATGTTCCTTTCAATGTTATAATACTATTTATACATGCCAAAGCATCGAATAGCATGGACCGAAAACCATCGCATCCAATACCATGGACTGAAAACCATCGCATCCAAAAAACATGTGCGAAAATAATGCACAAAACCATAGGTGGGTCTGCCCAACCTAACATAGGGTCAAAAACCAAATTTTTTTGGGGCGCTGCCCCGAACCCCATAAAGTGGGGTTACAGGTACACCTCAAACCCCCTGTGACCCCCCCCGCTACACAATCGTCGCAACGAAGGGGGGCTTCGCCCCACCTCTAACCCCTCGGTTAACTACATGGGCTAGTCATGGAAAGAATATAACACAACCCAACATTCTCCCACTTGTTGTTTTCTTTCCACAGGGGGCCACAAGAGAGCTTAGTCATTTTTCCAACCCTGAAATGCCCATTGTCTCTCTACACCAAGAGAACTTCTTAGAGCTCACAGATTTTGTCAATGCATCTGCAAGATTCTTCAAAGTGTCCACCTTTACCAGCAACACCTTTTTGTCTTCTATCATATCCCTCACAAAGTGATACTAAACATCAATGTGCTTTGTCTTTGAATGATATGCGGGATTCTTTGCCAAGAAAATTGCACTTTGGCTGTCACAGTGTATCCTTATAGCTCCCTGTACTAACCCCATACTTGAACACAATCTCTACAACCAAACTACTTCCTTGCTTGCATGTGTTATTGCTCAAATTTTCCTAGAAGTTGTCAGAAGAAGGAAAAGGGTTCGAGGTAACCACAAACCAACTTTTAAGTACAAAATCTAGCCAATCTGTACTCGGAGAGGGCTCTCTCTTTATGATTTGGCTTTGTTTAGTAAGGTATTAGGCTAGGTATGAAAGCTTGGGGGTTTTGATTTTGATTGGTGGTGGAATTCAGGAATAGATGGGTAAAACAAAGTACTTCAAGCCATTGGGCTATGGAGTCAGCTAAATATGGCTTAACTGGATTAGTTTGATTCAGCAAAGGATGGCTTCAAAGGGCAGGATAGTAAAACAAGAGGCAAATAGTAACTTGAAAGGGTGGAATGGTCTGAAAAGGGAGGAAGGGTAGTTAATAATCCTTAAACAAGTTTCGAGGGGAGGGAAAGTGGGTGATCAATAATAAAAAGCAGTTAAGAATTTCTTACTAAATGATCACAATGAAAAACTAAGAAACAAGGAGCAACTAAGAATCCCTTGTCTATAATAGTTTTGAAGAAAATATTAAGAAAGATAAACCTTTTAAAACAGATTACAATAAAGCACTTTTTGAGATATCATTATTTTGTTTACCATTCAGATTTCATGAAAACACATATGGTTATTAATAAACAGAGGAAAAACAATGCTAAACAAGAGATATAGAATTCTTATTTGATCATTGTTTTGCATGAGAATCTTGTGAAAGTCCTTTTCTTTATTCACTGCTTCCAGTTAGCCATACAAGAGTTGTTCCAATAACACTTCTTTTCAAAATAACAAGTTTACAGAAATGTCTAAGAATCCACCCTAAGTACTTTGAATGAGGAAGTACTTATACAAAAATTTACAATAAAATATCTCTTAACCGAGAGAGATATAATCTAGGAAAGCTAAATATATTTTACATAAAAGTAGAGACAGATGGTCTCGAAGATAGAAACTGAAAGTGAGCTGCTGACTTGTTGTCCCTGTTTTTGTGAATGAGCTGGAGGCAGGCCCTATGATTGAGCATCTTGTTGTCTAGCTTGTAATTCTGTGTTGGCTGCCTTCTTTTGACATTCGACTGATACTCTTTAACATGTTCTGATACACTTTACCTGCTTCATCCTCATTCATCTTCTTTTACCAAAACTGACCATGGTAAATATTTGATTTTACCAAGGTAAATCACAAAATTTCTGTCATATCTGACCACCAATCATCCCTTGGTATCTTGGTCCTTTGTAGCTTCCTGAAGATTTCATCAGCTTCAGTGTATTTAACAAAATTGGGCTGAACATGAAACAAGTGTTTCAATTCATGTTCAACATAGAAAAGGTTCTCCAAGCTATCATAGAGAACTTTGCCTGTAGGTAATGTTTTGGGTACTGATGCACTAGCTGATGAACTGGCTTGGTGATTTGAATACTGACCCAATTTGTTGACATAATATTCATGCCTCATCAATTTATCATTAATAACTAAAGTACTGGTAAGTCCTTTACTCTGTAAAATGGAAAACTTTTCCATAAATTCATCTATATCCTCCTGCATGTTTTGACATTTTCTTTCTAGGTTCTGCATTAGAGACCTTTTGGTCAAAACTTTTTTGATTTCAAGGATAGTTGCAATTCTGTCTTCAATATTCAGCTGCTCTAATTGCTGCCTGGACCTGCTGTTCAAAAATTTTATCAGCTTGATAGCTTCCTCAGGCTTACCTCCTAGCTCATCCCTGGTTTTGGCAATTTCTTGGAGAGCAACTTTAACTAGTTCAATCTGTTAAAAAATGATCTGTATTGATGACCAAACATCATTTATTGATTGAGTGATGTTGGTCCATAGAATCTTCCTAATATCTGTTAAAGGCTTTTCAAATGTGAGGTCCTTCTCCAATGTTTTGACTTGTTGGGCTAAGCCTTTATTTTTCCTCACTTCTTCAACAAAATTGATCTTTGACACATCATATTTCTGTTCCAAGGTGACAAATTTTTCCTTTACTTTTTGGAGTTCAGAAACTTGGAGTTTCATTTCCTCCATGGACTTAATTAATTCTTCAGTGCTCTGACCTGAAGTTCCTACCTGTGCTGTACCTGTGACTGTACCTGTAACTAGAGGGACATTAGGTGCAAGAGTTGTTGCAAGTGGAAACCACTGGTATTACATTTTGAGGCCGAGAGGTTGACTCACTCTGCCTGTTCTTTAGTGATTTTTCTAATTCCTGCTCAATCTCCTTTAACTGTTCATTTAGTTTAAGGACTAAGTCCATAAGCTCTTCTTCAGACTTCTTTTGAATAACTTCAGTAGTTTGTGGATGCCTTGATGGAGGCAACTTTAACTACTTTCTCAAGGCAACTATGTCTTCATCTTTTTTCTTTATCAAGGCCTCTGCAGCTTTTACATCTTTTGGGTTATGACCCAATCCAATAACCAACTCCTCCAGTGATTTGATTCTATTGTCTTTAGCCTGTGAGGAGGCTCTTTCTAGTTGTAGTTGAGCAGTGGTATTGTTCAAAGAATTTTCTAATCTGTGGGCCATCATGGCTTTACTTGTCAAGGTGGAATACACCATCTCCCCTGTCTGCTTATGTAATTCAATCTGATCTAGGGGGTGAATGTCCTTGGCCATGACCTCAAAATTAGTTTTGAGGTAGTCTACAATTGACTGAGGTTGTTGTACTTTGGGCTTAAAAAAGCTCATCTGCATTTTTCCTTCCTTGATGTCATAGGCTGACATCAATCTATTCTGATTGGTAGGAGCCATCTTCAAATATTGATTGTAGACTTGGACCCTTAATGGTTCATTTCTGGCCTTTATTTCTTTGAATTTTTCTTTAATATCTAGGGACTTGTTAGCTGAAGGCCTGAAGGATGATACTTCAACACTTTTCTGTCTTTCCAGCTCTTGTCTTTGTGAGCTAGAAGGTGTCCCACCTGCTGGGAAAGTATGCTGACTGTCTGCACCTTCTTTCCTCTGACTCCCTATAGTTTCTTCAAAAATTCCTCTTCTGAATGGGGATTTAGCCTGTGCCTCTTAGCACCAGGCTGATCTGAAGGACCACTGGCAGGGGTAGCTACTTCCCTGTCTCTCTTTAAGCTCTTTTCCTCATTCAGAGGAGTCTGCAAAATTGGGGGGTCTCCCATGTTAACTTGAGTTGGGTGGGTCTGTGTTTGAGCCTGTTCTTGAGAGGTTTCAGGCTGCTTTGACATGTTTGATTGCCCTGTTGCTGGAGTGCTGGTCTCTTGTTCTCTTCCCTGTGATGTCTCTGCAAGTGGTGCACTTGTTTCCTGTGAGTGCCTTTGAGAAGTATCTGCTGTTGAGGCACTAGTCCTTGGTGTTGGCTCTTGAGAAGTCCCAACTGGTACCTGTTCACAAGAGTCCAGGTCAAGTGTTTTTTCTAGGTCTTTCATTACATTTTCTACATTGACCTATCCATTTCTACAAGAGTCCCTTCCCTCCATTCGTCCATGTTAGCATATTGCTCAATTTCTAGGATTCTGTGATGAAAATATGGTGATAGTCTATTTTTCATTCTCCTATCACAGATGAAACTGTGGGGGTCATATGGAGTCCAACCAAAGCTTTTGTTTAATTTCATGTGGTCTTCTAGGATTGCTTTTGCTGCTTTGCCTGCTTCTCTATTATTGTAGACAAATGGGCCTAGGTGATCTTTGATTCTCATCTGTGATTTCTTCTTGGCTTTGGTGAAATGAATATAATCTGAGTGGATCATTTGTCTATAATATTCCAAAGAAAACAGTCTCATTGGAACATATTTTGGTAGCTTGAATGGAGGAAGCTCACAGCCATATACCCTGATTTCTGTGTGATTCTGGTATAAGTACCAGTCACCTACTCTGTACTGTTTTGATAGCTGAAGGATCCTTTTAATTTCATCACTAATCCTAGGAGGAGGATTTCTTGTCAGCAAGGTGGTCGCTGGGTGGACAAACTGGTCAATGAACTCATTATATGTATAAGGGCAAGCAAAAGATTCATGGAAGATAGAAGTCCAAAAAATGACTGACCTTGGATTACCCTTTGTATCAAGTTTCTTGACAGAAAATGGGAACTTGTCAGACTGATAGTAGAGGATGAGGTGATATATGAATGTGGAATACTTGAAGACCTTTTCATTCTCTAGCCTCATGAATTGGTCATGGATTTTCTCAGCTATAAATGCAGCATAATTGTACTTGATAGCAGGGGGCTGACCAGGGGTAAAAATGGACATCAATACTAGGGTCAACTCATCTACATATTCACTGGTGTTGAATCCCATGACTGCAACTATCATATCAACTATAGTTTTACCTATCTCTGTGAAGAAAACTGCCATATAAGGAGGGGGATCTTTGGGTTGATGGTTTTTATCCACAAAAGTTTGACAAAGGCGACTGAGTTCAGCTTGGGATAATTTAGATGATTTTTCAAGAAAATCTCCAAGGGAAATGGGGGTGAGGGCTTGACTAGGATGAAATTGCAGCATCTCATTGATTGAGTCTGCAGTTATTGTGAAGAGGACTGTTTGATTGGGAGACATCACTGCTCTGAGGTTGGGGTCATAATTTGCATGGAACTGATGGATTATGTCAGGGAAAACATGCACAAAGGGGAGAAAGTACATTGGGAGATTGGATTCCCACAATCCTATGGCATCATAGCCATTCAAGTGATTATCTTGGCATTGGAAAAATACTTTCAGGTGGTATTTATCAGTGGTAGGTATTTTATTTGAAAATCCTTATCTGCCAGGGGCAGATAGTCTAAATCACCATGAGGGGTGGTAATGGGTGCAATATTTAGGGCTACCGAGGCTTCCATTCTGGTTCTTGTGGATTCAGATAGGAAACTGGGGTTTTCTTTGTAAAATTGGTGAAACAAAGGGTCTGGGGAACTTGAATTTCAAGTGCGGTAACTGAATAATGGTGAATTGGGATTCTTTTCAATTAATTTGCAGTGAAAGCAAGTATTCAGAGGGTTTATTGATGGGAATTTGGTAAATACCTGCTTTTAGGGACAGTCAACAGAATGCAGGTACACTAGGTGTGAATGGGGGACTCTGAGTGGCGTCGACTGCAAATTTTGAAGTTGGTTGGTGGCTGGGAGGATGAGCTGACTGACCTCGTCGTTCAATTTTCATGGATATATGTGTTTGCAAAATAGGACGACGAACTATTTTCTTTTGTTTTTTATACAAAGTCAAGAATTTGGCAGCTTTCGAGATTTGTTTGGGGGGTGTCAGCGGAAGGATTTGATGTTTTGGCGTTTAGTGGGAGGTGGTAAGCAGTGTTTATCGCACTGCTAATGGTGGGGGGGCGGTATTTGGGCTCATCCGCGCGATACCATATGATGAGTGACGTGTGGCAAGGGTACTGTTTGCAAAATTGCTTCGCGATCGACGCTAACGTTCAGTCGCGGAGGGCCATGCGATATGCACGACAACTGTTGGATGTGGGGGGCTTGATCGGACGACTATTGGGGAGGCGAGGTGATGGGAGTTTAATGAGGGCGGGCCCAACACAATTAAATATTTTTTAATCATATCAGGAGCAACGAGATTGGTTGGGAAAGTTATTAATTAACCGTGGGGGTTAATTAATCCTTATTTAATGTGGCGGGGGTCGGGGTTCTTAATTAGTTACAGATTAACTAATTAATCCCAATTAATGATGTATTATGGTTATATTTTAACCAAGGGGCGGGATATGTAAAATTTGGGGATTTTGTATAGTTAAAATAATACGGGAGCGGGTAAATTTTTATAAGGGAATTACTTAATAACATAAATTAGTAGTTAATATGACATTGAATGGAAAAAGCACTAAGTCTTAAACATTTCATGTATATATTTGAAACTTAGGCTAAGTGAAAAATGAGGGTTTTTATGGAAAATATTTTAATTTTCCTAAGTAAAATAGGATTTTACTTAGGAAAAACTTTATCAAGGGAATGAATGATTTTATGAAGGGGTGAATATTGATTTTAAGTACTTAGGCATTATAAATTATTGGGCCGAGGGTCCGGTCCCTCCAAAAGTTAGAGAAATGCTCTGAGCCCCTCTAACTTTGATAGATACCTTGGCACTTAGGGGAAATTAGTGAAAATTTAGGGGAAATGAGAAGGGAAGTTAATTATTTTTGACTTTGCTTGCTTGATGTGCCTTCCATGTAATACATGCCTTTGCTTCATGATGAAAGTAAAAGATTGATACATTTAGAATCATCATTCACCACATATTATTCTGCAACCATCATCTACTTACCCTACCTACTTTAACCTAGCATTTTTACTTCTTTATTTGGGTGCACTTAGACTGGCAAACCCTTATCAAACTTTCTTTTCTTTTACATGGTGATGCCTATCTAAGTCTACACTTATTACATCCAAGGGCTCAGATTAAACTGTTGAGCTCCTTTTTCACTCTACCTATCTAATAATCTGCCAAGATTACACTGTTTGGTCAGACCTTTATTCTCTACTTCTAAAACATGAAATTGAAATATGAACTAGCTAAGCTTAAACTGTTTGATTATTCATGAATTGTGGCACAAGTGACAAACTGCACACAATTTTTATTACACAAAAGTATAAAAGTAGTGGCATTTAGACTTGCACACTTTCCTGGTCTTTCTTTTTGTTGGGGTTCATTTTCTTTCATTTTTTGACCTTCTTTTATTCTTTTCACCCTTTGATTTTTCTTTTAGGATATACCCTTTTTACATTTTTTAAATTTTTTTGATTTTTTACAAATATGGAAAACGTTTGCAACAAGTAAAGGTATGAACATATTACAAAGCTGAACCAAGTTAATCATGAAATATGCCACCTATTGGTATAGGGGCATAACAACATGAGTTGCTGCCATGTATTATGCCTTTATAGTTGATAGTGCCACTACAGACTGTTTCTTACTCATCCAACTGACTGCACCTCCAAATAGGTTAAACACATACCCACTTGTAGATCTTCTTTGATCCAGATCTCCATCCTAGTCTGCATCAACAAAGCCATGAATATCCACCATTCTATCCAATCTTGATCTTCCTTGGTAGCACAAACCATAATCACTAGTGCCACGCAAATACCTGAAAACTCGCTTCACTGTTATCCAGTGCTCCTTCCCTGGTTTTGACATAAACTTGCTCAATACTCCCACTGCATGTGTAATGTCTGGTCTAGTATAGACCATTGCATACATTAAGCTACTGATTGCACTTGCATATGGAACACGAGACATGTCCTCTTCCTCTTCTTGTGTCTTGGAACACTGTTCAACGGATAACCTCACACCTACAGGAATAGGAACTTTCACCGATTTACTATCCTGCATATTAAACCTCTGCAGTATTGTCTCGACATACTTCCTCTGGTTTAACCAAAGCTTCCTCTTTGCCCAATCTCTTTTAATTTCCATGCCCCAAGTATAGTTTGCAGCACCAAGATCTTTCATGTCGAATTTGGAGGACAATTAGGTATTCAAATCCTAGATAATTTCTTTGTCATTTCCAACTAGCAACATATCATCCACATACAAGACCAAATAAATACACGGTCACCAATTAATTTAAAATACACACAATGATCTGCTTTGCTTCTGGTGAAGCCAAGTCCCTGTATAAATGTATTAAATTTCTGATACCACATCATTGATGATTATTTGAACCCATACAGAGACTTCTTTAACTTGCATACCAGTTCTTTCTTACCCTTCACCACAAAGCCTTCAGGTTGCTTCATGTATATTTCCTCTTCTAGATCCCCGTGAAGAAATGTTGTCTTCACATCCATCTGTTCTACCTCAAAGTCAAAAGCAACAACAAAAGATAAAAGTAACCTAATAGAAGTTACCTTGGCAACAGGAGAAAAAATGTCAACAAAATCAATTCTCGGCACTTGGGAATAACATTTTGCTACCAACCGAGCTTTGTATTTCTCCACATTTCCTTCTGCATTTGTCTTCTTCTTGAACACCCATTTGCTACCAATGGGTTTCCTTCTAGCCGGCAACTCCACCAGATCCCAGGCCTCATTTTTGTGCAAAGATGCCATTTCATCAACCATGGCCTCTTTCTAGAGTTTTCCATCCTCTGAATCTACTGCTTCCTTCACAGTTTTGGGATCATCATCAGTAATAGATAAAGAAAAATTTGAACAGAAAGCAGATGGACTATACCTTTCTTTCTGCCTTTTTTCTTGAACTGATCTTCTTACACCCGGAGTTTGTGGCTCTTCATCTTCTGATTCCTCCTCTATTGTAGAGTCCGATTCTTCCTCCTTTAGCTCAAACTCTATCTTCTCAGGTTCCTTTGGTTGGACTTCATGTTTAATAAGATATTTTACCTCTCTGAACACCACATCTCGGCTGTACACAACCTTGTTGCTGGGTTCTAAATCTTATAACCCTTTAAACCATCCTTGTACCTAATAAAGATGCACTTTTCAGATTTACTATCTAGCTTGGTTCGTTTCTCCTTTGGAACATGTACATATGCATCACATCCAAATACCCTCAGATGTGAAAGAGAGGGTTTCTTACTGGTCCATACCTCTTGTGGAGTCTTATCCTCCAACACTGATGAAGGTGATCTATTGACCAGGTAACATGTTGTCTCCACCACCTCTTCCCATAATTCTTGTCCTAACTCGGCACCACTGAGCATGCTTCTTGCCCTTTCCATTAACGTCTTGTTCATTCTTTCTGCAACTCCATTTTGCTGAGGTGTATATGGAGTAGTCTTTTGCCGTGCTATACCACACTTCTTATAGAATTCTTCAAATTCCTTACTGCAAAACTCTCCACTGTTATCTGTCCTCAACACCTTTATCTTCTTCTCTGTATGGTTTTCTACCAGAGCCTTAAATTCTTTAAACCTGTCAAAGACTTCAGATTTCTTCTTAAGGAAATATATCCATGTATTCCTTGAGAAGTCATCTATAAATGATACATAGTACATAGACTTACCCAGTGATGGAACCTTCACATGTCCAAACACATCACTGTGCACAAGCTCTAATATTTGTTTCACCTTCTTACCACCAGAGGGGAAACTCACCCGATTCTGCTTCCCATATACACAATTTTCATAGAAATCAAAATCCAGAGAGCTATTACTCATACCTTCTACCATACCTTTACCATGAAGTATTCGAAGGCCTTTCTCTCCAATATGTCCAAGCCTTTGATGCCACAACATGGTCTTCTCTCTAGAGACCACTAGATTTTCTGCTCCATTTTCAGGAACCACAGAACTGTTGCACCCATCAACAATTGTGCTACATTGTAGCTTGTATAGAGTTTCAATTTGAACTCCCCGCATCAATACCAGTGCTCCCCGAACTATCTTGCAGGTATCTTTCTCGAACATTGTCTTTACACCTGCATCATCCAACTTGCTTACAGAAATCAGATTTCTAGCCAATGCAGGAATATGTAGAACAACTGAAAGTGTTCTAACCCTTCCACCTTGAAACTTCAACTTTAATTTTCCACAACCAACGATTCTAGCCTTCCTATCATCCCCTAAGAAGACATCACCAACATCGTATTTCTCATACTCGTAGAATCACTATCTATGGGGAGTCAAGTGAAAGGATGCACCTGAGTCAATCAACCATGCCTCATGATCTACATGTGTACTTGAAGAAGCCAAGTACACATCCCCACTTTCATCTGAGGTTGTTTTCGCCTCTGCAGAAGGAGCCTCATCAGATTCCTTTCCTTTGTCAAGAGCTTTAGATTTACAGTCCCTTTTTAAGTGCCCTTCCTTTCTGCATTTCCAGCACACCACCTTTACAGGTTTTCCTGGAGATTTAGATCTCCCTCTAGATTTAGATCTCCCGCTTGATGACTTATTTTTGTTTTTGTTCTGGGACCGTCCTCGTACAGACAGGGCATCACCATTATGGCTCTCCATATTTTTCCGTCTCATCTCCTCTGTCAGCAAGGATGAGACTATTTCATCAAACTGCAAGGTAGTTGCATTGCTACTTATTGCAATAACCAGACTATCCCACGAATCTGGTAGAGAGCACAACAAATTGATGCACTTATCTTCATCTGAAATTTTAATATCAACAGATGCTAACTGACTTACCACAGTATTAAATGCATTCAGATGCTCTGTCACCGAGTCTCCATCTTTCATCCTCAGGTTATATAGCTTTTTCCGCAGGAACAGTGTATTCACCAGAGACTTAGATTGGTACAAAGTCCCTAATTTGTCCCACAAAGCCTTCACCGTAGCTTCCCTTGATAAATTTAGTAATACTGAATATGAGACACACAATCATATTGTGCTCTTTGTCTTCCGATCCAACTTCTTCCATTCTTCATCAGAAACTTATGCTAGTTTAGTACCCGGATCTACCGCGATCCACTGATCTTTATCCACCAACAGATCCTCCATCTTGAGTTTCCACAACTCAAAACTCTGACCATTAAATTTCTCGATCTCTATCTTTCCACTGCTCACCATCTTCTTTCACCACTAGAATCGATCTCGCAAATCTCCCACTGAACAGGGTCTACCACATGCCCGAGCAAAACCCCTTAGCAGCAAAGGCATCCCCTTGAAGCCAAAACTGCTATGATACCAAATGTAGGTTTTAACCCCATACAGATATTACCTGCATATGAATTCTAAAACACATAAAATAAAAAATGTGAGAGCATAACACATAAAACACATATACACAGAGATTCCCCCCTAGATCCCAAAACTGGGACTACTAGCTTGATTTCTCATTATGTTCATTCAATGTTATAATACATATTTATACATGCCGAAGCATCCAATAGCATGGACCGAAAATCATCGTGTCCAATACAATGGAACAAAAACCATCGCGTCCAAAAAACATGTGTGAAAATCATGCACAAAACCATAGGTGGGTCCGCCCAACCTATCATAGGGTCCAAAACCAAAATTTTCCGAGGTTCTGCCCTCGACCCCATAAAGTTGGGTTACGGGTACACTTCAAACCCCCTGTGACGACCCCGCTACATGATCGGCGCAATGAAGGGTGGCTCCGCCCCCCCTCTAACCCCCCAGTTAACTACGTGGGCTAGTCGTGGAAAGAATATAACACAACCCAACACATTATTCCCATAAAGGATACTTCTGAATGGCGCCCAATGATAGACTATGAGACCATTAATAAAGACATTGTTAAAAACCATTATCCCTACCCTAGATTGGGGATTTACTGAACCACTTATAAAGGCCTTATTTCTTCAAAAATATGGATTTGACAGTAGGCTACCATCAAGTTCACATGCATGTAACCAACACATGGAGGACCACTTTCAAAACAAATTGTGGGCTAGTTGAATGGCTGGGCATGCCATTTGGGTTGACGAATGCGTCGACCAGGTTTATGAGATTCATTAAGGATGTTTTCAAGCCACACTTGGGTAAGTTCGTGGTCATTTACCTTAATGATATTTTGGTATTTAGTAAATCTTTGGAAGACCATCTTCAACACCTATGCATTATACTTGAGTTACTACAAGCACATAAACTTAAGGTCAAAGAGAAAATATCCTATTTTGGACAAATATTAGCTTAATATTTTGGATTTATTATTGACATAACAGGGGTTCAACCAAATCCATCTCAGGCACAGGATTTGGCACAATGGCCAACAACTTCCAATGCACATAACCTTAAAAGTTTCATGAGTTGTATTAATTTCTACATAAAATTTGTCTCTCATTTCTCTCGCCTTTTAAACCAATTTTCTAATCAAGAAAAGTTTCTTTAGGATGCTGAGTCTGAGTGATAGTTTTCTCAACTCAAGAATGCCCTATTCTCTACGCATGTTCTTCATTTTCCATATATGAATCAACCATTTTAGATGGAAACTTATGCTTCTTGATTTTCCATTGGGGCTACTCTAAGATAAGGAGGCCACCCAATGGCATGCAATTCCAAAACACTTGTAGATGCTAAGTTTAAGTACGTAACATATGACAAGGAATTATATATCTTAGTGCAAGCATTGAAGTAGTGGTGCCATTACATTCTTGGAAAAGTGACCATCCTCCATACAAATCATCACCCACTAATCTTCATCAACTTGCAACACAAGATTCAATAGAAATACCATCAAGAGTGGGTTGCTTACATTCAAAAATTACATCTTGTGATTAAATCTAAGAAGGGAACAACTAATAAAATGGATGATATGTTAATATGACCACCTACTTAGGTCCTCCACATTTTAGAGGTGAGTTGTGCTACATATGATGCCTAGAAAGATATGCATACAATAAATTCAATAGTTGGTGAGATATGGAAAGCTTTGCAACATCCTACAATCATAAACCAAACTACCTTTATTGATTATAAAATTAATGATGTTTGGTTATATAGAATTAATTACCTACATGTGCCACAATATGATGATTGTATCCTTCTCATTTGTGAAACATACGTCTCTTCATGGAGTGGGAATTTTGGCACAACCAAGACCATTCTCAATCTCCAACACCACTTCTACTTGCATGCCTTAACCAAGCTAGTGGAAAAATTCATTCGAGCATGTTTTCTCTATTCCCAAAGCAAGCCATCAAACCATAAGAACAGTTTGTATCAACCATTTCCAATATCCTCATGTCCTTGGGAATCCATTTCCATGGACGTTTTGAGTGATCTTCCCACCACTTTGTTGAGTACTTCATTTTGAGGGCTAAGTTTTGACATGTTTTCAAGTCGATCACATTTTTACCAAAGGTGACCGTTGGGAATTTGCAGAGAAGACCACTGGAGAAGGAGAATTGACCCGCCAAAGACTGTCAGTTATGGAGGATCAATCAGAGAAATCAGGGCTCACACAGTTGTAGCTGAGCAACAGAGGTAGCTGAAAAGAGAAAATGTGGAGCATCCGAGGGAGAAGCAACAATCCAAGCAAGTGAAGTGTTTAAGAGGGCATAAGGGAAAATCCAAGGGGGGGAGGAAATAAGTGCACCGAAATGTTGTCGCAAAACCTATTAAGCCCGCACTATTCTGTATTATCTTTCTCATGTATTATCATGTAATGCAAGTTTCTATTTCTTGATGAGGCCTTCGAGATGGATGTATTGATGTAACAATGCTGAAACTAATGGAAGAATAAGTTGCAGGGTTATATGAGATTCTTCTTATGTGTCTTTATGCTCCCTTTTAAAATTTTGTTATGAATGAACATGCATAGTATATTTTCCCTTTGAATGCTTGAGTTGTTATGATTGTACCTCTGATGTTATAGTTTTGGGTTTACTGAGTATTGATAGCTTCCATGTGGTTTCCCCTAACACTTGGTTCCAACTCCCTTAACCAAGTAAGGTCGCGGCGTGCCTTGGGTGAGACACATTATTCATCTTGAATAGGGTGAAAATGTCGATGCTACACTAGAATACGACAAAGATTTTGTTGGCCCCTGTGCCTAAACCCAAGGTCTCAAACTGTTCATCATTTTTTTCCAACAAATGGTTTTGTTGTTGGGACCTGAAAATTTCCAAAGGGTTCTAGAATATGGTGTCGAGAATATTTAAGAAGGATCTGCAAGATTGGTGGCATGAACAAGTAGAGTAGTTTTCTTCTCAACAAGCTCAACTCCATCGTCGAAGTGCGAAGTAGCTAAAGGAAAAAATCTTGTACGCATAACCTACAAGTGATCAATACGAGATCTTCTGGTGTGCATTTCCAGAGGAGCTCTGTTGAGCCTCAAACCTGCACCTTCCTATACACCCTCTCAACCTTCTTTTTCCACTTACTTCATCCACCAAGCTGTTAAAATCATTACATTATAGTCTAAAAAGAGCTTTTTACATGGTTTTCTGACTATGCTTATGACTGTTGTTTGGTTTAGATTTTTTTTCAGACAGCTACAGAAACTTGTCAGTTTCCGTAGCCAGCATAGGTTTCCGCAGCCAGCACAGGATTCCGCAACTATTTTGTTAAAAGCTATGCTACAGGTGTCCTATGAAGAAATGAGCCACATGGGCAAGCTACAAGTGACGGGTACATGGAACGTGTCCCTTCAAATCAGCCAAATCATCCATATAAGGTCACGGTCAACAAGGGTCAAAGGCAAAGCCAACCAAGGATTTTAGCGGTGGCACGTCTCTGTTTTGAGCACGTGAATGTTTACGTGGCACAGTCCTCAGCCCACGAAGACACCGACATACCTGGAGATCATCCCCGTAACCTGCTACCACTCCGAAGCTTTAATAGACATGATGACAGTTACGCTAGATCTCGGCTGAGGAGATCTACGCGTCCTTGGCAACACAGTTAATAGCATAGGATTCAGTTAGTTAGTTTCAGTACTTTTTCATTATAAATAACGCGTTGATGAACGCTGTGTAGAAGCTTTTGCGATGTAATTTTTGGAACTGTTTCTATTAGCACCCCACTGTACTTTGTTTTATATATGTTGCTGCTGCTTTAATACATGAGAAGACTACTTTGCTGAGCTCGTTATTGTGACTGTTCGTTGACTGGCTGAGGTGGCAGAGGGCCCCTGCGCACTAAAGCCCTGTATAGTTGTTTTCATTATGTTTTTGTCTTCATAATCATTAGCTTGTATATAACACGTTGTTTAGATGTTTTTAAATTCACTACTGTTTACATGCTCACTTCCGTTTTTATAGCTGTCAGCTGATCAATGTTTTTCTGCAGGTTTTCTTAGGCAGCCCGGGCAAATTTTCATCTTTTTGATAACTATTGACATATGAGATCATCTTGTCCTTCCTGCTAACTTTCATTTTCTGAAGTTTAATTCCAACAATGTTCTTTTTTTCAAGTTTTGATTTGCTTATTTATTTTTCTATTACTTGGACATCATACTACTCATCAGTTTATGGTTTCTTTCTATAGTCAAGTGACTCTATTAGTAAGAAATCAGAATATTACTTATTGTAGTGTGATTTAGTTATCATATTTCTTAAACTCATTCATGATTGCTTCCCACAAGGTAGATTGAGCTGAAGGGTAAAGGATCAGAAGAGTTGAAGTAGTGTGATTAGTTTCCTTTTCTGCAATTTAATTTCTTGCCATCTAAGATATCATATTGCTTGACTTGTTCATGATTGCTTCCCACAAGGTAGATTGAGCTGAAGGGTAAAGGATCAGAAGAGTTGAAGTAGTGTGATTAGTTTCCTTTCTGCAATTTAATTTCTTGCCATCTAGATATCATATTGCTTGACTTGTTCATGATTGCTTCCCACAAGGTAGATTGAGCTGAAGGGTAAAGGATCTGAAGAGTTGAAGTAGTGTGAATTAGTTGCTTTGCTTTTAGTTTGAGTTGCTTTAAGTTTAGTTTTTACTTTCTTTTTCATTCAGCAGCAAGGATACTGGGCCATTGTCATTAGTTCACTGTTTAATACATTGATTTCCTCTTAAGAATTGATTTCATTACAGTTGTTTTAAAGCTTTCTTTTTGAGCACTTTTAAGTTTTGGAAAATCACTGTAGAAATCACCATCACCATCCATACTTAACTTTCATTTTTGCCATCACACATTAGGGAAAGATAAATCCAAAAACAAACTAAAAAACTCAAAAACGACAAAAGACTAAGGAAATGGTTATCTAGTACATATAGTACACTTCACTTCGTCAGTTTACGAACCCCGGATTGACATTTTAAATAGCAATTTAGAACACACTAAATTGACCAAACATTTTGGCGCCATTGCCGGGGAAGTGAAATTAGGTAGCCAATTTCTTAAAAAAAAAAAAAAACACAAGAAAATTTCAAGGAAGGAAAATCGATAACCTCTCAAAGTATGCTCTCCTCTTGCACCTAGAGTGATCTGGAGGATCAGAAAAGAGAAAGTTATTGGTTTAATAGTTTCTTGAGTATGCTCTCTTCTTGCACCTAGAGTGACCTAGAAGATCAGAAAGAGAGTTATTAGCCCGACTTGAAGAAAAATTAAAAAAAAAATGACATGCATAGAGCAAGAGACTCTAGGGGAAGGTTTTTAGCTAGAGCCAAGAGTTCGATTTTTACAACTCCTTCTACTTCAAGGAATAGACAAGAGACACCTCCATCATCTCCTAGCCCTAGGATTCCTGGAATTCAAGAGGCAGTAGTTGACTCTCCCACACCATCCATCGAATCTGAATTAGGAATAGATCCTTTCTTTTCTTCTACAAGGAGACACATTGTAATTGAAGAAGTAGAATCACCTAAGGAAGAAGAGGGAGAAATTCCTCCTCGTTTGCCATTAGTAGAAGAACCAGAGGACTCTGAAATCTCTGAGAAAACTACCATGACAAAAGAGGGAGTAAATGGATTTGGTAGAGGTAGAGGTGGAGCAGGAGGAGGAGGAAATAATGGAGGAGGTAGAGGTAACAATGGGGGAAATAGGGATGGAGATAACTCATTCGGATTTCCTATAGTCGATGAGGATTCTCGAGCAACAATGAAAAATATTTCACCATTTGTCCTCCCAAACTTTCATGGGTTAAGAAATGAAGATCCTGAAACATTTCTATTTGAGTTTGAGGTCGTGTGTCGAACCTATGATTATCTGGAAGACTCTCAAAAACTCAAACTGTTTCCTTCAACATTGAAAGGAGCAGCTTTGAAATGGTTCATGGGATTACTCACTCAATCCATTAGGACTTGGAATGATATGAAACAAACATTTTTGGATAGATACCTGGACTATTGTATGCCCACCAATCACAAGGATGAGGTATTCAAAATGGTACAAAAAGAAGACGAAAACTTGGAGGATTTACTTGAAAGATTTCAATACAACCTGAAAAGAGCAAAAATGAGTAACTTAGATGAGGAGACCTTGAAAGCCCTTCTATTAAAAGCTATTAGAGATGAATGGATAGATATTTTGAACATGATGGGAAAAGGAGATATATCTCAACTTCCACTTCATGATATAGCAGAACTGTGTGTCCATCTCTCAAGAGGAAAATCTAAAACTGGAAAAGGGCCTAGAGATCCTTCTCTCATCAGAGCAAACAAATCTGCAACTGGATCAGTAAGTAGGGCTGAGATTGGCAACATGCTTGATGAATTTAAAACTGATATCTTAGGGAGTCTTAGTGAGCAACTAGACACTCTTAAGATCCACAATAAGCAGAAAGCAGAAGCTGAAGCTTTAGCCATCTTTTGCCCAAAATGTAGAAAAAAACATGCTCTCAGGGAATGTCCCTTGGATGCGAAAGTTGTAGAAACATGTGTGATCTGTTCAGAGAATCATGAGACCAAGGATTGTCCTTCAATTCCTGGGCTCAAAGCTGTCTTTCAAGAAGATCCAAATACAATTGAGTCTCTCTATTTTGTTGCAAGGAGACCTTGGCAGGGGCAACAAAATCAAGGGTTTAACAACTCTATGAACTTTCAATCCCCACCAAATTGGAATCCTTGGCAACAACCTTGGTCCCAACCTCAGAATCCTTTTCAATCATGGGTACAAGGTATGCAAAATCCTTATGGGAGATTTGCTCAATTTTATCAATATCCTCCATCTTTTCAAAACCAACAAGCTCCACAACTTCCAAATCAAAACCCACAACTATCATTGCCATTTCAACAACAACAACCTTCTCAACAAAACCCAAATTCTCAACTCTTGCTTCCATTCCAACAGAAGTCAAATCAACTTCCTTCTCAGCCATTGCCAAACCCCAATAATAAAAACCCTCAAAATGCTTACATGATAGAAGGTCAACAATTTCCTGCCTATATGATTGTTCCTCTCAATGATGTACAACTCAGATCTGGTAGAGTTATAGATAAACCTTCTATAGATGCCCAAAATCAAAGCATTTCTGAGGAAGAGTCTCTTGAAGCCAATAAGGGTTCTGTAGCATCTCTTCAAAACCCAAACACTCAGAAAGAAAAAGAAAAAGAGCTAACCCCCACAACTCCTATAGTTGTGCAACCTGCATCTTCATCCACACCTCCTTTTCCTGAAAGATTACAAATTGACAGAGGGGTGGAAAAACAAATCTTGTTGCCTGACTATGATTTTCTAGATGAATTGAAGAATGTCTGTATCAATATTCCCTTGTTACAAACCATCAAAGAGATTCCTATTCTAGCAAAAACAATAAAGGAGTTGAGTCTTAAAAGACCAGGAAGAAAACCTAGAGACACAAGAAGAATCCACCTGGTAGGGAAAATTGCAAACATCATGATGGGAAAAATTACTATGTAGAAGTATGTAAATCCCAGTAGTCCAATTGTCAAAACACATATCAATGAGGTTGAAATTCCAAATACTTCGATTGATTTAGGGGCTGCTATCAACATTATGAGTAGACAGACTATGGAACAGTTGAAACTTACTAATATTCTCTTTACACCTACTTTACTGCAACTTGCAGATCGATCAATTATTAAACCAGATGGTGTATTAGAAGACATTTCAGTCTCCTTAGACTCTTGGGAATATCCAGTGGATTTCATGATTTTAACTCCCAAGAGTAATTTAGGAGGACATCCTCTCATCTTAGGAAGACCTTGGCTAGCCACAGCCGATGCTTTCATCAGTTGTAGGTCTGGGGATATGTATATTTATGATGGTAATTCGACAAAGAAATTCAATCTGTATCCTCCAGCAAAAGCAATTACAGAAATAGGAGATAATGAGTGGGTTGATGATGAAGATACTATACAACCTGTCTTTACCATTTCTAAAGTTAGTGAAGATAGTCAAATTCTGAACACATTAGAAAATTTTGAAACATCTTCAGACAATGACCACACACAATTTCAGTTAGATTCTGACATTGAGTATCTATCATCTAGACAAATGTCTCTTTTCTCTATGGAAGAATTTGGTAGTTCCGCCATTGAGATCTTTCCAAGAAAAACATTGAATATCAACACAAATTTGGAAAGATCACAACAGGAAGAACTAACCAAAATCTTGCAAAAACATTCTACTGCATTTGCATGGGAGTATACTGATATGAAAGGTATTGACCCTAAGACTTGCATTCATCACATCTACATTGAGGAAAACAGTAGACCAATCAGACAACCTCAGAGAAGGATGAATCCAAACCTTAGGGAGATCGTAAAAGAAGAGCTCCAAAAGTTACTTAAAGTGAACTTCATTTATCCAATTTCAAATAGCCGATGGGTTTATCCTTTGGTTATAGTACCTAAAAAGAATGGTAAATGGAGAGTATGCATTGATTACAGGGAATTGAACAAAGCAACTCTGAAGGATCACTTTCCTTTACCCTTTATCGATAAGGTATTAGATACTTTAGCAGGCAAAAAGTATTTTTCATTTTTGGATGGTTTTAGTGGTTACAATCAGATTCAGGTAGCACCTGAAGATCAGGACAAGACCACATTTACCTGTCCATGGGGAACTTTTGCTTACCAAGTACTTCCTTTTGGATTATGTAATGCACCCCAACATTTCAAAGGGCAGTACTAGGAATCTTTTCCGATCTAATCCATGATTGTGTAGAGGTTTATATGGATGATTTTACAGTTTATGGTAATTCATTTGAAGAGGCATTAGGGAATTTGGAAAAAGTCCTTATAAGATGTAAAGAAAAAAACCTATCATTAAGTCATGAAAAACGCTTTATGATGTTTACTGAAGGGATTGTTTTAGGACATCATATTTCAGGAGATGGGATTAAAGTTGATAGATCAAAAGTTGAGGTCATCTCCAAGTTGCCTATTCCAAATTGTCAAAAAGATGTTAGAATTTTTCTTGGATTTACTGGATACTATAGAAGATTTATTGAAAAATTCACCAAAATAGCATCTCCACTCTTCAAATTACTTACAAAAGACTGTGAATTCAAATGGGATCCTAATTGTCAATCTGCATTTGAAACTTTGAAAACAAGAATATATGAAGCACCCATTTTGAGAGGTCCAAATTGGAAACTTCCTTTCCATATTTCTACAGATGCTTCAGATACAGCTCTAGGAGCTATGTTGGGACAAAAGGATTTAGTTCCCTATGCCATTTACTACACCAGTAAAAATTTGACTCCCACTGAGTTAAACTATACTGTGACTGAGAAAGAGTTCTTAGCTGTTGTTCATGCAATCAACAAGTTTAGACATTATATAACAGGCTATGAAACTTTTGTCCATACTGATCATTCTGCAATTAGATATCTCATGAACAAACTTGTTACTAATGGCAGAGTTACAAGATGGCTTTTACTTTTACAAGAATTCAATATTACTATGTTGGTAGGCCAGGGAAACAAAATACAATAGATGATTTCTTGTCTAGAATCCAAAATACTAACGAAGATTCTCCTGTAGAGGATAAGTTTCCAGATGAATATTTGTTTGCAGTAACTACTAAGACTCCTTGGTATGCAGATATTGCTAACTACTTGGTTATAGGGAAGCTACCTCCACATCTATTTCCTGGTGAAAAAAGAAAAATTATTCAGGAGAGCTCAAGTTATTCATGGATTTCTAATGAATTGTTTAAAACAGGGCTAGATTGTGTGATCAGAAGATGTGTTCGGGAAGACGAAATACGTGACATCCTCAAGGCATGTCATGATGAACCATGCAGTGGACACTTTGCTGACAAGAGGACGGCCTATAAAATCCTTTCTTTAGGATATTATTGGCCTTCCCTTTTCAAAGATGAAAAACAATATGTCAGAAGGTGTGACAGCTGCCAAAGAGTTGGGAGACTGACTCTTTCGAATGAAATGCCATTACAACCACAGGTACTCGTCGAACCCTTTGAAAAATGGGCTTTAGATTTCATTGGACCCATTAATCCACCATCTAAACAAAATAAGTATATATTGGTATGCACTGATTATGTCACTAAATGGGTAGAAGCTAAAGCATTGCCTTCTGCCATTGAAAATTCAGTTGTTCAATTTCTTTTTGAGGATATTTTTACTCGTTTTGGTGTCCCAAGAGAAATTGTGACAGATCAGGGAAGTCAATTTACATCTAACTTGATGGAGAAGCTGATGGAAGAATACAAAATCAAGCACATAAAATCTACTCCTTACCATCCGCAAGCAAATGGCCAAGTGGAATCTACAAACAAAGTTCTTGAGAATATCATCACCAAAACTGTTCACCTACACAGAAGAGATTGGGCAGAAAGGCTCCCTGAAGCCTTATGGGCCTACAGAACTACATGGAGGAACACAATAGGACATTCTCCCTATGAACTTGTTTATGGGAAAGAAGTCCTGCTCCCCATTGAGTTTCAAGTCAAGACTTTCAAGATGGCAGTTCAGTTAGGGATGAATCTATCAGAAGCCCAAAAGCACAGAATGGAGCAGCTGAATGAGCTAGATGAGATCAAACAAGATGCAATTTTAAGGACTGATCTAGTTCAACATCAAAGAGCTAAGTGGCATGACAGATATATCAAAGAGAGAAAGTTTCAAGATGGAGATTGGGCGTTACTGTTTGATTCCAAGTTTAAAGACTTCAAAGGAAAATTTCAGACTCATTGGCTTGGGCCATATGAGATTGACAAATTCTTTAACAATGGAGCGATAAGAATCAAGACCATTTATGAGTTTCAAACTCCTCTCATTGTGAATGGCCACCGATTGAAAATTTATCATAAGACACTCTCAAAAGAGGAATTTGTCAAAATGTTCCAAGATAATTCTGCAATAAGGCTGGTGGAGAAGAATCCTTCTCCCCCATTAGCCTAGCCTTTGTTTCTTTTCTAAAAAAAAATAAAAAAAATCGTATGGGCCTGAAAACCAATCATAGATTGGCAGTCTTATACAGAAAATATAGAGTGAAAATTAGGGACATCTGACACTTTATATTTTCCAAAAAAAAAAAAATCTCCTCTCCTTCTCTTACACAGTCACCCGATTCGAAAGAATCCCACCGTTATTCCACTCGTTTACCACTCCACTAATACCATACTCCTCGCATGCATCCACATTTTAAACTTGTTCACTGCGACTCACCCTCTGTTCTTCCGGTAATCTGAGTACTTCCATTCCCTGTTCTCCATTTCCGACTGCAGTCACTACAGTCATCCTAAAACCCCTACTGCAGTCACTACAGTCTATCCTAAACCCTGTAACAGAGCCGTTTTTTTTCTGAACCCTCACATACAGAAGAACTCACAGTTGGAATTTAAAGCAGCAGATGGGAAAATTACTGAGAGCCGAGCCAGAAGGACCAAAATACTTGGAGGGTTATCCTCAAACTAAGGAATTGCTGAAGAAAGCCAGATGGCTACGATTTATCCAAAAGTTTAAAGGGCATAACAAGGAGGTGACCAAAGCTTTTGCGCAGTCTTTTGATGGACAAATAATGGAGATTGGAGACTTAAAGTTTACAGTGACTGAGGCCACAGTAGCAGCTGCCACAGGCCTACCTCAAGAAGGTGAAAGGTGGTTTAAAAATAGAAGTGTGGACGATAAAATATGGAGAATCATGCTACAAAACCAAGGTATGGATACCACTGTATTTACAAGAGGCATCCCTGTTCATGCACTAAAAGAGGAATGGTCTAGTTTACTGTTAGTCATCCATAAATTTATCACGTGTGAAGGTCATTTTGGTTCTATGTATATGTATCATGCCAGACTGATGATGCATTTCATAGAGGGTCACACTCTTAATTTGCCTCATTTTTTTCTATTAAGTTTGAAAAAGATGAGTTTTACAGTTCAAAAACACGTAGGCAACATTGAACCTCATCTTTACCATCATGGATTCATAAAAATTCTTATTGAGGACCAGTTAAAGAAAACTAAGGATACTTGGGAGCAATTCTTGACAAGGAACTACTTCCAAGAGCCGTCTAAGGCCTCTGGAAGCAGTCCACCAAAGATTCCAAGGAAAAGTAGGAGGAAAGAAAAGAACATTACAGTCCAAGACTCCCCTACAATAGAAATTCAAGAAACTGTCCAAAAAGAAGAAGAAGATAGAGCTAAAAATAAGAAACAAAAGAAAGAAAAAGGCAAAAGAACCATTCAAGAATTCTATCCATCCCCTGAGCAATCCATAGAAGAGGATTATCAACCTCTGTCAGAAAGATTAGTACACCTTCAGGCTACTGCTATAGCCAAGAAAAAGCAAAAAAGAAAACAGAGTGCACAAGAGAAGAGTATTAGTCCATACTTAAGGAGGAGCACTAGGCTAAAAGGGAGAGGGAATAAAACCCAAGAAAAACAGTCTCACTTTATTGATTTAGGTGAAGAGACACTTGAAAAATCTCCAGCTCAGCCAAGCATTAAATCAAGTCCTCCACGTGAGGAAAGCCCTTTTCAGCCAAAAAGAGAGAGTAGTCTTCCTCCTCCACCAGATTTTGAGCCTAGTCCGAGAAAGACACCTGAGGTAGATCCTAATCAGCAAGAGGTGTATAACTACCTGTAATCCTTAGAACAATCAGCTGCAGGACCGAGTACCACTTTGCCACTTGATGCACAAGTTCAGTCTTTGAAACAGGAAGTATATGAATTAGAAGTCCTAAATAGGCATATCAAACAGGAAAATGAAGCACTCAAAGAGCAGAGTAAGGTAGACAAGATTGTCCATGATAACACTATGCTCCATTTAGGACTGTGGCAAAAGAAAAACAGGAGGCTGAAGAAAAAGTGCAAAAATTTAAGCAGAGCATTGATTAATCTCAAGTTCAAATGTCTAGTCAGGAAACCAAGGATGATATTAGCATCAAAGAAGAAGAAAAGAGGGCTAGATGTCCTTGCAGAAGCCTCAGAACATATGGATTAGAGGGAAATAACTAAATTTTGGTTGCATGAGGACATGCAACACCTTCACAGTGGGGGTATGTTGAGCCTCAAACCTGCACCTTCCTATACACCCTCTCAGCCTTCCTTTTCCACTTACTTCATCCACCAAGCTGTTAAAATCATTGCATTATAGTCTAAAAAGAGCTTTTTACATGGTTTTCTGACTATGCTTATGACTATTGTTTGGTTTAGATTTTTTTTTTCAGACAACTACGGAAACTTGTCAATTTCCGCAGCCAGCACAGGTTTCCGCAGCCAGCACAGGATTCCACAGCTATTTTGTTAAAAGATATGCTACAGGTGTCCAATGAAGAAATGAGCCACATGGGAAAGCTACAGGTGACGGGTACATGGAACGTGTCCCTTCAAATCAGCCAAATCATCCATAGAAGGTCACGGTCAACAAGGGTCAAAGGCAAAGCCAACCAAGGATTTTAGCGGTGGCACGTCTCTGTTTTGAGCACGTGAACATTTATGTGTCACAGTCCTCAGCCCAAGAAGACACCGACATACCTGGAGATCATCCCCGTAACCTGCTACCACTCCGAAGCTTTAATAGACATGATGACAGTTATGCTAGATCTCGGCTGAGGAGATCTACGCGTCCTTGGCAACACAGTGAATAGCATAGGATTCAGTTAGTTAGTTTTAGTACTTTTTCATTATAAATAACGCGTTGATGAACGCTGTGTAGAAGCTTTTGCGATCTAATTTTTGGAACTGTTTCTATTAGCACCCCACTATACTTTGTTTTATATATGTTGCTGCTACTTTAATACATGAGAAGACTACTTTGCTGAGCTTGTTATTGTGACTGTTCGTTGACTGGCTGAGGTGGCAGAGGGCCCCTGCGCACTAAAGCCCTGTATAGTTGTTTTCATTATGTTTTTGTCTTCATAATCATTAGCTTGTATATAACACAATGTTGAGATGTTTTTAAATTCACTATTGTTTACATGCTCACTTCCGTTTTTATAGTTGTCAGCTGATCAATGTTTTTCTGTAGGTTTTCTTAGGCAGCCCGTGCAAATTTTCATCTTTTTGATAACTATTGACATATGAGATCATCTTGTCCTTCCTGCTAACTTTCATTTTCTGAAGTTTAATTCCAGCAATGTTCTTTTTTTCAAGGTGTAATTTGCTTATTTATTTTTCAGTTACTTGGACATCATACTACTCATCAGTTTATGGTGTCTTTCTATAGTCAAGTGACTCTATTAGTAAGAAATCAGAATATTACTTATTGTAGTGTGATTTAGTTATCATATTGCTTAAACTCATTCATGATTGCTTCCCACAAGGTAGATTGAGCTGAAGGGTAAAGGATCAGAAGAGTTGAAGTAGTGTGATTAGTTTCCTTTTCTGCAATTTAATTTCCTGCCATCTAAGATATCATATTTCTTGACTTGTTCATGATTGCTTCCCACAAGGTAGATTGAGCTGAAGGGTAAAGGATCAGAAGAGTTGAAGTAGTGTGATTAGTTTCCTTTCTGCAATTTAATTTCTTGCCATCTAGATATCATATTGCTTGACTTGTTCATGATTGCTTCCCACAAGGTAGATTGAGCTGAAGGGTAAAGGATCTGAAGAGTTGAAGTAGTGTGAATTAGTTGCTTTGCTTTTAGTTTGAGTTGCTTTAAGTTCAGTTTTTACTTTCTTTTTCATTCAGCAGCAAGGATACTGGGCCATTGTCATTAGTTCACTGTTTAATACATTGATTTCCTCTTAAGAATTGATTTGATTACATTTGTTTTAAAGCTTTCTTTTTGAGCACTTTTAAGTTTTGGAAAATCACTGTAGAAATCACCATCACCATCCATACTTAACTTTCATTTTTGCCATCACACATTAGGGAAAGATAAATCCAAAAACAAACTAAAAAAATCAAAAATGACAAAAGACTAAGGAAATGGTTATCTAGTACATATAGTACACTTCACTTCGTCAGTTTACGAACCCCGGATTGACATTTTAAATAGAAATTTAGAACACACTAAATTGACCAAACAAGCTCTACAATTGGTTGCAGATGTAGAAAATAAAATAAAAACCGATGACCAAAGACGATATCCTCATACCTGGACTCAAGATGATCTTGTTGAACTACATCGACTCAACATAGATCTGACGCGAGGCGTCGATTTTTGGGTGCAAAGCACATTAGAGGGGTATATTATTGAGTTTGCTACAAAGGGTCATAAATCCTTCTCTAAGGCTGAGGTCATGTTTAAGTCGGGGTTGTGGGGAAGACTGCTGAAGGAAATCTCATTGTGGGTTATTGTTCTGATCATAGAAGTGAAATTGTTGGTGTTACAGAACCTATCCACTGAAGCTTAAAGCCCCGTAATGGGGGAAGGGCCTAAGGGGAGGGATGCTACCTCATTGGGAGTTATGAAAATATTGGAGAAATGGATGCAGATGACTTCCATAAAGCCAAAGATTTTAGGGCACAAATAATTGAAGAATGGAGGGAGAGAGCTCTACAGGAGATCTATAGATGGAAAAAAGAGCTACACCAAGCAGGAGAGGTGTTAAGCAGTTTAGAGGTAGGAGAAGGAGAAATAAGCCGACTAAAATTATGAAGTGAGGGGGATGATGCTAGAGTGAAACCTGGTCCAATAGGAGAGGCCAAGACTACCATAGTGACAGAGGGTCAGAGAAGTAGTAGAGACTCCACCGTGCCAGCGAAGATGGGAATGCTAGATGGAATGGGCTTCACAGATCGTGAGGAAGGCCTGGATGATGACATGTATTTCACCATGAGAGGAGTACTTTCTGAGAATGATGTGTCTCCTGTGAGTGGTGATTCGTTTCCCATTAGCTCAACTAGTACCTCTCCCAACCTTCCCATGGTACTTTATCACAACCCTGATCACTTTTTTTCTAAGTTAGTTAAAGTTATAAAGGTACACAGTGTACACACTACTTATAAGGCCAGTCCCTTTAGTGGTATAAATAATAGTCGTAGTTTGAGTCCTAAAGGATCGTCGTAACTGGGTTCCCATGGATTTATACTTATTCCACTAGTTGAACTATGTATGGCTGGTAATATGGCAAGATCCTTTATTAGATATCCTAAATTCTTTGGGAAGGGTAATAAGGATGTTGAACAACATTGGTACATGTGAAAGGAAATCTGGAGAGCCTGACAGGATCTAGACGCCGCAAAGCTTATTGAATTTCAGACCACTCTTTGAGATAGAGCCCTACGACAGTTCATCAAATGGTCTGCACTACTATAGAACTTGACGATAGATGAGGTCCAACAACAATTTGTCCAAGGGTTTAAACTTCCTCAGACTAACTAGCAAGGGTTATCAGAACAGTGGTAAATTAAGAAGAGGGAGTGTGAAATCGCCCGGGAGATGATGCATATATTTAAATATGCCATCGGCAAGCTAAGCTACCCTATTGGCCCCAATCATCAACATGATTGGTTTATCAAGGCGATATTTCCACTCATCCACACACCATTGAATCAACAAAATATTGACACTTTGCAAGACGCCCTAGAACAGGTGACCCAAATTGAGGCAATCGCAGGATGCCCACATGAACATCAAGGAGGAATGGTCTCCCATGATCCCACTCTCATAGGGCTGCAACATCAAATCGTTGATTTGACAAAGAAGCTAAGGGACATGCAGCTGGTGCAACTATCAAGACCAAACATATGGTGTACCAACTGCCATATCTAGGCACATCATGCCACAAAGTTCCCATGACTAAGAGACCTGAGCACTCCCTCCATACTAGCAGGACCCTCTACATCTTTATCCACTGCCAAAGTTGCAAAGGTTAGTACGTAAGGGTTATATGCAGGTTGCACATAGTTCCACATCTTTCCTAATTAATAGGGTGAATCCCCAACATAATATTGTGAAATCTGTAGTATCTATGGGCATCTCCCTCCCCTTTGTCCACTTTTACAAAAATACTCAAATATCCCAAACAATTCTTTCTATGAATTTTGTGGATATCCTACTCACCACAATGATCAATATAGGGAATTAGATGCCTTAGCTGACCAATTGGACCGTTCTTCTTACAGGATCAATGAAGCTGCTCAAGGGCGAGGAGGTGGAGGAACAAGGGGGGAAGAACAAGAGGCATAGGTTTGATCCATTTCTACAATTGTGACCAAGAGGGGAATGTCGCAAGAGATTGCCCACTATCAAGAAGACCCTGGTTGTCTTAGTGTAGGGTCAACACACATGCAATGAAAGAATGTCCATAGATGATTCTAGATGGGAAGAATGAAACCACCAAAGGGGAGCACATTTAATAAATGTTGAACCAAGGGTACCTGAGACAAATCCCCTCTCAAACATTAATATATTCGCCTCAAGAGGGAAGAAGATCAAAGTTGATTTTGGAGTCACTTGACTTCCAAGAATCATAAATCTGACCTTGCCAAAGCACTCATATAATTATGACTAGTAAAAGAAATAATACAAGTAAGTCGTAGAGAATTTTAACAAATTGACTCGAATCGGTGAGCCCCAAGGAAAACGACCAGGGTTTTCAAAATCTAGGAGCCCAAACTTATCACAACTCAATAACCGACCCATAACAGAATGGTTCAGGTTGTTTCTATAGATTGTGAGCAATGATCAAATGCTCAGATAGTTGCGGGAAAGTGTTAAAGTTATTGTCAAGGATGGGGCGACCGAGGAAGGATTCATTTCCACCAACTTACCCGAAATACACTCAAGGAGGGTGGGCAGGAACAAGTAGAGAAAGGTGAGGGAGATTTAGATTGATGCTTAGATTGCAAGTTTTCAGATCAAGGAGACAATGCTAGACCTGGGCTCAGATGTGAATATCATGTCGAGGAAAACCTAGGAAGCCTTGGGAAGGCCTAAGTTGGCATTCTATCCAATTCAGCTATGCATGGTGATTCAATATTTTATACTCCCGATTGGAAAGCTGGAAGACCTAGAAGTTTACATAACAGGGGTGAAAACTTATGCTAAATTTGAAGTAATAGATATTATGGGGGACGAAGACCCTTATCTAGGATTGCTTGGAATAGACAAGGCTTTTGAGAATTATGCAATAATTTATCTAAAGAAGGAGACAATATCCTTTGAATTGGAGCGAGTTAGAGTGATCCAACCCCTAGTCCCCTACCAAGGGCTAAGGTTCACTGAGCCAATAGATGATAGAGAAGAACCTGAGTTGTTGGATCAGTTATACCGGTTAACGATGGGAAGAAGAAGACTATATTAATCCAAAGACAGGAGGATCAATCAACTGGTGGAGTATTTAGAACTCGGAGGTCTGATTTGAGGCTGCCTGGGATGATTGGCAGCATGGTAGAAAGATCAACACTAGGCGTTGCACCTCGATCCATCGTATCAACTGGGTTGGTACTGAGGTACGAGAATTTCCTATTTTCAATGGCATGGGTTCTGATACTAATTTTCTTAACGAACTTGATGTAACCATATCTGATGTACACAAAGTTCCCTTATTGGACATCACCTTACAAGCAACACTAGAAAGGTGGTGGGGACCTCACCGCAACCATATCAGAGAATGGAAGGATATTAAGACAAGATTGAGGGCCAGATTCAGGTATTCAGAGGACTACCCACAAAATTATATTAAGTAACGGGGAAGATCTGATCCACGACAACACATACAATATTGTAAGGCCAGATGGATCAAAGAAGGACTTCCAGAGAAATTGTGGGTGCACAAGTTTGTACACACCCTAGGGACATTTCTAAAGGCATGGTACGTAAAGGAAGAGATAAGAAGACAAACCGGTGATTGGGGTTGTATGGAAGCTCAATTTATCATTGAATTTTCCTTCATAGATAGTGACGAGAGGATAACAACTGCTTTGTAAGCTGTCAAAAGGGTTTTTCTCATGAAAGAGTAGTTGAAAAGGGTTATATAGACCAGAACACCTTTGAGCATGTATAGAATCTAGATTCCATGAAGCCGTAGCTTGTGGAAATATAGACGTGAAGCTTGATGAAGATGATTTGGAGGAATTAAGACATTTGGAATTCAAGGAAACTGAAGGGGAACAAAGTGTTGAAGATGGTCCTATAACCGATGGTACACAACTACTACCTCTGAAGTTGCGGAAACACAACATTGGCACTGATGAGAAGTCGAAGTTAGCCTCGATTGGAGATTACTGGGATGAGTAGAGTACCAAGGAAATCTTTGATCTCCTAAGAGAATATAAAGACTTGTTCCCTTCATCCATTGTGAAGCTTAAAGGGATTAAGTGGGAGTTAGGAGAGATGAAGATTATGCTTAAAATTGATGCAAAGCCAATAAAACATCAACTGTATAGATTGAACTTGAGAGTTAAAGAGAAGGTGAAGAAGGAGATACAAAATGTTGGCATCAAGGCTTATCTTCCTAGTTGATGAGGCTAAGTGGATCAGTCCAATTGTTATACAGAAAAAAAAAAAAAAAATAAATTTAAAAAAAAAAAAAAAAAAAAAAAAAAAATTTCAGGTCTGTGTGGATTACCAGAGTTTGAGAAATTCCTATGTTCATGATCCCTTCCCCACCCATTTCAATGATGAAGTTCTAGACAATCTGGCAGGAAATAAATATTACTCCTTTACAGATGGATTCTCTAGATACCACCAAGTTCATATTGTTGAAGAGGATAAGACGAAAACCACATTCACCATTGAATAGGGATCCTATGCTTACGATGTCATGCCTTTTGGACTCAAGAATGCGCTGACAATATTCTCAAGGGTTGTAATTGCTTCCTTCAGGGATTATATTCACAGGTTTCTAAAGGTTTTCATAGATGATTGGACCGTCTACAGTTTACTTAAAAATCATTCCAGTTTTCTCTGAGTGATGTTTGACCATTGTATACAACTGCAGATCTCCCTAAACCTAAAAAAATGCATATTTTCTATCCCTTTTGGAACACTTTCGGGGCATATAGTTTTCAAAGAGGGAGTATGTGTTGATCCCTCTAAGGTCATAATGATCATGAATATGGCCCCACTAACAAGTATTAAACAACTGAGATCCACCCTTGGACACACAAGGTATTACAAGAGGTTCATATGCAACTATGCCTCAATCACTACACCACTAGAGAAGCTATTGAAGAAAGTTGAAAGGCTCACATGGTCGGATAAATGTGAAGTTGCTTTCAATGTGCTAAAATAAAAAATGGAAAGTGCACCAATCTTGGTTTTTACAGATTGGAATAAGAAATTTCACGTTCATATTGATGCATTGGGTATTGCCTTGGGGGCCATCCTAGCTCTAGGAATCTTGATCAACCAATCTACCTTGCTAGCATAAAATTGTCCACGACAGAAAGGAATTATACAATGACTGAATGTGATGCACTTGTGATGGTGTATTCACTACAAAATTTTCGACACTATCTTCTAGGGGGGTGATCAAATTATTCGATGATCATTCTGCCTTGAAGTACTTGGTGAAAATTCCGATACTTGAAGGAAGGATTTGTAGATGGATTCTTTTGTTCCAGGAGTTCACGTTCGAAGTAATTATTAAGCCAAGAATACTAAACTTGGGCCTTGATCATCTTTCTCGGTTAGAGTCAGGCGAATCTGGAGGGTCAATAGATGATCAATTTCTTGATGCTGACCTATTTTGAGTCTAAACCATACTAGAATAATTGGAGGAAATTTCATTATTTTTAGCCACAGGTAAATTCTCGGAGGAGTACACGAAAATACAGTGAAGGTATATGGTGGTTTGTGCTTCAAATTACCAGTCGATTGCAATACAACTATATAAGCTACTCCTTGATCAAATATTACGAAGGTGTGTTCTTGATCATGAGAGACATGATGCATTGTGGGAATGTCATTCGGGAGTTGTCGGTGGGCATATTGGTGGGAAGGCCACCGCGTGGAAAGTGTTCCAGGTAGGACTTTGGTGGCTCACACTTTTCCGAGACACAAAGGAGTATGCTAAGAGATGTAATATTTGCCAAATATTTGGAAAGCCATCACACCCGAATGAAATTCCTTTGTAGTCATTATGAGCATTCAAGGACTTTGAGAAAAGGGTAGTCGACTTTGTAGGACCTATTAAACCGAAAACATGTCACTCAGTCAACAAGAGCCATGTAACCTCAGTCAACTGCATCCAAATTGTCTGCAAATGTGGAACTTCGAATTTTCTCAATTTAATCAAGGCAAAATCAAATTGAGATTTTCTTGCTACATTTTTCAACACTCCCTCTCAGTAAGAAAGGGATTATCAACCATCCCTATCATGCACTTATGGAACTCGAGCTTCCCTATTGAAAAGGTCTTTATCAAAATATCAACAACTTGTTCCTCTGTTGGAATGTACTGAAGCAACATTATCCACCTCTGCACATAGTCCTGTAAATGGTGATACCAATTATCTATATGCTTGGATCGATTGTAAACAATAGGATTCTAAAAGAGCTTGATGCAACTTTGATTATCACCGTAGATCAAAATAGGATCCATCATTTGACCAAATAATCCAACAATTATCTTTCTATTCTAGATCACCTCACATGTTGCATGACTTGCAACCATGTATTCTTCTTCTGTCAAGATGAACGCCATAGATCTTTTCTTCCTCCTGTACCAGGAAACAACAGTGGAACCAACACTGAAAATTCCACCTGATGTAATTTTTTGGTCTAATGGACTCCCCACCCAATCTGCATCTGTGAAGCCACACAATTTCACTCCCTATGTCCATCTGTACCAGAGTCCAAACCGGGTAGTGCCTCTGAGGTACCGTAAAACATGATTAGCTACCTTCCAAAATAATTGGGTTGTCTTAACCATAACTTTGCTTAGCTGTTTGATTTCATAGAACCTATTTGGTCATGTGTTCAAAAGATACATGAGTGAACCCACTAGCTTCCGATAAATGGTAGCATCCACTTCCTCACCTAAAGTGGCATCCTCCTTCCTCTAGTTGGTTGTTAGAGGTGTCACCGTGGGTTTGCAACTCTCCGTGTGGAACCTTTGTAGTATCTCATTTGCATACTTTCCTTGAGAGACAATCAGTTCCCCATCGTCTTACCATACTTCAAACCCAAGGAGGTAGTGGATGACACCCATCTCCTTCATTTCAAATTCCCTTGCATGATCCTCCTTGCAAGATACGATCAGCTGCTCATCACTAGTTAAAATAAAATCATCAACATATAACACAATCGTAAGAAATTTACCTTCTACCAAGAAATAACAAAGGTTTACATCCGCTTCAGTTTTGGTGAATCCTAAACCGGTGAGATAGCTATTGATCTTGGTGTACCAAGCACTTGGTACTTGTTTGATACCATACGGTGCTCGCTTGAGTTTGCACACATGAGAATCCCGATAAAATGTATCAAAAACTTATGTTTGCTCGATGTACACCTCCTCCTCAATAAATCCATTGAGAAATGTTGTTTTTACATCCATTTGGTTGATCTTCCACCCCATCTGCGTAGCTAGAGCAAGAATATGTCTAATGGATTAGTACTTTGCTACAGGAGAAAAGATCTCCTCATAGTCAATTCCCTCAACTTGAGAGTACCCCTTGGCCATAAATCTAGACTTATACTTCTCTATGATTCAGTCTGTTTCCTTCTTGACCTTGAATATCCATCTCAAACCCACAACTTATTTATCTGTTGGCCTTGGGACCACTTCTGAAACACCGTTCTTTACAATGGATTAATATTCCTACACCATTGCTGTTATGAAACTATCTCACAAAAAGATAGAAAAGATAGATCAACACCTTAGAATTCAACCTCTTTGAGGGGGCAACCTCCTTTACATTACACAAATGAACAATTCTTGGATGATATAAATGACAAAACTTCCTTTCTATATATAGGAGTCTAAGGGGTCACAATATAATTAGAGCCGACAAAACAATAATAATATAAGGGCACAATAATAACGATAGTGGGCTTCTATGGGGCACAATAATAACAATATGGGGACTACATGGGCACAAAAATATAATAAGGGGGTTGTACTAATAACAATAAGGGGTTACACTAGTAGTATAGGGACCTAACATGCCCCTCTCCTTCAAAAAGTGTTGTCCTCAACACTTGAGTAGTTCTTGATGCTTCTGTATAAATTCTTGTCCTCCCATGTAGAATCTTCACCAGGTAAGTTCTTCCACTTGATGAGATGCTCTGAAATTGATCTATTTCATAGCTTTCGATTTCTCAGTTCTGTGACTGCTTTACGTTCCAATATGATTTTTCCTTCCTTGTCAAGTTCTCGCAATACTGTTTGAACTGGGATCTTCTGCAACTTTTGAATGAGTTCCCACTCCTTTGGGCATATGGATATATGTAAGGCCTGATGTTTGGAGGAACAATTCGTAAAATCAAATGAATAGCATGATCATGATCATGAATAGGTGGGAGGCCTTTGGGAGTCTCAAATACCTTGGAATGATTGTTCAAAACGTTTTGGAGATCTGGAGAGATACATGATTTTGATGTGGGATCCTCTAGTGAGAATAATTGTGCAATTACACCCCGTTGTTCTTTATTTAGAAGCTTTGTCATGCTGTTAGAGTTGATTATCTTTCCAGGTTTTCCTTCGATACCCCTAAATTCAACTTCTTTTCCTTCCCAAAAAAATTTCAAGAAACGTTCTTGAAAATTAAAAGCTATCGTACCCAAAGATTGTAGCCATTGGACTCCTAGTAAAACATCAGCACCACCCATTGGAACGGAAAACATTGGGCTATTCAATACATATTCTCCATGTATAGCTTGATATTATGGCACTTTCGAGAGAAATTTATGGTTCCTCCACTTGCAACCATCACTTGACACTCTGGTGTTGGATATAGGAAGCAATTCAATTCCTTGGCTATCTTACAATCAATAAAATTATGGGTACTGCCCAAATCAGTCAACTCTCTTACCTTTTTCTTCTTGATATGTCCTTCTATCTTGATAGTTTGAGGGGTGGTAATTTCTTCCAATGCATTACAAGATATGGTCGGATTGATTTCTTAAGACTCGATGTGATCTTTCAATTCTTGAACATTTTTCTTCTTGATATGTCCTTCTATATTGATAGTTTGAGGAGTGGTAATCCCATCCAATGAATTACAAGATATGGTCAGATTCATTTCTTCTTTCTTGATCTTTCACTTCTTGAACCTTTTTCTTCTTGATATGTCCTTCTATCTTGAGAGTTTTAGGAGTGGTAATTCTTTCCAATGCTTTACAAGATATGGACGGATTAATTTCTTCTTTCTCTTGGGTTGGTTCATGGTGTATATACTCTTCTTTTGATGTTTCTTGATCCTTTTCTTCCTCCTATCCACAATCAATTTAAAATAATTTCTTCTCAGCACACTTATGACCTTTAATGTTTTTTTTATCACAAATGTAACAAAGCCCTTTTTCTCTTTTTTCTTCCAATTGTTGTGGTGTAACCCTTGTAGGTTGTGGAAGGCTAGGAGAAACAACACTTCCATCTTTATAGTTGTGAGGGGTAGACTTCCTTGTTGCCATAATTTTTCTTTCCACTTTGTAATAAATCCCTTTTTCTCTTTTTTCTTCCAATTGTTGTGGTGTTGCTCTAAAGAAGGTGTTGCTCTTTGTATCCTCATAATGTGTTATCATTTCCTCCGTGAAAATTGACCAAGTAACAAGTTGTTTATGAGAACAAAGCCATTTATACCATAAAAATTGATCCGATTCTAAATATTAAGATACAATACATACCTTTTGTAACAGTGTTACACCATGTAGATCAAAATATTGCTCCATCTGTAGTATCCAATTTACTAGATCCTTTCCATCAAACTTCCTCATATCAACTTTTCTTGATTTCAGGAGCTCGATCTTGAAATGACTGTAACTCTGTACTTTCAGATCTCAAAGTTCTGAAATTGTCTCTTGTAGTAGCCCTCTGAGTCCTCTTTCTAACCCCACAAGTCTGATCAGAATTTGATTCTCCAAGAAATATTTATGCACAATCTCCGAAGATGACTTGATTATATACGTTTTCAGGAGAGCGAACTTGTATGAAGTTCCACGTGTCACTATTTTGACCTTAGGATCTAAAATATATAACAGAAAGCTACAGTCCGTCCTCTTTATGCAACTTCTGATGAAATTTCAATTTGATGCTCAGAGAGAAAGTTATGACGATTTACCCAAGGTCACCTGTTTAAAATGTAATTCGGGAGTCTGCAAAAACCCTAACTTTCTCAGATCATATATTCGAAAATATAGAGAGACAAGATCTGAAATTCGGACCCAAGGTTTAGACCACATTCTTCTAAAACGGGTTTTTCTTTTACGTTCTGAAACTTCGTAGTGAAAATGTTATAGCGAACATTCCACGATGACCTGTTTTAGATGAAATTCTGGAGCTTGAAAAAACCCTGACTTCTTCAGATCATATCTCCAAAAATATAGCGATACAAGATCTGAAATTTGGACTCGAGGTTCAGAGAGATTTCGTCTCAAATGGGTTTTTTTGTTTAGCTTCTGAAACATCACAGAAAAATAGTTATATTGAAAATTCCATGATGACTTGTTTGGAGCAGCGAAACCCTAGAATCCAAAGCTCTGATACCAAATGTTATGAAACCAACTCACAAAAGGATAGAAAAGATAGATCAACGCCTTATAATTCAGCCTCTTCGTGGGGCCAACCTCATTTACATTACACAAATGAACAATTCTTAGATTATACAAATGACAAAACCTCCTTTCTATATATAAGAGTCTAAGGGGTCACAATATAATCAGAGCCGACATAACAATAATAATGTAAGGGCACAATAATAACAATAGTGGGATTCTATGGGGCATAGTAATAACAATATGGGGACTACATGGGCACAACAATATAACAAGGGGGTTGTAATAATAACAATAAGGGGTTACACTAGTAGTATAGGGACCTAACAATTGCATCAACCCATATAGGTTGCTCAATATATTCCTTGAAAGAGGATGGCTTAGTCTCTAAAAACTCAGTCATTAGAACCATGCAGCGAGTGTACCGATTAGGTGACCTTCTTTGCCTATGCAGATTTAAAATAGCACCCACATTCTCCCTCACATCCTGCACAAGTATCTCAACTCCCCTGGTCCATTTTCGGCCTTCTCTGGATGGTTCTTCTTGAGTGGTTGTCTCCACTCTCTGCTCCTTAATTTGTGGCTGCTCCACAAATTCCCGATGTTCCTCCTTTGGAGTTAAAATCTCCTCTTCTCGTGGGCTATGAAGCTCCCTCTCAAGAGAGCACCACATCACTTTCTCCTCATTAAATTTTACATCCCTTCTCACAACTGTCATTCTGAGTGATGTCAAGTACACATGGTAGTTGTGGGGAGTTTCTGTGTAACCCACAAATACCCCCAATTTTGTTGTTGGCTCAAGCGTCTTCCTTGATTCTTTGGAGACATGGCAGTAAATAGAGGCTCCAAAAATCCTGAAGTGTGACACATCCGACTTTCTCCTTGAGAAAGCCTCCTCCAGTGTAATCATGCCCAGAATCCGATGAGGACTTTGGTTCTGCAAATAAACTGTTGTGTTGCATGCTTCAGCCCACAAATGCATAGGTAGACCTCGGTCATGCAACAACGCCCTCACTTCTCCCACAATACTAAGGTTCTTTCTCTCAGCCACCCCATTCTGCTATGGGTTATGGGGTGACGTGAACTCTCGTTGAATGCATGCCTTCTTTCACACATAAATTTTTGAATTCATTTGACACGTACTCACCTCCATTATTGCTCCTAAGAGCCTTCACCTTCTTGCTGAGTTCCTTCTCAACCAATGCGTTTAATTCTAAGAACTTGGAGAGTGTCATCTTTCTTCTACATGAAGAAGATCCAACACTTCCATGAGAAGTCACCAATTAAAATTACAAAATATTTGTGTCTAGAAGTGGAGGTTGTTGAGAAAGGTCCATAGATATCAGAATGGATCTTTTCTATGACATCACATGATTTGTTGTCCTGATCATGGAATGTGTATTTTGTGTACTTCCCTAAAGTACATCCTTTGCATACATCCTGCTGCTCAAGTGCTCCTTTGGGGAGGCCTATGGTAATCAAAATCAGAAGACACAAACTTACTCTACTACTCTGTGGACATTAATTCACAATTTAGAACAAAAATATGAGACATGCAATAAGAAATAGCACACATGCACATCGAATTTTTCCTGGGGAAAGCAATCTACTAAAAACCCCAATGCCTGCTTGCATTAATATGTTGAATATAGATGTATTACAATTTCTTTTCTCAACTGATCACAACCTACAAGTGCATAACCTGTCTCTTTTCTCACTGAGAAGCTCTGATCCAGACTCAATTTCCACCTCTGCTTAATCCCCTATTTCCTTCTGCAAATCATTGAGAAATTAGGCCCCTATTATTTAGGAATTTCTCAAAAATGGATTGCGCAATTCCCAAGGTTAATTATTGGACTACATGCAACACCTGTACACTCAAGGCTAGTCTACAACTGATGTTACACTGCCTTGAAATCTCCACCACAACTTGGGAACTCAAATTCTCTTCATGCACTAACTATTTTGGGCTGATTGATCAGTTGACTAGACGATTACTGAGTTTAACTAAATTCCCACTGAACAACTAACCTTCCACTAGTTCCTCCAACAATTGGAACTAGTTTAACTGAAAACAACTTGAAATTAATGACCTTCATTGCTACAAATTAGCAATCACATATGCTTAACTCCTCCAACTTGAATTTACTGAGCTAACTGAGTGACAAGAACCATGTCACCTCAATTAACTGCATCCAAATTGTCCGTTGATGTGGAAATTCTAATTTTCTCAATTTAATCAAGGCAAAATCAAATTGAGAATTTCTTGCTGCATTTTTTAATACCATCTTAGTGCTTGGTAGATCTGAAGTTAAGATGGAATTTTATGTATTTTGAACAAGTCAAAATGTTTATGAGACAATACATGACGTTAGATCTCTTTCATATTGGGCTTGAGAGCACCCCACAACAAATGAAATGTGAATTATATAAAATATTTAATTTTTTTTTTTTTTTAAAGATTATATAATGTAATTAATTGTAAGTGTAAGTAGATTCAAATTTATTTGCATATGTTTTTTAGGTGATGTAATTGATTTTGATATATAATATAATATGATTTCAATTGGATTGAAAATGAAATGAAAAAACAAAATATTATAAAGATATTATGAGATATATTATTAAAATAGAATATAATTTAATAAAAATAAAATTCTATTATTTTTTTATTAGAGGAATATGTAACTAGGATGGTCTCTTACTCTCGTGAGGTCGATTCCATATGCCTCTTGTGCATGCACAGGGATCTGAACCTCGAACCTCCTAGCACATAACACTTCATTTTCAAGGTCATAGTAAATTGATCTGCCTGGTGGGACTAAAAATTAAATTGTATTGTTAAATCAAACGATGAAAAACATTGCATTGTACATAAAAATACCAAGTGGCTAGAATGGTGGTATCCTTTCTCTAAGAAAAAATGTGATGGTTACACTCATTATTGAAAAGAAATTCCATAATGAGAAGTTGAAGCTATATTTTACCATAATGGCTAAAACTCCTAGAGGCAAAAAGCCTAACCCAAAGAGCTAATGTGGTAAAAGGAATGTAAACATGTTTATATATATTTTTTACCTCTTGTATTAATAACAAATTGATGATACACCCAATATTATTGAATACCTTAAGTGGTAGATGGTTTCATGGAAAATAACAATTCTTGGGAAAGTAAAGAAATCTAAGAGTCTCTTTTCATTTGAGAAGGCTTCGTGTTTATTCTTTGTGTACGCTTTAGTTTTCCTCTTATGTGGAATGCACTTCTCTATCCTCCTTTCGCACTTCACAATTTTGCGTCAAATGCATAACACATAGCACTAACATAGTATCTTTGCCTCCACATCACCACACATGCTTCCTCCATCATACCACACCCCATGCTACTCTTTCACCCCATAACCCATGATCACTCCACATGCTCTTCCTCTCCTCTTTCTAATAATACACTTCAAATCCCCATGTCATCACATCTCCCACTTCTCTACCGCCCTTGAATGTGGAGCATGAAGACTTGTCCTTTTTATCCATTTACTATATTTCTTCACAACGATATTTATGATAAAATTTTAAACTATTATTGTCTCATTGGATGGCACATACCCTTTATCTATTAACAATAGTAGTAAATGTTTTACTTAATTGCCACCACCTTTCTCCTTAACATTTCAAAGTTAGCAACACTATCATAGTATGTTTAGGAATTGGAAGACCCATCGGAGAAAAGTAGTACTTATTTTATAGATATCATAAAGGAGTTGTCTTTAGTGCGACTTTTTGGTAAGCAACCGACAGTCAGCTGACGTTACCTCATCTTTTCTTTTTTGCTACTAGACCACTCGAATTGAGTCATAACTACCAGTGCCATGGATAGATCCCTCATTACGACCTACACACCTAGATTATCGCATGAACCTCCTCATTACGACTTACACACCTAGATTATTGCATGAACCTATGTAAAGGTTGAACAGGATTTGAGTATTAGAGTAGTTGGCAGGCTTTAGAGAGTTGTCTTTAAACATAAGTTTTGTGGTGTTGGGTTCAACATTCAATTCCTCTTGGAATCTGAGCACATGAGTAGCAGTCCATTGGTGTCTAGAAATCCCATTGGCCAATTTGGTGGTTAGTTGAACCATACATTTGTAATGGTACTAGACATGATAGCCAAATACGCCAACAATGCACCAGGAATTTCACCGTGAGCTTCATTGTGCTAATAAAAAGAAAGACAAAGTTCTTTGGGAGGACAAAAGGCTAGAACTCAAAGTGGTTGATTCTTTGACTCATCTACTCTTCTATAATGGATATTATTATGTGGTGGCACAAACATTTTTACCTTATCTCTGGGCTTAGTGGAGATATAAATGTGCTTTTATATTTTTTTTTAAAGATAAAAGCTAGGAAAATATTGCTATTGTAATATTGTAATGATGATAAGGTGTAAGATATGTGATATAAATAAGAGAAACATTTTTTATTCATAAGTTATTGTTATTTACGGAGAAATATCACTACCCTTTTTTTTCCCTTGGAAAAAGTTGTAATTTTCATTAATGAGGAAAATTACATTTTGCAGATGCCAGAGGCATATACTGTACTGTGGGCTAGAAGCCTATCCTGTTGAGTATTCAAAGTAGAGAGAGGTGTACTCCACGCAGGGAGACACTGCTCTGAGCTATGATTTTCAAAATGCTTTATGTACTTACTCTATGCAAAGAGTATCAAAAAATAATTGTCATGTGTAGAAACTGCTTGATAAAAAACTTCATATAATATTTATATAAAGACAACAAAAAAATATATAGCAAAACTTTATGTCCAGCTCCCATTGAGCTTTACTAATATGATATTTCTCTAAAAGGTCTATGATAATATTGATGAAAGGTTCCATCACTTTGCTCCAGTATGCTCCAAGTTCCTATAGGCCTGTGCGTTGTTTCCTTGGATAGTAGATCGACAACTCTGTTCCACTCCCTGTATATATGTTGACAAGTAAATGTATCAAATATATTTATGAGATTGAAAATTTCTTCAATGATATGTCTTAGAGAAAAAGCATGACAAATTGTAACTTTGTTTATCCAATTGCATATAGTTTTTGAATCTCCAAATAGCTATAAGTTTCTGCATTGTTTTTCCAAAGCAAAGTGAATGGTGTATTTCGCTGCTGAGAGCTCAGCAAAATTGTTCGTCCCTCTGCCCAAACCCATTTGGATTTTGTAAATATGATTTTTTGTAATATGGAGGACAACTCCTCCCCCACATCCAATGTCTTGAGCTGAGCCATCAAAGTATGCCCAGGGGTGGGATTGGTTTATGCTCTTGGGGATGATATGCTTGGGATTGGGATTTGTTTCCTCCTCTGGAATCTGTTGGTAGTCTACTAGGATTTGTGTAGTGATGGCCAGCCAGTGGGGGGGAGAATTTTGAAAGATGATTCTGTTTCAGACAATCCAAATGGCCCAGCAAGTAAGTAAAGGGATGTTTTTTGTTCTTTCCGAGGATACAATGGACCACCATCCCTCCCAGGCTTCCTGAACAATTGTTCCCTGCCACCTAGGGAGCAAAGGTATATGAGAATGAATAGTATTCCAAAGCTCCTTTGTGCATGGGCAAGTAAGAAAGAGATGATTCCCAGTTTCATTGTCAGCTTTGCAAAGGCCACACCAAAAGGGTCCATGAAAATATCTCTTGATCAAATTTTCTCCTGTTGGGATTTTGTGACGCAGAATGGTCCACATGAGGAGCCTGGACCTGGGGGGTGCTTTAAGTTTCCATATACTTCTCCACCAAGGTTCACACTGCAGTGGTTTTAGAGAGTTCATAAGAGTTATGTATCCCTCCTTAGGTGAGTATTTTCCATGCTTTGCATGTGCCCAGATAAGCTCATCCTCCCCTTCCTGTATCCTGATATGGGATTCCTTGAGTGCCTCTGTGTATTCCTTCCAATGTTGTTGCCATTGTCGAGGGAGCTGTAATGCCCTCCCATATTTCCAAGCTTGTTGCAAAAATGTAGAGCGGCCATTGTCTGCTATTTGGTTAAGGTGTGAGATCCCTCTGGAAGTGAGGTATGTTTTGAGATCTTGTGGGAGTCTGTGAGCGTTCCCACATCCAATCCAAGGGTCCATCCCTATTTTAACAACTTCTCCTGACTTTATTTGCCATGTGAGTCCATCCCTGATAATGGGCATAGCTTGTAGGACTGCTTTCCATATGTTCGATTTTCCAGCTTGAGTCCACTGAGGTTGTCGAATCTAGTCCATAAGATTTAAAGGAGCTATGTATTTAGATGTAGCCACCTTAGACCACAGGCTGTACGATGTGACTAGCTGCCACCCTAGCTTGGCCTCCATGGCTGTGGAGAAAGAGTCTAGTCTTTTGACACCCCATCCTCTCCACTTCTTTGGGAGTGCCAAAGAGTCCCAATTTGACTAGGCAAAACTCCTTTTGGTCTGATTCCCTCTCCACAGGAATCTGCAACATATGTTTTTTATTTTGGACAATAGTCCTTTAGGAATCCATGCTAAAGACATCTAATAAACTGGAGTTGCTTATAGCACTAGAAATATCACTACGTGTTTGCTATTATCATCTTTTATCTAACCATGATTATGGATGGAGTGACTCTTTGAGGAAATTGTTTTGTGGATAACTTTATTTTTTATGGATGCTTATTATTAGGCTTTTTATGGATGGAATATTTCTTGAGTATGTGATCTCACTTTATCATATGATTTTGTTTATAAATAAATTTACATGTAATTATGTTTCTCTAATGGTAATTGTGCATTCTTTTGGTTTCTTCCTGAACAAATCCTTCTTTTCAAAACTTTTGGAAGGTTACCTGTGGAGTACCTTCCCTTGAACCATCTTGAAGTTGCTAGCAAGGTAATGGATATACTTTATAAGATTTGTAGTGAAAAACCGTATATACCACCCTAGATCTACTTACATATCTTTAAGGGATTTCTTAGTTGTCAAAACAAATATAGTAAGCACTAGTCTTCTCCCTAAAGTGAATTACATTTTTACAAAATAATTTATTTTATGTTTTAGGGTAAATATAGGGATTGGATTAGCTTACACTTAGTTTTTATCCATAAAAACCTTAGACATCTAGGGTTTTCATGCATATTTTTAGTTGAGGGTTTTTCTTTCATATTTTGGACCTAAAACAATATATTTTCTTGCATGTTTAATCTAAAATCATTTTATTGCAAAAATATGACTTGATTTTATTGTTGCACAAATAAGGCTAGACACTTTCTTTTAGTTGGTTGTTTATTGTCTTGTAATTTTCATATTTTAAAAGTTAAATCCTAGATTTATTAGTTATTTTAGCCCTATTTTATTTTTTTTTATTATTTTTTTTAACAATTTCCGCTCCTGATTCTATTCAAAAAAAGGAATGGATTCTAAGCTCCAGCATTACATGAGTTGGGCTCATAGGGTGAGCTTGCAACTGTATTACATTTAGGTGTTCAACTGAATTACATTCATTTTTGTTTTTGACTTGAGGAGCACTAACACAGGTATAAACTCGAACAAACCGAAACAACAGTAAACAGATTTTACATTTCATCTAATCCTTGCTTATGAGATTAATTTACCGAATCATGGAGTCTTCCCAGCGGCTGACAACTTCTACAATCTTAACGTTGAGGTTCTGGAGCTGGGGGCGCTGATCATTTTCATGAAGCAGGAAGAGTGCGAACTTTGGTAATGCAAAAGAGTAAGCTGTGTATGGGAGCGTAAGCCAACTGAGAGGACGAGCTAAGATGGAAAGAGGAGTTTGGAGATAAGGAAGACGCATATCTGGATATATAGCCGGCAAGTTGAGAGATTTGAAGATCTGGATCACATGAAAGAAGGTTGGGCAGTCTCGGATTTTACATGCGCTGCATGATTTCAAAGGTACAGTGGGTTCAGCCGGGAGATATAAGAGGATTTCCGGCGGCAAATGACAGAGAGCTTCGGTGTTATTGTAAGTTTGATCAAGACACGCCTTGTGGAGGGCACAGGTCCTTGGATAAGGGATAATTGAGCTAGTCATGATAATCAAGGAAGGAATTGATACGAATCCTCGGTATTGCAGAGAAGACTTCCTTTTGGTCGAGTGCAAGCTTGATTGGCACGTTTGTCAGCTTCCTGATTGATGGAACGGAGGATATGATAGAGTTGAAAGTCCTGCGCTTGATTGATCCAGACTTGACATCTGCTAATGGTTTGCTGCAAGAAGATATTGGAGGCTGCCCTTCTGCTAGTCATTAAATTTATAATGATGGCTGAATCGCCGAAGATCATGGCTTTCTGGATTCCCTGAGCCTGTAATTGCAGAATACCTTGGTAGAGAGCCAGAGCCTCAGCTCTGTTATTTGAAAGAATCCCTAGTCCCCATTCAAAGGAAACTAAGGGCTCACCATTGGGATTGAAGATGACGCCCCCTGCTCCCGCCGCTCCCGGGTTTGATTTGGAGGCACCGTCAAAGAACAAGGAGTGGGTGTTGCTTGAGCGGAGCCAGTTGCTGAAGTCATCATGTTTTAATCAAATTTTCCATCTGTGGCTGTGAGTACTGCCCGGGTTGCTGTAGGTTTTCATAGCTGGAGGGATGCTAGGCCTGTCTATCAAGCTCCCTATGAATTCTTTTTCCTCTGTCCAAATATTTGTTGTATCCATTTTTTTGTGATCTTGCATGCAATGGTTTCGATTTCCAGAATTTTGGCCTTGTTGCATAAATCCCTGAGAGATGTCTCTTTGTCTTTGAATATCTTATTGTTCCGTGCAAGCCAGATCATCAATAGAAGGGTCAGAGGGAGGGTATCCCATACATGCTTGGCAGGGTTATTTTTTGCTGAATTGCCAAGGGTAATTTTTTTCCAGTTGTTAATGACTTCTTCAATGGATAGCTGAGACTGCCAGAAGGAAGACACGGAAGGATCAATGCTGTTCCAATAGGAAAATGCAAAGGGGCAAGAGATAAAAAGATGTTGAATAGATTCCTCTGCTTCTTGGCAATTAGGGCATCTGGAGGGGCCAACAATGCCTCTTCTTTTAAGGTTCTCTGCAGTGAGAGTTTTCCCTTTTAACAGGGTCCACATGAAAAATTTCACCTTAGGAATTGCTTCTGCTTTCCACACAGTTTTTCTATGCAGCCATGCTGTTGCCGGATAGTCTTTGCTGCATAAGTAGTCATAACCTGCCTTTGTTGTATAGTTGGTGCCAGAGGGATCCCATCTGAAAGTGCCCTTGTTGTTTTTTAGAGTGGGTGCAATGCTGTGGAGGTGTTTGCAGAATTGGTCGAATTTCTCTTTGAGACTTTGAGGGATAGGAGGAAAAATCCATCGCTTCCAAGCATGGGATATTGTGTCCCATTGAGACAGTTGTTCTAGGTTGCAAATTCCTTTGCTTTGGAGAAAAAATATTATTGCAGCCATACCTGGGAGACTGTTGAGAGGCGGATTCCCCATAATTTTGTCAGCGCCGATGTTGATTTCCCTGCCTCCTTTAGGCACCTTGGAGACGTTTTGAGCCATAAAGGGGATGGCTTTTTTACACAGCTTCCAGATCTTTGTGCAACTTCTATTGGGTATTTCGACTGTGAGAAGTTGCTGCCGAGGTTGACTGATGTATTTTGCCTCTAAAACTTTTTTCCACCAGGTTGATTGTCCTTCAATTAGTCTCCAGACTAATTTTCCGCCAAAGGCAAGATTTGTGAGTGATGGAGATCGGATGCCAAGGCCTCCTTTCTCTTGGCTTTGAATGACATGTTTCCATCCTACCAAATTGAATTTTTTCCTCTCGTTTTTCCCCCCCTGCCAAAGGAAGAATCTGAGAACACTGTCCATTTTGCTGAGGAAAGAAGCTGGAGCTTGAGTAAGGGAAAATTGATAAAGGGGAAGAGAGGAAAGGCCCGATTTGAGGAGCACCAGTCTACCAGCTGGGTTGAGCCAAGAAGTTCCCCATTTTTGGACTTTCCTTTTCATTTTGTCTAGAATTGTTTCCCAAACATCAGCCCTTGTTTTCCCTATACTTACAGGCATTCCCAGGTAGCTGAAGTGACTCCAATTTAATTTGCAGGGGACACCAAAAATGTTGGCGATGCTTTGAAGCGTGTGAGCTGAGGCATTCCATCCATAAATACAGCTTTTGAGATTATTAATCTGTCCCCCTGAGTATCTCATGAATTTGTCTAATAAAGTTTTGAATCTTCGAGCTATGATTGTGGTTGCCCCTCCTAGCAGCAGGGTGTCATCGGCAAATTGGGAGTGATTTATATTTTTCACTCCATCTTCAAACTTAATACCAGTGATGAGGCCTGTCTGGCGCTTATGATCAAGAGCACAACTGAAGGATTCTGCCATTAAGAGAAAGAGATAGGGAGATAAAGGACAGCCTTGCCGTAGTCCTCTTGAGGAACGAAAGGGAGGTCCAGGTCTGCCATTGACGAGAGGTGCAATCCAAGGTCCAGAGATACAAGTTCTTATAATTTCAATAAAGGTAGAGGAGAAGCCCATTTTCTTAAGAACAACAAATAGAAAGGAGTGTCTTACCCTATCGAATGCATTTGCCAAGTCCAATTTCAGAATGAAGCCTTTTTCATTCCTCAAATGGCTTGAGTGAATGGCCTCCTGTACTAAGAGGATAGAGTCTGAGATTTGCCTGTTAGCCATAAAGCCTCCTTGGTTTTCAGATATTAACATTGGCAGGAGAGGTTTGAGACGAGAAGCAAGGATTTTTGTGAAGATTTTGTAGGAAGAATTACATAATGATATTGGTCTGAAGTGGGTAAAGTTGGAAGGGCAATTTTCCTTTGGGATGAGAGCCAGATGTGTTGAGTTTGTGTATCCTCCTATTTTGTTTTTCCTCTGTATCCATTTGAGATATTTAATGAGGTCCTTTTTTATCATTTCCCAATATTCTCTGTAAAAACAAATAGAGAAGCCATCCGGCCCTGGCGCCTTGTCTGGCTGGAGGCACCAAATTGCTTCCTTGATTTCTTCCTCGTTTATTTCTTCTGCCAACCTTTCATTTAATTCTGATGTAATCTTAGTTGGTAGATGTTGCAGGAAGTCACCATAGTTTCCTTCATCTTTGGTTTCAATTAAGAGATTTTTGTAATGGTCCGAGGCGGCACTTTTGATGGTTGTCTGTTCGTTGTGCTGAGTCCCTGAGCTATCTATGATGGCTGTTATATTATTTCTTATTTGCCGAGCAGTGGCCTGTTTATGGAAGAAGGTTGTATTCTTATCTCCGCTTTTCAGCCAAGTCTGCCTAGATTTCATACGCCATTTTTCTTCCTCTTCCCTTCTAATGCTGCTTAGCTGGTTGTAAAGGTTTTCTTCTTGAATCTTTTCAGCTTGTTGATACTCTTGCTTTTCTATTACATAATGAAGGTCTTCAATTTTGGCTTTCACCTCTCGTTGCTTTTCTTCTGGCTCTTTGTACTGCGTTTTAGCCCAATTCTTGAGCGCATTTTTCACATTTTTTAGTTTGCTTTCCCATATAAAGCATGGGGATCCTTCAACATGCTGACGCCATGTCTGCTGAACCAGTTCTTTGACACCTTGGTAGCCATTCCATATATGGTTGTATTTAAAGGGAAGAGGGCCCAAAGGTCTGTGAGATTCGAGAGCTAAAGTAATAGGGAAATGATCAGAGGTAGCAAATGGAAGAATGGTGGCGCTTACAACTGAAAAGGTGGAAAGAAGGGAAATATTTACCAGAAATCGATCAAGCCACTCCATAATATTACTGCTGCCCAATCTACGATTACTCCAGGTGTATTTACGATTTTTTGGGATGACATCGACAAGATCTCCTTGTTGCATTATATTTTCCAGCTGATTTCTGAAGGGGTCTGGTGTGAAGCTTCCTCCACGTTTTTCGTTGGCATGTAAAATTAGATTTAAGTCGCCCCCGACAATGATGTTGCTGCTGTCTTCTTCTGCAATGTTCTTGCTGAGGGAATCCCAGCAAACTTCTTTGTCCCTATAATGATTAGGGGCGTAGACATTGTATATTACAATCTGCTATCCATTCATATTGTTCTGTAACACTGTCTTAATCCAATGCTGATCTATTACTTCTGTTGCACTGTTCCACTCGTCCTGACACCAAAGTGTAGCGATTCCGCCTGAGGCCCCTCTGGATTCACTTATACTTCCTTTATAGTGCTTATGGTATTCGATGGTCTTGCTGATTTCAGACTGCCTCTGCTTTGTTTCTTGTAATAATACAATAGCTGGCTTCTCTTGGTTTATAAGATCCTTTAGGGCATTGGTTTTGGAGGGGTGCCCTAGTCCCCTGCTATTCCATGAGAGTATTTTAATCATTTCAACAGAGAGATTCGAGGAGTTGCTCTCCCTCCTTTATCTTTGCTTGCTGTGTCTTTATCTATTGTTCCTTGTATATATGATTCTATTGGATTCTGGAGTCCTAGTGCTATGTCCTTTTGCGCATTCTCATCCCTGTGCTGTTTGGAAGATTTTCTGCCAGGCTTCTTTTGACTGTCTACCGTGGATCCATGTTCCTTGGAGTTGCTTCGGGTTATTCTTAGAGGGGGAGGTTCAGAGGGAAGGGAGGAGGGAATGATCAGGGGAAGGGGAGAAGAGGGAGGATCAGGTTGAGATAAGGGGTCAGGGGATTCCTCAGGAAGGGAAATGGCATGGAAGGGATTGGAGGAGGGCGAGGAAAGAAAGGGTTCCAACTGTTGAACAGAGGACAGAGGCAGATGGGAGGAAGAGGGTAGAGGGAGTGAAGGCTGGGGAGATGAGGTTGGAGAGATGGGGGAGGGGTGGGAAGAGGGACCAGCATCCATGTGAGATTTATGACTAGGGGCTGATTTTTTCTTTTTGACGGGTTCCCATTGCTCTTCTTGCGGAGTATTATCAACATTAGAGTTCTTAGTGCAACGATTAGCAAAGTGTCCATATTCGTGACATACCTTGCACTTGAAGGGGATCTGTTCATAGTCGAGCTGCTGAATGTGCGTCCAGTCATCGACTTTGAGTTTAATAGCTTCTGGAAGGCCTCTACCCAAATCAACTTCGACGCAGATACGAGCACAAGCCTGCATGTTGTCTCTCAGCTCACTTCGGTCAATGTAATTCCCGACAACATTCCCAATAGCACGAACTGATTCGTCTCCCCAGCAATGCAAGGGGAGGTGAGGAAGGCGAACCCATACAGGAACCGCATTAGGGATATCAAGCTCCGGGTCGAAATCCGGAGTCCATTTGTTTAAGTACAGACCTCTGGAATCCATGAAGTAAGGACCATTGCGGAAGATTAAATCCTTGTCTTCCTTAGTCTCAAAATGAAAGGTGAAGTAGCCCTTTCCACAAAATCTGATAGAAATTTTCCCTTGGATTTTATCAGTCCAGTTCCTCTCCACCCACCTCTGAACGGTTTTTGGGGAGGGCCAGAGCCCTGTAAATTGTCCTATTAGTCCTTTTTCTGCCAATGCAAGAGCAGCCTTTCTGGGCAAGGAAGGAGGAAGAGAGACTTCCTGTAACCCTTCAGTTTTTTTCACAAATTTGGATACAGAAGGGCGAGCACGTTGAGCAGGTAAAGATTTAATCAAAGCTAAGAATGCTTGTTGGAGCGCAGCCTCCTCCGGAGGCGCTTCCGGAGGAGCCATCCGAGCGGCCGAGGAGGTATTAGGTTTCAATGGCGGCGGGAGAAGAGGAGTGCGTGCAGCAGCCCGCAGCTAGGTTTTCATCTATTTTAGCCCTATTTTTTACAAGTCTATTGAGGGCTAAATTGTAACTTGTTCACTGCTATCATTTCCTACCTTTTATGCATATTTTACAATGACCATTAGTAATTTTTTAGATCTGAGTAGTTTGGGGATTGTTTTGTATGAGATTGTTGCTTGGTACACCCTACCTTATTATTTTCTTAATTCACACATCTCTTTGGTCGAAAATTGGGTAGATACTTAGGAGCCCTTAGATTTGATTGTGTATTGCTTTAGGAATACTAAGCCCCAATAGAAAATCCTCCATTGCATTGGATTTTATTCTTCATTAAAAATAAGGTAAACTTGTTTTTAACGTGAGAGTGGTAATACTTAGGAATTCCACTAAGTCTAGACATCTTGTGAAAGAATTTCTCTAAGGTGTTCGATATTGCGATAACACCTCCCACTATTCAACATACTTAAGTTGAAATAGTGTTCTTTTAAGGTCTATTTTCTCTCATGGTTAAAATGAACCAACTCTTAAAACATAATTAGTTCTATCTAAACTAGAGTTGAACCTTGCTACCACTTGACTCACCAAAAGAGTTCTATAGTTCTCTAAAACGCAACATAACTAAATATACACTAGCACAATGCAACAAATATAGAAGTAGATTACTTTAAAATAGCATGCAAATTCTTCTTAACTAAATATGACAAAATTAATAGTGTAAATAATAGGAAATAGAATGAAAGATAGAATCTAAACTACTAAAGTAAATATGATAAAGTTGTAAATAATAGGTCATAGATGGAATCTAACTCTTTATGGAATGGTAAGTCAATGTGGAGGTAGTAGTCCCTTGGGCAACCAAGAAAGGCACAAAAATCAGAAACATCTAATTGATTGGGCAATAAAGAAAAAACACACTCCTTCCTTGGGAACATCTAAAACAAAAAAACAAGGAAACATCTAAAAGTAGTAACGAAGGAAACATCTCAATATTTTTGCTTTATATAATAATGTAGTTGATTTTTATGCAATATATTTTGTAATTAAATTAATAAAGAGAATGTTTACATTTCTTATAAAGTGCTTATCTCTCCCTCATGTGGAATTGTTTTCCATAACTTTGGGCAACCAGGAAAGGCACACCAATCAAAAACATCCAACTGACTAGGAAACCAAGAAAAAACACATTCCTTCCTTGGAAACATCTAAAACTAAAAAATAAGGAAACATCTAAAACTAGTAAAGAATGAAACATCTCAATTTATTTGCTTTATCTAATAACATAGTTGAATTTTATGTAATGTATTTTGTAATTAAATTAATAAGAAGATTTTTATCCTTGCTTATAAAATGCTCATATCTCCCCCATAATCAAATTCTTCTATTGTTTTCTAGAAATTCTATGTTATTTTTTTTTGAATCTACATTGTTATATATGCGATTTTCTAGACAATTTTCAAATCTACATGTATATCAATTGGTCATAATGAATAATTTATTTTAGGGATTCATGGTTAAAAATTCAATGACATTATCAGTGGGACCTCCTTGCTTCAAATCCCTAACACACATTTTAGCTTGGGGTCATTCATTTCAATCCCTTTGGTGGATGAAAATCATGCTACCCCATCAAGAACCCTTAATCAAGGACTCACTAGTCCATGATATAACCATGGATATTCAAGAGCTAATTATGATACAACAAAAGAGGCACCCTCCAAGGAAAATACAACTAGATACATGCTTTCAACTTCCCAAATTCTCAGGCCAAATGAATGGAGAGGCTATCAATGTACCCATAATTTTCAAATCAAACATGAGTTTGTGACTCTTATCCTTGACAATGGGAGTCAAAAGAACCTTGTGGAACTAGACCTGGCTCAACACCATAGCCTTCCCAACACTCCACACTCAAACCTATATAAGCTTGGTTGGGTCCAAAAGGAAGGACCTTATCTTACTGTCTCTCAATGATGTGTTATGACCTTTCCTATTGTCCATTTTCGAGATATTCTGGCATGTGATGTTTCTCCTCTCGATCATGTCGAAATTTACTAGGAATTCCATATCAACATTGCCAACACACAATTTATCATGCTAAATAATACCAATGCCACTTGCAGCACAAGGGTTGCACCTATGTGCTCACATCTTTGACTCTCAAATCAACCTAACCTTCTACATGTAAATCTCCCATTAAGAAATTCAATCTAAACCAATGTGTTTCTTTGTGTGTGGTTCTCCATGTCAAGATAAACAACCTCTTTAACCTGATACCTCATGCCATGGCTCCTATACTCTGAAAAATTTGTAGATGTCATAACCCAAGCCATAGAGTTTCCTCCATCATGTTATATTTAACAAAAAATCAATCTTATTCTAGGTACTTTATTACCTAATGGCCCATCCTATCGCCTTTCTCCTAAAGAGGTAGCTGCGATAGAATGCCAAATTAAACAACTATTGAAATCTGACCATATTCAACCTTCATTCTTGTCATGTGCATTTCCAACTTTCATTATTCCCATAAAGGGTACTTCTGAATGGCGCCTAGTGATAGACTACGAGACCATTAATAAAGACACCATTAAAAACCACTACCCCTACGCTAGATTGAGGATTTACTGGACCACTTATAAAGGGCTTATTTCTTCAAAAATATGGATTTGACTATAGGCTACCATCAAGTTCACATGCATGTAACCAACACATGGAAGACCACTTTCAAAACAAATTTTGGGCTAGTTGAATGGTTGGTCATGCCATTTGGGTTCACGAATGCGTTGACCACATTTATGAGATTCATTAAGGATGTTTTCAAGCCGCACTTGGGTAAGTTCGTGGTCATTTGCATTAATGATACTTTGGTATTTAGTAAATCTTTGGAAGACCATCTTCACCACGTCTGCGTTATACTTGAGTTACTACAAGCACATAAACTTAAGGTAAACGAGAAAATATCCTATTTTGGACAAATATTAGTTTAACATTTTGGAGTTATTATTGACACAACAGGGGTTCATCTAAATCCATCTCAGGCACATGATTTGGCACAATGGCCAGCAACTTCCAATGCACATAACCTTAAAAGTTTCATGAGATGTATTAATTTCTACATAAAATTTGTCTCTCATTTCTCTCGCCTTGTAAACCAATTTTCGAATCAAGAAAAGTTTCTTTAGGATGCTGAGTTTGAGCGATAGTTTTCTTAACTCAAGAATGCCCCATGCTCTACCCATGTTCTTCATTTTCCATTTATGAATCAACCATTTTAGATGGAAACTTATGCCTCTTGATTTTCCATTGGGGCTATTCTAAAATAGGGAGGCCACCCTATGGCACGCAATTCAAAAACACTTGTAGATGCTAAGTTTAAGTATGTAACGTATGACAATGAATTATATAGCTTAGTGCAAGCATTGAAGTAGTGGTGCCATTACATTCTTGGAAAAGAGGCCATCCTCCATACAAATCATCACCCACTAATCTTCATCAACTTGAAACACAATATTCAAGAGAAATACCATCTATAGTGGGTTGCTTACATTCAAAAATTACATCTTGTGATTAAATCTAAGAAGGGAACAACGAATAAAATGGATGATCTGTTAATATGACCACCTACTTAGGTCCTCCACATTTTAGAGGTGAGTTGTGCTACATATGATGCCTAGAAAGATATGCATACAATAAATTCAAATTTGGTGAGATATGGAAAGCTTTGCAACATCCTACAATCATAAACCAAATTGCCTTTATTGATTATAAAATTAATGATGTTTTGTTATATAAACTTAATTAACTACATGTGCCACAATATGATGATTGTCTCCTTCTCATTTGTGAAACATGCGTCTCTTCATGGAGTGGGAATTTTGGCACAACCAAGACCATTCTCAATCTCCAACACCACTTCTACTTGCATGCCTTAACCAAGCAAGTGGAAAAATTCATTCGAGCATGTTCTCTCTATTCACAAAGCAAGCCATCAAACCATAAGCATGGTTTGTATCAACCATTTCCAATATCCTTATGTCCTTGGGAATCCATTTCCATGGACTTTTTGAGTGATCTTCCCATCACTTTGTTGGGTACTTCATTTTGAGGGCTAAGTTTTGAAATGTTTTGATGTTGACCACATTTTTACTAAAGGTGACCATTGGGAAGTCATAGAGAAGACAAATGGAGAAGGAGAATGGACCCACCAATGACTATCAGTTACGGAGGATCAATTAGAGAAATCAGTGCTCACACAGTTGTAGCTAAGCAACAGAGGTAGGTAAAAAGAGAAAATGCAAAGCATCCAAGGGAGAAGCAACAATCCAAGAAAGTGAAGTGTTTAAGAGGGCATAAGGGAAAATCCAAGGGGGGAGGAAATAAGTGCATCGAAATGTTGTCGCAGAACCTATTAAGGCCACACTATTCTGTATTATCTTGCTCATGTATTATCCTGTAATACAAGTTTCTATTTTTTTGATGAGGCCTTCGAGATGGATGTATTGATGTAATAATGCTAAAACTAATGGAATAATAAGTTGTAGGGTTATATGAGATTATTCTTATGTGTCTTTATGTGCCCTTTTAAAATTTTGGTATGAATGAACATGCATAGTATGTCTTCCCTTTGAATTCTTGAGTTGTTATGATTGTACCTCTGATGTTACAGTTCCGGGTTTATTGAGTATTGATAACTTCCATGTGGTATCCCCTGATGCTTGGTTCCAATTCCATTAACCAAGTAAGGCCATGGCATGCCTTGGGTGAGACATATTATTCGTCTTGAATAGGGTGAAAATGTCGATGCTGCACTAGAATACGACAAAGATTTTGTTGGCCCCTGTGGCTAAACCCCAGGGTCTCAAACTGTTCATCATTTTTTTCCAACAAATGGTTTCGTTGCTGGGACTTGAAAATTTCCATAGGGTTCTGGAATATGGTGTCGAGAATATTTAAGAAGGATCTACAAGATTGGTGGCATGAACAATTAGAGAAGTTTTCTTCTCAGCAAGCTCAACTCCATCGTTGAAGTGCGAAGTAGCTAAAGAAAAAAATCCTATACGCAGAACCTATAAGTGATCAATACGAGATCTTTTGGTGTGCATTTCCATAGGAGCTCTACAATTGGTTGTAGAGATAGAAAATAAAAGAAAATACCGACGACCAAAGACGATATCCTCATACCTGGACTCAAGCAGATCTTGTTCAACTACATCGACTCAACACGGATCTGACGTGAGCCATTGAATTTTGGGTGCAGACCACATTAGAGGGGTATATTATTGAGTTTTCTGCGAAGGGTCATAGATCCTTCTCTAAGGCTGAGGTTGTGTTCAAGTCGGGGTTGTGGGGAAGACTGCTGAAGGAAATCTCGTTGTGGGTTACTGTTTTGATTGTAGAAGTGAAATTGTTGGTGTTATAGAACCTGTCCACTGAAGCTTAAAGCCCCGGTACTTAGGGAAGGGCCTAAGGGGAGGGATGCTACCTCATTGAAAGTTATGAAAATATTGGAGAAATGGATGCAGATGACTTCCAGAAAGACAAAGATTTGAAGGCACAAATAATTGAAGAATGAAGGGAGAGATCTTTATAGGAGATCTACAGATGGAAAAAGGAGCTACACCAAGCAGGAGAGGTGTTAAGCAGTCCAGAGGTAGGAGAAGGAGAAATAAGCTGACTAAAATTATGAAGTGAGGGGGATGATGCTAGAAGGAAACCTGGTCCAATAAGAGAGGCCAAGGCTGCCATACTGACAGAGGATCAGAGAAGAAATAGAGACTCCACCCTGCCAACGAAGATGGGAACACCAGATGGAATGGGCTTCACAGGTCTTGAGGAAGGCTTGGATGATGACATGCATTTCACCATGAGAAGAGTATTTTCTGAGAATGATGTGTCTCCTGCGAGTGATGATTCGTTTCCCATTAGCTCAACTAGTACCTCTCCCAACCTTCCCATGGTACTTTATCACAACCCTGATCAATTTTTTTCTAAGTTAGTTAAAGTTATAAAGGTACACAATGTACACACTACTTATAAGGCCGGTCCCTTTAGTGGTATAAATAATAGTCGCAGTTTGAGTCCTAAAGGATTATTGTAACTAGGTTCCCAAGGATTTATACTTATTCCTCCAGCTGAACTGTGTATGGATGGTAATATGGCGAGATCCTTTATTGGATATCCTAAATTCTCTAGGAAGGGTAATGAGGATGTTGAAAAACATTGGTACATGTGCAAGGCCATTCGGAGAGCCTTCCAGGATCCAGATGCCACAAAGCTTATTGAATTTCAGACCACTCTTCGAGATAGAGCCCTACGACAGTTCATCAAATGGTCTGCACTACTGTAGAACTTGACGATAGATGAGGTACTTGACGATAGATGAGGTCTAGCAGAAGTTTGTCCAAGGGTTTAAAATTCCTTAGACTAACCAATAAGGGTTATCAGAACAGTGGGAAATTAAGAAGAGGGAGTGTGAAATCGCCTGGGAGATGATGCACATATTTAAATATGCCATCGGCAAGCTAAGCTACCCTATTGGCCCCAATCATCAACATGATTGGTTTATTAAGGCGACATTTCCACTCATCCACACACCATTGAATCAGTAAAATATTGACACTTTGCAAGATGCCCTAGAACAGGTGACTCGAATTGAGGCAATTGCAGCATACTCACATGAACATCAAGGAGGAATCGTCTCTCATGATCCCACTCTCATAGGGCTACAACATCAAATCGCGGATCTAACAGAGAAGCTAAGGGACATGCAGCTGGTGCAAATGTCGTGACCGAACATATGGTGTACCAACTGCCATATCTAGGGGAATTATGCCACAAAATTTCCACAACTGAGAGACCTGAGCACTCCCTCCATACTAGCAGGACCCTCTACATCTTTACCCACTGCCAAAGTTGCATAGGTTGGTACACAAGGGTTATATGCAGGTTGCACATAGTTCCACGCCTTTCCCAATCAGTATGGTGAAGCCCCGACATAATATTGTGAAATTTGCAGTACCTATGGGCATCCCCCTCCCCTCTGTCCAATTTAAAAAAAATACTAAAGTGTCCCAAAAAATTATTTATATGAGTTTTGTAGATATCCTACTCACCACAATGATCAATGTATGGAATTAGATGCCTTAGATGACCAATTGGACCGTTCTGCTTACAGGATTAATGAAGCTCCTCAAGGGTGAGTAGGTGGAGGAACAAGGGGGAAGAACAAGAGGTAGAGGTTTGATCCATTGCTACAATTGTGATCAAGAGGGGCATGTCACAAGAGATTTCCCACTATCAAGAAGACCCTTGTGCTCTCAGTGTAGGGTCAACACACATGCAACGAAAGACTATCCATAGCTGATTCTAGATGGGAAGAATGAAACCACCAAAGGGGAGCACATTTAATCAATGTTGAACCAAGGGTACCTGAGACATATCCCCTCTCAAACATTAATATATTCGCCTCAGGAGGGAAGAAGACCAAAGTTGACTTTGGAGTCGCTTAACTTCCAAGAATCATAAATCAGACCTTGCCAAAGCACTCATACGATTATGACTAGTAAAATCAATACTACAAGTAAGTCGTAGAGAATTTTAACAAATTGACTCTAAGCGGTGAGCCCCAAGGAGAACGACCAGGGTTTTCAAAATCTAGGAGCCCAAACTTATCACAACTCAATAACTGACTCATAACAGAATGGTTGAGGTTGTTTCTATAGATTGTGGGCAATGATCAGATGCTTGGATAGTTGCGGGAAAGTGTTAAAGTTGTTGTCAAGGATGGGGCGACCAAGGAAGGATTCATTTCCATCAACTTATCTAAAATACACTCCAGGAGGGTGGGAAGGAACAAGTAGAGAAAGGGGAGGGAGTTTCGGATTGATGCTTAGATTGCGAGTTTCCAGATCAAGGAGACAATGCTAGACCTAGGCTTAGATGTGAATATCATGTCGAGGAAACTTGGGAAGCCTTGGGAAGGCCCAAGTTGGCATTCTCTCTAATTCAGTTATTCATGGTGAATCAATATTTTATGCTCCCGATTGGAAAGTTAGAATACTAGAAGTTGACATAATAGGGGTGACAACTTATGCTGAATTTTAGGTAATAGATATTATGGGGGACGCAAACCCCTATCTAGCATTGCTTGGAATAAAAATGGATTTTGAGAATTATGCAATAATTGATCTAAAGAAGGAGATGATATCCTTTGAAGTGGAGCGAGTTAGAGTGATCCAGCCCCTAGTCGCCTACCAAGGGCTAAGGTTCACTGAGCCAGTAGACGACAAAGAAGAACCTGAGTTCTTGGATCAGTTATATAGATTAACGACGAGAAGAAGAGAAGACTATATTAATCCAAAGACAATAGGATCAATCAACTGGTGGAGTATTCAGAGCTCGAAGGTGTGATCTGAGGCTGCTTGGGATGATTGGCAACATGGTAGACATGAGATCAACACTAGGCGTTGCACCTCGATCCATCGTATCAATTGGGTTGGTACCGAGGTACGACAATTTCCTATTTTCAATGGCATGGTTTCTGTTACTAATTTTATTAACGAACTTGATGCAACCATATCTGAAGTACACAAAGTTCCCTTAGTGGACATCGCCTTACAAGTGACACTAGAAAGGTGGTGGGGATCTCATTGCAACCATATCGGAGAATGGAAGGAGATTAAGACAACATTGAGGGCCAGATTCAAGTATTCAGAGGGCTACCCACAAAATTTTATTAAGTAATGGAGAAGATCTGATCCCTGACAACACATACAATATTGTAAGGCCAGATGGATCACAAAAGGACTTCCAGAGAAATTGTGGGTGTACAAGTTTGTACACAGCTTAGGGACACTTCTAAAGGCATGGTACGTAAAGGAAGAGATAAGAAGACAAACCAGTGATTGGGGCAGTATGGCAGCTCAATTTATCATAGAATTTTCCTTCATAGATAGTGACGAGAGGATACCAAATAATTTATAAGCCGTCAAAAGGGTTTTTCTCATGAAAGATCAGTTGAAAAAGGGATATATAGACCAGAACACCTTTGAGCATGTATAGAATCCAGATTCCATGAAGCCGTAGCTTGTGGAAAGATAGACATGAAGACTGATGAAGATGATTTGAAGGAATTAAGACATCTGGAATTTAAGGAAACTGAAGAAGTGTTGAGTCAAAGTTATCCTCGATTGGAGATTACTGGGATGAGAAGAGTATCAAGTAAATCTTCGATCTCATAAGAGAATATAAAGAATTGTTCCCTTCATCCATTGTGAAGCTTAAAGGCATTAAGTGGGAGTTAGGGGAGATGAAGGTTATGCTTAAAATTGATGCAAAGCCAATGAAACATCAACTATATAGATTGAACCTGAGAGTTAAAGAGAAGGTGAAGAAGGAGATAGAAAAATGTTGGCATCAAGGCTTATCTTCCTAGTTGACAAGGCTGAGTGGGTTAGTCCAATTGTTATACAAAAAAAGAAGAAAAAAAAAACCTGAATAATTTCAGGTCTGTGTGGATTACCAAAGTTTGAGAAATTCCTATGTTCATGATCCCTTCCCCACCCCTTTCAGTGATGAAGTTCTAGACAATGTGGCAAGAAATAAATATTACTCCTTTACAGATGGATTCTCTAGATACCACCAAGTTCATATTGCGGAAGAGGATAAGAAGAAAACCACATTCACCACTGAATTGGGATCCTATGCTTACCATGCCATGCCTTTTGGACTCAAGAATGTGCTGACAATATTCTCAAGGATTGTAATCGCTTCCTTCAGGGATTATATTCATAGGTTTCTAAAGGTTTACATGGATGATTGGACCGTCTACAGTTTACTAAAAAATCATTCCAGTTTTCTCTGAGTGATGTTTGACCATTGTATACAACTGCAGATCTCCCTAAACCTAAAAAAATGCATATTTGCTATCCCTTTCAGAACACTTTCGGGGCATATAGTTTGAAAAGAGGGAGTATTTGTTGATCCCTCTAAGGTCATAATGATCCTGAATATGGCCCCCCCAACAAGTATTAAACAACTGAGATCCACCCTTGGACACACAAGGTATTACAAGAGGTTCACATGAAACTATGCCTCGATCACTACACCACTAGAGAAGCTATTGAAGAAAGCTGAAAGGTTCGCATGGTCGGATAAATGTGAAGCTGCTTTCAATGTGCTAAAATAAAAAATGGAAAGTGCACCAATATTGGTTTATCCAAATTGGAATAAGCAATTTCACGTTCATATTGACGCATCGGGCATTGCCTTTGGGGCCATCTTGGCTCTGGGAATCTTGATCAACCAATCTACTTTTCTAGCATAAAATTGTGCACGATAGAAAGGAATTATACCACGACTGAATGTGATGCACTTGTGATGGTGTATTCGCTACAAAATTTTCAACACTATCTTCTAGGAGGACGCTCAAACTATTTGCTAATCATTCTGCCCTGAAGTACTTGGTGAAAAATCCGATACTTGAAGGAAGGATTTGTAGATGGATTCTTTTGTTCCAGGAGTTCACATTCGAAGTAATCGTCAAGCCAAGAATACTGAACGTGGGTCAATAGATGATCAGTTTCTCGATGCTGACCTATTTCGAGTCTAAACCATACTAGAATACTTGGAGAAAATTTCATTATTTTTAGCCACAGGTAAATTATCGGAGGAGTACATGAAAAACAATGAAGGTACATGGTGGTTTGTGCTGCAAATTACCAATTCATTGCACTACAACTTTATAAGCTACGTCTTGATCAAATATTATGAAGGTGTGTTCTTGATCATGAAAGACATGATGCATTGTGGGAATGTCATTCGGGAGTTGTCGGTGGGCATATTGGTGGTAAGGCCACCACGTGGAAAGTGTTCCAGGTAGGACTTTGGTGGCTCACACTTTTCCGAGATGCAAAGGAGTATGCTAAGAGATGTGACATTTTCCAAAGGGTTGGAAAGCCATTGCACTGAGACGAAATTCCTTTGTAGTCGGTATAAACACTCAATGACTTTGAGAAATGGGCAGTCGACTCTGTGGGACCTATTAAACTGAAAACACATCACTCAGTTGACAAGAGCTATATAACCTCAGTCAATTGCATCCAAATTGTTTGCTAATGTGGAAATTCGAATTTTCTCAATTTAATCAAGGAAAAATAAAATTGAGAATTTCTTGTTGCATTTTTAAACACTCCATCTCAGTAAGAAAGGGATTATCAAGCATCCCTATCCTGCACTTGTGGAACTAGAGCTTCCCTATTGAAAAGGCCTTTCTCAAAATGTCAACATCTTGTTCCTTTGTCAGAATGTACTAAAGCAACATTATCCACCTCTACACATAGTCCTGTAAATGGTGATACCAAGTATCTATATGCTTGGATCGATTGTGAACAATAGGATTCTCAAAGAGCTTGATGTAACTCTGATTATCACCATAGATCAAAATAGGATCCATCATCTGACCAAATAATCGAACAAGTATCTTTCTATTCCAAATCACCTCACATGTTGCATGACTTGCAACCATGTATTCTGCTTCTGCCAAGATGATCGCCATAGATATTTGCTTCCTACTGTACCTGGAAACAACAATGGACCCAACACTGAAAATTCCACCTGATTTAATCTTTCGGTCCGATGGACTCCCTGCCCAATCTGCATCTGTGAAGCCACACAAGTTCACTCCCTATGTCCATCTGTACTAGAGTCAAAATTGCGTAGCGCCTCTGAGGTACCATAAATCATGCTTAGCTACCTTCCAAAATATTTGGGTTGTCCTAACCATAACTTGGCTTAGCTGGTTGACTTAATAAAACCTATTTGGTTGTGTGATCACAAGATACATGAGTGAACCCACTAGCTTTTGATAAATGGTAGCATCCACTTCCTCACCTGAAGTGGCATCCTCCTTCCTCCAGTTGGTTGCTAGAGGTGTCTCCATGGGTTTGCAACTCTCCGTGTGGAACCATTGTAGTATCTCATTTGCATACTTTCCTTGAGAGACAATCAGTTCCCTATCGTCTTATCATACTTCAAACCCAAGGAAGTAGTGGATGAAACCCATGTCCTTCATTTCAAATTCCCTTCCATGGTTCTCCTTGTAAGATCTTATCAGCTGCTCATCACTAGTTAAAATAAAATCATCAACATATAACACAATCATAAGAAATTTACCTTCTACCAAGAAATGATAGAGGTTTACATCCACTTTAGTTTTGATGAATCCTAAACCAGTGAGATAACTATTAATCCTAGTGTACCAAGCGCGTGGTACTTGTTTGATACCATACAATGCTCGCTTGAGTTTGCACACAAGAGACTCCCGATAAAGTGTCTCAAAACCTTATGGTTGCATGATGTACACCTCCTCCTCAATAACTCTATCGAGAAATGTTGTTTTTACATCCATCTAGTGGATCTTCCACCCAATCTGCATAGCTAGAGCAAGAATATTTCTAATGGATCAATACCTTACTATAGGGGAAAAGGTCTCCTCATAGTCAATTCCCTCTACTTGAGAGTACCCCTTGGCCACAAATATAGACTTGTACTTCTCTATGCTTCAGTCTGTTGCCTGCTTAACCTTGAGGATCCATCTCGAACCCACAACTGATTTATTTGTTGGCCTTTGGACCACTTCCCAAACACTGTTCTTTACAACGGATTCATATTCCTACACCATTGCATCAACCCATACAGGTTGCTCAATTTCTTCCTTGAAAGAGGATGGCTCAGTCTCTACAAACTTAGTCATTAGAACCATTTGGCGAGTGTACCGATCAGGTGATCTTCTCTGCCTATGCAGATTTGAAGGAGCACCCACATTCTCCCTCAAATCCTGCACAAGTATCTCAACTTCCCTAGTTTGTTTTTTGCCTTCTCTGGATGGTTCTTCTTGAGTGGTTGTCTACACTCTCTGCTCCTTAATTTGTGGCTGCTCCATAACTTCCTGATGTTCCTCCTTTGGAGTTAAAATCTCCTCTTCTCGTGGGTTATGAAGCTCCCTCTCAAGAGAGCACCACATCACTTTCTCCTCATTAAATTTTACATCCCTTCTCACAACTGTCATTCTGAGGGATGTCAAGTACACATGGTAGTTGTGGGGAGTTCCTGTGTAACCCACAAATACCCCCAATTTTGTTGTTGGCTCAAGTGTCTTCCTTGATTCTTTGGAGACATGGAAGTAAATAAAGGCTCCAAAAATCCTAAAGAGAGACACATCTGACTTTCTCCTCGAGAAAGCCTCCTCCAGTGTAATCATGCCCAAAATCTGATGAGGACTTTGGTTCTGCAAATAAATTGTTGTGTTGTATGCTTTAGCCCAAAAATTCATAGGTATTCCTCTGTCATGCAACAACTCCCTCACAACTCCCACAATACTAAGGTTCTTTCTCTCCTCCACCCCATTCTGCTATGGGTTGTGGGGTGATGTCAACTCTCGTCGAATGCATGCCTTCTTTCACACATAAATTTTTGAATTCATTTGGCTCGGACTCACCTCCATTATTACTCCTCAGAGCCTTCACCTTCTTGCCAATTTCTTTCTCAACCAATGCATTTAATTCTAAGAACTTGGAGAGTGTCATCTTTCTTCTGCATGAAGAAGATCCAACACTTCCATGAGAAGTCACCAATCAAAATGACAAAATATTTGTGTCTGGAAGTGGAGGTTGTTGAGAAAGATCCATAGACATCAGAGTGGATACTTTCTATGACATCACGTGCATTGTTGTCCTGATCATGGAATGTGTATTTTGCATACTTCCCCAAAGTACATCCTTTGCGTACATCTTGCTGCTCAAGTGCTCCTTTGCAGAGGCCTATGGTTTTAATCAAAATCACAAGACACAAACTTACTCTACTACTTTGTGGACATTAATTCACAATTTAGACCAAGAATATCAGACATGCAATAAGAAATAACACACATGCACATAGTATTTTTCCTAGGGAAAGAAATCTGCTAAAAACCCCAATGGCTGCTTGCATTAATATGATGAATATAGATGTATTACAATTTCTTTTCTCAACTAATCACAACCTACAAGTGCATAACCTATCTATTTTCTCATTGAGAAGCTCTGATCTAGACTTAGTCAATTTCTGCCTCTTCTTAATCCCCTATTTCCTTCCCTAATTTCTTGAGAAATTATGCCCCTATTATTTAGGAATTTCTCAAAAATGGATTGCGCAATTCCCAATGTTGATCATTGGACTACATGCAACACATGTACACTCAAGGCTAGTCTACAACTGATGTTACACTACCTTTGAATCTCCACCATAGCTCGGGAACTCAAATTCTCTTCATGCACTAACTATTTTGGACTGATTGATCAATTAACTAGACGATCATTGAGTTTGATTAAAGTCCCACTAAACAACTAACCTTCCACTAGTTCCTCCAACAATTGGAACTAGTTTAACTGAAACCAAATCGAAATTAATAACCTTGATTGCTACAAATTAGAAATCACATATGCTTAACTCCTCCAACTTGAGTTTACTGAGCTAACTGAGTGACAAGAACCATGTCGCCTCAATTAACTGCATCCAAATTGTCTGCTGATGTGGAAATTCTAATTTTCTCAATTTAGTCAAGGCAAAATCAAATTGAGAATTTCTTGTTGTATTTTTTAATACCTTCTTAGTGCTTGGTAGATCTAGAGTTAAGATGGAATTTATGTATTTTGAACAAGTCAAAATGTTTACAGGACAATACATGACATTACATCTCTTTCATATTGGGCTTGAGAGCACCCCACAATAAGTGAAATGTGAATTATATAATTTTTTTTTTTAAGATTATATAATGTAATTAATTGTAAGTGTAAGTAGATTCAAATTTATTTGGAGATGTTTTTTTAGGTGATGTAATTGATTTTGATATATAATATAATATGATTTCAATTGGATTGAAAATGAAATGAAAAAACATAATATTATAAAGATATTATGAGATATATTATTAAAATAGAGTATAATTTAATAAAAATAAAATTCTTTTATTTTTTGATTAGAGGAATATGTAACTAGGATGGTCTCTTACTGTCATGAGGTCGATTCTATATGCCTCTTGTGCATGCACAAGGATCTGAACCTCGAATCTCCTAGCACCTAACACTTCATTTTCATGGTCATAGTAAATTGATTTGCCCAGTGGGACTAAAAATTAAATTCTATTGTTAAATCAAATGATGAAAAACATTGCATTGTACATAAAAATACCAAATGGCTAGAATGGTGGTACCCTTTCTCTAAGAAAAAATGTGATGGTTACACTCATTATTGAAAAAACATTCCATAATGAGAATTTGAAACTATATTTTACCATAATGGCTAAAACTCCTAGAAGCAAAAATCCTAACCCAAAGAGCTAATGTGGTAAAAGGAATGTAAACATGTTGATATATATTTTTTTACCTCTTGTATTAATAACAAATTGATGATACACCCAATATTATTGAATACCTTAAGTAGTAGATGGTTTCATGGAAAATAAAAATTCTTGGGAAAGTAAAGAAATCTAAGAGTCTCTTTTCATTTGAGAAGGCTTCATGTTTATTCTTTGTGTACACTTTAGTTTTCCTCTTATGTGGAATGCACTTCTCTATCCTCTTTTCGCACTTCATAATTTTGTGTCAAATGCATAACACATAGCAGTAACATAGTATCTTTACCTCCACATCAGCACACATGCTCCCTCCATCATACCACACCCCATGCTACTCTTTCAGCCCCATAACCTATGATCACTCCACATGCTCTTCCTCTCCTTCACATTTCAAGGTTAGCACCACTATCCTAGTATCTTTACCACTATCCTAGTATGTTTAGGAATTGGAAGACCCATTGGAGAAAAGTAGTACCTATTTTATAGATATCATAAATATTGGAACACGTTCCCAAAGTGGTACGCTGGATCTTGTTACGACTAGATGTCAATAACACGTTCATAAGACTTTGAGCTGTGAATGCTATTCGTGAATTTCCAAAAGGCTGTTGTACAATCATTCATTATTCAATTCAACAATTTGCATCACGGTAATGTGATATCACGCGTCGTGCAGCAAGTCACAAATATCAGTTCTCTTCTGACTTGGGCGTTGGGCGTTGAGCTATGTAGTCACTTTGTTGTTCAATTTAATAGTACGCCCGTGTATATATATATATATATAAAAGGCTAGTGTTCATTTCATTAATCTTTGGTTACATTAGAAAGCGCATCTGGGACTGGTTCGTTTTTGACGGTTGAATTGTTAGTTGTTGTAGCCTCGGATCTTGACATATGATTTAATAGCAAACCACAACTTAGGTCCAAATCCAATGTAGCATTGTATTCATATTGAAATTATAATCACCGACACCAAATCTTGAAAAATCATTAGATGTTCAGTTGCATCTATTGATAACAAAAAATTTCATTATGAATTTGGTAAGCAACTGGTAGTCAGCTGACGTTAACTTCCAAAGTTGTTACCACTCGAATTGAGTCATAACTAGGTGTGCCATGGATAGATCCCTCATTACGACTTACACGCCTAGATTATCGCATGAATCTATGTAAAGGTTGAACAGGACTGAGTATTAGAGTAGTTGGCAGGCTTCAGACAGTTGTCTTTAAACATAAGTTTTGTGGTGTTGGGTTCAGCATTCAGTTCCTCTTGGAATCCAAGCACATGAGTAGCACTCCATTGGTGTCTAGAAATGCCACTGGCCGATTTGCCGGCTCGTTGAACCCTGCGTTACATTGTAACGGTACTAGGCTTGATAACCAACAATACATCAACAATGCACCAGGAATTTCACCGTTAGCTTCATTGTGCTAATAAAAAGAAAGACAAAGTCCTTTCCGAGGACAAAAGGCTAGAACTCAAAGTGGTTGATTCTTTGACTCATGCACTCATACGTCGTGGATATTATTATGTAGTGGCATAAATACCTCATAGTTTATGTATATTTACCTTATCTCTAGGCTTAGTGGAGATATAAATGTGTTTTTATAATTCTTTAAGGATAAAAACTAGGAAAATATTGCTATTGTAATGATAAGTGAAAGATATGCCATATAAGTAAGAGAAGCACTTCTTATCTATAAGTTATTGCTATTTGAGGAGAAACATCACTACTCGTCTACTATTATTATCTTTCATCTAACAATGGTTATGGATGGTCAGTCAGAGTCATCTAACAATGGTTATGGATGGTCACTCAGAGTGATTTCTTGAGGGCATTGTTTTGTGGATAACTTTATTTTTTATGGATGCTTATTGCTAGGGTTTTTATGGATGGAATATTTCTTGAGTATGTGATCTCACTTTATTATATGGTTTTGTTTATAAATGAATGTACATGTAATTATGTTTCTATAATGGTAATTGTGCATTCTTTTGGTTTCTTCTTGAACAAACCTTTCTTTTCAAAACTTTTGGAAGCTTACTTGTGGAGTACCTTCCCTTGAACCATCTTGAAGTTGCTAGCAAGGTAATGGATATACTTTATAAGATTTGTAGTGAATAACCCTATATAGCACCCTAGATCTACTTACATCTCTTTAAGGGATTTCTTAGTTGTCAAAACAAATATAGTAAGCACTAGTCTTCTCCCTCTAGTGAATTACACTTTTATAAAATAATTTATTTTATGTTTTAGGGTAAATATAGGGATTGGATTAGTTTACATTTAGTTTTTATCCATAAAAACCTTAGACATCTAGGGTTTTCATCCATATTTTTAGTTTGAGAGTTTTTCTTTCATATTTTGGACCTAAAACAATATATTTTCTTGCATGTTTAATCTAAAATCATTTTATTGCATAAAATATGACTTGATTTTATTGTTGTGTTGTGGCCATAACTACCACCCTATTAAAACATGCTCTGATGGCAATTTTTGAATGGGTCCCCTATAAGTCTAATCTATCATCTCTCTGAATGATCCTTTCATCCTAGTGATTTTAACTCTATGAAGAGCCAAATCTTCCATTCACAAATGGGTAAAACCCTTTAACAAATCCCTCACTTAAGCCCTTCATTCCTATGTTTATTGGGATTTGTTTAACCCCTCAAAACCCTCATCGCATCATCATTCCCATTAAAATGCCTTATAACGGAAACCCTTCACAAAGCATGCATAAATCCTTTTCGGTGCCTATCGCAATCAACTCAATGCATTCATGGTTTCCAGACCTGACAGGACTTATTAACCCCAATACATATATTTTCAGGTCTGAAAACCTTGTCGCACATCAAAATCGGCCTAAGTCCAAGGTTTATGCATATATATATGGTGCGCCACTGGCCCCCGGACCTGACGACATTATTAAACGCATTATATACGTTGTCAGGTCTGGGGCCGCATCGCATATCGTGTATCAGCAGAGCATGGGCCTTATACACAGTGTGTGTGGCGATGTGGCGGATCCGCCAATTTCTATGAACTTGAGTGTATAATATTTCAAGTCTGACATTATGGCTAGATGTGGTTTTCTCCGCATATTCCTTTGTTTCTCAAAAATATTGAAATCTCGGTTTTCAAAGGCAAGCCTATATTGCGGACCCTCCAGCAATTTTAACGTGTATATATATGTTTTCGGGTTTGGGGCCATATCGCATATCGCATATCGGTGGAGCCCCAGGCTCGTGCATATTGCGATATGCGATATGCCAGACCTAGTGATATTTATAAGCGCCGATTAGGGTGGGGTTTTCCTTGTTTTCCTGTGTTTTCCAAAATTTTCAAAATAACAAAGGGATTGGGTTTTCAGTGTAGAAGGTAGCGCTTGTGCTTTATATGAATATTTCTGTTATATTGATCATAATCATGAAGCTAATGATGGTTATCTTCGCGGGTGAGAAGCAAAAGATGCAGGAGTGGATTCGAAGAGCCATATGTGCATAAGCGTTGGGTTTGAAGGTCTGGTCTCAAGCATACTGAGTTGGAGCCCCACGCATTGGTTGTATAGTCCGAGAGCAAAGCTAGCCCGGTTTTCATCATGAGGAAGCGACACACAACCACCCTTTCTGCCCACATCTATTCACTTCTTCATGAAACTAATCGCTTTAGCAGATATGCTTCCTACGCGGCAGCGGTTACACTGATAATTTTACCTCTGTATACTTGATCTACATATCGAAAGCAGTAGGGAAGATGAAGAGGCAAAGTAGACCTAGAGTCAAGAGCTTTTGCATAAATATTGCCTTTGAAGAGGAAAAATGGCCTTTGATTTTCGAGAAGAAGAGTGTTTGTTTATTGTGAATGAGGAGGACTGTTTTTGAGGGAAGGAGCCGATAGTTTCAGATTCATTGTATTTTTTTGGATCAGAGTGTTATTACTGGCATGAATGTAAATGTGATTTGTATTTATGTATATTGATGACTTACAGTTCACTATTAGTCTTGTTAAATTGAATGTGATTTAGTTTCATGGTTAACTCGTGAATGATCTCTGATTTGAAACTAAGTTAAACATTAGTTGCAAGTTTAATTTCATAAAAGAAAGTGGATTCCTATATGAGTGATTGGCTTGCAATTTAGCTTTAATATAGTCTTGTCTAGCTCTGAATTTAGTGATTGATTCATTTGGACTTGAATCTATACATGATGTTTAATCTTCTTTATCATGCTCTTGCAGAACATATATATGATGTTTAAACCTCTGTATTATGCTCTGCAGGATAGATTAGGATAACTAGGACTAGATTAGAGTAGTTAGAAGTAGTATAGATAGGATTTAATACATAGAGGTTAACTATTTTATCTTTGTTGACTTAATTGAAGTCTTCCTCCCGGAAGCAATCTTTTGACATGTTCGAACAGTTTACGGGGTCACTTAAAACCCGTCGAAGCTAGCCATTCCAAACAAAAGCAGGTCTAATTGGGGCTTGCAATTGGGTTAGTTCCCCTTGTTAGCATTGTGCACATTCGCCATGTCAACATGTTGCACAAATAAGGCTAGACACTTTGTTTTAGTTGGTTGTTTATTGTCTTGTAATTTTCAGATTTTAAAAGTTAACTCCTAGATGTATTAGTTATTTTAGCCCTATTTTTTACAAGTTTATAACTCGTTTTGAGGGCTAAATTATATTTATGTTGTAACCTGTTCATTGTTGTCGTTTCCTACCTTTTATGCATCTTTTACAATGACCATTGGTAATTTTTCATAATTGAGTAGTTTGGGGATTTATTTGTATGAGATTGTTGCTTAGTACACCCTACGTTATTAGTGTCTTAATTGACACATCTCTTTGGTGGAAAATTGGGTAGATACTTAGGAGCCCTTAGATTTGATTATGTATTGCTTTAGGAATACTAAGTCCCAATAGAAGTTCCTCCCTTGCATTGGATTTTATTCTTCATTAAAAACAAGGTGAAGTTGTTTTTAATGTGAGAGTGGTAATACTTAGGAATTCCACTAAGTCTAGATACCTTGTGAAATAATTGCTCTAAGGTGTTAGATATTGCGATAAACCTCCCACTATTCAACATACTCAAGTTGAAATGGTGTTCTTGTAAGGTCTCTTTTCTCTCATGGTTGAAATAAATCAACTCTTAAAGCATAATTAGTTCTATCTAAATTAGAGCTGAACCTTGCTACCACTTGACTCATCAACAGATTTTTCTAGTTCTTTAACACCCATCATAACTAAATATACACTAGAAGAGCGCAACAAATATAGAAGTAGATTACTTTAAAATAGCATGCAAATTATTCTTAACTAAATATGACAAAATTAATAATGTAAATAAAAGGAAATAGAAGGAAAGGTAGAATCTAAACTACTAAAGTAATATGACAAAGTTGTAAATAATAGGACATAGATGGAATCTAAGTATTTATGGAATGGTAAGTCAATTCATCTTGTGGATTACAATGTGGTGGTAGTAGTCCCTTGGGTAACCAACAAAGGCACATAAATCATAAACATCCAATTGAATGGGAAATAAAGAAAAAACACACTCCTTCCTTGGGAACATCTAAAACAAAAGAACAAGGAAACATCTAAAACTAGTAAAGAAGGAAACATCTCAATATTTTTGCTTTATACAATAATGTAGTTGATTTTTATGCAATATATTTTGTAATTAAATTAATAAGGAGAATGTTTGCATTTCTTATAAAGTGATTATCTCTCCCTCATAATAAAATTGTGGAATTGTTTTCCATAACTTTGGGTAACTAGGAAAAGCACACCAATCAGAAACATCTAACTGATTAGGAAACCAAGAAAAAACACATTCCTTCCTTGGAAACATCTAAAACTAAAAAATAAGGACACATCTAAAACTAGTAAAGAAGGAAACATCTCAATTTATTTGCTTTTATCTAATAACATAGTTGATTTTTATGCAATGTATTTTGTAATTAAATTAACAAGAAGATTGTTAACCTTGCTTATAAAATGCTCATATCTCCCTCATAATCAAATTGTTCAGTTGTTTTCTAGAACTTCTATGTTAATTCTTTTTTTTAATCTACATTGTTATGTGATTTTCTAGAAATTTTTCAAATCTGCATGTATATCAATTGGTAACAAATGAAGATTTTTCTTGGGGATTCATGGTTAAGAATTCAATGTCATTCTCAGTGGGCCCTCCTTGCGTCAAATCCCTATCACACATTTTATAGCTTGGGGTCATACATTTCAATCCCTTTTGGTGGATGAAAATCAAGCTGCCCCGTCAAGAACTGTTAATCGAGGACTCACTAGTCCATGATATAGCCATGGCTCTTTAAGAGATAACTATGATACAACAACAAAGGCACCCTCCAAGCAAAATACAACTAGATACATGCTTTCAACTTCCCAAATTCTCAAGCCAAACGAATGGAAAGGATATCAATTCTTGACTCCAAAGTCTCTCCACATATTTCAAAACATGTCCCGTGATGGAAGAGGACATGAAACTTTAAATTTCTAGTCTACAGTTGGAGGGCCTAGTGCAAACATGGTGGAATAATCAAATCGAGAATATATCCTTGGTCATCGATCTTAGAGAACTAATAGAAGAAAAATACACACATATCACATCTTGAGATGACTTCTGCCAGGCCTTAAGAGAACACTTCTATCCCCTAGGATACCTCTAGAATCTCCTCGGAAAATGGCTACAACTATGACAACTACCAAATCAATCAGTGCAAGATTACATTGATGTCTTCTACAAGTTGCGCATTCAACTCCATATCTTTGATATGGAAGAGTAACTAATTATCAAATTTAATTATGGTTTGCTAATGGTTTTTCATCGAGAAGTTGATTTGTTTGATAATACTTCATTGGACAAGGCCTTTATTCGAGCCTTGGATATGGATCGTAAAGTGGCCTTGACAAGGAATCTACATAAGCATATGATATTTTCTGCTAGTCCTTCTAATGTGGCCCCTGCCTCATTCCCCATACCTCACAATACCCATGGCATACATTTCATAAGACAATCTCATATGCTTATCTAGAATTCCAAGCACTTAAAAATATGTGTCCCAATAAGAATCTTTTTCCAGAGGTCGAGAAACCAATTCCCCTACTCTATTTGTAAGTTTTTATCTTAACAATCCTATTGAAGTGGATTGCTGTCTCATCCTCATGACTGCTAATGAAGTCGACACATTTGCTGCACCTATGTTTACCCATAATTTTCAAATCAAACATGAGTTGGTGACTCTTATCCTTGAAAATGGGAGTCAAAAGAATCTTATGGAACTAGACCTGGTTCAATGCTATAACCTTCCCAGAAAATCAAAGAAGCGACTTGTCTGAAAGCCTCTCTCATTCAAGCAAAAATGGAAGATCAACGAATCTTAGCACATGTTCACGATTGGTCAGGCTCAGACTGTAGATAACTTCTTCCAGCATATTTGGCCACATTTTAGTTTACTGAGTAGCATTATTATTTTTATTGCGAATCTCATTTTCTCAATAATTTTCAGCGTACGCTCTAGTCCTTGTTGGGTTTCCAACTTCATTTCTCTGTTGCATTTAACCCACAAATGAATGGGAAAATTGAAGTTGTCAACTGTACTTTGGTTCACTCCTTTCACAACTATTTTTTTAGAAAAAAATAGTGGGATTCCTATTTGTACATTATTCAACATAGTTACAATTGAGCCACACACTCCTCTATTGGTTTCTTGCCTTCTTGAGGTTTGTTTTTGGTTTCAACCAAGTGCACCCATGAGATTCCATTCACTATCGCTCCTTTTGGGTTGCCCATAAAAAACATGAACAAATATTATGCCAACATTTTATATGCTCCATGCAATCCAAAATCACGCCAAAAAGGGACATTATAAGAAATGCACACCCTTATCTTTTCAACCAAGAGATCCTGTGACTCTTCTTGGAAAAGAAACACTTCAAGGGCCAACACCATAAGTTGCACCCTCTACAATATGGCCCATGTAATGTTTTGGAATGCATTGGAGAAAATGCATATTTCTTAGACTTGTGTTCCAATCTGAAGCTCTTTGAACCACCTCTCCTTGAGGAATTCGTAACAATTTAGCATTCAGTGGATAATATTCCCTATTCTTAGCATTCTCTGCACAAGGATACAATTCTTCACTCTAATGAAATGATTACATGTTAGCATATGTACTTATCATATCTTGTCAGTCGAAAGGGACACACACCAACACAAGAAAATTGGATTACTATAGAAACATTGAAGCACACTTTCCCTCATTTGGTGGAGGAAGGATGGATGCTTCCCACTCTAAACAGGGAGGAATTGGGCAACCAATAAAGGAACAAAAATCATAAACATCTAACTAATTGGGAAAAAAGTAAAAAACACACTCCTTCCTTGTTGAAATATGGCAACAAGAATATTCCAATTTAATTTGTCCTTGAATTAAATTGTGAATTAAAATCGAATTTAGTCTTAACAACTACTTGGAAACAATTAATTAATTTATTTTGAATTAATTAGTTGGAGAAATTCAAGTTAGAAGTATTTCTGAAGTCATGCAAGAGTTATCCCTTAAATTAAGGAGATAAGATTGATTTATATTTGAGTTGTAATTAGTTAACTCAGTTTACTGAGATAAGTCCAGTTAAATTAGTTCCAAACTGTTTGAGGAACTAATGGTGAGTTAACGATCAATTGATGAGTGCATGCACTCAACTAGTGCTACTCTAGTTAACTGAAGATTCCCTCATCAGAAACTCATGCATGTCTATTCTAAGAAAGACCCAGTTGAGATTAAAGTCAAGGAAAAGTGTACTATTAGTTGCATGTGTTTTCTCAAAGAGAAAACTCAAGCATGCAGTCAATGATAGATACTTGAGGATTGCACAGTTTTGAAGTGTGTGAGATCATAGTTTTCCACTTGGTTGAAGGAGATCATCCACAAGGAACAACGCAAGGAAATAGGAGCTTGGAGGGAAGATAGAAAGGCTGGAGAGAAGTCAACATTGCCTGTAAGCATCTGTGAGGATTGTACTAAGACCTGGCTAGTTGTGAGAGCTAAGGCTTTGTATAACTCCTATGTATTTCCACCTTGTATGATAATACAGATAGTGGGGTTTTTAGATGAGGATTTCCCCAAAGTATTTTCATGTGTATTGTGCATTGATTCTTCTTCTTCTGGTTATATTGTTCTGCTCAATCTTTAAGCTTCCACAAATTCATAGGAGAAGTAGGTTATAGTATTCTGCTTTGATTTATATTGCATTATCGGGTTAACCTACCATCAGATTTTCTACATGGTATCAAAGCTGTGAACAGTATACTGAGAAGAAAATTCAAAGTTTGAAGTTTGTGGTTGCACGTGCAAACCAATTTCATATCATACTTCAAGGTTGGCTAATGGCATTATATGGCTTGAGACTCGAGTATGCCTTGGAAGGTAGCTCGAATTACATAGCATGGAAAGATATAATGGAGGCTGTATTAGAAGACAATGGCTTGAAGGAATTCATTGATCGAGAAATCCCAAAGCCATCTTCAACTAATACACAAGAGTTGGCTGAGTGGAAGAAGTGTGTGGTGAAGGTGAGACAAATCATCCTTGAGGGAGTTCGAGACCATATTGTCTCGATTCTCCATGGGAAGGATACTCCATTTTAAATGTGGAAGACATTGAAGGACCTCTACCAGAATAGCATCGACCACAAGAAATTGGCACTCAAGGATAAGCTTTGAAGAATCAAGATGGAGAAGGGCGATACTATTTCCACATATCTGAACAAGCTCACCACCTGTAGAGATGAGCTTGGTAGTGTGGGGATAAATACTGCCAATGATGATATGGTGAGCCTCGCTCTCCTTGGCCTTCCAAAGAGTTGGAATAACTACTAGGACTCTGTAAATGGAAGGGAGAAACTATCGGATTGGGAAAGACTGTGGTCAGATCTTATGTAGGAGGAGATCAAGAGGAGCACACGAGATGGTTCTTCATCCAAGAATGATGATGAAGAAAATATGGACTTAGAAAGTAAGGCAAGGAAAGGGAAGGGGAAGGCTTCCTATTTCAAATCGAATTCTTCTAATGGAGGGAAGAAGGGTGACATGTCTAAAGTAAGATGCTTTAATTGTCATAAGATGGGACATTATGCGACTAATTTCCCATCGAAGAAGTCCAAGAAGGGATCCTTGGAAGGATCAGAAGGTGAGGCATTAGCCTCTCAGTTTGAAATGGACTTTACCCTCATTGCATGCATGGTGTCATCGATGATGGGTTTTGTCTAGTATCTTGACAATGGAGCCTCATTCCACATGACCGGTGATAAAAAGTTATTCAGTCCCTTGGAGGAGAAAGACCTCAAGATTCACATAAAGATGGGTGATGACGGAAGGTATAGTATTTCAGGAGTGGGCACGATTGCTTTTCAGAGGGAGCATGGAGCTCCTCTCACCTTGACAGATGTGATGTATGTGCCTGGATGGAAGAAGAACTTGGTATTGGTCGTGATGTTGGAGGAAAAAGGCTACGATGTTGTCTTCAGTAAAGGAAAGGCATTCCTAAGACACATAGCCACGTGTCAGACTAAGAGGATAGGGATTCAGGTGAAGAATCTCTATAAACTAGAGGTAGATGATTGTTTAGCATTTAGTACAAAAGAAGAATTGGTGCAAGGCCAAGACATTGGCGAGTTGTGGCATAGGATGTTGGGCCATTTACGTCATGGGGATTTGAAGATAATGCAACAGATATCTACAGGACTTCCCAAAGGTAAACTTGAGCAATTTGACACATGCAAAGATTGTACCTTAGGAAATTAGACCAATTATTCCTTTCATGATTGAGATAGTCGAGCAAAGGCTATCTTAGAGCGAGTTCATACTGATGTGAGTGGACCATTCTCGACAAAATCCACAACAAAGAAAAGGTATTATGTGTTTTTCATTGATGACTATTCTCGTAAATGATGGATTTATTTCATACAGAAGAAGGACCAAACTTTAACAAAGTTTTGTGAGTTCAAAGATTTGGTCGAGAAAGAGTCAGGGAAGAAGATCAAGGCCTTGAGAAGCAACAATGGTGGAGAATATGTCTGTCAAGAGTTTAAGGACTTCTGTGCAGCGAAAGGAATTAAATGAGAGTTGACGACACCTCATAACCCACAACAGAATGGGGTGGCAGAGAGGAAGAACATAAATATTGTAGGGGTAGCATGGGAAATGCTGCATGACCAAGGCCTACCACTTCACTTGTGGGCTGAGGCATGCAACACAGTGGTCTATTTGCAAAATAGAAGCCCACATTGCATACTTGGGATGAAGACACCAGAGGAAGATTTCTCCAATAAGAGACCAAATGTGGGTCACTTCAGGATCTTTGGCTCATTGGTATATTTCCATGTAACAAAGGATGCACAGAAGAGGCTTGAGCTGACAACAGAGTTGGGGATACTTGTGGGGTTCACTGACACACCTCACAACTATCGAGTGTGTTTGCCTACTAGTCAGAGGACAGTGGTTCGTAGAGATCTCAAGTTTGATGAGCAGAAGGCCATGCGAGTTTCCCTTGAGAGGGAGCTCCAACTACAAGCTATGGAGGAACTGTTGGTTCCTAAGGAGGAGGAGCCTCAGACTGATGTGGAGTAGCCGCATGCAGAGGTTCCAGGAGTGGAGACATCCACTCAAGCAGAGTCTTTCAGAGATGGACAAAAGCACACAAGAAAAGCTGATAGATTGTTGGAGGATGCGAGAGAGAATGTGGGAGCACCATCTTCTCAGTGCAAATAGAGGAGGTCACTTGAGAGGTACGCTGGGTACATGGCCCTTACTGGGGAATGTGTTGAGACCGAGCCATCTTCCTTTGAGGAAGTAGTGCAGTAGCTGATTTGGGTTGATGTTATGGTGGAGGAGTATGACTCCATAGTTCGTAACAGTGTTTAGGACGTGGTTCCGAGACTGGAGAACAAGTCAGTTGTGAGTTCCCGTTGGCTTTACAAGGTAAAGCAAGCTGCTGATGGTAGTGTGGAGAAGCATAAGGTAAGATTTGTTGCCTGTGGCTTTTCACAAGTTGAGAGGATCATGTTGTTGTAGTATATTTCGACAGAGGAGCAAGATGTTGACATTTTGAGAAAGGCATTGTCAAAGTGTAAATTGGAGTTCCATAGAGACAGGATCGGGGTGGCAGATAATCCCTTTCTTGTTGAGAGGGAGTGTTGAAATATGACAACAAGAATATTCCAATTTAATTTTTCCTTGAATTAAATTGTGAATTAAAATCGAATTTAGTCTTAACAACTACTTGGAAACAATTAATTAATTTATTTTGAATTAATTAGTTGGAGAAATTCAAGTTAGAAGTCTTTCTGAAGTCATGCAAGAGTTATCCCTTAAATTAAGGAGATAAGATTGAGTTATATTTGGGTTGTAATTAGTTAACTCAGTTTATTGAGATAAGTCCAATTAAATTAGTTCCAAACTGTTTGAGGAACTAATGGTGAGTTAACAGTCAGTTGATGCATGCATGCACTCAACTGGTGCTAATCTAGTTAACTGAAGATTCCCTCATCAAAAACTCATGCATGTATATTCTAAGAAAAACCCAGTTGAGATTAAAGTCAAGGAAAAGTGTACTATTAGTTGCATGTGTTTTCTCAAAGAGAAAACTCATGCATGCAGTCAAGGATAGATACTTGAGGATTGCACAGTTTTGAAGTGTGTGAGATCATAGTTTTCCACTTGGTTGAAGGAGATCATCCACAAGGAACAATGCAAGGAAATAGGAGCTTGGAGGGAAGAGAGAAAGGTTGGAGAGAAGCCAACATTGCCTGTAAGAATCTATGAGGATTGTACTGAGAGCTAGCTAGCTGTGAGTGCTAAGGCTTTGTATAATTCCTATGTATTTCCACCTTGTATGATAATATAGATAGTGGGGTTTTTAGGTGAGGCTTTCCCCAAAGTATTTTCATGTGTATTGTGCATTGATTCTTCTTCTTCTGGTTATATTGTTCTGCTCGATCTTTAAGCTTTCACAAATTGCTAGTAGAAATAGGTTATAGTATTCTGCTCTGATTTATATTGCATTATCGGGTTAACCTACCATTAGATTTTCTACATTCCTTGGAAACATCTAAATAAGAAGAAGGAAACATCTAAAACTAGTAAAGAAGGGAACATCTCAATGTATTTGCTTTATGTGGTTGATTTTATGCAATATATTTAGTAATTAAATTAATGAGAAGAATGTTTGCATTGCTTATAAAATGCTCATCTCTCCCTCATAATAAAACTGTGGATTTTTTTTGGAGAACTTTGGGCAACCAAGAAAGGAACACCAATGAGAAAAATCTAATTGATTAGGAAACGAAGAAAAATGACACTCCTTCCTTGGTAACATCTATAAGTTAAAAAAAAAGAAACATCTAAAACTAGTAAAGAAGGAGATAATGTATATACTTTATCTAATAAAGTAATTGATTTTTATGTACTATATTTGTAATTAAACTAATAATGAAAATATTAGCATTGCTTATAAAATTCTCATCTCTGCATAATAATAAAATTGCGGTATTGAGAACTTCTATGTTATTAAACTTCCTTGAAAACAAATTGTGATTAACTTTACTGTTTTTCTTGTAGATTTAGAATTAAACTTTGTCTTCTTCCCTTCTCTATTGTTAACTCAATTTATTTATAATTTTTCTCACTATTCACAATAACTCAACCATATTCAGTTTACACAATAAATCAACCACATTTATAATTCTTCACCTCTTACACCTCTCTTTGATTTTGATATAATAACAGATTTCAGTTTTTTTGTTTCTTAATCTAATCATATTTTTATTTCTCATAAAATAAAATAATATGAAATACAATTTAGAAATACAATTTAACATGAATATTGACACTAGTCCACCAATACTCTTGGATTAGTTGCCCAGAAAAGGATTGCCATGACTTCTCAGGAATGCAAAAGAAAATACATACAACCACCAAATGATAACCCTCCTTTTCCTCATTGCATTAAGATTTAGATTACCCTCTGCCCTAAAATGCACCATCTTTTCATTTGAAACACCTTTCACAATTTTAAAAGAATATAAGAACATGAAATACATTCATCGTTTTTTAAAAATCATATGCAGTAGAACATGTGTGTTTATTTGAATATTTTTTTTTAACACATATTATGGTTGGGGTTGGAGTATATGTATGGGTATGTGTGATATTATATTTAATTATTGAGTTTATTGGTGTTAGAGAGAGTTTATTTCTATCAATCAGAAGGTTATTAAGGTTCGAAAAACTCTCTCTAACTGAGTTTCATAGCCAAGTAAATATCTGTTTAAAATAATTTCAAGATGTGTCCAAGATAGTTTTTATAGGTCACACAACATTTCATATATTTATATATGTAATATAAATTTATTAAGGTATAGAGTGTAACACTTTAAACATTACAAAAGACATAATAATAATAATAAAATTTACCAGGCCTAACTTACCAAATATCACATCAATTAGTTACTATGATTACGAGGCGGTGAAGTTTTTCATTCGGCACAATCAATTGTTTTTTGTTATGTGATATTAATTACACGCACAGTCCGCGTTAAGGCCTTTGTCCGGTATTAAAGAGGCACATGGCCTCACTTGAGTCATGGAACCCGTCACACTGCTCTGGTGTAAATGCACGGGGTACAACTCTCCACGCGGCATGATCTGTGGCTGTCCTCTGGCATGCCTTCGTTCATCACTGAGACTTTGGCTTGACACCTGTTCTCGCTTACCTCCGTTGATATGCCTGGGGACAATCCAACAGTGGAGCAGTTTTAGGCTGGGTCCAACTACACTACTCCTGCCTTCAACTGGATGGAGAGACATTTGCACTTGATGGGTTTTAATGGCTCTACCGCTCTGTAACAGGTTCAACTACTAGGTCTTCCATCTGTCCTGCAAGCTATTGGATGAGAGCCATGGTCTCGGCTGGAAGTTCTTCTTGGCGAGGTAATGGTGCAAAACTGATTTATATAGTTCTATGCCTAATAATTGTTTCCTTTGTGAGTTTTACTTCCTCATGGATGGTAATGGTTCGATAGGCAAACCTCCAAGTCCAGGGGCATCGCCACACTGTTCTGCTTCATCGATGGTTAGAGAAATTCAAAGCCGAGCCCAGGAAGGTGAGATTTTACTCCACGGAATCATTTCATAGTTTCATTGTTTGGTTTAGTTATATACACATGTTATTAAGGTTTTCTTTCTCTTATCATATAGGCGGACTACATCTTGTTGAAACCCTTAATGTTCAAGTGAATTTTCCGATTGGCTCCTCTATTCTTCACATATTTCTTTTATGTATATATATATATATCACATACCTCTGTTAATGGTGTGTTGAAGTTGTTGCAGGTAACATGCCGCCCTTACCTGGGTTCATATAGAGTTTATTTTGCGCCCTCCAAGATCCTGAGGATTGATACAATACACGACTTTGTACAGGTTGGAATTATTCACCGAAACTTACCCAGTTTATTTGCTAAGGTTTTGATGCCTACGATAAATCGCTTGGCAGAGGTTTTTGGCCAGAGCCTACCTGGTTCTTAGCTTTTTCTGGGAAGACTGTGTAAAAAGTTAATGTCAATTCAGTTATTTGCAAAGTTGATTTAGGTTGCTTTACTTTTTGGTTCGAAAGACTGTTCAGTCTCTGGTTTTGTAATTTATGGGTACAGAATTCCTTTGGAACAGTTAATGTTTGATGTATTCAGAATTCGAGGGTTCTTAAGAGTTCAAGGGTTTTATTATAAGAAATTGAGGGTTTTGTTCCCTTCTTTGATTTTGTCTTTGCTTGGTTGAATGCAATAGAACTTTTCACTCTGCTGTAGTAATGTTTCGGTCGTAAACCTTACTTATTTTAATGATACGGTATATATATATATATATATATATATATATATATATATATATATATATATATATATATATATATATATACAACTTTTCCTTTTTATCTCCTATCAAAGGGGTTTTACTTCTCCATATGATTGTTTAGAAAATTCGTTGATATCTGCGTGCATTTTGATTTAATGCTTCTATTACTTATTTGCATTAATGGTTATGCTTTGAGGAATTCACCGAGTTATTTCATGGTACCCTATGCGTGCAAAATCTTTGTTTCTTGAATACCAAAAGCTTTAACAATCCTAAATGACAGAAGGAAATACTCTGTTTAAGGTTAAAATTTACATTTTATCCCACCAGAAGTAACAGAAATGTTTTCTACCCATTTTTACATCTGTATTTTATAAATAGAATTGTAGGAGCCGAATGCTCCTTTGGACTTCATGGTTTACTAGCCTTACGACTTTACTGTACATTTAAAATTGTTTCTATGCTATGAACTCCTTTCGATTCTTGTACTAAGCATATGATTTATTTACTCGTCTAAGAAAGAAATTCTCTATTTTAACATATTCTATTACGAGTTTAAGAATAATTTTCATACTATCTAATGAGCTATCATGATACTGTAAGCAACATTTACTCTATTAATCTATCATCATCCTCGCTTAAATAAAAATATATATTACTTATCTGATTAATTTATTAGTAGAAAATCCGAAAGATATCTGGAAAGTCTCTCCTACCAGCCACGAGGCTCGCAATTACGTACAGGCTCTCCCCCGAGCACTTTCACTGTTTTGCACTAGATTATACTCAACTATAGTCGGTGCCCTAGGCCCCAGGACTCCAATGTCTAGCCTCAAGTCCTGCACTTAATTCGACTGTTAATGAGAAACTTCCCACTGGTCACTCTTTCCCCTAGCTCTAGGATAGTTCCCCATTTTCCATCTTTTCCCCTCTATATTTCCCTTTCCAAGGAAGGGGTATAATTGTTTCTTGCTAATTGTTTCTTTTAATTGTAGCAAACAGTTTGTTTTAATTAACATGTCTCAATTCCTAATCAATCATAAATTAGGTAACAACTTGTTATCTGGCTTTCCAACCTCAGTCATTGTCATAACATAACATAAAATAAATGCAATAAATCATAAAACTGAATTTACTAACCACAATAATTCTTTCAAGGAGCCTAAGGTGTTACATCTTCTCCCCATGTGAGGAAAACCATCCTTGATGTTCTTTCTAATTTAAGAAAATAATGCCGGATAAGCTTCCCACATAAATTATTCCTCTTTCTAGGTGGCCTCATCTAGGCCAAAGTACTTCCATTGCACCTTAACCTGGGTGATGGCTCGCCTCCGCAGGGTGGTTTCTCTCCGATCGAGAATACAAAGAGGTCCTGCTATAAACTCTCCTTCCGGTTCGACTTGCACATACATAATTCACAGTCATAATTCGCTCAAAACAACTTATAAAAATGTATATAATCCTTTAACTTTTTACCTGAATATTTTCCCAGTTTATTATATGTTGTGTGTTGTACACATATTTCTTTAACAACAAAACATGAAAAATGTTGTGAACTCGAATGTGGCTTGTTAATGCAAGTTTATAGGCTACTGGTCCAATTCGTCTCAAGACTTGAAAAGGTCCACAATACCGGGGTGCTAACTTAGCACAAGCCCTCCACTGTAAGGAACTTTTTCGGGGCTTTACCCTTAGATATACATGATCTCCCGACTTAAATTCTCTATATGTCCTTTTTTTATCTGCATACATTATCTGCCTATCATGGGCAACCCTTAGATTCTATCGAAAGTTCTTAATGGCTTCCTCCATCTCTGCTAGCATGTCGGGACCCAATGCTAGCTTATTAACAGGGTTATTCCAGTCCACGGGTACTTTGCACTTTCTTCCATATAACACCTCAAAGGGGCTCATACCTAGTGATTTGTGATGTCTATTATTGTATGCAAATTCTATGAGGTGGAGGTAATCCTCCCACTTATGTGGTTGTTGCATCACAAACATGCGTAGCATGTCTTCTAGTACTTGATTCACCCGTTCAGTTTTCCTGTCCATTTGGGGATGATAAGCTATACTAAATTGGATATGGGAACCCAATGCTGAAAATAGGGCTTTCTATAATGTGGATGTGAATTTCACACCCCTATCTGAAATTACCACCTTGGGTATACTGTGTAGGTGAAAGATTTCCTTCATAAATATGTTTGTGATTTCCACAGTTTTGTACGTGGATTTCACAGGTATGAAGTGTGCGGTTTTGCTCAATTTGTCTACTACAACTATAATTGAGTCATGTTGTTTCCTAGTGTGGGGTAAACCTGTGATGAAGTCTAATGATATGGTCTCCCATTTCCATTCCGGAATGGGCAGTGGTTGCAAAAAACTAGTGGGATGCTGATGCTCTACCTTCACCAACTAACACTCCAAACATTTGGATAAATACTCCGTGACATCCTTCTTTAACCCGGGCCAAAAATACCCTTTCATGATGGCTGATAATAATTTCTGGTAACTAGGGTTGCCTGCACAAGGTTTTCGTTGAAACCCATCCATTATTAATTTTTTAACACTGCTTTGGTTAGGAACATAAATTCTGTTTTTGAAGGTAAGGATGCCATCAAGATTGATTTCGAAATCTGATTTTTCTCCTTTTAACTGAGCTTGCTTTGTCTACTGCCAAAGAAAAGTGTATTCTGGATCTTTGACCGATGCCTTCTTTATAATTTCTGGAATGTTTGAGCATGCTTGGCTGATCTGAACCTCATAAATGCAATGTACCTTCCTACTCAATGCATCAACCACCCGATTTTCCTTCCCTTTAAGATGCTTCATTTCAAAATCGAACTCACTTAAAAATGTCATCCATCTGGCCTATCGAGCATTTAGGCCAAATTGGTTGAAGAAATTGGTAAGGTTGCTATGATATGCTAACAAAAAAATTTTCTTCCCAAACAGGCAGTCTCACCACATTTTAAGTGGATGCACTACCACTGTTAATTCAACGTCATAAGCGGAGTATCACTGTTCATAATCCTTCAATTTATGTGATTCGTAAAAAATAACTTTGCCTTCTTGTGTCAGCACTTCGCCAACACCTTCTTTACTTGCATCTGTGCAAACCACAAAAGACTTTTCCGGATCTGCTACTTTTAGCACGGGTGCAGTGGTAAGTAGGTGTTTTAATATTTCAAAGCTTTGCTGACATTCGGCTATCCATTGAAAGGTGCATCCCTTTTTCTGTAAGGAAGTCATTGGAAAAGAAATTTTTGAAAACCCTTCAATGAATCGACAGTAGTACCCGACTAAACCCAGGAAGGATCTGATATCAGCAACATTCTTTGGAGCGGTCCATTCCATAATGGTTTTGATCTTTTCTGGGTCCACCACTATTCCTTCTACTGATATAACGTGACCCAAGTATTGGATCTGATCTTTGAAAAAATCACATTTGCTAAATTTAGCATATAACTAGTTCTCCCGTAAAGTTTGCAACACAATTCTCAAATGTTCTTTGTGTTCCTCCTGATTTTTAGAGTATATCAAAATGTCGTCAATAAAAATTAACACAAACTTATCAAGATAGGGCTGGAAAATATTGTGCATCAAACTCATAAAGGTAGTTGGGGCATTTGTGAGGCCAAATGGCAACACTACGAACTCGTAATGACCATAACGAGTTCGAAATGTAGTTTTGTAGATGTCCTCTTCCTTTATCCTTATTTAGTGGTAACTAGATCTTAAGTCGATTTTTCAGAATAATTTGGCTCCCTCCACTTGATTGAGTAAATCATCAATAAGTGGAAAGGGATACTTATTTTTTATGGTCAACATATTTAACTGACGATAATCGATACACAATCTCAATGTTCCATCTTTCTTCCATATAAATAGTACAGGAGCTCCCCAAGGGGACACACTGGGGCGGATGTACTTTTTATCTAGAAGCTCTTGAAGCTGCATTTTGAGTTCTGTCAACTCAGGTATGCTCATGCGGTAAGGGGCCTTGGATACCGGGGCTGCACCTAGAACTAGTTCAATGGTGAAGTCAATATCCCATTTGGGTGGTAATCCAGGAATAGATTCAGGAAATACATCAGCAAATTCCTGAATGACAAGAATATTTTCCAAGGAGGTCATTTTATTCTTGGAGTTGGTAAATCCCACTTGAACAACATATATTTGATAGCCCTTCCTAATACACTTTCCTAGCTGACTAGCAGTAATAGGGCACAATTTGGTATTAGTCTTGATTCCTTGAATTTCCCTCCTTTGTCTTGATTCTGAAATAAAATTGATAGTTTTATGCTTGTAATCAACCAAGGACCAACATTTTTCCAACCAATCCATTCCGATTAAAATGGAACCCAAAGGGAGAATGTTGAGGTTCACGTGAATGGGCTGTCCTGAGATCGTTATGGGACATTTTTTGTTTTGGCAACTACCCTTCCTTTTTCCCTAATGGCTAGTTGAAGTATCCAAGGTTTTGGAAATTAACTGGTCTGCAGTTGACACTTTTCTATCACTTGAGGACTATCATAACTTAAGCTAGCACCAGGATCAAATAAAACCAAAACAGGTCTCTTAACAATCATACCTTCAAATCATGGTGGGATGATACTCTACTTGATGATCATCCAGGGAAACATTAATTCTGGGTATGTTCCTCGCCACTTCTCCAACAGTGGATGCTTCCTTCATGTTTGCAAGTTGTTCCATTCTCGCCTTATGCAGATAGTTTTTGTAGTAGTGGGGTTCTCCGCATCCCCAGAATTGCAGCGACGATTTCAACTATTGATCATTACTGAATTTATTAACCCCTTCTGACTGTCTATTTTTAGAATAGACAGCCTTGGGTTGGTTCCTTGCTGGGAATTTATTGAGATGCTTTTGCTATAAATTTCTTCTATTAGAAAATTTTGGGTGTCTACTTGGAATCATACTTCTTCCCTTCTTATTCATCCCTCCTTTAGATCCTTCATTTTTCTGTTTCATTTGCTGGTAACATATGCGGGCTTTCCATACTGCATCATCCATTGTTTTGGGGTAGTCGAACTCAAGTTTCTCCTTCATGAAATTGGGTAAGCTACTAATGAAATGCTAAATCTTGGCTTTCTCCTCCTGCATATAAGGCACATAGTGCAGAAGGGAGGTGAATCGAGCCACATACTCATCCATAGTTAAGGCCCCCAGTCTTAATTCATGAAATTCCTTTGCTTTCTCATCAGAGTAACACTCAGTTAGATACTTATCTTTAAAATGTTTTTGGAATTTGTTCCACGTCACCTGTTCCTCGTCAATCTTTGTTACTGTTTTGATTTTTTCCCACCACATGATTGCCTTACCTCTTAACTGACAGACTGCCAAATATGCCTTCAACTTATCTGTGTATTCGTAAATTTGAAAATATTTACCCATATTAATTAACCAAGCTTCCGCTGCTTCTTTAGATTCCCCTTCGAAGAGTGATGGTTTAATCTTTCTGAATTCTCATTGTAGTTTCGACTTTCGTCTTTTTGTTTTGCGCTGGTCAGAAACATTATCTGAGCGTCCTTCTTCATCCTTCCACTGTCTCTTGGCTGATTCGGCATTTTCCTCAACATGTCGAGTTGTTCGGGTCTTTTCTCTGTCCTCAGCACTGGGATCTGGATGTCCTTAGTTCTGTCGATTAGACAGACTTCTGAAAATCCTTTCCTATTCCAAGCATAATTTTTCATTGTCTCTTCTTAAATTTTTCATCTCAGCACGTAACTTCTAAACAATTTCGAGTAAAACTGCATTAGCTTGACGAGTCTCCTTGCCCAACTATATCCAAATGTCAGGGTTAGCATTCACATAAGCTGGTTCTAGAGTATTGGGCAGTCCTGAACTTCTCTGCATTCTGCCCTTTGTATAGAGACTGTCTCTGTGTTCACATATGTGTTTTATTTAGTTAGATTTAAGAAATCACAGTCATTGCATATATATATATATATATATCCCAAAGAGTTTCAGTGTATGAACCTAAGCTCTGATACCACTTGTAACATCCTAAACATTACAAAAGACATTAATAATATTTTTTTTTAATTTACCAGCCTAACTTACCAAATATCACATCAATTAATTACTATGATTACGAGGCGGTGAAGTTTTTCATTCGACACAATCGATTGATTTCGTTATGTGATATTAATTACATACACACTGTGCGTTAAGGCCTATGTTAGGCATTAAAGATGCACATGGCCTCACTCGAGTCATGGAACTCATCACACTGCTCTGGTGTAAATGCATAGGGTACAACTCTCCACATGACACAATTTGTGGCTGTCCTCTAGCATGCCTTTGTTCATCACTGAGACTTTGGCTTGACACCTGTTCTCACTTACCTCCGTCGATTTACCTAGGGACAAACCAACGGTGGAGCAGTTTTAGGTTGGGTCCAGCTAGCCTTCGACCAGATGGAGAGACATTTGCACTCAATGGGTTTTGATGGTTCGGCCACTCTATAACACGTTTAACTACCATGTCTTCCATCTATCCTGCAAGCTGTTCGATGAAAGCCATGATCTCGGTTAGAAGTTATTCTTGGTGAAGTAATGGTGCAAAACCGATTTATACAGTTCTAGGCCTAATAATTGTTTCCTTTGTGAGTTTTACTTCATCATGGAGGGGCATCGCCACACTGTTCTGCTTCATCAATGGTTAGAGAAATTCAAAGTCGAGCCCAGGAAGGTGAGATTTTACTCTGCAGAATCATTTCATAGTTTCATTGTTTGGTTTAGTTATATCCACAGGTTATTAAGATTGTCTTTCTCCTATCATATAGGTGGAATGCATCCCGATGGAACCCTCAATGTTCAGGTGAATTTTCTCTCTGGCTCTCTATTCTTCACCAATTTCTTTTATGTATATATTTTACATACCTCAATTAATGGTGTGTTGGGGTTGTTGCAAGTAAGGTGCCGGCCTTACCTGGGTTCATATGGAGTTGATTTCATGCCCTCCAAGATCGTGAGGAGTGATATAATACACAACTTTGTACAGGTTGGGATTATTCACCGAAACTTACCCAGTTTAATTGCTAAGGTTTTGATGATTACTTACCCAGTTTACTTGCTAAGGTTTTGATGCCTACTATAAATCGCTTGGTAGAGGTTTTTAGCCGGAGCCTACTTGGTTCTTAGCTTTTTCTAGGAAGATTGTGTTAAAAGTTAATGTCAATTTGGTTATTTACAAAGTTGATTTAGGTTACTTTACTTTCTGGTTCGAAAGACTGTTCAGTCTTTGGTTTTGTAATTTATGGGTATAGAATTCCTTTGGAACATTTAATGTTTGATGTATTCAGAAGTCAAGGGTTCTTAAGAGTTCAAGGGTTTTATTATAAGAAATTAAGAAATCAAGGGTTTTGTTCCCTTCTTTGATTTTGTCTTTGCTTGGTTGAATGCATTAGAACTTTGCACTCTCCCGCAGTAATGTTTCGGTCTCGTAAACCTTACGTATTTTATATATATATATATATATATATATATATATATATAACTTCTCCTTTTTATCACCTACCCTTACGTATTTTATATATATATATATATATATATATATATATATACAACTTTTCCTTTTTATCACCTACCGAAGGGGTTTTACTACTCCATATGATTGTTTAGCAAATTCGTTGATATCTGCATGGTTTTTTATTTAATGCTTCTGTTAAGTATTTGCATTAATGGTTATGCTTTGAGGAAATCACCGAGTTATTTAGTGGTACCCTATGCTTGCACAATATTTGTTTCTTGAATACCAAAAAAAGGTCCTAAATGACAGAAGGAAATACTCTGTTTAAGGTTAAAATTTACATTTTATCCCACCAGAAGTAACGAGAATGTTTTCTACCATTTTTACATTTCTATTTTATAAATAGAAATGTAGGAGCCTAATGCACTTTTGGACTTCATGGTTTACTAGCCTTATGACTTTACTATACATTTACAATTGTTTCCGTGCTATGAATTCCGTTCGATTCTTGTAATTTTAAGAAATAAATTTCTCTATTTGAACATATTCTATTATGAGTTTAAGAATAATTTTCATACTATGCAATGAGGTATCATGATACTGTAATTAAACATTCTCTATTAATTTATCATCTCCCTAGCTTAAATAAAAAGCTATATTACTTATCTGATTAATTTATCAGAAAAAAATTCCAAAGAAATCTAGAAAGTCTCTCCTCCCAGTCACGAGCCTAGCGATTACGTCACGCTCTCCCCAGTTTTGCACTGGATTATATATCCAACTACAGTTGGTGCCTTCGGCCTCAGGACTCTACTATCCAACCTCAAGTCCTTCAATTAATTGGACTCTTAATGAGAAACTTTCCACTGGTCACTCTTTCCTAGGATAGTTCCCCATTTTCCATTTTTCCACCTGTATATTTCCCTCTTTCCAGTGCAGGGGTATAATTGTTTCTTGTTAACTTTTTCTTTTAATTGTAGCAAACTGTTTGTTTTAATTAACATGTCTCAATTCCTAATCAATCATTGTCCTAACATAACAAAAAATAAATACAATAAATCATAAAACTAAATTTAACAACCACAATAAAGTTTTCAAAAAACCTAAAGTGTTACATAAAATTATTTAGATCAATAATATCTACTAGTAATTTTATTGACAATTTAAATTTTTTTCACTATATTTCCACACTTTTATGTAAAAATATAAAATTATATATATAGATATACATTTATGATGGTTATTCTGCTGTCCACATTCAATTCAATTTTAATCAGTAATATTTCTAACTTATATTTTTAATAATATATTAGTATAATGGTTTACTCTTTCATCCTTCCCTACATCGACGAATAGATTGACTAATAGAAATATGAAACCCTAAAGATATTTTAGCCATAAATATAGCTATTATTATGGATGGTTCATATTCATATGTTAACATTGCAACACGTTCCCAAAATAGTATGCTGGATCTTTGTCAATAACACGTTCATAAGACTTTGATCTCTGAATTCTAATCGTGAATTTGCCAGAAATAACCTGTACCATCATTCATTATTCAATGCAGCAATTTGCATTGCGATTCGCGGTCATGTGATATCAAGCGTCGTGCAATAAGTAAAATATCAGTGATAATATATTAATTAACAAAAGTAAAGGTGTTTTTAAAATAATCAATCACATCAAAATCTTAAATCAATTAAACGTCTTTTATGGAAAGCACATTATAAATAGAAATTTCAACCATAATTATTATTAAACATGTGAAAATTCAGTAAATAAAACAAATCAGTTTTCATTCATTGAAAATTAAGATATGAAAATTAAAAAAATAAAAGAAAGATCTCGATTATGTTTTTTGTTTTGAAAGTTATGTAAATTTTGATTATATTTTGAAAAAATTTAGGAGAGATTTGGGTAAATCTAAGTAAAAGCTGTCAAATTTCATAATTTTAGGTGCCGATAAGGTTTTTGGTGATGCTGAATCTATTTCCACCATCAAAAACATGATTCAAACCTTGTATCTATAAGATTTTTTGAATTTTTTTTACTTGGATTCCAACTATTTTTTACTATACAAGCAATTCCTCCACCTAGGTAAACAACTTGGTTTTCATTCAGTGAAAATTAATAAATCCAGAGTTCTATATAACCATAAGATTAATAAATTTTAAGAATAAGATATAAATTACAAAATCCAAAGGCAATCATAAAAGAACACTTCAACCCATTAATAAAACAAAGTAATAATCTCAACATTTAGATTAGTTAGAATAATAAATCTATAATTTTTATTAAGAAAAATCAATATTAATAAAATAGATTATTATTTTTAAATAAAAAAATACAAAGGTTCATAATAGAGAGAAGATACCAGTTTAACCTACAAGTATATATATTTTTTTCTTTATAATTTCTTTTTTACTTTATACAGTCACTGTAATTTTTATCTTTTCATCAATGATTTATTTATTGCTTTATAAATATAAAAGTTAATAAAAAATATATTATTAAATATAAAAAATAATAATTATATTAGTAAAAATAAATATAAAAAGTAATTATTATATTAATAAAAATAAATAAGAAAAATAATAATTATATTAGTAGCTATTTTTATTTTGAAATAATGCTAGATGATGAAGATTCTAATAAAAATAAGGATTATATTAATAAAACTATTTTTATAAAGATGAGGTACTTGATAAAAATTATATCAATAGAAAAACATTATATTAATAAAATTATTCTTATAAATGATAAAGATTATATTAATAAATGATAAAGATTATATTAATAAAAATAAAGAGTATATTAATATACATAAAAAAGTATTGAACTTCTACTCAATATTCTAAAGTATTAAATAAAATATTGAAAATTATTTCAAAAATAATTATTTTCTTTTATATCGTTTTAATAAAATTAATTAATTAAAAAAAATCATATAAACATATCCTATAAATTATTATTTTTAGATATGTGGTATTAGTAATTTATAATATTTATTTTTTTATTAAATATTTTATTAATAATAATAATAATAAAATTACAATAACAATAGTCTATTTTAAAATTTTAATTTAATTGCTAATAATCTAAATAAAAATTTGATCGGTATAAAATATTCTAAAATGTTTATAATAATATACTAAATTCAAATATAAAAAAATCCGCGCGAAACATCACGATCGTGTGATATGAACGGTCGTGCAGCAAGTAAAATATCTGTTCCTCATATTTGTTCTACAAAAGTCGAGCTCGTTTCTGACTTTGGTATTGCGCTTGAATTTATTACATTAGTCAAAAGTCGAGCTCGTTTCTGACTTTGGTATTGCGGTTGAATTTATTACATTAGTCGGCTCTGTAAACGCTTTATTGTTGGAATTTAATACGACAAAAACCTGAAATGGATGGTTACTCGTTTTCTTTTCCCAAATTTACAGAGGGTTTCAAGATTCCGTCCAAGGCAGCCAGTTCGAAGAGTTATATTTTATTTTGAATATCTGAAACTGAGCTTCCATTCACGTGCGAAGACAAATTTCTCCACCCAAAGGAAAGAAGGATACGTAATGAAAGGAACATCTGGAAGCCTAAGCGAAGAATGCCGCGTATGGGGTTCTATCCTCGTGCGAAGAAAATTGGAAACAATATCATGAGAACGCCATTGTTAACATGTAACGATCAGAAACAGAAAAGGGCTTAGCAGAGGATGCAGGAAAGTAACTAGTTCGGTGAGCTACTCTACATCGTTCTCTTTATTGCTGGAATCAGCCATATTGATCAACTGTTGTTCCATGATAAGACATTATGAATGAATAAAAAGTATAAACACTGTGGTTCATTTTCATGTAATCATCCCAAGTAAAATAAAACAAAAAAAAAAAAAAAAAAGTAAAGGTGTGATAAGCAGAAAATGTAATTTTAAAAGTTTATTTGTGATTATGATATAGTAAATTAGTAATTTATGGGGTTTTGGATAGATGGTGATAGGGTGCGTTGTTAATTTATTTCTATGAATTTTTAAATATTAAATCAAGAGTTTAATTTCCTACTCTATATATATGCACTTTTAAATATTAAGTTACTAGTTCAATTTCTCACTCTCTATATATGAAATCTGTAATTTAATCTTACTAAATATTAATAAATATTTTTCAAAATTCTTATTTCTAGATAAGTAAAATTTTTAATATTCATATTTATAAATATTTTAGTATCCTCCATTTCCTTTTTATATTTACATTATATTGACTTTGTTTTTCATAATTTTTTATTTTTTTATAAATAAATAATATGTTAAGTACCAAGGTTCAGTTTCCAACTATATATATATATGTGGTGTGAGAAAGATTTAGCAGCTGAAAGAAAATTAAAATATTATAAGAAGGTCATCAACCCCACACTAGAAGATCAAAAGTATCTCTTTGTTTTATCTAACTCAAAGAAGAAAATTAATATATTAGAAGTGAGAAATTAATATATTAGAAGTGAAACGAGTGGTTAGGCAATTCCTAAAACACCATGGATGAAAGCCATCTCTGTGAGAATACAACATCCAAGATGAAAATCACTTCCTCTTAGAGTGCCCCGTGTACAGCCACATTAGGTCTCAGTTTCAAAATCTTTGTTGCAACACTGACCTTCCTAGCCTTTTACGTTGTCAAAATTACAGTGAGCTCGGGAAGCTTCTCTTCAAGGTTTTTGAGCATAGGAATAAAATCTTAAATCAAAGGAACCCCGTGTACAACCACATTAGATCTCAGTTTCAAAATCTTTGTTGCAATATTGACCTTGCTAGCCTTGTACGTTTGTCAAAATTACAGTGAGCTCGGGAGGCTTCTCTCCAAGCTTTTTGAGCATAAGAATAAAATCTTAAATCAAACTAAATAATTAGTTTCTTTAGGTCTGATAGACCAAAGTTTGTTGGACGTTAACCACCACCACCACCACCATCAGCATCATCATGTAATTTAGTAGGGTTAAATGTTAATATATATTTTTCAAATTCTTATTTTCATATAAGTAAACTTTTTAATATTAATATTTATAAATATTTTAGTATTGTGCATTTCCTTTCATATTTACATTATATTGACTTTGCTTTTCATAATTCTTAATTTTTTTTATAAATAAATAATATATTTATTAACAAAATAAATGTCTTTTTAAAATAATGAATTTTAATATTAATATTTATAAATCTTTGGTGTATTTTTTTTTCATATTTATATTATATTGATAAGTGCTACAAATTCGCATGGGGTTTTCATTTAACATGTCATGTTTAACATTTAACATTTTTAATCTAATGTCAACCTTATTTAAAAATCAATCTAATTATTATTATGTATAAACACCATATAAATTTAGAATATAAAGAAGTTATGGTAAATAAATAGAAATATAAATAAACTAGAGGTATGGTAAATAAATAAAACCTCTTTTTATACAACAAAATAAATATATAAATAAACTTGAGGTATGGTAAATAATTAAGACCTCTTTTTATATCTTCTCCATAAACCTTTTTATATTTACTAAAGAGGTTTTATTTAGGTGAAGCCTATGGGCCAAATACCAAGGGACAAATTATTGTTAATACCATAGGCCAAATACCATATTTATAAAAGATGTATGATAAATAAATAAAAATAAAAGAGGTATGGTAAATAAATAAAAATATATCAAATAGGTTTAGAAATCAACGACAGATCATATACCAAGCCTATGGGCCAAATAGCATGGTAAATAAAAGAGATATGACAAATAAATAAAAATATAAATAAACTAGAGGTATGGTAAATAAATAAACCCTCTTTTTTATATTTACTCCATAAACCTCTTTATAGTTAAGGACACCCAAAAATAGAGGTTTTATTTAGGTTAACCCTATGGGCCGAATACCATGGACCAAATTATTATTAATACCATGCAAAAAAAACATTATTAACCCTAATATTATTATGAATATTATTATTAAATATAATATTCATATTAATATATTATCATATTAATATTATTAAATTTAATAACTTTGGATTAATACAATATTAAATTTGTTATATTATAATATATATTAATATATCGTAATATATATTAACTCTAGATATATATGGGAGGGAAGAACAAAGACATATAGTGATAAAAGTGGAGAGAAATGGGGAGTGGCAAGGGAGAGATGGAGATACATTGAAGGAGAGGGGAGAGGAGGAATGAAGAGAGAGAGAGGGAGAGGAGTGAGAGAGTTAGAAAAGGGTAATAGAGGGAGAGGGAGACAAAAAGCTGGAGGGGGAGAGAGACAAGGAGAGAGGGTAGGAGATAGTGAGAGGATTGGAGGGCAAAGAGAGAGACAAGATTGGAGGGAAAAGAGAGAGACATAACGAGAGAGAGAGAGAGAGAGAGAGAGAGAGGGGATTAGAGGGCAAAGAGAGAGAGAGAGATGGGAGAAGAGAGAGGGAGTTAGGAGAGAAAGGGAGAGAGAGGACGGATGAGAGAGAGGACTTGAGAGAGAAGAGAAGAGTGGGAGGGATATAGAGATGGAGTTGGAGGGGGAGAGAAGTGTTATAGACATATTTGGGCATTGCAACCCCAATCACATATGTCCATAAACCAAGGGCTTATAAACCCCTAAAAGTGTTGTTCCATACCCTAAAGGAACAAGGTCAGCTAATTATATCATCTCCCAGAAGTTCTCCATGAAAAACTACTCAGAACGGGTCAAAACTGGACTATACAGACTGCTTCATGCATAGGGTATGATGCATCTCACCTATTACACACGGGGGGTGTGATGCATACTGGAAAGCCCTTCTGTAGGGTACGATGGGCGAGAGCAGACAAATGGCAGAAGCAATTTGCTAGGTGGAAATCCAGAGAATCTTCTAGAAACTGCTCATATGACACTTGCCTCTCTGAATTCGCCCAGGGATGAGTAAGAGATCTGAAATCTCCAAGTGGAACCAAGAACTATATGTAAAATGACACTAATCAAAATTACAGAAGCTGACTCACTCTCCTGTAAACATCTATATATGGATCCATCATCCTAGAGATCCAAAGGCTAGAATTTTGTAATTTGCAAGGAAGTGCTGTTGGTTTCTCTTTGAAGACATTGTTGGGTGATCTTGCTTTGTATGAGGTGAAGAGGGCTTTCATGCTAGGATGATGATGCTGAATCAGACAGCTTGGTTGTAATCCTCTCTTCTACTACTTCTATCAATAAAGCTATTTGAGTTTTCCTCCATATGCTTGTATATCTTTGAATCTTGTTTGTGTATGCATTTATATGGTTAATGTACATCTGATCCTACATTATTTATGATTATAGATCTCTATGCTTTTATGGCATTTTGCTGCCTTAACTCTACAGGTGTTCTTTGAAGCGGGACAAGTGAGAAAGGAGTGGCGAAAGCTCTATCAAAGGAGAGAGGAAACAAGAAAATAGACTAATAAAGGACTGAGGTTAGTACTCTCTGCTTCTCTCTCATCTATCTCTCATAAAGGAAAACACAAGTGACTTTAGTTCATTTGTTTCTAAGATAGCTACCCGTCTTAGTGGGACTAGCAGCTCTGAATGGGCATTAGTTTTCTCGATAACAAAATGGTGACTCCGCTAGGGAGCGAATAGTTTATTTGTTTTGTTACTGTTGTTTGCTTTATAAACCATAGACAGAGCTTGAAGTTAAGCCAACTAGCCTTCGAACTGCTTTTGCTATGCAACTGCAAAGTAGATCAACGCTGCTTCAGTTAATCTATGGGTTGGTTTATGAACTAAACTTCTAGCTTGCAAACATTGTAAGTGCCCTGGTGGTAGCTCAAATAACCTCATAAGATCAGCCCCTATAGTTTGTGTTTACTGACTATCATTAGCTAAGCTTAAACCCCTGAACTTAGTTGCAAACTGTGAGTGAAAACCAAGGACAGTCTCATCCCTAAACCATCGCACTATCTCTTCTTGGCAACCTGGATGCATCGCACCTCCTATGTGTTGCAAGTGAGATGCATCCCTCCTTCCTTGTGTTACAGGTGCGATGATTGACTAAGACTATTTCTGCCTCCAGATTCTGGTTTTTTCTTCATTGTCTTTAGCTTTATTCAATAGTTTTGTTGTCTATGATCAGTATATCTCTGTTGAAACCATCTTCCTTTGCATTATTTAGCCTCCATAAGAAGGAATTGTGAATGTTTTTGTGTATTTTTCATTATTTACAGTTCTCCTTGCGAATAGTAGCTTAATCGAACTGCCGTCTTTTGATTTGAAAGTGTCGTAAGTGTCGTTTTTAGTCAAGAAGAAGAGTGTTACAAAGCATTCATCTTTTAGATAGTTGATTACACTTTTTCCATTGTATTTGATTTGAATCATTAGTATTTCAAGTGTCGAAACCAGTTTAAAATTCAAAATTACAAAGTGTCATCTTGACCTTACTTTCGTTTTTTGAAAAGAAAATTGTTAGTACTGTCGCTTTGGAAAAAGATAGTTCAGATCTATACTTTCTTTTCTTTTTGTCATTCTCACATTAAGGAAACTGAAAAAAAATACATGCATGTGCATTTGCATTAAGACTGCATGTTGAAGTTGATTTAGGAAAAGTGCATCTAGTGTGTGCTCTCTGGTTTATGTTGAAAGGATTTCATTTCTCTTTCCTTAGTAGCTAGGATTTTCATTGCAAAAATAAAGTAAACGATTGTTTATCATCTTAGGTTGCACATTTAGGAATTGTATATCTACATCATGCAGTGAACCTTAAAGGCAAACTTCTTAAGAAAGATCAACTTTAAAATAAACTTCAATGAACATAAAAATGCTTTGGAACCTAACGCACAACATTTAGAAGTCCAGGCTAGAGACATATTCCAGCATTGTAAAATCTGGTAACTATCGCTTTCATCGTAGGTTGGGTGATTCCTCCTCTTTGAGACGACAAGTGCCAGTATGGACTTGTGCTCCCACGTACCGTCGAATATATATTGGGAGACCACAATAGGCTACATCCTTTATCCTTAGGAAGCCATGTCTTCCGCCCTATCTATTGAAATGCACTGAACACAGCATTCGGGAAGATTGACTACCGTACCGTAAAAGGTATTATGCAATTTTGCAATTGGTTTGGTAATCTCTCTGTCTAAATTTCCAGAGTAGTCACTTCCGTTCCTTTTCAAACTCCTTAAAATAAAAGGTCCATCTGAGCACTTGTCACTTCAGGCTCATTAAAAATCGAAGGCGACTAGAGTCATCTTTAGCTTTTTCTCGAATCTTAAAAATTGAAAAAGCAAGTTGTGTTGAAGAGTCATAAAATTTATTTTAATCAAAATAATGTCATTGTTCCCTCGTTGGTCTTAGGTTGAGAAAATGGAGTCTACCAATCAAGGATTTCCCCTTGGGGGAAATCCTATCCCCTTCTCCTCTTAGGGGGATGTTGGTGCTCCACATATGGCCACATTGTCCCTTCCAGGACTCACAATTGGCCTACCATGATGGCTTTTCTCGACCTCTATCGTTCAAAACACCGTGATTCCTGAGCAATCAAATCAACAACCATATGATACTAGAGTTACCCCCCAACCTTCTACTTCGTTTGTTTCTCCCTCTCCTTCTTCCTCTTCACTTGGTGAAGCTAGTAAAACTAAAAACCAAGTAACTGAGAAGAAGAAGAAAGGGAAGGAGAAAAAGAAGAAGAATCCAACGACGAAAGGGGGAAACCGTGCATCATCTGGTGAAAATCCACACACTGCACCTTCCAAACCTAAATCTCCATGTGTCATTTGCAAGGGAGACCACTACCATCAAGATTGTCCCTGCATACCACGGATCTTAAGGGACGGGTCTCCCCACTTGCACAATCCGGTGTCCTCAACCTCTGACGATCATGTCGAAAGTACATCGTCAACTAGTGAAAACGAAGTCAATGGACAAAAAAGAAAATCTAAATTTCCTTGCAAACTACGTGAAGGCAATCATGCCATACACCGTTGTCCCTTCCTGGACGAAGCTAAAAGAGTCTTGGATAACCATCTTGCTTCACCACTATGGCTTCCTCCTGGATACAAGAAACTCTCCGAGTCCATTGCTATTTGAAAATCCGACTAACACACCTTTGTTGTCAGTCGAGGCGCCTATCATTGAAGTTAAACCCTCGGAGTCCTCACCGAACCAAAGTCAACAGGTCAAGATGACAGTCGACCCAATCTTGTCTTTAGAGGGTCCACCTTCAGATGATACTGTCACCAAAGAAAATGAGAATGACACCGTTCAAATTCTTTTCGTAAACATAGACTCCGATGAACATGGGGGCAATCCACCCATTCCTTTACCACAGGAAGGAAGTTCGTCAGAGATTTATCTCGCTGTTTATTCAGTCTCACCTCCAAGCAACCTAGTCATTTCCTTCAATTAGAATCTACTAGCCAGACCCCTTCTACCATCTAGTGTACCGTTCCAAATCATATTACAAGCTTACAGAATGATTATGGTTGGTACTATTATAGATGAAGGGGCTTTTGTGAGTATCCTTTCCTCCACTACTTGGAAAGCGCTTGGTTCTCCATCGCTTCTGCTTGAGATTCGAAATCTATTAGGCTTCGACAAAGGAACCAGTCGACCGTTAAGGATCCTTCCAAATTTTCCTATAACTTTGAGAAGGAAAATTGTTTATCTGAATGTGATGGTAGTCATAGGGCCACTAGATTACAATCTACTCCTTGGATGTGACTACATTTATATCATGGGAGCTATTGTTTCCTCACTCTTTTGAGTGATGTGTTTTCCACATGAAGGCAGAGTGGTCCAGCTCATAGACCAACTTTCATTCCCTGGTTCAAACATTGCTATTAGTCAAATTGCATCCCTAACTGGTCTTTTCGCACAAGGAATGTCTCATCAATCTCCAGTCAATCCACCTGATGAGTGCGAGTGATTTGGTGAATGTGACTAAACCCAGGAGGCATGTGCCTTGGTCTGCTTCGGCAGAAAAACCCCTAATATAAGATAGGTTTCCGCGTAGGAATATGAATAGTCTGATACCCCTGTCCATTTAGGAAAATGGATTTGGACTGGAAAAAGATTCCCTCATCAAAGGTTATGTGATTGGGACTGACAAAAATCACCTTTGTCTATTTTGATGGACATCGCCAAGGAAGTGTTTTGTCTACGATGTAGGTGGAACAATCTTGCTAATGCAAGAACTTCCATATGGTGACCTGGAAACTCTATTTTATACCTAGGGGGATGCAAACCTTTTCGTACGCAAGTGAAAAGCGACCAGCATAAATCTAACCCCGTAGTTTTTACTAACTTCAACTGCTTAAGTTAGGTGATTTGTCTGATCAACCATTCACCTTTGCCAGGACCAACGGAAACGACAAAGTAAAGGAGATGTTTCCCACCAAGAAGCTATCCTACCTAACCTTAGTCGTCCTTTAACCCCTAGGACAGTAGTTGGTCATTCCTAGCTTGCATACAAAAGGCTTTGGAGCAAAGTTTCACATGGGGCAAGCTCCCTAAAAAATGAACCTACTGATGGGACATCCTCATTATACAACTAGCACGAGCAGTTTTACTCAAAGTTCAAGCTTGTTAAAAAATAAACCTAGCCATGAGCAGTTTTACGCGAAGTTCAAGCTTGTCAAAAAATAAACCTAACAATGAGCAAGTGTTCCCATACAGTTTAAGCTCATTAAAAAATGAACCCCACCTCCGGTAAATAACCATTTTGATCGCATGACTATTAGCTTTTGAACCTTGGCCGTGTTCTTACCATCACCTCCACTCTTTTTGAGCTGATCATACGCCTCCATTTGATTGTTTACCCTTTTGAGGAACAACTGCAATGAGTGATTCTATTAGCCACCTTCTTTACACTGCGATGATTGAAAATGTTCCAAACCTTACCTGGAACCAGTTGCTATCCAAAAACATCACTCGTTCCTAAAAAAATGAGTCTCCTTTAAGCTCTTTTCATCTGAATCATAAAATATGAAAACATTGCCGAGCAATTGGCCTCTCCAGCTCGTTAAAGCGATTGAAAGTGCCATTCCTCCTCTAGATTTTAATCTTTTTGGGCCTGAGGGATTATTACACAAAAAGATCGAGCACTTGTCTTGTTCGGCTCGTTAAAACTATCGAAAAAGTCATCCCTTTCGTATTATTTTACACTCTTTCGGACTTAAGGAATTACATTACGAAAAAGGACCACTGGAGTTGCCTTTTTGTCCCTTTTTAAACTCTCTAAAATTGAAAAGGATCGATTTATCTTTGTCATTAAACTCGTTAAAACAATAGCGACAAACTTGTCCATGCATGCAAGAGCGAGTTTCACTGTTGCTAAGCTCGTTAAAACATAGCGACAGGTTTTCCCAAAGGGAAAATTATAGAACAAGCATATGTTATCCTCCTCAAGCTTAACAAAAATAAAGAGGTACTAGTTAGCAATGACTGGGGATAAAGGGAAGAAAACTTGAATAGCTTCATTGGTAGCAGGTCGCTCTTGAACATGACACTTTCACTCTGTCACCATGATTGAGTCGGGTTGGGTTATTCCATTCACCAGTCATATCACCATTGGTCCACCGTACCATCCACCTTGGGGTTAACGCTACCAATCCATTTTAGTGTCGTCGGTATGTTCAAGAGAGGTTGCTCAGAGAATTCACCAACCTAGCTAACGTCTCATCCACTACAATACCTTCACTCTCCATTTTTCATGACCGCCACCCTGAACCTTATATCACTAGATCGTTTTCACCTCCACAAAATCATTTGCTCCGTTCTATGTCATAGATGTGGGATTCATTAAGGCCCTCCTACGACGGGTCACTTGTCGACATTAGCTCATTATCCAAGAAGTTGACTTAGGGACAACCCTTTGAGTACTTTGAAGCTTGCATGCCTCAATGGAAAGTTTCTCACTTCTGGCGACAAGTTTACATCAATGGCCTTTGACTGATTAACAGCTTACATCATTGGCTGGCAATCGGGTGATGTCTTTCCATGTTCGACATCAGAACATCTTTTCACATGGATCGACTTGTACTTCGGGCAAAGATTGAAGGAGTTTGAAGTCCCTAGATCTAGTTTCATCCATCCGGGCTATGATATATTTAGGAAAATAAAGACATCAAATGTACATCATAGTAGTATAGATAATCATCCAATCTAAAGGATGATGGCTCTACCAGAATCATCAGTCTAAAGGATGATGGTATTGTATGTATGAGGCCTATATAGAGGCTAGAGACTCCACTTAAAGATATAGAATGAAAGATTATTGTATGAACATGCATATGGCTTGTGGAGTGTTCTCCTTCCTTAAGGAGTGAATGTATGGTGTTGCCCTACCTTAAGGGTTTGATCAATAAAGAATCATTTCATATTATTTCTGGGTTTCTTTGCGTTATCTTATATTTTCATATCATATCTATAATATTTCCGGGTTAGATCCATAACAATTGGTGTCAGAGCTATAACAATTGGTATCATACTTTTGTGCCCAAGAAAGTGCTCTGATACGAATTGTTGTAGATCTAAACCAGAAATAATATAGATCTGATAAGAAAATATAAGACAATTCAAATAAACCCAAGAATAATATGAAATGATTCTTTATTGATTAAACCCTTAAGGTAGGGCAACACCATACATTCACTCCTTAAGGAAGGAGAACACTCCACAAGCCATATGCCTGTTCATACAATAATCCTTCCCTCTATATCTCTATGTGGAGTCTCTAGCCTCTATATAGGCCTCATACATACAATACCATGGGTCATTACCATGGTTCCCTCATACCATCAACTAATACCATGGGCCCATTACATTATTATTAACTACTTGTGGTCCCTTACATGACATGGGTTAACCACCTTATTTATTACTATGACCCATCCCATTATTACATTATTACCTTGGGTACCTCCCTTGGTACCCCATATTATCCCCCCTAGGTATATAACATTCCACCCCCCTAAGCATGTTTCATCCCCGAAACATGGGAAGAACATAAATAATAAGATCTACTTAAAAGAGTAGTTCACTGGTACCATGCACGTGCATCTAGCCATCCAAGAGAAAGGTGAACCCTCGATGTCGTTGGTGCCTCGCTTGCTTGAGATGGAAGTTGACCGTGGCAGCTCTTCTGTGTTGATGTGTAGTGGGTGGATCTTCTCTCCTCGCTATCCGTCATGTGACTACTTGGTTTCCATCTTGATGTTTGTTTTGCAGGGTGATGTGGGTGATGATATGTTGAAGTTTTAACCCACGATGTCTTTTTCTTTAATTCACCCTGCTGTGGTGCCTATTGTGGTGTCTTATTTTCCAATATGACTACAACCACTGAACCCTCATCAGATGTGTCAACACCTGTTACCTTTTCGGCTTCAACCTCTGTTTGTGTTTGATTGTCGACCATCAACTGCTCATCATCTGATATGTCAGTCCCTGTAAGATCTTCTGCTTCAACCTCCTTGGACTCTACCTGCTTATTAATGGAAATATCCTGTAATGTAATTTTCTTCTTTTTATACCAGAGCTTCAGGAATTTCTTCTGCACATTAATATTTATAGTACCCACTAATTCCATCCAAGGGTATCCCAAAACAACATCCATGTTATCCATATCTGAAGCATAAAAATCACCATGAAACACATTCTTATCCATAGAAAGTTTCAAATCCTTATAAATTTGAACAACCTCATCATCAACCTGTGTATTTTCAATTTGTTTCGCTGGAACTTGCAATTTTTTTGCCAAGTTGACATTTATGAGATTATGCTTGCAACTAGGATTTATAGAAACATTGATTTTTTCTTTCTGAATCAATCCATGAACCTGCAATAAGGATATACCAGTAGGAAATAACCCCACATGTTTCCCCTTATCTTGTTTTCTAGTCTGAGACCATTTGTCCATAAGGAGTTTTTCCATTTCTTCATTCGAGAATTTGGACAAGGCTATAATGCCTAGTGAGTTCCACCATATGGCGGCCTCTTCTTTCAAAAAAAGTGGTACCATAAACTGCCATCTCTCCTCAAATATTTTCTTTAGGTTTTGTATGAATTCTTCATTAGTAGGGCTATCATCTTTTCCCGTAAAATATTCCATGAAGAGGGTTTGAAAAATTTCATTTACTTGGCGAAAATTTGAAATTGTCACAGTTTCGTCAATATTGCTCAGAATCTCTATTATAACCTGTTTTTAGAAATAGAACAATCATTCTACATCTGCCCATGTGGTAGAAATCTTGATCCAGGCACTTGAAATTTCATATATGTGCTGCTACTCTCCCGCCGTCACCAAAATTTCTGCAAAAAGAGCTGATTTTAAATCAACGATATATCCCTCATCCGGACTCCGATTCGACTGATATTTTTTTTTGAAATTGGGTATTTTTTCCCAAAGAATCCAGATCTACAATTAGATTTTGCAGATGTTGTACCAGGACGTCTAGATCTGCGCCGCAAAATCACTGCCATGAAAATTATCTGCAACCCCACTGATTTTTAGATCAGTGATATCTCTTTCATCCAGACTCCAATTCAACTAATTTTTATTTTATTTTTATTTTTAATTCGACTATTTTTGCACAAAGAATCCATATCTGTAATTATATTTTATAGATCTTGCACCAAAATGTACAGATCTGACCTGCAAAGTCGCCGCCCCTGAAACCCTACAAAAAATAAAAAAAAATCTCCACTTTTGTGCCCAAGAAAGTGCTCTTATACCAATTGTTGTAGATCTAAACCGGAAATAATATAGATCTGATAAGAAAATATAAGACAATTCAAATAAACTCAAGAATAATATGAAACGATTCTTTATTGATTAAACCCTTAAGGTAGGGCAACACCATACATTCGCTCCTTAAGGAAGGAGAACACTCCACAAGCCATATGCATGTTCATACAATAATCCTTCCCTCTATATCTCTATGTGGAGTCTGTAGCCTCTATATAGGCCTCATACATACAATACCATAGGTCATTACCATGGTTCCCTCATACCATCGACTAATACCATGGGCCCATTACATTATTATTAACTACTTGTGGTCCCTTACATGACATGGGTTAACCACCTTATTTATTACTATGGCCCATCCCATTATTACATTATTACCTTGGGTACCTCCCTTGGTACCCCATATTATCCCCCCTAGGTATATAACAAAGTACCAAAGAAGACCATGTGACAATCACATAGAGATTTCTTACATGGACACCCACGATTCACCACACTACTGAAAGTTTGAACCCAGTTAAATGAATTAAATATTGTGAAAGTTACGTGGAAAAATCCTCTAAGGGGTTCTAACAAAAACATACTAGATGGAGGTTTAGTCCCAGCATAACACCTTTGATATGTCCAAGTCGAGGTGGGGTATCATTTTCGAGTGATTAAGTGTTCAATTTTATAATAGAAACGAGAATAAATAAATGGGTAGGAACTTTAGGTAAAGATTTAAATATCAATAGAGCTTGTAAATAAACTTAAGAGGAGAAATTTAGAATGAACCCAGGTGTACGTAGCAAATGGGATCATTGTTCCCAATTGTAGTGCATGCTAGGTACTAACATGTATATTTAGTATGTGAGAAGGGGGGGAGGGGAGGGTAATACCTCACCGTTGTGTATTAGGCGACCCATGGGTAAAGGAAAACTATGCTACCATAATACATGACAAAATTATGAAAATCAATTATAGGTAGAGCAGATTCGGTGGGATGAGTCTGAATGACCTCAATACCATAATCCCAGATAATATAGCCTATGTAAAAAAAACATAAGTGAATAAGATTAAGGTTTGAGGGACCTTCTCCTATTTCCAAAGTGTTAAATTAGAACCAAGGGTGTTTTAATGTAGAATAAGTAAAACCATTGAGTTAACTTTAATTGACAATTAAAAATTGTACATATATGCATGTTGTAAGACATAGACAAGAAAGATAGATTAGCCATAGAATAAGTGATGATGAAACATTCGTAATTTTTCTGTAAAAAAAATATAAATGGGGTTTATGACAAGTTGTATCAGAGCTTAGGCTCAGCCCTCGGGCCATATGGGAATTATCGTAAGCTTCGAAAAGATGGAGTGTTAATACAACCGTTTAAATCATTTATGTCACTTTTTTGACAATGCCAATAGAAAGTACCTTTCAAAGGCAACAATTCATGAACCTTTTAGCTGACTAGGCCTAGACTGATACCATAACAACAATAAGAATGGAAAATAGTGCAATAATATGTCCTTCTAAATAGTCCACTCATGGAAAAGTACACCCACCAAGATCAAGTGCACACCAACTTGTAAGAAAAAAATTTGCAACAGTTTTCATGAGTGATGTTTGGGTGGCACAAGGTCTGTTTCTGAGTATTCTTGAAGTTGAAGGTAAGGTTAGATGAAATTATTTTCATATCTTCGTATGGAGGTGGAGTCATTTAATGTCTACATTAAGTTATACATAATATACTATACATGGATATTTTAGAAGAGATCATATATATCGTAACATTCTTTTATGAATCTTTATATGATGTACAAAAAAAATAAAAATTAATTATTGTTCAAAGTGAGATTAATTGTGATGCATCTTATACATGTAATATTGTGATTAATGGGTAACATGAGTATTATAAATTAAATACTAATCAGACATACATGTAAATATAGCTAAGAAACTGTAGTGATCTAATTTCCATAAGATGTGGAAGATAAAAACATAATAGTAGATTGGTTACCAACAATGGAGTTAAGAATATCATTATATGATCTAGTCTGTAGAAAATTTTCCTTTTTCCAGTTCCGAGAGAATAAACAAAATGAATTTAATGATGAATCCGTAGGATTCTGACTAGAGAACTTCCATTAACATCTTAGAGGGATTATGGACTTAAAAATGTTGGTGCTAGAATGATTATCCCTTTTAGAAGAAATATACACCTATTATGTGTAAGTTTTCCTTCATTTGGTAAGTGGAGGAGCCCTACGTTGTCATCTAAAGTTCCTTAACTCCTGAGGAATTTGTATGTTGAGGTGAACATAACATGTGTGCCGAAAAGATAAAAACATAAAATTTCTATCACATTGCTGAGCTAGTTATGGAGGTGGATATGAATTTCTGAGATTAATTCTCTTGATGAATAGTGTTTTAAAGTTACTAAAACAGTAAAGTTGAAAAGGTAAACTATCTATAATTGTGTATATGTTATGGTTATCAGATCAGACTGATCTACAAACTATTCTTTTCATCTAAGCATAATCACATGCATCGACCTTATGCTAATAGGGTCACCTCGCATATAATCAAGTATAGAGTGTGAGTCCAGACTTGCGCAAAGTATCAATCTCTTCATTAGCAATTGACTGATATTATTAGAGGAATAAACAAATAAGTTTTAAGAAATGTTATAGGAAATAAATTGAACTCAACTCAAAAGTTTTAAATACAAATAAAACCTACAAATGGGATCTTTTGAGAGGAGCACAGAGATAAACTTGAAAATATGTGAACTCGATTCCAATCAAAATTGAGATACATGATAGATGGAGAGGAAGTTGATTCACACATATGCCAAATTATAGAAGAACATTTTAAGCTTCTGTGGTCATATTTTGGAAAAATATGACTCAGATCTTCCACAGTATTATATTCATCTTGTCGACGTTTCGAACCCCAAAGGGGATCCATCATCATGACAGAAAATGAGTGATGTGATGATTGATCTGCTTTGGGGTTTGAAACATCGACAAGATGAACATAGTACTGTGGATGATCTAAGTCATATTTTTCCTATAGAAGAACAATTCTTATTTCTTATACAAAACTTAAAAGTGATAGTCCTTATTCTTTCTAACTGATTGAGGAAGTGTTTAATCATATGATATGGTGTACTCTCTATAAGAATAAGGTGAGTATAGAATTAGAGCAGTATTGCTCACTGCTAGGACTAGGGACATGTGTGTCATTGTTTGGAATTTTGACCAAAAGTGGATGTGCCGTGCTGAATTTTTTATACTTATAGTCTTGAGCAAGGCTGAAATGTCAGGAATAAAAGGCACCAAATGTTAAATAGTGAAGAGCATCACTCAAATCCATAAAATATGCAAGAAGAAAATGTGTATCTTAAAAAACATATGTGTGTGATGTTGGTGCACTAAGATTTCTTCTTACAAGCAATCGTAATTCATACATTTATTGTCAACTCGAGACAAGTCTTTTTATTTCAAGAGTGTCAGCACTATATATGCAGTGAATTCAAAGGTTAACTAATAAAAAATCGTTGCAATTGCTAATGACTATATCCATTAAACTCAATCCAAACAACTCTAAAAGAAATTCATAACACACACCGTGATTCTGCTTAACCTATCATGAAAGCAAATGGATCTGAATACAACTTGTAAAGAATCACGCTTGGCATTCTTAAATAGAATTGAAGCTAACTTGATCGCTCATGAAAGAGAACTGTAACAATTGACAATAATGGTAATTGAACAAAAAATTCTAATTAAACTACAAATCCTAATTAAGCAACTTCTGAGTTGAACAACAAATCCAAATTGAACAACAATTCTAAATTGAACAACAAATCTGAATTGAACAACAATTCTGAATTGAACAACAAATTTGAATTGAATAGTAAACCTGAATTGAACAACAAATTTGAATTGAATAGTAAACCTGAATTGAACAACAAATGATACAGGAATAACAAATGTTATCTGAATAGCAAATGACTGTAAAAGCATAAAGCAATCAATTCTATCTCTTAAATCTATGATATCATTACTTGAAATGAACAACGATCTGAGCTGGAACTAGCATAACCAATTCAATCAAAAGTAATACTTGCATATGACACACAGATCAATCTGAATCTCGACTAAACAACAAAAGAAAATTGAATTGATAATCCTTACAATAATCAAAAGTAATATTAACTTAGCATTAACAAGCAATCAAGAATAAATAGAAAATATTATGACACAAATGAAGCAGTAGATCTTCTCTTGATAGGGCCCAAAGTCGCGAGAGGTCTCCACTAAGAGATACTCAGAATATAAGTATGAGTTAAACACAATATTTCTTCATTAAAATAAGTAACCAAGTTACAACATCCAAGATAGTAGTATTATATGTCCAAAAGAATAATTACAAACTGTGAAATTCTTAACTCTATGAAGTTTTTCCTTTTGGCATTATATATTACATTTAGAATGTAAATAGATAAAAGTGAATCCTCAGGATTAGGGGATCCTGAGGATTTTGTTATACTTGATATGATTCTGTCATAAAATAGACATTGTTTTTCCCGGTCTTTCGCTATCCTGCCTTGCCTCTGACGTTGTCGCTTTCACTTATGAGATGTTTTCGTTTTTTTGATTGGGCAGCTATCGATCAATTTGTGACTTCTGCACAAAGATAGTAAAAATAAATTTTACCTACTTAGATTCATCTAATTTGTTACTTATTACTTTTTCTCGAATTTAGCTATTATTTCCTCTACTTTTTTTCTTAAACAAAGATAATCATGTGAGGATGAGTGCTAAATGAAGCTATTACCAAGGAGAAAACATACCTTTTTCTTGACCCAACATACTCCCCAACTTACCTTGTTGCATGACCTCATGCAATTAAATGGTTGAGGTGTAGTATGGTTAGGGAATAGGTAGGATACACCTCCTCCTTCTAACTTCTAAAGCCATTTTGCTTCTTAAGTACAACAAAATCCTGGTTAACGTCTTGACCCCTCAAGGTGTAGTCACTGCGATACTTATCTGGATGATACCATATGATTGGAGTTATATACTAACATCCTATCCATTCAAGCCCCATGGTTAAGACCATGTTACTGTACTTATGGAAATGAGAGGAGGCAACTTTAAAGTTATGGTATCCAAATGGTCCTCAGTTTCTAACAGTGGTGCTGGAGACTTCCCACCTTTTTCTGGCTGCAAACAAGGCATCGTCCTTAATCTCTTGGAAGTACTCCTTTATAACTTGTATAATATCTATGTGAAATGGCCCGAATTGGCCCACAACACCATCTCGCTTCATGAATTGCTTGTGCGTCACCAAGATATGCAGGGGTTTTGTAGGTTCCCCTATGACCCATAGGTCGATTCCATATTCATGATTTCTAAAAATATTGTGAGCCTTGGCCCACTTGAGTTGGTTAGTAGCAAAAGAGTGAAATGCATGAAATTGGGCATCCCCTATAAAAGGGCTAGGGTTGTTGTCTCTATCATCTTCCAGAAATAAATTGTGCATATAAAGTTCATAGAGGAGGTATTGTACCTACTCGTTTTGTTCTCTGAAGCACTTGGCAAAGTTCGAAGTAGTTTTGATTTCCACAGACTTCCTAGCCTTAACAGCTTTGATTTTTGGTAGGAGGGACCTTTCCAGGAGGAATAGGGCATAATTTGTAGCAGGGGCTCTGCAGGATAGGGTGTCTGAATAAAGAGAGAAGACAGTCTCCAACTTCTCTTTAACCTTTTGTAATTTGTCATGAGCTTTCTCAACCATTTTCTGTCCAGCCTTGTACTAAGCGAAGGTCTCATCCTTAGTTGTTGTGAGTGCCTCTAACTTTTTCTTTAATTCTTAATGTATATGTAGGGGCACTACCTCCTCCTTGTGCTGAGTTAATTTTTGCTGAACCTTCAGTAATTCATTCTACAATCTTCTAATAAATGCCTCCCTTACTAAGGGAATGTATGCAGGTGTCTCCTCTGTTTGGGCATAATTATCTTGTGTCTCCATAGGTTCAGTTTGGACAGCTGCCTCGGCTGCTTCTTAAGTTATGCAATAATCAATTGGGATGCTTTCTTCAGCATCAGTCTGAACAACAACATTCATAGTAGGGTAGTTCGTTTGGGTCTCCTGAGAACAAATACATGGATCTTTAGTCTACATTTCAGTGTCCTCTACAAGACATGGCTCTGTCTGAGTTTCCTTTGAACCAACCAAAAGAATCTCAGTTTGGGTTTCAACATCCTTTCCAGAATAATGTTCTGTCTATGTTCCTATTGTCTCTCTTTCCACTTTCAATTTTCTCGCTCTGATGGCCTCTTTTAACCACTGTCTTATTTGCCCAATTATTGACTTCCATTTTCTATATTTTTTAAGCATTTTTCTGAGCCTGTCCTTGTAGGAATTCTTTATTTTGGGACTTCCAACAAGTGGTGGTGCAACTTTATTTTCCTCAGGTTCATGCTCAGGTGGTATTGTGTTAGCATCAGGGAGGGTTTCAACTGGAACTATATCTCCTGATGGAGCTTCATCTTCTAGTTCTTCTTCGCCATGAATTTTTCTCTCAGGAGACCCCATTAAAATGGTATTTCCTGAGCAATTATCATTCTCTGGGTTTTCTTTTGGGTATGCCTCATCCTCAGGGGACTTATAAAAAACAGTATTGCCTATTAAGGAGTTTAGACTTCTGTGATCCATAACATTGTATAGATAATCTTTAGCAAAATCACATGATCAATATTTTGTCGACGCGTTTCGAACCAACCAGTGTGGTTCATCGTCAGGACAAGTTGAAGAACAGATCCAGCCTAGCCTGTTTAAATAGCTAGACCAGGTAACCGTTGGTGTCTCTGCTCTAGCTATTTAAACAGGCTAAGCTGAATCTGTTCTTCAACTTGTCCTGACGATGAACCACACTGGTTGGTTCGAAACGCGTCGACAAAATATTGATCATGTGATTTTGCTGAAGATTATCTATACAATAGTATTGCCTAGTTTATTTTCATCTCCCAGGGTTTCATCTGCAGGATTCTCTTCAGTTGTGGGGGGGGGGGCACTGGACCGATATCTGCTATTTTATTTTCTTCTCTAATAGATTCCTCTTCATGCATCTCATCTTCAAGGGGTTTTTCCATAGAAGGGACTGGTTCCCTTTGTTCTTCCAAGAAATCAATAAATGGCAGGGTTTAATCACAACCAGGGCTATTAGTAGAGGCAGATTGGTTGGGAGTACAATTCTGTCCTTCAACATTCTCAGATTGTTCTCTTCCCTTGCCAAACATCCCCATGTTTTCCAATACCTTGGCCACCTCTTCCTCATAGTCTTGCAAAGGGATATTTTGCCGACTTGGAGGTGGTGTGAGTGATGGGTTGACCTCCTTTGTTTGAATTTGGGTATGCCACTAGGACTTCAACCACATAGAGCACCTGCGCTTTTCTGGGTTCAAAGGCACAACCTAATTTTTCCTCTTCAATGTCTCTCTCGGACCTGGTGTTCTAGGCTCTTGTTTTTCTATTACTGGGTTTTCTCGAGGTGGGGCCAAAGTAGGATTTACAATATTGTCCCAAGTTAACTACTACTGAGGCAGTCCATGCATGATAAGAAATTTTATCAGTCTGTGATGACTGATGATGGTGTGTGGGTCCTTAGCTTTCCTAACTCGTCAAGCGACATCATGCAATAGAGCATTAAAATAAACATAAAATTAACTAAAATTTTCAGTTTTAGGATGGCTAACAATTTGAGTTGACGGGGCTTTACCACATCCTTGTGACCATCGTACGTGATGTATCATCTCACAATGACTGCCAATTCCTGCCATGACTATCTTAACATTGAAGGGTGAATCCCTTTCCTTGTTCGCGCTAATTTCTCACCCGGGTCCTGGAACACTACGACCGCATTGTACCGAAGGACGTGCTTGTCTGTCAACTTTGTTCCTTAGATAGGAGTCCAATGAATTCAACTATGACCACTTCAAAGATTGTTATATACCTGCCTCTTACTGTGGTTCTTCCATTCTGCAAATTCTGCAAGAATTCGTGTCATTTCTTCGTGAAATCCCTGCAATTTTTTCAGATATTACGACCATCCTGCGCACTGGAAAATTGCACAAGCCTGGTCCCATACCATGAGTATTGTGGGCTCATTTCAAATAGCTCTACCTCCCATGGATGATGTGCTCCTATGACTGGTTCTCTTGCATGGAATTCTCCTACTCTTTCGTAATTTAGAATAGCAGCAAAGATCGTTAAAGCAATTAACAGGAAAATGATGTTGATTTGGGAATTAACAACATATATAGTCAATTCATTTGTCTCATTAACCATATTTGATGCAGGCTCATAACAAATTCGCATGCAAACCATAATGGTCGCTGTCATTTCTCCAATCGAAAGTACCTTGCTAATTATTATGCATATCCAATCACCAGGCATCCTTTACCCGAAATTCAATTTAATAATTAGAATTCAATTATCCATAACTGTCACGCACACTGTTCATACACAGACCCTCCCCCCTCGAATGGGAAAAAGGATGTCCATATCCGGCAAGCATGTGAAACGCAAGCGCATGAATTGAGGATTCATAAATGCAGACAACCAATCTAGAAAAGCGACACAATTTATGACAAAGAAATTAAAGCAATACACATATCATAGGTAAAAATGGTCGAAAAAGATAAAAATAGATATCTAAATTATTATGTGAAAAGATTTTCACTGCAAGTGGTATTAGTAATAAACACATAATTGGCAATAAGTAGTAATGACTGTCATGAATTGACTAGACAAATATAATATAATGAATATATAACATAAGTTACCGTGCATGTTTTCTTGTAAGAGTGTTGTTCAAATGGGAAATCTCCTTAGAAATGAATCCATAGGTGGCAATAGAATAGAGAGAATTTGGGAGTGTAAGATAATACTCTGTTGGGTCCCTATAATACTAGTGATTACCCCATTACTATTGTATTTATACCCCTTATTTATATTGTTGTGCCCCCATTACCCCCATATTGTTATTAATGTGCCCATAGAATCCCTCTATTGTTATTTTTGTGGCTTTATATTATTATTGTTAGGTCGGCTGGATTATATTGTGACTCCATAGACTCCTATATATAGAAAGGAGGTTTTGTCATTTGAATCATCCAAGAATTGTTCATTTATGTAATGTAAAGGAGGTTTCCCCCTCGAAGAGGTTGAATTCTAAGGCGTGGATCTCTCTTTTCTATCTTTTTGTGAGCTGGTTTCATAACATTTGGTATCAGAACTTTGGATTCTAGGGTTTCGCTGCTCCAAACAGGTCATCGTGGCATTTTCGCTATAACTTTTTTTCTGTGACGTTTCAGAAGTCGCAAAAAAACCCATTTGAGAAGAAATCGCGCTGAACCTTGGGTCCAAATTTCAGAGCTTTTCGCGTGATATTTGTGGAGATATGATCTCAGGAAGTTGGTCTTTTTGCAGACTCCTGAATTACAATCAAAACAGGTGACCTGGGGAAAATCGTCATAACTTTCTTTCTGAGCATCGGATTGAAATTTCGTAAGAAGGTACAAAAAGAGGACGGACTTTAGTTTTCTTTTATATATTTTTTAGAGTCAAAGGTTGAAACAGTGACACGTGGCACTTCATACAAGTTCGCTCTACTGAACTAGTCTATAATCAGGTCACTGCGGGAGATTGTGCATAACTCTTTCTTGGAGAATCCAATTTGGTTCAGACTAGTGGCATTGGAAAGAGGACACAGAAGGCTACTACAAATCACAATTTCAGAACTGGATGATTCGAAATTACAGAGATACATCAGATTCAATATCAGGCTTCTACAAAGTAAAAAAAGGTGTGTAGTTTTTTTTTTTATTTTTGCATAAGCTTGGTTTGAAGGAATTCAAAGGGCCTAGTAAAGCATTATTATCGGTAACTGATGCCCCGAGGAAAGAAAATGCAAACACCTAGTAAGGAACCTGAAAGCTCTAGCATGACTCATGAAGAAGAGGAAGAAATGCTACATGATATATCAAAATTACAAGAACAAGTGCAACAAATGTCACGCTCACAAAAGCTAACAGATGCTAAGATAAATGGCGTGGAATCTAAGATAAAGGGCATGGAAGCTAAGATGGACGATTTGAAGATAGATTTGAAGAAAGACATGGCAAATTTGAAGACATATTTGAAGACAGACATGGGAGATTTGAAGACAGATTTGAAAATTTTTCTACAAGAGATACTTACTAATGGTGAAAAGGTTGTAAAGGAAACTCATGATGTGAACAAAAGTAATGTTAATCATGATTCCATAGATTCTAATGTTGGATCGAAGACCCACCATATTCCAAAAATCGATATGAGGAAGTTTGATGGCAAGGATCCCGCCACATGGATATTACAGATGGAGCAATTCTTCGATCTCAATAATGTGCAAAACACACAAAAGGTACGTATGGCAACTTTATATTTGGAACCAAATCAGTTTGTATGGTATCAATGGCTTTGCTCTCGTAAACAATTTATCACTTGGGCAATTTTTACGGAAGAATTGATAGCACATTATGAGGATACAAAAAGCAACACTTTTTTTAGCCAATTGATAAGTCTCAAACAAAAGGGTTCAATAATGGAGCACATTGAGGAGTTCCAAAAATTGAACATAAGGGTAAAAGATATTCCAGAGGAGCATAGGATTGATGTGTTCATAGGGTCTTTAAAGGATAATATCCAACATGATGTTCGACTTTGGGAACCTGATTCATTAGAGAAGGCATTCAGGTTAGCAAGAAAAATGGAAAGCAAAATTATGGCAACCAGGAAGCATACCACTCACAACTATAAAGACGGAAGTGTTGTTGCCCCTAGTCTTCCACAACCTATAAGGTTGACACCACAACAATTGGAAGAAAAAAGAGCAAAAGGGCTTTGTTACAGTTGTGATAGCAAATACACTAAAGGTCATAAGTGTGCTGAGAAGAAATTATTCTACATAGATTGTGAAGAGGAAGAAGAAAAGGAGCAAGAAAGGTCAAAAGAAGAAGATATACTCCAGGAACAAAGCCTAGATGAAGAACAAATAAATCCAACCATATCTTGTAATGCATTGGCGGGAATTACCACTCCTCAAACCATCAAGATAGAAGGACAAATCAAGAAGAAAAAGGTAATAGTGTTGATTGATTCAGGAAGCACCCACAATTTTATTCATTGTAGGGTAGCAAAAGAATTGAATTGCTTCCTATATCCAGCACCAGAGTGTCAAGTGATGATTGCAAATGGAGGAACAATAAATTGCTCTGGAAAGTGCCATAATATCAAGCTATCCATGGGAGAATATGTATTGACTAGCCCAATGCTTTCCATTCCAATGGGAGGTGCTGATGTTGTACTAGGAGTCCAATGGCTACAATCCTTGGGTACAATAGCTTTTAATTTTCAAGAACTTTTCATCAAATTTTCTGTGGAAGGAAAGGAAGTTGAATTAAGGGGTATTGCAGGGAAACCAGGAAAGATAATCAGCTCTAATGGTATGACAAAGCTTCTAAAAAAGGAGCAAAGGGGTGTAATTGCACAATTATGTTCGCTAGATGTTTCCACATTAGAATCATCTATTTCTCCAGATCTCCAAAAAGTCCTGGACAATCATTCCAAGGTATTTGAGACTCCCAAAGGTCTCCCACCTATGCGTGATCATGATCATGCTATTCATCTGATTCCAGGAAGTGTTCCTCCAAACATCAGGCCGTACAGATATCCCTATGTCCAAAAAAGTGAAATTGAACGTATGGTTGCAGAAATGCTAGAGGCTGGTATAATTCAACCGAGTCAAAGTTCTTTCTCTGCTCCAGTAGTATTGGTGCACAAGAAGGATGGATCATGGCGCATGTGTCCGGATTATAGGGAGCTCAACAAGCTCACTATTAAAGATAAGTTCCCCATTCCTGTCATTGATGAATTACTGGATGAATTGCATGGATCAATTTACTTCACCAAGTTGGATCTTCGTTCAGGATATCATCAAATCAGAATGAAGATTGAAGACATTCCGAAAACGGCATTTAGAACTCATGAGGGTCATTATGAATTTTTGGTCATGCCTTTTGGCCTTACCAATGCACCTTCAACATTTCAAGGTTTGATGAATTCAATTTTCAAACCATTCCTTAGAAAATTTGTGTTAGTATTTTTTGATGATATACTTATCTACAACAAGTCTTGGAAGGATCATGTTGAACATGTTGACAGGGTGCTACAACTATTGGAGGAGAAACAATTATATGCAAAAAGATCCAAATGTTTCTTTGGAGTCCAGGAGGTGGAATATTTGGGTCATATTGTATCTCATGAAGGAGTTAAGGTAGACCCTAGCAAAATTAAAGCCATTAAGGAATGGAAAATCCCCACATCCATAAAGCATCTGCGAGGATTTCTTGGGTTGACAGGGTATTATCGCAAGTTTGTTAAGAATTATGGGAGAATAGCAGCACCTCTAACAACATTATTGAAGAAAGATGCATTTTCATGGACTCCGGAAGCAACAAAGGCCTTTGAACATCTTAAAGAGGCAATGTGCCAAGCACCGGTCTTAGCTACACCGGACTTCACAAAAACCTTTATTGTGGAATGTGATGCTTCAGGAAATGGAATTGGTGTTGTTCTAATGCAAGATGAAAGACCCATTGCTTTTGAAAGTCGTCCAATCAAGGGAAAGTTTTTAAGAAAAGCTATTTATGAGAAGGAAATGTTGGCAATACTCCATGCACTTAAGAAATGGCGACCCTACCTAATGGGAAGACACTTCAAGGTAAAAACAGATCATGATAGCCTTAAATACTTTTTAGAACAAAGATTATCCTCTGAAGAGCAACAAAAGTGGGTCACAAAGATGTTGGGTTATGACTTTGAAATCATCTACAAAAAAGGGAAGCAAAATGTGGTGGCAGATGCACTCTCAAGAAAGGATGAGGATGTGGAAGCATTGTTGTGCGCTATTTCTATTATCCAACCAGATTGGATAAATGAAGCAAGGGAGGAATGGAAGAATGACGAAGAAGTGTGGGCACTTATTCGAAAGCTACAACAAGATTCCAGTACGTCTGATACATTTAGCTGGAAAAATGATTCGTTATGGTACAAAGATCGCTTATACCTCTGTAAGAATTCCCAGCTAAAACAAAAGATTCTTATGGAATTGCACACTTCTCCCTTAGGAGGGCACTCAGGATTTTTAAAAACTTACCACAGGGTTAAGAAGGAATTTTTTTGGGATGGCCTTAAATCAGATATTCAAAAGTTTGTGGCAGAATGTTTGGTTTGCCAACAAAATAAAGTTGAAACAATTAAGACACCGGGTCTATTACAACCTTTATCCATTCCAAGCCAACGTTGGGAGGAGGTTTCAATGGATTTTATCACAGGTTTACCCAAGTCTGAGGGAAAGAGTGTCATCATGGTGGTAGTTGACAGACTTACCAAGTATGCACACTTTTGTGCATTATCACATCCATTTAAAGCCAGTACAGTTTCTACTGCATTTATGGAAACAATTCAAAAGCTACATGGAAACCCAAAGATTATTGTAAGTGACAGAGATCCCATTTTCACTGGAAATTTTTGGACACAATTATTTTCTTGTCTTGGTACTCAGTTAGCTCATAGCTCATCTTATCATCCTCAATCTGATGGGCAAACTGAGATAGTAAACAAATGTTTGGAAGGATATCTTCGTTGCTTTGTATCTGATAAACAGACACAATGGGTCAAATGGTTGCCTCTGGCTGAATGGTGGTATAACACTTCCTTTCATACAACAACAAAATGACCCCATTTATGGCACTTTATGGGTATCAACCACCATCCATCACATCATATTTAAGAGAAAATTCTAAGGTTCAGGCAGTGGAACATCACATCGAACATCAACAACAAGTCCTCCAACTCTTAAAGGATAACCTCGTGTTGGCACAGAATAGAATGAAACAACAGGCAGATCAACATCACAGTGAAAGAAGTTTTGATGTAGGTGATTGGGTATTCCTACAGCTACAACCATATAAGCAAATGTCCCTCAAGCAAGCTAAGAAGGATAATAAATTATCACCAAAGTATTATGGTCCGTACAAGGTGTTGCAAAAGATTGGTACTATGGCATACAAATTGGAGCTTCCTGCAGCTTCTCGATTGCACCCAGTTTTCCATGTTTCATGCTTAAAGAAGGTTATAGGCGACAAGCTCCCAGTTCAAACAATATTTCCAGAACTTGACGAGGAAGGAAAAATTATATTGGAACCGGAAGCAGTTATAGAAACAAGAACTCGACAGCTACGAAATCGATCAATTTCAGAGTACCTTATCAAATGGAAGAACTTATCCGCTGAAGATTCCACATGGGAGGATGAGAATTTTATGCAGAAGTATCTTGAACTACTCAAGCATTGAGGACAACACTTTTTTGAAGGAGAGGGGCATGTTGGGTCCCTATAATACTAGTGATTACCCCATTACTATTGTAGTTATACCCCTTATTTATATTGTTGTGCCCCCATTACCCCCATATTGTTATTAATGTGCCCATAGAATCCCTCTATTGTTATTTTTGTGGCTTTATATTATTATTGTTAGGTCAGCTGGATTATATTGTGACTCCATAGACTCCTATATATAGAAAGGAGGTTTTGTCATTTGAATCATCCAAGAATTGTTCATTTATGTAATGTAAAGGAGGTTGCCCCCTCGAAGAGGCTGAATTCTAAGGCGTGGATCTCTCTTTTCTATTTTTTTGTGAGCTGGTTTCATAACATACTTCAATACCATAAGCGGAGCCACTGCTGTCAGCAGGCATTCATAGTCTCGAAAGGGTTTCTTTTAACCCAAAAAATGAGCCAAAGTCCTCCTTTTAATATGTAGATAATTCTTCTTTTTCTGCCACAAAGAGACCACTATGATGGCATGGTGACCAAAAGATCATAGTGCCATTCACCAAGATATAATGAAATGATCAGGTTGAATCGTAATGAGACCCCCTGTCCTTCTGACAATTTTTAATCATGAAGAAGGTCATTACCTTGGTTTGGTGGCCAAAAATGGAATGTCACCTTTTACAACTTTATGATCATGGTAGGTTGAGTCATGATGAGACCCCCTATCCTCTTTAAGATAGTGTTCATTGCATTTTCATATTTCTTTATTTTCATTTTTCTTATATTTTGATGTTTTTATAAAAAGAGGAAGGCTAATTTGGTCCTTAAGAGTCAGGGATGGTGTAATAAGTAAAAATATTCCAAGGAAAGGTTATACTTTTACCCCCATCTCATCATATCGAAGGGATTTGTCCATTTGAAAGTGTGGTAAATAAGCTAGCATGGTTTGAAATAATGAATCATTTTATGATGTGTCCAAAAGAATATGTCTAGCCAGTCATTATAGAGATGAACCATAACAACTTTTTAAATAAATATAACCATCATGAGGCTTCATAAATCAAAATAGTGTTGACATTACTGTTTTTCTTTATGTTAGGCACAAATCCACTTAGATGGTGTTTATTCAAAACATAAAAGAAAAATAAGATAGCATAATGATCAATAATGAATCAAAAAAGAAATCAAAATTCGTTCTAAAATAATCACAAAAGTGTTTTTCAATTGATTGAACAACAATAGTTCAATCATTTGGACAACAAAATAAAAAAATAAAATAAAATTGTTGTTAATTGATTGAACAACAATCGTTCAATTGATTGAACAACAAAATGTAAAGGAAAACACGCAAGAGTGTTGCTCAAATGATTGAATAACGATTATTCAATCATTTGAATGACAAATATCAATAAAAAAAAACGCAAAAGTGTTGTTCAATAGATTGAACAACAATCATTCAATCGTATGAAGAACAAAAAATGAAAATAAAAACTCAAAAGTGGACCTTTGGGTTGGCGTTTTGGCAACATGAAGGTTTGACAGATGTGATTCAGTTCTGATTGGGACAATTGAGATGTTTTTTCAAGTAAATATCCCATGGAAATAGGAGTGAGAGGCTGACTGAAGTGGAATTGCAACATTTCATTGATGGATTGAGCAGTTATGGGGAAGAGGACTGTTTGACTTGGGGACATAACTGCTCTACGATTAGGGTCATAATTGGCACAACATTGATGAATTATGTCTGGGAAAACATGGACTGAGGGGAGGAAATACATGGGAAGGTTAGATTCCCACAGTCCTAAGATATCAAACCCATTCAGATAATTATCTCTGGCTTGGTAAAAGACATTAAGGTAGTTTTTATCACCGAATAAGTCTTTTATTTGAAAATCTTTATCGGCCAGAAGCAGATAATCTAAATCTTCATGAGGAGCATTCATGGGTGTGACATTCAAAGCTATAGGGGCTTCCATTTTTGGTTCTTGTGGATTCAAAAATGGAATTTGGGTTTTCTATGGGAAAATAGGCCAAACAACAGGTTTTGGGAACCTATATAGGGAAACAAAGTCTGAACTTGTACTGAATTTAGCTCTTTTTTGTGGAATTTTCAGTGTAAAACCAAAACCTGGAGGGTTTCGGTGGAAATTGGATAAATACCTGTAATGGGGAAGTGAACAGTACAATGGCAAGCTGAATAACAAGTTTCAGAGTGCGCTGCTGCAAATTTTCTGACTAGGTGGCGTTGGAAAGCTTTAGTAGTTGACTGGGACATTGTTTTGCATGGGAACACAGTTTTCCGTATAAAACATTGAAAATAACATTTCATTGGTTTTATTCGCAAAAACTAGGTTGGCGAGGGTTTTGGTTATCGAGCAAATGACATAGGCAAGACATGACAGTTTGTCGTATGCAAAGGGCGGTAAGTGGTATGGTGTCGCACCATTTTTGGGATCAGGTGGTATTCAACTGGGAGCCAGCGATCCCGTTGATTGCATGAAGTGTGGCAAAGGTACGGGTTGAAAACCACCTGGTGATCACATGTTAATGTGTGGTCACCATGGGGGCCGCGATATCAATGATAGTCATTGGATGTGTAAAGCGTGATTAGATGGGCAACGGTTGAGTGATACGACAGAGCTTTAACTATGGCGGGCCCAATAAAATTAAAAGTTAATTAATCATATCAGGGTGATTGTGATAGGTCGGGGAGGTTCTTAATTAACCGTGGGGGTTAATTAATTCCTTGCTAATGCAGCAGGGGATCAGTTTCTTAATGAGTCAATGATTAACCCATTAATCCGATTTTAACACTGTTTATGGTTATATTTAACCGGGGGTGGGATATTTAACATTTTGGGGATTTCTATATATATTTAATAATACGGGAAAGGGTGAATTTTTTCGGGAGTTATATAATATAAGTTAGAAATTAATATGAAACAATGTGATAAAAAGCGCTAAGTAAAACATCAGAGTGTACATTTAACTTAGGCTTAAGTGGAAAAAAAAAGGGTTTTATGTAATATTGTGTATTTTTCCTAAGTAAAATTTAAGTAAAATAAGATTTTACTTAGGAAAAGACTTATGAAAGTGAATGAATGATGGTTTTAAGTACTTAGGCTTTTGAAATTATTGGGCCGAGGGTCCAGTCCCTCCAAAAGTCAGAGAAATGCTCTGAGCCCCTCCAATTTAGCAAATACCTTAGTGCTTAGGGGAAATTAGTGAATAATTAGGGAAAATGAGAAGGGGAGTTAATCATTGTGACCTTGCTTTGCTTGTGATGTCTTCGATGTAGTTTATGCCTTTGCCTTATGATGAAAAATAAAATATTAACACATTTAGAGACATTACATCAACTACCTACCCTACCTACTTAAACCTAGCATTTTTTCTTCTTTATTAGGGTGCACTTAAACTGGAAAACCCTCTTCAACTTCCTTTTCTTTTACATAATGATTTCTATCTAAATCTACACTTATTACATCCAAGGGCTCAGATTAAACTGTTGAGCTCCTTTTTATTTACTCTACCTATCTACTTATCTGCCAAGATTACACTGTTTGGTCAGATATTTATTCTCTATTTCTACAACATGAAATTGAAAGATGAATGAGCCAAGTTTAAACAGTTTGACTATTCATGAATTGTGGCATAAGTAACAAACTGCACACAATTTGTTTATTACACAAAATGAAAAAGTAGTGGCATTTAGACTTGCACACTTTCATGGTCTTTTTTGTTTGGGGTTCATTTTCTTTCATTTTTTTGACCATCTTTATTCTTTTTACCCTTTGATTTTTCTTTTAGGGTATACCCTCTTTACATTTTTTTAATTTTTTGATTTTTTGAAAATATGGAAAACCTTTGCAACAAGAAAAGGTATGAACATATTACAGAGTTCATCAAGTCAATCATGACATATGACACCTACTGGTATAGGGGCCTAATAGAATGCTTACATGAACATATATTTATGTTAAAGGCTTGGAGTTCAACGATTCATATGATGAGATTCCATCTTGCTACATTCCCATAAAATATTTATTTTCATTTTTTCTAATTGATACTGACAAACACTCTTAAGAAAGTAATTCATATTCCATAAAATAATTATAGAGATGATTGAACTAGGTTGCAAGAAATCATAGTTCATTCCATTGATCAAAAGAACAAGTTATTTAGGAGGCCTTGAAAACTTTCATGCTTAGAATTGGCGCGTGGGATAATTTAAGTAGCAGAGGTGCTTACATTCAATTTTTGATATTGGAAAGTTGAACCAAACTAGGTTCTGAACCGAAATCAAGGAATTATCACCATTTTGTTGCTATTATTTGCTATTGTCATTTCTCATAGCTGAATTATATTTCCACATTCATAACAATATGTTGTTTTGATTGTAATTCTCTGTGCTTCAAAAGTTTTGCAAAGAAAGATGAATTGATCTAATGATGTGTAAAATTTACCTAAATATTACCTTAAAATCCCTTAACAATACAGAATTAACATCATTCATCAAAAAATAACTTGATATTTTGATCATCATTGCAACCTATTCACTGTAGTAGTAGTATTCCATAATAATGAAAACTAAGGTGATGAATAAAATTGCCCAAGATGTAAACATTTTTTCAGTGTGGGAATGGGAAAATATTTGAACTAGTTGTTATTTCATGCTTTACATGGAATTCTTGAATGACCTGAAAATCATACCCTTAAAAAAGTTGAACTCTAGCTAACTGTAGTCGCGTGATATAAATTACAAACCATCAGTCCAAGTCTCCCTCTCTTTCTTTAGATATAAGAGTATCACTGTCATCCTCTACCCCCGCGGTAGCTAAGTTGTTCCCCTGAACATTATTTCCGTCATCTGGTCTACTAGAAAAATTCTCTCCACTGTTTACAGGACTGGAGCTTGTTTCAACTTGAGCTTGCTGAGTTGTTGAAAAGGAAGCCATGAATTTCCCTCCAAGAGAGACCTCGAAGTTATTGTCCCTCTACCACTACCATTGACATTAGCTACTTTGTGGACATGAAATATAACAACATAACCACCACCACCATAAGATTCTCGTTGATTTGGGGAAAAACTACTAGCACTGCCCATGATATTGCTAGAGCTCATTTCAGGCCCGAAAGATTCAATATTACTATTATTTGATGTTCCCAAAATACCCCGTGAAGAAAACCCATCAAGGTTTCCACCTTGCCCATTCGATGCGCCACCAGTATTTCGAACCCAATGAGAGCTTTGCCCACAGGAGCGAGCCTGCTCATACTCCAAGTCATCTGTGGGCATCTCATATTGGTAAACTAGACAAGAATGATGTTGTTCAAGCCAAAGAAGAATGCAAACAAAATGGTACATGTGTTTACATAGCATTTGTCTTACTTTGGTGCCCACTTCAAATTCATCCTTTCATAATGCACACTGTGTAGAATCAGTAAAAATAAGGTCTTGGGTAATTTTAATGGAGGGCATAGGACCTATGGATGCTTTGTAGTGATAGGGAATTATAATATAATTATATTTTTTTAAGAATTTAAATAATATTTAACTTTTAATATATTATGTTATCATAATATATTTTAAATAAGAATGGATATGATAATATACTATAAATGAAACTGGATTAGAGTTAATGTATTTTTGTAGAAATGAATATTGATTATGTAAAATATGTATAAATTTTACTTTCGAATATTAATGGTGTTTTTTTTTCAACTAGGTAAGCCAATAGGCGATTTAGAGTTTTAAGTATTTAAAAGAAATGCACATTTTTTTAAAGAAATTGTGTAAATTTTTTTAACATAAAGAATATTTTTTAGCATTTTTTAATAAAAAAAATTATGATACTTTTTTATGATATTTTCGAGTTTGTTAGAAAATTTTTAAATATTTCTATAATGTTCGTCGATGATTTTTGTTTTTCATAATTTTTTTCTCTTATTCCATTATTCTTACCGTGCTAAATCCATAATTTTTTGCGGTAATTTGGACCAGGTCCGTGGTCAAACTAGCAACTACTATAAAGACAAGAGTATATCCAATAACCAATAAACTAGATATACCAAGAATTTGTCCAACATGCATGAGCAAGTCTCCCAACAGTCCTCAACAATAGAATTCAATTGATAACAATGGAAATAGTGAGAATCAAACAAGTTTCATGGGTACATGAGGACAAATGTCAAATGGAGATGAAAAGGGTATTAGACAATGCTTAGCTTGACCAATTTAAAAAAGGGACACCTTTGGTGTATTACGGATTTTCATATACAATGGATTAAATTAGGGAGGGGATATTATGGTATTGGACCAAATATTTTTAATTAAAATTTATAAGTCATGTAAATAGAAGTAAATTATCTAAAATAAATAGTGGTAATTTATGTCCATGGGGCATATGAGAGATGATGACATGGTGTATTGTTAAGGCATTTCATGGTGTTAAGGTCACCGATTTGAAACTCTGTAGGTAAAAATATGGTCATGTTAAGGGCAGGTGTGGCCCAGGCTAGGTGATCATGTCATGTTTGAAAAGGAGGTGTTGGCCCACTCCCATTTTCGATAATTTGTTCACCTTTGAATTTAATTCCCTATGAATGTGATCAAATGATATAACCCTAAAGATTCTAATAAGCTCAATAATTCTAATCATCTTCTGATCCAATAAGGAAGTGTATAAGGAAGTATAACCTTTCATCCACTCTATAAAAGCCTTTGAATCCCCTATCACTTGTAATTTTAGATTGTTGAAGTGACACAATTAAAATGACTAACATAAACGACTAATTTATATTATTGTAGTTCTTGTTAGGTAGTCATATTTTTTTTTCTAGACTAAATTAATCATTCACGTTACTCATTTTCAGCAGTATTACTTATTAACTAGTCGCATATTCTAACTCGAGACTAAATTAGTCATTTATGTTAGTCGTTTTTAGTTAGGTCTATTAATATTTCTATTTTTTGGTAGTATTTCACTTGAAAAAGTTGTGGTGACTAACTTTTTTAGTCACTTAGTCACTAATTTCACCATTTTCTACTAGTGGATGTTTGACCATTGTATACACCTGCAGATATCCCTAAACCTAAACAAATGCATATTTATTGTCGCTTTTAGAACACTTCTGCCCCATATAGCTTGCAAAGAGGGAGTATGTATTGATCCTATTAAGGTCCCAATGATCATGAATATGGCCCCCCCAACAAGTGTTAAACAACTGAGATCCACCCTTGGCCACACAAAATATTACAAGAGGTTCATCCGTAACTGTGTCTCAATCACTACACCACTGGAGAAGCTATTGAAGAAAGCTGAAAAGTTCGCATGGTCGAATGAATGTGAAGTTGATTTCAATGTGCTAAAACAAAATCGTGCAAGTGTACCAATACTAGTTTATCGATATTAGAACAAGAAATTCCATGTTCATATTGATGCATCAGGTATTGCCTTGGGGGTCATCCTGGCTCAATCTGGAGATGGAAATCTTGATCACCCAATCTACTTTGCTAGCAAAAATTTGTCCACAATAGAAAGGAATTATACCAGGACTTAACGTGACACACTTGCGTTGGTGTATTCACTACAAAAGTTTCAACACTATATTCTGGGGGCCACGTTCAAATTATTCACTGATTATTTTTCCCTGAAGGACTTGGTGAACAAGATAGTACTTGAAGGAAGGATTTGTAGATGTATTATTTTATTCGAGGAGTTCACATTCAAAGTAATCATCAAGCCAGGAAGACTGAATGTGGGCTCTGATCATCTTTCCTAGTTATAGTCAGGCGAAGTCGGAGGTCAGTAGATGGTCAGTTGCCCAATGTTGACCTATTTCGAGTCGAAGCCATACAAGACTAATTTGAGGAAATTTCATTATTTTTAGCCACAAGTAAATTATCATACGAGTAGACAAAAACACAATGAAGGCACTAGTGGTTCGTGCTACATATTACCAGTTGATCGCAGGACAGCTGTACAAGCTAGGACCTTATCAAATATTGTGAAGGTGTATTCTTTATCATGAGAGACATTATGCATTGTGGGAATGTCATTCGGGAGCTGAGGGTGGGAATATTGGTGGGAAGGCATTCAAAAGGAAAGTGTTGCAGGTAGTACTCTGGTGGCCCACACTTTTCTGAGACACAAAGGAGTAAGCCAAGAGATGTGACATTTTCCAAAGGATTGGATAGTCATTGCACTGAGATGAAATTTCTTTGCAACTAGTATGAGCACTCCAGGCCTTTGAGAAATGGGAAATCAACTTTGTGGGACCTATTAAATGTCCAACATGTCACTCACACGACAGATATATTATTACCGCCATATATTATCTTAGTAGATGTGCTAAAGCTGCACTAGTTAAATATTTCACTGCAGACACTGCTGCCAGATTAATCTTCAAGAATATTATCACTCGGTTTGGGTTCCCTCAAAGCCTAACCAGTGACCAGGGGACCCATTTCATTAATGAGATAGTTGCTTCAATGCTGCAGAACTTTATGGTCCAACACCATAAGAGAAGCCCATACCACACTCAAGCAAATGGTACTGTGGAAGCTTTTAACAAAATATTAGAGAAAGGACTCACCAAGACATGCTTTTCTAATCGAGATGATTGGGAAAAATGGGTGCCAGCTACATTATGGGATTATTGTGCAACTGTAAAGTGCTTGCACAAGTATACACCCTTGCAGCTAGTGTATGGACCAGTTCACCATCCCTAACCTTTTAATCGCACAAGCCACTCACATGTCAGAGGATGAATTAATGTAAAAGCAGTTGGAAGAGCTCTAGGAGCTAGATAAAGCTAGGTTTATGGCAGTGTTCCACCAAACTATTGAGAATTAGAGGCAGAAATCATGGCGTCATTGACACATTAAGCGAAAATATTTTACAGTTGGAGGTCACGTTCTTCTATACAACAATAAGCTGTAAAAAATCCTGGAAAGTTGAAAATGCATTAGATAGGACCATTCATTATTGCGGAAGTGAAAGAATTGGGAGCTTTCAAGATCGCAAAATTTGATGGAGTCTTATTGCCTAGTTGGGTGAAAGGTGCATTCTTGAAACCTTTCCATGGAATAAAAAGTTCTACGTCAAAATGATTTGATCTTCGAGAGGGGATCATAGGTAGGTCTAGATAGAGTCACTCAATCCTTTTAGTATGTCAATTGCGTAAGATAATTTAGTTAGTCAGTTTTTCCAGTCAAGGTTGATCATGAATAAATATTTGTCTATTCTTGAAGTAGCGTCGATCACATGCCTTCCTCCGCAACTAATTGTGGTCAGGTTGTCGCACGTGTTAGTCATTAGTTTTCATATCTTTTTTTGGATGGTATGAGAAAATGTTGGATGTCACCAAGGCCAATCCAAGAATCACACTATCACTCCTCGATGAATACTCACAAGATATCTGGTAATTTGGTGTAAGTAATGGAAGCACCTGGGTTCGTCCTAAGTGCCTCAACTCCACCACGTTTCAGTTGCGGCCCCAAATGTTTGTTTTATTAGAGGAATCCTTCCATATGTAAGTCTCGTCGTGGCCTGGGATTACCAGAGAAGTTCAATATGGGAATCATATACACTTGTTTGGGGGAATGGTGCCTCAGCCACTACCTCGAGAAATGTCTGCAACGTCCCGAAAGTGCTTGGCTGAAGAAACACTCACTCTAGTCATCAAGAGGCTCGAGATACAAATGTAGTCCTTACATAGCATTTTGGAGGATCTCATGGCATTAGTAAGTCCTTTTCCTACCTTCTCTTAGTTTATCAATTCAAATCCACTTGGTCCTTTAATCAGTAGCCCTGCTATTGCTTCAATCCTGCTAATGGGCCGTCACTCTTATACCCCACCTACCATCATGAATACTTGACCACTTCCCACCAAACCACCATTCATTCCCAAGAAAAATATTAAAACTTCCTCTACTCAAGTTGTTGATCTTATTGATGAGGAACCCCAATCTCACACCATCATGCCCATCATAGACGAAAATCTGCCCTCCACTTCTACCACATCCCCAAGGTTAGGCAATCCATCGCAACAACAACCTCCACCTCAACTACTATTTCCAATATTCATCCTTCGGGAAGCCTCCTCAGTGCATAAACATATATGGAGGTCGAATCCATAATCCAACCCACTACAAACACTACTAATAAGGCACTCATGGCTCACCCAACATTTTTGGAATCCATTACTATGTCCTTGTTATCTCTATTACTAGGGCCCCAACCCATTCATGGAAACCAACTAACCCATCCGCATTGAGAATACGAACCCTTAATCCATCCACACATTGCCCCTAACCATCACTCTTGCCTCTTTTCATCCACCACAATCCAACTTAGCCCACATTAGTCCTCAAACTGTCGAGCCCTCGCAGTGAGAAGCCTCATCCTAAAGGAAATCTGAGAAATCAATTTTCAATGACCAATCATTACAGAGTCGGTTCCTTAAACCTACTGCTATGACCTCTGATGACCTCTAGAGTTGGTCATGCTCTCAATTATTTAATATCATTCAAATGGATGCAAGCCGAGCAGAGGGGTTTCAAAGAAATTTAGTAGTTGAACATGAGCATCAAAAACAACATGTTATTTCCGTTGCTGCAGAACAAGATTTCATTCTTTAGGAGAAGTAGACTATAGAACCATATGGACCAAATAACTACACAGTTCTAGGATCTATGGCCCTCGGGTGCTAAGATAGTCACAAAAGTTCCAAAAGACTTTTCGGCATGCACTCTAGTAAAATGTTGCAATCACATGAAAGCAACCTACACCGAACTCTTCTTGACAAATAGAAAGATCAAAAAATTTATTGCTTCTACTTAAAGGGCAGTACAAGATCTTGCTTCCTAGTATACCATCGTGATTGAGCAGAAAATCAAAGAAGTGGCTTGCCTGAAAGCCTCCCTCATTCAAGAAAAAATGGAAGATCAAGGAATCTTAGCACATGTTCATGATTGGTCAAGCTTAGACTACAGATCACTTCTTCCAGCATATTTGGCCACACTTTAGTTTGCTGAGTAGCGTTATTATTTTTATCGTGAATCTCCTTTTCTCAATAATTTTTAGTGTACTCTCTAGTCCTTGTTGGGTTTCCAATTTCATTTCTCTGTTTCATTTAACCCACAAACGGATGGAAAATTTGAAGTTTCAATTGTACTTTAGTTCACTCCTTTCACAACTATTTTGTTGGAAAAAAATAGTGGGATTCCTGTTTATACATTATTCAACATAGTTATAATCAAGACACACACTCCTCTACTGGTTTATTGCCTTTTTGAGTTTTGTTTTGGGTTTCAACCAAGTGCACCCTATGATATTCCATTCACTATCACTCCTTTTGGGTTTTCCCATAAACAACATGAACAGAAATTACGCCAACATTTTATATGCTCCAGGCAACCCAAAATCATGCCAAAAAGAGACATGATAAGCAATGCACACCCTTATCTTTTCAACCAAGAGATCCTGTGTGACTCTTCTTGGAAAAGAAATGCTTCAAGGGCCAACAACATAAGTTGCACCCTCTACAATATGGCCCATATATTGTTTTGGAAGGCATTGGAGAAAATGCATATTTCTTAGAGTTGCGTTCCAATCTCAAGCTCTTTGAACCACCTCTCCTTGAGGAATCTGTAATAGTTTAGCATTCAGTGGATAATATTCCCTATTTTTAGCCTTCTCTGCACAAGGATACAATTCTTAACTCTAAGAAAATAATTACATGTTATCATATGTACTTATCATATCTTATTAGTCGAAAGGGACACACACCAACAACATTGAAGCACACTTTCCCTCATTTGTTGGAGGAAGGAGGGATGCTTCCCACTCTAGAAAGGGAGTAATTGGGCAACCAATAAAGGAACATGAATCATAAACCTCTAACTAATTGGGAAAAAAATAAAAAACAGACTCCTTCCTTGGCAACGTCTAAAAGAGAAGAAGGAAACATCTAAAACTAGTAAAGAAGGGAACATCTCAATGTATTTGCTTTATGTGGTTGATTTTATGCAATACATTTCATAATTAAATTAATGAGGAGAATGTTTTCATTTCTTATAAAATGCTCATCTCTCCCTCATAATAAATATGTGGAATTATTTTTGGAGAACTTTGGGCAACCAAGTAAGGAAAACCAATGAGAAAAATCTAATTGATTAGGAAACCAAGAAAAATGGCACTCCTTTTGATCGAGGTCCAGGTATGATGAAGGACCCTTCCAAGAGCTTTTACTTTTGTGATGTGTTAAATTGCATTTTTAAGAGAACATAAATGAATACATCTGCATGTTGTAAAGAAGAGGAACATGACAATCATCAAAACGTGAAAACATAAGTCGTTGATAATGGAGTTCGTCCAGGAGGGACTACGTCTCTAGGCCCCAGTGTCAAGATGGTGTAGGCCACTGCATTAAGTGCTATCAATAGTGGTGATGTACATCGAGGTGATTTCGTTATCATACAAGGAAAAATCCGTCATGTAGGAGTGGCTCCAAGAGATGTTACAGTACATGAACTCTCAATCAAAAGACTCCTATTAGTAAGACACAAACTCATGCATGATGAGCATCCTGCCAACATGGCATGAAAGGGATCTCAATGCAAACATACATGACGACAACATGAGTATCCCATCAACATACAACAAAGGTATCTCAAAACATAACATGATGAATCATGACAACAAGTTCATCACATAGACGATTCCGTGTCACATTAAGCAGGAATCATGAAAACAAGTAATAAACAAGATCCCTCATCAAGCATCAGTAGGGAGCTGTGCAGCACAATGCATAGCAAAATAAGTGCATGAGCACAATGCATATACCTCACAACTAAGGGCCATCTGAAGAAGTGGATGCCAAACTACTAAAGTTGTTCGTGCCATCAATATCACGTCATCAATTGAATGGAAATTGCTGCTCGGACATGAATGTTGACACCGGCATTCCACTCAGAAAAGTGGTTGAAGGATAGAATGAGAAAATGAAAAATCTAAACATACCATCAGATTTGTGACGTCGAATAGTGCAAAATCGACTTTCCAATTTTTGAATTTTGAGAAATTGAGAATCAATGGCTCAAGGAATCTTTTAGATTCCCCCTAGATTCCTCAAAGATTCTGCTCCATAGGTGGACTGGAGATCTGCAACTCCAAAGGCGAATCTGACCTCGCCATTGTGATCCCTGCATAAAACCATGAAAAATCACTGTAAAATTAACTATATTCCAACATGGAGAAAAATTACCTCCTCGGGAAAATTTCAAGGATCATGGTTCCACTCCCTGTTTCTACGACAGTCATGGTTCCACTTGCATACTGAAAAATGGCAGAAAAATGCAGAACTCTAATGGAGAAATGGACAGTGCCATTGTGTTCGTGGTGTCGATAAGTGTTGAAACCATATAAAATTTGTCAAATTCTGACAAAGTGAAATTTCATCCCTCTTGCAAAATGTTGCCTCGAACTGCGTGCCAAGATTCTGCCTCCTCTGTCTTGAAATCTGTGCCCGCTGTTGGTTCCTTAATCTGCCCTGGCGCACTAAAGAAAACTGGGTTTATGTAAATTTTTCGGGTGGAGGTATCAATGAGGACCCTTGCGGGTTGTTGGTATGGTTGGCGGATTGTGTGGAGGTGGGTGGGGTTCAAACCCTACCCACTCCAAAATAACACTATTTTGGTTCACTACTTTTTTTTTAAATGGCGCAAAATTTGATGGGCACATTAAAGTTTTGGTTAATGTATTGATGTTTGTTGGAGTTGTTACTTTACATGGGTTGTTTGTTGTACATGGGTTCAATGTGGGGCTTCCGCGTGGGCGGGGTTGGCCCTCCCGCCGATCATGGGTTCAACTCCCACTGGCCCCTTTAATGTGAAACGTATAGTGTATAAGGGAGAGGTGTGGGGTGTTGGGGGTGGTGGCCCACCACCTCCCTTTTTTTATATATTTTTTTGTTCAACAAAACAAACATGCACATTATTGAAAATTCGAATTTAAGCTGTAGGAGTCTTTTTAACAAGGCCACAAATTCACCCAGAATCTAGCCTAAGTTGGCCGGAATTCGGTGGTCGGGTTCTGTCCAAATTGTGGCCTCCTTAAGCCTACACAATCAGCAAAAAGTCAACCCAACTTTGACTGCTTCTAACTTTCGCATACAGACTCGGTTTGACGAACCGTTCACACCGCCGCAATCAAGACGACGAGATCTAGGCTCTGGTCCTAGTTTGAGAATAATACAAACACTTTTATTTTTGAGCTTTCCTGAGTCCACTTTGTCTTGTGTGTGTCTCTGGAGCCACCTAGATCAATCCTCCCCACAGAGGGGCTTTTGGTCCTCCAAAAGCATGAAAAAAATCTGTAACATTTTTGAACCTTGTCTGCATCACAAGCATCCTGAAAGGTCTTGCTTCCATCTCCTTCACCTTTGTTCTTTAGGGCCTTAAGCGATAAGCTGACTCCTGCAATCTCTGCAAATTGTAGTACATTGTTTTTCAAATTACATGCTTGACTTTCATGACCAAATAATGACCTAAGTGTCCCACACTTGCCACGAGTTTATAACACATACTCGGTGGTTAAGTTTACATCAGGATGGACACAATACCCCATCTATGAAAACAAGGCTAACATGTCATCATTGCTTCAAAGTGATGGAAAGCACTTCATCACTGCAACACATGATTTACAAAATAAGGCCAAACACTATTTTGTTTTGAAAAGTGATAGAAACACGACATCACTTTCACAATTTATCATGCAACTCAAAATAAGACCAGACATCATTGTTGTTGAATAAGTAATGGAAAAAACATCATCACTTTTACATTTTAAAATGCAACAAATGATTTACAAAAGCACAACCATGAAACACTAACATATCTAGAAACCATTTTTCACTTATCATGGTGAATGGGTCATCACCCCGTGATGGTCTTTCTTGTCGATCAATCATTTCACCTGGTTCATGCATCATCACTTTGTATTTAAGGCACTGCTCTAGATGGAGCCTCGAACAAGTGGCGCTTTGATGGCCACTTCTGTCGCATTGACTGCAATAGGTTTTCTTCCTCCAGATCTGATTAACATGTTTCTTTACCTGCTGTTGAGAGGGTCTTTCACGCCTCATCCTTTTGTGTGCTGCCATTCTTTTCCAACACTTAGAAAATGTATGGTTATGTAATCCACAAAAGGTACATGTTTTTCGATTCCATGGTTCACGTTCATCTCTAACAACATGATTATAATCGAAATGAACATTCGAATGTCGAGAGTGGTTATACCTTTCCTTGCCACCTCTGGTGTAAGTATGGCGATGAGAGCTTGCCTATGCTCTTTCCCTGCAATGGAAACTACCATGGGATGATGGGGATGTGTTCCCATCATTCTCTTTCCTCAATGATTCCGACGATGTCTCGAAAGAATATGAAACCTTCGAGCCTTCTCCCTCATTGTATCTCGAGCTTACAAATTAAGGTCTGTGCACAACCTCCAACGGTTGAGTTATACCTTGGTTATTAACACCAAGTTCTGTTTCCTCATCGTGCCTTGTCCTAGTAAGGAGCCTCATGTTTGTCCCTATAATTGGGATCTCCAAATCTCCCACAGAGATCATACTATGTGAAGATGAAACCGAAAGGAAGTCAACATATTTTACATCCTTTGTCAATTTGGAAAGAACTGATGAGGGCCTCTCATCATCTGTTGTTGGTGGTTAGATAACTGTCGTGGTGCATTCCCCAACTTCCTTTCTGACATACCCAAGTCCCGCCTGATGGGGTAATTCTTCTACTTTGATGGGGTTGACAATTTGTTGGGTGAAACTATGTTCATTTAATTCCGTTGTAGTACTTACCCAACTATTTAATTTATCAATCTGAGGTCCGTAGACTTACGAGACACATGCACTGTATATGCAGGACTGAAGTGGAACTAATCTAATCTAATCTAATCTAAATTACTGAAATCAAATTAAAGCATTGAAACACTAACTAGGAAAGCATGAAATTGCATAAAGGAAAATAAATACAACATGTGAAGAAGTGAATGGCAAACAACAGATATGAGCTCATGACAACAAAACTATGTCAAATTATATTACAAAAACTAAATTACAAATCATGAAAGAATTAAAGTTAATCTCCATTCTCTATTATTCATTATTCACTATTCATCATCACAATGAAGAGAGAGCACTCTCTTATATACATGAGGAAGATAACCTTTCCATAATTACATATCAAATATTCTCTCAAGCACTCTCAACTAGTTTCCCATTATTACAAGATATCATCGCACAAATCTCTCAAACATGATCCCTCAAATCTCTCTCATATCTTGGATAAGATATGTCTTCATGATTTTCTCCTTAGGATAAGATATGCTTCCATGATTTTCTCCTTAGGATAAGATATGCCTCCATGATTTTCTCCTTAGGATAGGATATGCCTCCATGATTTTCTCCATAGAAAAAGGCTTGCATAATTATCTTCTCGATATGGTGGAGGAGACATGTTTCCTACACATAACAAAACTCACATATTCTTGAGATATATAAAAATATGTACATTTTCTAATAATTAATCATAAATTCACTTATAATACAAAAATGAATAAAATGGAAAATAGGAAGGTGAAACCCAAATGTATGTATGAAAGTGATACGATAACAGGTTAATGGGATGATGAAATGTAAGGAATAGTGAAGAAAAAGGTGGATGAAAATATGACATTTCTGAGTCCCAACATCCTCCCCAACTGAACTTGTTGCATGTCCTCATGCAACCATGCATGGGTATCTTTTAAGAACATTTGGCATATTGAACTTTGGCTTTACATGATGATGTCTTAAATGTTTCCAGGATATGTGAGAGACATTTAGTAACAATTTACATTTTCTTATGGTTGGTTCTTGTGTGACAACCATGAATATGGTTGGTTCTTGTGTGACAACCATGAATACAAATAATGTTGGTTCTTGTGTTAACAACATTCATTTCATTTTCTGTTCTCTTTTCTTTAATAATGTAAACACTCACTGGAAATCATAATGTGAATAAGAAAGCCCTTTTTGTAATATTAATGAAGCATGCCAATATTGCGTATGAAACAAAGTGCAACAAAGTATCATTGGAAAATAAATGTTGGTGAATGGTAAATGGAGTGATAGTGGTGAAGAAATGGAATCATGGAAGTGAATATGTAGTGAATGTAGTTCTTCCCCCCCTCAACTGAATTGGTTGCATGTCTGCATGCAACTTAACATGGCGTGTGAAAGGAAATGTAGCATGGTGAGGGAATTTTCCAAAATATTCAAGTTAGAATATAAGGAATTGCATGATTAAAGATTAGAAAACAACATACCTCTACTTACCCAAGAATGATGAAGTATGCAATAGGAATGTAGCTGCTGCTGCTGGATCAGGAAAATGTGACTGATCTAACTGGATCCTGGAGAATGAAGGAATCTGAACTGCTGATGCTGAATCATGGAAAAGATAAATGCTGAGAGTGGTACTGTGGTACTCTCATAGATCAGAATGCATGCTGCTGTGACTGATGAGGGAGTCATGAAAAAGTGTATAGTCTTCACCCGCTACAAACCCGATGGTACAATTCTAAACATGCGAATGAATGTGTCGATGTCGAGCATGAATAGAAATCGTTGGATTACCGGCCATTGATGTATGCCGTTAACCAATGCGAGGCAACTCACCATTGATGTCAATGAGTGCCAAGGTACCGGAGTACATCTTGCAAAGTGCGAATGGATGTGTCGAGGTCGAGCCACTTGCAAGATCTGATGATCAAGGGACATTGATGTATTCCCATGATCGCCAACGAGAGAACTTGCCATTAAGGCATGCAAGCCTCTAGGTACTCAAAATGAACTCTAGTCTATTTCCCAGATAAGGTGCTGGTGTCGATGGGGCAAGACTTGTTGAAAGGTGGGCCTTAAGGAATCCCACATCAGTCAACGTGAGTTTGTACAAAAAGATTTGGTAGGACTATAAATGGAAAGAACTCACAGACAAGCAGTGTGGATCAACATGGCTAGGAAATCAAGGTAATGTGATCATGGAAAGGGAATGAGTTTTATTCAAAAGGTAAACTAAAAGGTAAAACTAAACTGAAAAGGATAAAGGTATGTATGCGATTCAGAAAAATAGGCGTGCATGAAGTTGTGAAAGATAAGGAAATGGAAGATGGGCTGCAACACGAGGATGGTCTAGGTATGTGGAAGGAAAAAGGGAAGTAATCATGACGCAAAAGGTGTGTAGTGGAAAATGTCATGATATGTGCAGGGAAGAATTTGTTCCTTCAAGCGTCCAATGATGCATGTTTCATTGTGATTTGGAAAAATCACTTTGCATACTCTGAAAAAATTAGCACCATTCCTGAATAAAAATTGTCATTTTCATGTGCCATCTCCATCGATCATTCCTGTATGAAGTGACTTCAAAAAAAAATTAGCTCATTTTCAAGAATTTACAAAATGTCCATTTTTTTAATTATTTTTCAAAGTTACACTAATTGTGGATGAAAAAGGTGTTGCATCGTAATGTTGAGCTTTCTGCATAAGCTTCTCGTTGTCCTACACATAACACCAATCTCATTTCACTTGTTAGTATATGCATCCTAACTTTTGCCCATAAATTCACAAAAAAAATCCAACATACTTATTTCCCCCCAACTAAAAATATTGCATGTCCCCATGCAATGTGTTCATTGATTTTGCAATATTTTTTTTTCAAAATGTTTTTATTAGTTTGCAGGAAAATTGAACAAAAAGGCTTTTGTATCTTTTTGGGGAAGTAGTTGATGTTATGAAGTTTGATGTAAATGAATGAGGGCAAATTTTATTTGATTATTATTATTAGTTTTTTTTTTTTTTTTTTTTTTTTTTTTTTAATTTTTTTTTATTTTATTTTTTAAAAAACTACACTACAAGTCAGCAACTGTACATTATGCATTACATTTTTTTTTTCTATGTTAAGACTAACCTAAGTACCCACGGGGGATTTGAACCGGTGACCTATCACAAGGAGTGCCTTAACAAGGCACCCATTCACCGTCAATCCAAAGCCCCGTGGGCCCATTATGCATTACATTAAGTGAGGCAAGTTTGAATAATTGAAACACTTCGTGTGTCCAGAAAACATTATATCTCCGCCACTACAAAGGCAAGGCAACTGGGCTCCTCCGATCAAGCCTCCATGGTTCGATCACACAATCAAGCCGCCAAGAATCAATGTGCACGGCCTATGTTCAATTGCGAACAGTTCCTCATGAAATTACAGGCTTTAGTGAAGATCTTCAAATGTTGTTCAGTCAGCAACAAGCCGTCAGTAGTTTTGGCAACTTCCTCACGATTAGCGCTTTGAACAAGCGCCCAATTTCTCTCGATAGCCACCCAAACCTTCTGCATACACTGCGTCCGGTAGCTCAATCCTCCTAACATTGGCAATTTATCTCGAACAAAACACAGTTTCGGTCCAGAATTTCAAAGTTCATATAGAATCAAAGCGCCAACGTTACCCTTGCCAATGGAGGATTTACCCTTGAGGGGGATTTACACAGCTGCAAAGATAGGATATTTGACATGCAATAATGCACAAAGCAAATGACAATCAGCCGATCCACCTGACAAAGCCTTCAAAAGATAGATGTACAAAACTGTTTTTATTCACGCAGTTAGCAAAATAGGGCCCTGAAGAACCCCGATTTCCTCTTAGACCGTTAGGAATTTAAGCAAACAATTTATGGGTTATATAATTCGTTCTATTATGGAAACAACCCATGTCTTTGTTTGTCTAGAGTTTCCCTGGTTTGAACAAAAACTGCTTTTCAAAATTTACGTTTTTAAAGGGTTGCGTTTCAAAACCTGTGAAGTGGAAGACTGAAACAGAGGAACATGAGATGGAGTCCAATGAATTGCTATCAAGGCAAGGATATGTAGAGGCAGATACAAGTGAGTTTTTTACAGAATTGGCAGCGTTCACATTTGTGACTGCCATGACGCCATGGGCAGCGGAAATTGGGATTGGGGCAGTTGTATTTTGCTTCAGACATCCAGAAGTGAGAAAATGGGATCAGAGGGAGCAGAAAGAATCCCTCCATTCAGCGCTGGCCTCCATTCTTGGATTAATAACTGCAAAATCAAATTGTTATCTCCTCGTATTGAGCTCCGAAAGAATGAATTAAAATAGTGGGTCGATCAGAGGTTGAAAACAGTTTTTATGGACAATTAGTGCTGGGAAAAGGAGTTGAAGGGGTGTTACAGAGGAGAAAGGACTACATCGATGGCGGATTTGAGTGGGGATGCATTAAAAAACAATTTTTTATTTTTATTTTTTCTTTTATTTTGTTATTTTTATTATTAACAGTCTAGAAAATGAAATTAATTCTATCTTTAAAAACAAAAATTGGTTAGTTTTAAATTTCTTTTTAACAAATGGACGCAGAGATTTGCATATTGAAAGATATTTTCAATGAAGCATATTGCAAAACATTTATTTATTCCTCAAATCATCCCTATTTTCCGATCCTCAAGATCGTACAAAGACGCAGGAGGAGAGCATACTTATTCTAGGCAAAACTGAAACCTATTTTCTGATCCTCGAGATCATACAAAGACGCAGGAGGAGAGCATACTTATTCTAAGTAAAAGAAGAACTGAAAATGAAAGCAAAAGCTAAATCTGAAAGCCTACCTACTCTATACTAATTAGAATTTACAAATTAGTTACGTGTAGTTAAACTTCCAATGAAGCCATTCGCGTAGCAGTGACAACAATAGATTCAGTAGCAATTTGTCAAATGATGGATGAAAATATTTGACAGTGAATGAGTCTGGTTGCTGTAACTGCAAATCAACTAAAAAATTAAAAGATGAATCTAATCTAGTACTTACCTGGAACCATTTTTCGATGAAGCTTTGATAAGCACAGTTACTCTCACTCAGATTCTGCTGTAATTCCTGTTCTTCTTCTCCGATCTGCTGCTCTTCTTCCTCGATCTCCTTTTCGAATGGTTGTTCACCATCAGATACGCAGGATTCTTCATTTATTTCTTGGGGAGTAGTTGAACTTTCAATTTTTGTCCAGATCTCCTTTTCCAGGGAAGAGGAGATTCCAACTTCTGCAAGGATCTGAGTGAGTAGTTCCAAGCTGACACTCATTATAAAATCATGTTGAAAGGAAAAAAAACAAATAAAAATCAGCACACTAAAAACAAAAGGACCACAGAAATAATCTTGAATTCAATACTCAATTAAACCCTCTTACAAGGATTGCACATTAATTGAGTAGTTGAATGCTTCAATTATAACCATGAACCATGAATTCATTACACATTCTTCACAGTTGCGAAAATCAAACACACCTGCAGAAATCAAAATTCACACTTGCATAAATGTAAACACACCCTACATGCCCTGATCCACAAGAGGTCGAGCCCATTACGGTATCTCAAATGTGATGCGTAGGCTGTTCCCCACGTCTTACCGCATTTAACACCTCGGAGTTAGGAACATGTCTAAACACACTTGCAGAAAATTTAAACTAAACTTCAATCCATCGTGCCTCCCCGGCAACGGCGCCAAAATGTTGGGTGAAACTATGTTCATTTAATTCCGTTGTAGTACTTACCCAACTATTTAATTTATCAATCCGAGGTCCGCAGACTTACGAGACACATGCAATGTATATGCAGGACTGAAGTGGAACTAATCTAATCTAATCTAATCTAAATTACTGAAATCAAATTAAAGCATTGAAACACTAACTAGGAAAGCATGAAATTGCATAAAGGAAAATAAATACAACATGTGAAGAAGTGAATGGAAAACAACAGATATGAGCTCATGACAACAAAACTATGTTAAATTATATTACAAAAACTAAATTACAAATCATGAAAGAATTAAAGTTAATCCCCATTCTCTATTATTCATTATTCACTATTCATCATCACAATGAAGAGAGAGCACTCTCTTATATACATGAGGAAGATAACCTTTCCATAATTACATATCAAATATTCTCTCAAGCACTCTCAACTAGTTTCCCATTATTACAAGATATCATCGCACAAATCTCTCAAACATTATCCCACAAATCTCTCTCATATCTTGGATAAGATATGTCTTCATGATTTTCTCCTTAGGATAAGATATGCTTCCATGATTTTCTCCTTAGGATAAGATATGCCTCCATGATTTTCTCCTTAGGATAGGATATGCCTCCATGATTTTCTCCTTGATAAGATATGCCTCCATGATTTTCTCCTTGATAAGATATGCCTCCATGATTTTCTCCATAGAAAAAGGCTTGCATAATTATCTTCTCGATATGGTGGAGGAGACATGTTTCCTACACATAGCAAAACTCAAATATTCTTGAGATATATAAAAATATGTACATTTTCTAATAATTAATCATAAATTCACTTATAATACAAAAATGAATAAAATGGAAAATAGGAAGGTGAAACCCAAATGTATGTATGAAAGTGATATGATAACAGGTTAATGGGATGATGAAATGTAAGGAATAGTGAAGAAAAAAGTGGATGAAAATATGACATTTCTGAGTCCCAACATCCTCCCCAACTGAACTTGTTGCATGTCCTCATGCAACCATGTATGGGTATCTTTTAAGAACATTTGGCATATTGAACTTTGGCTTTACATGATGATGTCTTAAATGTTTCCAGGATATGTGAGAGACATTTAGTAACAATTTACATTTTCTAATGGTTGGTTCTTGTGTGACAACCATGAATATGGTTGGTTCTTGTGTGACAACCATGAATACAAATAATGTTGGTTCTTGTGTTAACAACATTCATTTCATTTTCTGTTCTCTTTTCTTTAATAATGTAAACACTCACTGGAAATCATAATGTGCATAAGAAAGCCCTTTTTGTAATATTAATGAAGCATGCCAATATTGCGTATGAAACAAAGTGCAACAAAGTATCATTGGAAAATAAATGTTGGTGAATGGTAAATGGAGTGATAGTGGTGAAGAAATGGAATCATGGAAGTGAATATGTAGTGAATGTAGTTCTTCCCCCCCTCAACTGAATTGGTTGCATGTCTGCATGCAACTTAACATGGCGTGTGAAAGGAAATGTAGCATGGTGAGGGAATTTTCCAAAATATTCAAGTTAGCATATAAGGAATTGCATGATTAAAGATTAGAAAACAACATACCTCTACTTACCCAAGAATGATGAAGTATGCAATAGGAATGTAGCTGCTGCTGCTGGATCAGGAAAGTGTGACTGATGTAACTGGATCCTGGAGAATGAAGGAATCTGAACTGCTGATGCTGAATCATGGAAAAGATAAATGCTGAGAGTGGTATTGTGGTACTCTCATAGATCAGAATGCATGCTGCTGTGACTACTGAGGGAGTCATGAAAAAGTGTATAGTCTTCACCCACTACAAACCCGATGGTACAATTCTAAACATGCGAACGAATGTGTCGATGTCAAGCATGAATAGAAATCGTTGGATTACCGGCCGTTGATGTATGCCGTTAACCAATGCGAGGCAACTCACCATTGATGTCAATGAGTGCCAAGGTACCGGAGTACATCTTGCGAAATGCGAATGGATGTGTCGAGGTCGAGCCACTTGCAAGATCTGATGATCAAGGGACATTGATGTATTCCCATGATCGCCAGCGAGAGAACTTGCCATTAAGGCATGCAAGCCTCTAGGTACTCAAAATGAACTCTAGTCTATTTCCCAGATAAGGTGCTGGTGTCGATGGGGCAAGACTTGTTGAAACGTGGGCCTTAAGGAATCCCACATCAGTCAACGCGAGTTTGTACAAAAAGATTTGGTAGGACTATAAATGGAAAGAACTCACGGACAAGTAGTGTGGATCAGCATGGCTTGGAAATCAAGGTAATTTGATCATGGAAAGGGAATGAGTTTTATTCAAAAGGTAAGATAAAAGGTAAAACTAAACTGAAAAGGATAAAGGGATGTATGCGATTCAGAAAAATAGGCGTGCATGAAGTTGTGAAAGATAAGGAAATGGAAGATGGGCTGCAACACGAGGATGGTCTAGGTATGTGGAAGGAAAAAGGGAAGTAATCATGACGCAAAAGGTGTGTAGTGGAAAATGTCATGATATGTGCAGGGAAGAATTTGTTCCTTCAAGCGTCCAATGATGCATGTTTCATTGTGATTTGGAAAAATCACTTTGCATACTCTGAAAAACTTAGCACCATTCCTGCATAAAAATTGTCATTTTCATGTGCCATCTCCATCGATCATTCCTGTATGAAGTGACTTCAAAAACAAATTAGCTCATTTTCAAGAATTTACAAAATGTCCATTTTTTTAATTATTTTTTGAAGTTACACTAATTGTGGATGAAAAAGGTGTTGCATCGTAATGTTGAGCTTTCTGCATAAGCTTCTCGTTGTCCTACACATAACACCAATCTCATTTCACTTGTTAGTATATGCATCCTAACTTTTGCCCATAAATTCACAAGAAAAATCCAACATACTTATTTCCCCCCAACTAAAAATATTGCATGTCCCCATGCAATGTATTCATTGATTTTGCAATATTTTTTTTTCAAAATGTTTTTATTAGTTTGCAGGAAAATTGAACAAAAAGGCTTTTGTATCTTTCTGGGGAAGTATTTGATGTTATGAAGTTTGATGTAAATGAATGAGGGCAAATGTTATTTGATTATTATTATCAGTTTTTTTTTTTTAATTTTAATTTTATTTTAATTTTTATTTTATTTTTTAAAAAACTACACTACAAGTCAGCAACTGTACATTATGCATTACATTAAGTGAGGCAAGTTTGAATAATTGAAACACTTCGTGTGTCCAACAAACATTATATCTCCGCCACTACAAAGGCAAGGCAACTGGGCTCCTCCGATCAAGCCTCCATGGTTCGATCACACAATCAAGCCGCCAAGAATCAATGTGCACGGCCTATGTTCAATTGCGAACAGTTCCTCATGAAATTACAGGCTTTAGTGAAGATCTTCAAATGTTGTTCAGTCAGCAACAAGCCGTCAGTAGTTTTGGCAACTTCCTCACGATTAACGCTTTGAACAAGTGCCCAATTTCTCTCGATAGCCACCCAAACCTTCTGCATACGCTGCGTATGGTAGCTCAATCCTCCTAACAATGACAATTTATCTCGAACAAAACACAGTTTCGGTCCGGAATTTCAAAGTTCATATAGAATCAAAGCGCCAACGTTACCCTTGCCAATGGAGGATTTACCCTTGAGGGGGATTTACACAGCTGCAAAGATAGGATATTTGACATGCAATAATGCACAAAGCAAATGACAATCAGCCTATCCACCTGACAAAGCCTTCAAAAGACAGATGTACAAAACCGTTTTTATTCACGCAGTTAGCAAAATAGGGCCCTGAAGAACCACGATTTCCTCTTAGACCGTTAGGAATTTAAGCAAACGATTTCTGGGTTATATAATTCGTTCTATTATGGAAAAAACCCATGTCTTCGTTTGTCTAGATTTTCCCTGGTTTGAACACAAACTTCTTTTCAAAATTGACGTTTTTAAAGGGTTGCGTTTCAAAACCTGTGAAGTGGAAGACTGAAACAGAGGAACATGAGATGGAGTCCAATGAATTGCTATCAGGGCAAGGATATGTAGAGGCAGATACAAGTGCGTTTTTGACAGAATTGGCAGCGTTCACATTTGTGACTGCCATGACTCCATGGGCAGCGGAAATTGGGATTGGGGCAGTTGTATTTTGCTTCAGACATCCAGAAGTGAGAAAATGGGATCAGAGGGAGCAGAAAGAATCCCTCCATTCAGCGCTGGCCTCCATTCTTGGATTAATAACTGCAAAATCAAATTGTTATCTCCTTGTATTGAGCTCAGAAAGAATGAATTAAAATAGTGGGTCGATCAGAGGTTGAAAACAATTTTTATGGATAATTAGTGCTGGGAAAAGGAGTTGAAGGGGTGTTACAGAGGAGAAAGGACTACATCAATGGCGGATTTGAGTGGGGATGCATTAAAAAACAAATTTTTTATTTTTATTTTTTATTTATTTATTTGTTATTTTTATTATTAACATTCTAGAAAATGAAATTAATTCTATCTTTAAAAACAAAAAATGGTTAGCTTCAAATTTCTTTTTAACAAATGGACGCAAAGATTTGCATATTGAAAGATATTTTCAATGAAGCATATTGCAAAACATTTATTTATTCCTCAAATCATCCCTATTTTCTGATCCTCAAGATCGTACAAAGACGCAGGAGGAGAGCATACTTATTCTAGGCAAAACTGAAACCTATTTTCTGATCCTCGAGATCGTACAAAGACGCAGGAGGAGAGCATACTTATTCTAAGTAAAAGCAGAACTGAAAATGAAAGAAAAAGCTAAATCTGAAAGCCTACCTACTCTATACTAATTAGAATTTACAAATTAGTTACGTGTAGTTAAACTTCCAATGAAGCCATTCGCGTAGCAGTGACAACAATAGATTCAGTAGCAATTTGTCAAATGATGGATGAAAATATTTGACAGTGAATGAGTCTGGTTGCTGTAACTGCAAATCAACTAAAAAATTAAAAGATGACTCTAATCTAGTACTTACCTGGAACCATTTTTCGATGAAGCTTTGATAAGCACAATTACTCTCACTCAGATTCTGCTGTAATTCCTGTTCTTCTTCTCCGATCTGCTGCTCTTCTTCCTCGATCTCCTGTTCGAATGGTTGTTCGCCATCAGATATGCAGGATTCTTCATTTATTTCTTGGGGAGTAGTTGAACTTTCAATTTTTGTCCAGATCTCCTTTTCCAGGGAAGAGGAGATTCCAACTTCTGCAAGGATCTGAGTGAGTAGTTCCAAGCTGACACTCATTATAAAATCATGTTGAAAGGAAAAAAAGCAAATAAAAATCAGCACACTAAAAACAAAAGGACCACAAAAATAATCTTGAATTCAATACTCAATTAAACCCTCTTACAAGGATTGCACATTAATTGAGTAATTGAATGCTTCAATTACAACCATGAACCATGAATTCATCACACATTCTTCACAGTTGCGAAAATCAAACACACCTGCAGAAATCAAAATTCACACTTGCATAAATGTAAACACACCCTACATGCCCTGATCCACAAGAGGTCGAGCCCATTATGGTATCTCGAATGCGATGCGTAGGCTGTTCCCCACGTCTTAACGCATTTAACACCTCGGAGTTAGGAACATGTCTAAACACACTTGCAGAAAAATCAAACTAAACTTCAATCCATCGTGCCTCCCCGGCAACGACGCCAAAATGTTGGGTGAAACTATGTTCGTTTAATTCCGTTGTAGTACTTACCCAACTATTTAATTTATCAATCCGAGGTCCGTAGACTTACGAGACACATGCACTGTATATGCAGGACTGAAGTGGAACTAATCTAATCTAATCTAATCTAAATTACTGAAATCAAATTAAAGCATTGAAACACTAACTAGGAAAGCATAAAATTTCATAAAGGAAAATAAATACAACATGTGAAGAAGTGAATGGAAAACAACAGATATGAGCTCATGACAACAAAACTATGTCAAATTATTACAAAAACTAAATTACAAATCATGAAAGAATTAAAGTTAATCTCCATTCTCTATTATTCATTATTCACTATTCATCATCATAATGAAGAGAGAGCACTCTCTTATATACATGAGGAAGATAACCTTTCCATAATTACATATCAAATATTCTCTCAAGCACTCTCAACTAGTTTCACATTATTACAAGATATCATCGCACAAATCTCTCAAACATGATCCCACAAATCTCTCTCATATCTTGGATAAGATATGTCTTCATGATTTTCTCCTTAGGATAAGATATGCTTCCATGATTTTCTCCTTAGGATAAGATATGCCTCCATCATTTTCTCCTTAGGATAGGATATGCCTCCATGATTTTCTCCTTGATAAGATATGCCTCCATGATTTTCTCCTTGATAAGATATGCCTCCATGATTTTCTCCATAGAAAAAGGCTTGCATAATTATCTTCTCGATATGGTGGAGGAGACATGTTTCCTACACATAACAAAACTCACATATTCTTGAGATATATAAAAATATGTACATTTTCTAATAATTAATCATAAATTCACTTATAATACAAAATGAATAAAATGGAAAATAGGAAGGTGAATCCCAAATGTATGTATGAAAGTGATATGATAACAGGTTAATGGGATGATGAAATGTAAGGAATAGTGAAGAAAAAGGTGGATGAAAATATGACATTTCTGAGTCCCAACACAATGCCTTGTCAATTAACGCCCAAGCCTTTTCCTTCATACCCCATTTTCTTCAATAGTTTGGAGCCAATTCCTGTGCTATGATTTTCAAAAATAGTGAAATCATCATCAAGAAACATACATGAAGATGGAGAACTGCTTTTTACCTCACATGGGTCACACTACAACTTTTCCAAGGCCTCATCCTTTGCTTGCAACTGTCGTAGAAAACTATGTTTCTCCTCTTTCTCTTCATGTAGAGGCTTCTTCAATTCAGCATTCTCTATTTGAAGATTATTTTTGTTGTGCTTTAGTCTTTCCAGGGCCTCTTCTGTGGCTCGCAACTGAATTTGCAATCACTCCTTTTCCTCTATCTTTTTCTGTAGAGTTTCATACATTATTTCCACTCTTTTGGAAATTTTGAGCATGGTCTCGTACATCACTTTTTCATCCTCTGTCACTGCACATTCCATTGTTCACGCTTGCAATTCAAATCAATGCAAAGACCGCTTTGATACCACTTGATCCAGGTCCGAGTATGACGAAGGACCCTTCCAAGACCTTTTACTTTCATGATATGTTAAATTTCATTTTTAAGAGAACATAAATGAATACATCTGCATGCTATAAAGAAGAGGAACATGACAATCATCAGCACATGAAAATATAAGCCGTTGATAACAGAGTTCGTCCAGGAGGGACTACATCTCCGAGCCCAGTGCCAAGATGGTGTAGGCCGCTGCATTAAGTGTTGTCAATAGTGGTGATGTACATAGAGGTGATTTCATTATCATACAAGGAAAAAACCCTCATGCAGGAGTGGTTTCAAGAGATGTTACAGTACAGGAACTCTCAATCAAAAGACTCCTATCAGTATGACACAAACTCATGCATGATGAGCATCCCGCCAACATGGTATGAAAGGGATATCAATGCAAACATACATTACGACAACATAAGTATCCCATAAACATACAACAAAGGGATCTCAAAACATAACATGATGAATCATGACAATAAGTACATCACATAGACAATTCCGCATCACATCAAGAAGGAATCATAAAAACAAGTAATAAACAAGATCCCTCATCAAAGCATCAACATGGATCTGTGCAACACAATGCGTAGCAAAATAAGTACATGAACACACTACATATACTTCACAACCAGGGGCCATTTGAAGGAGCGGTTGTCAAACTTCTGAAGTTGTTCGTGCCATCAATGTCATGACATCAATAGCATGGAAATGGCTGCTCGCACATGAATGTTGACACTTGCATTCCACTTAAAAAGGTGGCTGAAGAATAGATTGAGCAAATGAAAAATATGAACACACCATCATATTTGTGACGTCAAATAATGCAAAACCGACTGTCTAATTTTTGAATTCTGAGGAATCGAGAATCGGTGGCTCAAGGAATCTTTTAGATTCCTTAAAGATTCTACTCCATAGGTGGAATGGAAATCTGCAACTCCAAAGGTGAATCTGACCTTGCCATTGTGATCCCTGTGGGAAACCATGAAAAACAACTGTAAACTTGACTATATTCCGACATGGAGAAAAATTAACTCCTTGGGAAGATTTCAAGGATCATGGTTCTGCTCCCTGTTTCTGGAGAAGTCATGGTTCCACCTGCATACTAAAAAATGGTCGAAAAATATAGAACTCTAATGGAGAAATAGACAATGCCATTGTGTTAACGTCGTCGAGAAGTGCTAAAACCATATAAAATTTGTCAAATTCTGACAAAGTGAAATTTCATCCCTCTTGCAAAACACTGGCTTGAATTGCATGCCAAGATTCTGCCTCCTCTGTCTTGAAACCAATACCCGCTCCTGGTTCCTCCATCTACCCCGGCACACTGAAGAAAACTAGGTTTATGTAAAATTTTTGGGTAGAGGTATCAACGAGGACCCTTGTGGGTCGTTGGTATGGTTGGAAAATTATGTTGAGGTTGGTCGATTTCAAATCCCACCCATTGCAAAATAACATTGTTTTGGTTAGCCATTTTTTTTAAATGGTGCAAAATTTGTTGGGCGCATTAAAGTTTTGGTTAATTTATTAATGTTTGTTGGAGTTGTTACTTTACATGGGTTGTTTGTTGTACATGGGTTGAATGTGGGTTCGCCGCGTGGTCAGGGCCGGCCCTCCCGCCAGCCGTGGGTTCGTCACCGCGTGGGCGGGGTTGACCCTCCCGCCGGCCATGGCTTCAACTCCCATTGGCTACTTTAATGTGATATGTATAGTGTATAAGGGAGAGGTGTGGGGTGGTGGGGGTGGTGGCCCACCACCTCCCATTTTTTTATATTTTTTTTGTTCAACAAAAAAAACATGCACATTTTTTAAAATTTGAATTTAAGATGAACCAATATTTTTAACGAGGCCACAAATTCGCCCAGAATCCGGCCCAGCTTGGGCGGAATCCAATAGCTGGGTTCTGTCCAAATTGTGGCCTCCTTAAGCCTGCCCAGTGAGCAAAAAGTCAACCCAACTTTAATTTCTTCTAACTTTCGCATATGAACTCGGTTTGACGAACCATTCACACTACCACGATTAGGACGATGAGATCTACGCTCCGGTATTGGTTTGAGAATAATCCAAACACTTTTATTTTTGAGCTTTCCTGAGTCCTCTTTGTCCTCTGTGTGTCTCTGGAGCCACCTGGATCACCTTCCTTGGTAACATCTATAAGTGAAAAAAGAAAAAAACATCTAAAACTAGTAAAGAAGGAAATAATGTATATACTTTATCTAATAAAGTAATTGATTTTTATGTAATATATTTGTAATTAAAATAATAATGCAAATGTTAGCATTGCCTATAAAATTCTCATCTCTACATAATGATAAAATTGTGGTATTGAGAACTTATATGTTATTAAACTTCCTTGAAAATAAATTGTGATTAACTTTATTATTTTTGCTGTAAATTTAGAATTAAACTTTCTCTTATTCCCTTCTCTATTGTTAACTCAATTCATTTATAGTTTTTCTCACTATTCAGTTTACACAATAACTCAACCATATTTATAATTCTTCACCTCTTACCCCTCTCTTTGATTTTGACACAATAAAAAATTTCATTTTTTCCTTTTTAAAATAATCAGTTTTTATTTCATAAAAATAAAATAATATGAAAAACAAGCTAGAAATTCAATTTAAAATGAATATTGACACTAGTCCATCGATACTCTTGGATTAGTTGCCCCGAAAAGGATTGCCATGACTTCTCAGGAATGAAAAAGAAAATACATAAAACCACCAATGGATAACCCTCCTCGTCCTCGTTGCATTAAGATTTATATTACCCTATCCCCTAAAATGCACCACCTTTTCATCTGAAACACCTCTCACAATTTTAAAAGAAATATAAGAACATGAAATACATGCATCGTTTTTTTAATCATATACAATAGAACATGTGCATTTATTTGAATAATTTTTTTTAGCACATATTATGATTGGGGTTGGAGTATATATATGGGTATGTGTGATATTATATTTAATTATTGAGTTTGTTGGTGTAACAGTTAGAGAGAGTTTATTTCTATCAATCAGAAGGTTATTGAGATTTGAAAAACTCTCTCTAATTGAGTTTCATAGCCAAGTAAATATCTATTTAAAATAATTTCAAGATGTGTCCAAGATAGTTTTTATAGGTGACACAACATTTCATATATTTATATATGTAATATAATTATTTCAAGGTATAGAGTGTAATACCCTAAACATTACAAAAGACATAATAATAATAATAATAAAATTTGCCAGGCCTAAGTTACCAAATATCACATCAATTAATTACTATGATTACGAGGCAGTGAAGTTTTTCATTTGACACAATCGATTGATTTTTGTTATGTGATATTAATTACATACATAGTCCGCATTAAGGCCTCTATCCAGTATTAAAGAGGCACATGGCCTCACTTGGGTCCTGGAACCCGTCACACTGCTCTGGTGTAAATTCACGTGGTACAACTCTCCACACGACGCAATTTGTGGATGTCCTCTGGTATGCCTTCGTTTATCGCTGAGACTTTGGCTTGACACTTGTTCTCGCTTACGTCCACATTTTTTGGTTTAGTTATATCTGCAGGTTATTAAGTTTGTCTTTCTCTTATCATATAAGCGGACTGCATCCTGATGGAATCCTCAATGTTCAGGTGAATTTTCCCATCGACTACTCTATTCTTCACCAATTTATTTTATATATATATATATATATATATATATATATATATATATATATATATATATATATTGAGGTATGTGTATATATATATATATATATATATATATATATTGAGGTATATATTGAGGTATGTGTATATATATATATATATATATTGAGGTATATATATATATATATATATACCTCAGTTAATGGTGTGTTGGGGTTGTTGTAGGTAATGTGCCACCCTTACCTGGGTATATATAGAGTTTATTTCGCACCCTCCAAGATCCTGAGGACTAATACAATACACGAATTTGTACAGGTTGGAATTATTCACCGCAAGTTACCCAGTTTACTTGCTAAGGTTTTGATGCCTACTATAAATCACTTGGGAGAGGTTTTCGGCCGGAGCCTACCTAGTTCTTAGCTTTTTCTAGGAAAAATATGTAAAAATTTAATGTTAAATCAGTTATTTGCAAGTTTGATTTAGGTTGCTTTACTTTCTGGATCAAAAGACTGTTCAGTCTCTGGTTTTGTAATCTATGGGTATAGAATTCCTTTGGAACAGTTAATGTTTGATGAATTTAGAAGTCGAGGGTTCTTAAGGTTTCAAGGCTTTTATTATAAGAAATTGAGGGTTTTGTTCCCTTCTTTGATTTTGTCTTTGCTTGGTTGAATGCAATAGAACTTTGCACTCTACTGCAGTAATGTTTCGGTCATAAACCTTACTTATTTTAATGATACAGTATATATATACAACTTTTCCTTTTTATCACCTACTGAAGGGGTTTTACTACTCCATATGATTGTTTAGCAAATTTGTTGATATCTGTGTGGTTTTTTACTTAATGCTTCTGTTACTTATTTGCATTAATGGTTATGCTTTGAGGAATTCACTAAGTTATTTCGTGGTACCCTATGTGTGAGGAATCTTTGTTTCTTGAATACCAAAAGCTTTAACAATCCTAAATGACAGAAGGAAATACTCTATTTAAGGTTAAAATTTACATTTTATCCCACTAGAAGTAACGAGAATGTTTTCTACCCATTTTTACATCTGTATTTTATAAATAGAACTGTAGGAGCCGAATGCTCCTTTGGACTTCATGGTTTACTAGCCTTACGGATTTACTGTACATTTACACTTGTTTCTGTGCTATGAACTCCTTTCGATTCCTGTACTGAGCATCAGATTTATTTACTCGTCTAATAAAGAAATTCTCTATTTGAGCATATTCTATTACGATTTTAAGAATAATTTTCATACTATGTAATGAGCTATCATGATACTGTAAGCAAACATTTACTCTATTAATCTATCATCATCCTCACTTAAATAAAAAGCTATATTACTTATCTGATTAATTTATTGGCAGAAAATCCCAACGATATTTGGAAAGTCTCTCCTCCCAGCCACGAGCCTGGCGATTATGTCTTGGATCTCCCCCGAGCACTTTCACTGTTTTGCACTGGATTATATCCAACTACAGTTGGTGCCTTGGGCCTCAGGACTCCACTATGCAGCCTCAAGTCCCGCACTTAATTCGACTGTTAATGAGCAACTTCCCACTGGTCACTCTTTCACACAGCTCTAGGATAGTTCCCCATATTCCATCTTTTCTCCTCTATATTTCCCTTTCCAGGGCAAGGGTATAATTGTTTCTTGTTAACTGTTTCTTTTAATTGTAGAAAATAGTTTATTTTAATTAACATGTCTCAATTCCTAATCAATCATAAATTAGGTAAAAACTTGTTATCTGGATTTCAAGCCTCAGTTATTTTCGTAACATAACAAAAAATAAATGCAGTAAATAAAAAACTAAATTCAATAACCACAGTAATTATTCCAAGGAGCCTGGGGTGTTACATCTTCCCCCCCATGTGAGGAACACCGTCTTTGGTGTTCTTTCTAATTTAAGAAAATAACGTCGGATAAGCTTCCTGCATAAATTATTCCTCTTCCCAAGTGGCCTCATCCAGGCCAAAGTGCTTCCACTGCACTTTAACCTGGGTGATGACTCGCCTCCGCAAGGTGGTTTCTCTCCAATTGAGAATATGAAGAGGTCCTACTAGAAACTCTCCTTCTAGTTCAACCTGCACATGCATAATTCATAGTCATAATTCCATCAAAACAAATTATAAAAATATATATAATCTTTTAACTTTTTACCTAAATATTTTCCCAATTTATTATATGTTGTGGGTTGTACACATATTTCTTTAACAACGAAACATGAAAAATGTTGTGGACCCGAATGTTGCTTGGTAATGCAAGTTTATAGGCTATAGGTCCAATTCCTCCTAAGACTTGAAAAGGTCCACACTACTGGTGTGCTAACTTAGCACAACCCCTCCACTGTAAGGAACTTTTTTGGGGCTTTACCCTTAGATATACATGATCTCTCGACTAAAATTCTCTGTATGTCCTTTTTTTATCTGCATACATTTTCTACCTGTCCTGGGCAGCACTTAGATTCTGTCAAACTTTCTTAACGACTTCCTCCATCTCTCCTAGCATGTCGGGGCCCAATGCTAGCTTATTAACAGGGTTATTCTAGCCCACAGGTCTGCACTTTCTTCCATATAACACCTTAAAGGGGCTCATACCTAGTGATTCATGATGTCCATTATTGTATGAAAATTATACAAGGTGGAGGTAATCCTCCCACTTATGTGGTTGTTTCAACACAAACATGTGTAGAATGTCTTCCAGTACTTGATTCACCCATTTAGTTTTCCCATCTGTTTGAGGATGATGAGTCGTACTAAATTGGATCTGGGTACCCAATATTAAAAAGAGGGCTTTCCAGAATGTGGATGTGAATTTCACATCCCTGTATAAAATTAACACCTTGGGATATTGTGCCGGTGAAAGGTTTCTCTCATAAATATGTCTGTGATTTCCACAATTTTGTACGTGGATTTCATAGGTATGAAGTGTGCAGTTTTTCTCAATTTGTTTACTACAACCATAATTGGGTCATGTTGTTTCCTAGTGCAGGGTAAACCTGTGATTGAGTCTAATGATATGGTCTCCCATTTCCATTCCGGAATAGGTAGTGCTTGCAACAAACCAGTAGGATGTTGATGATATGCCTTCACCAACTGAAACTCCAAACATGTGGATAAATACTTCGTGACATCGTTCCTTAAATGGGGCCAAAAATACCCTTTCTTGATGGCTGATAATAATTTCTGGTAACCTGGGTGACCCACACAAGGTTTTCGATGAAACTCATCCATTATTAATTGTTTAACACTGCTTTGGTTAGGAACATAAATTCTGTTTTTGAAGGTAAGGATGTCATCAAGATTGATTTTGAAATCTGATTTTTCTCCTTTTAGCTGAGCTTTCTTCGTCTACTGCAAAAGAAAAGTGTATTCTGGATATTTGACCGATGCCTTCTTTATAATTTCTGGAATGTTTGAGCATGCTTAACTGATCTAAACCTCATAAATGCAATGTACCTTCCTACTAAATGCATCAACCACCTGATTTTCCTTCCCTTTAAGATGCTCCATTTCAAAATCGAACTCATTTAAAAGTGTCGTGCATCTGGCCTGTCAGGCATTTAGGCCAGACTGGTTGGAGAAATTGGTAAGGTTGCTATGATCTGTTAGCAGAAATTTTTTTTCCCCAACAGGTAGTGTCATCACATTTTAAGTGCATGCACTACCACTGCTAATTCAAGGTCATAAGCAGAGCATCGTTGTTCATAATCCTTCAATTTCTGTGGTTCGTAAGCAATAATTTTTCCTTCTTGTGTCAACACTCTGCCAACACCTTCTTTACTTGCATCCATGCAAACCACAAAAGATTTTTCCGATTTGCTACTTTTAGCATGGGTGCAGTGGTAAGTAGGTGTTTTAATATTTCAAAGATTTGCTGACATTTTACTATCCATTGAAAGGTGCATCCCTTTTTTTGTAAGGAAGTCACTGGAAAAGAAATTTTTGAAAACCCTTCAATGAACCGACGGTAGTACCTGGCTAAACCCAAGAAGGATGTGATATTAATGACATTCTTTGGAGCGGTCCATTCCATAATGGTTTGATTTTTTCCGGGTCCACCGCTATTCCTTCTGCTAATATAACGTGACTTAAGTATTGGATTTGATCTTTGAAAAAATCACATTTGCTAAATTTAGCATATAACGGGTTCTCCTGTAAAGTTTGCAGCACAATTCTCAAATGTTCTTTGTGTTCCTCCTAATTTTTATAGTATATCAAAATGTCGTCAATAAATATTAACACAAACTTATCAAGATAGGGCTGGAAAATTCCATGCATCAAAATCATAAAGGTAACTGGGGCATTTGAGAGGCCAAATGGCAACACTACGAACTCATAATGACCATAATGAGTTCGGAATGCAGTTTTGTAGATGTCCTCCTCCTTTATCCTTATTTGGTGGTAACCAGATCTTAAGTCAATTTTTGAGAATACTTTGGATCCCTCCACTTGATCGAATAAATCATCAATACGTGGCAAGGGATACTTATTTTTGATGGTCAACTTATTTAACTGACGATAAGCGATACATAATCTCAATGTTCCTTCTTGCTTCCGTACAAATAGTATGGGAGCTCCCCAAGGGGACACACTGGGGTAGATGTACTTTTTATCTAGAAGCTTTTGAAGCTACATTTTGAGTTCTATCAACTCAGGTATGCTCATGCAGTAAGGGGCCTTGGATACTGGGGCTGCACCTAGAACTAGTTCAATGGTGAAGTCAATATACCGTTTGGGTGGTAATTCAGGAATAGATTCAAGAAATACATCAACAAATTCCTAAATGTCAAGAATATTTTCCAAGGAGGTCATTTTATTCTTGGAGTTGGGAAATCCCACTTGAACAAAATCTATTTGATAGATCTTCCTAATACACTTTTCTAGCTGACTAGCAGTAATAGGGTGCAATTTAGTATTAGTCTTGATTCCTTGAAGTTCCCTCCTTTGTCCTGATTTTGAAATAAAACTGATAGTTTTCTACTTGCAATCAACCAAGGACCAAATTTTTTCCAACCAATCCGTTCCGATTAAAACGTCTTATGAACCCAAAGGGAGAATGTTGAGGTTCACGTGAATGGGTTGTCCTGAGATGGCTATGGGACATTATTCCGTTTTGGCAACTACCTTTCTTTTTGCCCCAATGGCTAGTTGAACTAGCAAAGGTTTTGGAAATTTATTGGTCTACAGTTGACACTTTTCTACCACTTTAGGACTAACATAACTTTAGCTAGCACCGGGATCAAATAAAACCGAAACAGGTTTATTAACCATCATACTTTCACATTCAATCATGGTGGGTCGATACTCTGCTTGATGATCATCCAGGGCAACATTAATTCTCGGTATGTTCCTCACCACTTCTCCAACAATGGATGCTTTCTGCATGTTTTCAACTTGTTCCATTCTCCCCTTATGTGGACAGCTTTTGTAGTAGTGGGCTTCTCCTCATCCGCAGCATTGGAGCAGAGATTTTGACTGTTGATCATTACTAAATTTATTAACCCCTTCTACTTGTCTAGTTTTAGAATAGACAACCTTGGGTTGGTTCCTTGCTGGGAATTTATTGAGAGGCTTTTGCAGTAAATTTATGCTATTAGAAAATTTTGGGTGTCTACTTGGAATCCGAATTCTTCCCTTCATATTCATCCCTCCTTTAGATCCTTAATTTTCCTATTTCATTTGCTATTAACATATGTGGACTTTATGTACTGCATCATCCATTGTTTTGGGGTAGTGGAACTCAAGTTTCTCCTTCATGAAATTGGGTAAACTACTAATGAAATGCTGAATCTTGGCTTTCTCCTCCAACATATAAGGCACATATCATAGAAGGGAGGTGAATCAAGCCACATACTCATCCATAGTTAAGGTCCCCAGTCTTAATTCATGAAATTCCTTTTCTTTCTCATCATAATAACGCTTAGTTAGATACTTATCTTTAAAATGTTTTTGGAATTCATTCCATGTCACTTGTTCCTCGTCAATCTTTGTTACTATTTTGATTTATTCCCACCACAGGGTTTCCTTACCTCTTAACTGATAGACTGCCAAATGCGCCTTCAACTTATCTATGTATTTGTAAATCTAAAAATATTTACCCATATCAATTAAGCAAGCTTTTTCTCCTTCTTCAGATTCCCCTTCGAAGAGTGATGGTTTAATCTTTTTGAATTCTCCTTGTAGTTTCGACTTTCGTCTTTTTGTTTTGCGCTGGTCAGAAACATTATCTGAGCGTCCTTCTTCATCCTCCCAGTGTCTCTCAGCTGATTCGACATTTTCCTCAACATGTTGAGTTGTTGGGGTCTTTTCTCTGTCCTCAACACTAGGATCTAGATGTCCTTGGTTCTGTCGATTACACAAACTTCTGAAAATCCTCTCCTATTCCAAGCGTAATTTTTCATTGTCTCTTCTTAAATTTTTCATCTCAACACGTAACTACTAAAAAATTTCAAGTAAAATTGCATTAGCTTGATGAGTCTCCTCGCCCAACTATATCCAAATGTCAGGCTTAACATTCACATAAGATGGTTTTGGAGTATTGGGCAGTCTTGAACTTCTCTGCATTCTGCCCTTTGTATAGAGACTGTCTCTGTGTTCACATATATGTTTTATTTAGTTAGATTTAAGAAATCACAACCATTGCATGTCTATATATATATATATATATATATATATATATATATATCCCAAAGAGTCTCAATGTATGAACCTGAGCTCTGATACCACTTGTAACATCCTAAACATTACAAAAGACATAATAATAATATATTTTTTAAATTTACTAGGCCTAACTTACCAAATATCACATCAATTAATTACTATGATTACAAGGCGGTGAAGTTTTTCATTTGACACAATCGATTGATTTTGTTATGTGATATTAATTACATACACAGTCTACGTTAAGGCCTATGTTAGGCATTAAAGATGCACATGGCCTTAGTCGAGTCACACTACTCTGGTGTAAATGCACAGGGTACAACTCTCCACGTGACACAATTTGTGGCTAACCTATGGCATGCCTTTGCTCATCACTGAGACTTTGGCTTGACACCTATTCTCACTTACCTCCGTCGATTTGCCTGGGGACAAACCAACGGTGGAGCACTTTTAGGCTGGGTCTAGATATAATACTCTTGCTTTTGACCAGATGGAGAGACATTTGCACTCGATGGGTTTTGATGGTTCGGCCACTCTATAACAGGTTTAACTACCAGGTCTTCCATCTGTCCTGCAAGCTGTTGGATGAGAGTGATGATCTCAGTGAAGTAATGGTGCAAAACCAATTTATACAGTTCTATGCCTAATAATTGTTTCCTTTGTGAGTTTTACTTCCTCATGGAGGGGCGCCACACTGTTCTGCTTCATTGATGGTTAGAGAAATTCAAAGTCGAGCCCAGGAAGGTGAGATTTTACTCCGCAGAATCATTTCATAGTTTCATTGTTTGGTTTAGTTATATCCACAGGTTATTAAGGTTGCCTTTCTCCTATCATATAGGTGGAATGCATCCTGATGGAACCCTAATTGTTCAGGTGAATTTTCCCTCTGGCTCTCTATTCTTCACCAATTTCTTTTATGTATATATAATACATACCTCAATTAATGATGTGTTGTGGTTGTTGCAAGTAACTTGCCGCCCTTACCCGGATTCATATGGAGTTGATTTCATGCCCTCCAAGATCGTGAGGAGTGATACAATACACAACTTTGTACAGGTTGGAATTATTCACCGAAACTTACCCAGTTTACTTGCTAAGGTTTTGATGCCTACTATAAATCGCTTGGCAGAGGTTTTTAGCCTGAGCCTACTTGGTTCTTAGCCTTTTCTGGGAAGACTGTGTAAAAAGTTAATGTCAATTCGGTTATTTACAAAGTTGATTTAGGTTTCTTTACTTTCTGGTTGAAAAGACTGTTAAGTCTTTGGTTTTGTAATTTATGGGTATAGAATTCCTTTGGAACATTTAATGTTTGATGTATTGAGAAGTCAAGGGTTCTTAAGAGTTCAAGGGTTTTATTATAAGAAATCGAGGGTTTTGTTCCCTTCTTTGATTTTGTCTTTGCTTGGTTGAATGCAATAGAATTTTGCATTCTCCTGCAGTAATGTTTCAGTCTCAGTCGTAAACCTTACGTATATCTATATATATATATATATATATATATATATATATATATATATATATATATATATATACGACTTTTCCTTTTTATCACCAAATTGAAGGGGTTTTACTACTCCATATGATTGTTTAGCAAATTCGTTGATATCTACATGGTTTTTGATTTAATGCTTCTCTTACCTATTTGCAATAATGGTTATGCTTTGAGGACATCAACGAGTTATTTAGTGGTACCCTATGCTTGCACAATCTTTCTTTCTTGAATACCAAAAGATTTAAGAGTCCTAAATGACAGGAGGAAAACTCTGTTTAAGGTTAAAATTTACATTTTATCCCACCAAAAGTAACTAGAATGTTTTCTACCCATTTTTACATTTCTATTTTATAAATAGAAATGAAGAAGCCTAATGCACCTCTGGACTTCATGGTTTACTAGCCTTACGACTTTATTGTACATTTACAATTATTTCCATGCTATGCACTATTTCCATGCTATGAACTCCTTTCGATTCTTGTACTGAGCATAGGATTCGAAGAAATAAAATTCTCTATTTGAACATATTTTATTATGAGTTTAAGAATAATTTCAATACCATGTAATGAGGTATCATGATATTGTAAGCAAACATTTACTCTATTAATCTATCATTTTCCTAGCTTAAATAAAAAGCTATATTACTTATCTGATTAATTTATCAGAAGAAAATCTCAAAGAAGTCTAGAAAGTCTCTCCTCCCAGTCACGAGCCATGAGCCTAGCGATTACGTCACACTCTCCCCGTTTTGCACTGGATTATATATCCAACTACAGTTGGCCCGTTTTGCACTGGATTATATATCCAACTACAGTTGGCCCGTTTTGCACTGGATTATATATCCAACTACAGTTGGTGCCTTCAGCCTCAGGACCCCACTATCCAACCTCAAGTCCTTCACTTAATTCGACTCTTAATGAGCAACTTCCCACTGGTCACTCTTTCCCAGGATAGTTCCCCATTTTCCATTTTTCCACTTGTAGATTTACCTCTTTCCAGTGCAAGAGTATAATTGTTTCTTGTTAACTTTTTATTTTAATTGTAGCAAACTATTTGTTTTAATTAACATGTCTCAATTTCTAATCAATCATAAATTAGGTAACAACTTGTCATAACATAACAAAAAATAAATACAGTAAATCATAAAACTAAATTTAACAACCACAAATGTTTTCAAAAAACCTAAAGTGTTACATAAAATTATTTAGATCAATAATATCTACTAGTAATTTTATTGACAATTTGAATTTTTTTTCCCCTATATTTTCACAATTTTATGTAAAAATATAAAGTTATATATATATAAATAGATAGATATATATTAATGATGATTATTCTGCTGCCCACATTCAATTCAATTAATTTTTATTAGTAATATTTCGACCTTATATTTTTAATATATTATTGTAATGGTTTACTCTTTCATCCTTCCCTACATTGACGAACATATTGAATAATAGAAATATGAAACCCTAAAGATATTTTAGCTATTGTCACACCTCTAAACTTACACAAAAAAAAATTTCCCATCATTACGAAGTTTGACTTATGCATGTAAATATCTCTTAACCATGTGTTACTGCACATGAATGTATACGTTGACATAGTATATTTACCGACCTAAACATTATAACCTTGTGAATAATTATTTCTATCGGTTTCAATACTTTAGAACATAACATATATCACCACGTTGAATATGCAATACATGGTTTCTTATGGTTCTGATCGTATGTGCTTTACAACTAAGCTCGAGCTCTCATGATCCTACCTAGCACATATACTTTGACTTAATGTGGTAGGTGTCCGACCGTAGCCATTGTAGGTGCCCGGTCATCACAGATTTTATGAGCATGTCCTACACATGGCAGGTGGCATGTCCTGCTCACCCCGCCATGTGACACTTCGGGTTTTGGGAGCTTTGGATACTCCGCCACAGGTTTCCCGCTACAGATCAATGGTCAAGATCGATTGCCATGATCGAAGGGTTGAGATGGTCCGAGGGTTTTTGGGGCTGCTCAAAACCCCAACCCGCGAGACCAGAACTCATTTCCACAGTCGTTTCTCGATTTTTCTCAGAGCTCTAGAGCTGGCTCGGGGTTTCAGCACTACAACCACGCCTCGACCTATCACAGAGAGAAGGAACACAGTCGGCTTACATCCGCATAGCAATGTTCTCAGGTGATTCACAGAAGCTTTCGTTAATGTTTTTCTAGCTTTGTCTGTTCTTAAATTCGAAATGACGTATTTCTTTGTAGACATGTTATGCAGGCGGTTTCGATGGCCTTCTCTACCGGCACCATAGCCTTCAGGCTCATTAACTCTGCCTATCGATGGCCTCAGGTAAGTTTAAACCCTCCCTCATCCTTTTCCTTTGCTACAGTTAAAAGTTCATTGGTCTTGGTTTGATATGCCGCATGTTGACTATGGCAGACTGTCGTATGCGCGTTGAATGTTCTCCTCTGGTGCTGAGGTATTTCTGAGAAACCCTCACGGTTCACCCATGTATGTTCATGACTTGCTTTTATATCGAGCACCGGGCGCACAGCTAGTGGCGACCCGTGTACTTTGTTTCCTCTGTCATTTGATGGTTGATATGGACTGATGCCCTTTCGGCAGTTTAGATATTTGGGGATTTCTCTGACTAGATATTTTAATACAGGGCCTGACCCTGATGTACATTTCCAGTTATGAATACAGTTTATCCTGTCTTCTTTTGAGAAATCGTCTGTGTATTGTTTTCATATGTGAATACCCGACCAGGGTTTCGTTCTCATTTAGACTTTCTATACTGTAAATATTTGATATGAGGGTTTGCTCGAACCCTCTTACTAGCTCGCATGCTGAACTCAGCTATGGAAATGGGTTATGTTCTGGTTGAATAATATATACGCGGTTATTGTTTTTTTTCTATTTACAGTCCATGTATATTTCCATTAGTAGGACCTGTCGGCTTTAGCAACAGTGAAGCTATGAGTTACATTTCGCTTTACTACTACTGTTCTTTTATTTTCACAGAATAGTTCTGATATTGTCTAAGCGTTCTCATACTGTTGCTATGGGTAAAACCCACTCACTGTAGACGGCATACCGGTTTTCCTTTCATTGAGCAAATCATTGCTTGCATGTGATGGTATGGTTACAGTCAATGTTGATACAGTCACAAATACAGTTTTCTTTGTTTTGTTATCTCGTTTCGCTGCCATTTATGTATTGAATCGTTCTTTCGATGACTGTAAATGTATAGTACTATTTCTCAATGCGATTGCATCAGAAAGGTATAGCTCTGTCTTCATACATTAACCGAATGGTTCACGTTTTCTATGGTTGGAATAGTTTATTAGTTCATTATTCCACAGAACCCTATCGCCATGCATAGGTTTATGGGGTCTGTTAATGGATACCACACAGAACTTTCCGTCTGTACATGATACTCTTAGCTCGGGTTTGCTATACTTATCTTTGATATTAAGAATGTCTCAATAGTGGTTAATGGTACTTCAGGGTTCAGCTTACTAGTTTGTAAATTCGTCTTCTGACTTCGAGACTAACTCTGTCTCATCGCTATTTTACCTTAAGCATGTCATTGGATCTGTGGTTTAAACAACCACTCACACCTGCGTAACTGTGATAACAGATAGCAGGGTTCCAGATCATGTCTAACAGTACTCACACCTGCATAACTGTGACAACAGATAGCAGGGTTCCAGGCTATGTCTAACCATAATAACCTGTCCGTATTTAACCTATATTGAGGCAGTTATTTCATTGACATATCATCAACCTTGGAAATAAAACACAGTCATTCTTAGATACTGTAAATCTACTGTGCATCCTGCACTTAATTCATTTAATGGAACTCTGCGTTTGGAAGTCGTACCTGATTCCCAGAGTTTTGAACAGGTACTTAAGCCAGCCTTTCGTACCTTGAATTTGCTCTACCTCCCAACCATGAGATCCATCCTGCAGATGATAATCTCCCCCCGAGCCATCTTGCATGCCTCAAGCCCTCAACAAGATCTCTGCACTCTGTGCCAGGTTATCTGGTCTCTACCAGACTTAACCTTTTTCCTTGTCTTTCTCTTTTCTCTTTTCCCTTAGGAAAGATTGTCTTCTGTCTGTCCCAACAGCACAGAACTTCCTCCCTACAGCCAGGACTTTTCCTGCTTGGGAGGGCAGTTCCAATCAGTTATTACAACTGATTTCTTTCTTTGAAATCCACCTCCCAGAGGCTGCCAGCATTTCAAGAAATATTTAATTTATTCAATCATTTAGTTTATCATAGTTTGTTTCTTTAAAACATAACAACACTACCATAATGTCTTTTACCAAAGTAAAATTCACATTTACATTTACTGGGGTCATCACATCTTCCCCCCCTGTGATTGGACATCGTCCCGATGTCTATTTTCCTTAAACAAATTCGGGTAAGCTTCTCTGAGGAGTTCCTCATCCTCCCAAGTGGCCTCTTCAGGCCCGTAATGCTGCCACTGCACCTTAGCTTGGATAATAACCCATTTCCGCAGCTGCACTTCTCTCCGGTCGAGAATGGTCAGTGGTTCGACCAGAACCTCGCCTTCCGGCTCGACCTGCAGACAGCAACAGATTTAGTTATTTCCTTGTTTAAGATTAAAGCTTATTTAAAATGACCAGATTTAATTCTTACCCGAACATCCTGCCATTGAATCACATGTTTAGGATCGTAGACGTATTGTTTTAATACGGATACATGAAAAACATTGTGAATCTTAATATGGTTGGGTAGGGCAAGCTGATAAGCCACTGGTCCTACTCTTGCCAGGATTTGGAAAGGTCCAAAATAGGGCGGTGCAAGCTTCGCACATCCACTCCACTGCAAGGTACTCCTTCTGGTTTGGATTCTTACGAAAACATGATCTCCGACCTGAAATTCTTTGAACCTCCTTTTTCGGTCTGCAAAACTTTTTTGTCTATCTTGAGCAGCCTTTAAGTTGTTTCGCACCTTCTTCACCGTGTCTTCCATTTCTTTGAGCATATCTGGGCCAAGCCTTAATTTATCCTCAGGTCCACCCCAACTTGAGGGTGTACGGCATTTCCGCCCGTACAGAACCTCAAAAGGACTCATCTGTGTTGAGGAATGATATCCGTTGTTATAAGCGAACTCGACCAGGTGGAGGTATTCCTCCCATTGCGTTGGTTTCATCATAACACATGCTCTCAGCATATCCTCCACTACCTGATTCACTCTCTCCGTTTGACCATCGGTCTGGGGATGATAAGCTGTGCTAAAGTTCAGCTGGGTTCCCAGTTCAGCAAACAATGTCCTCCAAAAGGTTGATGTGAACTTAACATCACGATCAGAGATAATCACCTTCGGAAGTCCATGCAACTTGAACACATTTTGCATGAAAATATGAGCAATTTGCACAGCCTTATACGTTGATTGTACAGGTATGAAGTGTGCTGCCTTACTTAACTTATCCACTACCACCATAATGGAATCATTATTTTTCTTCGTTCGAGGCAAACCAGTTATAAAGTCCATGGAAATAGTCTCCCATTTCCATTCCGGAATGGGTAAGGGTTGTAACAGCCCTGCTGGATGCATATGCTCTGCTTTAATCTGTTGACATTCTAGACATCGCGCTAGATACTCAGCTACCTCTTTCTTCATTTGTGGCCAAAAATATTCCTTTCGAAGAGCAGTAACCATTTTCTGGTACCCTGGGTGCCCGGTATAATGGCTGGTATGGAATTCGTCTAGAATCAATTTTCTAAGGCTATCTTCATTGGGCACATACAACCTTTTATGAAAATACAGCATTCCGACATCGTCTAACTCGTATCCTTGTTGTATTTCCTTATCAGAAAGATGCTGTACTTGCTGTTTAATTTGCTGATAAACAACATCTTGATCACCTGCTGTTTTTACCCTTTCAAGTAGAGTACTCTGCCACTTACTGACCGAAATCTTGCACATGCACTGAACTTTTCGACTCAATGCGTCAGCTACCCGATTCTCCTTTCCCTTTAAATGATTAATTTCAAAATCAAATCCACTTAAAAAGTCAGCCCAGCGGGCTTGCCTCGCATTCAAAGTGGGTTGGCTGAAATAATTCGTTAAGCTGTGGTGGTCTGTTAACAGCAGAAACTTCCTTCCCAAAAGGTAGTGTCGCCACATTTTAAGTGCATGGATAACAGCTGCCAACTCCAAGTCGTAAGCAGAGTATTTCTGTTCATGTTCCTTCAGCTTCCTTGATTCGTATGCAATGACTCTTCCTTCTTGCATCAGCACTCCTCCCACGCCTTCTTTACTTGCGTCAGTGCAGACTACGTAATCCTTGTTAGGATCAGCTATACTCAATATAGGCGCGGTAGTGAGTAAATGCTTGAGCTGCTCAAAGCTCCTCTGACATTCTGATGTCCACCTAAATACTTTTCCTTTCTTTTGTAAGGAGGTGATAGGGTATGCTACCCTTGAAAAGCCTTCGACAAATCTTCTATAATAACCTGCTAGCCCCATAAAGGACCTAATATCTGCCACGTCCTTTGGTATGGGCCACTCCATTATAGTTCTGATTTTCTCCGGGTCTACTGCAATTCCTTCCTTTGTGATTACATGGCCCAAGTATTGTATTTCCTCTTTGAAGAAATCACACTTACTAAACTTTGCATATAATTGATGATCTCGCAAAGTTTGCAACACCAATCTAAGGTGTTCCTCATGCTCTTCTCTTGATCGGGAGTAAATCAGAATGTCATCTATGAATATTAACACAAACTTCTCTAAGAACCTGTGAAACACACTGTTCATCAAACACATGAAGGTAGCAGGTGCATTGGTCAGACCAAAAGGTAGCACCACGAATTCATAATGCCCGTACCGCGTTCTGAAAGCGGTCTTAGCGATATCCTCCTCTTTAATTCTGATCTGATGGTAACCAGATCGCAGATCAATCTTAGAGAATACCGTCGCTCCCTTCACCTGATCAAACAGTTCGTCGATCCGAGGCAAAGGGTATTTATTTTTTATCGTGAGCTTATTCAGCTGACGATAATCAATGCACATCCGGAAAGTTCCATCTTTCTTTTTGACAAACAGCACTGGAGCTCCCCAGGGTGATACACTGGGACGGATGTAATTCTTATCTAACAGCTCCTGCAGTTGCATTTTTAATTCTGTTAGTTCTGGTACACTCATACGGTATGGTGCCCGTGATACAGGTGCTGCCCCCGGAACCAGTTCTATGGTGAAATCCACATCTCTTTTCGGTGGTAATCCCGGTACTTCTTCGGGAAAAACATCGGCAAATTCCTGCACCACCGGAATGTTACCCAACATGGCAGTTTTATCTTTCTGATTTGCGTAACCCACCTGAATAGCATAGATTTGACATTTCTTCTTGATGCATTTAGCTAACTGATTTGCTGTAATGGGTCGAATCTGTACCGGATGTTTGATTCCTTGTAACTCCTGCTGCTCTCCACGGTCATCCTTATAGTAAATGGTTTTTGTCTTGCAATTCACTAAGGACCAGTGTTTTTCCAGCCAATCCATCCCAATCAGGATATCATAGGAACCCAACGGTAGTACATTTAAGTCTGCCACTATAGGCTGCCCAGCTATGGTTAAGGGGCAATTATTTACTTTGGCCAAGACCCGTCTCTTGGCTCCTGTAGCCAATTGGACCAGCCACGGGTTTTTGAACTTTTCAGATTTTAATTTGCACTGTTATACTATTTTTGGGCTAACATAACTTAAAGTAGCTCCTGGGTCAATAAGAACAACTATTGAAAAGTTTAAAATTTTACCTTCGAATTCAACCATAGATGGCTGATACTCCGCTTGGCGATCCTCCAAAGCTGCATTAATTCTGGGTACACTACGTGCCACGTCCCCAACAGTCGATGCCTCATGAATTTGTGATATCTGGTCCGTTCCCTTTCGCTGTGGGCAGTTTTTGACATAGTGGGGCCCTCCACAGCCCCAGCATTGAACTAGAGGTCTGGTCATTCCCTCACCTTCAGGTCTAACAGGCTGCTCACTCACTCTATTTTCACTTGCTGGCCTAGCTCGGGGCGCATTTCTGGTTACAGATCTGTTGTTTAATCCTTTACCAGCTCCCTTACTTCCATTGCTGCGACCTCCCTTGCTGCTTCCCATCATCCGGCTGCTCCTTTTCTCATTCCATCTTTTATTCGAAGTATCCCCCTTCTGCTTACTCTGCTGATAGAAGATCCTTGCTTTATGAATAGCCTCATCCATGGTCCTAGGATTGTCAAACTCAATCCTCTCCCTCATATAAGAAGGTAGGCTACTCACAAATGTCTGGACCTTGGCTTTCTCCTCCTTGATATAAGGTACATAGCGTAACAGAGAGGTGAAGCGATTAATGAACTCGTCCATGGTCTACTGCCCCAATCTTAAATCATGGAACTCTCTCGCCTTTTCATCGTAGAAACTCTCATTTAGGTACCTTTCTTTGAAGTATTTCCGAAATTTGTCCCATGTAATGGTCCGTTCACTTACCCCCTTGACAATCTTAATTTCCTCCCACCACAAGGTTGCCTTACCTTGTAACTGGAAGATAGCTAATCTCGCCTTCAGATTATGATCATATTCGTACAACTGAAAGTATTTATTCATATTTATTAACCAAGCTTCAGCTGCTTCCTCCTGTTCGCCATCAAAATGCAGGGGTTTAATTTTTCGAAACTCTCCTTGCAGCTCCATTTTCTGTCGCTTTGAGGTTTGCTGTTCTGGTACATTATCAGAATGATCCTCCTTGCCTTCTGAAAGTTCAAGTTCAATCTGATAATTCTGTTCTTCTGTCATCCTCTGCTGTTCCGCACTGGGGTTAGATAGAGGTGGATTTTGTTTGTCCGACAAACTTTTCAGAATTCTTTCTTGTTCAATAGTCAACCGTGCGTTGTCCTCTCGCAACCGAGCCATCTCACTTTTCAATTCCTCAACAGTTTCCAGGATTGCAAGGTTGGTACTTCGTGTTTCTGCACCCAATTGTACCCACAGCTCTGGGTTCTCTTGAGGGTTACTGTCGGCTCCTTGCATTTTGTCTCCTTTCTAGTTTAACTGTTAGCTGTTGTAATTCTGTATTTCACCCAATGGACAGAACAACAGTTAAGTACATTATTACTTGCATATATATGTATGGTGTACCCTTCTGCACAATGAAACATGTTTTACTTGAGGCCACAGTGTTGAAACTAGGCTCTGATACCAATTTGTCACACCTCTAAACTTACACAAAAAAAAATTTCCCATCATTACGAAGTTTGACTTATGCATGTAAATATCTCTTAACCATGTGTTACTGCACATGAATGTATACGTTGACATAGTATATTTACCGACCTGAACATTATAACCTTGTGAATAATTATTTCTATCGGTTTCAATACTTTAGAACATAACATATATCACCACGTTGAATATGTAATACATGGTTTCTTATGGTTCTAATCGTATGTGCTTTACAACTAAGCTCGAGCTCTCATGATCCTACCTAGCACATATACTTTGACTTAATGCGGTAGGTTTCCGACCGCAGCCATTGCAAGCGCCCGATCATCACAGATTTTATGAGCCTGTCCTACACATGGCAGGTGGCATGTCCTGCTCACCCCACCATGTGAAACTTCGGGTTTTGGGAGCTTTGGATACTCCGCCACAGGTTTCCCGCTACAGATCAATGGTCAAGATCGATTGCCATGATCGAAGGGTTGAGATGGTCCGAGGGTTTTTGGGGCTGCTCAAAACCCCAACCCGCGAGCCCAGAACTCATTTCCACAGTCATTTCTCGATTTTTCTCAGAGCTCTGGAGCTGGCTCGGGGTTTCAGCACTACAACCACGCCTCGACCTATCACAGAGAGAAGGAACACAGTCGGCTTACATCCGCATAGCAATGTTCTCAGGTGATTCACAGAAGCTTTCGTTAATGTTTTTCCAGCTTTGTCTGTTCTTAAATTCGAAATGACGTATTTCTTTGTAGACATGTTATGCAGGCGGTTTCGATGGCCTTCTCTACCGGAACCATAGCCTTCAGGCTCATTAACTCTGCCTATCGACGGTCTCAGGTAAGTTTAAACCCTCCCTCATCCTTTTCCTTTGCTACAGTTAAAAGTTCATTGGTCTTGGTTTGATATGCCGCATGTTGACTATGGTAGACTGTCGTATGCGCGTTGAATGTTCTCCTTTGGTGCTGAGGTATTTCTGAGCAACCCTCACGGTTCACCCATGTATGTTCATGACTTGCTTTTATATCGAGCACCAGGCGCACAGCTAGTGGCGACCCATGTACTCTGTTTCCTCTGTCATTTGATGGTTGATATGGACTGATGCCCTTTCGGCAGTTTAGATATTTGGGGATTTCTCTGACTAGATATTTTAATACAGGGCCTGACCCTGATGTACATTTCCAGTTATGAATACAGTTTATCCTGTCTTCTTTTGAGAAATCGTCTGTGTATTGTTTTCATATGTGAATACCCGACCAGGGTTTCGTTCTCATTTAGACTTTCTATACTGTAAATATTTGATATGAGGGTTTGCTCGAACCCTCCTACTGGCTCGCATGCTGAACTCAGCTATGGAAATGGGTTATGTTCTGGTTGAATAATATATACGCGGTTATTGTTTTTTTTCTATTTACAGTCCATGTATATTTCCATTAGTAGGACCTGTCGGCTTTAGCAACAACGAAGCTATGAGTTACATTTCGCTTTACTACTACTGTTCTTTTATTTTCACAGAATAGTTCTGATATTGTCTAAGCGTTCTCATACTGTTGCTATGGGTAAAACCCACTCACTGTAGACGGCATACCGGTTTTCCTTTCATTGAGCAAATCATTGCTTGCATGTGATGGTATGGTTACAGTCAATGTTGATACAGTCACGAATACAATTTTCTTTGTTTTGTTATCTCGTTTCGCTGCCATTTATGTATTGAATCGTTCTTTCGATGACTGTAAATGTACAATACTATTTCTCAATGCGACTGCATCAGAAAGGTATAGCTCTGTCTTCATACATTAACCGAATGGTTCACGTTTTCTATGGTTGGAATAGTTTATTAGTTCATTATTCCACAGAACCCTATCGCCATGCATAGGTTTACGAGGTCTGTTAATGGATACCACACAGAACTTTCCGTCTGTACATGATACTCTTAGCTCGGGTTTGCTATACTTATCTTTGATATTAAGAATGTCTCAATAGCGGTTAATGGTACTTCAGGGTTCAGCTTACTAGTTTGTAAATTCGTCTTCTGACTTCGAGACTAACTCTGTCTCATCGCTATTTTACCTTAAGCATGTCATTGGATCTGTGGTTTAAACAACCACTCACACCTGCGTCACTATGATTACAGATAACAGGGTTCCAGATCATGTCTAACAATACTCACACCTGCGTAACTGTGACAACAGATAGCAGGGTTCCAGGCTATGTCTAACCATAATAACCTGTCCGTATTTAACCTATATTGAGGTAGTTATTTCATTGACATATCATCAACCTTGGAAATAAAACACAGTCATTCTTAGATACTGTAAATCTACTGTGCATCCTGCACTTAATTCATTTAATGGAACTCTGCGTTTGGAAGTCGTACCTGATTCCCAGAGTTTTGAACAGGTACTTAAGCCAGCCTTTCGTACCTTGAATTTGCTCTACCTCCCAACCATGAGATCCATCCTGCAGACGGTAATCTCCCCCCGAGCCATCTTGCAGGCCTCAAGCCCTCAACAAGATCTGTGCACTATGTGCCAGGTTATCTGGTCTCTACCAGACTTAACCTTTTTCCTTGTCTTTCTCTTTTCTCTTTTCCCTTAGGAAAGATTGTCTTCTGTCTGTCCCAACAGCACAGAACTTCCTCCCTACAGCCAGGACTTTTCCTGCTTGGGAGGGCAGTTCCAATCAGTTATTACAACTGATTTCTTTCTTTGAAATCCACCTCCCAGAGGCTGCCAGCATTTCAAGAAATATTTAATTTATTCAATCATTTAGTTTATCATAGTTTGTTTCTTTAAAATATAACAACACTACCATAATGTCTTTTACCAAAGTAAAATTCACATTTACATTTACTGGGGTCATCGCAACTATAAATATAACTATTATTATGGATGGTTCATATTCATATGTTAACATTGCAACACGTTCGTAAGGCTTTGATCTCTGAATTCTAATCCTGAATTTGCCAGAAATAACCTGTACCATAATTCATTATTCAATGCAGCAATTTGCATTGCGATTCGCGGTCATGTGATATCAAGCGTCGTGCAATAAGTAAAATATCAGTGATAATATATTAATTAACAAAAGTAAAGGTGTTTTTAAAATAATCAATCACATCAAAATCTTAAATCAATTAAACGTCTTTTATGGAAAGCACATTATAAATAGAAATTTCAACCATAATTATTATTAAAAATGTGAAAATTCAGTAAATAAAACAAATCAGTTTTCATTCATTGAAAATTAAGATGTGAAAATTAAAAAAAATAAAAGAAAGCAGTTTTCCTGCTGATTATGTGTTTTGTTTTGAAAGTTATGGAAATTTTGATTATATTTTAAAAAAATTTAGCAGAGATTTGGGTAAATCTAAGTAAAAGCTATCAAATTTCATAATTTTAGGTGCTTAAAAGGTTTTTGATGATGCTGAATCTATTTCCACCACCAAAAGCATGATTCAAACCCTGTATCTACAAGATTTTTTGAATTTTTTTTACTCACTATTTTTTACCATACAAGCAATTCCTCCACCTAGGTAAACAACTTGCTTTTCATTCAATGAAAATTAATTAATCCAGACTTCTATATGACTAGTAAATTTTAAGAATAAGATAGAAATTACAAAGTCCAAAGGCAATCCTCGAAAAACACTTCAACCCGTTACAAAAACAAAGTAATAATCTGAACATTTAGATTAGTTAGAATAATAAATCTATAATTCAAGTAATTAAAAAATTACTAATAAATTTTATAAAGAAAAATAAATATTAATAAAAATAGATTATTATTTTTAAATAAAAATATAAAGGTTAATAATAGAGAGAAGATACGAGTTTGACCTACAAGTATATATTTTTTCCTTTATAATTTATTTTTTACTTTACAAAGTCACTGTAATTTTTATATTTTCATCCCTGATTTATTTATTACTTTATAAATATAAAAGTTAATAAAACTTATATTATGAAATATAAAAAATAATAATTATATTAATAAAAATAAATAAGAAAATAAATAATTATATTATTAGCTATTTTTATTTTGAAATAATGCTTATAGAGAGATAAAACTTATAATAAAAATAAGGATTATATTAATAAAATTATTTTTATAAGGACGAGATACATGATAAAAATTATATTAATAAAATTATTTTTTATAATGATTAGGCAAATGATAAAGATTATATTAATAAAAATAAGGAATATATTAGTATATATATTTTTATTAGGTAGATGATAAGTATTTAATTTCTACTCAATGTTCTTGAGTATTAAATAAAAGAATTGAGATTTATTTCAAAAATAATTATTTTCTTTTATATTATTTTAATTAAATAAATAATTATAAAAAATCATATAAACATATCCCATAGTTATTATTTATTATTTTTTAGATATGTGATATTAGTAATTTATGATATTGGTTTTTTTTTTTAATAATAATAATAATAATAATATTACAATTACAATAACAATAACAATAACAATAGTATATTTTAAAATTTTAATTTAATCACTAATAATCTAAATAAAAATTTAATCGGTATAAAATATTCTAAAATATTTATAATAATAATATACTAAATTCAAATATAAAAAAATCCGCGCGAAACATCACGATCGTGTGATATCGACCGTCGTGCAGCAAGTAAAATATCTGTTCCTCATATTTGTTCTACAAAAGTCGAGCTCGTTTCTGACTTTGGTATTGCGCTTGAATTTATTACATTAGTCGGCTCTGTAAATGCTTTATTGTTAGAATTTAATACGACAAAAAGCTGAAATGGATGGCCACTTGCACTGTTACTCGTTTTCTTTTCTCTTTCAAATTTACAGAGGGTTTCAAGATTCCGTCCAAGGCAGCCAGTTCGAAGAGTTATATTTTATTTTGAATTTCTGAATCTGAGCTTCCATTCACGTGCGAAGACAAATTTCTCAATCCAAGCAAAGAAGGATACATAATGAAAGGACATCTGGAAAGCAAAGCAAAGAATGATGCGTATGGGGTTCTATCCTCGTGCGAAGAAAAAATGAAAAATGGAAACAATATCATGAGAACGCCATTGTTAACATGTAACGATCAGAAACAGAAAAGGGCTTAGCAGAGGATGCAGGAAAGTAACTAGTTCGGTGAGCTACTCTACATTGTCCTCTTTATTGCTGGAATCAGCCATATTGATCAACGGTTGTTCCATGATAAGACATTATGAATGAATAAAAAGTATATATATATATATATATATATATATATATATGCATTTTTAAATATGAAGTTACTAGTTCAATGGTCACTCTCTATATATGAAATCTGTAATTTAATCTTACTAAATATTAATGAATATTTTTCAAAATTCTTATTTCTAGATAATTAAAATTTTTAATATTCATATTTATAAATATTAATATTTTCCAAAATTCTTATTTCCATATAAGTAAAATTTTTAATATTCCCATTTCCTTTTCATATTTACATTATATTGACTTTGTTTTTCATAATTTTTTATTTTTTTTTTATAAATAAATAATATATTAAATACCAAGGTTCAATTCTCCACTATATATATATATATATATATATGGTGTGAGAAAAATTTAGCAGCTAAAAAAAAATTAAGATATTATAAGAAAGTCATCAACCCCACCCTAGAAGATCAAAAGTATCTCTTTGTTTTATCTAACTCAAAGGAGAAAATTAATATAGCCAAGATTAGAAGTGCAATTCCTAAAACACCATGGATGGAAGCCATCTCAAAATCACTTCCTGGGAAATTCCTAAAACACCATGGATGGAAGCCATCTCTATGAGAATACGAACATCGAAGATGAAAATGACTTCCTCTTAGAGTGCCCCGCGTACAACCACATTAGATCTCAGTTTCAAAATCTTTGTTGCAACACTAACCTTTCTAGTCTTTTACGTTGTCAAAATTACAGTGAGCTCGGAAGGCTTCTCTTCAAGGTTTTTGAGCATAGGAATAAAATCTTAAATCAAACACTTTGTTGCAACACTAACCTTTCTAGCCTTTTACGTTGTCAAAATTACAGTGAGCTTGGGAGGCTTCTCTTCAAGGTTTTTGAGCATAGGAATAAAATCTTAAATCAAACTAACCCCGCGTACAACCACATTAGATCTCAGTTTCAAAATCTTTGTTGCAATATTGACCTTCCTAGCCTTTTATGTTGTCAAAATTACAGTGAGCTCGCGAGGCTTCTCTCCAACCTTTTTTAGCATAGGAATAAAATCTTAAATCAAACTAAATAATTAGTTTCTTTAGGTCTATAGACCAAAGTTTGTTCTCAGTGGACGTTAACCACCACCACCATCATCATCATGTAATTTAATTGGGTTAAATGTTAATATATATTTTTCAAATTCTTTTTTTCATATAAGTAAACTTTTTAATATTAATATTTATAAATATTTTAGTATTGTGCATTTTCCTTTCATATTTACATTATATTGACTTTGCTTTTCTTAATTCTTAAATTTTTTTATAAATAAATAATATATTTATTAACAAAATAAATGTCTTTTTAAAATAATCAATTTTAATATTAATATTTATAAATCTTTGGTGTATTTCTTTTCCATATTTATATTATATTGATAAGTGCTACAAATTAGTATGGGGTAATCATTTAACATGTCATGTTTAACATTTAACATTTATAATCTAATGTCAACCTTATTTAAAAATCAATCTAATTATAGTTATGTATAAACACCATATAAATTTAAAATATAAAGAAGTTATGGTAAATAAATAGAAATATAAATAAACTAGAGGTATGGTAAATAAATAAAACCTCTTTTTATACTTACCCAGAAACATGGCAACAAAATAAATATATAAATAAACTTGAGGTATGGTAGATAATTAAGACCTCTTTTTATATCTTCTCCATAAACCTTTTTATATTTACTAAAAAAGAGAGGTTTTATTTAGGTGAAGCCTATGGGCGAAATAGCAAGGGACAAATTAATATTAATACCATAGGCCAAATACCATATTTATAAAAGATGTATGATAAATAAATAAAAATAAAAGAGGTATGGTAAATAAATAAAAATATATCAAATAGGATTAGAAATCAACAACAGATCATATACCAAGCCTATGGGCCGAATAGCATGGTAAATAAAAGAGATATGATAAATAAATGAAAATATAAATAAACTAGAGGTATGGTAAATAAATAAACCCTCTTTTTATATTTACTCGATAAAACTCTTTATAGTTAAGAACACCCAAAAATAGAGGTTTTATTTAGGTTAACCCTATGGGCCAAATACCATGGACCAAATTATTATTAATACCATGCAAAAAAACATTATTAACCCTAATATTATTATGAATATTATTATTAAATATAATATTCATATTAATATATTATAATACTTATATTATTAAATTTAATAACTTTGGATTAATACAATATTAAATTTGTTATATTATAATATATATTAATATATCGTAATATATATTAACTCTAGATATATGTGGGAGGGAAGAACAAAGACATAGAGTGATAAAAGTGGAGAGAAATGGGGAGTGGCAAGGGAGAGATGGAGATACACTGAAGGAGAGGGGAGAGAAGGAATGAAAAGAGAGAGAGGGAGAGGAGTGAGAGAGTTAGAAAAGGGTAATAGAGGGAGAGGGAGATAGAAAGATGGAGGGGGAGAGAGACAAGGAGAGAGGGTAGGAGATAGTGAGAGGATTGGAGGGCAAAGAGAGAGACAAGATTGGAGGGAAAAGAGAGAGACATAGCGAGAGAGAGAGAGAGAGAGAGAGAGAGAGAGAGAGAGAAGGGGGGGATTGGAGGGCAAAGAGAGAGAGAGAGAGAGAGAGAGAGAGAGAGAGAGAGAGATGGGAGAAGAGAGAGGGAGTTAGGAGAGAAAGGGAGAGAGAACGGATGAGAGAGAGGACTTGAGACAGAAGAGGAGAGTGGGAGGGATATAGAGATGGAATTGGAGGGGGAGAGAAGTGTTATAGACATATTTGGGCACTGCAACCCCAATCACCATGTCCATAAACCAAGGGCTTCTAAACCCCTAAAAGTGTTGTTTCATACCCTAAAGGAACAAGGTCAGCTGATTACATCATCTCCCAGAAGTTCTCCATGAAAAACTACTCAAAACTGGTCAAAACTGGTCAAAACTGGACTATATAGACTGCTCCATGCATAGGGTGCGATGCATCTCACCTATTACACACGGGGGGTGCGATGCATACTAGAAATCCCTTCTGTAGGGTGTGATGAGCGAGAGCAGACAAATGGCAGAATCAGTTTGCTAGGTGGAAACCCAGAGAATCTTCTAGAAACTGCTCATATGACACTTGCCTCTCCGAATTCGACCAGGGATGAGTAAGAGATCTGAAATCTCCAAGTGGAACCAAGAACTATCAGTAAAATGACACTAATGAAAATTACAGAAGCTGACTCACTCTCCTGTAAACATCTATATATGGATCCCTCATCCTAGAGATCCAGAGGCTAGAATTTTGTAATTTGCAAGGAAGTGTTGTTGGTTTCTCTTTGAAGACATTGTTGGGTGATCTTGCTTTGTATGAGGTGAAGAGGGCTTTCATGCTGGGAGGATGATGCTGAATCAGACAACTTGGTTGTAATCCTCTCTTCTACTACTTCTATCAATAAAGCTATTTGAGTTTTCCTCCATATGCTTGTATATCTCTGAATCTTGTTTGTGTATGCATTTATATGGTTAATGTACATCTGATCCTACATTATTTCTGATTATAGATCTCTATGCTTTGATGGTATTTTGCTGCCTTGACTCTACAGGTGTTCTTTAAAGTGGGACAAGTGAGAAAGGAGTGGCGAAAGCTCTGTCAAAGGAGAGAGGAAACAAACAAAGAGACTAGTGAAAGACTGAGGTTGGTACTCTCTGCTTCTCTCTCATCTATCTCTCATAAAGGAAAACACAAGTGACTTTAGTTTGTTTGTTTCTAAGATAGCTACCCGGCTTAGTGGGACTAGCAGCTCCGAATGGGCATTACTTTTCTCGATAACAAAATGGTGACTCTGCTGGGGAGCGAATAGTTTATTTGTTTTGTTACTGTTGTTTGATTTATAAACCATAGACAGAGCTTGAATTTAAGCCAGCTAGCCTTCGAACTGCTTTTGCTATGCAACTGCAAAGTAGATCAACGCTGCTTCAATCAATCTCTGGGTTGGTTTATGAACTAAACATCTAGCTTGCAAAAATTCTAAGTGCCTTGGTGGTAGCTCAAATAACCTCGTCAGATCAGCCCCTATACTTTGTGTTTATTGACTATCATTAGCTAAGCTTAAACCCCTGAACTTAGCTGCAAACTGTGAGTGAAAACAAAGCACAGTCTCGTCCCTGGACCATCGCATTGTCTCTTCTTGGCAACCTGGATGCATTGCACCTCCTATGTGTTGCAAGTGATATGCATCCATGTTTCCTTGTGTTACAGGTGCGATGATTGACTAAGACTATTTCTGCCTTCAGATTTTGGTTTTTTCTTCATTGTCTTCAGCTTTATTCAGTAGTTTTGCTATCTATGATCAATATATCTCTATTGAAACCATCTTCCTTTGCATTATTTAGCCTCCATAAAAAGGAATTGTGAATTTTTTTGTGTATTTTTCATCATTTACAGTTCTCCTTTGCAAATAGTAGCTTAATCGAACTATCGTCTTTTGATTTGAAAGTGTCACAAGTGTCGTTTTCAGTCAAGAAAAAGAGTGTTACAAAGAATTCATCTTTTAGATAGTCGATTACACTTTTTCCATTGTATTTGATTTGAATCATTAGTATTTCAAGTGTCGAAAGTAGTTTAACATTAAAAATTGCAAAGTGTTGTCTCGACCTTACTTTCGTTTTTAGAAAAGAAAATTGTTAGTACCGTCGCTTTGGAAAAATATAGTTCAGATCTATACTTTGTTTTCTTTTTGTCATTCTCACATTAAGGAAACTGAAAAACAATACATGCATGTGCATTTGCATTAAGACTTCATGTTGAAGTTGATTTAGGAAAAGTGCATCTAGTGTGTGCTCTGGTCTATGTTGAAAGGATTTCATTTCTCTTTCCTTAGTAGCTAGGATTTTCATTGCAAAAATAAAGTAAACGATTGTTTATCATCTTAGATTGAACATTTAGGAATTGTATATCTACATCATGTGGTGAACCTTAAAGGCAATCTTCTTAAGAAAGATCAACTTTAAAATAAACTTCAATGAACATAAAAATGCTTTGGAACCTAACGCACAACATTTAGAAGTCTAGGCTAGAGACATATTCCAGCATCGTAAAACCTGGAAACTATCACTTTCATTGTAGGTTGGGTGATTCCTCCTCTTTGAGACGACAAGTGCCAGTACAGACTTGTGCTCCCACGTACCGTCGAATATATATAGGGAGACCACAATAGGCTACATCCTTTATCCTTAGGAAGCCATGTCTGCCTCCCTATCGATCGAAATGCACTGAACACAACATTTGGGAAGATTGACTACCGTACCCTAAAAGGTATTATGCAGTTTTGCGATTGGTTTGGTAATCTCTCTATCTAGATTTCTAGAGTAGTCACTTTCGTTCCTTTTCAGACTCCTTAAAAGAAAATGTCCATCTGAGCACTTGTCACTTCAAGATCATTAAAAATCGAAGGTGACTAGAGTCATCTTTAGCTTTTTCTCGACTGTTAAAAATTGAAAAACCAAGTTGTGTCGAAGAGTCATAAAATTTATTTTAACCAGAATAAAGTCACTATTCCCTCATTGGTCTTAGGTTGAGAAAATGGAGTCTACCAATCAAGGATTTCCCCTTGGGGGAAATCCTAGTCCCTTCTCCTCTTAGGGGGATGTTGGTGCTCCACATATGGCCACATTGCCCCTTCCAGGACTCACAATTGGCCTACCAAGATGGCTTTTCTTAACCTCTATCGTTCAAAACACCGTGATTCCTAAGCAATCAAATCAGCAACCATATGATACTAGAGTTACCCCCCAACCTTCTACTTCGTTTGTTTCTCCCTCTCCTTCTTCCTCTTCACTTGGTGAAGCTAGTAAAACTAAAAACCAAGTAACTGAGAAGAAGAAGAAAGGGAAGGAGAAGAAGAAGAATCCAACGACGAAAGGGGGCAAACGTGCATCATCTGGCGAAAATCCACACACTGCACCTTCCAAACCTAAATCTCCATGTGTCATTTGCAAGGGAGACCACTACCATCAAGATTGTCCCTGCATCCCACAGATCTTAAGGGATGGGTCTCCTCACTTGCACAATTCGGTGTCCTCAACCTCTAACGATCATGTTGAAAGTACACCGTCAACTAGTGAAAACGAAGTCAATGGAAAAAAAATAAAATCTAAATTTCCTTGTAGACTACGTGAAGGCAATCATGCCATACACCGTTGCCCCTTCCTGGACGAAGCTAAAAGAGTCTTAGATAACCATCCTGGTTCATCGCTATGGCTTCCTCCTGGATACAAGAAACTCTCCGAGTCCATTGCTATTTGAAAATCCGACAGACACACCTTTGTTGTCGGTCGAAGTGCCTATCATTGAAGTTAAACCCTCTGAGTCCACACCGGACCAAAGTCAACAGGTCAAGATGACAGTCGACCCAATCTTGTCTTTAGAGGGTCCACCTTCAGATGATACTGTCACCAAAGAAAACGAGAATGACACTGTTCAAATTCTCTTCGTAAACACAAACTCCAATGAACATGGGGGCAATCTACCCTTTCCTTTACCGCAGGAAGGAAGTTCGTTAGAGATTTATCCTGTTGTTTATTCGGTCTCACCTCCAAGCAACCTAGTCATTTCCTTCGATTCGAATCTACTAGGTAGGCCCCTTCTACCATCTAATGTACCATTCCAAATCATAGTACAAGCTTACAGAATGATTATGGTTGGTACTATTGTAGATGAAGGGGCTTTTGTAAGTATCCTTTCCTCCACTGCTTGGAAAGTGCTTGGTTCGCCATCGCTTTTGTTTGAGATTTGAAATCTGTCAGACTTCGACAAAGGAACTAGTCGACTGTTAGGGATCCTTCCAAATTTTCCTATAATTTTGAGAAGGAAAACTATTTATCTGAATGTGATGGTAGTCCAAGGGCCACTAGATTAAAATCTACTCCTTGGACGTGACTACATTTATAGCATGGGAGCTATTGTTTCCTCACTCTTTCGAGTGATGTGTTTTCCACATCAAGGCAGAGTGATCCAGCTCATAGACCAACTTTCATTCCCTGGTTTGAACATGGCTATTAGTCAAATTCCATCCCTAATTGGTCTTTTCGCACAAGGAATGTATCATCAATCTCCAGTCAATCCACCTGATGAGTGCGAGTGATTTGGTGAATGTGACTAAACCCAGGAGGCATGTGCCTTGGTCTGCTTCGGCAGAAAAACCTCGGATATAAGATAGGTTTCCGTGTAGGAATATGACTAGTCTGATACCCCTGCCCGTTTAGGAAAATGGATTTGGACTGGAAAAAGATTCCCTCGTCAAAGGTTATGTGATTGGGACTGACAAAAATCACCTTTGTCTATTTCGATGGACATGGCCAAGGAAGTGTTTTGTCTGCGACGCGGGTGGAACAATCTTGCTAATGCAAGAACTTCCATATGGTGACCTGGAAACTCTATTTTATACCTAGGGGGATGCAAACCTTTTTGTACACAAGTGAAAAGCGACCAGCATAAATCTAACCCCATAGTTTTTACTAACTTCAACTGCTTAAGTTAGGTGATTGGTCTGATCAACCATTCACCTTTGCCAGGACCAACGGAAACGACAAAGTAAAGGAGATGTTTCCCACCGAGAAGCTATCCTACCTAACCTTAGTAGTTCTTTAACCCCTAGGAGAGTAGTTGGTCATTCCTAGCTTGCATACAAAATTCTTCGGAGCAAAGTTGCACATGGGGCAATCTCCCTAAAAAATAAACCTACTGATGAGACATCCTCATTATACGACTAGCACGAGTAGTTTTACGCAAAGTTCAAGCTCGTTAAAAAATAAACCTAGCCATGAGCAGTTTTACGCGTAGTTCAAGCTTGTCAAAAAATAAACCTAGCAATGAGGAAGTGTTTCCAAACAGTTTAAGCTCATTAAAAAATGAACCCCACCTCTGGTAAATAACCATTTTGATCGCAGGACTATTAGCTTTTGAACCTTGGATGTGTTCTTACCATCACCTCCACTTTTTTTTAGCCGATCATATGCCTCCATTTGATTGTTTACCCTTTTGAGGAACAATTGCAATGAGTGATTCTATTAGCCACCTTCTTTAAACTGCCATGATTGAAAATGTTCCAAACCTTACCTGGAACCAGTTTCTATCCAAAAGCATCACTCGTTCCTCAAAAAACGAGTCTCCTTTAAACTCTTTTCATCTGAGTCGTAAAATATCAAAAGATTGCCGAGAAATTGGCCTCTCCAGCTCGTTAAAGCGATTGAAAGTGCCATTCCTCCTCTAGATTTTAATCTTTTTGGACCTAAGGGATTATTACACAAAAAGATCGAGCACTTGTCTTGTTCGGCTCGTTAAAACTATCGAAAAAGTCATCCCTTTCATATTATTTTACACTTTTTCGGACTTACAGAATTACATTACGAAAAAGGACCACTGGAGTTGCCCTTTTGTCCCTTTTTAGACTCTCTAAAATTGAAAAGGAGCAATTTATCTTTGTCATTAAACTCGTTAAAACAATAGCGACAAACTTGTCCATGCAGGCAAGAGCGATTTTCACTGTTGCTAGGCTCGTTAAAACATAGTGACAGGTTTTCCCAAAGGGAAAATTATAGAACAAGCATATGTTATCCTCCTCAAGCTTAACAAAAATAAAGAGGTACTGGTCAGCAATTACTGGGAAAAAAGGGAAGAAAACTTGAATAACTTCATTTGTAGCAGGTCGCTCTTGAACATGACACTTTCACTCTGTCACCATGATTGAGTCGGGTTGGGTTATTCCATTCACCAGTCATATCACCATTGGTCCACCGTACCATCCACCTTGCGGTTAACACTACCAATCCATTTTAGTGTCGTCGGTATGTTCAAGAGAAGTCGCTCAGAGAATTCACCAACCTAGCTAACGTCTCATCCACTGCAATACCTTCACTCTCCATTTTCATGATCGCCACCCTGAACCTTATATCACCAAATCATTTTCACCTCCAAAAAATCATTTTCTCTGTTCCGTGTCATGGATGTGGGATTCATTAAGGCCCTCCTACGACGGGTCATTTCTTGTCTACATCAGCTCATTATCCAAGAAGTTGACTTAGGGACAACCCTTTCAGTACTTTGAAGCTTGCATGCCTCAATGGCAAGTTTCTCACTTCCGGCGACAGGTTTACATCAATGGCCTTCGACCAATTAATAGCTTACATCATTGGCTGGTAATCAGGCGATGTCTTTCCATGTTCGACATCAGAACATCTTTTCACATGGATCGACTTGTACTTCGGGCAAAGATTGAACGAGTTTGAAGACCCTAGATCTAGTTTCATCCATCCAGGCTGTGATATATTCATGAAAATAAATACATCAAATGTACATCATAGCTGTATAGATAATCATCCAATCTAAAGGATGATGGCTCTACCAGAATCATCAGTCTGCCACATAGACGATTGTCTGTCTTATGTACATGAATATGAATTTATAAAGTTGAGCATGGGAATGCCCGCCTTAGCTAGATCATGAAAATATTATGAAGATAATGTATTGTATCTTATTACAGGTCACCTTCCAGTTCGAAAAACCTTGGATCCTCATTATAAATCATTTCAACCGACATCAAAAGATTTGCGACCTCATGCTTTAGGGGGCAACTGTTAGGGACATATTTGGGCACTGCAACCCCAATCACATATGTTCATAAACCAAGGGATTCTAAACCCATAAAAGTGTTGTTTCATACCCTAAAGGAACAAGGTCAGCTGATTACATCATCTCCTAGAAGTTCTCCATGAAAAACTACTCAAAATTGGTCAAAACTAGACTATATAGACTGCTCCATGCATAGGGTGTGATGCATCTCACCTATTACACACGGGGGGTACGATGCATACTAGAAAGCCCTTCTGTAGGGTGTGATGAGCGAGAGCAGACAAATGGCAGAATCAGTTTGCTAGGTGGAAACCCAGAGAATCTTCTAGAAACTGCTCATATGACACTTGCCTCTCTGAATTCGCCCAAGGATGAGTAAGAGATATGAAATCTCCAAGTGGAGCCAAGAACTATCAGTGAAAGTACACTAATCAAAATTCCAGAAGCTGACTCACTCTCCTGTAAACATCTCTATATGGATCCCTCATCCTAGAGATCCGAGGCTGGAATTTTGTAATTTGAAAGGAAGTGCTATTGGTTTCTCTTTGAAGACATTGTTGGGTGATCATTCTTTGTATGAGGTGTTGAGCCTCAAACTTGCACTCATTTACCCATCCTCCCAATAGCCTTTTCCTACTCATTTCCTTCTTTTATCATCATTTCCTTCATCAACTTGTTCAATTCATTGCATTATAGGACTTTTTAACATGATTTGCTAATCGTGCTAATGATTGACTGTTGGTTTAGATTTTTGGTTTAAGTGCTGCAATTCCGCAGCTTATACAGGGTTTCCGCAGCCGATCTCTGATTCCGCAGCCGATTCCAGATTCCGCAGCCATTTTCTTGTTTGCTATACTCCAGGTGTCCTCCAGAGGAAAGAGCCACATGGGCAAGTTTGTATGACTGTGTACATGGTGCGTGTGCTGTCAGCTCAGCCAAACTGGCCGTCTACACCCTTGGTCAACGCGGAGGTAACTCTGGTCAAACGGCAAGGTTGCAAACGGTGGCACGGCTCTGCGTGTTCAGTTGGAGCACGGAACTCACAGTTGGCCTCCTCTTTAGCCACGAAGACTGCAGGGGACAAGAATCCAACAACAGATTTATCATCCACGATGATCGTTTCCTAAATCCATGCACGGTGCTGCTGAACGTGTCTTTTGCATAGCTCTTAAGTAGCTTAGTTTACGCACAGAACAGTTTATGTTCCTACTATAAATAAAGCATTTGCACACGCTGATTAGTTAGCTTGGAAGTTAGTCTTTTGCTGTTGTTATTCAGTTTGTAAAACTCTGTTTTAAATAGCGTTTATGCTCCCCACTGTATTTTGTTATGTGTTGATTTAATACCAAGAAGACAGTTCTGTTCCTACCTGCGTAGCTGATCTTTTTCATTAGTTGAGTGGATGGAGGGCCCCTGTCTGCTACAACCATTGTACAGTAGCTTTTAGATTTATTTTCTTGCATTTCTCTTTTCTGATTTACCATGTATATTAATGTACAGTTTGATTTCTGCAATTTCAATTCCTTTTGACATGTATATTAATGTACAGTTTGAATTATGCTGCTTTACGTTTTTGTACTTTTCATGGCTGATCAGTGTTTGTTTTTGCAGCTTTATTAGGAGCCCGGGACAGTGTGCTTTTCCTTCTTTTTATCACTAGTGGCATTTGAAGTTGTCTTATCTAAACTGCTGACTTTTGCTTTGATTTTCATTAGTTTCCTTGCTTAGTTACTTTACCAGGTTTTGTCAAGTTCCTAATCTCTTGATGGTTCTTCTTATCATAATTTCACTAACTTTTGTGGGACCAAAACATCATTTAATTGCAGCTTGGTTTATTTAGTTTTAGACTCATATTGCTAATTCACTCCTAACTCTTTTTCACATGATCAATTTAGCTAAGAGGCAGAATGTTAAGGGAGAATTCAGTAGTATGATTTGTCACTTAATTTTTGCATTTCTTTAGATTCAATAGAGGAGTTAGAGTAGTGTTCTTGCTTTCAATTGAGTTAATGTAGATGTCATTTTCATTCTTATCAGCAGTAGAGGTATTGGACTAGTGCCATTGGTCTTTTTGTTTGATGCTTTACTTTCATTTGAAGCTTTAATTTCATTCCAAGTTATTGTTCAAGTTTTCTCTTTAAATTTCAAGAAGCAATTAGAAATCGCCACATACACACACATTCACTCACTTGTTTATAACTTCATCACATCACATTAGGAAGATAAGTCACACATGAACTAAAAACGACAAAAAGAACTAGAAAAGGCCGCTTAAGTATATATTGTACACTTCACTTCATCAGCTTACGAGCCCCAGGTTGACAATTTATGATAGCAATTTAGACAACACTAAATTGACCAAACATTTTGGCGCCGTTGCCGGGGAAAACAGAGGAATTACGGTTGTAACAGAGTAACCGTAATGTAATAAAAAGTATGGTGCAGAACTTATGATTGGGGTTTTGAACAGAGAGCATTCTCCTCAAGCGTCCATATCCCACTATCAGAGCTTCAAGAAAAACTGAGAGCCGAAAATGGGGAAATTGTTAAGAGCAGAACCGGAGGGTTCAAAATTTTTAGAGGGTTACCCACAGATAAAGGAAGCACTGCAGAAAGCCAAATGGTTGAATTTCATCCAGAAGTTTAAAGGGTACAATAAAGAGGTGACAAAGGCATTTGCCCGGTCATTTAATGGAAATACCGTGGAGGTAGGAGACCTGCAGTTCACCATAACAGAGAGCACCTTGGCCACAACAACTGATTTGCCTCAAAAAGGAGAACGCTGGTTCAAAAACAGAAAAGTTGAAGATCAAGAGTGGAAAAATATGCTCAAGAATCCAGGTATGGATACCTCCATTTTCACTAAGGGAATCCATGTACGTGTCATTAAGGAAGAGTGGTCTTCATTACTGTTGCTTATTCAAAATTTTTTAACATGTGAAGGTCGCTTCGGTGTCATGTATGTATACCATGCAAGAATCATGATGCACTTTATGAATGACCATGCTATCAACCTACCTTATTTCTGGTTAGCTAGTCTAAAGAAGATGAGTGAAACTGTTCAGAAACACGTGGGAAACATTGAACCCCACTTGTCTCATCATGGACTCATTAGAATTTTAATTGAGGAGCAATTGAAAATTAAAAATGATACGTGGGAGAAGTTTCTAGTTAGAAACCATTTTCAAGAGGTAGCTGAAGCCTCTAGCAGCTCTCCTAGGATACCAAAGAGAAGTAGGAGAGGAGGGAAAGAAACTACCCAAGAGACTGTTGAAGAAACTGTTCAAGAAACTGCCCAAGAGACTGTTGAAGAAACTGTTCAAGAAACTACCCAAGAAATTGCTCAAGAAGAAAGGAAAAAGGGAGGCAGAACTAAAAGACAAAAGAGGGATAAAGGGAAAGCCATTGTGCAAGAGTCATACCCTTCACCTGAGCCCTCAATGGAAGAAGACTCCCAAACACTAGCTGATAGACTTGCTCAACTCCATGCTACTGCCCTCTCACAGAAGAAACAAAAGCAAAAACAAAGTACCTTGCAAAAGCAAAAGAGCACTAGTGCCGTGAGAAGGAGCAGCAGACTACAAAGGAAAATGAGGGTCACTGAAGTCAAACAGCCACATTTTATTGACTTGGGAGGAAGTACACCTGAAAAGGTTGCTACCCAGCTTGATTTTGAACCAAGTTCCCCACGTGCTGAGGTCACTCCGCCACGTGAAGAAAGCCCATTCCAGCAAGACCCTCAAACAGAGTTTGAATATGAACCAAGTCCAAGAAGATCACCTGACATTGACCCTGACCAGCAGAAGGTGTACAATTATTTGGAAACCTTAGAGCAATCAGCTGCCGGTCCTAGCTCTATCTTGCCTCTTGATCAACAGGTTCAATCACTAAAACAAGAAGTGTTCGAGCTAGAAGTCTTGAATCGCCATATTAAACAGGAAAATGAAGCATTGAGAGAACAAAGCAAGGTGGAAAAAATTGTCCACGACAACACAATGCTTCACTTGGGTCTTTGGCAGAAAAAGAATAGGAAATTGAAGAGGAAATGTAAGAAATTGAGCAAGGACTTGATTAACTTGAAATTTAGGTGTTTGGTTAGAAAACCAAAAACAAATTTGGCAGCAAGAAGAAAAAGGAGAAGGTTGGATGTCTTGGCAGAGGCATCTGAGCATATGGACTGAAAAAATTTTGGTTGCATGAGGACATGCAACACCTTCACAGTGGAAGTATGTTGAGCCTCAAACTTGCACTCATTTACCCATCCTCCCAATAGCCTTTTCCTGCTCATTTCCTTCTTTTATCATCATTTCCTTCATCGACTTGTTCAATTCATTGTATTATAGGACTTTTTAACATGATTTGCTAATCGTGCTAATGATTGACTGTTGGTTTAGATTTTTGGTTTAAGTGCTGCAATTCCGCAGCTTATACAGGGTTTCCGCAGCCGATCTCTGATTTCGCAGCCGATTCCAGAATCCACAGCCATTTTCTTGTTTGCTATACTCCAGGTTTCCTCCAGAGGAAAGAGCCACATGGGCAAGTTTGTATGACTATGTACATGGTGCGTGTGCTGTCAGCTCAGCCAAACTGGCCGTCTACACCCTTGGTCAACGCAGAGGTAACTCTGGTCAAACAGCAAGGTTGCAAACGGTGGCACGGCTCTGCGTGTTCAGTTGGAGCGCGGAACTCACAGTTGGCCTCCTCTTTAGCCACGAAGACTGCAGGGGACAAGAATCAAACAACGAATTTATCATCCATGATGACCGTTTCCTAAATCCGTTCACGGTGATGCTGAACGTGTCTTTTGCATAGCTCTTAAGTAGCTTAGTTTACGCACAGAACAGTTTATGTTCCTACTATAAATAAAACGTTTTCACACGCTGATTAGTTAGCTTGGAAGTTAGTCTTTTGCTGTTGTTATTCAGTTTTTAAAACTCTGTTTTAAATAGCGTTTACGCTCCCCACTGTATTTTGTTATGTGCTGATTTAATACCAAGAAGACAGTTCTGTTCCTACCTGCGTAGCTGATCTTTTTCATTGGTTGAGTGGATGGAGGGCCCCTGTCTGCTACAACCATTGTACAGTAGCTTTTAGATTTATTTTCCTGCATTTCTCTTTTCTGATTTACCATGTATATTAATGTACAGTTTGATTTCTGCAATTTCAATTCCTTTTGACATGTATATTAATGTACAGTTTGAATTATGCTGCTTTACGTTTCTGTACTTTTCATGGCTGATCAGTGTTTGTTTTTGCAGCTTTGTTAGGAGCCCGGGACAGTGTGCTTTTCCTTCTTTTTATCACTAGTGGCATTTGAAGTTGTCTTATCTAAACTGCTGACTTTTGCTTTGATTTTCATTAGTTTCCTTGCTTAGTTACTTTACCAGGTTTTGTCAAGTTGCTAATCTCTTGATGGTTCTTCTTATCATAATTTCACTAACTTTTGTGGGACCAAAACATCATTTAATTGCAGCTTGGTTTATTTAGTTTTAGACTCATATTGCTAATTCACTCCTAACTCTTTTTCACATGATCAATTTAGCTAAGAGGCAGAATGTTAAGGGAGAATTCAGTAGTATGATTTGTCACTTAATTTTTGCGTTTCTTTAGATTCAATAGAGGAGTTAGAGTAGTGTTCTTGCTTTCAATTGAGTTAATGTAGATGTCATTTTCATTCTTATCAGTAGTATAGGTATTGGACTAGTGCCATTGGTCTTTTTGTTTGATGCTTTACTTTCATTTGAAGCTTTAATTGCATTCCAAGTTATTGTTCAAGTTTTCTGTTTAAATTTCAAGAAGCAATTAGAAATCGCCACATACACACACATTCACTCACTTGTTTATAACTTCATCACATCACATTAGGAAGATAAGTCACACATGAACTAAAAACGACAAAAAGAACTAGAAAAAGCTGCTTAAGTATATATTGTACACTTCACTTCATCAGCTTACGAGCCCCGGGTTGACAATTTATGATAGCAATTTAGACAACACTAAATTGACCAAACATGAGGTGAAGAGGGCTTTCATGCTGAGAGGATGATGCTGGATCAGATAGCTTGGTTGTAATCCTCTATTCTACTACTTTTGTCAATAAAGCTATTTGAGTTTTCCTCCATATGCTTGTATATCTCTGAATCTTGTTTGTGTATGCATTTATATGGTTAATTTACATCTGATTCTACATTATTTATGATTATAGATCTCTATGCTTTGATGGTATTTTTCTTCCTTGACTCTACAGGTGTTCTTTGAAGCAGGACAAGTGAGAAAGGAGTGGTGAAAGCTCTATCAAAGGAGGGAGGAAACAAGCAAAGAGACTAATGAAATATTGAGGTTGGTACTCTCTGCTTCTCTCTCATCTATCTCTCATAAAGGAAAACGCAAGTGACTTTAGTTTTTTTGTTTCTAAGATAGCTACCCGTCTTAGTGGGACTAGTAGCTCTAAATGGACACTAGTTTTCCCGATAACAAGAAGGAGTCAAGAATAAAGACATAAAGAGTGAGAAGTGGAGAGAGAGAAAGAGGGATAAGAGAGAGATGGAGAGAGAGTGTGTATGTTTGTGGGTGAGATAAAGAGACAAAGAGGGAGAGATGGAGAGAATGGGGGAGATAAAAAGAGAGACGGAGGGATATAGTAACAAATTTGGAGAGAGAGAGAGAGAGAGAGAGAGAGAGAGAGAGAGAGAGAGAGAGAGAGATGGAGCTGGAGGGGGAGAGAGAGGGAGATAAGAAGAAAGAAATAGAGAGAGACAGGTGAATTCACCTACTCATGAAGGGAATCCTCATGATTTGTATGGATTTTTTCACATTGACCTACATGTTCACCTTGTAGGACACCAAGAAGCCTTAAATTGCATATTTAAGGGTGGTACACCTTTAAAGCCTCATACATAATTGGTTTTGAGGATGAAACCCCTTTTGAAGTATTTATTCAAGATTTTAGAAGAATGTTCCACCTTGGAGGCTATATGTTCATGTTTGGAGGAGACCTGGAATGGTCAACTTACATTTTTTGAGGATTTTGTAAGGGATACATTCCTTTGGAAGCGTTTAGAGGCTAGATGTTGCATCTCTCAGACATTTTCTTCCATCTATTGTAGAGACATCACTCTTGATTAGGTTCATTTCACTTTCTTATTGTACATGTGACTTGACCATCCCATCTTTTACTGATTTTAGACTAGATATTTGGAGAAAATTGTATTTTACTTCTCCATAAGCTATATCATAAGGGTATTACATGAGATAATATTATTTTGTTATAAGGAATTTAAACATCACTCTAAAAATAGAGGTGCCCTCCCTCATTTATACTCATGATTGTATTTCTGTATCTTTTACTCATATCTTCATTCACATATCTTTCTTGGAGGATAGGTGTTGATCAATTTTATTGACAAGGGGAAATGATCAACGTTTAGAAAACCTTTCTGTGGAACAATAAATACTCTCTACATTTTTATAGAGGTCATATTCCTCTCTTGATTGATGGAATGTTAATTTTCTTACCTTTAAAATATTATAGTGGGTGAGTGCTAAAGAGAATACCCCAACAAATGTTTCAATAAATCTCTCATATATCATATTTACTTGTAAAGTATCTCATTCTTAGAAAGTAAATGGAATAAATACAACTATATGTAGAAATTTTGAATAATATGACACTTATTCAACATATATTATCCCGATTATACAATATTGTGGAAAACATGCATAATACATAACCTCCTCTACATTGATCATCAATTTGCAGAAGCAGAAACAATAACATGCGCACATAGAAGCATCAATCACACATATCAACACAGTATTTTCCCAGGGAAAGCATCTCGCTAAAAACCCCAACTATCTGTATATTATATTGATTGAGAACATGTAAAAAACATAGTACAATACTCGTCACAAGTACTCAGTACTATCTCCACCTGTTACACACAATACAGCTCAGATCTAATCTCCAAATCTGCCCCGCTGCTTTGCCTGCCTACACTGCACAATCCTGCAAGAGAATGAATGAGAATGGCTGATCCAAACTCCTATTTACCTTGTGAAAATCACCCACACTGTAAATCACGTGAGCACAAGCTATATTTCACTCGGTATTTGCCCACACTATGCAGAGATCATTGGCATAACTCAATCCCATGCATGTGCACAATCTCAACCTCTAACACCTGTCTCCACTGAATTGTACATGCACTGAGTTAACTGATGTATTTTTCATTTGCATTATGAGTTAATAATTAGTGAATTAATTAATAACTAATTCACACAACTCATCACTTAGTCTATTGGCCAGTTAGACTAAATACAACTAGTTCAACTAAGTAAAACTGAACACAACTCCATCAACTCCACATCCAACTCCACAGAACTCACATGCATGAGTTCTAACTGAAGTCCTCCATGCAATAGCTCAACTAACACATAAGAAACCACGTGATTCCTTCTGTCAGCTGCATGTGCTGCATCTGTAGCTCGAACTGAAGTGCTCCAAGAGGATAAGATAAAGTTTATAGTCTAAATATTATTATGAGACAATAATATTTGACTTTTCTATTTTTAACTAGCAGTCTAAAAATAGACTCCGATCACTCCTGCTGTGATCCAAAAATAGAAGTCCATCTATTTTTCCCAACATAACCAATCATCCATAAACAACAAACTGCAACTCATAGACCATGATCCATATGTCTAAAAATAGACATAGTCTAAAAATAGACTTTGCACCAAAACTTTCCTGCAGGACCACTTAGTGAAGACGACTCCTTTCCACTAAGCTCCATCATCTTGTTGCATTCTCAACAAGTATTTCTTGTTGCACACTTTTCAACACTTTAAAACATTTTATCTATAGGAATTCATGTGAGAACTAAAAAGTTCTTCTCATTGAAATGGTATCATAAACAATATTGACATCATAATAATATTATGAGAAAATTGGATTCGAGCATAGAAGAAGTAAAACACACCATGTTCTAAACAAATATGAAAATAAATAAACCATATTTATCAAAAAATTAACATCATATTTCATTTGAACTCATAGGGATGAAAATATTTACACACTTGCAATCTTACGATCAAAAATCAAACTCAAATGATTACACTAGCTATGAATTCCGGAGAGTTCTCATGGAACCTCAAACAAAAATATTTAAAAAGAATTCATAATGTTCAAAAAATTAAGATGAATTTGGCCAAAATGGATTGAATTAGGTTCCTTGTAAATGAAATATTTGAAAGATAAAAGAGGAAAACAACAAGAAAATAGATATTTTCATTCAGAATTAATGATTAAGGTTGGATGATTTCTAAATAACAAGAATATATCGAAATTGTAATACCCCTTGTTGCTATCATGCTGGGCAAAGTTAGACTGAGTTATAGAAGAAAAGATAGGACTGGGGGTTAAAATGTGAGTAAATATCTTACTACCAAATAGATAAAGGGAAATTAAGTGCTTGGAAATGGGACACCTAGAGATGAGACTGTTGCCAAATAAAATCACATTGGTGAATGGGAATAGATAATTCCTTCGTGATAAGAATTCTAGATCAAATTCTAGATAAGCTTAATGGATGGGAGATAAATGTCCATTAAGTTTCTTAGTTGGATAAAGATGCTAATATTGGACAAAAAAAACATAAAAGCATCGTAGGAGAGGAAGGTGAGATTTTATGGGAAAAGCCTAGGCAAGTGGATAAAATATCCACAAAATCGGGACACCACTAAAGGAAACTTTATCATGGAAGAAGGGAATTAAATACCCATTGAAAGTATCAACAAGAGGTTGTTGATTCTTGGGCAAGGAGTTCCCAGCTTGGGGGTGAACTGGAGGAAACAATTCTAGGATTGGTGGAGAGCAGGTGTGAATTTCCAAGTACCCCACTAGTAACTTTATTTAAAGTACTATGTTCTGACTTCTTAAATCAAAGCTAGTATGCAAGTATAAATTTTAATGTGCTAAAGTGTTGAATGGTGAGAATTAACTTATTTTTAGGCAATTTATTAGGCATCTTAATTGGTGTAATCAACAAGAAATTTGTCCATAGTAAATTGGAATTGGAATTCATTAAGGAATGTTTGATAATTTCATTAACATACTTCCATGAGAAGTTGAATTCGAGAAACATGTACGGATACAATTTTGATTAGACTAGTGTAATGAACGATCATAATGTAATTGTTAGGATTTCATATTATGGGAGTTGCATGTTAATTATATTTCTTACTGGTTATGTTTTAATTACTTTTTTTTCTTTAACCATATAATTGATATAATTATAATCTGTTTAAAGGCTATAATAACTGAGTATGGAAAAATAAATCCAATATGTGAACTGCAATCGAATAATGTATAGATATTAGGAGGTAGAGTAAATATAGATGCCTTACCCATTCGGATCACGAAGTAAATATCTTGCGGAATAAATGGTATATACTTTATGCATTAAATGGAATAGGTATGGCTCGTAGACGGGTTTTATGGTCATTATAACATCTTTCTGTTATGCTTCTTCTATACTATTGAAGTATTTCTTTATGTCAAATGGTTATTTTGTTGCCCACGTATACCAGCTACGATAGTAATGTAATTTATAAATCCATTAACATTACCAGTATGGTAGTAAATCTGAAGAATTAAATATGGCATGAAGGGTATCACTTGGAAATATAGAGGAAGTTATCACTCTGTAGTTTTGTTGTTTAAACACTTCTCACTAAGTACAATAGTGGTAATAATAGGAAGAAATTTGTAATTACTTTGCAATCAAAATCTAAACAAAAGAAAACTACCTAAAGTGTGCAACCTTCTTCTAACAGATAGGCCAGAGTAATAAAGGAATTACACGATTTGTAGAGGCATGTGCTAAAGAGGGTTGGTCCTCAAATATATGAAATTGTTAGAGATGTAAAGATATTGTACTAGGGGGGAGGGATTTAGTCGGTTTGGACGACCATAATAAATTAGTGAAGACAGGTGAGTTCTAATTATGGATATAATTATATACCTACTAATAAAACAAAAATGAATGGTGTAGGGGCAAGGAATTAAACTGAATTTCCTTTAATTATGATACCAAAACCAAATGGTTAGTCTGTGTGGTTATGCAAAGCAATCACTAGATTTCATGTCACAAATTTAGTACATGCAAGATCAACATAGTCATACACATGTAAAGAAAAAAAGGAGTATTCGATTGGAGTTTTATCATTATGAAAACATGTTAACTAGATCCCGATAATCTATAATCTATACAGTAATGGAGGAAAAAGGGAAACATTCATCCAGTCATTCTATATAAATAGTCGACATACATTGCCAATGGAAAAATATATCGAGACATTTCGCTCATTCGAATAGAGTCAAGAATCTCTTATAAAGGGCAGACCCCAGAAGAGTTTTATCCTAGTGATATTTTACATAAAGTTGGAGTCCAAATACAAATTCAAATTGGAACTGGGATCATCCACATGGTAGCCTTTCCTGAGACTGAAGGGAAACCGGGAGATAGGCCCCTCGTAATAGGATACATTTCTCTTAAAGAGACAGAAGCAAATAAACCAAGTAAGGGGGTGAATGCGGAACAGGTCAAGCTAAAAATCCCTTCGAGCAACCATGTACAAAAAGAGAACCAACCTGGAATCGAATACAACAATCTAGGAAAGTTCAAGTCTTAACACCACCTTAAGGATGGTTGTACCGAAATGGACTAAGAATTGAAATACCAGACGCCAATAGAGAGAGTTACCTGCATAACAACACCATAATCAACATAATCAATTTGAAAAGGAAAATATAGCACAACGGAGAATAAATATTAAAAAAAATGAAATACCATCTACTACATACCTGTAGAAGAATCCAGCTGCTTGCGACCTTCTCTGCAATCATTCATGATGAACCCGAGTTATTCGTAGTGTCAATAAGGGTGGATAATAATCCAACTAAAGGAGAACACAAGGAAAAAAAAAGGACCACAATTACCTATACTCTATTGAAGGAAAAAATTACAGCGTACAGAAGCAAAGCGCCAGGCCTTAACCTCGTCCTGAGCTTGAAAATAGAGAATGGGAATCAAAGTGCAGTGAGAACAAAGAATGGGAATCAAACTGCAATAATAAACCAAGTTCTGGTCTCAAGAATGTTATATCAGAGCATACATAACACACAACAGATTTATACTCAGAGACTTAGGTGGAAATAGCAAAGAATAATTTCAGAGACACACAAATGGAGAAACCACAAGATTACTTAGTCAGAAACAATGGAATAGATAAAACAATCACTGGAGAACAAAAATCACTTTTCATTACATAATAGGCTTGGGCCTTGGCTTGCCTTCCTTGGCCAAAGAAATTACAAATTTATAGAGGCAAAAGAAGGATCTAGAATCTTGTATGTGATTCAGATGGACATCTAGAAACTAATGGCGGTGTGGAGATCTGGAAAGATATGATCTAGAAGGATCTAGAATCCTGCGTGAATTTGGCTTCACACTTAACATTCTCCCACTTGAAGCCAAATAAGAGTCATCAAGTCACACCAAGTCCTACCATGCTTCTACATAAATCATGTTTATTTCATGGTAGAATCTTAGTGAGCATATTAACAGGGTTCCTATCTATATGGATCTTTTCCAAGGATAATTGTTCTTCTTCCAACACATGCCGGATCCAATGGTACCTTAATTCAATGTGCTTGGTTTTTGAATGAAATGCTGGCTTTTTTGCCAAGTGAATGGCACTCTAACTATCACAATATAACACATACCTGTCCTACTTTATTCCTATCTCTCCTAGGAATCGCTACATGCACAACATCTCTTTACAAGCTTTTGTTGCAGCTATGTACTCTGCTTCGGTTGTAGAGAGGGATACTATTCTTTGTAGCCTTGACACCCAATATACTGCTGCACCTGCAAATGTATACAAATAACTTGTAGTGGACTTTCTAGTATCCATATCTCCATCCATATCCGCATCTGTAAATCCTTCAAGCACAGTCTCATCATGACCAAAGCATAAACAATAATGACTAGTACCCTTGAGATACCTCAAAATCTATTTTATTGCTTGCCAATGTTGTTTGCCTGGATTGGTAAGGAACCTGCTCACTACTCCCACTGAATATGCAATGTCTGGTATTGTGCATATGATGGCATACATTAAGCTACCAACTTCTGAACCATAAGGAATTCTGCTCATCTCTTCTCTCTCTTTGTCATTACTAGGACATAATTCAGTACTCAGCTTGAAGTGGGCTGCAAGGGGTGTACCAACTGTCTTGGAATCCTTCATATTAAACCTATCAAGCACCTTCTTGATATATTTTTCTTGTGACAACCACAACCTTTTGTTTTTCTTGTCACACATAATCCACATGCCCAATATCTATTGTGCTGGTCCCAAATCCTTCATTCCAAATTTGCTACCCAAATCTTTCTTCAATCTATTGATCGTATTCTTATCATGCCCAACAATCAACATGTCATCCACATATAACAATAATATGATATACTTTCCTTGATCATACCTCTTGATATAGACACAATGGTTAGCTTCCAACCTTTGAAAACCATGTTCCAACATGAATGAATCAAATTTCTTGTACCATTGTCGAGGTGCCTGTTTCAACCCATAGAGACTCTTCTTCAACCTACAAACAAGGCCTTCTTTTCCTTTTTCTATGAAGCCTTCTGGCTGCTCCATATAAATTTCTCCCTCCAATTCACCATGAAGGAAAGTAGTTTTTACATATAATTGTTCACATTCTAGGTCTAAAGCAGCAACTAAACCAAGAATGACTCTAATGGATGACATTTTAACAACAGGTGAGAAAATTTCAATGAAGTCAATACCTTCTTTTTGGGCAAAACCTTTCACCACCAGCCTTGCTTTATACCTTTCCTTCTTTTCGTCACCTTCATGCTTAATCCTGTACACCCATTTGTTTTATAGAGCCTTTCTACCTTTTGGGAGGTTTACCGACTCCCAAGTTTTATTTTCCTGCAAAGAGTTCATTTCTTCTTCCATTGCTTTCTTCCATTCTTTACTATGCTTGAATTTACAAGCTTCTTGAAAACAATTAGGTTCACCTTCATCAGTCAAAAAAATATAGTTTGAAGGAGGATACCTTTGTGAAGGCTTATGAGGCCTAGAAGATCTGCGAACCAAATGTGGTGGTGCATTATCAGGTTGAATCTTCTGTAAAGGTTCCTGCAAGATTCCTTCTTCTTGTTGTTCATTATTTTCCACTTGTTGTTCTTCATGCTCCTGAATTTGTTGTTCATTTTCTTGTATTGGTGGTGTGTTTTCCTGCTGCTCTTCAAACCTGTCAATAACCTTCTTGACCTCCAACTCACCTATAATCCTCTTGAATATTTCTGACTCATTAAATATAACATCCCTACTTCTAATAATTTTTATGTTTGACTGGATCCCATAGAAGATAACCAAAATCTCCATTCGCATATCCCAAAAAAACGCATTTCATAGATTTATCATCTTGCTTAGTTCTATTTTCTTTGGGAATATGTACAAATGCTTCACATCCAAAGATTTTCAAGTGAGAATAATTCAAATTCTTACCAGTCCAAACTTCTTTAGGGATACTGCCATCCAAGGCTGTAGTTGGAAATCTATTTATGAGGTAGCAAGCAGTCCTGAATACTTCAGCCCAAAAATTCTTCTCCAAACCGGAATTGAACAACATACTTTGCACCTTTTCCATAATGGTGTGATTCATCCTTTCTGTGACACCATTTTGTTGAGGAGTACCAGGCACAGTCTTCTCATGCTTTATGCCAATTACAATATTCCTTAAATGCATTTGAGCAATATTCTCCACCATTATCTGTTCTTAAACACTTCAGAAATTTGTTAGTCTCTCTTTCAACAACAACATGGAATTTTTGAAATATTCCAAACACTTCACTTTTATTTTTCATAGGATATGCCCAAACCTTCCTGGATGCATCATCTATAAATGTTACAAAATATAATGCTCCTCCTAATGATTTGATGTTAACAAGCCCAAACACATATGAGTGTAACAATTCTAACACATTTTTCTTTCTGTCATGGCCACCTCTAAGGAATGAAACCCTTCTTTGTCTACCATATATACAATGCTCACAAAGATCAAAATTGTAGGATTTCAAACCTGGGTCTGATACCAGTTGTCAAATCAGAGCATACATAACACACAATGGATTTATACTCAGAGACTTAGATGACAATAGCAAAGAATAATTTCAGAGACAGACAAATGGAGAAACAATAAGATTACTTAGTCAGAAACAACGGAATAGATAAAACAATCACTTGAGAACAGAAATCGCTTTGCATTACATAACAGGCTTGGGCCTTGTCTTTCCTTGGCCAGAGAAATTACAAATTTATAGAGGCAGAAGAATGATCTAGAATCCTGTATGTGATTCAGATGGAGATCTAGAAACTAATGGCGGTGTGGAGATCTAGAAAGATCTGATCTAGAAGGATCTAGAATCCTATGTGAATTTGGCTTCACACTTAACAAAGAAAATATAGAAAGATTCAGTAAACAATATGTTGAACCAGCAGAATGAAGAACCATTAGAGGAGATACCTAGGTAAGAAAACCAGAGTGAGAAAAACATAGTTAAATTCGGTACCCATGTTAGGTAAGAGCGCAAATATACGAACACAATGCCACAATAACCTGAACACAAACACTAGGTGCTATCTTCTTTGTTGAACCTCCATGGTGGAAGTGCTAAAGTTCAACAACATTGAGATAGAAGAGTAAGAGAAACCCAAAATGAAACGAAGAATGACCAAACCACTAGGTGGGAATACCGATCGGGCCTCATGTCCGTTGGATGTTGCACCAATCTCTATGCAACTGGAAGTATGTTATATACCTAGGGGGGATAATATGGGGTACCAAGGGAGGTACCCAAGGTAATAATGTAATAATGGGATGGGCCATAGTAATAAATAAGGTGGTTAACCCATGTCATGTAAGGGACCACAAGTAGTTAATAATAATGTAATGGGCCCATGGTATTAGTTGATGGTATGAGGGAACCATGGTAATGACCCATGGTATTGTATGTATGAGGCCTATATAGAGGCTAGAGACTCCACTTAGAGATATAGAGTGAAAGATTATTGTATGAACATGTATATGGCTTGTGGAGTGTTCTCCTTCCTTAAGGAGTGAATGTATGGTGTTGCCCTACCTTAAGGGTTTGATCAATAAAGAATCATTTCATATTATTTCTGGGTTTCTTTGCATTATCTTATATTTTCATATCATATCTATAATATTTCCGGGTTAGATCCATAACAATTGGTATCAGAGCTATAACAATTGGTATCATACTTTTGTGCCCAAGAAAGTGTTCTGATACCAATTGTTGTAGATCTAACCCGGAAATAATATAGATCTGATAAGAAAATATAAGACAATTCAAATAAACCCAAGAATAATATGAAATGATTCTTTATTGATTAAACCCTTAAGGTAGGGCAACACCATACATTCACTCCTTAAGGAAGGAGAACACTCCACAAGCCATATGCCTGTTCATACAATAATCCTTCCCTCTATATCTCTATGTGGAGTCTCTAGCCTCTATATAGGCCTCATACATACAATACCATGGATCATTACCATGGTTCCCTCATACCATCAACTAATACCATGGGCCCATTACATTATTATTAACTACTTGTGGTCCCTTACATGACATGAGTTAACCACTTTATTTATTACTATGGCCCATCCCATTATTACATTATTACCTTGGGTACCTCCCTTGGTACCCCATATTATCCCCCCTAGGTATATAACATTCCACCCCTCTAAGCATGTTTCATCCCCGAAACATGGGAAGAATATAAATAATAAGATCTATTCAAAAGAGTGGTTCACTGGTACCATGCACATGCATCTAGCCATCCAAGAGAAAGGTGAACCCTTGATCTCGCTGGTGCCTCGCTCGCTTGAGATGGAATTTGACCGTGATAGCTCTTCTGTGTTGATGTGTAGTGGGTGGATCTTCTCTCCTCGCTATCCGTCATGTGACTACTTGGTTTCCATCTTGATGGTTGTCTTGCGGGGTGATGTGGGTGATGATATGTTGAAGTTTTAACCCACGATGTCTTTTTCTTTAATTCACCCTGCTGTGGTGCCTGTTGTGGTGTCTTCTTTTCCAATATGACTTCAACCACTGAACCCTCATCAGATGTGTCAACACCTGTTACCTTTTCGGCTTCAGCCTCTGTTTGTGTTTGATTGTCGACCATCAACTGCTCATCATCTGATATGTCAGTCCCTGTAACATCTTCTGCTTCAACCTCCTTGGACTCTACCTGCTTATTAATGGAAATATCCTGTAATGTAATTTTCTTCTTTTTATACCAGAGCTTCAGGAATTTCTTCTGCACATTAATATTTATAGTACCCACTAATTCCATCCAAGGGTATCCCAAAACAACATCCATGTTATCCATATCTGAAGCATAAAAATCACCATGAAACACATACTTATCCATATAAAATTTCAAATCCTTATAAATTTGAGCAATCTCATCATCAACCTGTGTACTTTCAATTTTTTTCGTTGGAACTTGCAATTTTTTTGCCAAGTTGACATTTATGAGATTATGCTTGCAACTAGGATTTATAGAAACAATGATCTTTTCTTTCTGAATCAATCCATGAACCTGGAATAAGGATATACCAGTAGGAAATAACCCCACATGTTTCCCCTTATCTTGTTTTCTAGTCTGAGACCATTTGTCCATAAGGAGTTTTTCCATTTCTTCATTCGAGAATTTGGACAAGGCTATAATGCCTAGTGAGTTCCACCATATGGCGACCTCTTCTTTCAAAAAAAGTGGTACCATAAACTGCCATCTCTCCTCAAATATTTTCTTTAGGTTTTGTATGAATTCTTCAATAGTAGGGCTATCATCTTTTCCCGTAAAATATTCCATGAAGAGGGTTTGAAAATTTTCATTTACTTGGCGAAAATTTGAAATTGTCACAGTTTCGTCAATATTGCTCAGAATCTCTATTATAACCTATTTTTAGAAATGGAACAATCATTCTGCATCTGCCCATGTGGTAGAAATCTTGGTCCAGACACTTGAAATTTCAGATCTGTGTTGCTACTCTCCCGCGGTCACCAAAATTTCTGCAAAAAGAGCTGATTTTAAATCAACGATATATCCCTCATCCGAACTCTGATTCCACTGATTTTTTTTTTTAAATTGGGTATTTTTTCCCAAAGAATCCAGATCTGCAATTAGATTTTGCAGATCTTGTACTAGGACGTCTAGATCTGCGCCGCAAAATCGCTACCATGAAAATTATCTGCAACCCCACTGATTTTTAGATCAGTGATAGCTCCTTCATCCAGACTCCGATTCAACTAATTTTTTTTTTTTTGAATTCGACTATTTTTTCACAAAGAATCCATATCTGTAATTATATTTTACAGATCTTGCACCAAAATGTACAGATCTGACCTGCAAAGTCGCCGCCCCCGAAACCCTACAAAAAATAAAAAAAAATCTCCACCTTTGTGCCCAAGAAAGTGCTCTTATACCAATTGTTGTAGATCTAACACGGAAAAAATATATATCTGATAAGAAAATATAAGACAATTCAAATAAACTCAAGAATAATATGAAATGATTCTTTATTAATTAAACCCTTAAGGTAGGGCAACACCATACATTCACTCCTTAAGGAAGGAGAACACTCCACAAGTCATATGCCTATTCATAAAATAATCCTTCCCTCTATATCTCTATGTGGAGTCTCTAGCCTCTATATAGGCCTCATACATACAATACCATAGGTCATTACCATGGTTCCCTCATACCATCGACTAATACCATGGGCCCATTACATTATTATTAACTACTTGTGGTCCCTTACATGACATGGGTTAACCACCTTATTTATTACTATGGCCCATCCCATTATTACATTATTACCTTGGGTACCTCCCTTGGTACCCCATATTATCCCCCCTAGGTATATAACAAAGTACCAAAGAAGACCATGTGACAATCACATAGAGATTTCTTACATGGACACCCACGATTCACCACACTACTGAAAGTTTGAACCCAGTTAAATGAATTAAATATTGTGAAAGTTACCTGGAAAAATCCTCTAAGGGGGTCTAACAAAAACATACTAGATGGAGGTTTAGTCCCAGCATAACACCTTTGATATGTCTAAGTCGAGGTGGGGTATCATTTTCGAGTGATTAAGTGTTCAATTTTATAATAGAAACGAGAATAAATAAATGGGTAGGAACTTTAGGTAAAGATTTAAATACCAATAGAGCTTGTAAATAAACTTAAGAGGAGAAATTTAGAATGAACCCAGGTGTATGTAGCAAATGGGATCATTGTTCCCAATTGTAGTGCATGCTAGGTACTAACATGTATATTTAGTATGTGAGAAGGGGGGGAGGGGAGGGTAATACCCCACCGTTGTGTATTAGGCGACCCATGGGTAAAGGAAAACTATGCTACCATAAGACATGACAAAATTATGAAAATCAATTATAGGTAGAGCAAATTCGGTGGGATGAGTCCGAATGACCTCAATACCATAATCCAAGATAATATAGCCTATGTAAAAAAAACATAAGTGAATACGATTAAGGTTTGAGGGACCTTCTCCTATTTCCAAAGTGTTAAATTAGAACCAAGGGTGTTGTAATGTAGAATAAGTAAAACCATAGAGCTAACTTTAATTGACAATTAAAAATTGTACATATATGCATGTTGTAAGACATAGACAAGAAAGATAGATTAGCCATAGAATAAGTGATGATGAAACATTCGTAATTTTTCTGTAAAAAAAATATAAATGGGGTTTATGAAAAGTTGTATCAGAGCTTAGGCTCAGCCCTCGGGCCATATGGGAATTATCGTAAGCTTCGAAAAGATGGAGTGTTAATACAACCGTTTAAATAATTTATGTCACTTTTTTGACAATGCCAATAGAAAGTACCCTTCAAAGGCAACAATTCATGAACCTTTTAGCTGACTAGGCCTAGACTGATACCATAACAACAATAAGAATGGAAAATAGTGCAATAATATGTCCTTCTAAATAGTCCACTGATGGAAAAGTACACCCACCAAGATCAAGTGCACACCAACTTGTAAGAAAAAAATTTGCAACAGTTTTCATGAGTGATGTTTGGGTGGCACAAGGTTTGTTTCTGAGTATTCTTGAAGTTGAAGGTAAGGTTAGATGAAATTATTTTCATATCTTCGTATGGAGGTGGAGTCATTTAATGTCTACATTAAGTTATACATAATATGCTATACATGGATATTTTAGAAGAGATCATATATATCGTAACATTCTTTTATGAATCTTTATATGATGTAGAAAAAAAATAAAAATTAATTATTGTTCAAAGTGAGATTAATTGTGATGCATCTTATACATGTAATATTGCGATTAATGGGTAACATGAGTATTATAAATTAAATACTAATCAGACATACATGTAAATATAGCTAAGAAACTGTAGTGATCTAATTTCCATAAGATGTGGAAGATAAAAACATAATAGTAGATTGGTTACCAACAATGGAGTTAAGAATATCATTATATGATCTAGTCTGTAGAAATTTTTCCTTTTTCCAGTGCCGAGAGAATAAACAAAATGAATTTAATGATGAATCCGTAGGATTCTGACTAGAGAACTTCCATTAACATCTTAGAGAGATTATGGACTTAAAAATGTTGGTGCTAGAATGATTATCCCTTTTAGAAGAAATATACACCTATTATGTGTAAGTTTTCCTTCATTTGGTAAGTGGAGGAGCCCTACGTTGTCATCTAAAGTTCCTTAACTCCTGAGGAATTTGTATGTTTAGGTGAACATAACATGTGTGCCGAAAAGATAAAAACATAAAATTTCTATCACATTGCTGAGCTAGTTATGGAGGTGGATATGAATTTCTGAGATTAATTCTCTTGATGAATAGTGTTTTAAAGTTACTAAAACAGTAAAGTTGAAAAGGTAAACTATCTATAATTGTGTATATGTTATGGTTATCAGATCAGACTGATCTACAAACTATTATTTTCATCTAAGCATAATCACATGCATCGACCTTATGCTAATAGGGTCACCTCGCATATAATCAAGTATAGAGTGCGAGTCCAGACTTGCGCAAAGTATCAATCTCTTCATTAGCAATTGACTGATATTATTAGAGGAATAAACAAATAAGTTTTAAGAAATGTTATAGGAAATAAATTGAACTCAACTCAAAAGTTTTAAATACAAATAAAACCTACAAATGGGATCTTTTGAGAGGAGCACAGAGATAAACTTGAAAATATGTGAACTCGATTCCAATCAAAATTGAGATATATGATAGATGGAGAGGAAGTTGATTCACACATATGCCAAATTATAGAAGAACATTTTAAGCTTCTGTGGTCATCTTTTGGAAAAATATGATTCAGATCTTCCAAAGTATTATATTCATCTTGTCGACGTTTCGAACCCCAAAGGGGATCCATCATCATGACAGAAAATGAGTGATGTGATGATTGATCCGCTTTGGGGTTTGAAACATTGACAAGATGAACATAGTACTGTGGATGATCTGAGTCATATTTTTCCTATAGAAGAACAATTCTTATTTCTTATACAAAACTTAAAAGTGATAGTCCTTATTCTTTCTAACTGATTGAGGAAGTGTTTAATCATATGATATGGTGTACTCTCTATAAGAATAAGGTGAGTATAGAATTAGAGCAGTATTGCTCACTGCTAGGACTAGGGACATGTGTGTCATTGTTTGGAATTTTGACCAAAAGTGGATGTGCCATGCTGAATTTTTTATACTTATAGTCTTGAGCAAGGCTGAAATGTCAGGAATAAAAGGCACCAAATGTTAAATAGTGAAGAGCATCACTCAAATCCATAAAATATGCAAGCAGAAAATGTGTATCTTAAAAAACATAGGTTTGTGATGTTGGTGCACTAAGATTTCTTCTTACAAGCAATCATAATTCATACATTTATTGTCAACTCGAGACAAGTCTTTTTATTTCAAGAGTGTTAGCACTATATATGCAGTGAATTCAAAGGTTAACTAATAACAAATTGTTGCAATTGCTAATGACTATATCCATTAAACTCAATCCAAACAACTCTAAAAGAAATTCATAACACACACCGTGATTCTACTTAACCTATCATGAAAGCAAATGGATCTGAATACAACTTGTAAAGAATCACGCTTGGCATTCTTAAATAGAATTGAAGCTAACTTGATCGCTCATGAAAGAGAACTGTAACGATTGACAATAATGGTAATTGAACAAAAAATTCTAATTAAACTACAAATCCTAATTAAGCAACTTCTGAGTTGAACAACAAATCCAAATTGAACAACAATTCTAAATTGAACAACAAATCTGAATTGAACAACAATTCTGAATTGAACAACAAATTTGAATTGAATAGTAAACCTGAATTGAACAACAAATTTGAATTGAATAGTAAACCTGAATTGAACAACAAATGATACAGGAATAACAAATGTTATCTGAATAGCAAATGACTGTAAAAGCATAAAGAAATCAATTCTATCTCTTAAATCTATGATATCATTACTTGAAATGAACAACGATCTGAGCTGGAACTAGCATAACCAATTCAATCAAAAGTAATACTTGCATATGACACACAGATCAATCTGAATCTCGACTAAACAACAAAAGAAAATTGAATTGATAATCCTTACAATAATCAAAAGTAATATTAACTTAGCATTAACAAGCAATCAAGAATAAATAGAAAAGATTATGACACAAATGGAGCAGTAGATCTTCTCTTGATAGGGCCCAAAGTCGCGAGAGGTCTCCACTAAGAGATACTCAGAATATAAGTATGAGTTAAATACAATATTTCTTCATTAAAATAAGTAACCAAGTTACAACATCCAAGATAGTAGTATTATATGTCCAAAAGAATAATTACAAACTGTGAAATTCTTAACTCTGTGAAGTTTTTCCTTTTGGCATTATATATTACATTTAGAATGTAAATAGATAAAAGTGAATCCTCAGGATTAGGGGATCATGAGGATTTTGTTATACTTGATATGATTCTGTCATAAAATAGACATTGTTTTTCCCGGTCTTTCGCTATCCTGCCTTGCCTCTGACATTGTCGCTTTCACTTATGAGATGTTTTCATTTTTTTGATTGGGCAGCTATCGATCAATTTGTGACTTCTGCACATAAAGATAGTAAAAATAAATTTTTCCTACTTAGATTCATCTAATTTGTTACTTATTACTTTTTCTCGAATTTAGCTATTATTTCCTCTACTTTTTTTCTTAAACAAAGATAATCATGTGAGGATGAGTGCTAAATGAAGCTTTTACCAAGGAGAAAACATACCTTTTTCTTGACCCAACATACTCCCCAACTTACCTTGTTGCATGACATCATGCAATTAAATGGTTGAGGTGTAGTATAGTTAGGGAATAGGTAAGATACACCTCCTCCTTATAACTTCTAAAGCCATTTTGCTTCTTAAGTACAACAAAATCCTGGTTAACGTCTTGACCCCTCAAGGTGTAGTCACTGCGATACTTATCTGGATGATACCATATGATTGGAGTTATATACTAACATCCTATCCATTCAAGCCCCATGGTTAATACCATGTTACTGTACTTATGGAAATGAGAGGAGGCAACTTTAAAGTTATGGTATCCAAATGGTTCTCAGTTTCTAACAGTGGTGCTGGAGACTTCCCACCTTTTTTTGGCTCCAAACAAGGCATCGTCCTTAATCTCTTGGAAGTACTCCTTTATAACTTGTATAATATCTATGTGAAATGGCCCTAATTGGCCCACAACACCATCTCGCTTCATGAATTGCTTGTGCCTCACCAAGATATGCAGGGGTTTTGTAGGTTCCCCTATGACCCATAGGTCGATTCCATATTCATGATTTCTAAAAATATTGTGAGCCTTGGCCCACTTGAGTTGGTTAGTAGCAAAAGAGTGAAATGCCTGAAATTGGGCATCCCCTATAAAAGGGCTAGGGTTGTTGTCTATGTCATCTTCCAGAAATAAATTGTGCATATAAAGTTCATAGAGGAGGTATTGTACCTACTCGTTTTGTTCTATGAAGCACTTGGCAAAGTTCGAAGTAGTTTTGATTTCCACAGACTTCCTAGCCTTAACAGCTTTGATTTTCAGTAGGAGGTACCTTTCCAGGAGGAATAGGGCATAATTTGTACCAGGGGCTCTGCAGGACAGGGTGTCTGAATAGAGAGAGAAGACAGTCTCCAACTTCTCTTTAACCTTTTGTAATTTGTAATGAGCTTTCTCAACCATTTTCTCTTCAGCCTTGTACTAAGTGAAGGTCTCATCCTTAGTTGTTATGAGTGCCTCAAACTTTTTTTTTAATTCTTAATGTATATGTAGGGGCACTACCTCCTCCTTGTGCTGAGTTAATTTTTGCTGAACCTTCAGTAATTCATTCTACAATCTTCTAATAAATGCCTCCCTTACTAAGGGAATGTATGCAGGTGTCTCCTCTGTTTGGGCATAATTATCTTGTGTCTCCATAGGTTCAGTTTGGACAGCAGCCTCGGCTGCTTCTTAAGTTATGCAATAATCAATTGGGATGCTTTCTTCAACATCAGTCTGAACAACAACATTCATAGTAGGGTAGTTCGTTTGGGTCTCCTGAGAACAAATACAGGGATCTTTAGTCTACATTTCAGTGTCCTCTACAAGACATGGCTCTGTCTGAGTTTCCTTTGAGCCAACCAAAAGAATCTCAGTTTGGGTTTCAACATCCTTTCCAGAATAATGTTATGTCTATGTTCCTATGGTCTCTCTTTCCACTTTCAATTTTCTGGCTCTGATGGCCTCTTTTAACCACTGTCTTAGCTGCCCAATTATTGACTTCCATTTTCTATATTTTTTAAGCATTTTTCTGAGCCTGTCCTTGTAGGAATTCTTTATTTTGGGACTTCCAACAAGTGGTGGTGCAACTATATTTTCCTCAGGTTCATGCTCGGGTGGTATTGTGTCAGCATCAGGGAGGGTTTCAACTGGAACTATATCTCCCGATGGAGCTTCACCTTCTAGTTCTTCTTCGTCATGATTTTTTCTCTCAGGAGACCCCATTAAAATGGTATTTCCTGAGTAATTATCATTCTCCAGGTTTTATTTTGGGTATGCCTCATCCTCAGGGGACTTATAAAAAATAGTATTGCCTAGATTATTTTCATCTCCCAGGGTTTCATCTGCAGGATTCTCTTCAGTTGGGGGGGCCCTTGGACCGATATCTGCTATTTTATTTTCTTCTCTAATAGATTCCTCTTCATGCATCTCATCTTCAAGGGGTTTTTCCATAGAAGGGACTGGTTCCCTTTGTTCTTCCAAGAAATCAATAAATGGCATGGTTTAATCACAACCAGGGCTATTAGCAGAGGCAGATTGGTTGGGAGTATAATTCTGTCCTTCAACATTCTCAGATTGTTCTCTTCCCTTGCCAAACATCCCCATGTTTTCCAATACCTTGGCCACCTCTTCCTCATAGTCTTGCAAAGGGATATTTTGCCGACTTGGAGGTGGTGTGAGTGATGGGCCGACCTCCTTTGTTTGAATTCGGGTATGCCACTAGGAATTCAACCACACAGAGTGCCTGCGCTTTTCTGGGTTCAAAGGCACAACCTAATTTTTCCTCTTCAATGTCTGTCTCGGACCTGGTGTTCTAGGCTCTTGTTTTTCTATTACTGGGTTTTCTCGAGGTGGGGCCAAAGTAGGATTTACAATATTGTCCCAAGTTAACTACTACTGAGGCAGTCCATGCATGATAAGAAATTTTATCAGTCTATGATTACTGATGATGGTGTGTGGGTCCTTAGCTTTCCTAACTTGTCAAGCGACATCATGCAATAGAGAATTAAAATAAACATAAAATTAACTAAAATTTTCAGTTTTAGGATGGCTAACAATTTCAGTTGACGGGGCTTTACCACATCCTTGTGACCATCGTAGGTGATGTATCATTTCACAATGACTGCCAATTCCTGCCATGACTATCTTAACATTGAAGGGTGAATCCCTTTCCTTGTTCGCGCTAATTTCTCACCCGGGTCCTCGAACACTACAACCGCATTGTACCGAAGGACGTGCTTGTCTGTCAACTTTGTTCCTTAGATAGAAGTCCGGTGAATTCAACTATGACCACTTCAAAGATTGTTATATCCCTGCCTCTTACTGTTTTTCTTCCATTCTGCAAATTCTGCAAGAATTCGTGTCATTTCTTCGTGAAATCCCTGCAATTTGTTCAGATATTACGACCATCCTGCGCACTGGAAAATTGCACAAGCCTGGTCCCATACCATGAGTATTGTGGGATCATTTCAAATAGCTCTACCTCCCATGGCTGATGTGCTCCTATGACTGGTTCTCTTGCATGGAATTCTCCTACTCTTTCGTAATTTAGAATAGCAGCAAAGATCGTTAAAGCAATTAACAGGAAAATGATGTTGATTTGGGAATTAACAACATATATAGTCAATTCATTTGTCTCATTAACCATATTTGATGCAGGCTCATAACAAATTCGCATGCAAACCATAATGGTCGGTGTCATTTCTCCAATCGAAAGTACCTTGCTAATTATTATGCATATCCAATCACCAGGCATCCTTTACCCGGAATTCAATTTAATAATTAGAATTCAATTATCCATAACTGTCACGCACATTGTTCATACACAGACCATCCCCCCTCGAATGGGAAAAAGGATGTCTATATCCGGCAAGCATGTGAAATGCAAGCACATGAATTGAGGATTCATAAATGCAGACAACCAATCTAGAAAAGCGACACAATTTATGACAAAGAAATTAAATAGATATCTAAATTATTATGTGAAAAGATTTTCACTGCAAGTGGTATTAGTAGTAAACACATAATTGGCAGTAAGTAGTAATGACTGTCATGAATTGACTGGACAAATATAATATAATGAATATATAACATAAGTTACCGTGCATGTTTTCTTGTAAGAGTGTTGTTCAAATGGGAAATCTCCTTAGAAATGAATCCATAGGTGGCAATAGAATAGAGAGAATTTGGGAGTGTAAGATAATACTCTGTTGGGTCCCTATAATACTAGTGATTACCCCATTAATATTGTATTTATACCCCTTATTTATATTGTTGTGCCCCCATTACCCCCATATTGTTATTAATGTGCCCATAGAATCCCTTTATTGTTATTTTTGTGGCTTTATATTATTATTGTTAGGTCGGCTGGATTATATTGTGACTCCATAGACTCCTATATATAGAAAGGAGGTTTTGTCATTTGAATCATCCAAGAATTGTTCATTTATGTAATGTAAAGGAGGTTTCCCCCTCGAAGAGGTTGAATTCTAAGGCGTGGATCTCTCTTTTCTATCTTTTTGTGAGCTGGTTTCATAACATTTGGTATCAGAACTTTGGATTCTAGGGTTTCGCTGCTCCAAACAGGTCATCGTGGCATTTTCGCTATAACTTTTTTTCTATGATGTTTCAGAAGTCGCAAAAAAACCCATTTGAGAAGAAATCGCGCTGAACCTTCGGTCCAAATTTCGAAGCTTTTCGTGTGATATTTGCAGAGATATGATCTCAGGAAGTTGGTCTTTTTGCAGACTCCTGAATTACACTCAAAACAGGTGACTTGGGGAAATCGTCATAACTTTCTTTCTGAGCATCGGATTGAAATTTCGTAAGAAGGTACAGAAAGAGGACGGACTGTAGTTTTCTTTTATATATTTTTTAGAGTCAAAAGTTGAAACAGTGACACGTGGCACTTCATACAAGTTCGCTCTACTGAACTAGTCTATAATCAGGTCACTGCGGGAGATTGTGCATAACTCTTTCTTGGAGAATCCATTTCGGTTCAGACTAGTGGCATTGGAAAGAGGAAATAGAAGGCTACTACAAATCACAATTTCAGAACTGGATGATTCGAAATTACAGAGATACATCAGATTCAATATCAGGCTTCTACAAAGTAAAAAAAGGTGTGTAGTTTTTATTTTTTATTTTTGCATAAGCTTGGTTTGAAGGAATTCAAAGGGCCTAGTAAAGCATTATTATCGGTAACTGATGCCCGAGGAAAGAAAATGCAAACACCTAGTAAGGAACCTGAAAGCTCTAGCATGACTCATGAAGAAGAGGAAGAAATGCTACATGATATATCAAAATTACAAGAACAAGTGCAACAAATGTCACGCTCACAAAAGCTAACAGATGCTAAGATAAATGGCGTGGAATCTAAGATAAAGGGAATGAAAGCTAAGATGGGCGATTTGAAGATATATTTGAAGACAGATTTGAAGAAAGACATGGAAAATTTGAAGATATATTTGAAGACAGACATGGCAGATTTGAAGACAGATTTGACAAATTTTCTACAAGAGATACTTACTAATGGTGAAAAGGTTGTAAAGGAAACTCATGATGTGAACAAAAGTAATGTTAATCATGATTCCATAGATTCTAATGTTGGATCGAAGACCCACCATATTCCAAAAATCGATATGAGGAAGTTTGATGGCAAGGATCCCGCCACATGGATATTACAGATGGAGCAGTTCTTCTATCTCAATAATGTGCAAAACACACAAAAGGTACGTATGGCAACTTTATATTTGGAACCAAATCAATTTGTATGGTATCAATGGCTTTGCTCTCGTAAACAATTTATCACTTGGGCAATTTTTACGGAAGAATTGATAGCACATTATGAGGATACAAAAAGCAACACTTTTTTTAGCCAATTGATAAGTCTCAAACAAAAGGGTTCAATAATGGAGCACATTGAGGAGTTCCAAAAATTGAACATAAGGGTAAAAGATATTCCAGAACAACATAGGATTGATGTGTTCATAGGGTCTTTAAAGGATAATATCCAACATGATGTTCGACTTTGGGAACCTGATTCATTAGAGAAGGCATTCAGGTTAGCAAGAAAAATGGAAAGCAAAATTATGGCAACCAGGAAGCATACCACTCACAACTATAAAGACGGAAGTGTTGTTGCCCCTAGTCTTCCACAACCTATAAGGTTGACACCACAACAATTGGAAGAAAAAAGAGCAAAAGGGCTTTGTTATAGTTGTGATAGCAAATACACTAAAGGTCATAAGTGTGCTGAGAAGAAATTATTCTACATAGATTGTGAAGAGGAAGAAGAAAAGGAGCAAGAAAGGTCAAAAGAAGAAGATATACTCCAGGAACAAAGCCTAGATGAAGAACAAATAAATCCAACCATATCTTGTAATGCATTGGCGAGAATTACCACTCCTCAAACCATCAAGATAGAAGGACAAATCAAGAAGAAAAAGGTGATAGTGTTGATTGATTCAGGAAGCACCCACAATTTTATTCATTGTAGGGTAGCAAAAGAATTGAATTGCTTCCTATATCCAGCACCAGAGTGTCAAGTGATGATTGCAAATGGAGGAACAATAAATTTCTCTGGAAAGTGCCATAATATCAAGCTATCCATGGGAGAATATGTATTGACTAGCCCAATGCTTTCCATTCCAATGGGAGGTGCTGATGTTGTACTAGGAGTCCAATGGCTACAATCCTTGGGTACAATAGCTTTTAATTTTCAAGAACTTTTCATCAAATTTTCTATGGAAGGAAAGGAAGTTGAATTAAGGGGTATTGCAGGGAAACCAGGAAAGATAATCAGCTCTAATGGTATGACAAAGCTTCTAAAAAAGGAGCAAAGGGGTGTAAATGCACAATTATGTTCGCTAGATGTTTCCACATTAGAATCATCTATTTCTCCAGATCTCCAAAAAGTCATGGAAAATCATTCCAAGGTATTTGAGATTCCCAAAGGTCTCCCACCTATGCGTGATCATGATCATGCTATTCATCTGATTCCAGGAAGTGTTCCTCCAAACATCAGGCCGTACAGATATCCCTATGTCCAAAAAAGTGAAATTGAACGTATGGTTGCAGAAATGCTAGAGGCTGGTATAATTCAACCGAGTCAAAGTTCTTTCTCTGCTCCAGTAGTATTGGTGCACAAGAAGGATGGATCATGGCGCATGTGTCCGGATTATAGGGAGCTCAACAAGCTCACTATTAAAGATAAGTTCCCCATTCCTGTCATTGATGAATTACTCGATGAATTGCATGGATCAATTTACTTCACCAAGTTGGATCTTCGTTCAGGATATCATCAAATTAGAATGAAGATTGAAGACATTCCGAAAACAGCATTTAGAACTCATGAGGGTCATTATGAATTTTTGGTCATGCCTTTTGGCCTTACCAATGCACCTTCAACATTTCAAGGTTTGATGAATTCAATTTTCAAACCATTCCTTAGAAAATTTGTGTTAGTATTTTTTGATGATATACTTATCTACAGCAAGTCTTGGAAGGATCATGTTGAACATGTTGACAGGGTGCTACAACTATTGGAAGAGAAACAATTATATGCCAAAAGATCCAAATGTTTCTTTGGAGTCCAGGAGGTGGAATATTTGGGTCATATTGTATCTCATGAAGGAGTTAAGGTAGACCCTACCAAAATTAAAGCCATTAAGGAATGGAAAATCCCCACATCCATAAAGCATTTGCGTGGATTTCTTGGGTTGACAGGGTATTATCGCAAGTTTGTTAAGAATTATGGGAGAATAGCAGCACCTCTAACAACATTATTGAAGAAAGATGCTTTTTCATGGACTCCGGAAGCAACAAAGGCCTTTGAACATCTTAAAGAGGCAATGTGCCAAGCACCGGTCTTAGCTACACCGGACTTCACAAAAACCTTTATTGTGGAATGTGATGCTTCAGGAAATGGAATTGGTGTTGTTCTAATGCAAGATGAAAGACCCATTGCTTTTGAAAGTCGTCCAATCAAGGGAAAGTTTCTAAGAAAAGCTATTTATGAGAAGGAAATGTTGGCAATACTCCATGCACTTAAGAAATGGCGACCCTACCTAATGGGAAGACACTTCAAGGTAAAAACAGATCATGATAGCCTTAAATACTTTTTAGAACAAAGATTATCCTCTGAAGAGCAACAAAAGTGGGTCACAAAGATGTTGGGTTATGATTTTGAAATCATCTACAAAAAAGGGAAGCAAAATGTGGTGGCAGATGCACTCTCAAGGAAGGATGAGGATGTGGAAGCATTGTTGTGCGCTATTTCTATCATCCAACCAGATTGGATAAATGAAGCAAGGGAGGAATGGAAGAATGACGAAGAAGTGTGGGCACTTATTCGAAAGCTACAACAAGATTCCAGTACGTCTGATACATTTAGCTGGAAAAATGATTCGTTATGGTACAAAGATCGCTTATACCTCTGTAAGAATTCCCAGCTAAAACAAAAGATTCTTATGGAATTGCACACTTCTCCCTTAGGAGGGCACTCAGGATTTTTAAAAACTTACCACAGGGTTAAGAAGGAATTTTTTTGGGATGGCCTTAAATCAGATATTCAAAAGTTTGTGGCAGAATGTTTGGTTTGCCAACAAAATAAAGTTGAAACAATTAAGACACCGGGTCTATTACAACCTTTATCCATTCCAAGCCAACGTTGGGAGGAGGTATCAATGGATTTTATCACAGGTTTACCCAAGTCTGAGGGAAAGAGTGTCATCATGGTGGTAGTTGACAGACTTACCAAGTATGCACACTTTTGTGCATTATCACATCCATTTAAAGCCAGTACAGTTTCTACTGCATTTATGGAAACAATTCAAAAGCTACATGGAAACCCAAAGATTATTGTAAGTGACAGAGATCCCATTTTCACTGGAAATTTTTGGACACAATTATTTTCTTGTCTTGGTACTTAGTTAGCTCATAGCTCATCTTATCATCCTCAATCTGATGGGAAAACTGAGATAGTAAACAAATGTTTGGAAGGATATCTTCGTTGCTTTGTATCTGATAAACAGACACAATGGGTCAAATGGTTGCCTCTGGCTGAATGGTGGTATAACACTTCCTTTCATACAACAACAAAAATGACCCCATTTATGGCACTTTATGGGTATCAACCACCATCCATCACATCATATTTAAGAGAAAATTCTAAGGTTCAGGCAGTGGAACATCACATCGAACATCAACAACAAGTCCTCCAACTCTTAAAGGATAACCTCGTGTTGGCACAGAATAGAATGAAACAACAGGCAGATCAACATCACAGTGAAAGAAGTTTTGATGTAGGTGATTGGGTATTCCTACAGCTACAACCATATAAGCAAATGTCCCTCAAGCAAGCTAAGAAGGATAATAAATTATCACCAAAGTATTATGGTCCGTACAAGGTGTTGCAAAAGATTGGTACTATGGCATACAAATTGGAGCTTCCTGCAGCTTCTCGATTGCACCCAGTTTTCCATGTTTCATGCTTAAAGAAGGTTATAGGCGACAAGCTCCCAGTTCAAACAATATTGCCAGAACTTGACGAGGAAGGAAAAATTATATTGGAACCGGAAGCAGTTATAGAAACAAGAACTCGACAGCTACGAAATCGATCAATTTCAGAGTACCTTATCAAATGGAAGAACTTATCCGCTGAAGATTCCACATGGGAGGATGAGAATTTTATGCAGAAGTATCTTGAACTACTCAAGCATTGAGGACAACACTTTTTTGAAGGAGAGGGGCATGTTGGGTCCCTATAATACTAGTGATTACCCCATTACTATTGTAGTTATACCCCTTATTTATATTGTTGTGCCCTCATTACCCCCATATTGTTATTAATGTGCCCATAGAATCCCTCTATTGTTATTTTTGTGGCTTTATATTATTATTGTTAGGTCAGATGGATTGTGACTCCATAGACTCCTATATATAGAAAGGAGGTTTTGTCATTTGAATCATCCAAGAATTGTTCATTTATGTAATGTAAAGGAGGTTGCCCCCTCGAAGAGGCTGAATTCTAAGGCGTGGATCTCTCTTTTCTATCTTTTTGTGAGCTGGTTTCATAACATACTTCAATACCATAAGCGGAACCACTGCTGTCAGCAGGCATTCATAGTCTCGACAGGGTTTCTTTTAACCCCAAAAATGAGCCAGAGTCCTCCTTTTAATATGTAGATAATTCTTCTTTTTCTGCCACAAAGAGACCACTATGCTGGCATGGTGACCAAAAGATCATAGTGCCATTCACCAAGATATAATGAAATGATTAGGCTGACTCGTAATGAGACCCCCTGTCCTTCTGACAATTTTTAATCATGAAGAAGGTCATTACCTTGGTTTGGTGGCGAAAAATGGAATGTCACCTTTTACAACTTTATGATCATGGTAGGTTGAGTCATGATGAGACCCCCTATCCTCTTTAAGATAGTGTTCATTGCATTTTCATATTTCTTTATTTTCATTTTTCTTATATTTTGATGTTTTTATAAAAAGAGGAAGGCTAATTTGGTCCTTAAGAGTCAAGGATGGTGTAATAAGTAAAAAGATGCCAAGGAAAGGTTATACTTTTACCCCCATCTCATCATATCGAAGGGATTTGTCCATTTGAAAGTGTGGTAAATAAGCTAGCATGGTTTGAAATAATGAATCATTTTATGATGTGTCCAAAAGAATATGTCTAGCCAGTCATTATAGAGATGCACCATAACAACTTTTTAAATAAATATAACCATCATGAGGCTTCATAAATCAAAATAGTGTTGACATTACTGTTTTTCTTTATGTTAGGCACAAATCCACTTAGATGGTGTTTATTCAAAACATAAAAGAAAAATAAGATAGCATAATGATCGGTAATGAATCAAAAAAGAAATCACAATTCGTTCTAAAATAATCACAAAAGTGTTTTTCAATTGATTGAACAACAATAGTTCAATCATCTGGACAACAAAATAAAAAAATAAAATAAAATTGTTGTTAATTGATTGAACAACAATCGTTCAATTGATTGAACAACAAAATGGAAAGGAAAACACGCAAGAGTGTTGCTCAAATGATTGAATGACGATTATTCAATCATTTGAATGAAAAATATCAATAAATAAAAAACGCAAAAGTGTTGTTCAATAGATTGAACAACAATCATTCAATCGTATGAAGAACAAAAAATGAAAATAAAAACTCAAAAGTGGACCTTTGGGTTGGTGTTTTGGCAACATGAAGGTTTGACAGATGTGATTCAGTTCTGATTGGGACAATTGAGATGTTTTTTCAAGTAAAAATCCCATGGAAATAGGAGTGAGAGGCTGACTGAAGTGGAATTGCAACATTTCGTTGATGGATTGAGCAGTTATGGGGAAGAGGACTGTTTGACTTGGGGACATAACTGCTCTATGATTAGGGTCATAATTGGCACAACATTGAGGAATTATGTCTGGGAAAACATGGACTGAGGGGAGGAAATACATGGGAAGGTTAGATTCCCACAGTCCTAAGATATCAAACCCATTCAGATAATTATCTCTGGCTTGGCAAAAGACATTAAGGTAGTTTTTATCACCGGATAAGTCTTTTATTTGAAAATCTTTATCAGCCAGAAGCAGATAATCTAAATCTTCATGAGGAGCATTCATGGGTGTGACATTCAAAGCTATAGGGGCTTCCATTTTTGGTTCTTGTGGATTCAAAAATGGAATTTGGGTTTTCTATGGGAAAATAGGCCAAACAACAGGTTTTGGGAACCTATATAGTGAAACAAAGTCTGAACTTGTACTGAATTTAGCTCTTTCTTGTGGAATTTTCAGTGTAAAACCAAAACTTGCAGGGTTTCGGTGGAAATTGGATAAATACCTGTAATGGGGAAGTGAACAGTACAATGGCAGGTTGAATAACAGGTTTCAGAGTGCGTTGCTGCAAATTTTCTGACTAGGTGGCATTGGAAAGCTTTAGTAGTTGACTGGGACGTCGTTTTGCATGGGAACACAGTTTTCCGTATAAAACATTGAAAATAACATTTCATTGGTTTTATTCGCAAAATCTAGGTTGGCGAGGGTTTTGGTTATCGAGCGAATGACATAGGCAAGACATGACAGTTTGTCGTATGCAAAGGGCGGTAAGTGGTATGGTGTCGCACCGTTTTTGGGATCAGGTGGTATTCAACCGCGAGCCAGCGATCCCGTTGATTGCATGACATGTGGAGAAGATACGAGATGAAAACCACCTGGTGATCACATGTTAATGTGTGGTCACCATGGGGGCCGCAATATCAATAATAGTCATTGGATGTGTAAAGCGTGATTAGACGGGCAACGGTTGAGTGATACGACAGAGCTTTAACTATGGCGGGCCCAATAAAATTAAAAGTTAATTAATCATATCAGGGTGATTGTGATAGGTCGGGGAGGTTCTTAATTAACCTTGAGGGTTAATTAATTCCTTGCTAATGCAGCCGGGGATCAGTTTCTTAATGAGTCAATGAATAACCCATTAATCTGATTTTAACACTGTTTATGGTTATATTTACCCGGGGGTGGGATATTTAACATTTTGGAGATTTCTATATATATTTAATAATACGGGAAAGGGTGAAATTTTTCAGTAGTTATATAATATAAGTTAGAAATTAATATGAAACAATGTGATAAAAAGCACTAAGAAAAACATCAGAGTATACATTTAACTTAGGCTTAAGTGGAAAAAAAAAGTGTTTTATGTAATATTGTGTATTTTTCCTAAGTAAAATTTAAGTAAAATAAAATTTTACTTAGGAAAAGACTTATGAAAGTGAATGAATGATGGTTTTAAGTACTTAGGCTTTTGAAATTATTGGGCCGAGGGTCCAATCCCTCCAAAAGTCAGAGAAATGCTCTGAGCCCCTCCAATTTAGCAAATACCTTAGTGCTTAGGGCAAATTAGTGAATAATTAGGAAAAATGAGAAGGGGAGTTAATCATTGTGACCTTGCTTTGATTGTGATGTCTTCGATGTAGTTTATGCCTTTGCCTTATGATGAAAAATAAAATATTAACACATTTAGAGACATTACATCAACTACCTACCCTACCTACTTAAACCTAGCATTTCTTCTTCTTTATTAGGGTGCACTTAAACTGGAAAACCCTCTTCAACTTCCTTTTCTTTTACGTAATGATTTATATCTAAATCTACACTTATTACATCCAAGGGCTCAGATTAAACTGTTAAGCTCCTTTTTATTTACTCTACCTATCTACTTATCTGCCAAGATTACACTGATTGGTTAGATATTTATTCTCTATTTCTACAACATGAAATTGAAAGATGAATGAGACAAGTTTAAACAGTTTGACTATTCATGAATTGTGGCATAAGTAACAAACTGCACACAATTTGTTTATTACACAAAATGAAAAAGTAGTGGCATTTAGACTTGCACACTTTCATGGTCTTTTTTGTTTGGGGTTCATTTTCTTTCATTTTTTTGACCATGTTTATTCTTTTTACCCTTTGATTTTTCTTTTAGGGTATACCTTCTTTACATTTTTATCATTTTTTGATTTTTTGAAAATATGGAAAACCTTTGCAACAAGAAAAGGTATGAACATGTTACAGAGTTCATCAAGTCAATCATGACATATGACACCTACTAGTATAGGGGCCTAATAGAATGCTTACATGAACATATATTTATGTTAAAGGCTTGGAGTTCAACGATTCATATGATGAGATTCCATCTTGCTACATTCCCATAAAATATTTATTTTCATTTTTTCTAATTGATACTGACAAACACTCTTAAGAAAGTAATTCATATTCCATAAAATAATTATAGAGATGATTGAACTAGGTTGCAAGAAATCATAGTTCATTCCATTGATCAAAAGAATAAGTTATTTAGGAGGCCTTGAAAACTTTCATGCTTAGAATTGGCGCGTGGGATAATTTAAGTAGCAGAGGTGCTTACATTCAATTTTTGATATTGGAAAGTTGAACCAAACTAGGTTCTGAACTGAAATCAAGGAATTATCACCATTCTGTTGCTATTATTTGCTATTGGCATTTCTCATGGCTAAATTATATTTCCACATTCATAACAATATGTTGTTTTGATTGTAATTCTCTGTGCTTCAAAAGTTTTGCAAAGAAAGATGAATTGATCTAATGATGTGTAAAATTTACCTAAATATTACCTTAAAATCCCTTAACAATAGAGAATTAATGTCATTCATCAAAAAATAACTTGATCTGTTGATCATCATTGCAACCTATTCACTGTAGTAGTAGTATTCCATAATAATGAAAACTAAGGTGATGAATAAAATTGCCCAAGATGTAAACATTTTTTCAGTGTGGGAATGGGAAAATATTTGAACTAGTTGTTATTTCATGCTTTACATGGAATTCTTGAATGACCTGAAAATCATACCTTTAAAAAAGTTGAACTCTAGCTAGCCGCAGTTGCGTGATATAAATTACAAACCATCAGTCCAAGTCTCCCTCTCTTTCTTTAGATATAAGAGTATCACTGTCATCCTCTACCCTCGCGGTAGCTAAGTTGTTCCCCTGAACATTATTTCTGTCATCTGGTCTACTAGAAAAATTCTCTCCACTGTTTACAGGACCGGAGCTTGTTTCAACTTGAGCTTGTTGAGTTGTTGAAAAGGAAGCCATGAATTTCCCTCCAAGAGAGACCTCGAAGTTATTGTCCCTCTACCACTACCATTGACATTAGCTGCTTCGTGGACATGAAATATAACAACATAACCACCACCACCATAAGCTTCTTGTTGATTTGGGAAAATACTACTAGCACTGCCCATGATATTGCTAGAGCTCATTTCAGGCCCGAAAGATTCAATATTACTATTATTTGATGTTCCCAAAATACCCCGTGAAGAAAACCCATCAAGGTTTCCACCTTGCCCATTCGATGCGTCACCAGAATTTCGAACCCAATGAGAGCTTTGCCCACAGGAGCGAGCCTGCTCATACTCCAAGTCATTTGTGGGCATCTCATATTGGTAAACTAGACAAGAATGATGTTGTTCAAGCCAAAGAAGAATGCAAACAAAATGGTACATGTGTTTACATAGCATTTGTCTTACTTTGGTGCCCACTTCAAATTCATCCTTTCATAATGCACACTGTGTAGAATCAGTAAATATAAGGTCTTGGGTAATTTTAATGGAGGGCATAGGACCTATGGAAGCTTTGGAGTGATAGGGAATTATAATATAATTATATCTTTTTAAGAATTTAAATAATATTTAACTTTTAATATATTATGTTATCATAATATATTTTAAATAAGAATGGATATGATAATATACTATAAATGAAACTCGATTAGAGTTAATGTATTTTTGTAGAAATGAATATTGATTATGTAAAATATGTATAAATTTTACTTTCGAATATTAATGGTGTTTTTTTTTCAACTAGGTAAGCCAATAGGCGATTTAGAGTTTTAAGTATTTAAAAGAAATGCACATTTTTTAAAGAAATTGTGTAAATTTTTTTAACATAAAGAATATTTTTTAGCATTTTTTAATAAAAAAAATTATGATACTTTTTTTGATATTTTCGAGTTTGTTAGAAAATTTTTAAATATTTCTATAATGTTCGTCGATGATTTTTGTTTTTCATAATTTTTTTCTCTTATTCCATTATTCTTACCGTGCTAAATCCATAATTGTTTGCGGTAATTTGGACCAGGTCCGTGGTCAAACTAGAAACTACTATAAAAACAAGAGTATATCCAATAACCAATAAACTAGATATACCAAGAATTTGTCCAACATGCATGAGCAAGTCTCCCAACAGTCCTCAACAATAGAATTCAATTGATAACAATGAAAATAGTGAGAATCAAACAAGTTTCATGGGTACATCAGGCCAAATGTCAAATGGAGATGAAAAGGGTATTAGACAATGCTTAGCTTGACCAATTTAAAAAAGGGACACCTTTGGTGTAATTACGGATTTTCATATACAATGGATTAAATTAGGGAGGGGATATTATGGTATTGGACCAAATATTTTTAATTAAAATTTATAAGTCATGTAAATAGAAGTAAATTATCTAAAATAAATAGTGGTAATTTATGTCCATGGGGCATATGAGAGATGATGACATGGTGTATTGTTAAGGCATTTCATGGTGTTAAGGTCACCGATTTGAAACTCTGTAGGTAAAATTATGGTCATGTTAAGGGCAGGTGTGGCCCAGGCTAGGTGATCATGTCATGTTTGAAAAGGAGGTGTTGGCCCACTCCCATTTTCGATAATTTGTTAACCTTTGAATTTAATTCCCTATGAATGTGATCAAATGATATAACCCTAAAGATTCTAATAAGTCAATAATTCTAATCATCTTCTGATCCAATAAGGAAGTATAACCTTTCATCCACTCTATAAAAGCCTTTGAATCCCCTATCACTTGTAAGTTTAGATTGTTGAAGTGACACAATTAAAATGACTAACATAAACGACTAATTTATATTATTGTAGTTCTTGTTAGGTAGTCATATTTTTTTTTCTAGACTAAATTAATCATTCACGTTACTCATTTTCAGCAGTATTACTTATTAACTAGTCGCATATTCTAACTCGAGACTAAATAAGTCATTTATGTTAGTCGTTTTTAGTTAGGTCTCTTAATATTTCTATTTTTTGGTAGTATTTCACTTGAAAAAGTTGTGGTGACTAACTTTTTTAGTCACTTAGTCACTAATTTCACCATTTTCTACTAGTGGATGTTTGACCATCGTATACACCTGCAGATATCCCTAAACCCAAACAAATGCATATTTATTGTCCCTTTTAGAACACTTCTGCCCCATATAGCTTGCAAAGAGGGAGTATGTATTGATCCTGTTAAGGTCCCAATGATCCTGAATATGGCCCCCCCAACAAGTGTTAAACAACTGAGATCCACCCTTGGTCACACAAAATATTACAAGAGGTTCATCCGTAACTATGTCTCAATCACTACGCCACTGGAGAAGCTATTGAAGAAAGCTGAAAAGTTCGCATGGTCGAATGAATGTGAAGTTGATTTCAATGTGCTAAAACAAAATCATGCAAGTGTACCAATACTAGTTTATCGAGATTAGAACAAGAAATTCCATGTTCATATTGATGCATCAGGTATTGCCTCGGGGGTCATCCTGGCTCAATTTGGAGATGGAAATCTTGATCACCCAATCTACTTTGCTAGCAAAAATTTGTCCACAATGGAAAGGAATTATACCAGGACTTAACGTGACACACTTGCGATGGTGTATTCACTACAAAAGTTTCAGCACTATATTCTGGGGGCCACGTTCAAATTATTCACTGATTATTTTTCCCTGAAGTACTTGGTGAACAAGATAGTACTTGAAGGAAGGATTTGTAGATGGATTATTTTATTCGAGGAGTTCACATTCAAAGTAATCATCAAGCCAGGAAGACTGAATGTGGGCTCTGATCATCTTTCCTAGTTATAGTCAGGCGAAGTCGGAGGTCAGTAGATGGTCAGTTGCCCAATGTTGACCTATTTCGAGTCGAAGCCATACAAGACTAATTTGAGGAAATTTCATTATTTTTAGCCACAAGTAAATTATCATACGAGTAGACAAAAACACAATGAAGGCACTGGTGGTTCGTGCTACATATTACCAGTTGATCGCAAGACAACTGTACAAGCTAGGACCTTATCAAATATTGTGAAGGTGTATTCTTTATCATGAGAGACATTATGCATTGTGGGAATGTCATTCGGGAGCTGAGGGTGGGAATATTAGTGGGAAGGCATTCAAAAGGAAAGTGTTGCAGGTAGTACTCTAGTGGCCCACACTTTTCTAAGACACAAAGGAGTAAGCCAAGAGATGTGACATTTTCCAAAGGATTGGATAGCCATTGCACTGAGATGAAATTTCTTTGCAGCTAGTATGAGCACTCTAGGCCTTTGAGAAATGGGAAATCAACTTTGTGGGACCTATTAAACGTCCAACATGTCACTCACACGACAGATATATTATTACCGCCATATATTATCTTAGCAGATGTGCTAAAGCTGCACTAGTTAAATATTTCACTGCAGACACTACTGCCAGATTAATCTTCAAGAATATTATCACTCGGTTTGGGTTCCCTCAAAGCCTAACCAGTGACCAGGGGACCCATTTCATTAATGAGATAGTTGCTTCAATGTTGCAGAACTTTATGGTCCAACACCATAAGAGAAGCCCATACCACACTCAAGCAAATGGTACTGTGGAAGCTTTTAACAAAATATTAGAGAAAGGACTCACCAAGACATGCTTTTCTAACCGAGATGATTGGGAAAAATGGGTGCCAGGTACATTATGGGATTATTGTGCAACTGTAAAGTGCTTGCACAAGTATAGACCCTTGCAGCTAGTGTATGGACGAGTTCATCATCCCTAACCTTTTAATCGCACAAGCCACTCACATGTCAGAGGATGAATTAATGTACAAGCAGTTGGAAGAGCTCTAGGAGCTAGATAAAGCTAGGTTTATGGCCGTGTTCCACCAAACTATTGAGAATTAGAGGCAAAAATCATGGCGTCATTGACACATTAAGCGAAAATATTTTACAGTTGGAGGTCACGTTCTTCTATACAACAATAAGCTGTAAAAAATCCTGGAAAGTTGAAAATGCATTAGGTAGGACCATTCATTATTGCGGAAGTGAAAGAATTGGGAGCTTTCAAGATCGCAAAATTTGATGGAGTCTTATTGCCTAGTTGGGTGAAAGGTGCATTCTTGAAACCTTTCCATGGAATAAAAAGTTCTACGTCAAAATGATTTGATCTTCGAGAGGGGATCGTAGGTAGGTCTAGATAGAGTCACTCAGTCCTTTTAGTATGTCAATTGCGTAAGATAATTTAGTTAGTCAGTTTTTCCAGTCGAGGTTGATCATGAATAAATATTTGTCTATTCTTGTAGTAGCGTCGATCACATGCCTTCCTCTGCAACTAATTGTGGTCAGGTTGTCGCACGTGTTAGTCATTAGTTTTCATATCTTTTGTTGGATGGTACGAGAAAATGTTGGATGTCACCAAGGCCAATCCAAGAATCACACTATCACTCCTCGATGAATACTCACAAGATATTTGGTAATTTGGTGTAAGTAATGGAAGCACCTGGGTTCGTCCTAAGTGCGTCAACTCCACCACGTTTCAGTTGCGGCCCCAAATGTTTGTTTTATTAGAGGAATCCTTCCATACGTAAGTCTCGTCATGGCCTAGGATTACCAGAGAAGTTCAATATGGGAATCATATACACTTGTTTGGGGGAATGGTGCCTCAGCCACTACCTCGAGAAATGTCTACAACCTCCCGAAAGTGCTTGGCTGAAGAAACACTCACTCTAGTCATCAAGAGGCTCGAGATACAAATGTAGTCCTTACATAGCATTTTGGAGGATCTCATGGCATTAGTAAGTCCTTTTCCTACCTTCTCTCAGTTTATCAATTCAAATACACTTGGTCCTTTAATCGGTAGCCCTGCTATTGCTTCAATCCTGCTAATGGGCCCTCACTCTTATACCCCACCTACCATCATGAATACTTGACCACTTCCCACCAAACCACCATTCATTCCCAAGAAAAATATTAAAACTTCCTCTACTCAAGTTGTTGATCTTATTGATGAGGAACCCCAATCTCACACCATCATGCCCATCATAGACGAAAATTTTCCCTCCACTTCTACCACATCCCCAAGGTTAGGCAATCCATCGCAACAACAACCTCCACCTCAACTACTATTTCCAATATTCATCCTTCGGGAAGCCCCCTCAGTGCAGAAACATATATGGAGGTCGAATCCATAGTCAACCCACTACAAACACTACTAATAAGGCACTCGTGGCTCACCCAACATTTTTGGAATCCATTACTATGTCCTTGTTATCTCTATTACTAGGGCCCCAACCCATTCATGGAAACCAACCAACCCATCCGCATTGAGAATACGAACCCTTAATCCATCCACACATTGCCCCTAACCATCACTCCTGCCTCGTTTCATCCACCACAATCCAACCTAGCCCACATTAGTCCTCAAACCGTCGAGCCCTCGCAGTGAGAAGCCTCATCCTAAAGGAAATCTGAGAAATCGATTTGCAATGACCAATCATTACAGAGTCGGTTCCTTAAACCTACTGCTATGACCTCTGATGACCTCTAGAGTTGGTCATCCTCTCAATTATTTAATTTCATTCAAATGGATGCAAGCCGAGCAGAGGGGTTTCAAAGCAATTTGGTAGTTGAACATGAGCATCAACAACAACATATTATTTCCGTTGCTGCAGAACAAGATTTCATTCTTTAGGAGAAGTAGACTATAGAACCATATGGACCAAATAACTACACAGTTCCAGGATCTATGGCCCTCGGGTGCTAAGATAGTCACAAAAGTTCCAAAAGACTTTTCGACATGCACTCTAGTAAAATGTTGCAATCACATGAAAGCAACCTACACCGAACTCTTCTTGACAAATAGAAAGATCAAAAAAGTTATTGCTTCTACTTAAAGGGCAGTACAAGATCTTGCTTCCTAGTATACCATCGTGATTGAGCAGAAAATCAAAGAAGTGGCTTGCCTGAAAGCCTTCCTCATTCAAGAAAAAATGGAAGATCAAGGAATCTTAGCACATGTTCATGATTGGTCAAGCTTAGACTGCAGATCACTTCTTCCAGCATATTTGGCCACACTTTAGTTTGCTGAGTAGCATTATTATTTTTATCGTGAATCTCCTTTTCTCAATAATTTTTAGTGTACTCTCTAGTCCTTGTTGGGTTTCCAATTTCATTTCTCTGTCTCATTTAACCCACAAACGGATGGAAAATTTGAAGTTTTCAACTGTACTTTAGTTCACTCCTTTCACAACTATTTTGTTGGAAACAAATAGTGGGATTCCTGTTTATACATTATTCAACATAGTTATAATCAAGCCACACACTCCTCTACTGGTTTATTGCCTTTTTGAGTTTTGTTTTGGGTTTCAACCAAGTGCACCCTATGATATTCCATTCACTATCTCTCCTTTTGGGTTTTCCCATAAACAACATGAACAGAAATTACGCCAACATTTTATACGCTCCAGGCAACCCAAAATCATGCCAAAAAGAGACATGATAAGCAATGCACACCCTTATCTTTTCAACCAAGAGATCCTGCGTGACTCTTCTTGGAAAAGAAATGCTTCAAGGGCCAACGACATAAGTTGCACCCTCTACAATATGGTCCATATATTGTTTTGGAAGCAGGGAAAATTTTAAGAACCCCCCCTAAATTTATAAATATAATAAATGGGCGAATCTCCATGGTATATAGGAAAAATGGAAGGCGATTTTATCAATAATATAATATGTAAATACAATTTTTTGGCGAATCTTTCACCAAGCATGGCGAATATTTTACTCAATTATAAAATCTTGTAAGATCTTGGCGAGTCTTTCACTAAATAATTAAACTTTGTAAAGTCCTAGTGAATCTTAGCATAGGCTACATGCTAGTTTAATTCCCCCATTTAAATAGGCTACATTCCAGGTGAATACCATGGGTCAATACCATGTGCCATTTTGGTGAATACCGTGGGTCAATACCATGTGCCATTTTTATTTTTATTATTTCTAATATTAGGGTTAATAATGGTTTTTTGCATGGTATTAATAACAATCTAGTCCATGGTATTTGTCCCATAGTATTTTGGCCATAGGTTTCACCTAAATATAACCCATTTTTTGAGTGTTCGTAAATATAAGGTGACTTATGGAGTAAATATAAAAAAATGTTTTATTTGTTTACCATACCTCTCGTTTATTTATATTTTTATTAATTTACCATACCTCTTTTACAAATATGGTATTTGGCCCATAGGATTCACTTAAATAAAACCTCTTTCTTGAGCCTTCATAAATAGAACGAGGATTATGGACTAAATATAAAAAGAGGTTTTATTTATTTACGATATGTCTAGTTTATTTATATTTTTATTTATTTACCATACCTTTTGAGTAAGTATAAAAAGACGTTTTATTTATTTACCATACCTCCACTTTACTTATATTTTTATTTGTTTACACCCTTACATGTATATAAGGTGACTTATGGAGTAAATATAAAAAATGTTTTATTTATTTACCATACCTCTCATTTATTTATATTTTTATTAATTTACCATACCTCTTTTATAAATATGGTATTTGGCCCATAGGATTCACTTAAATAAAACCTATTCTTGAAAATGGGCGAATGGATTCACTTAAATAAAACCTATTCTTGAAACTGGGCGAATGGAAGGTTGTAAGTCCTAATTTCAAGGGCTAAATTTACCTTTTTTACCCTCTCCCTTAAAATAAGGTGGGCTATTTGAGGTGATTTGTAAAAATGTACTATGATACAAAATATTCGCCCACTAAAAATTTAAAAACCCTTAATTTTGCCAAAGGGCGAACATTCACCCCTAAAATTATCCTTGTTTGGAAGTCATTGGAGAAAATGCATATTTCTTAGAGTTGCGTTCCAATCTCAAGCTCTTTGAACCACCTCTCCTTGAGGAATCTGTAATAGTTTAGCATTCAGTGGACAATATTCCCTATTTTTAGCCTTCTCTGCACAAGGATACAATTCTTCACTCTAAGAAAATAATTACATGTTATAATATGTACTTATCATATCTTATTAGTCGAAAGGGACACACACCAAAGCAAGAAAAATGGATTACTACATAAACATTGAAGCACACTTTCCCTCATTTGGTGGAGGAAGGAGGGATGCTTCCCACTCTAGAAATGGAGTAATTGGGCAACCAATAAAGGAACATGAATCATAAACATCTAACTAATTGGGAAAAAAATAAAAAATAGACTCCTTCCTTGGCAACATCTAAAAGAGAAGAAGGAAACATCTAAAACTAGTAAAGAAGGGAACATCTCAATGTATTTGCTTTATGTGGTTGATTTTATGCAATACATATCATAATTAAATTAATGAGGAGAATGTTTTCATTTCTTATAAAATGCTCATCTCTCCCTCATAATAAATATGTGGAATTATTTTTGGAGAACTTTGGGCAACCAAGTAAGGAACACCAATGAGAAACATCTAATTGATTAGGAAACCAAGAAAAATGGCACTCCTTTTGATCTAGGTCCAGGTATGATGAAGGACCCTTCCAAGAGCTTTTACTTTTGTGATGTGTTAAATTGCATTTTTAAGAGAACATAAATGAATACATCTGCATGTTGTAAAGAAGAGGAACATGACAATCATCAGAACGTGAAAACATAAGTCGTTGATAATGGAGTTCATCCAGGAGGGACTACGTCTCCAGGCCCCAGTGTCAAGATGGTGTAGGCCACTGCATTAAGTGCTATCAATATTGGTGATGTACATCGAGGTGATGTCGTTATCATACAAGGAAAAATCCATCATGTAGGAGTGGCTCCAAGAGATGTTACAGTACAGGAACTCTCAATCAAAAGACTCCTATTAGTAAGACACAAACTCATGCATGATGAGCATCCTGCCAACATGGCATGAAAGGGATCTCAATGGAAACATACATGACGACAACATGAGTATCCCATCAACATACAACAAAGGGATCTCAAAACATAACATGATGAATCATGACAACAAGTTCATCACATAGACGATTCCGTGTCACATTAAGCAGGAATCATGAAAACAAGTAATAAACAAGATCCCTCATCAAGCATCAGTAGGGAGCTGTGCAGCACAATGCATAGCAAAATAAGTGCATGAGCACACTGCATATACCTCACAACCAAGGGCCATCTGAAGAAGTGGATGCCAAACTACTAAAGTTGTTCGTGCCATCAATATCACGTCATCAATTGCATGGAAATTGCTGCTCGGACATGAATGTTGACACCGGCATTCCACTCAGAAAAGTGGTTGAAGGATAGAATGAGAAAATGAAAAATCTGAACATACCATCAGATTTGTGAAATTGAGAATCAATGGCTCAAGGAATCTTTTAGATTCCCCCTAGATTCCTCAAAGATTCTGCTCCATAGGTGGACTGGAGATCTGCAACTCCAAAGGCGAATCTGACCTCGCCATTGTGATCCCTTCATAAAACCATGAAAAATCACTGTAAAATTAGCTATATTCCAACATGGAGAAAAATTACCTCCTCGGGAAAATTTCAAGGATCATGGTTCCACTCCCTATTTCTACGACAGTCATGGTTCCACTTGCATACTTAAAAATGGCAGAAAAATGCAGAATTCTAATGGAGAAATGGACATCGCCATTGTGTTTGTGGTGTCGAGAAGTGTTGAAGCCATATAAAATTTGTCAAATTCTGACAAAGTGAAATTTCATCCCTCTTGCAAAATGTTGCCTCGAACTGCGTGCCAAGATTCTACCTCCTCTGTCTTGAAATCTGTGCCCGCTGTTGGTTCCTTAATCTACCCCGGCGCACTAAATAAAACTGGGTTTATGTAAATTTTTCGGGTGGAGGTATCAATGAGGACCCTTGCGGGTTGTTGGTATGGTTGGCGGATTGTGTGGAGGTGGGTGGGGTTCAAACCCTACCCACTCCAAAATAACACTATTTTGGTTCACTACTTTTTTTTTAAATGGCGCAAAATTTGTTGGGCACATTAAAGTTTTGGTTAATGTATTAATGCTTGTTGGAGTCGTTACTTTACATGGGTTGTTTGTTGTACATGGGTTCAATGTGTGGCTACCACGTGGGCGGGGTTGGCCCTCCCGCCGATCATGGGTTCAACTCCCACCGGCCCCTTTAATGTGAAGCGTATTGTGTATAAGGGAGAGGTGTGGGGTGTTGGGGGTGGTGGCCCACCACCTCCTGTTTTTTATATATTTTTTTGTTCAACAAAACAAACATGCACATTATTGAAAATTCGAATTTAAGTTGTAGGAGTCTTTTTAACAAGGCCACAAATTCACCCAGAATCTAGCCTAAGTTGGCCAGAATTCGGTGGTCGGGTTGTGTCCAAATTGTGGCCTCCTTAAGCCTACACAATCAATAAAAAGTCAACCCAACTTTGACTGCTTCTAACTTTCGCATACAGACTCGGTTTGACGAACCATTCACACCGCCGCAATCAAGACGACGAGATCTACGCTCTGGTCCTAGTTTGAGAATAATACAAACACTTTTATTTTTGAGATTTCCTGAGTCCACTTTGTCTTATGTGTGTCTCTGGAGCCACCTAGATCAATCCTCCCCACTGAGGGGCTTTTGGTCCTCCAAAAGCATGAAAAAAATCTGTAACAGTTTTGAACCTTGTCTGCATCACAAGCATCCTGAAAGGTCTTGATTCCATCTCCTTCACCTTTGTTCTTTAGGGCCTTAAGCGATAAGCTGACTCTTGCAATCTCTGCAAATTGTAGTACATTGTTTTTCAAATTACATGCTTGACTTTCATGACCAAATAATGACCTAAGTGTCCCACACTTGCCATGAGTTTATAACACATACTCGATGGTTAAGTTTACATCAGGATGGACACAATACCCCATCTATGAAAACAAGGCTAACATGTCATCATTGCTTCAAAGTGATGGAAAGCACTTCATCACTGCAACACATGATTTACAAAATAAGGCCAAACACTATTTTGTTTTGAAAAGTGATAGAAACACGACATCACTTTCACAATTTATCATGCAACTCAAAATAAGACCAGACATCATTGTTGTTGAATAAGTAATGGAAAAAACATCATCACTTTTACATTTTAAAATGAAACAAATGATTTACAAAAGCACAACCATGAAACACTAACATATCTAGAAACCATTTTTCACTTATCATGGTGAATGGGTCATCACCCCGTGATGGTCTTTCTTGTCGATCAATCATTTCACCTGGTTCATGCACCGTCACTTTGTATTTAAGGCACTGCTCTAGATGGAGCCTCCAACAAGTGGCGCTTTGATGGCCACTTCTGTCGCAATGACTGCAATAGGTTTTCTTCCTCCAGATATGATTAACATGTTTCTTTACCTGCTGTTGAGAGGGTCTTTCACGCCTCATCCTTTTGTGTGCTGCCATTCTTTTCCAACACTTAGAAAATGTATGGTTATGTAATCCACAAAAGGTACATGTTTTTCGATTCCATGGTTCACGTTCATCTCTAACAACATGATTATAATCGAAATGAACATTCGAATGTCGAGAGTGGTTATACCTTTCCTTGCCGCCTCTGGTGTAAGTATGGCGATGAGAGCTTGCCTAAGCTCTTTCCCTGCAATGGAAACTACCATGGGATGATGGGGATGTGTTCCCATCATTCTCTTTCCTCAATGATTTCGACGATGTCTCGAAAGAATATGACACCTTCGAGCCTTCTCCCTCAGTGTATCTCGAGCTTACAAATTAAGGTCTCTGCACAACCTCCAATGGTTGAGTTATACCTTGGTTATTAACACCAAGTTCTGTTTCCTCCTCGTGCCTTGTCCTAGTAAGGAGCCTCATGTTTGTCCCTATAATTGGGATCTCCAAATCTCCCACAGAAATCATACTATGTGAAGATGAAACTGAAAGGAAATCAACATATTTTACCTCCTTTGTCAATTTGGAAAGAACTGATGAGGGCCTCTCATCATCTGTTGTTGGTGGTTAGATAACTGTCTTGGTGCATTCCCCAACTTCCTTTCTGACATACCCAAGTCCTGCCTGATGGGGTAATTCTTCTACTTTGATGGGGTTGAAAATGCCTTGTCAATTAACGCCCAAGCCTTTTCCTTCATACCCCATTTTCTTCAATAGTTTGGAGCCAATTCTTGTGGTATGATTTTCAAAAACAGTGAAATCATCATCAAGAAACATACATGAAGATGGAGAACTACTTTTTACCTCACATGGGTCATGCTACAACTTTTCCAAGGCCTCATCCTTTGCTTGCAACTGTCGTAGAAAACTATGTTTCTCCTCTTTCTGTTCATGTAGAGGCATCTTCAATTCAGCATTCTCTGTTTGAAGATTATTTTTGTTGTGCTTTAGTTTTTCCAGGGCCTCTTCTGTGGCTCGCAACTGAATTTGCAATCACTCCTTTTCCTCTATCTCTTTCTATAGAGTTTCATACATTATTTCCACTCTTTTGGAAATTTTGAGCATGGTCTCGTACATCAATTTTTCATCCTCTGTCACTGCACATTCCATTGTTCACGCTTGCAATTCACATCAATGCAAAAACCGCTTTGATACCACTTGATCCAGGTCTGGGTATGACGAAGGACCCTTCCAAGACCTTTTACTTTCATGATATGTTAAATTTCATTTTTAAGAGAACATAAATGAATACATCTGCACGCTATAAAGAAGAGGAACATGACAATCATCAACACATGAAAATATAAGCCGTTGATAACAGAGTTCGTCCAGGAGGGACTACATATCCGAGCCCCGGTGCCAAGATGGTGTAGGCCGCTGCATTAAGTGCTGTCAATAGTGGTGATGTACATAGAGGTGATTTCGTTATCATACAAGGAAAAAACTGTCATGCAGGAGTGGCTTCAAGAGATGTTACAGTGCAGGAACTCTCAATCAAAAGACTCCTATCAGTATGACACAAACTCATGCATGATGAGCATCCCGCCAACATGGTATGAAAGGGATATCAATGCAAACATACATTACGACAACATAAGTATCCCATAAACATACAACAAAGGGATCTCAAAACATAACATGATGAAACATGACAATAAGTACATCACATAGACAATTCCGCATCACATCAAGTAGGAATCATAAAAACAAGTAATAAACAAGATCCCTCATCAAAGCATCAACAGGGATCTGTGCAACACAATGCGTAGCAAAATAAGTACATGAACACACTGCATATACTTCACAACGAAGGGCCATTTGAAGGAGCGGTTGTCAAACTTTTGAAGTTGTTCACGCCATCAATGTCATGACATCAATCGCATGGAAATGGTTGCTCACACATGAAAGTTGACACTTGCATTCCACTTAAAAAGGTGGCTGAAGAATAGATTGAGGAAATGAAAAATATGAACACACCATCATATTTGTGACGTCAAATAATGCAAAACCGACTGTCCAATTTTTGAATTCTAAGGAATTGAGAATCAGTGGCTCAAGGAATCTTTTAGATTCCTTAAAGATTCTACTCCATAGGTGGAATGGAAATCTGCAACTCCAAAGGTGAATCTGACCTTGGCATTGTGATCCCTGTGGGAAACCATGAAAAACAACTGTAAACTTGACTATATTCCGACATGGAGAAAAATTAACTCCTTGGGAAGATTTCAAGGATCATGGTTCTGCTCCCTGTTTCTGGAGAAGTCATGGTTCCACCTGCATACTGAAAAATGGTCGAAAAATATAGAACTCTAATGGAGAAATAGACAATGCCATTGTGTTCACGTCGTCGAGAAGTGCTAAAACCATATAAAATTTGTCAAATTCTGACAAAGTGAAATTTCATCCCTCTTGCAAAACGCTGGCTTGAATTGCATGCCAAGATTCTGCCTCCTCTGTCTTGAAACCTGTACCCGCTCCTGGTTCCTCCATCTACCCCGGCACACTGAAGAAAACTAGGTTTATGTAAAAAATTTTGGTAGAGGTATCAATGAGGACCCTTGTGGGTCGTTGGTATGGTTGGAAAATTGTGTGGAGGTGGGTCGAGTTCAAATCCCACCCACTGCAAAATAACATTGTTTTGGTTAGCCATTTTTTTTAAATGGTGCAAAATTTGTTGGGCGCATTAAAGTTTTGGTTAATTTATTAATGCTTGTTGGAGTTGTTACTTTACATGGGTTGTTTGTTGTACATGGGTTGAATGTGGGTTCGCCGCGTGGTCAGGGTCGGCCCTCCCGCCAGCCATGGGTTCGTCACCGCGTGGGCGGGGCTGACCCTCCCGCTGGCCATGGCTTCAACTCCCATTGGCTACTTTAATGTGATACATATAGTGTATAAGGGAGAGGTGTGGGGTGGTGGGGGTGGTGGCCCACCACCTGTCATTTTTTTATATTTTTTTTGTTCAACAAAAAAAACATGCACATTTTTTAAAATTTGAATTTAAGATGAACCAATATTTTTAACGAGGCCACAAATTCGCCCAGAATCCGGCCCAGCTTGGGCGGAATCCAATAACTGGGTTCTGTCCAAATTGTGACCTCCTTAAGCCTGTCCAGTGAGCAAAAAGTCAACCCAACTTTAATTTCTTCTAACTTTCGCATATGAACTCGGTTTGACGAACCATTCACACTACCACGATTAGGACGATGAGATCTACGCTCCAGTATTGGTTTGAGAATAATCCAAACACTTTTATTTTTGAGCTTTCCTAAGTCCTCTTTGTCCTCTGTGTGTCTCTGGAGCCACTTGGATCACCTTCCTTGGTAACATCTATAAGTGAAAAAAGAAAGAAACATCTAAAACTAATAAAGAAGGAAATAATGTATATACTTTATCTAATAAAGTAATTGATTTTTATGTAATATATTTGTAATTAAAATAATAATGCAAATGTTAGCATTGCCTATAAAATTCTCATCTCTACATAATGATAAAATTGTGGTATTGAGAACTTATATGTTATTAAACTTCCTTGAAAACAAATTGTGATTAACTTTACTATTTTTGTTGTAGATTTAGAATTAAACTTTCTCTTCTTCCCCTCTCTATTGTTAACTCAATTCATTTATAGTTTTTCTCACTATTCAGTTTACACAATAACTCAACCATATTTATAATTCTTCACCTCTTACCCCTCTCTTTGATTTTGACATAATAACAAATTTCATTTTTTCCTTTTTAAAATAATCATCTTTTTATTTCTCATAAAAATAAAATAATATGAAAAACAATTTAGAAATTCAATTTAAAATGAATATTGACACTAGTCCATCGATACTCTTGGATTAGTTGCCTCGAAAAGGATTGCCATGACTTCTCAGGAATGCAAAAGAAAATACATACAACCACCAATGGATAACCCTCCTCGTCCTCGTTGCATTAAGATTTATATTACCCTATCCCCTAAAATGCACCACCTTTTCATCTGAAACACCTCTCACAATTTTAAAAGAAATATAAGAACATGAAATACATGCATCATTTTTTTAATCATATACAATAGAACATGTGCATTTATTTGAATACTTTTTTTTAGCACATATTATGATTGGGGTTGGAGTATATATATGGGTATGTGTGATATTATATTTAATTATTGAGTTTATTGGTGTAACAGTTAGAGAGAGTTTATTTCTATCAATCAGAAGGTTATTGAGATTTGAAAAACTCTCTCTAACTGAGTTTCATAGCCAAGTAAATATCTATTTAAAATAATTTCAAGATGTGTCCAAGATAGTTTTTATAGGTGACACAACATTTCATATATTTATATATGTAATATAATTATTTCAAGGTATAGAGTGTAACACCCTAAACATTACAAAAGACATAATAATAATAATAATAAAATTTGCCAGGCCTAAGTTACCAAATATCACATCAATTAATTACTATGATTATGAGGCAGTGAAGTTTTTCATTTGACACAATCGATTGATTTTTGTTATGTGATATTAATTACATACATAGTTCGCAGTAAGGCCTCTATCCAGTATTAAAGAGGCACATGGCCTCACTTGGGTCCTGGAACCTGTCACACTGCTCTGGTGTAAATTCACGTGGTACAACTCTCCACACGACGCAATCTGTGGATTTCCTCTGGCATGCCTTCGTTTATCGCTGAGACTTTGGCTTGACACTTGTTCTCGCTTACGTCCACTGATTTGCCTAGGGACAATCCAACGGTGGAGCAGTTTTAGGCTGGGTCCAACTACACTACTCCTGCCTTTGACCAGATGGAGAGACATTTGCACTCGGTGGGTTTTGATGGTTCGACTGCTCTCTAATAGGTTTAGTTACCAGGTCTTCCATTTGTCTTGCAAGCTGTTGGATGAGAGCCATGGTCTCAGTTGGAAGTTCTTCTCAATGAGGTAATGGTGAAAAACCGATTTATACAATTCTATGCCTAATAATTGTTTCCTTTGTGAATTTTACTTCCTCATGGATGGTAATGGTTTGACAGGCAAACCTCCAAGACGAGAGGCATTGCCACGCTATTCGGCTTCATTAATGGTGAGAGAAATTCAAAGTTGAGCCTAGGAAGGTGAGATTTTACTCCACGCAATCATTTCATAGTTCATTTTTTGGTTTAGTTATATCTGCAGGTTATTAAGTTTGTCTTTCTCTTATCATATAAGCAGACTGCATCCTGATGGAACCCTCAATGTTCAGGTGATTTTTCCCATCGACTACTCTATTCTTCACCAATTTATTTTATATATATATATATATATATATATATATATATATATATATATATATATATATATATATATATATATATATATATATATATATATATATATATATATATATATATATATACCTCAGTTAATGGTGTGTTGGGCTTGTTGTAGGTAATGTGCCACCCTTACCTGAGTATATATAGAGTTTATTTCGCACCCTCCAAGATCCTGAGGACTAATACAATACACGAATTTGTACAGGTTGGAATTATTCACCGCAAGTTACCCAGTTTACTTGCTAAGGTTTTGATGCCTACTATAAATCACTTGGGAGAGGTTTTCGGTTGGAGCCTACCTAGTTCTTAGCTTTTTCTAGGAAAAATATGTAAAAAGTTAATGTTAAATCAGTTATTTGCAAGTTTGATTTAGGTTGCTTTACTTTCTGGATCGAAAGACTGTTCAGTCTCTGGTTTTGTAATCTATGGGTATAGAATTCCTTTGGAACAGTTAATGTTTGATGAATTTAGAAGTCGAGGGTTCTTAAGATTTCAAGGCTTTTATTATAAGAAATTGAGGGTTTTGTTCCCTTCTTTGATTTTGTCTTTTCTTGGTTGAATGCAATAGAACCTTGCACTCTACTGCAGTAATGTTTCGGTCATAAACCTTACTTATTTTAATGATACAGTGTATATATATATATATATATATATATATATATATATATATATATATATATATATATATATATATATATATATATATATACAACTTTTCCTTTTTATCACCTACTGAAGGGGTTTTACTACTCCATATGATTGTTTAGCAAATTTGTTGATATCTGTGTGGTTTTTTATTTAATGCTTCTGTTACTTATTTGCATTAATGGTTATGCTTTGAGGAATTCACTAAGTTATTTCGTGGTACCCTATGTGTGTGGAATCTTTGTTTCTTGAATACCAAAAGCTTTAACAATCCTAAATGACAGAAGGAAATACTCTATTTAAGGTTAAAATTTACATTTTATCCCACCAGAAGTAACGAGAATGTTTTCTACCCATTTTTACATCTGTATTTTATAAATAGAATTGTAGGAGCCAAATTCTCCTTTGGACTTCATGGTTTACTAGCCTTACGGATTTACTGTACATTTACAATTGTTTCTGTGCTATGAACTCCTTTCGATTCTTGTACTGAGCATCAGATTTATTTACTCGTCTAAGAAAGAAATTCTCTATTTGAACATATTCTATTACGAGTTTAAGAATAATTTTCATACTATGTAATGAGCTATCATGATACTGTAAGCAAACATTTACTCTATTAATCTATCATCATCCTCACTTAAATAAAAATCTATATTACTTATCTGATTAATTTATTGGCAAAAAATCCCAACGATATCTGGAAAGTCTCTCCTCCCAGCCACGAGCCTGGCGATTATGTCTGGGCTCTCCCCCGAGCACTTTCACTGTTTTGCACTGGATTATATCCAACTACAGTTGGTGCCTTGGGCCTCAGGACTCCACCGTGCAACCTCAAGTCCCGCACTTAATTCCACTGTTAATGAGAAACTTCCCACTGGTCACTCTTTCCCCCAGCTCTAGGATAGTTCCCCATATTCCATCTTTTCTCCTCTATATTTCCCTTTCCAGGGCAAGGGTATAATTGTTTCTTGTTAACTGTTTCTTTTAATTGTAGAAAACAGTTTATTTTAATTAACATGTCTCAATTCCTAATCAATCATAAATTAGGTAAAAACTTGTTATCTGGCTTTCAAGCCTCAGTTATTTTCGTAACATAACAGAAAATAAATGCAGTAAATAATAAAACTAAATTCAATAACCACAGTAATTATTCCAAGGAGCCTGGGGTGTTACATCTTCCCCCCCCATGTGAGGAACACCGTCTTTGGTGTTCTTTCTAATTTAAGAAAATAATGTCGGATAAGCTTCCTGCATAAAATATTCCTCTTCTCAAGTGGCCTCATCGAGGCCAAAGTGCTTCCACTGCACTTTAACCTGGGTGATGACTCGCCTCCGCAAGGTGGTTTCTCTCCGATTGAGAATATGAAGAGGTCCTACTAGAAACTCTCCTTCTAGTTCAACCTGCACATACATAATTCACAGTCATAATTCCATCAAAAGAAGTTATAAAAATATATATAATCTTTTAACTTTTTACCTAAATATTTTCCCAGTTTATTATATGTTGTGGGTTGTACACATATTTCTTTAACAACGAAACATGAAAAATGTTGTGGACCCGAATGTTGCTTGGTAATGCAAGTTTATAGGCTATAGGTCCAATTCCTCCTAAGACTTGAAAAGGTCCACACTACTGGTGTGCTAACTTAGCACAACCCCTCCACTGTAAGGAACGTTTTCAGGGCTTTACCCTTAGATATACATGATCTCTCGACTAAAATTCTCTGTATGTCCTTTTTTTATCTGCATACATTTTCTACCTGTCCTGGGCAGCCCTTAGATTCTGTCAAACTTTCTTAACGACTTCCTCCATCTCTCCTAGCATGTCGGGGCCCAATGCTAGCTTATTAACAGGGTTATTCCAGCCCACGGGTACTCTGCACTTTCTTCCATATAACACCTCAAAGGGGCTCATACCTAGTGATTCATGATGTCCATTATTGTATGCAAATTATACAAGGTGGAGGTAATCCTCCCACTTATGTGGTTGTTTCATCACAAACATGTGTAGAATGTCTTCCAATACTAGATTCACCCATTTAGTTTGCCCATCTTTTTAGGGATGATGAGTCGTACTAAATTGGATCTGGGTACCCAATATTAAAAAGAGGACTTTCCAGAATGTGGATGTGAATTTCACATCCCTGTCTAAAATTACCACCTTGGGATACTGTGCCGGTGAAAGGTTTCTCTCATAAATATGTCTGTGATTTCCACAATTTTGTACGTGGATTTCATAGGTATGAAGTGTGCAGTTTTGCTCAATTTGTTTACTACAACCATAATTGAGTCATGTTGTTTCCTAGTGCAGGGTAAACCTGTGATTAAGTCTAATGATATGGTCTCCCATTTCCATTCTGGAATGGGTAGTGCTTGCAACAAACCAATAGGATGTTGATGATATGCCTTCACCAACTGAAAGTCCAAACATGTGGATAAATACTTCGTGACATTGTTCCTTAAATGGGGCCAAAAATACCCTTTGTTGATGGCTGATAATAATTTCTGGTAACCTGGGTGGCCCACACAAGGTTTTCGATGAAACTCATCCATTATTAATTGTTTAACACCGCTTTGGTTAGGAACATAAATTCTGTTTTTGAAGGTAAGGATGTCATCAAGATTGATTTTGAAATCTGATTTTTCTCCTTTTAGCTGAGCTTCCTTTGTCTACTGCCAAAGAAAAGTGTATTCTGGATCTTTGACCGATGCCTTCTTTATAATTTCTGGAATGTTTGAGCATGCTTAACTGATCTAAACCTCATAAATGCAATGTACCTTCCTACTAAATGCATCAACCACCTGATTTTCCTTCCCTTTAAGATGCTCCATTTCAAAATCGAACTCATTTAAAAATGTCGTGCATCTGGCATGTCAGGAATTTAGGCTAGACTGGTTGAAGAAATTGGTAAGGTTGCTATGATCTGTTAGCAGCAAAAAAATTTCCCCAATAGGTAGTGTCATCACATTTTAAGTGCATGCACTACCACTGCTAATTCAAGGTCATAAGCGGAGCATCGTTGTTCATAATCCTTCAATTTCTGTGGTTCGTAAGAAATAATTTTTCCTTCTTGTGTCAACACTCTGCCAACACCTTCTTTACTTGCATCCATGCAAACCACAAAAGACTTTTCCGATTTGGTACTTTTAGCATGGGTGCAGTGGTAAGTAGGTGTTTTAATATTTCAAAGATTTGCCGACATTTTACTATCCATTGAAAGGTGCATCCCTTTTTTTGTAAGGAAGTCATTGGAAAAGAAAATTTTGAAAACCCTTCAATGAACCGACGGTAGTACCTGGCTAAACCCAAGAAGGATGTGATATTAATGACATTCTTTGGAGCGGTCCATTCCATAATGGTTTGATTTTTTCTGGGTCCACCGCTATTCCTTCTGCTAATATAACGTGACTTAAGTATTGGATTTGATCTTTGAAAAAATCACATTTGCTAAATTTAGCATATAACGGGTTCTCCCGTAAAGTTTGCAGCACAATTCTCAAATGTTCTTTGTGTTCCTCCTAATTTTTATAGTATATCAAAATGTCGTCAATAAATATTAACACAAAATTATCAAGATAGGGCTGGAAAATTCCATGCATCAAACTCATAAAGGTAACTAGGGCATTTGAGAGGCCAAATGGAAACAATACGAACTCATAATGACCATAATGAGTTCGGGACGCAGTTTTGTAGATGTCCTCCTCCTTTATCCTTATTTGGTGGTAATCAGATCTTAAGTCAATTTTTGAGAATACTTTGGATCCCTCCACTTGATCGAATAAATCATCAATACGTGGCAAGGGATACTTATTTTTGATGGTCAACTTATTTAACTGAGGATAAGCGATACACAATCTCAATGTTCCATCTTGCTTCCGTACAAATAGTATGGGAGCTCCCCAAGGGGACACACTGGCGCAAATGTACTTTTTATCTAGAAGCTTTTGAAGCTACATTTTGAGTTCTATCAACTCAGGTATGCTCATGCAGTAAGGGGCCTTGGATACTGGGGCTGCACCTAGAACTAGTTCAATGGTGAAGTCAATATACCGTTTGGGTGGTAATTCAGGAATAGATTCAAGAAATACATCAAAAAATTCCTAAATGTCAAGAATATTTTCCAAGGAGGTCATTTTATTCTTGGAGTTGGTAAATCCCACTTGAACAAAATCTATTTGATAGATCTTCCTAATACACTTTTCTAGCTGACTAGCAGTAATAGGGCGCAATTTAGTATTAGTCTTGATTCCTTGAAGTTCCCTCCTTTGTCCTGATTCTGAAATAAAACTGATAGTTTTCTGCTTGCAATCAACCAAGGACCAACATTTTTCCAACCAATCCATTCCGATTAAAACGTCATATGAACCCAAAGGGAGAATGTTGAGGTTCACGTGAATGGGTTGTCCTGAAATGGTTATGGGACATTGTTCTGTTTTGGCAACTACCTTTCTTTTTGCCCCAGTGGCTAGTTGAACTAGCCAAGGTTTTGGAAATTTACTGGTCTACAGTTGACACTTTTCTACCACTTTAGGAATAACATAACTTTAGCTAGCACCGGGATCAAATAAAACCGAAATAGGTTTCTTAACCATCATACTTTCACATTCAATCATGGTGGGTCGATACTCTGCTTGATGATCATCCAGGGCAACATTAATTCTCGGTATGTTCCTCACCACTTCTCCAACAATGGATGCTTTATGCATGTTTTCAAGTTGTTCCGTTCTCCCCTTATGTGGACAGCTTTTGTAGTAGTGGGCTTCTCCTCATCCGCAGCATTGGAGCGAAGATTTTGACTGTTGATCATTACTAAATTTATTAACCCCTTCTGACTGTCTAGTTTTAGAATAGACAACCTTGGGTTGGTTCCTTGCTGGGAATTTATTGAGAGGCTTTTGCAGTAAATTTATGCTATTAGAAAATTTTGGGTGTCTACTTGGAATCCGAATTCTTCACTTCATATTCATCCCTCCTTTAGATCCTTAATTTTCCTATTTCATTTGCTATTAACATACGTGGACTTTCTCTACTGCATCATCCATTGTTTTGGGGTAGTGGAACTCAAGTTTCTCCTTCATGAAATTGGGTAAACTACTAATGAAACGTTGAATCTTGGCTTTCTCCTCCAGCTTATAAGGCACATATCATAGAAGGAAGGTGAATCAAGCCACATACTCATCCATAGTTAAGGCCCCCAGTCTTAATTCATGAAATTCCTTTTCTTTCTCATCATAATAACGCTTAGTTAGATACTTATCTTTAAAATGTTTTTGGAATTCATTCCATGTCACTTGTTCCTCGTCAATCTTTCTTACTATTTTGATTTCTTCCCACCACAGGGTTTCCTTACCTCTTAACTGATAGACTGCCAAATGCGCCTTCAACTTATCTATGTATTTGTAAATCTAAAAATATTTACCCATATCAATTAACCAAGCTTTTTCTCCTTCTTCAGATTCCCCTTCGAAGAGTGATGGTTTAAGCTTTTTGAATTCTCCTTGTAGTTTCGACTTTCGTCTTTTTATTTTGCGCTGGTCAGAAACATTATCTGAGCGTCCTTCTTCATCCTCCCAGTGTCTCTCAGCTGATTCCACATTTTCCTCAACATGTTGAGTTGTTGGGGTCTTTTCTCTGTCCTCAACACTAGGATCTAGATGTCCTTGGTTCTGTCGATTAGACAGACTTCTGAAAATCCTCTCCTATTCCAAGCGTAATTTTTCATTGTCTCTTCTTAAATTTTTCATCTCAACACGTAACCACTAAACAATTTCAAGTAAAATTGCATTAGCTTGATGAGTCTCCTCGCCCAACTATATCCAAATGTCAGGCTTAACATTCACATAAGATGGTTCTGGAGTATTGGGCAGTCTTGAACTTCTCTGCATTCTGCCCTTTGTATAGATACTGTCTCTGTGTTCACATATATGTTTTATTTAGTTAGATTTAAGAAATCACAACCATTGCATGTATATATATATATATATATATATATATATATATATATATATATATATCCCAAAGAGTCTCAGTGTATGAACCTGAGCTCTGATACCACTTGTAACATCCTAAACATTACAAAAGACATAATAATAATATATTTTTTAAATTTACTTGGCCTAACTTACCAAATATCACATCAATTAATTACTATGATTATAAGGCAGTGAAGTTTTTCATTTGACACAATCGATTGATTTTGTTATGTGATATTAATTACATACACAGTCTGCGTTAAGGCCTATGTTAAGCATTAAAGATGCACATGGCCTCAGTCGAGTCACACTACTCTGGTGTAAATGCACAGGGTACAACTCTCCACGTGACACAATTTGTGGCTATCCTATGGCATGCCTTTGCTCATCACTGAGACTTTGGCTTGACACCTATTCTCACTTACATCCGTCGATTTGCCTGGGGACAAACCAACGGTGGAGCACTTTTAGGCTGGGTCTAGATATAATACTCTTGCCTTTGACCAGATGGAGAGACATTTGCACTCAATGGGTTTTGATGGTTCGGTCACTCTATAACAGGTTTAACTACTAGGTCTTCCATCTGTCCTGCAAGCTGTTGGATGAGAGTGATGATCTCAGTTGGAAGTTATTCTCAGTGAATTGATGGTGCAAAACCAATTTATACAGTTCTATGCCTAATAATTGTTTCCTTTGTGAGTTTTACTTCCTCATGGAGGGGCGCCACACTGTTCTGCTTCATTGATGGTTAGAGAAATTCAAATTCGAGCCTAGGAAGGTGAGATTTTACTCCGCAGAATCATTTCATAGTTTCATTGTTTGGTTTAGTTATATCCACAGGTTATTAAGGTTGCCTTTCTCCTATCATATAGGTGGAATGCATCCTGATGGAACCCTCAATGTTTAGGTGAATTTTCCCTCTGGCTCTCTATTCTTCACCAATTTCTTTTATGTATATATATTACATACCTCAATTAATGATGTGTTGGGGTTGTTGCAAGTAACTTGCGGCCCTTACCTGGGTTCATATGGAGTTTATTTCATGCCCTCCAAGATCGTGAGGAGTGATACAATACACAACTTTGTACAGGTTGGATTATTCACCGAAACTTACCCAGTTTACTTGCTAAGGTTTTGATGCCTACTATAAATCGCTTGGCAGAGGCTTTTAGCCGGAGCCTACTTGGTTCTTAGCCTTTTCTGGGAAGATTGTGTTAAAATTTAATGTCAATTCGGTTATTTACAAAGTTGATTTAGGTTTCTTTAATTTCTGGTTCAAAAGACTGTTAAGTCTTTGGTTTTGTAATTTATGGGTATAGAATTCCTTTGGAACATTTAATGTTTGATGTATTGAGAAGTCAAGGGTTCTTAAGAGTTCAAGGGTTTTATTATAAGAAATCGAGGGTTTTGTTCCCTTCTTTGATTTTGTCTTTGCTTGGTTGAATGCAATAGAATTTTGCATTCTCCTGCAGTAATGTTTCAGTCTCAGTCGTAAACCTTACTTATTTTAATTATATATATATATATATATATATATGACTTTTCCTTTTTATCACCTAATTGAAGGGGTTTTACTACTCCATATGATTGTTTAGCAAATTCGTTGATAGCTACATGGTTTTTGATTTAATGCTTCTGTTACTTATTTGCATTAATGGTTATTCTTTGAGGACATCAACGAGTTATTTAGTGGTACCCTATGCTTGCACAATCTTTCTTTCTTGAATACCAAAAGATTTAACAGTCCTAAATGACAGGAGGAAAACTTTGTTTAAGGTTAAAATTTACATTTTATCCCACCACAAGTAACTAGAATGTTTTCTACCCATTTTTACATTTATATTTATAAAATAGAAATGTAGAAGCCTAATGCACCTCTGGACTTCATGGTTTACTAGCCTTATGACTTTATTGTACATTTACAATTATTTCCATGCTATGCACTATTTCCATGCTATGAACTCCTTTCGATTGTTGTACTGAGCATAGGATTCGAAGAAATAAAATTCTCTATTTAAACATATTTTATTATGAGTTTAAGAATAATTTCAATACTATGTAATGAGGTATCATGATATTGTAAGCAAACATTTACTCTATTAATCTATCATTTTTCTAGCTTAAATAAAAAGCTATATTACTTATCTGATTAATTTATCAGAAGAAAATCTCAAAGAAGTCTAGAAAGTCTCTCCTCCCAGTCACGAGCCACGAGCCTAGCGATTACGTCACACTCTCCCCGTTTTGCACTGGATTATATATCCAACTACAGTTGGCCCGTTTTGCACTGGATTATATATCCAACTACAGTTGGTGCCTTCAGCCTCAGGACTCCACTATCCAACCTCAAGTCCTTTACTTAATTCGACTCTTAATGAGCAACTTCCCACTGGTCACTCTTTCCCAGGATAGTTCCCCATTTTCCATTTTTCCACTTGTAGATTTACCTCTTTCCAGTGCAAGAGTATAATTGTTTCTTGTTAACTTTTTATTTTAATTGTAGCAAACTATTTGTTTTAATTAACATGTCTCAATTTCTAATCGATCATAAATTAGGTAACAACTTGTCATAACATAACAAAAAATAAATACAGTAAATCCTAAAACTAAATTTAACAACCACAAATGTTTTCAAAAAACCTAAAGTGTTACATAAAATTATTTAGATCAATAATATCTACTAGTAATTTTATTGACAATTTGATTTTTTTTTTCACTATATTTTCACAATTTTATGTAAAAATATAAAGTTATATATATATAAATAGATAGATATATATTAATGATGATTATTCTGCTGCCCACATTCAATTCAATTAATTTTTATCAGTAATATTTCGACCTTATATTTTTAATATATTATTGTAATGGTTTACTCTTTCATCCTTCACTACATTGACGAACATATTGACTAATAGAAATATGAAACCCTAAAGATATTTTAGCTATAAATATAGCTATTATTATGGATGGTTCATATTCATATGTTAACGTTGCAACACGTTCGTAAGACTTTGATCTCTGAATTCTAATCGTGAATTTGCCAGAAATAACCTGTACCATCATTCATTATTCAATGCAGCAATTTGCATTGCGTTTCGCGGTCATGTGATATCAAGCGTCGTGCAATAAGTAAAATATCAGTGATAATATATTAATTAACAAAAGTAAAGGTGTTTTTAAAATAATCAATCACATCAAAATCATAAATCAATTAAACGTCTTTTATGGAAAGCACATTATAAGTAGAAATTTCAACCATAATTATTATTAAAAATGTGAAAATTCAGTAAATAAAAGAAATCAGTTTTCATTCATTGAAAATTAAGATGTGAAAAATAAAAAAAATAAAAGAAAGTAGTTTTCATTCAGATTATGTGTTTTGTTTTGAAAGTTATGGAAATTTTGATTATATTTTAAAAAAATTTAGCAGAGATTTGGGTAAATCTAAGTAAAAGCTATCAAATTTCATAATTTTAGGTGCTTAAAAGGTTTTTGATGATGCTGAATCTATTTCCACCACCAAAAGCATGATTCAAACCCTGTATCTACAAGATTTTTTGAATTTTTTTTACTCACTATTTTTTACCATACAAGCAATTCCTCCACCTAGGTAAACAACTTGCTTTTCATTCAATGAAAATTAATTAATCCAGACTTCTATATGACTAGTAAATTTTAAGAATAAGATAGAAATTACAAAGTCCAAAGGCAATCCTCGAAAAACACTTCAACCCGTTACAAAAACAAAGTAATAATCTGAACATTTAGATTAGTTAGAATAATAAATCTATAATTCAAGTAATTAAAAAATTACTAATAAATTTTATAAAGAAAAATAAATATTAATAAAAATAGATTATTATTTTTAAATAAAAATATAAAGGTTAATAATAGAGAGAAGATACGAGTTTGACCTACAAGTATATATTTTTTCCTTTATAATTTATTTTTTACTTTACAAAGTCACTGTAATTTTTATATTTTCATCCCTGATTTATTTATTACTTTATAAATATAAAAGTTAATAAAACTTATATTATGAAATATAAAAAATAATAATTATATTAATAAAAATAAATAAGAAAATAAATAATTATATTATTAGCTATTTTTATTTTGAAATAATGCTTATAGAGAGATAAAACTTATAATAAAAATAAGGATTATATTAATAAAATTATTTTTATAAGGACGAGATACATGATAAAAATTATATTAATAAAATTATTTTTTATAATGATTAGGCAAATGATAAAGATTATATTAATAAAAATAAGGAATATATTAGTATATATATTTTTATTAGGTAGATGATAAGTATTTAATTTCTACTCAATGTTCTTGAGTATTAAATAAAAGAATTGAGATTTATTTCAAAAATAATTATTTTCTTTTATATTATTTTAATTAAATAAATAATTATAAAAAATCATATAAACATATCCCATAGTTATTATTTATTATTTTTTAGATATGTGATATTAGTAATTTATGATATTGGTTTTTTTTTTTAATAATAATAATAATAATAATATTACAATTACAATAACAATAACAATAACAATAGTATATTTTAAAATTTTAATTTAATCACTAATAATCTAAATAAAAATTTAATCGGTATAAAATATTCTAAAATATTTATAATAATAATATACTAAATTCAAATATAAAAAAATCCGCGCGAAACATCACGATCGTGTGATATCGACCGTCGTGCAGCAAGTAAAATATCTGTTCCTCATATTTGTTCTACAAAAGTCGAGCTCGTTTCTGACTTTGGTATTGCGCTTGAATTTATTACATTAGTCGGCTCTGTAAATGCTTTATTGTTAGAATTTAATACGACAAAAAGCTGAAATGGATGGTTACTCGTTTTCTTTTCTCTTTCAAATATACAGAGGGTTTCAAGATTCCGTCCAAGGCAGCCAGTTCGAAGAGTTATATTTTATTTTGAATTTCTGAAACTGAGCTTCCATTCACGTGCGAAGACAAATTTCTCCACCCAAAGGAAAGAAGGATACGTAATGAAAGGAACATCTGGAAGCCTAAGCGAAGAATGCCGCGTATGGGGTTCTATCCTCGTGCGAAGAAAAATGGAAACAATATCATGAGAACGCCATTGTTAACATGTAACGATCAGAAACAGAAAAGGGCTTAGCAGAGGATGCAGGAAAGTAACTAGTTCGGTGAGCTACTCTACATTGTTCTCTTTATTGCTGGAATCAGCCATATTGATCAACGGTTGTTCCATGATAAGACATTATGAATGAATAAAAAGTATATATATATATATATATATATATGCATTTTTAAATATGAAGTTACTAGTTCAATGGTCACTCTCTATATATGAAATCTGTAATTTAATCTTACTAAATATTAATGAATATTTTTCAAAATTCTTATTTCTAGATAATTAAAATTTTTAATATTCATATTTATAAATATTAATATTTTCCAAAATTCTTATTTCCATATAAGTAAAATTTTTAATATTCATATTTATAAATATTTTAGTATCCTCCATTTTCTTTTCATATTTACATTATATTGACTTTATTTTTCATAATTTTTTATTTTTTTTTATAAATAAATAATATATTAAATAACAAGTTCAATTCTCTACTATATATATATATATATATGGTGTGAGAAAGATTTAGCAGCTAAAAAAAAATTAAGATATTATAAGAAGGTCATCAACCCCACCCTAGAAGATCAAAAGTATCTCTTTGTTTTATCTAACTCAAAGAAGAAAATTAATATAGCCAAGATTAAAAGTGAAACGGGTCGTTGGGCAATTCCTAAAACACCATGGATGGAAGCCATCTCTATGAGAATACGAATACGAACATCGAAGATGAAAATCACTTCCTCTTAGAGTGCCCCGCTTTTCAAAATCTTTGTTGCAACACTAACCTTTCTAGCCTTTTACGTTGTCAAAATTACAATGAGCTCGGGAGGCTTCTCTTCAAGGTTTTTGAGGATAGGAATAAAATCTTAAATCAAACACTTTGTTGCAACACTAACCTTTCTAGCCTTTTACGTTGTCAAAATTACAGTGAGCTCGGGGAGGCTTCTCTTCAAGGTTTTTGAGCATAGGAATGAAATCTTAAATCAAACTAACCCCGCGTACAACCACATTAGATCTCAACCACATTAGATCTCAGTTTCAAAATCTTTGTTGCAATATTGACCTTCCTAGGCTTTTATGTTGTCAAAATTACAGTGAGCTCGGGAGGCTTCTCTCCAACCTTTTTGAGCATAGGAATAAAATCTTAAATCAAACTAAATAATTAGTTTCTTTAGGTCTGATAGACCAAAGTTTGTTCTCAGTAGACGTTAACCACCATCATCATCATCATCATGTAATTTAATTGGGTTAAATGTTAATATATATTTTTCAAATTCTTTTTTTCATATAAGTAAACTTTTTAATATTAATATTTATAAATATTTTAGTATTGTGCATTTTCCTTTCATATTTACATTATATTGACTTTGCTTTTCTTAATTCTTAAATTTTTTATAAATAAATAATATATTTATTAACAAAATAAATGTGTTTTTAAAATAATCAATTTTAATATTAATATTTATAAATCTTTGGTGTATTTCCTTTTCATATTTGTATTATATTGATAAGTGCTACAAATTAGTATGGGGTAATCATTTAACATGTCATGTTTAACATTTAACAAATTTAATCTAATGTCAACCTTATTTAAAAATCAATCTAATTATTATTATGTATAAACACCATATAAATTTAAAATATAAAGAAGTTATGGTAAATAAATAGAAATATAAATAAATTATAGATATGGTAAATAAATAAAACCTCTTTTTATACTTACCCTAAAAACATGACAACAAAATAAATATATAAATAAACTTGAGGTATGGTAAATAATTAAGACCTCTTTTTATATCTTCTCCATAAACCTTTTTATATTTACGGAAAAAAGAGAGGTTTTATTTAGGTGAAGCCTATGGGCCAAATACCAAGGGACAAATTATTATTAAGACCATAGGCCAAATACCATATTTATAAAATATGTATGATAAATAAATAAAAATAAAGAGGTATGGTAAATAAATAAAAATATATCAAATAGGATTAGAAATCAACAACAGATTATATACCAAGCCTTTGAGCCAAATAGCATGGTAAATAAAGAGATATGATAAATAAATAAAAATATAAATAAACTAGAGGTACCCAAAAATAGAGGTTTTATTTAGGTTAACCCTATGGGCCGAATACCATGGACCAAATTATTATTAATACCATGCAAAAAAAACATTATTAACCCTAATATTATTATGAATATTATTATTAAATATAATATTCATATTAATATATTATCATATTAATATTATTAAATTTAAAAACTTTGGATTAATACAATATTAAATTTGTTATATTATAATATATATTAATATATCGTAATATATATTAACTCTAGATATATATGGGAGGGAAGAACAAAGACATAGAGTGATAAAAGTGGAGAGAAATGGGGAGTGGCAAGGGAGAGATGGAGATACATTGAAGGAGAGGGGAGAGGAGGAATGAAGAGAGAGAGAGGGAGAGGAGTGAGAGAGCTAGAAAAGGGTAATAGAGGGAGAGGGAGACAAAAAGCTGGAGGGGGAGAGAGACAAGGAGAGAGGGTAGGAGATAGTGAGAGGATTGGAGGGCAAAGAGAGAAACAAGATTGGAGGGAAAAGAGAGAGACATAGTGAGAGAGAGAGGGGATTGGAGGGCAAAGAGAGAGAGAGATGGGCGAAGAGAGAGGGAGTTAGGAGAGAAAGGGAGAGAGAGGAAGGATGAGAGAGAGGACTTGAGAGAGAAGAGGAGAGGGAGGGATATAGAGATGGAGTTGGAGGGGGAGAGAAGTGTTATAGACATATTTGGGCATTGCAACCCCAATCACACGTGTCCATAAACCAAGGGCTTCTAAACCCATAAAAGTGTTGTTTCATACCCTAAAGGAACAAGGTTAGCTGATTATATCATCTCCTAGAAGTTCTCCATGAAAAACTACTCAGAACTGGTCAAAACTAGACTATACAGACTGCTCCATGCATAGGGTACAATGCATCTTACCTATTACACACAGGGGGTGCGATGCATACTGGAAAGCCCTTCTGTACGGTGCGATGAGTGAGAGCAGACAAATGGCAGAAGCAGTTTGCTAGGTGGAAACCCAGAGAATCTTTTAGAAACTGCTCATATGACACTTGCCTCTCTGAATTCGCTCAGGGATGAGTAAGAGATCTGAAATATCCAAATGGAACCAGGAACTATCAGTGAAATGACACTAATCAAAATTCCAGAAGCTAACTCACTCTCCTGTAAACATCTATATATGGATCCCTCATCCTAGAGATCCAGAGGCTAGAATTTTGTAATTTGCAAGGAAGTGTTGTTGGTTTCTCTTCGAAGAAATTGTTGGGTCATCTTGCTTTGTATGAGGTGAAGAGGGCTTTCATACTAGGAGGATGATGCTGAATCAGAAAAATTGGTTGTAATCCTCTCTTCTACTACTTCTATCAATAAAGCTATTTGAGTTTTCTTCCATATGCTTGTATATCTCTTAATCTTGTTTGTGTATGCATTTATATGGTTAATGTACATCTGATCCTACATTATTTATGATTATAGATCTCTATGATTTGATGGTATTTTGCTGCCTTGACTCTACAGGTGTTCTTTGAAGCGGGACAAGTGAGAAAGGAGTGGCGAAAGCTCTGTCAAAGGAGAGAGGAAACAAGCAAAGAGATTGGTGAAAAGACTGAGGTTAGTACTCTCTGTTTCTCTCTCATCTGTCTCTCATAAAGGAAAACACAAGTGACTTTAGTTTGTTTGTTTCTAAGATAGCTACCCATCTTAGTGGGACTAGCAGCTCTGAATGGACACTAGTTTTCTCGATAACGGAATGGCGATTCCACTGGGGAGTGAATAGTTTATTTATCTTGTTACTGTTGTTTGCTTTATAAACTAAGATAGAGCTTGAAGTTAAGCTAGCTAGCCTTCGAACTGCTTTTGCTATGCAACTACAAAGTAGATCAACGTTGCTTTAGTCAATCTCTGGGTTGGTTATGAACTAAACATCTAGCTTGCAAACATCCTAAGTGCCCTAGTGGTAGCTCAAATAGCCTCATCAGATCAGCCCCTATACTTTGTGTTTACTGACTATCATTAGCTAAGCTTAAACCCATGAACTTAGCTGCAAACTGTGAGTGAAAACCAAGCACAGTCTCGTCCTTGGACCATCGCACTGTCTCTTCTTGGCAACCTGGATGCATCGAACCTCCTATGTGTTGCAGGTAAGATGCATCCCTGTTTCCTTGTGTTACAGGTGCGATGATTGACTAAGACTGTTTCCGCCTCGAGATTTTGGTTTTTTCTTCATTGTCTTCAGCTTTATTCAGTAGTTTTGTTGTCTATGATCAGTATATCTCTGTTGAAACCATCTTCCTTTGCATTATTCAACCTCCATCAGAAGGAATTGTGAATGATTTTTGTGTATTTTTCATCATTTACAGTTCTCCTTTACAAATAGTAGCTTAATCGCACTATCGTCTTTTGATTTGAAAGTGTCGCAAGTGTCGTTTACAGTCAAGAAAAAGAGTGTTACAAAGCATTCCTCTTTTAGATAGTCGATTACACTTTTGCCATTGTATTTGATTTGAATCATTAGTATTTCAAGTGTTGAAAGCAGTTTAAAATTCAAAATCGCAACGTGTCGTCTTGACCTTACTTTCGTTTTTTGAAAAGAAAATTGTTAGTACTGTCGCTTTGGAAAAAGATAGTTCATATCTATACTTTGTTTTCTTTTTGTCATTCTCACATTAAGGAAACTGAAAAACAATATATGCATGTGCATTTGCATTAATACTGCATGTTGAAGTTGATTTAAGAAAAGTGCATCTAGTGTGTGCTCTCTGCTCTATGTTGAAAGGATTTCATTTCTCTTTCCTTAGTAGCTAGGATTTTCATTGCAAAAAGAAAGTAAACGATTGTTTATCATCTTAGATTGCACATTTAGGAATTGTATATCTACATCACATGGTGAACCTTAAAGGAAAACTTTTTAAGAAAGATCAACTGTAAAATAAACTTCAATGAACATAAAAATATTTTGGAACCTAACGCACAACATTTAGAAGTCTAGGCTAGAGACATATTCTGGCGTCGTAAAGCCTGGTAACTATCACTTTCATCGTAGGTTGGGTGATTCCTCCTCTTTGAGACGACAAGTGCCAGTATGGACTTGTGCTCCCATGTACCGTCGAGTATATATTGGGAGACCACAATAGGCTACATCCTTTATCCTTAGGAAGCCGTGTCTGCTGCCCTATTGATTGAAATGCATTGAACACAACATTCGGGAAGATTGACTACCGTACCATAAAAGGTATTCTGCAGTTTTGCGATTGGTTTGGTAATCCCTCTGTCTAGATTTCCAGAGTAGTCACTTTCATTCCTTTTTAGATTCTTTAAAAGAAAAGGTCCATCTGAGAACTTGTTACTTCAGGCTCATTAAAAATCAAAGGCGACTAGAGTCATCTTTAACTTTTTCTCGACTCTTAAAAATTGAAAAATCAAGTTGTGTCGAAGCATCATAAAATTTATTTTAATCGAAATGGAGTCTACCAATCAAGGATTTCCCCTTGGGGGAAATCCTAGTCCCTTCTCCTCTTAGGGGGATGTTGGTGCTCCACATATGACCACATTGTCCCTTCCAGGACTCACAATTGGCCTGCCAGTATGGCTTTTCTCAACCTCTGTTGTTCAAAACACCGTGATTCTTGAGCAATCAAATCAGCAACTAGATGATACTAGAGTTACCCCCCAACCTTCTACTTCATTTGTTTCTCCCTCTCCTTCGGCTTCTTCGCTTGGTGAAGCTAGTAAAACTAAAAACCAAGTAATTGAGAAGAAGAAGAAAGGGAATGAGAAGAAGAAGAAGAACCCAACGACAAAAGGGGGAAACCATGCATCATCTGGCAAAAATCCACACACTGCACCTTCCAAACCTAAACCTCCATGTGTCATTTGCAAGGGAGACCACTACCATCGAGATTGTCCTTGCATCCCACGGATCTTAAGGGACGGGTCTCCCCACTTGCACAATCCGGTGTCCTCAACCTCTGACGATCATGTTGAAAGTACACTGTCAACTAGTGAAAACGAAGTTAATGGACAAAAAAGAAGATCTAAATTTCCTTGTAGACTATGTGAAGGCGATCATGCCATCCACCGTTGTCCCTTCCTGGACAAAGTTAAAAGAGTCTTGGATAATCGTCCTGCTTCACCGCTACGGCTTCCTCCTGGATACAAGAAACTCTTGCCGAGTCCATTGCTAGTTGAAAATCCGACTGGCACACCTTTGTTGTCAATCGAAGTGCTTATCATTGAAGATAAACCCTCTGAGTCCACACCGAACCAAAGTCAACGGGTCGAGACGACAGTCGACCCAATCTTGTCTTTAGAGGGTCCACCTTCAGATGATACTGTCACCAAAGACAATGAGAACGAAACCATTCAAATTGTCTTCGTAAACACAGACTTCGATGAACATGGGGGCAGTCTACCCATTCCTTTACCGCCGAAAGGAAGTTCTTCAGAGATTTATCCGGCTATTTATTCGGTCCCACCTCCAAGCAACCTAGTCATTTCCTTCGATTGGAATCTACTAGGCAGACCCCGCCTACCATCTAATGTACTGTTCCGATTCATAGTACAAGCTTACAGAATGATTATGGTTTGTACTATTATAGATGAAGGGGCTTTTGTGAGTATCCTTTCCTCCACTGCTTGGAAAGCACTTGGTTTGCCATCACTTCTGCTTGAGATTTGAAATCTGTCACGCTTCGACAAAGGAACCAGTCGACCGTTAAGGATCCTTCCAAATTTTCCTATAACTTTGAGAAGGAAAACCGTTTATCTGAATGTGATGGTAGTCCAAGGGCCACTAGATACAATCTACTCCTTGGATGTGACTACATTTATAGCATGGGAGCTATTGTTTCCTCACTCTTTCGAGTGATGTGTTTTATACCTGACCTGGAAACTCTATTTTATACCTGAGGGGATGCAAAACTTTTTGTACGCAAGTGAAAAGCGACCAGCGTAACTCTAACCCTGTATTTTTTACTAACTTCAACTGCTTAAGTTAGGTGATTGGTCTGATCAACCATTCACCTTTGCCGGGACCAACGGAAACGACAAAGTAAAGGAGATGTTTCCCACCGAGAAGCTATCCTACCTAACCTTAGTAGTTCTTTAACCCCTAGGACAATAGTTGGTCATTCCTAGCTTGCATACAAAAGGCTCTGGAGCAAAGTTGCGCATGGGGCAAGCTCCCTAAAAAATGAACCTACTGATGAGACATCCTCATTATACGACTGGCACAAGCAATTTTACGCAAACTTCAAGCTCATTAAAAAATAAACCTATCCATGAGCAGTTTTACGTGAAGTTCAATCTCGTCAAAAAACAAACCTAGCAATGAGCAAGTGTTCCCATAGAGTTTAAGCTCATTAAAAAATGAACCCCACCTCTGGTAAATAACCATTTTGATTGCATGACTATCAGCTTTTGAACCTTGGTCGTGTTCTTACCATCACCTCCACTCTTTTTTAGTCGATCATACGCCTCCATTTGATTGTTTACCCTTTTGAGGAACAACTGCAACGAGTGATTCTATTAGCCACCTTATTTACACTGCTATGATTGAAAATGTTCCAAACCTTACCTGAAACTAGTTGCTATGAAAAAACATCACTCGTTCCTAAAAAAACGAGTCTCCTTTAAGCTCTTTTCATCTGACTCGTAAAATATGAAAAGATTACCGAGCAATTGGCCTCTCTAGCTCGTTAAAGTGATCGAAAGTGTCATCCCTCTAGATTTTAATCTTTTTGGACCTGAGGGATTATTACACAAAAAGATCTAGCACTTGTCTTGTTCGGCTCGTTAAAACTATCGAAAAGGTAATCCCTTTTGTATTATTTTACACTTTTTCGGACTTAAGGAATTACATTACGAAAAAGGACCACTGGAGTTGCCTTTCCGTCCCTTTTTAGACTCTCTAAAATTGAAAAGGACCGAGTTATCTTTGTTGTTAAACTCGTTAAAACAATATCGACAAACTTGTCCATGCAGACAAGAGCGAGTTTCACTGTCGCTAGGCTCGTGAAAACATAGCGACAGGTTTTCCCAAAGGGAAAATTATAGAATAAGCATATGTTATCCTCCTCAAGCTTGACAAAAATAAAGAGGTATTGGTCAGCAATGACTGGGGAAAAAGGGAAGAAAACTTGAATAGCTTCATTGGTAGCAGGTCGCTCTTGAACATGACACTTTCACTCTGTCACCATGATTGAGTCGGGTTGGGTTATTCCGTTCGCCGGTCATATCACCATTGGTCCACCGTACCATCCACCTTGGGGTTAACGCTACCAATCCATTTTAGTGTTGCCGATATGTTCAAGAGAAGTCGCTCAGAGAATTCACCAACCTAGCTAACATCTCATCCACTGCAATACCTTCACTCTCCATTTTTCATGACCACCACCCTGAACCTTATATCATCAGATCGTTTTCACCTCCACAAAATCATTTGCTTTGTTCCGTGTTGTAGATGTGGGATTCATTAAGGCCCTCCTATGACGGGTCACTTCTTGTCGACATCAGCTCATTATCCAAGAAGTTGACTTAGGGACAACCCTTTCAGCACTTTGAAGCTTGCATGCCTCAATGGCAAGTTTCTCACTTTTGGCGACACGTTTACATCAATAGCCTTCGACCGAAAGATTTTACGTGGTGTTTGAATTCAATTCATATATTCGCACCACGTGAATTGTACTGAATTACCTTGAGGGTCATCATCATTATCGGTGATTTCTCTCGCGCCCGTTAACAACTTACATCATTGGCTAGTAATCAGGCGATGTCTTTCCATGTTCGACATCAGAACATCTTTTCACATGGATCAACTTGTACTTCGGGCAAAGATTGAACGAGTTTGAAGAACCCAGATCTAGTTTCATCCATCCAATATGCGATATATTCAAGAAAATAAAGACATCAAATGTACATCACAGCTGTATAGATAATCATCCAAACTAAAGGATGATGGCTCTACCATAATCATCAGTCTGCCACACAGATAATTATCTGTCTTATGTACATGAATATGAATTTATAAAGCTGAGCATGGGAATGCCCGCCTCAGCTAGATCATGAAAATATTATGAAGATAATGTATTGTATTGTATCTTATTATAGGTCACCTTCCAGTTCAAAAAACCTTGGATCCTCATTATAAAGCATTTCACCCGACATCAAAAGATTTACGACCTCATGCTTTAGGGGGCAACTATTATAGACATATTTGGGCACTGCAAACCCAATCACATATGTCCATAAATCAAGGGCTTATAAACCCATAAAAGTGTTGTTTCATACCCTAAAGGAACAAGGTCAGCTGATTACATCATCTCGCAAAAGTTCTCCATGAAAAACTACTCAAAACTGGTCAAAACTAGACCATACAGACTGCTCCATTCATAGGCTGCGATGCATCCCACCTATTACACACGAGGGGTGCGATGCATAGTGGAAAGCCCTTCTGTAGGGTGTGATGAGTGATAGCAGACAAATGGCAGAAGCAGTTTGCTAGGTGGAAACCTAAAGAATCTTCTAGAAACTGCTCATATGACACTTGCCTCTCTGAATTCGCCCAGGGATGAATAAGAGATCTGAAATCTCCAAGTGGATCCAAGAACTATTAGTGAAATTACACTAATCAAAATCCCAGAAGCTGACTCACTCTCCTATAAACATCTATATATGGATCCCTCATCCTAGAGATCCAGAGGCTGGAATTTTGTAATTTGCAAGGAAGTTCTGTTGGTTTCTCTTTGAAGACGTTGTTGGGTCATCTTGCTTTGTATGAGGTGATGAGGGCTTTCATGCTGAGAGGATGATGCTGGATCAAATAGCTTGGTTGTAATCCTATCTTCTACTACTTTTATCAATAAAGCTATTTGAATTTTCCTCCATATGCTTGTATATCTCTGAATCTTGTTTGTGTATGCATTTATATGGTTAATGTACATCTGATCCTACATTATTTATGATTATATATCTCTATGCTTTGATGGTATTTTGCTGCCTTGACTCTACAGGTGTTCTTTGAAGCGGGACAAGTGAGAAAGTAGTGGTGAAAGCTCTGTCAAAGGAGGGAGGAAATAAGAAAAGGGACTAGTGAAAGACTGAGGTTGATACTCTCTGCTTCTCTCTCATCCATCTCTCATAAAGGAAAACATAAGTGACTTTAATTTGTTTGTTTCTAAGATAGCTACCCATCTTAGTGGGACTAGTAGCTCTAAATGGACACTAGTTTTCCCGATAACAAGAAGGAGTCAAGATTAAAGACATAAAGAGTGAGAAGTGGAGGGAGAGAAGGAGTGATAAGAGAGAGATGGAGAGAGAGTGTGTATGTTTGTGGGTGAGATAAAGAGACAAAGAGGGAGAGATGGAGAGAATGGGGGAGATAAGGAGAGAGATGGAGGGATATAGTAACAAAGTTGGAGAGAGAGAGAGAGAGAGAGAGAGAGAGAGAGAGAGAGAGATGGAGCTGGAGGAGGAGAGAGAGGGAAATAAGAAGAAAGAAATAGAGAGGGACAGGTGAAGTCACCTACTCATGAAGGGAATCCTCATGATTTGTATGGATTTTTTCACATTGACCTACATGTTCACCTTGTAGGACACCAAGAAGCCTTAAATGGCATATTTAAGGGTGGGACACCTTTAAAGCCTCATACATAATTGGTTTTGAGGATGAACCCCCTTTTTAAGTTTTTATTCAAGATCTTAGAAGAATGTTCCACCTTGGAGGCTATATGTTCACGTTTGGAGGAGGCCTAGAATGGTCAACTTGCCTTTTTTGAGGATTTTGTAAGGGATACACTCCTTTGGAAGCGTTTGGAGGCTAGATGTTGCATCTCTGAGACATTTTCTTCCATCTATTGTAGAGACATCACGCTTGATTAGGTTTATTTCGCTTTCTTATTGTACATGTGACTTGACCATCCCATCTTTTATCGATTTTAGACTAGATATTTGGAGAAAATTGTATTTTACTTCCCCATAAGCTCTATCATAAGGGTATTACATGAGATAATATTATTTTGTTATAAGGAATTTAAACATCACTCTAAAAATAGAGGTGCCCTCCCTCATTTGTACTCATGATTGTATTTCTGTATCTTTTACTCATATCTTCATTCACATATCTTTCTTGGAGGATAGGTGTTGATCAATTCTTTTTACAAGGGGAAATGATCAATGTTTAGAAAAACTTTCTGTGGAACAATAAATAATCTCTACATTTTTATAGAGGTCATATTCCTCTCTTGATTGATGGAATGTTATTTTTCTTATCTTTAAATGATTATAGTGAGTGAGTGCTAAAGAGAAGACCCCAACAAATGTTTCAATAAATCTCTCATATATCATATTTACTTGTAAAGTATCTCATTCTTAGAAAGAAAATGGAATAAATACAACTATAAAACATTTTTTCTATAGGATTTCATGTGAGAACTAAAAAGTTCTTCTCATTGAAATGGTATTATAAACAATATTGACATCATAATAATATTATGAGAAAATTGGATTCCAGCGTAGAAGAAGTAAAACACACCATGGTCTAAACAAATATGAAAATAAATAAACCATATTTATCGAAAAATTAACATCATATTTCATTTTAAGTCATAGGGATGAAAATATTTACACACTTTCAATCTTAAGATTAAAAATCAAAGTCAAATGATTACACTAGCTATGAATTCCTGAGAGTTCTCATGGAACCTCAAACAAAAATGTTTAAAAATAATTCATAATGTTCAAAAAATTAAGATGAATTTTGCCAAAATGGATTAAATTAGGTTCCCTATAAATGAAATATTTGAAAGATAAAAGAGGAAAACAACAAGAAAATAGATATTTTCATTCAGAATTAATGAAAGGTTGGATGATTTCTAAATAGCAAGAATATATCGAAATTGTAATACCCCTCTGTTGCTATCATGTTGGTCAAAGTTGACTGAGTTATAGAAGAAAAAATAGGATTGGGGGTTAAAATGTGAGTAAATATCTTACTACCAAATAGATAAAGGGAAATTAAGTGCTTGGAAATGAGACACCTAGAGATGAGACCCTTGCCAAATAAAATCACATTGGTGAATGGGAATAGATAATTCCTTCGTGATAAGAATTCTAGATCAAATTCTAGATAATCTTAATGGATGGGAGATAAATGTCCATTAAGTTTCTTAGTTGGATAAAGATGCTAAGATTGGACAAAAAAACATAAAAGCATCGCACGAGAGGAAGGTGAGATTTTATGGGAAAGGCCTAGGCAGGTGGATAAAATATCCACAAAACCGGGACACCACTAAAGGAAACTTTATCATGAAGAAGGGAATTAAATACCCATTGAAGGTATCAACCAAAGGTTGTTGATTCTTGGGCAAGGAGTTCCCAACTTGGGGTGAAATGGAGGAAACAATTCTAGGATTGGTGGAGAACAGGTGTGAATTTCCAAGTACCCCACTAGTAACTTTATTTAAAGTACTATGTTCTGACTTCTTAAATCAAAGCTAGTATGAAAGAATAAATTTTAGTGTGCTAAAGTGTTGAATGGTGAGAATTAACTTAGTATGAAAGTATAAATTTTAGTGTGCTAAAGTGTTGAATGGTGAGAATTAACTTATTTTTAGGCAATATATTAGGTATCTTAATTGGTGTAATCAACAAGAAATTTGTCCATAGTAAATTGGAATTGGAATTGGAATTCATTAAGGAATGTTTGATAATTTCATTAACATACTTCTATGAAAAGTTGAATTCGGGAAACATGTACTGATACAATTTTGATTAGACTAGTGTAATGAACGATCATAATGTAATTGTTAGGATTTCAGATTATGGGAGTTGCATGTTAATTATATTTCTTACTGGTTAGGTTTTAATTACTTTTTTTTTTTCTTTAACCATATAACTGATAATCTGTTTAAAGGCTATAATAAATGAGTATGGAAAAATAAATCCTACTTGTGAACTGCAATAGAATAATGTATAGATATTAGGAGGTAGAGTAAATATAGATGCCTTACCCATTCGGATCACGAAGTAAATATCTTGCGGAATAAATGGTATATACTTTATGCATTAAATGGAATAGGTATGGCTCGTAGACGGGTTTTATGGTCATTATAACATCTTTCTGTTATGCTTCTTTTATACTATTCAAGTATTTCTTTATGTCAAATGGTTATTTTGTTGCCCACGTATACCAGCTACAATAGTAATGTAATTTATAAATCCATTAACATTACCAGTATGGTAGTAAATCTGAAGAATTAAATATGGCATGAAGGGTATCACCTGGAATTTTAGAGGAAGCTATCACTCTCTAGTTTTGTTGTTTAAACACTTCTCACTAAGTACAATAGTGGTATAATGGGAAGAAATTTGTAAATACTTTGCAATCAAAATCTAAACAAAAGCAAACTACCTAAACTGTTCGACCTTCTTCTAACAGATAGGCCAGAGTAATAAAGGAATTACTCGATTTGTAGAGGTACGCGCTAAAGAGGGTTTGTCCTCGAATATCTGAAATTGTCAGAGATGTAAAGATATTGTACTCGGGGGAGGGATTTAGCCGGTTTGGATGACCATAATAAACTAGTGAAGACAAGTGAGTTCTAATTATGGATATAATTATATACCTACTAATAAAACAAAAATGAATGGTGCAGGGCAAGGAATTAAACCGAATTTCCTTTAATTATGATACCAAAACCAAATGGTTAGCTTGTGTGGTTATTCAAAGCAATCACTAGATTTCATGTCACAAATTTAGTACGTGCAAGATAAACATAGTCATACATGTGTAAAGAAAAATAGGAGTATTCGATTGGAATTTTATCATTATGGAAAACAAGTTAACTAGATCCCGACAAAATTAACTGCCCTGGGAGTTATCAAAAAACTCACATCACCGAATTCGTTGAAGAGATAAAAAGTATAAAAAGTATGAGTAATAATTCGTTGGAGTAATTATAAATTTTAAATAAGAAGTTAATGACAATCATGACATCCGAAGGAAGGATTTTCAACTAAAAGTATAAAACAAAAAATAACTCTGTGGTGGGACTAATATGATCATCAGTTGACTAGAGAACTTCCTTTAACATCTTAGAGAGAGTATGGACTAAACAATGTTGGTGCTAGAATGATTATCCCTTTTAGAAGAAATATACACCTATTATGTGTAAGTTTTCCTTTAATTGGTAAGTGGAGGAGCCCTATGTTGTCATCTAAAGTTACTTAACTCCTAAGGAATTTGTATGTTGAGGTGAACATAACATGTGTGTTGAAAAGATAAAAAGCATAAAATTTCTATCACATTGCTGAGCCAGTTATGGAGGTGGATATGAATTTCTAAGATTAATTCTTTTGATTAATAGTGTTTTAAAGTACCAAAAGAGTAAAGTTGAAAAGGTAAACTATCTTTAATTGTGTATATGTTATGGTTATCAAATCAAACTGATCTACAAACTATTCTTTTCATCTAAGCATAATCACATGCGTCAACCTTATGCTAATAGGGTCACCTCACATATAATCAAGTATAGAGTGTGAGTCCAGACTTGCGCAAAGTATCAATCTCTTCATTAGCAATTGACTGATACTATTAGACGAATAAACAACTAAGTTTTAAGAAATGTTATAGGAAATAAATTGAACTCAACTCAAAAGTTTTAAATACAAATAAAACCTATAGATGGGATATTTTGAGAAGAGCATAGAGATAAACTCGAAAATATGTGAACTCGATTCCAATCACAGATACATGGTAGATGGAGAGGAAGTTGATTCACACATATGCCAAATTATAGAAGAACATTTTAAGCTTTTGTGGTCATCTTTTGGAAAAATATGACTCAAATCATCCACAGTACTATATTCATCTTGTCGAAGTTTCGAACCCCAAAGGGGATCCATCATCATGACAGAAAATGAGTGATGTGATGATGGATCCCCTTTAGGGTTTGAAACGTCGACAAGATGAAGATAGTACTGTGGATGATCTGAGTCACATTTTTCCTATAGAAGAACAATTCTTATTTCTTATATAAAAATTAAAAGTGATAGTCCTTATTCTTTCTAATTGATTGAGGAAGTGTTTAATCATATGATATGGTGTACTCTCTATAAGAATAAGGTGAGTATAGAATTAGAGCATTATTGCTCACTGCTAGGACTAGGGACGTGTGTGTCATTATTTGGAATTTTGACCAAAAGTGGATGTGCCATGCTCAATTTTTTATACTTATAGTCTTGAGTAAACCTGAAATGTCAGGAATAAAAGGCACCAAATGTTAAAGAGTGAAGAGCGTCACTCAAATCCATAAAATATGCAAGCGGAAAATGTGTATCCTAAAAAACATAAGTGTGTGGTGTTGGTGCACTGAGATTTCTTTTTACAGGCAATCTTAATTCCTACATTTATTGTCAACCCGAGGCAAGTCTTTTTATTTCAAGAGTGTCAGCACTATATATGCAGTGAATTCAGAGGTTAACTAACAACAAATTGTTGCAATTGCTAATGACTATCTTCTTCAAACTCAATCCAAACAACTCTAAAAGAAATTCATAACACACATCGTGATTCTACTTAACCTATCATGAAAGCAAATGGATATGAATACAACTTGTAAAGAATCACGCTTGGCATTCTTAAATAGAATTGAAGCTAACTTGTTCACTCATGAAAGAGAACTATAACAATTGACAATAATGGTAATTGAACAACAAATTCTAATTAAACAACAAATCCTAATTAAGAAACAATTCCGAGTTGAACAACAAATATGAATTAAACAACAATTTTGAATTGAACAACAAATCTGAATTGAACAACAATTTTGAATTGAATAACAAATATGAATTGAATAGTAAGCCTGAATTGAAGAACAAATGATACATGAATAACAAATGTTATCTGAATAGCTAATGACTGTAGAAGCATAAAGTGATCAATTCTATCTCTAAAATCTATGATATCATTATTTGAAATGAACAACACTCTTAGCTGGAACTAGCATAACCAATTCAATCAAAAGTATTACTTACATATGACACACAGATCAATCTGAATCTTCACTGAACAACAAAAGAAAACTGAATTGATAATCCTTACAATAATCAAAAGTAATATTAACTTAGCATTAACAAGCAATCAAGAATAAATTAAAAAGATTATGACACAAATGAAGCAGTAGATCTTCTCTTGACAGGACCCAGAGTCGCCAGAAGTCTCCGCTAAGAGATACTCAGAATATAAGTATGAGTTAAACATAATATTTCTTCATTAAAATAAGTAACCAAGTTACAACATCCAAGATAGCAGTATTATATGTCCAAAAGAATAATTACAAATTGTGAAATTCTGAACTCTGTGCAGTTTTTCCTTTTGGCATTATATATTACATTTAGAAAGTAAATAGATAAAAGTGAATCCTCAGGACCAGGGGATCCTGAGGATTTTGCTATACTTGATCTGATTCTATCATAAAATAGACATTGTTTTTCTCAGTCTTCCGCTGTCCTGCCTTTCCTGTGACGCTATCGCTTTCCTTTATGAGATGTTTTCATTTTGTTGATTGGGCAGCTATCGATCAATTCATGACTTCTGCACATAAAGATAGTAAAAATCAGTTTTTCCTGCTTAGATTCGTGTAATTTGTTACTTATTACTTTTACTTGAAGTTAGCTATTATTTCCTCTACTTTTATTCATAAACAAAGATAATCATGCAAGGATGAGTGCTAAATGAAGCTATTACCAAGGAGAAAACATGCCTTTTTCTTGACCCAACATACTCCCCAACTTACCTTGTTGCCTAACCTCATGCAATTAAATGGTTGAGGTGTAGCCGAGTTAGGGAATAGGTAGGATATACCTCCTCCTTATAACTTCTAAAGCCATTTTTCTTCTTAAGTACAATAAAAGCCTGGTTAACTTCTTGACCCTTCAAGGTGTAGTAACTGCAATACTTATTTGGATGATACCATATGATTGGAGTTATATACTGACATCCTATCCATTCATGCCCCATGGTTAAGACCATCTTACTGTACTGATGGAAACGAGAGGAGGCAACTTTAAATTTACGATATCCAAATGGTCCTCAATTTCTAATAGTGGTGTTGGAGACTTCCCACCTTTTTTTGGCTAAAAACAAGGCATCATCCTTAATCTCTTGTAAGTACTCCTTTCCAACTTGTATAATATCTATGTGAAATGGCCCCAATTGGCCCACAACACCATCTCGCTTCATGAATTTCTTATGCCTGACCAAGAGATGCAAGGGTTTTTTAGGTTCCCCTATGACCCATAGGTCGATTCCATATTCATGATTTCTAAAAGTATTGTGAGCCTTGGCCCACTTGAGTTGGTTAGTAGCAAAAGAGCGAAATGCCTAGAATTGGGCATCCCCTATAAATGGGCTAGGGTTGTTGTCTCTGTCATCTTCCAGAAATAGATTGTGGATATAAAGTTCATAGAGGAGGCACTGTACCTACTTGTTCTGTTCTTTGAAGAACTTGGCAAAGTTCGAAGTAGTTTTGATTTCTGCAGACTTCCTAGCCTTAACAGCTTTGATTTTCAGTAGGAGGTACCTTTCTAGGAGGAATAGGGCATAATTTGTAGCAGGGGCTCTGCATGACAGGGTGTCTGAATAAAGAGAACAGGCAGTCTTCAACTTCTCTTTAACATTTTGTAATTTGTCATGTGCTTTCTCAACCTTTTTTTGTTCAACCTTGTATTGAGCGAAGGTCTCATCCTCAATTGCCATGAGTGCCTCAAATTTTTTCTTTAATTCTTGATGTATATGTAGGGGCACTACCTCCTCCTTGTGCTGAGTTAATTCTTGTTTAACCTTCAGTAATTCATTCTACATTGTTCTAATAAATGCCTCCCTTACTAAGGGAATGTATGCAGGTGTCTCCTCTGTTTGGGCATCATTATCTTGTGTCTCCATAGGCTCAGTTTGGACAGCAGCCTTGGCTACTTCTTGAGTTATGCAATAATCAATTAGGATGCTTTCTTCAGCATCAGTTTGAACGACAACATTCATAGTAGCATAGTCTGTTTGGGTAAGCACAAGGGTCTTCAGTCTGCATTTCAGTGTCCTCTACAAGACATGGCTCTGTCTAAGTTTCCTTTGAACCAACCAAAAGAATCTCAGTTTGGGTTTCAACATCCTTTCCAGAAAAATGTTATGTCTATGTTCCTATTGTCTCTCTTTCCACTTTCAATTTTCTCGCTCTGATGGCCTCTTTTAACCACTGTCTTAGTTTCCCAATTATTGAGTTCCATTTTCTATATTTTTTAAGCATTTTTCTGAGCCTGTCCTTGTAGTAATTCTTTATTTTGGGACTTCCAACCAGTGATGGTGCAAATTTATTTTCCTTAGGTTCATTCTCGCGTGGTATTGTGTTAGCATCAGGGAGGGTTTCAACTAGAACTGTATCTCTCGATGGAGCTTCAGCTTCTAGTTCTTCTTTGCCATGAATTTTTATCTCAGGAGACCCCAATAAAATGGTATTTCCTAAGCAATTATCGTTCTCCATGTTTTCTTTTCGGTAGGCCTCATCCTCAGGGGACATAGAAAAAATAGTATTGACTGGTTTATTTTCATCTCCCAGGGTTTCATCTGCAGAATTCTCTTCAACTAGGGGGTCCACTGGACTAGTATTTGCTGTTTGATTTTATTATCTAATAGCTTCCACTTCATGCATCTCGTCTTCAAGGGGTTTTCCACAGAAGGGACTGGTTCCCTTTGTTCTTCCAAGAAATCAGTAAATGGGAGGGTTTGATCACAACTAGGGCTATTAGTAGAGGCAGATTGGTTGGGAGTACAATTCAGTCCTCCAACATTCTCAGATTATTCTCTTCCCTCGCCAAACATCCCCATGTTTTCGAATACCCTGGCCACCTCTTCCTCATAGTCTTGCAAACAGATATTTTTCGGACTTGGAGGTGGTGTGAGTGATGGGCTGGCCTCCTCTATTTGAATTGGGGTATGCCACTGGGACTTCAACCATACAGAGTGCCTACATTTTGCTGGGTTCAAAGTCATATCATAATTTTTCCTCTTCAATGCCTGTCTCGGACCTGGGGTTCTAGGCCCTTGTTTTTCTATTACTGGGTTTTCTTGAGGTGGGGCCAGAGTAGGATTTACAATATTGTCCCAGCTTAACTGTTGCTGGGGCAATCCATGCATGATAATAAATTTTATCAGTTCGTGATGACTGATGATGGTGTGTGGGTCCTTAGCTTTCCTAACTTGTCAAGTGACATAATGCAATAGAGAATTCAAATATAACGGAAAATTAACTGAAATTTTCGGTTTTAGGATGGCTAACAATTTGAGTTGGTGGGGATTTACCACATTCTCGCGACCATCGTAGGTGATGTATCATTTGATGATGACTGCCAATTCTTGCCATGACTGTCTTAATGCTAAAGGATGAATCCCTTTCCTTGTTTGCGTTAATTTCTCACTCGGGTCTTGGAACACTACGACTGCATTGTACCGAAGGACATGCTTGTCTGTCCACTTTTTTCCTCAGCCGAAAGTCTAGTGACTTTGACTATGACTGCTTCAGAGATTGTTATATCCCTGCATCTTACTGTGGTGCTTCCATTCTGCAAATTCTACAAGAATTGAGTGTCATTTCTTTGTGAATTCCCTGAAATTTGTTTAGATATTGCAGCCATCTTGCGCGCTCAAAAATTGCATGAGCCTGGTCCCATACCATGAGTACTGTGGGCTCATTTCGGATAGCTCTACCTCCCATGGCTGATGTGTTCCTATGACTGGTTCTCCTGCATGGAATTCTCCTGCTCTTGTGTAATTTAGAACAGTAGCAAAGATCATTAAAGCAATTAATAGGAAAATGATGTTGATTTTGGAATTAAAAACATATATAGTCCAGTCATTTGTCTCATCAACTATATTTGATGCAGGCTCATAATCAATTCGCATGCCATCCATAATGGTCACCGTCATTTCTCCAATTGGAAGTACCTTGCTAATTATTACGCATATCCAATCATCATGCATCCGTTACCCAGAAACAAATTTAATAATTGGCATTCAATTATCCATAACTGTCATGCACACTGTTCATATGCAGACCATTCCCCCTCGAATGGGAAAAAAGACGTCCATGTTCGCCAAGCATGTGAAAAGCAAGCGCATGAATTGAGGATTCATAAATGCAGACAACCAATCCAGAAAAGCGACACAATTTATGACAAAGCAATTAAAGAAATACACATATCAAAGGTAAAAATGGCGAAAAAGATAAAAATATATATCTAAATTATTATGTGAAAATATTTTCACCGCAAGTGGTATTAGTAATAAACGCATAATTGGTGGTAAGTAGTAATGACTGTCATGAATTGATTGGACAAATATAATATAATGAATATATAGCATAAGTTACCATGCATGTTGGCTTGTAAGAGTGTTGTTCAAATGGGAAATCTCCTTAGAAATGAATCCATAGGTGGCAATAGAATAGAGAGCATTTGGCAGTGTAAGATAATACTCCAATACCATAAGCAGAGCCACTACTGCCAACATGCATTCATAGCCTCGACAGGGTTGCTTTTTAACCCCACAAATGAGCCAGAGTCCTCCTTTTAGTATGTAGATAATTCTTCCTTTTCTGCCATAAAGAGACCACTATGCTAGCATGGTGACCAGAAGATCATAGTGTCGTTCACCAAGATATAACGAAATGATCACGCTGGCTCGTAATGAGACTCCCTGTCTTTCTGACAATTTTTAATCATCAAGAAGGTCATTACCTTGGTTTGGTGGCCAAAAATGGAATGTCACCTGTTACAATTGTATGATCACGGTAGGCTCACTCATGATGAGACCCCCTATCCTCTTTAAGACAATGTTCATTGCATTTTCATATTTCTTTATTTTCATTTTTCTTATCTTTTGATGTTTTTATAAAAAGAGGGAGGCTCATTTTCTCCTTAAGAGTTAGGGATGGTGTAATAAGTAAAAATATGCCAAGGAAAGGTTATATTTTTACCCCCATATCATCATATCGAAGGGATTTGTCCATTTGAAAGTGTGGTAAATAAGCCATCATGGTTTGAAATAATGAATCATTTTATGATGTGTCCAAAAGAAGATGTCTAGCCAGTCATTATAGAGATGCACTATATCAACTTTTTGAATAAATATGACCATCAAGAGGCTTCATAAATCATAATAGTGTTGAAATTACTATTTTTATTTATGTTAGGCACAAATCCACTCAGATGGTGTTTATTCAAAACATAGAAGAAAAAGAAGATGGCACAATGATCGGTAATGAATCAAAAAAGAAATCACAATTCGTCCTAAAATATTCCCAAAAGTGTTGTTTAATTGATTGAACAACAATCATTCAATCGATTGAACAACAAAATCGAAAGGAAAACATGCAAGAGTGTTGTTCAAATGATTGAACGACGATCATTCAATCAGTTGAATGACAAATATCAATAGAAAAAAAACTCAAAATTGTTGTTCAATAGATTGAACAACAATCGTTCAATCGTATGAACAACAAAAATGAAAATAAAAACTCAAAAGTGTTGTTCAATTGTTTGAACAACAATAGTTCAATCGTTTGAACAACAAAAATTGAAACTAAAAATTCAAAAGTGTTGTTCAATCGATTGAACAACAATCTTTCAATTGTTTGAACAATAAAAATTGAAAGAGAAAACAAACGCAAAATTGTTGTTCACTTGATTGAACAACAAGCGTTCAATTGTTTGAACAACAAGAATTGAAAAATAACAAGCGCAAAAGTGTTTTTCAATTGATTGAACAACAATCATTCAATCATTTAAACATAAAATATTAGTAAAGAAAAACACAAAAGTTTTGTTCAATCAATTGAACAACAATCATTCAATCGTTTGAACAACAAAAAAAAAATAAAAAAAAATGCAAAAAGTGTTGTTTAATCGATTGAACATCAATCATTCAATCGTTTGAACAACGAAAATTTAAAAATGAAAAACACAAAAACTGTTGTTCAATCGATTGAAAAGCAATTTTTCAATCGTTTGAACATCAAAAATTGAAAATAAAAACGTGAAAAGTGTTGTTCAACCAATTGAACAACAATTGTTCAATGATTTGAACAGTGAAAATTTAAATATAAAAATGCAAAAAGTGATGTTCAATTGATTAAATAACAATCATTCAATCGTTTGAATAGTGAAAATTTGAAAAAAAAAAATGCAAAAAGTGTTGTTCAATTGATTGAACAACAATCGTTCAATCGTTTGAACAACAAATATCAACAAGAATGCAAAAGTGTTGTTCAATTGACTGAATAACAATTGTTCAATCCTTTGAACAACGAAATCAAAAATGCAAAAATGTTTTCAATTCATTGAACATAAATTTCCACACACAAAAATGGATGCCGTTCAATTGATTGAACAACAATTGTTTAATCGACTGAGCAACAACGCACATATAAACATAAGTGTTGTTCAATCGATTGAACAACAATAGTTCAATCGATTGAATAACACTTACCAAGCACTTAAAACAAGAAAAATCCTCATATTTACATGGTGATACCTAATTGTATTACAATCAATCGAAAATAATATATACATTATTTACAATTTTTAAAAAAATCTCAGTTTTTTGAAAGAAAAGTTGCACGGTCATCACTCCCTGCAGCTAAGATTTGCATGGAGGGGTCCTTGCGTACCTGTTGGCATAAATACTCCTTGGTGAGTGGTTTGTGGTAGAGATGCACTTGATGTCCATTCACCTTAAAATAATGGCCAAACTCGTCAATAGTAGTCAAAGTAAGAGTGCCATTTTTATGTACTTCTTGAATCTCATAGGGGCCGAGCCATGTTGTTTGCAACTTGCCCGGAAAGTCCTGGAATCTGGATGCATAAAGGAGTGCCAATCCCCTTTTTGAAATGTATTCCTTTTGATGAGGCTTTTGTGCCACTTTTCTCTTTGCTGTTGAATAATTGCAGTCCATTGGAAAGCTAGCAGTCGAGCTTCATCTAGTTGATTGAGTTTTTGAAGTTGCTTGGTTTGGGCTTCTGTTAAATCTAGCCCCAGTTCCTAAGCCGTTCTTAGAGTATTTATATTGAATTCGATCGAAAAAATAGATTTGTTGCCGAACACTAGCTGGTATGGAGTGTATCCACAAATATTCCTCCAAGTCATGCAATAGGCACATAAGGCCTCTAGCAGTCTAGCAGCCCAGTCTCACCGATGCGTTGAGACTGTTTTGATCAGAATCGCTTAAATGACCTTATTGGTGCTTTTCACCTGCCCGTTGGCTTGTAGGTGCTACGAGGAAGTGATCCTATGTGTAATGTGATGGTTTTTGATAGTGGCAGTAATATTGTGTCCTACGAATTGCCCTCCCCCATCTGTTATCACTTGCCATGGTAAACCATACATCATGAATAGCCCAAAGAGGAAGTTAATGATGGCTTCCTCTATGGCTCCTAGTAATTCTACTATTTCCACCCATTTTGTCACATACTCTGCGGCAACCAATATGTAGGCTTTCTGATTCGATGGCGGATGGAATGGGTCAACAAAGTCCAACACCCATTGTTTCAAGGGTTTTATGACTAGTTGGGGTTGTAGCGACATTTCATTAGATTGGCCAGTCGACCCATCCTTTGGTAGCTATCGCAAGCCTGGGCATATTTCTTAGCATCTTTAAAAATAGTGGGCCAATAATAGCCCATCTATAGTACCTTATTCCTTTTCCTTCAATCTGCGAAGTGTCCTCCGCAGGGCTCGTCATGGCAAGCTTTCAGGATGTCATAAATCTCATCCTCGCGAATGCATCTGGGTATAGACATAGCAGATCCTGTGTGAGAAAGATATCCGCCAATCCCAGAGAATCGGGCATTGTGCTGAACGATTTGTTTTCTCTCCCTTGCTATCAAATGCCTGGGCAGCTCTCTTATTGCTAGACAATTTGCCACATCTGCGTACCATGGCATCTTGACTATCACGAAAAACAAATTTTAATCTGGGAATTAGTCGTCCACTACTAGTGGATCATTTCCCTTTAGGATTCGAGACAAAAAATCAGCAACTGGGTTTTCCTTCCCCAGATGATCCTTAATAGTAATGTCAAATTCCTGCAAAAGCAATAGCCAATGAGTCACTCGACCATTTGTGATAGGTTTGTTAGCTAAATACTGAATGACAGAGTGATCAGTATACAAAAAAACTTGGTAGCCAGTTATGTAATGTCTAAATTTGTTTATTGCATAAATAACAACTAAGAATTCTTTTTCTGTTACTATATAATTAATTTCTGCACGAGTAATATTTTTTCTAATATATTATATAGCATAAGGCTTCTTGTCCTCTTCTTGAGTGAGGACAGGCCCTGTAGTTGCATTTGATGCGTCCGTGGATATGTGAAAAGGAAGCTCCTAGTTTGGTCCATGTAATACTGGTGCCGTCGAGACTAGCTTCTTTAAACCTGTAAACACCGTGTCACATTTTTAAGACCATTTGAAATCAACATTTATAGTTAAAGCATATAAAGGTGTAGCAATTTGTGATTTTTTAAATAAACCTACGATAATAACCTACATATCCCAGGAAACTACTTACCTCTGTCTGAGTACAGGGAGTAGGCAGTAAAATAATTACCTGTATTTTTGTTGGGTCTACCTATATCCTTGCTGCAAAAATATAATGTCCCAAGATTACACCTTTGGTCATCATCATGTGACACTTGACAATGCTTAAACATAACCTGGTAACAATGCATCATTCTAAAACCTTTTCTAGTGTATGAAGTGCTTGATCAAAGTCATCCCCATATGGAGTAAAGTCACCCATATATACCTCAAGTCCTTCGTTTATCAGGTCGGAAAAATGCTAAGTATAGCTCTTTGAAACCTGGCTGGGGCATTGCATAAGACGAATGGTAATACTTAGTAAGTGAAAGTACCCTAGGGATAGGTGAAGGTTGTTTTATCTTGGTCTTTAGGGGTGATCTAAATCTGATTTTAGTTGCTGAAGCCGTGTGGGAAGGAAAAGAATTGCTTCCCTACCAAGGTATCAAGGACTTGATCGATAAATGGGAGAGGGAAATGATATTTCTGTGTTGCCTTGTTCAGTTCCAGGTAATCTACAAAGATACACCATTTCCCATTCTTCTTGGGGACGACCACCAATGGAGAAACCCATTTGTTATCCGAAATAGGATAAATGAAATTCACATGTAGCAGCTTTTGTAATTCTCCTTTCACAATATCCTTAAGGTACAGATTCAACCTCCGCTAAGGCTTCCAGATAGGTCGAGAATCCTTCTCAGAATAGATGTGATGTATGCACAACTATGGATCTATACCCTTCATATCGGATAATCCCAGGCAAAATCCCCTTTATATTTTTGTAGGATCTGAATGAGCTATTGCTATTGATCATTGTCCAAGCTATCATTAATGTTTAGAACTTTGTCTGGTTCAATTTCCACTAGCTTGTTGTTATGAACAGTGGTCATCTAGATGTGTTGATCATCAGTATCCTTCAAGGGATCTTCCAATGCTTCATTATCAAGGATTTCTTTCAGCATTTGACACTTTACATTGCTCACATTAGCTGGCTGATTGATGAAATTGTCCATAACGTCATCTTCAGTCTGATCTTTGAATTCTAGTGCCTCTACTACTGTGAGTGGTGAATGAATGCTTTCTTCTAGGTATGCTGGTGGTTGTTTACATATTTTTATAATGGGAAAACTTGGTTTGGTAGGGGGATATAAAACAATATTTTTTACAGCATCCCCCTTTGCAATAGTCATGCTTCCCTCCCGACAGCCTATACATGCATCAGCTATCACCAGGCAAGGTCAGCCCAGTATCAGAGGGTGCCCATCCAATCGACTCTTTGGGTTTATAACAAGAAAACCTATTGGATATTCCCATGAATCAACAGAGACCATGATATCTTGTAGATTTCCTTCTAGCCTTACCACCGAATGATCAGCAAGTTCCAGTAAGGTGGTGGTTGGTTCTAAGGTTGTAATATCAAGTGCTTGATAGGTTTCTAATGTTAAAATATTAATGGCTGCACCCAGATCAACTAGCGTATTGGGAAAAGAGTGGCCATATACTTGAACTGTCACTATGGGATTCCTAGGATCTTCGTACTTTACCGGAGTTTCCCCTCCTAAAAATAAACCAGATAAGGTTCCTACAACATGAATGGTGGGTGAAGTGTTTTCTTTCCTCACACACTTCTTTGCAAATAACTCTTTAATTGTTTTAGCATAGATGGGAATGTCCTGAATGGCGTGGAGGAGCGAATTTTTATACAAATATTTTTTTAGTTCCCCTGCAAGGTCAAAATCTGAAAAAATAATTGGCTTAGGTATCATTAACCTTTCAGGGAATGGAGGAGAAGTGACTATGAGTTTCTCTGGATCTTTCTGCTGATCTGTCTCTTCTCCTCATTTCATTTCAGTATCAATTACAGGTGGTGGTATATGTACAAGTGGTGTTTCGATCTCAATTGATGGTTGATCCCTATTTTCCTCAGGGGTGATGATACGTCCTGACCTCAATCTAAGTTCATTACATTATTTTTGCTCAATCTCATAGTCTGAGCTTTCTACAATTTGCACCAGCTGGACTGGTCTACTATTGGGATTTGGATTCCTTGGGCTGGTAGTTGAGGGTGCAAAAGAGGCTGAGGATTTTGTTGTAATGGATAACGAGATGACAATACGGGTTGAGGTTTAGGACCTGTCCCCATATAAGTGTTGGATATTCCTAAAGGTCACTGCCAATTTGTAGACCAATTCGGGTTTTGAGAAGAGGAGGCAGGCCACTAGGATTGATAGGGATTGGCTTGCCAAACAGGAGTAAAAGGAGAATTTGGCCAGCGATTACTCGGAAAGGATTGAGTTGACCATGGTTTCATAGGGAATGGTTGAGGTTGTCAATTCAAGTAGTGTGATTGGCCTTGCCATGCTGCCCCAGGGTTCTGTTGCTAATTAAACTATGAAGAAGGAAAGAACTAGGATGCATCTTGTGACATACCTGGAGGTTTGGCCTGCCACTGTCGATGTTGGTTCATTAGATATATTGGCTCTGTCTCTTCTTTTGCTTCCTTGAACACTTTTTTCAACCTCGGGAGTAATGGACACTGTTCAGTGGCGTGATCCTTGGTACAGATAGCGCATGTCTGAACCATGTCTAATGGACACTCCCATTGGTTGTGCTTCTTCCGACAGCGTGGGCAGAAAACAACCAAGTTTTGTTATGCTAAAGCTTGTTTTTGTTTAGCTTGTAGGACGTCTAGCTGCATTGTGAGCATGCCCAAAACGTTTTTTTTTTAAATCTTCCAAGAGGTTATTGATTTCCATTAGTGTTATGCCCCCACTGTGTGGCTTGCTTCCCCTGCTCATGGGATCTCGGTTTGATGCTCCTGCGCATGAGCTTCCTCGCGAACACCTGATACACAAGTGAACGATTTCATCATAATCTTCCTGAGAAATATCTCCTTTCCCCATTAAATTTAGAGTTTCTAACCACTCCTCTTTCATTCCTTTAGTTAAGATAGTTCTTAGGACATATTTTGGTAGGGTGGTGTGTGGAGATCTCTCCAAGTTATAATGAAACCGTTTGATGTATTCTTCTAGAGTTTCATTATCCTTTGCAGCCATCTTAAAGATTTTGTCCTTTAGCTCCCTAGTCTTGCAAAAGTCTTGGTATCTTGTGAGGAAGGAGGTTTTCATATCATCCCAAGAATTAATAGTATGTCCACCCAGACCCATGAACCATTTTAAAGCTGCCCCTTTCAGAGTAGAAGGGAATAGATTTATTTTTTGGGGTTTAGTGCTGTAGTCATACCCTCTATAGAGGACATCAAATTCGAATAGGAAGGCATCATGATCCTCTATGATCATCCCATGAAAAGTTGGGATGCTCTATAGAGGAATAACCTTCATGGGGGAATTGGCCACTTGGTCGACTATGGGGTACTCCAACATCGAGGTTTGATCTTGAGGTTGTTGGTTTTCCACTTGGTCAAATATGTGCCAATACTCTTCAGGGATTTCAGGGGGTGTTTTTCGAGTAAGAAAAGGATTAACAACCCGAGATGGCTTTGCAACATTGCCTAGATCTGGGATCACAAGAGACCATTGTTTAGACAACAGATCTCTTGCCTTAGTAGTTCCATTGGTTTCTCCTTCTCGTTCTCTTAAGTTACACAATTTTCCCTCTTGTAGAGGATCAAAATGTAAGCTTACTGTAGCTTGAAGACTCTGTTCAGATCCTCTAATTTGGCTTTGGATCTTAGCGTGACCTACAGATGGTGAGCCTACTTCTTGAGGGATTACAATAGGACTTTTTCTAGATACTGCCCAGAATCCTACTAATGCTTGAGACTCTATATTTCTCACAACTTCGTCTATAAAGGTCGTTCTCCCAAGGTTCACTGATCCCTTGGGTTTTTTGGATTTTGGAGGGGGGTTATGTTCTTTTTTCTATATTTATATTCCTAGTCATTCATAAAAATGAATTCCTATTTAACCTCTAAGCTTTTGTTGAAAAGAGGGCTGGTCAACAAGCACTTTACTTGCTAGGTATGCAGGTTCTTACCTCCCATTTTTAAAACCCAATTCTTTTGCAGCAAGATAAAAAGGAAATCACTTTGAAACACTCTCCCCACCAACGATGACAAAATGTTGGTGCACTAAGATGTCTTTTTAAAAGAAATCTTAATTCCTACATTAATTGTCAACCTGAGGCAAGTCTTTTTATTTTAAGAGTGTCAACACAATATATGTAGTGAATTCAGAGGTTAACTAATAACAAATTGTTGTAATTGCTAATGAATATCTTCTTCAAACTCAATCCAAACAACTCTGAAAGAAATTCATAACGCACTCCATGATTCTACTTAACCTATCATGAAAGCAAATGGATCTGAATACAACTAGTAAAGAATCACACTTGGCAGCCTTAAATAGAACTGAAGCTAACTCACTCACTCATGAAAGAGAACTATAACAATTGACAACAATGGTAATTGAACAAAAAATATTAATTAAACATCAAATCCTAAATAAGCAACAGTTCTAAATTGAACAACAAATCTGAATTGAACAACAACTTTGAATTGAACAGCAATTTTGAATTGAGAAACAAATCTGAATTGAACAAAAAACGATACAAGAATAACAAACGTTATCTAAATAGCAAATGGCTGTAGAAGCATAAAGTGATCAATTCTATCTCTGAAATCTATGATATCATTACTTGAAATGAAAAATGATCTGAGTTGGAACTAGCATAACCAATTCAATCAAAAGTATTACTCACATATGACACACTGATCAATCTGAATATCGACTGAACAACAAAAGCAAACTGAATTGATCATCCTTACAATAATCAAAACTAATATTAACCTAGCATTAACAAGCAATCAAGAATAAATAGAAATGATTATGACACAAATGAAGCTGTAGATATTCTCTTGATTGGGCCCAAATTATCTAGAAGTCTTCGCTAAGAGATACTTAGAATATAAGTATGAGATAAATGTAGTCTTTCTTCATTAAAATAAGTAACCAAGTTACAACATCCAAGATAACAATATTATATGTCCAAAAGAATAATTACAAACTGTGAAATTCTGAACTCTGTGAAGTTTTACCTTTCGACCTTATATATTACACTTAGAAAGTAAATAGATAAAAGTGAATCCTGAAGATCAGGGGATCCTGAGGATTTCTCTATACTTGATCTCATTCTATCATAAAATAGTCATTGTTTTGCCTGGTCTTCTGATGTCCTGCCTTACCTCTGACACTGTCGCTTTCCCTTATGAGATGCTGCCATTCTGTCGATTGGGCAGCTATTGATCAATTCGTGACTTCTGCACATAAATATAGTAAAAATTAGTTTTTCCTGCTTAGATTTGTCTAATTTGTTACTGATTAATTTTACTCGACTTTAGCTATTATTTCTTCTAATTTTATGCTTAAACAACGATAATCATGTGAGGATGAGTGCTAAATGAAGCTATTACCAAGGAGAAAACATACATTTTTCTTGACCCAACATGTGGGATACATTTTAGCAGGAGAAATGAATGCTGGAATATGTTAGAAATGCATAATAAATCTACCAGATGTAGGAATCATTAATAAGTGACAATGGGAAATAGTTATCTTATATAGTTAATGCTACTTGATTCTGGGTAACACATAGAATCTATTGTAGGTTCTCACAATAAGATAAGTCAATGTGACATATATACACATTGATAGAAGGTGAAAAGAGAATATTAAGAAGTATTAAGCTCATTAACAACATACAATAGGTAGGGACAAAGACAATTTCTTGAGTATAGTTAGTATTTATAGTAATACAACTGAAATACAACTATGAGGGAAGCAAATGTTGATTGTATTTGTATTTCCAATAGTGCAATTTTTAGATTGAGAATTAAATTACCAAGAATGTTTGAACGTAATTACTAGGACAACTAGTAAAATTAAGGGAAAATTCGATTCACTACCAATAAAGCAGATGACTGGAGAAAGTGATCTTCTTGATTTCCATTAGAGACATCTATAATGGAAACAAGGAAAAGATCCATCCCAAGAAGTGGGTGGCAGTAATATAAGAAGAGACAAAAACCAATCTTGGGATGGAATCAATGAGATATCCATGTGTAGAGTATTCTACTAGAATAATAATTAATAATGATACTAGCTACTTATAAGAGCCAACAAATTTAGACTGGTGGTATAGATAAGAATGTAACAATCTCAAAATTTGAAATTAAAAAAAACTGCGGTGTGGAAGGAAGAAGAAGAACGAGGTATCTTAAAGTGCAAAATATATATGTTTCTAATGGGTGAACATTGAAATAATGGTTGACTACCAGTATTGATAGTAGTGATCAATTAAGAATGGCCATGGTTGAGCTCACTTGTAGGTTATTTTAATTATAACCTAACAGTTAAAAAAGAAATAAAACAACACGTGCTATATGAGCAGAATGAGATAGTATAGTAATGGAAATTACAATACTCGTAATCGAAGAAACTGAATAAACATGAAGGCAATAGAAGTTAGTGCAGAAATGAGGTTGAAATTATCCTCTTAAATCGGAATACTGTGTAGATTTATGTTTAAAACAATGGGAAGAATTAATGAACCAAAATAAACATGAATTAGCAAACTATAACAATGCCACTGAATGTACTAAGAAGGTATAAAAAATCAACATGGTAGCCTAATTGGATGGCAATATCTTAAGGAAAATTTGATGCATGGTACAATTAAACCATGGAAGGGAATCTGCATATGTAATATAGATATATATATATATATATATATATATGGAATAGATGAAAATCAAGAATACCAAGGTACTCCTTAAGTATCTATATTGGTAATGTTTTCATACTTCCATCGATTTGTGGAAAGGAATAGAAATATATAACAAACTGATCACCACAGTCTAGTAACAATAAGATAGGTATATTGAAATGTGCATAATGGATGTATATTGGATACCGATGTATCAAATTTACTAGATCAAAATAAAATGGTAAAAATAGTGTCGTAACTAGTAATCCCTTTGATGTAAGTAGTACAAAGGGAAGAGTTGAGAATTCCTACTCTGAATTCTGTAAGAAATTACACCTCTTCCTTAAATGTAGATGTGAATATATGATTAAAAAGGAATCTTTGGCGTTGACTTGATGTTATGTTGATGATACTAACATTGTTTGAAAACATGTGGATAATGTGACTGGTGCAAGGAGACTGCAGGAAGCAAGTGTTCGACATGAATACAACGTAGTGCTTGAAGGATACTTGCTCGTAGAACTTTTTATCCTAGATTTGGGAAAGATCTAGTTTAGGTGGAAATATAGTGGTAACCTATAATTTCAAAAGTGGCTACCTGAAACAAGGAAATAAATGGTAAAATGTGTATCTAGTATGAAATAAAAAAAAGAAATGACTAGAGAATAAACACTGAGGATGGTGTGAATTTAAGGGGGAAAGAATGTACTACCCTCCATCACTATCATGCTCAGAAAAGTTAGACTGAGTTATAGCAGAAAATCTAGGACTGGGGTTAAAATGTGAGTAAATATGTTACTACCAAATAGATAAAGGGAAATTAAGTGCTTCGAAATGAGACACCTAGAGATGAGACTCTTGCCAAATAAAATCCCATTGGTGAATGAGAATAGATAATTCCTTCATGATAATAATTCTAGATCGAATTCTAGATACGCTTAATGGATGGGAGATAAATGTACATTAAGTTGCTTAGCTGGAGAAGGATGTTAAGCTTGGAAAAAAATAAAATAAAAGCATCGCGGGAGAGAAAGGTGAGCTTTTATAGGAAAAACATAGGCAAGTGGATAAAAGATCCATAAAAGCAGGAAATTGCTAAAGGAAACGTTATCATGAAAGAAGGGAATTGAATACCCATTGAAGGTATCAACAAGAGGTTGTTGATTCCTGGGTAAGGAGTTCCCAGCTCGGGGGTGAACTGGAGGAAAAAATTCAAGGATGGGTGGAGATCAAGTGTGAATTTCCAAGTACACTGATAGTAACCTTATTTAAAGTATTGTGTTCTAACTTCTTAAATTAAAGCTAGTCTGCAAGTATAAATTTTAATGTGCTAAAGAATTGAATGGTCAAAATTGAATTATTTTTGGGTAGTTTATTATGTATCTTAATTGTTGTAATTAACATGAAATATTTCCATAGTAAATTGGAAGCCATTACGGAATGCTTCATAATTTCATTAACATACTTCTATGAGAAGTTGAAGTTGAGAAACGAGAACTGATATAGTTTTGATTAGACTAACACAATGAATGATCATACTGTAATGTGTTCATCCTAAGCAGTTTTAGCTAGAATACTGTTAGGATTTCAAATTATGGGAATTGCATGTTAATGATATTTCTTACTGGTTATGTTTCAATTAATTTTTTTCTTTAACTGTGCATATATTAATGATATAATTATAATATGTTTAAAGGCTATAATGACCTAGTATGGAAAAATAAATCTAATATGTGAACTTGTTGTGGCCAACAACAACCCCCCTTCTTATTTAGTGTTATTCCTAATACTAAATAAGTGGGGGCCCTTAGTTAAAAATTTAAAAAATCAAAGTAGTGTTTAAATTTCCTTTTCGAATAAACTTACCATCATAAGCTTAGGAAGACCCCCTTGGAAAATCTAAGTTTTATGATAAGGTAAGACAAAATCTTTCCTTAGGAAAATCACATCACACAAAGATGACAGAAGACCACCTTACAAGCCGAATTCCAATATTGTCAGATCACGATACACGATAATAAACAAATATCGCATTGCATACATCAAGCATAACTTACATTGAACACTTTAATTTGCCGATATGCGATGACACCGATCGCAAATCACATGTCACAGAAAACATGTTAACAAACATTGTCATACATAACATTGATCTACGATCTGCGATATTGCGATTTCGTGATACATCAACAATGCGATAATGCAATGTTACGATTCTGCGATGTTGTTATTCCGCGATATTGCGATCTGCGATATTGTGAAGCAAATCGCAAAATCGCTTCATCGCAGATCTTTCGGGCTGGTTATTCAAGAAAAGTATTTTCCATAAGCTGACACCTGGTTATGCCCTTTAATGCTAATAAATGAGTTAGTTGCCAGTTATTAATGGAATATGGGTTCATGTTTATCGAAGAATCATCTCACGTAAGGTGGTATACTTTATGTGTCTGCGACATTTAAAACTTTCCCATCACCCTTCCTTGTCATTCATTTTCACTTCACTTGTGAATTGCAGGAACGGAGAATAGAGGACAATACAAAGCAATACACGGGATAAAATGGAAAGAAAAGCAAAGCTCCGAGCTTTGAAGAAAAAGAAATGGCGCCCTTGTATACAGACACGGCCTATAACAAAGATGCGAGAATTGCTACATGGGAAGGCATGTATAATCTGCTTGAAGAGGAGAATCCCAGAGTAATGGAAGTTACTGCTACCATGGGCTCAAATAGTTCCTCTGAGGCATCCATCACAGAGCTAGCTTGCTCATTCTTACACCAGATAGTAGCAAGACCCAAAATTCTCCCATACACGGACATGGTGAAGTGGATACTGGACAGTGTTGATATCAGAAATAGACAGTTTAAAACTCAGGGTCAAGAGCTTACGGAATTATTATTTTTACAAATGTTGAACTTTATATCTGCTAGAAGGAAAAAGCGCAAAAGGCGAAAAACGCATCAAGGAAACCCGGATCAAGAAACAGAGGCAGTTTCCGATGCGCGATTAGCACCATCGCTGAGAAAAATTTCTCGAAAAGGAAAGCTACTAATTGCCCAGTCACCTGCAAGCCCCAAAAATTGAAAGAAAGTAATGATACAAACAGATTGGCAGTAGAAGGCAAAAGAAAAGGCAGAGGCAATCCAAGGATTAACCAAGTTGAGCTTGTTAGAAAATTATATATTATGGAGCAATGGAACACATAAAATATTGCAGAAATATAAACACAGAAAACGCATAAAACAAGAGAGACACAGATATACGTGGTTCACCCAGTTTGGGCTACGTCCACCCCGAACAGCCAATCCTTCCTTTCTATTACCTAGCAAAGTGAAGAAACACAACCTACAACAGATCCGCTGTAATATCCTCTGTTTTCTCTCATAGTCTCACCTCTCTATTTCCCACTCACAGAATACACATCTATCACATAGCCTCAAATACAATGCCCTCATACAAAGAGAGGGGTTGCCTTCTAGGGCAAAAAACCCTAAACTAAACATAAGTTATACTGTCAGATCATCCACCTAATGAACGGCCTGGAGTGACTAGAAATTACTATACTTTTACAAGGCAATTTTACAGCTGTTTTTAGCTTCGGGGGCGCTGCCCCCGAAACCCCTCGCCAAGGGGGGGCTCCCAAAGGTCGCAGCTGCCCCCCCTGGACCCCCCCTGCAGCGAATATTTTACGGGCGGCATTGCCGCCCTCATTCGAACTGGGGTCCAATGTGGTGATACCTTTGAATATAGAAGATAATCAGGCTCCACACCCAACAGAGCTGGGATTATTACTGGGCATACTTGGTAAAGCCACATAGTCAGTTGATGACTCTTAAGTGTATCATCAATTCGACCGAAAAGATGGTTCCAGCTCTTGTCAATTCTGTTTTCTCAGCGTAGCTAAAATCGGAAGTCGGCTAGCCAACTCTTCTCAAATAGATGCTGCATGCGTGCGATTTCAAGGACCAAATACAGAAGTAGTTTTAATTTTAGATTCAATTTTAGTTTTAAATTTTGTTTTATTTTCCTGAAATGAGGATGGTCATTTGAACCGCATCCTACATTTTTGTAATAATTTTTTTTAGATTTAGTTAGTAGTATTTAAACCCTTCTCATGCATTTAGAGAAGGGTCCTGAAATTTATCAAAAACTTATCCCTAGAACATGCACTTCTATACCCTCTGAGGAGGTTTTGATGAATGAATGGAACAAGATTTATTGATGTTTGCATTTGATATCTGCTACTGATGTTGCACTTTTTTACTCTTAGTGGATGTTAGATCAAGAAGAGATAAATCGTTATCTCTTGAAGCCATGAGTAGGACTAGTTATAAATGGTATTTCTATCTCTTAACTATTTCTACCCTTGTGTTAGAGTGATTTTCATGTTTAGTTATTTATATATTGATGTATGAATGTCTAAGTTATCATTTGGCACTTTTGTATGATGATAGCTATTTATTTATGCTTAGTGTATGAATAGCTTATTATGCGATATGTTTTTCACAACTGTTTTGTCTAACTTCTTATATGAAGTGGTTCATATTTATTGAATTCTGTTCTCATAATAGTTGAATGATCTTTATTACCAGTTTTTATTTGAAATCATTTTAGATCACAAAAAAGAAATATTACACCCCGGGTTAGTGTAGATTTAGATATTTCTGTTTATTAGAATACAATTTCCTTGTTATTAGATTAGAATTAGAGTAGAAGTATTCCATTTAGAAACTGTTAGAAAGAGAAATATCAATCTGTCACATACACACACACCTAAATTGGGAAACTGGTCCCATATCCCCAGTCGGACCCACTATACCAAATGGAAAAGGAGCTGCTAACCAAGGTCCGGACTGGGTGGGTATCCCCCTTGTTGTAGACCCGATTTTTATTAGATTAGAATTAGAGTAGAAGTATTCCATTTAGAAACTATTAGAAAGATGATCCAGGTGGATATTGGTGGCCACCCGATTTTTATTAGATTAGAATTAGAGTAGAAGTATTCCATTTAGAAACTATTAGAAAGATGATCCAGGTGGATATTGGTGGCCACCCGCTAATTCCACTTGGATCCCCTCTAGTGCTTCTTTCAGTTTTTTCAATTTCCTTAATTATAGCATAGTTTACTATTTTTAGCAGTTTTTCGGGTCCTAAACTTCCGGAGCCGTTTTGAGGCCCTAAATGACATCTTTTGGGAAATCTACCGCCAACATTTTATTTTTCTAAAAATTGTCTTTTCCTTCGTAGTCCTTGGAGAGATCTTTCCAACGGGCTATCATGCGCGTCAAACGGAGATAATACGACCAATTCACGACCCCGGGAAGTTGATGTACCAACTTACCCAAAAACAGGGTCCACAATTTGGTGTTTCATCTTCTAGGGTTAATTTTTGGAATGTGAAGGGTTTTCCATTGTTTCTCAACAATAAATAGGCCTTTGAGCCTCATTGTAACATATTTTAGAGGCATGTAGCCACACATCTCTTCTGAGAGATAAGCTACCATCGCCCTAGCTGGTTTATTTCCATTTCTGGTTGTAAGCATATTTCAGTATTTTCCATTAATGAAATGAAGTATTATTTCCGCTGCATCTTTGTGTATATGGTTATCTATGTAATTTGTTGCGTTCTTGTTTAAGTCTGGATCAGTGGTATCAGAGCGGTCTTCTTTTTCTCTGTTTTTCTTTGCATGTCCCCAACAAGGTCGGGATATAAGGAGTTAGGGCTTGAGCTGGTCGAACCTTTGCAAGACCAGCCTCGCAAATGCCGACGGCCTCCCATGGCGGATGAGAAGAAAGATGAGGGAGTAGGAGATCCTATCAAAATCTTGCTCGAAGAAGCCCTCGAGCGACAATGGAACGTGATGATGGACAACTTTGCCCAAATCCTTCAACGGCTACCCAAAAGTGACGCATCGGCTTCCAACATCTACTCTGGAAATGCCACGCCCTTTAAGGTACAAGTTAATTTTGAGATCCCCATATTCGAGGGTCAGGTAGACGCAGATGCTATAGATAAATGGTTAAATCTGCTAGAGGGTTATTTTTCTGTTCATGAATTTTCGAGTCGGGAAAAGATTGTTTTCGCTCTTCTCAAAGTAGCCCCCCACGTCAAGCACTGGTGGGAAACCTACTGCGAGTAGAAGGATGAAAATACAGGCTCGCTATTTTCAGCTGCACCCACCTGGAATTCATTCCGGGATGCCATTAAGGAGCAATACTACCCTGTTGGAAGCTATGAGGACGAATACATAAAGTGGACCACGTTGCGGCAAGGAAGGGATCAAGATGTGCCGGAGTTCACCAATCTGTTCCATACCCTTTGCACGAAGTTGGGTATCAAGGATTCGGAGCAACATTTGATACTCAAATACCACGGCTGGCTGCACAAGTACATCCAGGAAGAAATGGAATTCCTGAACATCTCATCACTCGGCATGGCATACCGATATGCCATCAAGATCGAGCAGAAGTTTAAACAAAAGAAGCGAGACTTTGGATCTGTGAATCCAAAGCAAGGGAAAGGTGCCCCTAAACCACAAAACAAAGGACAAAGCCAAGGCGGGGTATCCCAAGACAACCCGCCAAAGCTACAAGCAAAGAACAGTGCTGCAAAGCAGAAAAAGGACACGGGAAAATGGTGTGAGTTCCATAAGAGATCCACTCACAACAGAAGTGAGTATCGGGCCAAGAAGTCACTGGTGTCTAAGCTAAAGGTTTCAAAATAAAATGCATGTTCCGACTCTGAGTCAGAACCCGACAAAGGGAATGACAAATGGAAGCAAATCATTGATGCGGATCCCAACACCACTGTTGCTACTACCAAGATCCAGAAAAATGAACCCGAAGATCCAGAGGAGGAGGAGCGTCTCTTCCACTCCCAGATGTGGGTAAGGGGCTCCCCGCTATAGTTCATTGTCAATAGAGGGAGCCAAAAGAAACTCATTTTGGCAAAGGTTGTGAAGCGGTTGGGCTTACCGACCACAGCACATCCACAACCGTACACCATCAGGTGGCTGCACCAAGGACGGGATCTTCACGTGAGCTAACAGTGTCGCCTTCCATACAACATCAAGCCCTTCACAGATGAGGTATTGTGTGACATTGCTCCGCTTGAAGTTTGTGATGTATTATTAGGACACCCATACTTGTGGAAGCGACATGTTGTGTATGAATTAAGGCCCCATGCTGTTATTATTACATTAGGAAATCAGTTGTACAGGATAGCAGAGGTAGCACCGCCTGCTGCCATCTCTTTGCTTAGTGCAAAACAATGCAGTAAGCTCATTTCCAAAACTGGAAAATTTGTTTTCTTGATGATACGCCCTCAAGGAAAGAAGAAGACGGTGGCCACAACCTCCAGACAGGGCCCCCCTGCACGACAACTACAGATGGACAAGATCGTGGAGGAGTACAAGGACATCTTCACCTCCCCCGTAGGGGTTCCTCTGCACTGTTAGGTCAAGCACTCCATCGATCTAACCCCATGTGCGCCGCTACCCAATGGACCAATTTATCGGCGCTCCATTCTGGAGAACGATGAAATCAAGAGGCAAATTCAGGAGCTGTTGCAGAAAGGCCACATCCATACGAGTTCATCGCCTTGCGGGAGCCCAATTGTGTTGGTACAGAAGAAGGATGGGACTTAGCGACTATGTATTGACTATCGGGCGCTGAACAAGATCACTGTCCATAATAGGTACCTGATCCCGCGAATTGATGACCTCCTAGACCAACTAAAGGGGGCAAAATATTTCAGCAAGATTGATCTGAAGTCAGGATATCACCAGGTACCAATTGAACCCTCTGATGTGTGGAAGACTGCCTTCAAAGCTAAGGAGGGCCTTTTCGAATGGTTGGTTATGCCTTTCGGGTTGACGAATGCTCCTGCAACCTTCATGAGGCTAATGGATGACATCTTATGGCCATTCAACAACTCATTTGTAGTGGTATACTTGGATGAAATTCTGATCTTTAGCCAGAATTGTGAAGAGCACCTCCACCACATCCGACAGGTTCTCCAAACACTGCAGCAACACAAGCTATGTGCCAATTTGGAGAAATTCACTTTTGGCATGACCCAGGTTCAGTATCTGGGATACATTATTGATGAAAAGGGGGTGCATGTGGATCGAGCCAAGATCAAAGTCATTCGGGATTGGCCATTTCCAACCACTCTGACAGAGCTCCGCAACTTTCTAGGTCTTGCCAACTTCTACCGCAGGTTCATATTGGTGTTTTCTCATATCACTTGGCCTTTGAGTCAAGTCACCAAGGGAGGAGCGAAGGAAAAATTCTTTTGGTATGAATCTCAACAGAAGGCATTCATAGAGTTGAAAGATCACCTCTGCACAGCACCAGTGCTGGCGTTACCAGATTTACAACAACCATTTGAGGTCGAGACAGATGCCTCTGACTATGCTATTGGGGCAGTCCTTACTCAACACGGGCATCCAGTGGCATATCACAGTGAAACACTTTCAGACATAGTACGGAAGTATCCCACTTATGATAAAGAGATGTATTCCATTGTGCAGGCCTGTCGACAATGGAAGCATTACATTTTGCGGAAGGAAACGGTCATCCACACAGACCACCGACCCTTGCAGTTCATACAGACCCAAGGGAAATTGAAGAATGATCACCACAGAAGTGGTCCACATACCTGCAACAATTCCATTTGAATATCAAGTATAAGAAGGGTAACACTAATAATGTTGAAGATTGCCTCAGTCAACCATCGATCATGGCATTAACCACCGTGCTCAACTCTTGTGGGCATGAGACTTCTGATTGGCCACTGCTCTACAAAAGAGACCTGGAATTCGGCCACACATACCAGAACCTCTTAGAGGGTCAACATGTTCTAGATTTTCACCTCCAGGACGGCCTGTTATGCCACCTGGGTCACCTTTGAGTTCCTTCAAGCGAGCGTGCGAAGATGATTTGGGAAGCACACTACAGTCGGGTTGTTGGGCATTTTGGGGTCGAAAAAACGGTGGCAGTACTACAGAAGTATTTCTATTGGCCAAATATTCGACAGGATGTTGGGAAGTACATCAGGTCATGCACTGCCTGCGCCATTGCCAAACCAACCATCAAGAAGCAAGGCCTCTATACCCCGCTGCCTACCCCTAGTCGGCCTTGGGAATCCATCTCCATGGATTACATGTTAGGCCTTCCTTCCACTAAGCGTGGAAATGACTGTGGTTTTGTGGTCGTTGACAGGTTCTCAAAGATGGCCATTATGGCGGCCTGTAAGAAGAATATCACAACAGAAGCCACTGCTAAACTCTTCTTTGAACGAGTGTGGGTACACTTTGGGATCCCACAGTCTATCATCTCAGATCGGGACAGCAGGTTCCTCGGTACATTTTGGTCCAGTCTCTGGTCGATGCTGGACACCAAACTCACTAAGTCCACAGCCTTCCATCCTCAAACTGATGGCCAGACAAAGGTTGTCAACAGGATGATCATACACATTCTGCGCATGTACAACTCAAAGCATCCACACACATGGGACGAGAGCCTCCCCTATGTTCAACATAGCTACAACCGAGCTCTCCACAGCTCGACTGGCCACAACCCTTTTCAAGTGGGCTTGGGATTCTAGCCACTATGTCCCATCGATGTGGCCATGCCATTTGCAGCTACTCATGTAGATTCTACTCATGTCCAGTTCGAAACAGATATGGCAAACAACTTCATTGATAACATCCAACATATTCGCCAGGAGGTCCATGACATTCTGGAGGAATCAAATGCTAAGTACAAGAAACAACATGATCAACATCGGGTGCCACACAAGTTTCAGGTGGGTGACAAAGTCTGGTTGCATTTGCAAAAGGAATGCCTTACTGGAGCCTATCGGAAACTCAGACCACTCCGATTTGGCTCTTACACCATTACCAAGGCTATGGGAGACAATGCATTTGAGCTGAACATTCCCCCATTCCTTGGCCTGCACCCGGTGTTCAATGTCGACTGCCTTCGGCCATACTTTCCACCATTACTAGACACGTCCGACATTGCAGAACAACTCACACCCACAGAGTTAAATCCAGCTTGCATGGAACAAGCTGCAACTGATCGGATCATGGACACACAGATCAAGCACTCTCACCAGTAGAATATCTAACTGTATCGAGTTGTCAAAGCAGGACAACTCCTTCACCAGGGCAAGTGGCTCACCAGGGACCAAGTGCAGCAGAAGTTCCCTCATCTCATGGAGGAACTCAACGCAATGGCGACCATTGCTTCCTAAGGGGGGAGGAATGATCCAGGTGGTTATTGGTGGCCACTCGCTAATTCCACTTGGATCCCCTCTAGTGCTTCTTTTAGTTTTTCAGCTTCCTTAATTATAGCACAGTTTACTATTTTTAGCAGTTTTTTGGGTCCTAAACTTCTGGATCCGTTTTGAGGCCCTAAACGACGTTTTTTGGGAAATTTACAGTCAGCGATTTTTTAATCTAAAAATCATCCTTTCCGTCGTAGTCCTCGAAGAGATCTTTCCAATGGGCTATCATGCGTGTCAAACGGAGATAATACGACCAATTCGCGACCCCGGGAAGTTGATGTACCAACTTACCCAAAAACGAGGCCCACAATTTGACGTTTCATCTTCTAGGGTTAGGTTTTGGAATGTGAAGGGTTTTCAGTTGTTTCTCAACAATAAATAGGCCTTTGAGGCTCATTGTAACACAGTTCAGAGGCATGTAGCCACACATCTCTTCTCAGAGATAAGCTACCATCGCCCTAGCTGGTTTATTTCCATTTCTGGTTGTAGGCATATTTCAGTATTTTCCATTAACGAAATGAAGTATTATTTCCGTTGCATCTTTGTGTATATGGTTATCTTTGTAATTTGTTGCGTTCCTGTTTAAGTCTGGATCAAAAAAGAAATATCAATCTGTCACACACACACATCTAAATTGGTAAAATAGTCCCATATCCCGAGTCAGACCCACTATACCAAACGGAAAAGGAGTTTCTAGCCAAGGTTTGGACTGGGTGGGTATCCCCCTTGTTGTAGACCCGATTTTCGGGACTTCAACATATTTGGCACTAGAAGGAGGGCCTCAAACTATGAATGGCAAGAAATTCTAAATCTAAATACCATTCTGAGAGTAAATTGCCCTCACCATCTCCTCCACCTTCTCCATTGCATTTAGAATCTTTAAATCCAGAGTTAGAAGTCACTGGAGCAACAACCGCTACTACAAACCCTTACATTTCAGAACAATCTACTATTGAACCTCCTAAAGTTGAATCTTTGATTCACAAATTTCAGCGGTTTTCTATATCTCCTCAAAAATCTGATAAATCTCAAGGCAGCGTGACTTCGCAATATAACTATGCTCATCCTCTTACCAGGTTAAAGAGCGAAAAGTTTGGTGTTTAGCCAACCGAATTACCTCTACCTACTAAGAAGAGAGCAAGGAAGTCTCCTAAAGGTTCCGATAGTGAGACTCTTTCATCATCATCATCCATCTCAACTTCTTCACCGCGAAGTCAACCATCCACTCCTCCACTTCACATCATCGTCCATCAGCCTATTGCAACTTCCTCAACTCCTTCTCAACCATCTGGAGTCGTAATATCCTCATTCTGTCAACCACAGGGATCATCTTCTACACTTTCCTCTATTAGCAGTTCAACAATGGCCCAAACTCCATGGAATAACCCAGGGGCAGTCTTAATGCCTGCACCCTTGAGTCAGTTACCGGCCCATCCTGAAAAATGGCTGCCTAATTTTAATCCTGAGGCAGGCATGCTAGCAGAAGAACATATAAACAACTTTATGATATCCATAAATCTCAATGGAGTTGTTAATGAAGATGTTGTTGTTCGACTTTTTCCTTATACTCTGCAAGGAACAACCGGATCATGGTATTTCTCATTATCATCTGGATCTATTACTAGTTGGAACATCTTCCAAGAACAATTCCTGACCAAGTTTGGTGATGACAGGTCTACAGCGACACTGATCAATGACTTGTCTAACCTTAGGACCGAGTCAAGAGAACCTATCAAAGATTTTAATTTACGTTTCAATAAAATCTTAAACAAAATACCTACTGCTTCTCAGCCTAGTGAAGAAGTGCAAAGTGAATGGTACATTACTGCTTTACCATCAAACTTAGCAATCTTTGTTGATAGGGCTAATAAAACAACTTTAGTTGAAAATATGAAAGAAGCAATAGCAGTAGAGAAACGTATTATGGCCCTAGAAAAGAGAAACATAATAGAGGAACGAAAATCTAAGAAGGTCTCTTTCAAAGAAGATCCCAAGAAAAAACAACTGAAAGATCCATTTGATTTAGAAGGATTACAAAAAGTTTTGAAGACCATGTCTAACGAAATGGTCGACATTAAGAAACAAGTGGCAGAAACTTATTCTAAAAATCCATACAGGCCTTTTAAAAGAAATCCTTCAACTGATTCCAAACCCCCTAATGCTATTTCAAATGCTAAATCAGAAGAAGAAGAAGAAGAGGAAAACGCTACTAAAGAACATACCGATGAAGAAGAAGTTGTAGAGTTACAAGGTATGTGGGGTTTCATCCTCCTAGATGAAGAGGATCAAGAGGCATTCTCGGTTAGTAATCGCAGCAAAAATCAACTTGATCCTCCTCAACCTACACCTAAGCCAAAGAGTGAAAGCTCGATGATTAAGGATAAAGTCGTAGGCAAGAAAACATCACCTAAAGCGACTCAAACCAGCTCAGTCCAAATAGACACATCAACTCCATCTAAAATGCTAATCGTTTTGGATGAAATGGAGTATAATATCATAGAAGACATGAAAAAGACTAGGGCCAATATTAGTCTTTTTGAATTGAGCAAGTTAAAACACCAGCAGAAAGTACTTTTGAAAGAATTACATGCTGTACCAGTTGCACCTTTACCAGCTGCTGTAATCTCTCAAGCTTCCCATGATATGGGAAAACCTCCAACTAATACGATGAATAAGGTCGATCCAAACGATATTGCGTTAATTGGAGAAAGATCGAGATTGCATACTCCCCCATTTCTCCTTACTTATGAAATTTTCAATAAAAACGTGCATAATTGCTTAGTGGATTCTGGAGCTTCATTGAATATTTTACCAAGATCAATTTGTGCAAAATTGAATGTTCAACCACAGAAATCCACTGTACGCATAGTTCAGCTAGATCGATCGCAAGTCAAAGCGATTGGCGAGTTAAATCAGGTTACCATAAGGCTGTCATCTAACCCAAAGGTATGTCAAGTTATCGACATTTTAGTTGTTCATATTCCTGAATTTTATGGCTTAATTCTTAGCAGAGATTGGTCAAAAAAACTTCATGGATACTTTGCAACTAACTGGTCGCACATGTGGCTGCCTTATAATGGTAAACCAAAACAAATAAAAGTTGAGCATGAATGACATCATAAATACATAGTAACAAAACTTGAGGGAGAAAATGAACCAGTAGCATATAATTCTAACATCATCGACAACTACTCAATAGATTCTTTCCTAGGAAATTTTAATGCTCACACTTCACCTTACTTAGAACATTCTATTTTATCTCAAGTAGAATTTTTTTCTCAAACAGATAGTTCTAAATGAATTAATTTTATAGATAGTCCTGTAAATAAATCTTTGTTTTGGAAATTATTTTTTGATGGTTCTAAGTCTAACGAAGGAGCAAGAGCAGGATGCATATTAGTAAGCCTAGAGGGAGATAAAACCATGCTAACTTGCAGACTCGAATTCGAGTGCACCAACAATACCGTAGAATATGAAGCTTTAGTCCAAGGGTTATACAAAGCGATCGGATTAGACGTCAAATACCTGCAAGTTTTTGGAGATTCTGAAATTGTAATTAGACATGTACGTAATACTATACACTATTTATCAGGTCATTTAAAGCATTACCAATCTTTAGTCCAAGATCTGACTGAACATTTTATAGCATTTAATATTTCATCAATTCCCAGACTCGAGAATGCTAGCGCAGACCTCTTTGCCAACGTAGCTTCCAAGCTCATTCCTTCAGAAGATTTTAGCCCTGACCAATTTTCAATTGAGTTAATTTTTAGACCATCTATTCCTGATAACATTACCAATTGGAGGATTTTCAATGACAATCCTGATATCGTGAGTTTCCTCACATCTGAAGGATCCTACACCAATCAAATAATTGACGAAGACCAACATGACCAACAATTGCAACAGGATAGTACTAAAAATGATATACCTAAATCAGTAATCAAATTAGAAGACCTTTATGATTTCAAAGATCGATTCAAAAGATCTACCAATTCAAAACTCCAAAGCTCAACTTTGAATTATGAATTAGTAAATCTAGGAACTGATGCCAAACTGTAGAATATCAACCTAGGCCTTGGCCTAGCCCCTGAAGAGAAATTAGCATATATTCGTCTCTTGAGACAATACAAAAGTGTCTTTGCTTGGAATTACGATGAACTCAAAACATACGACACCTCCATCATCCAACATACTATCCCAATGATTGATAATGAAAAACCTGTCCAACAAAAGTTGAGAAAAATCCATCCAAATTTAGAAAATCAGATTAAAACTGAACTCAATAAGTTATTGAAAGCCAAAATAATCTTTCCCGTTAGACATTCTAAATGGGTTTCCAATATGGTACCTGTTAGAAAGAAAAATGGAGATATTAGAATCTGCATTGACTTTCGAAACCTTAACAAGGCCTGCCAGAAGGATAATATTCCTTTACCTCCCATGGAACAAATACTGAATTAATGTCATTCTTGGATGGATTTTTAGGATACAACCAAGTGTTGGTACATCCCGACGATCAATTAAAAACAACATTTAGAACTAAATGGGGCACATACGCATATCAAAAGATTCCATTTGGATTGATTAACGCGGGTGGCAAATTTCAGAGAGCCATGGAAATCGCATTCAAGGGATTAGTTAATAAATTAGTGGTAATCTATCTGGATGATATAATTGTTTATTCCAAGAAACGAAACAACCATCTCAGAGATTTAAAACAAATCTTCCAACGTTGCCTAAGGTATGGGATTTCGCTTAACCCAAAAAATTATTTTTTCGCATTAAGTGAAGGAAAGCTTCTAGGATTCATAGTGTCAAAATCTAGAATTCACATTGATCCTGATAGAATCAAGGAAATTTCCGCAGTACACCTACCTCACAACAAGAAAGCCATGCAATATTTCCTTGGCCAGACTAACTTTGTAAAGAGGTTTGTTCCATATTTTTCAAGAATTGTATCTCCTTTACAAGCCATGATTAAAAAGAACGCAAACTTTAAATGGGGCCAAGACGAACATGAGGCATTCAGTCTGATCAAACAAGCAATTATCAATGCTCCATCTTTAGCAACTCCAAATTTTTCCGATCCTTTTATTTTGTACACATTCGCCTCAGATAGGTCATATTCTGCAATACTCACTCAAGCAAATCAAGAAAAGGCGGAAGCCCCAATTGCTTTTTTCAGTTCCAATTTACAAGGAGCTAAATTGAATTATTCAGATGTGGAGAAACAAGATTATGTTGTTTTCAAAGAAATTAAATATTTCAGACCTTTTTTACTCAAAACACATACCAAGATCATAGTACTATTTCCAACGGTAAGAAATCTTCTAGTACAGAAGGATGTGGGTGAGAAAAGGGCCAATTGGGTTGCTGCCTTACAGGAATACGATGTAGAAATCAAACCAGCAAGTATTGTAAAAGGTCAAGGCTTTTGCAAAATGCTGGTAGGAGCATAGATAATGTCCGAAAATCCATCTAAAGAGGTACAAGTGTACGAGGTAAGCTTAAACGATGTTGAGTCATTATACGCTGATATTATCTTTTATCTAAAGAATGGATGTGCTCCTCCAAACCTCGATCATACCAAGAAAAGAGCCCTAAGGTTAAAATCCAAACAATATCAACTCATGAATGATGTTCTTTTTAGAATAAATTATGATTCTGTTCTCCTTAGATGTCTCGAGAAAGCTGAAGCTGAAAAAGTCTTGCAGGAACTCCACAACAGGCCAGCGAGCGGACACTACGCTGGAGACACTATAGAGACGTAAATATACTGTATTGATTGCCTTGGTGGGGGGGGGATATTTAGCCGGTTCAGCCAACCATAGTAAATTAAAGAAGACAAAAGAGTTCTAATTATGGATATAATTATATACCTACTAGTAAAGCCAAAATGAATGGTGTAGGGGCAAGGAATTAAACTGAATTTCCTTTAATTGTCATACCGAAACCAAATGGTCATCCTGTATGGTTATCCAAAGCCATTGCCATATTTCATAATGAAAATTTAGTATGCGCAAGATCAACATAGTCATACTTGCGTAAAGAAAAATAGGAGTATTCAATTGGAATTATATCATTATGGAAAACAAGTTAACTAGATCCCAACAAAATTAGTTGGGTTGGGAGTTATAACAAAAATCACATCACCAAATTCCTCGCTACAGTTAAGATTGATGAGGATAAATACTATGAGTAATAATTCATTGGAGTAATCATATATTCTAAGTAAGAAGTTAATGACAATCATGACATCTGAAAGGAAGGATTTGCAAATAATTGTATAAAACATAAAATAATTTTCTGGTGGGACATAATATGATCATCTGTTAAGACAATTCGAATAACAAGAATTTCACCTACAAATTCCTAAATGGAAAAAAATGGTTTTCCCTATCAAATTATCTAATTCATACGTTTACAAGACACCAAGATTTAAGTAGACAACCATTACATGGAACAAGATAATTTATATTGTAATGGAGGAAATAGGGAAACATTCATCCAGTCATTATATAGAAATAGTTGACATACATTACCAATGGAAAACTACATCTAGACATTTCGCTCATTTGAATAGAGTTAAGAATCTCTTATAAAGGGTAGACCTGAGAAGGGTTTTATCCCAGCAATATTTTACATAAAGGTCAAGTCCAAATACAAATTCAAATCAGAACTAGGATCATCCACATGGTAGCGTTTCTCGATACTGAAGGGAAATTGAGAGATAGGTCCTCGGTAACAGGATAAATTTCATTTACAGAGACAGAAGAAAATAAACCAAGCAAGGAAAATTTTAAGGATGGAAAATTTTCTTGAAGTTTAAAACATTGGCGAATCTCACTAATCCCTAATATGCAAATTATAAATGTTTATTGATATATTTGTAAAATTATTCAAATTTATAATTATTTTATATATAGTCTCTATATAATGTTGGCGATTTTTAAGGTAAAATAATTTTATATTCTAAAATTTGGGCGAATCGTCTTTTATAAAATTGGAAATTGGCGAATATTTTTTGTGGAAAAATCATGGAAAATTAGCCCACTGGGCGAACATTAGCCCCTAAAATTTTCCATGAAACCAAGCATGAGGGTAAATGCGGAACAATGCATGCTAAAATTCCCTTCGAGCAACCATGGACAAGAATAAAACTAACCTGGAATCAAATATAAAAATCCATTGAGGAATGTTCAAGTCCTAATGCCACCTTAAGGATGGCCGGACTGAAATAGACTAAGAATTGAAATGCCCAGACACCAACATAGAGAGTTACCTACATAACAACACTAGAATCACAAGAATCAATCTAAAAAGGAAAACACATCACAATGCAGAATAAATATAAAAAAAAATGAAATACCATCTACTACATACCTATAGCAGAACCCAACTACTTGTGCCCTTCTCTGCAACCATTCATGACAAACCCTAGTTATTCATAGTGTAATTAAGGGTGGATAATAATCCGACTGAAGGAGAACACAAAAAAAGGACCACAATTACCTGTACTCTGTTGAAGGAAACCTTTTTAGCGTCCAGAAGCAAAGCACCAAGCCTTAACCTCACCCTAAGCTTGAAAAGAAAAATGGGAATCAAACTCTAGTAATAATCCAAATTATGATCTCAAGAAAATATAGAAAGATTCAACAAACAATATGTTGAACCACTAGAATGACTAACCATTAGAGGAGATATCTAGGTAAGAAAACCAGAGTGAGAAAAACATAGTTAAAGTCAGTATCTGTGTCATGCAGGAGTGCGGATATACCAATGGAATGCCAGAATACCCTAAACGCAAACACGAGTTCTATATTATCTATTGAAACTCCATGGCAGCAGTGCTAAAGTTCAACAATGTTGAAACAAAGGAGTATGTGAAACCACAAATGAATCAAAGAATTACCAAACCTCTAGGTGGGAATACCGATCAGGACCCCTGTCTATTGGATGTTGCATCTATCTCTATGAAACTAGAAGTATGCTAGAAGACCATGTGACTATCACATGGAACTTTCGTACATGGCTACCCACGATTCACCACACTACCCAAAGTTCGAACCCAATTAAATGCATTAAATCTTGTGAAAATTACATACAAAAATCCTCCAAGGTGGTCTACCAAAAACATACCAGATGGAGGTTTAGTCTTAGCATAACACCTTTGATATGTCCAAGTCAAGGTGGGGTATCATTTTCGATCGATTAAGTGTTAAAATTTATAATAGCAAGGGGAATAAATAAATGGGCAGGAACATTAGGTAACAATTTAAATATCAGTAGAGTGTGTAAATAAACTTAAAAGGAGAAATTTAGAATGAACCTAAGTGTATGTATCACATGGGATTTTTGTTCCCAATCGTAGTGCATGCCAAGTATTTAAATGTATATTTAATATATGAGAAGGGGGGTGGGGTAATTCCCCACCATTGTGTATTAAGCGACCCATGGGGAAAGGCAAGCTATCCTACCATAATACATGAAAAAAATGTGAACATCAATTATATGTAGACCAAATTGGGTAGGATGAGTTTGAATGACCTAAACACCATAAACTCAGATAATATATCATATTAAAAAAAAAAAAATGAATAAGATCAAGTTTTGAGGGACCTTCTCCTATTTCCAAAGTGTTAAATTAGAACCAAGGGCGTTGTAATGTAGAATAAGTAAAACCATGGAGTTAACTTCATTTTACACTTAAAACTTGTAAATATATGCATGTTGCAAGACAAACAAGAAAGATAGATTAGCCACAGAATAAGTAGTGATGAAACATTAGTAATTTGTTGGTAAAAAAAAATATATATATATATATGGGGTTCATGACAAAAATACTCAACTTAGAGGTCACTTTACTTATTATATTGGAAGGGGGTTCTCTCTCTCCCTTTGAGTTTTTTTCACATACTTTTTATAATCCTTTATTCATATTCTTAGAATTTCTTTAGGGTTATGGTTTTTTCACCTTTGTTTCAATTTAATAGCCCCTTTGATAAATTTAAACCTTTATATTCATTTCCCAATTAAATGGCCACTTTAAACATTCAAAAATTCTTTGAAATATGGCATTTGAAAATAAAAAAAGTAATTTGTTGCTAAGTTAAAAATAGTCATGGATGTCATTGAATTTTTTTGGGATGATAGATACCATTTAAACCATGGAAATATTCTCCATATTTATATTCACTCCTCCAGCTTTGTAACAAGCTCTCATTTTCCCAATTTGGACACTAAGAACTCAAGTCATGGTCCAAGAAAATTAGTGACTCAATATTCGTTGAGCTAATACACATATATTTTCCTTTGATTGAAAAATCCATCCATGCATTGTTGGAGGGAGTTTCTAACAATTTACAAAAAAATGTGCTCCCAATAGTACTTATGTATGGAGTAGAAACAAATATGGATTCACATGTAGCTTGTTTGTAGTGTAAACCTTACCTCAATAGCTAGTCATCCTGCCAAGTCACTACCTAATCATTGTGTCCAGCTAATACCTTCCAAGTGTCACCTAAATATATTTCCACATGTCATTGGGAGGTGTTCCAAAAGAGAATGGGTTAGAAAAACTCAGGAAGCGAATGCATGAAAGTAATCTAAGTTTAGAGAATAATGGAAAATGACGAGGATAATGCAAAGAGGTAAAATTAATATTATGTAGTAAAAAGTAAGAAAAAGGACTAAGTGTGGAGAACTAAGAAAAATGATTAATTGTGAAAATAGTGATATGAGCATGTGGGAAGGGTGGTAAAGTGATGGAGTGAAGTGAGGTTTGCAACATGCATAGTGAGGTAGTGTTGCACTGAAAATTGTCACCATGACATTCTGCAATCTGTGTGAGTCTATCACCACTCATACTTTCCTCCTTTGCAAGTCTTAAACCTCAGTTTTTCATGTCAAGCCTTGAAAATGAGAGAAAGCCCTTAAAAGTCTCTAAAACTCTGGTTCCGCACTTTCTCTTAGCATTACCTGCGGTCCTGCACCTAATGGTCATGTCCCCTGCGCACTTGACCGCTCTGTCCTTGTGTAATGGGCATGGACCGCTATAAAAGTAAAAAAGGAGCAAGTACATTCTTAAAAACTCACTTTGAGTCATTTCTAGAAGCTTCTAGAAGGAATCTTGAGGTGGCAAGTTTGCTCCTTTAAGGTTCATGCATCCCATACCTTAAGGTGATAACCCCTTTATGTGAGGAGCTTATCCCTTTGAAGGAGGACTCTATCCCTTCATAGGTGGACCTGTAACCTCCTTCCTTTGCACTATAAAATGAAGCATTGGGCTGGTTACTTGGGAGGTTGAAAGTTGAATATTTTTGAGGTGAAATGCTGCTGGAACTTAGTCTTCCTAATTGAGCTCTTGTGAGGAAAGATTACATACCTCTTTGATCTCATTTGGAAGAGTTTGAGGCTTGTCAAAGTAGAGGAGATTCCTATTTCGGACCTTGGGAAGAGCTTGTACAACATCAAGGCACCAAAGGTTGTAAAGTTCTTATATTTTCAAAGTTAATACAATCAAGTTTATTTTTCTCAATAAGCTATGTTTTATGGTTTATTTTATGGATTCCTTGATCACCATGATGAACATGATTTATTATATTAGCTATGCAGGTGTTATTTGATGTGTGCTTGTTTGTGATTGTAGGTTCTCAAAAGGAAACTCTTTCAGACAGTTGAAGGATGGCTGCTACAAACTAGTGTTGGACTTAAGGTAGGGTCTAAAACACCTCTTTAGTTTTTATTAATGAATCGCAATATGTTTAGAGAAAGGTAGATTTGTTTGTCATGCTTGTTGCTAGATATCTATTGATACTAGGGAGATCAGCCTTGTCCGCAAGAACGATTTATCCGGCCAACAAATTGGCGACTCCACTGGGGAACTGAATTTGGTTTTTGGTTTTCCTTTTTCTTTGACTTGAGAAACTTGTTCTTGTTTCTGGTTTTTGGTTGATGTGTGTGGGATTGAGTAGATTTTAGGATCTAGATTCTTTTTCTTTTTTCCAAAGTTTATAGGGAACCGCACTTTATTTTTACAGACAGTGCGGACCTCTCCGCACTTTTCCTTTAGTACACAGAGCGATACCGCTCCTGTTTCTTCTGGAAGACTGCGGACCCTGTCAAATTTTTGAAAAAATTAAAATGTTTTCTTCTAGTTAAGTTTAGGTTTTATTTGCGGCTTTTAGTGTCTACCCAGATCGACATGTGTTCTGTCAAAAATTTCTTGCAAGTAATTTCCATTGGTATTTTTGCTTTAGATGATTTTCTAGAAGTTTTGCATGCGTGGACTGGTTTTCACTTGGTCTTTGTAGTGACTCAGAGATTAGAAGCCTAAGAAACCTTAGATTACCTTGGTCTTTTTTATCTTCTTGATGAGTCTGACCTGTTTGTGAAATCTGTCCTTGGGTGAGAAATAGATTTTGTTTTGTCTTTGCAAATCTTCGAACGAACTTGGTATAAGTTTTGAATTTCATTTTTATAAAATAAAACACATTTGGGTGTTTTTTGATTGATTTGTTATTCTGAACGAATTGATCCTTAGATTACTGAATAACTAAGTAAAACGTCCTCAAAAATATTTGAAGCTTTTATACATCAGGTTTTTCAAGTTTTTAGATCTCAAGATTAGTTTTTCATAGTTTTGAGTGTTTTCTAGAACTTGTAGATCTCTTTTGAAAGAATTGCTTTCTGTAGTTTTGAGTGTTCAAAAAGAAAAGGGATTTTTTGGGAGCATAATTAGTAGTCTCTTTTTGAGTTTATTGAAAAAGACAAAAATATTTTCTTTTCATTTACATGTTGAAGGAAAGATTTGTTTCTCAAAGAATTGCATTCTCAACTCTTTCTTTTAGCTAGAAATTCATTGAAGGAAAAACGAATTGTTTATCATTTTTAGGTGCATTTTTAGTGTTTTTGGAGTTGAGTCTTCACACCATCAAAGTTTCACTTCCATACCTATTGACTTAAGAAACAACCCATAAAAGTAACGCTTAATTAAAATTGATCTAGCAATCTTTTTTATTTCTAGGGCTCTTATCACCGATATAGCGTAGGCTAGTATCTAGGAGTAGGGAGTAATTAACTCTCCAAGATAGTTAAAACAAACAAGTAGATATATCTTGTGGTAGGAAATAAATCCAATTGTAATTGATATAATCTGGGAAGCTCCTCTTAAAGGAGTCAATCACAAGATCATGTTCGAACCTTTGAGACAATCAAGTCTGTCTCATTGGGAAAGATAGAAGATTTGCGCGTACTAAAAATGGTAAACCTTGGATTAACCATTGTCGAGGAGCTTGGGGTCACTTGTTGGTAAACCTTGGATTGATCATGTCGAGGAGGCTTCAAGGGGATTGAGCTTTGTTACCTTGCCCTTGCACATAGATCGGATTGTAGACTGTTCCCCCAGTTGTATTTGTTGCTCTTGGTAACCTTAGTGTCCATATACTTAAGATTATTTCCTAAGGTGACGGTGAAGGATGGGTCTCACTGTACCTAGAGCAGATGTCGACTAGACTCACTTGGACTCTCGGGGGGGTTCTCTTCACTCGAGATGGTTATGTGAAGAAACTTGTGCCAGTCTGTTTCATTAAGCAGGTTGTCGGGGTAACTGTTCCAACCGCCCTTTCTGTATTGAATTCTACGACGTTGGATTTCATCACCAACTAGTGTTTTTAGTAGGGGAACTTACTATTTGTGTGTGGTTTGAACTCTTAGATTTTTTAGGCGTGTGATTCACTTGTTTGTTTCTTTAGAGACTTTAGGTGCTTCTATTGAAAATTTCTTTGTTTGTGTGTGATTATTTTCATCCTACACGCAGAGATTATTGTTCTTGATCGATCATGTCAAGATGGTCATCCATGTTTTCCCAATCATCGGAAACATTTTTATATGGCGATCCTACTGTTCCTTTGGGGTACCAGTCACTTTCTGGTACTTTTTTAGGAGAAACTCCTCGACCGACTGAACATCAGTTGTCACCTGGTAATAATGGAACTAAAACGTTGAACGTAGAACAGATCTTTATGATGTCTGGTAGTTTTCCAAACCCTCAACCTCAAGGTAGTTAGTTACCGCCTAGGGGGCAAGTTAGTCAGTTACCGCCTAGGGGGTAAGGTAGTTAGTTACCGCTTGGGGGACAACCTCAAGGTAGTCAGTTATTGCCTGGGGAGCAACCCCAAGGTAGTCATTTTCTTCTTGGAGGGCTACCTCAAGGTTTTCAACCTTCAGGATAGTACATACCCCAAGGTCAAGCCCATATCCCTCAGGATGCTTATCAACCCCAGAATCAGTACGTGCCTCAGGGCTATCAACCTCAAGGTCAGTACCCAACTCAAGGTTTCCAACTGCCTTATGATCAGTCATTTTTACAGGGAGCTGGAAATGTACCTCCGAATTATTAGCCCTATGTTCAACCAGGTTATGGTCCTCCATATGTACAACCTTTTATGGGTCCTGGAATGAATATGTTGTGGAATCCATCACAAACTCAATAGACTTTGCAACCTAATGTGCAGTTAACTTATCAAGCTCGACAACCTTTGGTTTTTGGTCCAATCCAGCAACATGTCCAACCTATGGTTCAAACCTCTGCAACTGGTTTAGTTCAATAGCCTGGGCCTAACTCACCTCAGACTCCGCCTCGAACTGCTGCTGCAACTGCTGCATTTTCTGTTCAATCTACCACACCTGTTTCTAGAGTATCTTTAGCTCTGGTTTCTACTATCCCTGCATCAGTGTCAACTCCTCAAGTCTCTATACCCTAGTCAGGAACTATAGTTCAGACTTCGGTCTAGATACCTGTAGGACAAGCTGGTCCAAGTACAATTGCCATGAGTCAACCATACCAGGGATAGTATCAATTTGGTCCTACTATACAAAATCCAGTTTATCAGTATCAACCGTACCCTGGCTACACTTATCAACAACCTCAAAAACCCGAGTTTGGTCTAGTTAATCCTGGTTTTCCAGGAGGTTATAACATTCCTAATGCAAATCCGATTCCAGGTTATCCTGGATATCCTCCTCCTGGACCTAGTCTCATTACACAAGGTTTTCGTGAACTTAACCGTCAGTTACCATTTATTTCAACTTTGGATTTACTTGATTTGTCGCACCTTACAAATGATCCAATTTATTATTTTCCGTACTGGCTGCCAATGCCTAATAAGTTGCCCAGTGATATCCCAAAATTCAAGGGTAAGTCAGGAGAAGATCCATCAAATCATGTGATGACTTATCACCTCTGGTGTGCATCTAATTCCATTATAGATGATTCAATTCACTTACGTCTTTTTCAAAGAACTCTTATTGGTCTTCCTGCCAAATGGTACGTTGAGTTACCACGAGGCTCTTTTTATAATTTTAGTTAGTTAACTACTTCTTTCTTAACTCATTTTCAGTTTTCTGTCAAATACGAAAATGGCACAGAATGATTAACTTCATTAAAACAATCCACGTCCACATATATTTCTGATCATATTCATGAATGGCGACATAGAAGGCGTTTAGTGAAAGTTTTCATTCCGGATCAAATTTTAGCAGAAAAATCATTGTTACCTAAAATCACTGAAGATGTAGCTACGGCAGGAGTTGTCACTGAAGAGAAAGTCATTGCTCAGGCTCAGTACCTTGACCTCGTTTATACGCAGTTAGGTACTTTACATGAAAAAATCCCTAATCTTCTGAAAACTACAACTCCTTTAGGGTCTCATGCCTCTGATGGTATGATTGGTTCAGTTAGTATTAAAAGTAAGAAGAAATCTTCAAAGAATTATTCTCCTACAATAACTTTACCTGATTCCCCGAAAGGAGATTCTTCCGCTGAAGTTTCTGCTGACGTCCATGTCGTAGATTCATCTACAACCAAATCTAGTCGTAAAGAGAAGGGAAAGAACAAAAATAATCAAAAGTCAAAAGATAAAACAAATAAAAATGAATCTATTGACGAAAAATGGAAACCTTTCTATCCTTGTTTCATCTGTGATGAGGATCATTTTACTAAAGAATGCCCCTATCGAGCAGAGTTTTCAAAATTCGTTAAAGGTTGTCAAACGCTTGCTGTCTTGAAGGATCCTTCTCCTACTCAAGATAGTAAAGTGGTTGCTTCTTCCTCGAATACCTTGGAAGAACCCATTATGATGATTTCTAATGTCAGGATTACGACGTGATCGCAAGATTATGGTTGTAAAAATCCTGTTGATGCTAAAGAAGCATAATCTTCTAGTTCAAACACATCAACTACACCTCCTCCCGGGTCTGCTCCACTACAGCTTGAGAAACGCAATCCAGACTTAGTAACCAAATCGCCTGCTAAAGGTATATTTCAGAAATCAACTTTCAATACATATGCGAGAGCTGCTCAGAATTATAACATTGTTGAAGACCTAGCCATTGCCCCTTCAACAATGTTGGTTTTAGAAGTGCCACAATCATGCTCAGCACAACGTAAATTACTATTGTCGGCTATAGGAGCTGTTGATATTCAGGATTCGAACCTTATAATCTTCGATTTAGAGAATAGTACACCTCGCCTTCCTCATCAAATGGTTTTCCAAATTCCAGTGTTAGTAAAAAACAAACCTTTCTTTAGGACTGTGATTGATGAGGGAGCTTCTACGTCTATTATGTCAATCCAGTGTTGGAGATCGCTCGGTTTTCCGATAGTCAATCAGTCCCCGATGATTCTAAAGGCTTTTGATGGCCAAGGGTTCCATCCTTTTAGTATTTTGGAAGATTTACCTATAGGGGTCGAAGGCAAAACTGTAAATATAGATGTGGAAGTGGTTGATGCCCCTCTAGATTACAACCTTCTCTTGGGTCACAGTTGGTCTTATGCTATGACTGCTATTGTTTCATCGATCTTTCGGCTTGTTAAGTTTCCTCATAACAGAAATATCGTTACGATAGACCAGCTGAGTTATTCCTCATCCGACTTGACCTCTACTGATAACGTTCAGCAGGTTAGTAAAACGACTATCCCTTACAAGGATGTTGGGGTAGGTTTGATTAAAGATTCTAGTTTACTAGGAACTTTTTCTTCCCTCCTCCTAACATATCGCCTTCTATTGCAACTATTCATATGATTTCATCGAACACTATTGCTTTTGATGATCCTTGGATCGTACCTTCCGATTTTTAGGTGGATTCATTTGATGACACAATGCCTTTGAATCCCTTTGAAATTGCATATCAGGTTGTACAATCATTTTCTGATTCCTGACCTATTGCGAGGATAGTTTTTTCCTATTTCAACCTCGTTAAAAAATGAAATTGGATGTCTTGAGCATAGTTCCTTCTCTTGTGTCAAGCTCATTAAAAAATGAAACAAGGAGTCAACCAGGATAGTTTCTTCTTGTCTCAACCTCGTTAAAAAATGAAATTGGATGTCATGAGCATAGTTCCTTGTCTTGTGTCAAGCTCGTTAAAAAATGAAACAAGGAGTCATCGAGGATAGTTTCTTCCTGTATCAACCTCGTTAAAAAATGAAACCGGATGTCACGAAGATAGTTTGTTCCAGTGTCAACCTCGTTCAAAAAATAAATCGGGTGTCTGGAGCATAGTTCCTTTTCTTGTGTCAAGCTCATTAAAAAATGAAACAAGGATCAGGAGCATAGTTCCTTGTCTTATGTCAAGCTCGTTTAAAAAATGAAACAAGGGTTTTGAGGATAGTTCTTTTCCTGTGTCAAACTCATTAAAAAATGAAACAACTCCCTTTCCAAATCAAGTCCTTGCATCTTTCCAAGATCTCGAATGTGAACCTTCAATCCATCCACCTGGTTGAATGCAATGAAGCTTGGGGGGCATGTACCTCGATTTGCGTCGTTATGCTGGGGGCATGCGAACTTATAGCAAGCATAGTTTTTCGTTTCAAGCTTGCGTATTCATGAAACAGAATCCAAGCAAAGTTCTCTATGGTTCAAGCTTGTGTAAAAATGAACCTATACCTGATTTACATCTCGTGATTGCCGTTTTTATCTGCTAAATTATGTTATATGAGCCTTGGCTGTTTTCACTCCATCGCCACCATCTCTTTGGTTGACCATATGCTTTCACTTGGTTGTTTTTTTTTTCCTGAGGGACTGTAGCGATGTGTGGTTTTATTAGCTAACCTCTTAACCATTATATGTTTTGAGTAGTTCCTCCATTGCTGGAACTAGTTGCTGCCCTTTACACCACTCGTTCCTTGAGGATGAGTCCTCTTTAAGCTCTTTTCTGACTCGTAAAGTATGAAAAGATTGCCGAGTTTTTCCTTTTTAAACTCGTTAAAATAGAGTTAAAAAGACGGTCCACTTACAGCTTTTTTTTCCTGACCATATAAACATGAAAAGATCACCAGACATTTGTCGTTTCAAGTTCGATATTGGTTATAAAACGACGTCTTTTTGATCGCTTTTTTACTTTTTTAGATCGGAGTCACTAATTATGAAAAGTACTCCTTGATCGTAATGGTCAAGCAATTCTCTCAAGTATTATTTTATACTTTTCTGGGCTTAGGAGACACACATTTATGAAAAAGGACATCCATGGAGTTTTCTTAATTTTTCTTCTAACTACCTAAAATTGAAAAACACCGAGTTTTTCCTATACTAGACTTGTTAAAATTTAACAGTAAAGGACCTGTTCAATTTTAAATAGGAACCAACCATTCCTTCTTAGGGTTTGAATTTTAAACAGGAACCAACCATTCCTTCTTAGGTTTTGAATTTTAAACTAAGTTGGACTCATCCAAAGGATGAGCTTATAACCAAGCAAATGTTATCCTCCTCAAGCTTGTAAAAAATAAAGAGGTACTTACCAGAAATGGTGGGGGAAAAGAGAGAAAAATGAACCTGTTTGTTATACTTTGTGTTTTAGAAAAGCATTTAACCACTCTTGAACACGACACTTTTTGTTCACCTGGGTTGGGAAATCCTTTGCCTAACAGTTAATCAAACCATATTGAAAGTCTTCAGCCAGTTTCTGGGTATTAGCTTTGGGTCAATTGTCACCAAACCATCTACAGTGTCATTATGTGTTCAAGAGGTCAGTTCAAATAAACCATTAATCCGCAAAATATCTGTCATCCATTTTGACCATCCCTGAGTTATTCCTTGCCAAATATATTTCTTCAAAATTGATCTATGATTTCATGTTGTGGGCTTGCCTACGACACATTTCTTTCTATCGAATCCAAATCATTATCTAGAAAGATGATCTAGAAATCGTTAGTACCTTGGAATCTACATGCCTCAATGGAAGATTTCTCGCCTTCCACGATAGGTTGCATCATTGACCTATGATCAAAGGATTCTGTGACATGTTCGACATCAACTCATCTATTCACATTTCATGGATTGTACTGAATTCTTTGAGAGCCATTGACATTTCTGGTTGTTTCTCTCACACTTGTTAACAGTTCACATCATTGACTATTAATCAAGTGGTTTCTATCATTTTCGACTTTGACACATTCATTTTCATGGATATAATTGTACTAGTTCAGGAAGCAGAAGTCAAGACCCTAGATCTAGTTTCCACCATCCAGGCTGCAAGGAATTTTGTTATTCATTATACAGTGGACTATTCATAAACAGATGGTTGTGCCCATATTGTGTCTACATATGTCTATACTCGTGATGTATTACAAAATCATTCCTGTATCAGAGCAGTTTAGTTAGTTTTCTAGTCAGTTTTGATCTGAGTATGGGAATGCCTACCTTAGCGATGATATGTTCACATATATATATTTTGCATTAAATGTTTTTACAGTTTCCGACTGGGGTGTCCACAGGATGATCCTTGAAATGATAACGTACTTCACTCTTCATACATGAAAGACTTCATCTTCATCTATTACAGACTTCGCACTTTAGGGGGAAATCTGTTGCACTAAAAATTGTCACCATGACATTATGCAATCTATGTGAGTCTATCACCACTCATACTTTCCTCCTTTGCAAGTCTTAAACGTCAATTCTTCATGTCAAGCCTTGAAAATAAGAGAAAGCCCTTAAAAGTCTCTAAAACTCTGGTTCCGCACTTTCTCTTAGCATTACCTATGGTCCCGCACCTAATGGTCATGTCCCCTGCGCACCTGACCACTTTGTCTCTATGTAATGGGTGTGGACCGCTGTAAAAGTAAAAAAGGTGCAAGTACATTCTTAAAAACTCACTTTGAGTCATTTCTGGAAGCTTCTAGAAGGAATCTTGAGGTGGCAAATTCGCTCCTTTAAGTTTCATGCATCTCATACCTTAAGGAGCTAACCCCTTGATGTGAGGAGCTTATCCCTTTGAAGGAGGACTCTATCCCTTCATAGGTGGACCTGTAACCTCCTTCCTTTGCACTATAAAATGAAGCATTGGGCTGGTTACTTGGGAGGTTGAAAGCTGAATATTTTTGAGGTGAAATGCTGCTCGAACTTAGTCTTCCTAATTTAGCTTTTGTGAGGAAAGATTACATACCTCTTTGATCTCATTTGGAAGAGTGTGAGGCTTGTCAAAGTAGAGGAGATTCCTGTTTCGGACCCTGGGAAGAGCTTGTACAACATCAAGGCACCAAAGGTTGTAAAGTTATTCTATTTTCAAAGTTAATACAATCAATTTTATTTTTCTCAAGAATCTATGTTTTATGGTTTATTTTATGGATTCCTTGATCACCATGATGAACATGATTTATTATATTAGTTATGCAGGTGTTATTTGATGTGTGATTGTTTGTGATTGCAGGTTCTCAAAAGGAAACTCTTTCAGATGGTTGATGGATGGCTACTACAAACTAGCATTGGACTTAAGGTAGGGTCTAAAACACCTCTTTAGTTTTTATTAATGAATCACAGTATGTTTAGAGAAAGGTAGATTTGTTTGTCCTGCTTGTTGCTAGATATTTGTTGATACTAGGGAGATTGGCCTTGTCCACAAGAACGATTTATCTGGCCAACAGGTAGTAGAAATAGAAGTAGAGGTAAAATTCATAAGTACATAAAGTAATGTGGGAGGAAATTAATGGAATGAAGTGAAATATGAATAAGTAAATAAAAATAATGCAAAAAAGAAATGTAATGGAGTGAGGTGAAGTTAACGTACATAGAAGGAATTTATGTGGGAGGGAGAAGTAATGGAGTGAGTTCAGTTCAACTTGCATAAAATTAAATTGGATACGTAAAAGGAAGTGGCTAAATATAAGGAAGTCATGCTCTTGTGGGATGAACCCAATGAAAGCAATAATCCAATACCCGCATGGGTAAAAGTAATCACTTAGTGAAAATTCTAAAAGTGGATGGGAAAATGGATGCCTAGGGAGTATGTTTCAATTGTCACAAAAATGTCCCTTTCATTCTCTAAATGGGCTCTAGAAATTCAATGTCCCCAAATTACTTAAATAAGACTTACCATTAAATGGAGCACCTTTTTGTACTAGCATTTTAATATTTAATATGCTTTGATAATTGTTTATGATTAGGGTTTTGGATTTTTTAATACCTTGGCTCTTGATTAGGGTGGACCCTTTAAAATATTTTGGAAAGGACATATGTGACTAGATCCACATATGTGAGTAATTAAAATTGTTGTGGAATATACTTGATTCCATGGTGGTGAAATGTATAGGTCAACTTGTAGGAAGTGTATTTTCCTCATACAAAATTTGATTGAGGTGATATTCATGTTATAATAAAGACATGCATACATCTAAAACATTGAGAGTCTACGGATTATGTTTCCATTGTCCCAAAAAAAGTCTCTTTAATTCTCGAAATGGGCTATAGAAATTCAAGGACCCCAAATCACTTAAATAAGTCTTACCCTTAATAGATGTTACAGTTCAAGAACTCTAATACCAATGTATATGAAAAATTGTTAGTGTTTCATTTTGGATCATTATATTAAAAACATTAGAGTATATAAGTATTGAAACTATAAAAAATTATGTGTAAGTTCCTAAACACACATTTAGTGGAAAATGAATTTTGAAAAGATGATCATGAAAACTTACTTTAGATAAAATATTTTTGAAAAAAAATGAAATAATATTGAGTAGTAAAAAGTAATAAAAATGACTAAGCGTGGAGAATTGAGAAAATGATTAATTGTGAAAATAATGATACATGCATGTGGGAAGGTGAGGTAAAGTGATGAAGTGAAGTGAGGTCTGCAACATGAATTGTGAGGTAGAAGTAGAAGTAGGGGTAAAATTCCTATGTAAATAAAGTAATGTTGGAGGAAATTAATGGAATGAAGTGAAAGATGACTAAGTAAATAAAAAGAATGCAAAAATGAGATGTAATGGAGTGAGGTGAAGTCAACCTGCATAGAATTAAAATGGATAAGTAAAAGGAAGTGACTAAATATAATGAAGTAATGTTCTTGTGCGATGAACCCAATGAAAGGAATAATCGAAAACTCGCATGGGTAAAATTAATCACTTAGTAAAAATTCTAAAAGTGGATGGAAAACTGGATAGCTAAAGGACTTTGTTTCCATTGTCCCAAAAGAGTCTCTTTAATGCTCAAAATGGGCTCTAGAAATTCAAGGTCCCCAAATAACTTAAATAAGCCTTACCCTTAAATGAAACATGCTTTTTACTAGAAATTCAATATTTAATATGATTTGATAATTGTTTATGATTAGGGTTATGGATTTTTTAATACCTTGGCTCTTGATTAGGGTGGACCCTTTAAAAATATTTTTGAAAGGCCATATGTGATTAGATCCACATATGTGAGTAATGAAAGTTGATGTGTCATATAATTGATTCCATGGTGGTGAAATGTATAGGTAAACTTGTAGGAAGTTTATTTTCCTCATACAAAATTTGATTTAGGTAATATTCATGTTATTAGTAAGATATAAATACACTTAACAACATTGAGAGGTTAAGGACTATACTTCCATTGTCCCAAAAAAAGTCTCTTTAATTCTCAAAAAAGACAATAGAAATTCAAGGACCAGAAATCACTTAAATAAGACTTACGCTTAATGGATGTTATAATTCAATAACTCTAATACCAATGTATATGAAAAATTGTAAGTGTTTCATTTTATATCATTATACCAAAAACATTAGAGTATATAAGTATTGAAAATATAAAAAATTAAGTGTAAGTTCCCAAACACTTAATTTTGTGGAAAATGAATTTTGGAAAGAATGATTATGAAAAGTTACATTAGATAAAATATTTTTGAAAAAAAAGTAATATTAAGTAGAAAAAAGTAAGAAAAAGGACTAAGTGTGGAGAATTAAGATAATTGATCAATTGTGAAAATAGTGATATAGGCATGTGGGAAGGTGAAGTAAAGTGATGGAGTGAAGTGAGGTCTAAAACATGCACGGTGAGGTAGTAGAAGTAGAACTAGAGGTAAAATTCATAAGTAAATAAAGTAATGTGGCAGGAAATTAATGGAATGAAGTGAAAGATGACTAAGTAAATAAAAATAATGCAAAAATGAGAAGTAATGGAGTAAGGTTAAGTCAACCTGCATAGAAGGAATTTATGTGGGAGTAAGAAGTAATCGAGTGAGGTGAATTAAAATTGCATATAGTTAAAATGGATAAGTAAAAGGATTTGGTGAAATATAAGGAAGTATTTTTCTTGTGGGATGAAACCAATTAAAGGAATAATCAAAAACCCACAATGGTAAAAATAATCACTTAGTCAAAAGTCTAAAAGTGGATGGAAAAATGGATAGCTAGGGACTCTGTTTCCATTGTCCCAAATAATTCTCTTTAATGCTCGAAATGGGATCTAGATATTCAAGGTCCTCAAATCACATAAATAAGCCTTACCCTTAAAAGAAACATCTTCTTATACTAGCAATTCAATATTTAATATGCTTTGATAACTTTTTATGATTAGGGTTATGAATATTTTAATACCTAGGCTCTTGATTAGGGTTTTAAAAATATTTTGGAAAGGCCATATGTGACTAGATCCACATATGTGAGTAATGAAATTTGATGTGGCATATACTTGATTCCATGGTGATGAAAGGTATAGGTCAACTTGTATGAAGTGTAGTTTCCTCATACAAAATTTGATTGAGGTGATATTCATGTTATTAGAAATATATAAATACATTGAACAACATTGAGAGGTTAGGGATTACGTTTTCATTGTCCCAAAAAAATTCTCTTTAATTCTTGAAATGGGCTATAGAAATTCAAGGACCCCAAATCGCTTAAATAATTCTTACCCTTAATGGATGTTACAATTCAAGAACTTTAATACCAATGCATATGAAAAATTGTTAGTGTTTCATTTTAGACCATTATACTAAAAACATTAGAGTATATAAGTATTGAAAATATAAAAAAACAAGTGTAAGTTCCCAAACACACAATTTAGTGGAAAATGAATTTTGGAAAGAATGATTATGAAAACTTACATTAGATAAAATAATTTTGAAAAAAAGGTAATATTAAGTAGTAAAAAGTAAGAAAAAAGACTAAGTGTGGAGAATTGAGAAAAATGATTAATTGTGAAAATAATGATATGGGCATGTGGGAAGGTGAGGTAAAGTGATGGAGTGAAGTGAGCCCTACAACATGAATTATGATGTAGTAGAAGTAGAAGTAGAGGTAAAATTCCTAAGTAAATAAAGTAATGTGAGAGGAAATTAATGGAATGAAGTGAAATATCACTAAGTGAATGCAACTAATGCAAAAATGAGAAGTAATGGAGTGAGGTGAATTCAACTTGCATAGAAGGAATTTATGTATGATGGAGAAGTAATGGATTGAGGTGAAGTCAACTTGCATAGGATTAAAGGTGATAATTAAAAGGGGGCGGTTAAATATAAGAAAGTAATGTTCTTGTGGGATGAACCTAATGAAATGAATAATCCAAAACCCGCATGGGTAAAAATAATGACCTAGTCAAAATTATAAAAGTGGATGGAAAAATGGATAAATAGAGAATATGTTTCCATTGTCCCAAAAAAGTCTATGTAATGCTCGAAATGAGCTCTAGAAATTCAAGGTCCCCAAATCACTTAAATAAGCCTTACCATTAAATGGAACACGTTATTGTACTAACACTTCAATATTTAATATGCTTTGATAATTGTTTATAATTAGGGATAACGCTTTCTTAATAATTTGGCTCTTGATTAGGGTGGACCCTTTAAAAATATTTCAGAAAGGACATATGTGACTAGATCCACATATGTGAGTAATGGAAGTTGATGTGGCATATACTTGATTCCATGGTGGTGAAAGGTATAGGTCAAATTGTTGGAAGTGTAGTTTCCTCATACAAAATTTGATTGAGGTGATAGTCATGTTATTATAAAGATATAAATACATTGAACTATATTGAGAGGTTGGGGACTTTCTTTCCAAAGTCCCAAAAAATGTATCTCTAATTCTCGAAATGGGCTATAGAAATTCAAGGACCCCAAATTACCTAAATAAGGCTTACCCTTAATGGATGTTACAATTCAAGATCTATAATACCAATGTATATGACAAATTAGTGTTCCATTTTAGATAATTATGCTAAAAAAATTAGAGTATATAAGTATTGAAAATATAAAAAATGAAGCATAAGTTCTGCTAAAATGAATTTTCAAACGAATGATAATGAAAATTTTCATTAAATAAAATATTTTTGAAAAAAAAAAACCAATAAAACAAATATATGTTTATAAATATGTTTACAACTAGCTACAAACTATATCACCATAAGTTCCCATCAAACAACTAACTTTGATGGATAACTTCTTTTCCATAAAACTAACTTACCTTTATGTTATTATTAATATATTTTATTAAGAAGAAATAAAAATGATACTCTTTAGAGATTTTGATTTATTTTTGGGAAGAAGAATCATAAATTTCATTAAGAGAGTTAAAAATTACATTTTTTCATATGCGTAAGTGTGCATTCAAAAAAAATTGTTTTGCAAACAATTATCCACCAAAAATAGTAGGTGAGTCATAACACTATCTAAAAACATAACTAGTATAAATACATAAGTTAAAAAACAGGCAAAACTACCCTCCAAAATGTTCTCATAAGAGAATCATGAAAGTTGATGGAACCTTAGGACACTAGGTCTACAGAAATAAGACTCACATTGACATTTACCTCCATGCAAATTCCCACCATCACCCTACTCAAATTAGTAGTGTCCTTAACAATATTTCCATAAGAGCCCTTAGAATTTATGACATTAAACACATTGACGAAGAAAATAACCATATGATGAAGGCCTTCAAAAATATTAGATACAAAGAAAAATAAATAAAAAAAGCTTTCAAAAAGGTAGAACAAATAAGTTTCCACCCACATGGACCTTGATCACTTTGCAAAAGAATCTATATTCCTTACATCAAAGGCGCGACTGATAAAATCTCCAAAATTCTAAGAAAGAAAAACTTCTCCATTTCTATCAAACAAATTAAAACTATCCATCAAAATAAGAGGTCCATCAAAGATCACATTGACCCACATCAACACCAAAGGATCTATAAAATAAAATATTCTTGTGGTAAATGCTACATTGGGGAAACAGGTAGATATTTTAGAATTAGAGTGAAAGAACATGTTGTTGATATTAGACATGAACATATTTGATCTTTTCCCCTCACCAAGCACTCCATCAAAACAAAGCACTATATAAACTTTGAGAACACTGAAATTATTGCCATGGAAAACCATTATTTAGAAAGCCTTAGAGAAGCTTTGGAGATAATTAAAAACCCTAACAATCTAAACAAAGGGAATCACCTTGAAATCAACAACTATTGGATTCCCCTCCTTAAGAATTCTTAAATCCTCCCCCACTTCCTACCTCCCTTACCTTTTCCTAGAAATGTCCTAGTAATATCCTTTCCCCTTCCCTTTCTCTTCTTCTTCCCCTCCCTCTCCTACATAGTTTCGACTTAACACTTCAATAATAATAATAATAATAATAATAATAATTATTATTATTATTATAATTAAATTTAAATTATTATATAATATTAATAACATTAAAATTATTCTAATAGAAGTGTAGTAATTGGATAATTTAATAATAATATAAATTGTTCCCTATAATAATATCTTTAGGATATTATTATTATTGTTAAGTTCCTCTTAGTAACAAAAATAAGACAATATTAAATGATTTTATATATATCATATCATTAATATTATTATTATTATCAACATATTAGTAATATTAGTATATATATTGAATAGATTATTAATAACCTATTAACTTTATAATGTTTTTATTAATCCTTTTTATAAATTTATGAAAATATTACATTATTGAATAATTTTAGGGTCAACATTTCTTGATTTATTTTTTCTTTACACATATATATATTTTGTTGTTCTCTGGACATTCTTTCCTCAGAATTTTTTTGTCCTCATGATGGATCTACTTGTAGACTCGAAACATGGATCTACTTATGGACTAGAAACATAGACATTCCTACGAAATGACTTATGGTAAATCAGACCTTCCAAACTAAAAAAGTGAATCATAATCTATATAAAAAAAATTCCTCTAAAACGATGAGAGGTCCGACTGCATGCCTTCTATGAAAGGCCCGTGGAAGTACCCATAGTAATTGTATCCATCTTGTTCCGTAATCTTCCATATGCCTAGGTTCTGTTCCGCACCTGCCTTGGAAAGACCGTTGGTAATAGAGTTCCTCTCCGTGTAGATGTGACATATAGAAATCTACTAACATATTGCTTTAGATGCATACCCTCATCCAGAATGGGAAGCAAGGTGTGCATGTGACATCTAGGGACCGTGTTAAACCAATTAATAATAACCATAAAATCCTCAAATATATGAAGCTTCTTGCATTCCTTTTTAGAAGTGAATAGAAATAGGAGATTTTAGGTTGTATAACTCTGCATATTTGTTTGATCCCCACGCAAACCCCCTTTATAGTTTGTAGAAATGTGATTTATACATATAAAGAATTTCGCTCCCCTCGCATTTCCCATGAGATAGAAGACCCATCAAATGATGCCTAGCGATGAGTACGCTCTTTAGAGATTTTAATGAAAATATCTTTAATAAATTTGTGAATAAAACTTTATTTACTATAAATATTAATATTAATGAATAATAACAACTACTTCAATGAAATTATATTAGTTTAACATGTATTATTATCAATATTTTATTATTATTATTTTATAAATTATACATGACTAAATGAAGATTTAATAAATGGTTACATTTTATTGGAAAGAAATTATTTGGAAATAATTTAATCATTTTAAAACTTTTTTGTGTTGAGAGGTGCATTTTACAACCCAATATGAGGGTGATGTATAATTTCGTCCATTCTCAATGTGGAGTTGACATTATCTTTTAAAATAAAAATAAAATGTATTCTAAATAAAAAAATAATGTAGATTATAGTAAAAACATAAATGACTAAAAACATGTGGTTACTTTTAATTAAAAACATTATAAATCATCAATGTCACTCTCATTATGCAGGAAGATTGTTAATATTACAACCTAGAATGGAGGTGTGGAAAAAAAATTCACTTTCACTCTCATAGCCGTAAATAAAATATCTTCAAGTCTATGCTAAGTAACATAATTTAAAAAGGTATGTGTTTTTTAAAATATATTAATAACATAAAAAAACATTTTGATATAGATAATTTCATCCATAAATAAAATATTTCAATGTTAATTATTCATATATGCATATAACATATAAAGAAATTAAAAAATTATTATGGTTAAGGAGTCTTAATAATTTATATTTTAATCATTTTTAGATATATATTTTTAGCCAATTTTAACTGAAACTTAGTAAAGGTTTGTTGGAATTGTAAGTTTAAGTTGTGTAATCTACACAAGTGTAGAAGGGGACTTTAAGGAATTGTATCCATTTATGCACTCAAAAATGATATAATATAATACAATACAATATTTAAAATGATTTATATTATTGTCGATAGCTCAATTGGTCATAGAAGTGATGAAGTTGTGCAAACTAAAATATCGAAGGTTCAATCCCTAGGTCGTGACCTGGTCTAAGGACTGGAGGATAGGTCGTAGGCCCCTGGAGGTACAGTGGCAGCGACCCGAACTTCCCCCATGTCATGCAAGTAAAAGATTGACCCAATTGTTGATTCCTTTGGGTTGTTATATTGTGAAATGATTTATTTTATTAAATTTAAATATATATTTTTATATAATGTTTACTATGTATACAGATATAATGTTATATACTAGATCCATCTTAACTTCAAGTCTAACTCTAGCTCTACCTAGTGCTAAGAGGGATTAATTTTTTTTCACTCTAAAATAGGTAAGTACTTCAAGAGATATGATCTCTCTCTATGCTAGGTAGATTCATAGTTAATATGGATCTTGTTTAATTTAATTATAATTATAATTTATTTATTTATTTTTATTTTATTTATTTATTTTATTGTTATTATTATTATTATTATTATTATTAATATTTTATGGAGTCAAAATGTTTAAATACCATAATATCACATGACATGACAACATCTCTCACAAAATGGGTTGGAGACCGCCTCTCGGGCCAACAAAGTAGATATAATTTTGATTACACAAATATTATAATTCTTTTTTTCTATTTGTTAATAAAATTTTAGACTGAAATGACTTTAGAATTTTTCAATTTGAATTTGAATATGAATTTTCATATATATATATATATATATATATAACCATTTAACATTTTCAATTTTTTTAACAACACATCAAGTTAAATTAATTTAAAAAATATGACCCACAAAAAGCAAAAAAGTAGTGTTTAATCTAGATTGATAATAATGTATGCTAATCTAATTTAAGCACCGTGGACTAAACCAATCATTGGCTTAGTGACTTTTCACATTGTCCTTTGAATGAAAATACAATAATATTTAATAAACTAGATGAAAAAACACTATATCAATCATTCACTTAGTGTTTAATATAAATATTTTTAAGTTAAGTGGTAAATATTTTCATTACTTCAAACGATGTGACAATATCTAGCCCATGACTGATGTATGACAAATCATCTCAACCTTCCTAGTTTTTCTGTTTATTAATAGAATAACCAACCCGAAATTTTAACAAAACCAAGAATTTTAGTTTCAAAAAAGAGATTACATCATCATCAAACCATAGATCTAGAACTAAAATGATCATAAAAATAAGTATCAGAGAATGTATTAGGTATTACGTCTCTTGCACTCCATCCTAGAGGGGCTGGAGTAACAACTCTAAAGATGTGCTACTCAATTATTGCAAGTCGATTTTCCATATGCTCCATATAAAATCTCATGTTTGGCTGCTCCTTCTTGACATCTGCTAAGTTGGAAAATATATTGTATTCTACTTTCCTCTTGATCAAAATCCTTCTCATCAATGATTTCATTTTCCAATATAGGAAAAGGACCTGAAGGTATTTCTTCCTTCTACCCTTGGTATGTCCATGGTTTGATACCAGTTTCTCAAACTCCTCCCAAAACACTGAATCGGATATTGAATGTCTATCTCCAGTTGTCAATTCCTCCAAGTGATGCAATTCATTCAAGACCTTGGAAAATATAGTTTCATGATTTTTTTTTTCTCTTATATGCATTTAACTTGGTTTTGATCCTGGTTGTGCCCCTGTGGGTCCCAACCACCACCCCCACCTTTTTGACAATGCATTCATTATTGTTGCATGGTTTCCCTCTAGTTGCCAAAACATGTATATCTCCCCAACACAACCAATATATTTTTGTGCCATGTTTTTCAAGATTCCACCAATCAGATAGTAACAACCAACCACTGGCTCGAGCTTAGTCCAAATATCCTCTCAGGCACAGGGATATCACCACTAAAGCTCCAGGCCAGGAAATACCAGAGATATCGATTAGACCTGCAAAAGCTTATTGTAGGTCTAATCGATATCAGTACACTGTGGACACATGTGATATGCTAAAGGTTCATTGAGCAAAGACCCCATGCTTAATACTTCATAAAACAATACAATCACTACCACAAATAAGGCTAGAAAATTAGAGACATAGACTTTGTAGACAACCCAAGGATAAACCCCTCCCACAAGGATGAGCTAAAGAACAATTTGGTCCATAGGGCTGGTAAGCCCACAATTCAAAAGAAGTTTAACAAAATTAAGAAATTCCAAGGCTAGAGGAGAAAGATAAAACTCCTGAAGCATACTCGAGGGTGTTGGATCTCAAACCCATAATAGCTAGAAACATCCATAGTTAAACTCTTGATTTATTTAACATGTAGAACCCCCTCCCTTGTGGATCTTACAAACAACAGAAACTCGACTACCCATGCATTTTTCAAGCCAATACACAGCCCAATAATTAACTATAGAAAACTATGGAACAAAAGACCATATAACAACCCTAACATTAAAGTTCCAGACAAGAAAACTCAAGTGGGGCCGAGGAGTTAAGATCCCAATGAAAACATACTCGTGAGACTGCATACAAAAAAGACAAGTTTGACCCTAAGTTCTGGCATGATTGACACATAGCTCTAATTCCATTAACTCTATTAACTCTACCAAGCTGAGATTTTCCATAACGCCAAGACATCTCAAGCATAAAAAAAAGCCTCTCAACCCTCTTTACAATAATTAGAAGATACAATTCACAAAGCTTAGTATTGACTGAGAAAAACTAGAACTAATTCCAACACCATCATTTACGAACAAACCCAGATAAACCCCTGATCGGTCAAAGTCGTGAATTACTTCACATGCGGCGACATGTGTGGTGATGGCCACACCATCCCCGAAAATTAATATCGAGCATTTTTGAGTAACCCAAAGTGGTGTGTATAGATGCCCATAAGGCCATTGATTCTAATACTCACCCCATCGGGGACACTCAGTGATTAATATCTTTTACAAAAAAAGGGTAGGCTTTTCCTTCACACACAAATTTTTCAAAAGAGTCTGGTCGAGATGACCACTGAATGGTGGAAAGGCCATAATTGAATGTGAGAGAACCTCCATGCTAGTTACATGTAGCATGCCCTTTTAATTATGTTTAAAACCTAATTATTAATGACCCCACCGACATGATTTTTTTTTTTGAAGCAAACACCAACTTGTAAAAAATTAATAGATAGGTAAAGATAGGAATGAAATCAATTGGAACCTAAATCAATTGGAAAAAATATATAAACAAGATCCATGTGGTGGCATGTTATTGCTTTTTAGCATAAATGAAGGTTGTAAATGTAGTTTTTAGTTTGTTAGTTTTTTTTAGTTGAAATGATTGCTTTTTAGCATAAATGAATGTTGTGCATGTAGTTTTTAGTTTTTTCATTTGATATGGTATGGTAATATGTTTACTTATTTAACAAAAGAAACAAAAAAAAATATCATAATAGCATAAACAACTAATAGTAATAAAGTCCCAAAATATTACCATATAATAAGGAGATGCCTTTATCCATGTTTCTTGCACCTCAACCTATTCTTTTGAATTCTTAATGGTTCGAACATTGCACTATAAATATACTAGTGACATGACCCATTATAAAAATAGGAGTAAAGCCTTCAAATAATTAAAACATGCGAACCATTTTACATAACCATATCTCCAATATTATATCCCTATAGAATTCATTATATGTTTGTCCATGTTAATCCCACAATAATTGTAATGCTCATAGTTGCTTTATAAAGCACTACATACAACAAAAGGTTTTGATATTGTACCATGCACAATAATACAAGTCAATATGTTGGTATCCACTTCTTCACCTATGTATGGTAACAAGTCGATATGCTGGGGCAAGTAAATCCACCTATTTAGCATTTAATGTTGTGGCATATGGTATATAGGCCTATATCTCACGTGCCTCAACATTAAGATATTGGTCGACATATGTTGATATCCACCTCCATACCTATGTATGACAACAAGTTGATATGTTGGAATCCACATTCGTAACAACAAAGGTAATATGCTTGAAAAAATGTGCAAGTACAAATTGAAAGCCTAATTTTAAATAGATGAGATGAATTTCCTAATTATAAATATGATATTCACATTTCAAAACAAAAACAAAAACAAAAAGCGCAAAAAGGCCAGACATCCTTGGTATCACACTATTGCTCAGAGGTCGGAACAACACGAAATTGTAAAGTGTCTGGAATGTAAGAACACCTTAGATAATTTAACAATATATTGTTAGAATAGTCTAAACTACAAAGCATCATCAATTTGTTGATTTATGTAGCAAACTGAATGTGTGCTAGTTATATATTCTTAACCCTTACCGTCAAATCTAGAAACTAAGTGTGTTCATATAGAGAACAACAAATCAGAAAGTATAAGAAGTTGTGATGGTAGATCATAAAAGCATGTTACAAAGAATGCATAAGAAGAGTTGTCTTCAAATTGCATGATTATTATTTCCGTGAAAAAGAGATCTTACCAAAAAAACTGGCACAATAAACACAAGATATAAATCAATGAAATCTCAATATATTTTGCAAAATATTTCCTTGATAATTATGATTGAACATCATAGAGAGGCCCTTCGAACTTGCCTCATTCGCACAATTTTCAATGACTAGATTGTCCTAGTTGAGGGCTAAAGAACCAAATCAATTGTTGGCATTATGAATTAGGTGTTGTCCTTGATGGAAACCTACATGAGGAGTTGTCCTTGGTGACAACCTATTTGATGAATGGAATCCTACTTGATAAGTTGTTTCTTGATGAAAATCTACTTGTTAAAGGTATAAACATGATGTGTTTATAGATGTGATAGAATGAGTGGCAGTTCAGAGGAATGATAAAGTTGGAAGTTCAAAATATATATGTGGGTTCGTCAAGGCCAAGTAGCCTATACACACGAGTTTAGTGAAGAAAATTAGTGTTTGGTTTTTGCACATGGTATTCTAAATACCAGTGGTCCTTACCATGGTATTGGCCCTTAGTAATGAGTGTGACAATGGATATTGATCCCGTCAAAGATTACCACCAACACGAGTGTATTTTTTACAGTGGTATTGGATAAGATATAAACTATATAAAGAGGTGAAGATCAAAGTGCTAAGTGTGCAAGTGATGGAAATATTAGGAATAGTTATATCTAAAGAAAATATTCATGTTATGGGATTTTGATGCTTTTCTTGATCTAAACTAAGTATGCACTGAGAGTTTGAAGATGGATAAAATCCAATAGATCTGAAATAATTATGCATCGGTGAATGCAATGATTGATCAAGATCATGAGACCCGAAATGACTTTTCATTGTTTGATATGCTCATGGATTGATTGGATCTAAGTACTGACACATGTTTTTATCTCTGAATATTATGATTTGGGTATTTCTAAAGTTGTTAAGAGCGACACAATTTTAGGTCAAAATTTGTAGAAATAAAAAGTTATTGATTTGAAAATACTAATTCACCCCCTCAGTATTTTTCCCAACATCAATTTCCATTGTACTAACCATAACATAGACAACAACCAACAATTTTAGATAAACTCCATTTTATTCACGTGTTTGTTTTGTGCTTACAATTGTAGGAGCAATAGTTACAAAGCAAATAAAAAACAATACAAAAAATGTATTGAGATCATACAAATCTACCACAGACCTCAACTCCCTAAGAGCTAGACCAACCTGCAAAATTAACAGTAACAAATCAATTATACAACCAACTTACTAAACATTTAAAGGAAAGCTCAAAATTAGATATATCAATAATCAACTGAAAATCAGTCCACATTCTATCTTGCTTATTGATATTTGACGATTTCACTAAAGAAATGCAAAAATTACTAACAAAACCATTCTATTTTATCAATCCATCCAAATTTTAAACTCAACTATTGTTAAAAATACATGATTTCATATTATTGAATAGGATTTTTGGTAGCAATGATCATAATCACATATGTAAAAACAACCTCCCTTGGACTATTTGCATGAAAGGAAAAAAGATCATTGTTTCTACCATTTACGACGAGAGACAAGTATTATAGAGACAAGAAGCTACTATTTGAAAAGTGGCATATACCATATTCAAAGCTATGGACACACGGTATCTAAACAATAAACTACTAAGTAATGAAATACAAACTGGTTAGTAACTATAATAATCTTGTAGTTTAAAATCTTCCCAGGAACAAATATATCAGAATGGAAAAATAACAGTTAATATGTGAAGTTGTGAATAGTTCTAAAACAATAATTAGATTGTGAAAAAGATCTTTGCATAAACAACATGAAAAATGAACCAGGGACATGAAATTATACATATAAATCAATAATTGTGAATTTCAATAGATGAAGTAGCTTACTTGAGCTGAAGTAGCTTACTTGAGCTATAATATAGGTAGCTAGAAGAAGACCAAATATTGTTGCAAAGAAGAAAATGTGATAAGGTACATCCACAATTGGCGATTCCATATTTATGAAAATGTTTGATAACATTGGTTTTATCCCTAAGAAGAGCATATAGTTCAACAATCTTTCCATGCATTGAGCTACCTATAATAAAGGCAAAGTTAAAAATAATAGATGGAACTTTGGAATTATATTTCCTAATATCATATTAATTATAAAACAAGTCCATATTTTTATTAACTATAATTGTTATGAAATTTAGCATTTCAAGGATTAATGAGCAAAAGGATGTATAACCACTGTATAACAATTAATAGCAAGCATTTCCAAGTAGTTGGTGGTTAGTTTTCTCCTCGAGATAGCATAAGATAATGTAATGATACCAATGACATTAGTGACAAATTTCTACAACACCTACATGTTTGGTTGTAAAATAAGTAGATCATTCCTATATAATGGAGGAATTTCAATTCCCCTTCCCCCACCAGAAGTTAATGATGACAAACAAGATTTAAATAGGATGTGAGAGGAAAAAACCAAAAATGATATTGGGGAGGTTAGCAGAGGTGTCACTATTGTCAATATGCATATAGTCAGTAAGTATCTAATAAAGTACGAAAAAATGTATAATTAAGATTGGAAAATCGTTAATTTCTCTGGCCACAACCAAATAGCAATGGACCTCCCAATCAATTTTGACAAGAAATAATAGGATGATGCACCAACAGTTGCAGTAAATAAAACCAAGGCCATGACCTTGGTTTCTCCAAAGAGTTCCCCTGGAAGTGACAAGAATATGGTAAAAGGAACCATAAATGTCTGCATAAAAATGTATGTGGCATAATAGCCGAGTATAAACTAAGTTGTGTTGTCTCTGGTATAGTTTCCAAGATGGACTCTACAAATAGAAATATCAGAAATTAATATATTTTAAAATTGAAAAAAAATAATAATTAAAAAAATACTTTAATAGAAAAATGCATTTAAATGTTCCACTCTACATGTATGAGCCAATTATCTAAATATGTAGATATAACATTGCACTACTGAAAATGAAAACATGTACAAGCTAAGAATATAAGCTCATATGCGACAAACTACACAGTTTTTAAACCACACAGATTTAGTGATATTTTCAAGTAGGATACATTTGCACAATCTGGAACAAATCGAAACAATGATTTACAACTTGCATAGTTAGAAAGTAGAAAACAACCCACCTACTTACTAATGGTCAAAATGCACATATAGAAAAATATTCACACTCAACTAAAAAGTCAAAATGCTCATATAGAAAAATATTCACACTCAACTAAAAACCTAATACCAGAATAGAGAAAAACACATAAGAGAAAAATAAAACAAATGAACATGACAAATGTAACCATTCCCATTTCACATCCAAGCAACCAAATTGTTCCCAAACAACTCGTAACACTTTTTCTAATAATCATGCAATTTGAAAATTCAACTCAACCAAACACTCAAAATAGTGCAAAAGCTTATAGAATAAGTGATATGATGGCAAAAACTCGAGTAAATTCATCAACTCTCTTCACTTGGACTACAAGGATCACATATATTAGGCACCAAATCACCATACCTAGTAATGGTTAATATGTGAACTTAAGCATGTTATGAGGTCATATGGATCCATTGGAAATATAGTACTCTATTTTTTATTTTTATACCTAACCCTTTTGATAAGAGGTATAGGAGAAAGAACCTAAAAAGATAAGGAAGCCTTGGGATGATATTGAAATGAATAGACTCATTTTCTCATGTCATTGGGTTTGTTTACTTAAAATCCTTCATTTTATTCATGCAAGAAAATCAAGAACACAAAGAAAAGGAAAGGGTTGCAGTTTTCCATAAAAACACAGCACAAATGATAAGTAAGAAGATATATTGTTGAGCAAATGATGAATAATCACTTCTATCATAGGAAGACATAAATGTCTCATAAGAAAAACAATGAACAAAATGGTTATGTTATTATATGTTTTCTTTTATTCCTAAAATAGTACAATATCTAGATACATACAATCTATAAATCTGCAACTTTTTGTGTAGTGTGTTGTTGATGCCATTTTTCAATTACACAACTGAGGTCTAAAAAGGAACATTTTTGGGGGCCAAGTAACATATTAAGACATAATTTATTTCTATGAACTATTAGGTTATAAATTTTATTTTTCTAGTAAAAGAAGAGAACTAACAATCTTGACAGGGAAGTTTGACAACTTTTTTGGTTTTCTAGGACTCGAGCCTAATCTTTTTATGACCAATGATTTCAACGCCTTGAACCTTTTGAAGCTACCAATATTCTTTTAAAATCATTGACCATCAAAATCACACAACCTTAATAACTCTTGAAAAGTGTGATGAAATATTTTGAATTCAAAGTTGGTATGGGAATCTGTAAATATTCTTTACATAAAGGAAACTTGGTTGAGAATGGGTTCGAAGGTATTGTCTCAGCCCTGAAGCACTCGTCCTAAAAATTGCATTTCAACATTCATAATGTAAGTGTATAATAATAAATCAAGAGATACAGGCCCAGTGCGAATTCAATAGTATCTTGCAACAAAACTAACTGGTCTTGATTTCCACAGCATCTATAAGATCCACTATATTGCTACTATTGCATTTGAAAACTTGAGTTTTCTATAAATTATTAAGGCCTACATGTTGATAAATTGGGCTTTTATTGACAACAACTTGCCTGGGAATAAAATTAATGAATATTTGAGAAAGAAACTTTAGTCCTTCTTTAAAGCTCTCTACCATAGCAGTGCCAAACTTTCAAACTAAGGGCATCTTAGGAAAACAAAAATAAAAACTCATGAATATTCACGCAAGATATAATTAACGATGGCTCAATAAATATAAGGCAAAGAAATAGATGAAAATTACTTGAGTAATCAGAGATCTGGAATACTCTAAGGAAGATTAAGGATTTCATACTCTTCTTCCAACTTTGTCAGATATATACTTAGGAGACCTATATAAAATAACATGAAAACTATAAGGGAAACTACAATCTCCCACTGTGTCAAATGAAACCTGCCCTTAGGTTTCCCATCATGTAATTTTCACTCGTTGGTGACAAAGTCTTTCCACTCTCTTCATCCTTTTGCCTAGAAGTGTCGATTGTTAGAATTCTGGAACCTTTGTCATTAGGGAAGGTATGTATGAACAATTGGATGCTTCAACCTTCATGGTGGGATTTTGACACCATTGGTAAAGGTGGAAAGCTTCTAAATCTTGACTTCATTGTCATTAAATTGATAATGATAAATCAATTTTAATATTTCTGATTCACCTCATAGAATGCAAGGATTAATATTCAGAGACACATACTACACTGTCATAATCCATATGACCTTTGAATATTTATTTTGTTGATCTATGAGCATCCTAAGTAAACACCATAATAGGACAAGTTGATCCTTATCCGAACCTAAGTTTCTGCAAAAACTGATTCCACCACAGAAAATAAAAAGTGGATGTGATTTAAGCAACACCATCAAAGAGATCAAAAAACTGTAAAATATGCAGTCACTTAAAATGATTTATTTCTGGGCAAAGATGGTGTTATAGTCACAATTATCAGTGCATAAATATAAATTCTCCATGAAAAAAAATGTTTCCAACTCCGCAAAAGAATGGAAGAAGTAAAATTTAACACCTACAGGCTCATAAATTGCACTGCTTTAAGCCTGTTCTGATCGCTTATTCAAAACTCCCACTCCCAAATTTTTTATTCCAAACCCTAATTGCCACAAACCCTAGTTTTGTTAATAATACCAGCAACAAAAAAAACTAAAACCTCAAAAAACTATATAGTTTTAGAGATAACATTTAGCTTATGTTCATACAAAGAAGATCCTTACAGTAATTTCCAACTATACAAAAAAATCACATTATATCTATACAAAAAAATCACATTATATCTCTTCCAAACCCTAGTGTCTCCAAACTATGCTTCCTGACCCTCAGGATAAAAACCAATATCCATTTGACAACCTCTTAAAGCTAATAATTCATACAAAATGAAGCCACGAAACCACAAAATATCATATAAATAAATCAATCCCTTGGCCTTACTTCCACCACCTCACAAAGAAAGGGAACGTAAACAAGCCACAAATAAAAATGTGACAGAAACCCGCTGAATTTAATGAAGATCATCCATTCCACATTTCATTTAGTTGTTCGACTAATATCGGTGCACAATGCTAAGTAGGGTTCACTTCCAAGCAATAAATTCTCCGAGAGAAACCTTCTGAATGATCCCCTCCATAACACAATTGCTCACATACATGGAAATCAGTCAATAAATCTAGAGGAATTCATGTATGGGCATGAACAATGAAATAAAAATGAAGAAACCCTACGCTCGAAACCATAACAGGTTGAAGAGAAATTCTCACAAATCAAAGGATGGAATTGACAATGGCAGAATTGTCGTGGCCAAGGTATCAGTGACTGGTGAATAATTGTTATTGCAGAGCTTGCAACTTAGAAGTGACAGAGTGAAACTGAGAAATTACTCCCATAACCGCAAACCTCCATCCTCCGCCGTAGATCTAACCCTAATGCATCAGTGTCATCGACCAAATCCGTAATAGTTGGCAGTGTTGGAAGTATTGAATCCTAACATCATGATAGTCCAAATGGGACATGCAACTAGCCCCTCATTAAAAAATTCTCGTATTCTTATGCCAACCCTTGTAAAATGGCCTAGGCATGCGACGACGTGATGAGCTTAGCCCATTAGAAAAAACAAAAGGCTAATGTTAACATTAGCCAAACCAAAAAAATTTCCTTTGATGTTTCGTAAGGACATAAGAAATGCATGCGAGCGGAAACTATATGTCATTGCTATGCAATGACATGATAAATAATTTTATAATTTTTCAGAATTGTGTAAGATTAATGGTTATAACTACTTCTATATATATTTAAGATTTACATGTATTTTCTAGATATTTTAACTGACCATCTCAACAAACAAATTTCCGTACTAATATGTCATACTTTTGAAGTTTGTTTCGCAGAGTAGTATAAACAAGTGAGGATTTGGCCTCCAAAAGAATAGTTTTTTGGCGTGAATGTGATGAATCCTTGTGATTTTTTTTAAATCCAAGTTAGAGCTGTTATGTTTTAGAATTTCAAGTGTTCCACCGTTTTCTTGAGGAAATTGAAAATAATTTCACCACTAAAAAACCACTCAAATATTTTCAGTTTTAGATTTTTGAAAATCACGAGATTCCGTGGAAAAAATGCACATCCTTGAGAAATTATCACCTACCTAGAAATTTTCGTTTCGATTATTATGTTGCTACTTATGTAGTGACATCTATTATAAGTTCCAATCTACCAATTTATCTATAGTTGTGCAGTTTTTCAAATTTCTATTGTTAACAATAGTCTTTTCGCTGAAATTTTTGCATGATGCCAGCACGATGTTGCATCCTCGGCTGCAGATTTCGAGGGTCGACATCATCCTACCATGCAGGATAGATTAGATTTAACATTGTAGGTACAGGGAAAGGTACATGATCCAAACTTAAATAGGAACGCAACAACTTACATATATAATCATAAACACACAGATGCAATAGAAAAACACTTCATTTCATTAATAGAAAAATACTGAACTATGCTTATAAACATAATGGAAATAAGATAGCTCGGGCGATGATAGCTTATCTTTGAGAAGAGATGTGATAGCTACATGCCTTTGAAATGTGTTACAATGAGGCTCAAGGGCCTATTTAGTAGTGGAAAATGTAATAAAACCCTAAACAACCAAAACGCTAACCCTAGGAGATGTAACACCAAGAGTTTGTGGGCCTCGTTGGGGTTAGTTGGGCAACCAACTTCCTTGGGTCGTAACTTGGTGATATTATCCCCATTTGGTGTGTACGATGCCTTGTTGGAAAGGCCTCGTTGAGTACTACAGGTTTCTCCACAAGCCCTTTCCTACGGCTATGAGTTTGCTGAGGACCACAAAAAATCTTCGTTTAGGGGGTCAAAACTGCTCTGGAAGTTTAGGACCTGAAAAAATGCTAAAAATAGTAAATGCTGAAATGAACAAGGAAACTTATGAAAATTATTGGGGAGTCTAGGTGGAATAGGCAAGTGGCCACCAATATCCACCTAGATCATTCCTACAGCCTTAGGAATAAATGGTCCCCATCGTGTGTAGAGCATCCATGAGGTGAGGAAATTTCTGTTGAACCTGGTCCCTGGTGAACCACTTGCTCTGGTGAAGGAGTTGGCCTTCTTTGACAACTCGATATAATTGTATCCTCCATTAGTGAGTGTTGTTGATCTGTGTGTCCATGATCTAATCAGTTGTGGCCTGTTCCATGCAGTCCGGGTTGAACTCTACTGGTGTGAGTTGTTATGCAATGTAAGATGTGTCCAATAATGGTGGAAATTATGGCCGAAGGCGATCTACATAGAAAATTGGGTGTAAACCAAGAAACAGTGGGATGCTAAGCTAGAAGGAATTGTCAACAACGACCTTGGTGATGGTGTATGGCCCATATCAAAGGAGGTGAAGCTCGTGGTGGGGTGTAGCAAGGCGCTCCTTCTACAAATGTAGCCAAACTTTGTTGCCCACCTGGAACTTATGCGACACTTGATGTTGATCATAACGCTTCTTGTACTTATCATTGGCTTTATCCAATATATAATGGACCTGTTGGCGTATGTGTTGAATGCACTAAATGAAGTTGTTAGCCCTTTTAGCTTCGGACTGAACGTGAGCTGAATCTACCTGATTGGCTACAAATGGTATGGCTACATCAATGGAGCATAATGGCTGAAATCCCAGCCCTATCTGAAAGGGGTTGTGCCTTGTTGAGCTGTGGAGAGATTTGTTGTAGCTGTGTTAGAAATAGGGGAGACTTTCATCCCACGTGTGTGGATTCTTGGAGATGTACATGTAAAAAATGCGTACGATCATCCTGTTGACAACCTCTGTTTGGGCATCAATTTGGGGATGGAAAGCCATGGACTTAGTAAGTTTTGTATCCAGCATTGACTAGAGACTTGACCAAAATTCACTTAGGAATTTGTTGTCCCAATTTGAGACAATGGACTATGGGATCCCAAAGTGTACCCACACTTGCTCAAATAAGAGCTTAGTAGTGTCCTCTACTATGATACTCTTCTTGCAAGCCGCCATGATGACCATCTTAGAGAGTCTGTCGACGACCACGAAAACACAATCATTTCCATGCTTAGTATAAGGAAGGTCCGGCATGTAATCCATGGATACAGATTCCTAAGGCCGGCTAGGAGTAGGTAGAGGAGTATACAGACCTTGCTTCTTGATGGTTGGTTTGGGAATGGCATAGGCGGTGCAATATCTAATGTACTTCCCAACAAACTGATGAAGTTTCAGCCAATAAAAATACTTATGCAATCCACCATTGTTTTCTCTACTCCGAAATTTCTAGGGACCCAATTGTAGTGTGCCTCCCAAATAATCTTGGCATGCTCACTTGAAGGAACATATATGTGTCCCAGGTGGAATAACAGTGCATCGTGAAGGTGAAAATTTGGAACTTTCTTCCCTTCAGGGAGTGTCTGGTATATGATACTGAATTTTGGATCACTCTTGTAAATATACGGCCATCTTAGTGTCTCATACCCACAGGAGTCGAGCACAATGATAAGCCCCACTACTAGTGGTTGGTTGAGGAAATCAAGGAAGTTATTGGTGCTTCCCTTCTTATACTTAATGTTCAAATGGAACTGTTGGAGATAGGTGGATCATTTCTTATAGCAATAATTCTACAACTTCCCTTGTGTCGTATGAACTGTAGAGGTAAGTGGTCTGTGTGGATGATCGTTTCCTTCCCCAGAATGTAATGCTTCCATTAACGGAAGACCTACACAATGGAATGCATTTCTTTATCATAACTGGGGTACTTTCAGATTGTGTCTGAAAGTGTGTCACGATGGTAAGCCACTGGATTCCCATGTTGAGTAAGAACTGCACCAATGGCATAGTTAGAGTCATCTGTCTCAATCTTAAATGGTTGTTGCAGGTATGGTAATGTGAATACTGGTGTAGAATAGAGGAAATTATTCAACTCAGAGAATATGTTTTGTTGGGTTTCCTACCAAAAAAAAATTCTTTCGCTCCTCCCTTGGTGACTTGACTTAAAGGCTAAGTGATATGAGAGAACCCCAACACAAACCTACGATAAAAATTGGCAAGACCCAAAAAGTTGTGGAGCTCTATTAGATTGGTTGGGGATGGACAATCCTGAATGACTTGCATATTGGATGGATCCACATGTACACCCTGCTCATCAATGATGTATCCGATATATTGAACCTGGGACAGCCCAAAGGTGCATTTCTACAAGTTAGCACACAACTTGTGTTGTCGCAGGGTTTGAAGGACCTCTCAAATATGGTGGAGGTGCTCTTCCCAACTTTTGATGAAGATCAAGATGTCATCTAAATACACCACCACTATTGCATTTGTGAAGGGTTGCAAGATGTCATCCATCAGTCTCATGAAGGTTGCAGGAGCATTCTTTAATCTTAACGACATGACCAACCATTTGAAAAGACCCTCCTTGGACTTGAAGGAAGTCTTCCACACATCGAAGGGTTCGATAGGCACCTCGCGATAACCTAAATTCAAGTCAATCTTGCTAAAATATTTGGCCCCTTTGAGCTAGTCCAGAAGATCATAAATCTGCAAGATTGGATACATATTCTAGACAATGATATTGCTCAGTGCCCGATAGTAAATATAGAGCCTTCAAGTCCCATCCTTCTTTTGTACCATTACAATCAGGCTCCCACAAGGTGATGATATTCGACCGATGTTCCTTTTTCACAATAGTTCCTGAATATGCCTCTTGATCTCATAGTTCTCCAGAACAGAGCATCGATAGATCGGTCCATTGGGCAGTGACGCGCCTAAGGTCAGATTGATGGAGTGCTTGACCTGATAATGTAGAGGTACCCCTATGGGTGAGGTGAAAATATCCCTGTACTCCTCCATGACCTTTTCTATCTATTGTTACTGTTAGAGGAGCCCTGCCTGGAAGCCGTGGCCATAACCTTATTCTTACCCTAGGGGCGAATCATAAGGAAAACAAATTTCTTGGTCTAGCAAATGATCTTAATACATTTCTTTGTAGTGATCAAAGAGATGGTGGTAGGCAAGGCTACCTCCGGTATCCTATACAACTTATTAGCCAAAGTAATAATCACAGAGCGAGGTCTAGAATCATATACAACATGTTGCTTCCACAAGTATGGTTGTCTTAACAATACATCACAAAATTCAAGAGGAGAAAAGTCACATAGTACCTCATCCGTGAAGGGCTTGATGCTATAGGGAAGGCAACATTGTTGGCTAACACGAAGATCTCATCCTTGGTGAAGCCACCAGATGGTGTACGACTGTGGATGTCTTGTAGTAATTAGGCCCATCCTCTTCATGACCTATACTGAAATGAGGTTCTTTTGGCTCCCGCTGTCGAAAATGAATTGCAGTAGAGAACACTTCACCCAAATTTGTGAGTGGAAGAGGTGTTCCCCCTCCTCGGGATCATTAGGCTCAATCTTTTGGATCTTGGTGGTGGCCATGGTGGTACTGGGCACAACATCAATGATCTGCTTCCCTTTGTTAGTTCCCTTATAGGGTTCTGATTCAAAGTTGGAACCTGTTTCTAATTTAGAAGCCTTCAGCTTGACCATAGGGTGACTACTTGGCCCGACACTCACTTGTATTGTGAGTGGAGCTCTTATGGAACTCACACCATTTTCCTGTGTCCTTCTTCGTCTTCATGGTGTTGTTATTTTCTTTCATATTCGGCAGATGTCCTGTGTAGCCCTGCCTTGGCTTGGTCCTTTGTTCTATGGTTTGGGGGCGCCCTTTCCTTGTTTTGGATTTGTAGATCAAAAGTCCCGCTTCTTTTGTTTAAACTTCTGCTCAATCTTGACAATGTACTGATACTTCGTGTTGAAAGAGGAAATGTCCAGGAACTCCATCTCATCCTGGATCTACTTGTGTAGACAACGACGATACTTGAGCACCAAATGCCACTCAATATCTTTGATACTTAGCTTCGTGCGAAGGGTATGGAAAATATTTGTGAACTCTCGCACATTTTGGTCCCTTCCCTACCATAGTGGGGTCCACTTTATGTATTTGTATTCATAGCTCTAGACAGGGTAATATTGTTCCTTGATGGTGCCTCTGAAATAATTCCAAGTGGGTGTAGTTGAAAACAATGAGGGTTCACTGTCGTTCTTTTGTTCACAGTAGGTTTCCCACTAGTCCTTGACATGTGGGGAAGCTTTGAGAAGTGCAAAAGTAATATTTTCCTGATTGGAAAAGTCATGAAATGAAAAGTATCCTTCCAACAGATTTAACCATTTATCTATGACATCTTCATCTATTAGACCTTCGAATATGGGAATATTGAAGTTAAATTATAGCTTAAAACGAGTGGCGCCTCCAGAGTGGCTGCTAGATGAAGATGCATCACCTTTGGGTAGCCGTCGAAGGATTTGGGCAAAGTTATCCATCATCACGTCCCTCTGTCGCTCGAGGGATTCCTCGAGAAAAATTTCGAAAGGATCTCCTACCCACTCATCTTTCTTTTCTTCCACCATGGGAGGTCGTCGGGTTTTGCGAGGTTGATCTTGTAATGGTTCATCCAGATCAAGCCCTAACTTCTTATACCCTCACCTTGTTGGGGGCATGCAAAGAAAAATATAGAAAGAGAAAACCGCTCTAATACCATTGATCCAAACTTAACAAGAACACAACAACTTACAAATGTAATGATAAACAAAAAGATGCAATAGAAAAACACCTCATTTCATTAATAGAAAAATATTGAACTATGCTTAAAATTAGAATGGAAATAAGATATCTTGGGCGATGGTAGCTTATCTCTGAGAAGAGATTTGGCAGCTACATGCCTATGAACCATGATACAATGAGGTTGAAGTGCCTATTTATGATTGGAAAAAATAAGAAAACCCAAAGCAAACAAAACCCTATCCCCAAGAGATGCAACACCAAGAGTTTGTGGGCCCCGTTGGGGTTAGTTGGGAAGCCAAATTCCCGGGGTCGTAACTTGGTCATATTATCTCCGTTTGGCACGTACGATACCTTGTTGGAAAGGTCTCGACAAGTACTATAGGTTTCACCACAGGCCCTTACCAATGGCTACAGGCCTGGCACAAACCCCAAAAAAACACCATTTATGGGGTCAAACCTGCTCGAGAAGTTCAAGACCCAAAAAACTGTTAAAAATAGTAAATGCTTAAATGGACAAGGAAACATATTAAAGTTACTGGGGGGTCTATGGGGAATAGGCGAATGGCCACCAATATCCACTTGGATCAATACAACTGGGAGTTAACTTGGGCTGATTTTCGAGTTCTCTTTGTCATTAAACTCTGGTTTAGTGGGTTTTAAGTGTTAAATACATTTCCAGTTCAAGTTTCAATGGTTTGGATGCAATTCTGTAGGATTAAACCAATATTTAGTAACCAAATATATGTTGTAGGTCAGACCATATTTTCATTTGCAGAAATCCTATGGGTAGGGTGCGAACCCAGATTCCATATGTTCTAGTTTTAAATTCTCTGCTGACCCTAGTTCCATGATTTTTAGTAGTGGTTATGGTGAAGATTTCCCAGAATTTACTCTAAAACCTACGAAGTTAAGGGTATAGAGATATTTGCTTTTTTAGAAGTCTCATGAGTAAGGTGGTGGGTTTGATTGCACACCATCTTGTTTTAGATAGTTAGGGGGTCAAAGTTCTATTGAAATACACATCTAACTCATGAAGAAGATAATTTTGACCTTAGTCACGCATGACACATTGCGATGCCAAAAGTTGACGCATGTTTGCATTTTAGCAGCTTCATGTATGTGGGGTTTTTCATGCCTTTTACATTTAGTCAATTGTCATAGGGAACATAGCTTCTATTAATTTGTTTTTCAAAACACTAAATTTCATGGAATAAAAGTTATACTTTAAGGGATGGGAGATTACAATCTCAAATAGTTTCCAACTAGAAAAACAAAAACATAAAAGAGTTGATGGAAAAATTCAAGTTTCAATGGTATTGGAGAGCTTTTGAGACCAATGTTACTAGTATTATGAGTTTCCAATTGTGGTATCTTGTAATGTATGTCATTCCTAAATATTATGCATAGAGGAACATGTTTGAGCCATAGTTGTGAGAGCACGTTTAAAAAAAAATCAAATTTAGAATAGGGGCATCTATCTCCATTTCAGTTTTTTTGGAGTTAGAGGAAACTTGTAGTTGACGCTGAGACAAACTTCATGGTTGGGAAGTCGACGTATCTTTGGAGAATAATCATAAGGAAAAGGCCGAGATTTGAGCCATCTTGGAAAAGGCTGAAGTCTGAGTATTCTTGAAGTTGTAACTGACGTTTAAGTTAGTTGTTTTTTACTTTCGTAATTTATGAACCATATTCAGATTGTTTTATTATTTAGACATGCGCTAACGGGTTCATATCTTTTAAGCATTTTAATCCTATTTTTTTTATTTTTTATTTTTTATTTTTTTCAAATTTTTATTTTTTTAATTTTGTATGTAGTTTTTGGATTTTTTTTATCTTAAACTTTTAGATATAAAGGATAATAATCTTTGTTTAAAATTGCTTTAAATAAATGTCTTATAAAATTAATTCTTTGAATTTATTTATTTGTTGATAAAACAATAAGGTATTTTAAATTACATTTATTAAATAATATGTTATGTGAAAAAATAAAATAATAAATTATAGAAACATATGTTTGTTTTGTGGGCTTTCGTAGAAGCAAGTCGGAGGTCGGGCTCACTAGGAGGTCAGAGGTGGTCGTTGTAAACGCGCGTAACTATAAACATAAATTCATTTTTTGCCCCTATTGAAAGCTAATCGGAGGTCGACGCCCACTATGAGATAGGAGGTTGACATTGTCATTTGAATGGTCTCTCTAGACACTCCTAACTACTGACACTCCTCGGTGAATCAATCTCAAAATATAGGTTCACTACTATTATTATTATTATTTCTTATAAATGGCTTAAATGAGGTCTATAATGAAGTTTATCATGAGTTGATATGCTATAAATTAAATATTAAATGTTTTAGAAAAATAATTTGTTGACTTTATTTCTTTATTTATAAAAGAATAAAGTATTTTAAATTAAATGATTATATAATATGTTATGTGAAAAAAAACAAATTAATTATAGACACATATGTTTTTTTTGTATGGCCTTTTGTTGGATTGAGGGGGTTTGACCTAGATTTAGAGTTAAGTAGCCAAACAAATCCTTATAATACTGGCCCTTTCGGCAACAGTCCACAGAGTGCAGACTGAGGCCTCACCCGAAGCAGTATGGAGGGATGCTGGAACCAAGTTTCCGCACCCTTGAGATGTATGAGGGGTCGGTTTAGTCCAACTATGAATACCTTCATGCAGGTCACTTCGCACGCTGTCCTGACCTTAGAGACCTTCGTGATCCGTTATAATCACCTTCACGTAGCCCTAACCATGGGCTAAGGTGATTTCACGTTGCCCTAGTAGCGATCTACACTACTTCCCCAAGTTATACCACAAATCTTACCTTTCTTCTTATAAGAGTTATTTATCTTCGCGTTAATAGATACTTAATATTATATTCACTTTATCAACAAATTCATATAAGTTCGTGCATCATATAAACAATAGAAATGAAATTTATATTTGATACATTCAATGCAAAAAACAGGAAAAAGATACACAGAAATGATGTAAAACTTCTCTTTATTACTTCTCCAAAGGTTACAGACTCAACTCGCCCTGGGCGCTCAGCTACCGGGGTCCGTGCACTCAACTACAGACTACTATGCCTCTGTACACTCAACTGTAGAGCCTTCTCCTACTCTACGACCCAAAGACTTGACTCTCCACTAAGATAAGACTCAATTCTTCATCGTTCATTCATGACTATCCCTCCGTTATTTACAACTTAGAGCCTTGCTCTATTTATACAATCCCATGGTCCTCCAACCATGGGTAGATATCTAAAGCCGAAATTACATTACAAAAATGAGGGCGGACAATGCTATGACTCATTTACAATCTTCGCTCTCCGTGCCCACAAAACGCGGAGTCTTTACATCAGATTTGGTCAAAATCTAGGCTTTAAGTCCCAAAACTTGCCTTGGGGGATCCCACGCCCAACAGGCCCCCAATACAAACATCATGACTCACCCTCAAGTCACTCTGTCAGTGCAGAGATATTCACATGGAGACCTCCCAAGTCTGTCCAAACTGCTGCAAGATCGACAACACACTGAGAAACTACCTGCTCTATTTCCTAGACTTGTAGTTCATAGACTGCTGAATTGCTTCCATGCATCTCCTCCTGTGTTCCCTAGATCTACACGAGCTTGGCTTCGATCGGGGTTGTAATGACGAATGCCTCATCAATCCAAGGATGGAAGTGCACCTTCAAAACCGCTTCTTTATTTTGTGCCGCATCTACCCGCTCCTTAAGCTCTTTGGCCTATTGCATCCGCGCAAGCCTCTATGTAAGGGTCACCATCTGCGCGGTCCCTTGTATATCATCATACTGTTGTTGCAGCTCGCGTGCCTCTGTTTCTAAGTGCTGTATGTTCAGGTCCTCCTGCAGAGTGGTGAGGACCTCAAACGACTCTTCCAACATTTTGATGCAGTCCTTCACTGCATTGTTGATCTCATCCATCCTTGATGTAATGGCACTAGCATGTTGTTCCCTCACCTATTGAGGAGTTGAAGGTTGCACCTTCAATCGCAGCTCTGCTATCTGAAGGTTTAGCTCCAGCTAAACCTTAGCAATCTCTTCTCACACCTCGTGCACCCCTCATGCTAACCTCACGATGTGTGCCTCTACTAGTGCCTCTACTGGGATGGCCAAGTCAGGGAACATCTGGCAGGCCTCCTCAACCACTTGCACCATATTCCAGTTTTGCGCCACTACCTCGTAGCACTGCAGGCTTAGTTGTTCCATATTAATTTTCTTCTCACTCAATACCTGTAGTGCGCGACCCTACCTAGCCCACAGTTTTGCAGTCACTCCATCCTGCAGGACATAAAGCGTCTCTAGAGGGAGCACAACCATGTTGATCCCTACTCCCTTCAACGCACTGAACATAGGCCTATCAACCTCGTTCTCTGTAACTAGTGCCCCCTTTGGAAGCACTATGGTGTTGGTCATGCGAGCGCGCATCATTTCCTCAACCGCGACCATTCTTACTGCAAGGTTGGTCGAGAGAGTACCAGACTGAGGAGTGTGAACCTGAAACTACTATATCTATGCCCGGAGGGCCCCCAACACAATTTAAGGGCCTCTGTGGTGACATCACACACCGTCTACCCTATATCATGGAGATCTCCTTTGGCGAGGGTGATCGGGTCAAAAGAAGTCTTAGAAGCTTTTGACTTCTTTCACGGCCCCACCTGATCTCTCGGGTGTTGGCGCTTCAACTGTGTGGATGTTATTTCTAGTTCCACGCCACCTTCCTCTATCTTGGGCTCTTCCTTGGGCGATGGTAACTTATGGCCCTTGCGCTCCTTCTCTGCTTCCTGTTGCTGTTCTGTGGCTGCCTTCTGCTGTTATACTGCCTCTTTTCTTCTCTTCTCTAGTAACTACGTCATCCGCAGTTTTTGCTCCTCCTTCTTCTGTTGTGCAACAAACTTTTCTGTTTTAATCACGAATATTGCTCGAGTGCGCCACTCCAGCAGCCATGACTCAACCAAAGTGAATATAAAATCGTCTGTGGTCAGGTACGACAATTCATTCCACTTCTTCGTGGCGTCCTTATGTGCCCTGATGTACAGGTGATGGAAGTCTGCCTTGAACTTCGTGAAGCTTTGTAGGTTATTTTAGACATTGGGCGATAGCCGCAGCTTGCAGTTAATCCCCATTTTGATGTTCATATCCATGAACACCCACAATATCTTCCTATCTTAGATCCTTTGCACGACTTTAGTGGCCCACAGCGAAGCGTACTTCGCTACCTCTGGAAGATCCTGCGCAATTGTGGGGAACTGGATGTCCTCAGGCAACTCCCAAGATACCAGCACTATGGACAGCAGAAGTCATGCATAGTGGAAGGTCTTCCCCTATTCTTGTGCCTTGTGGAAATTCTCTAGGAAAACCTTGCACAGGTACTCCAACCAGTTGAACTGGATGCCCTTTGCACACTGTGCAGCAAGTGCTACTACTGGCGTGGGTACCTCATCCATGCGGCACTTCAACATAGCCTTGCTAGCTAATATCTGGGTCGCAACTTTGATTGGCTTATTGTTGATATTGGAGATCGTGTACCCTCTCTTCTTTTTCTCTAGCTTGAATTTTGCCTTTATGGCCTCCACGATGGCCAAGTCGGTGCTCTTACCCTTCGAAATATCCGCTGGGTCCTCCCCTTTGCAAGGAAGTCAGGTAATTCTATAAATCAGGTAGTCCGTGATGGGGATGGGCTCCTCTAGCCATAAACACCCATCATGCACCAGGCACAGTAGCTACCTGATGATTAATATAGTTACTGGGGTGCGATGGTAATGTGGCACCCAGAGCAGGTTCAACAACCCTACTTTCTCTACTCCGCGCAACCACTTATGTGGCTCCAACTCTATGACTCCCACCACAGTATTTTTTTTAGCTTCATGAGCTGCTCAGTTGCCAAGTGTGGGAACTTTTCATGGTACGTGAGATCCCATTCTTCAAACTTTAGACTCGCCACCCGTCCCAAGTGTGCTCATTCAAAAATGATATCGTTAGGTAGCAGCGAAGTCTGCATAGAGCTCTTGCTCTCATCTAGGTCCTTGGGTACCCTTGCCTTTCCCTTCCATGGAGGAACATAAGCAGGCAACCTATTTAGAGGGTCTGCGCACTCGGTTTCCACCTCCATGTCTTTGTACTCCTCCTCTTTGACAAGTATTTCCTCAAGGTCTTCCTCCTCTTCATCAGTTTCCAAATTAAACTCTTCCCCTTTTCTTCCATGGTCAGTTTCGTTCGTAGTGGGTTTCTAGGGGACACACGCACCAGAATCATGGCTTGTTTATCTTTCTTAGGTCTTGGTGTGCGCGGTGATTTATGGATTTCCATGACTATCCCGACGCTCTCAAGGGCATCTCCTATTGTCATGGCCTGTGCGGCCTCTTCAGCAGTCATTTTGTCAATATCCATGGCTTCGTCTGGTGTGGTCATACTGTTGTTCCAAAAATCTCTCAACGGCTCAGGTAAGTTCTCAAACAATGCCTTTGACTTCAAAACATCAAACATATATGGGTTCATAGATCTCTAGTCGCGTAATATCTCAATTCTCAAATGGCCAAGTGTTGTTTGTTGGGTAACCCTTTGCAATTTATAACACCTTTTAAATTCGAATTCGACCATTCCCCCCGAATCTGGTTCATTAATGCTCCCTTGGTAGCATATTTTCCCAAATCTAGCCCATAAAGCCTGCCTTAAATTCCTACTGCTCACTCTAGTTGGTCTCAAACCAAGCATCACATCGTGAATAGTGACTATAACGGTCACTTTCTAGCCAACCCACGTGGTAGCACAACTACCCTTGCATTATCGCGGACCTTGTGACACTTTGCTCCTGTGCACAGTCCTATCATCACGTAGTTTTCAGGCAGAGTAGTTTATAGCCCCATGCCTCCTTTCAACTTCCTGGAGCTCTAAGACTGAGCTTCCCATGGCTAGTCAGGTGGTCGGGCCACCTGTATATGGCTTCAACCGACCATCAATCACTTTTCCTAGGAAAGGTTCACCTTTTAACTTTACTATCTACATCACGCACTTTACCATCTACATCACACCACCATTGGTGATCCCTTTAGTAATATACGACCCAATCCAAGGAATCAAACTGATCAACTCTCGATGGTAACTCATAATTTTTTCAACGGAACCGTGCGCATCCTATCTTATCAGCACAATTTTTTTATCAAGAAAGTCCTTCTTTATTCCTTCCTCAAGCTTCTTGACTTCTTCTTCCATCATGGTGCTCTTTGCCCTTAACCAAACTTTTTCCTTCATGATTTCTTGGAGCCTAAGATCACCTTGTTGGATCTCTTCATTAGGTCCCAAGTGTTCTTCTTCATCCAGCTATGTGATCCCTTCTTCCAAGGCTCCACGATCCATCATATCCGTGGGCATTGCTATGCGCGAACTAGCCATGATAGACTCCATCTAAATTACAGCGTTCGCTCCATAGGCTAGCCTAAAAGGCGTCTATTTCATTAGTTTCTTGCACATCACCCTATTAGCCCATTAAACTATCGGTATGCACAGGTCCCAATCACTTCGATGTGCATTATATACCCTGTTCAGTGCTTTTCACACCTCGTTAAATGCTTCTGTGTGGATAACCTTCTGCGCGCTCGTTCTCTCCACATTCTGTCGTTACAACTTGAGGAACCATTTCCGCATTCTCTTCCCCCCCCCCCAACACATGCTTATTGCTCATATCTCCCAACTTGAAGTTCATGTGCCTCCACATAGGTTGTTTTCTATATGTCAGCATCCACCTGGCTAGATGTGCATGCGGTTTATCCTGCCCGTTTCATTTATCTATCAATCGCACTCTAGGCTTCCCAAACCATGTGAGCATCATTCCTCTACATTCACACTAGTCCTCAAAGGTCCCTTTGTGTGTACCCCACCATCTCACGGGCGTAGTGCACAATACCCAATTCAAGGCCTGGAAATGTTGCTTTTCTTGCACCTCCCTTTCAAACTTATCTAGGAAAGTATCTACCTCACTTAACCCATCATAAGTGGGTAGATCTCTCACTTCTATCGATATGCAACACAACGATCTTGTCATCATATTGCAGTTCAACATGGTTACCTCATGTAACCGGTTCTGCCATCGCTCTATCTCCTCATCAAAATTCGACGTACAGGAGCTTTCATGCTCCTATGAGATCCATCTCTTCGCAGTGGGATTTACCCAGTCTTGCTCTCACGTGGCTATCTTGTAGATGCAATCCAAATCATCATTGCTTTCATAGTCACCCACCGGCTCTCTGTAGCGTGATCCTTTCGCAGGGTTCAAGGGTATAACTACGCGCAGAGACTTCTTCTCAAAAATCATATTTCGCTTCTTTAAATTAATCACCCCGTTCATGTTAGTGGCCCAATCAATTCCTAAGAGTGCGGGGTAGGGATTGATATCATCAACAATCTCAATCACTTCAAAGTATGCTAGCGTTCTCACTCCCTCAATATCCACGATGATTCCCTGCAATCATCCCATGGGTATTATCTTCTACTGGTTCACAATTCGCAGCTGAATAGGAGACTGCTGCAGTGTAGGCCTCCCCATGCACTCCCATGTCTGCTTCGACAGAACATTCATGTCTGATCCTAAATCTAGAATTACTTGGTCCATCTCATATTCTCCAATCTACGCGATTAGCCTCATTTCTCTCCCTGTCCTAGTCTTTTGTTTTCCAATCTTCCGGACTACGGGCGGTTCTCTTGGCATGGTCCCAGTGCATATGTTAATGAGTTCCTGCAATCCTTTTACAACCTTACTATCACACAGTAGCTTCATGCATGTTTTTACGAATGTCATAAGCATAGATGGGTCCATTTCTAGCTCCATTCTATCTTTTCCTCCTGAAGTGGAGGCATCAGTGAAGCTCTTCTTAGCTTCCATGAAGGTTTCCTTAGTGCGCTGCAAATCAAACTTTGCTTCTTTTGTTGGAGCCTTGCGAACCCAAGTACTATCTTTGGGCTGTTTGCCTTTATCATATCCCAATGTGATTCCACTTCAAAGCACAATTTTCACATTTGGATCTTCCTCTCATGGCTCAAACCTCATCATTTGTAGGTTCTAAGTCAGGGGAGGCGGTAGTGCTCCCTTGAAACGTATCCTAGCTATTAGCGTAGGAAAATCTTCCATCTCATGATCAAACAAGGTGCAATACAGACATGATGGATGCGTTGGATTCATACAATCATGGCCATAATGTCCTAAACCTCCACAATTGTAACATATCAGATGTCCACAACCTCTTCCAGGTCCTCCACCTTGGCCTCATTCGCGCCCCTGAAATCTGGTTCGCACCACTCCTGAGTTCTGGTATAGGGGTCGTGTTTCAGCTTGAACTTTATAGGTGGGAGTTCTATCCATCATTAGCTCATAACTTCTACAAGTGCACTCATCATGTCCAACCGATCTACACAAATTATAAAACAACTGTTGCAAATTTTGTGTGTACTTCTGTAACAAAATGGTGGTTGTCCGTAGCATGCTTTCCTCCTATTTGACAAATCGCGCACCACAAGGTAGGTGCCGCGCTAGGTCCTGATTTCAATTCCGGCCTTAATGGCATCGATTCTCCTCCTGCGAGGTAATTCGCGAACACAAGGTAGTCTTCCTTATCATGACCCTCACCCTTGCATTTTACGCACCACAACTCTTTGCGCACTTCTAGTTGGGTTGTCCTATCCTGTTTTAGACTCTGCATCTCAAGGCATAAGTTTTTCAATTGCACGTGGATCTACTGCGCTCCCAAGTTAGGATCCTGCATCGAGGTTTCATGCAGCCTCATCATGATCTCCAAGGCCTCTACCTAAGTCATTAACCTTTGTTGCGACAACGTGTTCCTCAAATGCGGCGTTAGTGATGCTACAAACCATTCACACTGCTGTCCATCAGTCAAAGTCATATTAGCTTCGTGAAGCATACACTTCAGTCTCTGATCTAGCTCCCAAGGAGTCTTGTGTGGTAGCATTGTCATCTCTTTGAATCCAATGATCGACTACACTTCTGACTTTGGCCTGCTAAATTCTCTGTTTAGCACAATTTGGATATCCGTGATTCCCGCATTCAGATTGTCATTAGAATGCTTAATATACCAGGTCAGTGCGCGATCCTGCAGAGCACTAACCAACATCACTTTCTTTATATTATCCTCTATAACTCCTTGTGCTTCCCATATGGCTCTTAACTTGAACCAAAACTAGTCAAGATCTTCATTTCCTAATCCCTTGAACATAGGAAACTTTATCGTGCTTGCCATATTGACTCGCGGTGGTGGCGGAGGTTGTACGGGCATAGATGGAGGTGAATGAGATGAAACTGGTGGCAGTGTTGGTGGGGGTGGTATTCACAGAATTCTCTGCCTTATTAAATGGCTCGCACTTCACGGAGAGACCTTTGCGAGCCCTTCCTCATCCCCTCACAGAGGTGAAATCAAAGGGCTATTCTCTGGAACCTTACTTCCTTCGTTTCTATAGGTTTTTCCACTTCGCGCAGCTCTGGACATCAAGGTAATTGCATAACCCTCTTTTCACATAATAGCATTTTAATCCAAGTATTCAGAGACTTTACATACTTACCTCATGATCCTTTGAGAAAGCGTCGCTCCACTTCGCTATAACTGACTAAAGTATTTACCACGAACTCAGTAATGAATCCTCCTATAATTCGATCGATCTAGTGATCAACAATGTGCGTGATCTTATCCTCCAATTCTTCCGATATGTGCATAAATTTTGGGGTCCACACAATGGGATTTTCGAGTTTCCAACTTCCTTGGCTATCTGTTAACTTCGCGATCCACTCGTACAACTCAGTAGAGAAAGGTGCGAAGAAGACTTCGTGGATCTTTATGTACAGGTAGTAGTCTAACCACTCTTCTATTGCTAGTCGCCTAACCTAGGTTCAGAGTTAATTAGCGAAACAAATCACTGTACTACTAGCCCTTTCAGCAACAACCTGCGAAGCACAGACTAAGGTCTCACCCGAAGCAGTATGGAGGGATGCTCGAACCAAGTTTCCACACCCTTGGGATGTCTAAGGGGTCGGTTTAGTCCAACTGTGAATACCTTCGCACAGGTCACTTCACACGTTGTCCTGACCTCCGAGACCTTCGTGATCCATTATAATTGCCTTCGTGTAGCCCTAACCAGGGGATGAGGTGATTTTGCACTGCCCTAGTAGCAATCTGCACTACTTCCCCAAGTTATATCATAAACCTTACTTATCTTCTTATAACAGTTAGTTATCTTCGCGTTAATAGATACGTAATATTATATTCACTTTATCAACACATTCATATAAGTTCGCACATCATATAAACAATAGAAATGCAATTTATATCCGATACATTCAATGCACAAAATAGGAAAAAGATACACATAAATGATGTAAAGCTTCTCTTTATTACTTCTCCAAAGGTTACAGACTCGACTCGCCTTGCACACTCAGTTGTAGGGGTCTGCGCACTCAGTTGCGGACTACTAGGGCTCTGCGCACTCAACTAAAGAGCCTTTTCCTACTCTATGACCCAAAGACTCGACTCTACACTAAGATAAGAATCAATTCTTCATCTTTCATTCATGACTATCCCTCCATTATTTACAACTTAGAGCCTCGCTTTATTATACAATCCCATGGTCAGCGAACCATGTGTAGATCTCTAAAGTCGACATTACATTACAAAAATGAGGGCAGATAACCATATGACTCATTTACAATCTTCGTGCTTCGCGCCGACAAAATGCGGAGTCTTTATATCAGATTTGGTCAAAATCTAGGTTTTAAGCCCCAAGACTTGCCTTGGGGGATCTCGCGCCCATCACATTTGTAGAAGCAAGTTGGAGGTCGGGCTGACTATAAGGTTACACATAACTATACATACATTTTTCTTTTGTTGCTCCTACTGAAAGAAAGTTGGAGGTCGTATCCAACTATGAGATCGAAGATCAACATGGTAGTTTGAATGGTCTCTCTAGACACTCTCAACTACTAACACTCCTTAGCTAGTTTGGCTCAAAATCTAAGTTCATTGTTGTCATTATTATGATTTCTTATAAACAACTTAAATGAGGTATAAGATGAAGTTTATCATAAGTTGATATGTTATAAATTAAATCTTGAATTTCTTATAAAAATAATTTGTTAAATTTATTTCTTTATTGATAAAAGAATAAAATATTTTAAATTACATTTATTAAATAATATCGTATGTGAAAAATCAAAATAATAAATTATAGACACATATTCTTATTTTGTGGGCCTTTGTAGAAGAAATTCGTAGGTCCGGTTGAATATGAGGTTACACATAACTATACACACATTTATTTTGTGGCTCCTACTGAAAGAAAGTCGGAGGTTGGCCCCGACTATGAGATTGGAGGTCAGCATTGTGGTATGATTGGTGTCTCTAAACACAACTGACTACTGACACTCCCCGGATAATTCAGCTCCAACTTCAATACATTTTTTCATATTTAAAGAATGGGATAACAAGTTCCCATATTTTAAACATTTTATCTTTTAAGTATAATTTATTCAATTTTTTTTATTAATAGAAAAATAAATTAATTTTATCAAATAATATGTAATATGAAAAAAACAAAACAATAAATTATAAAGAGGCCAATTATACATATATGTTTCTTTTGTGGTCCCTTCCATAACAAAGTTGGTGGTCAGGTTGGCTCTAAGATCAGAGGATGACATTGTCTTTTGGATGGTGCTATGACATTCCACAACCAATTGGCCTCCTTCTAAACACGCACAACTGTATGTACATATTGTTTTGTGGTCCCTACTAAAAGCAAGTTGAAAGATGGGTCTCGCTAAGAGGTTGTGTTTTATTTTTCAACAACCCCCATTTTAATATATTATAAATTTCCTATGAAATTTATTATATTAAAAATAGAGACCCTTTAGTTTTAAAAAACCTTTGATTTTATTTCTTAAAAAACGAAAAATTAAAAAATAGAAAATCGACATAAAAAATTGTTAATAAAATCCCATAACCAAAGTTTAATACTGAGGGATTTTAATTAAAAACTAAGTATTAAACCTTGATTATCAAAAACCAAATTTCCAAATAGCCTCTGAAACCAAGGCTCATACTTAGGGTTTTTAAGCCGTAAGTATTAAACATGGGTTATTTAATAAAAATTAATAATAATCGGAGTTTTTTTCTAATTCCAAAAGGTTAAAATATTTATAACTCCGCCATACCCCCGCATCACAAATCAACATAATAAACAACACACTGTGATAAAACATGCGACCTTAGCGAAATGCGATTGCGATTTGATAAGGCCGAACCCGATAGGGTCATGAACTTCACTTGAATAAAAATATCGTATCTGCGGCGCAAAATACCATAGCCCAAGTCCCGTGAGCTATACCTAATGCGATTTCGATATAGTCCAGACTTGACGGAATCATACACTCAATTTAATAAGCTCCCCATGTCCAGGAAATCACAAAATTCCATGGGTTGACACCTTTACGCCTCTTTACAATTGTGATACTTAAACTGGATTAGATCACGGATTTAAATCCATTGAATCAAAATATCGCATTCGGGACATAGCAAAAGTTCCAAAATCTTAAGTCCATACTCCTCCACCACCGATTGTGATATACGATATAAGCCCTAGACCGATGAGATTATACATGTTAGTCCATAAATACCTTGCATCTGCAGCTATCGCAAATTACAAATTCCAAGTAATTTTCCTGTTCCCAATGCGATTGCGATCAAATGGACCAACAAGATTATATACTCTAGTTAATACATTCCCTATGTCAGCGGCTATCGCAAATACCAAACAGTCATGCCTCCAGCCTCATGCCGATTGCAATTGTGATCAGTGGGACTTGACGAGATTATACACTCCAGTTCATAAATCCCCCGCATCTGCGCAATTGAAAGTTTCCAAGGGTCATGCCTCCTAACTCATACCAAACGCGATTCCGATCTGACATTAGCAGTAATGTCAGATCCACGTCATTCGTAGACATCACCTTTTCACATGGATCTGCCACATCACCATCACGTCATCCCTTACATCATCCGGTAGATTGCAAATCGCAAATATTTCAGGATTGTTAGTGTTGTACCACCGCATTGATACGATTATGATAAGCCTATCCCCTGTCTTCCACGATTGTGATATTGCAATAAAAAAATCCATAAGCCTCACGTTATTTTTTCCTCTGTTTAAAGTGTGATTGTGATAAGGATAGGTTCTACTCCCTAATTAATTGCGATCGAGATTCGATCTTTTCCATTGTGATTATGATTTGATCTCGATAAGGAATGCTCCCTATTTTAATGCAATTGTTTTAATATAATCACTGTTTCAGATCCGATTATGATATAGTTCATACCCACTCCAATGTATCATGATTATGCTGGACTCTGTCTGTGATTCCAATGCAATTGTGATTTAAATAAACGACCCATATATTTTCATTCGATCTTATCTTTTATGAAAAGTGTAGTTTTGATTTATGTTTTCTTATATATGGTTTATCATTTTCTAGGTATAAACGAAGAATTCGACAGCGAAGAAAGTAAAGAGGAGAAAGCTGCGAAGAGAAAGAAGTAGATCAAACCCATAAAATCTGTAAATTTGAGGATCTTACGATTGAAATACGAGGCCAATAAGATAAAATGGAATTTCAAAAGATTATCTTTGAAAGTTGTTTTTTATTTTTTCAAGATTTGAGGGATTCCATTAATTTCCTCAGGACTGTGCGCAGACTTGTTATTTAGAAAAAAAAAATTGTATTTCGATTTAAACCCATTTAATGGATTGAACAAAGGGTCTGGAATCTGAGAAGGAAAGACTTGGTGGATTGCATTTTTGTATCTCCAAGTTTGTCCTAATACACTGGGCCGGGTCCAAAATTAAGAAAAGAAAGCCTTTGACGCTTGCATATTGTACCTCTTAGTATTTTTAATAGAGTGATAGGATCTGAATTCTTTTTCTTTTACTTAAAGAAGCTTCAACAAGTTTCATTTATGTACTTTTGGAGAGCTTTGAGATGAAGACAAGGGATCGAGACTCTGAATTTTACAAAATGAGCATGCTACATCGAGTATTTTTATCAATGTTTTAATGTTTTGTTTTGTATAATTTGCAGCCATTCAATATTTCAATTTGTCTGTTATATGTGTATTTTTAGTACAGTTTAGCATCATATCATTTCTGAATATACCAACGCTGTAATTTTTAATACATGTATCATAAAATTGCTAATTTATTTTGATTGTGATATGGGCTATAACAATTCTTTTAACTAATCACTTAATTAAAAGAATTAATCTTTAATGTTTTCATTTCTTTTAGTATATGATTAATTTTTATTACCATGTACTAATGACAACCATTTTAGATCACATTCAAATAACAAGTAAGCCTGGGAAATAAATAAATTTTATATGCATATACCTTAGGAATTGGATATATTTCAATCAAACACTTATGTAACTACTTACTAAGTGTCTGATTGTTAGTATTTAAATCAATAAGGAATCAAATATCAAGAGCTATCTCCCTGATCTTATTCCTTCTTTTTTACTTCAATTCCTTAATATTTTCTTTTAGTAAATCAACTCTTGATTGGGAGAACGATTTTTCTTTCCTTCAATCAAGATAGGATAGATTAATTGCATACTATTTAAATCATGCATGCGTTATCTTAGAAGTCCTCTCTTCAAGTCAAAACTTTAGATTGGTTTGGTTGTTCCACAAAGGCAACTTAAGGATAATTCTTCTTGCCTGATCAATTAGAAGAATTGATCTGATGTCCCTAGCTATTAGTAATTAAAGACATATTTAAAGCTGATAGTGATTGGGAAAAGGTAACTGGACCTAATTTAACCAGCCGAAGCCACTACCCAAATTGGAAAAGGAGTTAATTTAAAGTCCGGACTGGATGGTTTTCCCCCATGTTGGTGTAGTGAATTTTGAGGCATCAATGTTTTCGTGCTAGGAGGGCCTTGAATTAGTTATTTGTTTAAATTTTTTGATATCATTTTTTAACTAATCATGAATTACATATGCATTACTACACTTGGTCATGCATTTAGTTCACCCAAGCCATCACGAGGCATGCCCAAGAAGCAAGTTGCGTCCTTATCAAAGTTGAAGTACGACGATGAGAGTAATATTTCTACATTAAATCATATTTCTGCTTTTGTTAATAGATGTAAATCTTTTAATATAATCGTCGATAATGAGATTTGCAGGCTTTTTACTCTTACATTCAAAGGACAAATCTGCAAATGGTTCCTAGTGCTTCCCGCGAAATCAATTAATTTATGGAAGCATTTCTGCCTGGTATTTCTAAGAGCACATCATAATTATAGTTATGATAGTTTGTGTTTAGAGTTAAACAATCTTTACATGTATGATAATGAATCTTTAGATGATTTTTATAATAGATTTTGGTCGCTTTGTTATAGATTTCACTTAGATGATTTTCCTTTAACTTGAGATTTAATTGAATATTTTACCGCTCTTGTTTCTTCCCATTTTGAAGACAATGAATCAATTAATGAAGAACAAGACACATCTAACCCATTAACTAGCCTTGAATCATTAAATGATTTTATGGAACCCGAACTTGTAATAGAATCACAACCTTTATTCTTAGAAAATTGTAATTTTCATTTTCTCAATTCTGAAACAAATGTTTCCATAGAATCTGAAAATGTTATTGCAAAATTTTTTAACGATGCATGTGATCTATCAATAGTTCTAGTAAAATTTAATCTACAACAAGACTTAGTTAATGAACATATTGATTTATCTTCTTTAAAGGAAAATTCAGAACATGTAATTACATTTGAAAGAACTTCTTTAAACCAGGATTATAATATGGAAAATTGTATAGATGAATAATTTCAACCGTCATTATAGTCTAGCATGCATTATTTTCTTTATCCTGATGTGTTTTCAAATCAGAATATAGTCAATGATGATCATTTTAATCTTTCAAATGATAATTTTCCTAATACTTGTTATGAAAATTTTGCATCTATTACTCATTTGGATGATAATACTTTAAATGCAAAACCCTCTTCTTCTATTAGTTTAGATCAACCAAGTGAATTCCATAAGAAGAAATTAATTTATGACAATTATCATGACAATGAGGATAAATAATCACATCTTGTACAAAGTGTGCCAATTTTGAAAACTAATATATCTTATGAAGATTCACATGCTTTAATTTTGTCTACTCTTTCTGAACATAAACTTGATTTTGAGAAATTCGATGAGTTAATTTTGCGAGTTTTTGATGCATTTCATTCTTATTCTCTTTTAGAAACATGCATTTATAAGTTTTTCACAAAATTTCCTTTTAGTGGAAATTTATTCACTGAAATCCAAGATGAGTTTGAGAATTGCCTTGTAAAATTATTTTGTAACTTTAGTTTCCATAATGATTTGTCTGTTTTTACATTCATTCCTCTTGTTTTCTTTTCCTTTTGCAAGCTTGTTCAATCTTGTAATATTAAACATTTTCGAGATATATTAAGTGAATATGATGAATTGGTTTCTCATAATCTTGAATATCAACAATCATTTCATTTCAAATTAAATTTGATATTCACAAATTCATTCCAATCATTTCATCATCATTCAAATCTAAGTCTTGAAAATGTTCCTTCACAACATGTCTTGCCATCATCTCATTTGATAATTTTTCATTCTTTAACAAATATTCATCCATTCTTTGGTGATCCCATTGATATTTTCTTAGAGAATACTTTCCAAAAGAAATGGTTTACTAAGAGAGTTTTAAATAAACTTATGTTTGTACATAATTTTACATTAAATGTAAAAAATAAATTTTGTTTTATTTTGGTAGTTTTCATCATATTTTTACTAATGTTTGACTTGTATATACAAGTAGGTAACAAAATGAAGGAATGGTTACATCGGAAGTATGACTATACCTAGTCGTTTTCCCTCCATTTAGTTAGTAATTAGGAGTAGATTAATTTAGATTAGATTCTTTTCTGTTTTCATTGCAGATTCCATAAGCAAGTAATGAATTTAATAATTTCAACATATATTTCTCATTTTATGATAAAGTGATTTAAAACATATCAAAGAAGTTTAAATCGCATGATTGTCTTTATTTTTCAAACTTCGTCACAATGACAATAGTGCTTTTACAAAAACATGTGTCGAGAATTACAATGTTTTGACAATCTTTGATTCACAAGTACTTTTGAGAAATTTATAGTCACTACCATTGTCATCCTATGTGAAATCGAGGTGAAAGAAATCTTAAAATTCATTACCTATCATTTTAGATATAATAGATAATGATTTCGAGTTAGATACCTTGCATTGGAGAAAGTCATATGTCTTAAGAAATATTAGCTGGAATTCTTCAATGGTAAGTCTCATATACTCACTTTCATTTATTTATTTACTATTTAGATTCAATTTTGTTTTTAGTATTTTTTAATATATAACTCTCTTTTGCAACTCTTCACAAGGATTTTCAAACCTCCACTAGATCAAACTTTGAGCTCATTTTCCTGATTTGATTTAAGCTTTTAAAGGAAGCAATAATGATTCTCATCGACTCAACCAAAATGGGGGATCTCTAAACCTTAATATTTTTCTTTAAATAATTACTTTGATTTAAAAATTGTTAAATTTTTTTTTGCAAGTTTTGGTTTTGAAAAATAAATCCATAGTAAACAAAAATTTCCTCATTTGAACTGAATTTTATTGTTGCTAAATGCTTATAACTTTACAAGTTAAAATTTATGTAAATTTCAACATAAGAAGGAATGTTTACATGATTATCTTCTTATATTTTGTTAAGAAATTTATATAAACAATCTTGTGGAGTTTTCCTTTTAGATTTGGTTTTGGTGATTTTATCAACATACTTGTGAATAGTCATATCTTGAGAAAATTTTGTTATTATATCACATTTATTCTTTTAGATAATAATGTTAATATCATACCTTTGGATTTTCACAAACATCTCTTGAAACCATTTTATGACTTTTCAATTTGAAAGTAGAAATTTTTAAGAAGAGGATACCAAAATTAAAAACTAGATAAAAATTATATAACTCGTAAATTTTTCCATTAAGTTCTAAAATATTTAAAGGACCTAAAAAATAATATCGTTTTACTCTAGCTTTAGTCAACAAGGTTATATTTAAAAAAAAAGTAAATAATGTCTTACGACTAATCACTTTCAACTCAAATTTGTCATCCAAAACTCTTAAGGAGTCAATGATTCTCCCCATCCATTAAAAATAGAATATTTAGAGTGTAATTCTAAATATAATAAATCTAAAAGATAAGAGGTCTCATCACGAGCCTGCTTACCATGATCATAAGGAACCAATTAAATTGACATTACCAATACTGAACACCAAATCAGGGTAATGACTTATGATTGTTTCAATTATAAGACAAGGGGTCTCATCACGAGCCAAATTTTTCAATTTGATTATTATCAGTGAATGGCATTGTCGCCATGTGGGCACCAAACTGGGACAATGGATTTTAGACATCAGTTAAAAACAAAAGAAAAGAAAAGGAAAAATAAAAACTTACCTCTAATTATTGCACTATTAATTGGATGGGATATTGGATTATTGTTGGTTAAAAGGTAACTCTGTCGAAGCTATGAACGCTTGCTGGTAGTAGTGTCTGTAGTTGTGTTGAATGAGTGCATCAGAAGCTAAGTCATAAAAGGCCCCCTACTTTATCTCTATAATTGATTAATGACTGATAAAAGTAAATAGGTGTTTTTCATTCACGAAAGGTTTTTAAATAAATTACAATTTAATGAGTTTTATAGTCAGAGTAATTTTATTTATCTAAATGTGTCAAAAAGTAGTTTCCACTTCGTAAATTATTTTTACTAAATTTTTGAAATGTATTTATCATTAATCAGAGGCAATTGGTTCTTCCAGTGAATCACCAATTGTTGCACTGTTCAACGAACCCCATTCTAATATATTATAAATTTCCTATGAAATTTATTATATTAAAAATAGGGACCCTTTAGTTTTAAAAAGACTTTGATTTTATTTCTTAAAAGAAAAACATCGACATAAAAAATTGTTAATAAAATCCCATAACCAAAGTTTAATACTTAGGTTTTTTAATTAAAACTTGAGTATTAAACCTTTATTATCAAAAACAAAATTTCCAAATAGCCCCTGAGACCAAGACTCACACTTAGGCTTTTTAAGCCCTAAGTAGCAAACATGGGTTATTTAATAAAAAATGATAATCAAAGTTTTTTTTTTTAATTCCCAAAGGTTAAAATATTTATAACTCCGACATACCCCCACATCACAAATCAACATAATAAACAACACACTATGGAAGAACACATGACCTTAGTGAAATGCGATTCTGATTTGATAAGGCCGGACCTGACAAGGTCGTGAACTTCACTTGAATTAAAATATCGCATCTGCGAAGATCGCAAAATACCATAGCCCAAGTCCTGTGACTTATACCTAATGTGATTTCAATATAGCCCAAACCTGAAGGAGTCATACACTCCATTTAATAAGCTCCCCGCATCCGACAATCACAAAAAGCCACAGGTTGACACCTTTCCACCTCTCTGCGATTGTGATTGTGATAACGATATTTCAACTAGACCCGATCACGGATTTAAATCCATTGAATCAAAATATCTCATCTTGGGCAAAGAAAAAGTTCCAAAATCTTAAGTCCATACTTCTTCACCACTCATTGCGATAAGCAATATAAGCCCCGGAACTGACGAGATTATGCATGTCAGTCCATAAATCCCCCACATCTGTGGCTATCACAAATTCCAAATGACAAGCACTAAGCACCTTCCCAATGCGATTGTGATTAGCCAGACTCGATGGGATTATAAACTCTAGTTAGTACATCCCTAACATCCACGCTTATCACAAATACCAAAGGGCCATGCCTCCTGCCTCATGCCGATTTCAATTGCGATCAACTAGACCCTACATGATTATAAGCTCCAGCTCATAAATCCCCTACATCCACGCAATCACAAGTTTCCAGGGGTCATGCCTCCCGACCCATACCAAATGAGATTGTGATATGACATCAGAAGTGACATCAGATCCACGTCACCTTTTCACATGGATCTGCCATGTCACCATCACGTTATGCCTTACATCACTCCGCAGATCACAAATCTTTCAAGACTATTAGTGTTGTGCTGCTCCGTTGATGTGATTTTGATCATCCTATCCCCAGTCTTCCGCGATTGTGACATCATAATCGCAAAATCCACAGGCCTCATGTTATTTCTACCTCCGGCTGAAGTGCGATTGCAATAAGGATAGGTTCTTCTCCTTGATTAATTGTGATTGCAATTCGATCTTTTCCATTGTGATTATGATTTGATCTCAATAAGGGATGCTCCTTATTTTAATGCAATTATTTTAACATAATCCTTGTTTAAGATACGATTATGATATGGTTCATACCCGCTCCAATGTATTGCGATTATGCTGGACCTTGTCCTCAATTCCGATGCGATTGCGCTTTAAATAAACAACCCATATATTTTCATTCGATCTTATATTTTTCTGAAAAGCGCAGTTTTGATTTCTGTTTGCTTATCCATGGTTTATCGTTTTCCAGGTATAAACAAAGAGTTTGACAACGAAGAAAATGAAGAGGAGAAGGGTGCGTAGAGAAAGAAGCAAATAGAACCCACATAATCTGCAAACGCCAGGATCCTATAATCAAAATACGATGCCAGTAAGCCATAATGAAATTTCAAAGATTATCCTTGACAACTGTTTCTTATTTTTTCAAGTTTTGAGGAATTCCGTTAATTTCCTCAGCGCTGAGCGCAGACTTGTTATTTAAAAAAAATGTATTTCTATTTAAACCCATTTAATGGATCAAATGAAGGGTCTGAAATCTGAGAAAGAAAGCCTTGGGGGCTTTCATTTTTGTTTCGCCAAGTCTATCCTAATAGACTAGGTCGGGTCCAAAATTCAAAAAAGAAAGCCTTTGAAACTTGCATTATTGTACCTCTTAGTCTTTCTAATAGAATTATAGGATATAAATTCTTTTTCTTTATTTAAAGAAGCTTCATCTAGTTGCATTTCTGTACTTTTGGAGAGCTTTGAGATGAAGAAAAGGGATCGAGACTATGAATTTTACAAAATGAGCGTGCTACATTGGGTATTTTTTCCAATGTTTTAATGTTCTATTTTGTATAATTTTCAGTCATTCCATATTTCAATTTTTTTGTTATATGTGTATTTTTAATACAATTGAACATCATATCATTTCTGAATATGCCAATGATGTAACTTTTAGTACATGTATCAACAAATTGTTAATTTATTTTGATTGCGATATGAGCTATAACAATTATTTTAATTAACTATTTAATTAAGATAATTAATCTTTAATTTTTTCATTTCCTTTAGTATATGAATAATTTTTATTTCCATGTGCTAAACACAACCATTTTATATCGCATTCAAATAACAAGTAGGCCTGGGAAATAAATAGATCTTATATGCATATACCTTAGGAATTGGATATGCTTCAATCAAAAACTTATGTAGCTACTTACTAAGTGTTTGATTGTTAATATTTAAATAATTAAGGAATAAGATCTTGAGAGCTATCTCCCTGATCTAATTCCTTCATTTTTACTTCAAGTCCTTAATATTTTCTTTTAGTAAATCAACTCTTGATTGGGAGAAGGATTTTTCTTTCCTTCAATTAAGATAGGATAGATTAATTGCATATTAGTTAAATCATGCATGTGTTATCTTAGAAGTCCTCTCTTCGAGGCAAAACTTTAGATTGGTTTGGTTTTTCCACAAAAACAACTTAAGGATCATTCTTCTTGCCTGATCAACTAGAAGAATTGATCTAATGTCCCTAGCTATTAGCAATTAAAGATAGATTTAAAGCTCATAGTGATTGGGAAAAGGTAACTGGACCTAATTTAACTAGTGGGAGCCACTACCCCAAATGATAAAGGCACCTCTTTAAGCTCCAGACCAGGTGGTTTTCCCCCATGTTGGTGCCACTAAATTCGAGGCATCAAGAAGTCAGAAGTTGGACTTGTCATTTGAATGGTCTCTCTAGACACTCCCAACTATTAATAGTCCCTGACCAAATCGACTCCATTTACAATATTTCATGGAAACATTCTAAATCAATTTTGTTTTAAATTTGAACACTATTTATTTAAATTACAATTTTAGACAATGGATTCTAAAATATTAAGTTTATATATATAATACATTTTTATCAATTTATATTTAAAATATAACTTTGCAGTATATTTAACTTTTGGTTTATAGTACATTTTATATGAAGATCATTTTTACTCTGTTTGTTTGTTGACCATGCTCTTCTTTGTTTTATTTATTTATTTATTTTTTTCTTGTTTTTTGGGGCATAGTTCTTTTTAATTGGGGCAAGTGACTAAATTTTTAAGTTTTATTGGTTTTACTTAAAATTGTGGATGGTTGAAAAATATATTAAAGTTTCATTGAGTGTTTTGATTATTTTGACTAAATTTTTAAAAGTAAAAGGGACTTTATTTAAAGTCGTGTGAATGTTAATTTAAATTTGAATTTAATTTTATTCATATATTTTGTAAATTAAGTATTTGGAATATTAAGTAATTAATTCAATTTAAAAGTAATTAAATTTATGATAATTTTCATATATATATATATATGTTTCATAAAAAGAAAAGAAAAAAAAGGACGTATATTGAAATTCCAAAAATGTTGTATTCTTTTAATTGTTTACATAATGCTAAAATGCTTTATTATCAAACTTTAGTGTTTTTATATATAAACAATTAGAGTATTAAGTTATTATATTAAGTTGTTTTATATTTTCTTATTTTAAACTCCATGGATGTTAAAATTGTTTATTCTGCTAGCATGTAGAAAACTAAATCAACTAATAATAACACGCACTCATAAAATAAATAGCAGACATATACAAAAATTAGACATGGCGGAAAAGGCATGAGAGACTTTCCTGTAGTCTCTCATTCTCATTAATTTCCATTATGAAAATAATGTTTATGATACATATAAATACATGAGGAAGTTGTCTCAAGATAGTGCATCTATCTTGAACAAACTTGGTTGAGAAAATATCTCAACAACAGACTAATCTAGGAGCCTAACTAGTTGTTGAGAATCTCTCAACCAACTAAACCTAAACTAACTATGAGGAACAAACTCAATCTAGAAAGATAGGATTAAATCCTAACTTTCATGATTTTAATTAATTTAATTATTTGGACTTAGAATTGTTTTTAATGTGAGAGTGAGGCTAACATTACCCCCCTCAATGATAAGTCCAAATTAAGAACCAAGGACCATCTTCCAAGTTCTCATGCTAAAACTGTTGATCCTCAAAAAACATTTTCCTGAAAAACCGCCAAAGATGGATGCTGAAAAAACTCAAATCTGAAGAGAACATGAATCATCTGCATGTCTGATTCATCTCTAAATGTCGCTTGACAAGTACATCATGTGACAAGCTGCAAAAGGATCCATCTGTCCTTTGCTTGCAATCAACATCCCTTGTCCACTGACAAAATATTGAGAATGCCCACTGGCTGATGATGTTGAAAAACAACTCACTGTTGCTTTTGCTGTGTTTGAAAACTGCTCGTGGTTGACTTTGTTGTTGATCAGCCACTAGCGAATTTTGTTTATGCTCACTCGTTGATGAAAATGTCCACTGGTTGCTTCACTGATGTTGTCGAGACTTTCAGCCTAACAACCACTGTCAATTTCATTGACATTTTCTCCCCTTTGTCAGCTGAAAGGAGAGACAATCTTCTTCAAATTATTTTTGAACTCCCCCCCTTCAGGTGTAGGAGTGGTTCATTGGTGTACTCCCCCGTTCAACTGCATGAGAGCACTATCTTCATTTTTATTGTTGGCTGCAATATGTGTGATTGAAATCGATTGTAAAACTTATACAATCTTCTGATCGTGGATGACCATTCCCCTGGATCAATCCATGAATAATTTATCTTCAATCTCGTTGATTGTTGTTGTTTACTACATTATGTTGATGAATGATTTGACTTGCCACAATGGTGACAAGGATGGAGATCAAAACACTGATCTCCAGATGACTGGTTCTTTGACAATGAAGGCATTTTGGTTTGACTGCAACATCAGTTTGTGTGTATTTTTGTTTGTCATCAACTTTCTTAGAACTAACCGATGTGATTTGTGCAAGAAACCCTGCACTAACAAAGTTAATGGGCCTTGAATAATCTGGGATATGCAAGTTGGCGCCATCTTTGACATATCCTAAGCCTCGTCGATTTCTGTTACTTTGGATTTCTTTCCATGGCTTGATGATGGATTTGGAAGAAAGTTGAAATCGATCAGGGACCACTTCAAGACTTGAAGTTGGTTGGATCAGTGACTTGGAATCAACATCTTTATCTTCATCTAAATGGATGAAAGACTTGGAAACATCACTCTTCTATTGCAACTCATCTCTTTGAAGTTGCGACTCTAGTTGAAGAAACTCAATCATTTCATGTGCATGTTGAAGATGCACTTGAATATCAACAAGAGTTATTTTGCTGATGTTCACCATGTCGCCAGCTGATGATAAAATCAAATTGTTAAGAATTTGGGACAGTTGAATGTGTGTTGCCATGTTAGCTTGCTCACTTTGAATTCAGGCTCACTTGTACTGTTTCTTATTGCTGATGCTTTGAACACTTTCTAGATTTTTATAACTTGGTTGCTTGAACTCTTGATTTCATGCTCACTTGATGACAATCGCTTTGCTTGAATGCTTCACTGACACTTTGTGAATGCTTCAATCAATTTCACACTAGCTTGTTTGTTGTCGATGTCGTGCTTTGAACTTTCGCACTTGATTTTGACATGCTCGCTTGCTTGGTTGTTTGAATGACACACTTGCTTGCTTTGTTGTTTGAATGACATGCTCATTTGCTTTGATTGTTTGAATGACATGCTTGCTTGATTTAGTGCTTATTGCTCACTTGAAGAAAAGAATACTAGAATTGACACTTGTTTGATGATGATTGCTTGTTAGATGGCTTGTTTGAACTTGCTTGATTGATTACTGACACTTCGTGGTTTCTTGAATGTAATGATTTTAGAAAAAGGAAAGGTGTCAAATATTGTCGAAAATGCACCCAAGAGACAAATTACAAGTTCAATCTTGCTGACTCAGTAGAAGACTTACTTGACTTAATGTATTCACCTTAACAATTCAAATTAGGGTGTCAGTTACAAACAAAAATACACCCATAAAATTCAATTAAAAAATGTTTATCTGCAAGTAAGACAAAAAGTGTTGATGATGGATGTCATCTTGGCTTGAAATGCTTGATTTTGTAGCATCCTTAACTTGATTGCTTTGATTACATGATGTGAAATGTGCTTGCTTGGAAGATCATCTTTATTAAGTTGATGATGTGACACTTTATGCCTGTGTACTTAAGCTTGATTACAAGAGCTTGATTAAGTGTTCTTATACTTAAGCTTGATTATGTGCATGTAGTTGTTTAAGCATAATACAAAGAGAGTGTTTTGATAATTTGAACACAAGTCATACACACACATTCATTACACACAGTGGACCTAAGATCCCCTTATTAAATTTCCGATGGATTTAGGATACAAGCACCACAAAAATTATGATTTTATTAATTAATAGAGTCCATCATTCTTCAATGTCAAAACTTTATCATGGAAACTTCTCAATGAGAATGTCACACTTGCAAACTTTGGAAGCGAATTGTCTTAAAAAAACTACATGTAGTGACTCAATCGCTCTCAAAGTAAAATATTACTTTGGATTACAATAATGAATTTGAATACAAATTCACTTACCGCTCCAAATATACTAAATATGCACCTTATGACTCCACAAAATCACTTATTACTCCATTACATAAAGAATTAGAAATACTCCTTATCCCTCCAAAATGTACAAAAATCACCTCTTAGTTCTCACTCCAAAAAACATCTCACTCCAAAATACTTTCACAACCCACCTTATCTCTCATAAAAACTTTAGGATCACTCTTTAAAAGTTCCTTTACATACTTCCCATTAAAATTATTATTAAAACTTTATAAAGTCACTTAAAGTCACGTTTCATTTTAAACTTTACAACTTATGTATGTAAAGGTATGCTCACCATTCACTTTATGCATAAATACCATCCACCATATGATGTCCTTTCAAAAGCTTCTGCAGTAATAATCTCGTATTCTTATCCATGAGTCCACACAATTTGGATTACCAAAACAAAGCATAGAATAAGAGGCTCTCCATGGATAACGATATAACTCCCAGAAAATTGAGAACTACAGATATGCTCTTTTTCTAATGTGTGTTCTATTTCAAATTGTTAGATTGCTATGGAAAATGGTGGAATATGACCATGTCACTTTCGTTGCACTCTTCAATTTGACTACAAAATTTACCACTGCAAGCTATGAAGTCAACTGCGTCAATACTAGAAAATGCCCATCCTTTCATATATTTGCACAGGAAAAATATTTAGAAAACTCCCAGCTATTGACGGATAATATATCCAGGTTTGGTAACAAGGGTGATTTAATAATAGTGAAATTGAGTACTTTCGCAACTATCTCTTTCCACGCGGCCAAGCACAGATAGCCACCCCAGAATTTCAGAAGGAAATAATATTGAAATGAGAAATGAATGAAGTTGAAAAGAGAAGGGGCGCCAGTTGAAAAAGACGTTACTAGATGAGTTTTGTGATTTTCCTTCCTTGAAACATTTCGAGTTAACTGGATGCTGCAAATTTTTGGTCCTTAGAAAACTGCGTTCTTCATAATTCCAGTGCCTCAAGTTACGCTCCAACCTCTGGCTCCAGCCTCACACTCCAGCGTAAATGGAATCTGAAGAAATGGGAAAGATAATTTCTGCTTCAATATTTTCTCTTGCACCATTTGATTTACCAACAATCAAGGCGTTGCGAATTGCTGACACAATTGCTGTCACCATACCAGATTCTGTTCCCAATACAAACTGGAGGCGGCCATGAATTCTAACTCTTGGAAGATGGCTGCCACGGCTTGCGCATTGTCGGATGGCGGATTGAAACTATGTGTTGGATGTTGGGAGTGACCCCAACTGAAGCTCAAATCAAAGATATTGCAGAATGGGGCGTTGAACACCACAACCTCCGCGCTGCATCATGGATTGAACAACATTCGCAGTCATGATTTCTTAGCGAATCTAGTTCATCCAAGGCAACCAGCAAGGGAGGAAATGAAAACACTTCCAACTTTGGCATATCGAGGCTCCAAGCTTTTGAATTTGATGGGACTCAATGCTTTAACTGCATATTCGCAGATCACAAAAATACGCTTGTCATTTTTTGTGTGCTGTGCTACTGTAGGCATATGATCCCCAATAAAAATTGAAGAAATAGAATTGGAATAGACTCTGATCCAGTAGTGAATCTGTTAATCAACAGATTCTCAGGCGGCCTCAATTCTGAAGAATGTGAATTGGCGATCTCTATTGTGCCATTGTATTTTGGAGCTCACAACTTGAATTGAGCATCTCTACAACCGAGAAATGAATGGCTCCTAGTTCACCAATATTGCCAGCGGTCAGCTTGAAGTTCAGATCGAAACTGCAATCTGTGGATGGGGCAGAACCATTGGAATAGACTCTTTATCTGGAAATTTCACCATCAAAGCCAATGAGCCAATGATCTAGATTTGGCTGCAGATCCAACGCATTCAAGGAGCAGATCACAACTAAAAGACATTATCAAAATTTAATAAAACTAATAAACAAATAATACACAATCACACTCATAAAATAATTCAGTAAGAAAAGAATTTCCATCTCTGATCCACATGTAGAAAAACCAAATCAACTAATAATAACACACACTCATAAAAGAAATAGTAGACATATACAAAAACCAGACATAGCGGAAAAGGCATGAGAGACTTTCCTATAGTCTCTCATTCTCATGAATTTCCATTATTAAAGTAATGTTTATGATACATATAAATACATGAGGAAGTTGTCTCAAGATAGTGCATCTATCTTGAACAAACTTGGTTGAGAAAATATCTTAACAACAAACAAATCTAGGAGCCTAAGTAGTTGGAGAGAATCTCTCAACCAACTAAGCCTAAACTGACTCCTAACCATGAGGAAAAAACTCAATCTAGAAAGGTAGGATTAAATCCTAACTTTCATGATTTTAATTAATTTAATTATTTGGACTTAGAATTGTTTTTAATGTGAGAGTGAGGCTAACATAGCATTCTTGGACATCATTGTGATGTTGTGTCATTTATATTGGAGTTAAGGAAATGTAAATAAACATGAAAATTGCAATAATTTTATAGGTAATAAATACATTGTCTTGTATTATATTATAGTAGTTTATATATATATATATATATATATATATATAGTTAGAAACATGTTATTATCTTTATTAGTGGTTTTTGTAAATCATGATGCATTGCTTTATATTGATTCAACATATGTTATTGGTAAATAAATAAATAAAGACTGATTTCAGCAATAGAAATATAGATTCATAGATACAAATTGCTACTACAAATTATTCTATCTAGGTGTTTTATTTAAAGAGATCATGCATTGGTTTAATACCTTCATAATGTTTATGATGGACCTTTGAAATATTATTTTTAGGATTCAATAAAGTAATATCCATATTAGCTAAGAAATATTTGAATCTTCATGTGCTTTTTATTTTATAAGTACGTGATAGTAACGATTAGGATGTTCTAGACATTTGTGAAATTTTGAATTTGCTCTAAATTTTAAATTGTTGAATACTTTTATCTAGACAGGGAAATATCCAAAACTTGATATATTTTTTAGAAATTTTAAATAAACTTTATTGTTATCCATTAATTTGGGATTAAATTACATGTTATTTATGGAAACATTGCAAGTTAAACTTTTATAGAATTTTTGAATTATGCAATAATATTAATGTTTTATGTAGCAATTGTGTGTTTTTTTTTTTCAAAACAAGTCGAAAGAAATAAAAAAACAAATGGGAACTTTAAGGAATTAAAGAACATTACAAACTTTATTATTTACAATTGTGGTGTTCAGTAGTATTTAATGTCTAAAAACTTAAAGACAGTTATAAGAGTTTTCAAATACCTTTAGATACTTAGATTTTACTTTTTTGACCAATTGACATTGTTGACTTTTTTGTAGCTTGGGAGGTACTGCAAGCCCTAGGGTTTGGAGGGAAAAGCACCATAAGGGTCACTTGTGGGATTGAAGCATCAATTCAAGGAGACTAGGCCACAATATATTGGAGGCTTTAGGAACAGTTTGGGAGGGCTAACAGTGAACTTTTTAGTGCCTAAACCAAGCTTCCAAGGAAACAAAATGTGTAGTAGTCCTGGAAGAAGGTATGTCACTTTCTCCATAATTTCCATTTATTGGATCCTAGTATCAAGATCAATTATGGATCGTATTTAGAGCAACACAATGAAAACATAAGGGTTCATTAAGGAGAAAAAAAACATATGTTGGAGGCCGCAACAAGAAGAGGACAAACATTGAGGGTACAGACTTATTTCAGGGCTATTGGAGGGTGACTGAGCTCATGAAAAGAGGGCCGAGAAGACATTATTGAATGTTGAGTTCATTGGAGATTGTTTTGCGGTTAAAGGAGGGTGGGTTGACCCTTGTGGAGCATGCCACAAGCTTGGAGGAGCCTGTTGTAGGTAGCTGCAGTAAATTGAAGTGAGGACGAAGAATTAGTGAGGGATCGAAAAACCCAAAATCACTGCCAAGGGTCATATCCTCGTTGTGAAGGGAAACCACACTTGTTTAGTGCAATTATGGGTAGAATTTAAAGGCTGGTAAGTGTTGCATTTTGTGCCATAACCAGGCCTAACTTGTAGTAGTGGAACTACAAAAAAATAGTCAACATAAGTATGTGTTTTTGGTGAATATTTGTAGGTGTTGGATCCTAGTTTAGGATTATATTTGGATCAATTATTTAGCAGCCTATGGGTGACACGTGTTGGGGTTCACATGGAGTGTTGAATACCCCAACTAGGAGAAGATCTCACATTAGATGTCCTAGGTGAGGACATGTTGCTGGAGCCTAGATTTTGGCAATAGCTCCTCTATTGTAGAACAAAGGGAAGATGTGGAGAAGTCTGTTGGAAACCAATAGAAGGATCTCCTATATGTGAGGATTTGCAAATGCTACAATGTGGATTGGACACTCATGGAATGTTGGAGGGAAGCATGAGAATGGATCAAGTGTGGATGTAATTGGGAACTTATGGTCTGCTAGAGGAAAACATGATAATGTCCAAGTTAGAGCCCGATGAGCAACACCTTGATGGAAAAAGGTAGTTGCAAGGGAGATAGTTGTTGAGCTCAAGTGTTTGATCAACCAAGAGCAGTTTGTGGATCCCGAGACTTGTGTATGGAGAAGGACTTCTACAAAAGATGATGGGCAATCCTACTATCTTGTGTTCATTATGGGAGATGGACATATTGTAATCATAGGTGGAAGCCATCCGTGCCCTATGTTGGTCTTCAATGGTGCAGCACAAGAAGACCATAGTGGGCTAAAGTCCCTAAGTAGCTAAGGAGTAGTAGTGGGAAAATTGAGAGTTGTTCATAAGTGGAGTTGTGAACAACTTGACAGGAGTCTCGATGTGTTGATGGACGAACGAACAACTAGTGATAAAATTTGATATGCGAGATTCAGTGGCCCGGTGGACTTGAACCATTGATACAGAATGTAGCTATAGATTTGGGGCCAAAGGATGAGGCAGGTACATTGTACAATCAAGGCATCTATGAGGAGCTCTACATCAACTAGATGGTTAGAGTATCTTGTTGATGGAAGATTGTTTGTTGATGTACTAACACCAAGACCTAGTTTGTATCTTTTACTAGTGGATGTATGAGGGCCATTATCCCTGGTACGGGAGCCCTAGAATTTTGTATTATATTTTGTTTAATATAACGAATATTGGGTTGAAAATTGTAAAAGTTGTCCATATTTTGCGCATGTTTGATTATTGTTGTTTATATTACACTATGCAAAATCTTTATATTGAGATTATTGGTTTGGTAGCGTCAAAGATCTTAAGACTCTATCGTAGATCTGAGGTCGTGGAAATTCAACAAACATTTGGTATAATTTGAAGTACAGTGTCTAATATGCTTACAATTGAAAATCTTTGACTAATAAAATTAGTTTTTAGAACATTTTTTCCCGGTATTATTTATTGTAGTTGATACTAACAAGATGTGAAAGATTAGTATTATTTACATTGTAGAATCATTATTTGACTTGATGATATACTGGATTCAGGTGGTGTCTGCTAGTTTGGGTGGAATCTGATATAGTACAGTGCTATGAAATTGTGAAGGATTTTGAGTCATGGAATGTGTAGTTGTGGAATTTTAAAAGTCGTTGCAACAACTTATAAAAGAGGATACTGATAACCATAAATTTCATTTTTCAAATAAATCAGAGAAGAGGAAAAACAATGAGTTGTTTGAATGTAATTTCCGTGGTAGGTGGATTAGTTGCAGTTTTAATTAGTGAAATTTTTTATGTTGTTGCATGCAATATCTTTGTTCAAATAGAGAGAAAAATGAATGACTATCAAAGGGAAACATGCACCACATTTTTTATATGATTTATATGTTAAATTTGCTTATTCGCTATGTCTCAAGTGAAAAAGAATTTTCACAGATTGTAATGCTAAAATAAGAAGATATTAAATGCACTCCTAAATATCATAGTCATTTTTGTTGTGTGTGTCTACTTAAAATCTATATTCCAAGATGAGGGGCTATGGAAGCTTAAGTTATTGCCTTTCTAGACAATTTCGTGCAATATGTTTTGCAAAAATTTACACATTTACTAAATTACATATCTAATTTAATGTAGTTATAGAACTATGATTAGTATTGAGTGATGGTTTTTATTCGCAATTACTCTAGTCATGTGTGGCTATAATGTTATTTTTTATTTATGGCATAGCAGATATTGCTTTCAATGCCTAGCAAACAATATGATATAGAGTTAGCTTGCCCACCTTAGTTTCCAATTTAATGTAATCATAGTGCTATGATTACATTTGGGCATTGATTTTGTATTTGTGGTTTCTTTATTCATGTGTCACCATAATGTTGTTTATTATTTATGATATAATAAGTAATGCTTTCAATGGCTAGTAAACAATATGATAAAAAATCACATTACCCATATTTGGTCATTGTTAGTTGCAGAAAATAGATTAAAAAATGTTGCATAGGTATTGGTCGAAAAAACAAGAATGTGTGGTGTGTTTTATTGATCAAAACACTTACAATTTTTCTTTGGTTGATCCAGGTGGATGTTGGCTTGTTCCACTTGGACCCCCACCACTGTCTCTTTTAGTTTTTCAGTTTCCTTAATTGTACCAAAATTTACTATTTTTGGAAGTTTTTTAGGTCTTCAACTTTCAGAGTCATTTTGAGGCCCTAAATGACGTGTTTTGGGAAAATCAGGGAAACATCCAAAAACCTAACCCTAGGAGATGAAGTGCCAAAACTATGGGCCCCATTTGGGTAAATTGGTACATCAACTTCCTAGGGTCATAACTTTGGCATATGATGTCTGTTTTACACGAACAATACATCATTAGACCTGGTTTTCCTGAAAAACATCGTTTAGGGCCTTAAAACGGCTCCAAAAGTTTAGGACACAAAAAACTGCCAAAAATAGTAAACTGTGCTACAATTAAGGAAACTAAGAAAGTGGAAGAGACATTGGTGGGTGTCCAAGTGGAATAGGTGGGTGGCCACTAATATCCACCTAGATCATTGGTGCTTCTTGCTACATAGAAATATCAATTACTAGTTTTTCTTGTTTTTTGGTTTTCCATTGACTCCATGCATTTTTTCTACCAATTATGGCTGATTTTATTTCTTGCATATGCGCACACTAGCTATGGGACTTTGTCCAACTGCTATGATGTGGATATGTAAAAAACTACAATTTTCATGTGTTGCCCATAGGTATGCTCAAACAGTTGGAGCTATATCCATTTTTCACCAAGTCTTAAAAAAAAATATTGCATTATGCTACGAAGCTAAATGCTTTACATTTTATTTCATAGCATAATGTATTTATAATGCAACAATAGGCTAGTAACTTATACATGGTACAACTAATAGCTTTATAGTAATACACATTTGAATATGTTTATTATTTCAATAATCTTATGAATATGATAATTGTTTTAAGTAGCTTTGTGCTTGCTATCTTAAATTAGAGTTGTTTATTATAGAAAGCTATATTGTAATTAGTTTTTGAAGCTAATAATTGGATTCTATTTCATTTATACATTTTGAAATGAATTTATAGTAATTGTCAATTATTTTTTACGAAATTTTGGAAATTAAATATTGTGTCTTAAAATTTGTTAAAATGATAATAATGCTTTTGTTACTATTATTTTAAATTGCATAAATGTATTTAGTTTTAAATTATGTTTCAGTTGCAAAAAAATGAAATCTTCAAGGTTCCTTATGGCAATTTCATCTACTCTTTTGTCGCAATGTTAGGTACTCAATTTCAGAGTATTGTGAAACAAAATTAACATGGAGAGAATATAATCACAAAGACAATGTAGACTAGATAATATATGAGGTGAAAAAATTTCCTAGTATCATGTGTCCTGATTGGACATTCAATGCAATCCATGCTTTTAATGCTATAAATAATTGTCACATTTGGGCAATTTGTTAGCTTGTTTCAATATACTTTATGGTAATGAAAAATAGTTTTGCATTGAAAGGATCAAAATTTCAAGAAATTGGTCACAAGTCATCTAGATTCAATCTACATAGGTTCGAGCATTTCTTCTATTATCCCGATGACTATTTATTTGACTCATTGATGTTATTCTTCACTTTCACTATAGTTCATTTGAAATACAACATGGAATTGTAAACCACTTTTGATATTTCTTATCACATGGATATGATGTTGCTTTGCATTCATTGCATACAAAATTGAATCCTAAATACCTTCAAGATCTTCATCATGTTAATGATCTTGAAATGTACTTGAAAGGATTGTCTACACCTTCTTCTATTTGTGCTTGAACTACAATTAGATTATGGGGGAGTGAATTTTGTATCAAATGGTTCTCTAAGTGGTTGTCAGTGCTAGTTCATGTTTGGTTATTTACAAATGGCCAAGCATATCTATGGTTCAATTTAGACATTCATGGATATCAATATAATATTTTGCTACATAATCCAAATCCTAAATGTGGACATTTTAAACTAATGTTGCTACATAGTGCAGTAGATAGTGTAGCTTCAATAAATAGAATGATTGACCCATGCATTTTCCCATACCAATTTTCACATGGACAATTTGACATATCATCAATTGAGAAAATCTTATTTGAACAAGGCTTCATGATCTACTGACAAAATTTCAATGACACTCATGAGTCTTTGTTTGAGTCTATTTCAGCACATGCACCATGGTTTGATATGTCTAATATCAGAAAAACAATTTCACAAACTTTTTACAATGTTTCATTTTCAATGATGATAGAACTATCAGTTTCTTACAACACCATCTAAGCTCTAAAAACATTGAACAAGAGCTATGTAGCAATGATTAGCAAGCTTGTATTATAAAATTATCAATGCCATATGCACATGGACATATAGAGGGAAAAGGTTGTGCAATACAATGTATATGTGAACTCCTTGACATTAACATGTATATATGGAATATAGAAACGAAAGATATCTCCTTGAGAAATTCATTAAAAAAATCTCCAAAGTCATGTACCTTATGCATGTACCAATATCTACAACACATGCACATTTCCATGCAATTATGGAAATTTAGAATGTTGAAAATATTAGTGACGTTGAAAATTCACTACAAATGCTCCAAGGAATCTCAAAAAGAGATAAATGCAAGCCGACATCAAGTGTACCTTGTAGATATCCTATTAGCAAGGAATCTAGGTTTACTAGACGTTCTACTCAATTAAAGCATTTGTCAATTGACAACATAATATAAAAATAAATAAAAATTGTTGTAGTATCAAAGGATCCCACATCATCAAATGAGGACAATAGTCCTTTTTCAATGGAGACACAAAATAACAAAGAAGTCTCCACTTCTTTGTCCAATGACTATAGTAAGCGGTACCCTCACTTACATCGATTTAAATCTGAAATATGAGCCCAAAGTGCTATAATACAAGAAGAACAAAACAAACATGTAAAGGCAAATAAATCAATTGAGGCATATTTATAATCAATACAATACATGCCTACATATACATGTTGCATTTGTGATAGATTGTCCTTTAGAAAGGATGTGAAATATATTAAAAAAGACATATTATCTACTATTTTATGTCTGATGCCTACTTCAGAGTTCAAAAACATTGAGCTCAATGAACTAATATTTAAATCTTGTAACAATGCAATACTCGATGAAAGAGTCCCTACATTTGCATCACCTCTTCATATTTGACGAAATGAAAAATTGATGTTCGTTGCATAATTAACATATTTGGAAGAGAGGTTAGTGACACCAAGGATGGGTTTTGCAGAAATAAGACAACTTGGTTACAAAATATCACAAATTGGATTAACAAGAATAATCATAAATGTTCCTTCTAGTCTAGATAGAATTCATAGAGCATTGCCTAGAGAAATTGATGACAATATGACAGCGGGAATTATGCTAACAAGAAAATTGGAATACAAGAATGCCTATTTGTCTAGAAATAGTCGACCCAAGATAGTGATGTGTGCATTACATGACTTGCGCAACACATCTATATATAAGAGTGATCAAATATTAATCAACTATGAATGGAAATTTTTTTTTGATCAAAGTAGACAAGATCATTTGAGCAATAGTCCAAAAATAAAGGAACTAGACTCACTAAATGAATATAATGATTTAGAGTGAGAAACTGAAAAACTTGTACATGGTTATTCAGAGGCCCACCTTATCCATGATCTTGACACAAGAATAATGCAGATTGCACCTTCTAAAGGGTTTCGTCCCATAGGCATTCTTCAAGTAAAATTCCTTGAAGAACTGAACTTTCTGAAACTGTTCCTTGGATCAAGTTTCCCTAATGATATTATCAACCACTTTTCGTATAAAAAAATTGCACATGTCTAGTGACCTTTCAACACATATCACAAAAATATTTTCTAAAGTCCACATTTTGATAAAACAGGTTTCTAACTTAGCTTGGATATCTATGCAGAAAGGAGATCTAAGAGGACAAAAACTAGTTTCTAAAGACATTAAAAATAAAAGTAATCTTCAGAAATTATTAAAGTCACCAATTGAATATCAATGTTTAAGAAGCATTCGCACATCGCCCGACTACTTTGAACATTTGTGAAAATATATATTTGCAATGATAAGACAAATTGGTCCACCAAATTTCTATGTGACATTCACTAGTGGTGAGAATCTTTGGGAACCATTGATAAATGCATTAAAAATACAAAGTACTAACTCCATAAAAAATGAGGAAAATAAATTCAATGATGAATGCATTAACACATTGATCAAACGTCAACTTGTCATATGTAGGTGACATTATAGGCATAGAATCTCATCACTGCATTCCTTGATAAAAAAAACAATGAATTATTTGGTCAAGTGCAAGATTATTTTTTATTACAAAATTCTAAAGTAGGGGAAGAAAACATGACTGCTGATTTCTTTGGATTCAAAATGTGCCAATATATCAAAAATCCCATGACATCAATGTCCTAGGTTTCATTGATTAATATTTGAATTGTGATTCAAAAATTTTGTTGAATCAAATGATTCAATTTCAGACTGATCACCACACAAAAAATTACAAAAAACATAAAAATTCTAGTTGTAGATTTGGTTTCCCTATCCCACCAATTGATGAAACTTGTATCTTGCATCCTTTGTGAAATGAAAACAATTCTACACAAATAGTGCAAAAGAAACTTTCATTTCTTCTTTAGGACAAATCCAATTGAAAGAACATAGCATTTGCAATGTTTTTAGCTGGTCTTGGAATTGAAAAACAAGAATACATCATGCTCTTATGAATTTCTATTACTCGGCCAATTGTAATGCTCAAAATAAATCCTTGCGATGTGTGGATAAATGAATTTGAAAAAAAAAAGTCCATTTGTTGTGGCAAGAAAACATAGATGGTCAATTTATTTTAGATGCCTATGTTGCAGCAACATATTGTAGCTCTTATATGACAAAATTGGACCACTTCATGACAATTTCATTCAAGCAAATTCGAGAAACTGCATATCCCATGAAGACAGCAAAATTGAAACTATTTGTAAGCTTGGAAACACATTGCTAGATATGCAAAAAAATTCAAGTTGACAAGTAGTCCACATTGCTCTATCATTTCCTTTGTATTCATCTTCTAGAAAAACAATTTTCATTAACACTATTCGAGCTGGAAACCAAAAATATGTTCTAAAAAGACCTATTTTGTTAGAACAAGAACCCAATAATTTTGAAGATATTGTTTGGATGAGAACTGTTGATAGATATCTTACATGTCATGTTTCCCTTGAGCAAGTTTGTTTGGCAAAATATGTTTCCTCTTATTAATTCATGAAAACAACATAAAAAAAAAACGTACATGTGTCATAAGATTCATTCAATACAATGAACACATGGACCCAAAAAAACATTATAGAGAAAAAATGATGCTTTACATCCCATACAGGGAGTCTGAATACACATTAAATAAAAATTAAGAAACAAGGGCTGAAGCATACTTTTCGCATAAACACATTATTTATGTCAAAAAAAAAACAATTTTCTTGTTTAGTTGCACCATGGGGTGATATTGAAACTACTTCCACTATAATTGCATCCCAAAGTGACAAGATATTTATGCTTCACTTGCCATTAGAAAATAACAATAGGGCTTGTTCTAATGAAAAATATGACATTCAACAAGATTTGCAAGAGAAAATGAAATTCAAAAAAACTAAAACCAAGTATACAAAAAACAATGAACTCATTAAGCATGCCTTTGTTTGGACACATTCGCATACCATGAAATTATGAGACAATTAAATCAAGAGAAACAATCAATAATCAAAAAATTATTTCTATGGAAAACATATAATCCTAGTAAGCATTCCTATTTGTTTATCACTTGAGGTGTAGGCACAGGAAATACATTCACTACAAAAGCACTTTACTATGCACTCGTATGACTTTATAACACAGAATTACAAAGTGAACCTTTAGAAGGAAAAGGTCTAACACTTGCATTTAGTGGCAAAGCTGCATATATTGCACATGGTGTTACAGTCCATTCAACTTTGGATTTTCCACTTTCACCATGTCACATGGTTCCATTGGCTTCTAACGCACTTGATGTATTAAGCAAAGAATATGAACAATTAAATTTATATTGACAGATGAGGCTTCATTAATTGGGTCTCAATTGCTTTATAGCATTGAAAAATGACTACATGAAATTATGCATACTCTAGCTTCCCTATTTGGTAACCTTGACACAATATTCTGTGGTGACCTATGTCAAGCACAAATTGTATGTGATTGTTGTATATTTGAACAACGAAATCTTAAAGGAACTAATGCTCCTTCCAATTTTTGGAAAGAAAATGTGAAAACTTATGAACTAAAATAGGTAATGTGACAAGACAATAAAGAATTTGTATCCATCTTAAACAAAATTAGGACATGTTCACATATTGATGATGATCTTGCATTCTTTAACAAACATTGTTATAGATTGGCACCAAATGATCCAACTTTCCATATATGTTTTACTTAACAAGAATGTACATGAATATAATGAAATAATGTTGTCTCTCATCAAGAAATAAGAAATTATAATAAATGCATATGATAGAACAATTGACTCAACAAATATAAATCGCAATAAACAGATCAAACTGCAACTCCCATGTTCTATTGTGTTGAAATAAAATATGCTTGTTGAACTAATTGGAGGAAATTACCATATTCAAGATGGATTGGTGAATGGTGCTGAAGAAATTTTTAGAGCATCAACAACATTTGAAAATGGTGCAATTTGGATCAAATTTGATGATCCAGTTGTTTTCATTATTCAACGAGAAAAAATGGCGCATCTGTACAACCATGGAATAATGTCGACGTGGACACCTGCTACTAGATTTTGTAGGAATAATGAATCAAAAAACAAAATTAGTTTTACAACAGAACAATTTCCTGTTCAATTGGCATGTGCACGAACTATACATCAATCACAAGGGTTAACAATGGACAAATTGTCTTTTGACCCAAAGGAAGTTAGGCAACATGGACTTGTTTATATTGCACTTTCTCATGTCAAAGATACTAAGTCCTTGTATTTATTAAACAAATTGGAACATAGTAACTTTTCTCTCAATGAAAAAGTTGTTATTGAGCTAAATAGGCTTAGACCAAATGCCTCCTATGAGCTTGAATATAACATATATCAAAATAAAATAATTGATGATTTAACAATATGTTCATTGAACACCCTTAATTTGTCCTTGCATTTCAAAGATATCATTGCTAACTATGATATAATGAGTGATGACTTTCTTTGTTTCTAATAAACAAAAGAAAGTCACCTCCATTGAATCCATTATTGTCTAGCAAATATGACTACATACATTTATACCATTTACATGGAAGTCTCACATACTATAGAAAAAATATTGTGGTTGAGAATCACTTCACTTATACAAAAGATAAAATTGAATCAACAATTGCAACATTCCATGTTGAAAGAAAAACCATTATAGTTGAATATATATATATATATATATATATATATATATATATATATTGCACCAAATGAAAACATTGAAGAAATAATTAATTTCATCAAATTCATTTTAGAGCACACATGCAACAACTACCCAATTGTGCTTGTTGGTGATTTCAATTTGGACATGTTGCAAACTATCCATCAACAAAAAAACTACTTTCATTTATGCAAAATAATGGATTCAGTTTTCATACAAAAAAACCAACAACTGACTATAGTTCAATGCTAGATCACTTTTGGACCAACATTTCAGCCAATATTGTTTCTTTCCATGTCTTTGATGCTTATTGGACAAATCATCATACAATTTTTTTTACCATATCTTTGTTGTCGCCTTGAGTCATTTTTCCAATGTTTGTATTCTACAATTTCATTGTTGACTTGTCACAATATTTGTCACATTTGCAAATGTGCACCTTTGACATATGCCTTGATTTGAAAACATTGAGAAAAAAAAAACAACAACAACAACAAATAGCAAATTCAGGTAAGTCTTCGAACCATGAACATAAATTTGTTATGTTTTTCTTGTATAAATATAAATGTTTATGCCATGTTTGTCATATAATTTATGCATTTTCGTTCTCACTTTGTTGCATTTTTCTCCACGTACTGAACAATATTATTTAATTTAGCTTATAGTTCTTATTTCATTATTTCTTGTGCAACTTGTTTTGATAAAAATAAAATGCCCATGGTAATTCTTAATAACACATTTCAAAAGTGACCTATATGTATATTTGTCAATGAAATCTATAAAACATTTTTTTATAGTAACTTATGCACGTTTACTACATAGCCAAAAAAAATGGCTAATAGTACCATAAATACAAAATTTGTGTATATATAATTTATCATTGTAGATTATACATTGTTTTAAATGTTCTTTATAGACTTTTCCCTTACCTGCTGACTTGCATTTTCATTTTCTAACAATGATTGGTCTAGTCATTTGGAAAAATATCATGGAAACATCTAGCTCTAGCAAACAAATATTGTAAGAACAAATGGTGTAAAATGGGAATCCAAAAAGGTTAGGTTTGCATTGCGCTGAATGGTTGTATAATATTTGCATTAAATCAATTTGAGTGTTTATTGAAGCATGTTGTTTTAATTTGCATATAAGAAGAACAAAAGCAATGGAAGCAACATCCTTGTCAATCATTGAAATATGCTTAGAAGCATATGTAAAAAATTTTGAAGGAAATATATTGGTTATTTATGGGCCAACACAAACTAAAATTCCTAACTCTCTTGCAAAGTCACGACTGCTCTGCGTTGATTTGGTTGATAGCAACGACCAACTAACCATCACAGTGAACATGGGAAATAATCTTATAGATTGTTTTGAAAACATGTTTACTATTGGAAATAGTCTTTGAATTAAAGATTTTGCGATAAGAAACAAGGGTATTTATGAATGAGGAAACAAAAAATGTTGCATAGTGTTATAGGACAAAACCATGTTTGAACAAATTGAACAAGCTTGCAAAAAATGTAGACTGGCTCCAGATACAACAATTCACAGTCTTCTTGTCTCAAGTGATGCATATGCATTTGGTTCAATAGGAGCAATAGTAATAGGATACCACCAAAATAACAAGCAACTAGAACTCAATATAAAATATGGTGAAACTGTAGAGGACGATGCAATTGTAAGTTTGTTGCTAGAATAACTGTACTTGCATTTTGAATAAAAAGCTAATAGTTTCTTTAAAACTGTGTTATTGCATCCTTGTTTTGCATTGTTATCTAGGAAGAAATTATCTCATTCTTTTTGCATAGAATTATTAACCAAAAATATGTTACGTGATTGGCTGCAACTGCTATTTAACAATAGTCATAGAGAGAATTTTTTTCAAAATGCAGTATGAATTTGAATCAAAGATGACCCTTCTATATTTTTTCAAAAACATTGTGAGAAATGATGTGAAAGAGAGTCAACAATTATGCTCTGGATCAACAAATTTTCTTGACCCATTGAATGATGAATGTGCAAGAATGCATTTATTATTTGTTATAATATCAAGAACACATGTATATCTACCAATAATTTTTTTGTTCAAGTAACAATAGTTTTAGTTTTTTGTAGAGAATCTTGGATTTCGATAATACATATTGGATATAACAATTCAATTTTCCTTGAGGCAAAAAAAAAAAGATCTAGTGAGTGCTGAAAGCCAATTTGTTTTATTTCCTCCTTTTCAACGACTTTGGAATAAATGAAAACAAACAATTCATCCAATCACATATAAATGCACAATTGTAAATATGGCACAACATTTAACTACGATCACAACATTGAATGCACTCTACAAACAGAGAATTACAAAATTGTTTGTATGTTGCAGACGCCACAACTAAAAGAACATTGCCCAGTTATTACTAATACAAGATTTCAGGAATACATGCAAAGCATGTCATCTACAATTCAATTTAAGAAAACTTTGTATTTGAGGTCTTTTTACATTAATAATTAACAACATTATCGCTGAGTGAAAAGAGTTGTGATCAATAGATAGAAATACTCTTTCATACATCAAGTTCATACATTTTGACAGTTAAGTTATTGTTTCTCTTTTCATTTTTTACTTTCTGTATGGCACCAATTTATAATTCACAAATACTTGCATAAATAATAATATACACTTTTCTTTTATTGTAGGTTGCAGAATTACAAAACACAAAAAACATTTAGTCGAGTGCTTTCTCGATATGTGCTGAAATATCACAATCAAGTTTTTTTTTTTTTTTTTTTAACTAGTTCTTGTTTATCTTTTTCCTGTAAGTTTTCTTGCTCCATATGAAAATAGAGAGAAAAATGCACACTATGCAATATGATATTTCAGTTATATCAAAATTTCTATGAGACTATGGTCTCATTTTTTTTGTCAATAAGAACATTAGATATTAGTTCCATAGTAACATTATGTAGCTCCAAAATATTTAGTATTCCATATTATATATATGCATACGTTTTTCACTCAAATGTTAACATATTGGCTTGGATTCTCATTTGCTGTAAATTTTGGAATTGTGTTCTGTCAGGGAAAAAAAACAAAAATAAGGACAAAACATTAGCATGTGTATCAATATCCCCAAGGGTTAGCTCAGTTGGTGAAAATCAGTGCCTTGCCATCGGGAGGTCACAGGGTCCATTATCCACGAAGCTCTTAGGGTTAGGCCTTGCTAGTGGGCTGCGGGGCTAGATTCCCTTTGGGGTCGATCAACCAAGATTTTTCTGTGGATGTAGCACCACCTATTGACTAGGGTGTCCGTCAACCACAGCATAAAAAAAAGCAAAGTGGCATGTGTATCAATGTATTCATTTATGTATATGCACAATTGAATGAACTATGTTAAAAGAAGGCACTACAGGTGAATTTAGATTGGTGTGTTTTTGGTTTATTTTGCCATAGATCAAATCATCCTTATTTTCCTATTTGCATAGCTATTTTTTCATGTAGTGCTCATTTTATAGTTAACTTTTTTTGTTCCTGTTTTCAAATCTATATAGTGTTGCGATGCAGTTATATACAATTGCAAATTTATTAGGAAATTAATTAAGATATTTTGTATCTCGTTTCTTTTTTCTAGTTTTTTTTTTTGTCTGTTCTTAAAATGCATTTCAACTCATGGAAAAGAAAAGGAAATTAGAGATTTAAATATAATCTAGGCAGATTGCAGTTTCGTTGATACTAGCTACATGGACTATGCTACTCAAATACTTTTTACTTGTTTGTTGTGACACATGTATGGAAACCAATGTGCACATTTGCTAGAGAAACTTCTTCTTTCGAAAAAAATTTCCAACCCAGTGCATCATTTTGTTAATAGGACCATAATATATCAGTTACACAAACACATTGGATACTTTGAAAAAAATACATTGTACCATATTATATACATGTGTGTTTTACTTTTCGTTGTTGCAATATCAACTTGAATTCTCATTTTCCTGTAAATTGTGAAATTGTTTTGTCTTCGAGAAAAAAAGAAAAAAAGAAAAACAAAGAAATAGAAAACTTCAAGTATCTCAATTGCTTGATTCTGTATATGTTCAATGAAATGTTATTTGTAAAAAAATATTGGTGCCTCTATAGGGGCGTCCATAAATGTGTGTTCTTTTTTTTTCCACATATATCAAATCTTTCAGAAATTTTATTTTTATGTTTACACAAGTGTTTTTCGCAGGTTGTGTGCTTTTGTTAATTGACTTTATTGCGCAAGGCTTTTTATTTACTAAGCTATATAGTGTTTCATTGCAGTTATATATCATTGCAAATTTATTATATAATGAATTAAAAAAGTGTGCATCTTATTTGTATTTTCTAAATTTCTTTGTTTCCTTTTGTAATGCATATCAACTTTAAAAAAAATGCAAATTTAACTATAGTATAAGGAAACCATGGTTCTTCTAATGCTAAGTTCTATAGCAATGATGTTGGATGATTTTTTGGCTCTTTGAAAATGGTGATGCATGGTCACATGCATGCATCGTTTCTATAACCACTTGTTTTTCCATGTCAAGCTAATAGTTTATTGTTTACCATAACACATGTTAATACTTTCTAATGTTTGGTTTTTGATAATGATTCTTTGATGGATGGTGAATGATATATTTACTATTTGAAATCAATGATGCCTTTTTTGTAGCACACTATCATTGCTATGAATAATAAATATATTGGTTATTTTGAATTATGAGCTCTTATGATAAAATTTTCATTGACCTATGTAATCAATCTTACTTGGAGATTATGACCGATTTTAGTTTCTCTCTATCATAGTGTTTTTTGTAACAATATTGTCTTATTTATTTTGTGTATTTATTATTTAACATATACAATTTAGTACTCTAGATATATCGTAAAGAACATATTGAGAAATTTGTAAAATAATCTCTGAATCATTGGTAACTTAGCTTCTTATTTTGGATTTCTCATGTCACTCTAGAGTTTGTTCTTTCACTATAACAATATGAAACTCATTATGATTGATAAAAATATCACTATACTTGTATGTTTCGATGCACCTACTTTTGAAATGTTGAAAGTTGTTCAATCGTTGAATCAATTTTATCCTTGTATTCATTAAGCATAGTATAACTATGTTAAATTTTAATTTAGTTTCATTTAGCCTTAAATTGGAGGAAAAAACTACTATTGAATCAATACACCAATAAAAAACATATGTTAGATGAGCATTTTTTTTTAACAGAAACGGTTGAATTTTATTTATAAAAAAGAGGTAGTGCGTGCCAAACACCTCGAATACAGAAAAATGCGGGACTTCTGGCTCAATAGAGTCCTCCTAATATGGATTTTATATCTGAGATTAGCTACTAAATTTGATGCACTATGCAGGCTGAGTGATGCTTGCTTTGTTGCTATCGACTTAGTGTCCAGTCTTTCTTTCCTCTTTTCCTTGCTACTTTGGTACTTTCCTAGATTAGTTAAAACCCAAAAAAATATGTTCCATGGCCAAATTACAAACCCGCAAATATTAAAATGAATTTATTTAAAACTTGATTTTTCCACCATACCCAGCCCCACTTTAGGGTTAACCCCTCCGTGTTCAAAACGTGATAGCCGTCAGATCTGCCCCCACCCAGATCTGATGCATATCGTGTCCAATGCTTTCCGATCCTTATCTCCTTAGGAGTGCACGATATGGTTGGTTTTGCATTGCCACGTGTCGGCCCTTAAGTCCATCGTGTCCATTTCATCAAAAATTACCAAGCAGCGAAGAGCAGTGCGATGAAACCTGCTTACCACTCCCTGCGAAATAAATTCCCTCCATTTGCAATGCGCAGTTCCCATCAAATCGACCCCGCCCAGATCCGACGCTTATCACGTCCCTCACTGTCCGAGCTTTAACCTAAACCATCTTCGTACCCAACCCCATGACTATGATAAGACCCTACCATGAAAAGCGCGTGCTGACCGTCAGATCTTCCCCCACTCAGATCCAACGTTGATCTCATTTAATTGCTATTCGGCCTTTATTTCCATAGGAGCACACGAAATGGGAAGTTTCTTCCTACCACGTGTCAGGGAGAGAGGTATATCATGTCCGCTTCCTGGAATACTGCCTAGCAGCCAAAAATGGTGTGAAAAAAAATGCTTACCACTCCCTGCATCTTTAACCCCCCACCTTTTCCAGCTCACAATGGTCTTCGGATCATCCCTCACCCTGAGCCTACACATCTTGTCCAACAAGGCCTTCTTCTGTATGAAATCCAATTTGTGCCCTGTTATTACTCTCTCTCGACAGTGAAAGTTTGTTTGTGCCAGCCTTTGTACTGCGGGAATTTGTCCTTGAATGACTCTACTTGCCTGTTAAGTAATTGGGTGCCTTTCAGCTTCATCCTCATTGTTCACTAGAATACCTTGAGGTAGAAGGCATCCTTTTTTAGTCATTATATCAACTTCCTTGTTCTGAGTTCGCGGGACATGGTAGAATAAGAAGGATGCGAAGTTTTGAGTCATCTTTCTTATTCTTTCTAGGGTCTTGTTTAGAGCAGATTTATTGAGTTGTTCACCCTTATTAAGGGTTTTGATCAGGATTTATGAGTCCCCGAAGATTTGAAGGTTTTCCCCTATGTTCCTTTGAGCCAGCTGACACGCTTTGAGTAGACCTAAGATCTCAGCCTAGTTGTTGGTGCTCTGTCTTAGACCCCAACTGTAGCTGTCCTATTTTTGTCCATCTATGGAGTGAATTATTCCTCCTGCCCCTGAAACCCCCGGATTTCCTTTGGAGGCTCCGTTGAAGAAGATTGTGACTTTTCCCTGTTTTTTCCACCATTTTTTAAAGTCTGCCTTAGAGATCCAGAGACGCCACTCTAGATTATGACCAGGCAAGTAGATATTATTCTTGATGCTTGCTCGTCTCAGGGAATCACATAGATAGCTAAGGTCTTCAGGGAGTAGGGAGTTTTCTAACTTATGAGGTCTATTTTCGAAAGTTTCCAACAGAAAGGCTTTGGCCTTGGCAGTTATTGTGTTGGTGGATTGAATTCTATTGATGAAGATGGCTTCATTCCTAGTCAACCATATTCCCCAACAGATATATTTTGGGATTGCATTTGAGATTTTAGTCCAAGTTGAGTTTTTATTCAAAGAGTGTGGATATCGATTTTTCTAGGATGCAAAAAGACTAACCACTAAAGACTGATGAGGGATTTTGGCATTAAGCCCCATGATTGCTTGCAACCAGACCTCTTGAGAAAAGGGGAAGTCAATGAATAGGTGATTTATCATTTCCTGATACTTGCAGCATAAAGTTCATATGTTAGGACCTAATATACCTATTTTCTCTAAGTTTTCCCCAGTGAAGGTCCTTTTGTGCATGAGATCCCAGCAGAAGAAGTTGATTTTTGGGAGTCTAAATGGGTCCCAAATATGTTGCCAAAGCTTTGTAGTATGGATCTGATGTTGTTTTTCTTGGGGAGCTGCAAAACCCAGCCGAGTTGAGGAAGATCTGGTCTTCCCCCAACCCCACTTGTCCCTTGAATGCAGGTGCACAGGATCCAAACCAGTGAGTTTTTTTAATAATTGGTGGAGCTGAGAGAGGATCCAATGAGGGGGGAGATGTAGGTCCCAGTTATTCCAGTTCCCTCCTGAATTCCATGTGCAAATGTCAGCAAGTTTGTGGATACATTTTTGGATGAGCCAGTTACACAAGTTTGTTATTTCTAGTGCAAGGATTAGGGGATGGAGACCCATGATCTTGTCCTCCCATAGTCTAATTCTTTTCCCATTTCCTAGAATTTTGTAGAGCTATTCTTATAAGAAATCTAGCCTTGGCTGCACAACTTCCACAACATGGGTCCTTTGTGTGAAGCTCCTCCTTCCATATTCTTTATTGAGAGTCTGTGTAGATATTTTTTAATTAGAACTTGACTTACAGGGTGTCTTTGGTTTGAGAAGATTTTCCAAAGGATCTTCCCTCACATTGCTAGACTCGCTAGCACGGGAACTCTTACCTAAAGTCCACCTTCACGTATTGGCATTTTCACTATGTCCCAGCTTACTATATGGAATTTTTTTTGGTTCCCCTTTCCTCCTTGGCATAGAAAATTTCAAATCAACATTGCTAACTGATCGATGATAATTTTTGGTGCTAAAAGGAAAGAGGCCTTGTATATAGGAAGGGATGAGAGGACTGAATTGACTAGAGTGAGATTCCCAACTGTGGTAAGCCACTGTCCACCCCAAGCAGTCATTTTTTCCTTGATTTTGCTGATAATTTCCATCCAATGAGGGGCCTTAATAGTGCCCAAGGTTAAAGGTAGGCCAAGATACTTGAATTTTTCCCAAGATACATATTCGATGAAGCATAGGGCTTGGGAAATCCTGAGAATAGATTGTTGGTCTATAGCCTAGCCATACACTGCACTTTTCCTATTATTGACTATTTCTCCATAGACTCTGTAGAAGCTTTGGATTACTCTGTTGAAGGCTCTTGCTATTTTAATAGAGGCTCCAACCAAAAGGATAGAGTCATTTGTGAACAAGGAATGGTTAATAGGGGATGTTTTGGGTATCACCCTGATGCTAAGAAGAGTCTGTTTGAGCTTCTCATCAGATAGCTTTTGGCTTAGAGAGTCTACCGTTAGAATGTACAAGAAGGCGGACAGAGGGCAGCCTTTCCTGATTCCCCTAGTAGCTTTGAAGTAGTTTGTAGTTCTACCATTTACTAGAGGGGTTATCCAGGGTTCTCCAATGCATGCTTTAATCAAATTTACAAATGAACTAACCAAATGCAGAAAGAACTTGGAGAAGGAAGGAATGTTTTTCTCTATCAAAGGCGTTCACCATATCCAACTTGATGAGCATACCTTACTCTTTGCGTTGGTGGTTGGAAGGGATGATTTCCTACACCAATATCACATTGTCCAGGATATGCCTTCCTTCAACAAACCCCTCCTTGATTAGGAGAGATGAGTTTTTCCATAAGAGGTTTTATTATATTAGCATGTAGCTTGGTAAGAATTTTGTAGGATGCGTTGCAAAGCGAGATTGGTCTGAATCTATTGAAATTCTACGGGTTGGCTTCTTTGGGAATTAGGGCCAGGAAGGTGGAGTTTGTGCTTCCTCCCACTTTGGATTTTTGAAGGAATCCTTTGATCATTCGGTACAATTTAGCCTTGATGATATCCCAGCAGAGTCTATAGAAGTGTATTGAGAATCCATCAGGTCCGGGGCTTTGTCTAATTCCATATTCCATATGGAATTGTTGATTTCTTCTTCAGTGAATGGCTTCAAGAGAGTTGCATTTTCCTCCTCATTAACCATCCTTGGAACATGCTTGAGGAAGTATTGAGCTTCCTCATTATCCTCCACTTCTTCTTCTTTGAATAGCAGCTAAAACTGAGAGGTTGCCGCCTCTTTTATTAGAGTTGTGCCTTTAAGAACAGTCCCATCTGGCGAGGTGATTTCAACAATGTGGTTTCTAGAGAGACGGGTATGTATTTGCTTGTGGAAAACGGTTGTATTCTTGTCTCCAGACACAAGCCAGAGATTGCATGACTTGAGCCTCAAATCTTATTCCTCTTCTCTAAATGTCTGGAGGGTGCTATTTTGGTGTTCTTGCTCCCTATGTATTTCTGCTCTAGTTATGTCTTGAGTCTCCAGGCCCATTTGGAGATCCAGTAACTTCTTTGTGCTCTGTTTTCTTTGTGTAGTGGGAGAGACTATAGGCTTTTTTATACATTTCTTCAAGGATGTTTTGGTGGCTTTTATCTTTTTCTCCCAAACATAGCTGGGTGATCCTTGAACATGAATGGACCATGCCTTATTCATTGTATCCAAAAGCCCTTCCATCTTTGCCCATACTGGGCTAAACTAGAAGGGGATTAGTCCTAGGTTTTCTTCTTCTTCCATTAGAAGGAGGATGGGTTTATGGTCTAAGTTCCACTTTGGCAGATTTTTTGTGAAAATGATCATATTCTTGAAGAGGAAGGGACTCTGAAGAAGGAATATGTCCAACCTGCCTGACATATGATCCTCCCCTATTCTGTTATTTGTCCAAGTGTATAACCCTTTTTTTGGCTTGAAGTCCATTAAATCCCAATGTTGAGTCAGGTTTCCACTAAGGGGAGGAAGCGATCCCTACTGTCGATTCCTCCTATTTCTTCCTTTGGGTCTAGGATTAGATTGTAGTCGCCGGCAATGATTATATTATTAAGGGAGTAAGCTTCCAAAAAATTAGTCATGGTTTGCCAGCATTGTTCCTTTTCTACATAGAGTACAAGAACATAGAGATTAAAGAAAGCAATGTTTATCTTACTTGGTAGGTGTCAGAATTCAGTGTAAATCTAGTGTTGCATCTGAAAGGAGCTCTCGGGTTGGAATTTTTCAGCCTCCCAAAGGGCGGCTAAGTCGCCTCATGTACCTCTAGCACTTACCATTTTTCCAGCTTTTGTTTTCCATTTTTCTTTTATGAGTCCCAAAAGAGCTTCTCCTTCTATTTTAGTCTCTTGGAGCATGAGGATCTTGGGAAGTCCTGACCTTAATAGGATTTTTCCTTCTTCAGCTTTTGATGGGTTCCCCAGTCCTCTGCAATTCAAAGAGACTAATCGTATTATTTATTGGTAGGGGTTGGGGTAGTACCTCCCTTGGGAGGCCTAGTTCTAGTATTTCTGCCGATAGACATCTCTATAGTGGTTTGGCTACTGTCATGCGGAAAGAGTCAATTTTACGGACAAAATTGACCTCCCTAGAAGCTAAAGCTTTCTAGTGACAAACAAAACAATCAAGCACTGTCTTTCCCTAAATATGCATTTAAAATAAAAGCAACCAGGTGTTCAAGTCTTACCTTTAGTCCAACGTTGTTTGTAGCAGCCAAGCCTCTCTGATCCGGATGATCTCCTCCTTCTCCTTGAAGCCTGCATTCACTAACAAGCAAACGATTACATAGCACCTGAATAACTCATATAATAAAACACATTCATCATAAAGACCAAGGAGTTTATGAAACAAATTATATATAACAACTTGTTGAGAAAAATGAACTTAACTGTATTAATTGGAAACAAAAGAAACCATTACAACCAGTGCCTTGGTGTTGTGCAGGTCCCTCCCAGGGTCCAGTAGGAGTTCTCCTCTACTTTGATCAGCTCACCCACTTCCAAATGAAGCTAAGAAAGGATTGGAATCTCTCCTCTCAAGCTCTATAAGGGAGTCCTAATTTCAGCAGCATCTACCCTTAGGAATGTTCAGCTTTCAACCTCTCCTCCCTCTGGCCCAATGCCTGTATTTATAGTGCTTTGGAGGAAATTAATCAGGTCCACCATCAATGGGATAAGCCCCTCTTTCAATGGGATAGCTCCCCTCTTGATGGGATAAGTTCCACTTTCATTGGGATGCATGAACCATCTGGAGGCGCTCAATCCACATCAAACCATCTTCTAGAATGCTCTAGATTCGACCACAAGCAACTTTTTTGAAGTAAAACTTGCGCCTTTTGACCTTTACAAGAGTACGCACCCACCCCTTTATAGACAGAGCGTATAAGTATGCAGGTACTTTGAACTTGAGGTGCATACACGCAGGTAAGGGTAAGAGAAACTGCGTAACCAGAGTTATATTGACTTTTTAAAGACTTTCTCTCTTTCTTGGAGTTTGACATGAGGAGCAGAGGTATAAGACTTGCCAAGGAGGACAGTATGACAATTGATGGAGCCATACTGACTGCAAATAGTCATGGTGACAAATTTTAGTGTAACAGATTGCCCCCTAAAGTGCAAAGCCTATAGTAGATTAGGGTTTCATATCATCTAGGAAGGGTGAAGCACTTTATCATTTCAAGGATTATCTTGTGGAGAGCCCAGTTGGAACCTACAAATATTCAACACAAAATACATATATGAGATGATATCATCACTGAGGTAGGCATTCCCATACTCAAATCAAAAAACTTAACTAACAAACTAACTACTGCTCTGATATAGGAATGATTTCGCAGTACATCATAATCATAGACACATGTAGACACAGTATGGATGTAGCCATCTGTTTATAATCAATCTACTATATAATGAATACAAAACTCCTCACAGCCTGGATGGCGGAAACTAGATCCAGGGTCTTCATTTCTACTTCCCGAAATAGTACGATTCTATCCATGCGAATAAATGAGTTGATGTTGAACATGGTAGAAACCACTTGATTACCAGTCGATGATGTAAACTGTTAACAAGTGTGAGAGAGACCACCAGTGATGTCAATGGTTCTCAAAGTACCCAGTACAATCCATGAGATGTGAGTAGATGTGTTGATGTCGAACATGTCATGGAATCCTTCAATCGAAAGTCAATGATGTAAACGGTCGTCAAAGGCGAGAAACCTGTCATTGAGGCATGCAGATTTCAAGGTACTGACGATTCCTAGATCATTTTTCTAGATAATGTGCTGATGTCGATAGAAAGCGATCCGTCGTAGGCAAGCCCACAACACGAAATCATAGTTCAAGTTGAAGAAATGTAGCTGTAAGAACTGACTCAGGGATGGTCAAGATGGATGACAGGTATTTTGCAGATGAATGGTTTATTTGCAGTGACCTCTTGAACACATAACGACACAACAGATGGCTTGGTGACAATTGACCCAAAGTTAATACCTGGAAACTGGCTGAAGACTTTCAATGTGGTTTGATCAACTATTAGGCAAAGGATTTCCAAACCCAGGTGAATGAAAAGTGTCGTGTTCAAGAGTGGTGATAAGGTTTTTCTGAGACAAAGGCTAACAAATAGGCTCATTTCTCTCTCTTTTCCCCCACCATTTCTGGCAAGTACCTCTTTATTTTTTACAAGCTTGAGGAGGATAACATTTGCTTGATTATAAGCTCATCCTTCAGATGAGTCCAACTTAGTTTAGATTCGAACCCTAAGAAGGAGTGGTCCGTTCATGTTTGTAATCGAACAGGTCCTTTACTGTGAAATTTTAACGAGTCCAGTATAGGAGAAACTCGGCGTTTTTCAATTTTAGAGAGTCTGAAAAAACTTAAGAAGACTCCAGGGTTGACCTTTTTCGTAAATTTGTGTCTCCCAAGCCCGGAAAAGTATAAAATAATACTTGAGAGAACCACTTGATCTTTATGACCAAGGAGTACTTTCATGATTAGTGTCTCTGATCTGAAAAGTAAAAAGTGACCAAGGACACGTCGTTTTATTTCCAATATCGAATTTGAAACGACAAAAATCCGGCAATCTTTTCATGTTTTTACGGTCAGAAAAGGGCTGTAAGAGGACCGTCTTTTAATTCCATTTTTACGAGTGTAAAAGAAATGCTTGGCAGTCTTTTCATATTTTAGGAGTCAGAAAAGGGCTTAAAGATGACTCTGATGTTTTTGTTTGTAAAAAAATGACAATTTTCCCTGAAAATCCTTTATCCTGCACAAAAACCAACACATTACTCATACCTGTTGAAGATAGATAGAAATACTTTGAAAAATACCTTTTCATGGTGAAAAATAAACAAATTTACCATTTATTTACCCAAAAAACCTATAAAAAGGGCTTTTACCAATTCATTTTTACCATTTTACTGTTGAGGAGAGAAAAAGGGCTTTTGGCAAGAAACTTCCCGTGGACATTGCGGAGAATCCGACCGTCGAAATCGAACGCCGTCTCTTCCAGGTAATTTTGAACATCCTCCTCTTTAATTTCATCCATTTATAATTCGTTTTTAGGCCTTAGATTTTATTTTTTGGAGGTTTTGGGGTTTGAAGAACTACCACTCGTGGTACGCAGGTGCCACACTAGGGATCCACGTACCCCAACATTTTCTCAGTTGGGAAAATGTCGGGAGTACGCACCTTGCCTTAAGGGAATCTGTGTACCCACGCTCTATTCCTAAAGGCGAGGTGCGTACTCCGCGCAACAAGTTTTTAAACCCCAAATTCTCCAAAATGGACCAAAAAATTTTGATTTCATGGAATCTAATGGATGTTTTCTGGTGTGTAGATTGTTCACCATGCTTGATTGGCGTGAGAGAGAGCACGAAGATGTTGATTTGGCCGCCATTAATCATCAACCATCAATTGATTCTTTGAAGGCATGCGTCCTTTATAAATACTGGGCCATACCTGGCATGAGGGCCCAAGTGAGATTTCTAGAGTGGCTGGTAGAAAGATGGAACGTTCAGGACCAGTGTTTCTATATTGGAGGGCACCAGCTCGAGATGGAGCCCGCAAATATCTACTTTCTCATTGGTTTTCCCAAGAGAGGCGAACACTTGACTCTGTTCGGGACTAGGCCGGTTGGCCAGTCCATCGCTAGTCTCCGACTAGAGTGGTGTAACACTCAGACTCAGGAGAAGGGGATAGAGATCAAAACTATATCCCATCCTGAACTTATGGTGATTGCCTTTATAGTTACCAGACTTTTCGGGACTGCCGCTTTACACATTGCTACTGGATCCCAGATGCAGATGGCGATTGATTACTATCGAGGTACCATTTTCAACTGGTGTGATGCTGTGCTGGCCAATATAAAAGGCCAACTGACTAGAGCCAAAAACGGACAGCTGAAGACTTTTGGTTATGGGCCTTTAGTTGTGAGTTTTGGCTTAGAGAGGGTTCCGATGCTGATCCCACAGCAGCTCACTGTTGGTGTTGGGCTTCCTTGAGAGCCCAAATTGATGCGATGGGTTGCGGTTATGGCCCGTCATCCTGATGAGGGAACGAAGGTTGTCTGATTTACTCTGGAGTACTTTCACTGGTTAGAGGACCAGGTCTTTTCTATACAGGATTTTCCTTATGCCGGAGTTGATTTTTCATGGAGATTCGGACATGGTTCTTCCACTGGGAGAACAATGGGATGATACAGGTAACTTCATTTTCCACAAGTTTTTAAAACTATCTATTTTTTTGTTTGTTTTTATATTGTCTCAAAACTGATAGTAATAATTTTCAAAATGCAGATGTAGGCCCACGTCGTCCAGCCAATCTCCGGCCTTTCGAGAGGAGACTACCAGTTGCAGTGGCACCGGCCCCACAGGACGAGGCCACAGAGACTTTAGTTGAGTTGGAACATGACCTAGACCGTCTTACAGCAGATATACCGGAGACTACCATAGATGATATTCCTATCAGGCTTCAGCGCTATGTAGTCGAGGTCCCAGGACCTTTTAGGAGGTTCTTGTGTAGGGTGGCCCATGCAATGGTGTCATATAGAGATCATCACCAGTGATTGGATGGTCGTTTTGTAGACACATGTGACATTTTGGTATTTTGTACTTATCATTTTTGCCGATCATGAGGTGTTTTTCAACCTATGATCGAAGACGATGTATTTTTTGACACACTCCTATCTATATATATCATTATTACCGGCTTATCTTGTTTAACATGTGTGATGAAATGTTTTTAAATTTACATGTATGATTATTGCAAATGTCTATTTAACATTCGAGAAGCAATTGCATCTGCTAATGTATTTAAATACCTTGGAATATGTTGATATTCAATGTAATCAAATTCACGTTCCAAGAGACGCACTCTAAAAAATAACCTTAATAACACTGGATTTCTAATGGCATACACTCTATTAAGCTGTAATACAACGAGTTCAGAATCTAACCTCACTATCAAACTCCAAATCCCAAATGAAATAGATTCAGACAATAACTCAATCACTGCACTGTATTCAGTAATGTTGTTTGTTGTTTGACCGAGGCTCACCCCATGCATAGAAACTAACTTGTCAGAGGGTGAATATATAACCCAAGCTGCGGAAGAGATATTCCGTGTACTACGACAAGCACCATCAGCAAATCCAATGTATGTTTGGAGAGGCATCAACATCTGCAATATCAAGAGTAAAACCAAGATAAGCTAGAATAACGACGAAAACACACTCTCTAAGCTAAGCACACTGTCTAAACTAACAAACACACCAGCTAGAAAGAAAAACTAACCTAACTAAAAGTTCTCCATACCCATCATTTAAGAATAATACCTCTTCAAGTAAAGACCATTTCTGGGTTTACCTAAAGAGTCCCCGTCAAAGTCTACCAGCTTATAGGCCCCTTTTGCTAGCTTTCGCTTGACAATATAGGGCCCATGCCACATAGGAACGAATTTTCCAGCACCTAATTTATCATTAGCTTGATCATATAATAACACTAGGTCTCCTTCCAAAAAATTTCGAGGGGTCACATTTCGATCATACTGAGCTTTCATACATTTTGCGTGAGTCTTGATCGCCAATGCAGCATCACGTCGATTCTCATCTAATTGAGCTAAGTATAATAAACGCTTCTCCTCTTCGAAAGTAGCTGGAAGTAACTCGATGGCCATTTGCAGTGACGATATTTCGCATTCAATGGGTAGCACAACTTCCAAACCATAAACTAGTTGGAAAGGCGTGAAACCTGTTGATGTTTTCACTTCGGTTTGGTACGCCCAAAGCGCTGAAAATAACATGTTGTGCCAATTCGACCGATGAATACCAATGATTCGTCGGATCATGATAACTAAAACTTTGTTGATGGACTCAACCAGACCATTCGCTTGTGGATAATAAGGAGTTGAACTATCGTGACACAAACCAAGCTGGCCTGTAAGTTCTGTCATCATAACGTTTCAAAAATGACGCCCATGGTCAGTGATTATCACTTGTGGGACACCAAACCTAGCAATTATATGATTGAACACGAAAATTGCAGCTTTCTTGCCGTCTTCCTCGAATGTAGGCATCGCCTCCACCCACTTAGTAAAATAATCTACCGCAAGGATGATATACGCATGCCCCCCAGCCGATTGAGGGTTACATGTAATAAAATTGATACCCCATTTGGCAAAAGGACCAACGGAAATTATAGGGTGGAGAGGAGCAGGTGGAGCGCGCATCTTTCGATCAAACACTTGACAGTTGTGGCATTTTCGGACCGCAGTAATACAATCTTTAAACAAGGACGGCCAGAAGTAGCTAGCGCGCAATATCTTTTGGGCTGTGGCATACCCAGACATATGACCGCCACACGCTCCAGAGTGACAGTCATTTAGAACCCTTTCAGCCTCTTCATGAGTTAAGCAACATCGAAAAATAGAGTCCGCCCCACGGCGATAAAGAGTATCTCCAATAATTTTGTACTGTTGGGAATGGAATCGAATTTTCCGACGTTCCGACTTTGAAACTTCGGGCCGAAAGGATTGGGTCTGGAGATAGACGATGATATCCCCATACCACGGATCTAAAGTGCTGATTAGAAACAAAGATTCATCCGCAATGGGCTCCTCTGCCACAGTTTCCTTGTCAGCACGCGGGAAGTCACACATTAACTCTACGAAAGCTAAAGATTTCTTAGACTTAGATTTCTCAAACTCCAAGTCGAACTCCTGCAGGATAACAATCCATTTAGAGTACTTGCCCCCTAGAAATTGTTTAGTCAAAATGTAGGTCATAGGGTTGCAATCCGAAATGACTGTAGTTTTACGGAGTAAAATGTAGTGACGAAAACGTTGGACAGCTTGAACAGCTGCCAATGCCAATTTATCCACATGTGAATATTTTAGCTCAGTTGGATTTAATGTCCGACTAAGGTAATATATCACATGTTCCGTTCCGAATTCATCTTCCTGAACTAAGACCATCCCAATGGTGGAAAGGGCAGCGGCGAGGTACAAAATGTAATCCTGATTGTAGTTGGGAGGATGTAACAACGGTGCATGGGTCAACGCGTGTTTGAGTGCATCAAAAGATTTTTGAGCTATCTCATCCCAAGTGAATTAAGCGTTCTGTTTCAACAACCATGTAAAACCCTTTGTAACCTCGGCGTAGTTAGGAATGAATCGTCGTAAAAAGTTTGCTTTCCCCTGCAAACTTTGGAGTTGGCGAAGACTCGAAGGAGGAGGCAATTTGATGATAGTTTCGACCTTCGAGGGATCAACGCGAATGCCGACTTTTGAAACTACAAACCCTAGCAATCAACCCGTTTCTATACAGAAGACACATTTGTGTGGGTTCAACCGAATACGATAATGCCTACACCTCATGAAGATTGCTCGTAAATGGACAAGGTGATCAGCTCGATGTAACGAATGAGCAGGAAAATCATCGAGATAGGGTTGCACAATGTGCTTGATGTCATGGAACGCATAAGACATCGCCCTTTGAAAAGTTGCTACGGCATTCTTAAGCCCAAAAGGTAATTTGCAATAAGCAAATGTCCCCCATGGACAAATGAAAGTCGTTTTTGGTTGATCGGTAGGTAGAATATTGATTTGATTGTAACCCGAAAAACCGTCCATAAAGGAAAATATTTCATTGTCGGCACAATCATCAATGATTTGATCGATATAGGGTGTTGGGTAGTTGTCCTTTGGACAAGCTCTATTAATGTCCCTATAATCGATGCATATTCTTATTGTTCCCTGTTTTTTGTTAACCAGAACAATATTCGACACCCAATCCGTTAACGGGATCGGATAAATGAAACCTGCTTTCAATAGTTTCTCAACTTCTGCTTTAATTAAAACTGCTTTTCATGGGTGAATCTGATGCAAATGTTGCCGGACAGGTTTAGCGTCCGGGTAAGTCTTGATCTCATGAACAACAATTGCAGGATCAATTCCTGGCATTTCCTCATAGGACCAGGCAAACACATCACAAAATTCTTGAAATAGGGCCTTGTATGTTTGAATTTCGTCATCTATACACGAGGCACCTCTATGAATGTTCTCAACAATTCCAGGCTTGACTGAAATGTCAATGGGAATAGTTTGAGAAATGTTTCCCAAATTCAACTCTGAATCAGGATGTTTCATTGGATTCTGAGCTTCCTTGACATATTCAGCTGTAAAAATTGATGAGAAATCATTTTCAAAACGATCATCCTCAGGTAAAAATGAAGATCTATGATGGAGATCTTCCCATGGTAAATTGTCTACACACAGGACTTCACGAAGTTGCTCGTCAGATGACAGAACTTCGGCAAACGCTATTAACTCCGAGGTTGATGTGAAAAGTGATTCCTCACAGACCACATTCATTTGGTCAATTTTGGTTGAATGCGGGTCGGTAAAAGACTGCACGGCTTCATAAGAAATCAAAGGCATAGCATCACCAAATGAGTCTATCTCAGATTTAGAAGGAATGATCCAAGGATCGTCATAAACAATGGTGTCTAATGTAATCATATGAATGGATGCAAACGAAGACAATGCATTGATTGGAGGAAAAGGAAAAGTTCCCAATAAACCAGCATCTTTAACTAATCCTACTCCAACATCCTTATATGGGATAGTCGTTTTACCGACATGCTGAATACTCTCTGAAGAGGATGGGTTGGATGAAAAGTAAGCCAGCTGGTCTATTGTTACGATCTTTCCATTATGTGGGAACTTTATGACTCGGAAGACCGATGAAACGACCACTGTCATAGCATAAGACCAACTTCGACCCAAGAGAAGATTGTAGTCTAGAGGGGCATCAACCACCTCCACATCTAGACTAATGGTTTTTCCTTCAACCCCTATAGGCAAATCCTGTAGAATGCCAAATGGATGAAACCCACATCCATCAAAGGCCTTAAGAATTGTCGGGGATTGATTTAGTGAAGGAGAACCAAGCGATCGCCAACATTGTATCGACATAATACACGTGGAAGCTCCCTCATCAATTACAGTCCGATGAATAGGCCTGTTTTTTACTATCACTGGGATCTGGAAAGCCATTTGATGAGGCAAATGCGGTGTACTATTTTCTAGATCAAAGACTATTAGGTTCGGGTCCTGAACATCAACAGCTCCTATAGCCAACAAAAGTAATTTACGCTGTGCTGGGCATGATTGCAGAACTTCCAAAGCCGACATTGCTAAGGGTGAAACAGCTAAGTCCTCAACAATGTTATAATTCTGGGCCGCTCTCACATGTGGATTGAAGGCAGACCTTCGAAGTACACCCTTGGTGGGCGGTTTGATTACTAAGTCTGGATTAGGCTTCTCGATCTGTAGTGGATCGAAACCGGGAGCTGAGGTTTATGGATTAGAATGAGAAGATTCTGCTTCTTTGCCATCAACAGGAATTTTACTACCATAATCTTGCGATCGAGTCGCAATCCTTACATGAGACATCATCAATATGGGTTCTTCATTGACACTCGAGGAAGAACCTATCATCTTACTATCCTGCTTTGGAAATGGATCCTTCAAAACAGCAAGAGTTTGGGAACCTTTGACGATTTTCGCAACCTCTGCTCGATGAGGGAAGTCTCTTGTAAAGTGTTCCTCTTCACAAATAAGACATGGATAACGAGGTTTGCGCTTTTCATCATTGGATTCCGCCTTTTCAGTTTTCTCCTTTGGATTTTTGTCTGCTTTATTCTTCCTCTTTCCTTTCTTCTTTCCACCGGATTTTGATTTAGCTGTAGATGACTCTACAACGTGAACATCGGCGGAAACCTCTGCAAAAGAATCTCCTGTCGGGGAATCAGGCAAGGTGATGATAGGAGAAGAATTCTTGGAGGATTTCTTCTTTCTTTTAGTGTTCACTGTACCAATCATGCCATCAGCAGCATGAGATCCTGAAGGAGCAGCAGCGATTTGATTTGACTTAGGAAGATCTGGGATCTTTTCGTGTAACGTACCTGACTGAGTATAAACTAAGTCAAGGTACTGCGCTTGAGCAATCACTTGCTCCTCAGTAACAACTCTGGCCTTAGCTACGTCTTCAGTAATCTTCAGTAACAATGATTTAACAAACCATTCAGCTAACATTTGGTCCGGGATAAAAACTTCCACTAATCGCCTTCGACGTCTCCATTCATGAATATGATCGGAAATATAAGTGGACGTCGATTACTTTAATGAAATTAGTAACTCCGTGCCATTATCATATCTGACTGGCAACTGAAAATGAGTTAAAACCGAGGTAGCTAACTGGCTAAAATTATAAAAAGAGGACCGTGGTAACTCAATGTACCACTTGGCCGCAAGACCAATGAGAGTGCGCTGGAAAAGATGTAAGTGGATCGAATCATCCGAGATGGAGTTAGAGACACACCAGAGGTGGTAAGTCATCACATGATTCGACGGGTCCTCTCCAGATTTACCCTCGAACTTGGGAATGTCACTGGGCAACTTGTTCGGCATTGGCGGCCAAAACGGAAGATAATTAATTGGATCGTTCATTAGGCGCGACAAGTCTGGTAAGTCCAAAGTTGCGATAAACGGTAACTGTTGATTAGGATCCCTAAAACTCTGGGTCATGAAACTAGCCCTAGGAGGAGGATATCCGGGATAACTTGGAATAGGAATTGCGTTCGGTATATTGTATCCTCCCGGAAAACCAGGATTAAACGGACCGTACTGGGGTTGTTGTGGTTGTTGATAAGTGTACCCAGGATACAGTTGATACTGGTAAACTGGCTGCTAGACAGCAGGACCAAATTGGTATTGTCCCTGGTACGGTTGATAAGTGAGTTGTGGTTGACTTGTGACAACCGTACTTAAACCAGGTTGTCCTACAGGCATCTGAACTGTAGTTTGAATCGTGGATCCAGACGATGGTAAAGATGTCTGAGGAGTAGATACAGAGACAGTAGAAACCGGAGTTGTCGATACTCCAGAAGTAAGTGGGGTAGATTGAACAGATGTTGCGGCAGTTGCAGCAGTCGTTTGAGATGGAGTACGAGGCGAAACAGGTCCAGACTGAGAAACTACCGAAGGTACAGAAGTTTGAATATTAGACTGGACTGGTTGTTGGGGTGAACCAGAAACTAAGGGTTGTCTAGTTTGAGATGACAACTGTACGCTTGGCTGCAACATCTGTTGAGTTTGCAATGGATCCCACACTCTGTTCATTCCGGGGTACTGACCCATAACAGGTTGAGAATATTGAGATCCATAACCAGGTTGAGGGTAGGATTGATAATTGAAAGGTACATTTCCTGTTCTTTGAACATAAGATTGACCTTGGGGTGGTTGGAAACCTTGGTTCGAGTACTGACCTTGGGGTAGATACCCTTGAGGCATGTACTGATACTGGGGTTGACCTTGAGGTATAAATTGATACTGAGGTTGACCTTGGGGTACATATTGAGGCTGGGGTTGACCTTGAGGAATGTACTAGACCATGGGTACATACTGTCCTTGAGGTTGCCCCCCAGACGTTAATTGAGGCTACCCCCCAGGCGGTAACTGGCCACCTTGAGGTTGAGACTTAGGAATAGAACCTGACATCATGAGAATGTTCTCTACACTCAATGGTTTATTACCATTGTTTCCAGTTAATAACCCATGTTCAATGGGTTGAGGAGATGCCCCCGCAAAAGTACTAGAAAGTGACTGATACCCAGAGGGAACAGAAGGACCGCCGTACAAAAAGGATTCAGGCGATTGAGTAAACATGGACGACTGACCAAACATATTTACAAGAGTATAAAGACCTCTAGGTGGATAAGGAGCATGAGGTGGAGAAAAACTTAACCCTGAGTTGTCCAAATAATTAGTTAAAGAAAGATACCAAGTAGTACTTCTAGGTGGACTGTAAAAAATGGATTCACGCTCCCTTAGATCAATAACAGGTTGATTTTCAGGGATAGGGATGCCTATTTCTTCTTCTGGAGCAAGTTCTTCAATAGCTATCAAACCAGAAGGAAGATTTTCGGTGATGACTCTTTCTACCCTAGGTGAATCAGGAGCACTAGAAGTTGGAGAGACTAACCCCGATGTTGGAGTAACAGGTTCAAATATCTCAGGTTCTTTGCCTATATCACTAGTAGATGAAAAACTACCAGCAAGTTCGGAAACCAAAATAGCTTCAGGATTATAACCTATTTCTAGAGTTTGGTAATCAGGATGAACAACCAACGAAGACTCTCTTTCTTCAGGTGAACCTACTTTACTGCCACTAGGAGTTACGAGGACTTTCAAACCTTCGTAATGACCCGTGACATCTTCAGGAGGTTGGCCCCAAAGTCTACGGGACTTCCCCAACAAATCGGCCACGGTTATAACCTCAGGAGACTGGCCCCGAAGTCTATGGGACTGTCTCGGTAATTCAGCCACAGTTAAAAAATTTAACTACCGCACACACAAATAAAGTAAAATCTCAAAGCAAACCACCTAAAGTCTCTAAAGAACCAAACAAATTTGAATCACATGCCTAAAGAATCTAGGGTGTCAAACCACACTCAAACAGTAACCTTCCAGACCGAAAATACTAGTTGGTGATGAAATCCAACATCGCAGAATTCAGTACAGAAGTGGCAGGTGGAACAGTTACCCCGACAACCTGCTTAATGAAGAGACTAGCACAAGTTCTTCCACTTTAACCGTCTCGAGTGAAGTGAACCCCCCAGAAAATCCAAGTGAGTCTAGCCGACGTCTGCTCCAGGTACAGTGGGATCTTCCCTCCACCGTCACCTTAGGAAGAATCCTAAAGATAATAGTCACTAAGGTCACCAACAGCGACAAACATACCTGGGGGAACAGTCTATGATCTGATAGCACGCAAGGGCAGAGTAACAAGCTCAATCCCCTTGCCGGCTCCTTGACAATAATCCAAGGTTTACCGACAAGTGACCCCAGGCTCCTCGAAAATGGTTAATCCGAGGTTTACCGTTTGTAGTACATGCATATCTGGCGTCGTTCCCAATGAAGGAGGATTGATTCTCACTGGTTCAGACACGATCTCGTGCTTCTCCTTTAAGAGGAGCTTTCCGAGAGCATAAATGTAACAGTTGGATTTATCCTACCATAAGATAAGCTACTTGTTTGTTTTTGCTGTCTTGGAGAGTTAATTACTCTTCTACTCCAAGACACTAGCCTGATCTATGTTGGTGTATCAGAGCCATAGTAAATAAAAAGTTACTAAGTTAATTTTACTTTAAGCGTTAATTTTTATGGCTTTTCTTTAGGACAAAAGGTAGCGGAGATGAAACTGATGGTGTGTAGACTCGACTCAAATCCACTAAAAAGATGCACCTAAGATGATTTAAACTATCTTTCCTTTTCAATGAATTCCCTAGCTAAGAGAGTTGGAGAATGCAAAATTTATAAAGACAACTTTCTTGGCAATGAAAATCAAAGAAACAATCTCTTTATCTTTTCCAAAGCACACAACACATGACCACTAATTATTTCACGAAAACTTCCTTTCTCTTTTCAAAGACTTCAAATGCTACTAAAACAAACTTTTCTTCAAAAGAGATTTTGTATTTTTCCTATTTTAACAAAGCATGTAAAACTACTTTAACAAAAATCAATTTTAAGATCTATGAAAATCTAAGAGAAATTTACCTAAAAGCAAATCTAAGAGAAATTTACCTAAAAGCAAATCTAATGAGGTAAAAGCCTACAAAATATAATTCCAGGATGTTTTACTCAGTTACAATTCAACCAAGGACTAATTCATGCAGAATCATAAACCAGTCAAAAACAAAAATAAAAAGCTTTTGTTCTTTTTCTTAAGAATGAAATTCACAGCTTAACCAACAAGCCTTCTCGAAATTCCGCAAAGAGACAACACAAAGGTAGGTTTCTCACAAAGGTGGATTTTACGAAAGGTCTGACTCCTAAGAAGACTGAAAAGACCAGGGATATCCAAGGTTTTTACAACTTCTAAAGCCAAAGTCACTACAAGACCAATACAAAAATCAAACCTAGGGCTAGAATTTCTATGAACTTCACTAAAACCCTTGATGCTAATGAAACAAGCTTAGATGAAAACTTTTGACAGGTAACCAGTGGATCTGGGCAGCAAAAAATAAACTATAAACAAAATCTAATGGGTAAAAAGGAAAAAATGGAAAATTTCTAAACTTTTGACAGGGTACGCAGGCAGCCTGTTTGCACAGGTGCGGCCACACTCTGTGTACAAAGAAGAAGTGTGTACTGGTACACACTGTGCTTAACGTAGAGGGTACGTACTGCTCTCAAAACCAAGAAAAATAAAAACTAACTCAACCCTAAGCTATTCCACCCAAATTCACAGTCAATCAGTCCAAAACCAGAAAGAAATCAATGTTTCTCAAATCAAAGTATCAATCAAAAGAGAAATCAATCAAATCCATGGATTCCCCAATGGAGTCGCCATTTTGTCACGCGGAAAGAGTCAATTTTGCAGAAATAACCGACCTCCCTAGAAGCTAAGGTTTTCTAGTGACAAACAAAACAATCAAGCACTATCTTTCCATAAATATGCATTTCAAATAAAAGCAACCAGGTGTTTAAGTCTTACCTTTAGTCCAAAGCTGTTTGTAGCAGCCAAGCCTCTCCGATCCAGATGAGCTCCTCCTTCTCCTTGAAGCCTGCATTCACTAACAAGCAAACGATTACATAGCACCTAAATAACTCATATAATAAAACATATTCATCATAAAGACCAAGGAGTTTATGAAACAAATTATATATAACAACTTGTTGAGAAAAATGAACTTAATTGTATTAATTGGAAACAAAAGAAACCATTACAACCAGTGCCTTAGTGTTGTGCAGGTCCCTCCCAGGGTCCAGCAAGATTTCTCCTCTACTTTGATCAGCTCACCCGCTTCCAAATGAAGCTAAGAAAGGATTGGAATCTCTCCTCTCAAGCTCTATAAGGGAGTCCTAATTTCAACAGCATCTACCCTTAGGAATATTCAGCTTTCAACCTCTCCTCCCTCTGGCCCAATGCCTGTATTTATAGTGCTTTGGAGGAAGTTAATCAGGTCCACCATCAATGGGATAAGCCCCTCTTTCAATGGGACAGCTCCCCTCTTGATGGGATAAGTTCCTCTTTCATTGGGATGCACGAACCATCTGGAGGCGCTCAATCCACGTCAAACCATCTTCTAGAATGCTCTAGATTCGACCACAAGTAACGTTTTTGAAGTAAAACTTGCGCCTTTTGACATTTACAGGAGTACACACCCACCCCTTTACAAACAGAGCGTATAAGTACGCAGGTATTTTTAACTTGAGGTGCGTACACGCAGGTAAAGGTAAGAGAAACTACGTAACCAGAGTTATATTGACCTTTTAAAGACTTTCTCTCTTTCTTGGAGTTTGACATGAGGAGCAGAGGTATAAGATTTGCCAAGGAGGATAGTATGACAGTTGATGGAGCCATACTGACTGCAAATAGTCATGGTGATAAATTTTAGTGTAACAACTACCTGCATTTTTTGTCTCTCTGCTTCTTCTTCTTTGGCCTCTCTATGAGATTTCTTGCCCACTCTTTTCAAGGGCCTCTAAGATGTTTCATCTTTCGAGGATCCTGATAGCTCAGGGTACTTCTATCTTGTCATATCTACATAGGTAGGGGAGCTAGAGGCACCTTTTTGAGTTTGGACTAGTTCCTCTTACCTATTGCTTTCTTCCATGTGGTTTGCATGTTGTTCAATATCTTTATCTGTTGAACCTTGGAGTTCTTTTGGTGTGCTCAATACATCAAAGGGGTTGGTTGATTTGTCTTCTATTGGAGGGATTGAAGTTCCTTCTACTTGGGGTTCTCAAGGAGCAACCTTCCCATTGGAGATGACTTTCCCTTTTGTTATAGACATTTTTGTGCCTTACAGCATGAAGCATGAAATGTCAATAATCTGAGGGATCCAAAGTCCCTAAACATGTTGTTCCTACCCCTAGAGGAACAAGGTCAACAAACCACAGCACTAAATATCAGTTCTCCACCTGAAAACACTCAAAAACAAGCAAATTCTGGATCATGTCAACTGCTCCACTGAGCATCTGCGCTGAATGTCAACTGCTCCACTCTGTACCTACGCTGAATGTCAACTCTAATGAAGGCTACCTGCGTTGGGCGAGATTGGCCAAGTGGCACAGTCATTCACCAAAGTGTCAATGCCCAGGAAGCTTCCAAAATGACAATTGGATCAGGGAATTCGCCTTGTGATGAGTAAGAGGATCTAGATCTCCAAGTGGAATCAAGAACCTCCAAGTGGACTCAAGAACTGAAGAATAACTGAAGTGGGAGAGGACACTAGTCAGCTTCATGCCAGCCTCAAGCTGACTCATCCTTTCTCCAAAACTCCTATATATAGAGCTCTCTCATGAGGTCTAAGGAGGCTAGAATCTGGTGAATGTAAGGAAGTGTTGTTGGTTTGAGTATAGAACTATTGGGTGATTTTCTTGAAGGAGGTGAAGAGGAGATTTCTTTCTGCTGGGAGGTGTTGCTGGATTGGGCCTCTTATGGTTGTAACACTCTCAGAACTTTACTTCTTCCATTAATAAAGCATTTGAGGTTCTTCTATATGCATGTGTCTCAATGGCGTATTGATACTGGTATATTTGATTTATTCTAATCCTTGAATCAATTATGAATGTATGCTTCTTGTAGTTTCCCTCTCTTGTTATTTTGTAGGATCTTTGTGTAGCTGGGCCAGCAAAAGAGCAAGGAGCTGGGAGCAAGCAGCAAAAAGAGAATATTGGATCAATCATTAGCGGAAGACAATGGTTAGTGGATCTCTTTCTCCCCTCTCTTACATCTCATAAAGAAGTAATCTTGAATAGGTTTGCATTCGGTTGTTGCTGAGGTACTATCACCCTTAGAGTGGGATAGGGTCATTCCGTATTGGATACTTTTCCCAACAACAAATTGGCGACTCCACTGGGGACGTATCTTGTTGGTTGTTTGTGTTTTTTGCTATTCATTTCATAAACAAAGGGAGTACCGAATCGAACTGCATTTGGATCTTTCAAATGCAAAGTAGAGGGTAGCTACTCTAGCTTAGTTTTTGGGCAAGTTTATGATTTGAAGAGCTGATCCACAAGGACTCTGAACAGCTCTTAGTGATAGCTTTTCATCCTCCTTTTCATCCCTTAGTGTGTACTTGACTGATAGCTTCTGATTTGGCCAAAAACTGTGAATTTTTGAGCAATCTGTGACCCGGAAACTAAGAGAAACAAAAGTTTCGTTCTTCAGTGCAGGCTGTGTGAAGGCTGTCTGCATTTCAGCGTAGTTCCCGAAGGGGCTACCTGCGCTGAATGTCAAATTGACAGTGTACTACCTGCGCTGAACCAGTCTTGCCTTGTGCTACTGGGGTTTCCTGCTGTTTCTTGCCCTGTTTTCACCCTTGTTTTTGCAGCCTGTTACCAGTCAATGTACCTATCTGAAACCAACTTTCCTTGCCACTATTCCACCTCGGTTGTATAAAGAAACTGTGTTTGTTCTTTGTGTATTTCTTGTATCATTTACAGTTTCCCATAACGAAATTGAACTAGTCTTGCTGTGGCCTCTTAGATCTAGACCTGTGATAAAGTGTCGTTTTGATCTTAAGAGTTAGTTTATTTGTTGTTCATAGCTGATTGAGCTTTTGCTTTCGTCATATGGTTTGAATTTATATATTTCTAGTGTCGAAACAAGTAAATCTTAAGGTGCCTTTTGATTTTGGACAAGCTTGTTTGCTTTCACTTGAAATTGAATTCGAAATTATACAACAACTTTCTTTTTGTATTGCACCAACATTAAGAAGGAGAAAAGAAATACCTGCATTTTGCATTTTGCATATAAGTTTGTATGTTGATTTAGGGAAAAAGTGCATTAGTGTATTCTCTTTGATCTATGTGAAAAGATGTTGTCTTTCTTTTCCCTCAGTAGTTAATATTTTCATAAGTCGAAAAGATTGAAAAAGCTTGCTTCTCATCTTAGACTGCATTTAGGAATTTGTATCAAAACATCTCGTGGTGAACCTTGAAAGGCAAACTTTAAAAAGATCAACTTAAAATATATTGAATGAACCTAACAACACTTTGAAACATAACGCAAACACATAGAGGTCTAAGCTAGAGACGTGGTCCGGCGTCGTTAAACGTAGTGACTGTCGATCTCGACGAAGGTGGGTGATTCCTCCTGAGAGTCGGTGGCACTAATACGGATTTGTGCTCCCACGTACCGTCGCGTATATATTGGGAGACCCCTATAGGCATATATCTTTTATCCATAGGAAGCCGTGTCGGCCGCCCTACTGATCGCAATGCAGTGAACACAGCATTCACGAAGATCGACCACCCGTACCGTAAAACGTATTCTGTGGTTTTGTGAAAGGTTTGGCACACCCTCTGCCTAGATCTCCAGAGCAGTTTCTTTTGGCCTTTTTCAAACTCTATAACTGAAAAATTCCAACTGAGCATTTGTCACTTCGGGCTCGTTAATACATCAAAGGAGACTAGAGTCATCTTTAGCTTTTTCTCGACTCTTAAAAAGTGAAAAAGCAAGTTGTGTCTAAAAGCGTCTAATAAAATTCATTCAATTCGGAAACACAAATTTCCCCTTTTAATATTTTGGTTGATCGAGTAATCCGCAATTGTGGAAGAAAGTCAATTGAAACCCCGTCGTTCGTGGAGGCTTACGAGTCAACCGTCTTTGTCTCCGGAATCGAAAACAGTACAGACAAAGCGAACTTGTTTAACCGGTTCAAAATCTCCTATAAAAGTTAGAACAAGTGTTCCAACTGCATCTGAGATTCCGGTTACTCCTAACATTTCTGGAAACCCTGCCTCTATAGAAGAAGTTCAACAGCCATAGAAGGACAGTAATACTGATCCTAGTCTGGGGGCAAATACTTGTATAACTGAACCTGTTCCATCTGTAACCGGTCCAGAGAGTTTTGTTCCTCAAACAACTGTCGTTGTCGAAACAACCACTTCTTCGGCACTAGAAATATTTTACGGACCTGACGGTCTTCCTCTTCCACCGGGTTTGATTGCGATAAAGGAAATTGTAGAGGATCCGCGCAAGTACTCCAACTCATTTTGGAGTCGGGGTCACTCTGTTTCCTTCATCAGAAGTTAATCCACCACAAGTGGAAGTCCCTGTAGAATCGCTAGGAAATCTATTGGATAGACTTAAGATGTCTGAACAACCGTCATCATCTAGGACTGTGTCAAATGACACAGTGACAGCAGAAGTCCCTGCCGTCACTCCGACGATGTTTGCCGGCATACCAACTGTCCCAACTAGCTCACCACAGCTAGAAGGAGTCCACCAAGGGACTATTTCGACAGTATGGTCTGTTCTAGTTTGTTCATCCGGAGTAATACCCGACAACTCTTATGTTGAAACTCGCCAGATTGATCCCTTTGGAGGTCAATCTGGGTAATCAATCCCCTTGAGTTCGGGATTGATACCGTATGGGGGGCAATATGCCCTTTCATTACCCCCTCCGGGAGGGTGCCCATACGTGAGTTCACAACAGTATTCAGGTTATACTAGAATTGCATCAAGTAGTTGGGTACCTATGCTACCTCAACAACCAAGGGTTGTATATTCTGTGCAATAGTGTGTACCTATGACGAACATCCCAACCACACCGGCTATTGTAACAGTGTCACAACTTCAAGCGATACCTGTTGCATGCCAACCTCAGATTTCTCAGGTTGTAATGCAACAGCCACTTGATCATGGGTCACAACCACAATCACCAACTGGTGGGGCGACACAGGTCCAAACGAGTACAGTTACCCCACACCTCGGTCCAACGGTTAGCATAGCACAACAGAACATGGCTTCACAACCATGGCTTGTGCAATACCAACAACCGCAATTCCAGCAAGTGTACCAAGGTTCTGAGCAGCAGATCTTTGCAAACAGTGGACAACCGTATATCCAAAACGGTCAAAACGAACCACTTTACAGTGGTCAAGTCCACCAACCGTATCAGTCATACCAACATCAATTACATTATACTGGTATGCAAAGACCCACTGCTCAAGCGATTCCATCGTACCCTGGTTACGCTTCGCCTAACCCGAATCAACAGTTACCATTCGTGGCAACTTTAGAGTTACCCGATTTACACCGGTTAACCAATGATCCGATTGCTTATGCCCCTTGGTGGCCGGCGATTCCTCACAAACTTCCGTCTGACATTCCTAAATTCAATGGAAATCCAGGTGAAGACCCATCGAATCACGTGATGACTTTTCATCTGTGGTGTTCGTCGAACATCCTAAATGACGATTCGATAAGGCTTCGCCTTTTTCAGAGGACATTGACAGGTCCAGCGGCTACATGGTATATTGAATTACCAAGAGCCTCTTTCGACAATTTTAGTTCCCTAGCCATGACTTTCCTGACCCATTTTCAATTACCGATAAGGTATGAAACGGGAACAGAAATATTAACCAACTTCAAACAGACAACTGCCACCCATATATCTAATCATATACATGAGTGGCGTCGTCGTCGTAGGATGGTGAAAACGTACGTTCCTGATCAGCTATTAGCTGAATGGTTTATAAAGTCGTTACTTCCGGCTATTACGGAAGATGTGGCCAAGGGGGGAGTCGTAACAGAGGAGAAAGTCATTGCTCGTGCACAGTATTTGGACTTAGTTTATACCCAGTCTGGCACGCTCTATGACAAAATACCTGACGCCCCTAGACCAGAATTTTCAATTCCTCCCCCTCCTAAATCAAATAGTGACTCTCATGCCGGTGATGGCGTGATTGGCACAGCAAACACGAAATCGACAAGGGCTTCGTCAAAGAAATCCCGTAAGAATTCGAACCAAAATGCAAAAGAAGAAATTCTTGCTTCGGAAGTAAATGTCGTATCGGAAGATAAGGGCAAAGAAACCAATCAACCAGGAAGCAAGAAAAAGCAAAACAAAGGGAAGAAGAAAAAACAAGGTGAATCATCTCCTCGAAAAAATTCTTCAAACCCTCCTGGAAAAGGGAAACAAAATTATCCATGTCAAATATGTGATGATGAGGATCATTACACAAAGAATTGCCCATTCAAAGCTGAGTTAAAAAGGTTCTTTAAAAGTTCCCAAACCTCGGCTGTGTTAACTGATCCATTTCCCAACCCAGGTTAAAATCTGGTTGATAGTGGAAATGCTTCCCCATCACAAGTACTTATGTTGTCGGTTTCGAAACAGCAGAATGATGCTTTGATTTCAACAAGGAACAAAGATTATGGGAATCCTCAGCTGTCGGACGAAAAAGGTAAAGATCAATCAAGTAGTTCGACAACAACTTCGACAGACGTTGTACCACCCATCATCCCTGAATTAACAATAAAACCGCCAAAGGGTGTAGTACACAAGTCGACATTTAATCCTCGCGCCAGAGCGACGCAGCATTATAATATAGTGGAAGATTTGGCCCAATCGCCATCCGCTATGTCGACTCTTGAGGTGCTACAAAATTGTCCAGCCCAAAGGCAGGCATTGTTATCAGCAATTGGTGGGGTTGATCCTAAGGATTCCAATCTTGTATCCTTTGATCACAAAGGATACGATCCTTAGTTACCAGCTCAATTAGCTTTCCTTATTCAAGTGAAAGCCCTCAACAAAACTGTTCACAGAACAATAATTGATGAGGGAGCATCGACATGTATTATGTCGATGAGTTGCTGGAAAACTTTAGGATCTCCAACCTTGTCGCGATCATCGACGACATTAAAAGCTTTCGACGGAAGGACTTATACCCCGTACGGTATCCTTAATAACTTGAAAGTTGAACTAGGGGGAAAAACAGTAGAAATTGATGTTGAGGTCATTGATGGAAATCTTGACTATAACATCCTACTGGGTAGACCATGGATTTATGCCATGGCAGCTGTTGTGTCGACTTATTTTAGGAAGATCGCATTCCCATTTGAAGGAGGGATTACGATCGTCGACCAACAGAATTTCCTCCCTAATGGTTCACAAGTTACAGGAAGCATTCCCATGATCCATGAGAGCAACCATTCAATTCAAGATATCGGAGTAGGATTATTGAAAGACCCCACATTGATGGGAACTTTCGCGCTACCACCCCCTTTTTATACGGGAAATATACCGTTTGTAGCGACCTGCAACATGATATCTTCCACGAAGGTCGACATGGATCGTTCAATGGTTTTGCCCCCAAGCCCTTCAGAAATATTGTAGCAATCAATGTTTCAAGCATGGGAGGCGAACCCAAATCAACGTTCGTCAAGCGTTTGGGTAGATATGTCTAGAGAATATGGAACCCCGTTAGATCCTTGGTCGAAAGTACATGGGACTGACGAAGGAATCTTACAATCAATGATGATTGAGGGGGCACCATGGAATGATCACCACCATCGTTCCCTTCTTCCGTAATATGAAGAAGATACTCAAAATGACCTTTATCACCCTTCAGTTTTTGAATTCCTAACAAATATTGTAAACGCGGTGGATTCTGAGCGAAACCTATCCAATATTGAAGAGACTATAGCCATAAATATCTCGACTAAAACAGTTGTTGTAGAGAATATTTATGTCGGAAAAGGTTGTTCCCCTTCAGAACTGGAAATATATAACACTCTTTTTCGCGAATTTAGAGATGTCTTTGCTTGGTTATATGATGAAATGCCAGGCATTGACTCGAGTATCCTTGAACATGAAATTAAAATATATCCTGATGTCAAACCAGTAAGACAACGGCTTTGGCAGGTGCACCCCAAGAAAGCCGCTGCCATTAAGGCGGAAGTTGAAAAACTCCTCCATGCTGGATTCATCTACCCAGTTCCTCTAACCGATTGGGTATCGAATATTGTCCCTGTTATGAAGAAACAAGGGACGATCAGAGTGTGTGTCGATTATAGGGATGTAAACCAAGCTTGTCCGAAGGACAACTACCCTACACCCTTCATCAACCAGATAATTGATGAATGCGCCGGATGTGAAATCTTTTCATTTATGGATGGATTTTCCGGGTATAATCAAATAAATATCCGCCCACAGGACTAGTCAAAGACTGCATTTATTTGTCCGTGGGGCACATTCACTTATCGAAAATTACCCTTTGGTTTAAAGAATGCAGGGGCGACGTTTCAGAGGGCAATGAATTATGCCTTCCATGACATCAAGAACATTGTTCAACCCTATCTGGATGATCTTCCGGCTCATTTGCGAAAGCGGACTGATCATCCACAGCATTTAAGAGCGATATTTCTACGTTGCTAATACTACAAGATAAGACTCAATCCACACAAATGTGTATTTTGCGTCGGTTCTGGTCGCTTACTTGGCTTTGTAGTCTCTAAGGATGGGATTCGTCTCGACCCCTGTAAGGTTTATGCAATCGTTAATTTGCCTCCACCTTCAAATTTGCTTCAGATTCAGAAACTCCAAGGGAAAGCAAACTTTCTGAGGAGGTTCATTCCAAATTACGCAGAACTTTCTAAGGGTTATACTCGTCTTTTGAAAAAGGATGTACCTTTTGTCTGGGACCAGGTGGCGCAAGCTTCCTTTGATGCTCTGAAAGATTGTCTAGTAAAAGCATCATTAATGTACGCCCCGGACTATCAAAGAGATTTTAACCTGTATCTGGCTGCATCGGATACGACCATTGCAATGGTTTTAGTTCAAGAAGTCGATGGAATTGAACATCCTATCTATTATTTAAGTAAAAACTTAAACGATACAGAAATTCAATATTCTTATGTTGAAAAACTAGCGCTTGCAGCTATTCAAGCGATTCAAAGGTTTCGACATTATGTCCTCTTTCGGAAAACTACCATCTTGTCAGATTGCAACCCCATGACTTATATACTGTCGCGACAGTTGCTGGGGGGCAAATATTCAAAATGGATAGCGATCCTTCAAGGGTTTGATCTGGAATTTGTAAAATCCAAATCAAAGAAAGCTCTAGTTTTCGCAGAATTATTATGCGATCTCCCATCGTCGTCCAACGATGAAACATCGGAAGAGTCAATCGTGGACAAAAGTTTGTTTCTGATATCTGTAAGCGATGAGTGGTATGGAGATATCATAGTTTACCTCCAAACCCAAAAGTTCAGGCCTAACACCTCTCGCCCCGAACAAAAACGTATACGATACCAAGAAAAAGACTACATGATCGTCGGTGATACACTTTACCGTCGTGGCATCGATATAGTTCTGAGGAGGTGCCTTACCCATGAGGAGGCCGAAAAATCCCTGAATGAGTGTCATTCAGGCGCATGTGGGGGCCATCAGTCTGGATATGCAACAACACAAAAAATCTTTCGAGCAGGATACTTCTAGCCAACCATGTTCAAAGGTTGCATAACCGCAGTCAGAAGTTTCCATGCTTTTCAAATTTTTGATAGCAAAACTAGACGACCACCCGCACCTTTACAGCCAATAGTTTCTGTTGGGCCCTTCGCCAAGTGGGGCATCGATTTCATGCAATGTAACCCCACCTCGACCGGGGGGCATGGGTATATTATAGTCGTCGTTGACTATTTCACCAAATGGGCCGAGGCGATGCCTACATTGGATAACACTGGTGAAACAACTGCCCTTTTCTTTTTCAATCATGTAGTCGCCAGGTTCGGTGTACCACAGGCTATAGTTACAGATCATGGGTCGCATTTTCACAACCACATGATGGTCGAATTAGCTGCCAAGCTAGGGCTATCTCACGACAGCTCTACCCCATATTATCCACAAGCCAACGGACAAGTTGAGGCAATCAACAAGGTCCTGAAGCGTATGTTGCAAAGGATGATCGGGGTTCATAAAAGAAGATGGCACCTAATCCTGTACTCAGCTTTGTGGGCTTACCGAACCTCGGTAAAGAACGCAACCGGGTTCACACCTTTTCAACTGGTGTATGGCCTGGAAGCAGTCTTACCAATCCAGTGCGAAATTTCGTCGCTTAAACTCGCAATCGATCTCCTCCCCGGAACTTCAGAAGAAGAGGCTCGTTTCTTGGAATTAATCCAGTTGGATGAAACCTGTCGTGATGCCGCTTTGGCTAACGAGGCCCATAAGAAACGAGTCAAGGCTCAGTTCGACAAAAATGTCAAACCCTGTGTCTTCTCAGAAGGTGATTTGGTCTTGCTTTATGACCAAGAATCCGATAAATTGGGAGCAGGTAAATTCAAGTCCTTATGGATGGGCCCCTATATTGTTAAAAGGGTGTTAGCAAAAGGAGCCTACGAGTTAATGGATTACGACAGAATTCCACTGGTGCAGCCCCGCAACGGGCTGTACCTCAAGCGTTACTATGGTTAAATAGTAACATGCATGCTTTTGTTGTATTTTGTTTTTGCTAAAGCATTTGTTCTGGTCGAGTGATCCACCTTTTCCATTTGTTGCAGATGTCGAACCTTCTGGAGACATGTGTTGGATATGCCGACGGAGCGAGTCGTAGTTCGCAGAACCTATCCTCCGCAGCCTGGGCCATTTTTGATCCAAGCGGTGAGTTAGTAAGTTTCAGAGGTGTATGTATTGGTCAATCAACGAATAACATCGCTGAGTATAGCGCGTTGATAGAACTACTCTCTGATGCCATCACACATGGCATACGCCGACTAATTGTCAGGCTAGACTCACAGCTCGTAATACTACAACTCAATGGTATATATTCTGTTCGCAATCCAGCTATTTATCGCATGTTCCTAAGGGTTAAGATCTTGGAAAGACGATTTGATTCAATTCAATATCAACATATTTCAAGAAACTTAAACACATTAACTGACTCATTAGCAAACTATGTGTTAGATAGACATTTGCAACATTTATAAAAAGGACACATCATCAAAGATTGTACATATGGATCATATAACTCAAACAGAATAAAACTCGAAAATCAAAATATATAAGCTGTTTATATAAGTTCATACATAATGTTTTGTAACCAAGACAAAATTGGTCATATGACCTAAAACTCAAAAAGATGCTAGGGGACACCCTAGCCTAGTGGTTCTCATGATAGCACGTCACGGCCTGTGCAATCATGCGCAAGAGACGAGTCCATCGTCTAGGTACACCAGTGGTGTGTCGCTGCAGCTGTAAAGGTAACTCATCAATCCTCACATCGGGAATGCCAAGAGTAAGGCTCTCAACCTGCTCCTGCACAGCTGTAAGGGTCTCAGTATCGTCAAGGTCGCGAATAACAGCTCTCCTAGCAGGCTCCACTGCCGGGGCAGCAACTGGCGGTCTCGGACGAACTGCTGGACGAACATGACCAATAATTGCATGCACCCAGAGTACGATTAAAAGTCTTGATAGAATAAAGCACAAAAACATTATAAATAAGAACAGTAAACAGTAATGTGGTCAAAGAGTTTACCAATGGCGCCCCACTGTTCGCCATCTGGTAGCACCAAATCCGGATCACCTCGGAAATCCATACCCACATATGGATACTCGAAAAACGCCATCTCCTGGCGCTCGAACCACCTGAAGAAGGCCTCAGTAAAAGTAATCTGAGGTTGACCAGCATGCCTAGACATGTGATCAACCCACCTCTGCATGCGTGGCTCGGCCAGAGAAGGCAAGTCGAGTATGATGTACTGAGGCTGCATCAGTGGGATTTTCTCCAAGGCGAAGGCAGTCAGAATAGAACCAAATCCAAAGTTCTTCAGCTTCCCGTCCTTTACCTTGGTCAATTGACTTTTCATCTGAACAAGTACTGCATCACACCAGTTGAATACTTTCGGTTGGAGACACTCCAAGGCGTGCTGCATATAAGATCTGTTGGCAACATGTAGAGCTGCGCTACCAGCCATCCTACCAATAGTGTACAGAATGGACCTGAGAGCCCAATCAGTAATCTCACGGATAACAATCTTGCCATCTCTGCTCGGCTGAGAACCTTCCCTACAATACTGGTGGACATAATCTCTGGTGGAATCAGTCCCCCGAGCCGTACCTGACAAGGAAATGGGGGCACCTCGTCTTGACAACCCAGTCAAGAAGTACATGTCCTCCATGGTCAAGGGGATAGACTTTCCCCTAATCTGGAATACTTGGTTAACAGGATCCCAAGCATCAAGCATATACTGCAGTAAAGAAATCTGTGCTCTCATGCTAGAGATAGGGAAGAACTTCAGCAGGCCACATTTCCGCAGCGCGTTCACCGTGACCGGGTCATGGAGAGCAATCATGTCCTCCTCTTCATGTTCTCGTTCTCACCACGTAAGGGACATTTTTTTCAAAGTTCCCTGCAAAGCAAGCAAGAGAAGGAGTAAGTTCCTGATTTCGATGAAAAAATGGCGAAAATTCATCAAAAAAATGACTTGAAAACCCATTTTTCTAAGCCCAACGCAGGCAGAGAGTCTCCCAACTACGCTGAGGGTCAGGCTGCCTTAAGGCAGCTTGACCTTCAGCGCAGGTTTCGAAAGGGGAACCTGCGATGAAGTTAGGGCAATTTTGCAAAACCCCTGGGGCTCAGAAACACTGAAAAATAGGCCTAAAACTAGAAAATGAAACCATGAAAATAAAGAGCTAGGGTTTAGCTCCTACCTGGTCCAGACGGCACCGAAAATCGGCCGCAGAATCTCCCGGAATCAGCTGGTGAAAATCAAAGGGGAAGAGGCACCTCCAGAGCTCCAACAAACCAAATGCAAATGAAATGGTAAATGAGAGGTAAAAACACCTTTTAATAGCTTTTTACGCAGTTTAAAGTGAAATATTAGGGTTATAATCTCATTTTCATGCAAATATTATTCATTTCTAACAAAGTTTGTTGCAGCAATCGAAAATGCAGTACTATACTTGAAAAGAGAAAAGCTAGTAATGGTAAAAAATCAAAATTTGACCATATAATCGAGCAGTTTTACCGCGGAATTTATGCTCGTTAAAAAATAGAAAAGCGAAGATCCGAGCAGTTTTAACACATAGTTCATGCTCATTAAAAAATAAACATAAGATTGAGCAAGAGTTTCCTCCAGAGTTTAAGCTCATTAAAAAATGAACCTATTCCGGTAAATAACCATTGTGATCGTAAATTTATTAGCCATAAAAAGCCTTGGTCGTGTTTGCACCTGCCACCTCCATTCCATTTGGCCGATCGTTCACCCCCATATGATTGTTTACCCATTTTGAGGAACAGCTGCGAAGAGTGATTTCACTTAGCCATCCTTGTGACACTGCCGTGATTGGAAAATTCCAACCTGTACCTGGAATCTGCTACTATCCCTGTTTATCACTCGTTCCTCAAAAGACGAGTCTTCTTTGAGCTCTTTTCTCCTGACTCATAAAATATGAAAAGTTTGCCGAGTTTTAGCCTTCCAGCTCGTTAAAAGGACCGGAAGAGCTATCCCTCCTCTAGATTTTAATCTTTTTGGACCTGAGGGATTATTACACAAAAAGGTCGAGCGCTTGTTTTATTCGGCTCGTTAAAGTTATCGAAAACTCATCCCTTCTTTATTGTTTTATACTTTTTTGGACTTAAGGGATTAGATGACGAAAAAGGAATTTTGGAGTTAACTTTCTGTACCTTTTCAGACTCTCTAAAAATGAAAAGGACCGAGTTTTCTTTGTCGTTAGACTCGTTAAAATGATTAAATAGCGACAAACTTGTCTTTAGACGAGAACGAGTTTCCCTATCGCTAGGCTCGTTAAAACATAGCGATGGGCTTGCCCGAAGGGCAGGCTATAGAACAAGCATATGTTATCCTCCTCAAGCTTGACAAAAATAAAGAGGTACTGGTCAGAAATGACTGGGGAAAAATTGGGAGAACCTCAAAGCTTTAATGGTAGCAAGTCGCTCTTGAACATGACACCTTTCCTCTGTATCACATCGGGTTGGGTTGTTTCATTCATCGGTCTCATCACCATGGTCTTCGCCAAACCATCCGCATTTGGGGTAATGCTACCGATCCATCGCATCAGTGTCGTTATGTGTTCAAGAGATGTTGTTCAGAAAGAGTCAACTGTGTCCCATCCACTGCCATACATTATCCTTCATCCACCCATGATCGCCACCCTGAATCATATCTCACAGATTGTTTTCACCTCCACTAAAATCATTAGCTCCGTTCCGTGTCACTGATGTGGGATTCATTAAGGCCCTCCTTTGACGGATCGCTTCTTGTCAACTTCAGCTCATTATCCAAGGAGTTGATCTAGGAACAACCCCCTCAGTACTTTGAAGCTTGCATGCCTCAATGGCAAGTTTCTCACTTCCGGCGACAGGTATACATCAATGACCTTCGACCAGAAGATTTTGCGTGGTGTTCGATGCTAGGTCCTTTATTCACACCACGTGAATTGTACTGCAATACCTTGAGGGTCATTATCATTATCGGTGATTCCTCTCGCGCTTGTTAATGGTTTACATTATTGACCAGTAATCAAGCGATGTCTTTCCATGTTCGACTTCAGCGCAATTCTCACATGGATTGACTTGTACTTAGAGTGAAGATCGAACGAGTTTGAAGACCCCGGATCTAGTTTCATCCATCCGGGCTGCGATATATATTCAGGAAACATAAAGACATTTGACATGTACATCATTGCAGCAGATGATCATCCTACTCAAAGGATGATAATTTCAGCAGGGAATTATCAGTCTACCATCAGACGATCGTCTGTTCTATGTACCAAAATGAATTTATAAAGCTGAGCATGGGAATGCCCGCCTCAGCTAGATCATGAAAGCAGAATGAAAAATAATGTATTGTATTGTATTTTATTATAGGTCACCTCTCAGTGATTGAATGAACTTCGAATCCTCCTGATAAAGAATTTCACCCGATAAACGACCTCATACTTTAGGGGGCAACTGTTATAGACATTTTTGTGCCTTACAGCATGAAGCATGAAATGTCAATAATCTGAGGGATCCAAAGTCCCTAAACATGTTGTTCCTACCCCTAGAGGAACAAGGTCACCAAACCACAGCACTAAATATCAGTTCTCCACCTAAAAACACTCAAAAACAAGCAAATTCTGGATCATGTCAACTGCTCCACTGAGCATCTGCACTGAATGTCAACTGCTCCACTCTGTACCTGCGCTGAATGTCAACTCTAATGAAGGCTACCTGTGCTGGGCGAGATTGGCCAAGTGGCACATTCATTCACCAAAGTTTCAATGCCCAGGAAGCTTCCAAAATGACACTTGGATCAAGGAATTCGCCTTGTGATGAGTAAGAGGATCTAGATCTCCAAGTGGAAGCAAGAACCTCCAAGTGGACTCAAGAACTGAAGAATAACTGAAGTGGGAGAGGACACTAGTCAGCTTCATGCCAGCCTCAAGCTGACTCATCCTTTCTCCAAAACTCCTATATATAGAGCTCTCTCATGAGGTCTAAGGAGGCTGGAATCTGGTGAATGTAAGGAAGTGTTGTTGGTTTGAGTATAGAACTATTGGGTGATTTGCTTGAAGGAGGTGAAGAGGATATTTCTTTCTGCTGGGAGGTGTTGCTGGATTGGGCCTCTTATGGTTGTAACACTCTCAGAACTTTACTTCTTCCATTAATAAAGCATTTGAGGTTCTTCTATATGCATGTGTCTCAATGGCGTATTGATACTGGTATATTTGATTTATTCTAATCCTTGAATCAATTATGAATGTATGCTTCTTGTAGTTTCCCTCTCTTGTTATTTTCCAGGATCTTTGTGTAGCTGGGCCAGCAAAAGAGCAAGGAGCTGGGAGCAAGCAGCAAAGAGAGAAGATTGGATCAATCATTAGCGGAAGACAACGGTTAGTGGATCTCTTTCTCCCCTCTCTTACATCTCATAAAGAAGTAATCTTGAATAGCTTTGCATTTGGTTGTTGCTGAGGTACTATCACCCTTAGAGTGGGATAGGGTCATTCGGTATTGGATACTTTTCCCAACAACACCTCTGTTCCTGTTGCTCTACTTAGTTGGTCTTGATTTCTGAACCTAAGTCCATTGATCTCCCTTCTCTTTCTCAACTGCATCCTCTGATTTCTTTTTACAATGCTTGGAAAAATGCCCGTAGCCATGGCAATGTCTACATTTAAATGGAAGTTTCTCATAATCTAGAACTTGTATGTGTGACCAATCAGGCACCATGAGTTTAATGGCTTCAGGGAGACCTTCCTCCAGGTCTACTTCTACACAAATTCTAGCACAAGAATATTGATCTCTTCTTTTTGCTCGGTCGATGTATTTTCCTAGCTTGTTGCCTGTGGTTTCCAAGGATTTAGGGTTCCAGTAGTGAAGAGATTGGTGGGGCAATCTCACCCATATCGGAATGGCCGAGGGCACATCCTGGGTCGGTTCGAAGTCTGGAGTCTATTGATTCATATATATTCCCTGAGGCCCCATGAAATATGGGTCGTTTCTGAATATTATGTTTCTGTCTTCTACTACTTCGAATACAAAAACAAAGAAGCCTTTGCTGACGAAATGGCTTTTTATTCCTTCTTTGACTAGTGAATGTTAGTTACTTTGGAGCCAGGCTTCTACCACTTTTGGTGAGGGCCATAAGCCTATGAGCTGACCGATAAGTCCTCTTTCTTCTAGGTTTAAAGCGTCTTTGCAAGGCTATTCAATGGGCAAAGAAACTATGGGGATAGTTGCCAATTTTTTAACGAACTTCTGTTGGTTTTCAGACGCTGGGATTTTATTGCAAGCTACAACTAGATCCCGGAATGCGGCTATCTCTGGTGGCAATGGATTTTCCTTTTCTCGGCCCCCTCTTGGGGCCATGGCTCTGCAGCTTTGAGGTTGGTTGTGTCTTTGTGTGCTCCCCTGGCTTCCTTGTCAGTTGGGGGTAGTACCAGGTTCTCACTAACTGGTTCCTCTCGTGAAGGTTGCTCCAGGCTCCCGCTCCGCTCCCAAAAACCTAGATGAGCATTTTAAAATAGAGTTACAGAGTATAATAGAATATGTGTCTACAATTTCTCTCCAACCACCTACCTTTATTGTACCAATATTATCAGTTAATCAATTAACTGAGGTCAATGATGAAACAAAACATGTGCCACACACTTCAAATATTGGAGTGACTAAGGGAGCATAAAACTATAAATTTATGGATAAAGAGGTATGTGTTTTTTAAGTACCTATTACCTATTATTTAATATTATTAGGAAGTTTTATGAAATACTCTTTGAGTACACTCCTCTGCCATTTGATGTACTTAGTATAACAGTATTATGCATCCACATAATCATGATACAATTAATAATGCACTCATTTCTAAAACTGAAACTAGTCTGCATGTAATGCACATTTTAATATATTAATGTTAATATGATCATTAATCTCACAATATATAATTTTGCCTATAATTTTGTGATTTTCAATCACAATATTTATTTTATGATGTGATTTTGCAAATAATTCATTTTGCTGCCTTTCTTATGGGTTCCATATTATATATATTTTTTCTTGCATAATGGTACAAGTTGCTACACTAGGTCACTGAATCCAGAAACTAGAAAATAACAATAATGTGAAACTTTTTTCTAGGTAAACCAAGAAGTTGTAACTAACATGTTTTACTCTTGTCCTTTTTGAACTTTTTTTGTTTTAAATTGATACTAAGGTATTTTTTTCACAAGAAGAATTATGATATATTGATTTTTGTACTAGGCCTCTACAAGGTATCACTATGTGCTTCAGCTCAATATTGATATCTAGTTAAATATAACTATTATTGTAGTAATACAACAATACATAAATAAAACATGCTTTCATGTACAACAGAAAAAATGCTTTTTGTCGCATATTAAACAATCTATACATGGTTATGTTTGATTTGTGCTTATATTGTCTCAGTTACCAACCTTGCAGGAAATTTCATGCTTCTCGAACACTAGAACCACCATGTGTCTTGGATACCCTTCTATTTCCCTCATTGTTAGCATAACAAAATTTGTCACTTTGCCTAGTTTTTCATATCTCACTTTGTATTTTATCATCCAATATAACTAGAAGTATAGAAATGGTATTTCGTGAGTGAGCTATGAATAAAAAAACATTGATTAACATTAATTCAATCTAAGGATCCTTGGATATAGAAAGCATCTCTATGCAACCCTAATCAAAGTGTTTATTGATATATTTTTGTTAACAAATTACACAACATATATCTTACAATTATTGAGAAATATTCCATTTTTGTACTCATTTTCCAGGATTCTGATTGAAATAAAGACATATGTTATCAATGTTATTTCCTTCCATGTACCTGGTCAATGTTCATAGATTTTCTCTTGTTGATTTTGCAGTTATGCCTTGTGCGGGATAAATGGAAATCAGTGCCATCATATAGGAAACCAGTAAAAAATATGATAGCTATGTTGTATGTCGTGATCTTAGGTATACTCTCCTTTATTCAGAGATTTAGAACCCAAAAAGTTCATTACTCATTTTCCCCTGATATTCTGATATGGTTCTTATTTGTTGCTTTCACTACAATATCGTTACACATGATACAAGTGTCTTCAAATCATTTTGTTGCAAAAATATCTTTAATTGCTTTGGAAAAAAAATCAAAACAACCTTGTATTTTAGATGGAGGAATAGTTCTATGTATAGCAAGTATATAATATGCTTTCATTTGCCTTTACAATTTGTTTCTTTGTTATCAAACACAGTCTACATTATTGACTTTAACTATGACACATGTAAACAATTATTTAGAAATTACCGAATCTAGCCTTGATCTCTAGTTTCAAGTTACTAAAATCCAAAAATTTATTTAGACATTTACTAATCGAGTCTTTATTGCTAATATTAAGTAAATAACAAAAAAGAGCTAAAGGTAGAATTTCATATATCAGGCATTTTTCATTCTCAATTGTAGTTAAGACATGAGCATAAATTAATTCAACAAAAGAGGAATAAAAACCCACTATGTTACTGCTAATGTTCTTTTTTATTCAAAATAAAAAATAAATACTCACTCGTTCCATGATCCATGCTCTGTAATTTTTTGATATGAAAGATATGATTTAAAAATTTAGGAAATAATTGCCCGGATGCGGGTGAAACAACGTGCCATCAATGCAGGCACTTGTCTCAACACTTGGGACGAGCTTGATTTGATGGGCATACGATTTAAGGCAAGGGAGATTGGGTTCAATTCATTAACCATGTTAATAGTCATTAATAAGTTGCAGATCCGGAAGGACAGAGCCTTCAAGTCGAACGCGCCTGCTCAGAAATTGGATTGCGCAAGGATGAGACATCCTTATCCTCTGCCGGCGATGGAGGTTATGAACTGGCTATATAGGGGGCAGCACCAGTCACGCCAGGACCAGAGCAAGCAATTTGAAGTTCGTTTTTGGCAAGACACTTCTCCGGAGGGTCGTCTCAGGGTGGTGGAGCAGAGTTTCATTGCCCTCGCCTTAGGAAGTATGGCACGCAGCAGAGGAGTGCCTCGTCGAGGCGGTAGATCTGGTATCCACATTGTGTATGAGGAGGAGGAGCAGCAACCTGTTGCTCCCATGGCTGCCATGGACCCTTCGTCCTCCAGCTCCGAGGAGGAATTTCTGCTTCTGCCGGACTCTTACCAGACAATTTGCCTTCGAATTCCTTTAAGACTCTTGCGTTCAGATGTCATTCTTAACTTTTCGGTTTATCTCTCAGAGGCGGCTCCTGCAAATCTCTCTTCATCTTCTCCAGCCTCCGAGAACCTTCAGAGCAGTGAAATTTTACTGGGGGACATGCTCGGGAGTGTGTATCGAGTCCCATGGCCCCTGGCCGCCGTCGAGCCGGATGAACAGCCTCTGCAGGCTCCGGTCCAGACGAATTCGACTCAGGCCATGTCGGTGTAGGAAATTCCGCCTCTGGGTAATGCTACTCAGGATAGACGAGAGGGCCAAGATTCGGTTCAGCCAGGTTCGGATGGGCAGCTTTGATGTGACGAGGAGCTGGTTATCTGGCTCGATTTGCCTAGTCCGGAGCTGAGGAATCCACCGGGGTCGCCCAGCCACCCTTCCTGAGTCTACTTGGTTAAGCTTCTCCAGGTTTTTGTTTAAAGTTTTCTATGTATTTGATGGTTCTCAGTCTGGTCGTTCTCAGTTCTACTACTCTGCCTCCGCTTAGCGGTTTGTCTCTAGTGAGTACTGTGTCAAAGGTTAGCGTTTGTAGGCTTTACAAAGTCTGTGTTCTGTCTGTCTGCTGTCCGAAGAACTCACATGGACAAAGTTTTGTAACTGGGTCTCACTGGAAAGATAGTTTGTTTCAGTTGTTTTTGTCAGAGGGCTGGCCACGCCCCCCTCGGATGATGTAATCTTTGTAAATATTCTCTTACCTTAATATAGACTTAGACTTTACTTAGAAAAAAAAAAAAAAAATAGGAAATAATTTGCATTCCTATTATTAGATTTAGAAGAAGCCTTTTTTCTTTTCCGCATCCCAAAAAGAAAATGTTAAACAAATTTTTTGGTTTTTGAAGACTTAAGTTGAAGAATGGATTGAGAAACATTTTATAAAAAAAATTAACGTTTGGACTACCCGACCTTCTGACACGCGACTAGAAAGTGAGGATGATTAGGAATTTTATTATAAATAATCTTAGCAACCTCGACATCCTAGCATTGCGTGAGCTTCAAATTATTCAACCTAATGAAAGCAATCAACTATGGTATAGTTAGGGTCAGGATATAATAAGTGAATCACAAAACAAAAAACGCACAACTGCCTGACCTCCCAACTGTATGATCGACACAATAAAGATAAAAGTTGACTATGGTATAGTCAAAATCGAGATATAACAAATTAATCATAAAATAAGACACTCCCAACTGGCTGACCACTTGACCTCCGATCCATTTGATCATGCGAATAAAATACTATTTTTGTTGATTTGTTTGCAGTGCACTTTTTAATAAAAATTTTAAAAATTTGCCATTGCATATTCAATTTATTATTCATTAAATCAATAATAAATGTTTTAATGCTTTATCAATTCTCGAAAACAAAAATAATTGACTTGTTTATAGGGAATTAATGCACACGATCGTTTGTGATTTTCGCGTTTTTATAAACAATATTTTATGATTTTAGGCTATTATGCCTACATCCTCTTTTCTGAAGTATTGTTTGAAGAAAATTTGAATTAAGTAAACTCAGTACCAATTTCAAAAAACTCTGGGTAACCATAACCTCATATTTTTAGAGATTCTTGAGTGCAATTTCAAATTTTAATTTAGCAAAACTTATGTATGTTGTATTGGCATTTACAGGTCATAAAATGCCTAAAGAATTAAACTCTCTACTGGTAAATTTAATATTTTAAGGTATTTTTCCTACATGTTATTAGCTTAACTCTTATTGGAAGAAGACCTAAGTTGGGGCAACACAATACCAGTTTCAAAAAATTATGTGCAAGAATAATGTAATTTTTTTTACAAATTGTTGAATTCAGTTCCAAATTTTGAATTATCAAAACTTATATGTTCTTTTTTAATGTTTACAACTCTTAAAATGCAAAAAAAAACACAAAATATCCAATTGCAAATTTAAGATTTTAGGGTGTTCTCGTTGCATGTTTGTTTCTTAAATCCGGTGCAAGAACCACTGAATTAAGGAAACACAGTACTAGTTTCAAAAAGTTATGTATAATCATAACTTTATTTCTGTTATAAATTCTTGAATTTAATTTCAAATTTTAACTAAGAAAAAGTTATATATCTTTTGTTACTATTTACACGTTATATAATGGGAAAAAAGGGAAAATATGTAGCGATAAAGAAACAAATAAAGCAAATTAAAGAAAAGATTAAGAGCATGGATGTTGGACCAGAACAACAAGTGAACTTTGGCGCATTACTCATGTCAGATTCAACCTAGAATATGGAAAAAGCAGGTATGAGGAGCTATCAAGAGATATTTTAATTCTTTGAGCAAAGAAAATCGTTAAAAGGCCCAAGAGATACTGAAACAAAAAAAAGGTTTGAATCAATCAGAGCAACAAAGTTACAAAAAGTAGCAACTAGGGCCATAATTTTCCCTATTATGACATGATTTCCTGGATTTTCTATCGCATGATATTAAAAATTGAAGAATATCTAACCATCAAGAAATTTTGATAGCCTCCTAGAAATCTAAAGTGTTATCGGCCATATATAAGCTCAGTCCCTCGCAATCCCACTTAATTTTGAGTTGCTTCATAAGTTTGAAAGTACTGCCTTGAAGAAATGTAAATAGAATTATGATATAGTAATTAAAAAATGAGTGAGAGAAGAAGTAGAAGGTTTCAAGCTCAAAGGAAAAAAAGATTATCTAATAGCTATTTTTAAGAAGCGTTTTATATTTCTTATTAAAATGATAACTAGATTATATTGGGAACAAGATCTTGAGCATTGTAAAATTAAATGAATCCCAATGGCCCATAGCATTTTGAATGAGGGGAAATGCCTAAACTTGGCTGATCTGTTGTAAAAAAATATCACAAATTCAGTGAAACTATCAGTGTCATCTCCCCTAGGGTTCAATTATATTTTTAGTATGTCTGCCTATTTGTTAGATGATGTTATTGCCTAGATCCCATTTCCCCTCATGAAATGGAATTACCCATATGAAAAGTAACTACTGATTCAAAATTATGCTCGTGGAAGTCTAATTTTAAATACCATTTTTATGATATTTTCCAGTATGTTTTGATTCCTTTGCATCAAGTCTTATTTGGAACAATACCTCCCAGGATAAGTGATAATTTGAAATAATACCTAGAATCAATAGGTAGCTGGTTTGTTGAAGGATTATTTTCCTACGTCAGAGTTTTTGGTAGTGAAGTTGGTCCTGGTATTCTACCCAGATATATTCTGGAAAGACTTGCTTTGAGAGAAGTGGCTAACCAAGTTGTTTTGTATGGGCAAGCCAAAAATTTGAGTAAGCTATGAAACTCTCGCCTAGTTTCCCAATAAATTTTGGTTACATTAATATCCGAGACAAAGGGCATAGAATCAAAGAAGCTAACAACTTGAGGAACTTTTCTTATTAATTTTACCCCATTATGACTATGATCCTCAAGATTTCATTGGAAATCATTATATAATATTTAGTTATATTAAAATTTATATTCATCAGGAACTACCTTTTGAAGTGGTTTTTATATGCATTGATGATTTTCAGCAAGCTATTCAAAGAACCAAACTCCTACATAGTGAATTAGGATGATAATTGCAATAATTTACAGATCAATTGTACAAAAAATTTCTAAAGGAAAAGGCTCTACACCTCAAAATTTCATTCGAAGAGTTAAAGTCTACTGAATTTTTGTAATTTAATTTCAATGAACTCACTTTAGAGCTTTCTATTGTTTCTCAACAAGGAAAAGTAGTAGAAATTGAAAAATTAGAAGGTATTTTTCTCACGGGTAAAGATGTTGAATCCACATCAATATAAAATCCGAAAGAGGAATAGGAAGCTATAGGAAGAGAAAGGACTTTAGAAAAAGAAGAAACAATTGAACAAGAGATTATTGTCATTAATTATCCTAAGAAAATAGAGCAAGAGAAATCAGAAAGTGCAGGAGTCAAAGAAATGGAAATACCTAAGGAGAAAGAAAAACAGGTATATATTGAAACCAGTACCAAGCAAAATGAGAAAAAAATGAAATCTGATAACATACTGGATACTATATCTACTGTAGGCATCATTAACACTGATTTCTACTAAGATTCCTTAGGAATCATTCTTATTTAAACCGGTTTCTGAATTAGAGCCAATTGTAGATACTATTTTTTTTTTGATAGATTTTTTTTTATAATCAAACAAAATCAGTTGTCTAAAGAACAAAGGAAAGAAAACATGATACTTTGGAAACTGTATCTAAATTAAACTCGTAGGCTCAGGGAGACGTAAAAGAAAAATCTCGAGAATCTTCCCAAGCTTTAGGAGATTTTGTCAATTATAATCAATATCATTTGAATGAGCTTGTAGCTTCATATGATGACATTTTATAGAAAATTAAAGTTTTAGAGGAAAATTTAAAGAAAAATGAATTCTTTAGTGAAGAAAACTCGAAGTGGAATTCTACTAATTTAATTCAAGGATTTACTGTAGAAAGAGAAAACTCACAGAAATATTTTCAGAAACAATTGGAACAAGCGAATTCAAAACATGAACAAGAGATTCACTAATTGAAAAATTACATGAAGATCAAACCCGTATTTGGAAGGAAAAAGCAGAAAACAATTATGCCATTACACAACTTTGCAACATGATATCAAATCAATTAAATATCAAGTGAATGAGAATCATTAGGAAACATAGAGTCTCGACATTTTCAAAGCTCAAGATTTACAAATTTGTCTAATTTTAAGGAAGAATCAATCAAACTTCTGTAAAAAAAAAGGATAAAGTCTCAATGGTTTATCAAGAAATTAAATATTTAAGTGAAAGAATTGATCCATTGGTAAAAGAAGACAAATCAATTAAAAGCAAGTTTCTCTCTATACTTGATTGAGAAAATTGATTTCAATCTACTAAAATTCCAAGAGTTTCTAAAAGAGACAAAAGATTGATGCTTTCTTCGCTAACTTGCAAGGAGAAAGAGAAAAAAGAAATTAGAGCATGCATACAAACGACATATGAGAAATGTTTATCAATTTTGGAAAATGAACATACTTTATAGAAGAATTTTACCTATCAGATAGCAAGTCATTAAGGGAAGCAGTTCCAGAAGAATTAAAACAACCCACAAAAGATCATTTTGTCAAGGACAAAGTAGAAATAAAAAAAATTACATTTTGGACACAACAAAGCTTCCAAAATTTTCTGTAATTGCCTTTTGAGCAAATCAGGGTTATTGCCAAATTTGAGGTCAAATATCAAAAGAAGAAGAAAGATGCACAAGGATTAATTGTCAACTTTTAGATCAACATAAATGATAATTTCCTCCCATTTATTTCTCTTCACTCTACAAGTTATATTCACAATGGGAAGCCTATAACAAAGTCCATGTACCTGATTTGCCACTTAGTATCAATTACAAAGACTCTGAACATGAGGAGAAGATGCCTGCTTGCCTGCCAGATTTCAATTGAATATACAAAATTTTAGAAGTCCGTCTTTAGTTTCAGAAAAGAAAACTGTTGATTTTCATGTTCCAAGGTCTATTTTATTTTATTATTTTTTTGTATTTGTAAATCTTTATGCGTTGGTGCAAAGGTTCGAAATAATTAAGACTATAGACTTGAATTTTTTTAATAATTTTTTAAATGCAAACATTTTTCAACACCATTTTTAGTGGTCATGTGTAATTATTTGTGGGATTTATGTCAGTGCATGATTTTAGTACTTAATAAATGCCCATGATTTTACTCTATGACTTGTGTTGTTTTATTCTGAATGAATATTTGATAATTCTATATAAGATTCCTTATGAAAATTTTGCAACTTACATATTTTTATAATCCAAAATTAAAAAATTGTAGATTTTCTTATTCCTACTTGACCACTGCAATACAATACTCAAATGGGGGAAAGCTTTCTCTTTTCTATGACATAGAAATTGTTATTACTTTACTTTAAATTATGCATGTATAGGTATTCTAGAAAATACTCAAAAAACTGGTTGGACAGTATCAAAATATGAAAATATTTTTGAACTTTTATTTAAATTTTCAGCCAAAACTTATTTGTTCAATTTTGTGAATTCAATTCCAATCAAGAATTTAACTTTCATGATATTATGCGTGATGCTATGCTCATTTAAACATATTTTGTTTATGTATTGAAGATATATATTTTAACATCAAATAGTTCATAAATTCATTGTGTTGCAAAACCTTTCTCCTCTATATACCGATATGCATAGGGAAATAATGAGTTTATAGTATAAGCTTGTGAATAATTGATACATTGCTCTTGTTCAATTTTTATAGTATCCAGGTGCTATTTTAAGCAATTGGTAGCAGCATTATCATTGAAAATAAAAAAATTACAAAAAAATTATAGAATTGTTCTTTTCATATTAGACATATGGAAACATGGTGCAAGTGTATAAATAGACTCAAACAAACAATCATGACAGTCGTAATTAATGGAAAAAACCTTGAGCAATTTTTTAAACCGACGTTTCAGACTAGCTAGGTGAGTCCATCATCAGGGTAATGAGATATGTGTTTTGAGAAGAGAGAGTCAAGAAAATGTGAACCTATTAATAGAAGGATAGAGAGATAACTTTGGGATGGTTAGGTCGGCTTGATTTTCATAAATTTATTAATCAATTGATTAAATTAATTTTAACTTAGTTTTAAATTATTTTAATTAAAAATGAAATGAATTTAACCTAAATTAAAAATAAAATTTTATTATAAACTAAATTTAAAATAAAATCAATTTAATTAATTAATTAGTTAATTAATTAATTAAATTAATTTTCAATTTCGTTTAAATTTTATTTTTATTATAATTAATTAAAATAAAATTTTATTTTAAACTAAAATTTAAAATAAAATCAATTTAATTAATTAATTAATTAATTAATTAATGTTAATTTTAAATCTAGTTTATATATATATATATATATATATATATATATATATATATATATATATTAAATTAATTTTAACTTAGTTTTAAATTATTATAATTGAAATTGAAGTAAATTTAACCTAAATTAAAAATATAATTAATTAATTAATTAATGTTAATTTTAAATTTAGTTTATATTTTATTTTAAATAATTAATTAATTAATTTAAAAATTATATATATATATACTTGTTTTAATTTTATAAATTTATGAGTTGTAAATGCTGTTTCGAGGAAGAATTTGTATAAAATTAAGGTTACTTTATTTTATTGAGCAAGGGTTTCCAGGTATTACTTAGCTTAAGACCATCATCCCTATTCATATTATTAGAAGATTTGTCAATTTCAATTGCTTCTTTAATTCTTCTTTTTAAATAGTGGTCTTCCTTATGGATTAATTTAGCATGTTCCATGCATATATAGTGAGAGGAGGAACAAGTGTGCTCTGCAAGACCTGATTTATCAGACCTATTTCTAGTAATATCACTAATGTGTTCTTTTAATCTTACTCCAAAGGATCTCCCTGTTTCTCCTATATAAACTTTACCGCACGAACAGGGAATCGAATAAACGCCTTTGTGATTTTTTGGGTCATTTGCATGTTTAGCAGATTCAAGCAGGTTTTTTATGGTGTTATGGGGGGTGAAAGCTACCATAATGTTGTGCTTAGCGAGAACTTTGGCAATTTTGTCAGTGGTACCTTTGATATAGGGAAGGGAGATTCTAGGGTTTTCAAATGATTTCCTTTTGTTTCGTTTATTGGTTAAGGAATCTTTTAATATTTTGCGGATGGTGTGATGCTGATAGCCATTGTTTACAAAAAATTCATGGAGATGGATAAGTTCTTCATCTAGATGTTCTGGGTCGGAGATTCTAGAGGCTCTGGTGGTTAGGGTTTTGATGACACCCATTTTTTGCTTAGGATGGTGGTGGGAGTTTGCATGAAGATACCTGTCAGTGTGTGTTTGTTTTCTGAAGACTTGGTGGCTTAGCTTGCCATCTTTCTTGGTGAGGAGGACATCTAAGAAGGGGAGCTGGTTGTCTTTTTCAATTTCAATGGTGAATTTTATGTGTTGAGAGAGGCTATTTATATGTGATAAGAATTCCATGAGCCTATCCATACCATGGCTCCATTTAGCAAAAATATCATCTACAAAACGTTTCCATTCTTTCGGTGTAAAGGGGAAAGACCTAAGGGCCATTTGCTCAAAGTGTTCCATGTAAAGATTGGCAATCAATGGAGATAATGGAGAACCCATTGCAACACCATGGGTTTGCTCATAAATTTTACCTTTAAAACTAAAGTATGAAGATTTAAGGCAAATGCTTATAAGTTCCACTGTTTCTAAGTCTGTAATGTTCTTTAATACTTCTAAGGCTTCATCTACTGGAATCATGGTGTAGAGAGATACTACGTCAAAGCTGACCATTAGGTCATTGTCATTAAATTCTAGGTTTTTGATCCATTCTATGAAGGAAGAGGAATCTTTGATGTATGAGGGAGTGTTTCCTGATAAAGGTCTAAGTTTGCTTCCTAGATATTTAGCTAACCAATAAGTGGGGGATCCTATAGTGTTCACTATAGGTCTTAGTGTTCACTAGAGCACGCTTGTTCCTCCTCTCACTATATATGCATGGAACAAGCTAAATTAATCCATAAGGAAGACCACTATTTAAAAAGAAGAATTAAAGAAGCAATTGAAATTGAAAAATCTTCTAATAATATGAATAGGGATGATGGTCTTAAGCTAAGTAATACCTGGAAACCCTTGCTGAATAAAATAAAGTAACCTTAATTTAATACAAATGCTTCCTCGAGATAGCTTTTACAGCTCATAAATTTATAAAATTAAAACAAGTATATATATATATATATATATATATATATATATATATATATATATATATATATATATATATATATAATTTTTAAATTAATTAATTAATTATTTAATTTATTAATTAAATTAATTTTATTTTAAATTTTAGTTTAAAAAAAAAACAAAAATATTTTAGTTAATTAATTAATTATAATAAAAATAAAATTTAAACTAAATTGAAAATTAATTTAATTAATTAATTAATTAAATTGATTTTATTGTAAATTTAGTTTATAATAAAATTTTATTTTTAATTTAGGTTAAATTTATTATTATAACTAAGTTAAAATTAATTTAATCAATTGATTAATAAAAAAAAAATTTGAAAACAAGTATATATATATATATATATATATGTATATATATAATTTTTAAATTAATTAATTAATTATTTAAAATAAAATTTTATTTTAATTAATTAATTAATTATAATAAAAATAAAATTTAAACGAAATTGAAAATTAATTTAATTAATTAATTAAATTGATTTTATTTTAAATTTAGTTTATAATAAAATTTTATTTTTAATTTAGGTTAAATTCATTTCATTTTTAATTAAAATAATTTAAAACTAAGTTAAAATTAATTTAATCAATTGATTAATAAATTTATGAAAATCAAGCCGACCTAACCATCCCAAATTTATCTCTCTATCCTTCTATTAATAGGTTCACATTTTCTTGACTCTCTCTTCTCAAAACACAGATCTCATTACCCTGATGATGGACTCACCTAGCTAGTCCGAAACGTTGGTTTCAAAAATTGCTCACAGGTTTTTTCCATTAATTACAATTCTCTACGAGCCTGTATGGAATCTCTCTTCAATGACAGTCATTGATATTTTCTCCATATATCTACAAACCTTGGTCAATAAAGATTTTCTCAATTGACAATATGTCGAAGTGTCTAAGTGGGAATTGCTATGCACATTTGCATGGGCTAGTTGCTTCAGTTATTGAAGCTAGAATATCTATTTTGCTATGTAACAGAAGTGGCCCAAATTTTCCACATAAAAATTTTTGATTATCTTGAAAAATATTATATTCATGGCCATCACTGGCTAGAATGAACTCTAGATCTTAGTTTAATTTTAGTTTTAGATAGACAATGGGACCTTGTTACACGTTCTATGCAGCCATGCCAAATGAAAAAAAAAAATGGAACTTTGATCGAACACCTACTGACTTGTTCCAAGAGGATTTTTTCCATCTATCAACAATTTCATATTTAAATTGAATGAAAACATATCAATTGTTGCAATCATAATTGTACCTTGATCCCTATTCACATCCATAATTCTTATAATATAACAAACTCGTCTATTTCTTGTTAAAATGTTTATCTAACATAGAGACTTATGATATCAATAACTGAGTTGAGAGTCGAGAAAATAATTGTGAGTGTGCCCACAATAAACTCTTTTCACAGTCTATTAGACAAAGGAAAATCCAATCTTCTATATTTCTTTGTTCTATAATTATTTGGTATGGAACTTATAATCTAAATATTCACCAAAAAAATTGCATTCTTGTTATCATATTTACAACAAGTTTTTTCTTCCTTTGTGTGTCACAAAATCAATAAAATCAAAATCCTTTAATCATTCTTTTAATTAAATCAGAAGTCGGATCCACAAATTTTTTTTAAAAAGAAATACGACCTTCTGACTACCTAACCTTCCAAACACCAGACTACCAACACCGATAGACTATGATTTTTTTTATAAATAATTGGACTGACCTCTAACTTCAACAATGATGACTATCAAACTAGCTAACCCCCCGACTTCAACAATTCTTGACTGTAAAAATATCAACCTAATGTAACCACCCGACTATTAAATGACTCGACCTTTTGTCCACCTCACTTAGAATACTAAGTGACTATGATTTTTTTAAATAATCCAATTGTACTCTTGACCTTAGCATTGCCTGACTGTCAAACTAGCCAACCTCCAGACCTCAAAATTTCCTCACTATCACACTATATGACTTCCCGACCAAAAACAAATTCGACTATCAAACTACCCAACCTAATGAAACTACGCTACTATGGTATAGTCGGGCTCATGATAGAATAATTGTCATAAAACAAAAAATACCTGACTTTCTGACCTCCCAAATGTTCGACCTCCCGACAGTACCATCGACCCAATATTAAGTCAAAGATTGAATCCAGCAAGGTTTTGAAAAAAGTAACCTCCCGGCTACCCAACCTTCCCACCATGTGACTACCAACTCATAGTGACTATAAATGAATACAAACTCACCTCGCAAGCTTGAACTAAATGGATTTCGGCACTAATTTTCTTATGCTATTATGCAACTATTACTTTGTCCTACCAACTCTCCATTAATGACCTCGTTGCTAGAACCCTACAGATAACCTATGTGCGATGTCCAATCATACAACAAAAGAATCATGTTGGCCCAATCATAAGTTTTCCCACCCACGGTCCAAACTGCAACAAGGTAATCCTTATCCAATTATTTCTATAAATTCAACATTTTTCTCGTTTTCTTGACACTGAACATCCTTTCTTATTTTCCAAGAATGGTTGTGTCATGGCCCTTTGTCTTTGCACCACGCGTAGCCTTTAGTCGACATTTTTGCACTATCCTCAAGGACTAGGTGTGATGTTGTATGAACTACCTCCAGCTAATCCTCTCGATTGTGAGCTATTCTCAAGAATTCATTCCTCTTGTAGATCTAAATGACCACCTCGCCACTTTGTCAAAGTCATACTAAGACGTTCCATGATGTTACCCCTTCTAAGCTTGAGTTATAGATACATTGAGGAAGTACTATCTCGTGGCAGTTCTTTGCCTTCAGGTAGAAAATTCCTCACATGGTCGCATATGCGCTCTTGTAGTTCTTATCTGATAGAATCTTGAAGCCACCTTACATCGGGCTTCCACCTCACCCACCACACATAAACTATTCTAGAATTCTCGTGAACTCTCTCAGCAACTCCTCGACACTACTCATGAGTGACTGGGGCATTTGGCTATTGACAGGGACTTGTGATCCTCATTGCCAAGCTCCCTGTGGTGGGAATGGAGACTCATGCACAAGAAAGGTTAAAGCCTATAGAAGCACCACAACAAGACATAATAAGCATAAGTACATTCGTTTGATTTTTCACATACTGTTTTCCTGTCATGGAAATATTTTGTAAGCATATATCTTAATGTACACATTAACCGTCTATATCAAACAAATCATCTCTGGTATAGATTTGTACATTAATACAAAGAGTATCAGAACCCAATTGTTCTAAATGATCTTATTTTGCAATTTGAATAGATCGTTGAGGTCCTTAACTTCATTTATTGAAATTTTTATGATATCATTAACTATTTAGGAAAAACTATTATGGGACTCTTCTTCAGATTGAACTTCAGACATTCTGTAATTACTATTGTTTACTATATTAACTTATTTACTTTTTCATGGAAGCATAGGACACATGTGCCCATGCATAATGATAACCACAATCAATATACAAATTAAGAAAATACCAGTTCACAATTGCATCACATATATATTCAAAACAACACATATTGCATTTTCCATTTATCCATATCTATTACAATGACAATGCAGCTTAGCGCATTAATTGGAAATTGTAATCATACAATATTATTTTTTTTTGTCTACAGTATAGCTGAATTTGGCCCTCTATCCACATCATCTCTTCCAAATGTCTCTTTTCCTTTTGGAGCAAGTTTCTTGCTCCTCCCTTACTACTGGATTCTTGCTCTTCCAATCAATCCATAAATTATGTTCCCTTTTGCTTCTTGTATTATATCAAACAAGCATGGGCGTAAATATTTTCGTAAGACCATTTAATTTCAAATCCCATCCCCTTTACTTCATGGAGCACTAAGCCTTTAATGGCTATCGTCAAGTTCATGTTTCTTCTTTGCATAAAAAACTGTATCATCCCTAACACGAATTCTCCACTCCTAGCTCTACAATCCATGTTAACACGGATTCTCCATTCCTGGTTCTACAATCCATGTCCTCAAACTTAGTCACTTCTTTGTTTTGTTATTCCAAATATTACAACATATGTATATTCTTAAAGAGTTTAGACTTCTATGATCCATACTTTGATTATGATAATAATTTCGGCAAAATCACATAGAGAATCATTTGTGACGCGTTTAGAACCAACTAGTGTGGTTCATCGTCGGGACAAGTTGAGGAACAAATCTGAACGATCAGTTAAATAGTGCACGCACGTCCTCCAACGGCTATATTTGACCGAGCAACAGTTAAAAAGACTCTTAACGGCTAGATTAGATTAGGGCCTAGGGGAAAGGGTCAAGGTTAGTTAAGATAATCAAATAATATTACAATTTTTCATCTTATTATCATAATTATTAACTTCTCAAATAAATATTATTAATCTGAAAATAGACTAAATTTTATCTTATTTTATTAATTAGTTAATTAATTAATTAATTTAGCAATATTAATTAATTTATTTTCTATTTTTTATTTTTCATTATTATTATTATTATTAATTTATTGTATTAACCTTAAGTTAATAGTAATATTATTAAATTAATTTTTGGTTAATAGTAATATTATTATAGTAATTTCTAATTTAATATTATTAATAATATTAACCTAGAGTAAATTTTATTTTATTTTTATTTATTAATTTATTTTTATTTTAATTGTTTTTATTTTTATTTTTATAAAATTATTTATAAAAATAAAATGAAATAGTTTGATATTAATTTCAAAATTCTTGGTTTTTTATTTTGTTTTAAGCAATTAATTAAATCTAAACTTTCTTTATAAATGAACTTGAGCTATAAATTTATCTTTTTCTTCACACAGAACATTATAACTAAATAAACTAAAAACTAATACACATGAATCATGTATACAAACTACTCAATGAGTAGAAAATCACCTTGTAACAGGGGGTCAAATTCCCTCCAGCAGGCATTGAGCTTGACATGACAACACGACTCGACATTGTAATTAATAATAATTAATAGCAGAGCTTTACTGAATTTTATACCATAAATTCCTTTGAAGTGGAAAGTGACCGTTGAATATACCAATTAAATTGTTGATTTTTTTTATAAAATTTATGAAAACCTTATTCTAAAATTAAAAAACGACAACTCAAGATCGGCTGGCTACCGCGATTAGCCCTGCCATTTTCTTCATTGACGTAGGCGTACAGAGGACAAAACCATATCGATCAAAGTGTCGTCGCTTCAGAATTTGAATCTTTGAAAAAAAAAAATGTATGACAAACTTTGAGTCGGGCCGTCGATATATTAAAATTTAGCCCCTCACCTCATCGGTGGAAGTGGAAGATTATCCTCAATTCCTATTTTCACTATAAATTCATATTTAATGTGCTGTGACATGCCGAGGGGATAGCGAAATATAAGCACATAGTCATGACTGGAGGAAAAAAAAACTGATAAGGTCCCTATCACTCCCACATGTCAAGACTCATTAAATATAAATTTATAGTGAAAATAGGAATCGCCGAAAATTATCAATAGATTGGGACAAAAAGAATTACCAACCCTAGATCTGAAACTGTCACTTCATCATGATATGATGTTATGAATAAAAATCTGAGGATTACTTATAAATCAGTAAAAATATCCCTCTCCACTAAAATCCATGGTGATGAATTCAAATGAAAACTCATTAAACCATAATTTAATCCGCGAAAGTGAGTTTTTAAACGCGTTGTTGATGGATTGATTGATGTGGCCAACTGTCCCTCCCAACTTGTATCTAATTAAATAATGGATTATGACTTCAATCAATTAAAAACACGTTGGATTATAAATTGATTGTATGATGGATTATTGATTCAATCGCATCAAATCAGCGTTGGATTATTAGTTGATTAAATCATTGAACTATTGTTCGATAATAGGAAAATGAATTTAAAAGACCTATAACTTCATATATATATATTTTGATAATTAAAATATAAATATTTGGTAGAGATGAAAGGTTGTCATTTAAATTTAGATGTAAAAATAATACTTATATTAACGACTTGACAAAAATTAACTTATACCATAAATAAAATATTTTATTTTATTTTAATTTTATATCAATTTTATGTAAAATTAAAGTAGTTTAAAATAACAAAATTTAATTTACTTTTTAATATCAAAAAATTATGATAGGTAATGTTTTCACTATTTAATATGGACTTGAAAAATGATGTATAGAAATAAAATAAAATTATTGATATTAGATGATAAATTATAGTTTCATTTGATATGTAATATTTAAAACACAAATATATTCATAAAAAAAATTACTTTACTATTAGCCATAAATAAAATATTTCAACTAATGTTATGAAAAATTTGCATAAAAAATATAACTTACATTGGTCAATTTTAAAAAGGGGTCAAAAGGAAAATCAAATTCTATATCCTTACTTTGGCTAAAAAGAATAAATTAATATGTGACGTTGATTAATTAAGTGCTTGTTTAGACACCAAGACTTGCCTAAAATTTTGGTGGGTAGTAACTCCTCATAAGTATATTTATTTACATCTTATTCTTATCCATACTTTTATGCAAAAATACTAAAATTATGGCGAAAAGTGATTGATTGTAAATATATTATTCACCTTAGTATTAACTAAATAATGTTGAAAAATAAATATTTATTTTTCAAAATTGATACAAAACATTTTTAAAATATTGATAACAAATAAAAATTAAGTTTAATATGTGGTGGTTATATATATATATATATGGAGAGAGAGGAATTAGTTTTAAGAAATAGTCTCACCATAATATATATATATATATATATATATATATATATATATATATATAAGCATAATTTTCAATTAATCATAAATTGAAAATTATAGAAGTAGGCTACTGAGGTAGAGGAATTGTCTCGATAGTCAAAAGTGGTATGTGGCTAAAAATATTTCAAGAAATCTCTTAGTACCAGTGTTTGAATCTTGTGTTTGATGGTGGAAATGGATTCAACACCATCAAAATTCTCTCGGACACCCAAAATCTTGAATTTTGACTGCTGTTAACTTGATTTACAAAAATCCCTGCTAAATTTTATTCAAATCTTGCTTATTGGTACGTGCATCAACATTGTTGTATCCGGTCACAATGGTGTGTTAGGATTAAAAGGACCAAAAAAAAGGATTTTTAATGTTCCCATCATAATATACATTCACATAGTATAGACTGATCCTAAAACATAAGATCACATCAGATAAATATTACTATAGCATCATATCAAAACACAACAAAAATATAGAGGGATGTTTAAGTAAGATATTAATAAAATGGGGGTTGTTAAGTATCCGTTGTGCCAGGAGAGAAGGGTTGTTGGTATGAAACCTGTTCCTGCCCATCTATGTGCTCTATGATGAACCACGTGTCGGTATCCCTGATAGTGTTAGCTTTAGACAAGATTTCACCATCTAAGTTCCTCTTTTTGTAAATGTGAGAACATGAAATGAAGTTAAAAGCTTGTTTGAATAACTGAATTTCATCAATGATAGGGAGAATAAATATAAAGCTATTTTGACTGTGAATTAAAATTTAACGCTTCTATAATAATCATCAACAACACTATGCACAAAATAAGAAGGCACATAATATAAGCAACATACAAGACATATAGATTTTTTAAGGTGGAAACCCATAAAGGGAGAAAAACACCATTCTTATTTTTTTCTTTTTTAATTTTTGCATAAGTTCAATGGCGCCAACCAGTAGGAAGCACACACTCCCTTACAAATTTTTGTTGGCACTCACCAATAGGAAGCACCCACTCTCTTTTGCATTGTTTTGTTGGGACCCACCATCAGGAAGCACCCACTCATTTTCACTATTACACTAGAACCCACTAGTAGGAAGCACCTACCCCCTCAAATTAGTTTGTTGACACTAACTAGTTGGAGGCGTCAACCCTGAAAATCAATGTGGGCATCCCTTTCATTCATTTTCAAATTGGATCCTCTCTATCAAACTATAGACTTCATAATTATCACAAAACTTCAGAAAATGTCTTCCTTGATCAATAACGCACAATAAACATTTTTTTTGCATCAAATCTCATAAGAACTTACGAAAACTTAGCAATTTAAATGTCATAGAATAAGCTCAACATGCCTCATATATGTCAACAATATATTGTCATAACCAAATAAATCAAAAAATATCTTACAGGCTGAGAAACACCACATCTCTAACAATTGGTGGTCATAACATACAACTTCAGTTATGAATTATGATTATGTCCTGCACTTTAATCCAAGTTCTGAACACAAATTGACACCACTATCAGATAAGTAGTGAAGTAATTACCTCTATTAAATCTTAGTCACAACAACAATAATATTCACACTGTGTAGCAACAACACCCCTAAATTCATTGATGACAAAAGACTAAATATTTGAGCAACAAAAGAAATTATATTTGCAACGTGATGATCAATATGGATAATTGTTCAAGATTGACTTGCATACATTTCATCAAACAGGTAACCCTGTGTAAATACTACAAGAGTGTGGCCTTTTATAACTCTAGTAATATTGATCATCACAAAGTATATGCTTTTCCTAACTAGGATTTGTTCTTGCAAGTAACAATAGGTTTTATAGCCTTCTACTATGCCACCTAACACATTAGCCTAATCATTTTGGTCACACCTACGAAAAGAAAATGCACCAATATCTGGCAGTTTAACATTTATTAGTGAGGCATCTTGTGCTCATACTTCCATGGAGAGATGCATAGTTTAAAATAAAATAATTTGGAAGTTAATATTTTTTGTAGAGTGTACACACTATATTGAACTTGAGCTTTGTGCATGATCAACAAATTGTGACTTCCCTTTCATGTATGATCTTCACACAAGGTCAAATGCTAGAATGTGAGTGATCCAGGTGGATATTGGTTTCCACCCGCAAATTCCACTTGGACCCCCACTATTGTTTCTTTCATTTTTTCAGTTTCCTTAATTGTAGCACAATTTACTATTTTTAGCAGTTTTTTAGGTCCTAAACTTTCAGAACCATTTTGAGGCCCTAAACGACATTCTTTTGGAAATCTACCACCATTGATTTTTTGTTTAAAATCTTCTTTTTTGTCGCAGTCCTCGCAGAGATCTTTCCAACACGTTATCATGTGTGTCAAACGGAGATAATATGACCAAGTCGTGACCCCGGGAAGTTGGTTGTCCAACTCACCCCAACGAGGCCCATAAGCTCTTGGTGTTACATCTCCTCGGGTTAGGGTTTTGGTTGTTTAGGGTTTGCTCTTATTGTTCAATAATAAAAAGGCCCTTGAGCCTCATTGTAACGCAGTTAAGAGGCATGTAGCCGCCACATCTCTTCTTAAAGATAAGATACCATTGCCTAGCTACTTTATGTCCATTTCTGTTTGTAAGCATATTTCAATATTTTACAGTAATGAAATAAAGTATTATTTCTGTTGCATCTATGTATGTATGGTTATGTCTGTAATTTGTTGCGTTACTCTTTAAATCTGGATCAATGGTATCAGAGTGGTTTACTCTTTCTCTATCTTTCTTTGCATGTCCCCAACGAGGTCGGGATATAAGGATTTAGGGCTTGAACTAGTCGAACCTTTGCAAGACCAGCCTCGCAAATCCCAACGGTCTCCCATGGCGGATGAAAAGAAAGATGAGGGGGCAGGAGATCCTATCAAAATCTTGCTTAAAGAGGCCCTCGAGTGACAAAGGAATGCGATGATGGATAAATTTTCCCAGATCCTTCAGAAGCTACCCAAGGGCGACACATATACTTCCAGCAGCTACTCAGGAAACGCCACACCCTTTAAGGTACAAGTTGACTTTGACATTCCCATATTTGAGGGTTAGGTAGATGCAGATGATGTAGATAAATGGTTAAATCTTCTAGAAGGGTATTTTCTTGTTCATGATTTTTCCGGCTGGGAAAAGATTACTTTCGCTCTTCTCAAAGCCACCCCCCACATCAAGGATTGGTGGGAAATCTACTACGAGCAGAAAGATGAAAGCACGACCTCACTATTTTCAGCCACACCCACTTGGAATTCATTCCGAGCTGCCATCAAGGAGCAGTACTACCCTATCGGAAGCTATGAGGATCAATACATAAACTGGACCACGTTGCGGTAGGGAAGAGACCAAGACGTGCCAGAGTTCACCAATATTTTCCATACCCTTAGCACAAAGTTGGGTATCAAGGATTCAGATCATCATTTGGTACTCAAATACTGCGGCTGCCTGCACAGGTACATTCAAGATGAAATAGAATTCCTAAACATCTCCTTGCTCGGCACGGCATACCAATATGTTGTCAAGATCGAGTAAAATTTTAAATAGAAGAAGTGATACTTTGGGTCTACGAATCCGAAGCAAGGGAAAGGTGCCCCCAAACTGCAGAACAAAGAACAAAGCCAAGGCGGGGCAGCCCAAGACAATCCGCCAAAGCTGCAAGCAAAGAAAAGCACCGCGAAGCCGAAAAAGGACATGGGAAAGTGGTGTGAGTTCCATAAGAGCTCCAATCACAACACAAGTGAGTGTCAGGCCAAGCAATCACTGTGGCCGAGCTAAAGGTTTCAGAATCAGATGCATGTTCCGACTCTGAGTCAAAACACGACAAGGGGAATGACAAAGGGAAGCTAATTATCGATGCGGAGCCCAACACCACCGTTGCCACCACAAAGATCCAGATGGAGGAACCCGCAGATCCAGAGGAGGAGGAGAACCTCTTCCACTCCCAGATGTGGGTAAAGGGCTCCCCGCTACAATTTATTGTTGACAGCGGGAGCCAAAAGAGCCTCATTTTAGTAGAGGTCATGAAGCAGCTGGGCTTACCGACCACAACAAATCCACAATCGTACACCATCGGGTGGCTTCACCAAGGACATGATCTTCGCGTGAGCAAGCAGTGTCACCTTCCATACAACATCAAGCCCTTCATGGATGAGGTATTGTGTGACATTGCTCCCCTTGATGTTTGTGATCTATTATTAGGCCAACCATACTTGTGGAAGCGACACACTACATATGAATCAAGGCCTCATGTTGTTATTGTTACTTTGGGAAATAAGTTGTATAGTATACCAGAGGTAGCACTGCCTATAGCCATCTCTTTGGTTACTGCAAAACAATGCAGCAAGCTCATTTCCAAAATAGGGAAATTTGTTTTGCTGGTGATATGCCCTCAAGGAAAGAAGAAGATGGTGGCCATGATCTCCAGACAGGGCCCCTCCACACGATAACTACAGATGGACAAGGTCATGGAGGAGTACGAGGACATCTTCATCCCCCCCACAGGGGTTCCTCTGCATTGTCAGGTCAAGCACTCCATCGATCTAACGCTAGGTGCGCTGCTACCCAATGGACCAATCTATCGACACTTTGTTCTGGAGAACGATGAAATCAAGAGGCAGATTCAAGAGCTGTTGTAGAAAGGTCACATCCGTCCGAGTTCATCGCCCTGTGGGAGCCTAATCATGTTGGCATAGAAGAAGGATGGGATTTGGAGACTCTTTATTGACTATCGGGCATTGAACAAGATCATTGTCTGGAATAAGTACCCAATCCCACAGATTGATGACCTCCTAGACCAACAAAAGAGGGAAAAATATTTCAGCAAGATCGATTTGAAGTCAAGATATCACTAGGTACCAATAGAACCCTCTGATGTGTGGAAGACTGCCTTCAAAGCCAAGGAGGGCCTTTTCGAATGGTTGGTTATGCCTTTCGGGTTGATGAATGCTCCTGCAACCTTCATGAGGCTAATGGATGACATCTTGCAGCCATTCACCAACTCATTTGTAGTGGTATACTTGGATGACATCCCGATCTTCAGCTAGATTTGGGAAGAGCACCTCCACCATATCTCACAGATTCTCCAAACACTGTGGCAACACAAGTTATGTGCCAATTTGGAGAAATGCACTTTTGGCATGACCCAGGTTCAGTATCTGGGATACATTATTGATGAACGAGGGGCGCATGTGGATCTAGGCAAGATCCAAGTCATTCGGGATTGGCCATCTCCAACCACTCTAGTAGAGTTCTGCAGCTTTCTGGGTCATGCCAACTTCTACCGCAGGTTCGTGTTGGGATTTTTTTATATCACTTGGCCCTTGAGTCAAGTCACCAACGAAGGAGCGAAAGAAAAATTCTTTTCGTCTGAATCTCAACAGAAGGCATTCAAAGAGTTGAAACATCACCTCTGCTCGACACCAGTGCTCGCATTACCAGACTTGCAACAACCATTTAAGATCGAGATAGATGCCTCAGACTATGCTATTGGGGTAGTCCTTACTCAACACATGCATCCATTAGCTTATCACTGTGAGACACTTTCAGAAACAGTCCAAAAGTATCCCACTTATGACAAAGAGATGTATTCCATTGTGCAGGACTGTCGACAATGGAAGCATTGCGTTTTGGGGAAGGAAACGATCATCCACATAGATCGTCAACCCCTGCAATTCATACAAACCCAAGGGAAATTGCAGAATGATCGCCATCAAAAGTGGACCACATACCTGCAACAGTTCCATTTGAATATCAAGTATAAGAAGGGTAGCACCAATAATGTTGCAGATTGCCTTAATCGACCATTGGTCATAGCATTAACTGCCGTGCTCAACTCTTGTGGGCACAAGGCTTCGAATTGGCCACTTCTCTACAAAAGCGACCCAAAATTCAGCCACACATACCAGACACTCTTGGAGGGTCAGCATGTTCCATATTTTCACCTCCAGGATGACCTGTTATGCCACCTAGGCCACCTTTATGTTACTTCAAGCGAGCGTGCCAATATGATTTGGGAAGCACACTATAGTCAAGTTGTTGGGCATTTCGGGGTCGAGAAAATGGTGGCAGTACTGCAGAAGTATTTCTTTTGGCCAAATCTTTGATAGGATGTCAGGAAGTACATCATATCTTGCATTGCCTACGCCATTGCCAAACCGACCATCAGGAAGCAAGGCCTCTATACCCCGTTGTTAACCCCTAGTCACCCTTGGGAATCCATCTCCATGGATTACATGTTAGGCCTTCCTTCTATTAAGCATGGAAATGACTGTGTTTTTGTGGTCATCGACAAGTTCTCGAAGATGGCCATTATGGCAGCTTGCAAGAAGAATAACACAGTAGAAGCCACTATTAAACTCTTCTTTGAATGAGTGTGGGTACAATTTGGGATCCCACAGTCTATCATCTCAGATTGGGACAACAGGTTCCTCAGTACATTCTAGTCAAGATTCTGGTTGATGCTGAACACCAAACTCACTAAGTCCATAGCCTTCCATCCCCAAATTGATGGCCAGACAGAGGTTGTCAATAGGATGATCGTACACATTCTACACATGTACAACTCAAAGCATATAGGCACATGGAATGAGAGCCTCCCTTATGTTCATCACAGCTATAACTGGGATCTCCACAGCTCGACCAGCCACAACCCTTTTCAGGTGGGCTTGGGATTCCAGCCACTATGTCCCATTGATGTGGCCATGCCATTTGCAGCTACTCAGGCAGATTCGGCTCATGTACAGTCTGAAACAAATAAAGCAAACAACTTCATTGAGCACATCCAACATATCCATCAGTAGGTCCATGACATTCTGGAGAAATCAAATGCCAAGTACAAGCAATGACATGATCAACATCGGGTGCCACACGAGTTTCAGGTGGGCAACAAACTATGGTTGCATTTGCAAAAGGAACGCCTTACCAGCGCTTATCAGAAGCTCAGACCACTCCAATATGGTCCTTACACCATTACTAAGGCTGTGGGAGACAATGCATTTGAGCTTAGCATTCCCCCATTCCTTGTTCTGCACCTAATGTTCAATGTGGACTGCCTTCGGCCATACTTTCCACCATTACTAGACACATTCGACATTACAGAACAGCTCACACCAACAGAGTTAAATCCAGATTGCATGGAACAAGCTACAACTAATCAGATCATGGACACACAGATCAAGCACACTCACCAGCAGTAGATCCAACTGTATCGAGTTGTCAAAGCAGGCCAACTCCTTCATCAGGGCAAGTGGCTCACCAGGGACCAAGTTTAGCAGAAGTTTCCTCATCTCATGGAGGAACTCAATGCAATGGGGACCATTGCTTCCTAAGGGGGGAGGAATGATCCAGGTGGATATTGGTGGCCACCCGCCAATTTCACTTGGACCCCCACCATTATTTCTTTCAGTTTCTCAGTTTCCTTAACTGTAGCATATTTTACTATTTTTAGAAGTTTTTCAAGTCCTAAACTTCCTAAACTTCCAGAGCTGTTTTGAGGCCCTAAACGATGTTTTTTTGGAAATATACCGCCATCGATTTTCTGCCTAAAATCATCTTTTACATTTTAGTCCTCGGAGAGATATTTCCAACGGGTTATCATGCACATCAAATGGAGATAATATGACCAAGTCGCGACCCCGGGAAGTTGGTTGTCCAACTCACCCCAACAGGGCCATAAACTCTTGGTGTTACATCTCCTCGGGTTAGGGTTTTGGTTGTTTACGGTTTGCTCTTATTGTTAAATAATAAAAAGGCCCTTGAGCCTCATTGTAACGTAGTTTAGAGTCATGTATCCACGACATTTCCTCTCAAAGATAAGCTACCATCACCTAGCTAGTTTATGTCCATTTCTGTTTGTAAGCATATTTCAGTATTTTACAGTAATGAAATGAAGTATTATTTCTGTTGCATCTCTGTATGTATGGTTATATCTATAATTTGTTGCATTCCTGTTTAAATTTGGATCAGTGAGTTTATGTTCCCAATCACTCAAACTAGATAAGTTGTGGCCATATATGAGTCAGATCAGATAAGAAAAAATACACAATTTACCTTGCAGATTAAATAACCAAACACCTTACATAGTAGGTATTTATGCCAAATCAGATGGAGTGAGATGAGTGAGGTCAGAATGGATAGTGTGCACATCACACCTCACTTTCACAGATTGCGTCACACCAGATCAAAGTTAACACTTGTGCTAGAGCAAAGCTTCAACTGACTTTATGACAATTACCATTTATTCACTTAGCTAAACTGATATCATTAGTTGGATGGGCATGAATTCTACCTTACATATGGGATCATAGCCTCACAAGAGACACACCTAATCACACTAGAAAAGAGATAACAATTATAATGTCATCACACCAGAACTTTCCTTGCTTCCATGCCAAAGCAATGATGCTCTTAGATACACACTCATCACACCATAACCTATACTGAAAAAAAATAACCAAAACCTTTCAATAGAATGAACCACAATATTTAGACCGTGAACACACACTTGGTTTCTCCTATGGTTCATCCTTTTGATGCTAGATGCAACATGTTATACAAATCACTTGGTGCCCAAATCATGTTGACCATCGAAATACATCAACAATTACTATGGTAAATTTGATGGGAATCAAGAACAATGTAAACTTTGAAACGGGAACTGATACTATTACTCGTTTCCTAGAGATAGCAAAAAAGTGACCCGATTGTGAAAAGGGGTGATGCAGAACACACATGTTTTTTTTAGAGCATAATTTCTGGCACTTTAAATTTTTTTATGTACATTACATTTTAGAATGGTAGTGATTTTCATGTTGATTTTAAAAAGTGGTAATTCTGCATCAGACCCTTTTTCTAAAAGACCTAGTTTTTGACTTTAAATTTTCTAATGTATGAAATGTAAATAATTATTTTCTAAATTTAATAATATTTTAAGTGGTTTTCTTCTTCATATTTTATTTTTTTAAATTAATTTTTTTGTAGTGAGGTTTTTATTGTTTTTCATATTTAAAGAAGAAGGTCGATATTTTGAATTTTCAATATTCTACATATTTATATATCGTTAATTAATATTTCAATTGACATGAAATAATTGTCTCTAGAAAACAATAATTTTTAACAATTGACATAAAAATAACCATTTTTAACATAAATATAAATAAAAAATTATATGTTTTGATAATTTTTTGTAATTTTTTGCTAGAGATGACATGTCAAAATCACAATTTTTATAGGAAAATTTTAACTAAAAATGGTTAAATAATAGTTTTTTTATGAATTTCATGTCAAAAAAATAATAATAATCACTATTTTTTTCAAAAAATAATGATTAACATAAAAATTAATGCAAAAATCACATAATACAAATATTGAATGCATAAAAACCTTAATTGAGTGCTTATTCTTCTCATAAAATGTCAAAGTCAAAACATTACAAGTATAACTAATTAATAGTTACAAAAAATGAGCTTGATTTCCAAGCATAACTTAAATTTAATCAACAATGTCACGTAATCCAAACTCTTCGTCCTCTAGAGTTCCATTATTGTCTTCTTCCACAATATTTTCTGCTTCATTTTTCTCATTTTCCTCTTCTAATGGATCTTTCATGTCTGTGAATCTCCCAATGTATGCCTTTCCAATCATTCCGTGTAATGGTGGTTGGGGTTCCTTTGCCTTTTTTGCCACACATGATTCACTAAAGTCCCATTTCTTCAACCCAATTTCTTGCATTGCATCTGGAAGAAATTGAAGAGCATTAATTCTTTGTTGAATAAAATTGCACTGTATTGGATCTTTTTCAATGGCAATGCAATTTCTTCCTTTTTGAAGGCAACATGCTAGTGTTGTACCTAATTATCAAGCACAAAAGAAATAATGAAGTAAATTAGTGCAATGACATATAAATTAATAAGTAACATATTGAAATTTAATTCCATATGATAAAACTTACCTGAGCTAGAAAATAAATATAAAACCCAATCTCCTTCATTTGAAAATATGTCTATAAGATAGTTAATCAATAACTGTTTTTTTTTATAAATGTTAACTATCTCTCCTTTTGCTTCTTTGTCTTCATATGTTAGTTTTCTCACAACAACATCATAAGTTAGTGTTTGGCTATGACTCTTTCCATCTACCCGATTAAAAATCATAGACATATATCTATCATCTTTTTCCCAAATATCAATATGGATGAACTCACAATCATTTATAAATGGTTGATCTTCATGGTTAAGAAGGTTTGACTTTTGCCTGTAACATGAAATGGTAAAAGTTCAATTAACTTGTACATAAATGAATTTTTAGCATTAATCAAATATACATTTTAAACATCTTACCATGTAAGCTGCATTCTTGAATTTGTTTTCCCCTTGAAGCTTGACAATAACATTGCCAATTATGTGTCTGAATGAAATGTCACAAATCTCCATAATGGTGATGACATGACTTCTAGAAATCCCGCAATCACTTTACTAAGAGCTTGATAAGTGTAAGGGTCACTATCATAGTCAATGTTTGGAATATTGAAACCATGAGGAATATCTGCAATAACTAGGGCATAATCCCTTTTAGGTATGAGTTTAGAAATGTCTTCATAGTCAACTTATATTACTTGATATTGAATAGTGTCTAGCCCATTCCAAATGAAATGAGTAAGAGTTGGATCAAGTTCAACATTCTTAAGACATTGTTTCTTCAGTTTTTCGATCTTTATTTTTCAATAAAGGTTCTGAAACTATCTGGTGCTCCATTTTCATCCTTGTTCATCTTTTATAAAATAAACAAATATATGTGTAAGTTATAAATTAAAAATAGTATACAAATGAATAAAAATGAATGTATAAATCAACATACCTTTTTAAATTCAATATATATATATATATATATTTTTAATGTTGATGTAGAACTTGAATCTGGATAATTGTGTACAACATCATCCCAACTATCTTCATTCAACAATTTAACCATTTGCTTTTGAATTTTCATGTAAACTTTGTGACTGCATAGATAAAGTAAAAAAAGTTAATATAATGATATGTATAACAAATACTACAATGATAATTCCCCTGACCTCACATGAGATAATATTGCTTTGACAAGTTTTTCATCCTTCACTTCTTGCAATGCTCTCCAAGGTGTGATAGTCATATCTTCTGGAAGCTGCTTCATTTCAGGACCTGATTTACTGTTGCTACATATCAATGGCTTAGAATTTTTGACCTTCTGGTTTTTAATGCCAATGTTCTCCCACATGCTAAAAATGTCATTAATCAACTCCCATATCTCTCGAGTTCTAAATGCCAACTAGAAAATGTTATCAACACCTCTAAATAAATCACTAAATTTGTCGCCTTTGCCGCCTTTTGAATTGATTTTCTCTTCAATTTAATAGCCTATTTCCATACAACATTCCTTTAAGAAATCTACAGTAACATTTATCCTATCCCCGCCACATTTTTCTTCAAATTGACTATGAAAAAATCTAACCCTTTGGATCAAAGTCATAGACATCCTATATTCATTATCTGAATTATGATCCCATGCCACTAACTTTGCTTCTATATCTGATAAACCATCATAAATGATACATTTTATTGTGTCAAAACGTGGGTTATTGGGATATCCATCCATCAATTGTCTTTGAGCTTTTAAAGAATGGTTCCCCCCAAGCACATAATAATTGTATTCAAGAAATTTTGACTTATCAAATGGTTTGTTGTTGGGAACTTGAACTAGATCAACAAGAAGCACATAATTAACCACATGATCATATGGATTGTACCTCATCAATGTCTTCAAGTTGTGAACATGTAGATGGTGCGGCTTTCTGATTTCATATTGACATTGTCCTTCACTTGCCTTATAGATTTGTCTGACATTAAGCTGAAATGTACGACCAACCTCAATTAAGTTTCTCTTTGTCAAGTTCTGTCGAATGGCATTTTGTTTTGTTTTGATAATGCCATCCTCTAAATCAACTCCTAGTGTAATGATTTCTCTGCTTTCTTTTGAAGTTTCACTAGGTTCTTGACTATTGGTAATGACTACTTCAAAATGTTCAACTTTACTTTTCTTCTTCATAACATTCTCATCATTAACTGTAATAGATTTATTCTTGGGAATTGTTACTTTTGGTCTTTTACGGCTCTTCTCAGTTCCAATGTCATCCTCAGTAATGACAACATATTCTTCACTGCCAGTTTCAACTTCCTCGTCTTCAAAAGTAACTTGTCTACCCTTACTAGATTTATCCATTAGAGGTTTTTTGTTTCTGATCCCTTGGATGTAGTTTTGTAGCATCATGAATTACTACATTTTGATTGTTTACCATATCTTCTTCTGACACTAAGTAGAAATTGTCGACAACTTTCATAATATCATGCTTTATGAAATGAATGCCTCCCAACCTAAGTGAACAACTTTCAACAAAATTCTGCCATACAAAATATTATATGTCAATAAAAACAAAGTTAAAAAAATATAGTGAGACAGTTACAAGAACAAAAAACACAAATATAAATATCAATACTTACGATATTTTGTTTCATCTCATTTACGATTTGTTTACACAACTTTGTAGATACCTCTCTCGTGTCATACAATGAATATGATAACTAGTATTTAATCCTTTCATGTGACTTGGGCGGTTTTGTAAGTATGTAAACAACTTCACTGTCCGGTACCGAACACATGTCTATGACTCTTCCCATCACATCATAAATTCCATTATCATTAAGTATATCAACATATAGATATATCTACACATTTTGGCTTTCTCTTTCTTTCACATACCAGACATTTGATGGAAGTTTCACTTCTTTTGATTTCTTCTAGTATGAAATCATCTTCTTATCATTTGAAGCACTTGAAAGATTTGTAGCCATCAGCTCAGGTGGGGTTCATTCACCAATTTTTTTTGAAGATCCACCTTGAAGTGTCTTTGGTCCAGAAAGATTCATAGAAATATTCTTTGATGCCATTTTCCTGAAAAAAAGACACACATAAATGAGTAAATAACAAAAACATAATAACTTAAATTAACAATGAAAACGATAAATGATAATTAATTTTATAAACCATAACAATTTGAAAAAAATAAGAAATTTAAAAAACATATCGCCCTACCATCGCACCTTGAAATTCGTTCAGCCAATCGAGCCGTCTGTTGGGTGCAGCCCCCTAGCCCACCCTGGCGGTCCAACCACTGCCCGTCTCAGGGGCGGGCGAGCGGGCCGTCGGGGTGGTGCAGGGGAGCTGTCGGCAGCTCTGCCCACACCACCCCGACGGCCCACCTGTCCGTGTGGTGGCGCAAGGGGAGCTGCGGCGGCTACCCCCGCACCACCCTGGAGGCCCGCTCGCCCGCGGGGTGGCAGCCCAACCACTACCCGTCTTAGAGTCGCCCTACCACCACGCAGGCAGGTGGGCCGTTGGGGTGGTGGGCCATTAGGGTGGCACGGAGGGAGTTGCTAGTAGCTCCCCACGCCACCTCGACGGCCCACTCACCCGGGAGGTGGGGTAGCTGCCGCAGCTCCCCCCGCGCCACCCCGGCAGCCCGCCCACCCGCCTCCCCACTGGTCGGTGGGGTGGGGAAGAGGGTCAGGTAGCCATCCCCATTGCCTCTAATCTATGGGCCCGTTTGGCCACCGTGAGCATTACTGGGCCCACCATGCCCACTACGGACGTAGTGAGTAAATTTGGTCCACAAAAATTTTTAATTTAAAAGAAAAATTTAAACTTCATTAAACCTATTTAATTTTAAAATTTGCAAAGCAGAAAAATTAACTAACCTTTCAAATGCGATAATCCTCCATTGAATATGTTGTTGATAGCAATGTAGTTTCTCCACCAATTCACTCCAAGTCTTTTAACGAACCTCGAAAAACCTTGATGTGATGTGAGTAATAGTGATAATGAAATTTATTACATAGGTGAAATTATGAAGATGTTTTACCGTACGGTTAATGTGGGATTAATTTGTTTTAAAAAAAAATTACATATTAATTTTGTTATGGCGATATAAGAAAACATGATAAAGTGAATATCATGGAATTGTTTTACAGTGTGGTGAATGTGGGATTAATTTGTTTTAGAAGGTATTATAAAAATTAAAAAAAGCATTCAATTGTTTAGTAAATATTATATAGTTTAACTATTAAAATATTTTAGGTAAAAGTTTTAGTTTACAATTTTAAATTTAAAGATTTATTTCATAAAAGAATTTAGTTAAATTTTTTCAATAAATTGTAGAATGAAATAATGAAGGGAAATACATGAAACAAAATTTTTGGAGGGAAATATGTTGGCGAAAATTTTTGGAGGGAAAATTTCATTCTCTAAGCTATATAATATCTGTTACACAGTAATTTGTCACTGCCTTCCTGTCAGTCACCTTGTTGTGCCAATCACTAAGCTTCATGCCTTCTGAACTGGCCCAAAAACCCATTTTCCTAAAGTTTTATTCATCAGCGCGTCTGTTTGCAAAATACCCGCGATGATTGGCGCTCCATAGTGTTTTCCGGGCACTGCCAGCTCGGAAGGACATCACTTTTCCATGCTGGTCGCCAGCGCGCCTTTCCCGTGTTCTTCCGCGCTGACATGACTGTCCTAGTTATGTAGACGCGGCGACATCGCGTAAGTTGCCTCATAATCCGCGCTAATCCAGTTTGGGCGATTTTGTTCAAACAACCAGCCTTCCAGATAACTCCAGGCTTGGTTGTTAGCTTTGTGAATGTCGACTCCCTTCTATGGCATGTCTGTTCGACCCTTTGCAACCATTTCCCTCAAGGATAAGCTCATCCTTCCACCCTTTTAGGAGGCTCCTTCTCCTACATATACTTCCACCATTACCATGAGCAGCTAGTTAGACATAGCTTGGATTGTATAGAGCTTATAGTGCTCAGATTGCTGCTACTATAGGTATTTGGTGTGCTAGGTGTGGAAGTGATTGATTTCTTAGGGAAGGTTGTTTTGTGTTGCTTGTGTGTGAGAGAGAGTTGTTTGTCTTGGGAGAATCATCCTCAAAGGTGAATGCTTGAGATACATGCTGACTGGCCCCTCCTGAGAAGGTTACCGACGTCAGAACATTTGGTTGTACTCTTCTCTATTCTGATTAATAATAGATGACTGCTATTATTGTTCCATTCTCATTTGTACTTGCAATGGTTAAATGTGAATTACATCTTTTCTGACCGATGTATGGTTGCTTTTACTAGATTTCACGCTTGCGTTTGTTTCCTCTTCGTGTGTGCAGGTATCTATTCGCGGAGATCGCGGAGGATCGTGATCAGCCAAAACGAAGGAGCGAAGGCAACATCTCTTCGTCAAACGATAGCGCTGGAATCCAAGTAGGTGCTCTTTACCTCTTGTTTAATTGTAATTAGGAACATGCATAGTAGCATTGTTTGATTGTTGCTAGACCCTTGCTGGGCTAGTAGGGATCGCCTCTATCCGTAGAGGGGATTTACCTCTCCAACAATTTGGCGACTCCACTGGGGATCAGCCTTTTTTGTCTCTTGAGTCCACTTTTGTGTTTGACTTTGATTGGTCTCTTTTTCCGAGATTCTGGGATTGTCTCTCTGCTTATAAACTTTCTGGGTACATCTAGGAAGTGTCTTGATTGTTAGAAGGCTTTTGCTTTTGGTTTGGGAAGTTTTTGCTTTGGCTTTGCTTCTTTTTTATCCTCAGTGCGTTTTAATTCAGAATAGTCGCGCTGACATCACACCCCTGTTCCTTTGGTATCCTTTTCATCACGCCCTTACGTCTAACAGTCGCGCTGACCTCGTTTTTAGAGACAGCGCGCTTTATTCGTGTCCTTCCGCACTGGCATCGCGTCCTCGCTTCTTTGTGATCTGTGTCATCGCGTCTGTGTGGTTTCTTTCCGCGCTGACCTCGTTTTTCTGAGACAGCGCGCTTTATCCTTGTCCTTCCGCACTGACGTCATAAAGTTGCTACAGGGCTCCTCCTGTCAGCGCCGAGTTGCTGAAGGCTACCCGCGCTGGTCCTGTAAAGTTCATTTTTGACCAAATTAGCCTCCTGAACCTCTTGCTTTGACTATCCCTTCTTCTCTCCACCTGCTTTGTGACTTGCTTTTCACTGTCTGAACTCTGAACTCCTTGATTGCGAAGTCTGGATCCATAGGGTTCCGTTTTTGCTTAGTTGTTGGTTTTGCGAACACCTTCCCTTTTGCTTTCGCTGCTTGGTTTGTGTTTACACCGTCACTCTTTCGATTGCTGAATGGTTTTGAGTCTCTAATTGACTGGTTGTAACTCTCATCCTTCAGATGTTTGCCCTTTTCTGTTGATTTTGCACTCTAGCCCTAGGGTATCTAGTGGCCATGTGTGTGTCAAGCCTTCCGTAGGGATCTTGTTTGCTTGTTTGATCAGCCAACTTCAGATTCGTTTGTGCACTTGTTCAGTGATTGTTGAAGTGCTTTGGGTTGTGTTTCCGAGTGTTTTTCGCTCTCTCCTTGCTTGCAATCCTTGCTTGACTTGCCGAGCTTAGATCACATAGCTCGTGCAGAACTTAGTTTTCCTTTTGATTTGGGAATCTTTGTTGAGTGTTTTGGGAACTTTGTGTGCTTTCATTAGGCAATTGCATTTTGCTTGGTGTTTTGGTTCCTCCAAATTATTTTAGATGCTTTGTGTCACTGAAAGAAAATCAAACTAGTGGCTTTGCTTTTAAAAATTGAAAAGGAAAAGAATGTTTCATTGATTTGCATTTTCAAAAGAAAAAGTTTCCTTTCCTCGCTTTTAGTTGCATTAGGCTGTTTGATTGGTTGTGTTCGTTTTGTTTGATTGAAATCTCTTTACCCTTCCATAGCTAGAATTCATCGAACAAAATGATTCTCTTTGGCATGTAGTTTGCATCTAGGTAATTGTGAGAGAACATACGATAGGACCTGAAATCGAAACTTAATATCAAGATCAACTATAAAATGAACCGAATGAATCTAAAAACGCATTGGAACTAAATGCAAATATCTAGAGGTCTAGGTTAGAGACGTGTTCCGGCGTCTTTAAACATAGTCACTGTTGTTTCACATTATGGTTGGGTGATTCCTCCTTCTGTGACTCGATAGTGGTCTAACACGGACTGTGCTCCCACGTACCGTCGCGTATATAGGGAGACCCCACTAGGCTTTTATCCTTGATCCATAGGAAGCCGAGTCTGCCGCCTTACGATTCGCAATGCAGTGAACACAGCATTCACGAAGATTGACCACCTGTACCCTAAAAAGTATTCTGTGGTTTTGCGAAAAGTATGGCACACCTTTTACCTAGAATCTCCAGAGCAGTCACTTTTGATCCTTTTCGGACTCCCTAAATGAAAAGGTGTAAGTGAGCGTCTTGTCACTTCGTGCTCATTAAATATTCGAAGGAGACTGGAGTCATCTTTTCATCCTTTTCTCGACTCTTGAAACATGAAAAGGTCAAGTCTAATTCCAATGTCTTAAAAAATTTATTCGGCCACGATAACATTTCCTGTTAGATCTTGTGTGCGCTAGTTTGAGTAGGGTTGCCTATCGTTAGTTTCCCTTAGGTTTTTGTGTGGGGTTTGTCATCCTGGCTGATCCGTCCACCCCCGATCCAAGCGATCAAGGCTCTCCATCTTTGGTTGCTCCTGAGGTACCAGTTGTAAGCGATACTCTTCCTGTCATTCCGAGTATCCAACCCATCAACGTACGTGCCCCAGGCGATGCAGATTACATAGAAGATTGGAATCCTATCTGGGAGCCCGATTATACCCCTCATACCCCTCTTACTCCTCTCAGTATGTCGTCTCCAATGTCTACTTCCCCCATGGATGAGACAGCTTCCAGCACAGGCGAGACGCCCGTGGTGACGGACATTGAGACTCCGATCCTGGCTTCCTCCCCGCTCCCTCCACGATATCAATCAGTGAGGGATAGGATAGCCGCTAGGACTACTTCTACGACTATATGGGATCCTAGTCTCATCGCCTCCACCGGGCCCTTCGTTTCGCAACCCCTTAGTACACCCCTTACGTCAGGGCTTAACACGCCCGTTACCTCAGTTCCCACTAGACCCACCGTCTGTGTAGCACGTTCGACTCCGGTCGTCAGTGCTGTACCGGCGTCCTCATCTACGAACCCTGAAGCTGGTCCCTTTTCTGGTGGCATTCCAGGAGCAGGACCGTATGATGCTTTTGGGCAACCCATTACGGACCCAGATTACGAAGGTCCCCTCTTTTATTATGATGAGAATGGTGAGTACCTCGAGAGCATTTCAGTCCTTCCTCATCGTCCTTTCGACGAAAATGAGGAACCTTTGAACATGAGGTACGACCCCACCTCTCATGTTTTTTATGGGAACCGGGATCCTCCCGTACAGCCTCACGGACCACCCAATCAAGGCCAGCCGCCTTATGTGCAAACCCCTCAAGGGCAACCACTTTATGGCCCGCCTTACCCAGGACAATCTGGGGGCCCACAGGGACAACCCTACCAGGGACAACCCTCGGCCATTGGAGGTCCGTCGTATTCGTATCAAGGTCAACCTACTGGGTATCCAGGGCAACCTGGTACTCAGCAAGGTTACCCGACTAGACAACCAGGGCAGCCTTACGTTCAGCAAGGCCAACCCGGTTTCCAGCAAGGGTACCCATCTGGACAAACTGGGTCAGCTTATAATCCTCAAAATCAACCAGCAGTCCAGCAGGGATATCCTCTTGGGCAGGGTGGGCAACCCTATGTTCAGCAGGGTCAACCCACTTCTCAATCCATGAATCCTTCTGGGTAAGGGGGGCAACCTGCTATACAGCAAGGCCAACCCTTTGCTCAGCCTATGCACTAAGGGGGGCAGCCTGCTATGCAGCAAGCCCAGCCCTTTACTCAGTCTGGTCACCCTGGGGGGCAAACGGGCCAACTTTCTACGCAGCAAGGTCAACCCGCTGTCCGCCCTAATCGTCCAGCTGGACAAGCTGGCCAACCTCGGCGTCAACCAGCTATCCAGCCAGCTCAGTCATCCGTTCCGCAAAGACTACCCTTGGTGGCGCATGGACAACCTGGTGCCCAGCAAGTTTATCCTGCTGGCCAACCAGGCCCATCTCAAATCCAACCAAGTCAACCTTCGGGATAGATGGTTCAACCCCAGCCGGTTCAAGGACATTACTTTGGGCCTCAAACTCAAACAGGTTATCAACCTTCTTACCAAACACAGCCTGCCTATCAAGCTCCGTATGGGGCCCAGCAGCCATATGGCTACCAGCGACCCCAGGGGCAAAATCAGTTTGCTCCGTATCAAAATTATCAGCAACCACAGGTCACTCCTTACCAAAACTATCAATATGGCGCACCTGCGGGTCAAGCTGCTAATACATGGGGTGCTGGGGGGCAGTATCAGGGTCAATCATCCGCATATGGACAAAATCCGTATGGACAGAACCCCTCTGGACAAGGTCCTTACGCGCCCGGCCCCTTTGGGCCCGGCCCGTCGGGACAAGGTCCTTATGCGCCTGGCCCTTTTGGGCCAGGCCCGTCGGGACAAAGTTCTTATGCTCTAGGCCCTTTCGGGCCAGGTCCATCTGGACAAGATCCCTGGGGGCAACCACCATCTGGTTGGAACCCTAATACTGCCTCGAACCCTCAGCCTCGGATGTCCTTTAATCCTCAGCTGCCATTTTTAGCGACATTGGAACTTCCGGATGTGTCCAAGTTAACAAATGATCCCATTTTGCATAATCCATATTGGCCGCCGGTTCCAACTAAAATACCTGGTGATTGTCCAAAGTTTGACGGTAAGGCAGGAGAGGATCCTCAAGCACATGTTATGACTTATCATCTTTGGTGTTCATCGAACTCATGGCTTGATGACTCTATCCGGCTTCGCCTCTTTCAGAGGACTCTCACCGGCGCAGCTGCCAAATGGTATATTGAGCTGAATCGCGGTATGTTTCAAGACTTCAACTCGTTAGCTATGGCATTTTTAATCCATTTTCAGTTGCCCATTCGGTACGAGACTGGGACTAATCTCCTCACGTCTTTGAAACAGGACACGGCTACGCATATCTCTGATCATATACATGAATGGAGAAGGCGTCGTCGTTTGATCAAATTCTGGATTCCTGATCAACTCCTGACCGACTGGTTTACAACCTCCTTTGTGCCCAAAATTGCAAAAGATATTGCCATGGGAGCTTGTGTAACTGAAGAGCAAGCGATCGCGCGAGCTCAGTACCTAGACTTAGTCTATTCTCAGTCAGGTACTCTATATGAGTATTTTCCAGATGCTCCGAGGCCTGGGCAGACCAAGGCTCCGCCGAAGCCATCAGTAGATGGAGTCATTGGCTCTGTCAATTTGTCGTCGAAGAAATCCTCCGCAAACCCTGGAAAGCAAAAGCAAAATGCTTCCCATGAAAATGCTTCTCAGGGCCCATCGAATTCTGTTAGTACCTCAGAGGTTAACGCCGTTCAGTCCACCGCGGTGGACAAATCCTCGAAAGGGAAAGGGAAGGGAAAAGGAAAACCGAAAAATGAGAATAAACAACCCAAGCAGGAACCTCCTAAAAATTCATCTGAAGATGGAGCCAAGCGAAAACCTAAGTACCCTTGCCTCATCTGTGAGGAAGATCACTATACCAAAGACTGCCCTAGGCGGTCCGAAGTTAGTCGGTTATTGAAAGGCGCTCCTGGACCTCCTGCCGTGTTGAAAGAACCTTTCCCTTCCCAACAGACGCATCAGGTGGCTGACCCCTCTCAGTCCTCTTCCTCGTTCGGTTCTCAAGTGTTCATGGCTGGCACCATTCCCATCCATGTTTCGACTCGAGCAAAAGATTATCCTTCTTCAGCCGGGAAGGAGCCGGAGATTCCCTCCAGCGCTCCTCCGTCCAGTTCTGGTCCCCTTCACATCGAACGGCCCAGCACTAAGACGATCCCCCGACCCCCTCCTAAAGGTGTACTCAGGAAGTCATCCTATAACCCCAATGCTCGTGCCGCCCAGCACTATAGCATTGTCGAGGACTTAGCTCAGGCTCTGTCTGCTATGTCCGCGTTAGAAGTCCTCCAGAGCTGCCCCTCACAGAGGAAGTCCCTGCTATCAGCCATTGGTGGTATCGACCCGGCAGATTCGGATTTGATTACTTTTGATCTCGAGGGTTTTTCCCAGAGACTGCCTCACCAAGTAGCATTCCTTATCCAGGTCATCATTAATAGCAAAACGATTCATCGTACCGTTATTGATGAAGGTGCCTCAACCTGTATCATGTCAGTCGCTTGCTGGAAGGCTATCGGTTCCCTCGCTCTGAGTCAGTCTCCTACGACCCTAGAAGCGTTCGATGGAAGAGAATCTTGCCCTTATGGTATTCTCCAACGTTTACCCATTTCCTTAGAAGGCAAGACAGTCGAAGTAGAGGTAGAGGTCATTGATGCAAATCTCACGTACAACCTCCTCCTTGGCCGCAGCTGGACATATGCCATGTAGGCCGTAGCGTCCTCCTTATTCTGTGTCATTCATTTCCCTCACCAAGGAAATATTGTCATGGTGGACCAGCTCTCTTTCTTCACCTCTTCCTCCGAAGGTAATGTGCCATTTGTGGAGCATACCTCCAAGTCCTTAGAAAGTGTGGGAGCCGGACTTTTCAAAGATCCTGCTTTGATGGGAGTCTTTCCCCTCCCACCTCCCAATTTCGCCTCTGTCAATATGATCTCTGTACGTTTAGATCCATGGGTTCTTCCTCCCCCGAATCAGGAAGACTCTTGGGGCGATATGATGCCATTGAGTCCCGCCGAGCTCAATTACATCGAGATTGTCGCTGCATCGGCTCCACCCCCTGAACCTGCTTTTCCAAGCAGTGTTCCCGATTCATATGATCATTTCCCATGGTTAGGAGATGAGCCTACTTCGGACCCTTTGAAAGAGATTTTCCCGTCCGATGAGGCCATTATAGAGATTGTCTCTAGAAGAGCTCCCTTGGTCAGATCACCACCATCGCTCTTCGTTTCTCCCTCCCCATCCGGAAATGGCCGCATGTCTCGAGCAGTTTGCTTGATGTGTCCCATCTCCGCCTCTCCAAACACCTATCCAGCTATATCAAGTGTCGTCGGAGGGAAATTTGGGAAATATAACGCAAATCCAGCCAATCGACATCTCTGTCAAACCAGGGATTGTCGAGCATATTCATATTGGAGTCACATGCACTCCTGAGGAAGTTCAACTTTATACCGCTTTATTTCGTGAATTCTGGGATGTCTTTGCATGGTCTTATGAGGAAATGCCCGGCATCGACCCTAGTATTGTGGTGCACGAAATTCCTACTTATCCAGGCGCTAAGCCTGTTCGTCAACGCTTACGTCCGGTGCACCCTCGAAAGGCTGCAGCCATCAAGGCCGAAGTTGAAAAGCTTCTTCGAGTTGGTTTCATTTATGCCATTCCCCTCACGGAATGGGTATCCAATATAGTCCCTGTAAATAAAAAGCAGGGTACTATTCGGGTCTGTGTTGACTACCGCGATATCAACCGCGCCTGTCCAAAAGATAATTTTCCTACGCCTTTTATTGATTAGCTTATTGATGACTGCGCGGGAAGCGAGATTTATTCCTTTATGGACGGCTTTTCTGGTTACAACCAGATCAACATAGCCCCCGCAGACCAGCACAAGACAGCTTTCATTTGTCCTTGGGGTACCTTCGCTTATAAGAAGCTCCCTTTCGGTCTCAAAAATGCCGGTGCCACTTTCCAGCGTGCGATGTCGTATGCTTTTCATGATATTCGACACATCGTACAACCTTACCTGGATGACCTCCCAGCTCATTTAGCTAAATGTCAAGACCATCCATCTCATTTACGCGAAATCTTCCTCCGCTGTCGACACTACCGTATTCGACTTAATCCGCACAAGTGTGTCTTCTGTGTGGAAGCTGGCCAACTACTCGGGTTCATCGTCTCCCAAGAAGGCATCCGCTTGGATCCCCTCAAAGTTGAGGCCATTTTGAATCTTCCTCCCCCTGCCTCTTTGCAGCAATTGCAGAGCTTGCAGGGAAAAGCTAATTTTCTCAGACGATTTATCCCGAATTATGCCGAGGTGGCTAAAGGCTTCACGCGATTATTAAAGCGAGACACACCCTTTCGTTGGGATGCCATCGCCCAGGAGTCTTTTGAGTGCCTTAAAGACCTTCTTGTCTCAGCTCCGCTCTTAAGACCTCCAAACTATCACCACGACTATATTCTCTATTTAGCTACCGCTGACACCACCATCGGTATGGTTCTCGTGCAGGACGATGATGCTGGCACCGAGCATGTTATCTATTATCTTAGCCGCAACCTTCTGGATACGGAAACTCGCTACACATACGTCGAAAATTTGGCATTGGCAGCTATCTGTGCCGTCCAACGATTCCGGCATTATATCATGTTGCGCACAACGACCGTGATCTCTGATTGCAACCCCATGACCTACATTTTGTCACGTCAGCTGCTGGGGGGCAAATACTCGAAGTGGATTGTAATCCTCCAAGAGTTCGACTTGGAATTCACTGCAGCGAAGTCTAAGAAATCTCTGGTCTTTGCTGAACTGCTCTGTTCCTTACCATCTCACTCTGCACCATCCCGCTCAGAGGAGCATATTCCGGATGAAACTTTGTTTCTCATTAGCACCCTCAACCCGTGGTATGGGGATATTATCGTATATTTACAGACGTCTTCGTTCCGTCCCAACGTATCAAAAGATGCTCGACGACGAATTCATCACCAAGCTCAACCATATTGTATCTTGGGTGATACCCTGTACCGCCTCGGCGTCGATTCTGTTCTTCGCCGATGCTTAACTCTCGAGGAGGCTGAGCGAGTCTTGAATGACTGCCACTCCGGCGCTTGCGGCGGCCATATGTACGGATATGCTACCGCCCAGAATATCCTCCGTGCTGGTTATTTCTGGCCTTCCATCTTCAAGGATTGCATCCTTGCTGTACGTGCATGTCACGAATGCCAGGTTTACCACCGGAAGATGCGTGCACCTGTTGCACCACTGCACCCTGTTGTAACCGTAGGTCCATTTGCCAAATGGGGCATCGATTATACATCCTGTAACCCTCGTTCGGCCGGGGGGCATGGGTACATTATCGTTGCTGTGGATTATTTCACCAAGTGGGCCGAAGCGATGCCTACATTGGACGAAGATGGTCACACAGTGGCGTAGTTTTTATTCAATCATGTTATCACTCGTTTCGGAGTCCCTCAGGCTATCGTTACAGATCATGGAAAGCATTTCCGAAATCATATGATGACGGAGCTAACGACCCAACTAGGCTTGCGCCAAGATAGTTCGTCACTGTACTATCCACAATCCAACGGTCAAGTTGAAGCCGTGAACAAAGTTTTGATCACTATGCTTCAGCGCACCGTCAATACGCACAAGTCTAACTGGCACCTTATGCTTTTCCTAGCCTTGTGGGCCTACCGGACTTCTGTGAAGGATTCCACTGGTTTCACTCCTTTCCAGTTGGTTTATGGACTGGAGGCTACCCTTCCCGTCGAATGCGAGATTCCTTCATTAAAATTAGCTGTCGAGTTACTTCCCAACACCACTCCGGTGGAGGAACGGCTTCTTTACCTAGAACGGTTAGACGAGACTCATCGTTTGGCTTCTCTGGCTATCGAAGCGCAGAAGAAGAGAGTCAAGGCTCACTTCGACCAGAATATTCATCCTCGTTCCTTTGTTGAGGGAGATTTAGTACTGCTCTATGATCAAGCTAAGGATAAGCTGGGGGCAGGGAAACTCCAATCTATGTGGTTAGGTCCCTACATCGTGAAAAGAGTTTTACAAAAGGGCGCATATGAGTTGATTGATTATGAATGAAATCCTCTTGACAAGCCCCGCAACGGGCTGTATCTGAAGAAATATTATGCATAACTTCGCGCACTCACTTTGTATATACGTGTGTTTTGTGTGTTATGCATGATTCCGTTTTTGCTTTGGTATGAAGGCGTGTTTTGCCTCTTATTGTGCTCTTTTTTTCTTGTGCAGATGTCTAGTGCACCCTATGTTGGTTTCGCTGATGGCGCCTGCCCCAGCACTTGCAATTTGTCATTTGCAGCGTGGGTGATCTACGATCCTCACGGAGAATTGTTAGACCTTCAGGTGTCTGCCTAGGTCGTACCACTAACAACATTGCCGAGTACAGCGCTGTAATTGAATTACTTGCCGAAGCAGTTGACCTCGGCATCCGAGAATTAGTGGTGAACCTGGACTCCCAGCTGGTCATCCATCAGCTTAACGGGCGATATTCCGTCAGAGACCAACGCATACTAAGGTTGTACCTACGTGTAAGATTGTTGGAACGGAACTTTGATTACATTACTTATCAACACATTCCAAGACGATTGAATACGTTGACTGATGCATTGGCAAATCATGTGTTAGATAGACATTTGCGTAACAGATAACATCATACAAGAAGACATAGAAAGCATAATAGAGTAAAACATATGTAAATATTTTCTCAAGCATAGTTTGCATGTGTGTGTGTGTTTTTAAGCTTGTTTAAAAATATAAAATACATGGGTCATGTGTCGTGCAAATTCATACACAAGATCACAGTTGTACTGAACAATTGCATAACATAAACAAAACATCATCACATGTAACAGTGATCCATCCAAAAAGCCGGTATGTATATATATATCGTGTGGCGCACTAAGGCGCTCAAAAATAAGTGTATATGTCCAAAAAAATCAGTACATCTGAGTCATGTGTCTCAAAATAACAGTGGAAATAAAACCTAGGTAACTATTGAGTCGGGTGATGCTCTTTGTAGTACACAGCTGCTCGTGCTACCCGCCTCAGAAGGCGGTGCACCCTGGGTTCCACCCCCACTGTATGGATCTGGTGCTCTAAGGGGACCTCCTCGACCCCCTGGTAGTCAGGCACTCCCTCCAGCAACCCCTCAAGGTTGCGAGCTACGGTCTCTGACGTGTCAACCCCTGGAGGGACTAAGGCCAGGGCTTCAGCTCCTTGTCCCTCTCTCCGTGCCTCGGCAGCCAGGCCAATCGGTCTAGTGGGCCCCACATCTGCATACCATGACATTTATTAGGACATGTACATGAAAAATTCAAAAACATTACAAAACTCAAAAAGTCAAGTGTTATACCTGCATCATCCCACTGTTCCCCTGGGGGTAGCACCATATCAGGGTCATTGCAGAAAGCCATACCCGCGTATGGCCAGTCCTCCACGAAGATAACCTGCTGATCCAGCCAGTCCTGGAAGAATGCTCCCCAGGAATGCGGTCGGCCACCGCCTCCGCGTGGCATGATGCGAGCCCATCGCATGGCCCTCATCTCCCGAGGATCCCTAGGAGCATCCACGGCCATCGTCTGTAGCCGCATGGCTGGCACTCGCTCTAGGATAAGCGGGACTAAGATAGACCAGTAGCCGAACTGCTTCGTCTCTCTGCGACGACAGTTGCTGAGCTGCCTCTTCATGTTGTTGGTCACCGCTGTGGCCCAATCGAACACAGTAGGCTCAAGGCAATCGAGAGCTAGCATAAGGTGAGTCTTCGAGGCCTCGTGGTTGGCCATGCTTCCCGCTGCCTGGGTCACCATGAACAGGATGGTGCGAAGGACTATGTTTCTCACCGTGGGGATTGCCACTTTCCCACTCCGCGTCTTCTCGGCTTCTGGACATACTCGAGCCATGAGATCGTCTAGAGGACCGCCGCTAGGTCGTTGTCCCTCTATGATGGGCCTTGCACCCCGGCGTGACAACCCAGTCAGAAAGAAAATGTCCATATGGTCGAATTCAATGTCTTGGCCCCGGATGGTGAATTTCCCATCCACCGGGTTCCATGCCCTGATCAGTAGCTTGAGGAGATCATGCTGGGCCCTTAGGCGTGGTGTGAGGAAGAACTTCATGAACCCGCATGCCCGCATGGCATTGCAGCACTCCACACTTGCAAATGCAGCTATGTCCTCAACCTCGTGCACTCTTTCCTGCCATTGGAAAGCCATTGCGTCCTGCACAAGCCATGAAAAGAAATTAGAAGTGCTGGCATGAATTTTTTCACATTGAAACAAAAAAAAATTTCCGCGCCAGCGCAGCTGTTTTAAAAACAGTCGCGCTGGCCATATTTTTCAAGGTCAGCGCGGAAGAACACGGGTTTTCCGCGCTGACCCGAAGTTGGGTGCGTTTTGTCCTAATTCGGCCAGCGCGGACCCGCGTGGGAAATCCGCGCTGACCGAGAGCGCATCCATGCGCCAAGAATTTGCCCAATTGGGCAAATTCGACCGTTAAAATCCTATAAAATATGATCAAAATGCAGGGCAAGGAGAGGAGAACCTACCTGGAAGAAACGGTTCGAAGAATGGTGTCCGTACGAGCTGGAAATCACTCCGTCAACTTTCTGGCTTCTCCACGTCCTTCACGTCCAGAAATGGTAAAATGGTAAAATGATCTTTCACCCCCCCCTATTTATAGTAAAAACTCATAAATGTCCATATTTTTGGGTTTCTACCATCTTTTGCCATAAATTTAGCCCTAGATTTATCAAATACATGTTTTAATATGTTTTTTTTACACATATCGAATGGATTTATGCGGGTAGTGCTCTTGAGCAGGTTCGAATAAAAGGTGAAAATCATCATGGTCCTGAAATCACTTGGTCCCAACAATGTCGTCTTTGAGCTCTTTTCCGACATAAAACGAGAAAAGATGGTCGAGCCTCCTTTCAGCTCGTTAAAGGGAATGAGAGGCGGTCATTTTAAGCTCTTTTTCCGACTGTATAACTTAAAAAGATTGCCGGGTGTTTGTCGTTTCGCACTCGTTATCGGCTCTAAAATGACGTGTTTTCGACCGCTTTTTTACTTTTTCAAGTCAAGAACACTATTTACGAAAAGTACTCCTCGATCGTAATGGTCAGGCGGTTCTTTCGAGCATTGTTTTATACTTTTTTGGGCTTGAGAGACACAACTGTACGAAAAAGGACCCCCCTGGAGTCTTCTTTTCTGCTGTCCTTTCAGGTTCTCTAAACAAGAAAAGACGCCGATTTTTTCCTTTGTCAGGCTCGTTAAATACTTGATGACGTCGGACATTGTCAAAATGACACTCTTCAAGCATATGCTATCCCCGTCAAGCTTGTCATCCAAAAATAACCGGGGTACCTGCCAGAAATGGTGGGGAAAATGGAACTGTAATCATAGTCGTGTCGGCAGTATGTCGCTCTTGAACATGGCACTCTTCTGCTTGGTGTCTGGGTGGGACCATCTCATCTTGTTTTTCACTGGCCTCCGTGGGTTTGGGTTATCCTATTCGACCTCTTATCTGCCCATCGCCATCATCACTATACCCTTTGCTCATTTGATGTCAAATACTGCCAAACCCGCTACAGTGCCGTCGATATGTTCAAGAGAAGTTGACCTCTGTAATAATACAACCTCACCTGCTATCTCACACAAATCATGTTTCCTCTGTCTCGCGTCGATGATGTGGGAAGCATTATGGCCCACCTTCGATCAAGGTCACTTCCTGTCGACTTCAGCTCATTATCCGGGAAGGTGACTTAGAGACTCCCTTCAGGTGCCTTAGAGCCTGCATGCCTCAATGGCAGGTTCTTCGTGTTCGACGCGAGGTTTACATCATTAGCCTCCGATCGAATGATTCCGTGGGTGTTCGACACCAGCTCATTGATTCACATGCCGCGGATTGTACCTATAGTACCTTGAGGGCCATTGTCATTATTGGTGGTACCTCTCGCGTCTGTTAACAGTTTTCATCATTGACTGGTAATCAGACGATGTTCATGCATGTTCGACTTCAACCCATATATTCACATGCTTGAACTTGTACTTTGTTCGGATCCGGACGGAGCGCAAGACCCTAGATCCCTGTCTGTTATGGTCCAGGTTGCGATTTTGTGGATGATCATTACATGACTCATTGATGGATGGCTGCGCCCATACCTGAGTCGTCATGGATGGCTGCGACCATACCTTATCATTATTATGGTCTTTTTAGCTGGGTGGCTGCGTCCATTCCACGGACCTTTTCACATGTCTTTTTGGATGGCTGCGCCCATGCCTAGACTGCATGTACTTGATTATCAGAGATATTTCGGTCCTTCCTGGTGGTGTTCCAGTTCGGCGTGTGTTGTAAAGCATTTCACCCCTCCCACCCTCTCGGTCTTCATGCTTTAGGGGGCATCTGTTACACAGTAATTTGTCACTGCCTTCCTGTCAGTCACCCTGTTCTGCCAATCACTAAGCTTCATGCCTTGTGAACTGGCCCAAAAACCCATTTTCCTAAAGTTTTATTCATCAGCGCGTCTGTTTGCAAAATACCCGCGATGACTGGCGCTCCATAGTGTATTCCGCGCGCTGCCAGCTCGGAAGGACATCACTTTTCCACGTTGGTCGCCAGCGCGCCTTTCCCGTGTTCTTCCGCGCTGACATGACCGTCCTAGTTATGTAGACGCGGCGACATCGCGTCAGTTGCCTCATAATCCGCGCTGATCCAGTTTGGGTGATTTTGTTCAAACAACCAGCCTTCCAGATAACTCCAGGCTTGGTTGTTAGCTTTGTGAATGTCGACTCCCTTCTATGGCATGTCTGTTTGACCCTTTGCAACCATTTCCCTCAAGGATAAGCTCATCCTTCCACCCTTTTAGGAGGCTCCTTCTCCTACATATACTTCCACCATTACCATGAGCAGCTAGTTAGACATAGCTTGGATTGTATAGAGCTTATAGTGCTCAGATTGCTGCTACTATAGGTATTTGGTGTGCTAGGTGTGGAAGTGATTGATTGCTTAGGGAAGGTTGTTTTGTGTTGCTTGTGTGTGAGAGAGAGTTGTTTGTCTTGGGAGAATCATCCTCAAAGGTGAATGCTTGAGATACATGCTGACTAGCCCCTCCTGAGAAGGTTATCGACGTCAGAACATTTGGTTGTACTCTTCTCTATTTTGATTAATAATAGATGATTGCTATTATTGTTCCATTCTCATTTGTACTTGCAATGGTTAAATGTGAATTACATCTTTTCTGACCGATGTATGGTTGCTTTTACTAGATTTCACGCTTGCGTTTGTTTCCTCTTCGTGTGTGCAGGTATCTATTCGCGGAGATCACGGAGGATCGTGATCAACCAAAACAAAGGAGCGAAGGCAACATCTCTTCGTCAAACGACAGTGCTGGAATCCACGTAGGTGCTCTTTACCTCTTGTTTAATTGTAATTAGGAACATGCATAGCAGCATTGTTTGATTGTTCCTAGACCCTTGCTGGGCTAGTAGGGATCGCCTCTATCCGTAGAGGGGATTTACCTCTCCAACAATTTGGCGATGATGTTCATGCATGTTCAACTTCAACCCATATATTCACATGCTTGAACTTGTACTTTGTTCGGATCGGGACGGAGCGCAAGACCCTGGATCCCTGTCTGTTATGGTCCAGGTTGCGATTTTGTGGATGATCATTACATGACTCATTGATGGATGGCTGCGCCCATACCTGAGTCGTCATGGATGGCTGCGACCATACCTTATCATTATTATGGTCTTTTTAGCTGGGTGGCTGCGTCCATTCCACGGACCTTTTCGCATGTCTCTTTGGATGGCTGCGCCCATGCCTAGACTGCATGTACTTGATTATCAGAGATATTTCGGTCCTTCCTGGTGGTGTTCTAGTTCGGCGTGTGTTGTAAAGCATTTCACCCCTCCCACTCTCTCGGTCTTCATGCTTTAGGGGGCATCTGTTACACAGTAATTTGTCATTGCCTTCCTATCAGTCACCCTGCTGTGCCAATCACTAAGCTTCATGCCTTCTGAACTGGCCCAAAAACCCATTTTCCTAAAGTTTTATTCATCAGCGCGTCTGTTTGCAAAATACCCGCGATGACTGGCGCTCCATAGTGTATTCCGCGCGCTGCCAGCTCAGAAGGACATCACTTTTCCACGCTGGTCGCCAGCGCGCCTTTCCCGTGTTCTTCCGCGCTGACATGACTGTCCTAGTTATGTAGACGCAGCGACATCGCGTCAGTTGCCTCATAATCAACGCTGATCCAGTTTGGGCGATTTTGTTCAAACAACCAGCCTTCCAGATAACTCCAGGCTTGGTTGTTAGCTTTGTGAATGTCGACTCCCTTCTATGGCATGTCTGTTCGACCCTTTGCAACCATTTCCCTCAAGGATAAGCTCATCCTTCCACCCTTTTAGGAGGCTCCTTCTCCTACATATACTTCCACCATTACCATGAGCAGCTAGTTAGACATAGCTTGGATTGTATAGAGCTTATAGTGCTCAGATTGCTGCTACTATAGGTATTTGGTGTGCTAGGTGTGGAAGTGATTGATTGCTTAGGGAAGGTTGTTTTGTGTTGCTTGTGTGTGAGAGAGAGTTGTTTGTCTTGGGAGAATCATCCTCAAAGGTGAATGCTTGAGATACATGCTGACTGGCCCCTCCTGAGAAGGTTACCGACGTCAGAACATTTGGTTGTACTCTTCTCTATTCTGATTAATAATAGATGACTGCTATTATTGTTCCATTCTCATTTGTACTTGCAATGGTTAAATGTGAATTACATCTTTTCTGACCGATGTATGGTTGCTTTTACTAGATTTCACGCTTGCGTTTGTTTCCTCTTAGTGTGTGCAGGTATCTATTCGCGGAGATCACGGAGGATCGTGATCAGCCAAAACGAAGGAGCGAAGGCAACATCTCTTCGTCAAACGACAGTGCTGGAATCCAAGTAGGTGCTCTTTACCTCTTGTTTAATTGTAATTAGGAACATGCATAGCAGCATTGTTTGATTGTTGCTAGACCCTTGCTGGGCTAGTAGGGATCGCCTCTATCCGTAGAGGGGATTTACCTCTCCAACAATATCTTTAGGAGAGTCTGCATTTCTGTCATTCAACTTCTTCTATTTGAAAGGGATGGATTCTTCTAATAGTGAAGTTTCGCTTTGTAAAGCGTCAAAATCTTCTAACAACTCTAATCATATTGATGAATATAAGAGAAATTATTCCACTATGAATAGAAAGTCAATTCTTCCACTTAGTCCTAATCCTAAGGACTATGAGAGCTGCAATGATGAAAGAGGGGATGAAGAATTTCAAATAAATAAAGATTCATGGATTCCACTTAGTCCTAATCCTAAGGATTATGAGAGCAATAGTGATGAGGAGCATGATGAAGAATTTCAAAAGAATGGAGTGTCACAATGTCCACTTAGTCCTAATCCTATGGACTATGAGAGCAGTAGTGATGAAGAGCATGATGACGAATTTCAAAAGAATGGAGTGTCATGGTGTCCACTTAGTCCTAATCCTATGGACTATGAGAGCAGCAGTGATGAAGAGCATGATGACAAATTTCAAAAGAATGGAGTGTCACGGTGTCCACTTAGTCCTAATCCTAAGGACTATGAGAGCAACAGTGATGAAGAGCATGATGAAAAATTTTAAAAGAATGGAGTGTCACGGTGTCGTATTACACCTAATCCTATGGAATATGAGAGCAACAGTCATGAAGAGCATGATGACGAATTTCAAAATAATGGAGTGTCACGGTGTCCACTTAGTCCTAATCCTAAGGACAATGAGAGAAACAGTGATGAAGATCATGATGACAAATTTCAAAAGAATGGAGTGTCACGGTGTCCTTTTAGTCTTAATCCTAGGAACTATGAGAGCAGCAGTGATGAAGAACATGATGACGAATTTCAAAAGAATGGAGTGTCACGATGTCCTCTTAGTCCTAATCCTATGGACTATGAGAGCAGCAGTGATGAAGAGCATGATGACGAATTTCAAAAGAATGGAGTGTCATAGTGTCCACTTAGTCCTAATCCTATGGACTATGAGAGAAGCAGTGATGAAGAGCATGATGAAAAATTTCAAAAGAATGGAGTGTCAAGGTATCATCTTAGTCCTAATCCAATGGACTATTAGAGTAGCACTGATGAAGAATTTCAACTGAATAGAGTGTCACAATGTCCACTTAGTCCTAATCCTATGGACTATGAAAGCAACAGTGATGAAGAACATGATGAAGAATTTCAAAAGAATGAAGTGTCACGATGTCCACTTAATCCTAATCCTATGGACTATGAGATCAGCAGTGATGAAGAGCGTGATGAAAAATTTCAAAAGAATGGAGTGTCACGATGTTCTCTTAGTCCTAACCCAATGGACTATGAGAGCAGTAGTGATGAAGAGCATGATGAAAAATTTCAAAAGAATGGATTGTCACGGTGTCCACATAGTGCTAATCCTATCGAGTATGAGAGTAGTAGTGATGAAGAGCATGATGAAAAATTTCAAAAGAATGGAGTGTCACAGTGTCCTCTTAGTCCTAATCCTATCGACTATGAGAGCAGTAGTGGTGAAGGACAGGATGAAGCACTTAGTCCTAATCCTAATGACTATAAGAGTAGTTGTGACAAAGGACATGATGTAGCATTTTCAGTAAGTAAACAATCACATTTTCGACATATTCCTAATTCTATGGACTATGAGAGAAACACTGACAATGCACATGAGGAATAATATCCAATAAACATCGAGTCAAATTTTCCATTTAGTCCCAATTCTAAGGACTATGACAGTAGCACTGAAGAAGGGGAAGATGAATAATATCATCCATGTCAGTATTTGAAAAGCATAGCTGATCATAGTGTGGATAAAATTCCTCTTAATGATGATGAAAATGCTTATACAAATGATGATCCAATGATGGAGATTTTGCCAAGAAATATTGTATCGAGGAGTAGGAGCAGACCTTTTCATATCAATGCAAGATGTTCTAGTTATACAAGGGGTAGATGAGAATATCTAATGGAAGAAGTTCTATCAATGCTCTCATTTCAAGTGAACGTTGTCAAAAAGATTACTTGAAACATATGGATTTCAAATTTGCATTAGAGAAAAGGAAGAGATATTTGTCAATGAATAAAAGCATGCAAAATTCATATTTAGTTGGGTGCGTGAAATCTATATTGTCAGGTTATGATTATCATATTGGATATTTATTTATCTGTAGAAAGGCTTTCAAAATGTTTTGTTCGATGGGGAATTTTCGTCTCTCGAGAATTCAAGAAAATTTGGGAAAGGATCCCACATTTTATTCAGAAGTATGTCATAAATGACACTTTAGGCCATTATCAAATACTGCAATGTCATGGATGAAAGATTTCTTTTCAAAGAATGGAGAGTGTATGCCAAATAGAGAGACAATACATATTCCAGATAATTTTTCAAGACGCGAAATCTACAACTTATACAAAGAATATGCAGAAGGTGTTGAGGGACATGGTCGGTTTATGACATATCAATATTTTGTGAAGGTATGGAAGAAAGAATTCAACAATGTCTGGATTCCTAAGAAGACAAGGATGGGGAATTGTAGTACATGTGCTTCTCTTAAATAAAAAAGGGACAAATGTGAAGGGTCAGAAAGAGGTAAGCATTCATAACTTTAACTTTTAAAATTGTCTAGTCATCAACTATGAAAACATATTTCTTAATGGCTTTCTTTTATGTTGTGTAGATTCAATTGTCAAAGAACTTTAGGAGCATTGCGAACAACAAACAAGTGAAAGGAAAAAGTTGTACAAGCATCAAAAGAAGTGTTATGATAATTTGAATAAATATTTGGGTTTGATAATTGATGGTATGGACTAGAAGAAAAAAATTTACCACATTTTGTTCACACACCCAAAAATTTACAAGAGGAAAATTTTATTCAATATCACTTGGTCGGTTGTATGGTATTCAATGGGAAAATGTTGCCAAGGGTGTACTTCATAGCTCCAAATATTCATAATGATGCAAATTTGACAATAACCATAATTCATGATGTGCTTTCTCATTGGTCTCGTAATCTTCTTGAAGTTTTGTATCTACAATTGGACAACACTTGCCGTGAAAACAAAAATTAGGTTGTTTTTGGACATCTAAACATGCTTGTTGAATTAAGAATTTTTCAGAAGGTAAAGGTTGGTTTCTTTCTTGTTTGGCACACTCATGACCATATTGATCAGATGTTCAGTCGTTTTTCAGTCACATTGAGGAGGAAGGAAGTTGGGAGCTTGCCATCATTAATTGAATGTATTAAGAAATCATACATGCCAAAGCCTACTTTTGATGTGTTGGAAGAAACTATTGACATGCAAAGGTTTATCTTGGGATCGCATGGTGAGGAGAAATGCATTGAACAACTTAATGACATTAGCTTCCAACATCAATTTCGTATCAAAAAAATTGATGGGAAAACACTAATATGGGGCAAGAACTATTCAACTACTGCAGAATGGGCACCATCATCAGGTTTGGAAGTTCATTCCAGATCATCCAATATTTGCATCAAAAATATTGTTATTATAATTAGCTGGCGAAGTTCATAATGCACGCAGACAGAATAGAGATATAAATTATTCTGATTTCCTAGGAGAAATTAAAAAATGTATTATATATACATATGAGTACTTTGACATTGCTGATTCAGTTTGGTGGGAGTTATTTTTCAATAATCAAAGTGATATCATTTCAACAACAACAAATGAAGGTATACCTTAGAAAAATCCATTTATTTGGCCACAAAATGTGTCAAATTAACATGAGGAAATAAACATTGTTGAACAACAACAATCTCAAGGTATTATTAATTCTTCACAGGCAAAGGAAAAAAAGATGTATATTGGTTCCAGAAGGTCTCGTGTACAATGTGAAGCCATGGAAGACCTTTACAGGGGTTCAATACAGGATATTAAGGAGGGTTGCATGATCCCAGTTCTAGCAGATGGAGATCCTAATGGCTATCCATTCTGGGTTGCTAAGGTTATAAATGTCTTTACATAAAATGAGGATGTTACAAGTGTTGAAGCATATTGGTATGCCACAAATACACACCCATTCAATGGTGTGTATAAGACAAAGATGGTAGTTGACAAAAAAAAATGGCGGAAAGAGAAAAAGAAAGGGTACAAATATAAATCGCCGCCACACAGACATCTTAAAATTGGTGGATGTTGACATACTTGTTTATGACTTCAATTTAACAAAGAGGGGAACTCTTCGCTTCAAGACGATAGAGATATTGAAAAGGTTGTTTCCAGAAGGAACAATGTTGAGATGGGAGTCTGCTGAAACCAGTCATAGATCTAGAAGAATTTTGAAACCTGAAATGGTGGGCATGCATGTGGACTTAGATGGGGCACTAGTTGATGAAAGAGAAGAATATGGAACATTTTCATCAGCATCCAGTCATTCATCTGAACATGTGAATTCTGATGGTGTGCAAGAAAATATGAGTGATTTTGAATAATTTTCTACGACAGTTTATATAAATGATGTTTGCATTGTATCTTGAAATAAAAATTTTGATTTCCATATGGTGTTAAATCAGAAGTTATGAGTCATTTTTATGTTGTTGGATTATGTGTCTTAATTATGATAATTTTTATTGTTTAGAATATCTACAATGCAATATTAAATTAGAGATATAATCTATGTTTCATTCAATATACAAATAATGACATTTTGATTAATTTAGTCATGTAATTTGTTCATAATGTCATGGTTTTTTAATTTTACGGTTGAAAAATTCCAAATTTTTTTGTATCTAGAATGTTATGGTTGAAAACATGTTGAATTTATACTTAGGAAAGAAAAATGTTATTCTACCAAAAACATTAGTGTGTTTTTTTCCTCATAAACAACTGTTTTTTTGCACATAAAAAATCGGTTTTACTAGCATTTTTTAAAAATGTTGAAAATTGACCCTAAAAAAAAAATTATTGCTCCAGTATAAACACTTTTTCATTCTCAAGGTGTTTTTTGCACGAAAATTTCGTTTTCACTGCCATTTTTAAAACATGTTCAAAATTGACCCTAAAAAAAAACCATCATTCTAGTATACACACTTTTCGTTTTTAGCACTATTTTTGATGTTTTTCGGGGTTTTTTGGCCAGAGTTCCTGTTTTGAGTTTATAGTTCCCATTTCAAAGTTTACATTGTTCAAGCCAACATGAATACCATCGGTGATGGACATGGTTTTCGAGGTGTTGGTCGAGGAATATTTATTTTCCATGCTGTTGATGGTGATGGACCCACCAACATTCAAGGGGATATCCCCGGTAAGAAATCACAACTAGACCTCAGACCATTTGGAGTGGGAGTCACAACAATGGGTGGTAATGTAGTGCCTTGATTGCAATAGCATGCAGAGATAAGTATGATGACTTTGATCGGAAGCAAGTGTGCGACCTTGCAGCGAGTCAAGTCAGATGCATGGGGGTTTTAACACATAGAGGGGAAAGAAAGTGTGTCCCTTAGAAGTCTATAATATTACACAACCTGAAAGGAACACACAAGTTGAGTGAAATCACACCCTGAAATGCAGAATAGTCCACAAAAAAAAGTGAGGGGATAATACAACAACACACATTCAACAAAATTCATACAATTATACAAACTAGTTCATAAGCAAATGTGTAAGTTAAACAACATACATTTCTAAAGCAACCAAAATAGTCCAACTACAATTACAACATATGCATGAAAACATGCTAGATCAATTATTATTATTATTATAAGTGAAAGTTCCATCCATACATACACCATTGACAACTACTAGCCCCAATAGTAGAACATGACAGTCGAGAACACCTGCTCCTCCAAAGAAGTATACTCTCTCTATGTTGTGGAGAAGCCAAGGCTCATTACAATACTTCAAAGCCTTCTCTAAGCCTAAGCCTAGCCAAAATCTTGGCTCGCAAAGGCATGTTCTATGCGTTATGAGGTTATATTTATAACAAAGGGTGGGGTGACCCTTGACATTCCCCTTTGTGACTCTTTGACTACCCTCATGACTCTTCAACATCCTTTACAAATTACGCATTACATTACATACTAATTGTTCACAGTTGTTATGAAACTAGCTTAAGAAAAGATAGAAAAGATAGATCAACGCCTTAGAATTCAGCCTCTTCGAGGGGGAAACCTCATTTACATTACATAAATGACCAATTCTTGGATGATACAAATGAAAATACCTCCTTTCTATATATAGGAGTCTAAGGGGTCATAACATAATCAGAGCCGACATAACAATAATAATGTAAGGGCACAATAATAGCAATAGTGGGCTTCTATGGGGCACAAGAGTAACAATATGGGCACTACATGGGTACATCAATATAATAAGTGGGTTGTACTAATAACAATAAGGGGTTACACTAGTAGTATAGGGGCCTAACATCCCCCTCTCCTTCAAAAAGCATTGTCCTCAATGCTTGAGTAGTTCTTGATGCTTTCGTATAAAATTCTTGTCCTCCCATGTGGAATCTTTAGTAGGTAAGTTCTTCCACTTGATGAGATACTCTGAAATTGATCGGTTTCATAGCTGTCGAGTCTTGTTTCTCTGACTACTCCAGGTTCCAATATGATTTTTCCTTCCTCTTCAATTTCTGGCAATATTGTTTGCATTGGAATCTTTTGCAACTTTTGAATAAGTGGCCATACTTCTTTGTCCTTCTTCCATTCATCTCTTGCTTCGTTTATCCAATCTGGTTGGATAATAGAAATGGCGCTCAACAATGCTTCCACATCCTCATCCTTTCTTGAGAGTGCATCTGCCACCACATTTTGCTTCCCTTTTTTGTAGATGATTTAAAAGTCATAACCCAACATCTTTGTGACCCACTTTTGTTGCTCTTCAGAGGATAATCTTTGTTCTAAAGATTATTTAAGGCTATCATGATCCGTTTTTACCTTGAAGTGTCTTCCCATTAGCTAGGGTCGCCATTTCTTAAGTGCATGGAGTATTTCCAACATTTCCCTCTCATAAATAGCTTTGCTTAAAAACTTTCCCTTGATTGGACGACTTTCAAAAGCAATGGGTCTTTCATCTTGCATTAGAACAACACCAATTCCATTTCCTGAAGCATCACATTCCACAATAAAGGTTTTTTTGAAGTCTGGTGTAGCTAAGACCAGTGCTTGGCACATTGCCTCTTTAAGATGTTCAAAGGCCTTTGTTGCTTCCGGAGTCCATGAAAATGCATCTTTCTTCAATAATGTTGTTAGAGGTGCTGCTATTCTCCCATAATTCTTAACAAACTTGCGATAATACCCTGTCAACCCGAGAAATCCTCGCAAATGCTTTATGGATGTGGGGATTTTCCATTCCTTAATGGCTTTAATTTTGCTAGGGTCTACCTTAACTCCTTCATGAGATACAATATGACCCATATATTCCACCTCCTGGACTCCAAAGAAACATTTGGATCTTTTTGCATATAATTGTTTCTCCTCCTATAGTTGTAGCACCCTGTCAACATGTTCAAAATGATCCTTCCAAGACTTGCTGTAGATTAGTATATCATCAAAAAATACTAACACAAATTTTCTAAGGAATGGTTTGAAAATTGAATTCATCAAACTTTGAAATGTTGAAGGTGCATTGGTAAGGCCAAAAGGCATGACCAAAAATTCATAATGACCCTCATGAGTTCTAAATATTGTTTTCAGAATGTCTTCAGTCTTCATTCTGATTTGATGATATCCTGAACGAAGATCCAACTTGGTGAAGTAAATTGATCCATGCAATTCATCGAGTAATTCATCAATGACAGGAATGGGAAACTTATTTTTAATAGTGAGCTTGTTGAGCTCCATATAATCCGGACACATGTGCCATGATCCATCCTTCTTGTGCACCAATACTACTGGAGTAGAGAAAGAACTTTGACTCGGTTGAATTATACCAGCCTCTAGCATTTCTGCAACCATACGCTCAATTTCACTCTTTTGGACATAGGGATATCTGTACGGCCTGATGTTTGGAGGAACAGGTCCTGGAATCAGATGAATAGCATGATCATGATTACGCATAGGTGGGAGACCTTTGGGAGTCTCAAATACCTTGGAATGATTGTCCAAGACTTTTTGGAGATCTGGAGAAATAGATGATTCCGATGTGGAAACATCTAGCTAACATAATTGTGCAATTACACCTCTTTGCTCCTTTTTTAGAAGCTTTGTCATACCGTTAGAGCTGATTATCTTTCCTGGTTTCCCTGCAATACCCCTTAATTCAGATTCCTTTCCTTTTGTATAAAATTTGATGAAAAGTTCTTGAAAATTAAAAGCTATTGTACCCAAGGATTGTAGCCATTGGACTCCTAGTACAACATCAGCACCTCCCATTGGAATGGAAAGCATTGGGCTAGTCAATACATATTATCCCATGGATAGCTTGATATTATGGCACTTTCCAGAGCAATTTATTGTTCCTCCATTTGCAATCATCACTTGACACTCTGGTGCTGGATATAGGAAGCAATTCAATTCTTTTGCTACCTTACAATGAATAAAATTGTGGGTGCTTCCTGAATCAATCAACACTATTACCTTTTTCTTCTTGATTTGTCCTTCTATCTTGATGGTTTGAGGAGTGGTAATTCCCGCCAATGAATTACAAGATATGGTCAGATTTATTTGTTCTTCATCTAGGCTTTGTTCCTAGAGTATATCCTCTTCTTTTGACCTTTCTTGCTCTTTTTCTTCTTCCTCTTCACAATCTATGTAGAATAATTTCTTCTCACCACACTTATGACATTTAGTGTATTTTCTATCACAACTGTAACAAAGCCCTTTTGCTCTTTTTTCTTCCAATTATTTTGGTGTCAACCTTATAGGTTGTGGAAGACTAGGGGCAACAACACTTCCGTCTTTATAGTTGTGACTGGTATGCTTCCTGGTTTCCATAATTTTGCTTTCCATTTTTCTTGCTAACCTGAATGCCTTCTCTAATGAATCAGGTTCCCAAAGGCGAACATCATGTTGGATATTATCCTTTAAAGACCCTATGAACATATCAATCCTATGCTCCTTTGGAATATCTTTTACCCTTATGTTCAATTTTTGGAACTCCTCAATGTGCTCCATTATTGAACCCTTTTTTTTGAGACTTATCAATTGGCTAAAAAAAGTGTTGCTTTTTGTATCCTCATAATGTGCTATCAATTCTTCCGTAAAAATTTCCCATGCGATAAATTGTTTACGAGAGCAAAGCCATTGATACCATACAGAATGATTTGGTTCCAAATATAAACTTGCCATACGTACCTTTTGTGTGTTTTGCACATTATTGAGATCGAAGAATTGCTCTATCTGTAATATCCATGTGGCGGGATCCTTGCCATCAAACTTCCTCATATCGATTTTTGGAATATGGCGAGTCTTCGATCCAACATTAGAGTCTATGGAATCATGATTAACATTTCTTTTGTTCTCATCATGAGTTTTCTTTAGTACCCTTTCACCCTTAGTGACCATTTCTTGTAGCAACTTATTCATATTTATCTTCAATTCGTCCATGTCTGTCTTCAGATCTATCTTCAAATCATCCATCTTAGCTTCTACGCCTTTCTTTAAACCATCTATCTTAGCTTCTACATCTTTCTTTAAGCCATCCATCTTAGATTCTGTTGCTTTTTGTGCAAGTGACAATTGTTGCACTTGGTCTCGTAATTTTGATATATCATGTTGCATTTCTTCCTCTTCTTCATGGGTCATGCTAGAGCTTTCAGGTTTCCTACTAGGTGTTTGCATTTTCTTTCCTAGGGGCATCAATTACCAATAATAATGCTTTACTATGCCCTTTGAATTCCTTCAAACTAATTTTTCAAACCAATCTTATGCAAAAAATTTAAAAAAATACACACCTTTTTTTCACTTTGTAGGAGCTCGATATTACCTCTGATGTATCTCTGTACTTTCCAATCATCTAGTTCTAAATTTCTAATCTGCAGTAGCCCTTTATGTCCTCTTTCCAATGCCACAATTCTGACCCAAATTGTGTTCTCCAAGGAAGAGTTATGCGAAATCTCCCACAGTGACTTGATTATAGACTAGTTCAGTAGAGTGAACTTGTACGACGTGCCACGAGTCACTGTTTCGACCTTTGGATCTAAAAAATGCATACAAGAAACTACAGTCCGTCCACTTTCTGTACCTTCTTACGAAATTTTAATCTGATCCCCAGAGAGAAAGTTATGACGATTTTCCCCAGGTCACCTGTTTGGAATGTAATTCAGGAGTCTGCAAAAAGACCAACTTCCTCAGATCATATCTCCGCAAATATAGCGCAAAAGGCTCTGAAATTCGGATCCGAGGTTCAGCGAGATTTCTTCTCAAATGGGTTTTTTTTCAACTTCTGAAATGTCACAGAAAAAAATGTATAGCAAAAATTCCACGAAGACCTGTTTGGAGCAGCGAAACCCTAGAATCCAAAGCTCTGATACCAAATGTTATGAAACCAGCTCAAGAAAAGATAGAAAAGATAGATCAACGCCTTAGAATTCAGCCTCTTCGAGGGGGCAACCTCCTTTACATTACATAAATGAACAATTCTTGGATGATACAAATGAAAATACCTCCTTTCTATATATAGGAGTCTAAGGGGTCATAACATAATCAGAGCCGACATAACAATAATAATGTAAGGGCAAAATAATAACAATAGTGGGCTTCTATGGGGCACAAGAGTAACAATATGGGCACTACATGGGTACATCAATATAATAAGTGGGTTGTACTAATAACAATAAGGGGTTACACTAGTAGTATAGGGGTGTAACAACATTCCACTAATGACACTTGGAATTTCACTTACAACATATTTACAAATAATATACATTTTCCACATGTACCCATGTAAGACAAAATAGGCCAGATACAACCTTACAAGACAAAACACTATGACTCAGGAGTTTGGGGAAAGACCAACTCAACAACTTCCATATGATGACTCTTGATGACATATTGATACCAAGTTGGTACTTTGCTATGGTGTCCCCAAACTACTTGATAACGTCTTTCTGATAGCATACTCTTACCTCCATAGCTTCTAGGTATATGGTCTTGGAACCCTTGTCCAACTCATCCTGAAGCATGTGCAACATGGTCTTGACTACGGTAGGACCACCAATGTACTTCTGCATGTTTTATACGCACAACTCCAAGTCATCACTGGTGGACTCTTTCCTTAGATGCTCCATGTACTTGTCGATCTCTAGTCAGACTTGGTTCTTCTCCTTAGCTTCAATGAGGGAGCCGATTGACGAGATCCAATATGTTGTCACCATGAAATCCAAACTCTTATACAACCGTGCATATGAAGCCTATATGCTATTGACGAACAAGACAAGCTGCTCATAATTTTGGATCAACATCTAGATCCTTGCTTTGTCTAGCTCTGCCTACGGCTTCATCATCTTGGGAAAGTGAAGCGACATTCCCTTGTACAACATTGTCCATTCTTACACATTAGCAATAAAAGTGTGCATCTCCCAGAGAGTTTGGACAATATTTCTCCTCCACCACTGGAAACCATACAGATGGGCAACCACCTTATGCATGGTGACAAATCTGTCATAGAGTTTCCACATGGTGGCCTCAAGAGTTCATACTTCAACAAGTATTTCTTTCCTCATCTTTGTCATTGTGAACATTGGGGATTATTCTGCCTTCTGCCTGGATGCTTGCAAGTTCTTTGCCATCTCTTCATTCTCTGCTAACAAAAAATTGACATTTGAGCTCATGGCTCCTGCATAATCCATAGTGGCATCGACCATGGCAACTGGATGCTTTCTGACATCCAAGACTATCACCCTTTCGTTCATAAATGTAGGTGATGCATGATCATCCAAGAAATTATTTATCCATGCCTGTACAATATTTTGCTATAACTAGTCGAATGATATATTGTACACATCCATCACTGGATCATCATCAAGGAGAACAACCTCTACTTGCTCACTTGCGGCTAGTTCTAATACTGGAGGTGGCGAGACTGAGGGGCGACCCCAGGTGCTCTTGGCATGAGGTCGGTATCTTGGTCCTGTGGCTCTTTTCCCAACTCCATGTTCGTTACTTCAACCTTTTGCTCAATCTGTTGAGCAAGTTCCTGATCCTATATCTTCTCACCCTCTTCTTCAACTACTAGTTGTTATGACTCCTCAACCTATATGGGCACAATTTTCTTTGTCATCCCGCCTTTCCCTTCTTCTAGTTCTCATTTCTTCTTCTCTTCCCTCTCTCTCATTCTTAGCTCCTATTCTTCCTTCAACTTCTTCTCCATTTCCCACAACTTTGTTTCTTCTTCCTACAACCTTTTATTTTCTCTCTTCCTTCACTTTTCTCTCTTTATCCGTTGTTGCCTCTTTTCCTCCGCTGCCAAAGCTGATTTCTCAATTAGAGGATATTATTTGAACTTGTAGTTTTCCTTAACCTCTAGGTTCTCAGAAATCTTCCTCTTACCCTTTTCCTGAGCCGATTTTCTACTTATTGTTGTTGTTGTTGCTACTTCCTGTGTTGTTGTTGTCTGCAGAGCAACTTTCCATGATGTGGCTATATTGTCTGGTTCATTGAGCTTGGAGCAGCTGTAACAATACCTCCAAGGGTCCTCCTCTACCCAATGACATTCCCGTGGATCCATGGAAATTACACTTTCACATAGTGGTCCTTGCAAATATTGTGGGGATCATAAGGATTGAAGTCTTTGGTCCTAAACTCAAACTTCAATATCTCCTTAGCTTCGTTATCTGCATATTTCAAGCTATTAATCTCCTACAATCTGATCTACAAAGGAAGAACGGGTCATGGTTCCTCTTCCCCTTATGAAGCCTTGTTGATAACCCTATGGAGATGTGATATGAGATCTCTTGCATGACCAACTTGTCCATGGTATACCTTGGTAGAACACACAGAGGCTTCTCTCCACCAAACATCCCAATGAAGGTGCCACTGGGTGAGGCATACCAATCTGCAATGTTAAGTATTCCCTCCATCGCTTCTTGAGACGCATATGGTGGATCCTACTCAAAGATCAACTTGTACACCATGATAATGAAATGGTCAACTAGCCTTCACATAACTTCTCAGTAGTTACATTCAGGAAGAAGATTGCAATAAATGTTGACGACATTCTCTTTGGATGTCCATGTCAAACCCATGCTAGGAAACTGATGTTGGGGACAGCTTGCATCAAGTAAGTACACAGACGTGTAGAATCTCGCTTTCTCCTCCTCGGGTGGATTTTGGGCATTAGTCATATGGAATTTCAACTAAAGATCCGACAAATTGAATGGCCTTCCGTCATTCACCAACTGGTCCAACAAGACTACCCAATTCTCTGGAAATGTGTCCGTGATCTCTTCACCATATAATCGACATGCAAATATGATCAAGAATTGGGAGGCCTTTCAGAGTGACTTTGTTTTTTAAACATGAGTGGGCATTGCTCTGAATTTCGATGGCTTTTTGACCCAACACTTTATAATATCTCTTGTGTTCACAAAGCTATGGGTGGCATAGAAAAGTGTATCCATGTGATTCAATGACTGAGGTAAGTGATACATCTGATGATAGTTCTTCATCTTGAAGGTAGCAAGTTGTATCCCACTGGCACTTCTTAGTGTCATAGTCTCTGGTTCTATGTGTGAGACAATCTAGTGGATGATTTCTACACTTGGGAAGGCGAGGTACTTGGATGCAACCTTATGTAAGCTTGATCGGTGGATATTGACATACACCTGCCGATCCTCTAGATATTCCTTGAAGTCCCCTACAGAGATATCCTTGATTTCCTGACATGTTAACTTCATGCCCTTCTCAATGAACAACTGAGTGTCTTCATAAACTAGAAAATTCACTGACACCTACTCAATTGCTTCTCTAGTGCTACTCTCGATAGTATCCTTTGATGCAACTCTCTTGGAAGCCATGTTACCTATAACTATTGGAGAGTTTCTCAACAACTGTTGTACCTGGAGACAAAGAGGATACTCATGGCATGAAAAAATTATCTTGAAAACAAAAACAATTCAAGAACAGGCCAAACAAAAAACTAGGCAACTGCTAGGAAGAATTACACAATCCTAGCACTCAGAGATGACTAACTTCTAGCTAGTTCTACACATTGCACATTCCTAGCTGCCAGTGGGGAGGTTCTACTAATTAGAACTGAGTAATGCACAATTTAGTCAGGATTAGGCCAGGTGAGACTATGCATTGCGCAATCCCAATGGCCAATGCTTAGGACTGGCTCCTGGAACTTTACAGTGCGTAGTTGGAGCCAGGCCTTATAAGCCTTTGTGCAATTCCTAGAGTCAAGGCAGAGCCTTCAGATCTAGAAATGCGCTATGCATGCGAGGGAGGAGCAAGATCCGGGGCAAGGAAGCCTAGATCTACCTAATGGGAGCATGAATATGAGAATATCTGAAGGTGGAAGTGATGGTGGGTGAAGATCTGAGTGAATGATGATGCATGCAAATAAGATTAGTGTAGGAATCAATCAAACTAAAGAATAATGAAGCATGTGGAGAGAGTCGCTGCAACGACGACTGTTAGTGCAAAAACTGGGTAATGCATGCACCACTTAAGAAAGGAAATGAAAAACATAAAACAACACTTCTACAATCTAAAACAATCAAAATGCCAGTAGTCATTTAATAAAATGGGTAAAACAACACTCCCACAAGCCAAATAAACAAAAGCTACATAAAAACAACGAAGTACTAGAAAAGCAAGAATTACCTGGAAAGACTGCGATGACTGTGCTAAAGGTTCTTAGATCTCCTCGGGAATGCTAGAGCTCCAAGATAGAATGTGAAAATGAGATCTGGCAGGGTCCATTAAATATATTTGGTTGATTTAGGGTATATGATGCGAAGGCCAAAAATCTAGGAAAAAGCGATACTTGGCAGAACTTTCCAAAAATAACTCAAGTGCCAACTTTGGACTGCTAAAAATAGATCCCTATTTTTAGGGATGCTTTTTCGCTTTTTTATTTTTTATTTTTCAGGAAAAGCTACCATGCATTGCCCAGAGAGGTTGCATAGTTCTAGGGAGAACTCAGAAACTCACTGGCTCATGCATCAGGCAACTGCTAAGGGAAAAGCTTTTGCGCAATTTCTGGGCTGAGTGGCCGTGGGATGCCTCTCAGGCTTTGCATAGTTTCCCAGCTGAAGGGAGGCTCTCAGCTGGCTTTGCACAATTCTGGAGCTAAAGGCTCACTACTAGTTTGGACTGTGCAATTCCCGAGAGCAAGGTTGGTTACCCTCAAGGATTGTGCAGTTCACTAAGGAAAGCCTGGAACTGGGTTGAAACCAAGTCAAGAGATCGACTTTTGGGTTAGATAGTAACCAAAGTAAGAAAACACAAACCATAATGCAAATTATAAAGCTTCATTAAAGCACAAGTACTTTGTTGAGTGTGAGATAAGCTGATGTGATTTAGAAGGGAGGCTCCAAAACAAAGCATAGGAAAAATTTTGTAGGGTGGTTGTATCCGCTACAACACATGCTTGATAATATATGCGTGGAATGCAACTAGGAACCAAGCATAAATTACACATTCTATAGAATACAATGTTATGAGATTATGCTTACTTGATAAGACAAACTAACATAAATGATGCTATCACTAAATTGTTTTCAAATGCATCCTTCTTTTATATTTGAACTGCATCATTACCTATCAAACATTCAACATTAGTCTTACATTCAGGCAGTCTTTCATAATCTATTAGAGCCCTGTCAGTTACTACATCAATAGATCATTATTGATATCAATGCCAACACAAGATATATATATATATATATATATATATATATATATATATAGAGAGAGAGAGAGAGAGAGTACTATGGATATATGTTTTCCACTTTCCAATATCAGATCGTGTGTATTAAAATTTTAATGTGTAGAAGATGAATCATGGATAAAATATTTTAATTTCAACTATGTATATATTACATAAAATAAGTAAAAAAAAAGGGAATTTTTTTTTGTTAAAATATATTATTACTCTATTACTACGAAGATCCAAAAGGAATCAAATATTTATAGGTACAAATCTTTCCTTAAGTTTTGCACTAAAACATGGTTTGCATCTTGAGAGATTTGGTCCCTCTCCATGTTTGGTAGATCCAGAGTTAAGATGGATCTATGATAGTAAATATAATGCAATGACATATCTATAAATATAATATGATAATATACCTACAAAATATATGATAGTTAAAAAATAAAATAATTATTTACCCCACCCTTGCTTAAAAAAATTAGTTACTATTTCTTCTCACCTAATTCTTATATTATAAGGGTGTAGTGGGGTAGGGTAGGGTAGGTAAGGGTAGAAGGTAATATTGGATAAAATATCGATGGAATAATTTTTTTTCCTTAATTATGAGTTATTAATTCAACTTTGTAAAAAGGGCTTATACAAGAAATGATTTTTCATGGAAATTCAATTATACAAGTTCAACCAAGATTATCGTTTTTGTTGTTGTTTTAAATACATTTTTGAATGTATAAATGGATCTGTGCCCCTTGGGGCATGTTATGCTCTTGACCTACGAGAAGATGACAAAATACCAAATATGCGAAGAAATATACCCAAAACACAAAACAATAAGAAATAACAGCATGTAATATATTATTCAAAAAGGAAAGCAATGTTCACTTGCCTCTTCGAGGGGGAAACCTCCAATAGAGATGGGCTCAATTACAAAATAAGACACGACACTCCTCAAGGGGAGTCTCTATTCTTTATATAGGATTCATACATGCAATACCATGGGTCAGTATCATGGTTCTTATTAATACCATCTATCTAATACCATGGCCCATTTTCAACTAACTATGGTCCCTTCTTTAAATGCGGGTCAACCACTTACAATTATTAATATGGGCTTTATTGACTCTTTGACTAACTATAACTATGACTCAACCCTATTACATAAATAAGGGCATTAGGGTTGGACCCTAACATGCCCTCCCCCATAAAAATAGCCTTCTCCTCAAGGCTGAAGTTGTGGAAATTGCTGAAGAACAGTGGTTGGTTCCCAAGTCACATCTTCTAGAGAGGTGTCTTTCCACATGACGAGGACTTCCTTGATCATGCAGTCGCGCTGGTACTGTTCTCGCATGTCAAGAACCTGTTCAGGTTGGATCCAGATTGAACCTTCTTCATCCAATTCTAGTAGACTGGTTTGAATTTTGCAATGGTTCCCAACCACTTTCTTGAGGCATGAGACATGGAAGACGGGATGTATTTTTGCAGTAAGTGGCAAGGCTAGCTTGTAGGCTACTTCTCCGATGCGCTAAAGTATTTGATATAGTCTATAGAATTTTGGAGATAATTTCTGACAACCCTTGTCTTTGAGTGATTTTTGTTTATATGGTTGCAGCCTCAAGAATACTGATCCCCTTCTTGAAATTGGCGCTCTGAATGATGTTGGTCTACTTGTTGCTTCATGCGATTTTGAGCTTAATGGAGATTCTCTTTGAGGTGGGAAAGCATGGTTGCATGGTTCTGTACGAGTTGATCCACTGCTTGTACCTTCGAGCATCCCTGGATATAAGAAGTAGGTGAAGGAGGGAGTTGACCATAAACTACTTCATAGGGTGTCATCTTGGTGGTGGCATGATCGTTAGTATTATACCAGCATTCGACTAGAGGTAACCACTACACCCATAGATGTTGCTTTTCTAAAATGAAACACGTGAGGTAGGTCTCCAGACATTTGTTGACTACTTCAGTTTAACCATTGGTTTGGGGATGATAGGAAGTATTGAGTTGTATTTGGGTACCTTATAGCCTGAAGAGTTCCTGCCAAAAGTTACTGGTGAAGATCAGGTCACAATCAGACATAATGGAAGTGGGCATGCCATGCAATCTGAAGATCTGGTCCATGAAAGATTGAGCCACTAAAGCGGGTGTAAAAGGGTGGGGAGGGCGCAAAAATGAGCATACTTATAAAGTCTGTCCACAACCACCATGATGACTGACTTGTTGCCTGACTTTGGAAGACCAGTAATGAAATCCATAGAAACCTCCATCCAGATTGAGGCAGGGATGGGTAATGGTTATAAGGTGCCTAGGGATTTGACCATTTCTCCTTTGTGGTGCTGACACACATCACACTCAGCTACAAAAGTAAGAATGTCCTTTTTCATGCCTATCCAAAAGAACGAACGTCGAGTGCGAGCATAAGTCTTCTGAAAGCTTGAATGGCTTGCAGTGGGAGGTGAGTGCAACTCTGCCAAAATGTGATTTTTGAGGGTGGATGTTGGTGATATCACTACTTTGTCCTTGTAGTGAAGAATCTCATCCTGCCAAGAGTAGCCCGCTGTGGAATTTGGATCTACCTACAATTTATAAACGAGTTGGGAGAGCGAAGGATGTGAAAACCATTCCCGGCGAGCCTCTTCAATCCACTCTGGAATGGAAAGAGAGATTGCTAGCAGGGTGCTTTCCTCCTCAAATTGGTGTGATAAAGCCTCCACTACGACATTTTCACACCCTTTCTTGTAAATTATCTCATAATCATATCTCAACATTTTGGCTAGCCATTTATTTTGTTGTGGCCAGGATATGCATTGCTCCAAAAAATATTTAAGGCTTTGATGGTCTATGCAGATTCGGAAACGCTACCCCACTAAGTATGGTCATCGGGTATCCACTACATGTAAGATGGTCATCGTCTCCTTCTCATAGGTATATTGTCCCAGATTTTTCCCACTTAGTTATTGTCTAGTGAAGGCCAAGGGTCGACCTTCCTGCATTAAGACAGCACCAATACCCGTACCTGAAGCATCACATTCAATCACAAAGGATTTGGTGAAGTTGGGTAGTGCCAATACAGGAGTGGAACACATGGCATGTTTGAGAGCTATAAATGCCTATTACGCTTCATCATTCCAGAGGAATGAATTTATCTTGAGAAGGTGAGTGAGGGGTCTAGCAATGCAACCATACTTGCAGACAAATTTGTGATAGTAGTTGGTGAGACCCAAAAATCCTCTCAAACTCTTCAAGGCCTTTGGTTGAGGCAAATCCTGCATTGCCTAGATGTTTTTGGGATCCACCCTGACACCTTCACGCCCCACAATGTGGCCCAAATACTCAACTTATTCCATGCCAAAAGAGCACTTGGACAATTTGACAAATAATTTATGCTTCCACAGCAGTTGCAAGAGTAGATCTACATGCTGAAGATGTTTTTCCCAGGTGAGGTTGTAGATGATCTGAAAATCACTTATGTATGATCTCAGTTAATTAATGTAGGTATTACAGACTCATGTGCTAGTGTGCCTATGTTATTTTAAGCAACGGATCGATAAGATTGTGAAATACACAGGCATCGAAAAACAGTAAGAGAAACACAGCAAGCAAATGCAAAAACACAACAAATTAATAAGGAGTTCACCCAATCCTCCTTGGCTACGTCTCCTGGTCCGGATTTCAATGGTGGCCTTTTTTATTGTGTCTTTAAGTAGAGTTTTTACAATGAGGAGCTCAATTTGAGTCTCGTGTAATAGATAATGCTTAGTAGGGTGGTACTTGGATTCCCCAAGCCACTAGAGTACACAGACTCCCCATTACCAAGTTGCGACCTCAACTGGTCTTAATGGGACGAGTCCAATTTGGTACTCAGTTCCCGACAAATATCCTCACAGGGATTGCTTGAACCTCTCAGGCCTTCTCGGTTTGTCTGCTCGATGCTACCTTAGCTTTGCAGGTCAGCTCGACTTCTCTATTCTCTACATCTTGCTCTTCTATCTCACTATCTCATGTCTTCCTTCTATTTTCTGTCTGTTCATGGCTTAAAGCCAATCCGTCCCTTGACTGTTTGCTTCCTCTTCTATCCCTTCGGATCTCCTGCCTCTGTCCACTGGAATTCCCTGCTTCTGTGTCATCGCCATTGTGTAACGTTTCACAGGAGGTGGCCACTTGTCTCCTTACAAACTGAGCGCCAGGTCTTCCTCGAATGACCATTATTTCGGTTACTCTGTGAAATGATTCATCTGCCAGCTCATCGACCATGTTCGACCCCAAATGGCATATGCCTTAGCCTATTCTTCTGTCAAATCTGGTCTCCCATTGGGTGCAATCTCTGCCATTTGATCTGGGGCCTCTAGATCCTACGGTTATCGCTTTTATCGCGTGGTTGACTTACTTAATTGTTAGCCCGTGATGAGAGCAGTTTTCTCTCTCATCCACCGGACATGCGTCATTCAATGCATGGCATCGCTTGGTCCTCTGACAAACCCGCTTACCGCCCGAAATGCCTTTGATATTCCGGTAGTTTTGGAGCGCAGGACTTGCCTATTGGTTTTAGCACTTTTCCCACAGTTTTACCTGTTTTCCACGTGACCAGGTGCTAAGGCTTTTCCTTCTCTAAGGTTTTTGTCCTGTGCATAAGAAACAACCTCTATTTTCTGATTTGGACTCCCTAATTGCTAATTTGTGCCACTGCACAGTCTCCATGGGCCAATAGTTAGCGCGCTTTGACCGAGGGTCCTCATTGTTCTGTGCTGGCTACAACTGCCACTGTCTAGAGGTCCTTCCTGATAGCTCGTTATTCAAAAGATTTTAGAGTCTAACATAGTTTGAAACAGTCATAGAAACTCTGATAATTTTCAAGGATCCAATTCGGATCACGACCTTCCCACTGAAAAAGATTTTGGACCACCAAAATTTGGTTTTCAAGCATCAAATAAGTGAGGGTACAATTGTCTCACTTGTCCAATCTCTATCCATTTTGTATTGCTTGGCTTTGAACCCCTGAGCCCAATTCTGAGGTACTCAACATCTCCCCTGCATGTTGTTCTCACCTTCTTGTCCAGAACTATGTCTTCCTGCAATTCATTAAGATATTTAGGTAGCAGGTCATCAATAGAAGGCAATTGACTCTGCTCTTTGGGATCCTCATTTAGTGAAGGTTCAAACAATCTCAAGCTATTTGCATTTATGACTAAGTAGATGTGCATGTAAGCTGGTAGATCAAGGCGAAAAAAATTCTAACCAATTTTCTCAAGTATTTTGAAAGGTCCATACCTGATAGTCTTTAGCTTTTTACCTTCACCTTGCATCCTGTCCTTGCTGATATACAACCAAACTTGATCACCAACTTGGAAACTATGCTCCATTCAATGCTTTTCATGCCTTGCCTTGTATTTGGCCTGGCTCTTTTCCAACTATTCATATACTGCTTGGTGGATCTCTTGGATTTGTCCAATGAACCTATTTTCCCTGTCCACACTGCTGTGTCCTTCAACTGTTGTGTCCTTACCAAAGACAAAATCCAAGGGAGACCTTGGTGTGAAACCAAAACGGGTCTTGAAAGGAGATCTCTATGTGTAAGAATGTTTGGCTCGGTTGTAAGCATGCTGCACATAACACAAATGTTCATCCCAAAGCTTAGGATGCTTGCTGCAATATCCCTTGAGTAACTGGATCATTGTCATGTTGACTACTTCTGTCTAGCCATCTTTTTGTGGATGGAAAGCTATGCTTTTCTTCAGTTTGGTGTCCATCAGTTCCCACAGACTTGACCAAAACTTTCCCACAAATCAGGTGTCTTGATCAGATATAATGGAAGTGGGTAATCCAAAATGAACCCATACATGTTGAAAGAACAGTTTTGCAGTTTGTTCAGCTGTAATATGTTTATTACAAGGTATCAAAATACACATTTTGTTGAACTTATCCACAACAACATACATATAATCATGACCTTTCCTATATTTGGGCAGTCCCCCAACAAAGTCCATGGAAACACTTTCCCAAGGATGAGAAGGAACTGGTAATGGAGTGTACAAGCCTAGTTTTATATTGCTGGGCTTGCTTTTAGCACAAATAGTACACCCTCTTACATATCTAGAAATTGTCTCTTCCATTTTTGGCCAATAACAAAACCTTTGCAGCTGTGCAACTATTTTACTTACCCCAAAGTGACCTGATATTAGAGAAGTGTGTGCTTCTCAAATTATCTTTACCCTTTCAGTTTGTGGAATGGATATCTTCCCACAATGATATAAGAGTCAGTCCTTAATATGATAATCCAATTATTCTACTCATTTACCTTGACTTAAAGTTGCATATACATCTTTAAAGTCTATATCTTGAGCATATTGTTCAATATAGCTCTCATCTAACATAGAATTATGCTTAAGTATAGTAGATGCATTTGTAATGGGTCTAGATAACATAACTACAACTTTATTGTGTATGCCCTTTTTATATCTGATGACTAAATGAAACTGTTGTAGAAAACCCATCCATCTATAGTGTCTTGATTGCTGCAACTTAGTTTGGGAGTGTAGATATTGAAGTGGTTGATGATCAGTATGTATTACTGTCTCTTTTCCCATTAAGTAATGTTTCCACTTTTTCACACTTTGTACTAATGCATACAATTCTTTATCATATGTAGGATAGTTAACTACTGCATAATTAAAGGTCTCAGAATGATAACATATGGGTTTACTATGCTATATCAACACTGCTCCCATGGCATAGTCACTGGCATCTGCTTGGATCTCAAAGGGTCTTTGAAGATCAGGTAGTGCTAGTACTGGTGTTGTACTAATCTTTTCTTTCAAGGTGTCGAAGGCTTTCTGCTATTTGCCTCCCCACTGAAACACCTTGTTCAATCCTGTTAAAGCATGTAAGGGAGATGCAATTAAGGAAAAGGTAGAAATGAACTTTCTCCAATATTGTGCTACTCCTAAGAAGCTCCTAACTTCTGTAGTAGATTTGGGCTTAGGCCAGTTTACAATGACTGCCACCTTAGAGGGATCTATCTTCAATTCACCACCCCCTACTATATGTCCCAAATAATTCAAATATGGTTTGCCAAATTCACATTTTGAGAGTTTAACATAAAGTTTTTCTCTTTTCAAAACATCTAGTGTCTACTTAACATGCTTTAAATGTTCTTCCCATGTTTTGATAAATATCATAATGTCATCCAAATATACAATAACAAATCATCAATGAAAGGTCTAAGTACATCATTCATTATTCTCATGAAAGTAGCAGGAGCATTAGTTAAGCCAAAAGGCATAACCAACCATTCATACAATCCTTGCTTTGTTTTGAAAGCAGTCTTCCATGCATCTTGTTTTGCAGCTTTGACTTGATGATATCCACTATGCAAGTCTAACTTGGAAAAACAAATATCTTCTTTCAATTGATCTAATAGATCATCTATGCGAGGAAGGGGATAACGATTTTTGATTGTTATCTTATTCACTGCTCGGTAATCAATGCACATTCTCCATGAGCCATCTTTCTTTCTCACCAAAACAATTGGAGATCCACATGGTGATGTGCTAGGTCTGATGAACCCCTTCATGAGAAACTCCTACACCTGCTTCTTGATTTATGCATTCTCTAAAGCGGACAACTTTTAAATTCCAATGTTAGGCAATGGAGCATCTTGCTACAAATTAATTTCATGCACTATTTCCTTTTGGGTGGCAGAGCTTTAGGTTCTTGAAGCAAGGTATCATACTTTGAAACAACTTTTTCTAAATCAGCTTGCTGTTTAGCATCACAACCCTCAAATACATTGGTTTTATTAGGTTTCTTTTCCTTTACAACCATCAATAAAAATTGTTTGCATGAATTTATCATTCATTTCATCTGCCCTGAGTTTATGAGAGTGTAATTATTCTTGAGCTTATGAGCTCTTACAAAGTATTCGATTCGATATTTAATGAGTAGATACTTGTTCTCAGCTCTATATAAAATAGCTTTTCTGTCATACAAGTAAGGACTTCCTAAAACAATTCCACATATATCCAAAGGAATTATGTCTAACTCAACCTCATCTACAAATGCTGACCCAAAAGAAAACTTGAGTTTGCATTGTCTAGTCACTTGTAGTTGTGCTTTATCACTTAACCATCCTAATGGGTATGGTTTCTTGTGAGGTGTAGTCAGTAATCCCAACTTCTTTACAATTGCTTTAGAAATTAAATTTACTTGTGAGCCACTATCAAACAAAGTATCAATCTTTTGATGTTTGGAAATAACTCGAATATGGAAAAGCTCATGTCTTTTTCTCTCATTTTCTTCATCAATAGTAGATTGTGCAGAATTACTAGTAGATGCTTCAGAATTCTTACCTTTTATACCTGTGGCTGCAATGGTTGTTTCATCTCCTGTCCGACCCCAAATGTTTCTAAATAGCTGCAGCAGTCTTCTTCTTCTTGCCCTTGAACTTCTTAGATCTCAGCTCTGAATGTAGAATCCAACAGTGCTCATCATCATGCCAATCCTTCTTATAGTGAGTGCATGAAGAATTTCTTTTCTGTGTAGTGTTGGCCTTCCTTGCTTTCCATTTCTGTTTTATTTTCTCCTTATTCTTGCTTGCAGTGGGTTAGGATGATCCCCCAACTTCTGGGTTTCTATTATTTCCTCTAGCTTCTAGATGTGTAGCCTGAACAGATACCTCATCTATACTAGTGGGATTAAACATGAGGATAGTGTGCTTCATGTAGCTATGTAGACCACCGATGTACTTCAACAGAGTCTCAGGTGAGTCTAATGAGATTCCTAGAATCAAAGCTCTCTTCCTAAATTCTTGGGTGTAACCTTGTACACTTTGTCCTCTAAACCGACGAAGATTTTGCCAGCTCATCATGGCTTGCTGCATGTAGGCCAGTGGATAGAACTGCTTTTTGATTGTAGAAACAAATTCACTCCAGACAGAAAGAGTCTTACCATGTCTCTTCATGTCAGCTTGGGTCCTGCCTTCCCACCAAACCAAGCCAGTGCCTCCAAGGCTTAGGCTAGCCAGCTGAATCTTGCTCTTATCTGAATCGATACTTTGCACTTTGCAATAAACATCAATTTGTCTAATCCAATTGTCCAACTTTTCTGCATTCAACTCTCCATCATATATTGGTAAATAAAATTTAAGATCTAGTTTAATCAAATATGCCTTCTTTTTATGTTCAGGGCTATTAGGAGGTGTGAGAAAGCTTTCTTATTTCCCCTTGCCTTTTGAGTGGTCATGGAGGAGAGACTCTTCTTCTCCTGTATCTTGTTTGGAGCCTGATGAATCTTCATCTTTATGTTTTCTAAAATCCTTATACATTTCCTCTACCATGGACCTTATGGCCAGGAAACTATCTATAAATTGAGGGTCTGGCCCCACAGAACCTTCCTCTGACATTGTCTTCTGAGGATAGACTCTTCCAATCTAAGGATTAGTTTCGACCAACTCTCCTTCTCCTAATTTGAGCTTTGATCTAGTTAGAATTCAACAACTAAATCCAGCACAAACTTATCTAACCTTAACAACCTATAGCTCTAATACCACTTGATCTGAAAATCACTAATGTATGATCTCAATTAATTAATGTAGGTATTACAGACTCATGTGCTGGTGTGCCTATGTTATTTTAAGCAATGGATCGATAAGATTGCGAAATACACAAGCATCGGAAAACAGTAAGAGAAACACAGCAAGCAAATACAAAAACACAACAAATTAATAAGGAGTTCACCCAATCCTCCTGGGCTACATCTCCTAGTCCAGCTTTCAGTGGTGGCCCTTTTATTGTGTCTTTAAGTAGATCTTTTACAATGAGGAGCTCAATTTGAGTCTCCTGTAATAGATGATGCTTAGTAGGGTGGTACTTGGATTCCCCAAGCCACTAGAGTACACAGACTCCCCTTACCAAGTCGTGAGCTCAACTGGTCTTAATGGGATGAGTCCAATTTGGTACTCAGTTCCCGATAGATATGCTCACAGGGATTTCTTGAACCTCTCAAGCCTTCTCGGTTCTGTCTACTCAATGTTGACTTAGCTCTGTAGTCAGCTTGACTTCTCTATTCTCTACTTCTTACTCTTCTATCTCACTATCTCCTGTCTTCCTTCTATTTTCTATCTATTCATGGCTTAAAGCCAATCCATCCCTTGACTGTTCGCTTCCTCTTCCATCCCTTTGGATCGCCTGCCTCTGTCCGCTGGAATTCCCTGCTTCTGTGTCATCGCCACTGTGTAACATTTTACAGGAGGTGGCCACTTTTCTCCTTACGAACTGAGCGCCAGCTTTTCCTTGAACGGCCATTATTCCAGTTACTCTACAAAATGATTCATCCGCCAGCTCATCGGCCATGTTGGACCCCAAATTTCATATGCCCAGCCTATTCTTCCATCAAATCCAATCTCCCATCGGGTGCAATCTCCGTCGTTTGATCTGGGGCCTCCAGATCCTACGGTCATCACTTTTATCGTGCGGTTGACTTGCTCGACCATTAGCCCATGATGAGGGCAGTTTTATCTCTCATCCGCTGGACATGCGTCATTCAATGTATGGCATCACTCGATCCTCTGACAAACCTGCTTACTGCCTGAAATGCCTCCGATATTCCACCGGTTTTGGAGCGTGGGACCTGCCTGTTGGTTTTAGCACTTTTCCTATGGTTTTACCTATTTTTCACATGACCAGGTGTCGGGGCTTTTCCTTCTCTGTGCTTTGTGCTAATCGTGCATTAGAAATGGCCTTTGCTTTCTGATTTGGACTCCCCAATGACTAATTTTTGCCACTGCACATTCTCCATGGGCCAATGGTCAGCGCGCTTTGATCGAGGGTCCTCGTTGTTCTGTGCTGGCTACAACTGCCACTATCCAAAGGTCCTTCCTGATAGCTCATTATTCACAAGATTTTAGAGTCTGACATAGTTTGAAACAATCATAGAAACTCTGATAATTTTCAAGGATCCAATTTGGATCAGTAGATGAGGATGTCATCAAAGAAAACAAGGAAAATTTTTCGTAGATATGGTTTGAGCAGGTGATTCGTGAGACTCTAAAAAGTGGATGGGGCATTACAGAGACCAAATGGCATGACCAAGAATTCATAATGGCCTTCATGAGTTCGTAAAGCAATCTTTGGAATGTCTACTTCTTTCATGCGAATTTGGTGATAGCTTGAGCGAAGGTCAAGCTTAGTAAAGAATTGAGCCCCATTTAATTCATATAACAAATCATCAACAAGCGGGATGGGAAATTTATCTTTGACCGTCAGCTTGTTGAGGGCCCTGAAGTCTGGACACATATGCCATTCCCCATCTTTCTTGAGCACCATGACCACCGGTGATGAATAAGGACTAATGTTAGGACGAATGACACTGCCTTCCAGGAGTTCCTTGATGATTTTTTGAATTTCATTCTTTTGGGCGAAAAGATATCTATATGGGCACACATTTGGTGGTTGTGTCCCTAGGACCAAAGTAATGCTATGATCATGTTCCCCTCTCGAGGGTGGAAGCTCATGAGGCTTTTCAAAGACCTGCAAATGGTTGTTTAATACCTGTTGCATCTCAGGATGAATATGAAGAGAAGTGGGTTCGAAGGCCTGGATGGCATTAAATTGGGCTATAACTCCATGGTGGCCCTTTTATAACAATTTTTCCATCCTATGCGAGCTGATGATAGAAGGATCACCTGCCTAGAGTCTACGGAGGGTATGTGTGTGGTCATTCTGCTTAAAGCTCATATACAACTTTTGGAAATCCATTGTGATTGGGTCGAGTGTACGGAGCCATTCAGCACCCAAGACAATGTCACACCAACCCATGTTGATGGCAAACATGTGGGTATTTAGGTGATAAGCCCCCATTTGAAGCTTGACATTTTCATAGTGGCCTTCACATTTCGTTGTCCCTCCATCAACAATCTGGACCTGGAAATTAGAGACTGCTCTGACAAAAGAATGCACTGCTTCAGCGACTCTTTGATGGATAAAGTTATGCATACTGCCACTATCAATCAAGACTACTACAGGGCAATGCTTAATAAAACCTCTGATTTTGAGAGTTTGGGGAGAAGAAATTCCTACGAAATCATGAAGCGAGATAACTGGTTCTTCAGGTGTAGCTAGGAGCTCATTGTCTGGCTGGTTGTCCTCATCTTCCTCCTCTAGTCCCTCAAATGGTGGGGCTTCCTCAGATGAACTGTAATCAGTAGCATCAATTTGAAAGAATTTGGGTTCCTTGCATTTATGTCCTGTGGAGTATTTCTCATCATAGTAGTAACACAATCCTTTCTTTCTTCTTTCCACCATTTCCTCTGGTGACATCTTTTGAACCTTAAGTGTTTGGGTAGTGCTTGGAGCCTGAGTGGGGCTTCCCTTGGCTATGAAATTTGGACAAGTCGACTAGGCCGCTAACGCGCGTTCTACTTCCCGAGCTATCATGCAGGCTGCCAGCCATGATACTAGGTGGTGCATTCAGACGTGAGCTTGTATGGTGTCTTTGAGACCACTCATAAAACATTCCAAGTAGAATTCATCTGCTAGACCTCCTGTGCGGAAGGCTAATGCTTCAAAGGCTTTAATATATTCTTGCACTGTGCCTGTCTGTCCTAGCTTAGTAAGACGACCCAAAAAGTTAGATTTATGGTCAAAGCAATCAGAAAGGGCTTTTGAGAATATTTACCAAGTCATTGGCCTTGCATAGCAGCGTTGATGCCACTGCCACCATTGCCATATTTCTTGGTCCAAGTACAGGCTTCCCACACTTAGCTTAGTCACATCATCTTTGATGTGTTTCAATGTGAAATATTGCTCCATTTGTGCTAGCCATATGGCTGGATGAGAGCCATCAAATTTATACATGTCCAGCTTGGGTGGTTGAGGTTGGGACTGTTGGTGGTTTCCATAGAAGTGAAGAGAATGGCTAGACTCACCCTCAAGGTTTTCATTAAAATCATATGCCTCCAATCTTTCCCCCGAGTTTCCCTTGGTGATTGTGTCATATAAGGACTGGATCTGCTTCGTTAATGCCTCCAACTTTTGTTCAAGGGTGTCTATCTTCTCATTGGCCATAGCTTGATCTCTGGTTTGTACCATGCACAGATCTAGTACACTTGTCGTCACTTTGAAAAAAAAAAATTTGGGACCACCCGAAATTTTGACACTGACAAGTGAATGGTACAACCTTGCTCAGCCAGTTCCTCACTTAGGAATACTGTAGTAGCCAATTCCTAGAAAAGTTAATTCTGCCAAATGTCCTGCGAGAATCATGCCCACGTATAGGAGCCACACAAAGAGCCAGATCTGTCGACGAAACCCTCAACTGGAGAGTATGAGTAGGAATGTGGCAGTGATCGAACCCCTGCTGCTAGATATGAATGGTGGATCTGATTGTTGCGACTACTATAGAACCCAACCTACTAGATTTGAATGGTGGATCTGATAGATCTGAATGGAAGATTTGATATATCTGAATGGTAGATCTAATAGATCTGAATGGCAGATCTGATTGTTGTGGCTGTCACAGAACCCAACCTGCTAGATCTGATCTGGCAATGATGATGCTTGATCTATAGAGAGATAAGGGAACTATGGTCTGAAGGAGTGTCAGGTGCTACAAATCACAATATACATAAGGGTCCAACAGTAGTACTCAACCTAATTTTTTAGGGCACTAACTAAGGAGGATCAATCATACCCTTAGCCGTACAACTTGACTACCCTATCGTACACACGAGTAATCTCCCTGAGTGCTATTCTCGGTGTACTATAGCAGCAAGATGGCCGATGGTTTATCTATGGTGAGGTTGGAAGAGAGCCTAGGGGGCTTCTAATATACCCAGAGGGTACTTGGAAGACAATCCATGTGTGGTTCTATCTATTGCGCTACTACTCAAAGGGGTACCCACAGGGGTTACAAGGGATTCCAACAAGTGTGACCACCTCTTGTATTTCATACGTGCATGCCTCCCCAAATCCGCAGGTTTATGCGCTCAACAACAGATCCCGTGGTTTAAAGACGTCGAAGCACGTCTCTAGCCAAAATAAATTCTGGTAAAAATGGAGATCCCACTGGCCCTAAAAAGTGCTCTGATACCACTTGTTATGCTCTTGACCTGCGAGAAGATACCAGAATACCAAATATGCGAAGAAATATAACCATAACACAGAATAATAAGAAATAACAGCATGTATTTTAATATTTAGAAAGGAAAGCAATGTTCACTTGCCTCTTTGAGGGGGCAACCTCCAATAGAGCTGGGCTCAATTACAAAATAAGACATGATGCTCCTCAAGGGGAGTCTCTATCCTTTATATAGGATTCATACATGCAATATCATGGGTCAATACCATGGTTCTTATTAATACCATCTATCTAATACCATGGCCCATTTGCAACTAACTGTGGTCCCTTCTTTAAATGCGGGTCAACCACATACAATTATTAATATGGGCTTTATTGACTCTTTAACTAACTATAACTATGACTCGACCCTATTACATAAATAAGGGGGTTACGGTTGGACCCTAATAGGGCACTTCAATTCTATAGATTCAACAACTTAAACTCAAAGTTCTTAAAAATTTATGCAAGAATTTGGTTAAAATTAACAAGAAAAAATTCCTCGAAAAAGGCTATTATCAAATCCAATCATTATTTATTATGATGCAAATTTCATTCCAATTTTAATTAATTAAGGCCAAGCTAGATCCATCTTAACACTGTATTTACCAAGGGCCACCAGGAATCAAATCTCTTTTCACTCTAAAAGAACTTTACTCTTAAGAGATACACCACCAGGAATCAAATCTCTTTTCACTCTAAAAGGAGTTTACTCTCAAGAGATTTGACCCCTCTCGATGCTTGGTAGATCTAGAGTTAAGATGAATCTATGCTAGTTTAATTATTAATTATTAAATTTATATTTTTTATTAGTTTTATTTTATTTTATTTATATTTTTATCTTTGTGTAATTTGAATTAGTAAAAATGTTTTATTTTATAGTCTATATTTTAATTTTTATGTAACTTGATCAAATCAAAATGTTTAACAAAACATTACATTATTACATTAAAACATATTTACTTTACTAGAGAACACCTCTAAACACAAAAATTAATTATAAAATATAAACAAAAATTTTAATTTAACCGATAAGATAGTCTCTTTCTCGATTTAAATCCACATAAGTAATTCACAATTTATTCAACCATAGTCATTAGGTCATACTTTGATTAGTGGAAATGAGGTGTTAGCCACCTAGATGACAAATATATGAATGCCGCACAATGTAAATCTAATTATTATTTAATTTAATAATTTAATTATATTAAAAAATATTAAGTATAACGTAATTACAAAATTAATAATTAATTTAATTTTATGAAGTATTATTAAATTATAATTTGATGAGTGAAAACTGAGTTTTAAATATTTAAAAATTTAATCATGGAAAAAACATTATATATATATATATAAAATAAAGCTTAAGGTTAAAAGTTTTGGGTGTTTTTTCTTTCAGATATTGAGTGTTTCAAATTTATGGAAGTTAAGAGGAGAAACCCAAAAATCTAGAAGCGTTGATGTGACTTATCATTTTGTGTAATTTTAACATTATAAATCACTTTGGATCGTTGTTTTTTAAACCATATACTAGTTCTTCAAATTAAGGAGACTCCAACAACAAACATAAAAAAATTAATACAGTTTTCAAAATAATTTTAAAAACACTCAATCTACTTAAAACATATATATACTTATATCCCACCTGTTATAATAACTTATGAATGAAACCCCACGATGGGCATGCACTCATGACAATCCACACATTTGAGATCCTAATACATCACCCTTTAATTCTCTAAGTAATTGATTACTACACCTAGCATTAGATAAGGCTCTAGGTACATGCATAATCTCACTCAACTTTCTCCACATTTAAACTAGTTCATGGAAACACTTATGTTGTTTCCTCCCACATCTGTGAATAATTGTACTTTGGTGACTTTGGGAGGCCCATTAGAAGGTGGCTCTTGGAAACATAATGGAAGTCGATATCTTGAATTGCACTCTATTATGAATCTTGACCTCATCTTGGAATTTTCATTCCTTTGTATTTTGGTTTTATTTCATTTTCATTATACATGGTTTTCTAGGTCTAGTGTTATCTAAGGCTTTTGAGTCTTTGTAATCCTATATCTTTGTAGCCCTATATCTTTGTTCTCCTCTATGTCTAGTTTAGTCTTACCTATATTCGTGGGTAGTTTTCCATTTCTCTCTTAACTATCTATTTTTTCTCTATTTCCCTAAATTCCCTATTGGTGGCTCCACTTAATGACTATCTTGCATTTCTCCTTACTGCCCTAAATCCTATCCTTTGTGTCTAGTTTTATTTTTCATTTTTTTAAGGGTACTCATCCCTTTCTCCATCTATTTCCTATTATCTTCCCTTTTCCTTGAAATCTTAGTTATGGAATTTGTTTATGGATACCCTTCATTTTCCATAGTTCTCCTATCTCTCAACCTCACCTGATAGGTCACCCACACCTGTTCCTCATCTCTTCTGTCACTATTTCAAGAGATGCCACCTTGCACTTTATCAAAGTGGCTCTGAAAAGGCTAAACAAATAAAAGACTTAAAAATGTAGAAAAACTAAACCCAAGTTGTAGTGTTTGTCGTTACCATTCCAGTGGTGTAAACAATGCTCAAATCCGAGTCTGTAAGACCAACTTATTGGAGTTTGAAGTTTGACATGACAGGGAGAAAAATGGGGCCTACAATGTGCCACATGACATCCTAATCAACAAGTTAAGTGACACCCATAGAACTATGTGGCAACAAATTGAAAAATTCACATGGCACTCCATCATTGACTCCTTAGCCCTGCAGAAAAAACAAAAAAAAATAATATTAAAAAAATATAGTCTCATTGAAAACAAAATCCAATTAAAAATATAACAAAAAATTCTTATATTAAAATATGGTTATAACTATAGAAAGGCTATGTTCAAAAAATTTATGGGCGTTTAATTAGAAACCATATATGTATATATGGTAAAGGCCACAGATATTTTAAAAAAAGAAGTATGTTTTTATAAAGTATATGGGTTATGTTAAAACTCATGAAAAATTTTGAACGAGCCCTTTTATGGTTTGTTATAACCATACGTCACATGGTTAATTCAAAGTCAACACTTGAAACAATTATATAAACGAACAATGCTCATTATTAATGACCCTCCCAAAAATTACAATGAAACAAATCACATATGGTCGTGGGGAATTGAACCCCAAACGACTGGCTCCCAACTTAGCTTGTTGAGCAATGTGATAACCCATGTGGCTTTGGTAAATATGCCAACCTTATTTTCTTTAAACCAAACTTCACCATTTGACCCAAGGAAGGGATGACCGAGCAAAATCGAGATCTAGGCAGAGTTGGGAACCACACAGCACACAGAACAGGAAGGGAATATTTTAAGGGAATATTCCTTAGAATATTCTACAAAATATTCTTATGCAAAATCTTTAAGAAATCTTAGAGATTCTCTTGATGTTGATTTTAGACAAAGGCAGAATGATACCAAGTTTATACTCAAATGAACCAAAATTTCACCAGGAGTCTGATGGTGTGATCGATCTTCTAATCTGAGTAGAAAATTATTTCAGAAGAGAAATGTTGAGGGTGAAACTCTGAAGGTGGAATCTTGATGCAGGAATATGTATAGAATTAAAAATATTCCCTAGAGGCCCGAAAATGACAATTTCAGAACCATGCCAACTTTATACTCATTTTTACTCAAGGAATGTGATGGTGAGATCAGTTTCTTCATCTGAGTAGCTAAATTTCAGTAAGTATGCAGAAGAGAATCTTTGAGGAATCTTTGAGATTCACAGGGAGCACAAATTTGATTAAGTCAGAAAGGGTTCAAGTTTATAGTCAAATTTCATGAATTTCCGCCAAGAATTCAACTGTGTAGTCTATTTTTCTAGTAAAGGTGTGCAATTTCAAGCCATCCTCGGAAGTGGAGTTATAAAATTCATTGGTGCCATGTATTCTTTTAATTTTTTCTGAGATGATGATTTGATGTTGAGATCCTTGTATGCCACTTCATGCAAGAATGTTATATTTTGTCATGATGAAGGAAAACTTGTGTTAGTGAGAGTTCTTATAGGCGAACATCTCATGTATAGACATGTCACTCTAGTTAAGGGATCTCTTCATTGTATTGAAAAAAAATACATCATGTACTCATCATCATTTTACAACATTTAATGAAGTGGAATCCCCACTCTTGACACATGACCCGGAGACGTAGTTCACACTGGACGAACTCCATAATCTAGTTGTGCGTGTTCTTTGATTTGATGGCTATCTTTATGTTTTCTCTTCTTTAAAGTATGCTCATGTGGTTTCTCCATACTCTTTCACATGCAATTATGCTAACATTACAAAAGTAAAAGATCTTGGTTAATTTCGGTAGCTAGATAATCTGGATCAAGTTTGGTATTAGAGTAATGTTCTTTCTTATGCGAATTGCAAGTGTGAATGATAACCAAAGATTGAACAAGAAACAAGAAGGAAAATAGAGGTTCACAAAGATCTTTATGAGGCATTCTACAATATGGCAAGAATGGTAGATATAATGTATGCGGATTATGAGGGGAAAATAGAAAAAGAACAAGAAAAAGAGAGAGCAAAGGGCGATGCTCCATCTTTAGTTGAATATTCTTTTTCTTCTCATCTTTAAAATGAGGAGATCAATTAGAGCCTTCAAGCAAAGAATGTTGAATTGAGGAGAATTCTACAAGAAGCAGAAGAGGAGAAGAAAAAATTACATCTTCAATTACAAGCCATAGAAGAGGCCTTGGAAAAGATGAATTGAAACAAAGGCTTGGAGCAACGATAATCACCTGATTTAGAATCAACAATTGAGGTAAATGGTGTTGATAGTTCTTCAATTTAATTTTCACATGATGCTATTTTTGTTGGAAGCCTTGAGATACCGATTTAAAGATTGGGGTGCATTGAAGGAGAATTCTCGAAGGTAGCATAAGCAAGGGGTTCTTTAGGAAAATAATCCAAGCCATTGTTGAAATCATGAAGGAAAGGAAATTATGGAAACAAATCACAATCTTCCCATGATAGTGCACATTGCAGAGGAAGAGCTAAGGTAAGCTCTCATCATCAGGATTGCACTAGAGACAACCAAAAAAGGTACAAAAAGTCTTAGTATGCTAATGTTCCTTTTGATTACAAGCAAACTATTAGTGATGAGCATAAATCATGGCATAGAAAACCACCATGTATTTTGTGGCTTATATAACCATGTTGTTGCTAAGTGTTGGAAAAGAATGGTAGCAATAAAGATGACAAGATGTGAAAGACCTTCTCCACATTAGGAAAGAAACAAGGTTAAGCAGATTTAAAGGAAGAAGAATTTTTGTAGTCATTGCAACAGAGGTGGATATCAGAGAGCCACAGGTTGGAGGCGCCATCCAAAGAAACATCTCAAGAAGGATAAAGAGCGTTCGCAGGAACCAATTGGTTAATTTGTTCAACAAGCGAATCAGTTACATGAAGATGAAGACCCATTCACTTTGTTGAGTGAGAAATGGTTTTATTAGATATATTAACTTGTCATGGATGCATTTTTTAAATCACATGTTGTGAAATGATTGTAAAAGTGATGAAGTGTTTTCCATCACTTATGAATTCAACATGATGATATTTTTGGCCCTTTTGTTGATAGCCTGGGTATTGGTTTCTATTGTGATTCTTATGTAAACTTGACCAAAGAGTGTGTTATAAAATCTTGGCAAGTATGGAGTTTACATGGGTCATAATTGGTCTTGTAATAAGAACATGTATTTGCAAGATGTACTAAAGGCTTGCATGGGATGCATGTGTCATTTCTTCACTTATGTCTCCGAAGTACAAAGGTGAAGGAGAAGGAAATGTGACCTTTTAGGGCACTTGTTGTGTAGATGAGGGAGTACAACAGATTGTAGATTGTGATCATGCTTTTGGAGGACCAAAAGCTCCTCAGTGGGGAGGAATGATCCAAGTGGATCTAAAAAGGCTAAAAAAATAGAAGTCTTCAAAATGCAACGAAACCAAGACCAATTTGTAATTCTCATTGTTACGATTCTAGTGGAACAAACAACGCTCAAATTTGATTTTGTATGACCATCTTATTGCAGTTTGAAGTTTGACATGACATGGAAAAGGGGGGCCCACTATGTGCCAAATGGCATCCCAATCAACAAGTTAAGTGGGACCGATAGGCCTATGTGGCAAAAAATTGGCCAATTAGCCAATGACACATGGCACTCCATCATTGACTCCTTTCACCTGTAGAAAATACAAAAGAAAACAATATTAAAAATAATATATAATCTCATTAGAAAAAAAATCTAATTAAAAATATGGAATAACCGTATAACAAAATAACCTTATATTAAAATATGGTTATAACTACACAAAGCCCAAATGTATGGGAATTTAATTAGAAACCATATATATGTATATATGGTAAAGCCAATGAATATTTAAACAAAAGAAGAAGAAGATTAATTTGTTATAAACCATATGGGTTATGTTAAAACCAATGAATAATTTTGAACAAGCCCTTTTTATGGTTGGTTAGAACCACACACCATATGGTTAATGCAAAGTCAAGACTTGGAATGGTTATATAAATGAACAATGCCCATTATTAATGACCCTTCCAAAAATTACAACGAATCAAATCGCATGGGGTCACGAGGATTTGAACTCCAAATGACCAGCTCCAACTTAGCTTGTTAAGCAATGTGACATCCAATGCCACTTTGGTAAATCTATGAATAATATTTTATTTAAACCAAACTTCACCATTCTCCCAAGGGAATGAAGGACCGAGTAGATCTAAGATCTAGGCGGAGTTGGGAACCACACAGCGTGCAAACCGAGAAGAAAATATTCTAAGGGAATATTCTACAAAATATTCTTATGCAAAATCTTTAAGGAATCTTAGAGATTCCCTGGGGGCGATTTTTGATAGAGGCAAAAGGATACCAAGTTTATACTCAAATGAACCAAAATTACACCAAGAGTCTAATGGTGTGATCAATATTCTGATCTGAGTAGTAGATTATTTCAAAAACAAATTGTTGAGGGTGGAACCATGATGCAGGAATCTGCATAGAACCTGAAAGATTCCCTAGAGCCTTGAAAATGACAATTTGTGAACTAGGCCAACTTTATACTCAATTTTCTCATTTTTTCACAAGGATGTTATGGTGACATTAGTTTCTTCATCTAAGTAGCTGAATTTCAGTCAACCCACATAAGGGAATATTTCAAGAATCTTTGAAATTTCTAGGGAGCCCAAATTTGACCACATCAAATGGGGTCAATTTTATAGTTAGATTTCATGATTTTCCACCAGGAATTCAACCATGTAATCTGTTTCTTTAGAAGAGGTGTGAATTTTCGTGTCATTCTCAGAAGTGGAGGTATAAGATGCACTAATGCCATGTCTTCTTTTGATTTTTTCCAAGAAGATGATTTGATGTTGAGATCCTTGTTTTGCATTTTGTTGGAGGATCCTTGTATGCCACTTCATGTGAGAGTTTTATATTTTTTCACATTGAAGGAAAACTTATGTGAGCGAGAGTTCTTATAGGAGAATGTCTTATGGAGAGACATACCACTCTAGTTAAGGGATTTCTTCTTTGTATTGAAAAATAATACATCAGGTACTCATCATGATCTTGCAACATTTAATGAAGCGGCCTCCCCACTCTTGACACCTAGCCTGGAGACATAGTCAATGCTAGAGGAACTTCGTTATCAAGTTGTGTGTGTTCTTTGATTTGATGGTTGTCTTTATGTTTCATTTTATTTAAAGTATGCACATGTGGTTTCTTCATAACCTTTCACATGAAATTATGCGAACATCACATTAGTAAAAGATCTTCGTTAATTCTAGTAGCTGAGAGAATCCATATCAGGTTTGGTATCATAGCGGTCTTCTTTCTTATGTGAATTTTGAGTGTGAATGATAACCAGAGATTGATTGTGCGACAAGAAGGAAAATGGGGATCACAAAGATATCTACAAGGATTTCTATAGGATGGAAATCATGGTAGATATAATGTGTGCAAATTATGAGGAGAAAATAGCAGAGGATGATGCTCCATCTTCAGGTGAATATTCTTCTTCTTCATATTCCTCTCGTCGTTCAAATGAGGAGATCAATCAGAGTATTCAAGCGGAGAATGCTAAAGTGAGGAGACTTATAAAAGAAGAAGAAGAGGAGAAGCAAAGATTGCAGCTTCAATTAGGAGCCATATAAGAGTCTTTGGGAAATATGAAGTGCAGCAAAGGCTTAGTGAAGCCATCAACACCTAGCTCATAATCAGCAACTGAGGTAAACAATGTTGATAGTTCTTCAGTTTCATTTTCACATGATTCTACTTATGTTGGAAGCTACCCATTTCAAGATTGGGGTGCACTGAAGGAGAATGCTTGAAGGCAAAAAAATCAAGGGGCTCTTCAAACAAAGAATCCAAGCCATTGTCGTAATCATCAAGGAAAGAAAATGATGGGAACACATCATAATATTCCCATGACAGTTCACATTGCAGAGGAAGAGCTAAGGCAAGTTCTCATCACTAGGATTGCATTAGAGACAACCAAGTGAGGTATAAAAAGTCCCAATATGCTAATGTTCCTTTTGGTTAAAAGAAAATTTTTAAAGATGAGAAGAAATCATGACATAGAAAACCATGCAATTTTTGTGGCTTGTATAACCATGTTGTCGCCAAGTGTTGGAAAATAATGGAAACAAGAAAAAGGACAAGACATGAAAGTCCTTCTCCACATCAGGGAAGGAAGAAGGTTAAGCACGTTTGGAGGAAGAATTTTTTTTGCAGTCATTGCAATAGAGGTGGACATCGAAGAGCCACATGTTGAAGGCTTCATCTAAAGAAGCATCTCAAGAGGGAAAAAACGCATGTGCAGGAACCAACTGGTGAATTTTTTCAACAAGTGAATCAAGTATAGGAAGATGAAGACCCATTCACTTTGTTGTGTGAGAGATGGTTTTATTAGATATAGTATCTTGTCATGATCGTATTATGTGAATCACATGTTTTGAAATGATTATAAAAGTGATGAAGTGTTTTCCATCATTTATGAATTCAACATGATGATATTTTTGGCCCTTTTGTTAATAGTTGGGGTATTGGTTTCTGTTATGATTATTATGTAAATTTTACCAAAGAGTGTGTTATAAACACTTGGAAGAATATCAAATGGAAGGAACTTCCTTTCTAAAGTAGAGGTAGAGGAAGACATGTGTCACTATGTCCCTAATATGGGGAACACCCATAACCGGTAGACTAGATATTGTAAAATTATAGATTTTTACTAAAAACTAAAACATTTATGAGAAAATTATTACTGGAACAATATGAAGCCCAACCATAAATCATTCTTAGAATCTACAAAGTGAAACTCCAACTGAAGAGGCTGAATTCCAAATTTTCTTTGATGATGAAGAAATTAGTTGATTTGGAGCTCTCTAGTTCTTGAGAGGACACAAGGAATCTACATACGGGTGGATTTTCCTTGTAGTTGAATGTTTAGACAATCAATTTTTTATTTATTTATTTAACAAGGATACTATGATGCCTCTAAGGATAATTATAATTTTAAATTTTATTTTCCGTTCCTAGACTTTATGAGACTCTCAAGCCAACATTATAGTGTTATCTTTTTTTTAGATTTATGTTGTGGACTAACATCACTTATCTATTGCACTGGTATTGTTTTCATAATCGAAAACCAATAGACATAATTAAGTCTATTGCATTTCTGTAAGTAGATAATATAAATCATTGTCTAATTTGAAAAAATAACATAAGAATACAAACTTGCCAATAGTTGAGATCAATCAAATTCCTTGGGTGTAAACATTTCCTCAAAATTTTCACTCAGAATGAGGCTGGTATGTTGAGAAATTTGATCCCTCTTGGCGCTTTGTAGATCCAAAGTTAAAATGGATCATAACTCATTTCATATGATGTTTGTTCATATGACGTTTGTTCATATGACATTTTTTAAATTAATTAATTTAATTAAAAGGGAAAAAGGGCATAACTAATTTGATATAAAATTATGCCATTAGTCCCTTCAAAGGTGCCTGAAGCAAATTAAGATGGATCTATGTCTGCCAAGCACTGAGAGAGATCTAATTACGATCATAACTATGCTTTGATTAAACAAAGCGAACTAGATATCCATATTAGATCTTAGGTCTATGTTATTGGATCCTTTTAGTTAACATAGGTTCATAAGAGATCTATGGATGTAAAGAGATACTATTAAATCATTTCGTAGGTCCACTAGATCACTTCACTTTATTGGGTCCAATGGATTAGTTATATTTCATATTCTTAATGGAACATAACTAGTAGACAATGGGATGATAAATATGCTTTTGTTGGAATCCCTCTTAATATACCATCATAATTAGTTCAACTAGACCCAACATAGAACTAAGTTATGAATCTAGATCCAAATCCATAGATGTCTTGATAATCCATTTTCCATTTAGTGATCATATGGAAGAGTGATATATCTAGATCCACTATGCTTTTATTGCTAATATTAAGTGGATGGATAATATACTTCATTTGTTCCATCTTATACCTATCCATAATTTCTTAATGATATTATCCATTTAGAATAGATCTCTTATGTCACTTTCCAGATCTAGTTCATAGGGATGTGAACTTGAGATCCATAATAGTTCTTATTGGATAATAAATAATAGTAGATATATTGATCTATCTAGTAACTATTTGACATGGAATTACTTCATAACTAGTACGTGTGGGGATAGTTAGATTACAAAATTGAGAAGATTATTACAACAAATTTCCTTATTTTTTAGTATATTTTTCAAAGCAAAAACCATCTCCATTGACCTTGTGTGAGGAAGCACTAGGACATTGAAAATAACTATGAATTATTAATGATTGGCTAGGTCTTCATTATAAATTAGTGAAGCTCATATTTCACTTTGAATATTTCAAACTTTTGTCTCCATCTAGAGGGATGTAGGTTCAACTATGAACTAGAATAACTCTAGTTGATGTGTGACATGAATGCACATCAACAATTTATGTTTTGTTTCTTTGTGGATTATTGTTATCAATGGTTGAAGCTTGTATATCTAAGTTATTGTTTGATGCATAAGGATTAATCCTGGAATTCTCGATTCTTATACAAATCTTAAATATCAATCCATTTCAGGTGTAAGTATACCACTTATAAGGAACATGTTATATGGTTTCTCCTTCCTTCTTCCTTCGTTGTTTTTGTGATTATTTAGTGCCTTACTTTATTCTTCCTTTTGGTTCACTATTGAGAAATATTAAGTAAATTCATCAAATCATATTTGATTTGTTGGTAACGGTTTTCACATCAAGGTTCCCTTCTTTTAGAACTTGATATTCATTGTTGATATTAATGGGTGAGGAATTATTCTTCCTCTTGGGTCTCACCTCAAATCTATAAAAATAAATAATCCATATCTTAAGAGGATTTCTTATTTACTTCATAACCCATTTGATTCACCTAGAATCCATTACTCTTGTTAAGTTTGTCACTGATCTCTACTTCCTACCACTACTTGTTTCAAAGCCTTAAATTTCCAGAATTTTTATTTTACTATTGCTACTCTCAACTTCAACTTGATCCTCATTACTTAGTCCTAGTAATTCTACTAGGGATATCCATTTAGATAGAGGAGATCCAGCCTAAAGTGAAGGGAGTGGTTATTGAGGTGTTTGTATGTTTTAACCCTGTACATAAATTACCTGCAAACGAATTCTTAAAGAATAGAAAATATACAATGGCAAGAAACACAAAACAAAAACACATAGATTTTCCTCTAGATCCCAAAACCAGGACTACAAGATTGATTTTTCATTATGTTCCTTTCAATGTTACAATACATATATATATACATGATGAGGCATTCATAAACCCCAATCCATTAAACCTAGATTAGAACATAACCATAGTTCCCTTGAACAAATCTACCAAATACCATGGGTAGAAAACCATCATGCCCAAAGCCATCTGCGAAACCCGTACACAAAATCATAGGTACATTTGCCCACCTAATATATGGTCCAATTTTTTTTTCCTGGGGAACTTCCTCAGACCCTGTACTGGGGGGCTATTGCCTCCTTGAAACCCCCTAACAGGGGGTTTCACCCCCCCCTGTGACCCCCTGTTGTGCCTGTCGCAACAAACAGGGGGGGTGACTAGTCGTGGAAAGAATATAACACACAACCAACATTCTCCCACTTGTTGTTTTATTTTCCACACAGTGGGTCACATGAAAGCTTAGCCATTGGTCCAACCCTTTAATTCCCATTGTTTCTCTACCTCAAGAAAATGTCTCAGTGCTCACAAACTTCATCAATGCATTTGCAACATTATTCAAAGTGTCCACCTTTACTGGCAGCACCTTTTTGTCATCAACCATATCCCTAACAAAGTGATATTGAATGTCAATGTGCTTTGTATTTGAATGACAAGCAAGGTTCTTTGCTAAGAAAATTGCACATTGGCTGTCAGAGTCTATCCTTATAGCTCATTGTACTAACCCCATACCTCAACATAATCTGTGCAACCAAACTGCTTCCTTGCTTGCATGAGTGGCTTCCACGTATTCTACCTTTGTAGTTGAAAGTTCCACTACAGACTATCTCTTTCTCATCCAACTAACTGCACCTCCAAATAGGTTAAACACATACCCACTTGTATATCTTCTCCAATCTAGATCTCCATCTGAGTCTGCAGCAACAAAGCCACATATGTCCAAAACTCTGTCCAATCCTGGTCTTCCTTGGTAGTGAAAACCATAATCACTAGTGCCACACAAATATCTGAAAGCTCGTTTCAATGTTGTCCAATGCTCCTTTCCTAGTTTTGACATAAACCTGCTCAATACTCCCATTTCATGTGTCATGTCTACTCTAATCCATACCATTGCATACATCAGGCTACCGACTACACTTGCATATGGAACACATGATATGTTCTCTTCCTCTTCTTGTGTCTTAGGACATTGTTCAGACCAAATGATTTGTCTTTGATGATGTCAAGAACAGTTGAAGAAGAGAGTATTGCTACAACTTAGTGACTGTCTAGAACCATATTTAAATATAGTTGTGATGCCCTTAGTTTTCTTGCTTATCTGAATCATTCTTCATGTCTTCTTCTATCACGACCTTCAAATATTCTTGTTTTTGCTAATTTTTCTCTTGAACACATGGAGGATTTGATGATAACCATGAGGGAGCTTTCTCAATCTTTGATTTTGATTTCTTCTCTTAATCAAATGCAACCCATGATCCTTTGGTATTCTCATTCGAATATTATTCTTTTGGATGTCGTTCTTCAATGATATTAAGAGAATCTCTTTTTTTTTATACTCTTCCTGAGCTAAGATGAATACCATTTAGATCAAGAGGAGATGTTTGGAAATGTTGTACCTCAACATTGTAAGTGGGTCGAGCTATTTTATTGTGTGGGTTCGGAAATGGTGGTACAGGTAGTTGAGTGGGAGTGGATATTTGAGATGGATGTGGTTGGGATTATCATTGTGGTGGAGGTGAATGGTAGGGATAACATGGAGTTGGGTATGGAGGATATTGAGGAAAATACTGAGGATATTGAGGATGGCTCCCATAAGTTCCTTGCCAACCCTGTTGCCAAGATTTCTTTTGGGGTTGAGATGGCCAAGGTTTCCGAAGAAAGGGTGTGTTCCAATTAGTTTTATATGGACTTGCATAATATTGAGATGGTGAATTGGGCTCTTGCATCATATCAGGTTGAATAGGCTTCCATGGTCCTCTTGGAGCTACATAACATAGTTGCATTGGAAATTGACTTGCTCCATTTTCCTCTTGGTAAACTTCCTTCCACTTTGGTAATGAGGGGCAATATTTAACATCATGTGATTATGCATGGACAACAAAAATATCAGCATCTTCATTTTGATCATTTTGTACTCTTAACATTTCTACTTTTTCACTTAGATTGCTAAGAATTTATTTTTTAAGTTATCAAGCAAATTTCCAAGTTTAGCTTGACTTATCGATCTTGATGCTGATTGAATTACCCTTGCCCTTCCTCTTGATATGTGTTTGCATGTTTCACAAATTTCTTCAAATGATAATTGGTATACATCACATCTACTCATGAGATCAAGGACATCAATCCATTCATCCCTAATTGTTCTAAGTAAGAGGGTTTTTAGTGTGTCAGATCCTAAATGATGTATTTTTTCCCTCTTAACATTATACATGAACCTCTCTTTTAGATCCGAAAGGATCTCATCTTATTTTTTATTCATTCTAAAGATTTATTCTTTGAGATCATGATCTTTATATTTTTCTATAAATATCTTTTGCATATCATTCCATGATCTTATTGAATTAGTCCCTAAACTCATGAAACATTTAAGAGCTCTATCCTCAAGGTTGCCATAAATAATCTCAGTTTTTGAGTGTTTAATAAGTAACGATAAGATCTACAAAGGATTTCAAATTCAAATAGAAAGTTTTCTGGATCCTTTGACCTTAGACCATGAAAGTTTGGAAGAAACGATGGAGGGATGTTCCTCATATGCACATTGGCATCAATATCTTGAATGGGAAATCCAAGAGGACCTTCCTCATTGTCATAATTTTTGTCCATTTCTTCTTCCTTATCTGCCACCGCTTATTATTCTACTTGCAAAAATTAATGGTGATGTGTCTCCTACTGCACCACATGATCAAATGGGGGGCTGGTGTTGGAGAAGTATTTCAATTATTATTTTTTTTGAATAAGAATGTTAATGCAATGCAATTTTATTTTTTTTAAATGAAATATGCCTAATGCAATTTTTTTGTTTATGCATAAAAAAAAAGAAATGAATCAACTAGGGAAGAAAATAATGCATAATTTGACACCTCCCTAGCAACGGCACCAAAATGTGATGAGCCTCGGTATTGCAACAAGAATGTTGCAACTCCCAAGGCTACCAACTTTAATCATAAACCCAGGGTTCATACAAACTAAAGATGTATAACACTATATCTGCAACATACAATGTGTCATTCCTTTGCTATCATTATGTAATGGAGTGCATGTACTAAAGTTAAATCCTAAACTAATTGCAGAAAATGAAATACTCGAAATGGAAACCTTAACCTATTGCAAGAAGGAAAGTACAAGGAAATAAAACTTTTCTAATTGCATAAAGTAAATATCATGAAATAAATGTCAACCATTACATTTCAAATAGTTTGGGTCCATTAATAAAGTTCACTGGATGTGGCAATCAAGAAAATCATCATTGTATTATCCAATCCATAAATATGTCCATTAGCCCAAATCACTGAAATGTTTTTCATGGGTAAAGAGGCAAGTCCTAAGTGGTATTTATTATTCCCTAATAGTTTATTTAGAGCCTAGGGGTCTTGGTTCAACCCTAAGGGATCATAACTAAGCTTCTTGAGTGAATCTGGGCAAGTATATACATGTTGGAAGGCTGCTACAGGGTTAAATTCTGTAGTTTACTATAGGAAACAACAATTTTTCTATAGGGAGTTATAATTCACCGAATAAAAAAAAAAATAAAATCCAAATTCAATGGGACAAATTTTTTTATTGACTAAGATGTATTCGGTCTCCATTCCAAGTGGAATCACTCAAAAAGACCTGTATTAACCCATGCTAAAAAATGGCAGAAAATTACTAGTCTAAAATCTAGAAATTCGAGAACTAGTGAGCTAGTAAATCTATAAAATTCCTAATCTAATCAAGTGAAAATGAAATGGGGTAATTTTTTTTATTAGCTAGAATTTTTTTATGATCTAATGCAAGTGGAATCAACTCTATTGAATCTTGTTAGCATGTTATAAAAAATATCAGAAATTTATTGTTATTTGCCACAAAGGACTTATAGAAATCTAGATTTGGGAATAAGAAAACTAATCCAAGTAACTCAATGATTAATATGACCTTACAAATATGTTCAAATGATTAAATGATGTTTTTTATCCTACAAAATAACTTACTTCAACAATTAAACTCAATCATACAACAAGAAAGCATTAATCCTAAATGCAGAAACAGAAGAAAAAAAGAACAAGAGATGCATGTGAATAAGAAGTGAAATGAAGAAAAGTAAATGATACAAAAGGGCTCTGAGACTCTTGGGATGGACAACCCCAAGGAAACTCAGAGTCCTATGGAGGAGACCAAGATTTAGAAGTTGAACATGACATTGATCTTCATTATTTCCATCAATACAATTACATCCCTGCAACAAATGAAAGTGGAGCTGCAAAAATATGAGTTCTCTCCACACGAAGACTAATAAAAATCAACCTCTGGAGGAAAATTCAACTTGGTACTTATAAAAAATTATTAGGAATCATTCCCCATTAAATGAGGAAGCTTTCGCCACCAAAATCCCTTGATTAGTGGATCTGGTTCCCAATTCTAGGAATTTGCATTAAATGACAGGGAACACATTCTTAGATTTTCTCAATCATTGGAGCTCCACAATCTGTTCCATAATTCTAGAATATATTGTTGATTTATTATTTAATATTTATCCTCCTATAGTAGGGAGCAGGTCCCTAGATTATCTCCTCCTCCAAATCTCTATAATGTACCCAATATTCTCATAATATTCCAAAAAAATAAATAATATTAGGCACAAATATACAATTATCAATAAACCTTCATAATGAACATATTAAAGTCAAAAATACATTATATAATGCAAAAATAGAGGTTTAATGTGCTGAAGGATGGTTAGATGGGCCTTAATTTATGTCTAATTTAGAGGCACGGGCCTTAATTTATGTCTAATTTATAGGCCCACCATACCCCCCTGCTGAAGGTATTGCTCACACTCTGAGGAACTTAGTGACCTCATTGTCCCTCATTCATGGCCCTGGTGGCCTCTCTCTTATTCATTCCTCAGTCCTATCCCTTAAGAATCTTGGATGTAAGTTTTGCAAGGACAAGCACAAAAAGGTAGTTGTTCTTTTCATGAGTGTTTAACAGTCCTTGAAGAAAAAAAAACATAACTTTCCTCATTGCAAGTGAACTTTGTTGACTTGTAGATCCATTTCATTAATATCCTCTCCCTTGAGACCTTCATTCCATTTTTACTCATTTTTCTAAAAAAATTTGTGCATAGAAAAAAATCACAGTGTTTCTTGAGACCATTAGCCGCCTTCTTCCCCTTATTCAAGATGGGTTCTTGAATATTTTTATTTCGAAAGTATTCCACATCCTTTTCCAACCTTCTACTACCTTTTTTCCACCATTTGGACACCTCTGAAACCTTGAAAACACCTTTAGATGAGAACTAGGACATCCTCTAGTAATTCAATACTAACTACAGGAAACCCTGTAGTAGTTCGTGTAGTACTACAGGAAACCATGTTTAAACCTACTTTGAGCACAAATTATAGTATGAGCTTAGGGTAGGCCCTCAACTTGACTTTCATGCCTTACTCCCATTTCTATAACATCTTTTAGGCCTCGAAAAAAAGCTAGAAATAGATTAGAGACCTCTTGAAAAGCCTCTTTTCATCACTGGAGTTTGAGTTCTATTTTTATGGTGAATGAATTATTTCCTTTTGTTGCCTTCTTCTTCTCTTTTGTGGACTAGATGATTGCCTAATGGCCTTGGAGGTCTCTTTTTTTATTAGGTCTCTCTTAGGTGCTTCCATTTTGGGTATTAGCGCAATTTGTTCCTTTCTTCCTTCTTGTAGTAACATTCTGCCTTTCTTTAGAATTCATTCCTCCTCTTTCAGGGTCTTCTAATTGTATGGGAGTGATGAGAAATGATGTAGAGGGTTTGAAGGATGATGGTAGGGCTAAGAGGGAGTAGTGTAGGTTTGTGAAAATGGAGAGGATCTGCTTTATGTGTTTTTTCAAGAAATTTTCAGGGTGAGAACAAGTGGAGGGTTTGTTCTTGAAAAATATCAATTTTTTTCTTATAAAATGGGATGGATGAATGATGGATAGATAGTGGATATGAAGTGGATGGAGCACTTGGAGTGCTATGGTGACTTGGTATTTGTAGAAATTTATTCTTTTAATTATTGTCCCCATTCCTCAAAATCTTTACCCTTCTGAATTTGGCTTTTCCACATTGCATGAGTGAATGAGTGAGCTACAATTAACTAGTTGAAGGTAACCGAGACTGTTGACTGAACCTCAACTTATAAAACCTCATCCCTCATGCATATTCAACAAATTTGTAACTATAATATGCTCAAGAGAAGAGGTCAAGAATATTGCATGCATGTACCTACCTACTGGTTGTTGGATAAACATGCATTTTGTTGCTGAGTTGATGATCGATCCATGGTCCTCTGGAGGTGAAAATTTCCTTTGTTTGCTTCTGCACAGGTCTTCATAGTTTGGTGATTCTAAACCTTTGTCTTCCAGTTACCATGAGCAAGCTATCTTAGTCAAATCTAGTCTTCTTGGGGTGCTAGGCTTGGCCATGGGTGATGTTCACCTTACCGATACCTTATTCCACCATTAGACACCTTTCCCACACTTTATTTCACCTTTCGTACCTTCTTATAGCTTTCAACCTGTTTCCTGTAGTAAACTAGGACATAGTACTACAAGAAACCCTGTAGCAGCTTGTTTAAACCCATATCTTCCAAATGGTATACTAGATTGACCTGAAATTGTTTGAGCATGTTTCCATCATCCTTATGCACCTCCCCATAAAACAAATTTGGCCAATGGATGTACAAATCTCGAGAAAAATAAAAAATGGCTGAAGTTGATGGAGGTCGATTTCTTGGAAATCGTGCACTGAAATTTGATGAAATTTCATGGCCATGTTACCATCATCCATATTCTTCTCCCAATGAAACATCTTTTTAAATGGATGCACAAATATCGAGAAAATTAAAAAATGTTGTAGGTGATGGAGGTTGATTTCTCGAACACTGTGCACTATAACTTGTTGAAATCACTTGAGCATGTTACCATCATCCAGATGCATATCCACCCCAAAAAAATTGCCCAATGGATGTATGGTTTTCAATATATGACAAAAATAAATGTATGCTCTATGTATTTATGTTTCTTGTAGCAAAACAAAGCCTTCCTGTAGTATTTTAGGATAGCAAGGAAAATGAATGGGAAAAGATTGGCAATGATGGATGGATGGTGGAAATAGATGAGGGCGATGGATTGGCATGGCCTTGGTCCTTTTGGAGCATCTGAGCAAATCAGGAGAATGCCCAAGTTTGACTTCCTTTGACTATAATTTTAACCAATTTTTTCTTTTCTTGGTGCCAACTTGTTTTTGTTGCTTGCAGATGTTGGAGACGACCTGCATTCATTAGAGAGATACATGGAGCAAAGATTTTTTATTTTTTCTATTTTTTTTCTTCTAGGCCTACTAGCCGCTTCAATGAAGTTTTCAACTAGTAGGTCTACCTAGGCACCTCAAAGGAGGTTTTCACCTAGGATTTTTTTTTTCTCATTTTTGTCTTTTCTGCAACCCATTAACTAAATCATGGAGGTTTTCAATCAATGAGCCAATCTCAGGCACCTCAAAGGATGTCTTCACCTCAAATTTAATTTTTTCTCTTATTTTTCATTTTTTATTTCTTTTCCTATCCTACTCTACTTGAAAAAAACAAAATGATTTTCAAGTGTAGGAATACTTCCAATGGAGCCACTTGCATAACTGGATGACAGATAAAATCATGTGTAGGCTCGAAACATATTTTTTGACATGTACCTGAATATAAGAGATCAAATGATTTGACTTTGACGATATCAAGCAAAGTTGAAGAAGAGAGTATTGTTGCAACTTAGTGACTGCCTGGAACCATATTTCAATATAGTTGTGATGCCCTTGGTTTTCTTGCTTATCTGGATCATTCTTCATGTATTCTTCTATCATGACCTTCAAATATTACTCTTTTTTCTGATTGTTCTCTTGAACACATGGATGATTTGATGGTAATCACGAGGGAGATTTCTCAATCTCTGATTTTAATGTATGCTCTTCATTAAATGCAGCCCATGATCTTTTGGTATTCTCATTTGAATCTTCTTCTTCTGGATGTGGTACTTTAATGATATCAAGAGAATCTCTCTTTTTTTATACTCTTTCTCAACTAAGATGAATACTATTTAGATTAAGAGGAGATATTTGGAAGTGTTGTACCTCAACATTGTAAGTGGGTTTAGCTACTTCATTGTGTGGGTTCAGAAATGGTGGTACAGGTAGTTGAGTGGGAGTGGATATTTGAGATGGATGTGGTTGGGATTGTGGTTGTAGGGAGGTCAATGGTAGGGATAACATGAAGTTGGTTATGGAGGATATTGAGGAAAATATTGAGGATAGTGTGGATGGCTCCCATAAGTTCCTTGCCAACCTTGTTGCCAAGATTGCTTTTGGGGTTGAGATGGACAAGGTTGCCAAGGAAAGGGTGTGTTCCAATTAATTTGAGATGTATGTGCATAATATTGAAATTTTGAAATAGTCTCTTGCATCGTATCAGGTTTAATAGCCTTCCATGGTCCTCTTGGAGCTACATAACATAGTTTCATTGGAAATTGGCTTGCTCCATTATCCTCTTGGTAAACTTCCTTCAACCTTGGTAATGAGGGGCAATATTTAACATCATGTGATTTTGCGTGGACAACACAAATATCACCATTTTAATTTTTCTCATTTTGTATTCTTAAAATTTCTACTTGTTCACTTAGATTGCTAAGAATTTACATTTTAAAGTTGTCAAGCAAATTTCCAAGTTTAGCTTGACTTACCGATCTTGATGATGGTTGACTTACTCTTGCCTTTCCTCTTGATATGTGTTTGCATGTTTCACAAATTTATTCAAATGATAATTGGTATACATCACCTCTACTCATGAGATCAAGGACATCAATCCATTCATCCCTAATTGTTCTAAGTAAGAGGGTTTTTAGTGTGTCATGTCCTAAATGATATAGTTTTGCCCTCTTAACATTATACATGAACCTCTCTATTAGATACTCAAGGCTCTCATCTTATTTTTTATTCATTCTAAATATTTATTCTTTGAGATCATGATCTTTATATTTTTCTAGAAATATCTTTTGCATATCATTCCATGAGCTTATTGAATTAGTCCCTAAACTCATGAACCATTTAATATCTCTATCCTTCGATGTTGACAAAAACAATCTCAGTTTTTTATTGTTTAATAAGTAACCATAAGAACTACAAAGGATATCAAATTCGAAGAGAAAGGTTTCTGGATCCTCTGATTGTAGATCATGAAAGTTTGGAAGAAAAGATGGAGGGATGTTTTTCATATGCACACTGACATCAGTGTCTTGAATGGGAAATCCAAGAGGATCTTCTTCATTTTCATAATTTCCATCCATTTCTTATTCCTTCTTTGCCACTTCTTCTTCTTCTACCTACAAAAATGAATGGTGATGTGGCTCTTATTGCACCACGTGATCAAATGGGGGGGTTGGTGTTGGAGAAGTTTTTTTTTTTTTTTTTTTTTAAGAATGCTAATGCAATGCAATTTTCTGTTTTTGAAATGAAATATGCCTAACGAATTTTTTTTTTTAATGTAGAAAGTAAAATAATTGAATCAAATAGGGAAGAAAATAATGCATACTTTGACACCTCCCGAACAAAGGCACCAAAAAGTGATGAGCCTCGGTATTGCAACAAGAATGCTGCAACTCCCAAGGCTACCAACTTTAATTATCAATCCAGGGTTTGTACAAAATTAAGAGATATTGGAACTATATGTGCAGCATACAATGTGTCCTTCCCTTTCTGTCATTATGTAATGGAGTGTATGTACTGAAGTCAAACCCTAAACTAATTGCAGAAAATGAAATTCTCGAAATGGAAACCTTAACCTATTGCAAGAAACAAAGTACAAGAAAAGAAACCTATTATAATTGCACAAAGTAAAGATCATGAACTAAATTTAAGCCATTACATTTCAAAGAGTTTGAATCCATTAACAAAGTTCATTGGATGTGGCAATCAAGAAAATCATCATTGTATTATCTAATCCATAAATCTGTACATTATCCCAAATCTCTGAAATGCTTTGCATGGGTAAAGAGGCAAGTCCTAAGCTATCTTTAGTCTTCCCTAATAATTGATTTATAGCCTAGGGGTCTTGATTCAAACCTAAGGGATCATAACCAAGATTCTTGAGTGAATATGGGCAAGTATATACATGTTGGAAGGCTGCTACAAGGTTTCCTCTAGTAAACACATTTGTTATAGGGAGTTATTATTCAATGAATGACCAACCAAATCAAATCAAAATTGGATGGCACAATTTTTTTTATTGACTAAGATGTCTTAGGTCTCCATTCCAAGTGGAATCACTCTAAAATACCTCTGTTAACCCATGCTAAAAAATGGCAAACAATTACTTGTCTAAAATCTAGAAATTAAAGAACTAGTGAGCTAGTAAATCTATCAAATTCATAATCTATTCATGTGAAAATGAAATGGGGTCATTTTTTTAATTAACTAGAATGTTTTTTTTATCTAATTCAAGTGGAATCAACTTGAGCGAAGCTCATTAACATTCTCTAAAAAGTAGCAGAAATTTACTGTTATTTGCCACAAACGACTTCCAGAAATCTAGATTTGGGAATAAGAAAACTAATCCAAGTAACTCAATGATTACTATGACCTTCCAAAGCTTTTCCAATTATTAAATGATGCTTTTGATCCTGCAAAATGACTTAGTTTAACCATTTAATCAAATTCTACAACAAGAAATCATTAATACTAAATGCAAAAATAGAAAACAACAAGAACAAGAGATGCATGTGAACAAGAAGTGAAATGAAGAAAAGTGAATGATACAAAATGGATATGAGGCTCATGGGATGGCCAAGCCCAAGGAAAATGATAGACCTATGGAGGAGACCAAGATTTGGAAGCTGAACATGACACCAATCTTCATTATTTTGATTAATACAATTACATCTCTGCAACAAATGAAAGTGGAGTTGCAAAAATACGAGTTCTCTCCACACGAAGACTAATAAAAAACAACCCCTAGAGGCAATTTTGACTTGGTACTTATAAAAAATTATTAGGAATAATTACCCATGAAAGGAGGAATATTTCCCCACCAAAATCCCTTGATTAGTGGATCTGGTTCTCAATACTATGAATCTACATTAAATGGGAGGGAACACATTCCTAGATTTTCTCAATCATTGGAACTCCACAATCTGTGCCATAATTACAGAATATATTGTTGATATATTATTTAATGTTGATCCTCCTGTAGTAGGGAGAAAGTCCCTAGATTATCTCCTCCTCCAAATCTCCATAATCTGCCTAATATTCTCATAATATTCCACAAAAATAAATAATATTAGGCACAAATATGCAACTATCCATAAACCTTAATAATGAACATATTAAAGTTAAAAATACATTATCTAATGCAAAATGAGAGGTTTAACGTGTTGAAGGATGGTTGGATGGGCCTTAATTTATGTCTAATTTAGAGGCCCATCACAAGTCCCTGCATAAATATCAAATTTCTGATACCACATCCTTGGTGACTGTTTTAACCCATATAGAGAATTTTTTAACTTTTATGCCAGTTCTTTCTTTCCCTTCATTACAAATCCTTCATGTTTCTTCATGTAGATCTATTCTTCCAAATCCCATGAAGAAATTTTTTCGTCACATCCATATTTTCTACCTCAAAATCAAAAGCAACAACAACAGATAAAAGTAATCTAATAGAAGCTACCTTGGCAACAAAAGAAAAAATATCACCAAAATCAATTCTCGATGCCTAGGAATAACCTTTTTCTACCAACCGAGATTTGTATTTCTCCATCTTTCCTTCCGTGCCCATATTATTATTAAAAACCCATTTGTTTCTAATGGGTTTTCTTCCAGCTAGAAACTCCACCAGATCCCAAGCCTCATTTTTTTCCAAAGATGCCATTTCATCAACCATGGCCTTTTTCCAGAGTTTGCCATCCTATGAATCTATTGCTTCCCTAATAGTTCTAAGATCATCATCAATAATAGATAAAGAAATTTTGAATAGAAAGAAGATGGAATATACCTTTTTAGTTGCCTTATTTCTTGAATTGTTCTTCTCACAGCTGGACTTTGTGGCTCTTCATATTCTAATTCATGTTCTACTGTAGATTCTGATTCTTCCTCCTTTAGATCAAAATATATCTTCTCAGGTTCTTTGGTATGACTTCATGTTTAATAACATATTTCACCTCTCTAAACACCACATCCTGGTTGTACACAACCTTTATTGTTTTTGGGTTCCAAATATTATAACCTTTTGAACCATCCTTATACCCAATAAAGATGCACCTTTCATATTTACTATCCAACTTGGTTCTTTTCTCCTTTGGAACATTTACATATGGATCACAACCAAATACCCTCATATGTGAAAGAGAAGGTTTCTTACGAGTCCATACCTCATGTCGAGACTTATCCTCCAACGCTGATGAAGTTGATCTATTAACCTAGTAACATGCAGTCTCCACCACCTCTGCCTAGAATTCCTGTCCTAACCTGACACTACTGAGCATCCTTCTTTCCTTTTCCATCAATGTCATGTTCATTATTTCTATAACTCTATTTTGCTGAGGTGTGTATGGAGTAGTCTTATGTCATGCTATACCACACTTCTTACAAAACTATACAAATTCCTTCTTGTTGAAATCTCCACCATTATCTGTCATCAACACCTTTATCTTATTCTCTGTATGGTTTTCCACAAGAGCTTTAAATTCTTTAAACATGTCAAAGGATTCCAATTTATTCTTGTGAAAATATATCCATGTATTCCTTGAGAAGTCATTTATAAATGATACATAGTACACAAACTTACCTAGTGATGGAACCGGCATAGGTCCAAACACACCACTATGCACAAGCTATAATATCCCTTTCACCCTCTTAGCACTGGAGAGAAAACTCACCCGATTCTACTTCCCATATACACAATGTTCACAAAAATCAAGATCCAGGGATAAATTAGACATGCCTTCTACCATACCATTACCATGAAGTATTTGAAGGCCCTTCTCTCTAATATGTTCAAGCCTTTGATTCCATAGCATGTTATTTTCTCCACAAACCACTAGATTTTATGCTCCAGTTTCAGGAACCAAAAAACCGTTGCACCCATCAATAACAATACTACCCAGAAGCTTGTACAGAGTTCCAATCCGAACTCCTTGCATTAATACCAGTTCTCCTCGAAACATCTTGTAGGTATCTTTCTCAAACACTATTTTTACACCTGCATCATCCATCATGCTTACAGAAATCAGATTTCGGGCCAATGTAGGAATATGCAGAACACCCGGAAGTGTTCTAATCCTTCCACCTTGCAACTTCAACTTGAATTTCCACGTCCAACAATTGTAGCCTTCCTTTCATACCCTAAAAAGACATCACCACCATCATATTTCTCATACTTGCAGAACCACTCCCTATGGGGAGTGAAATGAAAGGATGCACCTGAGTCAATCAACCATGCCTCATGATCTACATGTGTAGTTGAAGAAGAAGCCAAGTGCACATCCCCACCTTAATTTAAGGTGGCGTTCACCTCTGCAGAAGGAGAATCATCAGATCCCTTACCTTTCTCAGGAGCTTTAGATCTATATTCCCTTTTGTAGTTTGATTCCTTCCCACATTTCCAACATACCATTACAGGTTTTCCTGGAGATTTAGATCTCCCTCTAGATTTAGAGATCCCACTTGAGGAATTATTTTTGTTTCTATTCTGGCACCATCCTCATACAGAAAACTCATCTCCATTCTTTCTATCCATATTTTTGTGTCTCATCTCCTTCGATAATAAGGATGATACTATTTCATCAAACTTCAAGGTAGTTGTTTTGCTACCTATTGCAACAACCAGACTATCACATGAATCTGGTAGAGAACACAACAAAATGGTGCACTTATCTTCATATAATTTTTTTATATCAACAAATAACAACTGGTACCATAGTATTAAAGTCGTTTAGATACTCTATCCCCGAATCTCTATCCGTCATCTTCGATATTACAACATTTTCGCAGGAACAATTTGTTCACTAGAGACTTAGATGGGTACAAATTCCCTAACTTTCCCCACAGATAATTTGCCTGTAGCTTTCCTTGATACTTTCAACAATACCGAGTTTGAGATACACAACCATATTGTGCTCTTTGCCTTCTGATCCAACTTTGCGTAGTTTTCTGCTAACATTGTCGTTGGTTTAATACTTGGATCTACTATGATATAGTGATCTTTATCCACTAGAAGATCCTCCATATTGAGTTTCCACAACTCAAAATTCTGAACATTAAATTTCTCGATCTATATCTTTCCACTGCTCGCCATCTTCTTTCACTGCAAGAATTGATCCCACAGATCTCCCACTAAACAGGGTCTACCACAAGTCCGAGTAAAACCTGTTGGCAACAAAGGCATCCTCTTGAAGCCAAAACAAATTTAATACCAAAGGTAGGTTTTAACCCTATACAAAAATTACTTACAAACAGATTCTTAAAAAACAGAAAATATACAATAGCGAGAAACACAAAACAACTACACAGATATTTTCTCCTACATCCCAAAACTGAGACTATCATATTTCTTTTTCATTATATTTATTTTAATGTTGCAATACATATTTATACATGCCGAAGAATTCATAAACCCCAATCCATTAAACCTAAATTAGAACATAAAAAAAGAAGCTCTTCAGGTTAATAAATAGATCAGGCAATGATTTAAGTCAAAGGTCAATAGGAACTAGTTCGTGGAGGTCTAAGCACTCCATAGCAGCAGGGCAAAAGGTAACCAGCTCTAAACCAAGCTTCGTTAGAGAAAACCGTTCAAATGGTTTAGCAAAAGAGTACGTAGGTTCTGCGAATAAGGCATGGGATAAATCCAATGAAAGTGAATGTAATGAGGGAAAACACATAAGAATGATATGTGAGCCGATTAGAGAGGATAACAGTGACATTCAAGGTAGCAACAAGTTGGAGATCAACAGACCCAGCAATGTTGCAAACCTAAAAAACTTGAACAACAACTTCGACAGCTTCCTTGAGCAATGATGGACTATGGAGACTATCCCCAACTCCAAAAAATTTGATAACACGGAAAAATCGAACAGAGTTGTTGTTCCAGGTAGTAAGAAGGAAGATAGGTTAGAAATGGTTGATAATACAACCAACAACAAGCAGAATAGGTTAGAAGACATGTTGAGAGAAAACACGGTGAAGGTGATAGCTTAGGGTAAACCCAAGGAAGACGAGCACAAGGAGGTTGAGCCCAACAGAAAGATAATAAAGCATAGTTTAGTTTTTAACGCTGACATTCTGGGCAACAGTAGGATGGGGGAAGATAGACCCATCAAAGCTTCAGCTCTAAGCAGCTTGGATAGGTAGTGTTGGACAATGGAGACTGTTCCCAACTACAAAAAATGTGAAAGCATAAACAAATAAATTAGCACTGACGCCCAAGATAGCAGCAAAGCTAATAGGCTAGAGGATGCTGACATTTTGATGAGCCTCATCATTGGGTAATTATATGGCCTTAATTGGCCTTAATTCATCTCCTAGCTTAGTCAAACCAACTATTTTCACAACTTATTGCATACTTTCGATTATATTTTGTTTATGAGATGAGTTAGAGTTGGATATTTTGCTTTGTGGCCTAATGTGCAGATAATGCAGGAATAAAGGATACAAGCAAGGAAAAATGTAGGCATAAAGGATAAAAGCAAGGAACTATGGCAAGGCCTTGGTCAAAACTCGAATGGGATAAGCGAGAGTAATTATAAGAGATAAATCCTTCTCATTTACTACCCCTCCATTCAAATATTCCCCCAACAACTCGGAGTGCAAATAGCCATCACTTTGAAGACTAGAAGACAATCGAGCAAGTGAAAGTGACACAAACTAGTTTATCTTGAGTGGGGAGCCAAGCCTCCCTAATGGGAAGGAAGTCATTAGAGACTTCAGATGTATAAGTAGAGAGGCTTAGGACCTCATTGGGATTTTAACTTCTATTGCAAAAACTTTTCTTTATTTATGAGCTGCAAGACTTGTGACAGTTTGTTCTGTAATCCATGGTTTTCATAATGAGAATGACTTTTGTTTAAGCCAACTCTCAGTTAACTCTGAGGGCTGAAGCTCTTAGGTTAGGACCTGACCAAAGCAGCCAAAGCTCCTCTTTACTATACATGTATGCTAGCATAGTTTCCTGGTTTTCATTGTTCACTTGCTTAAATAGCTTCCTGGTTCTGTTTATTTGTTTAAATAGCTTTCTGGTTTACTTCTTCATTTGCTTAAATAGATTTCTAGTTTTTTTTCATCTACGTTGTGCTTCAGTTTACTTTCATTTGTGCCTTCTTTCAGTTTATAGGTTAGCTAGGAGAAAAAGATCACCGTAAGGTTGTGCACAGGTGTCTCAGCCTCATCTCCTCCCTTTGGGACCATGACTTGAGGAAGATACCCTTCAGCAACCCTAAAAACACAGGTTTCTAGTTCTCGCATGAGTTATGGAGTTTGTCATTTGATGCAGTTACTTGTTTGCCCTCACTGGTTTTTCTGTCGTTTTCGTTTGAAACCGCCTTCAACACATTCTTCATACATCACTTCCATGTTGTCCGATCCACAAAAAACCTTCACAATAACCGTCTGATTCATTAATTTCTCTAACTGTTGCCTCACATGAAGTCTTCCACTTACTTTATGCACTTTAAGTCCCCACCATCGATCTTCCTCGCCTGATCCGATAGCTTTCGCGTCATCTCAACACTTCATGCGCTTTAAAACCCCCACCATCGATCTTCCTCACTTGATCTGATAGTTATCGCTTCACCCGATTGCCAACTAGCTTGGCCGATCTCCACCATTGATCAGCCCTGCCTGATCCAACGGTTATCATGAAATCTTGCACGGAATATTGCATGGTCGTTATCCGCCCGAGACCACACTAGAAATGTGGTTTTCTCGTGCTACATGTCACGTGGTTAGGCTAATCGCGTGAAATTTTAAAATACAGCTTACAGCCTTGAGGGCGCACAAGAAACTACTTATCGCCTTAGAAATCCTCTCCATCATTTCCACACATTTCTTTTTCCCATGATACGATCTCCCCTGTCCATCTCTTGACTTCATTCGCGCGATAAGATCTCAGTCATTCATCACTTTGTTACCCTGTCCATCCATCTCTTGACTTAATCTCTGCAATTAGATCACGTCCATTCATCTCTTGTTAACCTTGTTCATCCATCCATTCACTTAATCCCTCGTGATACGATCTTCGCTGCTCATCTGCTTCGTTACCTTGTTCGTCCATCCATTCACTTAATTCTTCACGATACAATCTCCACCATTCATCCTGTTCATTAACCTCGTTCATCCGTTTATTCACTTAAAGCCCCGTAATAAGATCTCCACCGTCCATCTTTTGTTCATTGATCAATCCAATGGTCCCTATGAGCTACTGCATCTTTACGTCCTCCTTTCACCAATTTCGATCTTCAATTGCTTTTTCTGCTTGAAACCTGATTTAGCCTAAGTTTATTTGCTACACCTTAGTATATTTTAATTCTCTTCACTTCTGTAACTTAGATAACAACATTAGGTTAGTGATTAATTTAGAAATTCTGCTTAGCATAGCAGTTTAATTGGTTAATTAGGGTATGGTGTGGTTTATCATTACATGTTTTTTTCTTCAATATTGCAGTAGAAGTATCTCTCCCTTAGGATAGATTTGCTCTTCTTCCATCAAAGAGTTAATCTTGTTCTAACCCTTTAGAAGTCTGACTTGGAACCCCTGGGGTCTCTTGCCAAATGAGCAGTGACAACATGTAGTACCTTCACTTTTACTTGTGCATATAGCATTGTCACCTCCAAGTTTGTACACACCTCGGGTTGATAAGTAAAGCTGGTAGCCCTGGGAGTTACAACATTCTTGTTGCAATACCTAGGCTCATCACTTTTTGGCGTCGTGGTCGGGGAGGTGTCTAAGTAGAATTAATTACTGCTTTATTCTATTTTCTAGTCTCCAACTTTCTTTTCTTCTACTTCTAGTCTTCAATTTTCTTCCATTAGTTTATTTCTGCAAAAGTTATCTAGTAGCTTCCTTTCTTTCATTTGTCATTATCTGTTTTCCTTTCCATTCTGCAAGTACTTTCTAGCTTTAAATAAAATCTTACAAAAAATCCAACCCAAAAACATTTCCTTTCATGCCTCGTAGGAATAGGGATGATTTAGGGAAATTCTTGTCAAATACCCCCACTGCATCCAACAGAAAACCTTCTCTCTTCTTCAATGGCGGTGAATTGGAAGACCCTAGAGAAACCTTACATATTTGAAGAACCTACAGGGGAAGAAGAAGAGGAAGAACCCATTCCTACTGAACCAATGGCTAAAAACCAAAATGACAGAGGGAATAGAGAGAGAATTGAGGGTGCCTTCCCCATCAGGGAAACCAATGGGGACACTAACATGAAGAATATAAGCCCCTCTACTCTACCTCATTTCAATGGCCTGATCACAGAGGACCCTGACACTTTCCTATTTGATTTTGTTGTTATATGCCGAACCTATGACTATATAGATGATGAGAAAAAGTTAAAATTGTTTCCATCTATCCTCAAGGATGCAACATTGTGCTAGTTCATGGGTTTACCTGGAGATAGCATCACAACTTGGGCTCAAAGGCAGCATACTTTTAACAACAAATATAGGGACTAATTTAGGTCAAAGGATACTAAAGAAGAGATTTTCAGGATAACCATTGGCCAAGATGAATCCTTAGAAGACTATCAAGAAAGATTCCAGCTTAGTTACAAAAGGGCCAGGTGCACACTTGACCCTGAGTCACTAAAGTTGGTCCTACTTAGAGGAGTAAGGGAGGATCTTCTAGATACCTTACATATGATAGTAGGAGGAGATGTCTACCTATTACCCTATGAGGATATCAAGACTATCTTTAGAAACCATTATAGGTCAGCCAGGAAAAAGGGTAGGGGTAGTCAACCTATGGCCAGTACATCATCCTCCAACCTATCCATCAAGGGTGAAATTGGAAATATTCTGGAAGATTTCAAAAGTGATATGATGCAAACCCTTGCCTTGCAATTGGACACCATTAACATCAAAAGGAAGCAAGAGGAAACTGAGAGATCCTTGGCCATCTTTTGTCCTAAATGCACCAGGAGGCATCTTAGGAACGAATGTCCATTGAATTGTATTAAGATTTGATCAGTCTGTGAAGAAAACCACTCCAAAAACAAGTGCCCTTCTTTAGCTGGACTCAAATTTGTATATAAAGGAGCTGAAGGGGTCACTGAGAAACTTTGCTCTATACCCAAAGGAGACCTCCTGTGCCTAGACCATACTAGCAGGGTATGCAAGGGTCATCCCATGCATATTACAACCCCAACCAAACCACAACTATACCTTCTTGGGGACTCACTTCTCATCCTTCTTGGTCTACACCCCCTCCTTGGTCTTATGCATCTCAATATCATTCCCAGCCAGCGAACTAGTCATTTCAACCTTATGCTCAACCACAACATTAGTGGAATACCCCATACCAGTGGTGGAGGCCCCAATTCAACAATGTTCCATCCCTATTGCCTCCAACACCTACCCAACCACAACTCCTGAACTCTACTCCTCCTAAGCAACCCCATATGCCTGCCCAGCCAAATCCGAACCCAAAGAATAGGTAGGCTCAACAACTATACAGTGAAGAGACATCATAGCCAGCTTATGTTGTAGAAATCCATGAGATCAACCTAAGATTTGGGAGACTTCTCCCTGATAACCAACCTCCCTCTCCACATAGGGAGGTTGAGGAAGAAATAGAGGAAAGAAACCTGTAAATCCACCTTTCCTGAGAGGTTAGCCCAACCACTTCAGCCTACGCCAGAAGAAACTGAACTTCGAGAGAATTAAAAAATCTATGTGTAAAGATCCCCCTTCTCCAGGCAATCAAAGATGTTCCCATTTACAATAAGCTGATTAAGGAGAAGTGCTTCAAGCATCCAAGAAGAAGAAAAAGGGATTCCCCTACCATTAATGTCATTAGGCAGTTGTTTGACTTAATGTTGGGGCAGGTAATATGTCCAAAATATTTGGACCTTGGAAGCCCTGTAATAGATGTGCACATTGATGGCACCATTGTCCCACACACTCTGATTGATCTTGGGGCTGCCATTAATGTGATGACCAAGGACACCATGCTCAAGCTCAACATCCAAGGGTCATTGAGGAAGACAACAACAGTTCTGCAAATTGCAGACTGTTCCACAGTCAGCCTTGAGGGAATTGTGGAGGATGTGATGGTCTCCATTGACTCCTGGGAATACCTTGTAGATTTCCTAGTTCTCCAACCTAAGGCTAAGCTTACTGGTTACCCTCTCATCCTTTGGAGGCCATGGTTGGCCACAACTAATGCTTACATTAGCTGCAAAGCTGGGAATATGACCATCAAGAATGGACATATGTCCAAACAGTTAGTCCTATACCCTCCTGCTCAATCTACCCTAAAGCATGATTTACCTTTATGGTTGGAGGAGGAGGAAGAAGATGAGGTTTATTCTACCCAACTTTATGCTTTGGAAGCAACCATAGGAGGAGGACAGCAAAATGAGGATGACTTAATTGAACACCTACTCCAAAGTCTAACTCCTAGTTCACTACCGTTAGAAGAAGAAGTAAGGGAACCCTAGAACAATCATCAAATTGACTTATGCTTGACCAATTCTAGCCCACTCCATGTCAAAACCATAGAATTTGTCCTAGAGAAAACCTTGAAAATTAATCCATCTCTTTCTGCTTTAGAAGAGGAAAATCTATGCAACATGTTGAGAGAAAACCTAGAAGCCTTCGCTTGGAGTTATAAGGAAATGAAGGGAGTACACCCCTCAGTGTGTACTCACCACATATACATCAAAGAAGGTTGCAAGCCAGTTAGGAAACCACAAAGGAGGATGAATCCAGCTCTTAAAGACATAGTCAAAGAAGAACTGCAAAAACTGCTAGATGCGGGATTCATTTACCCTATCTCAGATAGTGTGTGGGTCTCTCCTTTAGTATTAGTTCCCAAGAAAAATGGTAAGTGGAGGATTTGTGTTGATTATAGGGAGTTGAACAAAGCCACAAAGAAGGATCATTTTCCCCTACCCTTCATTGACCAAGTGCTACATGGCATGGTAGGGAAGAAGTTTTTTTCCTTCCTAGATGGATTCAGCGGGTACAACCAAATCAAAATCTGGCTAGAAGACCAGGATATGACCACATTCACCTATCCTTGGGTTACTTTTTCCTATATGGTCCTGCCTTTTGGCCTATGCAATGCTCTTGCGACTTTCCAAAGAGCAATATTGAGTATTTTTACTGAATTAGTACATGATTCTGTGGAAATCTATATGGATGATTTTACACCTTATGGTTGTGATTTCCAAGAAGCCCTGACTAACCTAGGCAAAGTATTACACAAATGCATTGAAATGAATCTGTCTCTTAGTCCATAAAAATGTGAATTCTTAAAGAATGAAGGGACTCTGCTTGGTCATTCAATATCTCAGCAAGGACTGCAGGTGGACCCAAACAAAATAGCAATCATCCAAAGGGTCCCACCTCCACAAAAGCAAAGAGATGTCAGGAGTTTCTTAGGGTTAGCTAGATACTACCGAAGGTTCATAAAGGACTTCAGCAAGTTGGCCTCTCCTTTGTTTGGGTTGTTGGCCAAAGATTCTGAGTTTATATGGTCGAAGAGCTGTCAAGAGGCCTTAGACATTCTAAAGGGTAACCACTGCACTAATCCTTAGAGGCCCAAACTGGGCCCTCCCTTTTCATATTCATGTTTATGCCTCACACAAAGCTATAGGAGGAGCCTTAGGTCAGGAAGAGGAGAAATTGCCCTATGCCATCTATTTTATTAGTAAGAACCTGTCAAAGGCTGAGCTAAAATATACTGTGACCGAGAAGGAACTTTTGGCTGTTGTGCATTCATTAAACAAATTTAGGCATTACATTACAGGCTATCAAACATTTATGCATACTGATCATGCTGCAATCAAATATTTATTGAACAAGCCAGATGTAAATGCTAGAATTATAAGATGGTTTCTTTTATTACAGCAGTTTCATCTAACTATTGTTGATAAGCCTGGTAAGGGAAATGTTGTTGCTAACTTTATATGTAAATTGAATCTGCCTGCAGGTGAAGAAGGAATGGTAGATGACCAGTTAACATGTGAGCATTTGTTTACTATTTCAATTCTCTCCCCATGGTTTGCTGATATAGCAAACTATTTGGTATCAACATAGTTCCTACCAAACCTTCCCTCCAAAGAAAAGAGAAATATAATCAAGAAAAGTGCCCCTTTCTCCTGGATTAGGGGCAATCTGTTCAAACTTGGCCCAGATCAAATCTTGAGAAGGTGTGTAAGGGAAGAGGAAGTCTTTGACATCCTTCTGACCTATCATGATGGGCCTTGTGGAGGTCAATTTGCAACAAAGAGGACAACATTCAAAGTGTTGCAAGCAGGCTATTATTGGCCTACTCTTCATCAGGATGTGAAAAAATGCATTAGTCAGTGTGATTGGTGCCAGAGGATGGGAAAGCCTACTCCAAGAGATGAAATGCCCCTACAACCTCAAGTGACTTTCGAGCCATTTGACAAGTGGGGCATGGACTTCATTGGACCTATCAACCCTCCTTCAAAGCAAAAACAACACATCATTGTGTGCACTAATTACTTGAATAAGTGGGCTAAAACCAAGGAAATTAAGGCAGAAACAGAAGAGAAGGTGGATGAGTTCCTAAGGGAGAATGTATTCTACAAATTTTGGTACCCTAGAGAGTGAGTCACAGACTAAGGCATCCAGTTTACCTCCAGCATGATTGAAAAATTGCTTAGCCATCAAAAAATCAAGCATAGGACCTCCACTCCCTATGATCCACAAGCTAATGGGCAAGTTGAGGTGACCAATAGGGCACTAGAGAACATCTTAACCAAGGTAGTGAGCAACAATAGGAAGGATTGGGCAAAGAGAGTAGTTCATGGAAGACCATCACTAGATTTACACCCTATGGTCTGGTCTATGGGAAAAAGGCTTTGCTATCCATTGAGTTTGAATATAACACATTGAGGATGGTAGCCAAACTAGATTTGGATCTCAATCATGTACAAAAAGAAAGATTGTTACATTTAAATGGCTTGGATGAATTCAGAATGCAAGCCCTCCTACATATATAGATAGTTCAGCTTCAGAGGAAGATCTGGCATTACAAACATATCAAGGATAAGCAATTTCAAGAGGGAGACGAGGCATTGTTATATGATTCAAAGTATAAAGACTTCAAGGGAAAGCTAAGGACAAGATGGATCAGACCTTATGTGATGAAAGGATGCCATGACAATGGTTCAGTGCAAATCAGAACTATTGATCAAGAAGCCATTCCATTGCTAGTTAATGGACACCAGTTGAAAATGTACAAGAGGCCTTTATCAAAACAAGAGTTCATTAACAATATCAATAAGACAGTGATGATGGTGGAGAAAGTTCCATCTCCTCCCTCATCACGTCACTGAAAAAAGGAAAAAAGAATAAGGATTCAGGTGAAAACCTCCATGAGGCACCTGAGTCACATATTAGGGTTGAAAACCTCATGAGGCGGCCCAAGGATGAGAAAAATGAAAAGGATAAGAAGATCCCTGGGTGAAAACGTTCCTTGAGGTGCCCAGGGTAGATATCTAGGGTCAAAACCTCTCTGAGGCAGCCTAGGTGTTTTAATATATATATATATATATATATATATATATATATATATATATATATATATATATATATATATATATATATATATATATATGTATGTATGTATGTATGTATGTATGTATGTATGTATGTGTGTGTGTGTATATATATACATACATACATGCATACATATATATATATATATATATATATATATATATATATATATATATATATATATATATATATATATATAGATATAATAAAAGAAAAAACGTAATTTTTATTTACAAGTGGGTGAGAAAGATGAGCAAGGAGCAAAGAAAAGATCCAAAGGGAACTTGCCTCACATGTATTCATTTCCTTCACTCCTTACCATGCATCCCTCCATCAATTCCATTGTTTTTCACTTCATTGCTTCAATTCAGGTGAAGATTTTGTTTTCTACAGAATCACCTCAACCATTACCATCATCCCTACATCCACATACACTCCTACTCCCTCTATCCATTCATTATAGCATCCTCACAGCACCAGCCAACACCATGATCAAGAAATTCTAAGGGAGACACCAAACATTGCTAACTGGTAATCCAGGAGCTCCACAGCAGTAGCAGCATCATATTTTCAGTCACAGACACCTGCAAAAACTAATAAACCATCAGCAGATAGAAGAGGAGGAAGAAGAATGACCATGCAGCAAATAGACAATGCAACACCTCTGATCTTTGACAACTATAGCATGGCATCAAGAGCACAGTTAAGTATCCCACTCACTCACTCATATGCATCATTTGATCAAAAGTTGTGAAGGTTAAGAGGTAGTTGGTTTATAAGTGAAAAGGTGGCAAAAAAGGAAATTCTTTAATAAGTCAAAAGAGAATGCAAGAGTCCATAGATACAATATTATTATGGCAACCATTTGAGAATGATTAAAGAATTAAGACTTGGGGTAGAAACACCAGTTCACCAAAGACTCAGCATACCCTATTTCTTGATGCAATCACTCATAGACTCCAGCATCAAAGTAAAGGAAGGGAATTCCCAATAGTTGGCTTACCATGGTTTGATCAGAATTCTCATTAAGGATGCCCTCCAAAACCTCAGGATCCCTATAACATGGTCAATCTTCAAAGACTTACCAGCAGAGGATGAGATGCATGAAGAAGAAACTAATACAAAGGAACATGATGAAACAGAAGAGAAGGAGGATGATGCTGAAACAAAAGAGGAAGAAGACATTGAAACAGAGAAGAAAGAACAACAAGAGGCCATCTAGTGTAGGATGCCAGCTAAATACTATGCTCCTTACCTCAAAGAACAATGGCTATAATTTCATATTAAAACACTAGCACAAAGGGGCACCATGCCATTTCAGGACTGCAGTTAGTTTATTGATCTTTGTGATCAAAGTGCACTATATGATAGGGACAAAGTAGCTGATTTTTACTTGCACAACATGGCCCTCACAGACATTAATATTTGGGATCCTAATTCAGAGCGAGGAGATCTACAATTAATGGCTTGGGCATCATCAATGAACCACGAGAAGTCAAGGGCTGCAGATATGAAAAGAATATTGGCCAGAGAGAAAAATGAACCTCTTTTCATCAAAGTTGAACAATCAAATTCCATGGCCCTAATCAACACCCATAATCTAATTGCAAATGATCCTCAGCTGGCACCTAGATACCCTATTTCCCAAGAGCAAGCAATTTCACATTTTGAGGATATGTTTAGGTTGCTAAGAGATGATAATATACATGCCCGCTAAAGGAGATGAAACACTGCCACACAACTTGAAGATCATAGAATATCACTCCCCTCAAAGGTTGGGAGAGGCACTCAATAGGACACCTATGTATAACCAATCAATGCAAAGGTTGAAGGTCAATTGGATAGGCCACCACTACTCCTAGGGATGCTAGAAGTGAGAAAAGAAGAAGAGGAACAGAGGCAGTGGGAAGAAGTAGAAAGGAAAGCAGGCTTCTATAAACAAGAAGAAGAGACCACAACAGAAGAATGGGATGTGAGAGAGGCTACCAGAGCCATCAAGGACATGGACATGGACTAAGTTGCTCAGAGGATGAGCAACACTTTCAGTAGGGGGTGATGATGAGCCTCATCATTGGGTAATTATATTGTCCTTAATTGGCCTTAATTCACCTCCTAGCTTAGTCAAACCAACTATTCTCACAAATTATTGCATACTTTTGATTATATTCTGTTTATGAGATGAGTTAGAGTTGGATATTTTGCTTTGTGGTGTAATGTGCATATAATGCAGGAATAAAGGATACAAGCAAGGAAAACTGTAGGCATAAAGGATAAAATCAAGGAACTATGGCAAAGACCTTGGTCAAAACTCAAATGGGACAAGGAAGAGTAATTATAGGAGGTAAATCCTCCTCATTTACTACCCCTACATTTGAATATTCCTCCATCAACTCAGAGTGCAAACAACCATCACTTTGAAGACTAGAAGACAATCGAGCATGTGAAAGTGACACAAACCAATTTATCTTAAGTGGGGAGCCAAGCCTCCCTAATGGGAAGGAAGATGTTAGAGACTTCAGATGTATAAGTAGAGAGGCTTAGGACCTCATTAGGATTCAGACTTCTATTGTAAAAACTATACTTTATCTCTGAGTTGCAATACTTGTGACAGTTTGTTCTGTAATCCATGGTTTTCATAATGAGAATGAGTTTTGTTTAAGCCATCTCTGAGTTAACTCTGAGGGATGAAGCTCTTGGGATAGGGCTCGACCCGAGCAGCCAAAGCTCCTCTTTACTATACATGTATGCTAGCATAGTTTCCTGGTTTTCATTGTTCATTTACTTAAATAGATTCCTGGTTCTGTTTATTTGTTTAAATAGATTTTTGGTTTACTTGTTCATTTGTTTAAATAGATCTCTGGTTCTATTCATCAGTGTTGTGCTTCAGTTTACTTTCCTTTGTACCTTCTTTCAGTTTACAAGTTAGCTAGGAGAAAAATATCACCATGAGGTTGTGCACAGGTGTCTTGGCCATCTCCTCCCTCTCAGACCATGACTTGAGGAAGATACCCTTCAGCAACCCTAGAAACACAGGTTTCTGGGTCTCACATGAGCTACGAAGTTTGTAGTTTGATGTAGTTACTTGTTCGCCCTCTCTAGTTTTTCTGTCATTTTTGTATGAAACCGCCTTCACCACATTCTTCGTACATCGGTTCCACGCTGTCCGATCCATAAAAAACCTTCACAATCACCATTCGATTCATTATTTTCTTTAACTACTGCCTCATGTGAAGTTTTCCACTTACTTTATGCACTTTAAGTCCCCACCGTCGATCTTCCTCATTTGATACAATAGCTTTCGTGTCACCTCAACACTTCATGTGCTTTACAACCCCCACCATTGATCTGCCTCACTTGATCCGACGGCTATTGCTTCACTCGATTGCCAACTAGCTTGGTCGATCTCCATTGTTGATCAACCCCGCTTGATCCAACAGTTATCGTGAAATCTCATGGATTATTGCACGACCATTATTTGCCCGAGAGCACACAAGAAAAGTGGTTTTCTCGTGCTACATGTAGCATAGTTAGGCTAATCACGTGAATTTTTAAAATACAGCTTATAGCCTTGAGGGTGCGCGAGAAACTACTTACCGCCTTAGAAACCCGCTTCATCATTTCTGAAAGTTTCTTTTTCCCACAATAGTATCTCTGTCATCCATCTCTTGACTTCATCTACGTGATAAGATCTCAGCCGTTCATCGCTTTGTTACCATATCCATCCATCTCTTGACTTAATCTCCGCGATCAGATATCGGCCATTCATGTCCTATTAACCTTGTTTGTCCATCCATTCACTTAATCCCTCGCGATATGATCTTCGTCGTTCATCTGCTTTGTTACCTTTTTCATCCATCCATTCACTTAATTCTTCGCGATACGATCTTCGCCATTCATCATGTTTATTAACATGTTCATCCATTTATTCGCTTAAAGCCCTATGATAAGATATCCACTGTCCATATTCTGTTCGTTGATCAATCCAACTGTCCCTATGTGCTCTTGCGTCTTTACGTCCTCCTTTCACCAATTTCGATCTCCAATTGATTTTTCCACTTGAAACCCGATTTAGCTTAAGTTTCTTTGCTACACCTTACTATAGTTTAATGCTCTTTACTTCTGTAACTTAGATAGAAACATTAGGTTAGTGATTAATTTAGTAATTCTGCTTAACATATTTGCTTAATTGGTTAATTAGGGTATGGTGTGGTTTATCATTACATGTTGTTTTCTTCAATACTGGAGTAGAAGTAGATCTCCCTTAGGATATATTTTCTCTTCTTCCATCAGAGAGTTAAGCTTCTTCTGACCCTATAGAAGTCTGGCTTGGAACTCCTCAGGTCTCTTGCCAGATGAGCAGTGACAACAGGAAATACCTTCACTTTTACTTGTGCATATAGCACTGTCACCTCCAAGTTTGTACAGGTTGATAAGTAAAATTGGTAGACCTGGAGTTGCAACATTCTTGTTGCAATACCTAGGCAGATCACATTCCAGAAAGCAATAGAGCAGGTAGGCTAGTGGATGTAGATAGGATGAAGGATGTAGACATAGACAGCCCTAGTCATGTGTCAACTGGCAACAGCTCAGACAATTTCGATTCTGAGCATGAATGAACCAAGGAATCTATCCCCAGTGCCTCACGAGAATTAAAAATGGTAGGGATTAATTAAACATTAGGCAGCAACATATCAAAGGATAAGAATTTTGGGGATCTGGTTGTAGTTGAATAAGGAACTAATAACGGCACTGAAAAACTAAGTGAACCAGATAGGAACCAAGACATTGGAAACAATAATATCTCGAGATAAAATTTACTATGGAGGTAGAGGAAAACAATAATATCCCATTCTTAGATTTACTTATCATTAGAAAAATGGACAGCTCTTTAGGACAAAGTTTTTAGGAAATCCAATCACACAGAAAGCTACCTCCACGCTAATTTCTACCATCATATGTCCCAAAATTTCAGTGTGCTTAACACTCTTGCCACTAGGGCCTTTTGAATTTCTGACTCTGAACATCTTAAGGAAGAGAAGGAACATTTATCTTCAGTATTTAAGAGTATAGGCTACAAAGAAAAAGAAATTAAGAAAGCCATAGAGAGAGCAGAAAGGAGGGTGTTATCTCAAATACCTAGGGCCCAAGACCTAAACCAGTGTGGTAGAGTTTTCCTACCATATATTCATGGGGTGACAGATAAGATTGCCAAAATCCTAAGAAAGAAAGACATAGTCATGCAGTTCTCAGCACCCGGAACAATTAAACAGGGTATGAAGTCTGTCAAGGATGACATTGATAGACAACAACTCAAAGGGGTTTATAAAATTGATTGTTCTTGTGGCAAAAGTTACATTGGTGAAACAGGTCACTCTTTATAGAAAAGACTAAAAGAACATGGAGCTGATATTAAGAACATAAGATCTCGTACTTCGGCCCTTGTGGAGCATTCCTCGAAAACAAAACATCGAGTTTGTTTGGAAAGCACCTCAATTATCGCAAGGGAAGAACAATATCAAAGAAGGAAGATTAGGGAGGCCCTTGAGATTATAAAACATCCACAGAATCTCAATAGGGACAACGGTATTGAGATCAGTAGAAGTTGGCTTCCCTTAATTAGAGGGTTAGAAACATCAAAGCATCCCAGGTAATCAGGTAATTGTTTTTCCTCTCCTACCCTTATAAATATCTAATCTTATAACTATATAATTATAATTATATTATTAATACACAAGAATAAAATTAAAATAGATATGACTATTAGGTTTTTATAATAATCATTATCATTTAAATATGAAGATTATTTTTAATAATAATAATAATATTAATTTGTTTATAATAATATCGATAATAAATTATTTATAATAATAATCAGTTTTTAACTATTAATAATATCTAATTTATATTATTATATCATTATGTAATAAGAATGTAATAAAAACTATCTAATCTAATATAGTTTATCAAACTAAACCAACAAACTATCTAATCTTATATTTAATAAAAATTAGAATGAAATTATTATTCTTAATAATAATTATTATTGAATATTTATAATAATAATTATCATAAAAATAAAAATAAGGAATATAAATATTATTAATAAGAAATTCTATGATATTAATAATGATTATTAACTAATTATAATAAGAATTACTTTTATAATTGAAAACATAATAATTAATATTTTAAACTATATTCAATTAATTAACTAGTATTAATTATTAAACCATTAAAATTATTAAAAATAATAATTTATTATGTTAATAATAATGACTATTATTATTGATTATTTAGAATAAAAATTAGTTTTTTTATTAGAACTAATGAACTAATTAATCACATCAGCTAATATAAGATCCATTATATAAATTTATATAAATTTAAGTAAAAATAATAATTTAAATATATTAAAAAGTAGAATTTTATAAAATCTCTCCAATTAATTAACTATTACAATATTCAACTAATATGAAATTCGTAAAAAATAAAAATAAAAATAATAAAAAGAAATTTATTTAATGATTATGATAAAATATAAAATTAAAATATAAAAATAAAAATTATTAGTCGACCTTCAATCTAAATTATTTCTTTAACTATTTATCCTATCACATAGCTCTTCTTATATCATTATTTAGATTGGTCTTGATAATGGATCCTTATTGGGATTTGAAACATTAACAAATATGGTTTCTATTGTGGATACTCCGAGACTAAGCTCAATAAAACATAACCGTAGTTCCCTTGACCAGATCTACAAAATACCATGGGAAGAAAACCATCATGCCCAAAACCATGTGCGAAACCCACGCAAAAAAACATAGGTATGTTTGCCCAGCTAACGTAGGGTCCAATTTTTCTTTTTCATGAGGCGTTGCTGCAGACTCTATGTAGTGGGGCTACCATCCCCTTGAAACCCCCCAACAAGGGGGACTATGCCCCCCCTGTGACCCCCTTGCTGCACCCGATGCAATGGACAGGGGGGCGTGTGACCCCACCCCTCACGCATACAAGTAGTCATGAAAAGAATATAACACATACCCAACAGTGATAAAATTGATCATCCTAATAGTTTCCCCTTAAGTGCTACCTTGTGGATTAATGATTTTGTGATTGACTACAATTTGAGCAACCTTTTTTGCAGGTAGTTAAAAACAATTGGTAATCTGACACGGCGTTATTTTCACTCAAATGTGAAAACATTTCATTATTTTGAATGATTCCTTTGCATGTCTATTCCTCTCGAGAACCAATGTTAATAATAGAAAAAATTATCAAGCATATTCACTATGACACTTATCCACATTTATTATCAAGCATATTTACTATGACACTTCTCCCTTAAACTCTAGAGTCAATTTACTTTTCAAAAAATCCATTTTTCCCACAAATAATCTTAGAAATTCAAAAACTTAATGTTCATAGAAAAAACCATCAATGGGTGTATGAATTAGCAAGCTTAACCATATAAAATGTAGAAATAATATAAATAATTAATGTAAAGGGACTTTGTTCCAAATCCTTTGAATGGGGCACATGTTGATTCCATATCCATGTACTTGGAAGTGCCATGGCTCACATGGAATGGCAACATGAAACTCTCACATAGCTGATCATTCTCACATAAAATACACTCTCTTCTCCCTTGCTCAAAGGATATTTCCTTTTAATATACATATCTTTCTAATTTGTGTAATATTTTCATTATGATCTCTTGTGAGTGAGATCCAATGATGCCTCCATATTAGACTTACGTGAGTGCTTTATATTTCTTGTATCCATATAAGAATGTTGTGGAAGCAAAGCGTAAAATACAATATATAAATATGACAAATCTAATATATAATTAAAAAAATCATATCATTTTAATCATTTGAATATCTTTCAAATCGCTATGCATACTTAATTTTGTAGCATATAATATACCATATATAATTTTTAAATTTATATTTTATTTTGTTTATCTTCTAATTTATTTTTTCACACATATATTTATTTGAAAAAATAGATTAAAAAGTAAAAATTGTCATTCCATTAGAAAACTAAAATATGATGAGAGAGTTTATTAGGTTCATGTAGCACTAGTAATCGTTTTTATGCTATACCTAATATGCATAACAAATACAAGTCATAAAACAAAATAACTATATGGACTTATCTAGAGATAAATTAGGTCAATCCACTTCAAAAGGAATAATGTATTGAGACTATAGCATAAATAAATTATATAAAAGCCAACAATAAAGGAAATTAAGCATTTGAGAACTATCAACCTAATAATAAGTGCAAAGAGGAAAAAAACAACATAGTTAGAACACAATTAAAATAAGAGGAAGATGAATAGTTGTGATGCAACATAGTTCTTCCCTCTACCGATATTTAAATGATTTTTTTGCGTAATGTATTCTTGTTAATGACATATTTGTTTTCCAATAATAAAATAAAAATTAATAGGTCTACACAATGAGCTAAGTTTTGCACAATAGGCTATAAGCTCCTAGCAATGAGCTAATTTCTGCACAATAGGCTAATTTTCTTGCTTCTGCACAATAGATTAAGCTTTTCACATAAAAGTTATTAGTTATTTTCTCGGTAATGATATAGTCACTTTCCAATAATAGAATAAAATAAAACTAATATTAATAAAATAATATTATAATTTATTGTGTGGAACTTAACTCATTGTGAGGAGCTATGCTATTGAAATGTGTGGGGTCGTGGGCTATAAGTCTCACATTTATTGAGTATAGTGTTTTCTCAATAATGACCTGTTCATTTTCCAATAATAAAATAAAATAAAAAACTTTGTATAGTCCAACTTATGGTTTATATGAATATGAAATTTTGTGCGGAAGTGTGAACATTTTTGTTTAATAGTAATATTTGTGTTTTGTTGTGCGAAAGTGAACAATGTTTTTTAATAGTAATATTTGTGCTTTCATTGTGCGGAAAAGTTGTCCATGTAAAATAATTATTGAAAGCAGAAATCATTAATGCGAGAGAATTAATAACTATAATTAAAAGCACAATAGTCTATTAATGGTCAAGTTAATAATAGCTAAATGTAATAGATATTCGAGTGCAAAGTTTAAGTCATTTATTATTAAATATTAATTAAAAAAGTTAATAGTTATAGTATTATAATAGTTGTTCATGTAAAATAATTATCAAAAGAAAACATTAATGATAGAGAATTAATAACTATAATCAAATGCACAATAATCTATTAACAGTCAAGCTAATAATAGTTAAATGTAATAGCTATTGTAGTGCAGAGTTTAACTCTTTAATTATCAACTATTAATGGAAATAGTTAATAGCTATAGTATTATAGATTATTAGGTTTCCTTGTAATAGTTATAATATTATAAAAATGTAATAGTTTCATGAAATTATTGTTGTTGTTTAATTATTATATTTATTAATAGTTATATTGCTATTACTATTGTGTTGTTATCATTTATAGCTTCATAATTAACTCTGGACAACTAATTAATTAATAGTTATTAGTTATTCTTCATGCTTTCATTTATATTTTTATCGTCTTGTTTTCATTTTCATTGTGTGGAGGCATTGCTAAAACGATTGAAATCAAAATAACCAATTTAAAAAGTCAAATGGATGAAGAGTGTGTGTTGGCATTGAAAAGGGGCGTAGAGTTAGCAGTGTGTTGAGCATTGATTGTGAAAAGCCTTCCACACACGAAAAGCTCCGCACGAGCAAAGCTCTGCAGAAGAGGTAGTTTGTCGCCACTTTATCAAAAGTATAAGCATTAATTTGAGATAATTAATAGCTATAATTAAATGCACAATATTCTATTAATAATCAAGTTAATATTAGATAAATGTAATAACTATTGCAGTGGGGAGCTTAACTCATTAATTATTAACTATTAATAAAAGTGTAAACATTTTTGTGTAATAGTAATATTTGTGCTTTTATTATGCGAAAAAAATGTCCATGTAAAATAATTATCAAAATAAAGAATTAACGATAGAGAATTAAGAATTATAATTAAACAAAAAATAGTCGATTAATAGTCAAGTTAATAATAGTTAAATGTAATAGTTATTGCATTGTGAAGTTTAACTCATTAATTATTAACTATTAATGAAAGCGTGAACATTTTTGTTTAATAGTAATATTTGTGTTTTCGTTGTGCAGAAAAGATTCCCATGTAAAATAATTATCAAATGTAGAAAGCATTGATGCGAGATAATTAATAGCTATAATTAAATGCACAATAGTCTATTAATAGTCAAGTTAATAATATTGTTATAACAGAATAATCCTTCTTACGGACAAGAAGGATCTCCCTAGATTTCCAACATAATCTAGTAACAAACATCAAAATAATTTCTACCTTTCCTTAGCCTATAACCAAAACATGAAACATGTAGTACGCGAAGAATCACTTATTAGCAATGTGCTTATAGAAGTCCTTTCAATGTTTTCCACAACCAACTTTTCCTCAATGCCTTAGAGGCTTTCCTAATGGTTTGCATAGCTTCTCCATGATGCTCCAAAAGAGATCTACATAGAAAAAAAAAATTGAAAGGGATCAAAACATATCGCATATAAAATCAAAGGTAAATGAAGTTCCTAAATCAACATACAACATATAGTTGAATCAATAATCAATTATAAACCATGCAAGTGATCAAGGGATCTCACAAATAACATAAAAATAGATGCAATTAGAAAGAACAATTGCTTTGTATTTAATTCAAAGGAGAACAAGCTTACAACCTGATTGCCTTGATGTCACAAGCCTCTTCCAATGGTCTCCAATCTTCTCCTTAGATGACAAGCCTTCTAGCCCTATTTCAGCAGCATAGGTTTACCTTAAGTGGTCCTCCTGAACCCTCTAGTATGTGTTTGTTTTATAGGCCAAGGGGAGGAGGTTTGATATCCTCTTCCCAAGGGATGAGATCCTCAAAAGTAGGGATTATGCCTCCACAAAGTGAGGGAATTAGCTCTATGAATAGAGGGATTAGGCTTGAGTAAGCATAAGCTTGAAGCTTTTAGTTGGGAAATATTTTCTCAACAAAGCTTCTAGAATTTACTTTTTATTTTTTCTTTCGTTGAGTCATGTGCACAATTCATAGTGGAAGACTAAGCACAAAGTTGCACTGACATTAATGGTAAAATCTGTGTATACGTAGAAGCTAGCTAGTGAACTGCGTAAGTACTCAAAAATAGGCTTTTGGACCATGTAATCGTTTTCTCATTCTCTTTGGGATTGTTTAGCTTTTAATATTGTAGGAGAATGCTTTGGAACACTTTGGTGGATAGTGAAAGATTCATATTTACAGTTATTTTCCTAATGGTGAAAAAATGACATGTAACAGATTTCCCCCTAAAGTGGAAAGTCAAAAAAAATGTTTGAGGATTGACGTGTTTTATAATGCCAAATTTCATACTAGATACCATGGTTGAAGACCTAAAACAATCAATCAAGGGTTACAATACAATATATAATTATCACTGAGGAAGGCATTCCCATACTCAGAGCATAAATATTTCAATGAATCAGTAGGGAAATAAACAAAGATCCATGTCAACAGTAGATACAATATGGACACAACTATCAAACATGGATCTATCTATATAATCATGAATACATAACTTCACGCAACCTGGATGGATGAAACTAAATCGAGAGTCTTGATCTCCATCTCTATCAACCCATAGTACTAATATAACCATGTGAGTGAATGTATCGAAGTCGAACATGGTAGAAACCACTTGATTACCGGTCAATGATGTGAACTGTTAACAAGTGCGAGAGAAACCACCAATAATGAAAATGGTTCTCAAGGTACTTCCAATACAATCTATGAAGTGTGAAAATATGTCCTGAAGTCGAAAAATCATAGAATCATTCTATCAAAGATCAATGATGAGAACATGGCGTCGAAGGAAAGAAACCTTCCATTAAAGCATGCATGCTCCAAGGTACTGAAGAACGTTTCTAGACCAACTTTGTAGATAGTGAGTTGAAGTCAATAGGAAGTGACCTGTTGCAAGAGGGCCTATGACACGAAACTCATGTCAAGTTTTGAAGAACAAATTTGGAGTAATCCAAGAATGACTCAGGGATGACCGACACAATTGAAGGCTACAAACTGTAAGGTAATTTAAACTAAGGTTGGACTTCTCTTGAACATATCGACGACACAACATTTTAACATGGAAACATTTGACTCAAAATTAATACCCAAAACCAACTGAACTCATTCAATTAGGTATGATTAGCCCTGATACAAATGGATTTCCCAACCTGGAACAAAGGTGATAAAGTGACATGTTCAAGAGAGACATATTGCCTTTTGTAATACAAAAATAGATGTTTCTTCCCAATTTCCCCCACCATTACTAGCAAGTACCTACTTATTTTTGTGAAAGCTTGAGAAGAATAGCATATGTTTGTCCTTTGAGCTCATCCTTCAGTTGATTCCTTCAAATTATTTTTAACGAACACTAGGAAGGAGTGGTTTGGTCTCATGATGATGGACGACTCCTACACTGTTTAACATTTTACGAGTCGAGTGAAGGAATAACTCAATGTCGTTTTCATGTTTAAAGAGTTTGAAAATACACGAAAATAAAAATTGTTCATCTATTTAAGTGTGAATTTTAATGAGCTAGAAGAAAGTAAAGGTCATTGTTTTTTATTTTTAGGGAGTCAGGAGAAAAACTTAAGTAGACTCCAAAATGTCCTTTTTCATAAATTTAGTCTCTCAAGCCCAAAAAAGGGTAAAATAATGTAGGAGAGAACTCTATTGACCATGATTAGTCAATGTATACCTTTCTCGTAAATAGCCCACATGATCCGTAAAAGGGGTAAACTTATATCGAGCAGTCGTTTTTTTGTTTTCTTTAATGAGTTTGAAACAAACAAGCATACTTGACAATCTTCTCACATTTCAAGAGTCTGAAAAGAGCTTAAAGATAACTCGAGGGTTTCACTTTTACGTAGTTTTTAAGAGCCCGAAAAAGTGATAAAAGTTTACTCATTGCCAAAATGATTCATTTTTGTAATTAAACTTGTGTTATGCACATTTAAACTAAAAAACTTATCATAACTACTCAAAACACACAGTAAAAACATAAAAAGTTGATTTTTTAGAAGCTAAAGAAAAAAAATAATATCTTAATTGGCCTAACATGCTTATAAAAGTCCAAAAAGGTAAAAAACTTCTACCATTTTTTTTACCATTTCGAAGCCATTGAGAGTGCATTTTTAACAAAAACTTTAGACGTAGATTTGGACCAAATTGATGGACCAAATCACAAACCAGATTCTCTAGGTAAGAGATCTTTCCATTATATTTGTTTTGATTGCTTTTATTTTTCATTTCAGCATAAATTTAGTGTTTTAAGGGGGTTTTTGAATTTAAAATTTGCCCTTGATGTGCGCAGTCCTCCCCATCAGGTCCATGCACATCAAATCTTTTTGTATCGCTAAAAAATGTGATTTACACAGTTTTTTAAATCAAAACCGCACAAATTTGATTTGCTTATAAAATGGAGCCGCACATAGAACCAAGAGTTTTGAAAAAATTAATAAAACATGAAAAATTTATCACATTCTTTTCTAATCATCCTCCATGGTTATTTTCAGGGTTTTGATTTGCAAAAATGGAATGGAGGGAGAGAGAACATGAAGATCAAGATGCATAAGATTTAAAAAAACTCAAAAACATTACAGGCCTTGAGGAATTGTGGTCTATTCAAATTTTTAATGATCCCGACTATGAAAGCTCAATTAGATTTGCTCACATGGATGGTAAGAACATGGAATGTTCAGAAATAGTGTTTCCAGATTGGAGACCACAAACTTACCATAGATGCAGATGACATCTATTTCCTGACTGGCTTTCACACCATTGGTTTGATATTTCATTATATGGGCACATACCAGGTGGAGAAACAACAACAACTTACCTACGAAAACATTGTTTTGGAAGGTCCCAGCTCAAAGATGGAAAAATTGGCATCAAACTATTTAGAGGCTCCCATTGAGGACCATTGCTTTAACTGTTGCCCGATTTTATGGAAGTGCAACACTTCATTTTCTCACTAAGGCACAAATGCAGATTTTCGTGGAGTGTTCACAACCTACCATTTTCAACTAGTGTGAGGGCGTTTTTTCCAATCTCAAAGAACAACTGACTATAGAAAAGACTAACAAACTAAAAAAAATTGGGTATGGTGCCATCATGATCTCATTTTCTCTCGAGAGGATTCGTCTTCTTTCCCCACGGGTTTCTATAGATGCAGGCGGATCTTAAGATCCTCAAATGCTACATTGGTTTTTGTTGATGGCACACCACGAAGGTGGTGATGGCCCAATTGTGAGATACACTCCTAACATTTTTGGGTGGCTGGAACACCAAATCATCATGATCAAGGAATTTCCCTTTGCGGACATGGATTACACTAGTGATATAGATAGTCCACTTCCTATAGGAATGCACTGGGGTGATATAGGTAAAAATTTCACATTTTGGTTGTTTTGTGTTTTTACGAAATTTGTTTTTTGTTTTGTTTTTTGACATGAAAAACTACCTAGCTACAATAATCATGCAGATGTGGATCTGGTCAGACCAGCAATATTACACCAATTTGATAGATGTGGTGAGTAGCCAACATCTCTTGTGGTACAGAACCCTAATGCAGCAGAGGCCTTAACTTAGCTTGAGAAAAACCTGGAGCGTTTGACTCTATATATCTCATACATTGGGATCGATGATTTTCCTCTCCATTACTAGAGTCATTCCATGGGTGTTACTGGGCTGATCAATTGCTTGCTACGATGAGTAGCTCATGTCATAGGGCTAGATTTTTTTTTTGAAATATCGACATGTTGGGATAATAAATGACATGGGGCGTCATATGTCTTGGATGACATTTTATAAAACCAAACTTTTTACAAACATTTTGATTAATGGAAACTACTACTATTATCTCAGTTTATCTTGTATAATATGTGGATGGATATTGTTTTTCTTTCTTACAAATGTTACAAATGTCGATTTAACACATAATTAGCCAATGCATCAGTTAATGTGTTTAAATGTCTTGGAATGTGTTGATATTCAATGTAATCAAATTTTCTCTCCAAGAGACGAATCTACAAAAACATCCTTAACATTGTGGAACTTCTTACTAAATAAACATTATTTAAATATAATAATATGAGTTGAGAATCTGACCTAATTATCAATCAAAAAATACCAAATGAAATGACATTAGATAATAGCTCAATAACTGCATTATATTCTGCGATTTTATTTGTTGTTCGACCAAGGCATATTCCATGAATACTAACTAACTCATCAGTGGGTGAATAAATAGCCCAAGCTGTGGAAGAAAATTTTTGAGTACTACGACTAGTGCCATTGACAAAGCCAATGTAAGTTTTAGGGAGATTCGACATCTCCAAATCAAGTGTAACACAAGATAAGCAGGAGAAGTATAAGAAAATCATAAAAAGATGCTTAAATTTCCACACACTCGAAAAAATATGATACAACAATGTACAAAGTCTTCACGAAGTGAATTAACCATATTAGTTCTTCATGTAAAGACCATTTCTGGGCTTTCCTAATGAAATTCCATCATAATCAACTAGCTCATAAGCCCCTCTTCCTAGTACATGTTTTACAATATAAGGACCATGCCACATGGGCTAGAATTTATTGGAACCTAATTTATCATGCTCTTGATCATAAACCAAGACTATGTCACCTTCTAAATATGAGTGACAATTTACATTTTGATCAAAATGTGCCTTAACTCGTTTCTTATGAGTCTGACTAGCTTATGCAACATCATGATGACTCTCATCTAATCGTGGTAAATATAAAAAATGTTCCTCCTATGCAGAACTGGATGGTAATAATTTGATTTCCAGTTTTAATGAAAAGATTTCACATTCAATAGGCAAGACTACTTCTACACTGTAAACTAGCTAGAGGGAGTAAAACCAATTGAAGTTTTTGCTGAGGTACGATATGCCCACAAGGCTAAAGAAATCATCAGATGCCTATTTCATTTATGAATTTCGATAATACGTTTAATCATGGAAGTTAAAATCTTGTTTATGACTTCTACTTGGCCATTTTATTGCGGTTAATATGGAGTGGAACCACCATGATCTGAGCCTAGATTTGCAGTAAGTTCGATCATCATAAAATTTCAAAAATGGCTACCATGGTTCGTGACGATGTCTTGTGGAACACTGAACCTAGAAATCACATGATTGAATATGAAAATAGTTGTAGTTTCGCCATCTTCCTTATATGTAGGAATCACCTCAGCCCATTTTGTAAAATAATCCACAACTAGGATAATATACCCATGCCCCCTGGTCGAGTGAGGGTTACATGTAATGAAATCGATGCCCCATTTTTCAAAAGGACCGATAACAATGATTGGGTGAAGAGGAGCTAGAGGTTAACACATTTTGTGACTGTAGATTTAGACCCATCCATTGCTTTGACCCAACATTCATCTTTGCATGCCTCTTTCACATTTCGTGGTTCAGTGGAGGAGAGTAATGCCAAATAGCTTGAAGCTTCTGCAAGTGTCCTTCTTGTTTGTACTCCTGCTTCTTTCTGCCCCACAATCTGAGATTCTGGATGATTCTTTTGAACATGTCTGGATGGAGTCTTCTCTTATATTCTTGTCTGCTCCTCTGGTTCTTCTTGAGGTTCTTCTTCTTCTTGAGGTTCTTCTTCTTCATCATTTCGTCTTTGAGGGTAGCCTTCATCTTCTTCAATGTCTTCATGATGAACTTGCCTAGGAATATATCCCTTCTCATCAACCACTACATCAATGCTGTCAACAATTCTGCCAAGTCTTTTATTGTAGCACTTGTATGCTTTGCTATGTGGAGAATAACCAAGAAGAATGCCCTCATCTACTCTTGGTTCAAGTTTTCCAAGTTGCTCATCAGTATTCTTAATATAACATTTGCTCCCAAAGATTTTGAAGTGCTTCACCGAAGGAGTCTCACCACTCCAGAGCTCATGAGGTGTTTGAGTGCTGCTTACTCGGACATTTGTTTTGTTAAGAATAATAACCGCAGCATGTGCAGCTTCACCCCAGAAGGTTGCGGGAGTACCTGATTCATCAAGCATAGCACGAGCCATTTGTTGGATTGTTCTGTTCATTCTTTCCACAACCCCATTTTGCTGAGGAGTTCTAGCTGTAGAGAATTCTCTTCTTATCCCATGTTCTTCACAGAAATCGAAAAATTCGTTTGAGGTAAACTCCCCACCTCTGTCAGATCTGAGGCACTTAATTTTGTGTCCTGATTCATTTTCAACCAAGGCTTTGAAGGATTTGAATTTTTCGAATGCTTCATCTTTGTGCTTCATGAGCCCCAACCAAACAAATCTGGAGAAATCATCAATGAATAATATCAGATATTCTTCTCCTCGAGGTGTCCTCTTTCTAAATGGACCACATACATCTGTATGGACTAGCTCGAGAGGCATGCTAGCTGATCCTTCCTTCTCTGGAAAGTTAGTTCTGGTTTGCTTTCCAAACTGACAAGATTTGCATATGGTATTGTCTGGAATTTTGATATCTGGAAGACCACGAACTGCCTGATATTTGCATGCTTTCCTTATTTGTGAAAAGCTTAGATGCCCCAACCTCCGATGCCATAGCCAATGTTCATCATCCTTGCTTAAGTAGCATTGTTGTCTTTCCTCAAAGATATATAGATTATTTGGAGTCCTTCTTCCTTTGATCACTGTTTTACCTGTATCAAGATCGCGAACACAACATCCATTTGATCTAAATATTACCTCAGTTCCTTGATCGCACATCTGACTGACACTCAGAAGATTATGCTTCAATCGATCAACATATAAAACATTTCCTGCTTTGACCTTCTCTTTCAACGGAGCAACACCTTTTCCTTTTATGGCTGCAGAGATATTGTTCCCAAAAGAAACTTTCTTCCCCTTTTCTAATGCGGTATATGACTCAAGCTTTTCTTTGTCCCCTATCATATGCTTCGAACATCCGCTGTCAATGTACCATAGACTTTCTTGACCTTCTGCATAAAAGGCTATCCCACATCTTTCTCGTTGTGATTCTTTTATTCTCCATGTTCTAACATTTGAGGTTTGTTCCTTCTGAGTTGTCTTCCGGAACCTGCTCCTGCATTCAGAGTCTTCATGACCAAAGTTATTACAAATAGAGCATTCAACTTCATTTTCAAGAACCGAAAAGTTGTTATAAGTCCTTTTCATGGTTCCAGTCATTCTCCCTTGCTTTTGAGCTTCTCTAGTCATGATTGTTTTGTAGGCAACACATTGAGCTGCTTTGTGACCGAAGTTATGGCAAGAAAAGCATTGGCCATTAAAGAAACTTCTGCGATAATCAGATCTATCATCCAACCGATTGTAGCTTCTATTCATTCTTGGAGCAAATTGGGAAGATTTTACTTGTGGCTGATTGTAGCTTCTATTTGTCCTTAAGGCAGTTTGTCCCCGAATTTCTTGATGGTCTTTATTTGTTCTTGAGGTAAACTGTCCCTGATTCACCTGATGACTTTTATTTGGCCTTTGCTCGCTTCTCCTTGCTGCATCAAGATAACTTTTAGAGGTAGAGGCTTGAGATGTTTCTCCATTATATCCAAGACCTGTCTTGATCAGAGGAGATCGCTGCACATTGATAATCTCATCCAAGGTTTCAGATCCTTTAACAAACTTAAGATTAATTGCTTTGGTTTTCTCAATCTCATTTCTAAGACAAACAATCTCACATTCCAATTTTTCAAGATGTTCTTCCTTTTCAGCTAGTTGACATTGTAGAGAATCAATAATAGCACTCTTCTCTTCTAAACGAACTTTGAGATCTTTCATTTCTTCATAAAAGCCTTCTACATCTATAGCATCCATGTAGTCATCATCTTCAAAAGCCATTAAAAGTTTATATCTATTACCTTGTTCATCTTCATCACTATTTGAAAGTCCATCACTATCTTCATGAGTGTAGTAGCTTTTCTTCTTTTCATATTGTTTCTTGTTCCATTTAACAGGTTCCTTTCCCTTGTCATTTTTATCTTTGTGAGGACATTTGGCAGCATAATGACCTACTCTTCCACAAGCAAAGCATTTAAAAGGTAACTTACCTCTGAACCTTCCAGAACCCCTTTGAAGATTTCTGACGAAATTTGATTCCTCTTCTTCATCTTCTGGCAGGTGACTTGCTTCATAATAATCTTCTTTGCCTGAAGCCTTGAAGCCAGCTTCTCTTCTGTCTGATGGACCTCCCTTTCTCATTTCATAAGCAGTTAGAATTCCGTGAAGCTGAGACATAGTAAGAATTTGCAAATTTTCCTTTTCTTCTATGGCAGACACTTTAGATTCAAACTTGGGGGACAAAGATCTTAGAATCTTTTCAACCACAATAGCCTCTTTTATTTCTTCACCCAAGTTTTGCATGCAATTGACAATCTCATCTACCCTAAGGAAGTAGTTAGCCACACTTTCATCATTATACATTCTGAGAGTCTCATACTTAATCCTGAGAGTTTGAAGTTTAGCACGCTTTACCTGATTGTCTCCTTCATAGCTCGTGACCATTTTATCCCATATTTCTTTTACAGATTTATAGTGCATTACCTTCATGAATTCTGATTGAGAGATGCATCCCAATAGAGTATTGACTGCTTTCGCATTTGTTTCATATTTCTTTTTCTCGGCTGCATCTGTAGGAGTAGCTGAAGGAAAAGTGTAGCCTGTCTCTACGATGTTCCAAACTTCTGTACCAAGAGATTGAAGATATGCAGTAACTCTTACCTTCCAATAATTGAAGTTTGTCCCATCAAAAACCGATGGCCTGATTGATGCTTCTTTCTCGTAGTTGCTCATGATGAACGATCTACCTTCAAGCGATCAAGCTTCTCTGAAGGACCTGCTCTGATACCAATTGTTGGAAATAATACTGAGAGGGGGGGGTGAATCAGTATTATCAGAACTATAAAACTTTTTCAATGCTCAGAAACATATACGCTACTTTCGTTAAGTGAACCAGCGTGTACACGCAACTGTGTCTAAAGAAAACAGCGTATAACCAGCAATCTTATAATTCAGTTAATTTATCTTCAGTTAAGTGCATAAGGACATTATTCATCATATTAAGAGTAAACAGATGCAGTAGAACAAATCACACAAAAACCACACACATGAACACCGTGATATAAGGTGGAAACCCAATGTGGGTGAAAACCACCTGCTACAAGTCGTCTCTATCTTTCTTTAATATGAAACTTCAGTTTACAATCTTTTTGTACTGGTGCAGCCTTATACCAGTACGCAGGCTACAACCTACAGAAGGCTACAACCTTCTCTTGTTCTCCAAACTTCCTTGGAAGGGAGCTCCAACCCCCTTTGCTCTTGTACTAGCCAAGATACTAGTACGTAGGTGCTGGCCTACAATCTTCTTTCTTTCAGGTACCACCTTTCATACATTTTCAGACTGGATATTCCTGAAGCACAACATTACAATATGAAGACCACAATTCATTCAACTTTCACAACAGATCATTGAAGCACAAAACATCCAATACTAGCATCATCAATCACTGAACCATTGAAACCTTGTCAATCACCAGTTACCAGAACACAGAGCAGACTACAGAACTCTGCAATAACAGTCAGACCCAACTGTAAACCCAAAATCAAGCTTCAAAAGATATACGCTACTTCAATGAGAGCAAACCGCGTATACACGCGCTTTTACCGAAGCCAACCTGCGTACAGATCTAAAAATAAATTCTCTCAACTTGCAGCTGTACCAGACATCAGTTAGACCCAGAACATAACATTGCGTCAGTATGCAGATCTAGAAATACGCATAATCAACCATATCATAATAGTGCATTTCAAATCATTAGATCCCGATCTATCCTTAGATCTAGTCTTCCATCAACCGAAGTGATCTCTCCTTAGCTTAGATCAAGCAACCCAGAACCTGCATACCAGATCTCTTTCTTTTTCAGATATTCAAGCCCTTTCAAAAGATGTATTTGCCTAATGATCTTCTTCTCCTTATATAGCCTTAGGCCTTGCTCAATACCAAGGGCCAAACCATAGAAATCCAATACCATCAACTTAGAAACTAGGGATCAACACGTCTGTCGAGATACTTTGGTCCAAATACATAGGCTCAAGTACCGAGGACTAACTACCATGGACCAAAGGGAAGCTTCCCGACATATACGCCCTTTTATGTTCATATATCTGCGTGTATACGCGCCTTCGTATATATTTAACCTGCATATACGCGACTTAGTATGCATATAGACAGCGTGTATACGCAACTTGGACTTAATTAACCTGCGTATATGAGATTTCTCTTCATTCTGTAGTCTCAACGGAGATCTGTCATCAAAGAGAGTTGCCATCAAGGACAACACCTGTATCATAGCGCCACACCTGTGCCAAAATGCCAACACAGGGGATCCTGAGGATTTCGCTATACTTGATCTGATTCTATCATAAAAGAGTCATTGGTTTTCCCAGTCTTTCGTTGTCCTGTCTTTCCTCTGACGTTGTCGCTTTCCCTTATGAGATACTTTCGTTCTGTCGATTGGGAAACTATCGATCAATTCATGAATTTTGCACATAAAGATAGTAAAAACCAGTTTTTTCTACTTAGATTTTCTCTAATTTGTTACTGATTACTTTTAATCGACTTTAGCTATGATTTCCTCTACTTTTATTCATAAACAGAGATAATCATGTGAGGATGAGTGCTAAATGAAGCTATTACCAAGGAGAAAACATACCTTTCTTTTGAACCAACATACTCCCCAGCTTACCTTGTTGCATCACCTCATGCAATTAAATGGTTGAGGTGTAGCTGAGTTAGGGAATAGGCAAGATATACCTCCTCCTTATAAATTTTGAAGCCATTTTTCTTCATAATTACATCAAAAGGCTAGTTAACGTCTTGATCCCTCAAGGTGTAGTCATTATGATACTTATATGGAGGATACCATATGATTGGAGTTCTATACTGACATCATATCCATTCAGGCCCCATGGTTAAGACCATGTTATTGTACTTATGGAAACGAGAGGAGGTAGATTTAAAGTTATGGTATCCAAATGGTTCTCAGTTTCTAACAGTAGTGCTACAGACTTCCCAACTTTCTCTGGCTGCAGGCAAGGCTTCCTCCTTAATCTATTGGAAGTACTCCATTCCAGCTTGTATAATATCTATGTGAAATGGTCCTAGTTGGCCCACAACACCCTCTCGCTTCATGAATTTCTTGTGCCTGACCAAGAGATGCAGGGGTTTTGTAGGTTCCCCTCTGACCCATAGGTCGATTCCATATTCACACTTTTTAAAAGTATTGTGAGCCTTGGCTCACTTGAGTTGGTTAGTAGAAAAAGAGAGAAATGTCTGGAATTGGACATCCCCTATAAAGGGGCCAGTATTGTTATCTCTGTCATCTTCCAGAAAGAAAATATGCATATAAAGTTCACAAAGGAGGCGTTGTCCCTGTTCTTTTTGTTCCCTGAAGCACTTGAAAAATTCTAGGGTAGTTTTGATTTCCATAGAATTCCCAACCTTAACAACTTTGATTTTCAATAGGAGGTACCTTTCTAGGAAGAATAGTGCATAATTTGTAGTTGGGGCTCTACATGACAGGGCATCTTAATAAAGAGAGCAAACAGTCTCCAACTGCTCTTTAGCATTTTGTAATTTGTCTTGTGCTTTCTCAACCTTTTTCTGTTCAGCCTTGTACTGGGCAAAGGTCTCATCCTCAGTCACTATGAGTGCCTCATACTTTTTCTGTAATCCTTAATGTATACGTAGGGGCACTACCTCCTCCTTGTGCCGAGTTAATTCTTTCTGAACCTTCAATAGTTCATTCTGCAGTCTCCTAATAAATGCCTCCCTTACTAAGGGAATGTAAGCAGGTGTCTCCTCTATTTGGGCATCATTATCTTCGGTCTCCATAGGCTCAGTTTGGATAGCAGCCTCAGCTACTTCTTGAGTTATGCAATAATCAATTGGTATGATTTTTTCAACATCAGTTTGAACAGAAATGTTCATAGTAGAGTAGTCCATTTGGGTCTCCTGTGAACAAACATAGGGGTATTTAGTCTGCATTTCAGTGTCCTCTACAAGACATCGCTCTTTTCAAGTTTCCTTTGAACAGACCAAAAGAATCTCAGTTTTGGTTTCAGCATCCTTTCCAAAACAATGTTTTTTCTGTGTTCATGTGGTCTCTCTTTCCTCTTTCAATTTTTTGGCTCTGATAGCCTCTTTTAACCACTGTCTTAGCTGCCCAATTATTCGCTTCAATTTTCTATATTTTTTAAGCATTTTTCTGACCCTGTACTTGTAAGACTTCTTTATTCTAGAACTTCCAACCGGCAATGGTGCAACTGCATTTTCCATAGGTTCATGCATGGGTGGTATTGTGTTAGCATCAGGGAGGGTTTCAACTGGAACTGTATCTCCCGATGGAGCTTCACCTTCTAGTTCTTCTTCGTCATGATTTTTTCTCTCAGGATACCCCAATAAAATGGTATTTCCTGAGCAGTTATTGTTCTCCAGGTTTTCTTCTGGGTAGGACTCATCCTCAAGGGGCTTAGAAAAAATAGTATTTCCTGGTTGATTTTTATCTCCCAGGGTTTCATTTGCAGGATTCTCTTCATCTGGGGGGTCCACTGGACTGGTACCCGCATAGAGCATCTATGTTTGTTGGGTTCAAAGGAACAGGGGAATTTTTCCTCTTCAGTGTCCTTCTCGGACCTAGGGTTCTAGGCCCTTGTTGTTCTATTACTGGGTTTTCTGGAGGTGGGGCTAGAGTAGGATTTACAATATTGTCCCAGGTTAACTGTTGTTGGGCCAGTCCATGCATGATAAGAAATTTAATCAGTCCGTGATGACTGATGATGGTGTGTGGGTCCTTAGCTTTCCTAACTCATCGAGCGACATCATGCAATAGAGAATTCAAATAAAACGACAAATTAACTGATTTTTTTTTTTAGGATGGCTAACAATTTGAGTTGATGGGGCTTTACCACATCCTGGTGACCATCACATGTGATGTACCATTGCACGATGACTGCCAACTCCTTCCATGGTTGTCTTAACATTGAAGGGTGAATCCCTTTCCCTGTTCGTGTTAATTGCTCACCCGAGTCCTAGAACACTGCAACCGCATTGTGCAGAAGGACATGCTTGTCTGTCCACTTTGTTCCCTCAGCTGGAATTCCAGTGACTTTGGTTATGACCACTTCAGAGACTATTATATCCTTGCCTCTTACTATGGTGCTACCATTCTACAAATTATGCAAGAATCGAAGTGTCATTTCTTCATGAAATCCCTGCAATTTGTTCAAATATTGCATCCATATTGCGTGCTCGATAATTACATGAGCTTGGTCCTATACCATGAGTAATGTGGGATCATTTCGGATAGCTCTACCTCCCATGGATGTTTTGTTCCTGTGATTGGTTCTCCTGCATGGACTTCTCTTGCTCTTTCGCAATTTAGAACAGCAACAAAGATCGTTAAATAAATTAACAGGAAAATGACATTGATTTTGGAATTAACAACATATACAGTCAAGTCATCTGTCTCATCAACCATATTTGATGCAGGCTCATAATCAATTCACATGCCATCCATAATGGTCATCATCGTTTCTCTAATCAGAAATACCTTGCTAATTATTACGCATATCGAATCATCATTCAGCCTTTACCCAGAAATCAATTTAATAATTAGCATTAAATTATCCATAGCTATCACACACGTTGTTCATATGAAGACCATCCCTCCTCCAATGGGAAAAATGACGTCTACGTCCACCAAGCATATGAAAAGAAAGTGCATGAATTGAGGATTCATAAATGCAGACAACCAATCCAGAAAAGAGGCACAATTTATGACAAAGCAATTAAAGAAATACACATATTAGAGGTAAAAATGGCTAAAAAAGATAAAAACAGATATCTAAATTATTATGTGAAAATATTTTCACTGCAAGCGGTATTAGTAATAAACGCATAATTGGCGGTAAGTAGAAATGACTACCATGAATTGATTGGACAAATATAATATAATGAATATATAACATAAGTTACCATGCATGTTGGCTTGTAAGGGTGTTGTTCAAATGGAAAATCACCTTAGAAATGAATCCATAGGTGGAAATAGAATAGAGAGCATTTGGCAGTGTAAGATAATACTCCAATACCATAAGCAGAGCCACTGCTGCTGGCAGGGATTTATAGCCTCGACAGGGTTGCTTTTTAACTCCACAAATGAGCCAGAGTCCTCCTTTCAGTATGTAGATAATTCTTCTTTTTATGCCATAAAGAGACCACTATGCTGGCATGGTGACCAGATGATCATAGTGTCATTCGCCAAGATATAACAAAATGATCAGGCTGGCTCATAATGAGACCCCCTATCCTTCTCACAATTTTTAATCATCAAGAAGGTTATTACCTTGGTTTGGTGGCCAAAAATGGAATGTCACCTATTACATCTTTATGATCATGGTAGGTTGGCTCACGATCAGTCCCCCTATCCTCTTTAAGACAATGTTCATTGCATTTTCATATTTGTTTATTTTCATTGTTCATATCATTTGATGTCTTTATAAAAAGAGGGAGGCTCATTTGCTCCTTAAGAGTCAGGGATGGTCTAAGAAGTAAAAACTTGCCAAGGAAAGGTTATACTTTTACCCCCATCTCATCATATCGAAGGGATTTGTCCATTTGAAAGTGTGGTAAATAAGACAACACAGTTTGAAATAATGAATCATTTTATGATGTGTCCAAAAAAAAATGTCTAGCTAGTCATTATAGAGATGCACCATTTCAGCGTTTGAATAAAGATAAACCATCAAGAGGCTTCATAAATCATAATAGTGTTGACATTACTGTTTTTCTTTATGTTAGGCACAAATCCACTCAGATGGTGTTTATTCAAAACATAAAAGAAAAAGAAGATGGCACAATGATCGGTAATGAATCAATAAAAGAAATCATAATGCGTTCTAAAATAAGCACAAAAGTGATGTTCAATTGATTGAACAACAAAATCGAAAGGAAAACAAAACTGTTGTTCAATTTATTGAACAACAATCATTCAATCGATTGAACAACAAAATCGAAAGGAAAACATGCAAGAGTGTTGTTCAAATGATTGAACAGAAATCGTTCAATCGTATGAATGAAAAATATCAATAATAAAAAACGCAAGTGTTTTTCAATCGATTAAACAACATTCGTTCAATCATTTGAACGACAAATATTAGTAAGAAAAAAACGCAAAAGTGTTGTTCAATCGTATGAACAGCAAAAATTGAAAATAAAAACTCAAAAGTGTTGTTCAATCGATTGAAAAACAATCGTTCAATCGTTTGAACAGCAAAAATTGAAACTAAAAAGTCAAAAGTGTTGTTCAATTGATTGAACAAAAATCATTCAATTGTTTGAACAACAAAAAAATTGAAAGAGAAAACAAATGCAAAATTGTTGTTCACTTCATTTAACAGGAAGCATTCAATAATTTGAACAACGAGAGTTGAAAAATAACAAGAGCAAAAGTGTTGTTCAATTGATTGAACAACATTCATTCAATCATGTGAACAACAAATATCAGTAAGGAAAAACACAAAAGTGTTGTTCAATCGATTGAACAGCAATCATTCAATCGTTTGAACAGAGAAATTTTAAAAATAAAAAACGCAAAAAGTGTTGTTCAGCTGATTGAACATCAATCATTCAATCGTTTGCACAACGAAAATTTTAAAATAAAAACCTAAAATGTGTTGTTCAATCGATTGAGCAACAATCTTTCAATCATTTGAACAACAAAAATTTAAAAATAAAAAAACATGAAAAGTGTTCTTCAAATGATTGAACAACAATCGTTCAATTGTTTGAACAAAAAATATCAACAAGAACGCAAAAGTGCTTTTCAATTGGTTGAACAACAATCGTTCAATCATTTGAACAACAAAATAAAAAATGCAAAAATGATGTTTAATTGATTGAACAATAATTTCCACACACAAAAATAAGTGTCGTTCAATTGATTGAACAACAATTGTTCAATCGACTGAACAATGACGCGTATATAAACATAAGTGATGTTCAATTGATTGAATAACACTTACCAAGCACTCAAAACAAGAAAAATCTTCATATTTACATGGTGATACCTATCTGAATTACAATCAATAAAAAATATATATATACATTATTTACAATTTAAAAATAAAAAAAAAAACTCAGTTTTTTGAAAGAAAAGTTACAGAGTCATCACTCCCTGCAGCAAATATTTGCATGGAGGGGTCCTCACGTACGTGCTGGCAGAAAGACTCCTTGGTGAGTGTTTGTGGTAGAGATGCACCTGATGCCCATTCACCTTAAAATAATGGCCAGACCCATCAATGGTAGTCAAACTAAGAGTGCCATTATTATGTACTTCTTGAATCTCATAAGGGCCGAGCCATCTTGTTTGCAACTTGCCCAAAAAATCATAGAATCTAGAGTCATAAAGGAGTGCCCAATCCCCTTTTTGAAATTTCTTCTTTTTGATAAGGTTTGATTTGTTGAAGTCACTTGGTTTGGGCTTCTGTTAAATCCAACCCCACTTCCTGAGCCATTCTTAGATTCTTTATTTAAAATTTGATTAGAAAAATAGGTTCTTTGCCGAACACGAGATGGTATGGAGAGTATCCAGTAGTATTCCTCCAAGTCGTGCGATAGGCCCATAAGGGCTCTGGCAGTCTAGAAGCCTAGTCTCTCCGATCTATTGAGACTGTTTTGTTCAGAATCACTTCAATGACCTTATTGGTGCTTTTGACCTACCCGTTCACCTACGGGTGATACGAGGAAGTGATCCTATGTGTAATGTGATGGTTTCTTAGAGTGGCAGTAATCTTGTGTCCTACAAATTTCCCTCCCCCATCTATTATCACTTCCTGCGGTAAACCATACCGCACGAATAGCCCAAAGAGGAAGTTAATCACGGCTTCCTTTGTAGCTCTTGGTAAATCTATTGTTTCCACCCATTTCATCACATAATCTGTGGCAACCAATATGTAGGCTTTCTAATTCGATGGCAGATGGAATGGGCCAACAAAGTCCAATTCCCATCATTCAAAGGGTTCTATGACTAGTTGGGGTTGCAACGACATTTCATTAGATTGGCCAGGTCGGCCCATCCTTTGGCAGCTATCACAAGCCTGGGCATATTTCTTAGCATATTTAAAAATAGTGGGCCAATAATAGCCCATCTGTAGTACCTTATGCCCTATCCTTCGATCTGTGAAGTGTCCTCCGCAAGGCTCATCATGGAAAGCTTTCAGGATGTCATAAATCTCATCCTCATGAATGCATATACATATACACATATCGGACCCTATGTGAAAGAGGTATCTGCCAATCGAAGAGAATTAGGCACTGCGCTGAATAATCTGTTTCCTCTTCCTTACTATCAAATGCCTCGAAAGGTTCCCTACTACCATATAATTTGCCACATCTGCTTACCATGGAGTCTTGACTATCATTACAAACAAATGTTCATCTGGGAATTGGTCGTCTACTGCCAATGGATCATTTACCTTTGGGATTCGAGACAGAAAATTAGCAACTGGGTTTTCCTTCCCCGGACAATCCTTAATAATAATGTTAAATTCCTGTAAAATAAATAGCCAACAAGTCACTTGACCATTTGTGATAGGTTTGTTAGCTAAATACCGAATGGTAGAGTGATTAGTATACATAAAAACTTGGTATCCAGTTATGTAATGTTTAAATTTGTTTATTGCATAAATAACACCTAAGAATTCTTTTTCTGTTACTGTATAATTAAGTTTTGCAGGAGTAAGAATTTTGCTAATATAATATATAACATAAGGCTTCATGTCCTCTTCCTGGTCAAGGACAGTACCTATAGCTGCATCTAATGCGTCTGTGGATATGTGTAAAGGCATCTCCCAGTTTGGTCCACGTAATACTGGTGCCGTCGAGACTGACTTCTTTAAACTTGTAAAATTTGTGTCACGTTTGTCAGACCATTTGAAATCAACATTTCCAGTTAAAGCATATAAAGGGGTAGAAATTTGTGAAAAGTTTTTAATAAACCTGCGATAATAGCCTGCATATCCTAGGAAACTACATACCTCTGTCTGAGTACATGGAGTAGGTAGTAAGTATTTTTGTTGGGTCCACCTGTATCCCTGCTGTAGAAATATAATGTCCCAAGATTACTCCTTTGGTCATCATCATGTGACACTTGACATTGATTAAACATAGCCTGGTAGTAATGCATCATTCTAGAACCTTTTTTAATGTTTGCAATGCTTGATCAAAGTCATCCCCATATGGAGTAAAGTCATCCATATATACCTCAAGTCCTTCATTTATCAGGTCGGAAAAAATGCTAAGTATAGCTCTTTGAAACATGGTTGGGGCATTGCATAAGCCAAATGGTAATACTCTGTAAGCGAATGTACCCCAGGGACAGGTGAAGGTTGTTTTGTCTTGGTCTTCAAGGGCAATCTGAATCTGATTGTAGCCACTGAAGCCATCTAGGAAGGAAAAGAATTGCTTCCCTGCCAAGGTATCAAGGACTTGATCGATAAATGGGAGAGGGAAATGATCTTTCTATGTTTCCTTGTTCATTTCCTGGTAATCTACACATATATGCCATTTCCCATTTTTCTTGGGGGCGATCGCCAATGGAGAAACCCATTTGCTATCCCAAATAGGATAAATGAAATTCACATCTAGTAGCCTCTATAATTATTCTTTCACAATATCCTTGAGGTGCGGATTCAATCTCCGCTAAGGCTACCAAATAGGTCTAGTATCCTTCTCGGTCTAGATGTGATGTGTGCACAACTGTAGATCTATACCCTTCATATCATGATAATCCCAGGCAAAAGCCCCTTTATATTTTTGCAGGATCTGAATGAGATTTTGTTGCTCATCACTATCCAAGCTATCAATAATGTTTAGAACTTTGCTTGGTTCAATTTCCACCGACTTACTGTTATGAACAACAGTTGTCTGGATGTGCGGATCATCAGTATTCTTCAAGGGATATTCCAATGCTTCATTATCAAGGATTGCTTTTAGAATTTGACACTTTGCATTGCTCACATCAGCTAGCCGATTGATGAAGTTGTTGATAACGTCATCTTCAGTCTGATCTTTGAATTCTACTACCTCTGCTACTATGAGTGGTGAATGGATGGTTTCTTCCAGGTATGTTGATGGTTGTTTACATATTTTTACCATGGGCAGACTTGGTTTGGCCCAGGGATATAAAACAAGATTTTTTATAGCATCCCCCTTTGCAATAGTCATGTTGCCCTCCCAATAGCCTGTATATGTATCAACTGTCGCCAGCTAAGGTCGAACTAGTATCAAAGGTGCCCATCCAATTGACTCTTCAGGTTTATAACAACAAAATCTACTGGATATTCCCATGAATCAATAGAGACTGTGATATCTTGTAGAGTTCCTTCTAGCCTTACCATCGAATGGTCAGCAAGTTCTAGTAACATGGTGGTTGGTTCCAAGGCTGTAATACCAAGTGCTTGAAAAGTTTTTGATGTTAAAATATTAATGGTTGCACCCAAATCAACTAGCGTATTGGGACAAGAACAACCATATATCTAAACTGTCACTATGGGATTCTGAGGATCTTCATACTTTACTGGAGTTTCCCCTCCTAAGAGAAAATCAAATAAGGTTCCTACAACATGAATGGTGGGTGAAGCTTTTGCTTTCCTCACAGGCTTCTTTTCACATAACTCTTTAATTATTTTAACATAGATGGGAATGTCCTGAATGGCCTGGAGGAGCGGAATTTTTATACAAAGATTTTTTAGTTCCCCTACAAGATCAAAATATGGGTAAACAATCGGCGTAGGTATCATTAACCTTTCTGGGAATGAGGGAGAATTGAATATGAGTTCCTATGGATCTTTCTGTTGATCTGTCTCTTCTCCTCATTTCATCTCAGTATTAATTACAGGTGTTGGTATATGTACAGGTGGTAGTATATGTACAAATGGTGTTTTGATCTCAATTGACGGTTGATCCTCGTTTTCCTTAGGGGTGATGATACGACTTGACCTCAATCTCAGTTCATTACATTCTTTTTGCTCAATCTCATAGTGTGCGCTTTCTACAATTTGCACTAGCTAGACCGGTCTGTTATTGGGATTTGGATTTGGTTGGGTTGGTAGTTGAGGGCGCAGAAGAGGCTAAGGATTTTGTTGTAATGGATAACGAGCTGACAAAGGGGTTTGAGGTTGAGGACCTGTCCCCAGAGGAGTATTGGATATTCCCAAAGGTCGCTACCAATTTGTAGACCAATTCAGGTTTTGAGAAGTGGAGGCAGGCCATTGGGATTGATAGGGATTGCCTTGCCAAATAGGAGTAAAAGGAGAATTTGGCCAGCCATTACCCAAAAAGGATTGAGTTGACCATGGTGTCATAGGGAATGGCTGAGGTTGCCAATTTGAGTAGTGTGATTGGCCTTGCCATGCTGACCCAGGGTTCTATTTCTGATTAAACTGTGAAGAAGGAAAGAACTGGGATGCATCTTGTGACATACTTGGAGGTTTTTCCTGCCACTGTTGGTGCTGGTTCATTAGATATATTGGCTCTATCTCTTCTTCTGCTTCCTTGAACACTGTTTTCAACCCCGGGAGTGATGGACATCGTTCAGTTGTGCATGTCTGGACCATGTCCAATGGACACTCCTGTTGGTTGTGATTCTTCTGACAGCATGGGTAGAAAATGACCAAGTTTTGTTCTGCTAAAGATTGTTTTTGTTTAGCTTGTAGGATGTCCAGTTGCGATGTGAGGGTGCCCAAGATTCCCGTTTTGAAATCTTCGAGGAGGTTACCAATTTCCATTCATGTTACGCCTCCACTGTGTGGCTTGCTTCCCCTGCTCATGGGATCTCGACTTGCTGCTCCTGTGCGTGAGCTTCCTTGCGAACACCTGATACACAAGTGAACGATTTCATCATAATATTCCTGAGAAATATCTCCTTTCCCCATTAAATTTATAGTTTCTAACCACTCCTCTTTCATTCCTTTAATTAAGATAGCTCTTAGAACTTATTTTGGTAGGGTGGTGTGTAGAGATCTCTACAAGTTATAATGAAACCGTTCGACGTACTCTTTTAGAGTTTCATTATCCTATGTAGGCACCTTAAAGATTTCATCTTTTAGCTCCCTAGTCTTGAAAAAGTCCTGGTATCTTGTGAGGAAGGATGTTTTCATATCGTCCCAAGAATTAATACTACATCCACCCAGACCCATGAACCATCTTAAAGCTGCTCCTTTCATAGTAGAAGGGAATAGTTTTAGCTTTTGGGGGTCAGTGGTGTAGTCATACCCTCTGTAGAGGACATCAAATTTGAACAGGAAGGCATCAAGATCCTCTGTGATCATCCCATGAAAAGTTTGGATGCTCTACAGAGGAATAGCCTTCATGGGGGCATTGGCGACTTGGTCAACTATGGGGTACTCCAATGTCGAGGTTTGACCTTGAGGTGGTTGGTTTTCCATTTGGTCAAAGATGTGCCAATACTCTTCAGGGATTTCAGGGGGTGTTTTTTGAGTAAGCAGAGGATTAACAACCTGAGATCAATTTGTAGCATTTCCTAGATCTGGGATCACAGGAGACCCTTGTTCAGACAGCTCAGGTCCTACCTTAGTAGTTCCATTGGTTTCTCCTTCTTCTTCTCTTATGTTACACAATTTCCCCCCTTGTAGAGGATGAGAATGTAAGCTTATTGTAGCTTGAAGACTTTGTTTAGATCCTCCAATTTGGCTTTGAATCTCAACGTGAGATGTAGATGGTGAGCCTACTTCTTGAAGGATTACAGTAGGAATTTTTCCAGATATAGCTTGGAATCCTACTGACACTTGAGACTCTTCTTTCTCACAATTTCGTCTATAAAGTTTGTTCTCCCAATGTTCATCGATCCCTTGGGTTTTGTGGATTTTGGAGGGTGGTTCTGTTCTTTTTCTATATTTTTATTCCTAGTCATTCATAAAAACCAATTCCTATTTAACCTCTAAGCTTTTGCTGAAAAGCGAGCTGGTAAGAAAGCACTTTACTTGCTAGGTGCGCAAGTTCTTACCTCCCATTTCTAAAATCCAATTCTTTTTCAGTAAGATAAAAAGGAAATCACTTTGGAACACTCTCCCTAGAAATGGCAGCAAAATGTTGGTGCTCTAAGATGCCTTTTTACAAGCAATTTTAATTCCTACATTAATTGTCAACTCGAGGCAAGTCTTTTTATTTCAAGAGTGTCAGCTCTATATATGCAATGAATTTAGAGGTTAACTAATAACAAATAATTGCAATTGCTAATGACTATCTTCTTCAAACTCAATCCAAACAACTCTAAAAGAAATTCATAACACACTCCGTGATTCTATTTAACCTATCATGAAAGCAAATGGATCTAAAAACAACTAGGTAAAGAATCATGCTTGGTAATCTTAAATAGAATTGAAGCTAACTTGCTCACTCATGAAAGAGAACTATAGAAATTGAAATCAATGGTAATTGAAAAACAAATCCTAATTAGCAATTCCGAATTGAACAACAAAATTGAATTGAACAACAATTTTGAATTGAACAACAAATCTGAATTGAACAAAAATTCTGAATTGAAAATCAAATCTAAATTGAACAACAAATTTTAAATGAACAACAAACGCTACAGGAATAACAAACGTTATCTGAATAGAAAATGACTGTAGAAGCATAAAGTGATCAATTCTATCTCTGAAATCTATGATAACATTACTTGAAATGAACAATTATCTAAGCTAGAATTAGCATAACTAGTTCAATCAAAAGAATTACTCGCATATGATACACGGGTCAATCTGAATCTCGAATGAACAGCAAAAGCAATATGAACCGACAATCCTTACAATAATCAAAATTAATATGAACTTAACATTAACAAACAATCAAGAATGAAATAGAAAAGATTATGACACAGGTTAAGCAGTAGATCTTCTCTTGACTGGGCCTAGAGTGGCTAGAAGTCTCTGCTAAGAGATAATCAGAATATAAGTATGAGTTAAACACAGTCTCTCTTCATTAAAATAAGTAACCAAGTTACAACATCCAAGATAACAGTATTATATGTCCAAAAGAATAATTACAAACTGTGAAATTATGAACTCTATGGCCTTAGATATTACATTTAGAAAGTAAATAGGTAAAAGCAAATCCTCAGGATCAGGGGATCGTGAGGATTTCACCATACTTGATCTGATTCTTTCATAAAATAGTCATTAGTTTTCTCGGTCTTCCGTTGTCCTACCTTGCCTCCAACGTTGTCGCTTTCCCTTATGAGATGCTGTCATTCTGTCGAATGGGCAACTATCGATCAATTCATGACTTTTGCACATAAAGATAGTAAAAATCAATTTTTCCTACTTAGATTCATCTAATTTGTTACTGATTACTTTTACTCGACTTTAGCTATGATTTCCTCTACTTTTATTCGTAAACATAGATAATCATGTGAGGACGAGTGCTAAATGAAGCTATTACCAAGGAGAAAACATACCTTTTTCTTGACCCAACATAATGTACTGATAAGAAAAAGTTATTCATCTGGAAGAGAATCATCTGCCACGGTTTTCATCTCAGTATAGGGAAATTCAAATAACAGTTTGGCAAACACCAATGATTTCTTAGACTTAGATTTTATGAATTCTAAATAAAATTCTTGCAGGATAACTATCCATTTAGAATATTTTCCCCTTAGAAACTATCTCGTAAGAATGTAAACCATAGGGTTGCAGTATGAAATCACTGTTGTTTTACGTAAGAGAACATAGTGACGAAATCTTTAGACAACTTGTATGACCGCCAAGGTCAATTTTTCCACATGTGCATATTTTATCTCAGTTTTTGTAAGATTTCTACTTAAATAATATATCACATGTCCATCGTTTGACTCATCTTCCTGAACTAAAACCATGCCAATGGTGACATTAGATGCAACTAAATACAAAAACTAATCTCGATGATAATCAGGTGAATGAAATGACTATGTATGAGTTAACATGTGATTAAGTGCAGCAAAATATTTTTGATGAACATCATCCCATGTAACTGAGATGCCCTTTTTCAACAATCGAGTAAAAACTTTAATTAGCTAAGCATAGTTCAGGATGAATCAAGGTAAATAGTTTGCTTTCCCTTGCAAAATTTGGAGTTGGCGCAAGTTGGAAGGAGGAGGAAAATTCAGAATAGCCTATACCCTAATTGGATCGATAAGAGTGCCTTCTTTTGATACGACAAATCCCAGTAATTGAATGGATTGTACCCAAAAAGACACATTTGTGAGGATTCAAGCGGATATTATAATGTCTTTATCTGATAAAGTTAGCTCTCAAATGCTTTGGATGATTCTCCTTTTCTAGTGAATGAGATTGTAAGTCATCCAAGTAGGGTTGTACAATATGCTTGATATCGTGAAAAGCATAAGACATGGCCTGTTGAAAGGTTGCATTGACATTCTTTAATCCAAATGGGATTTTCTGATTAAAAAACTTCCCCGTGGACAAATGAACGTGATTTTATGTTCATCAACGGGGTCTGTGTTGATCTGGTTGTATCCAGAAAATCCATCCATGAAAGAAAATATTTTGTTACCGGCGTAATCATCAATGATTTGGTCGATATAGAGGGTAGGATAGTTATCTTTGGGATAAGATTTATTAATATCCCTATAATCGATGCATACTATGATGGTCCATTACTTTTTGTTAACATGAACAATATTGGAAACCCAATCAGTTAAGGGAACAAGATAGATAAACCCTGCTTTAAGTAGTTTTTCAACCTCAATTTTGATAGCAACAGTCTTTCATGGATGCACCAAATGTAACCTTTACTTAATAGGTTTAGCATCTAGGTAAGTCTTAATTTCATGAAAAACAATGCTCAGGTCAATTCTTGGCATTTCCTCATAATACTAGGCAAAATGTCATGAAATTCTTGAAATAGGGTTTTGCATGTTTGAATTTCATCAAGTGAGAACAAAGCACCTATGTGAATGTTCTTGATAATTCTAGATTTGATTGAGATATTAATTGCAATAGTTGTAGATATATTTTCTAAACTATTTTCATATTTATATTGAAGAATTGAAATAGGACATTTAGGATTATCTATGATCTCAGGTGAAAATATTGTAGAAAAATAATTCTCAATTTTATCAAGGTTAGGAAGAAAAGATGAACGAAGATGATATTCCTCCCATGAAATTTCATCCAGTCATAATTTCCATAATAATTTCATTGATTAGAAACATATTATCAGAATGATCAAGAAATGATATTGGTTCTCAGTAAGATAATTGAGAATAATCATCAGTGATCGCATTCACTCGATTAATTTCAGAGGGTGGTCGAACGGAAAATGTTTGAACTTCCCAATAAGCTAATTCAAATGGGATTAAAGGAATCTTGTTTCCATATGAGGTCAATTCAGATTCTAAAGGCACAATCCAAGAATCAAAAGATTCCATAATTCTTGATGAGATCATAATAACCTGGGAAACATTACAAGAAAAGTTCGGTGGAGGGAATAAAAAAATTCCCATCAGTGATGAATCCTTAAGTAAACCAACAACAATATTCTCATAGGGAGTTATCATTTTCCCCACAAAAGGTACACTACCTGTATAGTTTAGGTCAAAAGTATAATAAGATAACTAGTCTACTTTTACTATTTTCCCTTGATGAGGAAATAGTATCATGCAAAAAAGTGATGAGACCACTGCAAACCTAGTAAAAGGTTGTAATTGAGTTGGGAATCAACGACTTCTACTTTGATTGCAATCATCTTACCTTCTAACTCTATTGGTATATCATTTAAGATCTCATCAGGACGAAAACCTCTTCCATCAAAGGATTTCAGAGTGGTAGGAGATTGATTGACAGTTGGAGAACCCAAAGGTTTCCAACAAGAAATAAACATGATACACATAGGGGCTCCTTCATTAATTACTATACGGAAAACACATTTCGGTTTGACAAAAACCGTTATTTGGAGTTCCAGTTGATGTGGGAGTCTAGGTATATGACTTTTAGGATCAAATATGAAAATATTATAATCCCGAGGATCAATTACTCCAATAGATGAACAAAGTAATTTTATTTTGGTGGACATGTTTGCAACACTTCAAGAGCTGACAATGCTGAAGGACACATCATTAGATCTTCAACAATGTTGTAGTTCTGAGAAGCTCTAGCATGTGGGTTGAAAGTTGATTTTCGAACAACACCTTTGGGAGTCAGTCGAATCGCCATGTCAAAATTTGGTTTCTCAATCTGTAATGGTTCAGAAGGAGGAGGAATTGAAGTGGAAGGTTGACTAGATGGACTGGCATCATTTCCATTTACTATAGGACCCTTAGATCCATAATATTTAGATTTTATTGCTACCATAACTTACGGAGACATCATCATGATATCTTTCGATGTGGAAGAAGAAGATGGATTATGTGAAATCGTTTTACTGTCTTGAGAGGGGAAAGGATCCTTCAAAATAACAAGAGTTGGAGAACCTTTTATGAATTTTTCAACCTCTGGCCAATGTGGGCATTCCTTCGTATAATGATCTTCATTATAGACTAGACAAGGATAATGAGGTTTACTTTTATCGTAAGAAGGTTCATTTTTGGTTGGTTTCTCCTTTTGAGAAGCATTTTTCTTTGGTTTACCTTTCCCTTTCTTTTTACATCTGGATGGTTGATTCTTGCCAGTAGAGGATTCTACGACATTAATTTCAGAAGTAATTTCGGGAGAAATGTTTTCACTCAGTGAATCTTGTATAGACAAAGTCTGAGTGTTTTTAGAATTCTTCTTTTTACCCTTAAACTAATGGTTGACAAAACCAATTACACCATCAACAGTTAGAGATCCTATAAGAGTTGAGTCTTGTTGATTTGAAATTACTGGGTGAGGTAGATTTAGGATTATCTTGTACAAGTGCTAGATTGTGTATAAACTAGGTCTAGGGATTAGGCATGAGCAATTACTTTCTCTTCCGCTACAACACCTACTTTAGCAACATCCTCGGTAATATCGAGAAGTAATGATTTTGTGAACCATTCAGCTAAAATTTGATCTCAAATATAAAATTTGACTAAATGACGCCTATGCCTCCATTCCAGCATGTGATCTAAAATGTAGGTAGATTTCAATTGTTTTAGCGAAGTCAAAAGTTCTGTACCAATGTCGTATCGAGTTGGTAATTGAAAATGCATAAAAAATGTTTTTGCTGAGGAGTTGAAATTATGTAAAGGGGCACGTGGTAACTCAATGTACCATTTTGTTGTTGAACCAGTTAAAGTTCATTGGAAAAGGTGTAATATGATAGAATCATCAATCAATCAATTCAATGCACACCAAAGATGATATGTCATAATGTGATTTGATGGGTCCTCTCCTGATTTAGCTTCAAACTTCGATATATGACTTGGTAGCTCAGTAAGAATTTCCATCCAAAATGGATAATAATAAATAGGATCATTTGTCAATTGGGATAAATCTGGCAAATCTAAAGTTGCGATAAACGACGAGTGTCATTTAAAGTCATGTTGTTGATATTGATAACCTTGAGGGTTAAGTCCAACCCTTGGAGAAGGATACCCACAATATCCTGTAATAGCTTGTGTGGTTGGTATTTGCATTCCTCCAGGGTAGCTAAGGTGAAGCATACCAGGTTGCGGTTGAAATGGAATTTGAAAAGTATGACTAGGGTATGGTTAAGTATGAAAAAGTGGAATTTGAAATATTTGACCCATGTAGTATTTCCCTTGTGAAGGTTGACCTTGAACAAATTGAATTTGAAAAGGTCAACCTTGGAAAAATTGACCTTGTAAAGGCTTTCTTTGAAAAGCTTGACCTTGATCATGGGGGATTCACTTAATGAGCCTCTAAAGTAACACGTGCATTCATGGCATACTAAATAATACCCTTAATTTGACTAGATATTGGAAAATACCTTTAAAAATCACTTTATTTAACCCCTACCAATACAAACCCAATACACTTTCCCAATTTAAAAATCCCCTACTTTTACTAGATATTGTAGGTATCCATTTTTTGATTAACATTTTTTATACCCCTTTATATTTATATTCCTTTATTTTCATTAACAATGGTAAGTGGATTCCGCACCTAGAAATAATAACCTAAATACTAGATAGCTAAAAACTTGAAATTTTCAATAAAAAGGAGGAAGATATAAGTTGGTTGCTTTACAAATACATACTATAGAAAATTTGAATGGAAAATACATAGATTTGAACTCTCAATTGCATCTATCTTTTATTGAATACTGGAAAAGATACACTACAAAAAATCAAAACAAAACCTTAATAACCAACACAATGGCACACCTTTCATCTCGATTATACATTAGGAAGAGGAGAGAAACTACCATGAATATAGACATATGCAAAATCCTGTCTGGTTGGAATCTGTCAAATCATAGCCCTACCCTGATAACCTAGTGCACCATAGTTGCATGGTAAGAGTTCCAAGTAAGTGTGGCTCCATCTAAAGATGAACTAGAGGATGCAAGCATGCATCACTTCCTTGAGATATGAGTCCTCTATCTAATATGGGAATTTCTATGCATAAGTATTGTAATTCACTAAGGATCTACAACCTCTTAGGAAGAATAGATCGTGCATTCTAAAAATAACAAATTAAAAACACTAATAATAGAAAAACTCCAACCAAAACTGAAATTGGTAAATTTGAAATAGCATCTAAACTTCAATTAACTAAAGGTGTGACATGCATGCCCTTAGCATGCATGCACCCTCTTCCAAAAAATACTCTATTTCACTATCTCCTGTGGTGTGCATGTGCCCTCTACCAAGCAATAGTTGGTATCACTATCTCCTTCACCTTCATTCAACCTCCTCATTACTAATGTAAGGAAACGATGAAGGTGTCATATCTGTTTACTTCTGTATTTCCCCATCATTGGGAGGACCACTAGCTGAGCAACAGGTAAAAAATATTAACACACACATTAGACATAGATCATAGTGGTATTAGTAATGTGATGCATGTTTGTTTTGGAGCAAGGTTTCTTGGGAGAAAGAGTAGAAGTGAGAAGTGGGAGTGGAAGCATGAGTGAGAAGTGACATTTTCAAAAGCTCCCAAGTTGGGAGCGATTTTGGGAGTGGATTTTATATAATATATATTTTGATGCATATATGTCAACAAAAGCATGTAATATGATGAATTTATGATAAAAAAAACATAAAAACATGTATTAAAACATATAACATCATTCATCTAGTAGTTATAATCTTCATCAACCATAGGTCAAAAAATTACAAGTTCTCATTTATATAGCATGTAAGGGTGCACATAACCAAAATAAAATTGAGTGCAATCCATCTCTGAACTGAAAATACATCAACAAGTAGGCTCTTGATAGCCTCTAACATCCAAAAAAATTATGCTATAAAAACTACCTACACATCATCAAAATCACTTCCTATCATGAGATGTTTTTCATTAATATCACCCTCGAAGAATTAATATAAGATAGAAAAAATGTAACATTTAAAGTCAATCTTTTGTTTGAGTGATGAGTACATTTTTAGTAGGGTCATGATAGAGGAGTTTGACAACCAACATCACTAACATCAAGGTACATAGAGGGCTTGGTTCTCTTGGTTAAATACAATTTCCTTACCCTAGTACATGACAAAATCCAATGGAAACATTCCAATCCCCCCAATCTTGAAATCCTGAAAAACTAATAACTCTTTTGCATTTTGAGTGAGATCTAAAATTATAGTTTCTCTATATGAAATCTAATAAAGCCAGAACCACTCTCAAACATCCTAAGTCATTTCATGGCAATTTTTTGTCAACTTAATTTTCTTAAATTGATTACATAAATTATCAACCATAGTTGGTAAAATTGTGAAGTGCAAGTGCACAATATATGCTATAAGCCTTTTTATTAAGTTGGATTTATTAATTGATTAAGTTATTGGAAATGTGTCTTTCAGTTTTGTATTCCTATTTCAAAACAGAATTAACATTGCTATCTAGTGAAAATAAATGATTGTGAATTTAAAGCAATATTTCTTACTTAAAAGATGAAACCATAAAGAACTCACACTTGCAGAATGAAAACTATATTAACTCACACTTGCAAAAGTAAAAACTAAATTAAATCTCACTTACTGAATGGAAACTATATTAACTCACTCTCGCTTCAAAATTGAAAGTTCAAGAAGGTAACTGCAAACAAACCACTCTTCTTCTGAAATTAAACTAAGAAAACTTTTGAATAAAAATGCTTTGAACATAACACTAAAAGAAATCTATATACCCAAATCTATAGAGAGAAACATCTTATGCTATGAAGTTGAAATGATTTTTAATGAAATTCCAAATAAATCACAAGGAAATCACTCATATTTTGATGATTCAAATAAGCTTCAGAAACTATAAAAGAGATATGTATATCTACCATGACAAGATAATGAACATACGTGAAAATGCTACAACAAATAATAACAAAAGGGAAATCCTACAAGTTAAAAACCCTCATTGTTTGTAGGGGCCCTACATAAATAGGCGGTCTCAAGCTTCAATGAACATTTAACAGTGCATCAAGTCTTCAAAGGCGATTCCATTAAATAAAAACACAAAGTTTCAAAATGATTACAATCACAAAATATTCATTCACCATCGTTGTCTGTTTTGTCTTGCCTTACGGTATTTATAAAATCCATTCAATAATTGTTTGAGGCTTTCATGCATACTTTTAGCTAATATAGTTCTAATTCAAACTATCAAACTAAGATTCCTAATTTTAGATTCTAACAGATAGTGATTTGCTCACGATTTGCCATTTGGCAAAGAAAATCATGAGGCATTTTCATCTTGGACTCTCTCTCGCTTGCTCTAGCTATGTGTTGAATTTTCCTTTTGACGACGTGATTCAGGCTTTCTTCTAATGATTTGGTGCCGATAAATAGGAGGAGATCATTGAGGGGATCAACCTCTTTCTTCCCATATCTTTCCTTCCTTGAATGGCACCTCAGACCCTATTCAAGGAGTTGGCTATAGAAATAGATGTTAGTTGCAAAATTGCATGAATCCAGTAGCCAATGCAAAATTTAACTGAATAATAAGGAAAAAAATTTGAAATATGAAAAATAGGATAATTAGTACCTTACCTATGTCAAAAACTTGCAGTTTGATGCTTATTAAGTAAAAAATAATGATCAAGGAGAAGGAAAATGAGTAAAGAAGAGTGTCAAGATGAAGCATTCATGAGGCTCTACATTCCCCCACATGGAGGTCATTGCATGTCCTCATGAAAAAATGAAAAATTAGCGCCCTTGTCAACTATTGCATTTCCTTTGAAACTCTAGCTAGCACATGTAGATTTGTCTTTTTCACCTTTTTCCTTGTCACTGCCATACTTGGCTTCTTCATCAGAATTTTGTATTTCAGATTTATCACTTTTCTTTCAAGGACCTTATTCATTTGTTTTAGCTTCTTATTTTTCTTATACCACCGGCTCAAATGTAAGAGCATATTATTGTTTTGGGTTCTTTGGATTTCATTTTGTATCTTCAAGGCTTCATGTTCCTTTTGCATGTATCTATTTAGCATCTCTAGCTCAAAAATTTCTTGTTTTAAAATATTTATGATTGGAGGTTGTTGTGGGCTACTAGACTGATCTACTTTTTTATGCATTGTTGAACCAAATGTCTTTTTTGCAGTTTTCTTTTCTAGATATTCGATATAGTCGTATATCTCTTGTTGTATTGGATCTATCTCTAGTGTTCCTCAGCCTGGGCTTTGAATGGGTGAAATGATAGTAGGTGAGGGAGTCCTATGCTTCTCTGTTTCCTCAGATTCCATGACTTTTAGAGATGGTTCCTTCAGTGCTTGATTAAGAATGGAACTTCTTCTCACATTTGATGGAGGAGGGTTTCTAGTTTGAATTCTTTTATTTTCTATTTTGACCTCCTCTATCTCCTTGGATGTGTTTTCTTCTTCTCTGATGAATTTCTTTCTTTTAACAGTTTTCTTTTGGATGCTTCCTAAAATTTTTGCAATAGGAATTTCATCCTTTGATTGTTCCAGGGATTGTTATTGAGGTAACCTTTTAATAGGGCTTTCAGATACTCTTTTTCTTCCTCTTTTTCCTTTACTACTACTCGCCTTTTATTCTTCTTCTTCCTTAATACGGTTTCTAAGTAAGAAGTTTTCCCAATGATCTTGTAAACCCTTAACGTGGAATTCAATAGCATTTTTATGAGGCCATGATGATACATAGTGGTTTCTATAAATTGAATCTTTTTATGTACATTTACTGACATCTTTCCTAAGATTTTGAAAAAAGCATATGGGAGATTGATCTCATTTCCTTCCAGAAAATGCATCATTAGGTGAATGTGATAAAAGAACATGCAGCCAAACCTTCCTTCACAAGAGATAAATTTTTGAATAACAAGTAGTAGATTTCTCCATTTACTTTTAAGTGCAGTTCTTGGGATTCCTTTCTTAAAAATGGATGTGTCCATACCTGGATTCTTTATAACAAAAAAATCCATTCTTTACTTTTTATGCCTTCGTTTTTAAACCATTGTTCTCCTCCTCTGGATAGGTCAGTAGCTTCAGAAATAAGGGACTCTTTCACTGCGAATTTAATATATCCAATCTCAACTTCTACTCCATCAAAAGATATGGCAAAGGATTTTGTCACCTCTTTGTTGAAACCATCAAATTTCTCCACGAAATGTAACCATTTCGCTTTCTGCATCATCTCTTTCACTTGTGGGTAACCTTCCATGAAGTTTCTTCCATTCGGTTCAAACTTCACAATGACCCCCATGATCGGAAAGTTTTTCCTCTGACTTGCTTCTTGACAGAAAATGGATTGGGGTTTCAGAATGAGGGGTTTTCGCAAGGGTGTAAATGAAAATAATGATGAGAGATGAATGAGTGAAGTGACCATTCTAGAGTATTTAATGAATGTGAGTTGGTGATTTCGACGATCTCTTCAATGAATTCGAATTTGAGTTGGGAGTGTTGTGAAATGATTGGAGACAAATGGCAGTGTTATGGTGATATGACCAAAATATCTTTCAACCTTAGGCAATGATGGTTTTTAACCGGTGGTACAATCATCATAAAATTCATATACTTAATGTTTTTTTATCCTTATTACTAAATTAAATGTTTTCATACCTTTGCATACCCTTACATTGATATTTCTGACCTTTTTTTGCTCCTTTCTTCATTGCCTCCCAGTGCTTTCAATAATGAATTTGATCACTGCTTCAATTGCTCCAATTGGTGGTTCCTGTTAAACATCAGCTGCATAATTCTATGAAAGATGCATATTTCTTGCTATTCTGTAGCTATTTTATTTTTGAAAAGAAAAAGAGGGACAAAAAGAAAATGGGAATGGGAAAGAAAATTTAGAATGCCAAAATTACTTGGTTTTCACCCTAAATTTTTTGTATAAACATTCCAACAGTGTTGGTTTTCATGTTTATACAAATTTTATTATATATTTTTTATCAAAATTTTTTTATTTTTTATTTTTTAACAGATATATCTATATATATATATATATATATATATATATATATATATATATATATATATATATATATATATATATATAGATATAGATATATTTAGAAAATAAAAAGACTTATAAGTGAAGTTGGAGGAGAAGGTAAATCCTTCTTAACCAACTAGAAATCAGTGTTTTCTTGCAAATGTTTGATAAACTCCTCCTTTGTCAATGACCTATGATGGATTCGTAATCGATGACCATTCACAATAAAAGTGGTTATTTATTTATCAATACTTCTAATCCTAATTGCACCATTATCAAAGATTGTTTCAATCTCATAGTACCCAATCCAATGAGTTTGAAATTTCTGTTGGAAATCTTTGAACTTCGAGTCAAAAAGTATTGGCCAATATCTTGGATGGAACTTTCTTTCTTTGATATATTTTTCATGCCATATGGATATCTGTTGTTGAACTAGACTAGTTCTTTGGATTGCATCTTGTATTATTTCATCAAGTTCATTTAATCGCTCCATCCTTTGTCTTTGTGCTTCTGAAAGGTTAAGACCCACTTTAACTACTACCTTGAAAGTTTTGACCTGAATCTCAATAGGAAATAGGACTTTCTTCCCATAAACAAGCTCATAGGGAGTGTGGCCTGTGGTGTTTCTCCATGTGGTACGATATGCCCATAAAGCTTTTGGAAACTTTTATGTCCAATCTATTCTATGCAGATGTACAATTTTTGTGAGAATTGCTTCAATTACTTTATTGGTGGACTCAACTTGTCCATTTTCTTGTGGATGGTATGGAGTGGACTTCTGATGTTTGATTTTGTACTCCTCCATTATCTTCTGTACCAAGTTGGATATGAATTGAGTACCTTGATCTATTACAATTTCCATTGGGACACCAAAAAGAGTAAATATATCCTCGAAAAGAAATGAAACTACAACATTTTCAGTAGAAAAAGGAAGTACTTTAGCTTCTACCCATTTTGTAACAAAATTAGTGAAAACAAGAATGTACCTTTCTGGCTCGATGGTGGATTGATTGGACCAACAAAATCCAGAGCCCATTTTTCAAAAGGCTCAGTAAGTACCTGAAGCTGTAGAGGCATTTCATCAAAGGGAACAAGTTTCCCCATTCTTTGACAACTATCACATCTCTTGAAATCCTTGGCATCCTTAAAAGGGGAAGGTCAATAGTATCCTAAGAGAAGTAATTTGTAGGAAGTTCTTTTGTCAATGAAGTGTCCTCCACATGGCTCATCATGACAAGATTTCAATGTCTCTAGTACTTCATCTTCTTTAACACACCTTCAGATGATTAGATATGGCCCTTTTTTATACATTTCTTCATTTATCCATGAATAAGATGCACTAATTTGAATTACCTTCCTTTTTTCTCGAGGAGATAAATATGATGGTAACTTCCCTCTAGCCAAATAATTAGAAATATTTTCAAACCAAGGTGATTTAGTAGATACTACAAAAATATATTCATCCGAGAACTTGTCTTCTACAAGTACATCAGTATTATCATTTTGAATTCTAGACAAAAATTCAGCAACTGTATTTTGTTTCCCAGGTTGACCCAAAATAGTGATGTTAAACCCTTGCAATAAAAACAACCATCTTCTAATTCTACCATTAGTGACAAGTCTATTCATTAGGTACCTAATTGCAGAATTATATGTATGTACAAAAGTTTCGCAGCCAGTAATGTAATGTTTGAATTTATAGATAGCATGGACAACAACTAAAAACTCCTTTTCTGTTATAGTATAATTTAACTCTACACGAGTCAAATTTTTACTAGTGTAATAAATGGCATAAGGAGTTAAATCCTTTTTTCCTAGTACAACTCCTAAAGTTGTGTCTGAAGCATAAGTTGAAATGTGAAAAGGTAATTTCCAATTTGGTCCTCTAAGAATGGGTGCTTCAAAGATTTTCTCTTTTAATGTTTCAAAGGCCTTTTGGCAATCAGAATTCCAATTGAATTCACAGTCTTTTGTGAGCAGTTTGCAAAGTGGAGATGCAATTTTTGTAATTTTTTCTATGAGTCTTCTATAATAACCAATGAAACCAAGAAAACTTCTAATATCTCTTTGACAGGTTGGAATTTATAATTTAGAAATAACTTCTACTTTAGATGTGTCCACTCTAATTCTATTTCCTGAAATATGGTGTCCTAAAACAATTCCCTATGTAAACCTCATAAAACATTTTTCATGGCTTAATGAGAGATTTTCCTCTTTACATCTAATGAGAACTTTTTCCAAATTTTTAAGAGCTTCTTCAAAATAATTTCCATAAACTATAAAATCGTCCATATACACTTCCACAAAATCATGAATTAGATCAGAAAAAATGCCTAATACTGCTCTTTGGAATGTTACAGGTACATTACATAGTCCAAAAGGAAGTACTCGATAAGCATAAGTTCCCCATGGGCAGGTAAAGGTAGTTTTATATTGGTCTTCTAGGGCTACTTGGATTTGATTATACCCTCTAAAACCATCTAAGAATGAAAAATATTTATTTTCTACCAATGTATCTAAAACCTGATTTGTGAAAGGAAGTGGAAACTGATCTTTTAAAGTGGCTTTATTCAATTCCCTATAGTTAATACACACTCTCCATTTTCCATTATTTTAGGAACAATTACTAAGGGTGAAACACACTGACTGTCTAATATTGGATAGATGAAATTGACATTCGACAATTTTTGTAGTTCCCCCTTAACAATTTCCCTTAGATTTGGATTCATTCTTCTTTGAGGTTATCGAATTGGTTTTTATTTTATTCAATGTAGATATGATTTATAAAAGTATTAGGATCAATTCCCTTCATGTCAATATATCCCCATGCATAGGCAGAGGAATGCTCTTGTAACATCTTTATTAATTCTTTCTTTTGAAATTATCCCAAATTATTGTTGATATTCAAAGTTTTTCCTTGAAATATTTCAATTGTAGAATTGCAAAATTTTTCCATAAAATGCAAGTATAGTTGTCGAGATTATAAATATTCAATATTGTATTTTTCTTGATAACTATGACTAGATTCACAATATGATGAAGATTCACTATTTTCTATTAAATTCAAAATTTGATCTTCCTCATCTATTTGTGAAGTAGAAAAGATTGGTCTTATATAAATGTCATCATCTATCCATTCTTCATTTTCAAACTCTATTTTTTTTCTAAAGGGGGATACAGTGTGAATTTCTTTGTTGAGCTCCCATCAGAAATGAACATATCACCATATCTACAACTTATAAAAGCATCAGCTGTAACTAGCCATGGTCTTCTTAGAATCAATGGATGTCCTCCTAAGTTATTATTGGGTGTTAAAATCATAAAATCAACAATTTATTACCAAGAATCTAAGGATAGATATATATCCTCTAATACACCATCAGGTTTGATTATAGATCTATGTGCAAATTGTAACAGTGTAGGTGTATATTGAAGATTAGAAAGTTGTAATTGATTCATAGTTTTTTTACTCATGATGTTTATAACTCCTCCTAGATCAATCAATGTATTTGGGATCTATACACCATTGATGTGTGTTTTCACAATGGGACTTCCTCGATCAATATATTTCTGAATTGCTGTCTTACCCATCATGATATCTGCAATTTTTCCAACTAGTTGGATTCTTTTGATTTCTTTTCTTTCTCTTCCTGGTTTTTTTATGCTCAATTCCCTAATTGTCTTTTCAAAAATTGGTATTTCCTTAATGGCTTGTAGAAAAGGAATCTTTATGAAAACATTCTTCATTTCATCTAACATGCCATAATCTAGAAATAAAATTTTATTTTCTTCCTCTTCATCAATTTTTAATCTCTCAAGAAAAGGTGGTTTTAAAACAGATACTGAAGGTTGTTCCATAATAGGAGTTGAGTTATTTGAATCTATTGGAGTAACTTGTTTTTGAGTTTTTTCTTTTTCATTAAGAGACTTCTCTTCTTCAAAGATATTTTCTTTTTCACTTTCTTGAATAAAAAATGATTGTGAGATTTTTTCTAATATTCTACCATATCTAAGTTGAACATTATTTAGATATAGTGGAGTTATCATGTAAGTTCGAAAATTTTGTCCTTCTATATTGTAAACAAGTTGTGATTTTTTATTATTGTTTGGATTTGGGAGTGGTTGGGCAGGAAATTGGTTTGGTCTTTGAGGAAATGGTAATGAAAGTTATGGATTCAAATTGCGAGGTTGAGTTTGTTGGACGAGGTGAGGATAATATTGTGGAGGAAAAGTAGGATATGATTGTTGAAATTGTGGAAATTGAGGATATTGAGGATATTGAGGGTACTTTCCATAAGGATTTTTCCATCCTTGTGACCAAGGTTGTGGCCAAGATTTCCAAGGCATTGGGGCAGTCCAATTACTTTGTGATGATTTTGAAAATGGTTGAGTGTTAAAGCCTTGAGTTGTATTTGGCTATGGATTCTGCCAAGGTCTTTTAGCAATAAAACAAAGAGGATCTACCTAATTTGGTACTCCTTCTTCTTGATAGAAAGCTTTAATACCTGATATTGAGGGACATTCTTTTGTATCATGATTTTTTGCACATATAGAATAAGTTTCTACACTCTTTAAATCAAGAGGACATTCTATCAAGGCATGTTTCTTTATTCACTTAGGGCAAAAAATGGGCAATGCAATATTTGCAGCTTTTTGCTTGTTTTGTATTTTAAGGGTGCCAATTTGTTCACTAAGACTCCCTAAAATATCTATTTTAAAATTATCAGGAAAAATACCTATTTCTTCTCTACTTACTATCCCAGATGCAAATTTATTAGTCCTTGATAAAAGATCATCTCTTGGAGTTTTCTCAGTTCTTGCTTTTCTTCTTGAAATATGTATGCATAACTCACAAATTTCTCCTAGTGAAAACTGAGAAATTTCTCCCTTACCCCTTAGATTGAGAAGATCAATCCACTCATCTCTAATGGATTTCAATAAGAGGGCTTTCAAAGTTTCCTCATCTAGATTATTTTTTTTTTCCATTTTAACATTATAAGCAAATCTTTCAACGAAGTCTTCTAGATTTTCATATTCTTTTCGTACCATTATAAAGAATTCATCCTTAATATTATAGGGCATAAAATAGTCATTATATTTCTCTAAGAATGTAGTTTTCATTTGTTCCCATGTTCTTATGGTGTATATTCCTAAACTCATAAACCATTTTAATGTTGCATCTTTAAGGGTTGCAGGGAATAATTTCAACTTTTGAGCATCATGTAGATAATCATATGATTTACACAAGACTTCAAATTCAAAGAGAAATGTTTCATGATCTTCACTCCTTAGTCCATGAAAGTTTGGAATGATAGAGGGTGAGATATCTTCATCGAGGATAGGAAATCCAAAGGGTTTTGTATTTATATCTTCACCTATTCCTCTTCCTCTTCCTCTTCCTCTTCCTCTTCCTCTTCCTCCACCTCTTCCACCTCCCCTACTTCCTCCTCTTCCTCCTCCAATCCTAGGTTGTTCACCATTAAAATTATGTACCTCTTCTTCCCCTCCTCCAACCATTGTAGGTTCTTCATAACTATTATAGGGTTATGGTTCCAAGATTGGGTTTTCAAATTCCTCTAGTACCTCTAGTTCTTCTATCAATGGTTTGTTAAATAGGCTTCTTCTTCCTCTTCTTCAGTAGGAACTTCCAACTTTCTAGCTAGAAGTTGTTTTCTAGTTGAAGATAGGAAAATTAATCCTGTTGTCGGGGATACGGGATCTTAATACCTCAGGAAGTTTTTGTTTTCCTACTATGGATGGAATTCGATTTTGTGTGGGTGTTGTGACACTACGAGGTCGTGGTGGGCTAAGTGATGTTGTTGGAATTAAACTCTTTCCTCTAACTAGAAATCTACCCCTAGAGTCTTTTTCCCTATGCATATCATGTTTTTGCTTTTGTTGTTTGTTAGTTTTTTTTTATTATCCAAAAGAAATAAATACTACTATTTACACCTCCCTGGCAATGTCGCCAAAATGATTGTCAACTTAATTGTCTTAAATTGTTTGCATAAATTATCAACCAGATTTGGTAAACTTGTGAAGTGTCAATGCACAATATATGATAGAAGTCTTTTTACTAAGTTGAATTTATTAATTGATTGAGTTATTGGAAATGTGCCTTTAAGTTTTGTATTCCTATTTCAAAATGAAATTAACATTGCTATCTAGAGAAAATAAAATGATGGTGAATTAAAAGAAATATTTCTTACTTGAAAAATGAAACCATAAAGAACTCACACTTGCAAAATTAAACTCACAATTGCATAATGAAAACTATATGAAATCACACTTGCAAAAATAAAAACTAAATTAACTCTCACTTCCTAAATGGGAACTATATTAACTCACTCTTTCTTCAAAATTGAAAGTTCAAGAAAGTAATTGCAAACAAACCACTCTTCTTATGAAATTAAACTAAGAAAGATTTCGAATAAAAATGATCTAAAAATAAAGCTAAAAGAAATCTATATACCCAAATCTATAGAGAGAAACATCTTATGCTATGAAGTTGAAATTCCTTTTAATGAAATTCCAAAGAAATCACAAGGAAATTACTGGTATTTTGATGATTCAAATAAGCTTTAGAAACTATAAAAGAGAGTTGTAAAGCTACCATAAGAAGATAATGAACATACATGAAAATTCTATAACAAATAATAACAAAATGGAAAATCCACATATTAAAAACCCTCATTGTTTGTAGGGGCCATCCACAAACAGGCGGTCTCAAGCTTCAACGAACAATTTACTACACATCAAGTCTTCAAAGGAACTTCCATTAAATAAAAACATAGAGTTTCAAAATGATTACAATCACAAAATATTCGTTCACCATGGTCGTTTGTTTTGTCTCGCCTTATAGTATTTATAAAAGCCATTCAATAAATTTTTAAGGCTTTCATTCCTAACTTTGGCTAACAAAGTTCTAATTCAATTATCAAATTGAGATTCCTAATTTTAGCTTCTAATAGATAGCGATTCACTCATGATTTTCTATTCGAAAAAGCAAATTCTGAGGCAATTTCATCTTGGACTCTCACTCGCTTGCTCCAACTACGTGTTGACTTTTTCCTTTGACCATGCGATTTAGGCTTTCTTCGAATGATTTGGTGCAGATAAATATGAGGAGATCATTGAGGGGATCAACCTCTTTCTACCCATATCTTGATTTCCTTTAATGGCACCTCGGACCCTATTCAACAATGGAGTTGGTCGTAGAAATGAATGTTAGCTATAGAATTGCAAAAATCCAATAGCCAATGCAAAATTTAACTTAATAATAAGGAAATTTTTTGAATTATGAAAAATAAGATAACTAGTACCTTACTTATGTCAAAAACCTGCAATTTAATTCCTATCAAGTCAAAAATAATGGTCAAGGAGAAGGAAAATTAGTAAATAAGAGTGTCAAGATGAATCATTCATGAGGCTCTACAGTAATGTTAAAAATTTAAGTAAAGAAGGAAATTGAAAGATAAAGGAGAATATCACTTTAACTTTAAGCATTTAACATTTCCATAGATTTGGATATTAGGCTTCTATGTACTTAATATTACAATAGTTTTTATTTCTCCCTCCCACTCTCGATACTCCCACAATACTCTTGAACCTCTATTTCTCCAATCCACTTGTCTTCTACCTCCGTGTGGCCAATGTATTGTATAAAAAATACCTTATAAATACGCATATTGGTTTACAACATATAAAAATCCTTTACTCCCCTATTATATGCTCAATATATTATTTCATTTTTTCCTGATTTTTTATTCCCCAATGTGAATGCATATAATATGGTATTACTTTGTTAGTGAATCCTCCGTGACGTTCATACGATGTTTGCACTATCCCTATACTAGGTTGTCTGATAGGAACAAGTATTGTAGACTGGAAAGTAAGACTAGATGTATAATAAGATGCTTTAGGGATAGCCTGCGTGGGTTGTTGAACTAGTATTTGAGGAATAAGTTGGACAATCATTTGTGATACTCCCTGGATAAGTGTTTGAGGTGAACTTGGAACTCGTTGTTGAACAAATGTTTTAACTAAACATGAGTGTTTGAGGACTACCTTGAACAAGTTGATGAATTTGTTGCTGAGCAGATGTTTGTTGATTTCCTTGGACAAAATGTTGGATAAGTGTTTGCAGAATCCCCTGGAAAGGTTGTTGGACAGGTATTGAAAAAATTTGAATATGTATTTGTGGAATAGATTGTACAGTGGACTAAATGGGTTGATAAACTAGAACTTGTGGAGCAGCTTCAATAATCTATTGAGCGAAAGCAAGGTTTCAAATAGTATTCATCCCTGGGTAAGGAGCACCAATCAAGGGTTCAGACACAATAGGTTGACTTGAACCGACCTAAGGTACCTGGCAAAAATTTGCATAAGTTCCAGGAAAAGGTTGTCCTCCAACCATAGGATATGACCTAACAACAAGTTTTCCTCCAGGTGGAGGATAAGGTGGTTTCCTCCAAAGCGGATAATAAACACCAATTGGGCTTACTTTAGGATTACCTAAATTACCATATATCATGTTAACATATTGGTCTGATGAAAAAGGTACTTCAGGAATGGAATTCATGCTCTGAACAATAGATAAACCAGATGAACAAGTAGAAACTTGACGGGAAGGAGTGGCTCTTGAAAAAGTTCCAGAAACTAACTAGTATCCAGTAGGAATTAAAGGACCACCATATAATAATGAATATGGAGAGCTTGTATACATAGAGGTATCAGTGGGTTGACTCCTAGGAGGAATTTATGACATGTTTTTCCTTGGTGAAAAGTAGAAAGGAGTGTGATACTGTGGAAGACCTTGACCTAAATAGTTCAAGGGGGTGACATACCAAGGGTCTGGTCGAAAAAGATAAAAAGGAAGTCTTGGAAAAAATGTTGTTTCACCAGTAGTAACAAGAGTACGTGGTGATTCTTCCTCCTCTTCTATAGTAATAACTTCAATAATTATAATACCAGGAGGTAAACCAGATGTAATAATAATCCTCCTTCAAGGTGAAGGTGGTGTAGGATTAGGGTCTATAATAGCTAAAGGTGATTCGGGTTCAGAAATGTCAAATTCAAGTTCTTCAATGTTTGGTTTAGTTAGTTTTGTGTCTGAAATGTTGAAGAATCTAGGGCAATTCATAGTTTTAATGATTCTTCTCAAACTTATTGATAACAGTTTGTGTTGTATTCTTTAATTTAACTTCGTTAAGTTAGTGTGTTCTTATTCATCAAACTTTTGTCAAAATATAAGATCAGCAATAGAACAAGTACACAAGATGTTTCCTCCAAGTCTGCGCAAAACCTCTCCTCTTAAGAGTAAAACCTTGAATCTATTATTATAGATGTTTAAATGTTGAATACCAGGACTCTTTACAAAATAGATTGAAAGTTACCTCCAAGGTGTTTGTCACTATCTTCTGCACTGTTTGGTATTTGATTCACTATCTTGAATTCATTGTTCTCCTTATACTTATGTCTTCACTGTCTTCCACACCTTCTCTTCTTGAACTTCCACATTCCTTTGATTCCTTGTTGATTACACCAGAGATAAGTTATGCCACTAGATAGCGTTATGTTGAACACTTGCTACTATGGGTGCATATTCATAGTGCTTTTAAAAGTCCTAAAATCTATACATTACAGTAAGTAATATATCACACTTCTAAAGGATGTCCCAAGGATACATTTTAGGCTTATATATCCAAGTATGATTGAGAGGATTATCCTTACAGGATTTCTGAAAGCATAATGAGCTTCACATATAGATATACCAAGACCTTGAGATAAATATCAAGACTCTGAGATAAACACCAAGACTCTGCCTTCGAGATATGACCGAGCTTCTGAGATATATGTCAAGACTTTGTCCTTCGAGATATGTCTGAGCTTCTGAGATATATGCGAAGACTCTGTCCTTTGAGATATGTCCAAGCTTCTAAGATATATGCCGAGAATCTATCCTTTGAGATATTCTCATTGTTTATTTGATTACTATAATATGAGATCTGAAGACTTTGAGAGATATGCCAAGACAGTCTTTCTAAGAGATATTTGATATTCACAAACAAACCTCGATAGATATATCAAGCTTCTTGAGAGATCCAAATTTCATTTACCGATAGATATCGTTGTGTATTCATTCCTTTTTTATGGTTGTAATATATATCTTATTCCAAAGATCTATGTATATTGAGTCTACGTTACCTCTATATATATAGGTCAAGGATGATACATCAAGCCGACAAGAGAGCCTTTGAGTCTAAGTCAGCATGTCAAGGAGACTTACTGCAGTTCGTAAAGAGGATTTGCAAGATTATAATGACACTTATCTTGGAGCATATCCTTTGATCTTTGACCTTATTACTTTCATAATATTTATTATGAAACATAAAATTCCTAAAGACATCAAGAAGAAGTCTTTGACCTATGGTAAACACATCTTTCTCATGAAACCCATGATGCAAGGAATAACAATTTTTCTTCGTAATATTATCGTTACAATTCATAATGAAAACTAAACCTAGTTACTTTTCCTTCAACACTCCCTCTTAACTAGGGAGGTATTCAGTAAATGGTATGTGGCTATTCAACACTAAAGAGATATAATAAAAAAAGTCGGACTAGTAATCCATCTGTATATCATCATTATAACTAACATTGTCACATAGAAAGGCCTTGACTAACAACTCCATCTCTCAATAGATTGGAGCACAATTTTGGCGAGACCAATGACTTATAGACACCTTAGTCATTGTCACTCAAGGTACATACCCACCCGAGTGTCCACTGAGTATGACCTTCTAGGACTATTATTGTCTTGGGTTCCCAACCCTCAAAGAATATTGGTCCACTTGCCTACTCTTGTCTTGGATTCCCTACAGATCCTCAAAGAGTATCAAATGCCAGATGACTACCCAATCCTTCCATTCTTTCTTCTGAACTGAAGACAAGAATGTTGTGTCTATCTCTTCCTCTTAGTTGAGGAAGACATGCACAAGGTTCCTCTAACAAGGAACTTGTCCAAGCTCCTTTGTAATTGGGATATTTTTATAACTTCCTCTTAGCTAGGGACTCTTCTATACATCAAAAAATTCTTCTTTAGTTTCCTGATCAAGTTCTCTCCTTGATGTCATGAAATTTAGTTGAGCTTCTTTCTTGTAGGGAAATAATAATAGATCACTTTCCTCATTTTGTCATGTCATTCCTTTCTTCATGGAAAGTGGCCTTCTTCATATCTGGAACCTTCTTCATATGACTACTTCTTTCTCATCATGATTCTTCCATTCATCTCATGAATGCTAGTTGTACTTGTAAGTAACCCTACATGAACTTATCCAGATATTATTAAAGAAATCAAACATTAAATGAAATTGTACCTTACTAGGTGGATTTTCATCATGACATCTCTTTGTAGGTATCAACATTTTGCATTCATGTTGACACATCTCCCAAAGATATCCATTGTCAAGGATCGACATATTTTTCTATCAGAGCCTTCATAGCTTTCCAGGATATTTTCTAGTCAAGTCTTCTTAATCTTTTGTATGTTGACTGCCTTCATCAGGGTCACATATCTCATGATCTCTTCCTTTCTTACACATTCCACTCCTAGGTATCTTTTAGAGTTTTATACTCAGAGTTATCTAATTGTAGTCAACTACCTCATATTTCATATGAGGACATATTATGTTTATTTCATATGGTGTGACTAATGTCCTTCTACATCCATTCAGAGGAGGAGATCATTTTTCCTTCGTTCATGCTTCTCAAGATAGAATTATTGATCTACAACCATACGACATGACATTATAAAACATACAAGCAAGTATACATACCTCATTTTACCTTTAGGTTGTCTAGGTTTCTTTCAGTGGCTTCCTTGATTGAAAGATCTTCAACCCCTTGAATTGCTCTTACATCATCATATCCTTATTCATGAACTCCATAGTTCAGAGCTTCTATTAAAACAATTGCTCCATCCTTGGATCAATGAATATTCTAGTGAAGATTTCATCAGAGAATATTGAGGATCTTAAAGATCCCTATCCAGCATATGTTTCCCTTTTATTGCACGATGAGCCTTCTTTGACTTCTACAAAGTTGTTGCCTACAAATTTCCTTCTTTCATAGAAACCTTAAGTTGATGACTGAGGTATTTTACTTATCCTTGAGAATTTAGTCACTTTCGTGATGATGTCAGGAGATCTTGTTTCTAATATTTCCATGATGTTACAATACATCCTATAATTTATTGTAGTCACATTCTATGTAGGATATAGGAACCTAAAAAGAGACTTATAGAGAGAGACTAACTTCAATATTTCTATTCCCTCTTATTCAACTCCTTCCATCCTATTCAATGATATGGATTTTTCTTATAATGTTCTACTAGCTTCCTTAATGTCTACCTTCATGAATTCAAAGGAGACCTTATTCAACGATTCATCTATGAGGAATACTACCATCCTCCTCATTCTATGCAAGGACCTTTATCATGAGGACTACGACTATCCTCCAATATTTCTATTTCCTTGAACATCAAAGTTATTAAACCAAAAACATGAAAGATACTTACTTGGCATGTGAAGAGGAGATCTTCACCTTGATGCTCCCTTTGTTTGAGCTGCCCATCATGTACCACTAGTATCCTTTTACCAAAGCTTATCTGGAGACTTTCTAGCATTATGAATTTTATGATATTTTCATCACCGAAACTACTTTGCGATCTTGAGATCATTTTTATTCCTAATTCATCTTCATGGTTCTTTCAACTCATTCTATATTGAACACATTGTTGACATGCTCATGATACTACCATCCCGCAAGTGGACCATATTATACTTCAGCATCAACAAATTCATTCTTTAATCCGAGCATTACACTATTGAGATCATGTTTATAGACAAGATCCAGAATTGTGAGAAGTATATCGTTGTAACATTGTACCAAGACAATGATGTCTATGAGTGATGTTCATTCAAATTGTGCACTGTGTTTTGAGCCCGAACTTGTTATCAAATTCATCACTGTGTATTTATTGATATGTGTATTAGAGATCTACCTTTTGATCATTGAGATATTACTTTTCATGGTTGTACGAAGAATATATGCATTACTCTAGTATAGCTAATTTTCTTATTCAAGACTATGTGTATGAGACTATTCACTATTGTGGGATGACAATGATTCTTTCCATTGAAACTGAATAGTGCTATAGGATCTTTGGGGCCATCATTCTTATACCGAGAGATTACTGAGATAGATTTACCAAGACTTGTTAGTATCTCTCCATCATGAGCATGCTAATAATATATTACGTAGTGACATCATTTTGTATGTTCAGGACTGCGATTATGAGGAGGTCGAGACAATAATTGTATAATGAGACCAACTCCATAATTCCTGAATTGGGCATATGTCAAGGTTTGAGGGTGTCATTGGGTTTGTATATGTTACTAGAATGAGGTAATACTTTGCCAATCAATGTAGATTAAATCAAGACTGAGGATAGCCTTCAAACTTAATAAGTGTCACTTAAATGCTAAAGATGAATTGATATTCTTTATGCCCTTTACTAGCCATACCTCTGATACCAAGTTGAAGAATCTAGGGAAATTCATGGTTTTAATGATTCTTCTCAAACTTATTGATAATAGTTTGTGTTGGCCTCTTTAATTTAACTTCGTTAAGATAGTGTGTTCTTCTTCATCAAACATTTATCAAAATATAAGATCAACAACAGAACAAGTACACAATATGTTGGCTCCAGGCGAGGGAATGATCCACGATCTTTTGCTTACAGATGCATCGAAATTACATATAACATAGCTAATTAACCATGGAACCTAAAATCATATAAGCAATTCAAAAATAATCAGAATAACACAAAAACCATGACACAATGATTTGATTACGGAGTTTGTCCAATTTGGACTATGTCTCCATGCCCTGCTCAATAGTGTGGAGGCCTTCTTTCAATTAGTGGCTTAAAAAGGGATAAATGTACAAGCAACATTCAATTACAACCCTTATACCTCCAAGATGGAATATGGACAAAGAATGGAGAGCCCGGATTCAGAAATAGATAGTACCACTGAACTCCTGGTGAAAAATACTGCAAAAATGCCTATCTAAACCCCCAATTTGGATAATCAAGCCTTCAACACCTTCTTGGAACCTCCCTGCTGCTTAAGTTGAGGGCCCGGCCTGCTGCGAGGGTCAGGCTCTGATGTGTGTAATAAAATCTATGTATTCAGCCAGTCCTCTCCTTCCTTTCTCTGGCACAACAATCATATATATAAGATAATGGTGGCATCCCTCAAAGTTGGGTCATTTTCAACATAATACCCAAGGTTAGCAGGTGAGAGAGGGCCTGAAGGATTGACGACAACCACCCTTCCGTAATAGTAAGCCATTGTCCAACAACCCATTTCAATGGCACATGACTCTCAACACAGGTTTCATCAGTGGTTCCATCTTATTAGTGGATAGTCCAATGCCCAGACACAATATCCTGCAATGTTTATGGACCCAACAAGAAAATTCACCATATAACATAATGTCTTCATGTACGACACTCCCGTCGCATTATCACAATCAACGTGAAACCCTTGGCCCAATGGTTAGCACTCTGCAACACCTACGGACCCGCCATGTTTATTAATCACACTGTATAACATTTCATCTCTGAGCCCCTTATCGCAGTATCACAATCAGCGTGAAACCCTTGGCGCAATTGTTATAACTTTGCAACACATGCAGACTTGCCAAGTTTATTAATCACACTGTATAACATTTTGGGTCCGGGCCCCTTATCATAGTATCGCAATCAGCGCCCACTGCAAAATCACAGTCGGCAATTTTCCCCTTAACCGTATCACAAGCACAAACCCTTTTATGTGATTGCGATATGCGATGCATATCGCATTGCAACTAAGTCGTACCAAGCCCGATTCATAACTCCTCCAGCTTGCGATATGCGATATTGCAATCGTAGCTCAGAATTCCATGGGCTGATTCTTCCTTAAGCACTCCTCCTTTTCACCGACATGCGATATGCGGGGTTCAGTGGCATCCTACCACGTGGCACTCCCTTATTCACTAAAACTATTCCATGTCTTCTTCTCCTTGCTACTTGGACAAGTCAAACTAAAACTTTTACTTACTCTACTTTGTCATCTGGACTCAGATTTGAGTGTCGTTCACACCATTGGAATTAGGATGATGAGCACTTCAATCCAATTCTAAGCTTATCCAGATTCTGCCACTTTTAGTTTTGAGCCTTTTGTGATGCCACTCATATTTTTCTAAAGATCCACCTAGATCGATCCTTCAGGGTCCTCCTGGACCAATCCTCCCCACTAAGATATTTTGGACCGCCAAAAGCCCTTTCAGTGAATTGGTAAGTGAGGAAATTGCTTCCTCACCTTTTTCTTGATCCATCGAGCTTTACTCGAATGCATTCCTTTTGAAGACCACATGAATGTAAAAACATTAACACGTCCAGCACACTGGCTACATCCTCGCCAATCCACACTTTCAACCACCTACATGTAAAGCTGACACATCCTTTGAAATCATATACAAACCACATATGACTCAATAACCCCTCACTTGCCAAGAGTTTATAGTACACACTCTTTGGTCAAGGATTACATAATAAAAACCAATACCTCAACTATTCATAAGAAAAGGCCACAAACATCATCATTGCACTTTGAAGTGATGGAAAACACATCATCACTTTTACATTTAATTTCAACGCATGATTTATAAACGGGGGCCATAACAAGCTACTATCTCTAAAAAAAACCATATATTACTTAATAAAGAGGATCACCATGAATATGGTGGATTCGTTTATTGATCATTTTCACCTATTGGCTCCTTTATTGATACTTTCACGGCACAGAGCATATTGTACGTGGCTCCCTGATGTCCCACCTCATTGGAGTGACTACCATGGTTCCTCCAAACTTTCCAAATCGTCTTGGAGTGCTTTCCCCTGATGTGCCTCTGATAAGGGTTTATGGATCCCTCACTGTCACTAGAATGTGGTGAGGTGCCCTTGTCATCTTTCATTGGTAGGTCACTGGATATTTTAGAGAATTCCCCAACTTCCTTCCTGACATACCCAAGTCCTTCATGATGAGACAATTCCTCCACTTTGATGGGGTTTATGATGCCTTGGCCATTAATGTTGAGGCCTTTCCCCTAATACCCCATTTTGTTGAACAGTTTGGATCTAATACCTGTAGTATGTTTTTCAAAATAGTAAAATCATCATCAGGAAAGGTACATGAAGATGAAGAGTCACTTTTTACCTTAAGGCTGTTATGTTGCAGCTTTCTCAAGGCTTTGTCCTTGGCTTGCAAATGGCATACCAACCTTTGTTTCTCCCTTTTAGCTTCCTGTAGGATTCTCCTTAACTCAATATTTTCTACTTGAATGTTGTGGTTGATCTCCTCACATTCCTACATCCATGTCGCATTGGGTGTCATTTTCATCTTTGGTACAATATCTGTTGAGACCTTTGTTTCATCGCCCGAATCAGAACCCAGATCGACAGGTCCATCTGCTACAATCCCAAGAGCTGTGATCTTCCCTTCATGACCAAAATCTAACCCTAGGTCAATTGGTCTACCTCATGTAAATCCTGCAGGTATGACCTTCTTGTCTTCCTCTAATTCAGACTTGTGATCCTGTTGCAGGGTGGCAATTGTCTTCTACCTCTCACTTTTGTCATTCCAGCTAGGCCTCATCTTAGGGTGCAGTTTCCAACAATTCTCTTCGTCGTGTCCCTCTTTCTCACAATGTGTATAAGAGGGATTTTCTCCTCTTCTATGGGTTTTTGCGGCTCTTTTTGGGTGGTAATTTTGTTCATGCATCCCCCAGCTCTCAATATGCATGGCCTTCACACTGGCCTCATTGATAGTAGCAGGATCGAACAATAGTAATGAATGTCTTATGTAACTATGTAAGGAACCGATATACTTAGTTACAATCTCTGGTGAATCTAATGGAATGCTCAAATTCAACTCTTGTTTCCTAGATTCTTCGGTGAAGTTCTACACATCTTGGCCCTTACTTTGCCTTAGGTTTTTCGATTCCATTAATGCTTTTTATTTATATCCCAGAGGGTAAAAATGATTCTTCAATGTAGAAACAAAATTTGACAATGAGGAAAGAAGGTTACCCATTTTTTTGGTTCCTTGCAATATGCTATCCCACCAGTCGAGAGCGGTGCCACTCAGTTGAATGGATGCCAACTGGATCTTTGCCTTATCTTCTTCGATTTGTTGGATCTGGCAGTAGACCTCAATTTGCCCAATCCAATTGTTGATATTTTCTGCATTACACTGTCCAGCAGACATAGGCAAGTCGAACTATACATCTAGTTTAAGGAAAGGTTTCTTAGATGTATGTCTGGAGTCACGATCGAAGTGATGAGAACTATCACTTGAAGAAGGAGAGGGAGGGGGATCGTCTCCACCATCTCCTTGATGTGTCGATCCGTGATCATATACATCTTTCTTCTCATGCTGGAGGGCATTCTCGTACTCTGAAAATAATTTGTCCACTTTCTCTGCCATATTGTAGAATACCTTGCGGAAATTATGTTCCTCTTCCCAATGAGCTTCTTCATTGGCCATGTTTCTTCTTCACCATGCACATCCTACTTTAGGATCAAAGGACTTAAGTGTTCATTCTCCTTTTCGTAGCTTGTTCTAGGTTAGCATATACTCATGCAATTCACATTTACAAAGACTTGCTCTGATACCAAACTTGATCCAATATATTTTGCTTAAAGATGTATGGGAATTACATATAATAGAGCTAATTAACCATGGAGCTTAAAATCACATAAACAATGCGGAAATAATTAGAAGAACACAAAAACCATGACATAATGATTTAATTACAGATTTCGTCCAATTTTGACTATGTATCCAGGCCCTGCTCAATAATGGGGAGACCTTCTTTCAATTAGTGACATAAAAAGAGATAAAAGTACAAGCAACATTCAATTACAACCCTTATACCTCCAAGCTAGAAGATGTAAAAATAATGGAGAGCCCAGCTTCAGAAACAAACAATACCACTAAAATCCTAGCGAAAAATAGTGCAAAAATGCCTATCCAAACCCCCAATTTGGATAATCATGCCTTCTGCACCTTCTCGGAACCTCCTTGCTACTCAAGGTGAGGTCTCAACCTGCTGCCAAGGTTAGGGTCTACTATGTGCAATAAAATCTATTTATTTGGCAAATCCTCTCCTTCCTCTCCCTGGATCAACAATCATATATATAAGATCATGAAATCATCCCTCAAAATCGGGGTAGTTTCAACATAATACCCAAGGTTAGTAGGCGGGAGCGGGCCTAAAGGATTCACGAAAACCACCCTTCTGCAATAGTAAGCCACTGTCGAGCAACCCATTTCAACAGCGCATGACTCTCGACGGTGGGTTCATCGGTGGTTCCAACTTATCGATGGATAGTTAAATGCCCAAACACAACATCCTACGATAACTATGGACCCGACAGGAAGATTCATCATATAACATAATGTCTTCGCGTTCGACACTCCTATTGCATTATCGCAATCAATGTGAAACCCTTAGTGTAATGGTTAGCACTCAGCAACACCTGCGGACCCACCGCGTTTATTAATCACATTGTATAACATTTCAGGTCTGGGCCCCTTATCACAATATCACAATAGATGTGAAACCCTTGACGCCAAGGTTAGCACTCTGCAACACCTGCAGACCTGCCAGGTTTATTAATCACACACTATAACGTTTCAGGTTTGGGCCCCTTACTGTAGTATTGCAATCGGTGCCCACCATGAAATCTCAATCGACACTTTTCCCCTGAACTGTATCACAAGCACCAGCCCTTTGTGTGATTTCTGTATGTGATGTAGATTGCATCACAACTAAGTCATGTTGGTGCCAAATCGTAACTCCTCCGACCTATGATATGTGATATTGCAATCGCAGCTAGGAATGCAAGGGGAATATTCTTCCTTAAGCTCTCCTCCTTGTCATCGATATGCAATATGCAGGGTCCAGTGGCATCCTACCATGTGGCGCTCCCTTATTTGCTGAAACTATGCCATGTCTTCTTCTCCCTGCTACCTAGACAAGTCAAGCTAAAACTTTGACTTGCTCTAACTTTGTCATCTGGACTCGGATTTGAGTGTCATTCACACCATTGGAATCAGGATGACAAGAACTTCAATCTAATGCTAAGATTATCCATATTCTACCACTTTGAGTTTTGAGCCTTTTGTCATGCCACTATTATTTTTCTGAAGATCCACCTAGATCAATCCTCTAGGATCCTCCCGGATCAAGGAAAAACCTCTCCTCTTGAGAGTAAAACCCTTGAATCTCTTCTTATAGATGTTTAGATGTTAAATACCAGGCCCCTTAACAAAATAGATTCAAAGTTATCTCCAAGATGTTTGTCATTATATTCTGCACTGTTTGGTATTTGATTCACTATCTTGACATCAATGTTATCCTTCTCCTTATGTCTTCACTGTCTTGTCACTGTCTTCAACACCTTCTCTTCTTGACTTGTCATAGTCCTTTGATTCCTTTTTTATTACACCAGAGATAATTTATGCCACCAGATAACTTTATGTTGAGCACTTGTTGATCTAGGTGCATATGCACATTCCTTTTATAAGTCTTAAAGTATATACATTGCAGTGAGTTATATATCACACTTCTGAAGGATGTCCCAAGGATACATATTAGGCTTATATATCCAAGTATGATTGAGAGGCTTCGAGATATCCTTACAGGATTTTTGAAATCATATTGAGCTTCACATATAGATATACCGAGTCCTTGAGATAAATACCAAGACTCTGAGATAATCATCGAGACTCTGCCTTCGAGATATGTCCGAGCTTCTGAGATATATGCCGAGACTCTGTCCTTGAAGATATGTCTAAGCTTATGAGATATATGTCGAGACTCTGTCCTGTGAGATATGTCTAAGTTTTTTAGATATATGCTGAGACTCTGTCCTTCAAGATATGCTCATTGTATATTTGATGACTGTGATATGAGATCTGAATACTTTGAGAGAAATGTCGAGAAAGTATTTCCGTGAGATACCTGAGCTTCACATATAGAGTTTGAGAGATATATCGATCTTTTTGGGAGATATCCAAATTTCACTTACACAGAGATATCGTTGTGTATTTGTTCCCTTTTTATGACTGTAATATATATCTTATTCCAAAGATCTATGTATATTGACTCTACGTTACCCCTATATATATAGGTCAATGATGATACATCAAGGTGACAGGAGAGCCTTTGATTCTAAGCCTACATTTCAAGGAGACTTACTACAGTTCGTAGAGCAGATTTGCAAAATGGTAGTTAAACTTATCTTGGAGTGTATCCTTTGATATTTGACCTTATGGCTTTCATAATATTTATGATTGTTATAGACATATTTGGGCACTGCAACCCCAATCACATATGTCCATAAAATAAGGGCTTCTATGTCCCTAAAAGTGTTTTTTCATACCCTAAAGGAGCAAGGTCAGCTGATTACATCACCTCCCAGAAGTTCTCCATGAAAAACTACTCAGAATTGGTCAAAGAAGGACCATACATACTACCCCGTGCTAAGGGTTCGATGCATCTCACCTGCCACATGCAAAAAGTGCAATGCATACGGGATATCCCTTCTATAGGGTGCGATGAGCGAGAGCAGACAAATGGCACAAGCAGTTTGCTAGGTGGAGACCCTGAGAATCTTCTAGAAGCTGCTCATTTGACACTTGCCTCCCTGAATCACCTAGGGATGAGTAAGATATCATGAAATCTCCAAGTGGAACCAAGAACTATCAGAGATATGACACTAATCAAAATCCCAGAAGCTGACTCACCCCCCTACAAATATCTATATATGGATCCCTCATCCCAAAGATCCAAAGGTTGGAATTGGGTAATTTGCAAAGAGGTTCTGTTGGTTTCTCTTTGAAGACATCGTTGGGTGATCTTGCTTTGTATGAGGTGAACAGGGCTTTCAAGCTGGGAGGATGGCACTGGGTCAGACCAAGTGGTTGTAATCCTCTCTTCTACTACTTTTATCAATAAAGCTATTTGAGTTTTCCTCCATATTCTTGTGTATCTCTAAATATTGTGTCGATATATGCATTTTTATGGTCAATATATATCTGATCCTATATTGTTTACAGTGATAGATCTCTATCCTTTGATGGTATTATGTTGTTGTGATTCTACAGGTGTTCTTTGAAGCGGGACAAGTAAGGAAGCAGTGGCGAGATTGTGTCAAAGGGGAAAGGAAACAAACAAGGAGCCAAGTGAAAGACTGAGGTTGGTACTCTCTGCTGCTTTCTCATCTATCTCTCGTAAAGGAAAATACTAGTAACTTTGGTTTGTTTGTTTCTAAGATAGCTACCCGTCTTAGTGGTACTAGCAGTTCTAAATAGACACTAGATTTCTCGGTAACAAAATGGCAACTCCACTGGGGAGCGATTAGTTTGATTGCTTGTCTCTATTTGTTTGATTCATAAACCACAAACAAAGCCTGAAGTTAAGCCAACTAGACTTCGAACTACATTTTCTATGCAAGTGCAAAGTAGATCAACACTGCTTCAGTCAATCTCCAGGTTTGTTTATGAACTGAACAATTGACTTGAAAACATCCTATGTGCCCTAGAGGTAGCTCAAGTAACCTTATTAGATCAACCCCTATACTTTGTATTTACTGACTATCATTAGCTCAGATTAAATCCCTGAACTAAGCTGCAAACTGTGACCAAAAACCAAGTTAAAGTCTCGTCCCTGGACCATTGCACCTTCTCTTCTTGGCAACCTAGATGCATCGCACCTCCCGTGTGCAGTAGGTGAGATGCATCCCTATTTCCTTGTGTTACAGGTGCAATCATCAGATAAGACTGTTTCTGCCTCTAGATTTTGGTTTTTTCTTCACTGTCTTCAGCTTTATTCAAGAATTTTGCTGTCTGTGATCAATAGACCACTATTGAAACCCCCTTCCTTTGTATCATCCAACCTCCATTGTACAAATATTTTTGAATGTTTTTGTGTATTTTTCGCCATTCACAATTCTCATTTACAAAATAGTAGCTTAATCGAACTGTCGTCTTTTGATTTGAAAGTGTCGCAAGTGTCGTTTTCAGTCAAGGAAAAGAATCCTTCTCTTTTTCATAGTTGATTACACTGTTACTCTTGTATTTGATCTGAATTAATAGTGTTTCAGTTGTCGAAAGCAGTTTTCAATTCAAAATTGCAAAGTGTCGTCTTGTCTCCTTTTCGTTTTTTGAAAAGAAAACCATTAGTACTGTCGCTTTGAAAGAAGATATAATTCATATTTGTACTTAGCATTTTTTTTTTCATTCACACATTAAGAAAGTGGAAAAAAAATACATGCATGTGCATTTGAATTTAGATTGCTTGTTGATTTTTATTTAGGACAGTGCATCTAGTGTGTGCTCTCTGCTCTATGTTGAAAGGATTTCGTTTCTCTTTCCTTAGTAGCTAGAATTTTCATTGCAAAAAGAAGAGTAAATGAATGTTTATCATCTTAGATTTCATATTTAGGAGTTATAGATCTACATCACGCAGTGAACCTTAAAGGCAAAATTCTTAAGAAATATCAACTACAAAATAAATTCAATGAACGTAAAAATGCTTTGGAACCTAACGCACAACATCTAGAAGTCTAGGCTAGAGACGTATTCCGGCGTCGTAAACCCTGGTAACTGTAGCTTTCATCGTAGGTTGGGTGATTCCTCCTCCTTGGGACAAAAAGTGCCAATACGGACTTGTGCTCCCACATACCATCGAGTACATATTGGGAGACCACAATAGGCTATATCCTTTATCCTTAGGAAGCCGTGTCTGCTGCCCTATCAATCGCAATGCACTGAACACAGCATTCGGGAAGATTGACTGCCATACCATAAAAATTATTCTGCAGTTTTGCGATTGGTTTGATAATCCCTCTGTCTAGATTTCCAGAGTAGTCTCTTTCATTCCTTTCCAGACTCCTTAAAGGAAAAGTTCCATCTGAGCACTTTTTACTTCAATATCATTAAAAATCGAAGGCGACTAGAGTCCACTTTAGCTTTTTCTCAACTCTTAAAAATTTAAAAAGAAAGTTGTGTCGAAGTGTCTAAAATTAATTTAATTCGGAATAACATTTCCCCCTCTTATTTTGAGTTGATCAAATAATCTGCAAGCGTGGAAGAAATTCAATCAAAACCCCATCGTTCACGGAGACTGACGAGTCAACCACCTTTGACTCCGGAAACGAAACCATTCTGGGCCAAGCGAACTCGTTTAACTGGGTCAAAGGCTCCTAAATTTGTTTGAAACTTGTGTTTCAACATCCTCTGAGACTCCAGTTACTCCAACCATTTCTGGTATCCCTGCCTCTACAGAAGAATTTCAGCAGTTACAAGAGGACATTGGAATTGATCCTAGTGTAACAGTAAACACTTCGATTCCTAAACCAGCTCCATCTAGAGTTGATTCGGAAGGTGGTACCCCTCAAGCATCTATCGCTACAGAATCTATACCTTCTTCGGAACTAGAAATATTTTACGGACCTGACAGTCTGCCTCTTCCACCCGGATTGATTGCTATAGAAGAGATTACGGAGGATCTTCCATCTAGTACTCCATCGCATTTCGGGACTGGGGTCCACCTATATCCTTCTACTCCAGAAGTTAATACCCCTTCATTGCAAGTTCCTGTAGAATCGCTAGGAAGTCTTTTAGATAGACTCGATATGTCTGGACAACCATCAACATCTAGGACTGTGTCATCCGATACAGCGGTAGGAGAACCTCCTGCCACCACTCCGATGATGTTCGCTGGCATACCATCTGTCCCAACTAGCTATCAACCGCTAGAGGGAGTCCATCCAGGGACTATTTTGACAGTATGGTCTGTTCCCATTTGTTCATCTGGAATGATATCTGGAATTTCTTATGTTCAGTCTCAGCAAATTGATCCTTCACAACAGTATCAATTTGGGCAGTCTGGTTTCCAAAGGCCAATCTTTCCTGTGAGCACTGGATTGTCGTCGTATGGAGGGCAGTATACCCTTTCATTGTTCCCTCCTGGAGAACAACCATATGAGAGTTCACAACCGAATTCGGGTCAAATTGGAATCACATCCAGCAGTTGGGTGCCAATACTGCCTCAACAACCAAGAGTTGTATACTCAATGCAACCGAGTCTACCTGTGTTGAATATCCCCACTACACCAGCTATTGTGACAGTGTTGCAAGTACAAGCATTGCATGTTGTATGCCAGCCTCAAGTTTCTCAGGTCGTAATACAACAGCCTCTTGTCTCCACGACGCAATCGCAATCGGTTGTTAGTGGCTCCTTAACTAGAGCGACTCAGGCTCAAACGGGTACTATTACCCCTCATCTTGGTCAAACATCTAGTATAGGGCAACATCAAATGGTTTCACAGCCATGGCTGGTGCAACATCAACAATTACAATTCCAGCAAGCTTACCAAGGACCTGACCAACAAATCTTTGCAGGTAATGGGCAGCCGTATATTCGAAACGGCTATCATCAATCATCCCAAATTGGTTATTCCCAGCAACCTTATCAAAGTTATCAGCATCAAATGCATTATGCTGGTATGCAAAGACCCACTGCTCAGACGATCCCATCTTATCCTGGGTACGCTTCGCCGAACTTGAATCAACAGTTGCCCTTTATGGTGACTTTAGAGTTACCAAATCTAAATCGGCTAACGAACAATCCAATCGCTTATGCCCCTTGGTGGCCGGCGATTCCTCATAAACTTCCATCAGATATTCCTAAATTCAATGGAAATCCAGGTGAAGATCCGTTGAATCACGTGATGACCTTTCATCTATCGTGTTCCTCCAACACTTTAAATTATGGTTTAATTAGGCTTCGCCTTTTTCAGTGAACGTTAACTGGTCCGGCAGAAAAATGGTACATCGAATTGCTTAGAGCTTCGTTTGATAACTTCAGCGTCCTAGCCACCACCTTTTTAACCCATTTTTAGTTACCAATAAGGTACGAAACAAGAACAGAGCTTCTTACCAATTTCAAATAGACAATGGCCACTCACATATCTGATCATATTCATGAGTGGCAACGTCGTCGTAGAATGGTAAGAACATATGTCCCTGATCAGCTACTAGCTGAATGGTTTATTAAGTCCTTGTTACCTTCTATTACAGAAGATGTGGCAAAGGGAGGAGTCATCACTGAAGAGCAGGTCGTTGCTCATGCACAATATCTAGACTTGATCTATACTCAGTCTGGCACGCTCTATGACAAAATCTCTGATGCTCTAAGGCCAGAATTTTTCGTTCCTCCTCCTCCTAAATCAAACAAGGACTCTCATGCTGGTGATGGTGTGATAGGTACAACAAGCATGAAACTGACAAAGGCTGCATCTAAGAAAGCCTGTAAGGTTTCTGATCAAAATGAAAATGAAGAACTTCTCACCTTGGAGGTTAATGCCGTGTCGACCGAAAAAGGCAAAGAACCAAAGCAACTAGGGGACAACAAGAAAGGGAAGAGCAAAAAGAAGAAACAGGACGATTCGTCTCCTGAAAAATCTTCTGCAAACCCTTCCAGGCAAAGGAAACCTAGTCCGCCATGCCTCATATGCGATGAAGATCATTGGATGAAGGATTGTCCATATAAAGCTGAAGTTAAGAAAATCTTTAAGAATTCAAGAACTTCAACAGTATTGACTGACCCTTTTCCGAACCCAGGATCTAATCCGGTTGCTGGCGACAATGCTTTCCCATCCCAAGTGCTTATGTTGTCCATTTCAAAACAGCAAAATGATGCTTTGATATCGACAAGGAATAAATATTACGAGAATCCACAGCTGTTGAACAACAAGACTACTGATCAACCTATTAGTTCGACAACAACTTCGACCGAAGTTGTGCCACCCATCATTCCTGAGCTAATGATAAAGCCGCCAAATGGAGTAGTACACAAATCGAAATTTAATCCTCGTGCAAGAGTGGCACAAAATTATAATACAGTAGAGGACCTGGCCCAATCACCGTCTGCTATGTCGACACTTGAAGTACTGCAAAATTTCCCCTCCCAAAAGCAAGCTCTATTATCAGCAATAGGTGGGATAGACCTAGCAAATTCCAATCTTGTTGCCTTTAATCATAAATGATATGAACCTCAGTTACCAGCTCAACTCGCCTTCCTCATTCAAGTGAAAGCCCTCAACAAAACTGTTCATCGAATAATTATTGATGAGGGGGCATCTACATGTATTATGTCAATGAGTTGCTGGAAAACTTTAGGATCACCACCCTTGTCGCGATCGTCAATGACGTTAAAAGCATTCGATGGACGAACATACACTCCATACGGGATTTTGAGTAACTTACAAGTTGAACTAGGGGGCAAAATGGTAGAAATTGATGTTGAAGTTATCAATGGAAATCTCAATTATAACATCCTACTAGGAAGGCCTTGGATTTATGCTATGGCCGTTGTTGTGTCAATGTACTTTAGAAAGATTGCATTTCCTTTTCAAGGAGGAATTACAATCGTTGACCAACAAACCTTTCTCCCAAATAGTTCACAAGTTACGGGAAGCATCCTGATGATCCACGGAAGCTCTCAGTTGCTTCAAAATATCGGAGTAGGCCTACTAAAAGACCCTACATTGATGGGTACTTTTGCCCTACCGCCTCCAAAAAACCTGGTGGAAGTGGCCACAGTGGGAACCTGCAATATGGTATCTTCCATTCAGAAGATGTCTGAAGACGATATTAGCATGGATCATCACTAGGTATTGCCTCTAAGCCCAATAGAAGTATTGTAGCAATCAATGTTCTCAGCATGGGAGGCAAACCCAAATGAACGCTCGTCAAGCATTTGGGTAGATAGGTCTAAAGAGTATGGTACCTCTTCAGATCCTTGGTCACATGTACATTCTACAGACGAAGGAATTGTTCAGTCAATGAACATAGAAGGGGCACCATGAGAAGATTACCACCATCATTCCCATCCTCCGTGTTATAATGAAGATTACTCTGACAACATTAATCATCCATCTATTTTTGATTTTCTATCAAATACTATAAATACGGTGGATTCTGAGTGAAATCTATCCAATATTGAAGAAACTATCGCCATAAATATCTCGACCAAACCAGATGTTGTAGAAAATATTCATGTTGGCAAATCTTGTTCTTCTTCAGAACTGGAAGTATATTATGCTCTCTTTCGTGAGTTCAGAGATGTCTTTGCATGGTCATATGAAGAAATTCTAGGCATTGACTCGAGCATAGTTGAACACGAAATTAAGATGTATCCAGATGTCAAACCAGTAAGACAATGGCTTCGGCAGGTGCACCCAAAGAAAGCCGTTGCCATCAAGGCAGAAGTTGAAAAACTTCTCCATGCTGGTTTCATTTACCCGGTTCCTCTAACTGATTGGGTATCGAACATTGTTCCTGTGATTAAAAAAGAAGGAACAATTAGAGTGTGCATCGATTACAGGGATGTAAATCAAGCTTGTCCAAAGGACAACTACCCTACACCCTTCATCGACCGGATAATTGATGAATGCACCGGATGCAAAATATTTTCGTTTATGGATGGATTTTCCAGGTATAATAAAATAAATATCCACCCACAGGACCAGTCAAAGACTGCATTTATCTGTCTGTGGGGCACATTTGCATACCGTAAGCTACCTTTTGGTTTAGAGAACGTAGGGGCAACTTTTCAGAGGGAAATGAATTATGCCTTCCATGACATCAAGAACATCATTCAACCATACCTCGACGATCTTCCGGCTCACTCGTGAAGCGGACCGATCATCCGTAACATTTGAGAGCAATATTTCTACATTGCTGATACTACAAAATAAGACTCAATCCACACAAGTGTGTGTTTTGCGTTAGTTCTGGTTGTTTACTTGGCTTTGTAGTTTCAAAGGATGGGATTCGTCTCGACCCATGCAAGGTTCAGGAAATCATCGATTTGCCTCCACCTTCAAATTTGCTTCAGATTCAGAAACTCCAAGGGAAAGCAAACGTTCTGAGGAGGTTCATTCCAAATTATGTTGAACTTGCTAAAGGTTATACGCATCTGTTGAAAAAAGAAGTACCCTTCAACTGGGATCAGGTCGTGCAAGCTTCCTTTGATGCTCTAAAGGAATCCGTAATAAAGCATCATTAATGTGCGCTCCTGATTATCAAAGACACTTTAACTTGTATCTCGCTGCAGCAAATACGACCATCACAATGGTTTTAGTTCAAGAATACAATGGAATCGAGCACCCTATTTATTATTTAAGTCAAAACTTAAATGATACAGAAATCAAGTACTCCTATGTTGAAAAGCTCGCTCTTGTAGCTGTTCAAGCAATACAGAAATTTCGACACTATGTTCTCTTTCGAAAAACTACAGTTTTGTTAGATTGCAACCCCATGACTTACATCTTGTCATGATAGTTACTTGGGGACAAATATTCAAAGTCGATAGCAATTTTGCAAGAGTTTGATTTGGAATTCGTAAAATCCAAATCAAAGAAAGCTCTAGTTTTCGTGGAATTACTATGTGATTTTCCATAATCGTCCAACGATTCAACATCCAAAGCAACAATCGTGGATGAATCTTTGTTTCTGATATCTTCAAGCAATACGTGGTATGGAGATATAATCATTTATCTCCAAACCCAAACATATAGGTCTAATACCTCTTGCTCAAAACAGCGACGTACTCGATACCAAGCAAAAGACTACATGATCGTCAGTGATACACTTTACCGTCGTTGTGTCGATACAGTTCTACGAAGGTGCCTCACCCATGAGGAGGCCGAAAAATTCTTGAATGATTGTCATTCAGGAACATGTGGGGGGCATCAATCTGGTTATGTTACGGCACAAAAGATTTTACGAGCAGGATACTTCTGGCCAACAATGTTCAAAGATTGCATAACCGCAGTCAGAAGTTGCCATGCTTGTCAAATCTTCGACCGCAAAACCAGAATACCACCTGCACCTCTGCAGCTAGTAGTTGTTGTTGGGCCATTCACCAAATGGGGCATAGATTTCATGCAATGTAACCCCACCTCGGCCGGGGGGCATGGGTATATCATAGTTGCAGTTGACTATTTTATGAAATGGGGTGAGGCGATGCCTACATTAAACAACAGTGGCGAAACAGCTTCTCTTTTATTTTTCAATCATGTAGTCTCCATGTTCGGCATTCCACAATCTATAGTCACAAATCATGGATCGCATTTCCGCAATCACATGATGGTTGAATTGGCTGCCAAATTAGGACTGTCCCATGACAACTCTACTCCATATTATCCGCAAGCTAACGGGCAAGTTGAGGCAATCAACAAAGTCTTGAAATGCATTATGCAAAGGATGATTGGAGTCCATAAATGGAGTTGGCACCTAATCCTGTACTCAGCCTTGTGGGCATACCATACATCGGTAAGAAATGTGACTGGATTTACACCCTTTCAGCTGGTTTACGACCTAGAAAAAATCTTACCAGTTCAGTGCGAAATTTCGTCTCTCAAGCTCATAGTTGACCTCCTCCCCGGAACTTCAGAGGAAGAGGCTCATTTCTTAGAGTTAATCCAACTAGATGAAACCCGTCATGAGGCCGCCTTGGCTAACGAAGCACATAAGAAATGAGTCAAAGCACAATTTGACAAGAATTTCAAACCCCGCGTTTTCTCAGAAGGTGACCTGGTCTTGCTTTACGATCACGGATCCTATAAATTAGGAGCAGGTAAGTTCCAATCTTTGTGGATGGGTCCCTACATTTCTAAACGTGCATTAGCAAAAGGATTCTACGAGCTAGTAGATTATGACGGGATTCCACTATCGCAACCCAGAAACGGGTTGTACCTTAAGTGTTACTATGCTTAAACTCGGCATGGTAACCTCTTCATATGCTTTTGTTACATTTTTGTTTTCGTTAAGAGTGATAGCTTTGGTTAGGTAATCCACTTTTTCATTTTTTTGCAGATGCCAGACCCATTGGAATCATTTGTTGGATACGCCGACGGGGCGAGTTGTAGTACGCGGAACCTATCTTCGGCAGCTTGGGCCATCTTTGGTCCAAGCGGCGAGTTAGTGACTTTCAGAGGGGTGTGTATTGGTCAATAAACGAACAACATCATTGAATATAGCGCATTCATAGAACTCCTCTCTGATGCCATCGCACATGGTATACGCCGACTTGTTTTCAGGCTAGACTCACAGCTCGTCATTCTACAACTTACGGGCATCTATTCCATTCGGAATTCAGCTATCTATCACATGTTCCTAAGGGTCAAGATTTTGGAAAGGCAGTTCGATTATATTCAATATCAACATATTTCTAGAAACTTAAACACATTAACTGATTCATTAGCAAATTATGTGTTAGATAGACATTTGCAACATTTGTAAAAGAAAAGCATTTTATCAATAACTGCATTAGGATCATATAACTTAACCAAAATAAAGCTCCGAAAATAAAAAATATGTATATAACTATTTATAGTTTGTACATAATGTTTTGTGTCCAGGGAAAAATCGGTCATATGACCCAAAAACTCAAAATGCAAGGGGGCACCCTAATCTAATGGTGCTCGTGATAACTAGTCACCGCTTGTGCAATCATGCGCAAGAGCCTAGTCCATCGGCTCGACATGCCCGTAGTATGGCACTGTAATCTCAGAGGTAGCTCATTGGTCTCACGTCCAAAATACCAAGGGTGAGACCCTCGATCTGATCCTGCAACACTGCAAGGGTCTCGGATACATTCAGGTCACGAAGAATGTCCCTCCCTACAACCTCTCCTGCTGAAATGGCAGCTGCTGCTCTCGAGCGCACTGTTGGTCGCACTGGCTCGATATCTGCATAAGAGCATTATAAAAACAATAAACAGAGATATGGTCAGAGATTTTTACCTATGACACCCCACTGCTCGCCAGCCGGTAGCACCAAATCTGGGTCACCCCGGAAATCCATCCCAGCATATGGATACTCAGCATCAGCCATCTGCTGACGGTTAAACCACTCGAAGAAAGCATAAGAGAATTAAACCTATGATTGTCCAACATGTTTGGCCATAAGGTCGACCCATCTCTGCATCCGTGGCTCAGTCGATGGTGGTAGGCCAAGTGAGATGTACTGGCACTGCATCAGTGGGATCCTCTCCAAGGCGAAAGCGGTTAGAATAGAACCATAGCCACAATTCTTAGATCTTCCATTTTTCACCTTGGTAAGTTTTTCTTTGATCACTAGAAGTACTGCATCACGCTAGTTGAATACCTTGGGTTCGAGACATTCCAAGGCATACTACATATAGGACCTATTGACCAAGTGAAGGGCCGCGCTACCAACCAATCTAGCAAAGGTGAATAAAATAGTCCTCAAGGACCAGTCGGTGACATCTCTGATACTGATCTTGCTGTCCCTACTTGGCTTATATCCTTCTCTACAGTATTGGCGAATATAATCCCTCACAGATTCACCCCCATGGGCAGAACCTGATAGTGAGAGAGGGGCACCACGGCTCGATAAACTGGTCAAGAAGTAGATGTCCTCAACAGTCATGGGGATGGATTTTCCTCTTTTCTAGAACACTTGGTTGGCACGATCCCATGCATCGGGGAAATATTGCAACAAGTTGATTTGTTGCCTTATGCTAGACATGCGGAAGAACTTGAGCAAGCCACAGTTCCGCAATGCAGTTACCGTACCTGGATCGTGTAGGGCAACCATGTCCTCTTCTTCATGCTTGCGTTCACACCATGTAACAACCATTTTTATCCGATGAATCTCTGAGGAACAAACAAGAGAAGAATTAGGATCCTGATTTGGCAAAAAACAGGCGAAATTTCCATGAAAAAATAGTGCAAAAGTTTTCCTCCTTACGCCCATCTCACCCTATCTATGTACTAGGTGAGATGCATCCTAACTAGCCAGTGGCCAGCCTAGGGTGCATCAAACCTTTTGATGTATACTAGGTGTGATGGGGGTAGAACGAAATGTTCAAATCCTAGGGGCCCAGAAAAGCAGGAAAACATGCTCAGAATTCAAAAAGGAAAGGATGCAATTGAAGAGCTCAGGTTTAGCTCCTACCTGGTCTAGACGGCGCCGAAAATCATCCACAGAATCTCCTGAAATCAGCTGATGAAAATCAAGAGGGAAAACACCTCCAGAGCTCCAACAGTCACAACTCCAAATGAAATGGTAAAATTAGGGGTAAAAAATTATTTTGAAGTTACCTTTCACGTAATTTAAGTAGGGTATTAGTTTTTCTTAACTCATTTTTCAAGCATATGTCCTCATTTCTAATCAGTTTGATGGATCAATTGAATAGGTAGTACGACCGCCAAGAGAACATAGTGTTAACGGTGAATCAAATATCAATGACCATTATCACGAGCAGTTTTACGTGAAGTTCAAGCTCGTTAAAAATTAAACCTAGCAATGAGCATATGTTCCACCAGAGTTTAAGCTCATTAAAAAATGAACCCACTTCCAGTAAATAACCATTGTGAATGCATTATCATCAGCTTTTGAGCCTTGGTCATGTTCTTACCATCACCTCCACTCTATTTTAGCTGATCATAAGCCTCCATTTGATTGTTTACCCCTTTTGAGGAACAGTTGCAGCGAGTGATTTTATTAGCCATCTTCTTAACACTGCCATGATTGGAAAGTTCCAATCCTCACATGGAACCAGCTGCTACCCGAAATATCACTCATTCCTCAAAAAACGAGTCTCCTTTAAGCTCTTTTCATCTGAATCGTAAAATATGAAAAGATTGCTGAGTAGTTGGCCTCTCCAGCTCGTTAAAGTTATTTGGAATTCCATCCCTCCTCTAGATTATAATCTTTTTGGACCTGAGGGATTATTGCACAAAAATATCAAGCGTTTGTCTTGTTCGGCTCGTTAAAACTATCGAAAAATCACCGCTTTCGCATTGTTTTATACTTTTTCAGACATAAGGGATTATACTACGAAAAAGGAATATTGGAGTTTCCTTTCTGTCTCTTTTCAAACTCTCTAAAATTGAAAAGGACCGAGTTTTCCTTGTCGTTAAACTCGTTAAAACAATAGTGACAAACTTGTCCATTTAGACAAGAGCGAGTTTCATTGTTGCTAGGCTCATTAAAACATAGCGACGGGTTTGCCCGAAGGGCAAATTATAGAACAAGAATATGTTATCGTCCTCAAGCTTAACAAAAATAAAGAGGTACTGGTTAGAAATTACTGGGGAAAATTGGGAAGAAAACTTGAAGAAACTTTATTGGTAGCAGGTCGCTCTTGAACATGACACTTTCACTCCATCACCATGATTGAGTCGGGTTGGGTTATTCCGTTCATCGGTCATATCACAATTGGTCCACTATACCATCCACTTCTGTGGTTAACGCTACCAATCCATCTCAGTGTCACCGATATGTTCAAGAGAAGTCACTCAGAGAATTCACCTACCCAGCTTGTGTCTCATCTGCTGCAATACCTTCACGCTTCATTCTTTCATGACCGCCACCCTGAACCTTGTATCATCAGATCGTTTTCAACTCTACAAAATCATTTGCTCCGTTCCGTGTCGTAGATGTGGGATCCATTAATGCCCTCCTATGATGGGTCATTTGTTGTCGACATCAGCTCATTATCCAAGAAGCCGACCTAGGGACAACCCTTTCAGTACTTTGAAGCTTGCATGCCTCAATGGCAAGTTTCTCACTTCCGACGACAGGTTTACATTAATGGCCTTCGACCGAAAGATTTTGCGTGGTGTTCGACATTGACTCATGTATTCACACCACGTGAATTATACTGCAGTACCTTGAGGGTCATCATCATCATCCGTGATTCCTCTCGCGCCTATTAACAGCTTACATCATTGGCTGGTAATCAGGCGATGTCCTTCCATGTTCGACATCAGAACATCTTTTCACATGGATCGAATTGTACTTTTGGACGAAGATTGAACGAGTTTTGAAGACCCCGGATCTAGTTTCATCCATCCGGGCTATGATATATTCATGAAAATAAAGACATCAAACATACATCATTGTTGCACAGATTATCATCCAAACTAAGGGATGATGGCTCTACCAGAATCATGAGTCTGCACACAGACGGTTGTCTGTCCTATGTACATGGAAATGAATTTATCAAGTTGACCATGGGAATTCCTGCCTCATCTAGATCCTGAAAATATTATGAAGATAATGTATTGTATTGTATCTTATTACAGGTCAACTTCCAGTTAGTAAAACCTCGGATCCTCATTATAAAGCATTTCACCCGACATCAAAAGATTTACGACCTCATGCTTTAGGGGGTAACTGTAATAGACATATTTGGGCACTGCAACCCCAATCACATATGTCCATAAACCAAGGGCTTCTAAGTCCCTAAAAGTGGTGTTTCATACCCTAAAGGAGCAAGGTCAGCTGATTACATCATCTCCCAGAAGTTCTCCATGAAGAGCTACTCAGAACTGGTCAAAGCAAGACCATACAAACTACCCAGTGCTAAGGGTGTGATGCATCTCACCTGCCACATGAAAAAAATGTGATGCATATTGGAAAGCCCTTCTGTAGGGTGCAATGAGCGAGAGAAGACAAATGGCACAAGAAGTTTGTTAGGTGGAGACCTGAGAATATTCTAGAAGCTGCTCATTTGACACTTGCCTCCTGAATTCGCCCAGGGATGAGTAAGAGATCATGAAATCTCCAAGTGGAACCAAGAACTATCAGAGAGATGACACTAATCAAAATCCCAGAAGCTGACTCACCCCCCTGCAAATATCTACATATGGATCCCTCATCCCAGAGATCCAAAGGTTGGAAATGGGTAATTTGCAAAGAAGTGCTACTGGTTTCTCTTTGAAGACATTGTTGGGCGATCTTGCTTTGTATGAAGTGAAGAGGGCTTTCAAGCTAGGAGGATGGCATTGGGTCAGACCAAGTGGTTGTAATCCTCTCTTCTACTACTTTTAACAATAAAGCTATTTGAGTTTTCCTCCATATTCTTGTGTATATCTGAATATTGTGTCGATATATGCATTTGTATGGTCAATATATATCTGATCCTATATTGTTTACAGTGATAGATCTCTATGCTTTGATGGTATTATGTTGTTGTGATTCTACAGGTGTTCTTTGAAGCAGGACAAGTAATGAAGCAGTGGCGAGATTCTGTCAAAGGGGAAAGGAAACAAGCAAGGAGCCAAGCGAAATATTGATGTTGGTACTCTCTGCTTCTTTCTCATCTATCTCTCGTAAAGGAAAATACAAGTAACTTTGGTTTGTTTGTTTCTAAGATAGCTACCCGTTTTAGTGGGACTAGCATTTCTGAATAAACACTAGATTTCCTAGTAATAATGATGAAACATACAAATCCTAAAGACACCAAGAAGAAGTATTTGACCTATGGTAAACACATCTTGCTGATGAAACCCATGATGCAAGGAATAACAATTTTTCTTCATAATATTATTGTTACAAGTCATAATGAAAACCAAACCTAGTTACTATTCCTTCAACATGAAATTTCTCTTGTATCAGATTCTCTTTAAATAACTTCGGTAAATTATGGTCCAGATTGAACTATAAGCCTAATTATACTTCATAAGGATGAATAAATTTAGTTTATACTATCTAAGATTATATAATTGTAGATGTCTGAGGTTGATTTGAGGTCCTAGATCTTGTTGATTTCGATTTCTCAACTTTGATCTTATCCAATTGACCAGGTGTATATCCAAGGGGTAAACCCTGCATTCTACACGAATGCCTCGGTGAATCAACCACGATGAATTTTTATTAAAGCATATTCCAATTTTATTAAATCAAATAAAATAAGAAATTGAAAAAGGGGTAACTAGGTATCAGGGACTACTAAGCCATTGTGAACTACAATATATAACTTGGTGAACCAAGGACTTAAGTTATGTGAAAGAAATATCCCCAAATTCTATGTTTGGTGTATCTCACATAAAAAATCAGCCAACTCAATTACTTATGGATGGTTTTCAACCTAGAAAGGGGCCTCAAAAATATACTTGAGGTACGTGGAGGTGCAGTCCTTGTTAGCATTGTCTAATGCGAGCCTATACGATAGGAAGCATTCACATATATTTTTGATAATAATATAGGAAGCATTCACAAGCCTTTCTATAAATAGAAAGAAGCCTGAAGAGAAGCCAAGACAACCAGTGTGTTTGGTTATTGCCGACAAAAACAGATCAAAATTACATGTCTCTGAATTACACATTAAGAAGGGGGATTGGGAGGAAACGTGGGAGGTACAAGAAAGAGAGAAACACGTTCATGCATATGGTAATCGATTTGTTCCACCTGCATCTCCAGGGTATGGAGATGGTCATTTGTGCGTCAGATCTGATGCCAGAGACCTTCCACAGAGTCTAGGGTCTCATTCTGCATATGTTAGAGGTCATTGATATAAGAAATCAATTCATTTTGGTCCTCGTACCTCTACTTCCTCAGTGTATCAATGTTGAGTTGTATGTTACTCAGCTAGGTCACGATGGACTCCAAGGTGACTAGAGCTTCTACATGGCCCAAGGAGCGGGCTAGAGACAGGGCCATATCCACAGCTAAGTGGTGGCTCTCAGTCGACTCAGAGCCTGAGATAGGCTCTCCATGCTACTAGCATTCATCCATATGTGGGTTGGCACCTCCCCTGCGGGAAGGTCCTCACTATTGAGGCATACAACCAACACCACCACCACCGGCCACACTGCCATGGGAAGCATACTACCTGACTAGAGAAACACATCATGAAATACTAAAATTACAATACTGAAATAAAACTCCACTTACTATACCAGAGTCATTAGCCAATATTATCTAGTTAGGAAATACCCTCGAGTCCTAACACCAACACCGTAAAAACAGGCAACAAAGATGTAGGAAGGCACGCCACAAGTCCCAGGGTCCACAGAGCTCATATAGCCACAGAGATGGCACCTGAAGTTGCTCTCCCCAACAAACTGACGATCTAATGAAGCTTTCTCGAACCAAAGATAGAGTCGAACTAAGGAAAACCTTGTGTCTTCTCCTGATCCACGCAATTCATTCCCAAAACCAAATAATTCATCATGTTGGGTAGAGAAATCTCCCTTGAGATCCCATGGCCATACTTGATGCAGGTGCCAATTCCCCTCCTACCCGTATTTGACGGTCTCGTCCTATTCTGCTGCCCCAAGCCACAACCTGAGTTAGGACACAAATAAACCACACCTTTTCCTCTCCTATCACTCTCTCCTCATCGCCCAATGCCTTCAAATGACCTCCTGCATGTCCTGGTGTGGTATTAAACACAGCTCGCGGGGAGCGGGGTACGAGTTCCAAGGACTATTCATTGCATACGTGTGGCACATGGAGGCCCCTATGGCTCCATGATCCAAGGCACCACCAACTGGCCCCCCAAATGATCACCCCCATCGGGAAAAAGAAGAACTTTCATAAAAAATACTTATTCTCGAAAAGCATTAATTTTCATTAACAAAATAATCTTTCAAATACATGTAAAATAAACACTAAATATGATTTGTTTTAGATATTAAAGACAAGAAGACATAAAATAAAAAACAACCAATCTTTCTTTTGATAGATCTACAAAAAATCAAACGAAGCCTTTACCCTGATTCATGAAAACAATAATTTTTCAAGAAGACTCTTTCACAACGATCAACTGAATTGACAAACATTTTCTAACGATGCAAACAAGTGTAATGAAGCATAAAAAAAAAATGTTCCTACACTTAGTGAAAGGAAAACTCAAATTTTCAAAAAATTCAGTTATGTCCGGAGGAAAATAGTTTGATCCAATGTGCATACACACTATTAATCAAGGCACAATGTGTATATATATGGTTTTTTGCTAAAGATAAAATGCACAATCTGAGAAAACATTAGAAAAAATAAAAATGAAACCAAACAATTCACAAAATCTAAACTTTTAATATCTTTTAGACACTCAAATAAGCCTTTTAGAAAATGTTCAAAAGTCCAAACAAGGATATGATGAAGAACGAGGCCTCTCCCACTATGGTCACCAATTTGTTATAACAAACTAATACTTCTTGTAGACAGGAAGGGTCTCCCTAGATTTCCAACAAAACCTAGTAACAAACATAAAAAGAATTGCTACCCTTCCTTAACCTATAACTGAAACATGAAACATGTAGTACACGAAGAATCACTCACCTATTAGTGACGTGCTTGTAGAAGTCCTTTTAATTCTTTCTACAACCAATTTTCCTCAATGCCTTAGAGGCTTTCCCAATGCTTTCAAAAACTTCTCCAGGATGCTCCAAAAGAGATCTGCATAGACAAAAACATTCAAAGGGATCAAATCATCTCGCATATAAAATCAAAGGTAAATGAAGTTCCTAACTTAACATACAACATATAGTTGAATCAATAATTAGTTATAAACTATGCGAGTTATCAAGGAATCTCACAAATAGTATCAAAATAGAAGATTAGGAAAGAACAATTTCTTTGTCTTGAATTCAAAGGAGAACAAGCTTACAATCTGGTTGCCTGAATGTCACAAGTCTCTTCCAATGGTCTCCAATCTTCTCCTTAGATGATAATCCTTCTAGCCCTATTTCAACAACATAACTTTACCTTTAGTGGTCCTCCCTAACTCTCCGGTCTGTGTTAGATTTATAGGCTAATAGGAGGAGGTTTGAGATCATCTTCTCAAGGGATGAGATCCTCAAAAGGAGGGGTTAGGGCTCCAAAAAGAGAGGGAATTATCTCCATGAACAAAGGTATTAGGCTTGAGCAAGCATAAGCTTGAAGCTTTCAGTTGGGAAATATTCGCTCAACAAAGCTTCTCGAATTTAATTTTTTATTTTTACTTTCGTTGAGTCATGTGCGCAGTTCATAGTGGAAGACAACACAAATTTTTGTTGATTTTAATGGTCAAATCTGCGTATGCACAGAAGCTAGTTAGGGAACCGTGCAAGTACTCAAAAATAGGTTTTTGGACCATGTAATCCAAAATTCTCATTCGCATTGGGATTATTTAGCTTCTAGCCTTGTAGGGGAATGCTTTGGAACACTTTGATGGATAACAAAAGATCCAGATTGATGGTCATTTTCCTAATGGTGAAAAATGGTGTATAACAAATATTAAATGTAATAGTTATTGCAGTGTGAGTGTGGACTTTAAGTTATTAATTATTAACTATTAATAAAAAAAGGTTAATAAAATAACTATCAAAAGAAAGCATTAATGACAAAGAATTAATAACTATAATTAAATTCACAATAGTCTATTAATAGTCAAGTTAATAATAGTTAAATGTAATAGCTATTATAGTGGAGATTTTAACTCATTAATTATTAACTATTAATGAAAACCGTTAATGTCTATAGTATGATAGGACAATAGGTTTCCTTGTAATAGCTATAGTATTATAAGAATGTAATAGTTTTAGGAAGCTATTATTGTTGTTTAATTATTAAAGTTATTACAGAGGCAGTGCTAAAAAGGTTGAAATCAAAATAACCAATTTAAAAAGTCAAATGGCTAAAGAGTGTGCGTTGGCATTGAAAACAGGGGTAGAGTTAGCAATGTGCAGAGCTTTTCGAAAATAAACATCATAAAGAAATGATTTCTCACATCAAGCATAAGCATCTCTCTACACATTGAAAAATTTTTGCACAAGGATCTCTAGATAGTGAAATCTTTCTCCACAAGCTTCAACAATAGTTTAATTTACATTAAATGTTCCATGAAATTTTCGAGGAGTGGTATGCTTTTCGTAATCGCAACAGTCTTAGAGATATCATTTGTTGGTAGTGCAGAGAATTTGATTATGCGAAGAAATGTGTTTTCTCTTCACTCCATCACAACCATTCACTCATGTTGTGCAATTAAGTTTTTAATAATTTGAATATATAGTTTAAATATGGATTGAGTTACAATTACATTTTTTAGTCATTTGAATATATAGTTTTATTTATGTTTTCAAAATAAAAAAAATAATAATTATGTTTTTAATAATTTGAATATATAGTTTTATTCATGTTTTCAAAATTAAAAAACATTATAAAGGAACTATCTTTCACGTCAAACATTGGCACAATGAAGGATAAGATATCATTTGTAGTAGTAGTGCGGAGAAGTTGATTGTGCAAAAAAAATGTGTTTTCTCTGCAATCCCTCAGAACCATTCACTAGTTGTGAAATTAAGTTTTTAATAATTTGAATATATAATTTTATTTATGTTTTTGAAATTAAAAGACATCATAGAGAAATGATTTCTCACGTGAAGCATAAGAGTAATAAATGATAATATATCATTTGTAGTGGTAGTGCAAAGAAGTTGATTGTGCCGCGAAACGTGTTTTGTATGCACTCTCACACAACCATTCACTTATGTTATTACATTGTTAAGACTTTAAATATATAGTTTAAATATGGATTGATTTACAATTATATTTCTAATAATTTGAATATATAGTTTTATTTATGTTTTTGAAATTAAAAATGAATTAAGTTTCTAATAATTTGAATATATAGTTTTATTCATGTTTTCGAACATCATAAAGAAACGATTTCTCACATCAAACACATGAATAATTAAGGAAAAGATATAGTTTGGAGTGATAGTGCAAAGAAGTTGATTTTGTGGAGAAATGTGTTTTCTATGCACTCCCACACTACCATTTAGTTGTCATGCAATTAAATTTTTAATAATTTGCATATATAGTTTAAAGTTGGTTTGAGTTACAATTAAGTTTTAAACAATTTGAATATATAGTTTTTAATTGTAATGCATGGGAAGCTGGTGTGTGGAATATTTGTGTTCCACATTAATAAAATTTTGAAGGCTTTTTATTGTTAATATGTCTTCGCACAAAATCAGGGGATGTAGAAGTTATTCGAAACTAGTTTGTGTGGAGCATTGTAATGAATGGGAAGCTAGTGTGCAGAGCTTTGCTCTTTAGTAGTGTGTGGAGCTTACACCCCGCCTCACCCATGTAAGGGACTTGCAACATTGAGAAGAGAAGTAAAAATTTGAGGAATAACGGGGCCAGACATAACACTATCAGTGTCAGAGCACTCACTGATGGGCTAGCCACTCATAAAATTAGTTTTTATTTTATTTTTTATTTTAAAATGAATTGTCAAGGACTGATAAATACGGAAAAATAAACACTCTTCCCTAGGGTAATTATGTCCCATCAGATCTTGATGATCCAACCAAAAATTAGAAATAATATTTCTAGAAAATGGCAAAATTATTTTTGAATTTAGATGAAAATAGAAATATTGAGCATTTCCATGAAACTTTTGGTAAAAAGTGAAAAAAAAAGAGAAAATTATGTAGAGTTAATGCACTTTGACTGAGAGGAAAATGTTATAGTCCTTGACGAAGCAAGGACCAATAATAATGAGAAACCAAGAGTCATATTAAAGAATTTGATGAACATCTTTAAAAATGGAATAGATAACAATGGGAGTATCCTTGTAGGAAGATCCTAGTGCTACAATTTGAATCATACCCTTATTTTTCCTAACTAGCCAAGAACATAGGGTGTCTAACATGCTATAAATTTACTCCTAATCAACTTCATGGGATATAAAAGTGTGGGCCAAACATTCTCTTTTGTTCAAGTAGAGTTCCACAGTGCCATGAAATTCAATGTCGTGGGTTCAACTCAAACCTATGTTAGGGAGAAAGACCAAAATTATTCCGTCCACCTCCTCCTTTTCCCTATAGAATTACTCAACAATGATGTCTAGCTTGATTGGTTTCACTCAATTTCATGTGTAAACATGAGTAATTTATCAATAGACCAAAGTAATAGTAACAACATTAGCTTTCATATGGGTATTGAGAGAAAGAAGGCTTTTCTTTTCAGGTAATTAGTGGAGGTATTACCAAGACATAGGTAATGCCACAAATAGAGAACCTTGAAGCAGTGCTAGAAATAGAAAAATTTAATAGAACAATAAACATTCTAGCTAAGGAATTACCAAATCTAGGTGAAAACTTGCCATAATGGTAGACTCTACATAAATGAGGCAATTTGATCTATGTGGGAAACCGCGAGCGAAGGACAAACTTTTGCATAGTGGGTCTCTCTCTCTTTATATATATATATATATATATATATATATATATATATATATATATATATATATATATATATATATATATATATATATATATATATATATATATATATATATCCTATTGTATAGCTTATAGGTAAGTGTGAGATATTCTTTAGAGCTTAAGGCCATTCGATAAAAAAGCTTGAAGCCATTATAAGAGAAATTACTTAGATCTCAGATGTTCGATCTTCTTTAGAACTTAGAATCTTTGATAGATAATTTATAGTTATAAATGGATGAAATAGTTGAAATGTGAGAAACAGAGAATACAAAGAAATACACACACATCCCCAATAGATACAACTTTTTCCCTGGGAAACCCTTATAGGAGAAACCCCATCTAGAAGGTGTGCCCATTTTTCTCTTTTTTTTCTTGTATGAAAATATGTAAATACAAAGGAAGAAGTAGTCTCTATGGAGTTACTTGAGACCTATGGCCTATAAAGCTACTACAAAACTCTAATGACATTTTTTCTCTCTCTAACTTGCCACTCCCAGTTTCTCTGCTCGACCATTGAAAAACATATAATAACATAGAATGGAAACTCTATTCTTGCAAGAAACTTGGTATTTAATATAGATTGATAGTCAACTAGGAGTAAGATTTGACTCCCACAACCCTCAACTAGAGTTATGATTTTGGACCTTCTAGATTCTTCTTGAAAGTCTACACATGACTAGCCCCATATGCATGAGTAATGGGCTGATGTGACATCCTTTTGTACCATGGTGGTCAACTTGTATGAGACATAAATTTTGCATATGAACTCTGTTTGATGTGAACCTTGCACAATTGTAAATATATTTGAGTGTAAAACAATGCTAGAAAATTTGGCATATGCGGAAGTTTTTGACACCAAAAAATGTTATTTAATGCCTCAAAATAGTTATAAAAGGTTTTAGACCTCAATCCTCTAGATAAAAACACATTGTTAAAACGTTCTTGCAATTTGATTACTCCAATTTTTTTTAATATGAAAGCATCCAAATAAATAATATATAATATAATGACTAATTGGGAAACATACTTTTCTATCCTTATATTTTGAACCATACATGATGGACAAAATCTTAATTTAGACTAATTATAAATACGACTTAAGGTTAGAAAATTTTCCCAAGAATATTATAAAAGAATTGTTATTATACATAATTATTATAATGCAGTTAAGAAATATTTTTGTAAATTATTAATTTATAAATGGACATGTAATTTATTTCAAAAAAAAAAAATTAATAAATATGTTTATAAGGTTTTTTACGAGAATATGTAATAAATAAAAATAATAATTTATTTATTATTTACATTTACATTTAAATATATATTTTATTTTTTAATATATTTTGAAATAATGATAAAATAGATATTGATATTATACATGGTTAGCCATTAGCATTTTTCATACCCTAAATTATACAAAATATGAGATTTTTCATACTTTTGAAATTTTTTAAGATTTTTCTTATTTTAATTTTTTACATTATAATTGGATGATATTGTGCAAGTGTATATCATTAAATGTGGAACACACATACAGGCATACATACATTCCATATATATACATAATTTAAAGATACAAGTAAATTGATAGGACTAATATAGCCCAAGGAGATATTTTCTTCTAAATAAGTGAATTCCTACTTTCCACCATTTTCCTCCCCTGCGTGGCTTCATATGATTTTATGAAAAATCTCTTACCAATATAAAAATAGAAGCTAACTTTCAAATGATTGTTGAAAAGGTGAGGATTACTTAATTCACCTAATCAATTATTGATTAATTCAAAATATTTAAAGAGGTCTTGTTTCAATCATGGTACGTACCCAATTATAGGTTAGTTTGATATTTATTTTTTCAAAATTAAAAAATAACTAAAATTAAAATTAGAAATCGCATTTTAATAGAAGTTGAAAACTATGAAATCCATTATGTTTATATTGAGTATACACTCTATTAAAATTTTGGGCAATGTTAATATTTATCTTCACTTTCCCTTTAATTAAAGAAGACATCTATATTAAAAATAAGAATTAATCTGATGCGGACAATAGTTGAAACAATTCCTAAGTACTTTCTCCATGGATTGTACATATACTTGTTTCAGATATGTCTATGGCTTATGGCTTATGTAATGATACGTTGGCTGTGAAATTTTAATAACAAAAGTGTTTTATATTTATTTTTTATTTTTTAATAGATAATTATTATTATTATTATTATTATTTTTATATTGGATTATAGTGAGTGGAATAAGTAAGACATAGAAATTAAATTTTTTATATAAAATTTTGATATTGAAAAATTTAAAAAAATTTATATTCTCTGTGTTATTATAATAATAAAGTTGAAAAATATAAAAACTATTTTTAAAAAAATTTAAAAAAAAATTATTCTCTGTGTTATTATAATAATGAGTAGCATTACTGGTAGAAGTTGAGGCAAAGGTTGCAAAATTATATTCACCCGAGGCAGTGTGAGCAATAGTTCCATTGTCTTAACACCAAAATCCCAATAATGAAACAGCTGCTACGCGCACTTAACCTGATGGATACCTAGCCGTTGCCGCTGCAGCTTCCTAGCTCGTCAGCCCCCTGCCGCTGAGGCTCCCCAGGCCTTGCTCAATCCATCAGAGGAAGCCCTTTCGATAGATCTGCACATGCCTTTCTTGAGCAATTCTTTCACTAGCCTACGCTGCCATCTGCAGTCACCTCTCTCGGCAGCCTCCTGCTACTGAGGCTTTCCAAACCATGCATCCCTTTACAGAGGGAGACCCCCACTCTTCCTCTCATCAAGGGATCGATGAAAAAAAAGTAGCATTTGCATCGCTAATATCAGAAAATGGAGGTCCAAAAATCAAGCCATCAGTTAACAAATTTGTGAAGAAACTTGCGAATATTCCTGAGATATCTCTACTGCCTACTCTTCCAAGGAGAGCTGCCATTTCCTTAGCAGAGAGCGGTCTCATGGGTCAGTTTAGAGGACTTTGGCCTTCCCCTAAATCAGTCCAGAAATGGGTGGAAAGAAAATGGAATGCAAATACTCAAGGGAAGATAGCTATTTGTTTTTGCAGGAGGGGGTATTACACCTTCTTATTTGAAACAGAGGAAGACAGAGATTTAATATTCAGAAACAGACCTTATTTCATGGACTCAAGAGGACTATACCTAAACAGATGGGCACCAAACTCCGATCTAGAGATGGATGTGCCAAGTGCAGTCCTGGTGTGGGTCAGGCTACCGCATCTCCCCCTCCATTGCTAGGGTGATGACTCAGTAAAACCTATTGGAAATGCAGTGGGTAAATATATAGACAGGTGTGAACCCAAAGACAACATGCATGCTTACACAAGAATATGCATGGAAGTAGACCTAGGGAAAGATCTCCCAAAGGCGATAAGGATCAAGATCGATCAGTGGACACATATTCAGCAACTGGGCTACGAGCAAATCCCATTTAAATGCAAGGTATGTCATGAGTACGGTCATTTTGCAAATAGATGTAGTAAAAAAAAAGAAGCTGAAAGTGATGAAGGACAGGAAAACACATGGGAACAAGTTAAAAGAAAGAAACCTCTCAATAAACGGAACACTTCGATCTCCTCACAGCCGCAAGAGACAAATGAAACAGCCCCACATCCACCAGTAAATATTGTCCCTCCAGTCCTTACATCTCCAAATCCTTTTAAACTATTGCGAGAAGACCTGCCCTCCCCGAGATCTTCTTCCCCTAACCATATTCCATCCCCCCCCACCGCTCTCTGTGGACTGAATTCTAACTAGAAACAAAGTAAAAGAAAACCCCCAAATATTGGATCAGCCAAAAAAACTAGGAAGGAAGTCTAAAAAAAAAATAAGGGATGAGGTTGCAGCTAAGGAAATGGATATAGGAACACAATAACCAATGGACTCTTTTCTTGGTAAACATACAGGAAGAAACAAAAAATATCAGCATAAAGAAAAGGTAGCGACATCAAAAAAATAGTAAGTAATGATTATGGTCTCTTAGAATTGTAGGGGTCTTGGAACCACCTTTAAAACCAACGCAGTGAGAGACATAATAAAACAAGAGCAGCTAGACATCTCCATGATCCAAGAGACCAAAGAAAGTAAGCTAGAAAATAAAAAAATGATCTAAAAACAAAAAGAGTATGATGGAACAACACTAGAAGTTAATGGAGCTTCAGGAGGAATATGCACTATTTGGAACAAAAGGAAATGGGATTTAGTCAACCAAAAAATCAGCACACATTGGATAAGAACAGATCTGAAAAATATCAACACAAAGGAGGAATATTGCATTATAAATATTTACTCCCCCAACCATTACAGAGACAAAGAGCATTGTTGGAAGTCGGTGAAAGAAGAAGCAATAGAGAGACAAAGAGGTAATCTAATCTTGGGAAGAGACTTAAATCTGATTAAGAATACAGATGAGAAGTTTGGTGCGAAATTCAACAATGACCCATCAAGAACAGCGCTGGAAGAAATTATAGAAGAACAAAAACTAATTGACATTCCTTCAAGCAATGGAAAGTACACTTGGAGCAACAAAAGAACTGGAAAACACAATATAAAGGAAAGACTGGATAAAATTCTTATCCATGAAAATATAGTAGCAACCTACTCCATTGTGAAAAGCAAAATTGCTCATGCTTAAGCTTCAGATCATAAGCCAGTGGTATTGACTTTGGGTAAGCTAGAAAACCAAGGACCTCTTCCCTTCAGGTATAATAAAATATGGGACAACAAAGAGGAGTTTGGCAAACAAATTAAGGAAAGTTGGAAAACAAGTGTAACAGGTTCACCCCAGTATGTGTGGGAAACAAAGTTAAAGAATCTAAGAATTCACTTAAAATCCTGGGCAAGAGAAAATGACCTCAGAGATAAAGCAAACAAAATAGAACTCAAAAAAAAATGGATAATATCAATAAGGAAAGAGAGAGAAAACAAAAAAGTGAGCAAGACTATTTACAAGAAAAATAGATTTTTTTGGAATTATACAAGCAAAATCGGCGAGAAGAAGAAGAAAGCAGGCAGAAATCAAGATGTCTATGGTTGAAAGCTGGCAATAAAAACACCGCTTTTTTCATAACACAATGAAAATAAGGAGAGTTGGAAATCAGATTGAGAAAATACAAGTAAAGGGGCAAGAAATAAAAGGAATAGAAGAAATTAAGAAGGCAGCCCACAACCACTTCAAAGGTTTACTTTCAGCTAGTAATCAATAAGCTGATAGTGAAGATTTTTTACAAAAAATAAATAAAAAAATCAGCAAGCAGCAAAACAGAGAATTAGATAAAAATGTCACTGAGGAGGAAATCAGAGAAGCAATGTGGAGTCTACATTCTGATAAAGCTCCAGGACCGGATGGCTTCACAATAGCTTTTTACATGAATCATTGGAAAACTATCAGGAAAGATTTAATGAGAATGATTAAAAATGCCTTCAAAAAAAACAAAATTGGGGGAAATACAAAAGCCTCCTACTTGGCCTTCATTCCCAAAGAGCCAAATCCAACATCCTTTGGCAGATATAGGCCTATCTCCTTGTGTAATTCGTCCTACAAAATAATCAACAAAATTTTGGCAAATAGAATTAAAAAAATTCTGCCAACTATTATTTTAGAAAATCAAGGTGGTTTTGTACCAAGAAGACAAATTACAAATAATGTGATAATTGTATAGGAAGCCATTCATAGTAGCATCCAAAGAAAAGAAAAGGGAATGGTCATCAAGTTAGACATGGCCAATGCATTTGATAGAGTGAATCATAAATTTCTTGTAGCAGTCCTCAAAAAGTTTGGCATCTCAATAAAGTTCACAGATACCATTTTGGTTTGTATAACCAATCCTTGGATAGCTCCTTTAATTAACGGAAGGCCAAGTAATTTTTTTTAAAGCTCTAGAGGATTGAAACAAGGATGTCCTCTCTCCCCCTTTCTTTACATTATAATGGCAGAATCTCTAAGTGTTGAACTAGAAAATCGAAGAGAAAAAAAAAAAAAGTTACAGGTATTCAGATCTCAAGAGGAGTCAAAGAGATAAACCATTCCCTTTTTGCAGACGATACCCTTCTCATAAGGGGAGCATCTTGCATCATTGCAAAATGATTCAAAAAAGTTTTAGATGATTTTATTTTTGTCTAAGGAGGACTTTTAAACAACAACAAATGCATAATCTACATCTGGAATATTTCTATAAATACAATGTAGAGAATCTCCCAAATAATGGAAATATCGGTACAAATAAAATGGAATCATTTCATTTATCTTGGGCTTCCATTAGCGAAGGAAATGGTTAAATCAGAAGTTTGGAATAAGCATGTGGAGAAAATGAGGGGAAAAATTCAGAATTGGGGAATGATGTGGCTCAACCTGGCAAGAAGAACAATAATGATTAAGACCCTCCTTTCGGCTCTGCTAATATACCAGTATGAAATAATAATGGCTCTGGCAAGTGCCCACAAGCAAATGGAACTAATTAGCAAAATCTTCCTATAGCAAGGAGGAAAACGAGAAAATAAAAAATTCAACTTAGTTCGATGAGAGCAAGTAACTCTTTCATTTGATAAAGGAGGAATTGCAATTCAGTTACCAGGATTAATGAATATTACTCTAGGGACCAAAATTGTCTAGAGAATGATAAATGTCAAAGAACAGTGGTGGGAAAAAGCTCTAACAAGGAAATATTTAAATTGTCAAAGGATAAAAATGCTCACTGAAATAATCCCAGATCGGCCCTATACCCAAATTTGGAAATTGGTGAAAAAGACCATTCCCACATAAGAGATCAAATTTCTAAAAATCCTAGCAATGGAGAAACAATTTCTATATGGGATGATAGAATAATGGGGGAAAATCCTCTAAGACAGTAGCAAAATTTACGAGGATTGCAAAATTGGATGGAGGAAAAAAATCTCAACACCTTATATTCAATCTCTGAATGGGATGAGAATACTTGGATAAAATGGAGAGTGCCGACACTACCTCCAAGATTGAAAAGCCAATGGGAAGCTTTGAAAATTCTACTAGTTGGGGCAGCGCCTATAAATAAAGAGGATCAAGATGAGTTTGTTTGGGATCCAAGCGGGGGAAATTATACAGTGAAATCAGGTTACAATTATCTCCAAAATTACAACAACCATGATCACTGGAATCTCTGGAAAGCAGTTTGGAAAAATGAGTGTTTGCCCAAAATTAAATTCTTCATTTGGTCTCTTCTGAAAGGTAAAATTCTCACAGTGGAAAACTTAAAAAAAAGGCTTTCAAGGGCCTTCTAAATGTGTCATGTGCCAAATGGAGGAGGAAAATATCCAGCAATTGTTTATGAACTGCATGATGGCGAGGGAGTGCTGGAAGCAACTGATAAGCCCTCTAGATTTAAGCATAAGCTCCTCAATGCAGTTGATAAATCTTCACAAAAACTAGGTAAAAAGCTACCCTTATACTAAGAAGAAAAAAGCCATAATAAATAGAATATGGAAATGCCTTCCCTCCATTCTATGTTGGCAAATATGGTTAGCTCGAAACAAGTGCATATTTAAAGGACAAAAACCAAGTATAGGGATTATTCTATCCAAAACTTGGAGTCAAGTTTCAGAAATAATAGGTACAAATGGAGCAGCAAGAATGGACCAGAACAGCTTACAACATGAGGAAAGAGATTGGTACAACAAAGCTTCAATAAAAAACAAATCAGGAGCTTTAGAAAAAAAACAAGTACATTGCAAAAAACAAGGAGTGGAAATTACATCTGAATGATACAGAAATGGCCGAGTGGATCAAGGAACAAAAGAAGTATATTCTGTTCTTTGACGGAGCCTCAAAAAACAACCCAGGAAGAGCAGGAGCAGGCAGTCTAATTCTAGATCTAAATGGTAAGAGAATATCAACCTATGAATGGGGACTAGGAGAAATGTCAAACAACAGGGCAGAAGCCTATAGTCTTCTACTAGGCACAAAGATCTTAAGTAAAAAAGGGATAAAGGACCCAATAATAATTGGGGATTCCATAATCATTATTGCAGCTATGGAAACAGGAAAGGAATTCAAAAGCTCAACAATTAACAAAATAAGTCAGAGAATCAAAATAAACACAAAAAATATGGGAAAATAGCCTTTAAGCATGTTATAAGAAGTCAAAATAAGGATGCGAACACTCTAGCCAACAAGGCAGTGGAGAGGCAAGCCGGGACTATGAAAGAGAACAATAAAATTTATGAAGAAAATATCCCATAAATCGTTTTCAATTGAGGTTTGGATTGAAAATCACATGAGGACTTATAACATCAAAGTAGGTAGCAGAACAACTGAAGTTAGCAGCAATGAGCCCAGGATCCTTACTCAGTTGACAGTCCATACCATCAAGTGTTATCTTCCTCGCACAGAGCAGGGGATCCTTACAATCCCAAAAATGATACATCATAACTTAAAACAAGCCAACAATCATCCTTCAGTTCTGAATAAAGAAGGTATTTGTCATATCAGGAATTATCAGTTTAGAAATGGTATCGACTGTCAATCTCGGTTTATGGTGGACACATGTGCAGTCATGAGAAAACGAAGCGTGATGGATACCCACAATAGTAGGTATTCTCAGCATTCAAAAAAATATAATTTGAAGCATCTACGCCAGTGTTCTCATCAGTGGGATAAGCAGTGTGTAAGCATCATCGTAAGTAACACAAGGAGCATTTGTGAAGAGCTCAGCAGAAAGCATCAGAGTCATTGGCGGAATAGATCTGCAATCCTCCTCACTCAGCAGTTGGACCACGTCTAGCAAAGTCTCATAGCTGAAGATTCAAGAGTAGACTGCACGCTGAACTTTTACCACAACAACAAAACTTAGAGCAAAGGTAACAGTAACATCCTTTTTTCCAGTTTACATTCACAATATAAAAATGACATTGGCTTTTGGATTGAAAACAATCTCAGTTTAGTTTTGATTCCTGAAAAATGACCCTCTCTAATCTGTATCTTTCATTCCCATTCTGCTTTCTCCATTATAATTAGAACCCAGAGCCTTCTCTCCACCTCTGACCCTGAGAATATTGATCTCCTTTCCTCCATGACCTACAAGCAGAACACTACCCCGCCCTCTAATTGTCATTGGGTTTCAAAGTATCCACAGCATTGCAGGCTTAACAAGGAATCATTGAAGATATTAGAAATAGTCTAGAACAAAGCCAAAAGAAGCAGAGATAAAAGAAGAAATCAGTCAAAGCCAAGAGCACATCCTCCAAGCAAAGAAAAAACAGCTGATAGAATAAAACAGAGGGGAAAAATGTCTTGCAACCCGTTAGAGAAAGTAGAGAAGAACGAGAGTTGCCCGACCTATAGGGCCAACAGATTTATGATTGGCTGTTTCAACCAATCTCTTAAAGATCTAAGAGCCGAGATGAAGATGATCAATGTTTACAAGCAAAGAGAAATCGACAATCAAAGAGCTGAAATTGAAGACTTGAAGGATAAATGCAAGCACCTGGAAGAAGTTGTGGATTATATCAAATCATTAAACCAAAGTCAGCAAGGAGAAACCTCCTCCAGGTACAGCAAGAAACGGGGACAGCAGCCGGAAGAGTCGGTGAACCAATTCTGGTGAATCTAATGTAATCTTTTCTACTATGCTTTGTAAATTTTGTTTGTTACTTGGGCAGTTTGTTAGGCAGTATGCCTTCTTAGCTTTCAAAAATTATAGAAACAAGGTTTCAAAGGTTGAGGCAGGGACTACGCTCCCATTTTGTGCCTCTCTTGAGAACCAGCATCCTCCAGAATGTAAAAGGACTTAGCTCCTTCTTTTCTTTTTTGTAATATAAAAAGTAACCGATCTTGTTAAAAAAAATAAAGTTATAATAATAAAGTTGAAAAATATAAAAATTATTTTTTTTCTTCGTGTGTGTGTGTATATATATATATATATTATAAATTTGTATTTACTATAATTTTTGTTAAAAATTATAGTAAATACAAATTTATAACATTGTTAATAAAATATATATATATATATATATATATATATATATATATATATATATATATATATATATATATATATATATATATATCTATATATATATATATATATATATATATATATATATATATAACAAATTAAAATAAGTATTACCTAGTAGCTAGTATTTTCCGCTTAATTTAAATATAGTTTATAGCTTATTGGAGTATGAATTGGTGATCAATTAAAGTCTTCATAAAAAAATAGAAATGAAAGTGAAAATATTGTGCTAAAATGTTACTTTTTGGTGAGCGCCCTACCTCACTGGTTGTAATGAAGCTTTATAACTTTATTTTTTGGCAGTCTTTGGTTCAAATTGAAATGGAGAAACTTAGTTTCAACGCAATGAGATGTCAATTCCAAGAAACTTGTTTTCCACAACCAATTGTCTACTACAAAATTCATGAGAATTGAACATGATTGATACAGAGTTGAATGCAATTGTGCTTGTGGCACCGAAGGCATAGGAATATGAAACACAACTTTTATTATTGTCACTCAAATGACATCTATTTCTTTTGTAGAGAAAAAATGAGTTCAGACGATTTATAATTTGTTATTTAATATTAAATTAATTTTTAAATTAAATTGTAAAGACATGTTAATTAATATTTATGAACAATTTTTAATAACAATTGTTCAAATAAAATATATCATTAGCCATTTTAAAAAAAAAACTAATTATTATATGTTTCTCTATGATTTGTGATTCAGTACTAAATTGATTGAATTTGACAATCACTTTGAATAAAACCGGGAATACAGTTGTAATAGATTAAATTTCTTTAACATAATTCACACGTTAACTTTTTGCATGGTAACTCAAAGAACTATAAATAAAACAAATATAACAAACATATTGAAACAGATGAGAAATTCAACGTTAACCTCCAAATAAATGTCTCCAGCAACTTGAAATAGAATATGGAACTCCAAAGTGGCATCAAATGAAACTTCAAAGTGGGAGTTTCAAACCCTTTGACTTGCAAGCACAATAGAAATTAATCACAGACACACCAAAGGAATTAAAAAAAAAAAAAAAAAACTTCTTGAATATTAGAAGATTAATTTCTTGAATTTTTGATATATTTGGAGGCAAAAACTAAAAAAAATTATGTTCAAATAAAACAAATTCAACAAAGTTAAGAAACAATGTTGGTGATATCCTAAAAATTAGTAACTATACATCAATAAAACTTTCTTAATAAAATAAGGAAAGAAATGCTCACAATTCTACAAACTAATAACTAATTATCATAATAGTTATTAATTATAAAGATTGATTAATATAATTGGAATTGAAAATACAGCAAATTAAAAAGTAAGAAACTTTAAAAAAATTATTGGGAAAATATTTTTAATTTATTTTTCCTCTTTAAAATTTGTCACCTTAAAAAAACCATAGAAAAAGACAAAAAAAAATATAAGTCAGATTAGAAAGTAATAAAACTAAGAAAAAATATTGGAAAAAAAAATATTTTATTTTTTTATCTTTAAAATCTGTCATCTTAAATTTAAAATACAGAGAAAAAACTATAATTCATGGAAATAATAGAAAAATGAAAAATATAAGATTAAAAAGTTAATTTGAAAGAAATAAAACTAAAAACAAAAAATTAGTAACTAATAGAAATGGAAGTTACTAAACGACTCATAATAAGACCTTAACCAATCACCTTACTAATAAATAACTTTAAATAATAATAGTAAAATAATGAATTTTTAATGTTAAACTAGATGACAACATAAATTTTTGGTCAAAAACAAACTAACACACAATAAAAAGAAAAATTGAATTCATAAGTATAATAATATATTCATTAAAATATATTAAATATATTTGGCCACTCAAATAATGCAACAAGCCATGCAAAAAAAGCAGGCTTTCTTGTAGTTAGTTATTAAAATTAATTATATTAATAATATATTTAATGATGATGATGATGATGATGATGATGGTTAACGTCCGCTGAGACCAAACAATGATCTATCGGACCTAAATAAACAAATTATTTATTTTGATTTAAGATTTATTTTCTATGCTCAAAAAGCTTGGAGAGAAGCCTCCCGAGCTCACTATAATTTTGACATTGCAAAAGGCTAGGAAGGTCAGTATTGTAACAAAGATTGTGAAATTGAGATCTAATGTGGTTGTATGCAGGGCACTCTAAGAGGAAGTGGTTTTCATCCTCGATGCTCCTATTCTCACAAATATGGCAGATCCTTTCCAACCATGGCGTTTTAGGAACTGCCCAACGACCTATTTCACTATCGAGCTCATGAGAATTCGTTCTAATCTTTGCTATATTAATTTTCTTCTTTGAGCTAGTTAAAATAGAGAGATACTTTTGATCTTCAAGGGTGGGGGTGATGACCTTCTTATAATAACTTAATTTTCTTTTAGACGCTAAATCTTTCTCACACCACAATTTTTCTTTGAACTTAGAAGTAACAATATCTTTAATGTTATTTATGTTTTGCAAAGCATCATTCTCATTGATCTCCCAATAGTTTAACCAGGCCCTTGTGTCTTTATGCCATCCTCGGTTGAGCCTTAGGTGGTTTTGGCTGGAATTTAAAGCTAGCTTAGGAAGTCTATGATCGTCTATGTTATTGAGCTTGTGCTTGTACAACAGAAACCTGAGCATAGCTAGGCTCTCAATAGGGGAAAGACATGCTTCTATAAGGAGAATAGGATAGGGTGTATTACTTTTAATTTTCAAGTTATAAGTTATAAAACGCTTCTGGATTTGCTCAATCTTTCTCCATGATTCTCTGGAGATGCTGCAACCCCAAACCTCACAGCCATATAAGATAACAGGAGTGACTAAAGTTTCAAAGAGGAACTTCTTTTTATCCCACATTACGAGGTTTGTTGTTTTACAATTATTTTCAAGACCAAAATAAGCTTTCCACCCCCCATTGATCCTTTTCTCAATGCTATGGTTCCAGATGAGCTTGTGATGGATATCAATTCCTAGGTACTTGTAAGAATACACTTCCTCCAGTTTATTATTGTCATACATAAAATTAGCGTAAGTGTCCTTCTTGGATTTGATAATCATAACTTTTGTTTTGTCAGTGTTAACAGTCATACCCATGGTAGAGCAGAAATACTTAAGAAGCTTGAGTTGCTTATCAAGATCAGAAGGGCACCTTGCCAAAAGAACAATATCGTCAGCATAGAGAAGAAGGATAATGACTATCCCAGCTAAGATCGTGCCATCACATCCTGCTTCTTCTAAATAGCCTTTGAGCTTATCAATTTAAATGCCAAATAGGGTAGGGGAGAGGGGACAACCTTGTTTAACTCCGATGTTACACTTAATATCTTTCGACCACCCCTCATTGCTTTTTAGCTTGGCAATTACATTCTCGTATAGCCTTATAGCAGCAACTCTCAACTCAAGAGGAACCTTTAGCTCTTCTAACCTATTCCAAAGGTTGTATCTAGGAACCATATCGAAAGCCTTTCTAAAGTCTACAAAGCAACAAAATAAATTGGATTTATCATTACGACATTCCTCCGCAATGATCCTAAGCGTAACAAGGTGGTCTGTTGTTGAGTGATGCCTTCTGAAACCTGCTTGGCCTTTAGCCCGCTTACCTTCACTTTCAAGCCATATGCTTAACCTTTTTTCCAGAATACTACCATATAACTTGGCTAAGAGAGGGCTGATCATAATTGTCCGATAATTAGAGGGGTTATTTGTATCCCCACTTTTAAAAATAGGGATAATGAGGCTCTCAGTCCAAGGTTTAGGGAACCCTTGCTTAACTACTTGGTTGAAAAGCTTGTGGATGTGGGGGATGAGGACAGGACCTCCAATTTTTAAGATTTCTGCCTGGTAACCTTCAATGTCCTTAGCTTTCCCATTAGCGAGGCGATTAACCCCAAACTTAATGTCTTCTAAAGAGAAAACTTCTTTCGTTGTGAGCAGGGTTTACAAATTATCCATGACATTTGGAGATTCATAAAGATTTTTAAGATAAAAATTCCAATCGTGAAGAGCAATTTTATTATTATCCTTAGTCTTCCTAGTCAGAATCTGCCTCCAAAATTTCTTAGGAGCTACCTTAGAGAGGTGTAAGAGATTCTCCTGTCTTTGACGAATGTACTGCCTCTTTTTCCTTTTAATTAGGGCTTTGTATATTCTTATCTTGTCCATTTTAAGAGAATCATCAACAGCTTCCTTAATTGCTCTCCTCGCACTTTTACAATCTTTGTCATACCATGGATTGGTTTTGCTATTTCTTTTATTATTTGAGACTTCAATTGAGAACTTGTTAATAGAATATGAGAGGGTTGTAGTAAAATTATGATATAGGTCTTCTATGTTGTCTATACTAGATAAAGGAGGCAAATTAGTTTTTAATTCATTTAGAAAGAGATCCTTTTTATTTTTATCAAATATTAAGTTCTTTTGGCTATAAGTATTATTTTCTATGGGGACTCTATGCATGACAAAATTGAGAGTTATAAGTAAAGGCCTATGATATATATTGAATATATACATTTATATTCATATATTTAATATATATTTATATATTAAAAATATGAATATAAATGTATATATTTAATATATAATAATATTTTTAAATAAAATAAATATTTATGATGAATATATTAGATATATATTTATAATCAATACGTCAACTATTATTTATTAATAAATAATAATATATAATATATATAAAAAATTTATACATGATCAATATAATTATATATATTTACTTGTCTAGATTTATCTTAATTTTTTTATCTACAAAAGGCTGAGAGAAATCAGATTTTTTTTTTTAAAGAGATTTGCACCTCAAAAGATTTGATCCATTGGGCACTTAGTAGATCCAATTTTAAGATAGTGCTGGTTATATATATATGATTGGTAAAACCATGTGTCAAAGGTAATTTGATTATTTTACCTTAATTTTATTTTAATTATTACTATTGTTTTTTTACCAATTTAATTTATTTTTATTTTTATTTTTATTTTTTATGTAATTTGACCAAGTCAAAATGTTTGCATAGCATAAGAGGATAGGACATTACATCTTCCATACTAGGTTGGAGAGTGCCTCTCGGCCAAATAATAAATATTAATTGTCATTCATTAAGAAATAACCATCTTAGATCCATCTTAACTCTAGATTTACCAAGTGTTATGTAGGATCAATGGCTTGAAGTATAAATTTATACTAATTTAATTATTAATTATGAGTATAATTAATTTATAATTATAATTATTAATTTTATTTTTTAGTTTTATATAATTCAAATGAGTTAAAATATTTTAATTATAATTATAATTATAATGATAATTATAATTATTATAATTATTATTTTTTTTTAATTTCATTTTGACCGAGTTAAAATGCTAAATATTACAAGATTTCTATCATTCTAGACTGGAGAGTGAATCTAAGTATAATAATATACATTTTAAAAAGATATTTAAATTTGGCATAGTCTAACTTATAGACGAAATAACCTTTTCATTGGAATCCGACGATACAATTTCAAGCACAAATGTGATTTTTTGTTACTTAAAATACAATTTCCCATGCATAAATGGTTTCAACACCCTCTAAAACCCTTAAAAAACTTCAATTCTACAAAATAAATAACTTAATAACTTGAAAATAGTTACAAGTTTTTAATTAAAATTACAAAAAAAAATTAATAATTTTAAAAAAATTAAACTAAGCTTCTAAATTTTATATATACAAAGCACCAAATTAAACCTTTATGGTTATTTCATACCTAATAATTATAAACAAATTTTCTTCAATTATGTTTATACACAAATATATATGGGTGGATTGTATAAATAATGGTTTCAATGTTATGATGTTTATGGATGGACTCCATAGTTCAATAATTGGCTTATAAATGAATAGTTTTCTTATGTAGATTTCTATATTCAAGTTTTATATATTTGCATCGAGTATCTTAAAAAATTATAATTGAAACAATTTTTATGTTATTATTTATTAATAAATAATTATTTTAAAATTATTTTAGCTTTGGATTAATTAGGAAGATTATTTTTTTTATTTTAAAAAAATCGCATTTCAAGAAAGTTAATTCTTTTAATTCTAAGTAAATTTTAAATTAAAATAAATCTAATCTAATTTAATTATAATTATAATTATCTGTTTTATTTCACTTTATTTTACATTTATTTTAAATTTTATATAATTTTAACTCAATTTATTATTTGAGAGGTTTCTGCGAGTGAGCGTTGTTCCAATGTTCAGTATTCCTATGAATGTTGACAACATGCTTTTTCTTCCATTTGCTAACCTCAACATTCATCTCGTTACGCTTGTATGTTTATTTCAAAATACGTTTGTGATTTGATTATTATTTTTGACCCATTGTGAGTGTTTTTATTAACGAGTTACATTAGTGAGTGACATGTCTTTTATTCTTTGGTTCTGTCATTATAAAATATGGATTATACTCGATACAGTTCAAGTTTCTTGTAACTTTTTTTCTGTTATTTGATGATTATTACGAGTGTTGTCAAGGGTAGACGTGATCTGACTTTCTCCCGGGACCCACCACTCCCCAACACAGTTCTTAGGTATAATTGTGTATAAGATTCAGGACTGAACCCAATTTGTACTTCATAAATCATTTATATTAGGTCATTGTTACTAGGGAAAGATATTCAATTTTTTTTTTACTATCGAGAATAACAATTTTGTTAAAAATAACAATATAAAGAACTTATTGGTTAAAGTTAGTCTGTCATAGAATTCACCAGGAGAAGTACCACTCCTCTCAATTAATGAGAATGGAAATTACGCCCAATTTTTCCCCTGAGTTAGTTTGCCACTCTGAGAAAAATTGCTTGATAGAGATCTAGCAAAGTCGGTTCTAAGGCATTAAGACTGTACAAGTCCAACCTAAGAACTCATAGACTCAGAAGTTTGTCTTAGGGATTCCAATGTCTCCAACCATCTCAAGAATACCCTAAATGGCAACGTTCTGCATTCCTTCAACAACGTCCTATTGTAGGTTCATAAGCTTACCAACCAACGTTTTTTATTGTATATATATAAATATAGGTTCAAAATATATGTGATGTCTCCAGTCTCCTGAGAATCATATGAGACACACAAAAATTTAGATGTTCCAGGAACTCGTCTTGTAAGCAATCCGACGCTATCTTTGGAAGTGACATCTTACATTATTATAGAGGAAATGTTAGGTATGAAAAGAGTCTTCACTTAACATCACATGTAAGTGAATGGTGAGATCTTTGATCTTAAAAATTCCTTCTCTTTAAAATAGAAATCAAAAATTAAATATACAATCTAAGAAATACAGTTTGCATTAATAAAACCAATGAGTTATCACTCAGAAACTAATCTTTTCAGCCTTATATCACACACATTCAAACAGATTACCGACGTAGAATCAGAACTGGAATCATATTAAATACTTTAAAATTGAATTATAACATTAAGTCACACATACACCAAACTAAATTCACAATAACTGTAATGAAAACTTGCTTTGATGGCTCCGGTGGGCCCTTGTCGAGCTACCAAGGAAAGATAAGAAAATTTACAGGACTAAGGAATCCACCAACACATTGAATTTATCAATTGTTGATTATATTATTGATTTTAAAAAGAAAGGATTAAAAAATCAAATCTTCAACATAACAGTAATGTTTACACCTCTGTATCTTTGTATTTCTATTTCTCTTACCATCTCTGTAAACTAACTCCAACTACAATTTTGTAATTAACTAACTCCTAACATCTATGAGCCTTCTCTTATAGAGGAATGGCCATAACATACAACTCTTAAACGATAAGATCAAGTCATTGTAAAAATATACAATTCACTTTCTTGGCTTCATCCTCATGACACGTAGTGCATGAGTGATGATGCATATCTCGATTTTCCATAAAAAGGTAAGGAATTTGACCATCAGTTCCCTCGGTCTCATTGGAGGAAGCTCACTTGAACCATAGAAGCTGAAGAGTTGGGTCTGGTATTGGATGAACATAGGCAGTATAGAATGATTGGAGGTACTAGATGAACACAGTTGGTACCAGATAAGCGCAGCTATGCAACTACTAGACGAGCACAAGTATCAAATTAATGTAGGTGCACAGGTACCCGATGAACATAGGTGCACAGGTACCGGATGAGAAATGTTGGTACTGGATGAGTAATGTTGGTATCAGATGAGCAGGGACAGGATCTAAAAATCTATGTGATCCAGTCCAAATAGTTAGAGAGTATAAAGAATCAATTATTTCATTCCTACTAACAAGAAATCATAAAAACCATGATTTAAATATGAATTACCTCATATATACACAAAGATGTTAAAAGTCATGTTTTTGAAGGAGGTAGGAAAGTGGTGAGTAGGTTTCAAGGTAAAGTTGGACAAAAATAGAGGACAATATTGGGTATTAAGGCGTGAAAAAGGAGACCCAACACCCATCACACCATGGTTATCTGGAAATGGTAAGGCTAGGACGGAAACACTGTTACACCTAGCAAAACCCATGACACAACAGCAAAATAACCACATGCAATAACATGCATGCCAAATCTAGCAATGAAAATACACATGAAAATCGATACCTACAAAGAATCCTTTTGTAGCTGCTTGATCCCACCTTTCCCTGCTTGATCTTTGCTTCCTCTTTCCTTCTTTTCCTTTTTTGCTCCAATGCCAAAATTCTCCAAGAAAAATCTTAGTTTCCAAGAGTGAGAGAGAGAGAGAATAATGATAGAGATCCAAAACTGAACAAACAAAAAGTTTGCCAACTAATCCTCAGAAGCCATTTTATGAATGAGGCCTCTATTTTCTTCATTTTCCATTATTTTCCTTCAATTTCCTCCTCACATGAAACTTGTGACCTTTCACCTCTTTTTTCTCCTAATTTCCATTATTTTCATAAATAAATGTAGCAAAAATTCCATTTTGCCTTTCCAAAGCCTTAGCCATTTCCTTTGCCACTTTCCTTAATGATAAAGAATCACAAGTGATCCCCATAACTAGGATTCTTCCCAAGATTCAGCTTGGAATAAGTGTCCCATTAACCAAGGTTATTATTTTTTACTTTATTAACTTTTATTACCTGGAATTTTCATCAAGGTTGTTACAGAACCCTCCCCCTTGGGGAACACTGTCCTCAGTGTTAAACCACACCAAAACCTCAGCAAAACTGCTAAAAATAAAACATACTACCCATGGAGATTTATAACATAGCTCGATGTAGTATTTACAATGATCACCATGTTGAAAAGAAAACCAATGTAACAACATAATAGCATAACATCATAATGACATGACATCCATACCGCTTATTGGAGCTTTATAACTTAGCTGATGGCGATATTTACATCCATATACATATGTACATATATCAAAATCATCAAAAATATATTGGAACATATACCAAGGCATATACCAACATCACACCAAAACACCAAGCCATAACTTTTTTGCCTCAACTGGCAAACAAGGAAGGATACATAGCCCGCATCTAATCCGCCATCTCGCATGTAGCTTCTTTGGGCCCAAAGTGCTTCCATTGCACCTTAACTTGCTTGATTTCTTGGTTCCAGAGCATAAGAAAATTTTTATGCAATATAAACTAAGGATCCAATTGGAATTTTCCATCTAGTTTCACCTACAATATAGACCAGTGAATCACATGATCAACATCCCTAGCATACTTATTAAGCAATGATACATGGAAAACATCATGGAATTTCACTATCGGAGATAGTGCAAATCAACAAGCTACTGGCCTAGTCATCAAAATGATACTGAAGGGTCGACAAAACCGTGGTGCCATCTTGGTACATGATCCAACCTGTAATGATCTCTTCTTCGGTTTGATGCGCAAGTACACATGTTCCCCAACATGGAATTCCTTGAATAACTTGTTTTGATATGCATAACTCTTCTGCCTATCCTATGTTGTCTTTAGATTCTTCTTTATAACCTACATTTCTTGTTCCATGGCTAGTCTAATCAACACCCCGTTAACCAAGTCAATCCAACTAATGGGAGTATTTCAACTCTTCCCATTAAATGCCTCAAAAGGACTTATCCTCAATGACTCCCAATAACCATTTTTGTATGCAAAATCAACCAAGGGGAGATACTCTTCCCACTTCTATTTCTAATGCATCACATACATGCTCAACATGTCCTCCAATATCCTGTTAACCCTCTTTATTTTTCCATCTATCTGTGGATGATAATACGTGTTGAAGGCCAACTCTGTGCCCAAACCTACAAATAACTCCTTGAAAAACTTGGAAGTGAACTTCGCATCCCTGTCTGACACAATATTATTTGGAACACCATGCAATCTGACCACATCTCTAATGAATACCTATGCCACATCCCTAACTGAGAATGTAGACTTCACCAGAATGAAATGTGCAACATTTGTTAACATGTCCACAACAACCATGATGGAATCATATTGGCTCACTATCTTCGGCAACCCTATGATGAAGTCCATGGAAATGACCTCACATTTCCACTCTAGAATCGTGATCCGTTGTAGCAGTCCACCAAGATGTTTGCACTCTGCCTTTACTAGCTGATAATCAAAACACCTAGCCACAAACTTTGCTACATCTCTCTTCAGAGTTGATCAATAATAATTTCTCTTCACTGTTGTCAGAGTCTTCTGATAACCTATGTGACCCAAGTATGGTTTCGTATGAAACTCTCTCAAGATCACCTTCCTGAGTTCACTTCTATCTGGCACATGTATCTTGTCTCTCAATCTGAACAATCCATCCACTGTAAGGAAATAATCCACATCCTATGCACCAACCTCTACCTGTACATGTACCATGACCTGTACCAACAACCTGCCGCAACCTGTGCACAATATCCATATACCTAACATCCTGCTGACCTGCCTGCAAGATGCTATCCTGTAAGTTTGTCCCATAGGAGCTCATAGTTGCCAAGTGATTTACCTATACCCACGTGTTCAGAGCATATGTCATGTTAATTACTATGTTATGTTTCCTTACATTTCTAGATTTGTTAATTACTATGTTTATGCATGCAATATATAAAATACAGAAAAATAGAAAATAGAAACAAATGTTATCATTCACACCAATAATAACACAAGATATGACCTAGGAAACCCGTACAAGATAAAACCTAGCTGGAAGATGAGACAACTCTACTCTATTTTTCTCTAAATGGAAATGAAAGCAAACACAAAGAAGTGACACATGTGGCCCATGGGATGCTACAGTACACAAACCTTGTATGTTCTATCTCTCTCTCTCTCTATCTCTGTCTCTCATCTATGGAAAATAAATATACTTAAATAGAATGGAACCATTTTTCCTCCTAGTGGCCCGATTATGTCACAACTTGATAGTCTACTAGTGGCTAAGTTTGACTCCTTCAACTCTTGACTAGAATTAGAATATTTACTCATCTAGAGTCTTCTTCATTATGTTCATATGGATAGCCCCTTTTTCATGAAAAATCGGGGGTAATGTGGCATCCTCTCGAATCACGGTGGTTCAACCAAGAATATCAACTTCTGGGTGGCATAACTTTTGATATAGATTCCAATTGATGTGATTCTTACATCATTGGAAAGGTATGTGTGTAGAATAGCGCTAAGGGGCATAACATTAAGAGAAAAAGTTTTCCCCTTAGAATATGTTGTTTTATTCTTCAAACTACTTCCAAAACATTTTAGACCCCAATTTTCCAAACTGAACCCACTAGTAAAAATGGAGTCGATTGTTCCAATTTTTTCTTGAAAGCATCTATTGATGACATTGTTGTCATTGATGGAAAAGGAGTATAAAATGAGCAACAACAACATAAAAAATATATGGAATTGAGAAGAAAAAGAGAAGCAAAGGTGTAGGAGCATCAAGGTATATTACAAGGATATTTGGCAGCAAGAGATTAAGGTGATGGAAAAGTAACAATAGGAACAGCAAAGGGTAAAGGAGTAGGAAAAGTTCATGGCACACTAGTATTGATACATGCATTGTTATACCTTGGAGGTAAAGGACAACATATGTTATTGCATTTTGAGCTTATTGCATATATTGTTATGGCAAAGAAGCAACAAGATGTACTATATATGGTTGTTATGTTTGCAAAGAAGATTGGTATACTTGGTATTCTTGTTGTGTTTAGGTGAAAGGTATGCTTACATACATGTTTTGTGTAAGGCTCATTTGAAGACTGGTTTGGTTGAGATTAATGTTTGTGATGCAAGTAAAAGGAAAGACTCCATGATAGCAAAGGCAAGACAAAGACATGACGCAAGGCAAGGCAAGATGCAAGGGAAAGGCAAAGACATGTCAAAGTATTGTGATGTAGTGTTTGAATATGAATGCAAGATTGTATTATTGCATGCTATTTATTTATTTTATTGACATGAAGAATATGAATGCATGACACTTGGATATGATGAAATTCATTTTAAGTAAATTAATATTCAAGAGTTAAGAAATTTTGGAATTGAAGAGACACCTTTGGAATGCAAAGAGAGAAGTTTTTTCATTTCATATCCGTGTGAATGGAACACTAACAAACATCAAAGTTCGTTTATAAATTTTTGCAAGGTTGGAGAGTTGTGGGTTAAAGAGTGGAAGAATATGTGAGAGCTGATTGAGGTGTTATGCATTAGTTACCTGGCACATATGAATCTTATTTGAATTAGATTTGAAGGGAAGAAGAAGCATAAATGAAGATGGAGATATGCAGAATTTATGACCAACTAAACTAGCACATTTTTGTTTCTTGTTTTCATCAGGAGATTTTATTCACCTTTTAAGTAGTGGCTTGATAAACATTAGGTTGGAGACTATTGAGGTAGGAGCCTCCTGTGGGTTGTAGCCTACAGTTGGAGCTTCCTTGGATGTTGTAGCTTGCAAAAAATTGAGGTAGGATCCTCTTGAAGGTTGGACCCTACAGAAAATCAGATGTAATAAGGGAGTAAGAGCTTTCCTTTCCCTCACAACAATAACAAGTCATGGTTTTCTCCCTTTATGGGTTTCCACTTATATTTGATATCCATATGTGTTGATGTTATGTGTTTATGTGATGTTTTGGAATAGTTATTTCTTGTTTCTCACATATTCAATTTGTTAGTTATCATGTATTAAGATGCTCATTAAAAGATCATTTAATGAGGTTTAAAGAGAATAAATTAAATTCCATGAATATACTAAACTTATTCAACCCCCCTAGTTTAGTCAAATTTTCATCAATTGGTATCATAGTTGGTTCCTTCTGTGTAAGCTTAACAACTTGAAGGCAAGTCTGGTTGAGTCATGGACTATCAAAGTGTACTTGTTCTTAGTACATCAAACTTTCATGAATGGAGAGATAATATTAAAACATAATTAATAGCTTATGGACCTTGTGTATGGAAATTAGTATGTGATGGCTATTGTAAACACTCCCCCTCTGCACAAGAACAAAAGTGGAATGCTAAGGAAAATTGTACTATGTATAATAATCTTCACAATAAGGATCTTGATACAATAATAGACTTAAATTCTGCAAAATAAATATGGGATAGATTGCAGCTCATGCATGAAGGAGAGGCTAGTAGCAATAGTGAAGAAAAGGAAAATAGAAAGAGGAAGAAGAAAAGGCCCTGTCAAAAGGAAAGGGTTTAGCCAAATGAAACCTATGCATGTGTGGATGTACCCGACTCTCATGAAGAAAATATAGATGAAATCAAGCTAGGTTTGACTTAGCATTGGATGAAATAGAAAGACTGATAAATGAGAGTAGTGGCCTGAAGAAAGTTGTGCAGATATGTGATGAGAGAGAACAAGAGTACAAGGAAGAAATTTTTATCTTGAAGACACACCTTGAAGAAGAAAGGAGATTAGGAGAGGTTATGAATAGTTAGTTAGTTGAAGGAGAAATAGGTACAGGGTAAAAGGCTAGAATCTCAAGTTGTATTAGCAAATAAGGAATTAGATAAAAAGAGAAAATTAATTAAAGAGTTAAAATAGGAGAAGGTATCCAAGAAAAACTCGGAAGAGAAGAACAATAACACGAAGGAAGTCATCAATTAACTTAAAACAAATTCAAAATTAAATCTACAAGTATCGAGTAACAGCATGATTAAAAACAAATGAAAGTAGTGGAACAAAAATGAAAAGATTGAGTCAAAGAAAATGACTTTTGCAAAAAGGTCATTTTCTTCTAGAGATGAATTGAGAAAATTTGAAAATTTTGAAAGGAGAGGATATATGTCATGTTTCCATTACCATGAACCTCAACACATAGTAGTAAACTGTAAGAACAAGAAAATCAAGAGTATTCAGCAAAACATGCATCAAACAAGAAGGTATTATCCAACAAGAAAACAAAGGAGAACATCAGAAACCGGGTACATAAACTCTTTCTATGGTTATTGTTATATGTGTAATGAATTTGTAAAAAATCTTTTGAATGCAAATTGTACACAAAGAAAAGCATGAACTCAAGAAGGAGCACACCATTTATTGCATTTCTTCGCAACAAAAAATGTTATTTATGTAGAAATTTTAGCCACAAAGCATTATATTCATAATATATTCAACAAAAAGGTTAGAATGGTACTGAAGAAAAAGACACAAATCTTCATCAAAACCAAAAAGGATTTGGAGAGATTAGTTTAACACATTTTATTTGCAGTAGTACAACCTCTTACAGGGTTCACTCAAGAAAAAAAATGGACATACTTGAATAGTTATTTGAATTGCAATTTTTCTAATATTCATGGAACAAAGATTACATGCATAGCCTTACAACGGAAATCGATGAAAGGGGAGACCAGGATTTTATGTTATTACAAGACCTATCTAGAGTTCAAATATTGAACAACAACACCAACTATACGAACCAAACAGTAAGATTAGGTATAAACATCAATTAAAAGACAATCATAAACCAAGTTAAGAAGAACCAGATCTTATGGGAGACAACCCTCAATCTCTTGTCACCAAACATATACTAAAAGAGTGAAAAAATAGACATACATACATACATATATATATATATATAGATATAGAAGCAGGAAAGGAATTTTTCGATCTCCTACTTGGATTTCTTTTGATATCTATTAGTGAAGTGATCAAACTTTTACAAGAACACAACTCTACCTCCTCGAAGTCAATGGGAAACATCAACAATATGTTCAATATCATTATTTTTCTTAAACATAAAATTGTTTATCCCTTATGATGGTTTTCCATGAATCCAATATGTCGCTTCTCTCATCCACCATGTGTGTGACATAGCTAACAACAATTAAACAAGAAGCATAAAGTTAGCACTCGAGCTATGCATAATACCATGAACTAATTAATTAGTCATCATCTCTCCTCCTCCCTTTCTTAGAATTCTGATTTTCAGTAGACACGTGTGAATAGGATGGACAGAGTTGACAGAAGGGATAGGCCAATAGGAATAGAAAATGACAGAAAGGTAGGGAAAAAAGATACAGTAGAAGAATAACACGAAGCAACAGAGAATTCACAGAGTGAAAGAGATAGGCCAAAGGTTGTGCCATTATAATATATGTTACAAAATTCAAATGAGCAAGAAATATACTATCTTAATGATGAAACGTTACTCAACAGTGCACTGGAAAGGATTTCTTGTGTTAATGATGTTTAGAATTCCAGTTTAGTGAAAACTACATGTTATCAATGTATTTGATGATTTTATGACAATAATAATATAGTGCCACTTTGCATATATTTGAACCTTTTCATGGTTAGAATGCTAGTGTAGAATCTATATTAAATAAGCCATACATAATAGTGTAAGCATTAACATATTGTGGTGCAAGTTAATGCATTGGAAGTTTTAATGGATCATTGTTACTGAATTATTGACTGCATGTACCATGATTGAAATATGTTGGCATGGGAGTTATATTGGAGGCATTGAATATGCGTAGCATTGGGAAAGTGCATTAGAATTGTTAAATATATTACAAATATAGACAACTACACTGATATTTTGAACATAACAACAGATGATCAGGAACATTAGTATTTCCCTACCAAGAACATTTAAAATTAGTATTTCCCTGTTAGCCTCTCTCATAAAACAATAATAAATCCAAAAATTAATTAATTAATTAAATATTCCAAGTTAGGAATTTGTGCCTAACTCTTGGGTTGTTCCTCTAAGATAGGAGTTAGTTTAGGTAACTCCTATATTGGTGTGTGTCTGGTGAGAAATTATCTCAACCAAAGGAGAAATTATCTCAACCAAAAGTGTCTAAGATAGCACACACTATCTTGAGAACACTATCTCTCATCTATTTATTTGTAACACTATATTCAATTATTTAAATGAATGAAAATGTGAGAGAGAAGCATGAGGCTTCAGCCTTTTTCCGCCAATATTTTGTGTCTGATTTTTATGTGTGTTTTTCTGTAATCTGTTTGAGTTAATTTCATTTTCAATATGTGGTATCAGAGCCAGGTTGGCACTGATGTCGTTGTACCAACGGGAGGCATTCATGTAATGGGATCCAGGCGCTTGACTCAGTGCTGAGATTGGAGAATGAGACAGCCATTCTGTTGATTCAATCTTATTATAACTCTTGGCAACAAATTTACTCTACAAAGCGTACCTTGATCTCTTCTATGCAGAGAAAGGATTTACTACTGCGCTTTCACCCTCGGCCTCTGCCTCTAATTCCACTTCCGCCGATTAGACACAGAATTATGAGCGGAGGGTTTGCATATATTTACACGGAGCATTTCTGATTTGATGTGGCTTTGATGATGCTGGATCATTGAGTAGAGATGTGCAGTTTGAATCAGAGCAAGGTCTGTCTGCAATTGCGGTGAGAATCACGAGAATTGAACGGAGACCGGATACAATTAGCAAAGGGAAACTGCGCTAATAGTGGAGGAACAGATCCGCAGAGGATTGTGACTAGAAACAAGAGAAAATTCAGAGCGAGAGTTTTGTTGACTTTGTAACACAGTTATGAGTGAGTGGGAGTCTGCGTTATTGGACTCTTATTAAGGATTCAATTAGCAAGCAGAACATTGATCACTGCCTAATTTTGATTGATTAACGATCTTCACCGGCACGCCTGGGGTTACACGCCCTCACTATGGTAGTAATATTGATGAGAGGGAATTGACAATGGAATAAGATGGAGATAGGCTTTGGTCTGTGCGCATGAACATATCCACAACCATAATCAGTCAATGGCGGAGCCGTTAAGGAGAGAATCCTGGGCAATTTGGGCTTTCGCGATGGAAGGCCACTGAGCTATTTCACTTATGATTCAAATGGAATGAGAGATTCGGTTTGTTGGGTCCATTGCAAAGGTCATAATTGCATTTTTGAGATCGAGCTGATTTGTTGAGAACAGAAACCGCCATTGAAGACTACAACATGTCCAACAATGAAGGCGAATATCATGCCAATTCTCGATATCGTGGTATTGCCATTCAATCCAGCGTGTTAAGTGTTTCACTGTGAAATACGTTATGGTGCAACGTCTAGCAAATTATTGCTTCTTTATTCTCTGTCAAAATTAGTCTGTATTGAAATCATATCGAGTGTGGACGTATTTATTTCTCTGTGATGCTGCTTCGGTTTCATTTCCATTTCAGTATATGAAATAACCGTGTCAAATGTTAGATTTATTGCTAGATCTAACCTGAAATTGAAGCAAAAGTCGTTGCGGGAGGAACGTTTCCTGTTTTGGAAGACCGAGACTAGTAATCATTGAAGAATGTCCAGGCTGCGAAATAAATATCGTAGAAGATCTGCGTAAAGAGGAATCAGTCCACGCCTTTTGTTCTTGTGAACCACCAAATCTTGAGCCAACTTGAGATGATCACGAGGCCCATCTTTGATGGTCAAGATGTTGCACAGAGTAAATATATTTCTAGAGTAAATATGATTTTGTAGGTGTGAGATCCATTGCCGAGCCACTTTCCTTTGCTTCCAACCGTTATGTATGGCTGTTGAATGTCAGACACTGAATTTTGTGGAGAGAATACTAAGTGCTGGAGTTGTCAACGCACAGAGGAAATAAATCAAAGAAGGTGTTGAAGTATTGTTTGCAGATATGCGAAGTTCCAAGCACGTGGAAGAAATCATATCATTCAACGTGGTGCACTGGAGGAGAAGAGGAACGCCTCCCTCCAACAACAGAGAGCGCCCTGTGTTGATAGAGAAGTAGGCACGATCATAGTTAAATCCGTGAACAAACACAATTCAAAAGGGTCTACTTTTTTATTGGATTGGTTGCTAGAAGAACAGTATGCACTGAACAACCTCGGCCTTTTAGAAAGGTATCCACATGATCTCTTTATCTCTCGAACCTCACCAATGCATGGTGCGTGCTTTATCATTTTACACTCATTAAACTTAAAAGTGTGAACGTGAATTCACCTTTCATAAAGTGATTTTATAAAATCCATAAAATTGTTTTTTAATGGAAGAAAGGTAAATGAGTGAGAGTGGATTTACTTGACATGAAATTGGAGATGCATTTTTATATGCATGAAAGTGGTGAGATTGTGAGTTGAAAGGTTGGTATTTCGCTCTTTGAAATTGAAGAAATAAGGAGTGTTTCTATTTGTATTTGGAGTGATAAGGTGCATTACATTTTGTAAATTTGAAGAATATTTTGTGGAGATATAAGTGTATTATTTTGTATTTGGAGTGATAAGGGAAAGTTGTTGTACTTCAAAGTATCGTTTTACTTTGAGAGGGATCGTGTCACTATCCATTCAGATTTTGAAGGCGAGTTGTTTCAAAGGGTTGCCAGCTTGGCATTATCATTGCTTCAGATGTACTCAGTGATTAATAAATATATCATTTTTTTTTGGTGTTGATGTGTCCTAGATCCGCCCGAAATTGAATAAGGGGATCTAAGGTACACTATGTGTGTTTGATGGCGCATGTGTTTTATGGCTTTGTGTCTAGTTTTGACACGTAAATGATCTCATTTAGCACACATAAAGTTCAATGCAAGAAAGCACAACACTTGTCACAAAATAGCTACAAGGAAGGATAATTAAGCTCAACACATGCATTTGCGTCACTACAACAAATAATCAAAGTTTTCAACATCAGCATTCTACCTCAACAAACAAAATCACTCAATACAATCAAGTTCATGAATCTGCAAACTCCAACATTTCAAAGCAAAGTCTACATCAACATTATTGAACTTGTAATTAAACTCAAATTACATTGAGTTGTAAGGGTGCATTCTCGGTTGAAACCGACATCCAAGTCTTGAATTGAGTCAAAGTGAATTCCTTGTTTTATGTGAGTCATTAAAATCATTAAGCATTTTTTGGGTGCATTTTCGACAGTGTTCGACACCCTTCCTTTAAGCAGAATCACGTGAATGCACAAATTTTAACTTTAAAGCAAACAAGCAACAAGTTCACATCTCCTGCAAGCGAGCGTGAGTATTCATTCAAGAAATTTGCGTCAAAATAGTACAAAGTTCAGACCTTCAAGCGAGCCAGAGTGAAGTTGATTACAGCAACCATCAAAGCAACCAAGCAAGTTCCACTCTAACACCAATCAAGCAAGTTGAGATCGACATCAAGCGAGCATGGCTATTCATTCAAGTGAGCATGAAGTCATCAAGTAAGGCAAGTGAGCGTTCACACAAACGCGATCGTCATCAAGCGAGCGTGAATTCCAGAGTTTAAGCAAGAAAGTTCTACAACTCTAGCAAGTGTTCCTGTTACACTAAAAAATGTCACCTTGACTACTTACAGTTAGTATGGCTCAAATCAACAGTCATGCTACCCTCTTAGGCAAGTCTCATGCCTCTGTTATCCATCTCAAACTCAAAGAAGAGAGAAAGTCTTGTAAAAACTATGTTTATCTCTGGGGTCGCAGGTTCTCTCTAGCCTTACCTGCGGGGACGTTGACCATGTTCACAAAATCTGCGTCCATGGACGCTCTGTATGTTAAGGGACAGGTGCGTCCCTCTGTAAAAGGCAAAATGCGCGAGTTTTATCTTGAAAAAGTTACTTGTGGTTACTTCTAGAACATTCTAGAGGTCGGTTTGATGAAATGGATGCGCCTCCAGTTGGTTCATGTATCTCTATTAAGGGGGAACTTATCCCATCAATAAGGGAGCTATCCCACCCAAAGAGGGGGATGATCCCATTGATAGTGGACCTGAATAACCTCTTTACAGCACTATAAATAAAGGCATTGAGCCAGAAGGAGAGGAGGTTGGAGCTATACATTTTCTTTGGGTAAATGCTGCAGGATTTAGGTCTTCCATTAGAGCCTTTGTAAGGAGAGATTGTCTTTACTTGATTCTACTTGGAAGAGGGTGAGCTTTGTCAAAGTAGAGGAAAACCCTTGATGGACCCTGGGAGGAACTTGCACAACACCAAGGCCAGGTTGTAAGAGTTTCTTTGTTTCGTTATTAATACAAACTGGTTTATTTTTCTCAATAGCTTGTGTTAATGAGTTATTTCATGTGTTCCTTGGTCTGCATGTTGAATATATGTTTTATTATATGAAATGCAAGTGCTTGGTAATTGTTTGATTGTTTGTGGTTGCAGGAATTGACTTGAAGGAGGAGCTCATCCGGATCGTCAAGAACGGACTTCAACAACAGCGTTTTGGAATAAGGTAAGCCTAAACACTTGTAGTTTTCATGTTGTAAAAGGTGTATTTAGAGAAAGATCACTCCATTTTGTCTTGTTTGTCATTAGAATGTCTTAGACTTCTAGGAAGGTCAGTCGTGTCCGCACCCTTGACAAATTCCGTGTGACAAATTGGCGACTCCACTGGGGATTCCATTAATGAGAAAGTCTTTTCCTTTATGTGAACTTTGCTTTGAGAAAATTGGTTTATTTTTCTGGTTTTGGCTCTGTGATTCTGTCTCTGGGTGGGTTAGCTTAGGATTAGTTTTATTTTGGTTTTTCTTGAGTTTTTCAGACGGACGCACCCTCTGAGTGCTGCACAGTGCGTCCCTGGACGCACTTTTGCTGCGTGCACAGAGCGGGCCCGCACCTGTGCTAACGGGTTGCCTGCGTCCCCTGCCAAAATTTGAGAAAATTCCATTTTTTGCCTTTTTGCTCTTAGATTTTGTTTTTTCTTAGTTTTTTCTGCCCAGATTCATTAGTCCCTTGTCCAGAATCTTCACCTAAGCTTGTTCCTGCTCTTAGCTTTCATCAATTGGGTGTTTTGAGTCTCTTTTTGAGAAATTCTTGATTTGATTTCCATTGGTCATTACTTGGCGGTTTGTCTCAGTCTTTTCACAATTTTGCATCTTTTTGCTTTTGTTTTTGCAAAAAAATTTCCCCCTCATTCGCCGGGGGGGGCTAAATTGTGTATGAGTGTTAATCGCCTTTGAGTGTTTTTATTTGATCTTTGGAACTCTCACCCAATTTTCTCAACTTGCACTTGATTGGTTCTTAGATCACATTAGAATCGTCTTGTGTTTGAGAATTCTCTTGCATAGATCACATTTGCACAATTAGAATTCTCATTTTCAGAATATTATTGAAAAATGTGCATAGATTACATTTGCATACTTTTCATGTGAATTGTGCATAGATTACAATTGCATAGTTTACATTCTGAAAAATCAATCGTAGATTTAGATCAGCTTTCTTTGATTTGAATTTACACAAAAATAAAAATAAAAATTGGTTTGGAATTGATTTGCATTAGTTTTTCTTGATGAAATTAGTGCATTAGAGAATTTGTTAAATTTTCTCTTAATGAAATTTTTTGCATTGTTGGAAGTGAATGGAAACTCTCTCCTTACTCTAGTTAGGATTCATCGAATTGAAAGGATTGCATTATCATATTCGACTGCATTCAGTTGAGTCGGGTCATAACACCATTGGTTTCATCTCCATTTACCCATTTGAGTAATAACAGCCTTAATAACACAGCGCTTAATTAAAATTCATCTAGTAATTTTTACATTTCTAGGGCTCTGAAACACCAACATAGCTTAGGCTAGGGTCTTGGAGTAGGTGAGTACTTAACTCTCCAAGACTACAAAACCAAACAGATAGTTTATCTTGAGTAGAATAAATCCAATTGTTTCAATTGCACTCTGGGAAAGCTCCTCTTAAAGGAGAAGCACGAGCTCGTGTCCGAACCAGTGAGGGGATCATTCCCCCTCGTTGGGAACGACGCCAGACAGTACGTATTACAAACGGTAAACCTCGGATTAACCATTGTCGAGGAGCGAGGGGTCACTTATCGGTAAACCTTGGATTGTTGTCAAGGAGCTGGTAAGGGGATTGAGCTTGATACTCTGCCCTTGCGTGCTGTCGGAGTTTAGACTGTTCCCCCAGGTGTATTTGTTACTGTTGGTGACCTTAGTGACCATAATCTTTAGGGTTCTACCGAGGTGACGGTGGAGGGAAGGTCCCACTGTACCTGGAGCAGACGTCGGTTATACTCACTTGGATTTTCCGGGGGGTTCACTTCACTTCGAGACGGTTAAAGTGGAGGAACTTGTGCCGGTCTATTCATTAAGCAGGTTGCCGGGGTAACTGTTCCACCCACCATTTCTGTACTGAATTCTGCGAGGTTGGGCTTCATCACCAACTAGTGTTTTCGGTCCGGAGAGCTTACTGTTTGTGTGTGGTTTGACTCCTAGATTTGATAGCGCGTGTTAATTTGTTTGTTTTTACTTTTAGAGACCATAGGTGTGAATTGTGAATTTTAGTTGTTAAGTGTGAATTGTGAATTGTTAATTTTAGTTTTAAATTGTTAATAAAATTCACTGAAGTTGAATATAATGGCAAATGTTCCGGAATTTATCAACCTAGGAACCCCTCCTAATGAGAATCCTAGTACTTTTCCTTACTTTGGAAATGTTGGTCCTCCTTATATGGCTACTTTGTCATTACCTGGATTTACAATAGGTTTACCGATATGGTTATTTTCAACTTCGTTGGCCCAAAATACTCCAATTGTTCCATCTCAACCGGATGCTTCACCTCAACAGAGTTCACCATCTCAACATCACCAACCTTCTGTTGACCCTTTACCTTCTTCGCCTAATTTTTCTTCCTCCATTTCTTCCTCTTCGCCTGGTAAAAGCCTTGATGTTAGTAACCAGGAGGCTAAGAAGAAGAAGAAAGGGAAGAAGAAGAAGAAGAAGAAGAAGCAAGATAAGAAAGAAGTCAACCAACCAACCATGGCTGTAAGTGTTAGTTGTGTTGAGGAAAATTCCGACATGCATCGTAAACCCAAATACCCTTGCAGGCTTTGTAAGGGTGACCACTTCCTTGTCAATTGTCCTGGTATTCCAAAGGTCTTGGAAGTATGGTCAGAAAAATCCATCAATTTTCCGTTGATCCATCAACCAGTGATAGTCAGGTTCCTGGGAAAAAAGGTAAAGTTAGGTTTCCTTGTAAGTTATGCAAAGGGAGTCATCAAACTCACATTTGCCCTCACATGGATGAAGCCTCAACATTGTTGGAAAAACTTACTGTTCTACAGCAAGAATTTCCAAGTGGCTACCGTAAACTTTCTCCCAACCTACCGTCAACTGACGGAGTGATTGGTCTAAATTCAAGTACAGTCGATCACACTCTCCCATTGGAGAGTGAAACTCATGTCACTCAGGTTGATGATCCATTAGTTGATCAAGTGGTCGATTCAATTTCACATTCGGTCGATCACACTCTCCTTTTCGAGAGTAAATTTCATACCGCTGATGTTCTTCTTGTTACATCGGATTCTTCTATGCCAGGGGGCATTTCACCTGTTTCTACAGAACCCCCTCCAAGTACTGAGGTCTTTTCCTTTGATTGGAATAGACTGACAGAACCTCGTCTTCCTTCCTCCATCCCTTTCCAAATCATTGTCAAGGCTGGTGGTAGGGACATACATCGTACTCAGGTAGATGAAGGTGCTTCTGTTAGTATTTTATCCTCAGCTGTTTGGAAAGCTTTGGGTTCCCCTCAGCTTGCGCCTATTACGCAGAATCTGAAAGCTTTTAACAGAACAATTAGTGAACCTTTAGGGATCCTTCCTAAGTTTTCTATTACCTTGGAAGGTAAAACTGTTTGTGTTGATCTTATGGTAGTTCGAGGTCCCTTGGATTTCAATTTACTCCTTGGGCGAGACTATGTTTATGCAATGAAAGCTGTCATATCGACACTCTTTCGCGTGATGTCTTTCCCTCACAATGGCAGTATTGTGACTGTAGACCAGCTTTCGTTCCCTAGTCTTTTTTCAACTACCAATAATATGACACCCCTAAATGTTCCTGATTCTAAAGTGGTATCTACCCTGCCACGGGTTAATTATGTGGCAACCGGTCCCATGATTTCAGTTACCGATGTAAGTGAGCCTCTCACTGTTTGCTCATCTTCCTTTGATTTAGCTCCGGTAATTGACATGGAAAACTCTATGGGATTACTTGGACACGATGTTCTTATCCCTTTTGAGTCCCTTGACATGTGTTCCTTCCCAAGAAGTATTCTTCCTTCGGATGAAGACCTCTTGGAAGCCATGATCAAGGTGTGTCCATTGACATGTCTTTCCTCCAGTTGGAAGCCATGATCAATGTTAACGAGGATAGTTTGTTCCTCTCTCAACCTCGTTAAAAAATGAAATTGGATGTCATGAGGAAAGTTCCTGTTACTGAGTCAACCTCATTAAAAAATGAATCAGGTAGATAGTAGGTTATATAGGATAGTAGGATTAGCGAGGAAAGTTCCTTTTACTGTGTCAACCTCGTTAAAAAATGAATCAGTGTGTTCGAGGAAAGTTCCTGTTACTGAGTCAACCTCGTTAAAAAATGAATCAGGTACGAGGAAAGTTCCTGTTACTGAGTCAACCTCGTTAAAAAATGAATCAGGTACGAGGATAGTTCCTGTTACTGAGTCAACCTCGTTAAAAAATGAATCAGGTACGAGGATAGTTCTTGTTACTGAGTCAACCTCGTTAAAAAATGAAATAGGCTAGCATGAGGACAGTTCTTTTACTAAGTCAACCTCATTAAAAAATGAATCAGCTAGATTTTAGGATATGTAGGTAGATTGTAGAAAGTAGGGTATGAGGACAGTTCCTGTTACTGAGTCAACCTCGTTAAAAAATGAATCAGGTATGAGGATAGTTCTTTTCTTGTGTCAACCTCCTTAAAAATGCAACAACTCCCTTTTCAAGTTAAATATTGAAAGAAAACCTTCATTTCATCCAGCCGGTTGAATGCAATGAAGCCTGGGGGGCATGTACCTTGCTTTGCATCATTATGCTGGGGGCATGCGAACTTTTTGAGCATAGTTCCTTGTCTTGTGTCAAGCTCGTTAAAAAATGAAACAAGGGTAGGTTAAGTAGGTAGATTGTAGAGAGTAGTCATGAGCATAGTTCCTTGTCTTGTGTCAAGCTCATTAAAAAATGAATCAAGGATTTTAGAGCATAGTTCCTTGTCTTGTGTCAAGCTCGTTAAAAAATGAATCAAGGTTTTAGAGTAATGTTTTTGTTAGGTAGATTGTAGAAAGTAGTTATGAGCATAGTTCCTTATCTTGTGTCAAGCTCGTTTAAAAAATGAAACAAGGGTTTTGAGGATAGTTCTTTTCCTGTGTCAACCTCACTAAAAAATGAAACACCTCCCACAATTCTTTCCAAGATCTTGAAAGTAAAGCTTCATTCCATCCACCTCATTGAATACAATGAAGCTTGGGGGGCATGTACCTTGATTTGCATCATTATGCTGGGGGCATGTGAACTTATAACAAGCATAGTTTTTCGTTTCAAGCTTGCATAAACATGAAACTAAATCCGAGCATAGTTCTTTTCCTGTGTCAAGCTCGTTTAAAAATGAAACAAATCCTCCTCTACTTGAGTCGAGAGATTGACTAGATCTCATAGATGTTAAGTTGTGTATTTAGGTTAGTTATTTCAGTTTTTGTTTTAGGTCCAGTCTCTCAAATGATCTCATACTTGAACCTTCATTTTCATCAACTTTAGTTGAATGAAATGAAGCTGGGGGGGGCATGCGCCCTAACAGTTATGCTTAGGGGGCATCAAGCATAGTTTTATCTCTGTTTCAAGCTTGTGTAAAAATGAAACTAATTTGAAGCATAGTTTTTATCTGTTTCAAGCTTTTGTAAAAATGAAACCTATCTCGAGTCAATTTCAGTTATTTTCAAGACTCGTTAAACTCATGAAAATACCGAGATTATTTTGCTATCTTTCATTCTCGTAAAACAAATGAAAATGCCGAGATATTTCCGTCTTTTCCTACTCGTAAATTAAATTGAAAGTCGGCCATATGAGTACATTTTTATCATTTTTTCGAACTCGTTAAAACTTACGAAAAAGTGAAAACCATGAGTACATTTTTATCATTTTTTCGAACTCGTTAAAACTTACGAAAAATTGAAACCTTGGAGTTCTCTTTTAAGCCCTTTTCAGACTCCTAAAACATGAAAAGATTGCCGAGCGTTTCTTTTACACTCGTTAAAACGGAATTAAAAGACGGTCCCCTTATAGCCCTTTTCTGACTGTAAAAACAGGAAAAGATTGCCGGGTTTTTGTCGTTTCAAACTCGATACGGAAATAAAACGACGTGTCCTTGATCGCTTTTTACTTTTCAGGTCAGAGACACTAATCATGAAAGTACTCCTTGGTCGCAAGATCAAGCGGTTCCCCCAGGTATTATTTTATACTTTTTCGGGCTTGAGGGACACAAATATACGAAAAAGTTCAACGTGGAGTCTCCTTTAGTTTTTTCAGACTCTCTAAAAATGAAAAACGCCGAGTTTCTCCTATACTGGACTCGTTAAACTTTTACAGTAGAGGACCTGTTCAATTATAAACAGGAACGAACCACTCCTTCCTAGGGTTCGAATTTAAACTAGGTTGGACTCGTCCGAAGGATGAGCTTATAATCAAGCATATGTTATCCTCCTCAAGCTTGTTAAAAATAAAGAGGTACTTGCCAGAAATGGTGGGGGAAAAGAGAGAAGAATGAACCTGTTTGTCACCTTTTGTCTCAGAAGAAACTTTATTACCACTCTTGAACACGACACTTTTCATTCACCTGGGTTGGGAAATCTTTTACCTCACAGTTGACCAAATCACTTTGAAAGTCTTTAACCGGGTTTCGGGGATTAACTTTGAGTTATTCGTCACCAAGCCATCTGTTGTGTCGTTATGTGTTCAAGAGGTCTGCAAGCAAAACTTTCATCTGCAAAATACTTGTCATCCATTTGACCATCCCTGAGTCAGTCCTCACAGCAACATTTCTTCAACTTGAACAATGATTTCGTGTTGTGGGCTTGCCTGCAACGGGTCGCTTTCTATCGACATCGACACATTATCTAGAAAGATGACTTAGGAATCGACAGTACCTTGAAATCTGCATGCATCAATGGCAGGTTTCTCGCCTTTGACGTCAGTTTACATCATTGACTTTCGATCAAAGGATTCCGTGAAGTGTTCGACATCAAAACATCTATTCACATTTCACGGGTTGTGCTTGGTACTTTGAGAACCATTGACATTACTGGTGGTCTCTCTCACGCTTGTTAACAATTTACATCATCAACTGGTAATCAAGTGGTTTCTAACATGTTCGACATCGAATCATTTAATCACATGGCTAGAATCGTACCAATTCGGGAAGTAGAAGTGAAGACCCTGGATCTAGTTTCTACCATCCAGGCTGCGAGGAGTTTTGTATTCATCATCTATGTAGACTAATCATAAACAGATGGCTGCGTCCATACTGTGTCTACAAAAGTCTATAAAAATGATGTACTGCAAGATCATTCCTGTATCAGAATAGTTAGTCCATTAGTTAAAGTTTTGAATCTGAGTATGGGAATGCCTACCTCAGTGATGATATAATCTTATCCATGTATTTTGTGTTGAAAATTGCAGGTTCCAACCAGGCCATCCACAAGACAATCCTTGAAATGATAAAGCGCTTCACCCTTCCTAGAATTACAAAACCCTATTCTATTCCAGGCTTCGCACTTTAGGGGGCAATCTGTTACACTAAAAAATGTCACCTTGACTACTTACAGTTAGTATGGCTCAAATCAACAGTCATGCTACCCTCTTAGGCAAGTCTCATGCCTCTGTTATCCATCTCAAACTCAAAGAAGAGAGAAAGTCTTGTAAAAACTATGTTTATCTCTGGGGTCGCAGGTTCTCTCTAGCCTTACCTGCGGGGACGCTGACCATGTTCACAAAATCTGCGTCCATGGACGCTCTGTATGTTAAGGGACAGGTGCGTCCCTCTGTAAAAGGCAAAATGCGCGAGTTTTATCTTGAAAAAGTTACTTGTGGTTACTTCTAGAACATTCTAGAGGTCGGTTTGATGAAATGGATGCGCCTCCAGTTGGTTCATGTATCTCTATTAAGGGGGAACTTATCCCATCAATAAGGGAGCTATCCCACCCAAAGAGGGGGATGATCCCATTGATAGTGGACCTGAATAACCTCTTTACAGCACTATAAATAAAGGCATTGAGCCAGAAGGAGAGGAGGTTGGAGCTATACATTTTCTTTGGGTAAATGCTGCAGGATTTAGGTCTTCCATTAGAGCCTTTGTAAGGAGAGATTGTCTTTACTTGATTCTACTTGGAAGAGGGTGAGCTTTGTCAAAGTAGAGGAAAACCCTTGATGGACCCTGGGAGGAACTTGCACAACACCAAGGCCAGGTTGTAAGAGTTTCTTTGTTTCGTTATTAATACAAACTGGTTTATTTTTCTCAATAGCTTGTGTTAATGAGTTATTTCATGTGTTCCTTGGTCTGCATGTTGAATATATGTTTTATTATATGAAATGCAAGTGCTTGGTAATTGTTTGATTGTTTGTGGTTGCAGGAATTGACTTGAAGGAGGAGCTCATCCGGATCGTCAAGAACGGACTTCAACAACAGCGTTTTGGAATAAGGTAAGCCTAAACACTTGTAGTTTTCATGTTGTAAAAGGTGTATTTAGAGAAAGATCACTCCATTTTGTCTTGTTTGTCATTAGAATGTCTTAGACTTCTAGGAAGGTCAGTCGTGTCCGCACCCTTGACAAATTCCGTGTGACAGTTCCCAACAAGTGCAACAAGCAACAAATCAAGTGAGCGTGCCATTCAAGTCCCATAGCAAGCGAGCCTGTCAAGTGAAACAGTTCAAAGCACGACATCTACTACAAGAGAGCCTGACTTCAAGTGAGCAAGTTCATATGGCGCAACATATTCAGTGGTTAAACATTCTTCACAGTGTGATCATCTCCAGTGATGAAGACATGGTGCACATCAGCAAAGAAACTCTTGCTGATCTTTCACGGCATCTACAACAAACACATGAAACCATTGAGTTTCTTCAACTAGAGTCGCAACTACAAAGAGATGAGCTGCAACAAAAGAGTGCTTCTTCCAAGTCATTCAACCATACAGATGAAGATAAAGATGTTGATTTCAAATCACTCATCCAAACAACTTCAAGTGTCGAAGTTGTTCATGATCAAATTCAAATTTCTTCCAAACCCATCATCAAGCCCTGGGAAGAGATTCAAAATAACAAGAATCGACAAGGCTTAGGATATGTCACTGATGACACCAACTTACATATTCTAGATTATTCCAAGCCAATTAAGTTCGTCAGTGCAGGATTTCTTGCACAACACACCTCAGCAGGTTCTGAGAAAGTTGCAGACAAATAGAATTGCACGCAACCTGAAGTTAGTGTCCAACCGAAATTTTCTCATTGCCAAAGAACCAATCATATGGAAGATCAATGTTTTGATCTCCATCCTTGTTGCCATTGTGGCAAGCCCAATCATTCCTCAGAAAAATGTTGCAACCAACAAAAATCAGCAAGATTGAAGATAAATTATGAATGGATCGATCCTTGGGAATGGTCATCCATAGTCAAACGATTGTCTCAGTTCTACAATCGACTACAATCACACATAGTGCAGCCAACAGTGAACCGATGATGGTACTCTCATGCAATTGAACGAGGGAGTACAACAGTGAAACTCTCCTACACCTGAAGGGGGGGAGTTCAGATATATTTTGGAGAAGATTGTCTCTCCTTTCAGCTGACAAAGGGGGGAAATGCCAATGAAATTGACAAGTGGTTGTCAGACTGAAAGTCTCGACAAAATCAGTGAAGTAGCCAATTGGCATCTTCGTCAACCAGTGGGCATTTTTCATCAGCAGTGACCATCAGCAAATTCGCCAGTGGGCGATCGACAGCAAAGTAGCAGTGAGCAGCTTTCATCATAGAAAAAGCAACATTGAGTTGTTTTTCGACATCTTCAGCCAGTGGGCGATCATTATCAGCAAATACACCAGTGGGCGTTCATCAAATTGTGTCAGTGGACATCGGATGCTGTTTTCAAGCAAAGGACAGTTGGATCCTTTTGTGGCTTGGCACATGATGGAGTTTTCAAGTGTCCTTCTGAGATGAATCATTCATGCAGCTGACTCAGTCTCTTCATATTGCAGTTTCTTCAGCATCCAGATTTGGCGTTTTTTTTCAGGCAATGTTTTGGAGGATCAACATGAGAACTTGGAAGACGGTTCCTTGTTCTTATTTTGGATTTATCATTGAAGGAGGGAATGTTAGCCTCTCTCATAAAACAATAATAAATCCAAAAATAAATAAATAGATTAAATATTCCAAGTTAGGAATTTGTGCCTAACCCTTGGGTTGTTCCTCTAACATAGGAGTTAGTTTAGGTAACTCCTATATTGGTGTGTGTCTGGTGAGAAATTATCTCAACCAAAGGAGAAATTATCTCAACCAAAAGTGTCTAAGATAGCACGCACTATCTTTAGAACACTATCTCTCATTTATTTATTTGTAACACTATATTCAATTATTTAAATGAATGAAAATGTGAGAGAGAAGCATGAGGCTTCAGCCTTTTTCTGCCAATATTTTGTGTCTAATTTTTATGTGTGTTTTTCTGTAATCTATTTGAGTTAATTTCATTTTCAATATTCCCTCGCATTTTTACATATTTTGTACAAGTATTATTTCGCAGTTAGGCATGGAGGACACGTGACAGAAATGAAAAGGGACATTTGGCAATGAGACATTGATAATATATTGCAGCAAGGACTAGCATTTTCTTACAATTAAGAATCATATTTCAACGCTCTTTAAGTGACTGGAGCTTTGAGACAAAAATTGTATGGGATTGAATCTATCTAATAGAATAAAATAAGAAATGGCATGAATTAAACTTGATTTAAAAAGTAGGATATGATTGTGGGTCTCACCAAAACTTGGTCACTAACTAGACACCTAAAGTATGGAAAAAAAAAAAACCTCTGTTTAGCATTTATCTTATATAGAATGATTCTGAGAATGCTCAGTTTTAGGTTGAAGTTGAAAATTTTGCAATATAAGTTCATGCAAGGATGAATAAAACCATGTTGGTGGTTTCTTAAGCATTGATATATAATGGTTTTCACTGGTGAATGATTTGTTGGTGCATTTATAATTAATACATTGAGGCAGGCTGGAATGAGCATAACCATTGCTACTTAACTGTGACCTGCATGTATTTTTATAGTGGAGGACGTAAAGCACATGTATAACCAGGGGGTGGCACTATGGCATTGTTGTGCGAAGGTGGTTGTAAAGATCTAGGTTTTCTAGCTTTCACCAATCCCTAGATCAAATGGAAATCTTTGCACACCCACCGTGCATTAAATAAAGTGTGTATGACAATGAAAACAAAAAACTACCATGCTGAGAATGACAATGTAGCATGAAAGGAGAGATAAAGCAGAATGAAAAATGGTTTACAAAACCAGATGTATTGGACCATCATGTTTTGCAAAAGTCATTCCTCGATGTCATTGGCAGGATAAAATATTGGTGCTCATCATGAGTCTAATTTAAAGCGTGTCTATCTTAGAATTCCTCGGTCTTTGCTGTTGGAGATGGAAAAATATATCAAGAGAAGTAATACTTCGCTGAGACAATATAATGACTATGATCACTTTAATACACTCAGATACGAAGATGCTGGGATCTTCTAACTCTAAATAGTTGATACATCTAGTTTCCAAGGGTGAAGAATATACCTAGCGCTCAGTCCTAGGAGGTTTTTTGTCCCCACCAATTGTCGCAATACTCTGTGCCCTGGATGGATTGCTCTACATGTTTGATTAGTTCGACATGAACAGTCGTTGACCCCCCTTACTGATGAGCCTCATCATTGGGTAACTATATGGACCTTAATACACCTCCAAGCTCATTAAAATTAACTCTTCTCATAATTCCTTACATAATTTAATTATATTTTTCTTAATGAGATGAGTAAAAGTAAGATGTTATGTCTAGTCGTCTAATGTGCATTGATTGCAGGTTTTTGAGAGCAAACCATGGCAATTTTGGCTAATTAAGGGTAGAAATGCGAATGAGACAAGGAGGAGAGATTATAGGAGATAGATCCTCCTCATTTAATCCTCACTCTTTTGAATATTCCTCAATCAAATCACACTAGATTGAAGTTGCAAGCAGTCGACTCGTGGAGATCATGGGCAGCCAAGCCAATGGCAGTTACGAGCCATTCATCTTGAGTTTGGGAGCCAAGCCTCCCTAGATTTAAGGAAGTCGTTGGAGACTTCAGTTCTATAAATAAGGAGGCCTAGAGCCTCATTAGGATTTAGATTTTTTATGTAAGAGCACTAAGCATTTTCGAGTTCAAGATTTGTGGCAAAACATTGTTATGTAATTTTTCTGATATGATAATGAGAATGAGAATTTCCTTGATCCAACACTGAGTTGACTCATAGGGCTGAAGCTCTTCGGTTAGGGCCCAACCCTAGAAGAAAAGGCTCCTCTTCTTGTACTTGTATGCTTAGGTGATCTCATAGATTAATGGTTGAATTGGTTTTACCATTGTTTCATTGCAAGTAGTTGTGAATTTGATTAGTTTGCTTTCATTTGTGCATTGCTTTAGCAGTAGCTTAGAAAGATAAAGGAATACCAAAAAGGCTGATAGCAAGTGGATTTGGCCTCACTCCTCTCTTCAGGGACTATGGTTTGAGTAAAAACTCATATTCAGCCCCAGAAAGACAGAATTCTGATTTCTTATGGAATTAAGGGTTTTCTGCTACTTAGGCTAGCATCTTTTCAATTTTCAAAGATAGGTTTCAATTATCATTTCTAATATCTTAACCTTTGTATTGGATCTCATGGTGTTTCACAATCTTTTGCAAGCATTTCCATGCATGAACTAGGCAACTAAATAATGAAATTGTGTTTTCTTAAGTTGATTGGAAATCTTCCTTGTTTGATATGATTCATGGATAAATGTGAGTAATGTATGTATTGCAGGTGTTTCAATAGTGCAGGAAGATATCATGCCAACAACCCCAGCTTAATATCATCCATTCATGATCACCAAAAGCCACGAAGTCCCTCAACTAATTCATCATTCCATAAGAACAACTTTCCAGGTTTGTTGACCAAATCCAGCCATCTTACAAACTCTGTTTTGAGCTCTTAAGAAGTCCTAGCCAATCCCTTGCCCTATTTCTTCCATCATTCACCTTGCCTAAGCCCTATACCACCTTCCAAATCACTCTTATTTCTCTCGACTGGATCCTGTAGGAATACATGGGATCCTGTAGGAGCATTAGGACATCTTGTAGGAACGATTAGGACATCCTGTAGGACGACCTGTAGTAGCCTATTTTGAGGCCGATTTGTTGAAAAAACATCCAGGAAGCTAGGAAAATACCCCTACTTGCCTCCCAAACCATTTGACCTTCCATCACCATCTCTAACCCACCTATCACATCGCCAACAAGATTTAGCTTTAACATTTTCACAAAAAAGAACAAAAAGTAAAAAAGAGTTATTGTGTTCATTCATATGCACAACAGTAGAATGTTTGGTTATTTCAAATTTTCATGCCTAGGAAAGTTAGGATTACACACATGTTAGCTAAGAACTCTTAGCAATTAGTTGGATGAGTGGTGTGTTTAAAACATTGATTTCAGTCTTTCCTTACTGCAGTAGACAATCTTCCAATTCTCCCAATTAGTGAAAAAATCCCCTTTCTTCATTGGTAGTCAAACTTCTTCTTAATCAATAGAAGGTTGGTTTGAGAAACCATAGTGGTCTATTGCCAGCTCACTAGTGACAAAGAATGGACACATTGCATTTGTTTGTGTCTACATCACTCTCACCTCCAAGTTTGTACGAACCCTGGGTTGATAAAGTAAAGTTGGTAGCCCCAGGAGTTGCATCATTCTTGCTGCAATACTGGTGTTCATCACTTTTTGGCACCTTTGTCAGGGAGATGTCTGAGTAATATGTGATTTCTAATTTCCTTCTTCCATTTCTTATCTTTGACATTCTGCTATTAGCTTTATTTCTGCAAAAGTAATTGTAAATTGGTTTGCTTTCTTTTCCATTCTGCAAGTGATATTTCATTCAGCAGTTAGTTTCCATTCAGTTTATTATTTCAATTCTGTAATTAGTCTCAAAGCTTGAAAAAACACCAAACAAAACAAAATCACTTCTTTCATGCCTCATAGGAATAGGGATAACTTAGGAAAAATTCTACCAAGTACCACCACCAATTCAAACACACATCCTTCCCTCTTCTTTGGTGGCTATGAATTGGCGAACAACCAAAGATTTTTGAAGAGCCTACAGGGGGAGAAGAATAAGGAGAACCCATTCCAACTGACCTAATGGCTGAAAATACAAATGATAGAGGAGACAAAGAAAGAATTGAGGATGATTTTCCCATCAGCAAAACTAATGGGGATACCAAGATGAAAAACATAAGCCCCTCTGCTCTTCCTCATTTCCATGGCTTGACCTCAGAAGATCCAGATAATTTCTTGTTTAAGTGCATTGTCATATGCAGAACTTACGATTACATCATTGATGATTAGAAGTTTAAATTATTCCCATCCACTCTCAAGGATGTAGCTTTGCACTGGCTCATGGGTTTACATGGGGATAGAATCATAACCCGGGCTTAGATGTAGAAATCCTTCAACAAAAGGTATCAAGACTATTGCAGGTCCAAAGACACTAAAGAGAAAAAATTTAGGATGACCTCGGGGCATGATGAATCCTTAGAGGATTATGAAGAGAGATTCCAGCTTAGCTACAAAAGGGCTAGGTGCACAATTGATCCTGAGTCACTGAAGGTAGTCTTGCTCTGAGGGGTAAGGGAAGATCTTCTAGATACTCTAAACCTGCTAGCGGGTGGGTACATCTACCAGCTACACTATGAAGATATCAAGATTGTCTTTAAGAAAAATTCTAGGGTAGCTAGGAAAAAGGGTAGGGGTAGTCAACCAATGGCCAGCTCATCCTCTTCCAACACCTCCATAAAAGGTGAAATTGGAAATATGTTGGAAGATTTCAAGAGTGAAATGTTGCAAACCCTCTCCCTACAAATGGAAACGATGCACATAAAGAGAAAGTAGGAGGAATCACAGAGAGCATTAGACATCTTCTGCCCTAGATGTACAAGGAGGCATCCTAGGAATGAATGTCCATTAAACCTTATAGAAATTTGCTCGGTCTATGAAGAAAACCACTACATAAACAAGTGCCCTTCTCTACCTAGACTAAAAGTTGTGTATCAGGGAACTGAAGGGGTGACTGAACAGCTCTGCTATATAAATCAAAGGAGACCTCATGGGCATCAACCATACCAGCAGGGCATGCAAGGGTCATCCTATGCATATTACAACCTTAACGAGAACACAATCTAGTCCCTCTTGGGCTCCCGCTGCTCATCCCTCCTAGTCTACACCTTCTCCTTGGTCTTTTGCACCTCAATACCATTCCTAGCCGACCAACCAGTCATTTCAGCCATATACTCTACCACAACCTCAGTGGAATGCACCAATCCAGGGGTGGAGGCCCCCATATGACTATGTTCCAACTTTATTTCCTTCACCTCCTATTCAACCACAACTTTTACACCCTGCTCCACCTAAACAACCTCATATGCCTACCCAACCAAATCCGAACACGAACAATAGACAAGCACAACAAGTATACATTAGAGAGGCATCGTACCCTTCTTAGGTTGTGGAAATTCAGGAAATCAACCTAAGGTCTGGGAGAGTGCTCCTAGACAACCAACCTCCATCTCCACCTAGGGAGAGTGAGGAGGAAAGAGAAGAAAGTATGCCTGAAGTGAATCCACCACCCTTTCCTGAAAGATTAACTCAGCCAGACCATCCTACCCTAGAAGAGAATGAACTTCTCGGTGAATTGAAAAATCTATGTGTCAAAATTCCACTTCTCCAAGCCATTAAGGATGTACCTATTTACAATAGACCGATTAAACAGAAGTGTTTCAAACATCCATGGAGGTGAAAAAGAGACACCCCTACCATTAATGTCATTGGACAACTATCCGACTTAATGATGGGGCAGGTAATCTGCAAAAAGTATTTAGACCTTGGAAGTCCTATCGTAGATGTGCACATTAATTGCACCATTGTCCCACACACCTTGATTGATCTTGGGGATGCCATTAATGTGATGACCAAGGACACCATGCTCAAGCTAAATCTCCAGGGTTCATTAAGAAAGACCACAACAGTCTTGCAGCTTGTAGACCATTCCATGGTAGCCCTGAGGGGATTGTTGAGGATGTGATGGTTTTCATCGAATCCTTGGAGTACCCTGCAGATTTCCTAGTTTTCCGGCCTAAGGCCAAGCTTAGTGGTTATCCTCTCATACATGGGAGGCCTTGGTTAGCCATTACCGATGCCTACATCAGCTGCTGGGTTAAAAATATGACTATAAAAAATGGGCATCTATCCAAATAGTTGGTCTTGTACCCTTCTACTCAGCCATATTTAGAACATGATTTACCTTTATGGCTAGAAGAGGAGGAAGAAGATGAAGTCTACTCAGCCCAACTCTATACCCTAAATGCTGCCATGGGAGGAGGACATCTAGATAAAGATGATTTGATTGAACACATACTCCAAAATCTGACTCACAGCACCTCGTCCTTAGAAGAAGTAGTAAAGGAGACCAAGAGAAACCATCAGATTGATCTATGCTTAGCTGATTCAGGCCCTACTTGTGTCAAGATAATAGAATTTGGCCTTGAAAGAAATTTGAAAATCAACCCCTCTCTTTCTGTACACCAAGAAGAAGAGTTGTGCAACATGCTAAGGGAACATCTAGATGCCTTCACTTGGAGTTACAAAGAAATGAAGGGAGTGCACCCCTTGGTGTGTACTCACCACATTTATATCAAAGAAGGTTGCAAACTAGTCCGACAACCCCAAAGGAAAATGAATCCAGCTCTCAAGGATATATTCAAAGAAGAACTGCAAAAGCTGTTGGATGGAGGATTCATTTACCCTATCTCAGACAGTGAGTGGGTTTCTCCTTTGGTGTTGGTTCCAAAGAAAAATGGGAATGGAATATTTGTGTCGATTACAGAGAGTTAAACAAATCAAAAAAGAAGGAGCATTTCCCTCTACCTTTCATTGACCAAGTGTTGGATGGCCTGGCAGGGAAAAAAACTCTCTTTCCTAGATGGGTTCAGTGGGTACAATTAAATCCAAATCAGCCCAGAGGACCATGATAAAACCACCTTCACCCGTCCTTGGGGTGCCTTCCCCTATAGAGTCCTTCCTTTCGGTCTATGCAATGGCCCTGCCACTTTCTAGATGGTAGTCGTGAGTATCTTTGCCAAGCTAGTCCATGATGCAGTAGAAATTTATATGGATGATTTTACACCGTATGGGTGTGATTTCTAGGAGGCTTTGTCAAACTTGGGTAAGGTGTTGAACAGATGCATTGAAATGAACTTGTCCCTTAGTCCCAAAAAATGTGAGTTCTTGATGACTACAGGGATTGTTCTAGGTCATTCAATATCCCAGAAAGGAATGAAGGTAGACCCAAATAAGATAGCCATCATCCAAAGGGTTCCACCTCCGCAAAAACAGAGGGATGTCAAAAGTTTTCGAGGTTGAGATGGTTACTATCGGAGATTTATAAAAGACTTCAACAAGTTAGCTTCTCCTTTATTTGGGTTATTGGCCAAAGAATCTGGATTTTTATGGTCAGAAAGTTGTCAAAAGGCCTTGGACACCCTAAAGGACAAGTTGACCACGACACCTATTCTCCAAGGCCCAAACTGGTCCCTTCCTTTCCATATACATGTTGATGCCTCTCACAAATGCATAGGAGCAGCTCTAGGTGAGCTAGATGACAAGCTACCTTATGCCATTTACTTCATCAGTAAGAATCTATCAAAAGCTAAGATGAACTACACAGTGACTCAAAAGGAGCTCCTAGTTGTCGTGCATTCATTGAATAAATTTAGGCATTACATTATAGGTTACCAAACATTTGTACATACTCACCATGCTGCAATTAAATACTTGATGAATAAACCTGATGTAAACACTCGGATTATTAGATGGTTACTTTTATTGCAACAGTTTAATTTAACTATTATTGATAAGCCTAGCAAGGAGAATGTTGTTGCAGATTTTTTATTTAGATTAACTTTGCCTACAGGGGAGGAAGGAATGGTTGATGATTAGTTACCGGATGAACACTTGTTCTCCATTTCAGTTCTCTCTCCATGGTTTGTTGACATAGAAAATTACTTGGTGTCTTCATAGTTTCCACCAAATTTGTCCTCCAAGGAAAAGAGCAAGATTGTGAGGAAGAGCACCCCATTCACTTGTATTGGGGGTAACCTCTTCAAACTAGGCCCGGATCAACATCTGAGATGTTTTAGGGAGGAGGAAGTATTTGACATCCTTCTGACCTGTCATGATGGGCCTTGTGGAGGTCACTTTGCAGCCAAAAGGATAGCATTCAAGGTGTTACAAGCTGGTTATTACTTTCCCACTCTTCACTAGGATGTGAGGAGGTATACTAGTGAGTGTGATCGGTGCCAAAGGATGGGGAAATCTACCCCAAGGGATGAAATGCCTCTACAACCTCAAGTGACTTTCGAGCCATTTGACAAGTGGGGCATGGATTTCATTGGACCCATTGACCTTTCATCTAGGGAAAAAGCAGTACACCATTGTGTGCACTGACTATTTAACCAAGTGGGATGAAGCCAAGGCCACCAAAGTAGCAACAGAAGAGAAAGTGGTTGAGTTCTTAAGGGAAAATGTATTTTATAAGTTTGGGTACCCTAGAGAACTGGTCACTGATCAAGGCAGTCAGTTTACATCTCACATTATTGAAAATTTGTTAAGCCAACACAAGATCAAGCATAGAACATCCACTCCTACCACCCTAAAGCTAATGGGAAAGTGGAGGTAGCAAACAGAGCTCTGGAAGACATTCTGGCCAAAGTGATTAGTAGCAGTAGAAAGGACTAGGTAGATAGATTAGTTGAGGCCACTTGGGCCTACAATACCACCTAAAATACCAACACTGGATTCTCTCCTTATGAGCTGGTGTATGGGAAGAAAGCCATGTTGTCAATAGAATTTGAATACAACACCTTACGGATGGCAGCACAATTGGATCTAGATCTCACCAGGCACAACAAGAGAGATTTCTCCAGCTGAATGGGTTAGATGAATTTAGGATGCAGGCTCTCCTGCACACAGAGGTGACTCAAGTTCAAAGGAATATTTGGCATGACAATAATATTAAGGACAAACGATTTCAATAAGGTGATTGGACTTTATTGTATGATTCCATATCCAAGGATTTTAAAGGCAAGTTAAGTACTAGATGGTTGGGGCCTTATTTCATAGAAAAATGTCATGACAATAGTTCAGTACAGATAAGAACCATTGATGCAGAGGCTATCCCTTTACTTGTCAATGGGTACAGATTAAAGGTCTACAAGAAGCCCTTGTCAAAGAAATAATTCATTAATAGCATCAGCAAGACAATGATGGTGGTGGAGCAAGTCTTAGATTCTACCCCATCAAGTCCCTGAAAAGAAAAAGAAAAATTAAAAATTAAAAATTAAAAAATTAATAAATAAATAAACTTAGGTGAAAACCTCCATGAGGCACATGAGTCCCACTGTTGGGTTGAAAACCTCTTGAGGCAGCCCAATGGTGTTGAAAAGAAAAGAAAAATAAAAATATCTCTAGGTGAAAAACTCTTTTGAGGCACCGAGGGAAAGCAGCTAGGATGAAAACCTCTTGGAGGCAGACTAGCTATTTTCGAAAAAAAAAAAGAGAGAGAGAAAAAATAAAATGTTTGAAAATGTTGTTTGCAGGTCAGCGAGAAGAGGATCAAAGCAACTTGAGAGGAACAGAAGGACCTACACAATCCATATTTTCATTCCTCCATCACATATTATTCAGTGTCCCATCAATCCCTCCATTTATGAACTCCTCGAGCTCAATTTACACAGGCTCTGTGTTTTCTCCAGGATTCCCTGTAATCCTACAAGATTCCCTGAAAACCTATAGGAGTTTCCTATAGGAATTACAATGGCTTGGGAATCCCAAGAAAAGTGACCCTAGAGCAAGGGGATGACCAGCCTGTGCCAAAAAACTAAAATATTTACTTGACCACATCAACACCATGCCTCTCATCACTATGCTACCCATGCATCCATCCAATAAGTCAATTCAAAAAATTACAGTTTTCAAAGAAGAAAAAAAAACAAATAGAAGAGGGTGAGAACAGAGGACAAAGGGACAATATCTTAAGGCTATACCTCTTACCTACCAATCAATAGACTCCATCTCTACCCATGTCAATAACATCATGCTCCAGAAGTGAAGAAAAGTATGAAAAGTTTAGGGGAGAGGTAGCTACAGGACATCCTGTAGGTTTCCTGTAGGAAATCCTGTAGTAGCCTTTCCCACAAATGGAAATTTCACAGGCCATCTTCAACATAGAGATTCCAATGTTAAGGAAGCTCCTCCAAAGCTTAGCAGCAGCAGCAGGATCATCAACATCACTCTCTAGTCCCTGCACATCAAAGGAAACAAGCATCAAAAGAGGCCAATACAAAAAATATGCAGCAAGTACACAGCACAAGGACATCATTCCCCAACAAGCATCTTACCCACAGGTATGTCATCTTGCTTATGATCTCTCCTGATCATGATAGATAAAAAATATAGGATTATGTAAGAGTTGGTTTTATAAGCAAAGGTGGTCAATTAGCTTGGCCACCTTCAGCCAATCGACAAGGAGAAAAACAGTTAGACCACTCCACACATGGCAGTAGTCAAATCAGAAGAAAAGGGAGTTAAGGCAAAAATGGTTAAATTATGGATGATTGAAGTGGGATATGATTACGAGGTAGGGAGGAATGATGAAGTGATAATGGGACCAATGATCCAAAAGGAGGTGCTCGTACTTAGGCAACCAACACACCATCCCACACGATCACCCATATAAGGAAATAAAACATTGATTTCCATGCAAATAAATCATTAGCAATCTTGAGGATTCATCAAAAGAAGGTTGCTCTTGGCCCCTTGAAGTAGTATCTACAAGAAAGACAATGAGCATTTTGTAGCGAAGGAGCACCTACAGGAGCCTACAAGAAAACCTACAAGATCCTATAAGAAGACCTACAGGATACAGAGCAGTCATCTGTAGGATTATCAATGGGCATTAAGGGAGGAGAGATCAAAGGTTATCCTCATCAGATAGAGTCCAGTGACGTAGGAGTTATACCTTCCCATATTTTCCAATTAAAAGTAGAGAAAAATCCTCCATTTAGTTAAGAAAGTTGCAGTCCAGGGGAATTATATTGCAAAGTTATCATTTAAATCTCCCACGCACTAGAATTATCGAATTATATCCATACAAACCTCCACAATTACCAAGGGAAATATGACGTGGGGTTTTAGCAAGAGAGAACCCACAAATACAATAATAATTCATCAGCACCCTCCTATAGTATAAATTTTGACAAGGCACAATTGGATGGGTTTCTTTGAAATAATGAGAGGATACGATGGTGAGGTGGACAAAGACTTTGCTCTCTCACTCATACCCCTCACAAGGACCCATTCCACTACTGTGGTGAAAGGCCTATTAGTAGAAATCACCCCTGAAATTATAAGTAGAAGCACCACACTCCCTTTAGGGTTACCTTGGAGAAAGGAAGATAAGGGTAACAACACCCTTACAAAGAAGAAATTCTTTTTGAAAGGGGAGGAGGCAATGGAGGAAAAAAATGGGGTCAGAAGGGAAATCCTTCCATACCCTTGGAATGAAGTTAGTTACCACCTCATTAAATATATATCATGTGAAGGGAGATATAGTGTGGTGTATGGATACCATTTCAGACTTCTCCAAGAACTAAGATTTGGAGCAGACACACATCCTCAAAACAACCTAAGTATACCCTACTTTCTTCTTCAGTAAATGATTGATATGAGCATCAAAGTGTAGGAGGGAAAACATCAACAACTAGCTCATCATGGGTTAATCAAACTTATCCTAGAAGATGCGCTACAAAATCGAAGACTTCCTATTACATGGACAACTTTCAGAGACATGCAAGTAGAGGGAGCAATTAAAGCACTTTAATATGAAAAAATCCCCATTGCTAGTGAGAGGGACGAAGAAATAGAGGGAGAAGATGAAAAGGAAACAGAGGAGGAAAAAGATGAAGAAAAGAAAGAGGAAGATGAAGAAGAAACAAAAGAAGAGATAAATGAGCATAGCGAGAAACTAGAGGAAGAAGAGAAAGAGAAAGACGAGGATGAAAAGGAGAATGGAAAAGAGGAAACAAAAGGGAAGGAAGAACAAAGGTCTATAGTTCAAGGCAAAGAAGGGGAAGAATCACCAAGGGTATCTCTAGAACCCACTGAGAAAGAGGCAGCAACTGCTCTTACTGCCCTAAGTACACCTATCAAGTCAAAAGGGAAGAGACAGAGACAAACCCCATTGTACTTTAGGACAAGAAAAAGCACAAGGATTAGGCAAGGAAGACCTCAAACACCCACCAAAATTCCTATTGTCATCGAAGACTCACCAAAGCAGCAAGAAAAGGTAGCTCCTCTTGAGAAAAATCAAGGAGAAGGATCATCAGGACAAGCCTCTCCCAAATCTCCCATCACTTATGTTAGGAGGCATGTCACAAGGTTTGCCTCATCAAAAGGAAAAGGTCTCCTATAGGAGACATAAAGAGACCTACAGGAAGTAGAGGCCATCCTATAGGAAGCTCTGCTAAACCTACAGGAAACTCAGAAAGTGGACCAAGAAGGTATTACTCAGCAAGAAACAAAAAAGGAAGACCCAAAACTGAGAGAACCTAGTCCACAACCCAACTTCAACTCTTACTGTAGGTTCATTGAAGGGGGTAGGGTTATCCCACAAAAGTTTCCTATCCCCTTATTCTTTGAGCTTGAGAAATAAAGAGAAAGGACACACAGGTGGATGCAGATTGCCAAATCAAAAGGAGTGGTGGATGTAGGAAACATTGAGGAGAAATTGAAGGAGATGGGCAGAGAATTGAGAAGCATAAGACAGAGAGAAAATTATTAAAGCTCAGTTAGAGGCAGAGAATGAATGGCTAAGGGGATAGCTACAAGAAATGGAAAGTCAGTTGGCAGCTATGGCTAGTTTATCCTTAGAGGAAATCCAATGCAGGATGCCAACAAAGTCTTATGCCTTGTATCTTAAGGAACAATGGCTACAATTCCAAATCAAGACTTTAGCACAGAGACACACTATTCCCTTCCAAGACTATAGACAATTAATTGATCTCTGTGACCAAAGTACCTTGCAAGATAGAGAAAAAATGTCTGAGTTTTACCAACTTAAATTGGCCTTGACAGATTTGAATGTGTGGGACCCAAATTAAAAACTAGGGGACTTGCAATTGATGGCTTTAGCATCATGGATGAATCATGAGGAGGAAAGAGCTACAGAAACGAAAAAAGGCAATGGCAAGAGAAGGGACAGAACCCCTCATGATAAGAGTTGAGCAATCTAATCCAATGGTTGTCATCAGCACCCACAACCTGATTGCAATTGATCCTAAGCTTGAACCTAGGTACCTTGCTGCACAAGAGCGAGCAATCACACACTTTGAAGACATGTTCAGATTTCTAGGAGATGACAACATGGAAGCTTTCTAAAGGAGATGGAACACCTTGCCTTACAATCCGAAAATCATAGAATACCATTCTCCCCAGAGGATGAGAGAGGCACTAAACAAAACACCCATGTACAAGCAAGCTCTACAAACACTCCAAGAAAATTGGATTGGCTTGAGACTCAGTCCACCCCTACTCCTAGGAATGTTGGAAGGAGGGAAAGAATAAGAAGAAAGAAAGTAGTGGGAAGAAATAGAGAGGAAGGCAGGATTTTATTCATAGGAAGAAGCTACAGCAAAAGCATGGGATGTCAAGGAGGCCACCAGAGAAATGAAGGATATTGATATAGATTAATTTTCTCAAAGGATGAACAACACCTTCAGTAGGGGGGTAATGATGAGCCTCATCATTGGGTAACTATATGGACCTTAATACACCTCCAAGCTCATTAAAATCAACTCTTCTCATAATTCCTTACATATTTTAATTATATTTTGCTTAATGAGATGAGTGAAAGTAAGATGTTATGTCTAGTGGTCTAATGTGCATTGATTACAGGTTTTTGAAGCAAATCATGGAAATTTTGGCTAATTAAGGGTAGAAACTCTAATGAGACAAGGAGGAGAGATTATAGGATATATATCCTCCTCATTTAATCCTCACTCATTTGAATATTCCTCAATCGAATCACACTAGCTTGGAGTTGCAAGCAGTCGAGTCATCGAGATCATGAGCAGCCGAGCCATTGACAGTTAAGAGCAAGTTCATCTTGAGTTTGGGAGCCAAGCCTCCCTATATTTAAGGAAGTCATTGGAGACTTCAGTTGTATAAATAAGGAGGCCTAGAGCCTCATTAGGATTCAGATTTTTTTTGTAAGAGCACTAAGCATTTTCAAGTTCAAGCTTTGTGGCAAAACATTGTTATGTAATTTTTCTGATATGACAATGAGAATGAGCATTTCCTTGATCCAACACTAAGTTGACTCAAAGGGTTGAAGCTCTTGGCTTAGGGCCCAACCCTAGAACCAAATGCTCCTCTTCTTTTACTTGTATGCTTACGTGATTTCATAGATTAATGGTTGAATTGGTTTTAGCATTGTTTCATTGCAAGTAGTTGTGAATTTGATTAGTTTTCTTTCATTTGTGCATTGCTTTAGCAGTAGCTTAGAAAGATAAAGTAATACCAAAAAGGCTTATAGCAGGTGGATTTGGCCTCACTCCTCCCTTCAGGGACCATGGTTTGATGAAAAACTCCTATTCAGCCCCAAAAAGAGAGAATTCTGATTTCTTATGGAATTAAGGGTTTTCTACTACTTAGGCTAGCATCTTTTCAGTTTTCAAAGATAGGATTCAATTGTCATTTCTAATATCTTAAGCTTTGTATTGGATCTCATGGTGTTTCTCAATCTTCTGCAAGCATTTCCATGGATGAACTAAGAAACTAAATAATGAAATTATGTTTTCTTAAGTTGATTGGAAATCTTCCTTGTTTGATATGATTCATGGATAAATGCCAATAATGTATGTATTGCAGGAGTTTCAATAGTGCAGGAAGATCTCATGCCAACAACCCTAGCTTAATCTCATCCATCCATGATCACCAAAAGCCACGAAGTCCCTCAACTTATTCATCATTCCATAAGAACAACTTTCCAGGTTTGTTGACCAAATCCACCCATCTTACAAACTCTGTTTTTAGCTCTGAAGAAGTCCTAGATAATCCCTTGCCCTATTTCTTCCAATATTTACCTTCCCTAAGCCCTATACCACCTTCCAAATCACTCTTATTTTGCTTAGTCGGATCCTGTAGGAATACATGGGATCCTGTAGGAGCATTAGGACATCTTGTAGGAACCATTAGGACACCCTGTAGGACGACTTATAGTGGCCTGTTTTGAGGCCGATTTGTGGAAAAAGTATCCAGGAAGCTAGGAGAAGACCCCTACTTGCCTCCCAAACCATCTGACCTTCCATCACCATCTCTAACCCACCTGCCACATCACCAACAAGATTTAGCTTTAACATTTTCACAAAAAAGGACAAAAATTAAAAAAGAGTTATTGTGTTCATTCATATACACAATAGTAAAATGTTTGGTTATTTCAGATTGCATGCCTAGTAAAGTTAGCATTACACACATGTTAGCTTAGAACTCTCCTAAAGTAAGATCTCTTAGCAATTAGTTAGATTAGTGGTGTGTTTAAAGCATTGATTTTAGTCTTTCCTTATTGCAGTAGACAAATTATCTTACAATTCTCCCAATTAGTGAAAAATTCCCCTTTTTTAATTGGTAGTCAAACTTCTTCTGAATCAATAGGAGGCTAGTTTGAGAAACTATAGTGGTCTATCAGTAGCTCACTAGTGACAAAGAATGGACCCATTGCATCTTCTTGTGTATACAACACTGTCACCTCCAAGTTTGTATGAACCTCGGGTTGATAAAGTAATGTTGGTAGCCCCAGGAGTTGTAGTATTCTTGCTGCAATACTAGTGCTCATCACTTTTTGGTGCCTTTGTCAGGGAGGTGTCTGAGTAATATGTGATTTCTGCTTTCTTTCTTCCATTTCTTATCTCTGAAATTCTGCTATTAGCTTCATTTCTCCAAAAGTAATTGTAAATTGGTTTGCTTTCTTTTCCATTCTGCAAGTGAGATTTCATTCAACAGTTAGTTTCCATTCAGTTTGTTATTTCAATTCTGCAATTAGTCTCAAAGCTTGAAAAAACACCAAACGAAACAAAAACACTTCTTTCATGCCTCGTAGGAATAGGGATAAATTAGGAAAATTTCTACCAAATACCCCCACCAGTTCAAACACACATCCTTCCCTCTTCTTCGGTGGTTGTGAATTGGCAAACAACCAGAGATTTTTGAAGAGACTAAAGGGGGAGAAGAAGAAGGAGAACCCATTCCAACTTAGCTAATGGCTGAAAATAGAAATGATAGAGGAGATAGAGAAAGAATTGAAGTTGATTTTCCCATCAGAAAAACTAATGGGGATACCAAGATGAAAAACATAAGCCCCTCTGCTCTTCCTCATTTCCATGGCATGACCTCAGAAGATCAAGATAATTTCTTGTTTGAGTTCATTTTCATATGCAGAAATTATGATTACACCACTAATGATTAGAAGTTTAAATTATTCCCATCCACTCTCAAGGATGTAGCTCTGCGCTGGTTCATGGGTTTACCTAGGGATAGCATCACAACCTGGGCTCAGATGTAGAAAGCCTTCAACAAAAAGTATCGAGACTACTACAAGTCCAAAGACACTAAAGAGGAAATTTCTACGATGACCTTGGGGCATGATGAATCCTTAGAGGATTATGAAGAGAGATTCCAGCTTAGCTACAAAAGGTCCAGGTGCACACTTGATCCTGAGTCACTAAAGGTAGTCTGGCTCTGAGGGGTAACGGAAGATCTTCTGGATACCTTAAACCTGCCAGCGGGGGGGACATATACCAGCTACACTATGAAGATATCAAGATTATCTTTAAGAAACATTCTAGGGTAGCTCAGAAAAAGGGTAGGGGTAGTCAACCAATGGCCAACTCATCCTCTTCCAACACCTCCATAAAAGGTGAAATTGGAAATATGCTGGAATATTTCAAGAGTGAAATGCTGCAAACCCTCTTCCTAGAAATGGACATGATGCACATCAAGAGAAAGCAGGAGGAAGCACAGAGAGCATTAGCCATCTTCTGCTCTAGATGTACAAGGAGGCATCCTAGGAATGGATGTCCATTAAACATTATAGAAAGCTACTCGGTCTGTGAAGAAAACCACTACACAAACAAGTACCCTTCTCTACCTGGACTAAAAGTCGTGTATCGGGGAATTGAAGGGGTAACAAAACAACTCTACTACAAAAATCAAAGGAGACCTCATGGGCCTCAACCATATTAGTAAGGCATGCAAGGGTCATCCTATGCATATTACAACTTTAACCAGAACACATCTAGTCCCTCTTGGGGCCCCCCTACTCATCCCTCCTAGTCTACACCTTCTCCCTGGTCTTTTGCACCTCAGTACCATTCCCAACCAACCAACTAGTCATTTCAGCCATATACTCTGCCACAGCCTCAGTGGAATGCACTACCCCAGGGGTGGAGGCCCTCATACAACAATGTGCCATCTTTATTGCCTTCAACTCCTACTCAACTGCAACTTTTACACCCTGCTCAACCTAAACAACCTCAGATGCCTGCCTAGCGAAATCTGAACCTGAACAACAGACAAGCACAACAAGTATACAATGGAGAGGCATCCTACCCTGCTTAGGTTGTGGAAATTCAGGAAATCAACCTAAGGTTTCGGAGAGTGCTCCTAAACAACCAACATCCATCTCCACGTAGGGAAAGTGAGGAGGAAAGAGAAGAAAGTATGCCTAAAGTGAATCCACCACACTTTCTTGAAAGATTAACTCAGCCAGACCATCCTACCCCAGATGAGAATGAACTTCTAGGTGAATTGAAAAATCTATGTGTCAAAATTCCACTTCTCCAAGCCATTAAGGATGTACCTATTTACAACAGACTGATTAAAGAGAAGTGTTTCAAACATCCAGGAGGTGAAAAAGAGACACCCTTACCATTAATTTCATTGGACAACTATCTGACTTAATGCTGGGGCAGATAATTTGCCCAAAGTATTTAGACCCTGGAAGCCTTGTGGTAGATGTGCACATTAATGGCATCATTGTCCCACACACCTTGATTGATCTTGGGGATTCCATTAATGTGATGACTAAGGACACCATGCTCAAGCTAAATCTCCAGGGTTCATTGAGAAAGACCACAATAGTCTTGTAGCTTGCAGACAATTCCACAGTAGCCCCTTAGGGGATTGTTGGGGATGTGATGGTCTCTGTCGACTCCTCGGAGTACCTTGCAGACTTCCTAGTTCTCCAACCTAAGGCCAATCTTAGTGGTTATCCTCTCATACTTGGGAGGCCTTGGTTAGCCACTACCGATGCCTGCATCAGCTACAGAGCTGGAAATATGACTATAAAAAATGGGCATCTATTGAAATAGTTGGTCTTGTACCCTCCTGCTCAGCCATATTTAGAACATGATCTTCCTTTATGGCTAGAAGAGGAGGAAGAAGATGAAGTCTACTGAGCCCAAATCTATACCCTAGAAGTTGACATGGGAGGAGGACATCTGGATGAAGATGATTTGATTGAACACATACTCCAAAATCCGACTCCCAACACCACGTCCTTAGAAGAAGTAGTAAAGGAAACCAAGAGCAACCATCAGATTGATCTATGCTTAGCTAATTCAGGCCCTACTCATGTCAAGACAATAGAATTCGGCCTTGAAAGAAATTTTAAAATCAACCACTCTTTTTTTACACCAAGAAGAAGAGTTTTGCAACATGCTAAGGGAACATCTGGATGCCTTCCCTTGGAGTTACAAAGAAATGAAGGGAGTGCACCCCTTGGTGTGTACTCACCACATTTATACCAAAGAAGGTTACAAACTAGTCCGACAACCCCCAAGAAGAATGAATCCAGCTCTCAAGGATATATTCAAAGAAGAACTGCAAAAGTTGCTGGATGCAGGATTCATTTACCCTATATTAGACAGTGATTGGGTTTCTCCTTTGGTGTTGGTTCCAAAGGAAAATGGGAAGTGGAGGATTTGTGTCGATTACAGAGAGTCAAACAAAGCAAAAAAGAAGGACCATTTCCCTCTACCTTTCATTGACCAAGTGTTGGATGGCCTAGCAGGGAAAAAAATTTCTCTTTCCTAGATGGGTTCAATGGGTACAATCAAATCCAGATCAGCCTAAAGGACCAGGATAAATCACCTTCACCTATCCTTGGGGTACCTTCAACTATAGAGTCCTTCCTTTTGGCCTATGTAATGGACCTGCCACTTTCCAGATGGCAGTCCTGAGTATCTTTGCCAAGCTAGTCCATGATGCAGTAGAAATTTATATGGATGATTTTACACCATATGGGTGTTATTTCCAGGAGGCTCTGTCGAACTTGGGTAAGGTGCTGAACAAATGAATTGAAATGAACTTGTCCCTTAGTCCTGAAAAATGTGAGTTCTTGATGACTGCAGGGATTGTTCTAGGTCATTCAATGTCCCAGAAAGGAATGCAGGTGGACCCAAATAAGATAGCCATCATCCAAAGGGTCCCACCTCCACAAAAACAGAGGGATGTCAAAATTTTTCTAGGTTGATCTGGATACTATAGGAGATTTATAAAAGACTTCAGCAAGTTAGCTTCTCCTTTATTTGGGTTATTGTCCAAAGACTCTGAATTTTTATGGTCAGAAAGCTGTCAAGAGGCATTGGACACCCTAAAGGACAAGTTGACCATGATACCTATTCTCCGAGGCCCAAATTGGTCCTTCCTTTCCATATACATGTTAATGCCTCTCATAAAGCCATAGGATCAACTCTAGGCCAGATAGATGAAAAGCTACCTTATGCCATTCACTTCATCAGTAAGAATCTGTCAAAAGCCAAGATGAACTACACAGTGACTCAAAAGGAGCTCCTAGCTGTTGTGCATTCATTGAACAAATTTAGGCATTACATTACAGGTTACCAAACATTTGTACGTACTCACCATGCTGCAATTAAATAATTGATGAATAAACCTGATGTAAACACCTGGATTATTAGATGGTTACTTTTATTGCAATAGTTTAATTTAACTATTATTGATAAGCCTAGCAAGGAGAATGTTGTTGCAGATTTTTTATTTAGATTAACTTTTCCTGCTGGGGAGGAAGAAATGGTTGATGATTAGTTACCAAATGAACACTTGTTCGCCATTTCAGTTCTCTCTCCATGGTTTGCTGACATAGAAAATTACTTGGTGTCTTCATAGTTTCCACCAAATTTGCCCTCCAAGGAAAAGAGCAAGATTGTGAGGAAGAGTGGCCCATTCACTTGGATTGGGGATAACCTCTTCAAACTAGGCCCAGATCAAATTCTGAGATGTGTTAGGGAGGAGGAAGTCTTTGACATATTTCTGACCTGTCATGATGGGCCTTGTGGAGGTCACTTTGCAGCCAAAAGGATAGCATTCAAGGTGTTACAAGCTAGTTATTACTGGCCCACTCTTCACCAGGATGTGAGGAGGTATACTAGTCAGTGTGATCAGTGCCAAAGGATGGGGAAACCTACCCCAAGGGATGAAATGCCTCTGCAACCTCAAGTGACTTCAAGCCATTTGACAAGTGGGGCATGGATTTCATTGGACCCATTGACCCTCCATCCAGGCAAAAGCAGTACATCATTGTGTGCACTAACTATTTAACCAAGTGGGCTGAAGCCAAGGCCATCAAAGTAGCAACAGAAGAGAAAGTGGTTGAGTTCTTAAGGGAAAATGTATTTTATAAGTTTGGGTACCCTAGAGAACTGGTCACTGATCAAGGCAGTCAGTTTACATCTCACATGATTGAAAATTTGTTAAGCCAGCACAAGATCAAGCATAGAACATCCACTCCTTACCACCCACAAGCTAATGGGCAAGTGGAGGTAACCAATAGAGCGCTGGAAGGCATTCTGACCAAAGTGATTAGCAACAGTAGAAAGGACTGGGCAGATAGATTAGTTGAGGCCACTTGGGACTACAATACCACCTAAAATACCAACATTGGATTCACTCCTTATAAGTTGGTCTATGGGAAGAAAGCCATATTGTCAATAGAATTTTAATACAACACCTTAAGGATGGGCGCACAACTGGATCTAGATCTCACCAGGGCACAGCAAGAGAGATTGCTCTAGCTGAATGGGTTAGATGAATTTAGGATGCAGGCTCTCTTGCACATAGAGGTGACTCAAGTTCAAAGGAATATTTGGCATGACAATAAAATAAAGGAAAAAAAATTCAATAAGCTGATTGGGCTTTATTATATGATCCCATATCCAAGGATTTTAAAGGCAAGTTAAGTACTAGATGGTTGGGGCCTTATGTCATAGAAAAATGTCATGACAATGGTTCAGTACAGATAATAACCATTGATGCAGAGGCTATCCATTTACTTGTAAATGGGTACAGATTGAAGGTCTACAAGAAGCCCTTGTCAAAGAAATAATTCATTAATAGCATCAGAAATACAATGATGGTGATGGAGCAAGTCTCAGCTTCTACCGCATCAAGTCCCTGAAAAAATATAAAAAATAAATAAATAAATATACTCAAGTAAAAACCTCCATGAGGCACATGAGTCCCATTGTTGGGTTGAAAACCTCTTGAGGCGGCCCAATGGTGTTGAAAAGAAAAGAAAAAATAAAAATATCTCTGGGTGAAAAACTCTTTTGAGGCACCCAGGGGAAGAAGCTAGGATGAAACCCTCTTGGAGGTAGACTAGTTGTTTTAGAAAAGAGAGAGAGAGAGAGAGAGAGAGAGAGAGAGAGAGAAAATAAAATGTTTGAAAATGTTATTTGCAGGTCAGCAAGAAGAGGATTAGAGCAACTTGAGAGGAACAAAAGGACCTACATAATCCATATTTTCTTTCCTCCATCCCATATTATTCATTATCCCATCAATCCCTCCATTTATGAACTCCTCTAGCTCAATTTACACAGTCTCTGTGTTTTCTCCAGGATTCCCTGTAATCCTACAAGATTCCCTGAAAACCTACAGGAGTTTCCTGTAGGAATTACAGTGGCTTGGGAATCCCAAGAAAAGTGACCCTAGAGAAAGGGGATGACCAACCTGTGTCAAAAAAATAAAATATTTACTCCACCACATCAACACCATGCCTCTCATCACCACGTTACCCATGCATCCATCCAATAAGTCAATTCAAAAAATTACAGTCTTTAAAGAAGAAAAAAAAATAGAAGAGGGTGAGAACAGAGGACAAAGGGACAATACCTAAAGGCTATACCTCTCACCTACCAATCAATAGACTCCTTCTCTACCAATTTCAATAATCCTCATGCTCCAGAAGTGAAGAAAAGTATGAAAAGTTTAGGGGAGAGGTAGCTACAGGACATCTTGTAGGTTTCCTGTAGGAAATCTTGTAGCAACCTATCCCACAAAAGGAAATTTCACATGCCATCTTCAACATAGAGATTCCAATGTCAAGGAAGCTCCTCCAAATCTTAGGAGTAGCAGCAGGATCATCAACATCACTCTCCAGTTCCTGTACATCAAAGGAAACAAGCATTAAAAGAGGCCAATACAAAAAATTTGCAGCAAGTACACAGCACAAGGACATCATTCTCCAACAAGAATCTTACCCACAGGTATGTCATCTTGCTTATGCTCTCTCATTAGCATGATATGAAAAAAAATATAGGATTATGTAAGAGTTGGTTTTATAGGCAAAGGTGGTCAGTTAACTTGGCCACCTTCAACCAGTCGACGAGGAGAAAAACAGTTAGACCACTCCACACGTGGCAGCAGTCAAATCAAAAGGAAAGGGAGATAAGGGAAAAAATGGTTAAATTATGTATGATTGAAGTGGGAGATGATTCCAAGATAAGGAGGAATGATGGAGTGATAGTGGGACCAAGAGTCTAAAAGGAGGTGCTCGTACTTAGGCAACCATCACACCATCCCACACGATCACCCATATAGGGAAATAAAACATTGATTTCCATGCAAATAAAGCATTAGGAATCTTGAGGATTCATCAAAATAAGGTTGTTCTCGGCCCCTTGAAGCAGCATCTACATGAAAGATAGTGAGCATTTTGCAGCGCAGGAGCACCTACAGGATCCTACAGGAAAACCTACAAGATCCTACAGGAAGACCTACAAGATACAGAGCGGTCGTCTATAGGATTATCAGTGGGCATTAAGGGAGGAGAGATCAAAGTTTGTCCTCATCGGACAGAGTCTAGTGAGGTAGGAGCTATGCCTTCTCATATTTTCCAGTTAAAAATAAAGAAAAATCCTCCATTTGGTTAAGAAAGTTGCAGTCCAGGGGAATTATATTGCAGAGTTATCATTTAAATCTCCCACCCACTAGAATTATCAAATATTATCCATACAAGCCTCCAAAATTACGAAGGGAAAGATGACATGGGGTTTTAACAAGAGAGAACCCACAAACACAGTGATAATTCATTAGCACCCTCCTGTAGTAGAAATTTTCACAAGGCACAATTGGATGGGTTTCTTTGAAATAATGAGAGGATACGATGAGGAGCTGGCCAGAGACTTTTCTCTCTCACTCGTACCCCTCACTAGGACCCATGCCACTACTGTGGTGAAAGGCCTATCAGTAGAAATCACCCCTGAAATTATAAGCAGAATACCCACACTCCCTTTAGGGTTACCTTGGAGAAAAGAAGATAAGGGTAAGAACACCCTTGCAAAGAAGAAATTCTTTTTGAAGGGGAGGAGGCAATGGAGGACAAAAATGGGGTTAGAAGGGAAATCCTTCCATATGGGAAATCCTTCCATACCCTTGGAATGAATCTAGTTACCACCTCATTAAATATATATCATGTGAAGGGAGATATAGTGTGGTGTATGGATACCATTTCAGACTTCTCTAAGAACTAAGATTTGGAGCAGACACACCTCCTCAAAACAGCCTAAGTATACCTTACTTTCTTCTTCAATCAATGATAGGTATGAGAATCAAAGTGTAGGATGGAAAACATCAACAACTATCTCATCATGGGTTAATCAAACTTATCCTAGAAGATGCTCTACAAAACCTAAGACTCCCTATTACATGGACAACTTTCAAAGACATGCAGGTAGAGGAAGAAATTCAAGCACTTTAATATGAAAAAAGCCCCATTGCTAGTGAGAGGGATGAAGAAATAGAGGGAGAAGATGAAGAGGAAACAAAGGAGAAAAAAGATGAAGAAAAGAAAGAGGAAGATGAAGAAGAAAGAAAAGAAGAGACAGATGAGTAGAGTGAGGAACTAGAGGAAGAAGAGAAAGAGAAAGACAAGGATAAAAAGGAGAATGGAAAAGAGGAAACAAAAGGGAATGAAGAACAAAGGTCTATAGTTCAAGGCAAAGAAGGGGAAGAATCACCAAGGGTATCTCCAAAACCCACTGAGAGAGAGGGAGCAGTTGTTCTTACTTCCCTAAGTACACCTATCAAGTCAAAAGGGAAGATACAGAAGTAAACCCCATTGTACTTTAGGACAAGAAAAAGCACAAGGATCAGGAAAGGAAGAACTCAAACACCCACCAAAATTACTATTGTCATTGAAGACCCACCAAAGTAGCACGAAAAGGTATCTCCTCTTGAGAAAAATCAAGGAGAAGGATCACCAAGACAAGGCTCTCCCAAATCTCCCATCACTTATGTTAGGAGGCCTATCACAAGGTTTGCATCATCAAAAGGAAAAGGTATCCTAAAGGAGACACAAAGAGACCTACAGGAAGCAGAGGCCATCCTATAGGAAGCTCTGCTAAACCTACAGGAAACTCAGAAAATGGACTAAGAAGGTATCACTCAGCAAGAAACAAAAAAGGAAGACCCAAAACTAAGAGAACCTAGTCCACAACCCAACCTCAACTCTTACTACAGGTTCATTGAAGGGGGTAGGGTCATCCCACAGAATTTTGCTATCCCCTTATTCTTTGAGCTTGAGAAGGAAAGGGCAAGGACACACACGTGGATGCAGATTACCAAATCAAAAGGAGTGATGGATGTAGGGCACATGGAGGAGAAATTGAAGGAGATGGGCAGAGAACTGAGAAGCATAAGATAGAGAGGCAGTTATTAAAGCTCAGTTGTAGGCAGAGAATGCATGGCTAAGGGGACAACTACAAGAAAGCGAAAGTCAGTTAGCAGCTATGCCTAGTTTATCCTTAGAGGCAATCCAGTGCAGGATGCCAGCAAAGTCTTATGCCTTGTATCTTAAGGAACAATGGCTATAATTCCAAATCAAGACTTTAGCATAGAGTGGCACTATGCCCTTCTAAGACTATAGACAATTAATTGATCTCTGCAATAAAAGTACCTTGCAAGATAGAGAAAAAATGTCTGAGTTTTACCTACACAACTTGGCCTTGACAGATTTGAATGTGTGGGACCCAAATTCAAAACTAAGGGACTTGAAATTGATGGATTTAGCATCATGGATGAATCATGAGGAGGCAAGAGCTGCAAAAATGAAAAAGGTAATGGCAAGAGAAGAGACAAAACCCCTCATGATAAGAGATGAGAAATATAATCCAATGGTTGTCATCAGCACCCAAAACCTGATTGCAATTGATCCTAAGCTTGAACCTAGGTACCTTGTTGCACAAGAGCAAGAAATCACACACTTTGAAGACATGTTCATATTGCTAGGAGATGGAACACCTTGCCTTACAACCTAAAAATCATAGAATACCATTCTCCCCTAAGAATGAGAGAAGCACTAAACAAAACACCCATGTACAAGCAAGCTCTAGAAAGTCTCCAATTCAATTGGATTGGCTTGAGACTCAGTCCACCCCTACTCCTAGGAATGTTGGAAGGAAGGAAAGAAGAAGAAGAAAGAAAGTAGTGGGAAGAAATAGAGAGGAAGGCAGGATTTTATTCATAGGAAGAAGAAGCTACAGCAGAAGCATGGGATGTCAGGGAGGCCACCAGAGAAATGAAGGATATTGATATAGATTAAGTTTCTTAGAGGATGTGAAACACCTTCACTATGGGGGTGATGATGAGCCTCATCATTGGGTAACTATATGGACCTTAATACACCTCCAAGCTCATTAAAATCAACTCTTCTCATAATTCCTTACATAATTTAATTATATTTTGCTTAATGAGATGAGTAAAAGTAAGATGTTATGTCTAGTGGTATAATGTGCATTTATTATAGGTTTTTGAAGCAAATCATGGCAATTTTGGCTAATTAAGGGCAGAAACTTGAATGAGACAAGGAGTTGAGATTATAGGAGATAGATCCTCCTCATTTAATCCTCACTCTTTTGAATATTCCTCAATCAAATCACACTAGCTCGAAGTTGCAAGCAGCCGAGCCAGAGACAGTCAAGAGCAAGTTCATCTTGAGTTTGGGAGCCAAGCCTCCCTATATTTAAGGAAGTCGTTGGAGACTTCAATTGTATAAATAAGGAGGCCTAGAGCCTCATTAGGATTTGGATTTTTTATGTAAGGGCACTAAGCATTTATGAGTTCAAGCTTTGTGGCAAAACGTTGTTATGTAATTTTTCTGATATGATAATGAGAATGAGCATTTCCTTGATCAAGCACTGAGTTGACTCAGAGGGCTAAAGCTCTTGGGTTAGGGCCCAACCCTAGCAGCAAAGGCTCCTCTTCTTTTACTTGTATGATTAGGTGATTTCATATATTAATGGTTGAATTGGTTTTCACATTATTTCATTACAAGTAATTGTGAATTTGATTAGTTTTCTTACATTTGTGCATTGCTTTAGCAGTAGCTTAGAAAGATAAAGGAATACCAAAAAGGCTGATAGTAGGTGGATTTTTCCTCACTCCTCTCTTAAGGGACCATGGTTTGAGTAAAAACTCCTATTCAGCCCCAAAAAAGACAAAATTCTGATTTCTTATGGAATTTAGGGTTTTCTGCTACTTAGGCCAACATATTTTTAGTTTTCAAAGATAGCTTTCAATTTTCATTTCTAATAACTTCAACTTTGTATTGGATCTCATGGTGTTTCACAATCTTTTACAAGCATTTCCATGTATGAACTAGGCAACTAAATAATGAAATTTTGTTTTCTTAAGTTGATTGGAAATCTTCCTTGTTTGATATGATTCATGGATAAATTCCAGTAATGTATGTACAACAGGAGTTTCAATAGTGCAGGAAGATCTCATGCCAACAACCCCAGCTTAATCTCATCCATCCAAGATCACCAAAAGCCACCAAGTCCCTCACCTAATTCATCATTCCATAAGAACAACTTTCCAGGTTTGTTTAGCAAATTCAACGATCCTACAAACTCTATTTTGAGATCTAAAGAAGTCCTAGCCACTCTCTTGCCCTATTTCTTCCATCATCCACCTTCCCTAAACCCTATGCCACCTTCCAAATCAATCTATTGCTCTTGGCCAGATCCTATAGGAATACAGGGGATCATGTAGGAGCATTAGGGCATCCTGTAGGAAGCATTAGGACATCCTGTAGGACGACCTGTAGTGGCCTATTTTGAGGCCAAGTTGTGGAAAAAGCATCCAAGAAGATAAGAGAAGACCCCTACTTGCCTCCCAAACCATCTGACCTTCCATCACCATCTCTAACCCACCTGCCACATCACCAAGAAGATTTAGCATTCACATTTTCACAAAAAAGGACAAAAAGGAAAAAAGAGTTATTGTGTTCATTCATATGCACAACAGTAGAATGTTTGGTTATTTCAGATTGCATGCCTAGGACAGTTAGGATTACACACATGTTAGCTTAGAACTCTCCCGCAGTAAGATCTCTTAGAAATTAGTTATATGAGTGGTGTGTTTAAAGCATTGATTTCAGTCTTTCCACACTGCAGTAGACAATCTTCCAATTCTCCCAATTAGTGCAAAATTCCCCTTTCTTCATTGGTAGTCAAAGTTCTTCTGAACCAATAGAAGGTTGGTTTGAGAAACCATAGTGGTCTATCGCCAGCTCAGCAGTGACAAAGAGTGGACCCATCGCATCTGCTTGTGTATACAACACTGTCACCTCCAAGTTTGTATGAACCCCGGGTTGATAAAGTAAAGTTGGTATCCCCAAGAGTTGAAGCATTCTTGCTGCAATACTGGTGCTCATCACTTACTCAAAAACAAGTTTCACATTGTTAGCATGTATGTAATTACAAAATATTATAATGATCCAAGAAGTGATGTTCCTAGGATCCCTTAGTAAGAGCATCTGAGATAGTCAAGGTGAAGGTGGCATAAGCAACAAAAAATTACAAAATGTGGTAGTACTTGAAATTAGATCTAATGCAAATCATGTTGAAAAGAGATCTTATTTCATTTCTCTATCCCTGCCCCATAGATTGAGACCGAGTTGGATCTGAACGATTCTTAGTTGAATAAGTTGATTCATAACCAGCATAAGTTACTATCTAACCACCATCATCAAATGTAGCAACAAAAACAGGATTTTAAGCCATAAGAGTGATTATTTTTATAGTCATAGTATTTGGTTCAAAAACGAGATTGAGATCCATATCCCACAGTAGTGTGAGGGTGAGAGTGTATATGCACACTCATAAGGCTATACAAAGATGCATTCATTCCAAACCTTTATATTTTTTGTCAAAATGATGTACTGAAATCAAACATCTATGTTTGTATTTCCTATTAGAGCTTTCTTAGTTTTTGAGTCATCCAACGAGAAGAGCCTTCAGCTCCAGGGCCAACAATATAATGACAAGAAATAACAAGCATGAATGGATGAGTTTTCAAATGCACTCTTTCATATTCCCTAATTTGGAGAGCATATACAAAGCATCCATTGGAGCAGCCTTGAAGCAACATTATGGTACATGGAGAAACGTATTGGAGAGTTTCTATTTGGCACAACTGGCACATGCATACTCACATATTATCACTTGGGTTTTGAATATTATCACTTGCAATTAGCCTATCAATTCCTTTATACCTACGATGGCATACCAACTGCAGTTGGCTTCTATGAAATATATCAATGTTCTCCACTATTTGTAGCGTTCACCTTCATTTTCAATGGAAGTGAAAATATCAGCGTATGGATGGCGTGCAAAAAGACTAAAGTTATATGTAGCATTCAAATTTTTTAATTCTTTTATAATCTAGGGTCTGTGCCCTAACATTTATTGAATAACGTTTATTGAATTGATATAGTCTTTGGCACTGCGATATTCTTTGAAGAGCTTGAATACACTGCTATGAAGCTACTTGTCCTGGATATTGAATACATTGTGTTATTTATTCTGGAGCTAATTTATTTACTTTGGAACTTGAATACACTACTATGGAGCTGTTATGGAATGTTTTGTCTTGAATGCCATCCTAGGCATTGGAAAAACCATGCCATGCATTGAAACAAAGTTTGACAACGTTCTTCTCTATGGATACAAAGAACAAAATTTTTCTTTATAAATACAACATTATAACATTATATGCATACAAGAATGATGGAGATATCTATGCCACACTTCTAAAGAAAATTTTGGTGGTCATGCACCATATTCCCTAATATCATTATTCCACAGTATTTTGATTATGCAACACTCATTATCAGAGCATTCATGGAGCACTCTCATTTTTTAAGCTTGTTTTTATCAATTTTTTATGGAGAAAAATTATTGATTGCAAGCAACAAAAAAAGTGAGTTTAGGGTTTTATGCCCTATTTTTTCAAATATGGAAAGTATTTGATTTGCATAATTCTATTTGAGAGTAAGACAAATGATGCCAATTCAGTTGAGCAACAAAATGTCTGGTCTTAAAACCCCTTGCCATTGATGTAAAAGGGGGAGGAAAGTAGAGGACAAAAGAAATATTTTCTCAGGACAAAAGGGGTACAAGAAAAGTTTTTCCATCAATGAAAAAGGGGGAGATTGATGAAATTGTTGTCATTGAGGGCAAAGGAGCAATGAAGGAGCGACAAAAAAAGAAAAAACATATGGCATTGAGCAGCCAAAGAGTAAAAAAGGCATATGAGCATCAAGGTATGTTACAGGGATATTTTACAATAAGAGATGACGGCCCATGACAAAGGAACAACAAGAACAACAAAGGGTAAAGGAGCAGGAAAAGTTGATGCCACACTTGTATTGATACATGCATTGTTATACCTTGGAGGTAAAGGAGAGCAGTTATTATTACATGTTGAGTTGATTGCATATATTGTTATGGCAAAGAAGCAACAAGATATACTATATATGGTTGTTATGTTTGCAAAGAAGATTGGTATGCTTGGTATGCTTGTTGTGTTTGGGTGCAAGGTATGCTTACATACATGTTTTGTGTAAGGTTGATTTGAAGACTGGTTTGGTTGAGTTGAATTGTTGTGATGCAAGGCAAAGGCAAGACTCCATGAAAACAAAAGAAAGAAAAAGACATGATGCAAGGCAAGGCAAGATGCAGGGGAAAGGCAAATACATGTAAAAGTATTGTGATGCGGGGTTTGAATATGAATGCAAGATTGTATTGTTGCATGCTATTTATTTATTTTATTGACATGAAGAATATGAGTGCATGACATTTGGATATGATGAAATTCATTTTAAGTATTTTAATATTCAAGAGTTAAGCAATTTTCGAATTGAAGAGACACCTTTGGAATGCAAAGAGACAAGTTTTTTCATTTCACTGATTCGTGTGAATGGAACACGAACAAACATCAAAGTTCATTTATAAATTTTTGCAAGGTTGGAGGGTTGTGGGTTAAAGAGTGGGAGAATATGTGAGAGTTGATTGAGATGTTATGCATTAGTTACCTGGCACATATGAAGCTTATGTGAAGCAAATTTGAAGGGAAAAGGAGGTATAATTGAAGATGGAGATATGCAAAATTTATGATCAGGTAAACCAATGCATTGTTGTTTCTTGTTTGCATCAAAGGATTGTAGTCACCTTTCAAGTAGTCTCTTGATAAACATGAGGTTGCAACCTATTGAGGTAGGAGCCTCCTGTGGGTTGTAGCCTACAGAAAATGTATGGGAGTTGGAGCTTCCTTGCATGTTGCAACTTGCATAAAAGCGAGGTAAGAGCCTCCTGTAGGTTGGAGCCTACAAAAAATTAAATGTAATAAGGGAGTAGGAGCTTGCCTTTGCATCAAAACAATAACAAGTCGTGGTTTTCTCCCTTTACAAGTTTCCACTTATATTTGGTGGCCATATGTACTGATGTTATGTGTTTATGTGATGTTTTGGACTAGTTATTGCTTGTTCACATATTCAATTTTTTGGTTATCATGTGTTAAGTTGCTCATTTAAATGTTCACTGAATGAGGTTTAAAGAAAATAAATTAATTTCCATGAATATACTAAACTGATCCAATCATCAAGATGGATGAAAAATAATAGACTGATCCATTCATAACTAAATCATCATTGTTAATATATGAACTTAGTCCCATGAGTTTCATAGTGAAACTATGTGCTAGAAAATTCCCAAAACATTGTGGGATGAAAGAATATACCATTTTTGTGATACTAAAAAAGTTGAAGATCAAAAACATTTTCTGCTAGAATTCCTTGGTTATAGCCAAATTTAATGACAAATCTAAAATACTTGTCACAATATCAACCTTACTCCTACACCATCAAAATTATTATAATTTTAAAACACTTATTCCATATTTTTCAAAAAAAAAAAAATCCTAAAAAAGTCTAAATAATCCACTACCCTTTAAGATAAACGAATTCTATTCTTAATGGATGTTTCTCTTCTTCATTATCATTATTACTTAAACTAATTCAAATTAAATATTTTATTAACTAAAGATCATAAAAATTATATAAAAAAAAAAATTAAAATATAAAAATCATTAATCCATTAACATTTAAGAAAATCCAATAATACCAGTAAACTAATTATTTAATATTAAATACTACATCATCAAAAGTTATTAAAAGAATTTTTTGGTTTTTTAAATTATCATCGAGCATTAATCAACCCACTTTAAAAAGAGCAAAAACAATTTATATAAATTTAATATTGAAATGTCACTAATCCATTAACGTTTTAAAAAATGCAATAATACCAATAAACTTGTTTAAAAGTTAAATACTACATCGGGATTTTTTTTTTAAACTGTTTTTAAATAAAATATTCTACTCATTAACCAATTAATTTTAAAAATGACCCATTATTAATGTTTAAAGTAGAAAAGGAATAAAAACAAATATCATATAATTTTTTTTTTTTTAATTCATAAAAGTAATATAAAAGGGTTGGAAGGTTGGAATTTAAATTAATTGAACGAAATTTTATTAAAACATTGACTTTAAAAAATTATTGTCTATCATTAATCAATTAACCTTAAAAGGATCCTTCATGAAAATATTAATTAAATAAGTTTATTGTGTGAAGGAAAAAAAACAAATTAAAAAAAAAACAACTTTACAAAAATTTATTTTTAACACTAGTAAAAGAAATGGAGAAGGGGTTGAATTTAAATTTTAGGAAATATAAAATAATTTTTTTAATATTTAATCATGAATTAATGTTATTGGATTTAGGTTTTTGTGATCTATATTAAGTTTATCAAGAAGTTTTTTGGCAACAATCACATTAAAATTCATTTGTCATAATTATATCAAAATTTATTTGTCGACCTGTTTCTTAATAAAAATGAATCTATGTGTTAAAAACTGATATATATTTTTTCACGGTAGAAAAACCTATCATAACTTAAGTTGTGAGGACAACTATTTCTCGGTGGTATCATGGAACGCTATCTCTGGGTGCTATCCTGGAATGCAGGTTGACTCATCACCCTTATTCAAGGAAAACCATGCCACCTGGAATAAGACCAAGCTTTCACTCCATTTTGGATCGTTAACCTATTTCCTTACATCTGAGAAAAACGAGCTCTTAGCCAAGCATAAATAGTGTTAGAACATACTACAGTTCAAAAATAACATTTATTAAAAAAGCATAATCTACTTAGTATAATTATTTTTCTTATTTTTATAATAATTATTTTTCTGTAGATTCCTTTTTTAAATTTAATTAAAAAGATAAAAATAAAAATGTTAAAATTTTTACTATTTCAGTGTTTTGATATTTCATAAATTTTATAAAATATTAAATTCGTTTTTATATAATTTAAATAAAAATGTAATTATTTAATTTTATATTTAAAAATAAAATTTAACGAACTAAACGTTAGCATAACACTTTTTTTATACTATTTAATTAAAAAGAAAAAATATACTAACAGTATAATAATCACATCTTGAAGTTAAGGATTTCAAATCAACTTTGACCATTTCTACAATTTTAACATTTGGATCATAAAAGTTTAATGAGTCAAAAAACTTTTGACTATATTTAAATAACAAATTTCCTTCTAACAAAAAAAAATTATCCATGAAATTTCATTCCTATGCAAAAGTATGCTACAATTTAGCTATAATCCTAAAAAAATCGATCTCTGTCCAACATTAATGTTGCCTCTGGAATAATCTATGTGTGGAATACGTTGGATCTCTCAGGTTATTCGAGGACATCTCAATCAAGTACAATATTTTATCAAATTTTATATAGCAAACCTATAAACTTTGGAATCTATTGCTGTACTAAACTTTTTCAAACCACGTGCCCGCCCAGTAAAATCAATTCGTTTTTGGAGGCTTTACCCATCCATGCTTAAATTCAGCTGAGAGTTACTTTTTAAGTGTGTAGTATTCAATATAAAGTATTTTTTGGAGGTCTTGCCACTTAGACGGCCCGAGATTGATGGTGAAGTTCATGTGGGCCTTTTGTTTTGCAGACAATTCAATGGTCAAAAAGGCGGGCAGGCAGCCATGCGGACTGTGACTATGAATACGCAGTTGATGAATTAAGTAGAGAAGTGTTCCCAGATACGGACATCGAGGAGTCAAAAGTGTAGTTCGCGGTGGTATTTGGCGGGCGGAATAAGCTGCAAATATCAGGCCACCACGAAACTAAGTGATTATAAATATAAGCCCTCCTTGTTGGCTGTTCCAATGTAGTGCCAAGAGTTGTGAAGGGAAAGAGCAAATATTGATCAGTGAGTGTTTCTGGTTTGCATTTCACTGATCGCCTCTCTCAACTCTGAGTCTCACTCCATTCCAATGGATTCCATGGCGTTTTCCAAGGCAAAGGTGGGCGCAGCAAAGAGAAAACATAGAGGTGATGAGAATGATTGCTGCATGGATGCATCCAATTGTGGTAGTGCCCAACTTGTTGGAGTTGGGCCTGCAAACAAGTCCATGAATGGTGATTATTACAGCAATTTAAATCCGAAGCCATCTGATGCTTTGCCACTGCCCGTGGGAATGACGAACAAGGTGTTCTTTGTCATGTTTTTCACTGCCTCCTATTTTCTGATGAGGAGATGGAGGGAGAAGATAACAACTTCGACGCCTCTTCTTCATGTGATGAGCCTTGGGGAGATGCTGGCCATTGTCGCTCAGCTTGCCTCCTTCATATACTTGATCGGATTCTTTGGCATTGATTATGTCCAGAATTTTATCACCACCTCCAAGGGCAATGGCGGTGAGGGGTCAGCTGCTTGGGATGAGGAGTTTGATCAGGTGAGGAAGGAGGAGGTGGAGGAGCTCATGAGCCCTCCTCCCTGTCTGCAACCAATTTCTAATGAAGAATTGGGTGTTGATGTTGTGAAGCCTTATCAGCCTCCTCCTCCTCAAGTGCAGCACCAGCCAAAGGGGGATGCAGCGATATTAACATCATCGCTGGGGGATAATGAGGATGAAGATATTGCAGCTGCTGTGAGCTGTGGCAAAGTGGCTTCTTATTCCCTGGAATCGGCTCTTGGGGGAGACTGCAGGAGAGCTGCTTTGGTGAGAAGAAGGGCTTTGGAGATGACAACTGGGAGATGTCTGGATGGGTTGCCCTTGGATGGATTTGATTATGGATCCATTCTCGGCCAATGCTGTGAACTGCCTGTTGGGTATGTGCAGATTCCTGTGGGTGTTGCAGGGCCTCTTCTGCTTGATGGCTTTGAAAACATGGTTCCCATGGCCACCACCGAGGGCTGCCTGGTGGCCAGCACCAACAGAGGTTGTAAGGCCATTCATATGTCTGGGGGTGCTACAAGCGTTCTTCTTAGAGATGGCATGACCAGGGCTCCTGTCGTTCGATTCCCCACTGCTAGGAGAGCTGCACAACTCAAGTTTTACTTGGAACATCCCAATAACTACGAAAGCTTGTCTCTCATCTTCAACAGGTATGATATGGATATATCTATGTTTTTTTTTTTTTTTTGGCTTCCCGGCCTGGAGAGGTTTTATTACTTAGAATTTTGTTAATTTTTTTTTGGCTTCCCAGCTCTGTGGAGACGTTTTATTAATTTTTTGTGTGATTATATAGGTTGATTACAGATTTTTGAGAATATTTTGTAATCTTAATGATAATTGAATTAAGTCAATTGTTTCATCTTATTGTTATGGTCAAGAATATTCCCAAAATCTACCATATCTCTAAAAGTTATTTCTATATAGTGTTAAGTTATACCATTATGTATCAATCAATCAAGAGGATCGGTCTGTTGTACACGAGCAGTACTACCATTTTGTCGGCAATATAAATTGACTCTTTCTTCTTCATCTGATGTGATGTGCATATAATAACAGCACAAGCAGATTTGCAAGGCTGCAAACCATCAAGTGTGCAATTGCAGGGAGGAATCTGTACATAAGATTTTCTTGCTTCACTGGAGATGCCATGGGGATGAATATGGTGTCCAAGGGTGTGCAGAATGTTTTAGATTTCCTTCAGAATGAATTTCCTGATATGGATGTTATCAGTGTTTCTGGTGAGTCTGTCTATGCAATGCAATTCTACATAACTCTGATACTTCTTTGATTGCCTATTTGTCGTTGCTATGTTGTTGAGTTTTGTGTTTAATGTAATTCTTTTTGCTGGTCATCAGGTAATTTCTGTGCAGACAAGAAACCCACAGCTGTGAACTGGATTGAAGGGCGTGGAAAATCAGTAGTGTGTGAGGCTATCATCACTGAGGCAGTTGTTAGCAAGGTCTTGAAGACCACCGTTCCAGCTTTGTTAGAATTGAACATGCTCAAGAACTTAACTGGATCTGCACTGGCTGGTGCCATGGGGGGCTTCAATGCCCATGCATCCAATATTGTCTCTGCTGTATTTATTGCAACAGGCCAAGATCCTGCCCAGAACATTGAGAGCTCTCATTGCATTACGATGATGGAGGCATCCAACGGTGGCAAGGATCTGCATGTATCAGTCACAATGCCTTGTATTGAGGTAAAATACAAGTTTCACTCATTAATGTTTTTTTTTTTTAAGACTTGATCATTGAAGATGAAGAAAAGCATGATTATTGCAGGTTTATTTCAATTTGGGTTCTGGGTTAAGTAGTCAAGAAGAAGGATTACTCCTCCTCATCTTCTTTCCAATTCAACAGGTTTTAGCTGAGTCGTTGTGATTGTGAAGATAATTGGGAATGGCTTGGATGATTGCAGGTGGGAACAGTAGGAGGTGGAACACAGTTGGCTTCACAAGCTGCTTGCTTGAATATGCTTGGAGTGAAAGGAGCGAATGTGGAATCTCCTGGGGCGAATGCTCAGACGTTGGCCAGAATTGTGGCAGGAGCAGTTTTGGCTGGAGAGCTGTCTCTCATGTCTGCTTTGGCTGCAGGTCAGCTGGTGAAGAGCCATATGAAGTACAACAGATCAAACAAGGATACCAAGGCAACCGCATGATCTCATACCACCCAAGAAAGTTACCATAGTTTATTCTTGTTCAGCTGCTACATGTTTACTTAGCAATACACTTATTCTATAAGCTAGGATCCTTCCTACTGAAGTTTCCAACATGTTTGGCATTGTATATGTTGTTTCATTTGCATATAAGTTAGGCATAACGTGGTACATTTGCCTCGCAATTTGGTTCAGTGGTAGATTCATCGATGTGAAAGAACTGAGTTGAAATAATAATAATATTTTATTATGTACCTCGTCTGATAAGTTCACAGTTATTCAAGTATCTTGCCATTTGCCATGAAGAAGTAGCTGGTTTTATTTAATTAAGCTGTGCATTGAATGTTTTTTTTAATCAAAGTAAAAAGAGAGGTGGCTGGTTTTATTTAATTACGCTGTGCATTGAATGTATTTTTAATCAAAGTAAAAAGAGAAGTAGCCGGTTTTATTTAATTAAGATGGGCATCTAAATGTTTTTCTAATGAAAATATTTTTTTAATCAAAGTAAAAAGAGAAGTAGCTAGTTTTATTTAATTAAGCTGTGCATCTAAATGTTTTTTTAATTAAAGAAAAAAGAGAAATAACTGGTTATTTTATTAAGCTGTGCATCTAAATGTTTTTTAATTCAAATGAAAAACATTTATGTAATTAAACTGTGCATCTAAATGTGAAAAATATTTATCTTGTTAGCAGCGCAAGCCTAGATCATTACGAACAAGGATCACCAGCAATATAACAAGTAGATTTTTGTGTACATGACCCAAAAGTTTTCATGGTTGTTTTTCTGAGAATGTGGGTTGTATTTCTTGATATTGGAGTGGAGCTAAATTGTAGTTATTATTATTATAATTGCGTAGATTGTAGAAGATTAATATAATAATTATTTTATAAATTTTAGTTTAGTAAGGGAAATGTGTGAAAAAAAAATTATGTTCAATTATATATGTCTCTAAAGAAAAATTAGATTAAAAAATAATTTTTATTATATTTTAAAATAAAAAAATATATATGTTTAATCAGTTATAATTAAAATTATTATAAAACATGGTTCAATGTAGATTTCTTCAAAGCATATTGGAAAACAGTCAGGATATCCTTGAGGTGGTGGAAGACTCAAGAAGATCCAAAAAGGTTCTAAAGATGTTTAATGCTTCCTTCATAGCTCTGATCCCAAAAAAGGAAAATGCCATAACTCCAGAGGGCTTCAAACCCATAGCCTTATGTAATGTGGTGTATAAAATTATTTCCAAGGTGATCGCCAATAGACTTAAGCCCCTTTTATCAGCTCTCATCTCAGAGGAGCAAACAGGCTATGTGGAAAGAAGACAAATCCTCAATAATATCATCCAAGCTTATGAGGTGGTACACTCTCTCAAAAGCAACAAACAAGCTCGTATGATCATTCAATTAAACCTAGCGAAAGATTATGACAAGCTAAGCTGGTCTTACATAAGGGTAGTTCTAAAAGCCTATGGCTTTGACCAAAACTGGGTAAGATGGGTTATGGCACTAGTCACCATGACTAGTTTCTCCATCTTGCTTAATGGTGCTCCTTCAAGACTCCACACCCTCCAGAGGTCTCAGACAAGGGGATTCGATCTCACCTTTCCTCTTTGTTCTCATGATGGAAGGACTTGGTAAAGCGATTAAAATGGCTAATGTTGAAGGAAGAATCCAGGGCATCAAACTCACCTTGGATGGAGTGGCAAACACACATCAACAATTTGTGGATGACACAATGCTGCAGGGCTTACCTACAGTTAGGGAAGCTAGAACGATCAAACAAATTTTGAATGACTTTGCTATGGCTGCTGGCACAGAGGTAAGCCTCAACAAATCAAAAGTTTTTTTCTTTAACACTGACATTGCTATTCAAAGAAATATCACCAAAATTCTTGGGTTTCAAAGGGACCAGCTACCTTCCAAGTATCTAGGCATACCTCTCACAGATAAACCTCTCAGCAAGGAAGTGTGGGAGCCAATTATAAATAAACTGCAGGACAAGATCCGAAAATGGACATGCAGGTCTTTAAACTTGGCGGGGCGCCTTGTGCTCACACAGGCTGTCCTACAGGCCATTCCTATATTTATGTTCTCAACTCTTCCTGCTCCTAAAGGAGTTAAGCAGCAGATCAAGAGCATACAAAGGGACTTTCTATGGGGCAAAGGAGAAGAGAAAAAGAAATGGGCTTTAGTAGCTTGGGACAAGATCTGCAAACCCAAGAGCCATGGTGGCTTGGGGCTTCATGATCCTGAAACCATCAACAAGGTTTCGGGAGCTAAACTCTGGTGGAAATGGATCAAGGAATCAACAACTCCTTGGGCTAAGCTTTGGACACAAAAATATGCCAAGAATTGGCAGGAGAAAGATCACATTAGAATGTCACAGCACATTAAGGGCTCCCACATTTGGAACCTTGCTTGGGAAAATAAAAGTATTGTTCAACGACATAGTTTCTGGGAAATTCGAGCTGGGAACCTAGCACGATTTTGGGAGGAAAACTAGCAGCATGAACCTAATTTGTATAAGGATGAATTAGAAGCTCTCAAGAATGACACAGAAAACAAAGGTCTACTTATGGTAAAAGACATCTGGGACCAGGAAAGGAACAATGAAAAATGGAGAACTAGGTGAAGAGTGTCCTCTGAGGACCCAAGCAAACTCTCTTACCTGGGATCTAGAGTATAGGAGGATTCTGGTTTCTTCCTTGCCTGACCAACTAAGATGGGGAAAGAACACTGAAGGAAACTTTAACCTCAAAGAAGCTAAACAGGTAGTAACAGGATTTAACTATATAAATCCTGATCAAGTTTGGAAGAATCTTTGGTAGAGCCACCACTCGATGAAAATAAAGTTATTTATTTGGCTAGTTCATCAAAAGAAAATCTTAACTTGGGAGAATCTTCTGAAAAAAGGCTTCAATGGACCATCCAAATGTTACCTTTGTGGTTCACAAGAGGAGACGATGGATCACCTTCTCAAACTCTGCCCTTTCACCTCCATCATTTGGGAATGGGTGGCCTCAATCTTTAGGCACCCTGATAGGGACAGACTCGGCATCTCCAACACTTGAAGAATTGGAGGAAAAACTTCTCAAGGAATGAAATTATTAATAAAGCCTGGACCCTAGTTCCAGGCTTTGTCATTTGGAATGTCTGGAAAGAGCGCAATAGTAGGATATTCAAGAACAAAGCAAGCAAGCCCCATCACATAATTGACCAAATTTTAAGGCAGCTCAAAGATACAGTCAATAGCTTGTTGAGGACACTTCCTAAGGACCCTCCTCTACCCCAAGATGCGAGTATTCTACTACATTTGGGTCTCCAGTCCATAAGCCCTCAGGGCATTATCAAGGGAGTGAGCCAAATAAACTCAGTTATAAACATTTGGAAGCCTCCCCCATATGTTTTCTTAAAGGTCAATATAGATGGAGCATCTAAGGGCAACCTTGGGTTAGCTGGTTTTGGAGGTGTTATAAGAGATGTACAGGGGCAAATAAAGAAGATCTTTCATGGCCACTTGGGGAAGGCCACTAATAACATGGCGGGACTCATGGCCCTAGAGCAATGCTTGGAAATATTGGTGGATTCAGATTCACATAATGTCATTATTGAAGCAGACTCAAAATTGATTATTAGAGCGGCCAAGAAAATATGCAATGGTACATCACCGGATAAAGTGTCGAAACACTGGAAGCTATCGCAAGTCTTTCACCATATATACTCCCACCTGCAAACCTTAAAAATTGTAAGCTTTGTCCATGTGAAAAGAAAAGCTAACATGGTAGCAGATCGTTTGGTGAATGAAGGAGTGATTAATAAGGAGAGGGACACCCGACACATCTGGGAGTTGTTACCCCTAGGCAAACTGTTAGAGGACTGTCACTATTGGGCTGCCAAAGATATGGAGCAATGGGAAAGGTTGAGATAAGCGGAGGAAGACCAAGGATAAAGTGGCGTGAGGACCTTTTTATGGAAGTGCTGCAGGTTTGTAGTCTCATTGATCACTGTGTGGATTAATGGCAATACATTGATTCAACTAAAAGCAGAGAAACTGGGCTTTAAGAGTAAATCCACCGAAAATAAAAAGATCAATGGCATAGGGAGGAAGTACCGGGAAGCATCCAATGGGTTGGATCGATGGTCATCGCTAAGTGGAAGAGCACGTAAGTTAATTCTCGAGGAAGTGGTTTCTTGTACCACAAGTGGTATTTCGGAAGGGGTCTAAGTGGTAACCGGTTTTGTGAGGAAGGCCTCCAATTCCACTCTTCAAGTGACACATAGTAGTGAGGAGAAAAGAGGATACCGCTTTTCAGGCGGGTATTCCTCGAGCTACTTGTCCACCCGAAATCTGCGTGGACCATTGGATCCACGAAGGGTAGATCAACGGTGGAGGGTTGGGTGTGCAAGTGGAAGGTCGGATGCGAATTTAAGATTCAACGTTAGCCGTTGATTGTTGATTTAGTTGGACGGAGGATGTTAGGGCGTTGTACCGGGAATGCGGACCTGTCGTTTTTTATGGTAGCGAATGTAATAATTTTGAAATCCAACCTTATGGGTTGCGGGTCGGGTTTTTGTGTATTACTTGTGTTAGCCATATCTCTTGACAGGGAGGGTGGTTCCGAGTTTTAAAGATTTAAAGCCAACTCCGCTTCAGTTAGGTCACGTGGACCATTTTGTGGTAAACGCAAGGAGGTTTGGTTTACCTTGTAAAATATGTAACGTAGTTGTTTCAATTAATAGAAAGCTTCATTCTTACTTGACCAAAAATTAAAAGTATTATGAAACATCAGTGATCTCAGGATTATTATATCTTGTGTTCATTATTGATATTACAACTCAGTCTAAAATAGATGTGATAAAAATATTTCATTGGTCTAAAATAAATGTGGTAACCATAAATCAAATAGTAACATAATTTTATATGGATTAAAAAATTATAATTGAAAAGAAAATTGTATTTTCACTTTTAAATGTGAGGATTATGTTTAATTTTCATCATTTTTAAAAATATTTCAATATATGATTCAAATAAATTATTTAATATATATATTAACTATTTTGTTTCAATATCAATTTCTTATATATGTATATGAATATAGAGAAAGTGATATATAGATAGATATATAAGGGTTGAAGGAAATTTTTGTTTTTACAAATTAAAATATTTTATTCTAGTCAACATTAAAAGAATTGAAAGAAATAAATCAAAATACTCCAAGTGCCCTTGTTAACTCCATTTATGCACCCAAAATACAATTATATATCTATATATATATCTATATATATATATATATATATATATATATATATATATATACTTACTTGCAATCCTTTCATGTTTTTCAATTTAAAAAAGGTTTGCACTTCAAGAGATTTGATCTCTATATATCTCTGAATAAGATGGATCTATATTAATTATAATATTTAAAAATAAAACATGTCTTTGTATGATAAATGAATATTCATTTAACAATTATATTTGTTCTTATTTGTATATAAATGATTTATTTGTAAATAGTAAATCGTGTGTAGTATTTAAAAAAATAAGATTTCAATGAGCTAATAATGAATGGATGTATACTCCGAACAATATTGGACTAGGAATGAAAAAAAATCATTTGGTTTAGATCAATAGGTTAGAGTGGGAAAAATAAAAAAATGATGTTGTTAGCTCCAACATGTGCTATTGTTGATGGTCATTTGAATTGTCATATCTCTAATGACAAAATAAGGTCTCTACAGGATTCTAAAACATTCATGTTACTTCTGAGCATTCAATGGAAATGTTCTAATAGCTATTTATTTGAATCTTCCCATCTCCAATGATGAATTAATCTCTCCACAAAAATAGAAATACTCTAATACCCATTAAATTCCCCTCTCAATAAGATTGGTGCAATGCCCATCATTGTTAGATTATTCACCTCCAATTAAATCTAATTTAATAAATTTAACTTTTTAATGAAAAATAGAATCCAAGCAACTTCTATTCCTCATAATGTGACAAAGCAACACACCAACATCAATTTAGAGAAACCATCTTCTAGTGTGTAGAATATTGGTAACATGTTTTGAATGGAAACTATGAAACTTTCTCTACCTCCATCCATGTATCCATGATAAAGTTATCAAAAAATGTTATGATTTAAGAAATGAGAAATTTAAATTAGTTTTTAGGTTTCTTTTGATAAGGCATATTCTCATGGTTGAATTTCATTCTATTTTGATAAGGCTGTATTTGTAGAATATACGTGTAGCAAGTAGATATTTCCATGTTATGATTTAAGAAATGTGAAATTTAAATTAATTTTTAAATTTTTTTTGCGAAGGCATATTTTCATGGTTGAATTTCATTCTATTTTGATAAGGTTGTATTTGTAAAATATACATGTAGCAAGTAGACATTTCCATGTTGTTTAGAATATTGAATAGCTTCCGCACTTAGAGATAAAATTAGTGAAAATTATTTGCAAATTTTAAAGTTGGTCAATATCACCTACATTTAACCTATGATATTTAATGTAGTATATCTTAAAAAACCACACTAAAAAATAAAAAATTTAAATCATGGAAAACATGGTGAAGGTCTCAAGGAGTTCGGTTAATAATTGATAGAATCACGAGTGTAGAATCAACATTTAAAGTTGTAAATGGAATCTGGAATCACCAAGGGTGTAGAATCATCTAGTTCGTTTCCTCGAAGTTAGAATGTGAACATAGATAGCTAACATAACTAAATAAGAAGAGATTAGATGCTATGGAATAATGTATTTTAATTGGTTTTCTCCGGGTGCATCGTGTGAATTTCAATCCTTTATTATAATTTTAATTCGTTTTCTTTGGGGGCATAGTTGTGAATTTCAATCCTTTATTATAAGAACAGAAAAATTATCAAGTGCCTAGATAACTTTATTGAGTTTGAAAATGTTTTTATTTTAAATATAAACTTTAAATGGGAATGTTTTGGATAGTATTTGTATGAGATATTTAATTAATAATTATGAAATGAAACTTTGTTATACATAACATTACATATTATATAAATTTTTTTATCATATATCTATATCACATTGCTACAAGGTAGTGGATGAATGAAATAAAGTCTTTACATGGAGAGAAAGTTATGAGTAGAAATAGAAGGATAATGAGATAAGTATAAATGGTTGGGTTTTCCAAATTAAAGGTAAATGATAATCTATCTCCAATGATAAAAACCAAGGTTCATTCATCTTTTAAAAGACATATGTTAAACATAACAACCTAATTGAACACCAAAAAAAAATTGTAAACAATGTAAAATGCAAAATTGAAATTCCATATTAAATAAAATATTATGTCAACAACTTCTTACTATAGATTATAATTTTTAATATATGAATGTTAGAAAGTGAAGTCACACACTTCTTATTCTTGGTCCACATTGTTTGGTGGACAGCTGTAAATTATGTAAATTATTTTTCCATTAATAGTTATGGAAGGAACGTCTCTTGCCTTAGCAAAAAAAAGTCACACAATTCCTTAAAAGACACATTAAACATAACAAACTAATTAAACAAAAAAATGTAAACAATGCAAAATTAAAATTCCTTATTAAATAAAATATTATGTCCACAATTTATTATTGTGAACTTCAATGTAATTGAAGCCACACACTTCCCTTAAAGGCGTATATTCATGAATATTGGTTTCAAGGCCAAATTACCACTTCTCTTTGTTGATGTTGTTTTAAAGATATAGTGTTGTTTTCCTGAAGATGTAGTGATCAGTGCAACCTTCAAAGTTACTGGATTAGTGAAAGTGTCGATATGTTAATTAGAAAATAATCGATATTTCTTAGGATGACTAATCCACTGTTAAAATAACAAATAATAACAAATTTAGCAATAACTAGAAGTTAATCTCTTAATTATCAATTGTGGTAACATAGGTAAATCACATTTAGTCAAAATGTGTTGTAAGCCTGTTCAAAATGTGTTATCACCTTATCTAATGCAACAAGATATTATAAATTAATTGCTACATATAACATAATTAACTAAATAAAAACTATGTAAGTATTACAATCATCCACGGATGTCCAATTGATCTATTTATTGAATGGCACATAACACACCCTATTATAATTTTATATAAAATCTCAATGAATACCTTAGCGTGGAAGAAGTGACACTTACAAACTAGCATGAATATTACAATCATCCACGGATGTCCAATTGATCTATTTATTGAATGGCACATAACACACCCTATTATAATTTATTATAATTTTATATAAAATCTCAATGAATACCTTAGCGTGGAAGAAGTGACACTTACAAACTAGCATGAACATTGTTTGTAGTTTCCTTTAGAGTTATAGGATCATTTTTTAATCAAATTTTTTTTAATTAAACCAATATCATTCATTATCAAGATTAAATATCTAGAATCATTATTACAATTCTCTTATTTGTTTGTAAAATATTTTGAAATGTGAGAACTAAATTCATAAATTTTCCAATACTTTTATAAATTTAACTCTCAAAATTCAATTATTATTCCCAATAAATATTTTTATAAATTTAATTTATCATTTAATTATTTTATAATTTTTAAATGATTTATTTTAAATAATTTGTATATATATAAAGTATTATAGTTTTGTATTAATTATTGTTTTTTGGAACCAGACTAAACATAAATTGGGGCCATTCTTAATGTTGGATGGAAGAATGATCTAGCCACCAATAAAATGCTATTGTTAGAATTTTGTGAAGCTCGGTCTAGACGGAGATAGTTTAATTCCCCCAAAATTGACTCACAACCTCAACTCCTCCACATAAATTGAAATAGTTATTGTTTATCATATTAATTGTAATTTTGTTAAAACTTTACTTTCAATCATTATTTTATGAAGTTTGCAATCTAAACTTCAATCTATATAGAGATAATGAGATTGCTTAATTATTGTTTATCATATTGGTTGTAATTTTGTTAAAACTTTACTTTCAACTGCTATTTTATGAAGTTTTCAATGTAAACTTCAATCTATATAGAGATAATGACAAAATACATACATAAGATTAAGGTTAGTTTGTACAAAAATAATAGAACTTGAGGTTGTTAGCATTATGACTAATATGTTTTCCTTGATGGAAACCTACTTGATAAATATGTGAACATGATGATGGTAGAATAAGTATACAGGCCAGTACAAATGTGACAGATAGATTGGATAAAGGGATGTCAGTTCAGAGAAAAAGGAAGGATAAAGGTTATTTTTTAAGAAATATATGTGGATCCTGTGAACAAAGGCCACACACATATGTGGCTATGGTGAAGAAAAGTTGTGTACAATTTTTGCACCATAGTATTCTCAATACCTGGGGGTCTTTACCATGATATTGGCCCATAGTAATGGGTGCGACAACAAATATTTAATCCTATCAAAAAATACCATTGACATAACTATAGAATTGGCCTAAGGTATTGGCTAAGGCCTAAGCTATATAAGGATATGGATATGAAAGTGTTAAGTGTGCATGTATTGGGTTATTGATGATTGGTTTGATCTGAAATAGGTGTGCACCAAGGAGTATGATAATGGATCAAATCTATTAGATCTGAAATGAGTATATATTAAATAATCTACTTATGGTTTGATAGATATGTGAAGATGATTTTATGATGTATGCTGATATTTGGGTTTGATAGGGTTCTGGTGTGCAATGAAGGTTTGACTCAGTAATTACATATATGTACACAGGTTTGCTTCAGAAAGGTCACGTACATATGCCAATCTTCTTCTGGGTAGTCGCGTATATATTCTACAGTATGAACAGATCTGTATGCGGGTGTCAAGTATGAAAGACGTGTACATACGTGGAAAAACTTTCTAAGGGTCACATACATTTGCTATGGTTTTATAGTATGAGTTGATGATAATAATTGATTTGTTTTATTTATTTGTTGTTGTATGTCTATGAAGTATTGCATGATAATCTATGCTTAACAGTGTTGGTTGGGTTAAATTGATGAATATTAAAGATGATGCTATGTGATGATTTGCATGTGATTCACCGATCTATGATGGGGTTTAGTATGTGTTTTAGTGATTATTTGAGTAGTGCAATAATTCAGATTTAGATTTCAGTGTTTTGAGATTTGTACACAGGTCATCCAAAGGGAAAGTGCGTATATACGTGGGTATGCTTCTAAACAATAGCATATATATTTTGACATGTGTTTAATTAGGGTTTGTAGTGACATGATCTAGTTTATGTGATGAACAATATGTTTCTAGTATTCTAATGAATGGGTATACAATGATATAAGTTAGTTTGGTTGTAATATTTTATTTGGTGATCCAATTGGTTTAGTGACTTGATACAACGTTGATTTCAGTATTGCTATCTGATATTTGAAATGGATCAAGTTTGAAATATTTTGGAAAGTGATCCATAAAGAACAAAGGATAAGGGGGTTGTAGCTCCCTTCCAGTAGAAGCTGGAAAATGAGATAAGGTTGTAGCCTTTCGTAGCTGGATGTCTGTGTACTGGTATGAGTTTGTGCCAGTACAAGACTCTAATAAAATTCTCTTTATAATAAAAGAAGAAGACAGAGACGACAACATCGGTGGTTTTTTTTCCCACATTGAGTTTCCACCTAAAAAATCCTGGTGTTCATGAGTGTTGATATGTTTCTTGTGGCTGATAGTTTATTTTGTTCTTACTACACATGGTTACTATTTAATTAATGTCTAATGAAGTATTGATACATTGGTTCAAGTTATACAATTGATGAATTAACCGAAAATGAGTTAAATGGATATACACTACATGTCTTCATTACAATTGCATACATACGTAGGTTTACTTCATAACAATAGTGTATAGAAATTTGAATGTGAAAAGAAAAGGTTAAGTAGTTTAAAAATATTGATTCACTCCCCCTCTCAATATTTTTCTTAAAAATTGGTATTAGAGGAGGTCCTTTAGAAGAATCTTGATCGCTTGAAGGAAGATTCATCAAGATGAGAAACCAAGAAGGAGAAGCATCTATCAGGCCAACATTCTTTAATGGATCCAATCTGGTTTTCTGGAAAGTCAGAACAAGAGCTTACCTACAGTCACTTGGAGCGGATGTTTGGGGAATCATTGAAGGAGGCTATCAATATCCATCCTCCATTCCCACAGACGAAGCAGAAAAGAAAAAGTATGAGACAAATGCAAAGGTTTCCAATACCCTGTTAGAAAGCTTCGTAGAATCAGATATTCTCAAAGTCATGCAACTGAATATTGTAAAGGCTATATGGGACAAGATCATCCAAAGCTATGAAGGTGACATCAAGATAAAAAATGCCAAACTTCAAACTCTTAGAATTCAATATGAAACTCTCAGAATGCATAATGATGAAATTATTGCAAGTTTCTTTCTTAGGGTAGATGAGATTGTTAATTTAATGACAAATCTTGGTGACAAAATAAAATAATCATCACTTGTTGAGAAAATCTTAATATCTCTAATGCCAAAATTCAATTCAAAAGTCTCTTCCATTGAAGAAATGTAGTATTTGAAGAACCTTACTATTGAACAACTTCATGGGATTTTAACATCCTATGCCATGAGAAAAGGGGGCCCCTCATATATCAGAGAAACTCCATTCAAAGCTACTTCTAAAGGAAAGTAAAAGTAGGAGTTCAAGGAATCAGGGTGTGTATTAGATGAATAAGAGGTAAACTTCGTAAAGAAACTCCAAGTAGGCATTGGCAGATTTAGAGGTAAGCTTCCTTTCAAATGTTTTTCCTGTGGAAGAGTTGGTCACTATGCTACTAAATTCCCTTATAAAGAAAACCATGAGAAAGGAAAAAATTCAACAAAATTAAATTTCAGAGGAAGGTTCGAAAACAAAAGAAGCTTCTACACACACGAAGATAGTGATGGTCTTTCAAATGGTGAAGAAGGTGATTCTGATCAAGAATATCAATTACTTATGGCATTTGAAGATAAATGTATTGATGAGTCTGAAGATGTTTGTATGGATGCGCTAGAACAAAAGGATAATCTCATAGAACAAATAGATCAACTTAAAGTTCATTTAAAAGAAGCTAAGTTAGCAGAGGAAAATATGAAGAAACAAATCTTAGAAAAAGAGAGGCATAATGAAAAGTTAGTGCTAGAAGTTGTAAGTCCAAGGAAGGAACTTGAGAAAGAAAAATTTCTAAACCTTATATTTGCTAAAGGATCTAAGACCTTAGAAGAAATTATCAAAGTACAACAATCTTCTCTTATAAAAATAGGTCTCAAATACAATGGAGAATCATCAAAGACTGTAAAATCTTATGAAACAAGTACAAGAAGCTATCTTGATGCAGTAAAAGGAAGCAATCAACAAAATTCCAACTCTCGGCAAAGGAATAAGGTATCAAATGTTTCTCAGGTGAATCACCCTTATCACAATCAAATGGAAAGCTACATAAGAAGGTACTACACTTTTAGGATATTTTACTTTAATGATCAATTCTTCACTTGTCATAATTTTGTTAATAAGGTTGCTTAGTGTGTTTCTTATAAAACTATCATGACTAGAGAAGTAAGAAAACAAAAAAATGGGAATGGTTTAAATAAATGCTATTACAATACCTTCTCACCTCTCCAAGATGAATCAGAATGTTCCTTTTGCAATAAATTTGGGCATAGAGAAAATGAATGCAAAATCAAAATACGATCAACTCTTCAGAATGAACAAAAGGGAATGACATCTAAGGTATGGAAAAAAAACTATAGAATCTGAGAATTTTGGTTTAGCTTTATATGTAGGAGATCAAGAAAACCTATGGTACATTTATAGTGGATGTTCAAAAATTTGATGAGCACCAGTATTGCAGCAAGAATGTTGCAATTCCTGGGGCTACCAACTTTACTTTACCAACCCGGGGTTCGTACAAACTTGGAGGTGACGGTGTTGTATACACAAGCAGATGCGATGGGTCCACTCTTTGTCATTGTCAATATGGCAATAGACCCTATGGTTTCTCAAAAAAGCCTTCTATTGATTCAAAAGAAGCTTAATTACCAATAAGGAAAGGGGAAATTTACACTAACTAGAACCTTGTCTACTGTAGTAAGGAAAGACTGAAATCAAATGCTTAAACACACCATTCATCTAACTAACTGCTAAGAGAATTCGCTTCAAAAGAATGCTAAGTTAACATGTGTATAATCCTACTATCCTAGGCATGCAATATGAAATAACCAAACACTCTACTGTTGTGCATGTAAATGAACACAATAAATTTTTTCCTTTTGTCTTTTTCTGTGAGAATGTGAATGCTAAATCCAAATTGGTGATGTTGCAGGTGGGTTAGAGATGGTGATGGAAGGTTGGATGGCTTAGGAGGCAAGTAGGGGTCTTCTCCTTTCTTCCTAGATGCTTTTTCCATAATTCAGCCTCAAAACAGGCCACTACAGGTCGTCCTATAGGATGTCATGCTCCTACAAGATCCCCTATATTCCTACAGGATTCGGCCGAGAGAAATAGGAGTGATTTGGAAGGTTGTGTAGGGATTAGGGAAGGTGAATGGTGGGAGAAATAAGGCAAGGGAGTAGCTAGGACTCCTTCAGAGATTCAAAACAGAGTTTGTAAGATGACTGGATTTGGTCAACAACCCTAGAAAGTTGTTCTTATGGAATGATGAATTGGGTGAGGGACTTAGTGGCTGTTGATGATCATGGATGGATGAGGTTAGGTTTGGGTTGCTCGTAATGAGATCTCCCTGCACTGTTGAAACCCCTGCACTACATCTGGTATTCATCCATGAATCATGTCAAACAAGAAAGATTTTCAATCAACTAAGAAAACAGAATTCCATTATCTAGTTGCCTATTTCATGCATGGAAAAACTTGTAGAATAATGTGAAAACCTTATGAGATATAATGCAAGGCTGAAGATATCAGAAATGACAATTAAATCCTATTCTTGAAAATTGAAAAGATGTTGGCCTAAGTAGCAGAAAACCCTAAATTCCATAAGAAATCAGAATTCTGTCTTTTTGGGGCTGCATAGGAGTTCTTTCCTAAAACCATGGCCTCTGAAGGGAGGAGTGAGGCCAAACCTTCCTACTATTAGCTTTTTGGTATTCCTTTATCTTTCTAAGCTACTTCTAAAGCAATGCACAAATGGAAGCAAACTAATCAAATTCACAACTACTTGCAATAAAATAATGCTAAAACCAATTCAACCATTAATCTATGAAATCAACTAAACATACAAGTACAAGAAGAGGAGCCTTTGCTGCTAGGGTTGGGCCCTAACCCAAGAGCTTCAGCCCTCTGAGTCAACTCAGTGTTGGATCAAGGAAATTCTCATTCTCATTATCATATAAGAAAATTACATAACAATGTCTTCCACAAGTCTTGAACTTGAAAATGCTTACCTCTCTTACATAAGAAATATGAATCCTAATGAGGATCTAGGCCTCCTTATTTATACAACTGAAGTCTCCAACGACTTCCTTAAATCTAGGGAGGCTCAGATCCCAAACTCAAGATGAACTGGCTCTTTAACTGTCACTGGCTCGACTACCTTTTGATCTTCATGACTTGGCTGCTTGCAACTCCAAGCTAGTGTGATTTGATGGAGGAATATTCAAATGAGTGAGGATTAAATGAGGAGGTTCTATCTCCTACAATCTCTCCTCCTTGTCTCATTTGAGTTTCTGCCCTTAATTAGCCAAAATTGTCATGATTTGCTCTCAAAAACCTGCAACCAATGCACATTAGTCCACTAGACATAACATCTCACTTTTATTCATCTCATTAAGCAAAATATAATCAAAATATGTAAGGAATTATGAGAAGAGTTGATTTAAATAAGCTTGGAGGTGTATTAAGGTCCATATAGTTACCCAATGATGAGGCTCATCATCACCCCCTACTGAAAGTGTTTCTCATCCTCTGAGCAACTCAATCTATATCCATGCCCTTCATTGCTCTAGTGGCCTCCCTGATATCCCATGCTTCTACTGTAGTTTCCTCTTCCTGTGAATAGAATCCTACCTTCCTCTCTATTTATTCCCACTACTTTCTTTCTTCCTCTTCCTTCCTTCCTTCCAATATTCCTAAGAGCAGTGGTGGACTAAGTCTTAAGCCAATCCAATTGTCTTTCAGGATTTGTAGAGCTTGCTTGTACATGGGTGTTCTATTTAGTGCCTCTCTCATTCTTTGAGGAGAATGGTATTCTCTAATTTTCAGGTTGTAGGGAAAGGTGTTCCATATCCTCTGGAAAGCTTACATCCTGTCATCTCCTAACAGCTTGAACATGTCTTCAAAGTGTGTGACTACTTACTCTTGTGCAGCAAGGTACCTAGGTGCTAGCTTAGGATCATTTGTAATCAGGTTGTGGGTGTTGGTGACAGCCATTGGATTTGATTGCTCAACTCTTATCATGAGGGGTTTTTTCTCTTCTCTTTCAATTACTTTCTTCATTTCTACAGCTCTTTCCTCCTCATGATTCATCCATGATGCTAATGCCATCAATTACAAGTCCCCTAGTTTTGAATTTGGGTCCCACACATTCAAATCTGTCAAGGTCGGATTGTGTAGGTAAAACTCAGACATTTTTGCTCTATCTTCCAAGGTGCTTTGATCACAAAGATCAATGAATTGTCTATAATCCTGGAAGGTCATAGTGCCTCTTTGTGCTAAATTATTAATTTGGAATTGTATCCATTGCTCCTTAAGATACAAGGCATAAGACTTTGTTGGCATCCTACACTGGATTGCCTCTAAGGATAAATTGGCCATAGCTTCCAACTGACTTTCCCTTTCTTGTAATTGTCCCCTTAGCCATGCATTCTCTGCTTCCAACTGAGCTTTCATCATTGCCTCTATGTCCCTTATGCTTCTCAGTTCTCTACCCATCTCCTTTACTTTCTCCTCCATGTGGCCTACATCCTCCACTCCTTTAGAATTGGCAATTTTCATCCACCTATGTGTTCTTGCCCTTTCTTTTTCAAACTCAAAGAATAAGGGGATGGAAAATTTCTGTGGAATGACCCTACCCCCTTCAATGAACCTGTAGTAAGATTCAAGGTTGGGTTGAGGACTAGGTTCCCTTAGTTTTGGATATTCCTTCTTTGTTTCTTACTGAGTGATACCTTCTTGGTCCATTTTCTGAGTTTCCTGTAGGTTTAGCAGAGTTTCCTATAGGATGGCCTCTACTTCATGTAGGTCCTTTTGTGTCTTTTGTAGGAGACCTTTTCCTCTTGATGAGGCAGACTTGGTGACAAGCCTCCTAACATAAGTGATGGGTGATTTGGGAGAGGCTTGTCCTAATGCTCCTTCTCCCTGATTTTTCTCAAGAGGAGCTACCTTTCCTTGCTGCTTTGGTGAGTCCTCAATGACAATAGGAATTTTGGTGGGTGTTTGAGGTCTTCCTTGCCTGATTCTTGTACGTTTTCTTGTCCTAAGTCAAAATGGGGTTTGTCTGTGTCTCTTCCCTTTTTTCTTGATAAGTGTACTTAGGGTAGTAAGAGAAGTTGTTGCCTCTTTCTCAGTGGGTTCTGGAGATACCATTGATGATCCCTCCCCTTATTTTCCTTCAACTGTAGACCTATGTTCTTCCTTGCCTTTTGTTTCCTCTTTTCCATTATCCTTCTCATCCTTGTCTTTCTCTTCCTCTTCTTCCTCCAGCTCCTCACTATGTTCATATGTTTCTTTTTTTGCATCTTCATTTATCTCTTCTTCAATTTTCTCCTCCTTTTCTTCCCCTTCATCCTCCTATGTTTCTTCTTCATCCTTTTCACTAGCAGTGGGGTTTTTTTCATATTCAAGAGATTTTATTTCTCCCTATGCCTGCACGTCTCTAAAAGTTGTCCATGTAATAGGGAGTCTTAGGTTTTGGAGATCATCTACTAGGATAAGTTTGATTAACCCATAATGGGCTAGTTGTTGATGTTTCCCTTCTTGCACTTTGATGCTCATATCTATCACTGATTGAAGAAGAAAGTAGGGTATGCTTAGTATATTTTAAGGAGGTGTGTCTGCTCCAAATCTCAGCTCTTGGAGAAGCCTGAAATGGTATCCATACACCACACTGTATCTCCCTTTAGAAGATATATATTTAATGAGGTGGTAGCTAATTTCGTTCCAAGGGTATGGAAGGTTTTCTCTTCTAACCCTGTTTTTGTACTCCATTGCCTCCTCCCCTTCCAAAAGTAATTTCTTCTTTGTAAGGGTGTTGTTACCCTTATCTTCTTTTCTCCAAGGCAACCCTAAAGGAAGTGTGGTGATTCTGCCTATGACTTGAGGGGTGATTTCTACTGAGACACCTTTCACCATAGCAGTGGCATGGGTCCTAGTTAGTGGTATGAGTGAGAGAACAAAGTCTCTGGCCACCTCATCATCATATCCCCTCATATTTTCAAAGAAACCCATCCAATTAGGCCTTGTGAAAATTTCTACTACAAGAGGGTGCTGATGAATTCTTACTGTGTTTATGGGTTCCCTCTTGTTAAATCCCCCTGTCATTTTTTCTCTGGTAATTGTGGAGGCTTGTATGGGTATAATTCCAAATTCTAGTGGGTGAGAGATTTTAAATGACAACTCTATAATATAATTCCCCTATATTGCAATTTCCTTAACCAAATGGAGGGTTTTTCTATATTTTTTAACTGGAAAATGTGGGAAGGTGTAGCTCTTACCTCCTGGTTACTGTCTGATGAAGCCAACCTTTGATATTTCCTCTCTAAATGTCCACTAATAATCTTGTAGATGATTTATCTGTATCCTGTAGGTCTTCCTGTAGGATCCTGTAGGTTTTCCTATAGGATCCTGTAGGTTCTCCTGCGCTGAAAAATGTTCACTGGCTTTCCTGTAGACACTGCTTCAAGAGTCGAGAGCAACCTTGCTTAGATGAATCCTTGAGATTGTAAATGATTCCTTTGCATGGAAATCATTGTTTTATTTCCTCATATGGGTGATTGTGTGGGATGGTGTGCTTGCTACTTAAGTACGAGTACCCTATTTTGGACCATTGGTCCCACTACCACTCCATCATTCCTCCTTACCTCGTAATCATCTCCCACTTCGATCATCCATATCTTAACCATTTTTGGCTTTTTCTTTCCGTTTCCTTTGATTTGACCACTGCCACACGTGGAGTGGTCTAATTGATTTCTCCTCGTCGACTGGCCGAAGGTGGCTAGGTTAACTGGCCACCTTTGCTTATAAAACCAACTCTTACACAATCCTACATTTTTTACCATATTATGCCAATGAGAGAGCTTAAGCAAGATGACATACCTACAAGTAAGATGCTTGATGATGCTTCTTGTTGGATAATGATGTCCCTGTGTTGTGGATTTGTTGCATATTCTTTTTTTTTCCCTCCTTTAATGTTTGTTTCCTTTGATGTGCAAGTGTTGGAGGGTGATGCTGATGATCCTACTACTGCTGCTAAGCTTTGGAGGAGATTCCATGACATTGGGATCTCTATGCTGAAGATGAATGCAACCTATGAAATTTCATTTTGTGGGATAGGCTACTATAGGATTTCCTACAAGAAACCTATAGGATGTCCTGTAGCTACCTCTCCCCTAAACTTGTATTCTTTTCTTCACTTCTGGATCATGAGGATTGTTTTCATGGGTAGAGAAGGGGTCTAGTGATTGGTAGGTGATAGGTATAGCCTTCAGGTACTATCCTCTTGTCCTTTGTTCTCACTTCTTCTTTTTTTGTTTGAAAACTATACTATTTTTGGAACAAACTTATTGGATGAATGCAGGGGTAATCATAGTAGTGAGAGGCATGGTGATGAGGTGGTGAAGTAAAATTTTTATTTTTGACATAGTTTGGTCATCCCCTTGCTCTAGGGTCACTTTTCTTAGGATTCCCAAGCCACTGTAATTCCTACAGGATCCTCCTGTAGGTTTTCAGGGAATCTTGTAGGTTTACAGGGAATCCTGTAGAAAACACAGAGCCTGTGTAAACTGAGTTGGATGAGTTCATAAATGGAGGGATTGATGGGATGATGAAGAATATGGGATGGAGGAATGAAAATATGAATTGTATAGGTCCTTCTGCTCCTCTCTTATTTCTCTGATCCTCCTCCTGCTGACCTGCAAACAACATTTTCAAAGTTTTTCTTTTCTCTCTTTATATATATATATATATATATATATATATATATATATATATTGAAAACAACTAGTCTGCCTCCAAGAGGTTTTCATCCTAGCTTCTTGCTTTGGGTGCCTCAAAATAGGTTTTCACCTAGAGATCTGTTTTTTTTTTTTTTTGACATCATTGGGCTACCTCAAGAGGTTTTCAACCCAACAGTGGGACTCAGGTGCCTCATGGAGTTTTTCACCTCAGTCTCTTTATTTTTTTTCTAATTTTTCTTTTTTTCTTTTTTCCTTTTTCAGGGACTTGATGGGGTAGAAGTTGAGACTTGCTCCACCACCATCATTGTCTTGCTGATGCCATTGATGAATTCTTTCTTTGACAAGGGCTTCTTGTAGACCTTCAATCTATGCCCATTGACAAGTAAAGGAATAGCCTCTGCATCAATGGTTCTTACCTGCACTGAACCATTATCATGACATTTTTCTATGACATAAGGCCCTAACCATCTAGTCCTTAACTTGACTTTAAAATCCTTGTATCTAGAATCATACAACAAATCCCAATCACCTTCTTGAAACTGTTTGTCCTTTATGTTCTTTTCATGCCAGATCTTCCTTTGAACTTGAGTCACCTCCGTGTGCAGGAAGGCCTGCATTCTAAACTCATCTAGCCCATTCAGTTGTAGCGATCTCTCTTGTTATGCCCTGGTGAGATCTAGATCTAGTTGTGCTGCCATTCTTAAGGTGTTGTATTCAAATTCAATGGACAATAGGGCCTTCTTCCCATAGACCAGCTCATAAGGAGTGAATCCAGTGGTGGTCTTCTAGGTGGTATTGTAGGCCCAAGTGGCCTCAACTAATCTATCTGCCCAGTCCTTTCTGCTGCTGCTAATCACTTTTCTCAGAATTCCTTCCAGCACTCTGTTGATTACCTCCACTCTCCCATTAGCTTGTGGGTGTTAAGGAGTGGATGTCCTATGCTTGATCTTGTGTTGTCTTAACAAATTTTCAATCATGTGAGATGTAAACTGGTTTCCTTGATCAGTGACCAGTTCTCTAGGGTACCCAAACTTATAAAATACATTTTCCCTTAAGAACTCATCCACCTTCTCCTTTGTTGTTGCTTTGATGGCCTTGGCTTCATCCCACTTGGTCAAATAGTCAGTGCACACAATGATGTACTGTTATGAAACCAACTCACAAAAAGATAGAAAAGATCGATATGAGGAAGTTTGATGGCAAGGATCCCGTAACATGGATACTGCAGATGCAATTTTTCGATCTCCATAATGTGAAAAACACATAAAAGGTACACATTGCAACTTTATATTTGGAACCAAACCAGTTTGTATGGTATCAATGGCTTTGCTCTCGTAAACAAATTGTGACTTGGGCAATTTTTATGGAAGAAATGACAGCAGAATATGAGGATACAAAAAAAAACACTTTTTTTAGCCAAGAATTATTCATTTGTGTAATGTAAAGGAGGTTGTCCCCTCGAAGAGGCTTATTTTGAAGGCATTAATCTCTCTTTTCTATCTTTTTGTGAGCTGGTTTCATAACATGTACTACTTTTTGCCTATATGGAGGGTTAATGGGTCCAATGAAATCCATGCCCCACTTGTCAAATGGCTCGAAAGTCACTTGAGGTTGCAGAGGCATTTCATCCCTTGGGGTAGGTTTCCCCATCCTTTGGCATCAATCACATTGACTAGTATACCTCCTCACATCCTGGTGAAGAGTTGGCTAGTAATAACCAGCTTATAGCACCTTGAAGGTTCTCCTTTTGGCTGCAAAGTGACCTCCATAAGGCCCATAATGATAGGTTAGAAGGATGTCAAAGACTTCCTCCTCTGTGACACATCTTCTCAGAATTTGACTCAGGCATAGTTTGAAAAGGCTGCCCCCAATCCAAGTGAATGGGGCACTCTTCCTCACAATCTTGCTTTTTTCCTTAGAGGACAAATTTGGTGGAAACTGTGCAGACACCAAGTAATTTGCTATGTCAGCAAACCATGGAGAGAGAACTGAAATGGTGAATAAGTGTTCATCCGGTAACTAATCATCAACAATTCCTTCCTCCCCTACAGGAAAAGTCAATCTGGATAAAAAAAATATGCAACAACATTCTCCTTGCTAGGCTTATCAATAATAGTTAAATCAATTTGTTGTAATAAAAGTAACCATCTAATAATATGGGCATTTACATTAGGTTCATTCATCAAGTATTTAATTACAGCATGGTCAGTATGCACAAATGTTTGGTAACCTGTAATGTAATGCCTAAATTTGTTCAATGAATGCACAACAGCTAGGAGCTCCTTTTCAGTCACTATGTAGTTCAGTTCAACTTTTGACAGATTCTTACTAATGAAGTAAATGGCATAAGGTAACTTGTCATCTACCTGGCCTAGATATGCTCCTATGGATTTGTGAGAGGCATCAACATGTATATGGTAAGGAAGGGCCCAATTTGGGCCTCATAGAATAGGTGCAGTGGTCAGCTTGTCCTGTACAATGTCCAAGGCTTCTTAACAACTTTCTGACCATAAAAATTCAGAGTCTTTCGCCAATAACCCAAATAAAGGAGAAGCTAACTTGCTGAAGTATTTTACAAATATCCTATAGTACCCATCTAAACCTTAAAAAATTCTGACATCCCTCTGTTTTTGCGGAGGTGGGACCCTCTGGATGATGGCTATCTTATTTGGGTCCATCTGCAATCCTTTCTGGGATATTGAATGACCTAGAACAGTTCCTGTAGTCATCAAGAACTCACATATTTTCGGACTAAGGGATAGGTTCATTTCAATGCATTTGTTCAACACCTTACCCAAGTTGGACAGAGCCTCCTGGAAATCACACCCATAGCGTGTAAAATCATCCATATAAATTTCTACTCCATCATGGACTAGCTCAACAAAGATACTAAAGACTGCCCTTTAGAAAGTGGCACGGGCATTGCATAGGCCAAAAGGAAGTACCTTATAAGCGAAAGTACCCCAAGGATAGGTGAAGGTGGTTTTATCTTGGTCTTCTAGGCTAATCTAGATTTGATTGTACCCTCTGAACCCATCTAGGGAAGATAAATACTTTTTCCTTGCCAGGCCATCTAGAACTTGGTCAAATATAGCTAGAGGGAAATGGTCCTTCTTTGTTGCTTTGTTTAACTCTCTGTAGTCGACACAAATCCTCCACTTCCCATTTTTCTTTGGAACCAACACCAAAGGAGAAAACCACTCACTGTCCGAGATAGGGTAAATGAATCCTACATCCAACAACTTTGGAAGTTCTTCTTTGACTATATCCTTGAGAGATGGATTCATTCTCCTTTGGGGTTTTTGGACTAGTTTGCAACATTCTTTGATATAAATGTGGTGAGTACACACCAAGAGGTTCACTCTCTTCATCTCCTTGTAACTCCAAGCAAAGGCATCCAAATGTTCCCTGAGCATGTTGCATAACTTTTCTTATTGGTGTACAAAAAGAGAGGGGTTGATTTTCAAAGTTCTTTCAGGGCCAAATTCTATTGTGTTTAGATGGGTAGGGTTTGAATCAGCTAAGCATAGATCAATCTGATGGTTTCTCTAGGTTTCCTTTACTACTTCCTCTAAGGACAACATGTTGGGAGTTGGACTTTGGAGTATCTGTTCAATCAAAAAATCTTCATCCAGTTGTCTTCCTCCCATGGCAATTTCTAAGGTATATAGTTGGGTTGAGTAGAGTTCATCTTCTTCCTCCTCTTCTAGCCATAAAGGTAAGTCATGTTCTAGAGATGGCTAAGCATGAGGGTACACGACCAACTGCTTGGATAGACGCCCATTTTTTATAGTCATATTTCCAGCCCTGTAGCTGATGTAGGCATCGACAGTGGCTAACCAAGGCCTCCCAAGTATGAGAGGATAACCAGTAAGCTTGGCCTTAGGCTGGAGAACTAGGAAGTCTGCAGGGTACTCCGAGGAGTCAATGGAGACCATCACATCCTCAACAATCCCCTCAGGGGTTATTGTGGAATGGTCTGCAAGTTGCAATACTATTGTGGTGTTTCTTAATGAGCCCTGGAGATTGAGTTTGAGCATGGTGTCCTTAGTCATTACATTAATGGCAGCCCCAAGATCAATCAAAGTGTGTGGGACAATGGTGCCATTGATGTGCACATCTACTATCGGGCTTCTAGGGTCCAAATACTTTGGGAAAATTACCTGCCCCAACATTAAGTCAGACAATTGTCCAATGAAATTAATGGTATGGGTGTCTCTTTTTCGCCTCCTTGGATGTTTGAAACACTTCTCTTTCATCAATTTGTTATAAATATGTACATCCTTGATGACTTGGGGAAGTGGAATTTTGACACATAGATTTTTCAATTCACGCAGAAGTTCATTCTCTTCTAGGGTAGGCTGGATTGGATGAGTTAATATTTCAGGAAAGGGTGGTGGATTCACTTTAGGCATGCTTTCCTCTATTTCCTCCTCACTATCCCTAGGTGGAGGTGGAGGTTGGTTGTACAGGAGTACTCTCCCAAATCTTAGGTTGATTTCCTGAATCTCCACAACATAAGCATGTTAGGATGTCTCTCCACTGTATACTTGTAGTGCCTGTCTATTTTTCTGGTTCAGATTTGGTTGGGAAGGCATATGAGGTTGTTTAGGTGGAGTAGGGTGTAAAAGTTATGGTTGAGTAGGAGGTGAAGGCAATAAAGTTGGAGCATTGTTGTATGGGGGCCTCCACCCCTAGGGTGGTGCATTCCACTGAGGTTGTGGTAGTGTATATGGCTGAAATGAATCGTTCGGTGGCTGGGAATGGTACGGAGGTGCAAAAAACCAAGGAGGAGGTGTAGACTAGGAGGGATGAGTAGGGGGGCCCAAGAAGGAATGGATGTGTTCTGCTTAGGGTTGTAATATGCATGGGATGACCCTTGCATGCCCTGCTAGTATGGCCAAGGCCCATGGGGTCTCCTTTGATTTATGTAGCAAAGTTGTTCAATCACCCCTTCAGTTCCTTGATACACAACTCTTAGTCCAAGTAGAGAAGGGAACTTGTGTGTAGAGTGGTTTTCTTCACAGACCGAGCATATTTCAATCAGGTTTAATGGAAATTAATTCCTAGGGTGCCTCCTTGTGCATCTAGGGCGGAAGATGGCTAGTGCTTTCTTTTCTTCCTCCTGCTTTCTCTTGATGTGCATAGTGTCCATATGTAGGGCAAGGGTTTATAGCGCTTCACTCTTGAAATCTTCTAGCATATTTCCAATTTCACCTTTTATGGATGAGTTGGAAGAGGATCAGCTGGCCATTGGTTGACTACCCCTACCCTTTCCTAGCTTCCCTAGAATGATTCCTAAAGACAGTCTTGATATCTTCATAGGGTATCTGGTAGATGTCCCCTCCTGCTAGCAGGTTTAGGGTATCCAGACGATCTTCCCTTACCCCTTGGAGTAGGACTAGCTTCAGTGAATCAGGAGGAAGTGTACACCTAGCCATTTTGTAGCTAAGATGGAATCTTTCTTCATAATCCTCTAGGGATTCATCATGCTCCAAGGTCATCCTAAAATTTTCCTCTTTAGTGTCTTTGGACCTGGAGTAGTCTTGGTACTTAATGTTGAAGGTTTGCTGCATATAAGCCTAGGTTGTGATGCTATCCCCAGGTAAACCCATGAACTAGCACAGAGTTGCACCCTTGAGAGTAGATGGGAATAATTTCAAGTTCTTCTCATCAGTGGTGTAATCATAAGTTCTGCATAGGACAACGAACTCAAACAAGAAAGTATTTGGATCTTATGAGGTCATGCCATGGAAATGAGGGAGAGCAGAGGGGCTTATGTTTTTCATCTTGGTATCCCCATTAATTTCTCTAATGGGAAAGGCACCCTCAACTCTTTCTCTATCTCCTCTGTCATTTCTATTTTCAGCCATTAGGTGAGTTGGAACGGGTTCTTCTTCTTCTTCTCCCCCTGTAGGTTCTTAAAAAATCTCTAGTTGTTCACCTAAGGGGTCCTCCAATTCACAACCACCGAAGAAGAGGGAAGGTTGGATGTTTGAAGTGGTGGGGGTATTTGGTACAAATTTTCCTAAGTTATCCCTATTCCTATGAGGCATGAAAGAAATGTTTTTGTTTTGTTTTGTGGTTTTTTCAAGCTTTGAGACTAATTGTAGAATTGAAATCACAAACTGAATGGAAACTAACTGCTGAATGAAATGTTACTTGCAGAATGGAAAAGAAAGAAAATCAACTTACAATTACTTTTGTAGAAATGAAGCTAATAGCAGAATGTCAAGAGATAAGAAATAGAAGAAAGAAGGAAAAAATCACATGTTACTCAGACACCTCCCCGCAAAGGCGCCAAAAAGTGATGAGCACCAGTATTGTAGCAAGAACACTGCAACTCCTGGGGTTACCAACTTTATTTTATCAACCCGAGGTTCGTCCAAACTTGGAGGTGACAGTGTTGTATACACAAGAATATGTGATGGGTCCACTCTATACCACTGCTAAGCTACCGATAGACCGCTATGGTTTCTCAAACCAACCTTCTATTGATTAAGAAGAAGCTTGATCACTGTAGTAAGGAAAGACTGAAATCAAATTCTTAAACACACCATTCATCTAACTAACTGCTAAGAGACTTTGCTTCAAAATAATGCTAAGTTAACATGGGTATAATCCTACTATCCTAGGCATGTAATCTGAAATAAAAAACACTCTAATGTTGTGCATGTAAATGAACACAATAACATTTTTCCTTTTTGTCTTTTTGTGTGAAAATGTGAATGCTAAATCCTCTTAGTGATGTGGTAGGTGGGTTGGAGATGGCGGTAGAAGGTTTGATGGATTAAGAGGAAAGTAGGGGTCTTCTCCTTTCTTCCTAGATTCTTTTTCCACAATTTGGCCTCAAAACAAGCCACTACAGGTTGTCATACAGGATGTCCTAATGCTCATACAAGATCCCCTGTATTCCTACAGGATCTAACCGACAACAATAAGAGTGATTTGGAATGTGGTGTAGGGCATAGGGAGGGTGAATGGTGGGAGAAATAAGGAAAGGGAGTGGCTAGGACTCCTTTAGAGCTTCAAAACAGAGTTTGTAAGATTGATGGATTTGCACAACAACCCTGGAAAGTTGTTCTTATGGAATGATAAATTTGGTGAGGGACTTAGTGGCTTTTGATGATCATGGATGGATGAGGATAGGTTGGGGTTGACGGTCATGAGTTCTCCCTAAACCGTTGAAACTCCTGCATTGCATCAATTGCTGGTATTCATCCATGAGTTATATCAAACAAGAAAGACTTTCAATCAACTAAGAAAACAAAATTCCATTATCTAATTACCTATTTCATGCATGGAAAAACTTGCAGAATAATGTAAAACCTGTATGAGATCTAATGAAAGGCTGAAGATATCATAAATGGAAATTAAATCCTATTCTTGAAAACTAAAAAGATGTTGGCCTAAGTAGCAGAAAACCCTAAATTCCATAAGAAATCAGAATTCTATCTTTTTGGGGCTACATATGATTTCTTTCCTCTAACCATGTTCCTTGAAGGGAGGAGTGATGCCAAACCTTCCTACTATCAGTTTTTTGGTATTCCTTTATCTTTCTAAACTATTGCTAAAGAAATGCACAAATGGAAGCAAACTAATCAAATTCACAACTACTTGCAATAAAATAATGCTAAAACCAATTCAACTATTGTTAAGTTATGGTATGTTCTATGCTTATAGCAGTGTACTTATCTTTCTTATTATTATCCACAAATTAGCAATCACATGTACATAAAGTAAAGTGAAGATAGAACATTAAACGATCGACAAAAAACAAGCCAAGACAAGAGACAAAAGATGTGGTGGCTAGCCAGGGACAAACCCAATGTGGGGAAATCCTTTGATCAAATGTTCCTTTATCTTCAATAATTCGACAGAGAGAAATAGTACATAAATCTGATTTACATCAACAGTAGCAAACCCTAGATTAGACAAATTAGGGTAGACAATATCTTGCAAACTGACCGTCCGAACGACTTGATTCCTTCACCAAAAAATGTGTCCTTCAGAGGAGATCCACAATCACCTACAGCGCAATTCTGAGGAGGGAGTCTGATAGTCAACTCTAGTCAAAATTTTGATCCGCAGTTGCAGCCCTAAATTCTGCACCTTCCTTCCACATGTGTGAGAGAAGAGTCTCTTTCTGCACAGTAGGATAAGAGCCTCTTTTCTGCACAAGAGAGAGAGAGAGAGAGAGAGAGAGAGAGAGAGAGAGAGAGAGAGAGAGAGAGAGAGAGTTGTGATGAGTTTAGTGAGTTCAAATGAGGAAAATACCTCCTGTATTTATACACAACTGTTTATGATTGAATAGATGTGACTGTTGGGTTTCTGAGCCTACATGAGTTACTGGTCAACTTGATAATTATTCCATAATCAAAATAAATTCATATCTCCATAAATACTTGTCGGAATCGGATGATATTTAGATCAATCCTACACCTCTCGACGAGAGGAATCTAATATAAAAATATTATCAGCCATGCATAAGATGACCCACATGGAGTTTGGCCCTAGTTGCTAATTTTAACACTCCCTCTCAACTAGGGAGAAATCCATCTGCAATCTATCTGTCGATCGCTACTATTCATCCATCAAATGCACAGCCATGTACAGCTTGACCCCTACTCTACTTTTCTCTATTCTGCCTGCTCTTCACTGTTCTGTTCTGCCCTGTTCTTATATGCTCTACTCTGCTCTATTTTGCTTTGCTCTTTGTCCAAATTACAAAGAGGAAGAAATGATCAAGGATGTATCATACTGACTCAAAGTCAGTCTCAGAGTGTGTACCACTGGTCCCAGACCAGTCCTCAACCGACCCGAAGTCAGTGTCATAGTGGGTACAACTCCTACCACTAGTCCCAGACTAGTATCATCCTCCACTGACTCAAAGTTAGTCTTAGAGTGTGTACCATTGGTCCCAGAGAAATCCTCAACTGACCCGAAGTCAGTGTCATAGTGGGTACAATTCCTACCACTGGTCCCAGACCAGTATCATTGATCCCAGATCAATGAAGGTCATCCTAGCATAGGGAGTATGGTAGATACATCGATGCATCCATTGGTATTGCTATGGTCCCTATCGTCATTTCCCTGCTCATTGATCGGATGAGAGGTACTTCCCATGAGTCCCAAACTACATGGGTAAGATGCCTCGACAGGAGAACTAATCAATCCTGTCCTCATAGGAGAAATAATCATCCTGCTACACAATCGTCATGGAGAACACATCATCCAGACCTCATAGGAGAACTAATCATCTTGCTACATAGTCGTCATGGAGAACACACCATCTAGACCTGTTATGAAACCAGCTCAAGAAAAGATAGAAAATATAGATCAACGCCTTAGAATTCAGCCTCTTTGAGGGGGAAACCTCCTTTATATTACATAAATGAACAATTCTTGTATGATACAAATGAAAAGACCTCCTTTCTATATATAGGAGTCTAAGGGGTCATAACATAATCAGAGCCGACATAACAATAATAATGTAAGGGCACAATAATAACAATAGTGGGCTTCTATGGGGCACAATAGTAACAATATGGGCACTACATGGGTACATCAATATAATAAGTGGGTTATACTAATAACAATAAGGGGTTACACTAGTAGTATAGGGGCCTAACATGCCCCTCTCCTTCAAAAAATGTTGTCCTCAACGCTTGAGTAGTTCTTGATTCTTCTGTATAAAATTCTTGTCCTCCCATGTGGAATCTTCAGCGGGTAAGTTCTTCCACTTGATGAGATACTCTGAAAGTGATCGATTTTGTAGCTGTCGGGTTCTTGTTTCTGTGATTGCTCCAGGTTCCAATATGAGTTTTCCTTCCTCTTCAATTTCTGGCAATATTGTTTGAATTGGGATCTTTTGAAACTTTTGAATAAGTGGCCATACTTCTTCGTCCTTCTTCCATTCATCCCTTGCTTCATTTATCCAATCTGGTTGGATAATATAAATAGCACAAAACAATGCTTCCACATCCTCATCCTTGAAGAGTCTTCCCATTCGGTAAGGTCGCCATTTTTTAGGTGCATGTAGTATTGCCAACATTTCCTTCTCATAAATAGCTTGCTTGAGATGTAGCAGTAAAAATACCCAATCACCTACATCAAAACATTTTTCACTACAATGTTTATCTACCTGTTGTTTCGTTTGATTTTGCACCAAAGTGGCGTTATCCTTTAAAAGTTGGAGAAGTTGTTTTTGATGCTCGATGTGATCTTTCACTGCTTGAACCTTTTTCTTCTTGATATGTCCTTCTATCTCTAGAGTTTGAGGAGTGGTAATTTCTTCCAATCCTTTACAAGATATGGTCGGATTCATTTCTTGATGCTCGATGTGATCTTTCACTTCTTGAACATTTTTCTTCTTGATATGTCCTTCTATCTTGATAGTTTGAGGAGTGGTAATTCTTGCCAATGCTTTACAAGATATGGTCTGATTCATTTCTTCTTTCTCTAGCGTGGGGTCCTGACGTATATCTTCTTCTTTTGATGTTTCTTGATCCTTTTCTTCCTCCTCTTCATATTCTATGTAAAATAATTTCTTCTCAGCACACTTATGACCTTTAGTGCATTTGCTATCACAATTGTAACGAAGCCCTTTTTCTCTTTTTTCTTCCAATTGTTGTGGTGTAACCCTTGTAGGTTGTGGAAGGCTAGGAGAAACAACACTTCCATCTTTATAGTTGTCAGGGGTACGCTTCCTGGTTTCCATAATTTTTCTTTCCACTATGTCACAAAGCCATTTTACTCTTTCCAATTGTTGTGGTGTTGCTCTTTGTATCCTCATAATGTGCTATCATTTCCTCCATGAAAATTGACCACGTAACAAGTTGTTTACGAGAACAAAGCCCTTCGTACCATAAAAATTGATCTAGTTCTAAATACGAAGATGCAATACATACATTTTGTAATAGTTGTACACCACGTAGATCAAAATATTGCTCCATCTGAAGTATCCAATTTACCGGATCCTTGCCATCAAACTTCCTCATCTTGCGTTTTCTTGATTTTAGGAGCTCGACCTTGAAATGACTATAACTCTATACTTGCAGATCTTTAAGTTCTGAAATTGCAACCTATAGTAGCCCTCTGTGTCCTCTTTCCAATGCCACCAGTCTGATCCAAATTGGATTCCCTAAGAAAGAGTTATGCACAATCTCCCAAGATGACCTGATTATAGACCTTTCCAGAAGAGCGAACTTGTATGAAGTGCCACGTGTCACTATTTTGACCTTTGGATCTGAAAAAGATATAAAAAACTACAATCCGTCCTCTTTCTGTACCTTCTTACGAAATTTCAATCTGATCCCCAGAGAGAAAGTTATGACGACTTTCCCCAGGTCACCTGTTTGGAATGTAATTCAGGAGTCTGCAAAAAGACCAACTTCCTCAGATCATATCTCCACAAATATAGTGCGAAAAGCTCTAAAATTTGGACCTGAGGTTCAACGTGATTTCTTCTCAAATGGGTTTTTTTTGCAACTTCTGAAACGTCGCAGAAAAAAAGTTATAGCGAAAATTCCACGATGACTTGTTTGGAGCAGCGAAACCCTAGAATTCAAATCTTTGATACCAAATGTTATGAAACCAGCTCAAGAAAAGATAGAAAAGATAGATCAACGCCTTAGAATTCAGCCTCTTCGAGGGGGAAACCTCCTTTATAATACATAAATGAACAATTCTTGGATGATACAAATGAAAATACCTCCTTTCTATATATAGGAATCTAAGGGGTCATAACATAATCAGAGCCGACATAACAATAATAATGTAAGGGCACAATAATAACAATAGTGGGCTTCTATGGGGCACAATAGTAACAATATGGGCACTACATGGGTACATCAATATAATAAGTGGGTTATACTAATAACAATAAGGGGTTGCACTAGTAGTATAGGGGCCTAACAAGACCTCACAGGAGAGCTAATCATCCTACTGCAAAATCGTCATGGAGAACACATCATCTAGACCTCATAGGAGAACTAATCATCCTGCTACATAGTCGTAATGGAGAACACATCATCCAGACCTCACAGGAGAATTAATCATCCTGCTACATAGTCACCACAGGGTGTTACAAGGAAAGTTTTGGTTCTTTTACCCTGTGGTCATATGTCGCTCCAAGAAGTACCCTGCACCCCCCCCCCCAAGAGCTACAAGAGCTCCATACATCATACAGGACCCTCATTAGAGGGTTTTTGAATGACACCAAGAAAGTAAAAAATTTGACCTTTCCTAGGGGCTTTATCAGAATGTCAACGATCTGTTCATCTGTACCGATATGTTGGAGCCTTATAGCTCCCCGCTGCACCATATCTCGAATATAGTGGTACCTGATATCGATATGCTTGGAGCGATCATGAAATAGGGATTCTCTGACAAATGAATCCCACTCTGGTTGTCACATAGGATCACAGTGGTATCCCGTGTAAATCCAAACAGCTCACTGAAGAGCTTCCACAACCAGACTGCCTCACAGGAGGCCATGATAGCAACAATATACTCTGCCTCGGCAGTGCTCAAAGCCACCGACTTCTGCTTCCTTCTTGTCCAGGATATCGAAGCAGATCCCAAGGAGAAACAACACCCAGAAGTTCTCTTACGATCCACCACACTACCTGCCCAATCAGCATCTGTGTATCCAAGTAGTCTCACATCTCCGACAATGTATCTTAGCCCATATGTAATTGTGCCATGAAGATATCTTAATAGATTCTTGGCATGAATCCAATGTATGTGATGAGGTTCAACCATATGTTGACTTAATGTGTTGATTGCAAAGCATATATCTAGACGGGAGTTCACTAAAAACATTAATGCTCCAACGAGTTGCTGATACTTGGTAGCATTTCGTAAAACAATTCCAGCAACACTACCACTTAACTTCTTGAAGTCAAGCTCCCTCGGGGTAGTTACAGGCTTGCAGTCTACCATACCGAATATTTCCAATATCTTCACCACATATTTTCCTTGAGATAGGAAAATTTCCCTTAGCTTCTGCTAGACTTCAAGTCCTAGGAAATAGTGCATCAGTCATAGGTCCTTCATTTCAAATTCAAAAGCCAACTCCCTCTCACATTTGTGAATGAGAGGGTCTGCACCTGTTAGGAAGAGGTCATCCACATACAGCACCAGTATGAGAGGTTTGTCATCTTCAACCTTAAAGTAGAGGTTAGGGTTGGCTTCACTCCTAGTGAATCCCAGCTTCATCAAGTAGCTGTCGATCCTCTCATACCATGCTCGGGGCGCTTGCTTCAGCCCATAGAGAGCCTTATTCAACCTGCATACATGAGATTTTCGATCATAAATCTCAAATCCTTCGGGTTGCTCCACGTAGACCTATTCTTTGATTGAACCATGCAAGAACGCGGTCTTGACATCCATCTGATGTAGGTTCCATCCTTGTGAATCCACAAGGGAAATGATTGAGTGGATGGTGGTATATCTGGCAACAGGTGAAAATATCTCATCATAGTCTATACCTTCCTTCTGGGAGAAACCACGAGTGACAAAACAAGCCTTATATTTTTCCATACTTCCATCTGCTACATGCTTTGTCTTGTAAAGCCATTTAGAAGTGACAATTGTCTTTTCCTGGGGTTTGGGAACTGCTTCCCAGACATCATTCTTCATAATAGACTCATACTCTTCTTTCATAGAATCCTTCCATACTTGATGCTTGACAACATTTGAGAATGATGAAAGCTCATTTTGTATGATCGTGCTCATGATGGTCAGGTATCCCTGATACCTGTTGGGTTTCTTACATTCACGAAAGGTTCTTTGGGGTGCAGTGTGTCCTTCAGCATCATCGAGTAGCACCCTAAGCCAAGAGGGCCTCTTCCTAGAATAGGAAGGCTCAGGTGGATCAATAGGATCCATGGGTTCTTCTACATCAGGCATTGTTTCATCTACCTTTTCTTTTGGTTCCCTGGTGTCGGCTTCTTGAGAGCTCCTCAAAGTCAGAAGATTGTCCACCTTGCTGAGGGCCATATCTTCATCAAAGGTGACATCATGACTAATCACGACTTCCTTTTGACCGACTACATAGATTCTATAGCCCTTAATATGTTCACCATTGCCCACGAAGATTCCTTTCTTTCCAGATGCACCCAATTTATTCCTTTTCTCTTTTGGCACATGAAAATATACAAGGCTTCCAAAAATTCTAAAGTGAGATACATCACGTTTCTTACCGGTGAACATTTCTTCAGGAGTCTTGGAACCCAATGCTTGATGAGGGCATCGATTTTGTACATATACGGTGGTGTTTGCAGCTTCAGCCCATAGAAACTTCGAAAGTCTTTGATCATGGAGCATGGCACGGACGACTTCCACAATCATACGGTTCTTCCTTTCTGCCACACCATTCTGTTCAGGAGTATATGGTGTAGTGGTCTCCCTCTTGATGCCAATCTCTTTACAAAAGTCATGAAACTCATTAGATTCATATTTAGTCCCATTATCAGTCCTTAAGATATTGATATTCTTTTTGGTTTAATTCTTGATCAAGGATTTGAAGTGTCGAAACCAAGAGAATGCTTCATCCTTCTTCTTCGAGAAGTATATCCAAGTCTTTTGAGAATAGTCATCTATAAAAGTAAGGTAATATAAATATCCTCCTAAGGAGTTCACAGGCATCATACTAGATATGTCTGAGTGAACCAGTTGTAATATATCGAAGGTCTTGCTTTGGCTTGAGGGGAATGGTCCCCTTTTGAGCTTTCCTTTCGCACATCCTGGACATACACCTTCTTTCTCTACTCGGAATTCGGGCATCCCTGTTACCATTTGTCTTACATCGAGTAGAGATTTATAATGAAGATGGGAAAACCTCTGATGCCAAAGTTTGAATTGAAGAGATGTGTCACAAGACATGACACCTAGCCGACTTCCACTGACCTGATATAATGAATCAACTCGAAACCAAGAGTGAAGGCATCTTTAACATTATTTTTCCATATACGTACCTTGCCATCGCTGAAGGTCACCTTGTAGCCTTTGTCTTCCATTGCCGAGATAGACACCAGGTTCTTTTTGAGGTCAAATACATATAATACATCTTGTAAGTGGATCGTATTACCTTGATTCAATGTAAGAGAGACATTGCCTACACCTTTCACGAGATATTTCATATTATCTCCAAGGACAATTTCTAGGCTAGTTTCTTTCTCTATCAGATTATGGAGAACTTCTTTGTAACTAGTGAAGTGCCTTGAGGCACCACTATCAATGAACCAAATTCCCATTGAGTCTGAAGGAGCAGAGGTAGATAGAACAACTGGTAGATAATATTCATCCTGCTTATTTTCAACAATGTTAGATTCACACCTAGAATTTCTAGCCTTCTTGAATGGTTGTCCTCTTCCTTGATTTCCAACACTCCTTTTACCTTTGCTATTAAATTTTCCATTCCTTTGATCGCCATGAGAGGGATTTTGATCATCGTCCCCATGTGAGTCTATTCTATCAGGGTGCTCCCTTGCATAATGGCTTGCTTTATCGCAAATGTAACATCATCCTTTTCTTCCACCCTTGGGTCTAGCATTTCTTTTCAATTTAGTCCTGGAATTATTTCTTTTCTTAGCATGAGAAGAAAGGGAAACATGAGGACCTTTAGGCATGGGCATTTCTTGCTCTTCTACACTTGTTTCTTCTTGAATGCATCTAGCCATTAATTCCTCAAAACTAGGGATTACATTATTGTTCAGAAGAGTAGTCCTGAACACGTAACATTCGGATGGTAATCCTCCAAGAGTCGTGAGTGCCATTTCCATATTAGTAATAGTCTCCCCAATAGATAGGAGATCGTTCCTGATCTCAATGATTCTTAAGAAGTATGCTTGCATACTCTCATCTTTTCCCTTCTTAATTTCCTTCACCTTATTTCTAAGAAACAAAACCTGATTTGCATCATTAACTTTAAATAAACTCACCAGTCTATCATAGATTTCCTTTGAGGTGTTCAGGTCGGATATGTAGACCACCAAGCACTTGTCGGTAGAGTCCCAGATTATCTTCTTTTTTTTTACTTCACCGATTTTCCATTTGTTCTTAGCAGCAGTGGGTGCATTTGATGGAGGCTCAACAATATTGCCTCTCACATGGTCCAACACTCCTTGATCTTCTAAGGTTAGATCGATAGACATCTTCCATCCGTGATAGTCAGCTTTCTCACGGAGCTTGTCTTCGGTAGGGAAGAGTGTTGAGGACCCCATAGTTCTTTTAGGATAGCCTTGCCAATCTTCTCTTCGGTGATTACTCTTGCTCTTTCTCAAGCTTTGTCTTCACCTCAGCTCTGATACCATGTTAAGTTATGGTATGTTCTATGCTTATAGCAATTTACTTATCTTTCTTATTATTATCCACAGATTAGCAATCACATGTACATAAAGTAAAGTGCAGATAGAACATTAAACGATCGACAAAAAACAAGCCAAGACAAGAGATAAAAGATGTGGTGGCTAGCCAGGGACAAACCCCAATGTGGGGAAATCCTTTGATCAAATCTGCCTTTATCTTCAACAATTCAGCAGAGAGAAATAGTACATAAATCTGGTTTACATCAGCAACAACAAACCCTAGATCAGCCAAATTAGGGCAGACAATATCTTGCAAACCGACCCTCAGAACGGCTTGATTCCTTCACCAAAAAATGCGCCCTTCAGAGGAGATCCAGATTCACCTACAACGCAGTTCTGAGGAGGGATTTTGATGGTCAATGCTGGTCAAACTTCTGATCTGCAGTTGTAGCCCTAAATTTTGCACCTTCCTTCCACACATGTGAGAGAAGAGTCTCTTTCTGCACAATAGGAGAAGAGCCTTTTTTTTGCACAGGAGAGAAAGAGGGATGTGATCAGTTGAGTGAGTTCAAATGAGGAAAAGACCTCCTGTATTTATACACAACTGTTGATGATTAAATAGATGCGACTGTTGGGCTTCTAAGCCTACATGAGTTGCTGGTCAACTTGCTAATTATTCCATAATCAAAATAAATTCATATCTCCATAAATACTTATCGGAATTGGATGATCTTTAGATCAATCCTACACATCTCGACGAGAGGAATCAAATAAAAATATTATCAACCATGAATAAAATGACACACATGGAATTTTGCCCTAGTTGCCAATTTTAACAACCATTAGTTTATGAAATCAACTAAACATACAAGTACAAGAAGAGGAGACTTTGCTGCTAGGGTTGGGTCCTAACCTAAGAGCTTTAGCCCTCTGAGTCAACTCAGTGATGGATCAAGGAAATGCTCATTCTCATTATCATATTCGAAAATTACATAACAATGTCTTCCACAAGTCTTGAACTCGAAAATGCTTAGTGCTCTTACATAAAAAGTCTGAATCCTAATGAGGCTCTAGGCCTCCTTATTTATACAACTGATGTCTCCAACAGATTCATTAAATCTAGGGAGGCTTGACTTTCAAACTCAAGATGAACTGGCTCTTTAACTATCATTGGCTCGGCTGCCTTTTGATCTTCATGACTCAGCTGCTTGCAACTCTGAGCTAGTGTGATTGGAAGGAGGAATATTCGAATGAGTGAGGATTAAATTAGGAGGATATATCTCCTACAATCTCTCCTCCTAACTGAGGATCGATGTTAAATTTGAATTTCTGAATGGAGATCTAGAAGAAGAAGTTTATATTGAACAACCTAAAGGGTTCATTCTAGGATATGATAAAATCATGTTTGAAAACTCAAGAAGTCGTTATATGGGCTAAAAAAAGCTCCATGTGCATGGTATTATCGTCTTGAAAAATATCTTCAACAACAAGGTTTGACTAAGGGGTCTGCAGATATCAATCTATATATAAAGATGAATGATGGTAAACTTTTGATAGTTTTTGTTTAGGTAGATGACGTCATATTTGGAAGAAATGAAGACTCTATGAGTCAAATGTTTGCTTTATTCATGTAGTAATAATTTGAAATGTCCTTACTTGGTGAACTAACATATTTTCTTGGTCTTCAAGTTCAACAAGCAAAGAATATTATCTTTCTCTCATAGACGAAGTACCTCAAGCATATTTTGAAGAAATATGGAATGGAAGACTGCAAGCCTGTATGCACACCAATGGTAACAAGATGTAACCTTAGTTCACATGATTATTCTCCCTAAGTAAATCAACCAGAATATAGATCTCTGATCAGGAGCTTTCTTTACCTTATAGGCACAAGACTAGACATCATGCATGCAGTTGGGATAGTTGGACGGTTTCAAGCAAATCCTAAAGAAACTCATCTTCATGCAATCAAGATAATATTCAAGTACTTACAAGGAGCTCAAGATTATGGTCTATTGTATCCCAAAGATGCAGATTTTGATCTTCATGCTTACACAGATGTAGATTGGGCTAGTAACATTAATGATCGAAAGAGTACTAGTGGAGCGACATTTAATTTTGGACCTCGCTTGGTGTCATGGTCCAGAAGAGAACAAAGCTCCATTGGTTTATCTACTACTAAGGCAGAATATGTTGTTGCTGCATATTGGTGTACTCAACTTCTATGGATGATGTAAACATTACAAGATATTCAAGTCACTTATCCTCAACCTATACCTGTTTTGTGTGATAATACTAGTGCCATAAGTATTTCTAAAAATTCTAGAATGCACTAAAAAACCAAGCATATTCCAATCAAATGTTTGTTTTTGAGAGAACAGGTGCTTGAAGAAAAGGTCAAACTAGAATATGTTCCCTCAAAGGAACAAGTTGTGGAAATATTTAATAAACCACTTCCATGCGATTCCTTTGAATATCTTAGACAGAAGCAAGGAGTGATTTATGCTTCATCACTTTGTTAATTATTATGACATAACTTTCATGTTCATTGGGAGTTGAGTATGAAATTATTATAGTTTACTTCATGTATGCGAACCCCATGAAGGAAATTAGTGTATATATGCGATTTTGGTTATTGACAATAGCATATGTTTTCCTATGAATAGGAAACTATGGGACAAACTCAAGGAGAGGTTCTGGTACACTTCATTTAGTAGTTCTTTGGCCCTCTGCTTCTGATATTGATTGGTTATAGTTTGTTGTTGCTTAAATAAAAATTGGAAGTGATAGTGGCTTATGATGATTGCTAAATGACATTGTTTCTTTGATGGCTTTACTAATTGATGATGTTTCTTTGATGCCTTTACTGGTGAATATGATTAGTCTTGACAGTGAACATATGGCACAGGTTCGGGGAGAGAATTTGTTATATTTCTAGTAGTGCACATTATTGCAATTTGATTTCTTGAGCATTCCTTGTTGCATAATGATGTTCATATTGCTGCTGACATATGCTCATTCTTATATGGTGAATGATGGTTAGTGATGACTATCATGGTCTTGCTATGTCATTATTGAGGTATTTGGTTATAAATGTCATATTTGTCTCTTGATGTAAAGGTCATATAAAGACCCATGATGTAAAATTATTATATTCAGTCTTGATTGGACTATTGGAGTCAAGTCCATTATGTATGTAATCCCATTATTTTGGGCACTTGATGTAATGTTCAGTCAAATATGTCACCCCACTATGTTGGGAAATTAATGTAAGCATAAGTCCTTGGTGATAGGAAATGTGAGATTCGGTTTATTCATATCATCATGTACTTCTTTGTATATCTTCTAGAAGTTTCAACATATTCTCATGGGGAGCATGGGTAGTGCTCATATTCAACAACATCAAATCTATGATGCTCATCTCTACAACATAAGTCTTTATTCAACATTGGTCAACCCTTTTCCCTTGATGTCAAAGGGGGAGAGAAGCTTGGTGTTTGGGAATGCTTGGTGACTTGGGAAAGAAGCTTGGTATATCTATAGATGTGGTTACATGTATCTACAGGTGGTGGTGACCAAACACCAAAGTGGTTGCCATCAAGTCCAAAGGGGGAGATTGTTGGCATTATGACTAATGTGTTGTCCTTAATGGAAACCTACTTGATAAAGATGTCAACATGATAATAGAAGAACAAGTATATAAGCTAGTACATATGTGATAGAAAGATTGGACAAAGGGATATCAGTTCAGAGACAAAGGAAAGATAAAGGTGATGTTTAAGAAGTATACACAAGTCTTATGAACAAAAGTCGCATACATACGTAGGTATGGTGAAGGAAAGCTGCGTACAATTTTCACACCATAATATTCTCAATACAAGGGGTATTTACCATGGTATTGGACCATAGTAATGAGCACGACAATGAATATTTGATCTCATCAAAGAATACCATCAGCATAATGACAAAATTAGCCTAAGGTATTGGCTAAGGCCTAAGCTATATAAGGAGATGGAGATCAAAGTGTTAGGTGTGAATGTATTGGGTTCTTGATGATTGGTTTGATATGAAATAGGTGTGCACCAAAGAGTATGATAATGGATCAAATCTATTAGATTTGAAATGACTATGTATTGAATAATATACTTATGGTTTAATAGATTTGTGATGATGATTTTATGATGTATATCTATTATAGTGTATGTCGAGATTTGGGTTTGACAAGTGTTCTGGTGTGCAGCGAAGGTTTGACTCAGTAATTAAAGATTTGTACGCAGTTTTGCCTCAGAAAAGTTGCGTGCATATGACAATCTTCTTCTGGGTGGTCATGTATATATTCTGCAGTATGGACAAATATGTATGTAGGTGTCAAGTATGAAAGACACATGATAATCCGTGTTTAACAGTGTTGGTTGGGTTAAACTAATGAATAGTAATGATGTTACTAAGTGATGATCTGTATGCGATTCAGAGATACGTGATGGGGTCAGTACGTGTTTTAGTGATTATTTCAGTAGTGCAATAATTCATATCCAGATGTCTGTGTTTTGAGATTTGTACTTAGGTCATCCGAAGGGAAAGCGCATATATATGTGGGTATGCTTTTGAACAATAGTGTATATATTCTCACATGTGTTTGATGAGGGTTTGCAATGACATGATCTGGTTTCTGTAATGAACAGTACGTAGTCTGGTATTCTGATGAATGGGTATACAATGATATAAGTTGGTCTCGTTGTAATATTTGGTTTGGTGATCTAGTTGGTTTAGTGACTTGATATAGTGTTGATTTCAGTATTGCTATCTGATATTTGGAATAGATCTAGTTTGAAATATTATGAAAAGTGATCCACAAATAATAGAAGATAAGGTGGTTCTAGTTCCCTTCCACTAGAAGTTGGAGAACGAAAGAAGGTTGTAGCCTTTTGTAGGTGGGTGCATGCATATTAGTATGAGCCTGCGCTAGTCCAAGATTGTAAGGAATTTCTCTTTATAATAAAAAAAGAAGACACAAACGACAACAATGGTGATTTTTTTCCCACATTAGGTTTCCACCTAAAAAATCCTTGTGTTCATGAATGTTGATATGTTTCTTAGGTGTGATAGTTTATTTTATTCTTACTGTATATGGTTATTATTTGATTAATGTCTAATAAAGTACAAATACACTGGTTCATCAACTCATCAACTGAAAAGTTAGTTAAACTATATATACACTGCTTGTTTTCATTACAGTAACGTACATACGCAGATTTACTTCATAACAATAGCTTACATAAATTTGAATGTGAAAAAAAAAGTTAAATAGTTTAAAAATACTAATTCACCCCCTCAGTATTTTTCCTAAAAAATGATGCATTTTAAGAGAAACTTAATCTAAACATATGGCCATTATAAGAGAAAGTCTAGACCACTTCTTTACCACTATGAAAAACTCATTTACAGCAATGTAAAACGCTTAAATTTTAAATTTTATGATTCAGGTCTTCATAGACCAAATATACCATAATCCTCGTTAATCACGTGCCCTGCTCGATAAAAGTGTGATCCTCTTCTTTTTACAAGAATTAGGATATTTTTCATAACAAGATTGAAGCCCTCAACTCTTTAGTGGTATGATTGTTGGCGTTGGTGGCCAGATATAGGGTAATTCTTGTGGTTCATACTGTTAGTCCCGCAATCAAAATAGTACAATAGGAACTTTTGAATCGTATGTACGTCCTGCAATCCAAATTGAGAAACTTTTCCAGAGTTGATTTGGAAGAATACACGGGGCTTTTCCTTGAGCCCTGAGAAATCATTCGTGAAAGTAGGTAAATTCTTGCGCTTTTGGTTTTTTTATTTTTTTTTCATTTTCGGACTACGAATATCAGCACTTAAAATTTTAACCATTTTTAAAATTTTAAAAAACTTTATCCAAACAAAATAGATGATAATGGTATGAGCTAGAGAAATTAAAACAAAATAAATTAAATAAAGGAGTAAGAAAATATAAAAGATGAGAGCTATAAAAACTAAAACAAAATAAATTAAAATAAAGGAGCAAGAAAATATAAAAAATGAATTAAAAAATATTTACATAACTAATTAAATATTTATAAAAGAATTTAAAAATTAAAAATAATGATAATAATGAGAAAACAATGAAACCCAAAATAACTTGGTAAAAAAAAATGATAATGATATAATTTTTTTCATAATTATATATTATTAAAAAACTTAAATACAATTTAGGAAATATACCATGTGAACACTAGACGAACTACTAAATAAAATAATACAATTTAAAAAATAAGCTATTTGAAGATTTAAGCAAAAACCCTTTTAAGAGATTAAAGGAGCAAGTAAATAACATGTTCAGATGCTTTTCAAGAATCTAGAAGATACTCAAACTACAGAGTTAACGGTAATGAGGCATTTCGCCTCATATTAAATGAAGGAATGAAACATTTGTTTTAGAGAGAAGTCTGTGAATGAATAACGCAAGTTAAATGTTTTTGCTCCTAAGTGTGGAGAATTCAACGGTCCAAGAAGGCAGGCAGCCATGGGGGGCTTGACCATGACCATGAAGACGCAGCACCTTCAAAATATATTGATTAAAGAAGTCATGGGTCGATTCTACTCACGAACTTCGAGGAATTACTTATGCGCATCATAGCTGCATGTGGCTGGCGGACTAATGCGAGAATATCAGGCCCGGACGAAATTAAGGGATTATAAATATAACCTTTCTCGTTGGTCATCTCAATGGAGTGAAGACTAAGCAGAGCAGCAGAATTGCTCTGCTGCGTTGCATTGAATCCCTCCTTTCCTACTCCGACTCCAGTCAATTCCAATGGATGCCATGGTGTCGCAGAAAGCAAAGATGGGTGCAAAGAAAGACTAAAAATTCAAAGTTGCTAAAGATGGGTGTAAAGAAAGACTAAAAATTCAAAGTTGCAGGCATTGGCATGGGATGTTTTGCCACTGCCCGTTGGGATGAAGACCAAGGTGTTCTTTGTCTTGTTATTCACTGCTTGTCTTTGGATGGATTTGATTATGCATCCATTCTGGGTCAATCTGCGTGTTCAGTATATGGAGCTTTAATTAATGGACTTTTTACATATCATGTGAGTTTTTGACATATTAAACAATACTTTTAGTTTGACTACATATTGGAAAACCTACTTACCTAATTCCTTTGAAATAGGTAAAAAAATTCGAAAATTTGCAAATTCAACAGATCAAATTCGATTCGATCCTTAATGAATTTTTTCATTCCAGCACCTCATTTAAAAAAACCCAACGCTCCTTCACGTAGGAGAGATTTCTGTGGATTTAACAGGCAACACACCCTAGTCATTAGTGCTAGCTTCGACTTACCAGTGGGAGATGAAACTGTTTGAGATGCTTGGACCTAATTCAATCTTATTCCCAATCCATTGCAGCCCAGGCTTCAATCCATCCCAGCCCAGGCTTTGTGAGAGGATAGCTAGCATGGAATGTTAAGGCCAGTGTTTGGGTGAATATAACCCTTGAAAAAGAAAGGAAATAAAAAAATTGTGAAATTGGAAAATTTTTATATTTCAAATTTATTTTTGATTTGCAGGTTTAAAAAGCAAAGAAAATAAAGAAAGTAGAAAAAAAGGGGTTTAGGATTTATTTTGTAGATATGTTTTTATTTCTACAAATTATCTTTGTAAATAAATAAATTTAGAATATGTATTTATCTATTAGGTAAGATTTTTGGACAAATAAGTTTCGGGAATTTAAGTTTGGAAGAAAAACTATGAAAGGAAGAGAAAATGGTTTTGTTTTTAAATTATATTTATAAGTTATCATATTATGTAAAGTTATTACGCCGTAAGGCGTTTCCCTATGGAAAACACTTTCCTCTAGTCCACCTGTCATCTTTGTGCATCATTGGATTAAATGTTAGACGATTAGAAGAAGGTTAGCCGTTCGATCATAAAACAGTTGGAAAGAACAGTTATTTAACATAACCCATTATATTAAGGTTCACATGCACGGGATACGGATAAAGGGGAACCACCCACTTCCCTGGGCTGTGACGTTGGCTCAATTGCAGCCTGTTCTGTTTAGCTGTTAGATCGTGAAGCAGTTGGAAAGAACAATTATTTAATCTAACCCATTATATTAAGGTTCACATGCAGGCAATACAGATAATGAGGAACCACCCACTTCCCTCGGCCGCGATGTTGTCTCAATTGCAACCTGTTCTGTTCGGTGCGAAATCTACTATCGGTGTTGCAAACCCTAATTGAATTCAATGTCTGCTTCGCTCACAAACCCAGTGAGGTCAGCTCTTGAGATGTGCCTGCTTCACTCACAAACCCAATGAATTAAGCTCTTGACCTGTGCCTCTCGTTGCTTCACTCATACTCAGTAGTACCACAACTTTAAAATTTAATTATGTTTATGCACGTTTGTTTATAACTCATAAAATTGAGGTTAACCTCCTTTTCTTTAAGTAACCATGTTCTGGGTAAATATCCATTCAGCCACGCCTCGTGACTAATGTCGATAATATTTTTGTTTAATGCGGTGTCCACCGGTTTTCCAGGAAATTTTAAGATAATCTTCTGTAATCTTATTTATTTGTTTGCCAGGAAATATATTGGATTAATATTTACTAGGCTTATTTCAAGGTGGTTAAGGATTAATTACCCTTCTCTCCACCTCGCTTTCGGTTCTTTAGTCTAAAACTGTAAGATTTTGGTGATACTGGGTTTGATCTTTACCGCTGTGCATACTTTCAGCAAACTCTTCATTAAAATTTTTACCTTGCAATTTGTGTATAAACTTACTTTTTTATTATAACATTGGATCGAAAGTTGCACGTCCTGAAGTTATACCTTGGAATTTGTGTATTTAACCACCTTAATACTGAGAAACTTAAATTTTTATTAGAGCAATGGATTGAAAGTTGCATGTGATGAAGTTATTCTGGATTTCTAGCTAATACTTCGGCTTTTAACTGTACAATTTTGAAGAAAAGAGTATGTGCTACAATAAACACTGTGATTGGCAATTTGTTGTTTGAGAACAATGTGAGCCTTGTTTTATGTAAGGAGTTGATTATAGAAAATGTAAAGTCATACATTAAATAACAATATTCATAATCTTTCTTCTACAATGGTCTGTGCAACAGGAAAATTTCTTTGCCTCACCTGTATCACCTGTATCAAAGAAAAACAAAAAATCCAATGAGAATGGGATAAAAATAAAAAACAAAAAAATCCTTGCTCAATAATTGTATGAGTGTGAATCCAAATTACATTCATATTTATTTGTATCTATAACTAGGTGCTATTCAATTTGCTTTTTTTTGGTTACATTACTGCAAACCTTATCATACACACCGATAACCATATATCTCTATGTTCCATTACGGACTATTCTTTAACTATTTTCAATTGAATGCATTTTTCATTGTAGTTGTACTTGCTAAATTATGCAGGATTTCAAGTCTATAGATAATTGTTGTCCATTAATCAAGCCTTCTATTCATAGGAATAACCGCATTTTCTTGCTTTCATTTCGTTAAACTTAACATACGAATATTGTATATGCAGAATGGGGGGTGATGTTCTGAACGCGGAAGTATGCCACAACTGATTACTACGAGTAAACTTCGTGCTATATTGATCAGTGTACATGATTTAGAGAGATATCATTGTGTATTGTATGATGGGGTGATTTTCTGAATGCGGAAGTATGCAACAACTAATGACTATGAGTAAAATTTGAGCTACCTTGATCAATGTAGCCAATTCATGGAGATTTCATTATGTATTTTATGATAATGTGCTTCTTTAATAGGAGTTTAAAAACCATGTTTTATTAAATAGGCTTTAATGATTCATCCACATCCATACCTTGAAAAACCATATGGGAAAAATAAGTAAATGTGGTTCAATATATATAATATGGTTGGCCATATAGAAGGGTTTTAATTTCTCACCAGTCACTACAAATATGTTGTTTTTTCGTTTAATGAATAACGATATTGCTAATTGCAAAATACATGGTACATAAGGAAACGATGGTTAGTTTATATTATTTTATAATATAATAATTTACTTTTAATCTTAGGATAGGAACGTCCAACAATGATATACATGACAACGAGGAACGTCCAACAATGATATACATCACAACGATATACATGTCAATTATATATTAATAATAATATAACATCAAAGCTTCTTTGTGGGAGGGAAAGAAAGGAATTATAATTTTATGAAAAAAAGGGATGAGGTTTAGGGAATCAAATGCCTAATTAAATAATAATATTTTATTATCTAATATAAAATTTTTATTATATTTTATATATTATATTATATTTTATTATTTGGAAATTTTATTTTATTTTATTTTATTTAAATTTTACATATTATATTTTATTATTTAAAAATAAATAAATAAATAAATATATATATATATATATATATATATATATATATATAGATATATATATATGGGCCTGGAGTATGCCCTAAAACTGCTTCTGCTTGGCTAAGAGCTCGTCTTCCTCAGACGTAAGGAAACAGGTTAACGGCCCAAGACCCAGAGGCATCTGGCAGGAGTGAAAGCCTGCTCCCTTACGGACCACCAGCGGGTTATTTCAGGTGGCGTGGTTTTCCTTGATAACAGTGATGTGTCAACTGACATTCGCGGATAGCAGCCAGAGATGGCTGTCCTCACTGTTGGTTTGACAAACTGAGTTTGATAGGTTTTTCCACCTTTTGAAAAAAAAAATAAAAAAAAATAAATAAATATATATATATATAATTTTTCATAGATAATCTAATAACAAGTTCTAAATATGTAAATATTTTTATTATCATTTTGTTAAAAATATGTAAATATTTTTGTTATCATTTTGTTTAAAATTTTTGGTGCAATAAAAAAAGACATGTAATCTAATTTATTCTCTTTACTTTTATTTTTTAATTTACTCAATGATATTATCTTATTCTATTTCCCTATCTACATGTTACAAAAATAGGTGGCACGAATTTTGCCTTATCCACATAAGTTTTATTATGTGATTCACAGAAAATGAGACTAAGTTTTTTCCAATTTTTCTTATCTTTTCTCGTAAGTGTGATTCACAAAAAATGAAACTAAGTTTTTCCAATTTCTCCTTTTATCTTTTCTCATAAGTTTTATTATGTGATTCACAGAAAATGAGACTAAGTTTTTCCAATTTCTCCTTTTATCTTTTCACATAAGTTTTATTATGTGATTCACAGAAAATGAGACTAAGTTTTTCCAATTTCTCCTTTTACCTTTTCCCTTGACATGCTTCTAAGAGAATTATATATGCATGAAGACTATCTGCCAATACTTTATCTCATAAATTCTCCATTTATCTTTTCTCGTAAGTTTTATTATGTCACTCACAGAAAATGAAACTATGTTTTTCCAATTTCTCCTTTTACCTTTCCTCTTGACATGCTTCTAAGAGAATTGTATCTGCGTGAAGACTATCCGCAAATACTTTATCTCATAAATTCTTTGTTTATCATTTTTAGTAACTATCCGCTTATATCTACCTGGAGACTATCTGCCAATATCATGATGAAGTCATATATGCATTTTAAGTGTTTGAAATCCAATACCATCATTGATGAAGTCATATATGCATTTTAAGTGTTTGAAATCTTGAATTTGTCGACACTCACTTCCACTTTTTTCTTCTGTATGTCTGCGTTTAACTTTCCTTACACTTCTTCTAATTTGAGAATCTTGTTTTCGGTTTGTCTTCAACATATTCCATTATGTATTTGAATTCCTTTCAACATCATTTCAAATGGTGATGTGCCTTCAATTAATTTAACCTTTAAATTTCTTTTCCCTTCTTCTAATTTGCGAATATGAAGGGATGAAGAAACAACCACATTGCAGGTCACAAAATTAAGGAAGCATGGAAGATTTTGGAAGAAGCGTTTGGCACAAAAGAGACGAACATACAACACATGTGGATTATGACAACAATGTGACATGTGAATGGGTGAATCTACCCACAACTAATCAATTTAGTGAAATTGAATTTGTTGATGAGAACATGCATGCTAAGATAACCCACCATAGGGTAAATGAAAAATTTCTTTGTCTTCCCTCTATCAAAGAAAAACAGAAAATGCAATGAGAATAAAATAAAAAATAAAAAATATCCTTGCTCAATAGTTGTATTAATGTGAATCCAAATTACATTCCTATTTACGTCGTAAGGCGTTCCCTCTGAGAGGAACTCCCCTCCGTGCCGCGGTGTCTCGTTATGGGCCCTTGGATCAATTGTTAGACGATGGAATAAACTCCAACCATTAGATCATCGGCCTTTTTAGAAACCAAGTGTCAGCAAAGAGAGGCCAAGCGTCTGTGGATGGATGAGAGAGGACAACAATCTGAGGCGCCTCGATCCCCTTCAATCTGAACATCAGGGAGCTCTATGAAGCAGATCATGTCCCTTGACGAAGTTGGCAGGGTGTGGTGAGGAGAGCCGTCCATCCATTCGGTGGTGAAGAAGGTGACAGAAAAGCCATGGTACACAGTCAGCCGAATATTCACACCAGTTCTTCACTTGATCGCTCTACTTTGTGGTCACTCATTTCATGGCTCCTCGGCATTCTCGTTCTCTGTTGGCGAAAGCTTTCTTATTCTTTATTCTTATTCTTTCCCCCGTTGCAATTTCCACAGGGCTTTGCATTGCAATCAGCCATGCAATTCAAAGAAAAACCAAATATTCTTGCAGCAGATGTCTTCCCTGTACCTCTGGGCCCATGAAAAAGATAAAAGGGTGCAATCTTATCTTTGTTAATTGCACTGGAAAGAGCTTGAGCAATAATGCTCTGCCCAACCAGTTCCTCGAAAGACTTGGGACTGTACTTTTGACTCAAGCTTCTATTCACTAACATGTTTTCGTTAGTCCTCATCTGTAAGGATTCCTCCTCTATCTCATATTCACTAATCCCTGACTTTCTGGTCCTGTGATGAGTTTTGATGAGAGGATGGAGATCTAGCTCACTGAAACGTCTGTTGTTTACATGGGGACAATCACCATAATCGTCCAGAGGCGAGTCCAAGGTTAAAACATTCGTGTGGGGGGGGATCTGACCAATGGGGTTTCATCCTTTGAATAGGAGCAATCCGAGGAAGAAAAATCTGTAACATATTCAAATTGAATAGGTTCTTGATAGTGCAGAGTACTAGCAGAATCAGAGAGTCATTTTCTCCTATTGGCAACCAGCACACCACATGAAAACCTCTTCCCTCTGATGCCCTTCAATTTTTTACCTCTACCATTTCGCCTTCCAGACCAGGACCAAGGAAGTCTGCATCCATTTCTTGAAATTGTTTGACAACCCCCAAACTCTTCAACATTTCTTTGTATATCGATGTTGTTTTGCAAATTTTCCTCCCTTAAAGTTTTATGATCATAAGGCCCAATGTAAGGGTCTATAGTATAAGCCCCATTGTCATCTAAAACAAGTTCGAAGTTTTCTTCTTTGCAAGTATTAGCGGGAGAACTAATCAATGAAAAATCATCTTCATCTACAGGCAGTGTAAACTCATGGAAGGAATTCAGAGCTGCAGGATGGTTTTCATCGGTAAATCCCTGGTATATTTTGAATGATCTTGAAGATGTAGATTTTCTCTTTCCAGCAACAAGTTTTCTTTTCTGAAAGTACTTGGGATTTTTTCGGTTGCTTTTCCTTCTATGATATTTGAGTGCACCTTCAGCATCGAGATCCTCTACCAGAGTACTTCCACCAACAAATTCTCTTTTTGAACTCTTAATATTTTGTATGATTTTCTGTACTGTATCATGTATGATGTTTTTATCAGAAGTTGTCAAGTTGGTATCAGACACTTTTCCTTCTTGTAAGGCCATGGAACTCATTTATATTGAAGCAGTTAAATATAATTTTGCATAGGTTATTCACATTAAGGACTGTAGCCTTTCAATTGTTCATCACAGACCAACATTATCAGAATTCAGTCACAAGTCTGGTGTCGAGATAAATTTGCCACGTCACCTGATTTTTCAAATACAAAAACAGATATCTTAGAATACCCAAAATAGGAAAGCTTATTTCCATTCCAAAATCTACTGTGCTTTTTGGCTTCTCTAAGCTCAGGTTTCTACTTTATGCCTGCAAGTTTCCTCATTCACTCAGTTTTATCTACGTTAAGATACCCATGAGTTCATGGACTCTCATTATGATGTTTTGATCTATTAACTCGTCGCAGAAATCCATCTTGTTTTATCTTACTTAGTGGTACAATTCCATCTTTACTTCGTAAAATTCCTGGATGTACCAATTTCAATGATTTTGAATAATTAAGACTGACACATCAAGGAGTTCTGGTTCAAAATCTCTCAAGTTAGACTCAGTTTCAGAATTCCAAGTCATATAATACGCACACCTAAACAGTTTAAAAGCATTAAAGTTTTATCGGAAATTTAAGGTTGAAAAGGCTTTCTGATGAGATTCTAGCTTTAGGAAAATCTGTGCGAAGATAGAATTTCAGTGCCATGGATGGAGAAAGTCAAAGTTATCCTCTACCGCCAGCTTAGACGCCATCAAATATTCCAAAAATTGAGGACTTCCTGTGAAAGTTCACGCTTTTCCTTCATCATTAATAGAGCAAGCAGCAAGAGCTTATCATTTCCCATGCACATGTACATATTATTCATAATGATCCCTATCCATGATTAATACATAGCAGTTACGATGACTCTACCACTCAATATAACTTCCAATTGCAGGGAACAACACTAAGAAAAGAAAAGAAAAAAACCCTGCAACACAAAAATTGGACGAAAAATTCTATTATCTATAATAAACTCTTTGTGAGTTCATAACACACAGATTATCCTTGAAATGAGAAAAAACCAATAACTTCCCTTTTTGATTCGGAAAGAGTAGGCAGGTTGCTTACTTGAATTTTGAATTTGAATGATGATATTCTCAAAATCAATGCCCAAGCCAGCACCATTGAATTATAATTGCTAATGTGACTAACTATATGTATATATATATATATATATATATATATATATATATATATATATATATATATATATATATTTATAGCACAATTTCCATCTCTACGACTTAATATAAGATTTGGAAATGGTGGCCATCAACTACTCCATCACCATTGCAGGCCTGCATTTAATAATATTCAAATTAAATTTTGTGCAGGCCTAATGGAGTCATGCAGTTTAAATAAACAAGAGAGAACTCTTGTTAAATTAATTAATAGAAAATGCTGGTTGGTGGAAGAATGCAAGGTCATTTTAAGATCAGGAAGGTGACTTTCGTTGTATTGTGGATTTGTGTTGGTTTATTAATCACTTATTCTGATTCATATATGTTGATCTCATTATCTATATGATCCGAATATAAAAAGCAGAGGATTCCTGAGAATAGAGAATATATTCATTAGTTTATAATTTATGTTCTAGCATTATTTGGCTAGCTGACCAAGTCATTTGGACATGGCTTTGCCCTGGTTGCAGGTATTCTTCAAAGTGATCCACTAGTGCAAGTGTTTATCATAGATCTCCACAAAAACAGTGAAGTGTTTATCATAGATCTTTATCATAGATCTCCACAAAAACAGTGAAGTGTTTATCATAGATCTTCACAAAAACTATTAACAGTTAATCCATATGGATATAATTTCGAAAACAGCTTGGGATACAAAATTCAATTCATTACGCCGTAAGGCATTTCCCTTTGAAATGAATTGCCCCAGCCGATGCCGTGTCTTATTGTTGACCGAGTTTAGGATACAAAATTCAATTCATTACGTCGTAAGGCGTTTCCCTTTGAAATGAATTGCCCCAGCCGATGCCGTGTCTTATTGTTGACCGTAGATTTGTGGTGTTAGACGATTGAAGGAAGTTTGGTCGTTGATCCTCACACTGTCCTTTTGTCTCCCAACCCAATGGCCTCTGTGTCTTCTGAGTTATTGTTCGGGCGGTGGCAGATTAAGCATTTCTTGCTGTCGAGCCTCGCACGGACACTGGAGGCCTTTCCTACGATGGTCATGATTTTCGCCGACTATGAACCCCATTGGCATTGCAATGGAGGGAAAACTCCAGAGGATTTCCTTTTCGTGAAGCCAAGGTTCGAATCCTGCAGCCCGACGGGATCTATATGCTCCATGGACCGGGCCTCATGGGACTGGGACGGAGGCCCCGGGGTTTCGACGGTCTACGGATGGGATCTCGTCTGCGGCCAGAAATACAAAGTTGGGTTTCTGCAGTCTGCGTTCTTTGTCGGATGTTTGCTCGGTAATTGATATTTTCAGCCCCTGTGCGCTTTTATATCTGACGGCTGATCGCCATTAAGATTTTCTTTCAGTTTCTGATTTATTTTTTGATACAGGTGCAGGGATATCTAGGCATCTATCGGATTCTTCACTGGGGCGTGAGGGTGTCCTGAAGTTGGTCTGCATCTGCAATTCCATTTTTGGTTTCTTGACGGCAATGTCGCCGAATTTCTGGGTTTATTTAATTCTCCGTCTATTGACGGGAATTAGCAATGGTGGCCTGGGGTTGTCGTCGTTCTCCTTGGCGACGGAAGCCGTCGGACCGTCCAAGAGAGCACTGGTTGGCATGTCGACTTTCTACTTCTTTTCTCTCGGCATAGCAGTGTTGCCGGCTCTGTCCTACTTTTCCGGCAACTGGAGATATCTGTGCAGTCTGCGTTCTTTGTCGGGTGTTTGCTCGGTAATTGATATTTTCAGCCCCTTTGCACTTTTATATCTGACGGCTGATCACCATTAATATTTTCTTTTAGTTTCTGATTTATTTTTTGATACAGGTGCAGGGATATCTGGGCATCTATCGGATTCTTCGCTGGGGCGTGAGGGTGTCCTAAAGTTGGTCTGCATCTGCAATGCCATTTTTGGTTTCTTGACGGCAATGTCGCCGAATTTCTGGGTTTATTTAATTCTCCGTCTATTGACGGGAATTAGCAATGGTGGCTTGGGGTTGTCGTCGTTCGTCTTGGCGACGGAAGCCATCGGACCGTCCAAGAGAGCACCGGTTGGCATGTTGACTTTCTACTTCTTTTCTCTCGGCATAGCAGTGTTGCCGGCTCTGTCCTACTTTTCCGGCAACTGGAGATTTCTGTACGTCGCGGGTTCGCTTCCCTCGGTCGTGTATTGCATCTTCATTCTGCCATTCGTTTGGGAGTCCCCGCGGTGGTACCTGGTGAAGGGCAGGCTGAAAGAAGCCATGGGCATCATGAGATAATAATCATCATCCCTCCATGATTCACATTATAGAAATAATAATTGACATTATCCACATACACAACTCTTGTGATGCATCTTTCTCATATGCTCAGGTCATTTTTTGAAATAAGTGTACTCATCCAATGATGGAGACTCAACACGCATGAGGTACATTAGTCATTTATTCATAAGAATATTTTTCATTTAGTATATTGGGATGTAAAGATTGTGGGTTGAAGTTGGAAATGAATCATGATGCTTGGAAGTTATACTTGTTGCATTATTTCATTTTTGTGGTTATATCCTCCTTCTAGTGAAGTGTAACCATATAGGGACTTGTCCAACCTCATTAAGAATAATAAGCCTAAGTAAATTAAAATAGAGTGGCTATATCATTTCATACTCAACACCTTCCATGCATCCCTTTTTTCCATTCTCCTGTCTTTTAACTTACTTAGTGTCATTAGTTTGCAAGTTTCTTACTTGTCTCATTAAACCGATCGAGTATGATGTGTAAGGGTGTCCCTCCATCATCAAAGTTGAAATTTTTCTCATATCCACCAAAATAAAATAAAAAATAAAACTTTACAAAAACAAAAATAAAATAAATAACCACACAAAACATTAAAATAATATTTGTTAAATAAATTAAATCCCTCTAAACTCATGTTAGATTTATATTTAAAATAAATCTAAATTAATTCTATTGGAAAAAATGGTGTCCATTTTCCCTGCAGTTCAACCTTGCACTTTATTTCATTTCATAGAAAATGAACACCACTCCATTCAAGTACAGCCTTTGACATGTTACAAAAATTGAAAGATCCATATAACCAGCATCCATATGCTCTTAATCCGTGCTGCTATGAAGCCTTCACATGGGTCCCCTCGACCTAAAATTATTTAATGAGAAAGTTCAAAGGGGAGGTGCATTTTCGAACGGGCTCGCCTTTTAACAACCTGTGGATCCTCACTTGATTGTCCGTGCTGCACTATTTTGTTTATCCTGTCGCACAAAAATTCTGTTTTCAATGACAAATTTTACAAGTAATAATAATTTTTTAAGATACAGTGAGCGTTTACAATGATTCAGTGCATGGTTTAACGACGTTTTAGGAGCTAGCCATGGGAGATTTCAGAAGACTATGCTGCTGCTGATGCCTAGAGAGGTTTGTCTATTTTGTTCATGTGTGAAGTCTCGAGGAGACTGCATTTGTAGTTGGGACACTGTTGCCTGCACCTTAAAGGCCTGCTTAGACCTTCATAAACAAAGTTACATTCAAATGAAGCATGCCAACCGAGCCAACATACTAAATAAGTAGCTTCCACTAGGTATTTAGTCATATATTCTCTGTTTGATATGTGCTTATTTATTTTTTATTTTTCAACTTGAAAGGGTGTACCTAATGTCTGTGCATATCCTTCTTACTTCCAGTACACCTAGAATAGGTTACATCATTTGCATTATCAAAAGTAGAATCACAACACACGCAAACAAATACATACGCCCACCAAGCACAAGAAAATAGTGTGATGGCTATCAACTTTTTTAAATCAAACTTGTAATAATCTCAATAATAAATCTAATGTTCTTTAGAGAAGACCTGCTACTCTAGTTTTTGTTGGGTTTCGTACAGTTTATAGTGTATCATAAGGAAATACATTTCTTGAAGGGATTGCATCAGAAGGCTCAACGGACCTTTGAGCATTTTTGTAGGGGTTTATGTTATCCAATCATTAAAATTTTTGATAAAATTAGTCTGGACTATCCACATGCCTATTTTTTTCAATAAAATTGAAGAAGTGCATGTTTTTGCTTTAATAATATGTATACTCCTAAATTTTCTGAACTGTAGTTTTGTGGGCCAATTGTTTTCTGTATTGTACGGTATCCACATTTGAATTCAGATTCTATCTTGATAACTATCATTTCTTAGTATGTTTTTATGAATATATTGCATTGTAAGTGTTCTCTCTTCTTACATTGGACAAGAGAATACGGCTGTCTTTGACAATGTGAAGTTGTGGAAGATGCAAAACTTCCCTTGCTTTACATGAGCCAACTTGACCTTCAATAGAAATATTGCTGAACACAATGAGAAGTTTCATGCTTCTTTAGAGAGCATCCCGAAAGGCTTGTGTAATTCCTGCTTTGTTTTGGTTGATGCCTTGCTGAGGAATCATTGAGGCTCATCATGGTTTTGTGGTCCAATCAGAACCTATTCAATACTCACCTTCGTTGACTATATTAGTTGAACACAAACCCTGTCAAAACTCTCAAGCCAGTAGGGCTCGGGCACAATGTTAGTTCCTCAATATGGTGATCAAATTCTGTCTTCAACATTACAATTGTCTTCACGCATCCTTTTTCTAAATGAATCTATATTACATGCGCTTGAAGAACTAGCTTTGAAGTCTCTATTCTCAGGCAATGTTCAGGTCTAAGTTCTTGTAGGCAATTCTGTGTTGAAATTATACTTGCATACCAGAATCTTATATTGGCGGAAGACCGTTACTCAAATGTCTGCCAAAAAGAGAACCCATTTTGACACACCACCTATGCAGAGGAAGAAGCTTCACAAGTGTTTGGGCTCCTTTTCTCTATCATGGCTGGGGAAGTAGCCAAGAGTAAATATCTCTACAGGCATGAAGTCCAATAAAAATAATGTATAAGACATATTTGACAACCAACAATTGCATCTAAAATGAAAAATATGTTCCCGGCCTTTCAGAAAATGTGGAGTCTAGCAGAATGTGAGGCCGTCATTATCATCGAAATTCCAACCAGATATGAATCTTTCAGTCTTATGGTATTATGGGACAATAACATCACTGATATATGAACTATATATCAAGCTTTTAATCCTAAAATATAAGTGATGGATGCTTCATTACAAAGCCTAGAAGTCTTCTTTCAAATGTAACAATTGGATGATGCACAGAAGTTGATGCTAATAGAAGTCTGTATGGAGTGACCAACCCATAACATGGTGGTGGGCTCTTGTACGAGAAGCCTTCTTTCAAATATAACAATTGAATGATGCACAGAAGTTGATGCTAAAAGAAGTCAGTATGGAGCAACCAACCCTTAACATGGCGGTGGGCTCGTGTACGAGACTTAGTCAACTCAAATTCACCTCCTACACAAACTTTGATATGCTTCAAGCAAGAAATGCAAGATAGGTTATACCTGAAGGGGAAAGCAGAGGAAATCATGAAGCAATGGATTCATGTAAGGCAAGTACCTAGTCAAAGGCATCAAACAATATTTTTGATGGCTTCAAGTCCATGGTGACGAATTGGAAGTTCCTCGACTCACTTCTCAGAGGACTCTCAACCAAAATATCCAAAGAAAAATGGACCTGCTTAGTATAAATGCTTTGGAGAATGCTTTACAAGTAGCTTTCGAGTTTGAGGCCAAAGCTTCAGAAGAAAATGTACTAAGCCTCCACTAACTAAAGTAAGGTTCTCGAAGCCTTATCTTTTAGAACCGTCTCTATTAGTAACTCAGAGCAGCCTTTAAATCAGGGAAATGATTACACAATAGATAAAATTGGCCAGCGCTTATCAAAAATTCCATCCAGCCAGATAGTCGATGCTCAATCCTACTTTATATTTTCTAAGTGCAACCAATAACTCCACGAGGATAACATGATCCCTATTTAGAAAATACACCCCCTGCCTGCTCAAATGGTTGGTACCTATAATCATAGCCCTGTAGGGATAAAAATGATGACTATGAGTTACAATGGCTCTATACATTGATGGCAGTTTCTTTAGCTTTGCCAACAATCATTGTACTCTAGTATAGACTAAATGGACACTGGAATTTCCGTTATCCAGAAGATCGAATCTTACCCAAGGAATTCACAAAAGTTGTTGCCAACCCACAACTGGTTGAAAATAATCTCCATCATCATAACCAACTTTATGCCCATAATATGCACAAATGGTAACACATGATACATCTCCCAAACCAACGGAGTCCAACTAAAGTCTAATCCGAGATCCTCCATTCTCAACACTTTATACATAAAAAAACTTGTTTGTAATCGACCTCTCTTTGCACTTTTTGGGGCAATTGCTAGTTATATTAAGTTACTTGAAAAATCGGTCTCCTACAATGTATTTTAGGTATTAGAGGAGGGAAATGGTTATTTCCATTAATTGAGGAATCATTTAGGCAATTTCAGTCTTGTAGAAAAGATTTGTGTTGGTTCAACCTGGGCTCGAAACTTTTTTGTTGTCATCTAATTAATGAATGCATTAGGTTGACCATAACAAAATATCCATTTTCAGAATACACATTATCGTCCACCCTTGCTTTCAACAATGCCCATTCACATGTCGCTATTCTTCCCCACTCTATGCCTTACCACTCTATGCCTTACGGCGTTTCCTTTGCAACATAAGGTGAAAATGCTAGTTAGAAATTATTTAAAATTTAAATTTTCAAATGAATTAGGAAAAAGTTAACAGATACCTGACTCTTTAAGATGTATAGTATCAAATTTTTTTCAAATTAAAAATTTTTCATTCAATTTTCTTACAAATAATATCGAATTTAAATTCTAACTTAGTAACTATACTTTGTTGTCAGAATGTTGTTAAGGCTAGAAAGAGTGCAAAAAGATAGAAAATAAACGCACACACTAAAGCATACTTATATTTAGACTGAGAATTCGATCGGCCTTTCGGCTGTCTTAATGTTGGATTGATTTGATTTTATTGTGTTTTATTTGAAAGATGTTTATTACCGTTTAATAATAATAATAGGATAAATGTAAGGGAAAAAAATATTAATTATTATAAAATTTATTTTAATTTTGAATTTATATATATATATATATATATATATATATTCTCAATTAATTTAATTATTTTAAATTTATTAGTTTTAACTATTACTATATAGAGTATTATATAGAAAAATCCAGGTCATGTAAAATTTAAGGGAATAAATATTATGGATATGTAAATGTGTAAGATTAACCTGAGGCAATGATACATCCTTACTATTTATTCTTGAAGATTGTACGATTTCTTTTACTTTGTCTTCAGGATGAATCACATTGGTTGGTTCGAAATGTCAACCAAATCCTAATGATGTGATTATTTGGAAAGACATTTATCTACAATATGGATCACAAAAGTCTCACATCTAACAAGATTAATATAATTATTTAAAATTTACATTATTCTAATTTAATTGAAATTATGGAGAATATTATTAATAATGGTTATTGTGAATCTATATTTTGTAGTTGTGGGGAAAGGCTCTCTACAACCTAGTATGGGCTAGATCTCTCGTAAACATGTAAACTTAAACGTAAATGTAAACATTATTCTCACTTGGTTGAAATCACCCCTATTTAAAAATCAATCTAATTATTATTATGTATAAACACAATATAAATATTTAAAATATAAAGAAATTTAAGAACACTCAAAAAAGAGGTATGGTAAATAAGTAAAAATATAAATAAAGTGGAGGTATGGTAAATAAATAAAACCTCTTTTTATATTTACTCCATAAACCTCTTTATATTTAAACTCAAAAAAGGGGTTTTATTTAGGTGAAGCATATGGGCCAAATACCATTTTAATACCATGGGCCAAATACCATATTTATAAAAAAGGTATGGAAAATAAATAAATGTAAAAGAGGTATAAAGAGGTATGGTAAATAAATAAAAATATATCTATGATTAGAAATCAACATCTAAACTACTAGATCCAACGTAGATAAAAAATACCATGGGCCAAATATCATGAACCAAATTATTATTAATACCATTGTTAACCCTAATATTAATATTAATATTAAATATAATATTCATATTAATATATTATAATATTAATATTATTAAATTTAATAACTTTGGATTAATACAATATTAAATTTGTTATATTATAATATATATTAATATATCATGATATATATTAACTCTAGATATATATGGGAGGGAAGAACAAAGACATAGAGTGATAGAGGTGGAGAGATAGGGGGAGTGACAAGGGAGAGATGGAGATAAATTGAAGGAGAGGGGAGAGGAGGAATGAAGAGAGAGAGAGGGAGAGGAGTGAGATAGGTAGAGAAGGGTAAGAGAGGGAGACTAAAACACAAAGATGGAGGGGGGAGAGAGAGAAGGAGAGAGGGAGGGAGATAGCAAGAGGATTGGAGGGTAGAGAGAGAGTGAGGGAGAGGGAGAGAGAGATGGGGAAGAGAGTAGAGGTAGGAGAGAAAGGGAGAGAGAGGACTTTTGAGAAAGGAGGAGAGAGCGAGGGATAGAGAGATGGAGTTGGAGGGGGCGAGAGAGAGAAAAAAGGAAAGAAATAGAGAGTAAGAAGTGGAGAGATAGAGGGAGTGACAGGGGAGAGAGAGAGAGAGAGTGTGTATGTTTACAGGTGTGATAAAGAGACAAAGAAGGAGAGATGAAGAGAAGGGGGGAGAGAAGGAGAGATGGAGGGATATAGTAACATAGCTGGAGAGAGAGAGAGTGATGGGGGGAGAGAAGGAGATAAAAGGATAGATGGAGGGATATAGTAACATAGTTGGAGAGAGAGAGAGAGAGCGATGGGGCAGAGAGAGGAATTGAGAGAGAGAGAGAGAGAGAGAGAGAGAGGGATGTAGGAGAGAAATAGAGAGAGAGGAAGGATGAGAGTGAGGACTTGAGAGAGAGGAGGAGAGTGATGGGGAAGAGAGAGGATTGGAGGACACACACACACACACACACACAGAGTGATGGGAGAGGAGAGAGGGAGGTAGGAGAGAAAGGAAGAGAGAGGAAGGAAGAGAGAGATGACTTCAGAGAGAGGAGGAGAGAGGGAGCAAAAGGGGAGGAGAGAGGGAGGGATAGAGAGATGGAGTTGGAGAGGGAGAGAGGGAGGGAAGAATAAATACAGAGAGTGAGAAGTGGAGAGAGAGAGGGAGTGACATGGGAGAGATGGAGAGAGAGTATGTATGTTTGGGGGTGAGATAAAGAAACAAAGAAGGACAGATGGAGAGAAGGGGATAGAGAATGAGAGACAAGGAGATAAATAGGGATGTAGTAACAATGTTGGAGGGTGAAGAGAGAGAGAGAGAGAGAGAGAGAGAGAGGTGGGAGAGAGAGAGAGAGGAAGGAAGAGAGTGGAGAGAGGGAGGTAAAGAGAGATGAACTTAGAGGGGGAGACAGAAGGAGGTAAGAAGAAAAACATAGAGAGAGAAAGGTGGAGAGAGAGAGAGAGAGAGAGAGAGAGAGAGAGAGGGATAAGGAAGATGGAGAGAGAGGGAGAGAGGACAACAGGAGGAAAGCGAGAGAAGTGGGGGAGAGGGAGAGAGGAGGAGAGAGGGATATGTAGTGTTATAAAAAAAAATTGATCATTTAGCTATAATTTACTAGATGGATAGAAGTACACTTGTAGCACCAATTTTACCATAGTAAAATTGTTTTCACGGTGAGGAATTACTTAATAAACCACATTTTTTAAGTCATTTATAATAAAACCCATGAAGAATAATTAAATAAATCACTATTTATTTAATTATCTTCTAGGAATAATTAGTTAAACCATTGTTTAATTAATATTCCTTGTCACATTTGACCCAATTATGACAAATAAATAGATAAATTATTAATTGTCTTATTTTTCTCTAGTAATAATTAATTAATCACTAATTAGTTATTATTCCTTGTCAAGTTTGACCAAATCGCTTAGGAATAATTAAATAAATCATTATTCTTTTATTATTCCTTAACCATATTTCTTGAGATGATAAATAAATCATTTATTTATTTATTATTTCTAAATAAAGGTTTAAATACTTTTCACCTCTAAACAAGTAAATAAAATATTCCAAATGATTATTTCTAGAATGGGGTTAATAATATTTTATTATTGCTAATTATTCGAGGATAACCTAATATTTTGTTATAAATTTCTAGAATGGGGTTAATAATATTTTATTATTGCTAATTATTCGAGGATAACCTAATATTTTGTTATAAATAGAAGGGTTTTCCATTCATTATTCACTTTTGATTATTTTCATTGTTGTATTCATTGTTGCAGCTCTGATTATTATCACTATTGCACACCATTTTTCTTTTCCATTTGAGTTCTCATTGAGCTCAAACATTTTATTTGCTGGGTTTACACATTATAGAGGAGAGAGACTCTATAAAAGATGAAGACATTTGAGGATAGCCAAGAACCCATCCCATAGAGGGGGACTAGTAACATTATTTGTTCCCTTCACATGTGTTGTTTAATAAAATATATTCTTTATATATCTGGTTTCCATTGGATTATTGGAGTTACTTACACTTATTTTACTATTCCATTTTGTTGTTTAACTATGATTGCGACATAGATCAGGGCTTTGGTAGGTTTTGTTTCTATCATTTGCTGCAGATCTATAATGTTTAGCAACCATTTTCATTGTTAGGGTTGTTTGTCATCCACAACCTAAAGTAGTTTCTTTTCGCACACATTCGAGAAGAATTCTACATAACAATTTGGCGACTCCATTGGGGTTTTAATTATGATCTGAAAACCTAGGTGACCTTCAATTTTCAACTTATGGTTTTTCTTTTTCAATCTCTTAATGTTGTTTACTAGCTTTATAACCCTAGATCAGTCAAATTTCTAACTTTCGTAAGTTTTTTGTTCTTTTCCGCAGGTCACAGGAATCAGCCGCAATAGAGACAACAAAATTTTTTGCGACTTGCTGATCGAGAATCAAGGAGTAGAAATCACACTTTTCTGCCCCACAAGTGCAATCTGGAGGTGCAGAGCGCACTTTATGGCCCAAAAAGTGTGATATCCCAGGAATCAAGTCAATACTTGTGATTTTAGGTTTTCTGGGATTTTTTCTAATTTGTTTCTGGGTTTTTCCAAGAGCTGTCTGCTAAGTTGTTTGACCACTTTCCTGCCCTGCTTGGGCCTTGATCTACTCTGATTTACTTGTCGAATTGGAATTTATCCCCTTAGGGCTTCTAGTACACTTCCACCTTTATAGGAGGAGTTTAGCTGAGTAAGAAGTCTGAGTTTTTGCAGAGATTTTGACCATTTTTCCAGATATCTACCTTCTTGTTTCAAATCTTCAAAGATAGGTTGTTTCCATCCGAAGTTTCATCTTGAACCTTGTTTGGTAATTTTCCTTAGGTTTCTACTCTTTTCCCTAGGCTTCACACCCATCTCCCTATCTTTTTGTAGCGATTTTCCTCCCTGGTTTTTTATTGTTGCTGCACCACTTTCGAGCAACATAGTGTCATTTCATCCCAGTCACATCGTCATTTAGATCTCTTAGGATTTTTCGTGTTTTTTTAGTTGATTTCGCCACCAACCAACACAATGTTTCCAAACATAGTTTGGGTGGGATTTAGAAAGTTGATTTGATGTTCATTTTCTATTTTTAATTTCAATTTATTTCAACAATATTTTTCTTTTTTCAAACATGATTTTGGCTTAATTAATAAAAACAGTTACACAAATAAGAACACCTTAAGCGAAGGGTGTTTGGTTTACACCACCAAGTCAAGACTTAATTAATTTATCTCCCAACACAGGGACAAAAACATCTCGTTGATCTCCCTTCACCATTTCCATGTCACTTGTGTCTTACAACCATTGTGCCACCAAGGCATTTGTCGCGGAGACTCTTAGGCCTTAATCCCCAGTTTCCGCTTGGGCACATTACTCCTCCCCCATAGTGTTTGAGTTCATAGTTCCCCGAGTTCCCATACCAACTCCTCTTCTGGTCCATCTGATTCCAAGCCTCCCTCACTGCATACCTTCATCATGTTAGGACACACTGTAGGTGCAGGAAACCAACCTGGTGTTGGCTCTGATTCTACCTCGGTAGTCACATCTAGCGGTTTTGTCTCAAGAACCGTTATGACAGTTCCCATGCTACCTTTCATGGCTAGGTAAAGCCTCCCGAATTTTAGCCAGTTGATCAATGACCTTATATACCACGATGCTAGTTTTCTAGCTATGCCAACTAAGCTTCCCTTTGACATTCCCAAGTTTGAGGGTAATTCTGGAGAGGAACCTACCAATCACGTCCACTCCTTCCATATGTGGTGTTCATCCAATTCCATCACCGATGATTTCGTTTGTCTTCGGTTGTTCCAACGCACGCTCACTGGAGATGCTGCGAAGTGGTATGTTGACTAGCCTGCCACCTCTCATTCCATTTTAGCAATGCTTGCTAAAGAGTTCCTCTCATATTTTCAGTTACCTCTCTGATACGACATTGGTATGGAGCTCTTGACCGCATTCCCCCAGTCCTTTGTCATCCATCTTTCTGATCATGTCCAGGAATGGCGTAAAAGGAGGAGCATGTGTTGTGCTCCACCGTTTGAAGACCATGTCTACCTCGATTGGTTTCTTAGGACTCTTTTAGCGCCTATTGCCAAAGATGTCATGTATCATTTTCCTTAGACAGAGGAAGAGGCTCGCCAAACTGCTCTAAGATATGACTTGATTTATGCTCAATCCGGTTATGTCTATACCATTATCCCAGATCTCCCCTGTCCTAGTCGTGCCAATGAACTGGGGGCATCTCACGTTGCCGACGGTGTCATTGGAGCCATTTCACATCCTTCACCATATACTTAGTAGAGTTATGGCTATCCGCAGGGGGGTACTAGTTGCTCTAAGACTAATGCCCCTCCTGCCAGCAACGCGTATTCAGGACAAAGCACATCTTATGCATTCACCCAACCACATCAGCAGATGTTAGATCCAGCTAGTGCTCAACTTGTCTATGAGACAATTTCCCCTTCACCATCTTATACTTATGCACCACCGTGTGGTCCAACCCCTTAGGAATTATTGCCACATCCTCCCATGCATCCTCAGTCCTAGAAACCACTACTCCTCTAGGGTCAAGTGTTTGTACAATAGAGTGTGACCAATCCCCAAAATTTGAAGAAAAACAATAAGGGGAAAGGTAACAAGGGTAACTAGGGTAACCAAGGTAATCAACCTAATGAACCCCACGGGAACTAGTGTACCACTAACAACCAGCAACAGGGAGACCAGCCCAAGTAGACCAAGGTTATTCGCACAAAAAAGACTTGTTCATGTTGTGGTGTACATGGCCATTATACTCATGTGTGTTCCCTCTTACCCCGGATGCACCAAATGTGGGAAGCCCAAGAAACTTCTAGAGGTCAACCACCCATGCAGCACCTGCCTCAAAATCCTACACCATCTCAACCAACCGTGCTCACAAATCCTTTCCCTTAGCAAGGATTTGTCACTGCTCAACCTCAGCAAGGTCAAGTAACCCACCTTCCCTAACCTTCTGGTCCTTGTGACTACCAGATATTTATGATGAATTATGATGAGGTTAATCCCTCTGATATCAACCTGCAAACTCGGTCGCGTCAATATGACAAGCCATCGAATTTGTCCGCCACTAAGTCCAAAACTAAAGCTTCTACTAACCCTGTTATGACGCCAAGTGGTCCGCTACAGATCCCTCAACCTAAAGTTGAGCCAATTCCTAAGATCCCAAAGGGACCATTACGTCGTAATGCGACTTCTAACTGAGTTGCCGATACATACAGTATATTAGATGACTTGGCACAATCACCTGTTGCCCTATCGACGCTAGAGGTGCTCCAGTTGTGTCCATATCAAAAGAAATATCTACTAGCTACTTTGGGAGCAGTAGATCCTTTTGACGATCATTTGATTGTCTTTCTGGTTGATATGTCAGAACATCCTCATTACCTCCATCTGTTTCTTTCCAGATACCAGTCTGAGTTCGTAATGCCATCATTTCGCGATACATTATTGATGAAGGTACATCCACCTGCATGATGTCTGATGTTGTTTGGAAGCAACTCAAGTCACCTGAGCTATCCCCATCCACCATCACTTTCCGTGCTTGGGACGGTCACTCCTCCCAACCTCTTGGAATGTATCGCAATTGTCCAGTGACTCTTGCAGGAAAGACTGTTCATGTAGACATCGAGGTTATTGATGCCCCTCTAGGTTACAACATCCTCTTAGGTCGTAGTTACACTTATGTAATGTCACCTGTCGCATCTGCGGTTTTCCGTAAGATGTGCTTCCCCCATGAAGGGAAGATTGTCACCATTGATTAGTTGACATACTACGAGCCAACATGCTTGACCTCCCCTAAGTACATCATCTCATTGATGTCTGACAAGCAGTCTTCTACCCCTCTCACTGGTGTTTCACCCGGAGTCTATAAAGACTCCTCATTATTAGGTTCTTTCCTTGGTCCTCCCCCTCCTATCTCTGAGCCTAGCTCTTTGATTGTTTGCATGTTACAAGTGTCATAGGATGCTCAAAAGTAGTCTTGTACATCTTATCTTCAACCAGATCCTCAACACCCCACGGTTACCATCTTAGCCGAGCCATCCAGATCCACCCCCCAAGGACCTCCTCCTTTTGTGGGTGCCTTCCCTTTGTTCCCACCAGGAACTATTCCTCCAGGTCTCAACCATCTAGGAGCTTTTTTGACGCAGGGTTACCCCCGCTTACACCCACAGTATGCATGTCAAATGCATAAGTCCTGTCTGTCCCAGGAATTTTAACTCTCTAAGGAGTCAAATATTCAACCATGAATGGTTAAGGACCCCTTTCTTAATCTCTGCGGAATAATTTATAGACTAACTGAGTCTAACCCTTAATCCATCCTTTCCTTTCTATCGAAACTCATTCACCCTCATAAATCTTAGTTTAAACCTTAAGCCGCATCTAATCAAACTCCACACTTTGCTTGATATATTAGACTTAACCTCAAAACCCTCTCTCAGTGCTTTATTTCCATTATAATTCTTTTATAATAGAAATACACATAAACATTCATAAACATACCTTTCTACCAATTCATGGCCTTGTCGAACTTCAAAAAGAATGAACCTGCATTCATAAATCGTCGGGTCTGCACATCAAAGACTTCTCCTTCCCGTTGTGCTCTCCATTCTCCGATCTCGCCGTCCATTGCATTCTCTGATCCAATGGTCAATATTCACTCTAAAGTTTCAAACAATCCGTTGATCCTCCACCGTCGATCACCTCCCACAAGATCCAATGGTTCATAAGGATTTTGAGTGGACAAATAGCACGACGATTACCCACCTGAAAAAGAGGTTTTCTCTCTCCTCTGCTGCTACGTGTCGCTCGGTTAGTGGAATCGGGTGACCACGCCTTTTTACAACTTATGGTTTCTACATCGCCCTAAATACCATTTCCGCTTATAAACTCTCCTTTCTTCTTAGTTAAGGTTCGGACTTGTTCGCGACCGATGATCGTAGATCTTCAACCATCGACGGCTGCGATGGCTCCTCCAAATTCTTCTTCCGCCAGCGCTTCTGGTTAATCTCCACTGTTCATTCCTTGATTCCAATCTACATGATTTAATCTTGGTCACTTATCATCTGACAACCTCGTTCGTTTATGTTCGAGATCTAACGGTTCCGATCCATCGACGACTTGCTTCTTCGTTTGTCCCTTTACTTTGACGTTACTTCATTTCTTTTATTGTTTTGAGGTTTTGAGTTTTTCTTCAGGGTTTTGACCTTCTGCTTCCACTGCTCAACACTCTCGTGAGCTTGAAGTCTGTGAATTCTCACATCACAGTCTCTCCAAAGCTTCACTCTGATCCTTCAATTGGATTTAAAGACCCACTATGATTCCTCTAAATCATTGTCCTCTCTGTGTTTCGCCGAATTCTGCCTGCACACAACTATTACAGAATTCCGATTCACTATAATTCAACACTCAAAACACACTTATACAGGTTTGAAATTAACCTCTGTATTTATAAATATAACAACAATTATAGAATGAGACTCTCTGTCTCTCAGGCCTGATCTTCAATATTAGTGGCCTCTCCCTTTACACTCTGCCCATAGGCTTACATTTATACCAGAAAGGTTCTGTTGAACTAATTCTGGTTCAGATCCTTAATCTACTGAATTGACTCCTAAATGTCCTCTAAGTCCACTTCTAACTCCAGTTAATCCCTAAGAATCCTCTCTAGTTCCTCGAATCATGAAACTACCTTAAGAGTTATAATTGACTTCTAACTCTCTCGTCATTATTAACCACTCATGTTCTCCTTCATTCGAGAGCATGTACAAGATATCTCACATTATCTAATTAATTCCTATCCTACTTGCTCAAAAGCCTAAATATTACATTAATTCAACACTTAGGAATCCAACTTCCTTAAAACAAATGACCCCCCTATGTCTACTAAAATACATTAGACTCCCAAAGTAGAAAATATTCATGATCTTCTAATCATGTTTCTTCATAAGTTGATAGAAAACCTCCAGGGTCCCAAACTTTAGTTTGTAGCTACCCAAATGCCTTGCACCTTTGTTTTTGCTGTATGTCTATTGTATTCTATTTCATCTTCCTTTCCTTGTCAATTAGGTTCAAGTTGTAATTGATCATGCTTCCTGCTGCTATCAATTTCTTCCACATGGACTGTTTCATCATCAACTGCCATAATTATTCAATCTTTGTCTCCAGTTCATCCTTGGACTAGTCCATATTCTACCTCTTACTTCTTCCTCTTTCTCTTTGCTTCAGGTTGTTGCTACTGTCCACTAACTCTTCAAACTGTTGTAGGTTACTCCCACTTTGTAGTTGCTGGTTTACTTTTTCTTCTACTTTTTCTCTTGCTACCATTGTAGACATTTCTCTTGCTCTTGCTCCAACTTTTTCTTTGACTCCTACACTTACTACCTCCCTTTCATCCTTACCCTCTTTCATGATTATTTCTGTCTGCACTGAATCATGACTTTCCAACATTCTCTCTAGCAATTGAGCATCTCTATTCCATGGATTAAATTCTTCCACAAAATCTTCTTCTTTCATCTTTATTTGGCTACTCATCTGTGCCAAATTTCCTCCAGCATCTGCAACTAAACCTGCACTCACAAAACACTTGTTAAAATAAAAACATAAGGCTTTTCTGCCTTATCTTCCTTTGGCGACACTTCAGTTTGTTGTTTTGAATTCTCAAAAGAATTCATGAGACTGTCAACTAGTCTCTCCTCCACACCATCTACTCTAATGATGTTGTTTTGTCCTTGTTCACTGTAGTCAACTTCTTCCTCTTTAATCACACTGTCATACTTGGAATTTTCCAGCAAATACTCCAGCAATGCAATTTCTCTGACACTTCGCAAGTACTTCATCATCACTTATAATCCCTACATTTATAAATGAATTGTCAGTTTGAAAATTACAAGGCTCAACAGTTTCAACTGTTGTTTCACATATCAGTTCTTCAAATTGAACATCATCTCTTTTTCCCACAAGAAATCATCCCTGTGTCGTAACAGTTTCATTACTAAGTTCTCTCTACTGCAATACATCACTGCCTTCCTCATTCAAGAGATATTCTCCCTTATCCTTTACTCCAGAGTATTCATCTACTGAAAGATACTTTTCCATACTTTTGACAACTTCAAAATATTTCTCATCCTCTGTAAAACCCTCCTTTGTTAGTGACCAATCATCAGATGTCCTTTCTCCCAAGGTTAAATCCTTTTCATAGGTTTCGTCCTTCTTAACATCTTCCATGGTTATTTCCACCGTGCCTATCATCATGGTGAACTGACGATCCTTTACTATGTTTTCAGCTAAGGTAGTCTCTTCTTCAAGTTTGCATTTAATCTGTTGCTATTTACCTTCTCCAAGAGCTATCCTTGTCTCACCATCTACATTAATATTCTCCTGCATTTGTTCTGCATCCATAGACAAACTATCAGTCTTAAAAACATAAGACCCTGTGGTCCCACTTGATGTTTCATCCATCATATCTCCTTGCTATTCTAAGTTCTCTTTATGACTCTGAAATTCTTTGTTGGTCTCCTCTTCAATCTTCTCAAGCCCTTCACTTGGTTGCTTGATATCTTCCCCAACTGTATATGAGACCTCTCTATCTCATCTTCATCTAGAATAGAATTTAAATTCTGCTTGTCTTCTTCCTCCTTTATGACAATATCAGTAAATTGTCCTTCTTTACATCTTGCACATGCAAACACACATAAATTGTTAGATTTAAAACCATGTGACCCTTTGTCCTCACTTGAAGTTTCAGTCTTCAAGTATTCATCTTCACTCAGAACTTCACCCTATTCTACTTCACAAATGGACACTTCCATTTTCATTTCCAACTCAGCTTCTCTGAGTTTTTCCATCAGCCACCTTACTCGCCTCTACTGTAGCCTTCTCTACAACTTAGACCACTTCACTGGCTTCTTCCTCAAGACCCAACCTAGTCTTTGGCTTTCCTCAAGTATTCTCCTTAATTCATCAAGTTGTTCTTTTAACTCTACAATTTCCTTGTCAATTTTCTCTTGACTCATCCTCTTGCCATTTGCCTTGGCATCCTCTTTCTTCATCTTTCTTCTGTTGTGGTCTTCCTTAGAACCTCTGCTATGACTATCAGTAGCCATCTTCTTCTCCTCTTTCTTCATGAGCTCCTCACTCACTCACTATGAGTTGCATTAAAGCCTCTACAACAACAAGTCCTCCTTGCTGCAACTACCTCACCAAGCTTTCCTCTGTACTTGGTATTTTGGCAAGCAATTGGTTCTCTATCTCGAGAACCTCCTTTGAGCACTTCTCTTTGCTCCTTCTAGGCCTCAACTCTTCTGCACTTCTCAAGAACATAATTGTCCTCTTTTATTTCAATCACAATGAAATACTTGGTTCTGACCACCTCTTCTTTCACTTAGAAAGTCTTACCAGCTTCTTCATCCCTTAGCAATTCTACCCACATCCTTTGTGGAATTGTCTTTGTGCGCTGCAACACTACCTTTGTAGTAACAAGTCTCCTTCTTGCTATATATGATTTACTAAGATTCTCTTCTCTGAGCTCAGTCTCTTAGCATTTCTCTGGTTCTTTCATCTGGAACCAATTCAATCACTCCTTGCTCCAGATGTTGCAACCTTCTCACCTTCTTTTGTTGTTATCTGTGCATCAATGTACAAACATACATTCTCCAATCAAATCAAAACAGAACATATCACCTCACCTTCAATATCTCTACATGATCTTGTTCCACCATTCCACCTGTACCTTGAATGGATTGTCCTCTGTTTCTTGCATCTGCAAGTTCTGCTGCACATCACCTTTGTGTGCCTACTTTCTGTCAAATTAGAATATGATCCTTCCTTGCCTGCATAAACATATTAAAACATAACCTTGTTCTCAATTCTTTCACATAGAATTTCTTTGTTATGTTTTAACACCAATTGTTTCAATTACAATTCTACTCTAATACCAAAATGACGCAGGGTTACCCCCGCTTACACCCACTGTATGCATGTCAAATGCATAAGTCTTGTCTATCCCAGGCATTTTAACTCTCTAAGGAGTCAAATCTTCAACCATCAATGGTTAAGGTCCCCTTTCTTAATCTCTGTGGAATAATTTATAGACTAACCGAGTCTAACCCTTAATCCATCCTTTCCTTTCTATCGAAACTCACTCACCCTCATAAATATTAGTTTAAACGTTAAGCCGCATATAATCAAACTCGACACTTTGCTTGATATATCGAACTTAACCACAAAACCCTCTCTCAGTGCTTTATTTCTATTATAATTCTTTTATAATAGAAATACACATAAACATTCATAAACTTACCTTTCCGCCAATCCACAGCCTTATCGGACTTCAAAAAGAATGAACACGTGTTCATAAATCATCGGGTCTGCACATCAAAGACTTCTCCTTCCCGTTGTGCTCTCCATTCTCCGATCTCCGATCGGCCCGATCTCCGCCGTCCATTGCATTCTTCGATCCAACGGTCAATATTCACTCCAAAGTTTCAAATAGTCCATTGATCCTCCACCATCGATCACCTCCCGCAAGATCCAATGGTTCACAAGGATTTCGGGTGGACAAATAGCACGAGGATTACCCACCTGAAAAAGCGGTTTTATTTCTCTCCTCCGTTGCTACGTGTCGCTCGATTAGTGGAATCAGGTGACCACTCCTTTTTACCACTTATGGTTTCTACCTCGCCCGAAATATCACTTTCACTTATAAACCCACCTTTCTTCTTAGTTAACATTTGGACTTGTTCATGACTGATGATCGTAGATCTTCAACCATCGATGGTTGCGACGGCTCCTCTAGATTCTTCTTCTGCCAATGCTTCTAGTTAATCTCCATTGTTCATTCCTTGATTCCAATATACACAATTTAATCTTGGTCGCTTATCATCTGACAACCTCATCTATTGATCTTCGAGATCCAACGGTTCCCATCCATTGACGACTTGCTTCTTCGTTCGTCCCTTTACTTTGACTTTACTTTGTTTCTTTCAGTGTTTTGGGGTTTCAGGTTTTTCTTCAGGGTTTCAACCTTCCGCTTCTGCTGCTCAACACTCTCCTGAGCTTGACCTCTACGAATTCTCACATCATAGTCTCTCCAGAGATTCACTCTGATCCTTCAACTGGATTCAAAGACCCACTATGATTCCTCTGAATCATTCTCCTCTCTGTGTTTCACCGAATTTTGCCTGCACACAACTATTAAAGTATTCTGATTCACTATAATTCAACACTCAAAACACACTTATACAGGTTTGAAATTAACCTTTGTATTTATAAATATAACAATGATTACAAAATGAGACTCTCTGTCTCTGAGGCCTGATCTTCAATATTAGTGGCCTCTCCCTTTACACTTTGCCTGTAGGCTTACATTTATACGAGAAAGGTTTCATTGAACTAATTTTGGTTTAGATCCTTAATCTACTGAACTGACTCCTAAATGTGCTCTAAGTCCACTTCTAACTCTAGTTAATCCCTAAGAATCCTCTCTAGTTCCTCGAATCATGAAACTACCTTAAGAGTTATAATTGACTTCTAACTCTCTCGTCATTATTAACCACTCATGTTCTCCTTCATTCAAGAGAATTTACAAAATATCTCACATTATCTAATTAATTCCTATCCTACTCACTCAAAAGCCTAAATATTACATTAATTCAACACTTACGAATCCAACTTCCTTAAAACACATGACCCCCCTATGTCTACTAAAATACAATGATTTTCTCTTGGGTTGAATGCTCTTGCATCATTTTTTACTGGGACATTACCTAGCAGGATAGATACCTTTCTTGTTTCCTCCTCCAGGAATCTTTTCTGCCCCTGTTATGGCTTCGTTGGTCCTCCCTAATATGACTTTGGGGATCCTAGTGTGGTACATTTATACCCCTGCAAACACTCTGCTTGGTAAACTATGACCATGTCATGCTTTGACCTCGGTTCAACCGGTCCCTCCAACCCATGTCAATGCTCTATTTCCACCACCACCTCAATAGGAACCCACTCCAGTTGCGAAAGCATCTAGATAGGGGGGCAAAGCTAAGAAGAAGGAACCTAAGGACAAGGCTCCCCATGCTCCTCCAACCCCCAAAGCTCTAAAGTTGACACCTCCATGCACTTTGTGTGAGGTTGTTTGACATGCCACTAATAATTGTCCTGAGCTTCCTCGTTAGAAACCTTTAGTTCATGAAATGTTCCCCGAGTAAAAATTCCCCGAGATCTAAATTACCTTACTTGGACCAGCTAAGAAACTCAAAATTTTGGGCACAAATCACCCTTGTGCCTTGTGTGATCATTATGCTCACTATTCCCATTATTTCCCTCATCTCAACAAATTTTGCGGTTACCTTCAAGCACTTTGCGAATACAAGTCCACTCGTAGTCAATTGTATACTCCTCTACATGTGGATTTTGGTACACCTAATGTACCAGAATAGAGGGACTCTGATATTTCCATTATGATCCCTCCCCCTAATGTCGAGATGATGGACTCCATGGTCCATATCCTTTACCTATTGTCATCCTTGAGTTCCTATCGAACCTCCTTCGTCAGAAGCCCTATTCTCAACATCGGTATATTTCCCATCGACTGGCTCGTTGTCTACCATTCCAAATGATGCATATGTGAACCGTCTTTCTCAGGATGGTGCACTAGGTAGTTCTGCCACATCATGTAGTCAATCTTCCTCCCATCCCCCATCTTCGAGTCTTATAAGGACATCATGGAACCCATGACTACCCCTAATTATCCTTAGAATGATATGCACCATCGTGCATACTTCTTTCCATATTTTGAGTCCACCACTCTAAATACATCTAGTATGCTATTAACATACTAGGTGGCATATAAGCCCCTACATCTCCTTATCATCCTTTGGAGGATCTCATGCCAAGTTGGGTCGAGATGCTTGTATCCCTTTTTCGAGAACTCCGAACGCATTGGCACTCTACAAACTCCTCCTGCTAGGGGCATCATTCCCACCTTTACATACTAGATTAGTCCCCTCCATCACATATGTTTATGGGAAATATCCCATGCTTGGGGGCATGATGGTTTTCCCCTGCCCATCTTCTCAATTAACTAACATAAGTCTCGGCCTAGGTCCCATTGGATCTAGGTATGGTTTATTATGCTCCCATTCCTTGGATAGTTTGTCCTACTCGCCTCTCCAGTGAGCCATATGCACATCGCATATCATAGACGTTGGATACCATATCTTCAAATATTCTAGTCTATGTCCACATAGACCCCATGTTTGAGTTAGTGGGTGAGAATTCTTTTAGACCTCCTCTAGTAGTTCATTCATGATTTCCTCTTCCCTTAATTCTTCACCAGGAACCATCATTCCAAGAAGCATTAAGGCCATATTTAGAAAATTAAGGCCACCTTCCTGAAAGTCACAGATCTAGATTCCAATGGTAAGTTTTTCTGCTATGATCTTCACAAGATTTAGGGCCTTCTCCTCCTCTCAAATTGGAGGGAAAACACCCTTTTATAGGAAAACCCACAGTTTTTATTTCAGACATTGCAACCATACCGTAGCTCCATTTGATGTACAGCTAGCAACATTGAAAATATCTCACCGAGTACTCTAATGGGTTCTTCTCTATTTTTGGTAATTTGACACTTCACCAGGAAGCCCTTTTTTTCCATAAAGCGTCACTTTACTGCCTCTCAAAATCGAATTCCTTCATACGCAACGCTTGTACTTTGGTGACCACATTCCCTTGGAGCTTTTCTACTCACATGTCTAATTTTTTCATGGGAAGCCATCATTTTCTCATGTTTGCATGGTCCCCACCAGGCTTATTCTGTGTGGCAGTGTCATCGAGTCACCCTTGTTTAGAGAATCCATGATGAGTCACCTTTGTATCCATGGATTCTATTTCACATCCCATTATATCATGTCACACTATCCATCCATCTTTGCATACCATTCATCCCATGTTGCCCATTTTGGCCTTGAGTCATACTCTCCACCATCCCCTTCGGAGTCAAGTCAGTCACTGCTAGGTAAACCATGTACTTTATGCTATGACAAGGGAAATCGGCTATTTGTCCCTCAGTCCCATTTTTCTCCATTGTCCTTGGTGTCATTCCATCAATCACATTACTATTTCCCCTCATGCGTTGGTTTAGGATCCTCATTGCCTCATCTATAGTGGGCCCTATTCTGATGACATCAGCACATATATTCCAGAAGAATGGCCTAGAGGAAGGTGTTTCTTGGTTGCAGCTTCCACTCTTGTTCTGTGCCTCAGATCAAGTAAATGGAATCATCATTTCCCTTTGAATTGGTTTTTTCATGCTCTTGATTCATACACATGATGGTTTAGTGATGCAGCAGATTGTACCAGTGATTCTCGAGTGTGTGCGAGATGTTTCAAACCTCACGAGTGGTTGGCCTTTCAAGTAGCCCCTCACATGCCCAGATGCCTTCCTATTATACTACAGCCTCAGATGTAGTTCTACAGATTTGATGGGTTCATTTCCTTCTACTTGCAACAATCATAACATGCATGTCTCCTTCAGATGATCCATTCAATTTTGTAGAGCCCTTCCCTATTCAACAGGGCTTCTTCGGTTGTTCTTCCCTCCCTCCCACACATTTTTTGAGGGAAGGGCCATTATATCTAATGTACTAATATTTTATTGTATTTAGTCCTGGTTCATGTTTTTCTAGGCGCATTATGTATATGGGACACATTGTATTATTTTCTGGCTCATTTATGCTAGCATGTCATGTGCCATTCAGCATGTATTTTATGGCTCAGTTTCATGTTTCTGGGCGCATCATTATTTTGTACTAAGTTATCTCAGCGGGTATAGTTATGCCTCCCCCACCTCATTGAGATCGGTACTATTGACAAGGTTAATCCTCTCTGTGGACAGAGACGACCCCTCTAGCCCAATGAGTGGGTCTAGCAACTGAAGTGACAATCAACTAGACATCTTCCTAGTTTATAATTGAAAAGTAGAACAAAATATATGACCTACCTCGTTCTGATGTCATTCCATTTTCCTTTGTTGAGGACCTCAAACTACTTGTGTCACGGACTTGTTCCTACTTCTCTCAGTGCTTATGTACCTGCAAAAGTGATCAAGAGACAACAAAACATGCCAAAGCGAATAGAAAATCCAATAACAACCTACTTAACTGAGTAAGGAATGCCAAGCTAATACATACATGAACATATATATTTTGGGAAGATGAACCAGCAGTTCTATATTATTTAAAGAATAAAGGGAAGATTACAAACATAGCCTTGATGTTGAAAGGCTATCCTTGAGTGGTAATCCAATTCCAAGCCAAGAAACTCTCCAAATGCTCCATCTCCAAGTCTAATGAATAACCTCTAGGCACAAGCTCAGCATAGGGGTGAAAATGGACATAGACCAACCATTTGGGAATGAGAGAGGAGGAATTTTTAGGTTGGGAGAGGGAGTTAGGACGTCTCCAAAGATACGACTAGGCCCACATCTCAAGGAGGTAGCTCATATAGATAATAAAAAGAGGTCAAATTAGGAGGATTCAACCTCATCTATGTGAAACCACCTCTAGCTCATCGTTCTGGAAGCTTCTAAATCATGAAGCTTCCAATCCTCTTTGGAAAATTTACCTTTTTGGGATCATCACAGGTATGCAAGGGAACATAGTGATGCCATCACAGGTCAAACAATGTGCAATAGGTGATCATCGCGGTTTTAAGCTTCGTATGAGTGATGACCTTCATTTTAGGGTTTTAAGAGCTATATCTTTAGGGAAATCTCAAGATATTTTCCAAGCAATGTTAAAGGAGGGATCTGAGCTATATACATGGATGAGTATACTGTATAATGGTCATGTTTTGGGCACTTTGGGGCATGTCATAGGGAAGTGCAGGAGGCATGACAAAATATTGTGTAACAGATTCCCCCTAAAGCATGAAGGCAGAACAAGGAGTGATGGCTGAGATGCTTTACGAGCTTTTAGCAAGGATGAGGACACACACTATCAGGAGACCTACAATTCAAGGACACATATACATATACATATCTAAGATCAAGACATGAATCCACGGCATGGATACAGCCGTCTGGATGATGAAGACTATATGAAAAGATCCATGGTATGGCTGCAACCATCCAGATAACAAGGATGATCATAAATATAAAGTCTCAAGGTATGGTCGCAGCCATTCATATAGTAGAAACACGTGTACAATCATGAATGACATATAAGTCGATGAAACCTAAGTCATAACAGACAAGACTCAGGGTCTTGCACTCCATTCTGACCCGATCAATGTATGAATCCTAACATGTGAATAAACGTGTTGAAGTCGAACATGCTAGAAAATCACCGGATTACCAATCAATGATGTGGACCGTTAACATGTATGACGGAAACCACCAATAATGACAATGGTTCTCAAGGTACAATAGTATAATCCGTGAATGTGATAATGAAGCTAAGGTCGAATACTCATCGAATCACCCAATTGAAAACCAATAATGAAGACTTGTCATCGGATGCGAAGAAATGACCATTAGGGCATGCTAACCCTAAGGTACTGAAAGGGATTTTCTAGGTCATCTTCCGAGATAGTGAGTTGAAGTCGATAGGAAGCGACTCGTCGAAGGAGGGCAATGATGAATCCCCCATCATCAACATGAAACAAGGCATAAAGTGGAATAATATTTAGGACTATAGAAATTACTCAAACAACGTATAGGTAAATCACTATAGATTGGAATTCTCTTGAACATCGACAACACAACTCCAAAGAGTGGTAGCATTTGACTCGACATGATGACAGAATGGAATAGGAAAATGAGAAGCAAAATGGATCACCCAAACCCGGGAGGACAAGTGATTGAGTGAGGATATCCAAAACCTGACACGAGAACAAAAGAGTGTCATGTTCAAGAGTGACATGCTTCCTATACAAAGGATGTCTCGTCTTCATATTCTCCCACTATTTCTAGTGAGTACCCCAATTATTTTTATCACAAGCTTGAAGGGGATATCATATGCTTTCCATGTAAGTTCATTCTTTGAATGAGTCCATCCTAGTAAGTTTTACGAGCCCTAGGAAGGAGAAGCTCAGTCTCATCATGGTGGTCTTTCGTCGTAAATTTTTAACGAGTTCGACTTAAGAATAACTTGGTATCTTTTTGATATTTAGAGAGTTTGAAAAAGAAATGAAAAAGAAAACTCCATAATGTCCCTTTTTGTAATTTGTCCCTCGAAGCCGAAAAGGTTGAAAACAATATCTAAGGGAACCTCTTGACCATGTCGACCAAGGTGTACCTTTTTCATAAATAGTCAACCTCAGCACGAGAAAGGGGTAAACATATACTGAGGTGACGTCGATTCATTTACTCTAACGAGTTAAAAATGACAAGTACTCGACAATCTTCTCAATTTTTGAGAGTCAAAAAAGAGCTCAAAGATGAATCTGGGGGGGTTTCCTTTTTCATTTATTTAATGAGTCTGAAAAAGAGAAAAAATAAAACTTGTGAGAATTGGTTAATAATGATCACTATTCACTTTGAAGGTAACTGTAATTGCACAAGAAACATACCCATCGCTGATATTGAGAGAAAATATTAAAATATTATGAAAATATTGACAAAAGTGACTTTCAAAACTTATAAATAGTCAAAAGTAATTTTCTTTTCTACCATTTTACCAAAGTGAGCTCTGAAAGTGCATTTTGTGCCCTAATTCTCTTGATTTTCCAGTGGATGTTTTGGGAGATGTAAGGTACCATTTCACGAATCGTCTGCAACAAGTAAGAGGTGCATCCCTGCTCTTGCATTTTATCACCTTTTTATGCATTTTAACCAGTAATTTTGATGCTAGAAAGGAGAATTTCAGAATTTTAAGGCGCTGACGACCATCACGGGTATGGTCATCAGACCTACGATGGTCACACTTGAGCCCAAAGGCTCGTGCAATGCCATCGCACTATTTGTAAAAACAGGCGCGATGGCACCGAGGGTGGACTTTTAAGAAATAAAACTCTCTTTTAAGCAAAAATAGATGTTTTTGATCAATGAAAAAGGCATTAGTAAGTGTCAAATGATATTTTGCAGGAAATCATGGTATTGGAGTGGAAAGAAAGAGGTCGTGAGGCCAAAGACTTCCAAGCAGTTCAGGATCTTGAATGCATAAGTGCTCTAAGGAATTGTGGGCTATTAAAATTATTCAAGACTACAAGGTTAAGGGCTCAGATGGAATTGTTTCTCTATCTGATTAGCGTATGGGATGTAGATCGAGAGATCTTCATCATAAAGGGCTAGAAACTAGAACTTGAGGAGATGGAAAGCTACTTCATCATGAGATTGTCTCGTTGAGGGGAAGTGGTCCAAATCTTTGGATCTCGCCAAGGAGGTGAGAGTACAAGGACTCTAGTCTAGAGGCATTTTCTTAGCTCTGAAATGACCAATTGAGGGAAGGTGAAGATAACGATAATCATCATCAACGTCATCTTGAGAACAATTTTGCTCAGTATGGCACGTGTAGCTGGCACGCAAGCCTTGCATGAGGCTTCAAATAGCAATTCCAATATGCTATCACATGTTTGGCCCCCATGTCTTCAACTGGTGTGGAGGCCTCTTAGAGAACATAAAACAACAATTGACTAAGGGGAAGCATGGACACCTGAAGTAATTCGGGTCGGTTCTATATTTTTGACCTTGTTTTTAGAGCGAGTGCACTTATTCTGGTATGAGTGGGCAGAGGTACAAGATCCCGGCCCCCGAGATTCAAGACTCATGCAATGGAGTCAACTAATGCCTCGAGGAGGAACAGGTCAACACATGCATTATCCGCCACAATTTTTCATTTGGATAGAACACCAGCTACTTGTGGTGGACGATTACGCTTATGCTGGAACAGATTTCAGCTGGGATCCAGTTCTGCCTATACCACCAGGAGAAAAGTTGACCGAAGCAACACCAGCCTTATAATCCTACACCATCTCAACCAGTCATGCTCTCAACCAGGAGAACAGTTGACCGAAGGATTTGTTGTTGTTCAACCTCACCAAGGTCAAGCAACCCACCTTCCCTAACCTTCTGGTCCTCGTGAATACCAGATCTTTATGATGAATTTTGATGAGGTCAATCCCTCTGATATCAACCTACAAACTTGATCGCGTTAATATGACAAGCCATTGAATTTGTCTACCACTATGTCCAAAACCAAAGCATCTACTGAGCCTCTTATGACACCAAGTGGTCCGCTACAGATCCCTCAACCTAGAGTTGAGCCAATTCCTAAGATCCCAAAGGGATCATTATGCCATAACATGGCTTCTAACCGAGCTACTCATACATACAGTATATTAGATGACTTGGCACAATCACCTGCTGCCATGTCGATGCTAGAGGTGCTCCAGTCGTGGCCATCTCAAAAGAAATCTCTACTAACTTCTTTGGGAGCAGTAGATCCTTCTGATGATCATTTGATTGTCTTTCCTGTTGACAAGTCATAACATCCTCCATTACCTCCATCTGTTTCTTTCCAGATACCAATATGAGTCCATAATGCCATCATTTCTCGATGCATTATTGATGAAGGCGCATCCACCTGCGTGATGTCTACTATTGTTTGGAAGCAGCTTAAGTCACCTAAGCTATCCCCATCCACCATCACTTTGTGTGCTTGGGACGGTCACTCTAGTGACTCTTGTGGGCAAGAATGTTCATGTAGACATTGAGGTTATTGATGCCTCTCTAGGTTACAACATCCTCTTGGGTCGTATTTACACTTATGTAATGTCAGCCATCGCATTTGTGGTTTTCTACAAGATGTTCTTCCCCCATGAAGGGAAGATCATCACCATTGATTAGTTGACATACTACGAACCAACATCCTTGACCTCCCCTAAGTCCATTATCTCATCAATGTCCGACGAGCAGTCTTCTACCCTATCACTAGTGTTTCACCCATAGTATATAAAGACTCCTCATTATTAGGTTCTTTCCTCAGTCCTCCCCCTCCTATCTCTGAGCCTATCTCTTTGATTGTTTGCATGTTACAAGTGTCACGGGCTACTCAAAAGTAGTCTCGTACATCTTATCTGCAACCAGCTCCTTAGCACCCCGCGGTTACCATCTTAACCAAGCCATCCAGATCCACCCCCCTAAGACCTCCTCCTTTTGTGGGTGCCTCCCCTTTATTCCCACCAGGAACTATTCCTCCAAGTCTCAACCATCCAGGAGCTTTTCTGCTGGGACATTACCTGATAGGACAAATACCTTTCTTGTTTCCTCCTCCAGGAATCTTTTCTGCTCCTATTATCGCTTCATTGGTCCTCCCTAATATGACCTTGGGGATCCTAGTGTGGTGCATTTACCTCCCCGCGAACACTCCTCTTTGTCAGCTAAGACCATATCATGCTTTGACCCTAGTTCAACTGGTCCCTACAAGCCCTGTAAATGATCCAGTTCCACCACCACCTCAACAGGAATCCACTCTAGTTGCGAAAGCATCTAGATAGGGGGGTAAAGTTAAGAAGAAGGAACCTAAGGACAAGGCTCCCCAAGCTCCTCCAACCCCCAAAGCTCCAAAGCTGACCCCTCCATGTGCTTTGTGTGAGGTTGTTTGGAATGCCACCAATAACTGTCCTAAGTTTCCTCGTCACAAACCTTTAGTTCATGAAATGTTCCCTAAGTAAAAAATACCTGAGGTCCAAATTACCTTACCGGGACAAGCCAAGAAAATCAAAATTTTGGGCACAAATAACCCTTGTGCCTTGTGTGATCATTATGCTCACTATTCCCATTTCTTCCCTCATCTTGATGAATTTCGTGATTGCGTTCAAGCGCTTTGCGAATATGAGGCCACTCGTAGTCAATTGTCTACTCCTCTACATGAGGATTATGGTACCCCTAATGTACCAGAACAAAGGGAATTTGGTCTTTCCATTGTGACCCCTCCCCACGATGTGGAGATGACAGACTCCATAGTCCATATCCTTTACCTGTTTTCATCCTTGAGTTCCTCGCAGAAAAACCTTTCTGAGGTTTCCGCACTCGCTTCTATTGAACCTCCTTTGTCAGAAGCCCTAGTCCCAACATCGTTATATTTGCCATCTACTGGCTCATCGTCTACCATTCCAGATGATGCGTATGTGAACCTTCTTTCTTAGGATGATGCACTAGGTAGTTCTGCCACATCTTGTAGTCAATCTTCCTCTCATTCGCCCATCTTCCAGTCTAATGAGGACATCATGGAAGCCATGACTACCCTTGATTATCCTTTGAACGATATGCAACATCGTGCATACTTTCTTCCATATTTTGAATCCACCACTCTAAATACATCTAGTACGCCCATAACATACTGGGGGGCATATAAGCCCCCACATCTCCTTATCATCCTTTGGGGGATCTCGTGCCAAGTTGGGTCGAGATACTAGAATCCTTTTTTCGAGCACTCGAAACACAATGGCACTCCATAAACTCCTCCTGCTAGGGGGCATCATTCCCACCTTTGCATACCAGATTAGTCCCCTCCATCACATATGTTTGCAGGCAGTATCCCATGCTTGGGGGCATGATGGTTTTCCCCTGTCCATCTTCTCAATTGATTAGCATAAGTCTTGGCCTAGATCCCACTGGATCTAGGTATGGTTGATTATCCTCCCATTCCTTGGATAGTTTGTCCTACCAGCCTCTCCGACGAGCCATATGAAAATCGTATATCATAGACATTTGGTACCATATCTTCAAATATTCTACTCTATGTCCACATAGACCCCATTTTTGAGTTAGTGGGTGAGAATGATTTTAGACCTCCTCTAGTAGTTCATTCCCATTTTCCTCTTCCCTTAATTCTTCACCAGGAAGAATCGTTACAAGAAGCATTAAGACCATATTTATAAAAGTAAGGCCACCTTCTTGAAATTTGTAGATCTCAATTCCAATGGTTTGTTTTTCTGCTACGATCTTCACAATATTTAGGGCTTTCTCCTCCTCTCAAATTGGAGGGAAAACATCCTTTTATAGGAAAACCCATAGTTTTTATTCACACATGGTGACTAGTTCGTAGCTCCGTTTGATGAAGTATCAGCAACTTTGGAAATATCTCATGGAGTAATCTAATGGGTTCTTCTCTTTTTTTGGTAGTTTGACACTTCACTAGGAAGCCCTTTTTTTTCCATAAAGCGTCACTTTATTGCCTCTCAAAATCAAATTCCTTCATATGCGACACTTGTACTTTTATGACCACCTTCCCATGGTGCTTGTCGTCTCACGTGTTGATTTTTGTCATGGGAAACCATCACTTGCTCATGTTTTCATGGTCCCTACCAGGCCTATTCTGTGTGGCAGTGTCATCGAGTCACCCTTGTTTAGAGCCTCCACGATGAGTCACATTTGTATCCATGGATTCTGTTTCACATCCCATTATATCATGTTATAATATTCCATCCATATTTGCATACCATTCATCCCATGTTGCCCATTTTTGCCTTCAATCATACTGTCCACCATCCCCTCCGGAGTCAAGTCAGTCACTGCTAGGTCAACCATGTAGTTTATGCTCTGACAAGGGAAGTCGTCTATTTGTCCCTTAGTCCCATTTTTCTCCATTTTCCCTGGTGTCAGTCCATCAGTCACATTACTATTCCCCGTCATGCCTTAGTTGAGGATCCTCACTCCCTCACCTATAGCGGGCCCTATTCTGCTGACATCAGCACATATATTCCAGAAGAATAGCCTAGAGGGCGGTGTTTCTTGGTTCTAGCTTCCACTCTTGTTTGGTGCCTCAGATGAAGTAAAGGGAATCATCATTGCCCTTTGACTTGGTTGTTTCATGCTCCTAATTCATACACATGATGGTCCGGTAATCCAACAGATTGTACCAGTGATTCTTGAGTGTGTGCGAGATGTTTCAAACCTCATGAGGGGTTGGCCCTTCAGGTAGCCCCTCACATGCCCAGATGCCTTACTATTATACTACAACCTCAGATGTAGTTCTGCAAATTTGATGGGTTCGGTTCTTGCCGATTGAAACAATCACAGCATTCATATCTCCTTCAGATGATGTGCTTAATTTTGTAGAGCCCTTTCCTATTCAGTAGGGCTTCTTCGGTTGTTCTACCCTCCCTCCCACCCATTTTTGAGGAAAGGGCCATTATATCTAATGTACTCAAATTTTATTGTATTCTATCCTGGCTCTTGTTTTTCTAGGTGCATTATGTATATGGGACACATTATATTATTTTCTCGCTCATTTATGCCAACATGTCATGTACCATTCAACATGTATTTTATGGCTCAGTTTCATGTTTCTAGACACATCATTATTTTGTAGTAAGTTATCTCGGCGGGTATAGTTATGCCTCCCTCACCCCATTGCGATATCGTACTATTGACAAGGTTAATCCTCTCTGCAGACCGAGATGATCCCTCTGGCCCAATGAGTGGGTCTAGCAACTGAAGTGACAATCAACTAGACATCTTCCTACTTTATAATTGAAAAGTAGAATGAACTATATGACCTACCTCATTTGGATGCTATTCTGTTTTCCTTTGTTGAGGGCCTTGAACTGCTTGTGTCACAGACTTGTTCCTACTTCTCTCAGCACTTATGTACCTACAAAAGTTATCAAGAGACAACAAAGCATTCCAAAACCAATAGAAAATCCAATAAAAACCTTCTTAAATGATCAACGAATGCCAAGCTAATACATACATGAACATATATATTTTGGGAAGATGAACCAATAGATGAATATTATTTAAAGAATAAAGGGAAGCTTACAACCATACCCTTGATGTTGAAAGGCTCTCCTTGAGTGGTAATCCAAGTCCAAGCCAAGAAACTCTCCAAACACTCCAAGTCTAATGAATAGCTTCTAGGCACAAGCTCAACATAGGTGTGCAAATGGACATAGACCAACCATTTGGGAATGGGAGAGGAGGAATTTTTAGGTTAGGAGAGGGAGCTAGGACTTCTCCAAAGATATGATTAGGCCCACATCTCAAGGAGGTAGCTCATAGAGATAAGAAAAATAGGTCAACTTAGGAGGATTCGACCTCATATATGCGAAACCACATCTAGCTCGCCGCTCTGGAAGCTTCTAGATCACGAAGCTTCTCATCCTCTTTTAAAAATTTACATTTATGGGATCATCGTGGGTATTTAAGGGAATATAGAAAGGCCATCGTGGGTCAAACACTGTGCAATAGGTGATCATCACGGTTTTAAGCTTCATAATATTGATGACCCTCATTTTAGGGTTTTAAGAGATATTTCTTCAAGGAAAGCTCAAGATATTTTCCAGGAAAAGTTAAAAGAGGGGTGTGAGCTGTATACATGGATGAGTATACTATATAATGGTCATGTTTTGGTCACTTTGGGGTATTTCATAGGGAAGTGAAGAAGGTGTGACAAAATATTGTGTAACAGATGCCCCCTAAAGCATGAAGGCAGAACGAGGAGTGATGGATGAGATGTTCTACGAGCTTTTGGAAAGGACGAGGAGACACATTGTCAGGAGACCTACAATTCAAGGACACATATACATATACATATTTGAGGTCAAGACATGAAACCACAACATGGATGCAACCATCTAGATGATGAAGACTATACGAAAATATCCATGGTATGGGCGCAACCATCCAAATAACAAGGATGATCATAAATATAAAGTCTCACAGTATGGTCGCGGCCATTCATATAGTAGAAACATGTGTACAATCATGAATGACATAAAATTCAATGCATCTTGAGTCATAATAGACAAGACTCAGGGTCTTGTAGTCCATCCTGACCCGATCGATGTATGAATCCTAACATGCGAATAAATGTGTTGAAGTCGAACATGCTAGAAAACCACCAGATTACTGGCCAATGATGTGGACCGTTAACAGGTATGAGAGAAACCACCAGTAATGACAATGGTTCTCAAGGTACAACAATATAATTCATGAATGTGATAATGAATTTTAGGTCAAATACTCATGGAATGACCCGATCGAAAGCCAATAATGAAGACCTGTCATCAGATACGAAGAACTGACCATTAGGGAATGCCAACTCTAAGGTACTGAAAGAGAGTTTCTAGGTCATCTTCCTAGATAATGAGCTGAAGTCGATAGGAAGTGACCCGTCGAAGGTGGGAAATGATGAATCCACCATCATTGACACGAAACAAGGAGTAAAGTGTAATAATATTTAAGATTGTAGAAATGACTCAAACAATGTATAGGTAAATAACTTTAGATTGGACTTCTCTTGAACATCGATTACACAAATCTGAAGTGTGGCAACATCTGACTCGACATGATGACAGAATGGAATAGGCAAATGAGAAGCAAAATGGATCACCCAAACTCGGGAGGACAAGTGATTGAGTGAGGACATCCAAAACCCAACATGAGAACAAAAGAGTGTCATGTTCGAGAGTGACATGCTGCCTATACAAAGGATGTCTCGTCTTCATTTTCCCCCGCTATTTCTAGCGAGTACCCAATTATTTTTATCACAATCATGAAGGGAATATCATATTCTTTCCATGTAATTTCATTCTTCGAATGAATCCATCCTAGTAAGTTTTACGAGTGCTAGGATGGAGAAGCTCGGTCTCATCATGGTGACGAGTCTTTCGTTGTAAAGTTTTAACGAGTTTGACTTAGGAATAAATTGGTTACGTTTTCATATTTAGAGAGTTTGAAAAATAAATGAAAATGAAAACTCCATCATGTCCCTTTTTGTAATTTGTCCCTCGAAGCTGAAAAGGTAGAAAACAATATCTAAGGGAACCTCTTGACCATGTTGACCAAGGTGTAACCTTTTCGTAAATAGTTAACCTCAACCCAAAAAAGGGGTAAATGTATATTGAGGTGATGTCAATTCTTTTACTCTAACGAGTTCAAAACGAAAAGTATTCAGAAATCCTTTTAATTTTTGAGAGTCAGAAAAGAGCTCAAAGATGGGGGGGGGGTTGGGGGGGGGGGGGGGGGGGTTGGGGGGTTCCATTTTCATTTATTTAATGAGAATCAGTCAATAATGATCACTATTCACTTTGAAGGTAATGATATCGAGAGAAAATATTAAAATATTACAAAAATATCGACAAAAGTGACTTTCAAAACTTATAAATAGTCAAAAGTAATTTTATTTTTTACCATTTTACCAAAGTGAGCTCTGAAAGTGCATTTTGTGCCCTAATTCTCTTGATTTTCCAGTGGCTTCTATGGGAGATCTAGGGTACCATTTGACGAATCATCTGCAACAGGTAAGAGACCCATCCATGCTCTTGCATTTTATCACTTTTTTATGCATTTTAAACAATAATTTTGATGCTATAAAGGAGGATTTCAAAATTTTAGGGCGTTGATGACCATCGCGGGTATGGTCATCAGACCCGTGATGATTGCACTTGAGCCCAAAGGCTCATGCAATGCCATCGCACTGTTTGTAAAAATAGGTGCGATGGCACTATGGGTGGATTTTTAAGAAATAAAACTCTCTTTTAAGCAAAAATTGACGTTTTTGATCCATGAAAAAGGCATTAATAAGTGTCAAATGATGTTTTGCAAGAAATCATGGCCTTGGAGTGGAAAGAAAGAGGCCATGAGGCCAAAGACTTCCAAGTAGCTCAGGATCCTAAATGCATAAGTGCTCTAAGGAATTGTAGGCTGTTAAAATTATTCAGGACTATAGGGTTAAGGGCTCACAAGGAATTGTTGCCCTTTCTAATCAACATCTGGGATGTAGATAGAGAGATCTTCATCATAAAGGGCTAGGAACTAGAACTTGAGGAGATGGATATCTACTTCATCACGGGATTGTCTCGTCGAGGGGAAGTGGTCCAAATATTTGGATCTCCCCAAGGAGTTGAGAATATAAGGAATCTAGTCCAGAGGCATTGTCTTGGTGCTGAAATGACCAATGGAGGGAAGGTGAAGATAGCAACAATCATCATCAACCTCATCTTGAGAACAATTTTGTTCACTATGGCGCATGTATCTAGCACACAAGCCTTGCATGAGGCTTCAAATACCGATTCCAATATGCTATCACATGTTTGGCCCCCACCGTCTTCAACTGGTGTGGAGGCCTCTTGGAAAAAATGAAACAATAATTGACCAAGGGTAAGCGTGGACACCTGAATCAGGTTTGGTTCTATATTGGTAACCTTATTTTTAGAGCGAGTGCCCTTATTTTGGTATGAGTGGGCAGAGGTACTAGATCCTAGTCCCTGAGATTCGAGACTCATGCAATGGAGTCAATTGATGCCTCGAGGAGGAACAGGTCAACACATGCATCACTAGCCACAATTTTTCATTTGGTTAGAGCACCAACTACTCGTGGTGGACGATTACGCTTATGCTGGCACAAATTTCAGCTGGTATCCAGATCTGCCTATACCACCAAGAGAACAGTGGACTGATGCAACACCTGCCTTAGAATCTTGCACCATCTCAGCCAGCCTTTCTCACAAATCCTCTCCCTCAGCAAGTATTTGTTGCTTCTCAACCTCAACAAGGTCAAACAACCCACCTTCCTTAACCTTCTGGTCCTCGTGAATACCAGATATTTATGATGAATTCTGATGGGGTCAATCCCTCTGATATCAACCTGCAAACTTGATCGTGTCAATATGAAAAGCCATCGAATTTGTCTTCCATTAAGTCCAAAACCAAAGCATCTACTGAGCCTCTTACGACACCAAGTGGTCCACTATAGATCCCTTAACCTAAAGTTGAGCCAATTGCTAAGATCCCAAAGGGAACATTATGCCGTAACGCGGCTTCTAACCGAGCTGCCCATACATACAGTATATTAGTTGACTTGGCACAATCACCTACTGCCATGTCAACGTTAGAGGTGCTCTAATCATGTCCATATCAAAAGAAATCTCTACTAACTTCTTTGGGAGCAGTAGATCCTTTCGACAATCATATGATTTTCTTTCCTACTGATACGTCAAAACATCCTCCATTACCTCCATCTGTTTCTTTCCAGATACCAGTCCGAGTCCGTAATGTCATCATTTCTTGATGCATTATTGATGAAGGCACATCCACCTGCGTGATGTCCAATGTTGTTTGGAAGTAACTCAAGTCACCTGAGCTGTCCCCATCCACCATCTCTTTGCATACCTGGGACAATCACTCCTCACAACCTCTCGGCATGTATCGCAATTGTCCAGTGACTCTTGCAGGTAATCCTATTCATGTAGACATCGAGGTTATTGATGCCCCTCTAGGTTACAACATCATCTTGGGTCATATTTACACTTATGTAATGTCAATCGTCACATATGTGGTTTTCCGCAAGATGTGCTTTCCCCATGAAGGGAAGATTGTCACCATCGATTAGTTGACATACTACGAGCCAGCATCCTTGACCTCCCCTAAGTCCATTATCTCATCAATGTCTGATAAGCAGTATTCTACTCCTCTCACTGGAATTTCACCCAGATTCTATGAAGACTCCTCATTAGTAGGTGTTTTCCTCGATCCTCCCCCTCCTATCTCTGAGCCTAGCTCTTTGATTGTTTGCATGTTACAAGTGTCACAGGTTGCTCAAAAGTAGTCTTGTACATCGTATCCACAACCAAATCCTCAGCAACCCATGGTTACCATCTCAGCCAAGCCATACAGATCCACCCCCTAGGGACCTCCTCCTTTTGTGGGTGCCTCCCCTTTGTTCCCACCAAGAAATATTCCTCCAGGTCTCAACCATCCAAGAGCTTTTTTGTTGGGACATTACTCGATAGGGTAGACACCTTTCTTGTTTCCTCCTCCAGGAATCTTTTTTTTCCCTGTTATGGCTTCATTTGTCCACCCTAATATGACCTTGGGGATCCTAGTCTAGTACATTTATCCCCCTCCAAACACTCTGCTTGTTCAGTTAAGACCATATCATGCTTTGACCTTGGTTCAACCAGTCCCTACAACTTTTGTCAATGCTCCAGTTCCACCACCACCTCAACAGGAACCCACTCAAGTTGTGAAAGCATATAGATAGGGGGGCAAAGCTAAGAAGAAGGAACCTAAGGACAAGGCTCCCCAAGCTCCTCCAACCCCAAAAGCTCCAAATTCGACACCTCTGTGAACTTTGTGTGAGGTTGTTCGAAATGCCACCAATAACTATCCTGAGCATCCTCGTCACAAACCTTTAGTTCATGAAACCTTCCCTGAGTAAAATATCCATGAGGTCCAAATTACCTTACCGGGACCAGCTGAGAAACCCAAAATATTGGGCATAAATCACCCTTGTGCCTTGTGTGATCATTATGCTCACTATTCCCATTGTTTCCTTCATCTAGATGAATTTTGTGATTGCCTTCAAGCACTTTGCAAATACGAGGCCACTCGTAGTCAATCATGTACTCCTCTACATGTGGATTCTAGTACCCCTAATGTACCAGAATATAGGGACTCTGGTCTTTCCATTGTGATCCCTCCCCCTGATGTCGAGATGACGGACTCCACGGTCCATATCCTTTACTTGTTGCCATCCTTGAGTTCCTCGCAGAAAAACCTTTCTAAGGTTTCTACACTCGCTTCTATCGAACCTCCTTTGTCAGAAGCCCTGGTCTCAACATCGGTATATTTCCAATATACTGGATCATCATCTACCATTCCAGATGATGCATATGTGAACCTTCTTTCTTAGGATGATGCACTAGGTAGTTCTGCCACATCATGTAGTCAATTTTCCTTCTGTCACCCCATCTTCGAGTCTGATGAGGACATCATGGAAGCCATGACTACCCCTGATTATCCTTGGAACGATATGCACCGTCGTGCATACTTCCTTCCATATTTTGAGTCCACCACTATAAATACATCCAGTACACCCATAACATACAGGGGGCCCTATAAGCCCGTACATCTCCTTATCATCCTTTGGAGGATCTCGTGCCAAGTTGGGTTGAGATGCTGGAATCCATTTTTCGAGCACTCAGAACACAATGATGCTCCAAAAACTCCTCTTGCTAGGGGGCATCATTCCCACCTTTGCATATCAGATTAGTCCCCTCCATCACATATGTTTGCGGGCAGTATCCCATGCTTGGGGGCATGATGGTTTTCCCCTATCCATCTTCTCAATTGATTAACATAAGTCTTGGCCTAGATCCCACTGGATCTAGGTATGGTTGATTATCCTCCCATTCCTTGGATAGTTTGTCCTACCAGCCTCTCTAGCGATCCATATGCACATCACATATCGTAGACGTTTGATACCATATCTTCAAATATTCTACTTTGTGTCCACATAGGCCCCATGTTTGAGTTAGTGGGTGAGAATGATTTTAGACCTCCTCTAGTAGTTCATTCCTATTTTCCTCTTCCCTTAATTCTTCACCAGGAACCATCATTCCAAGAAGCATTAAGGCCATATTTAGAAAAGTAAGGCCACCTTCCTGAAAGTCATAGATCCCAATTCCAATGGTCGATTTTTCTGCTATGATCTTCACAAGATTTAGGGCCTTCTCGTCCTCTCAAATTGGAGGGAAAACACCCTTTTATAGGAATTCCCATATTTTTTCTTTCGCACATTGCGACCAGACCGTAGCTCTGTTTGATGAACTACCAGCAACATTAGAAATATCTCACCAAGTACTCTAATGGGTTCTTCTCTGTTTTATGTAATTTGACACTTCACTAGGAAGCCCTTTTTTTTTCCATAAAGCGTCACTTTACCACCTCTCAAAATTGAATTCCTTCATACATGACGCTTGTACTTTGGTGACCGCCTTCCCTTGGCGCTTGTCATCTCACATGTCAATTTTTGTCATGGGAAACCATCATTTTCTCATGTTTTCATGGTCCCCACCAGGCTTATTCCGTGTGGCAGTGTCATCGAGTCACCCTTGTTCAGAGCATCCATGATGAGTCACCTTTGCATCCATGGATTCTGTTTCACATCCCATCATATCATGTCATAGTTCCATCCATCTTTGCATACCATTCATCCCGTGTTGCCCATTTTGGCCTTCAGTCATACTATCCACCATCCCCTCCAGAGTCAAGTCAGTCGCTGCCAGGTCAACCGTGCACTTTATGATCTGACAAGGGAAGTTGGCTATTTGTCCCTTAGTCCCATTTTTCTCCATTTCCCCTGGTGTTAGTCCATCAATCACATTACTATTTCCCCTCATGCCTTAGTTGAGGATCCTCATTGCCTCACCAATAGTGGGCCATATTCTGTTGACATCAACACATCTATTCCAAAAGAACAGCCTAGAGGGCAGTGTTTCTTGGTTCTAGCTTCCACTCTTGTTCAGTGCGTTAGCTCAAGAAAAGGGAATCATCGTTGCCCTTTGACTTGGTTGTTTCATTCTCCTGATTCATACACATGATGGTCCAGTGATGCATCAGATTGTACCAGTGATTCCCGAGTGTGTGCGAGATGTTTCAGACCTCATGAGGGGTTGGCCCTTCAGGTAGCCCCTCACATGCCCGTATGCCTTCCTATTATACTACATCCTCAAATGTAGTTCTGCAGATTTTATGGGTTTGGTTCCTGCCACTTGCAACAATCATAGCATGAATATCTCCTTCAAATGATCCATTCAATTTTGTAGAGCCCTTCCCTATTCCGCAGTGCTTCTTCGGTTGTTCTACCCTCCCTCCCACCAATTTTTTGAGGGAAGGGCCATTATATCTAATGTACTTATATTTTATTGTATTCAGTCCTGGCTCATGTTTCTCTAGGCGAATTATGTATATGGGACACATTGTATTATTTTCTGGCTCATTTATGATAGCATGTCATGTACCATTCAGCATGTATTTTATGGCTCAGTTTCATGTTTTTGGGTTCATCATTATTTTGTACTAAGTTATCTCGGTGGGTACATGTATGCCTCCCCTGCCTCATTGAGATTTGGTTCTATTGACAAGGTTAATCCTCTCTGCAGGCAGAGATGATCCCTCTAGCACAATGAGTGTGTCTAGCAACTAAAGTGACAATCAACTAGACATCTTCGTAGTTTATAATGTAAAAGTAGAATGAAATATATGACCTACCTCGTTCTGATGCTATTCCATTTTCCTTTGTTGAGGGCCTCAAACTGCTTGTGTCACGGACTTGTTCTTGCTTCTCTTAGTGCTTATGTACCTTCAAAAGTGATCAAGAGACAACAAAGCATTCCAAAACCAATAGAAAATCCAATAACAACCTACTTAATTGATCAAGGAATGCTAAGCTAATACATACATGAACATATATATTTTGGGAAGATGAACCAGTAGTTGTATATTATTTAAAGAATAAAGGGAAGATTACAATCATAGCCTTGATGTTGAAAGGCTCTCCTTGAGTGGTAATCCAAGTCAAGCCAAGAAAATATCTGAACACTCCTTCTCCAAGTCTAATGAAGATCCTCTAGGCACAAGCTCAGCATAAGGGTGCAAATGGACATAGACCAACCATTTGGGAATGGGAGAGGATGAATTTATAGGTTGGGAGAGGGAGTTAGGACTTCTCTAAAGAAAGGATTAGGGCCAAATCTCAAGGAGGTAGCTCATAGAGATAAGAAAAAGAGGTAAAATTAGGAGGATTCGACCTCATATATGAAAAACCACCTCCAGCTCGCTGCTGTGGAAGCTTCTAGATCACGAAGCTTCTCATCCTCTTTGGAAAATTTACCTTTCTGGGATCATCGTGGGTATGTAAGGGAATAGAGTGATGCCATCATGGGTAAAACACTGTGACGTAGGTGATCATCATAGTTTTAAGCTTCATAAGAGTGATGACCCTCATTTTAGGGTTTTAAGAGCTATTTCTTCAGGGAAAGCTCAAGATATTTGCCAAGAAAATTTAAAGGAGGGATCTGAGTTGTATACATGGATGAGTATACTGTATAATGGTCATGTTTCAGTCACTTTGGGGTATGTCATAAGGAACTGCAGGAGGCGTGAAAAAATATTGTGTAACAGATGCCCCCTAAGCATGAAGGCAGAATGAGGAGTGATGGCTGAGATGCTTTACGAGCTTTTAGAAAGGACAAGGACACACACTGTCAGGAGACCTACAATTCAAGGTTGCATATACATATACATATCTAAGATCAAGACGTGAATCCACGGTATGGATGTAGCCATTCAGATGATGAAGACTACATGAAAATATCCATGGTATGGGCACAACCATCCAGATAACAAGGATGATCATAAATATAAAGTCTCACAGTATGGTTGCAGCCATTCATACGGTAGAAACATGTGTACAGTCATGAATGACATATAAGCCCATGCAACCTAAGTCATAACAGACAAGAGTCAAGGTCTTGCACTCCATCCTGACTCGATCAATGTATGAATCCTAACATGCGAGTAAACATGGTGAAGTTGAACATGCTAGAAAACCACCGGATTACAGCTAATGATGTGGACCGTTAATAGGTATGAGAGAAACCACCAATAATGACAATGGTTCTCAAGGTACAATAGTATAATCCGTGAATGTGATAATGAAGCTAAGGTCGAATACTCATGGAATCACTTGATCGAAAGCCAATAATGAAGACCTGTCATTGGATGCGAAGAACTGACCATTAAGGCATGTCGACACTAAGGTACTAAAAGGGAGTTTCTAGGTCATCTTCCTCGATAATGAGCTGAAGTTGATAGGAAGCAACCCGTCGAAGGAGCGCAATGGTGAATCCCCCATAATCGACACCAATAAAGGAATAAAGTGGAATAATATTCAGGACTGTAGAAATGAATCAAACAATGTATAGGTAAATAACTGTAGATTGGAATTCTCTTGAACATTGATGACACGACTCCAAAGTGTGGCAGCATCTGACTCTACATGATGACAGAATGGAATAGTCAAATGACAAGAAAAATGGATCACCCAAACCTGGGAGGACAAGTGATTGAGTGAAGATATCCCAAACCCGACACGAGAACAAAAGAGTGTCATGTTCAAGAGTGACATGCTGCCTATACAAAGGATGTCTCATCTTCATTTTCCTCCTTTATTTCTAGCGAGTACCCCAATTATTTTTATCACAAGCTTGAAGGGTATATCATATGCTTGCCATATAAGTTCATTCTTCAAATGAATCCATCCTAGTAAGTTTTACGAGCCCGAGGAAGGAGAAGAGCGGTCTCATCACGGTGACGAGTCTTTCGTCATAAAGTTTTAATGAGTTCGACTTAAGAGTAACTTGGTATCTTTTTCATATTTAGAGAGTTTGAAAAAGAAACAAAAAAGAAAAATCCATCATGTCCCTTTTCATAATTTGTCCCTTGAAGCCGAAAAGGTAGAAAACAATATCCGAGGGAACCTCTTGACCATGTCAACCAAGGTGTACCTTTCTCGTAAATAGTCAACCTCAGCTCGAAAATAGGGTAAACGTATACTGAGGTGACGTTGATTCATTTACTCTAACGAGTTCAAAACGATAAGTACTCGACAATCTTTTCTATTTTCAAGAGTCATAAAAGAGCTCAAAGATGACTCCCAGGGGGTTCCTTTTTCATTTATTTAATGAGTCTGAAAAATAGATAAAATAAAACTCCTGAGAATCGGTCAATAATGAGCACTATTCACTTTGAAGGTACTTTTAATTGCACAAGAAACATACCCGTCACTGATATCGAGAGAAAATATTAAAATATTACGAAAATATCGACAAAAGTGACTTTCAAAACTTATAAATAGTCAAAAGTAATTTTATTTTTTACCATTTTACCAAAGTGAGCTCTGAAAGTGCATTTTGTGCCCTTATTCTCTTGATTTTCCAGTGGCTGCTACGGGATATCTAGGGTACCGTTTCATGAATCGTCTGCAATAGGTAAGAGGCCCATCCTTGCTCTTACATTTTATCACTTTTTAATGCATTTTAAACAGTAATTTTGATTCTAGAAAGGAGGATTTAAAAATTTTACGGCAATAATGACCATCGCGGGTATGGTCATCAGATCCGCGATGGTCATGCTTCAGCCCAAAGGCTCACATAATTCCATCGCACTATTTGTAAAAACAGGAACAATGACACTGAGGGCGGATCTTTAAGAAATAAAACCCTGTTTTGAGAAAAATTGATGTTTTTGATCCATGAAAAAGGCATTAATAAGTGTCAAATGATGTTTTGCAGGAAATCATGGTCTTGGAGTGGAAAGAATGAGGCCATGAGGCCGAAGACTTCCAAGCAGCTCAGGATCCTGAATGCATAAGTGCTCTAAGGAATTGTGGGCTGTTAAAATTATTTAGGACTACAGGGTTAAGGGCTCATATGGAATTGTTGCCCTATCTGATCAGCGACTGGGATGTAGATCGAGAGATCTTCATCATAAACGGCCAGGAACTAGACCTTGAGGAGATGGATATCTACTTCATCATGGGATTATCCGATCGAGTGGAAGTGGTCCAAATCTTTGGATCTCGCCAAGGAGGTGAAAGTACAAGGACTCTAGTCCATAGGCATTGTCTTGGTGCTGAAATGATCAATGGAAGGAAGGTGAAGATAGCGACAATAATCATCAACCTCATCTTGAGAACAATTTTGTTCACTATGGGACATGTAGGTGGCACACAAGCCTTGCATGAGGCTTCAAATACCAATTCTAATATGCTATCACATGTTTGGCCCCCAATGTCTTCAACTGGTGTGGAGGCCTCTTAGAAAACATGAAATGACAATTGAGCAAGGGGAAGCATGGACACTTGAAGTAATTCAGGTTCGGTTCTATATTGGTGACCTTGTTTTTAGAGCGAGTGCCCTTCTTCTAGTATTAGTGGGTAGAGGTACCATATCCTAACCCCCAAGATTTGAGACTCGTGTGATGGAGTCAACTGATGCCTTAAGGAGGAATAGGTCAGCACATGCATTACCAACCACAATTTTTTGTTTGGCTAGATCACCAACTACTCATGGTGGAAGATTACGCTTATGTTGGCATGGATTTCAGGTGGGATCCAGATCTGGCTGTACCACCAGGAGAAGAGTGGACCGATGTAGTTAAAAACCTATTTTTTTGGATTTTTTCAAGTTTTATGATTTTTTATAAAAGTGTAAAATGAGACTCAACCTGTGATAAATGTGCAGATGTGGGACCAGAGAGACCACCAGGAATGTCGCCAATAGCACGACATGTTGCACATCAGGTAGTAGGTGTAGGCTGCGAGGAAGGGGTAGACCCCTTATCTGACATGGAGTGTAATCTGGAGGCGATAACCCAAGGAGTCCCAGAGTATGCCACTATCGATGATGTTCCACTGTGTTGGTAGAGACAAACAGTGGGAGTCTCTGCGAGATTGCATCGGCTGCTAGGCCGAGTGATCAGAGCGGTCTCGTGATATCATGAGGACTGTGCAGTTTGATATTTTTTCAAGTCTTTTTACACATTTTGTAGGCTTTGAAATCTATGTGTCCCAAAACACTCTATTTTTTGATATTTTGATGTAAACACTCAAGTAGACGCGATATATATATATATATATATATATATATATATATATATATAGATAGATATATATATATATGCATGTTTTATTTCCTACTTATGTGTCCATAACATGATCAGTTTTATAAATGATGCAAATGCCTATCAAGAACAAAATTTGCTAATGCAACTGTTAATGTATTTAAATTATGTGGAATATGTTGATATGTAATGAAATCAAAATTTATTTCCAGCAATCTAACACGTAGATAGATACACAATATTTGTGGATTTCTCACTGAGTAATGATTATTTAATTGTAACACAACAAGCTTTGAATCCAGTTTGACAACTAAATCCCTAATGCCAAGAGCAACTACTTATAACAAGAGTTCATTAACTGCACTGTATTCAACAATATTATTGGTTGTTCGACCTAGGTAAATACCTTGTCAGTTAATCAACTTTCCATTAGGGTCGTAGAGTACCCATGTTGTGAAAGACAAATTCTGTGTGCTATGACAAGCATCAGCAAAACCAACATAATGGCTTGATGACATCTGCAAATCGAGTGGAACACATGGTAAGAAGAAAAACGCATGTCTTCAAAGCAAACAAACACACCAAAAATTAAAAATGCACACTAATGAATTAATACACCAATGTACAAAAGTTATTACATGAATTTCACGCACAATACTTTTTCAAATGGAGTCCATTTCAAACTCAAGTAATATATCATCAGAGAATAAAATCGGAGTTTCACTGTTGGCATGATGTGTAAGCATCGACTCGACCAAATAATAGAGTAAAACTCATAGAAGGCTATGCCCCCATGCCTCGTGGGTGAGTGAGGGTTATGAGTCATAAGATGAAAACCCCGTTCCGATTATGGGCAAACAATAGAGACTCGGTGAAAAAATTTCATGAAAGGAGGCATGAAAAACTTGATCTCATGACAAGGAAGAGGTGCCCCCAGTTGAAAGATTATGACAATTTTAGGGTGAACTGAAATGTCAATGGGTAGGGTTGCAGTGATGTTCCCCATATTACCCTCTGACAAGACCTCATGTACCAGGACAAGTGTCTAAAGTGGAGGCATGGGATAATGAGAAAAAGATGTTTCAAGACAGGAAGGCATCTCATCGAGTCTAGGAAGAAAGAAGAACGATGATGTAGAATGTTCCATGGAGTTTCATCTAGAGACATTATCTCAACGATACTCTCATCACTGGGGAATGTATTGTTTAAAGGATCCTGAGAATCCCAAGAACCAAGCTAGGGAGATGGAATATAAGTGTCCAATGGTCTTAAAGGCATAGCATTGCCAAATGAATCAATTTGATCTGTGGTAGGGATAATCTAACGATCCGTAGAGTCCGAGATCATATTGATTGAATGAACATTCAGAGGTGGGAGAGTAAAAGTACCCATTAAGGCAGTGTCTTTGAAGAGACCTACCCCCACGCTCTCGTAAGGAATCTCAGTATTTCCCACGTAAGGAACGTTGTCGTTCGATGAACCAGAAGAAAAGAAGGATAGTTGATCAACCGTGACAATTTTTCCTTCATGAGGAAAATGAAGTACGCAGAAAAATAAGACACCACACAAAACATGGTGTGGGTCCAGCTTCGCCTGAGAAGAAGGTTGTATTTGAGATTTGCATCTATAACTTCTACTTGTAATTCAAGTCTTTCCTTCTAATATAATTAGAAAACCTGTGAGAATACCGTATGGATGTGAACCTCTGCCGTCAAAGGCTTCCAAGGTGTTCGGAGACTAGGTAAGAGAAGGAGAGCCAATGGATTTCCAACACGAAACTGACATTATGCATGGAGAGGCACCTTCATCAATAACTATCCAATGAATCATATTTCCTTTGATGAGGACCTGTATCAGAAATGCAATCTGATGAGGAAGATGACGCACATGGTTTTATAGATCGAAAGTGATCAAACTCAAATCAAAAGGATCGTTAGCACCTATAACAGACAATAGTGACTTCTGCTACGTTAGACAGGATTGGAGCACCTCTAAGGCAGACATCATCGAAGGTGCCTAAGCTCAATACTAAACAATATGACTTCTGAATAACTCTATCATTCAGATTAAAAGATGACTTCCGAAGAACACCTTTGGGAGGTGGTCGAATGACGAACTCACTGTTAGGGCGCTTGATATGGAGCGAACCAAAACTGAACAGAGTAGAAGTAGAAGGAATATTGGTAAATTCTTTCTCCATCGTCTTCTTAGGCGTAGATTAATAGTCCTTAGTTTGAGTAGTGATTGAGGTAGGTGATGAACCTTACATCATGAACACTTGGGAACCTAAGGAAGCAAAAATCTGAGGTTGGTCTACCAACTGCGTTTGTTGTGATGGAAAGGGTTATTTTAGGAGAACCAGAGTCCCTTTCAGCAAGTGATTAACTTCAGAACGTTAGGGACAATCCTTGGTGTAGTGATCTTCCTCACATATGAGGCAAGGATATTTGGGATTTCTTTTAGAAGCATCATCAGTAGATGATTTAGGAGGGTCCTATTTTGGAGCATCGGCTTTAGCTTTACCCTTACCCTTATTTTTACCTTTAGAGGCCTTATCTATTACAGTAGACTTGATAACATGTACCTCAGAGGTTTTACCAGGATTGGATGAATTTTTTGAGGGATTATTGGAACCAGTGTTTGAGACAGATTTCTACTTCGAAGAAGATTTCGCGAAAGTCTAAGACAAGGAACCAATCACACTGTCAATAGGTGGTGTATCGAGAGACTTTGATGCTGTTAGATCTGATGATGGTCTTGGAGAATCAAGTAACATCTTGTACAATGTGCCAGATTGTGAATAGACCAAGTCAAAATACTAAGCACATGTGATAGCTTGCTCTTCAGTAACACATCCACCCTTATATATATCTTTAGCAATCTTGTTAATGAATGATTTTGTGAACCAATCTATCAACAACTCATCAGCAATCTCAAATTTGATGAGGTGACGCCAACATCTCCATTCATGGATATGATCAGAAATGTGGGTTATCGTGTCTTGCTTAAGGGATGTAAGGAAATGGATGTCAGTTTCATATCAAATCGACAATTGGAAATGAGTGAGGAAAGCCATAGCGAGAGAGTTGAAGTCAATGTAGGTACCTCGAGGTAACTCGTTATACCATTTAGCGACAACACCTGTGAGAGTTCTCTGAAAGAGTTGAAGACAGATGGAATAATCGACATACAAATTGGAGGAGCACCAGAGGTGATATGTCATCACATGGGGTTGCAGATCATCCTTAGCTTTTCCCTCAAATTTGGGGAAATCGTTCGGAATTTTTGTTAGAACTGGAGGCCAGTAAGGCAAATGAAGAATGGGATCATTCGTGAGTCTCAGGACATCGGGCAGCTCCAACGTAGCCAAGAAAGGAAATTGCATGTTAAACGACGTATAGGGCCTTTGAGAAGACCCAGACTGCAGAGTCCATCCTTGCTGGTAAGGATTTTGGCCCCACAGTGGATGATTTTGTCCATATGGGACCTGATTTTGTCCCCACTAAGGGTTATCTTGCCCGTAAGGTGGTTTCAATCCAGGGTAGGCTTGATATTGTCCTACCATAGGCCACTAATAAGCATTGTACATGGCATATAGGTTATAAGGTTGTTGAACCTATTGACCTTGGACATAAGGAGATTGACCCTATTGCTACACAGGTTGACCTTGGCCTTGTAAAGGCTGACCTTGTTGATATGCATATAAAGCTTGCTTCTGCCAAGAATGACCTTATTGCTGCAAAGGCTGACCTTGCTGCTACAAAGGTTTTCCTTGCGAGGACAAAGGTTGAGAAGACTACTCAAAAAATTGATTTTGCGGCTGCAAAGGCTATTGTGACTGTGAAAAAGGTTTCCCTTGTTGCTGTATTAGTTTCCCTTGCTGTTGCACTGTTTTCCCTTGCCGCTGTAAAGATTTCCCTTGCTGCTGTGAAGGTTGCCCTTACTGTTGCAAAGGTTGTCCTTGTTGTTGCAAGGGTAGTTGGACAGTTCCTTGGGTTATACCTTGAGGGTATTGATAGTTCCCGAATTGAATCTAGCCATATCCACCAGGAATAATAGATTGACCAGGCTAGACATAACCTCCAACTGGAGGAATGTAAGATGGATTAACCAATGCTTGCGAACCATATGGGACATAAGCCGGTTGGAGCAGAACCTGAACCATATAAGGCTCCTGATATTGGATGTTACCTGACCCAGATGGACCAATAGGGTTAGGAATAATACCATAATAAGGTTGATTAAATCCAACCATGTGAGTTTTTAATACACTCACATGGGTTTCACCTGACACAAGAGGAGTATTCGGATCTTTCCCCCCAAGCAGTGGCACATTCTGTCCACTTGATGGAGGGGTAGAAGAACTTTCTGAAACCTAACGTCAAATAGTTGGTTGAACCAGAAGGGTTAGTTGAAACGACGACACATGATGTGACGAAATGGTAGTTTGAACAGGAACTGAGGTGATTGCAATTTGTATGGAAGTTTGAGAGGTCATGTTTGGAATGAATAGACCTGATGTAGGCATAGAATTAGAAGACCAAATGGGGTTTTGATACAATGACAATGCACTAGGAGTACCGGAAACTAATTGAGCTAAGGTGGTATAACCATGTGGCAACATGGGTCCACTAGATTTAGGAAATTTGAGAGATGAGACTCTTCCTATATAAGGAAAAGCTTCTAGAGGAAATTCATATTCTTGCTCATCATTGACATGGGGAGTATGGGTAGCGGAAACTTTCGAATGACCCGGAGAAGAGACTGGAATTTCACCTTATGACTCCATAGATGGAAACAATTGGTAACGAGGAACCCTAGATGTACAAGGAGATAACTCCAAAGGAATACCAGGCCAGTCATATAGATTGTAAGGGAATTGAGGAAATATTAGAATAGAATCAAACAATGGATTCAATGAATAGACAACAAGCATGTACGTACTCACAGGAGTCTGCAGACTCTCATGGGTCTGAACAGGATTATTATAGGAATCTGGATCAGATTTTTGAGGTCACCAGGAATATGATGGAGGAAGATGAGAAGACAAAGGTTGGATACTTGGAATGATACCAAGTTAAAAACCTTGATCCTCAAGTGACTGAGGAAGTTTCAGATGAACTCCTTGGGAGGACCCTTCAGTATCAGAAAATGAAGGGGAACTATGAGATGAACTCAATGGTTCAGCCACGATGACTTCCTCTCAACATCAAAAGGGGAAAGGAGATTCGTTTAGGGATTTTAAAAATCTTGAAATTAATAGGGAATTAATCAATAATGGTCCATGAAGCAAATGCTTGGATTGAACATGTTTATCGTGGGAAGTGATTTTTAGAAACAAAAACTGTGCGTTTTCATCTTTTAAGAGTCGAGAAAAGGGAGAAAAGGTGACTCAGTCACTTTTGATGGTTTAGTAAGCTTGAAAGGACAAGTTGATCGATGATCTTTTCAAATTTAAAGAGTCAGAAAAGATCGAAATGACTTCTCTGTTGAATCTAGGTAAAAGGAGTACCAAGTAATTGTGAACTGCAATATAGACCTCAACAAAAAAAATTATGAAGGACTTGACATTCGTGCAGGAAATCTCCACGGATGTTGTGTTCGGTGTATCACATTTACAGGGCGGTAGACTTGACTTCCTATGCATAAAGGTTTGCAACCTATGGGGGTCTCCCTTTATATACGCAACGATATGGGGAGCACAAGTCTATGCTAGCACTGTCTAATGCTGAAGCGAATGACAACTGCTAATTTTTAAAGACATTGGAACACATCTCTAGCCTACACCACTAAATATAAATGTTAATGTTTCAAATGCTCCTTAGATTGATTGATAGATTTTAAAGTTGATCTTGGAATTATGTTTCGATTTCGAGGCCTAAACAATCTTTCCTGTTCCTAAAATGCAAACTAGATGATGAAATGAAATCCTTCAATTCGATGTAAATTATCTTCAAGTGCATCCATGACAATCTTCAAATGCTAAACTCAAAACATGAAATCTAATATTTCATATGAAATGTAATGCCAAAACAAACCTTAAAGCAAAATCTCCTTAAGATATAATGATGATTTTTCTCTTTTTCAAAATGCAACTAACATAATCTAGTGCAAAAGTAAAAGAGAATGCAAGCAAGCCAATAAATATGAAAATATATTTCACATTAATGATTTGAATGCAACTCAAAATGCTTCGAAAACTATGAATAGAATAACACTATCACTTTCACTTTTCAAAACACAAAATTCAAAGAAAACACTTCCTTTTGATTCAAATGAGACAATCAATTCGCAATCTATTGTTTGTCAAAGAGAACTTAAGAAGCTTTCACAGTATGTACTAATGAAAAAAACTTAAGACATAAGAACCAAAAGTGATCTGCAAAGGATGTTTGAACACACGATGACTTTTTAACCCATGAAATTGATCTCTGATCTCTGATGGGAAGACCAACAAGTGGACGAAGGTTGACCTACAATATCTAGAAACCCTAAAAGGCTAACCAAACTTCAAGCACACTTAACCAATTTAAAAGGATAATTGCAATTAGAGAATAAAAGAGTCAATGAAGATCACATTGGTAAATCACATGGAGAAGGAAAACATAACTGAAAATGAGAAGAAAAACCCTAAATTTCTTAATTTCCTGTAATCATCACACCTGTTAATAGGAAAGTAGCAATCATTGCTACTGTAATAAAAAACTGCAATGTCATCACGACTGTCAGTGTCAAACCCGTGATGGTCGAGAAAAAAAAAACAAACTCAAAATCTTCAAGAACAACTCAAATTAACAACCTTCAAGCATCTAGTAGAAAGTGACACTGACTACTAACAAGAAATGAAGTCTAAAAACGAATGATTGATCAAACTCGTCAAAAGATAAGGTGAAGGAATGGAAGGAAATGGTCATAGGATGCCCAATGGAGTCACCATTTTGTTTACAAGGTTAATCCTCTGTGCGGATAGAGACGATACCTCTAGCCCAATGAGTGGGTCTATCAACTGAAGTGACAATCAACTAGACATATTCCTAGGTTACAATTGAAAAGTAGAATGAAAGAGAAGACCTACCTCGTTTTGATGTTGTTCCATTTTCCTCTGTTGAGGGCCTCGAACCGCTTGTGTCACATGTTTCTACTTCTCTCAGCACTTATGTACCTACACAAGTGATTAAGAGACAACAAAGTATGCCAAAACCAATAGCAAAATAATTGGCACTACATGATATTTGGCCTCGTCTAGAATCATGCACTTAGAATTTGCCTGGCCCTCCTCGTACTTCTTTAACGAATCAGCATCAACCAGAACAACAACTAATTTCAAGGCATAGTCCTTGATGTGATATTTGTCTAGGATTTCTAGGATCCTGGCCTTCAAGATGAAAAAATTGGAGGCTCCATCTAATCTGTCCTAATCTCTCAATCCATTGACCACCATCTCTACTAAAAAAGGAATAGGATTGGTTCTCTTCTCCCTCTCCTGTTGTCAATCTAGCAAGACTTGGATCTAGATTTCTTTGGTACAAGGAACCCTCTAAGGAACCAGCTCCTCTAGACTCCCCTTAAGTCCTAATTTCCTTCAAGGAAATCCTTCCGCTAACGGTCGAATCACTCCTCTCCAATACTGCTTTGCTACTGCAACCTGGATCTAGATTCCTTTGGCTAGAAATTTGTCAAGGTAGTGACTCCCTCTACCTCACCTCTATCTCCATAGACATTGTTCTGCACCAACATCAACAGTGTCCCACCTTCCCCATTGATTGAATCTTCTCTGCTCCTCTAGCCCTAGCACCTGACTGATTCGAACCTCTTAGGCTCTGCGCTAGCCTAGAGAGCTGACACAGTCACTGCGTAGGCTACTCTCGGGTTCTGTGTCACCCTCTACAGGTTTGAAATGTTGTTGTAGGTACTCTGTGAGCATCTGCATCACTTCTTTGGCTCTGTGCTACTCCTGTAGTTTCTCCTCTGCCTTTGAAACAGTGCTGTCACTTAGGACAACTACTTCTGTGCAACAAATTATCTGGATCTCTTCGCTAGTGTTTTCTGTCTCCTATGATCTACAATCCTTTGTTACCATGTGAAAATTTCTGAATCTACACATCATAAATCCTACTGCAATCACTCGTTTACTATCTCCTACTTATTTTTACATTCAACAAGTTATTTAATTATTTAAACAATGATGGAAACACTATTGTAGACTACACATACATACAAATCATGAACTAAAAATAGAATGAGACAAATACACAAGGGACATTGTTATTTTTGGACAATTGTCCCCAGAAAAACCTAATTCAGGAAAACTGATGCACCATATAGAGAGTTTGTATTATTAAGCAAATTTCTGAATACAACTTGGGTGCCAAATCCAACTCACCCAATAGAGAATAAACCTGACAGAAGTACCTCTATTTGGAGATAGATGAACAAACCCCAGAGGAGACTACGTTGTTCCCAGTACTGGGCAGTGATGGATGCTCCAATCTCTATGCTGCAACTATGTCACCTCCTCTAGATGCTACGTCACTACGACACTGCATCACTACATGTGAGCTCTCCCTCTGCGTCACTGTGTTAGAGATCTCCCTCTACGTCACTACATCACTGCATCAGAGCTCTCTCTCTACGTCACTATGTCAAAGCTCTCCCTCTATGTCACTGCGTCAGAGCTCTCCCTCTGCATCACTACATCATTGCGACACTGCATCACCAAATCAGAGCTCTTCCTCCATGTCACAGCATCATAACTCCCCCTATGTGTCACTGCAACATTGTGTCAGAGCTCTCCCTCTGTGTCACTACGTCAGAGCTATCTTAGTGCTTCTCTACCTCTCTGTTATGTGTTCTTGGACTTGGACTGATGTCCCTCTGCCGAACTGCCCCTCTCACTGCAATAGATCACTTGTTTGATTTTCTGAGCAAATCTTGCCCAAAAAAAATCGAACTGACTTATCTCTCAAGTGTATCTCCAACTGACCCTCAATCCTCCTCTTATACTTTTCTTGTTGACGAATCAATGGCTGAGATTAAGTCCCTAATCAACTGCTAATATTAAAATAGAATTGATCCTTGTCACTTAGAACTTTCTCACCCATATTCTTATTAATACCCATTAATATTTTTATTTTCCTAAGTTTACACTTAGGAACTGATTAAAAATATTAATTATTTTAATAACTCCTCATCTGGGTTGAATTTCTCCCAATGATTTCTGGGTTCTTGGGATCTCATGTATTCTAGCCCCTCCACAAAATTTTGGAGCTCGATCACATCCAATGCTACCCAAAATCAACACCAACAACGTAGATATAATTAACAATATAATGAGACCAACAATGTAGATCTAGCTAACAATATGATAAGGGCAACAATGCCACTATATAAATATCAATAATGATATCCACCAATATCAAGGACATGATAATGTAAAAAATGGCGGTTGATTGCATTGATGATGTGTTTAATGATATGGTACTGGCTTTTAATGTGGTGAGGACAGTTGTCCTGTCCTCGGGCTCTGCTTCTCCTGCCTCTACACCTTACTCTCGAAACCCTAACCTCACTCATTCGGTCACTTGCTCCAGCACTCTGCTGCTCCATCGAGAGGGTTCTCTGTCACTGGTTCTGTTTGCAATCTATGAGGGTTTGATGGCGCTCCGTGAGGGTAGCTGTCTGCAAACCCTGGTTATGAACTCCGCTCCTGTAGCTGTGGGTCTCGGCTGTGCATTGGCTTTCTCATCTCTGTGGTTGTATGGCTTGGGTTTTTCAGGCCATGGTCATGGGGTGACCCAACTCTCAACTCCTGTTCGACAATTTCACAAAGGTAAGACCTCTGTCTATGATTTACAGTTCTGTTTCATTTTGTTGTTGGTATTAATTGTTTTTTCTCCTTGTGAGCAGGGGTTGCTCTGGCGACTGTGACCTGGTCCATGACTTCTCTGCCTGCACGAGCTTGGCTCCTCTGGTGAGCCTCATCTCTGCTTTTCAATTCATTTAGGGTTTCTTTACCTAGTTGTTGATGGCCTGTTTTGTGGTCACTGCAGGTGGACGTCGAGCCTCTCTGGTCGCTGGTCTCTTGTCCTGATACCTGTACACTGTAATGGGTAGGGTCATGCCATGTTACTCCTCTTGTTTGCCTGTCTCGAGCTTTTTGCTGTTTGTCATTTCCATTGGGTCTATAATCGAGGGTCTTAGGGCTTCGGCCTCGCTATCTTCTGGCACTGTATAATTATGCCTTTGGGCTATGATGAACCTGTAACTTATATTGGGTCTCTGGTTAAATTATAGTCTTGGGGTTTTGGACCACTGTCTCACTGTTCGGTCTTGCAGTTGGTTTGTAACTTTGTCTATAACTTGGACTGTAAATTTTGATACCTCTATATATATACACACAGATTTTGAAAAGAAAGAAATAGTTAGATGCTTGGTACCTGTAGATGCTGGTTGCTTTCTTGCTGTGACTGTGTTTGTTTCTTCTGCAAAACCCTCTCTGTCAATTGATGGAATTCGACTAGCCTCTGTCAATAATTACTTGTTCTTTGTACTGTTAGGAAATGAACTCAGTTTCTTGTTCTCGGCAACTATTATGAAACGAACTCAATTTAATTATTTAGATAGGAAGAAAATAATTTTATGCTGCAATGGACATGGACTCAGATTCTCTCTTGCTTTCAAAATGATTGTATACTTCTGTTTATTCCGTACTATGATGGATCATTACAGTAGCTGTTTTCTTCCTTTTTTGTATAGATCACTATACAGTTATTGAACTGTCAGTAGTTACATTTAGTTATTCCTTGATAACTGATAACTGTTCTTTCTTGACTGTATTCAAAAAGTAACTTTTAAACAAAAATAAAAAGAACGTAAACAAAAACAAATAGTGGGCTGAGACAGCCTTAAACTTAACATAAGGTCCTAAATGCTGTTAACTAGAATATTAAATGAAAATTAAAAAAAAACTAACTGAAACTTCTTCTATCTGCAAAGACAAATACTCCAGCCATGATCTCCCTTAGCTCGATGCTCCTGCATCATTTTTTGAACCTTAATCTCTTCCTTTATATATTCAGAGAAAACTTAGTTTTCATAAATATAAAGTTTTGTGCATATTTCTTTCTCCTCTCCTAATATTTTTTGAACCTTAATCTCTTCCCTTATATATTCAGAGAAAACTCAGTTTGCATAAATATAAAGCTTTGCATTCATCGAAAATTGAACCTAAACTATTTGCATAATAAAATAATATTCCTTTTACCTACAAAGAACTCTTAACTTTTATATTTTTTTATTACTCAAATGTTTTTATGATATTTATTATAATCATCTTTTAAAAATATAAGAAGCCAAACTCTACCAACTATGAAGCAAAATGTCAAATAAGCATTTCCCAACTCCTATATAAGGAGCTATAAACCTAATTACAAGCAACTATAAAGCATCAATACAGTGACTTACTCTGTCCTTCAAGAGTAAAATGTGGTAGTTGCAACAGATTTAATAGTGCACAGGGCTGGAAAAATATCATAGTTTGGAGTTATGGACACAACAGAGTCTTGAGTGAATGCTCAAGATCTTCCAAACCTAGACAGTTATATAGATCAAATCAATTATAACTTTTGGTCATAAGCAATTAAAGAAGTGGGATTTGAAATGTACCCTATATTCAGACACAAACGTTCTTCGTGTCCTTTTCAGTTTTTAACCAAAAAAAGGAGTAGCATTAAGGCTTGAATCCACGATAACAAAAAGGATTTTTAAGGGAAAACTATTGTGATAAGCCATCTACTATAATAAACCAAATGTTGTAAAGCTCTACAAGTTGAAAAGACTGAATACAAAGAAGAGTCCCCATCTTCCTTCTACAATTGTATAACAAAGGTTTCTATCTTTAACACTACAAATGTACAAGAACAAAGATTAGATAGGTCCATTTAGTTCTGAAGTTGTATAGCTACATTGAAATGAAAAATGAAATAAAACAGATTTTGTACATACATAATCAACCCCATCCAAAACCTACACGACAATTCCTGCTCATAGTGAAGTTAATCTCAAAACTCTGCTCAAGATTGCATCATGATGACATGAAGGCATGTTAACATATACAAGATTATGATCAATGACATGAAATAAAACAAAGCATACAACATCAAAAAGAAAAAATTTATTCAGATATTTATATGTGTTTTATTCATCGAACAACACAAAAGAATACATGAACTAAATTGGAATCAGCCTTCTGAAACAGAAGTAATAGCGCTTGGTGAGATCCCATAAAATGATACGCTTGCTGATGCAAGTCCATGTAACGTGTTAACTACTTCAACAATATCATCCAATATTAGCCTTACGGGATTCTGACCAACAATTCTACGTAATTTTGTACCTCTGTATGGATTGATAAGAGCTTTGATCACCACTCTGGGATTCTCGTTCAATTGGATGATGGATTAAAAAAATCAAATCTCTTCCCCAATGTATTTCTAGGCTAGGCTTTCTTGGTCTACACCTTTGGCCTCCTGCTTGATATTTCTCGGAATCCAAGTAGACGTAGATGGAGAAGAAGTAGAGGCATATTAATATCACTCATTTAAATTTGTAACCAAAAACAACTTTATACGCACAATGATACAAAGACAAAGTTCTATGTAAGTTTGTACCTATGTATGGATCGATAAGAGCTCTGATGACCAATCTGGGATTATCATTCAATTGGATGATGGATTAAAACAATCAAATGTAAGGGATATAGGCAGTACTTACTTGTCATTCAAAAAAAAACCACAAACTTGTCATCTTGCAGGAAATATCATGAGCAGTTTTGCAAAAATAGGTTCATTAAAGGATGGTATTAGTGAAGCAACAATGGAAAGTGCAAATGATGCACAGTTATGGAAACCTTACAAAGGCTTCTTAAGGCCACAAGCATTCTGCCTTAAGCATGCTTTTGGGGTAGAGGACCAATTGCAAGTAATGGGAGCTGCATATCTACTGCTTCTATGTCATTCAAGTAAGACTCCACAACCTTATTCCTTCACACATTCATATCTATTTTATTTGTTGTACGCTGGATGTTTTTTGTAGAATATGTTGTAGCTATTACTTCTTGGATTTTACTTATGGTATTGTTAGTTTGTTCTATAGCTTACTATGTTTGCACTTAGTCATTCCATGTTTCTTCAATAACATAAACATGGGAGCATGGCAGATGACTCACACGGCTCATACCTTTTTACAACATTGATTGAAAGGGCTTTGGATTAATTATTTGTTTTATATTTCATTGTATATTTAGCAAATTAGAACATAAATTATGGACTAAATAGAAAAATGCCTAGGGCCAGACAATTCTTAGAAAATGGTTGTCGGCATTCTGATCCAAAGAATTGGAAAGAAGCCCCAAAGTCATAAAATTTGAATGTTGCAAGTGTAGTGCTGTTTCATCAACCTTAATTGACTTAGACTGCAACATTAATTATCAACCCAGGGTAGGTCTTGTTGTTTCAATGGAGTTCGCACTATCTGTGCCGATACACTTAAGCCAAGCATAAGAAATTGCAGAAAAACTGTAAAAGGTGTCGTTGATCTAATTTACTGAATCAATCATGTATGCAGATATAAAAAGCCATCCACAGTATCGAATCACAACTCACAGCTATTGAAATAAAGGTGTGCCACACCTAGAGCTAACATCTATTCCAGCTGGTTACTATTCCTCTGTTGTTTAGCTCTCTGTAAAAGCATAAGATAAATAAAAGAAGCAACGAACGCAATCCACGATATGTGCAGTAACAACGAGAAACTATAAATAAATAAACTGAACTAAAATGTACACTACCTAATCACTACAATCCCTGCCAAAGAGGAGGGCCCTTCCTCCTCAACAGGGCACAGGAAGACAAAAAAAGTTATTAATGAATCAGTTGAGAAGCAATAACAGCATCATTGTGCCAATTGATATTAAAATGAGTTTAAGAGTTACAGAAACAGAGTAATATTACTCTTCTATGTGCACATATTTGATACATAAAAAGTTGAGTCTTTTATAACTATTACATCCCAAAAATTAGAAAATAGATCAGCCATGAGAATCTCTGATTCTCATGCTGATCCAAAAATAAAGAAGTTGCAACCTACTGCCAAATAAATATACATTAGTTATAACTGCTTGAGTCTTGTTGCCTTAAAAATAAACAATCTATTGCCGATAGCTATTATGTGGAATAGTACCCACATTTCTAGCTTTGGTGCAACAGTATTGAGCAAATGATGGTTCGAGCTGATGTGACATAGCTGAAGACAACACTGTTGGTGTAACGGTGGATCCATGGGAGGTGTAACAACAATCGATGTGTAACAGCAACCTGTAATAGCACTGATGTGTAGCAGCAACTTCTAAGAGAAGCCACCTGTAACAACACCTAGTATGTAGCAGCGATATGTAACAACATTCAAGGTGTAACAATGAACTATTCTACCCTTTCCTATAGCTAAGTCCTACTACTTGTTTGCTTCCGTGAGCCAACACTTGAAAAAAATAAACTTCCCAACATGTTCCTTCAATGCTCATCCAGTTAGCCTCAAAAGGAAATAAAGGCTCACATTTATTCGGTAAAATACAGTAAAGTAACATGAGAGTAACATGGATGAAAGAGGTAAGAAAACAAGGAATTTGGTCATGTAAGGGCACAGGTCTGAAGGAAATAAAGGTCAAAACAAGGGAAAGAAGGTGCGGAAAATGAGTGAAAAACCACACCCAACATCTCCCCCCGACCGAAGCCACTACATGTCCCCATGCAGAATCTCAAACCCTTCTATTGTGCCCGATGGAAATCTATAAAATTGTATGCAACAGCCGTGTCATCTCTTGGAGCTCTGAATCCTTGATAGGCCATTAACTCACGTGGCCAGGATTCTTCTTTGTAATCACATAACTAATAATCAGGCTGATATTCCTCCAATGGCAACCAGATCAAAGGGAGTCTGAATCTAAGGCCAATCTACAATGCCCCCAATGTCAGCACAATTTGGGCATATTCCAGCACCCGTGAAATAGTAGCCACAAAGTTCTTGTACTCAAATGGGTCCCCTTCCTGCAGTTCTGCACTGCAAGCCTCAGTGCGCTTGAGACATCCAACCAGTGCTTGGCTTCTCATGGTTTCAAATAAGTTAAGGCAGACCCTCACGATCTTTCTTCTGTAGATGGCCGACTGGTATCTCCTTTCTAGAGTGCTCAAGAACTGCCGAAAATTTCGACGGAGTTCATAGGCCATTCTCGGTTTAGCTCGGACCCATAGTGTTGTTGTCTCCTCATTGGTCTTTATTGTCCTCTTAGCCAGTTGCCACTCAATCTGGTTCCTCATAAATGAGAGGAATGCCCACAACTACAAATCTCCCATCAAAGAGAGGATAGTTGCCACTATCTTCATGCTCACGTATTCGCACACCATGTTGTGCAGGAACAGCTTGCACAACAAATTCTGATCATCAAAATCACAAGACTGAAAATTTTCCAAAAAGGTGCAGGTGAAAGAACCCAAATAGGACCTTTTCTCATAAACTTCTCTCAACTGAAATAAATAGTAATGTTCCCACAGGAACATAAGGTATGACGGGGATGACCACTTGCATGCTAGTAGGTTTAGAGCGAGGTCATGGAGTTTGGTCTTATCAAACATTAGGTCAGAGACCTCCCGATGTAGCTGATACAATTTTCATTCTTTCCCTTTATCATTTTTCTATGCCTCCGTGCCTCATCTTTTCTTTCCCATTCTTCCTTCAACCATTTCTCTTGCAAGGAATCCATCATATTATTATGCACATTGAGTGGAATCACTCCCTCCTATAGAGAGAGTGCTAGCTGGTTCCACTTTTGCAGCTCTGCCAACAACAAAAATTTTTCAGAATGTCGTCCTTCAACAGGACCTGACATTCTCCCACAATGCATCATCAACTAACAGTGTAGCATCCTCCTAAGGATGAAATTGTTCCACCCTGACTACTGGTTCTTGTGTAACAATAGCTTTGTCAGTGGGTTTGATCGCAGTTTCTTTATTTTCCTGGTTAGCCTCCATTCTTACTCCTGGTTCTTATGTGGTGTTAGTAATATCCACAACTTTTTTTCTCATCGTTTACCTTCGGACCAGCTTCGATCTTTGCAACTGGTTCTTGTGTAACAACAATAGTGACCATTGGCTCATGGATGTTATCTTTTTCTTCCTCCACTTCGCTGATTTCCTCCTTCACCGCTATTCCAGGTGAAATAACAGTGTCAGCAAAGGGTTCTTGTGTATCCATTGCTTGATCACTCTTTGTGGATTGTGCTATCTCGGTTGCTGGTTCTTGTGTTTCATCAATGTCTTGGACAGGTTCGGGTGTAACAACTTCCTAGTTTTTAGTTTGAGTCTCCCTCGACGTAGCATCTGCTGCACAAACTTTGAATCCGGCTTCCACCAACTTCCCATCATAGCTATACATAGAGTTCCCAAGATTTTTCCCCTTCTAGCCCTGTCCACAACCTCTGCCAAAGTATCCAGCCCTGGAGCTCTTGGCTCTACCTTCCCTACTGCTAACTGTTCCCTTAATTTTTCAATCTCTTTTTCTAAAATTTCAATTTTTGATAGCAAGGACTAGGTTTTGCTCTTACCAAGTGAAGGAGGTTTTTCTGGCTGAGCTTGCTCCTCATCCTTCTGTTCGACTGCTTCATTGTTCTTCTTCGACGTAGATGGGGACTCTAGGTGTCCGCTGACCCTTATCCTTTGCTTTGGCCTTCTATCACCAATTGGTTTATCAATATAACTTCTTACTAATCCTCACTATCGAGGGCTGTGGTTGCTCCTTTGTTACCTCTGGAGTTTCCCCAGCCATTTCAGTTTGCCTTCTACAAGTAGTCCTAGGCCTTTTTCGCATGAACTCTTCCAAATTTTTTCCCTATTATCTTAAGACATCCAGCATGATGAGTTTAATAAGGCCATGGTTTGTGACACATGTTTTTGGATGTGTAGTCGTTTTTACATCCGTAATCATGCGTCTAATATTGCTTAGCAAGAAATACAGCAAGTTAATCCGCTGCTAATGGTGGAGATCGTTCAACAATGGGAAATGGTAATTAAACGCGAATGTTGCTCTTCCCTCACAAGTAATGTACTTAATGAGGAAGAGAGCAACGTCTTCCCTTGGCTAGGGGAGTGACAACCTATCAATTCCCCTGCCCTTCTTAACCAACAACCCGCTTTCCTGAAGAAAATCCCCTTTTAGCAAGGGGTCATTAACCTTCCTGGTTAACCATCTCTTCCCTTTTTCCTGCAATCTTATTACTCTGGCAATAACTTCTTCCGTGACCTCCAATTTTAGTCCTCTCACTTCTGTCTGGTTCCTTTCTAGTTTCTTCGTGAACTCCATGGCCACACCATTGCCTGACCCTTCCAATTTCTGGAAGAATTCAAACTAGCCTGCATCTTTGAAGGCCTGGCACACCTCAAGATAGCCTTCTAAGGCCTCTGTAGTTCTTGGTTCGTGTCGTATCGCAGCTCCACCCATTGCTTCTGCAATTCAAATGTTGTTTCATCTACTTGTCTTTCCTCCGGCACACACTCTAGCTATTTCAACTTGCACTGCTACCTTTCTTTTCTCCAAGCACTCTGAATAGGGATTCAATGGCTCCAGCATGGGTAAATGAGAGGGTGTTAGGGTGGCGCATTTGCAGATTTGGATTAAGATTTTGCATGCATGGTTCATATGGCTTAATGAATTTTTCTTTAATGGTGAGTCATGGGGAGGTCTCGTCAATAGTTCCCTTACCCTTTTTGGTATGATTTGGTATGAAGTAACAATAAATCCTGGACCGCGTGCCTTTATTGCTGGATTTTCCAATAATTACAAATCATGCCACAGTCATGTCACGACATGATTTGTTTCCCCCCCAACTTAATTGTGATAGCCATCCTTGGCTGTCAATTAGTCATGTTAACTTACCATAATTACAAAATAAATGGAATGTGATATTACCTTTTTGATGACGTACCTGGGTGATGTGGGGCATGGTGATGGGTGGCGCAATGTCGAATCATACTCGGGCAGCGAGACACACGAACTTAGATTTGCTGATGAGGCTCATAGTGATGTTTCTGCTATTTATTACAATAAAATATTTCATTTTATTCCTAAAAAGTCGTCAGCTGTTACAGGTGTAACAACCAAGACGACTGATATATATTAATTTAATTTTTACAAAAAGATAAAAAACAAAAGATCGTGTAACATCACTTATCATATGATACATTTTGAAATACAAACGCTGTTGCAGATGGTGTAACAGCCGCCACCAAGTGGTTTTCAACTGCTACAAATAGTGTCTTTCAGTGTCTGCAAAAGGTTTTCACAGCCAGATTATTATTATTATTATTTTTATTATATATATATATATATCCTTTTTTTTTTAGAACGGTATAGCAGCTTCCACTAGGTGGTTTTCAGCTATTACACTTATTGGAAAAGTTAAAATTTTTGCAGCACAAAGGGGCTTTCCCCTGTTCCCATAACCTGTAGATCCGAATTTGTGACAACGTTGACAAGTGAACCCTTCGAGGTAGGTTTGTGATACAACCGGAGATGGTGTCCATTTACATGTAATGATGTCCTTTTACTATCAATGGTTACCAAATTTACAGTCCCATTTTCAAAGACTGTATCTACCTCATAAGGGCCTAGCCATCTGGTGTGGAGCTTACCCTTGAAGTCATTAAACTTTGTGTCGTATAAGAGAGCCCAATCTCCTTTATGGAATTGTTTCTTCTTTATAAATCTATCATGCCACTTAGCTCTCTGCTACTAGATAATCTCTGTTTGTTGGATAGCAGCCAACCTTTTCTCCTCCAATTCATTGAGCTGGTTCAATCTCTGCCTTTGTGTTGTAGTCAAATCCAAATTGATCTGCAATGTTGTCCTTAGTGTCTTGATTTCAAATTCAATGGGGAATAACGGGTTCTTGCCATACACAAGTTCATATGGTGAGAATCCCTCAATGACTTTATTAGTGCTTTCCACCTAGCCATTCGCCTGTGGATGGTAAGGTGTTGTGATTTTGTGATGGATTTTATATTTCTCGACCAATTCCCGGATCTTATGAGATGTGAACTGTGGCCCTCCGTCTATGACTATCTCCCTGGGTATGCCAAACTGGATGAAGATGTCTTCGAATAGAAAATCTGAGACAACCTGCTCTGTGGCTCTAGTTAGTGCCTTCACCTCGACCCATTTCATGACATAGTTGGTACAAACCAAGATGTAGGATCTCTGTCTAGATGAAGGATTGATTGGTCCCATAAAATCCAGAGCCCACTTCTCAAAAGGTTCTATGATGATCTAGGGCTGTAATGGCATCTCATCTGATTGCAGTGGTTGGCCCATCCTTTGACAACTATCACATCCCTTCACAAACTTTTTGGCATCCTGAAATATTGTTGGCCAGTAGTACCCTGTTGAAAGGACTTTGTATCCCATCCATTTATCTACGAAGTGTCCCCCGTAAGGTTCCTCATGATAGACTTTGGGGATATCAAAGACCTCATCCTCTCTAAAACATCATCTGATCTGGAAATCAGGTCCAGTGTGGTAGAGGTTCCCATCTATCCAGGTATATGTAGCACTTTTTTGTATGGTTTTCTTTTTCTCCCTGTAGGACAAATACTGGGAAACTTCCCTACAGCAAGATAATTGGCTATGTCTACATACCAAGGTGAGTAAGTAGAAATAGAAAAAAGATATTCATCAGGGAAAGAATCTTTAGTAGGAGTGCAACTATCATCAATAGTTAGCCTAGAAAGAAAGTTAGCTACTACATTGTCTTTTCCAAGCTTATCTACAATAGTGATATCAAATTCTTGTAACAACAATAACCAACATGTAATCCTACCATTTGTAATTAGCTTATTCATTAAGAAACAAATGACAGAATGGTTAGTGTGTACAAATACTTGATATCCAGTGATGTAATGTCAGAATTTATTGATGGCATGCACGACTGCTAAGAACTCCTTCTCAGTCACTATGTAGTTGAGCTCAGCTGGAGTTAGATTTTTACTTATGTAGTAAATGGTGTAAGGTTTCTTATCCTCCAGCTGGCCCAGAACAACACCTACAGCAATATCTGATGCATCCATAGCTATGTGAAATGACAGTTCCCAATTAGGTCCTCGCAACACTGGGGCGGTTGATACATAGCCTTTCAGCTTTAAGAAGGCCTGCTCACACTTCCCTATCCACAAGAAACCCACATCCTTCATGAGTAGGGAAAATAATGGCGATGTAATTCTTGAAATTTTTTCTATAAATCTTCTGTAATACCCTGCATGCCCCAAGAAACTACATATCTCTTTCTGCATTTTGGGGGTTGGAATTTTTAGGATTACCTCTATTTTTGCAAGGTCTACCTTGATTCTGTTAGTAGAAATGTAATGTCCAAGCATGATCCCTTCAGTCATCATCATGTGAAATTTCTCCATGCTCAAGGCAACATTAATCTGTACACACCGTTCCAACACTTTTTCCAGGTTGACTACTACTGCTTCAAAAGCATCTCCATAAGGTGTGAAATCATGCATGAAGATTTCTAGACAATAAGTCAATAAGTCGAAGAAAATTTCTAGAATTTCCCTTTGAAAGGTTGCTGGTGCATTACAGAGGCCAAAAGGCAACACTCTGTATGCATAGGTTCCCAAGGACAAGTAAAGTTTGTTTTATCCTGGTCTTCTAAGGCGATCTGTATCTGATTGTAGCCATTGAAACCATCAAAAAATGAAAAGAATTTCTTTCTGAAGAGAGTATCAAGGACCTGATCTATAAATGGAAATGGAAAATGGTCCTTTTGAGTGTCCTTGTTGAGTTCTCTATAGTCGACACAGACTCTCCACTTGCCATTCTTTTTAGGAACAATGACAAGCAGTGACACCCATTAACTGTCAGATATTGGATAAATAAAATTAGCACTCAGGAGCTTTTGTAGTTGCTCTTTCACCACTTCCTTTAGTGCAGGGTTCATGCAGCGCTATGGTTGTCTGACTGGTTTGCAGCCATCCTTCAAATAAATATGGTGAGTGCATATGTTAGGGTGGATCCCTTTCATATCCGTATAATCCCATGTAAATTCCTTTTTATACTTCTGCAACAGCTGTTGATTCTATTCAACAGTCAAATTGGGGTTAACATTCAAAAAATTTGTAGCCTCAATCTCAATTGGGGTGCTAGCAATATTCAGAGTTGTCCTCATTTGTTCAAAATCTACATCTTCCACCTATTCTTCCTCATTTTCATTTTCAACAGAAGCAATAGACAGGGGATTACTAATAAAACCATTAATAACATCATCTTCTATTTCATCTTTAAAATACTGGGGTTTCCCAAGAGTGAGGAGTGGTAGGGCAAGATCTGACTCAGGCTCTAACTCATCCCACCAAGGGTTGTACACATCCATATTTGGTTTTGGGGGGTAAATAATAAGGTTCTTGGGTGCGTGGTTGTCCGAGATCACCATGGATCCTGCCCTGCAGCCTATAAATGCATCCGTAGTGGCCAGCCAAGGTCTCCCTAGGATCAAAGGATGCCCCCTCAAATTGGATTTGGGTTGTAAAATAAGGAAATCAGCTGGGTATCTCCAGGAAGCTACCGTAATCACTATATCTTCTAACATACCCTCGGGTTTAACACGGGACCTATCTACCAATTCCAGCATAGTAGGGGTGTGTCTAAGTCCTTGTAGCCTGAGAGCGATGAAGAGATCTTTCGTCATTACATTAATGGAAGCCCCAAGATCAATTAATGTATTGTCTATGGGTTGATCATTAATGTAGACGGTGACTGTAGGCTTTCCTGGATCATTGTGCTTAGTAAGGAGAGGTTGAGCACACATTAATTCAGATAACTCTCCCATCACATGTATGGTGGCAGGGTCTTTAGGCTTTCTTCTAGGTTTCTTGATGCACAAATATTTCACTGTCTTGGAATAGATAGGTACTTCCTTAAGGGCTTGCAGCAAAGGGATTCATACATACAAATTTTTCAACTCCCTAAGGAAATCAGATTTAGGCTGGGAAACCATCCTAGGTACAGCCAGTCTCTGAGGATACGGGGGTTCCTATGTAACAACAATTGAATCTGTTGTCATAGGTGTATCAGCTTTCCCTGAAGTAACTGTTACAGGTGTAACAATTCATCTCGAGTTGGCTGTTACAAATGTAAAATCTTCCTCTATATCATTTGTTGTAGGCGTAGTAACTGCCTCAGAGTCTCTGAATTCTCCCCTGGATGGTTCACAGTCTTCCTTCGTAATGATAGGGGAGTGACTAGGGTTAATTACCGTGCCCGATCGTAATTGTATTTCATTAAATTCCACGGGGATAATAAGGTAAGTCTGTAAGGTCATAGGATCCTCTATGCCCTTAGCTGCTTTATTATTTTGGTTTGGGTTAGGTTGCATAGGTAGTTGAGGTCACATAGGTGGCGAAGGAGCAAAAGCTTTGAAAGGAGGTAACTGTAGCTACTGTTGCATGGGTGGTGCAGGCAAAGTTGAATTCTAGGCATTTCCTCTCTAGTTCTGGTTCCATGGGTATGGTTGGGGTTGAGGATATTGGACAGGAGGAGATGGAGACCATTGGTTCCAAGGTGAAGGGAACTAATCTAAAGGAGGGGTCGAATATTGCCATGGATATGGTTGATTATTATATTCATTGTTCCATGAATTGAAAGAGGAAAAGTCTTGAGACATACTTGGAGGTCACGGTTGCCATGGCCTCCATGGTGCAATGAAGTAAGAGGACTACACCTCTTCTCTTGATTCTATAAGTGTTGCCTTTAGTCTAGGAAGCTCTAGACACTTCTATTTCAAATGTTCCATCTCGCAGATGTTGCAGAGGCTGATGTTGTTTAATTCACATTTCTTGTAAGGATGTTTCTTCCGAGAAGTCGGACAGAACACAGCTAGGGGTGTATCAGCTTCTGGTTGTGCCTTTTTGATCTGTGCTATTGTTATCTAGGCTAAGATATTACTAAGGATATAGGTCTTGAATTTTTCAAAAAAAATTCGATCTCTTCTCTGGTTACTCCTCCGCCTGCAAATTTTTGTATGCGAATAGAGGCATCTCGAATCGTACTTCTTCCTCTAGATGATCCTCGAGAGAATCATAGGTAGAGCTTGATAATTTTTGCAAATGGCTCTTGTGATATATCTCCCTTGCCTAATAGGTTTAGGGTGTTAGGGCAGTCATCCCTCATTCCTCTGATGAATATAGTCTTCAATATTTTCAGGTCTAAATCACTGTGTTTAGACCTCTGCAAATTGTAGTGGAACCGTTCCACATAATCTTCTAGAATTTATTCCTCCTTTTATGTCATTCTAAATACCTCTTCCCTCAAGTCCTTGGTCCTACAATAGTCTTGGTACTTTGATAAGAACGTCTCCTTCATATCATTCCATGTTGAAATGGAAGCGAGGCCTAATCCCATGAACCATCTCAAGGCTAATCCTTTTAAGGTAGCAGGGAATAGTTTTAACTTTTGAGCATCTGTTATATAATCATAACTTCTACACAAGACATCAAACTCAAATAGAAATGTATCTGGGTCTTCCACAGTCATCCCCTGAAAGGATGGTAAGGATGATAGAGGAATATTCTTCATAGGAGCTTCACCCCTGAGATTCCTAATTGGGAATTCAAAAGTGGTAGTGGTGGTGTCTGTTTTAGCATTGTTATCATTGTTGTCCCCCATGATTAATTCTTCTAATCCTTCCTGTAGCAGACGTTTTTCCAGCTGCGTTTGTGATGGCCCTGTAGATGTAATTAATGCCTCAGATACTCCTGGAGTTGGTTGTTTCACCGCACTACCTGTATCTAGATATTGATAAGTCTCTAAGTGCTTCTCCTTCTCAAGTGTCTGATGTCCCCCCTCAGTTTCCCCTTGGCCCTTGGTCCTCAAATTCTAGCTACTCACTTCCCCTTCCTGCTCATGAATCAAATCCTTGGTCTTGAAGGTATGAGGGTTGGCCTTAGAATGATATGGTCACGAGATGGAGGGATTGGAGGTTTCTGCTTTTGCTATGGGAGTAATAGCCTTTTGCGGCCTTGTCTTCCTTGCATTCCTTTGAGAGCTGCACTATTCTTTTTCTACCTTAGAGATTAATTCCTAGATAAATGTCTTCCTTCACACATCTTCACCCTTTGTTTCCTTTTTACGACCCGTCGTTCCTATGACTTATTAGAGTGGGGGTGATTTTAGTATCTCTGTAATTCTTAAAAAGTACACACATGGACCCTATGTGTATCAAATCAAATTCTAAGTATCTCAGCCTTCGATGGCGGTGAGCCCACCCAGGTATGTTAGAGTGATGCGCAGGTTCTTACCTCTCGTCTTACCACCCAACAACTGAAGAGCTGAAGGCACACTAATCAAAGCATCAAAATGTCCTAAGTGTCCTAATGATCACAATGGTGAGCTCGCCCATGTATGTTAGAGCGATGCATAGGTTCTTACCTCTTGTCTTACCGCCCAACAGCTGTGGACTAGGAGCACTTCTATATTAAACAAACAACTTGGCTGACTGTATCGTCAACTTGCCATCCCCAGTAATGGTGCCAAAATGTAGTGTTGTTTTATCAACCTTAATTGACTCATACTGCAACATTAATTATCAACCCAGGGTAGGTCTTGTTGTTTCAATGGAGTTCGCACTATCTGTGCCGATACACTTCAGCCAAGCATAAGAAATTGTAGAAAAACTGTAAAAGGTGTCGCTGATCTAATTTACTGAATCAATCATGTATGCAGATATAAAAAACCATCCACAGAATCAAATCACAACTGATAGCTATTGAAATAAAAGCGCGCCACACCTAGAGTTAGCATCTATTCTAGATGGTTACTATTCCTCTGTTGTTTAACTCTATGTAACAACATAAGATAAATAAAAGCAGTAGCGAACACAATCCATGACATGTGCAGTAACAGTGAGAAGCTATAAATCAATAAACTGAACAAAAATGTAGACTACCTAATCACTGCAATCCCTGCCAAAGAGGAGGGCCCTTCCTCCTTAGCAGGGTGTAGGAAGACACAAAAAGTGATTAACGAATCAATTGATAAGAAATAACAACATCATTGTTCCAAATGATATTAAAATGAGTTTAGGAGTTATAGAAACAGAGTAACAATACTCTTCTATGTGCGCATATTTGATACATAAAAATCTGAGTCTTTTATAACTATTACATCCTAAAAATTAGAAAATAGATCAGCCATGAGAATCTTCGATCCTCATGCTGATCCAAAAATAAAGAAGTTGCAACCTACCGCTGAATAAATATACATTAGTTACAATTGCTTGAGTCTTGTTGCCTCAAAAATAAACAATCTAATTTCGACAGCTGTTATGTTGAATAATACCCACATTTCCAGCTTCGGTGCAACAATATTGAGAAAATGGCGGTTTGGGCTGACGTGGCATAATTGAAGACAACACTGTTGGTGTAATAGCAGACCCACGCGAGGTGTAACAACACCCGATGTGTAACAACAACCTGTAACAACACCAATGTGTAGCAACAACCTATAAGAGCAGCCACTTGTAACATCACCTAGTATAGCTAAGTCCTGCTGCCTGTTTGCTTCCGCGAGCCAACACCTAAAAAAGATAAACTTCTCGACATGTTCCTTCAATGCTCATCTAGTTAGGCTCCAAAATAAATAAAGCCTCACATTTATGTGGTAAAATACAGTAAAGTAACATGACAGTAAAATGGATGAAAAAAGTAAGAAAACGGGGAATTTGGTCATATAAGGGCACATGTCTGAAGGACATAATGGTCAGAACAAGGGAAAGAAGGTGCGAAAAATGAGTGAAAAACCACACCCAACAACAAGTATGCCAAATTGATTATCTGCCTTTAGTTAGGGTCTATTTTGAACCACTACGGCATAGGTGTAACCCGAAAGAAATGTGTATTATGTATTGAGGCAATAGTTCCTTAGGAGGTATCCTACCCTTGAACACCAATTTGATATTCTTTTGGTCAGACTTAGCATGTTTTACAAATAAACGTGGATTATTATCACCAAAAATAACTCCTCAAGAAGTACATATGAACCTATAATAATTTGTCCTCAAATTTCCTGTCTTTAACCACCAATCTAATCCTTTTTGGTCTTGTTTTAAGGCTGGTTGAGGGGAAAGTACCCCTAGGGTCCTTTGGGTTAAGACTCTACCAGACTGAAAATTGCTTATTCAAAGAAACACACACACAGCCATTATCTTTACTGTAAGCAAATTCTAATGTTGAGGGTACGTACCTAAGGTCCTACGTTCGAGAAGGTCTTTAGGGTCCAAACCCTTCTTGGAGTTCCCTTCTTCTCCTTTGACCTGTAAAACCAACAAATCAAAGAATACAACAGTACATGGACAAATACTTATACATAAACCATCTGCATGCTATAAAGTTAGTTATAAAAATCTTTAAGTAACTACTTGCATAAGAATTCAAGACAAGAATCTCATAAGCATAAAGAAATATTGTTTCGGGAACCAAGACGTGTTTCTTTATATAAAGGCAAGTAAAGTACATATAACGGAAAGATTTCACCTGAAACACCTTCAACAGGCTCCAAGCAAAGCTTCCTCTCGGATTCGTTCCAGCCTCAAGCCTCCAACAAGAGCTCCTTCCAAGTCTTACTCAATGGTGATATAAAGGATGAATGATCACCAATACACATGGAAACAAGGGTTTCCTATGCAAAGTGGGGGAAGTGCAGAAAGCACCAAGGACTTCAGACCTGGTCTAAGGGAACAATCTCAGCATAATAATCTTGCTCTCTTTTCTCTCTCCCTTAGGCCTTCCCTTTGATGTCTTTTTATACCATCTCCAAAGTAGTTTTTTAGTTAGGAGTTGGTTGGGAACAGTTGGGCCATGGGCACTAACAGGTGACCAGCAGGTAAAACCCGCGATCTCCGCCTGAAAATAAGGAATTATTTATTTTTTTAAGTGTTTTAATACATACACGCAGGTTGGGTATACACAGACCCGCATGTACACGCGTTTAACTCAGGGCAATGTCGCGTATAAGGGATAAAACACTGTTTTTTAAATTTTAGGACCAGGTCTGGAAGGAGGGGTTGCCCTAGGCCATGAGTGCAGCATCACAAACCATAAGAGTGAGATTTGGAGCTATAACAGATGCCCCCTAATATATGAGGTCAGAAGGGGAACATGATGGCCGAAATATATTATGTAAGTACATGGAAAGGAAGTCTGTCGAGAAACCGAGGAGGACTTCACCAGAATTCAGCCTGCCAAGCCACCAAAAGGAGATCACAAAGAAACACTGTCTGAGGCGGGCATACCCATGCTCAGAAAAAGTAAAGCATGTCCGCATATCAAGTACAAGCGGATCCACTAAGTATACAAGTATAAATGACTAGAAAATACATAATGGATCATCTGATCATAAGGAGCAAGTACATGTCTGAATATCACATATAAGACTGTCAATGATGCTGAAAGATGCAACGGATCACTAATATCAAAGATTGATCCCAAAAGGTACCAACTGAACATGATGGAATAGGATGGTACTACACTGCAAACTCAGGTGCCAACATATAGAATGTCGCCATGACTGACTGCAACATATAAGGTGGAATGGTATCAACTAGCAGCAACAGGAGCAACTGTCAAGTGAACCAATGAATGTTGATACAACCTGAGGTCTTAACCGACCGCCGTGGTACATTTCTACACCATGGGAATAAATGATCTGAAGTCGACCATGTGAGAAATTGTTTGATTACCGGTCATTGATGTATACCGTTAACAAACGCGAGACTACTCACCGATAATGATAATGAGCGTCAAAGTACCCAGTACAATCTAACAAGTGTGAATAGATGAGCTGAAGTTGAACACCTGTAAGAATCTATCGATCAGGAGACAATGATGGTTTCCCACTGTCGATAGCGAAGGATCTGCCACTAATGACTGCAAACCCCAAGGTACTGCCAAATGGACTCTAGATCTTTGCCCCAGAGCAATGAGTCGGAGTCGATAGGGAAAGATCCGCTAGAAGGAAGGCATTAAGGCATCCTCCATCAATCTAGCGCGAGTGTAATCCGTAGGCCAATAATGTGGAAGGAATCGGACGAAAAAGATGTAGTAACCCAACCGAAGTACGTTTCCGGCGTACACAAGATGTGGCTAGCGCACTGCAGAAACCCTCTGAACCAACCAATAATGAAAGCTGACACAGAGGCGAGGTATCCACCAATAGGGTCAAATGGAAGCCAAGGTACTACACGAATCCCAATGTGTGATAATGTATGCTGATGTCGAACACAAGGGAAACCACTCAGTCAAAGACCCATGATACTGATCGATGCTGAGCACAAGGTGACCTATCAATAATGAAAATAGGGCCAGGGTGCGGCTCTAGGCCTGTCCTCAGAGCAAGGTGTCGTCGTCGATAAGGACAAGACCCGCCAGCAAGAAGTCAATGGGGACCTTCTCAAACCGGCACGAGTAAAGGACCAATATAATTGATGTGATGATAGACATGATACTGACAACCAGGGATGGCCGACTGAAAAAATGAGTCAAGAGACACCGCAGAAAGGCCGACTCAGGCTAACTTCCCTTGAACAAAAGCACGACTCAATGTGACTATGTGGCAGCATATGATGACTCTGTATAAGTTTGCCATGCAGGAGGCATGAACGAACCCTCCATATGATTGGAAGAGATAACCAATCGGGGGAGAACTGACTCAATAACAAGGTTATGGCATACCTAAGTCAAACTAAATCCCACCCATGCGGAGGAGACTTTGTTTTGAGTGCTTTGTTCAAGGGCGACACGACTGACTCTAGCTGCCAACAATAAATGGAAATAATGTCCTTGTTCCCGCTCTTTTTGGAATATTTAATTTTTTTGTCTTTTTCTGTTAAGCCGGAAAAAGAATAAAAGAATGCTATGGTACAGTGGAAAGAACGAGTGTCCGTGAAACAGATGATCTAGTTCCTGGGAAAGGAATGTTCCTATGCTCAATGCAGGGAGGTGAAAGCTGGTCAGTGACACTCAGAGGTATGTTCCTTCCACGGATCTGGGTATGTCAAGCTGCAGAAGTCAAAGGTATGCAAGGTTGATTTTGCAGACGTCATGGTCAAAAGTTGGCTTAAACACGAGTCCAAGTGAAGCCGGCTCTAGGCCAAAAGGTGCAAATGGTCAACATGCAATGCAGAAGTACAACTCGACACACATAGGAGCCTCTAGGGTATAAGGCCAGAACGAAGCGAAGAAGCAAAGAGGAATGAGTCTTGATCGCATAAGTCATGGCGGGACTACAGAGGACTCCCGAGCCTAGGGACAAAAAATCAGCATGAGTGCCAAGTGACAACAAGGTACTAACTAGGGCACCCATGATAAGGTAGGCTCTACCACACAAGTCATGATACTTCTAAGCAATGAGAAGGTTCCGCACCATAACTTGGTGGGGTCGATCCTAAGGCAAAATGGGAAAGGAAACTGATAAGTGCACAATGCAGGTGGAAAACCTAACCTATATGCCAGTTTCGAGAACCAATACCTGTCAGAACGGACCAACCATAAACTTCCAAAGGAGAAATCTTCCAAGTTCTGTAAACATAAATAGGAACACTAGACACGAAGTTAATACATCCCACATATAAACTTCATATAAAATCTTTGTGTTATAGGATACAAAACTTGTAAATGCGTACCTCATATATACAATATGGTACAGGGGACCACGCAGCCTTGCGGCTTACGTATAATAGTTCTTCTGGACAAACCCCTTGCGGGGATCGGACCAAGGACTCCTTTGGTAGTCATAACTCATGGCTTCAAAGATTTCCTCCTGTGAAGGCAAAAAAAGATCTGAGAAATCATGAGAACTACAACGATCAAAAGAGGGAATTAAAGGGTCCCATGTCCCTATAGGAAGAATCTCTCGGTCAACTGCCGGGACCAAGTCCCAAGAAGGAGAATAATAAGTCAAAGGATCCTTCTTAGAAGCAATTGAACATTGAGGATTCAATTCCACATAATTGACCCGTGGCGGGGTAGAGTCTACTTGAACACTTGGAACAAACCAAGGGGAATTCTGCAGTAAAGTCGAATTAGGGTGGTGATTATCAGATGCAAGCTGATCAATAGTGACAATATTCCCATTATGAGGAAAGCACATTACTCGAAAGAGTGAAGACACCACAACATTCATAGCATAGACATAATCATGCCCAAGTAGCATATTAAAGTCTAAAGGGCTATTAACCACCATCATATCGATTAAGACAGTCTTCCCACCTAAAGTGATAGGAAATTGAGGAAGAACACCCATAGATTCACCAGGTCTTCTATCATAGGCTAACAATTGACTCTAAGCTGTCAACAACTTTGGGGAACCCAAAGCTTTCCAAGTCAAAGAGGATATAATACTTGTAGAGGATCCTTCATCCACCATACATCGATAGACATTTGTGGAATTAACCCTGACCTTTATTTGGAAAGGTGCAGCGGAAGGAAGATGGGGCTCAACAAGACTATCCCAATCAAAGGAAACACTCTTAGAACTTGGAGGGGGAACATTCGAAGAAACCGGAATGCCCCCTATACTAGAAGACTCTGTACTAGAGATCAAACAAACTCTTTTGTTAGGCACTTCACCCCCCAAAAGAGGAGTGTAATCGGCCAGCGATTGCACTGGCTTTACCACATTATCAACCAATGGTTGATGGGATTGATGAGAAACCATATCCGATCTAGGAGTAGAAGTACTTTCAGACTTGGACCATATCCTTTGAACCTCTGGAATACCAGGGCATAAATGAGTAAGATGGTCTCCCTTGCATATCTTACAAGGGAACTTAGGTTTAAAACTTCTATGTCCAGGTTTCTTATCAACCTCCATTCCGCCAACATGACTAGCAGTGGTTTGCGAAGAGTCCTGAACATGACTTGCAGAGGTCGATGACTCTTTGCTAGTATGACTCGCAGTGACTAGACTCGTGCCCCCAGCATGACTTGCAGCGGCTGAAGACTCATCTCCAACATGACTCGCAGAGGTTGAAGATGAAGTGCTAGTGTGACTTGCAGTGACTAGGCTCGTGCCCCCAGCATGACTTGCAGTGGCTAAAGACTCATCTCCAACATGACTCGTAGAGGTTGAAGATGAAGTGCTAGTGTGACTTGCAGTGACTAGGCTCGTGCCCCCAGCATGACTTGCAGCGGCTGAAGACTCATCTCCAACATGACTGGCAGAGGTTGAGGATGAAGTGCTAGAATTATTCTTCTTCTTTGACTTCCTTTTTCTCCTCTTCTTAGATTTCTTGGTACAAGAAGGAGGTGAAGAAGGAATCCCAGATTTCTCTTTGAAAGAAGACGAACAATTAGCACCCATGTGATGCCCTTGAAATAAAGCATTCAACTGAGAGGCTTCAAGAGCATTTGGAATATTCGGAGTGGACCACAGCCAAACGGGTAGTCCAACATTCAACCTAGGAATATTCAAAGTGGCCATCAAGGGAGTACCAACGTTTCCAAAGAAAGGAAAAGCACAAGGATCCCCTTTTGGGAGGGCACCTTGGTTGGTTTCCACAGGAATATTGGCCATATCTAACTGATCCAAAGACCCTTCCCTTACAGGAATATAGAAATAACTCTTCAAGGAATATAGATAAGCAATCAAAACCTTTGCCCTTGAGGAGGCAACTCCACAACTGCTGAAAGAACGACCAAAAGCCTTTCAAGATTGGTAGAGTGGTAAGCCGGTCACTCAGAACACAAAGTCCAAACGTGACTAGACAAAAATACCTAAAGCCAACTATATACAAGGAGCAAAGAGCACCCACTAAAAAGTCCCTAAAGATATCATCCAGTCAAACAACTTCCAAGTATTTCCACTCTGGGTGGTGAGGACCGGACACCAAAATACGAGGAAGTGAAATAAGGGGCCTTCCGAAGATAGTCTGGGATGATGAGGACCCAGTCCTATTAGCGAAGGTATCAGAGGAAGTTACGCTGACCTCCTAACAACAGCCTGCGCCGGTGCAAGCCCCCAAGCTTCGCAAGGGTGCCCTCCAGTAGTACTGTCGAGAGTGATACAACGTCAACCTCAGGTGCCACGAGATTCCCCTCCGCAGCCACCTGTGTAGATCCCTAGGAGAGGCAACTATGGGTACCAACTCGTCGCAGAAGCCAGGCGGAACAGTCGTGAGGTAAGTTCGGACCAGTAGGAGAGGGGGTATCTCTCTTCCCTGTCTTCACAGACCCTCGTGCTTAACTCCCAGATCCGGAGCTTTCCTGGTCTTCCTAACGCTATTGGGTTTTCTCTCGTTATTCAGACTCTTATGTTTGACGTTTTATGTGGCCTTGGAGAGTTAACTCTCCACTCGCCTAATCCAAGGCCCTAAAATCCTAAACTTGTTGGTGTAACTGACTAAAACAAAAAGTTCTAATGGATTTAATTAGCGCTTGATTTTATTAGGCTGTTCTTTAAGTCACAAGGTAATGGAGATGAAACTTGTGGTGTTTTTATGGACGCAAAAGAAATTATCCTAACCACATGCACATGCACTTTTTGTTTTCGATGAAGAGCAATTTCTATAGGGTTCAGAGATACTTCAAATTAAACAAAGTTTTTTGCTTTCTTTTCAAACTCCACACTCACAAAAGCTAGCAAAACTATGCATGCCTAAAAGGGGATGCAAAGCTATGCTAATGCAAGAACTATATGTGAATGCAAGGTTTTAAGACCACTCTAAAAACAAAGAAGGAAAGTTGCTCACTTATCAAATTTGTCTTGCCACTAAAATGCTTAGATAGAAGATGATGTGTTACCAATCATTTCGTCCAAACAATAAAAACAAGTTCTAAGATAAATATAAAGCACTTTCACTTCGTAAAAAAGGAAATCAAATGAAAAGCAAGTTTAAGAAAGCAAAACTTAAAACTTTCAAAAGATTCTCTTTCAAACAACAAAGAAGTCTTTTTCAAGGAATGATCTCAAAAATACTGACACTAACGATTGAAGAATAGGCAACCAAACACTTTTGCGAATTGACACCTTTCAAATGATGAAAACCCAACAAAAATAAATGTGTTTGAAATCGCTCTTGACAATCAAAAGTAGCAATGAAAGTCCAAAAGATCAAAAGACTAGTTTCAAGAAAATGGTAACAAACAACTTTCCCGAAACGAAGGAGCAAATGGTCACAAAAATGGTTTCGTTAAGCAAAAAAAAGGGTCACCATAACAAAATGAACACAAAGATTGAATCCAATCTTCCTACTCTACCAAAACAGAGCAGTCAAGATTCTTAACCAGAAATCTTGTATGTCAAAAAACAATGACGCTTGCAATCAACGAAAACAAGACTAATACTCCTTATAACTAGAGAGAGTTCAGAACAAGATGCCCCCTGTTAAACAGAGGACTGTTACTGGAAAATGACTGCTTCAAACTGACCCAAACCACCAGACAAACATTCAGCAAAAAGAAAATTTATAAATCTTGAAAATTATATAATATACGCGCCTGCAGTGATGTGCAGAGTGCGTGTACACGCGACTGTAACTGAGGAAACCTGCGTATACGCGGGTTCACTTAGTTAAACTTGCGTATATACGCTTCTATAATCCAGCAAAACAGCGTATCTGAAGATTTTCAAGAAAAATAAAAAATACAGACTGAAAAAACTAGAAAAGCTTAGAGTTCAAGAACAGACCAGACAGTCAGAGCCAGCGAACAGAGGGGCTGAGCCTTGATTGGCTTGAAGACTACCCAAACTAGGAACAACAAGAGTGTTGTTCCCCTGCGGAGTTGCCAATTTTGGTTGAGGGGAAAGTACCCCTAGGGTCCTTTAGGTTAAGACTCTACCAGACTGAAAATTGCTTATTCAAAGAAACACACACACAGCCATTATCTTTACTGTAAACAAATTCTAATGTTGAGGGTACGTACCTAAGGTCCTACGTTCGAGAAGGTCTTTAGGGTCCAAACCCTTCTTGGAGTTCCCTTCTTCTCCTTTGACCTGTAAAACCAACAAATCAAAGAATACAGTAGTACATGGACAAATACTTATACATAAACCATCTTCATGCTATAAAGTTAGTTATAAAAATCTTTAAGTAACTACTTGCATAAGAATTCAAGACAAGAATCTCATAAGCATAAAGAAAGATTGTTTCGGGAACCAAGACGTGTTTCTTTATATAAAGGCAAGTAAAGTACATATAACGGAAAGATTTCACCTGAAACACCTTCAGCAGGCTCCAAGCAAAGCTTCCTCCCGGATTCGTTCCAGCCTCAAGCCTCCAACAAGAGCTCCTTCCAAGTCTTACTCAATGGTGATATAAAGGATGAATGATCACCAATACACATGGAAACAAGGGTTTCCTGTGCAAAGTGGGGGAAGTGAAGAAAGCACCAAGGACTTCAGACCTGGTCTAAGGGAACAATCTCAGCATAATAATCTTGCTCTCTTTTCTCTCTCCCTTAGGCCTTCCCTTTGATGTCTTTTTATACCATCTCCAAAGTAGTGTTTTAGTTAGGAGTTGGTTGGGAACAGTTGGGCCACGGGCACTAATAGGTGACCAGCAGGTAAAACCCGCGATCTCTGCCTGAAAATAAGGAATTATTTATTTTTTTAAGTGTTTTAATACATACACGCGGGTTGGGTATACACAGACCCGCGTGTACATGCGTTTAACGCAGGGCAATGTCGCGTATAAGGGATAAAACACTGTTTTTTAAATTTTAGGACCAGGTCTGGAAGGAAGGGTTGCCCTAGGCCATGAGTGCAGCATCACAAACCATAAGAGTGAAATTTGGAGCTATAACAAAGGCACATTGTAATTTTCCTCAGTATGTATGATTGAGCAAGGTAACTCCTCAAGATGTGTAACATACCTAATAATTTGTCCTCAAATTTCTTGTCCTTAACCATCAATTTGATCCTTTTTAGTCTTGTTTTAAAGAATAATGTCAGTTTTCCTCAGTATGTATGATTGAGCAAGGCAACTCCTCAAGATGTATAACATACCTAATATTCTCATCAATGGAACTTGATTTTCCTCATTGAATCTCAATTTCTCGTCCATCCACTAGCTGCTCTGATACCACACTCTAGTATACCTACTACCGACACTACCCTTGGTCCAAATTATAATTTCACTTTAATTTTTTAAGCTCCCAAGACTAAACTTTGAACTTCCCTGTCTGTTCTTTTCCTTCCAAATATGTTTACTGCTAATACTTATCTGGCTTTCATTCTATACAAAATAATATTGCTAAGACTATATGGAATCTCTTCACATGTAAGGCAACATTTATGTTTAACGATACCATGCATACTGTCTAGAATGCGCAAGCTCCTTAATGCATGCATGACCATTGGCAATAAAAAGAAAACCAAAACTGCTACCTTACTGTCCATGTAAGGTGAGATCCATAACATTACAGAATTTTAGTAAGAAGGTAGTACTGTAGTAATTGGATGGGTAAGTTTGTAACTCTACTCACTAGTACAAGGCCTCTTTGTGACCATATTCACTGGATCAAGATCCAATCCTTGCTAGCCTACTTGTGACAATGAGGAAATTGCCATAAGACTCAATTTGACATCTTGTACCTCAATCCTCCATTGCTATCTCTTCATGTGAGTAGTTAAAGAACTTGTTCAAGCAGTCAAAATGCCCTCTTTTAGCCAACTTAGCAATCCAAAAATGTGTAACAGCACGTACAAAGGTTTAGACTCTTACCAGTTCTCCTTTGGTTCTTCTATGCGAGCTCCTTTTCAATCATGTGCAAAATGTGAAAAAGTACATGGAAAATGAAATAAATGAGTGACACTTGCCTCACCGCTTGTCTTTTTCTTGCTCATTGTCACATCATATGCTCCCTCTCTCGTCCCCAAGGAAGCCATATCTACATTTAAAGATTTATTTGCAACATATTTACAATTTTACATCATTTACATGCTTGGTCTCAAACTCTAACTTAGGAAATGTAAAGTATTCCTATATTCAGAAACATGGGCTAAATGGGCCTTATGTCTTGAGCTCCTCCCCATAAAGGATTGCATTACATACTCCTTGTGATTCCACCAAGAGTTGCATTCTACAACCCAGTATGGGGAGGATGTGTAATGTAACATAATGATGACGTAAGCACACTTGGATTTTCATACGAATAAGCTACAACCCAGAGAGGAGATCTGTGACATAAAATAATCAAATGTAAGGGGTATAGGTAGTACTTACCTGTCAGTCAGAAAAAAAAAACCACAAACTTGTCATCTTTTAGGAAATACCATGAGCAGTTTTGCAAAAACAGGTTCATTAAAGGATAGTATTGGTGAAGCACCAATGGAAAGTGCAAATGATGCATGGTTATGGAAACCTTACAAAGGCTTCTTAAGACCACAAGCATTCTGCCTTAAGCATGCTGTTGGGGTAGAGGACCAATTGTAGGCAATGGGAGCTACATATCTGCTGCTTCTATGTCATTCAAGTAAGACTCCACAACCTTATTCCTTCACACATTCATATCTATTTTATTTGTTGAATGCTAGATGTTTTTTGTAGAATATATTGTAGCTATTACTTATGTTATTGTTTGTTTGTTCTATAGCTTACTATGTTCACACTTAGTCATTTTATGTTTCTTCAATAACATAAACATGGGAGCATGGCAGATGACTCACATGGCTCACACCTTTTTACAACATTGATTGAAGGGGATTTGGCATAATTATTTGTTTTATATTTCATTGTATATTTAGCAAATTAGAACATAAATTATGGACTAAATAGAAAAATGCCCAGGGCCAGACAATTCTTAGAAAATGGTTGTCAGCATTCTGATCCAAAGAATTGGAAAGAAGCCCAAAGTCATCAACTTTGAATGTTTCAAGCATGCCAAATTGATTATCTGTCTTCAGTGAGGTTTTATTTTGAACCACTAGGGCATGGGCGTAACCTGAAAGAAATGTGCATTATGTATTGAGGCAATAGTTCCTTAGGAGGTATCCTACCTTCGAACACCAATTTGATGTTCTTTTGGTCAGACTTAGCATGTGCTACAAATAAATGTGGATTATAATTTACCAAAGATAACTCTTCAAGAAGTGCATATGAACCCATAATAATTTTTCCTTAAATTTCCTGTCCTTAACCATCAATCTAATCCTTTTTGGTCCTATTTTAAAGCACATTGTCAATTTTCCTCAGTATGTATGATTGAGCAAGGTAACTCCTCAAGATGTGTAACATACCTAATAATTTTTCCTCAAATTTCTTGTCCTTAACCATCAATCTGATCCTTTTTGGTCTTTTTTTAAAGCACAATGTCAATTTTCCTCGGTATGTATGATTGAGCAAGACAAATCCTAAGGATGTGTAACATACCTAATATTGTCAAGAATGGGACTTGATTTTACTCAGTGAATCTCTCTTTCTCATCCATCCACTGGCTGCTCTGATACCACACTCTAGTATACCCACTACCGACACCTACCCTTGGTCCAAATTATAATTTCATTTCAAGTTTTTAAGCTCCCAAGGCCAAACTTTCAATTGCCCTGTTTGTTCTTTGCCTTCCAAATATGTTTACTGCTAATACTTATCTGGATTTCATTCTAAACAAAAGAAGATATATAAGACTATATGGAATCTCTTCACATGTAAGGCAACGTTTATGTTTAACGATACCATGCGTACTGTCTAGAACTCACAAGAACTTGAATGCATGCATGACCGTTGGGAATAAAAAGAAAACTGAAACTAATACCTCACTGTCTATGTAAGGTGAGATCCATAACAATAGAGAATTTTAGTAAGAAGGTGGTACTGTAGTAATTGGATGGGTAAGTTTGTAACTCTACTCACTAGTGAAAGGCCTCTTTGTGACAATATTCACTGGATCAAGATCCAATCCTTGCTAGCTTACTTGTGACAATGAGGAAATTGGCATAAAACTCAATTTGACATCTTGTATGAAAGGAATAGCAACATGAATATGTGACAGAATAAAATTCCATACCTACAGAATTGTATTCCTGGCACAACATTAAAGATAATGCAAATTGGATTTTCCACTACCTCTGTCTCTCACAAATCAACTATCTCAACAAATTTGAGTTTCAAAAAAGATGGCTTTTGGACAACCTCCATATCAAAAAAGAACTCTGTTTCTAGATTAAACAACTTAAGCCTTTAATAGAGGGTTGCTAGCCTCAGAAGCTATGAGAATAGTTGCTCTTTCCATATTTCCTATTAGTGTGAGAACACGTGAAAATGGTCATGAACTTTCTAGCATTGCAGATGCCACTAGAAGTGATGTTTGTGTCCAACATCTGACAAAAGGTCAACATTTTTCCTCCACATTAGCTAAAAAAATAAAAATAGAAGAAACTCACTGCTCTGATGGAGAGTTGAGGTCACTCTAGGTTTAAATTCAACAACATTTTGTAGGTTCAATCTTGATGTGTACTCCGTGGAGTATTCAATTTTTTTTCCTTAAGTACAAAATCTCTTCCCCAATGTATTGATGGGCTAGGCTTTCTTGGTCTACACCTTCGGCCTCCTACTTGATATTTCTAGGAATCCAAGTAGACATAGATGGAGAAGAAGCAGAGACATATTAATATCACTCATTTAAATTTGTAAAAAAAAAAGAACTTCATACACACAATGATACAAAGACAAAGTTCTATGTAGGTTTGTACCTATGTATGGATCGATAAGAGCTCTGATCACCACTTTGGGATTCTCGTTCAATTGGATGATGGATTAAAATAGTCAAATCTCTTCCCTAATGTGGCAAAATGAACATGTCATTGAATAAAATTCCATACCTACATAATTGTATTCTTGGCACAACATTAAAGATAATAAAGTTCTATGTAAGTTTGTACCTATGTATGGATCGATAAGAGCTTTGATCACCACTCTGGGATTCTCGTTCAATTGGATGATGGATTAAAATAGTCAAATCTCTTCCCCAATGTAGCAACATGAACATGTCACAGAATAAAATCCCATACCTACATAATTGTATTCCTGGCACAACATTAAAGATAATGCTAATTGGATTTTCCACTACCTCTGTCTCTCACAATTCAACTAGAAGTAATGTCTGTGTCCAACATCTGCCATAAGGTCAACATTTTTCCTCCACATTAATTACAAAAATAAAGATAGAAGAAACTCACGATGACCCTATATTAGGAGGCTCTAAAGCAAAATATAGATGTTCATTTTCACATAATGGCCCGAGGATTTGTTAAATATTTCAATGGGAAAGGACAAATATAACATGGAGGAAATGTCAAATAATAAACTAAACCAATCATCAGAAAGGAATATAACATGCATGTAATGTAATTAAATGGATCGATAAGAGATTTGATTACATAATTTAAGAATGTAATGTATATATATATATATATATATATATATATATATATATATATATATATATATATATATATATATATATATATATATATATATATATATATATATATATATATATCTATATATATATATATATCTATAGATAGATAGATATATGTGTGTGTGTGTGTGTGTGTGTGTATCTATATATATATATATATATATAGATATGGATATGGTTTGGTTACTTAAATTTAGATATTTTTTATAAGAGATGAAAGCTTACTAATTTGAAGCTTTTCAAAGAAGAAAATTCCATACCTACATTTGGACAGGGAGTTATTTCTCGAGACAACCAATATCATTGGAAATTAGAATTGAAGTTATCTTTCCCCAAATCTAGTTGGGTAGCATATGAATTTACTGCTACAACTGATAACTTTGGGAGGGCATAGGATTCATCCTAGGTAGCCAATTTTCTAATGGCACTAATATGGATCATATTATTTGTAGGTGTAGGAATGGGATATAGAATTGTATTCCTGGCACAACATTAAAGATAATGCTAACTAGATTTTCCACTGCCTCTGTCTCTCACAAATCAACTATCTCAACAAATTTGTGTTTCAAAAAGGATGGTTTTTTGACAACCTCCATATCGAAAATGAACTCTGTTTCTAGATTAAACAATGTAAGCCCTTTTTTCTGTATTCAAGCTTTTGTGATCCATAATGAATTAAACAAAGTCTTTTGGTAGTAATCACATGAGAGAATTTTTTGGCCAACGCATTTCGAACCAACAATTGTGGTTCATCATCATCAGGTTCATGTAAGCCTTTAATAGAGGGTTGTTAGCCTCATAAGTTATGAGAATGGTTTGATGTTTGCTGCCTTAAAATTCAAGGTCTGATGAAGAGTTGAGGTCACTCTAGGTTTAAATTCAACAACATTCTCTCGGTTCAATGTTCATGTGTACTCCTTGGACTATTCAAATTTGTTTCCTTAAGTACAAAATATCTTCCCAAATGTATTGATGGGCTACGCTTTCTTGGTCTACACCTTCGGCCTTTTGCTTGATATTTCTGGGAAGCCAACAAAACCTAGCATCAACCTCCCAGCAAAGAAGTCCCTTCTTCACCCCCAACAAAGCATAGATCACCCAATTCTCTGATATGTATCTCAAAACCAACAGCAATTCCTTACAATGTGCAAAATTCCAACCTCTAGATCTCTAGGATGAGGGATCCATATATAGATGTATGCAAGGAGGATGAGTCAGCTTATGATTTGATTAGTGGCTTCTCTCTGTCAGTTCTTGCATACACTTGGAGACTGAAGGCCTCTTACTCATCCTTGGTCGAATTCAGTGAGGCAAGTGTCATAGGAGAAGATTCTGGAAGCTTCCATTGTCTCTCCACCTCGCGGAATGACACTGCCATTTGTCATTTCCCGCTCAATGCACCCTGGTAGTGCATTTAGGTGCATTGCAACGCACCTAGCTAGTGTTTTTAGGTGCTATGCAATGCAGCTAGCCAGTGGAGCAGTTGAAATGATCATGTTTTGACTTATTCTGAGCAGTTTCTGGTGGAGAACTTCTGGGAGAAGCTGTAATTTGTTGACCTTGTTCCTTTAGGGGTTGGAACAAAAATTTTAGGGACTTAGGAGCCCTTGGTTTATGGACATTTCATGCTTGGAGCTACAAGGCACAAAAATGTCTATAACAGTTGCCCCCTAAAGTATGAGGCCGTTTATCGGGTGAAATGCTTTATTAGGAGGATCCGAAGTTTTTTCAATGCTGGGAGGAGACCTGTAATAAGATACAATACAATACATTATCTTCCTACTGTTTTCATGATCTAGCTAAGGCGGGCATTCCCATGCTCAGCTCTATAAATTCATTTTCATGTACATAGGACAGACAATCGTCTGATGGTAGACTGATGATTCTGATAGAGCCATCATCCTTTTAGTAGGATGATTATCTGTGCTGCAATGCTGTACATTTGAATGTCTTTATTTTCCTGAATATATATCGCAGCCCGGATGGATGAAACTAGATCTGGGGTCTTCAATCTCGTCCGATCTTCACTCGAAGTACAAGTCGATCCATGTGAGAAATGTTTTGAAGTCGAACATGGAAAGACATCGCTTGATTACCAGTCAATGATGTAAACTGTTAACAAGCGCGAGAGGAATCACCGATAATGATAATGATCCTCAAGGTACTGCAGTACAATTCACGTGGTGTGAATAAAGGACTTGGCGTCGAACACCACGCAAAATCTTTCGGTCAAAGGTCATTGATGTAAACCTGTCGCCGGAAGTGAGAAACTTGCCATTGAGGCATGCAAGCTTCAAAGTACTGAATGGGGTGTTCCTAGACCAACTTCTTGGATAATGAGCTGATGTCGACAAGAAGTGATCCGTCATAGGAGGGCCTTAATGAATCCCACATCAATGACACAGAATAGAGCAAATGATTTTGATGGAGGTGAAAACGATCTGATGATATATGGTTCAGGGTGGCGGTCATGAAAGAATGGAGTATAATGTATGGTAGTGGGCGGGACACAGGTGGCCTTTCTGGATGACTTCTCTTGAACATATCGGCGACACTGATGTGATGGATTGGTAGCATTAACCCCAAATGTGGATGGTATGGCGTGACCATGGCAATGTGACCGGTGAATGAAACAACCCAACCCGACTCAGGCACGGAGCGGAAGTGTCATGTTCAAGAGCGACTTGCTACCAATAAAGATTCTTTGAGTTTTCTTCCCAATTTTTCCCCAGTCATTGCTGACCAGTACCTCTTTATTTTTGTCAAGCTTGAGGAGGATAACATATGCTTGTTCTATAATTTTCCCTTCGGGCAAACCCATCGCTATGTTTTAACGAGCCTAGCGATAGTGAAACTCGTTCTCGTCTAAAGACAAGTTTGTCGCTATTAATCTTTTTAACGAGTTTAACGACAAAGATAACTCAGTCCTTTTCATTTTTAGAGAGTCTGAAAAGGTACGTAAAGGTAACTCCAAAATTCCTTTTTCGTCATCTAATCCCTTGAGTCTGAAAAAGTATAAAACAATACATAAGGGATGAATTTTCAATAGCTTTAACGAGCCGAACAAAACAAGCACTCGATCTTTTTGTGCAATAATCCCTCAGGTCCAAAAAGATTAAAATCTAGAGGAGGGATAGCACTTCCTGTCCCTTTAACGAGCTGGAAGGCCAAGGACTCGGCAATCTTTTCATATTTTACGAGTTAGTTGAAAAGAGCTTAAAGAAGACTTGTCTTTTGAGGAACGAGTGATAAAATGTGTAGCAGCTGATTCCAAGTAAGGTTTGGAATTTTCCAATCACAGCAGTGTCACAAGGATGGCTAGTGAAATCACTCTTTGTAGCTGTTCCTCAAAATGGGTAAACAATCAAATGGGGGTGAATGATCAGCCAATGAAAAAGTGGAGGTGACGGTGCAAACACGACCAAGGCTTTAATGGCTGAAGTGATACATTCACGGTGGTTATTTACTAGGGAATAGTTCATTTTTTAACGAGCTTAAATGCGGGTGGAAACATTTGCTCGGTTCGGGTTTATTTTTTAACGAGCTTGAACCTCGCGGCAACACTGCTCGATTAATCCAGTCATATGATAAGAATGTCTCATATAAAAACGGTAATTTTTAGAGTTTTTCCCCACATCGTTTCTTCATGCAAGTTAGGTAACGAATAATCCAAAAAACAGATAAATAATCGCTCTTTGCTTGCACTCCAAAAGGTTTGCACGCCCCCAGGTATAAAATAGAGTTTCAAGGTTACCTCTACTTCCTTCCGCCAAAACAGTTGTTTTACCGAGAGAGGCCTACCTCTTACAGGTTACCCAAAGATTATTCTATTCACACTACAAACAAAACACTTCTTCGGCGATGTCTATCGAAACAAACAAAGGTGAGCGATGATGCCCGCCAACTCACATAACTTTGACAAAAGAATCTTGTTCTAGAATAACCCCTCTTCCAATCACGGACGGGGTACAAACTAGTCATATTCTCCCGCGGAAACCTACCCTATACCCGACGTTTTCCTGCCGAAGCAGACCAGGATGCATGCCCCCTGGGTTTCAGTCATATCCCTCCGAATTACTCGCGCTCATCGGGAGGACGGACTGGAGATTGAGACATTTCTTGCGTGAAAAGACCATTTAGGGATGGTATATGACTATTTGCTATGCGTGATCCGGGAAATGAAAGCTCGTCCACGAGCTTGACCACTCTTCCTTCGTGCGGAAAACACACTACTCTAAAGAGTGAGGAGACAATCGCTCCCATGCAATAAATATAGTCTCGTCCAAGGAGTAGGTTATAATCCAAGGGTCCTTGAACTACCATTATGTTCATGCGAACTGTCTTCCTTCTCAATGTTATTGGCACATCGGGAAGGATCCCTAACGGTCGACTGGTTCCTTTATCAAAGCCTGTCAGATTTCTCATCTCAGGCAAAAGCGATGGCGAACCAAGCGCTTTCCAAGCAGTTGAGGAAAGGATACTCACAGAAGCCCCCTCATCTATGATGGTACCAGCCATGACCATTCTATATATTTGAACGATGATTCAGAATGGTACGCTTGCTGGTAAACGGGGTCTGCCTAGTTGATTCCAGTCGAAGGAGACAACTAGGTTGCTTGGAGGTGGGACTGAATAGACGGCCGGGTACGGCTCTGACGAACTTCCTTCCTGCGGTAAAGGAATGGGTAAATTGCCCCCATGTTCATCGAAGTCTGTGTTTATGAAGAGAATTTGGATGGTGTCATCCTTATTCTCTTCAGTGACTGTATCATCTGAAGATGAAACCTCTGAAGGCAAGACCGGGTCAACTGCCGCCTCGACCTTTTGACTTTCGTCTGGTATGGATCCAGATGGTTTATCTTCAATGATAGGTGCTTCAGCCGACCACTTGAGCGGGCCAGCTGGATTCTCAACTAGTGACGGACTTGGCAAGAGTTTTTTATATCCAGGAGGAAGTCGTAACGGTGAAACCGGACGATCATCCAAAACTCTTTTAGCTTCATCTAAGAAGGGACTACGGTGGACGGCATGATTGCCTTCGCACAGTTTACAAGGAAATCTATCTTTCCCTTTTTGTCTTGGGGCTTCACTTTCACTAGTTGACGGTGTGCTTTCAACATGATCATCAGAGGTTGACGACACCGGGTTGTTCAAACGAGGAGACCAGTCCCTTAGTATCCGGGGGATGTAAGGACAATCTCTGTGAAAGTGGTCTCCTTTGCAAATGACTCATGGCGATTTAGGCCTGGTCGGTGCAGTGTGTGGATTTTCGTTAGACGACACTCGTTTTCCCCCATTTGCCTTTGGCTCCTTCTTCTTCTTCTCTTTCTTCTTCTTTTCCTTCTTTTCCTTAGGAACTTGACTTTTGGCTTTACCAGCCCCATCAAGTGAAGAGGAAGGAGGAGAGGAAGAATTAGAGGAGGTAGAAGGCTGATGGGCAACTCTGGACTCGTCTAATTGCTAATTCGATTGTTCAGAAATATTGGTGTTCTGAACGACAGAGGTTGAGAAGAGCCATACTGGCAAGCCAATTGTCAGTCCTGGAAGCGACAATGTGGCCATATGGGGTGCACCAACATCTCCCCAAGAGGAGAAGGGACTAGGATTTCTTCCAAGGGGAGTTCCTTGGTTGGTAGACTCCATTTTCTCAACCCAAGATCAACGTAGGAAAGGGGTAATGAATATTCCGTTTAAAATAAATTTTAACACGCTTTGACACAACTTGTTTTTTCAATTTTTAAGAGTCGAGAAAAAACAAAAGATGACTCTAGTCTCCTTCGATTTTTAATGAGCCTGAAGTGACAAGTGCTCAGATGGACCTTTTCTGTTAAGGAGTCTGAAAAGGAATGAAAGGGACTGCTCTGGAGGTCTAGGTAGAGGGAGTACCAAACCAATCGCAAAACTGCAGAATACTTTTTACGGTACGGCAGTCAATCTTCCTGAATGCCGTGTTCAGTGCATTGCGATCAGTAGGGTGGCCGACACGGCTTCCTATGGATAAAGGATTTAAGCCTATAGGGGTCTCCCAATATATACTCGACGGTACATGGGAGCACAAGTCCGTACTAGCACTTATCGTCTCAAAGTGGAGGAATCGCCCAACCATCAGTGAGGACAACAGTTACCAGGCTTTACGACGCTGGAATACGTCTCTAGCCTAGACCTCTAAATGTTTTGCGTTAAGTTCCAAAGCATTGTTAGGTTCATTGAATTTATTTTAAGCTGATCTTTCTTATGAAGTTTTCCTTTTGGGTTCACCACGAGATGTAGATGTAATTCCTAAAATGCAATCTAAAGATGATAAACAAACTTTTAACTCTTTTCAGCAATGAAAATCCTAGCTACTAGGGGAAAAGAAAGACACAATCTTTTCGCAAAGAGCAAAGAGCACACTGTAAATGCACTTTACTAAATCATGCCAAACAGACTATCAATATGCAAATGCACATGCATGTTTTTGTTTTTCGCTTTCTTAGTATTGATGCTAAAAAGAAAGTTGATGTACAAATCTGAATTTGCTTTCAAGCGACAAACACAAACAAGCTTCTTTTCGAAATATAAAGGTAGAGGTGATTACGACACTTTATGATTTTGAAATAAATACTCGTTTTGACACTAGAAAGTCACAAATTCAAACCAAAGGCAACAGTAAATGCATAATCGACCATCAACAGCAAATAAACTTTCTCCTATGATTGAAATCGACACTTGCGACAGATCTAAATCAAAGGACGACAGTACAACTATTATACTTTTGCAATGGAAAACTGTAAATGACTCAACAAACACACAAAAACATCTACAGTTCTTTTGTACAAATTAGGCGGAATATCAGTAAGGAAAAGGGGTTTGAAATAGTCATATACTGATCACAGGTTGCAAAATTCAGAGACAAAACTGGAAAGAATGAAGCACAAGAACCTCAGCTGCACAGGGCTAGGCTGATCAGTGCAACTATTACACAGAGAAACTGCATTGCAGTGCAGGTTGCCCTTTCGAGAAAGGCGTTGAAATGCAGAACCTCTTCACAGTGCCTGCGCTGGGGCAGAAACGAGAATTCTATCCGGGTTCTGAGTCACGATTTGCAGTTTAGTCTTCGGTTTTTGGCCGAGTAAAAGTAATCAGTAATGCATAATCAGGGGTAGATCTAAGGAGGGTCTAAGAGCTATCACAAGGGCAATTAGATAGTCTATGAATCAGCTGTTCAAATCATAAACAGATCCAGTGAATGGATTGAAGCAGCAGATGTCTACTTTGCATTTGTTATGGCAAATGCAGTTTGAATGCTACTTATAAGTTTATGAAATAAACAACAAGAGATACACAAACAAACTAACTAGACAATCGTCCCCAGCGGAGTCGCCATTTTGTTACCGAGAAAAGTGTCTATTTAGAACTGCTCTATCCCACTAAGGTATGATAGCTGCCTTAGAAACAAACCGAGAAAACTACTTTTGTATCTCCTTTATGAACTATAAACAAAGAGGAATAGGAAGAACCAACTTGTGTCTTGTGCTAGTCCTTTGATCCAATCTCTCTCCTCTTTGACAGCTTCCAGCTACCTGCTCCCTTACTTGCCCAGCTTCACCAAGTACCTGTAAGATCACAGAAGAAGGAAACTATACAAAGACATGGGTTTGTATTCATAAATAACTTAGGATCAGATTTAAGTTAACCATACAAATGTAACAAGCATCAATGATACAAAGCATGGAGAAGAAACTCAAATAGTTTTATTGATATACAAGAAGATCCAGGAGGAGTTACAACTGATGATTCCTGGCCCAGCATCAACCTCCTAGCAAAGAAGTCCCTTCTTCACCCCCAACAAAGCATAGATCACCCAATTCTCTGATATGTATCTCAAAACCAACAACAATTCCTTACAATGTGCAAAATTCCAGCCTCTGGATCTCTAGGATGAGGGATCCATACATAGATGTATGCAAGGAGGATGAGTCAGCTTATGATTTGATTAGTGGCTTCTCTCTGTCAGTTCTTGCATACACTTGGAGACTGAAGGCCTCTTACTCATCCTTGGTCGAATTCAGTGAGGCAAGTGTCATAGGAGAAGATTCTGGAAGCTTCCATTGTCTCTCCACCTCGCGGAATGACATTGCCATTTGTCATTTCCCGCTCAATGCACCCTGGTAGTGCATTTAGGTGCGTTGCAACGCACCTAGCTAGTGTGTTTAGGTGCTATGCAACGTAGCTAGCTAGTGAAGCAGTTGAAATGATCCTGTTTTGACTTATTCTGAGCAGTTTCTGGTGGAGAACTTCTGGGAGAAGCTGTAATTTGTTGACCTTGTTCCTTTAGGGGTTGGAACAACACTTTTAGGGACTTAGGAGCCCTTGGTTTATGGACATTTCATGCTTGGAGCTGCAAGGCACAAAAATGTCTATAACACTCTACAGGTTGCAAGTCTCCTATGAAACTCTAGGCCCAAAAGGCTACATCATGAGTGTTGACATACCTAAAATGCTTTTCACGTCTCATTTTCTTCTCAGCATCTCGCATTGTAATGGCAGTATTCATAGCATCAGCTAAAGCTTCAGGTAAAGCTTCAATATTCCAGGGATTTACACGAATAGCTCCACTTAGAGAAGGAGAGCATCCAATAAACTCGGACACTACCAGCATACTTTCTTTAGGGTTATCAAATGTGATTCCAAATCTGGCATCTAGTTCTGTAATACCTTGTCTGCAAACAATGTATTCGTATGGGATCAAATTCATACCATCCTGAACATTCTGCAATTGTGTAATATGCAACCCTTTCATACAACGGAACATGTCTCTACACCAATTCAATAGGTTGATATCTTTTAGTTCTAAATGACTCGTTTATCCTTGCTGAGGTGACATATATCTCCTCCTAGACCTCCAAAACATCCCTACCTCGCTTGCGTGCAGGGTTGAGAATTTGCACCATGACCAATTTACCAACCAATTCTGGGTGCTGATACAAAAGATGTTCCATTTCCAGAAGTTTCAACCCTATGTCCTTGAAAATGTCCATGTCATCAACCCCAAAAAGCACAATCTTACCCTCATACTTTGCCTTCAACTCACTAATCTGCCACTCGGTATCAGCAAGCTTCAATACACCCTCAAGCTGACTCATATGTATGCCCACAGGCATAATCTTGATCCCCACAGTGCGCCCATAATACTCTAGGCGTATATACCCTCTCTTGGACTCATACTCCAATCCCAACATCCTACTGCAGTAAGAAAGAAAGTGCCTCGCATAATCGAATGTATGGAACCCAATCAGATCAGCATTGAGTAGACCCCTCAGAATCTCTTCACGCACAGGAAGAGTGTGGTAAATCTCAGAGGAGGGAAATGGGTTGTGAAGGAAGAAGCACCTGGAAGTAGTGCTAAGCAATGGCGAGGTTCATTTGCCCAAGTATATAATTTGTAATTAAATTTCTAACTAACTTAATACCGGTCAAACACTAATCGAAAGGTTGAAACTATTTTAATCATCTAACACTTAAATCAAGGGCCCACGAATGTACACATAACTTGAGAGGGGAGTTGATTTCAGAGGGGAACGCCTTACGACATAAATATCACTAGTTGTAATGCAAGGTGTTTTCATGCATGGTTAGATGTTGGAGTTTATGTCATTGGTTGATGGGCTTATGAGGTGTCATATCATCGATGGTCCACATGCATTAGGGATTTGATCGATGATGGTGGAGTTTTTGGTTCGGTATTGGTGTAACTACCTTCACCCACACTGTTGTACTAGCCTCATTTTCTCTTTCTTCTTCTAGTGTGAGCTCTACAACCATTCTACCTTTGTTATGCCTTTGAACATGGTTTACTCTTACGACAATTAGTTCTATGTCACTTATTGCACTCAGTTGACTTTTGTGGATTCAATGTGGAAAATTAGTGATAATACTTCATCATATAACTTTCTAGATTATGGTTTATTAACCTCTCACTGTAATAGGTTACAGGTGTTGGTTATGTTGGTAGGTTATTGTCATGTGGAAAGAGTCAATTTTGCGGACAAAACCGACCTCCCTAGAAGCTAAGGCTTTCTAGTGACAAACAAAACAATCAAGCACTATCTTTCCCTAAATATGCATTTAAAATACAAGCAACCAGGTGTTTAAAGCATACCTTTAGTCCAGCGCTGTTTGTAGCAGCCAAGCCTCTCCGATCCAGATGAGCTCCTCCTTCTCTTTGAAACCTGCATTCACTAACAAGCAAATGATTACATAACACCTGAATAACTCATATAATAAAACATATTCATCATAAAGACCAAGGAGTATATGAAACAAATTATATATAACAACTTGTTGAGAAAAATGAACTTAATTGCATTAATTGGAAACAAAAGAAACCATTACAACCAGTGCCTTGGTGTTGTGCAGGTCCCTCCCAGGGTCCAGCAAGAGTTCTCCTTTACTTTGATCAACTCACCCACTTCCAAATGAAGCTAAGAAAGGATGGGAATCTCTCCTCTCAAGCTCTATAAGGGAGTCCTAATTTCAGCAGCATCTACCCTTAGGAATGTTTAGCTTTCAACCTCCCCTCCCTTTGGCCCAATGCCTGTATTTATAATGCTTTGGAGGAAGTTAATCAGGTCCACCATCAATGGGATAAGCCCCTCTTTCAATGGCATAGCTCCCCTCTTGATGGGATAAGTTCCTCTTTCTTTGGGATGCATGAACCATCTAGAGGCGCTCAATACACGTCAAACCATCTTCTAGAATGCTCTAGAATTGACCACAAGTAACTTTTTTGGAGTAAAACTTGCGCCTTTTGACCTTTACAGGAGTACGCACCCACTCCTTTACAGACAGAGCGTACAAGTACACAGGTGTTATGAACTTGAGGTGCGTACACGCAGGTAAGGCTACGAGAAACTGCGTACCCAGAGTTATATAGATTTTTAAAGACTTTCTCTCTTTCTTGGAGTTTGACATGAGTAGCAGAGGTATAAGACTTGCCAAGGAGGATAGTATGACAGTTGATGGAGCCATACTAACTGCAAATAGTCATGGTGACAAATTTTAGTGTAACAGATTGCCCCCTAAAGTGCGAAGCTTGTAGTAGATTAGGGTTTCATATCATCTAGGAAGGGTGAAGTACTTTATCATTTCAAGGATTATCTCGTGGAGAGCCCAGTCGGAACCTGCAAATATTCAACACAAAATACATATATGAGGTCATATCATCGCTGAGGTAGGCATTCCCATACTCAGATTGAAAACTTTAACTAACAAACTAACTACTGCTCTGATATAGGAATGATTTCGCAGTACATCATAATCATAGACTCATGTAGACACAGTATGGACGCAGCCATCTGTTTATAATTAGTCTACTATATAATGAATACAAAACTCCTCGCAGCCTGGATGGCAGAAACTAGATCCAGGGTCTTCATTTCTACTTCCAGAAATAGTACGATTCTATCCATGCAAATAAATGAGATGATGTCGAACATGGTAGAAACCACTTGATTACCAGTCAGTGATGTAAACTGTTAACAAGTGTGAGAGAGACCACCAGTGATGTCAATGGTTCTCAAAGTACCCAGTACAATCCATTAGATGTGAATGAATGTGTTGATGTCGAACATGTCACGAAATCCTTCGATCGAAAGTCAATGATGTAAACCGTCGTCAAAGGCGAGAAACCTGCCATCGATGCATGCAGACTTCAAGGTAATGACGATTTCTAGATCATCTTTCTAGATAATGTGCTGATGTCAATAGAAAGCGATCCATCGTAGGCAAGCCCACAACACGAAATCATAAATCAAGTTGAAGAAATGTAGCTGTAAGGACTGACTCAGGGATGGTCAAGATGGATGACAGGTATTTTGCAGATGAATGGTTTATTTGCAGTTACCTCTTGAACACATAACGACACAACAGATGGCTTGGTGACAATTGACCCAAGTTAATACCCAGCTGAAGACTTTCAATGTGGTTTGATCAACTGTGAGGCAAAGGATTTCCCAACCCAGGTGAATGAAAAGTGTCGTGTTCAAGAGCGGTGATAAGGTTTCTCTGAGACAAAGGATAACAAATAGGCTCACTTTTCTCTCTTTTTCCCCACCACTTCTGGCAAGTACCTCTTTATTTTTTACAAGCTTGAGGAGGATAACATTTGCTTGATTATAAGCTCATCCTTCGGCTGAGTCCAACTTAGTTTAGATTAGAACCCTAAGAAGGAGTGGTCCGTTCCTGTTTGTAATCGAACACGTCCTTTACTGTGAAATTTTAATGAGTCCAGTATAGGAGAAACTCGGCGTTTTTCAATTTTAGAGAGTCTGAAAAAACTTAAGAAGACTCCAGGGTTGAACTTTTTCGTAAATTTGTGTCTCCCAAGCCCGAAAAAGTATAAAATAATACTTGAGAGAACCGCTTGATCTTTACAACCAAGGAGTACTTTCATGATTAGTGTCTTTGACCTAAAAATTAAAAAGCGACCAAGGACACGTCGTTTTATTTCCAATATCAAATTTGAAACGAAAAAAATCCGGCAATCTTTTCATGTTTTTACGGTTAGAAAAGGACTATAAGAGGACCGTCTTTTAATTCCATTTTAACGAGTGTAAAAGAAATGCTCGGCAATCTTTTCATGTTTTAGGAGTCAGAAAAGGGCTTAAAGATGACTCTGGTGTTTTTGTTTGTGAAAAATGACAATTTTCCCTGAAAATCCTTTATCCTACACAAAAACCAACACATTACTCATACCTGTTTAAAGATAGATAAAAATACTTTGAAAAATACCTTTTCATGGTGAAAAATAAACAAATTTACCATTTATTTACCCAAAAAACCTACGAAAAGGGCTTTTACCAATTCATTTTTACCATTTTACTGTTGAGGAGAGAAAAAGGGCTTTTGGCAAGAAACTTCCCGTGGACATTGCAGAGAATCCGACCGTCGAAACCTAACACTGTCTCTTTCAGGTATTCTACAACATCCTCCTTTGCATTTTCATCCGTTTAGAATTTGTTTTTAGGCCCTAGTTTCATTTTTTGGAGGCTTTGGGGTTTCAAGAACACCTTTCGGGGTACGCAGGTGCTCCACTGGGGACCCGCGTACCCCGACATTTTCTTAGTTGGGAAAATGGCAGGCGTATGCAGCTTGCCTAAAGGAACCCGCGTACCCACGCTCTGTTCCTAAAGGCGGGGTGCGTACTCTGCGCAAAGGGTTTACAAACCCCAAATTCTCCAAATTGGACCAAATTTTTTTGATTTCATTGAATCTAACGGATGTTTTTTGGTGTGTAGATTGCCCACCATGCTTGATTGGCGCGAGAGAGAGCACGAAGATGTTGATTTGGCCGCCATTAATCACCAACCGTCCATTGATGCTTTGAAGGCATGCGGCCTTTACAAATACTGGGCCATACCTGGCATCAGGGCCCAGGTGAGATTTCTAGAGTGGCTGGTAGAAAGGTGGAATGTTCAAGATCAGTGTTTTTACATTGGAGGGCACCAGCTCGAGATAGAGCCCTCAGATATTTACTTTCTCACTGGTTTGCCCAAGAGAGGCGAACACTTGACTCTGTTCAGGACTAGGTCGGGTGGCCAGTCCATCGCTAGTCTCCGACTAGAGTGGTGTAACACTCAGAACCAGGAGAAGGGGATAGAGATCAAAACTATATCTCGACCTAAACTTATGGTGATTACCTTTGCAGTTACCAGACTTTGCGGGGCTGCCGCTTTGCACATTTCCACTGGGTCCCAGATGCGGATGGCGATTGATTGCTATTGAGGCACCATTTTCAACTGGTGTGACGCTGTGTTGGCCAACTTAAAAGGCCAACTGACTCGAGCCAAAAACGGGCAGCTGAAGACTTTTGGTTATGGGCCTTTAGTTGTCAGTTTTGGCTTAGAGAGGGTTCCGATGTTGATCCCACAACAGCTCACTGTTGAGGCTGGGCTTCCCCGAGAGCCCAAATTGATGCGATGGGTTGTGGTTATGGCCCGTCATCCTGATGAGGGCACGGAGGTTGTTCGATTTACTCCGGAGTACTTTCACTGGTTAGAGGACCAGGTCTTTTCGATACAGGATTTTCCTTATGCCGGAGTTGATTTTCGTGGAGATCCGGACATGATTCTTCCACCGGGAGAACAGTGGGATGACACAGGTAATTCATTTTTCACAAGTTTTTAAACTGTTTATTATTATTTTTGTTTGTTTTTATATTGTCTCAAAACTGACAGGTAACAATTTTCAAAATGCAGATGTAGGCCCACGTCGTCCAGCCAATCTCCGGCCTTTCGAGATGAGACTACCAGTTGCAGTGGCACCGGCCCCACGGGACGAGGCCACAGAGACCCTAGCTGAGTTGGAACAAGACCTAGAGCGTCTTACAGCAGATATACCAGATACTACCATAGATGATATTCCTATCAGGCTTCAACGCTATGTAGTCGCAGTCCCAGGACCTTTTAAGAGGTTCTTGTGTAGGGTGGCCCGTGCAGTGGTGTCGTATAGAGAGCATCACCAGTGATTGGATGGTCGTTTTGTAGACACATGCGACATTTTGGTTTTTTGTACTTATCATTTTTGCCGATCATAAGGTGTTTTTCAACCTATGATCGATGACGATGTATTTTTTGACACACTCCTATCTATATATATCATTATTACCGGCTTATCCTGTTAAACATGTGTGATGAAATGTTTTTAAATTTACATGTATGATTATTGCAAATGTCTATTTAACATTCGAGAAGAAATTGCATCTGCTAATGTATTTAAAGACCTTGGAATATGCTGATATTCAATGAAATCAAATTCACGTTCCAAGAGACGCACTCTCAAAAATAACCTTAATAACACTGGATTTCTAATGGCATACACTCTATTAAGCTGTAATACAACAAGTTTAGAATCTAACCTCACTATCAAACTCCGAATCCCAAATGAAATAGATTCAGACAATAACTCAATCACTACATTGTATTCTGCAATGTTGTTTGTTGTTTGACCGAGGCTCACCCCATGCATAGAAACTAACTCGTCAGAGGGCGAATAGATAACCCAAGCTGCGGAAGAGATATTCCGTGTACTACGACAAGCACCATCAGCGAAACCAATGTATGTTTGGAGAGGCATCAACATTTGCATCATCAAGAGTAAAACCAAGATAAGCCAGAATAACGACGAAAACACACTTTCTAAGCTAAGCACACTGTCTAAACTAACAAACACACCAGCTAGAAAGAAAAACCTAATCCTAACTAAAATCTCCATACCCATCTTTTAAGCATAATACCTCTTTAGGTAAAGTCCATTTCTGGGTTTACCCAAAGAGTCCCCGTCAAAGTCTACCAGCTCATAGGCCCCTTTTGCTAGCTTTCGCTTGACAATATAGGGCCCATGCCACATAGGAACGAATTTTCCAACACCTAATTTATCATTAGCTTGATCATATAACAACATTAGGTCTCCTTCCGAAAAATTTCGAGGGGTCACATTTCGATCATACTGAGCTTTCATCCGTTTTGCGTGAGTCTCGATCGCTAATGCAGCATCACGTCGAGTCTCATCTAATTGAGCTAAGTATAATAAACGCTTTTCGTCTTCGGAAGTAGTTGGAAGTAACTCGATGGCCATTTGTAGTGACGGGATTTCGCATTCAATGGGTAGCACAACTTCCAAACCATAAACTAGTTGGAAAGGAGTGAACCCTGTTGATGTTTTCACTGAGGTTCGGTACGCCCAAAGCGCTGAAAATAACATGTTGTGCCAATTCAACCGATGAATACCAATGATTTGTCGGATCATGATAACTAAAACTTTGTTGATGGACTCAACCAGACCATTTGCTTGTGGATAATAAGGAGTTGAACTATCGTGACGCAAACCAAGCTGGCCTGTAAGTTCTGTCATCATAACGTTTCGAAAATGGTGCCCATGGTCAGTGATTATCGCTTGTGGGACACCAAACCTAGCAATAATGTGATTGAACACGAAAATTGCAGCTGTCTTGCCGTCTGCCTCGAATGTAGGCATCGCCTCGGCCCACTTAGTAAAATAATCAACCGCAAGGATGATATACGCATGCCCCCCGGCCGAGTGAGGGTTACATGTAATAAAATCGATACCCCATTTGGCAAAAGGACCAACGGCAATTATAGGGTGGAGAGGAGCAGGTGGAGCGCACATCTTTTGATCAAACACCTGACAGTTGTGGCATTTTCGGACCGCAGTAATACAATCTTTAAACAAGGACGGCCAGAAGTAGCCAGCGCGCAATATCTTTTGGGCTGTGGCATACCCAGACATATGACCGCCACACGCTTCAGAGTGACAGTCATTCAGAACCCTTTCAGCTTCTTCATGAGTTAAGCAATGTCGGAAAACCAAGTCTGCCCCACGGCGATAAAGAGTATCTCCAATAATTTTGTATTGTTGGGACTGGAATCGAATTTTCCGACGTTCCGACTTTGAAACTTCGGGCCGAAAGGATTGGGTCTGGAGATAGACGATGATATCCCCATACCACGGATCTAAAGTGCTGATTAGAAACAAAGATTCGTCCGTGATGGGCTCCTCTACCACAGTTTCCGTGTCAGCACGTGGGAAGTCACACATTAACTCGGGAAAAACTAAAGATTTCTTAGACTTAGATTTCTCAAACTCCAAGTCGAACTCCTGCAGGATAACGATCCATTTAGAGTACTTGCCCCCTAGCAATTGTTTAGTCAAAATGTAGATCATAGGGTTGCAATCCGAAATGACTGTAGTTTTACGGAGTAAAATGTAGTGATGAAAACGTTGGACAGCTTGAACGGCTGCCAATGCCAATTTCTCCACATGTGAATATTTGAGCTCAGTTGGGTTTAACGTCCGACTAAGGTAATATATCACATGTTCCGTTCCAAATTCATCTTCCTGAACTAAGACCATTCCAATGGTGGAATGGGAGGCGGCGAGGTACAAAAAGTAATCCTGGTTGTAGTTGGGAGGATGCAACAACGGTGCATAGGTCAACGTGTGTTTGAGTGCATCAAAAGATTTCTGAGCTATCTCATCCCAAGTGAATTGAGCGTTCTGTTTTAAAAACCGTGTAAAACCCTTTGTAACCTCAGCGTAGTTAGGAATGAATCGTCGTAAAAAGTTTTCTTTCCCCTGCAAACTTTGGAGTTGGTGAAGATTCGAAGGAGGAGGCAATTTGATGATAGCTTCGACCTTCGAGGGATCGACGCGAATGCCGGCTTTTGAAACTACAGATCCCAGTAATCGTCTGACTTCTATACAGAAGACACATTTGTGTGGGTTCAACCGAATTCGATAATGCCTACACCTCATGAAAATTGCTCGTAAATGGACAAGGTGGTCAGCTCGATGTAATGAATGACCGAGAAAATCATCGAGATACGGTTGCACAATGTGTTTGATGTCATGAAACGCATAAGACATCGCCCTTTGAAAAGTTGCTCCAGCATTCTTTAGCCCAAAAGGTAATTTGTAATAAGCAAATGTCCCCCATGGACAAATGAAAGCCGTTTTTGGTTGATCGATAGGTAGAATATTGATTTGATTGTAACCGGAAAAACCGTCCATAAAGGAAAATATTTCACTGCTGGCACAATCGTCAATTATTTGATCGATATAGGGTGTTGGGTAGTTGTCCTTTGGACAAGCTCGATTAATGTCCCTATAGTCGATGCATATTCTTATTGTTCCCTGTTTTTTTTTAACCGGAACAATATTCGATACCCAATCCGTTAACGGGATCGGATAAATGAACCCTGCTTTCAACAACTTCTCAACTTCTGCTTTAATTGCAGCCGTTTTTCGTGGGTGAATCTTACGCAAACGTTGCCGGACGGGTTTAGCGTCCGGGTAAGTCTTGATCTCATGGACAACAATTGCGGGATCAATTCCTGGCATTTCCTCATAGGACCAGGCAAACACGTCGCGGAATTCTTGAAATAGGGCCTTGTATATTTTAATTTCATCATTTGTACACGAGGCACCTATATGAATGTTCTCAACAATTCTGGGCTTAACTGAAATGCCAATGGGAATAGTTCGAGAAATGTTTCCCAAATTCAGCTCTGAATCAGGGTGTTTCATTGGATTCTGAGCTTCTTTGACATATTCAGCTGTAAAGACTGATGAGAAATCATTTTCAAAACGATCATCCTCAGGTAAAAACGAAGATCTGTGATGGAGATCTTCCTAGGGTAAATCGTCTACACACAGGACTTCACGAAGTTGCTCGTCAGATGACACAACTTCAGGAAACGCTATTAACTTCGAGGTTGATGTGAAAAGTGACTCCTCACGGACCACATTCATTTGGTCGATTTTGGTTGAACGCGGGTCGGTAAAAGACTGCACGGCCTCATAGGCAATTTCATATGGACTCAAAGGCATAGCATCACCAAATGAGTCTATCTCAGATTCATAAGGAACGATCCAAGGATCGTCATAAACAATAGTCTCTGATGTAATCATATGAATGGATGCAAAAGAAGACAATTCGTTGATTGGAGGAAAAGGAAAAGTTCCCAGTAAACCAACATCTTTAACTAATCCTACTCCAACATCCTTATAAGGGATAGTCGTTTTACCGACATGCTGAATACTCTCTGAAGAGGCTGGGTCGGATGAAAAGTAAGCCAGCTAGTCTATTGTTACGATCTTGCCATTATATGGAAACTTTATTACTCGGAAGACCGATGAAACGACCGCTGTCATAGCGTAAGACCAACTTCGACCCAAGAGAAGGTTGTAGTCTAGAGGGGCATCAACCACCTCCACATCCAGACTAACGGTTTTTCCTTCGACCCCTATAGGCAAATCCTGAAGAATGCCAAAAGGATGAAACCCACGGCCATCAAAGGCCTTAAGAAATGTCGGGGATTGATTAAGTGAAGGAGAACCAAGCGATCTCCAACACTGTATCGACATAATACACGTGGAAGCTCCCTCATCAATTACAGTCTGATGAATAGGCCTGTTTTTGACTATCACTGGTATCTAGAAAGCCATTTGATGAGGTAAACGTGGTGTACTATTTTCTAGATAAAAGATTATTAGGTTTGGGTCCTGAACATCAATAGCTCCTATAGCCGACAAAAGTAATTTGCGATGTGCTGGGCATGATTGCAGCACTTCCAAAGCCGACATTGCTGAGGGTGAAAGAGCTAATTCCTCAACAATGTTATAATTCTGGGCCACTCTCGCATGTGGATTGAAAGAAGACCTTCGAAGTACACCCTTGGCGGGCGGTTTGATTACTAAGTCCGGGTTAGGTTTCTCGATCTGTAGTGGATCGGAACCGGGAGCTGAGGTTGATGGATTAGAATGAGAAGATTCTGCTTCTTTGCCATCAACAGGACTTTTACTACCATAATCTTGCGATCGAGTCGCAATCCTTACATGAGACATCATCAATATGGGTTCTTCACTGGCACTCGAGGAAGAACCTATCATCTTACTCTCCTGCTTTGGAAATTGATCTTTCAAAACAACAGGAGTTGGGGAACCCTTGACGATTTTCACAACCTCGGCCCGATGAGGGCAATCTCTTGTAAAATGATCCTCTTCACAAATAAGACAAGGATATCGAGGTTTACGTTTTTCGTCATTGGTTTCTGACTTTTCAGTTTTCTCCTTTGGAGTTTTGTCTGCTTTATTCTTCTTCTTGCCTTTCTTTTTCCCACCGGATTTTGATTTAGCCGTAGATGACTCTACAACGTGAATATTAGCGGAAACTTCAGCAGAAGAATCTCCTGTCGGGGAGTCTGGTAAGGTTATAATAGGAGAAGAATTCTTTGAAGACTTCTTCTTGCTTTTAGTATTCACCGTACCAATCATGCCATCAGCAGTATGAGATCCCGAGGGAGCAGCAGCGATTTGATTCGACTTAGGAAGATCTGGGATCTTTTCATGTAACGTACCTGACTGAGTGTAAACTAAGTCAAGGTACTGCACTTGAGCAATCACTTGCTCCTCAGTAACTACTCCGGCCTTAGCTACGTCTTCAGTAATCTTCGGTAACAATGATTTAACAAACCATTCAGCTAAGATCTGGTCCGGGATAAAAACTTTCACTAACCGCCTTCGACGTCTCCATTCATGAATATGATCGGAAATATATGTGGACGTCGATTGTTTTAATGAAGTTAATAACTTCGTGCCAATATCATATCTGACCGGCAACTGAAAATGAGTTAAAAACGAGGTAGCTAACTGGCTAAAATTATAAAAAGAGGCCCGTGGTAACTCAATGTACCACTTGGCCGCGAGACCAATGAGAGTACACTGGAAAAGACGTAAGCGGATCAAATCATCCGAGATGGAATTAGAGGCACACCAGAGGTGGTAAGTCATCACATGATTCGACGGGTCCTCTCCAGACTTACCTTCGAACTTGGGAATGTCACTGGGCAACTTATTTGGCATTGGCGGCCAAAACGGAAGATAATTTATTGGATCGTTCATTAGGCACGACAAGTCTGGTAAATACAAAGTTGTGATAAACGGTAACTGCCGATTAGGATCCCTAAAACTCTGGGTCACAAGACCAGTCCCAGGAGGAGGATATCCAGGATAACTAGGAATAGGAATCACGTTTGGGATATTGTATCCTCCTGGAAAACCAGGATTAACCAGACCGTACTGGGGTTGTTGTGATTGTTGATAAGTGTATCCAGGATATGGTTGATACTGGTAAACTGGTTGCTGAACAGCAGGACCGAATTGGTACTGACCCTAGTACGGTTGATAAATGAATTGTGGTTGACTAGTGACAACCGTACTTAAACCAGGTTGTCCTATAGGCATCTGAACCGTAGTTTGAATTGTGGATCCAGACGATGGTAAAGATGTCTGAGGAGTAGTTACAGAGACAGTAGAAACCGGAGCTGTCGATACTCCAGAAGTAAGTGTGGTAGATGAAACAGATGTTGCGGTAGTTGCAGCAGTCGTTTGAGATGGAGTACAAGGCGAAATAGGCCCAGACTGAGAAACTACCGAAGGTACAAAAGTTTGAATATTAGACTGGACTGGTTGCTGGGGTGAACCAGAAACTAAGGGTTGTCCAGTTTGAGATGACAACTGTACGCTTGGCTGCAATACCTGTTGAACTTGCGATGGATCCCACACTATGTTCATTCCAAGGTATTGACCCATAACAGGTTGAGGGTATTGAGATCCATAACCAGATTGAGGGTAGGATTGATAATTAAAAGGTACATTTCCCATACCTTGAACATAAGATTGACCTTGGGGTGGTTGGAAACCTTGACTCGAGTACTGACCTTGGGGTAGATACCCTTGAGGTAGGTACTGATACTGGGGTTGACCCTGAGGTATAAATTGATACTGAGGTTGGCCTTGGGGTACATATTGAGGCTGAGGTTGACCTTGAGGAATGTATTGCACCACGGGTACATACTGTCCTTGAGGTTGCCCCCTAGACACAATTTGTGTACCTTGAGGTTACCCCCCAGGCGTTAATTGAGGCTGCCCCCCAGGCGGTAATTGGCCACCTTGAGGTTGAGAACTGGGAATTGAACCTGACATCATGTAAATGTCTCCTACGCTCAACGGTTTATTACCATTGTTTCCAGTTAATAACCCATGTTCAATGGGTTGAGGAGATGCTCCCGCAAAGGTACTAGACAGTGACTGATACCCAGAGGGAACAGAAGGACCGCCGTACAAAAAGGATTCAGGCGATTGAGTAAACATGGACGACTGACCAGTCATATTTACAGGAGTATAAAGACCTCCAGGTGGATAAGGAGCACGAGGTGGAGAAAAACTTAACCCTGAGTTGTCCAAATAATTAGTTAAAGAAAGATACCAAGTAGTACTTCTAGGTGGACTGTAAAAAATGGATTCACGCTCCCTTAGATCAATAGTAGGTTGATTTTCAGGGATAGGGACGCCTATTTCTTCTTCTTGAGCAAGTTCTTCAATAGCTATCAAACCAGAAGGAAGATTTTCGGTGATGACTCTTTCTACCCTAGGTGAATCAGGAGCACTAGAAGTTGGAGTAATAGGTTCAGATATTTTAGGTTCTTCGCCTATACCACTAGTAGATGAAAAACTACCAGCAAGCTCAGAAACTGCAATAGCTTCAGGATTATAACCTGTTTCTAGACTTTGGTAATCAGTATGAACAACCAATGACGACTCTCCTTCTTCAGGTGATCCTACTTTACTGCCACTAGGAGTTACAAGGACTTTTGAACCTTCGTAATGACCCGGGACGTCTTCAAGAGGTTGGCCCCAAAGTCTACGGGACTTCCTCAACAAATCGGCCACGGTTACAATCTCAGGAGACTGGCCCCGAAGTCTACGGGACTGTCTCGGTAATTTAGCCACAGTTAAAAAATTTTAACTACTGCACATGCAAACAAAGTAAAATATCAAAGCAAACCGCCTAAAGTCTCTAAAGAACCAAAAAAATTCGAATCACACGCCTAAAGAATCTAGGGCGTCAAACCAAACACAAACAGTAACCTTCCGGACCGAAAACGCTAGTTGGTGATGAAATCCAACATCACCGAATTCAGTACAGAAGTGGCGGGTGGAACAGTTACCCCGGCAACTTGCTTAATGAATAGACTGGACCAAGTTCCTCCACTTAAACCGTCTCGAGTGAAGTGAACCCCCCAGAAAATCCAAGTGAGTCTAGACGACGTCTGCTCCAGGTACAGTGGGATCTTCCCTCCACCGTCACCTTGGGTAGAATCCTAAAGATAATAGTCACTAAGGTTACCAACAGCAACAAATATACCTGGGGGAATAGTCTACGACCCGATAGCACGCAAGGGCAGAGTAACAAGCTCAATCCCCTTGTCGGCTCCTTGACAATAATCCAAGGTTTACCGACAAGTGACCCCAGGCTCCTCGACAATGGTTAATCCAAGGTTTACCGTCTGTAGTACATGCGTATCTGGCGTCGTTCCCAATGAAGGAGGATTGATTCCCTCACTGGTTCGGACACGGTCTCGTGCTTCTCCTTTAAGAGGAGCTTTCCCAGAGCATAAATGTAACTATTGGATTTATCCTACCACAAGATGAGCTACTTGTTTGGTTTTGCTGTCTTGGAGAGTTAATTACTCTCCTACTCCAAGGCACTAGCCTGATCTATATTGGTGTTTCAGAGCCCTAGTAAATAAAAAGTTACTAAGTTAATTTTACTTTAAGCGTTAATTTTATGGTTTTTCTTTAGGACAAAAGGTAGTGGAGATGAAACTGATGGTGTGTAGACTCGACGCAAATCCACTAAAAAGATGCACCTAGGATGATTTATACTATCTTTCCTTTTCAATGAATTCCCTAGCTAAGAGAGTTGGAGAATGCAAAATTGATATAAAGACAACTTTCTTGGCAATGAAAATCAAAGAAACAATCTCTTTATCTTTTCCAAAGCATACAACGCATGACCACTAATTATTTCACGAAAACTTCCTTTCTCTTTTCAAAGACTTCAAACGCTACTAAAACAAACTTTTCTTCAAAAGAGATTTTTGTATTTTTCCCTATTTAACAAAGCATGTAAAACTACTTAACAAAAATCAATTTTAAAAAATCTATGAAAATCAAATCAATTTACCTAAAAGCAAATCTAATGAGGTAAAAAGCCTACAAAATATAATTCCAGGATGTTTTACTCAGTTACAATCCAACCAAGGACTAATTCATGCAGAATCATAAACTAGTCAAAAACAAAATAAAAAGTTCTTGTTCTTTTTCTTAAGAATGAAATTCACAGCTTAACCAACAAGCCTTCTCGAAATTTCGCAAAGAGACAACACAACAGTAGGTTTCTCACAAAGGTCGATTTTACGAAAGGTCCGACTCCTAAGAAGACTGAAAAGACTAGGGAGATCCAAGGTGTTTACAACTTCTAAAGCCAAAGTCACTACAGGACCAATGCAAAAATCAAACCTAGGGCTAAAATCTCTATGAATTTCACTAAAACCCTTGACGCTAATGAAACAAGCTTAGATGAAAACTTTTGACAAGTAAACAGTGGATCTGGGCAGCAAAAACAAGATATTAACAAAATCTAAAAGATAAAAAAGAAAAAATTGAAATTTTCTAGGCTTTTGACAGGGGTACTCAGGCAGCCTGTTTGCACAGGTGCGGCCACGCTCTGTGTACATAGAAAAAGTGCGTACAGGTACGCACTGTGCTTAACGCAGAGGGTGCGTACTGCTCTCAAAATCAAGAAAAATAACAAACTAACTTAACCCTAAGCTATTCCACCCAAATTCACAGTCAATCAGTCAAAAACCAGAAAGAAATCGACTTTCCTCAAATCAAAGTATCAATCAAAAGAGAAATCAATCAAATCCATGGAGTCCCCAGCGGAGTCGCCATTTTGTCATGCGGAAAGAGTCAATTTTGCGGACAAAACCGACCTCCCTAGAAGCTAAGGCTTTCTAGTGACAAACAAAACAATCAAGCACTATCTTTCCCTAAATATGCGTTTAAAATACAAGCAACCAGGTGTTTAAAGCATACCTTTAGTCCAACGCTGTTTGTAGCAGCCAAGCCTCTCCGATCCAGATGAGCTCCTCCTTCTCTTTGAAACCTGCATTCACTAACAAGCAAACGATTACATAGCACCTGAATAACTCATATAATAAAACATATTCATCATAAAGACCAAGGAGTATATGAAACAAATTATATATAACAACTTGTTGAGAAAAATGAACTTAATTGCATTAATTGGAAACAAAAGAAACCATTACAACCAGTGCCTTGGTGTTGTGCAGGTCCCTCCCAGGGTCCAACAAGAGTTCTCCTTTACTTTGATCAGCTCACCCACTTCCAAATGAAGCTAAGAAAGGATGGGAATCTCTCCTCTCAAGCTCTATAAGGGAGTCCTAATTTCAGCAGCATCTACCCTTAGGAATGTTCAGCTTTCAACCTCCCCTCCCTTTGGCCCAATGCCTGTATTTATAATGCTTTGGAGGAAGTTAATCAGGTCCACCATCAATGGGATAAGCCCCTCTTTCAATGGGATAGCTCCCCTCTTGATGGGATAAGTTCCTCTTTCTTTGGGATGCATGAACCATCTGGAGGCGCTCAATACACGTCAAACCATCTTCTAGAATGCTCTAGAATCGACCACAAGTAACTTTTTTGGAGTAAAACTTGCGCCTTTTGACCTTTACAGGAGTACGCACCCACTCCTTTACAGACAGAGCGTACAAGTACGCAGGTGTTATGAACTTGAGGTGCGTACACGCAGGTAAGGCTAAGAGAAACTGCGTACCCAGAGTTATATAGATTTTTAAAGACTTTCTCTCTTTCTTGGAGTTTGACATGAGTAGCAGAGGTATAAGACTTGCCAAGGAGGATAGTATGACAGTTGATGGAGCCATACTAACTGCAAATAGTCATGGTGACAAATTTTAGTGTAACAGTTATTAAGGCAGGACAATGTCTTATTTCTACTTATGAAATTGTAACGCTTAATGTTTTTTTATTATGGGTTTGTTCTCAGGTACCCTTCATCCAAGGGTTAGAAAACTAGAAAATAAATGGTTATGAGGTTGGACTCATCTAGTTACAAATTACGACAAGCACCAGTTTGCTGCTATGTGAATGTCGAGTAACGTTTTCACGCTAAATCTGGGTTATTTTCCTTATTATTACTAGATATTTAAATGAAGTTTCCTTTTTTAATGTTGTATTTTATCTTTTCCGTAGGAGTAGAAAGGAAAATATGACTCCTTTGAAAGCAAAGTTAAGGTTTTCCCTATAACGATATCAGTGTGGATCGTTCATTTTTATTTCTCATTTCCTTTCCATCTTTATCATAGGACTTCTAACAAACTTCCTTGAACCCTTTTAGGTTATATGCTTCCTTCCAGAGACATAGATAATATGTTAAGGGTTTATGGTTGTCACTCTTGGAATAATTACCTGACTGGAAACTATCCAGGTTCTTAATTTTTTTTGTTGATTTTTCTCCAGGGTAATCGACTATTCAGCCTAAACCCATTCTTCAATTTTCTAAAACTTACGGTTTATACCCTTTCAATGAAAAATTGTTTATACAGCCTCTCAGCTAAATTTCTAAGAAGTTCTTTGTGATATATTTTATGTATATATGACGATTCGACCTTGACATAATTATTTTCCAAGAAACCTTGTGTCTAGAACTTCTTTTGACATTTTGAATATTTTTTCTATTATGGTCAAAAGCACAATATGTATTTCAAAGTTTATTATTTTATAACATTGGCCTTAACTCTGGCCCAAATATGTTTTCTTTTTGATAGAAAGCTTGCAACTATTTATGCAAGTTTTATTTTTCTTAACCCATGCTATTTGGATATTTTGTTAAACACTTTATTAATTTTTATAAGCTTTGCATCCTTTAATAAAATAATTTCCTTTGAAACTTTTCTTGTGTTTGAATTATATATCTATGGTACTATTTATATCAATAGAAAGAGTACACCTTACTTTTTTTTTACTGCTACAATTTATGTTATTGTATTAATGGAATATTCCCCCCTTTTTAAATTTAAATCCACTGAACTTATTTAAGGTGTTTCAACATAAGGATATTTGAGATCATATAGAAATTCCATAACACTTATTTTATTCTCTTATTTTCTTATGATGTTTTTAACTATCTTTATTTTTATCTAAATATTTGTGCACACATAGGAATGAAGGAGAAAATTTTATTTTTATTTTATGGTTTTTAGGTTTATCTCTAGTTAAAAAATACTAGTCCACTAAAATAGGCAGTGAGATCTATCTACTATTAGATCTATTAGAGTTTAAGACATTACCCTCCTAGGCCATCAGACACCCAACTTGTCTACTAACTTCCTGGGTACCTAACCTAGACTCAAACTCTAATATTCAACCTGTAGTAATTTATAGTTTGTTGTATATAAATATAAAAATTCTTTTTTGTTGGTTTTCTTGACCCACAACACTCTTTTGTTTATACTACTGATTCAGAAAATTGTGCCATTTGGGTTAATAAGATTTTAACATTCTTTCTTTATGAAAAACTCTTAGTTGTATCCATTTTTTGTAGAGTCTTTGAAGTATACATTACATTGCCACCCATGGAAACCACTATAACTATACTTATAACTTAATGTGTTACAGGTTAGGAATGCACAACGATATCCATTCATAAAGCTTATAATTTACACAGTACAATTTTCATAATAAATTCATAATAAAATTTACAATTGCGAATTCAATATCTACTCTATTTTTTTTCTTAGCCAAAATATTATAGACAATACTCTAAACTTCACAAATATGTATCTAATATTTCCTATAAATGTGTTAAGGGCTCTCAAAGTTGTCACAACAATATGCTGGCTTCCACAGCTAGCTACCCCTTAGCTCTACTCCTCTCTATCAGGGAACAATTCTATGAATTTTTCAAGGTATTTTCTCCTGAAAAAGCGGTGCCCTTCTTTATTTATCTTGGGTTCTAAACCATATTTCTCCCACCAATTATTTTTAGAAATAAATTTCTTTCTGTCCCACAATATTCCCACATAGAACCAACTTCATGGCATTTATCTCCAACCATTTCTTTTTTTCCTAGTCTATCCTCACCTATTCTAGTTGAATAATCTTGGAAAAAGGAGAAATTTCCCTTCTTTTGTTTATTCCCCCTAATTATAACATGGACAATTCCAACTGTTTCCCTCAGAGTTAGGATTTAAGTTACACCTAACATCCCTTAACACATTCTCAAGAGAATTAACAACAAAAATAATTTATTTTTGATTTATCAACAAAATATAAATATTTACATCAACCATCCTTTCCCAAACTTCTAACTTTTCAGTCACATTAAAATAATAAAAGTCATGAGTTCTTATCTAGGGGGTATTACATCTCCCCTTCCCTTAAAATAGACACCATCCTTAGTGTTTCAAATTCCATTCTTATTTGGAATAACATTGGGAAAGCCTCTTTTATTTCTTCTTCCAATTCCAAGGTGGCCACTTCATGCCCAGAGTTCACCCATTTTACTTTGACTTGATAAATAATTATTTTATGAAGAGAAGTTTCTCTCTGATCCAAAATTTGTACAGGTTAAACTTGGAACTCTCCTTCCAGTTTGATCTGTAAACCATTCTAATTAATTACGTGATTAGGATCGGATATATATTTCTTTAAAAAATACACATGAAATATATTGTGAGTTTTAACATGAGATGGTGAAGCTAATTGATAGGCCATTGGCCCCATTCTAGCCAATATTTCAAATGGACGCAATATCTAGGAGCTAATTTAGAACAATTACCTAGCTATTGATAGGCCATTGGCTCCATTCTAGCTAGTATTTCAAATGGCCGCAGTATATAGGAGCTAATTTAGAACAATTCCCTAGCTCCAGGGAACTTTTCTTGAGTCGTACTTTAAAGTAAACATGCTCCCCCACTTGAAACTCCCTAGGAATTATTTTCAGATGAACATAGCTTTTTTTTCTATCTTGTGCCTCTTCCAAATTATGTTTGATTTGCTTTACCATCTACTCCATCTCTTGTAGTAATTTGGGTCCTAGTACCAATCTATCCTCAAGTCGACTCCAACTTACAAGTATATGGCACTTCCTCCCACGTAAAGCTTCAAAGGGGCACATTATTAATGAGGCCTAACAGTCATTATTATACATAAATTCTACCAAGTGTATGTAGCCCGCCCTCTTAGTGGGTTGGCTCATGCAATACAGAAACAACATATCTTCAAGATTATAGTTCACTCTTTCAGTATGCCCATCCATCTGTGGATGATATGTATTATTGAGGTTTAACTGTGTACCCAATTTGGTAAACAATGTCCTCTAGATGTTCGAAGTAAAATTTGGATCTCTATTTGATATGACTACCTTAGGTTTGCCATGCAACTTAAAAATATCCCTCATGAAAACATCGACCACTTGTGTAACCTTATATGTAGATTGCATGAGAATGAAATTGGCATTGTTTGTTAGTCTATCAACCACGACCTTTATGGATTCATTATGTTTCCATGTTTGAATCAGTCCTATAATGAAGTCCAAGGAGATAACCTCCCACTTCCACACTGGTATAGGTAAAGGGTTCAACAATATTGTTGGGTGTTGATGTTCTATATTCACTTACTGACATTCTTGGAACCTAACCAAATGTCCAACAACTTCCTTCTTCATCCCAGGCTAGAAGAACTCTTTTCTGAGGGTTGTAATCAATTTTTGGTACCCTAGGTGACCTGCAAAAGGTTTCTTATGGAATTCGTCCATTACCAATTGCTTGATTTCCTTCTGAAATGGTATATATATTCTTCTTTTATAGGTTAATAACTTTTTTTTTATCTCATAATCAACCCTTTTATCTAGATCAATATTAGTTTCCCTCTTTTTATATATTTAGTTATAGTTCTGATTCGTTAATGTTGCTTCTTTGAATCGTTCCAATAGATTTGTTTCACTTTGACTAATAAAAATTTCATATACTTGTTGTAAACTCCGACTCAAGGTGTTTTCCACCTTATTCTCTTTTCCTTTTACGTGTTTAATACTAAATTCATATTCACTTAGGAAAGCCATCCACCTAGCTTGCATAGCGCTCATATCGGGTCGGCTCAAAAAATATTTCAGACTTACATGATATGTGATTAAGGTGAATTTTCTTCCCATCAAATAATTCCTCCACATTTTGAGGACATGTACTGCTACCAATTCTATGTCATAAAGTACGTATTTATTCTTGTGTTCTTTCAATTTTTGTGACCCATAAGCCACAACATGCCCTTCTTGCATGAGTACACCTCCAGACCTTCAAGGCATGCATCTATACACACTTTAAAATCTTTTTTTGGATCTTTTATTTTGAGCACCAGAGAAACTGTAAGTAGGTGTTTCAGCTTTTCAAAGCTTTCCTGACACTATTGTGTCCATAATAATTTTACCCCTTTCTTATGTAAGGAGGTTATAAGGTGTGTCAACTTGGAAAATGCCTCTATAAACTTGTGGTAATAACTAGTTATCCCAATGAATGATCTTATATCAGCTATGCCTTTTGGTAAATTGGCCAATCAAGAATGGCATTTACTTTCTCAGATCCACTGATATCCCTTCTTTTCAAATTATGTGACCCAAATATTGTATCTTATCCTAAAATTTCACATTTATTGAATTTGGAATATAATTGGTTTTCCCTTAAGGTTCAGAATACTATTTCCAAATTTTGTTAGTGTTCCTCCAAAATATTAGGGTATACAGTATATCATCCATGAAATTAACACAAATTTACCCAAAAATTTGTTGAATACGCCATTCATTAAGCACATAAAAGTGGAAGGTGTGTTTGTAAGCCCAAAAGGTAACATTGTGAATTCATAATGTTCATATTGGATTTGGAACATTATTTTTAGTACATATATTCTTCCTTGATTCTCAGCTGGTGATACCTATATCTAATATCTATCTTGGACAATAGATTCACTCCTTTAACTTGGTCAAAAATACAATCAATGCAGGGTAAAGGGTATTTGTTGTTAATTGTTTACATATCGAGTTGGCGATAATCAATGTACATCCTGAATGTTCCATCATTATTCTTAACAAAAAGGACTAGTACACCCCATGGGTATATGTTGGGCCTAATATACCCTTTACATAACAATTACTACAATTAAATTTTCAATTCCATAATTTATAGTATAGTCATTCGATAAGGGGCTTTGGATGTTGGTGTTGCGCCTAACACCAGTTTTATGTAGAAATCTCTCTCCCTCATGGTAGGTAGTCCATGGATTTCATCTTGAAATACATCTTGGAAAATTTTCACCACCTCCAACTCTTCTATTAACTTAGTCATTTTGTTTTGGGATTAATTTTCTACTTTGGTGGAAAAAAATTAACACCCTTTTCTGGTTACTTTACTCAACTGTAATTCTGATATCTGACGTATAGAAATAGGTTTAGTATTCATCTTATAACTTGTGTTTCACCATTTTTAGCTATACAAGTAATTATTTTCTCAAGACAATTAACAAGTGCTTTATGACTTTCCATCCAATCCATGCCTATTAGGACATCATAAGAGCCTAATGGAAATACATTTAAATTGATTGTGTTTTGTTTCCCATTCAACACAAATAAGCAAGATTTTACTCAATTTGTGACCCTTCTTTTTCCACCCATAGCCAATTGTACCAGCTAGGGATTTTTAAAATTTGCAGCCACTAATTTACAAATTTCTACAACTTCATGGTTAACATAACTTACCCTGGCATCATGATGAATTAATAAAGAAAAATATCGGTACGGATAACACCTTCAATTTTCTACCATAGTGGATTGGTGCTTTGTATGTTTCTCCTCCAATGTCGGCTAATGCGTAGAATGTTTCTCATTGCGTCATTGACAATGGAAGCCTCTTAGACATTTTGAGTTGTTGTATGGATTTTGTATTATAATGGAAGTTTCATAAAAGGCAGGGTTCACCACAAACCCAATATTTTAACAGTTACCTATCTTTCCCATTCAGTGCTTTACTAGATTCAATTTACTTAGACCCAATCTGGGTTTTCCCTTTCTACTTCTGGGATTTTCCATTATTTTTGTTTACACTACGATTTTTCCCTCATTTACTTCTCTAATTAAATTGTCCACTTTTTTCTCCCTTACTATTTTGCATTGCTCATTATTTATTTTTATTAAGCTAGGTTTTTGACTTATCATTATTTGGTTTGGCTTGCTAGTAGAAAATCCTTTCTTTTCGAATAACCTCATCAATAATATTTGGGTTATCATACTCAATTTTCTCCTTGAAGGAGGGTGGAAGAAAAATTAAAAACTACTGAATTTTTTCTTTTTCTTCCTTTATATAAGGCACATAATGTTACAGATGCATAAATTTAGTTATCATTTTGTCCATAGACATTTGTCCTAGTTTCAAATCATGAAACTCATTTGCCTTTTCATCAAATTATCATTTTTGTTAAATATTTATCCTTGAATAATCACTAGAATTTCTTGTAGTTAGCTTCTTTTCCTTCCAAGTTATGAATTGTTCGAACTTCTTCCAACCATAGGGATGCATTCCCTTGTAACTGGTAAGTGGCTAACTTGGTATTTAAGCTGGTGGTATAATCGTAAACCTAAAAATATTGATTTATGTTCAACAATGAGGCATTTGTCACTTCCTAAAATTCCCCATCATACGTTGGCAGACTTCTTTTTCTAAATTCCAAATCTACCTCCACCTTGGCTTTATTTTCAAGATTAATTTGAATTATGGATGAGTTGTGTTCCTCTTCTTCAACTTTTATTTTTTTGACTTTGCTTCCTCTTCCATTGCATTTGTTTAAATGTTTCTTCATTATTTTCACCTTCTTTCATTGACGCTACAATTTTGGAATTTGTTTTATCTGCCAAATTATTGATTATCTATTCTTGTTCTCCACTAGATTTTAACAATTTTTCATGATAAACATGGAGGTATAATATTTCATCTTACATATTTTTCATCATGTCTAATAGTTCTCTATTAGGGACTTGGGATTTCTAGCTCAGATGTACATAAATGTCGCCTTCACTAATGTCAGTATCATTACGATGTTCTACTAGGTTTCCTTATTTGTATTTTTGTTTGACCTTCCTTTGTATTCAGTGTGTAAGATGAACAAATTTCACTGTTAGTTAAATTAAGGAAATGTGGTTGGCCAAAGGCCTTAGTTTTGAACCTTGGTGCTTTAGTATTGTCTGGAACATCCCTCACCATGAAAAAATTCTTAATATCATATATGAATGGAAATGGACATTATTTCTTTTTTAAAATGAAATTCTCACCATTCAAGAACTCTTATAGTGATATAATCAATTTTTTGTCTCAACCCTGAGGCAGGAAGTGATAAGCATTTAAATGCTTTCTATCCATTAGTTTACATTTAGAATGAATCAACAAGTATCATTTTCTTTTTCCATCAACATACATTTATCTAATCTAAATTTTTACTATGTTTTCCATCTCCTACCTTTTCTTTTGGTCATTGACTAAATGTACATCAATTTTTTTTTCTTTTCCGTTTACACATCTTTATATGTACAAATTTAATCTTTTTACAGTTAATAATATACAATATTCATTTTAATTTTATAGGTATTCCTGTAGAATTGTTTTCCCTTAACAACATACATGTTATAAAAATCCGCCCATTATATGCAAACTATTCATAGTTTAGGTATATAGAAAATTCGTGAAACCTCAAGGAGGTTACTCCTAATACTATAGTTCTTCCAATACGTTTACTCTAGATCCATATGAGCATGAATATCTACCCCAAATCTATAATATAGTTACTATGTATTGTTTTAAGGACAAGATGATTGCATGAGTAAGGTTGTTATGATATATGGTGTCCCGCCTCAACATTGAAACGTGTAGCTGATCACATTTATGGTTTTCGCCTACTATAGATATCGCTAGTTGTAATGCAAGGAATTTTTATGGATGGTTACACACTGGAGGTTAAGTCATTAGTTAATGTGCTTATGAGATGTCATAGAATTGACAATCAAATGCATTAGGGCTTTGATTGATGATCGTGGGGTTTTCAAAAGAAACAAAATAATGAGGCTAGTGCGACAGTGTGGGTGAACGTAGTTACACCAAAATGTATTGGTATAACTACCTTCACCCACATTTCTGTACTAGCCTCATTTTCTCTTTCTTTGTTCTAGAGTGAGATTTGTAACCATTCTTCCTATGTTACACCTTTGAACATGGTTTACTCTCGTAGTAATTAGTTCTCTATGACTTATTGCAGTCTCTTGACTTATGTGGCAAAGAAATGGTGGTCCTTCAGCATTTAACTTTCCAGGTTAGGATTTATTTACTTATTATTGTAATATATTTCAAATTTCAATTATGTGGGTAGGTTATTAAGATAGGATGATTCCTTCTTTCTGTTTATGCAATCACAATGCTTAATTTTTTCTGTTATGGGTTTGTTCTCAAGTACCTTTCATTCCAGTGTTACAAAAGGTGAAAAGAAAGAGTTGTGAGGTTAGAATCCTCTCGTGACAAAATGAGACAAGAACTAGTTCATTGTTATGTGAATTTCAGGTAACCTTTTCAAGCTAAACCTTGGTCATTTTCCTTCATATTACCAAATATTCAAACAAGGTATCCCTTTTTTTTAACATTGTATTTTATCCTGCCCATAGGCATAGAAAGGAAACCTTGACTCCTATGAAAATAAAGGTAATGTTTTCCCGTACTGATATGACTGTGGGTCAGACATTTTTCCTTTTCATTTCCCTTCCATCTTTATCACAAGACTTATAAAACTTCTTTGGAAACTTGTAGGTTAGATGCTCCTATATGGAGACACAGCTATTATGTTAAATATTTATGGTTTTCGCTCTTGGAATCATTACTTGATTAGCAACTATCCAGATTCTTACTCAATTTTTTTCTTGGTTTTTCACTATGGTACTCGAACATGAGACTTAGACCCATTCTTGGAGTTTCTACAACTTAGGGTTTATACCCTCATAATGAAAACTTGTTTCCACAACCTCTCAGATAAATTTACAAGAAGTTTTTTATGATATATCTTATGTATGTAAGGCCATTTGGACTTGAAAAATTATCCTCTAAGAAACCATATGTGCAGAACTTCTTTCGACATTTTGAATGTATTTTTTCTCTTATGGCAGAAATGACAATATGTATTTGAAATTTTAATATTGTATAATATTGGCCTTAACTCTAGCTGCACACCCCCCCCCCCCACACACACACACACACATATATATATAAACGAACTTGCAACTTCTTATGCATGTTTGTTCCTTAAACAATCCTATTTGGATATTTTGTAAACCCTTGGATTAATATTTATATCTTCTGCATCCTTTTGTAAAATAATTTCCTTCAGAACTTTCCTTTCGTTTAACTTGTATATCTGTGGTACTATTTGTATCAATATAAAGAGTACAACTTACCTTTTTATACTGCTATAGTTTATTATATTGTATCAATGGAACTTTTTCCATTTTATGTCTAAATACACTGAAACTAATTTAAGGTCTTTCAACAGAAAGGATATTTGAGATTATATAGCAATTCCATAACACTTATTTTATTCTCTTATGTTCTTACAATGTTGTTAACTATATTTTCTTTTATCTGAATATTTGTACATAACTAGTACAGAGGAATGAAAGAGAAAATAATTAGTTTTTCTTTTATGGTTTTCAAGTTTATCTCGTTTTAAAACATTGTAGACTGGAAGACTCGGTGGGGATTGTCATCCCTTATGAGACTTATCTATTAGAGTTTAGGATTCATCCACTCCAAGGTCAGTTGATACCTAGATTGTCTACTAACTTGTTGGGTAACTAACCAGGACTCAAACTCTAGGATTTGGCCTTTAGTAATTTACAGTTTATTGTATATAAACATACACATAGTTTTTTGTCGATTTTCTTGACCCACACCACTCTTTTGTTTATAATACTATTTTCGTTGTGACAACACCCTCCAAAATTTTACCTACACTCAAATTTTGGAGCCTACTGTGCATCTTGTGTTCGTTCGTTCTGTGGTCACTCCCTGGCGGTGATGTTTTGTTAAGATTTTTGTCTCCATTTTTGGATTGTAAGTGTCGAAGTCACCTGCTCACACATGCTCAATTTGTAATGAATTCATGAGTGTATTCTTTCGTGAAAGCTTGAACAAGCCTAGCATAGTGCATCAAATAGTGTCTACACTAAGCTCAACCCATGTTGACAGTTAGTGCGCATGTTCATTAACAGTCTCTCACTTTCTGCTCCGTTGTACTTCTATTTTGGTGAGTTTTTCAAATTGTCTCTTTTGTGCACCATCATTTTTGCAAGTGTCATTTTCATGCTTTCGACTGTAACTTTTTCTTTATTTCACTTTAATTATTTTTTCTCTCACGTTATCTTTTCTTTGGATGTGTTTCTCTCATTGTCATTTGTGTATTGCAAGTGTTGTTCACGTTTTTCTTTCCATATCACATGTGTTGTTTTCTGGCATGGGAAGTGTCACTTATCACGTATAGTGGAGTTTTGGTTAGACTCAAGGGGTAATATTTGTGATAATGTCTCTCTTATCATGTAAACATGTATCACACTCATTCTCAAAGTTTTAAGCATTATCACACAAGTGTGGTCACTGTCTTCGCAAAGTGTATCTTTAGTGTCACACTTGGCAGGATTCATCGCAAAGTTGTTGCATTAAGGAAGGTGTGTTGTTCATATGTTTTGAGTATTATTTGTCATATCGTCAAGTTATATAAGTGTGTGATCATGCTCATAGTCTCTCTTTCACTCATATTCAACTCACTGATCTAACACTTAGTCCAACTGGGAAAAATCCCGATTGGGTCACTCATCCTCATCCTGCCTAGCTTGAACTGAGCATTACATAGTTCAGCCCTAAAGAAACACCCTTGTCCCTTATAACTGCACAATGCGTAGTATTTTCTTTCCAAAAATGTGCACTGTGAAATCTCAATGCTAAAGCCTAGCCCCTGAGCTCTAGAATTATGTAATCTTTCTCCCCAACCCAGCCTTAAGTATGCATTGTGTAGTATTAATCCTCAAGCCTTAGCCTTGAGCTCCTGAACTATGCAATTTCATAATTACTTGGTCTCCTTGCCTCCCAAAATTGATTTGTGGGAAAACTAAAGGCTCAAGCCTCCAACATGATCCCTTGAGTCCCTCAACTATGCAGTCCCTCTTCCAAGCCTCCCTCAACTACGCAACCTCTCTTCCCAAGCCTCCCTCAACTATGCATTGCAAAGTATAAAGACTCAAACCTCCAGACTAAGTCCTTGATTCCCTAAACTACGTAATCCCTTGGCCTTTGTCCTTCCAGAACTGTGTAATGGGACACTTCAAGCCTCAAGCCCCTGCTTTGAACTCTTTACTGCCTCAACTTCACAATCTCTTGAACCTTGCCATCTTGAACCACATATTGCACAGTATAAAGTCTAAATCCCAAACCTTGGCCTTTAGAACTATGAAATCCCCTTAGCCAGTCACTCAACGAGTCACCAATTCCAAAACTAACAGGTGTATTCATGAAATATGTTAGGTTGGGGGTTTTTAAAAATGATGTCGGCTTTTCATGAATGGTTTTAGTTGCAGGTACTCTATCTTGTCATGACAGGTTGATGATGGAGGAAAAGGAGATGAAGACCATGATAGAAGATACATATGGAGCTAAATATATAATATTATCATCAGGTGAGAAGACCAAGGAACACTAGATTACAACAAAATATCAAAGATCAGGACCCCATGAAGGCTCCATCTAATTCACAACTCTTAATTTCCATGTCATCATGCAACCCATGTCATCATTTTCATGTCGTGTCATGAGTCATCATGTGCCACATCATTTGTGGATTATGTAAATTCTATATTTAAAAATGAAATGTAAAGTGGAAGTCCAAAAGTCATCCATGTAATGTGAATGTCATGAGGGATTTGAAAGGTCATAGAGAAGTAAAACAATCATGAGGGTATTCCAAGAGTCACATGGGAGGTGTATGATCACCCTATTTGTTATACACACCCTCATTATACATGCAAGGGACTTTTCACCTTGGCATCTCCCATAAGGAATACTTTTGGAGAGAAAGTCGTCGCTGTAATGCTCCACTATTGAAGCTAGTAATGCTCATTGTATTCATGTATGTTGGGACTTTTAATTAATACTTGAAGCCTGATAGCCAGCACGATTTCATGCATGGATTGCGAATATTTGTAAGACTATTATGTGAATATTTATGATTCATGTTTGCTTTCACCCGTACTAAAGTAGTTGAACAGTTTTGGCTATTTTAGTGCTTATCTAATTGAAGATGTGTTATAATGGTTGTAACAATCGTCACATATATGTGGAATATTTTTCTTGATGATAGGAGGTTATCTTTTCACTTGTGTACGTCTCTACTAGGGTGGTACTGTTACCTCTCTCTTAGAGGCTCACCTTTCCTCCCTATGCAGTAGAAGAACCTAGATACACCTACAATCGAACATTCACCAAGAACACTTTCTTTTTGGAAAGGGACATATACGATTTTGTCTCTTGACAACAATTAAAGCCAAGGAAAATCTATAAGGATATATGGAAATAGAGCCGATATTTCGGATGGGGTTCTTATTCCAAACAATGTGAGGTCTAATTGGGACTTCACATCGAGGAGACCCCCTTGGTTGACAGATTTATAACACCATCAAAAAATGGCACTAGAAGGAGGGCCAAATGACAAGTTGAGCCCATTGAGTCCTTTTATAATCTCTTATCATAAATTGCTCATCCTTAAATCATACTTCCAGGGTGTTTTTATAACCTATTCCCTAGTGAAATTTCAATCCTCGATGAATCTCTTCATGACTTGTCTCAACTCAAGTTTGATGGTGATGGTGATACATCTGTTACTGAGCATGCATCTCCTTTCCTTAAGTTTTGTGAATACTATGAAATTGATTGTCAAGATGTGGTTTGTATTATTTTCTGCCTCACCCTTGAAGGTTGAGTTAGATGATGGTATCACACTCTATCACCTGCTTCCATTCATTGCCTTAACCATATTGTCGAGGAGATCTATTTAAAATTCGATAGGTATGATTACCAAGATCTTTATAAAAGAATAAATCAAATTATAATGAAGCCTGATGAATTCGTTGAGGATTTCTCTAATCATTTCCTTCATCTGTGTGATGAATTTTCTGAAGAACATATAGATTGATATTTCTTGAAACAAAAGTTTGAGTGTTTGGTTCATATCTCTTTACACAGTGAATCCAAACCAAGTGATGTCTCTTATTCCCCAACTCTTGTAAACTAGGAGACACCCCTAATTTTAGAGGAGTTTACCACTCCTTTTGTTCCTTTTCATCCTCCTTTTCCAATTCTGATGAGGGTGCCTCCGTGCGATGATAATCAAGTTGGGAAATATGCACATAAAATTCCAAATCCATCTTCTCATGCCCCTTTTGTTTTTCCTTCCTCATACCCCATGTAGGAAATCCTAGAATTTTTCAAGAAGCCTATGGTGAAGACTAATATTTCCATTCCTCAAGATGAAATTAGTGCTCTTAACCGCAATATTGAACTTGGTTTCCCTGAAATTGTTATTTTTGCAAAGGAAATATGTTATCCCCTATCATTTACATGTAATGACTCTTTTTATTATGATATGTTTGATCAACCTGCTACGCCAATTATTTCTTCACACTCTTTTGATTGCAATCAAGTACAAGGTCATCACATTTCGTAAGTAGAGAAGGAAGGTGAAGACTCTTTTAATATTTTTTCTCTTTTTCAAAGTCCTCCCTATCAAGACGATGGTATTACATTATTGGATGATTTTCAATCTTCTAATATCGGTAGTGAATCAAATGAAATCAAATTGTTTAGATCCGTAGTCTTGGGAAACAATCATTCTCATGGAGATGATTTTGTTGATGTACGTGATGATGAATGCCCAAGTGCACCAACGAATTTTTTTGTTCATCTAGAAGATGTTGATTTGACAAAATTAGATCTGGAATATGATCCAGTCATAGAAAATGTTCTCATCGAAACTTCCTATTCGTCCCACTATCCCTTGTTCACTCCTTTTTGTGATTCATCTAAATTCAATGAAGATACTCCATGTTCTTTAAGTTCTTCATCAAATGAGGTCACTTCTCAATTGAAACAAGGTATTGAGGTTGTCCATGATGAAAGATAAAATAATAATATCATTTATTATCTATTCCATCTCGTATCATATCTTGTTTTACATGAAAACAACTCATCAAATCAACCTTGTCATGAAATTTCTCTAATTCATACATCTCTGGATTTGCAATCAAAAGAATCTTTCAACTTGAGTAATTTGGTTGTTAAAGTTGTAAAATCTGATCAAATATATGACAGAGATTGATGCCATCCAGTTGATAGTGATCACATTGAAATCAATGAAAGAATCTATCCTCACACCATGCATGATCTGGTTCAATATTCAAAATGCGATTTTACAATCCTTGAAAGTTTCGGGACTTATCAGGTAGTCGAGAAACTTCAACTTCTATTGATAGTTATTCTAGGACCTCGCAACTTTGGTAAGACCCCCAAACTAAGTAATATCTGGTTTCTCTCACAAAATATTTCTCTTTGCATGGTTTCATTAGACATAAAGTCCTTCTTGAAGGATTTTTGGTGTTTTGGATGTAGTCTTTCAATTCAGTTGATTCATATTCATGCAAATATCTTGTATCAAACTTGGGTTTGGAATGTGTATCTCTCATTGAATGATAGAACTATGAAATTGATTATTCTAAAGATTATCTTTGGCAAAGGAGTCATACGTGCCACATTCTTTTGAAAAAAATCATCTCCTGGTCCTTCTTTTGAATATTTTGATGCTAATATTTTTCTTCATCACACCTGAAATTCTCTTAAGCATTAGTGAATGCATGGACTATTTGATGAATCAAATTCTTATTCTCTCCTTTTACACTGACTGGTTTCTTGTGTTTGTTTTACTGGGATTACATTTTACTTCTTTTGATGATTATGATGCTAGAATAGTATGTAACCAGTTACAAGAAAATGATTTGTTACAATTATCATGCAAGGAAGATGATTCTATTATGCAGAAAATTTGTGAAATTGTTCGAAATGATTTACCCTTGTTAATTCCAAATTGGGAATTTGATGCTTTAATCAGAATGTCTGACCATGATTCTGTCTTTGATGGCTATCATCCATCTTACTATTTTCCCATTATCACATCCAATGACAGTTGCTTTACATCCTTTGATCTTTATGGTTTAAAATCTCACATCCAGGTACTTGTCAAGTAGTGGAGGCACTTCTACACTCACTAATGGTTGTCAAATCTTTATTATCTTGACATGCCTGCTAAATATGATTAGATCTAATTTCCCTTGTGAGATTCTCAATGTAATCTCGTGCCTTTAACTAAAAATCCATCTTCTCGAAGGTTTCTGGGTTTTCAAGAGGACCATCATGAATTTTATGATCCAATCACTGAATGGTTAGAGCAATCTTAGCTGGAAAGCTCTATAACAAATAACAAGTTTGGATATTTCTGCATGCTTTCTAAGGAGTTTAGTGTAGTTGAAGACATATTCGCAAGAATATTCTGATGTTTTTTCAATGATAGTTTTCATTGAAAATGTAATAATGTGAACTAGTTAGAAATGGTGGCCATGACCTATCTTTTTGCTGATAGGCATGACCTTCAAATTTTTCTGCAAGTTTCTCAAGTTCTTATTTGTTTTATTTCACATTTCTTTACGTCAGTTTTAATTGATCATATATTTGTGAATGTAGGTCAAGAGAAAATACAATGACTACATGACCCCAACCTTTTAGCTGGTTAGGTTAGGAGTATGTTTAATTGCATTCTAGTTTTACTGTATATCCATCCTACATTCAATTTTTGTAGTCTTTCTTATATTTTCTCATTTTGGTGCCGCATCATGTTTTGGTTTAGAGTCCTATTTTGTCTTCTAGTTTTCTTTTCTTCTTGTGTGTTGTATTTTCTTTCGTTTTGTAAGACCTTGCATGAAGATTCTTTGTTGGACCAAAAGGAAATGTGGCAAAATAAAAAAGGGCTTTGTGACACAAAAAATTTTGGGGAACCTTCTATCTGTCTTCTTCATCTTGGTCACATCTTTTGGTCAGTGGTGTTTTGATAGAAAATATGATCCTTGCATAAGGGAAGCCTTGTGTTGATCCATGATACCCATGTCTATATTGGAAACCTTACACCTTCACTCGGTTCTTTATGTTTTTGTGTTTTCAATATGATCCAATCAAGTAGAGAAGGACAAGGGGAAAATCTAAATGAGCAAACCAATATCACAGGTCTTATATATGCTCTTATGAAGGGACAACCTCTCCAAGCTTCAATAAGTCAGGATCCATCTTCTGCCCATGAAATAAATAAGTTTCAATGCATAGTCCTATATAAAATAAATTAAAAGGGAAAAAGAAGAGCAAGGCTTCCTGCACAAAGAGGTGAAGCAAGCAATTTCGTCGGGGTACTGTCCATGCCTGCTGGTAGCGGAGCAATGTTTGTGTCCCTGAAGTGACTCCACTATGACACTATCTAGGCATGCCGGTAGTGAAGCAACACCAGAGATGAAAAAATTCACTCTGAAAATTTAAAGCTTGCAAACTTTATTACTCTTATCCCGATCTGAAACATTGTGTGATCATTGATCTTATGTTTGTGTTAAACCAATAAAACGAATAAAGGGGAATATATTCATGCACTGGGTAAGTGGGGAAGTTGTGGTAATCCAAACAATGAATTGATACTTCATAAAGAAATAGACTTTGCATAAAGAATTTACCAAGGAAAAGAAGTTGGAGTTCTACCAGTGTGTCACCAGGTGTTGTTGCTGTGACAACACCCTCCAAAATTTTACCTACACTCAAATTTTGGAGCCTACTATGGATCTTGTGATTGGTTTTTCCATGGTCACACCTTGGTCGATGATGGTTTTTTAATATTCTGGTCTCCCTTTTTGTATTGCAAGTGTCAAACTCACTTGCTCACACATGCTCAGTTTGTACTGAATTCATGAGTGTGTTCTTTCGCGCAATCTTGAATAGTCCATGCATAATCTGTCAAGACAGTTTCTATGCTATTCTTAACCCATGTCGAAAGTTAGTGTGCATGTTCATCGATAATCTCTCACTTTGCATTGTACTTCTATTTTTTTAAGTTTTTCAAACTGTCACTTTTATGCACCTTCGTTTTTGTGAGTGTCATTTTCATGTTTTTGACTGTCACTTTTGCTTGCTTTCACTTTTATTAGTGTCATTGTTATGTTATATTTCCTTTGGAATGTGTCTCTCTCACCGTCATTTGTGTATTGCAAGTTTTGTTCACACTTTTCTTTCCATATCACATGTGTCGTCTTCTGGCATGGGCAGTGTCATTCATCATGTAAAGTGGAGTTTTGGTTTGTCTCAAGGGGTAATATCTGTGATAATGAGTTGTTCTTGTCATGTGAACATGTATCACACTCATCCCAAAGTTTTAAGCACTGTTGCATAAGTGTCATCACTGTCATCGCAAAGTGTATATTTAGTGTCGCACTTGTTAGGATTCATCGCAAAGTTGTTGCATTAAGGAAGGTATGTTTTTTATATGTTTTGAGTGTTCTTTGTCATATCATCAAGTGATCTAAATTTTTCATCTTTCTTAGAGTCTCTCTTTTACTCATATTCAACTCACTGATCTAACACTTAGTCCAACTGCAAAAAATCCCCGATCGGGTCACTCAGCCTCATTTTTCCTATCTTGAACTATGCATTGCGTAGTCTCAACCCTCAAGCAACACCCTTGTCCCTTGCCACTACACAATGCACAATATTTTCCTTCCATAACTATGCACTATGCAATATGAGTGCTCAAGCCCATCCCCTAAGCTCTAGAAATACATAATTTTTCTACCCATCCCAACCTGATCTACACATTACATAGTCTGATTCCTCAAGCCTTAGCCTTGAGCTTCTTTAATGTGAAACTGTGTAATCACTTGGTCTCCCTACCTCCAGAAACTACACTGTCAGAAAAATCAAGGCTCAAGACTCCAGCATGAGCCGTTGAGTCCCTCAACTGTGCAATCCCTTCATCCATGCCTCCCTCAACTGCGCATTGCACAGTCTGAAGGCCAAAGCCTCTGGAATGAGTCCTTGAGTCCTATGTAATGCATTGGCCTATGTCCTTCCAGAACTATGCAGTGGGCATCATCAAGCCTCAAGACCCTGCCTTGAGCTCCTAACTCCCTCAACTACGTAATCTCTTGAACCTACCCATCCTAAACTCTGCATCGCATAGTATCAAGTCTCACTCCCAGACCTTGGCCTCTAGAATTGTGCAATCCCCTTAGCCAGTCACTCAACCAGACTAGCTCCAGCCCAAACGGGTGAGTTCATGAAATATGTTAGGTTAGGGGTTTTTCAGATTGAGGTCAACTTGTCATGAATGTTTTTCAATTGCATGTATTCTATCTTATCATGATACTTTGATGATGAAGGAAAATGAGAGGATTACCATGATACATATGGAGCTAAAGAGATACGATGATCAGCAGGTAGAAGACAAAGGAACACTATATTTCAAAAAAAGATCAAAGATCAGGAAAACCTGAAGGCTCGATCTGATTCACAACCCTTTGTAGCATGGATAGGAAGAACAAATCATATCTCTCATGAAGATGAAGAATTGCACATATATAATTAAAGAAAAAGAAACAACAAAGAGTGGCTTGACATTGCCATGTAATCGTGAAATCCATGTCATCAATGTCATGTCATGTCATGAGTCACCATATGCCACATCATTTATGGATTATGTAAATTCTATATTGGAAAATAAAATGTAAAGTGGAATTCTAAGAGTCATCCATGTAATTTGAAACATCATGAGGGAGTCGAAAGGTCATAGAGAAGTCAAACAGTTATGAGGGTAGTCTAAGAGTCACCTGGGAGATGTATGATCACCCTATTTATTATATATATACCCTCATTGTATAAGCAAGGGACTTTTCACCTTGGCTTCTCCCATAAGGCATCATAGAGATAGAGTTAGTACTTTTGGGTAGCAAATCATGGCTCCAATGCTCCACTATTAGAGCTAGTAATGCTCATTGTATTCATGTATCTAAGGAATTTTACCTAGTACTTGAAGCCTGATGGCCAACAAATTTTCATGCATGGATTGTGAATATTTGTAAGATTTTTCTATGAATATTTATGATTCATGTTTTCTTTCACTTGTACTAAAGTAGTTGAACTATTTTGGTTATTTTAGTGCTTATCTAATTAAGGATGTGTTGTAATGATGGTAACAATTGTCACATCTATGTGGACTATTATATTTGATGTTAGGCGGTTATATTTTCTCTTTTGTGCGCCTCTAATAGGGTTGTACTATTACCTCTCTCTTAGAGGCTCACCTTGCCTCCCTCTGCAATAGAAGAAACTGGATACACCTGCAATCGGACATTGACGAGGCACACTTTCTTTTAGGCAAAGGCACATATATGCTTCTCTCTCTTGCCGACAGTTAAACCCAAGTAAAATTTATAAGAATATATGGAAACTAGGCCAATATTTCAGATGGGGCTCCTATTCCAAATGGGAATTCACATCTAGGAGACCCCCTTGGTTGATGGATTTCCAGCATCGTCAGCAACTACTGATTTAGAAAACTAGGCCATTGGGCTTAATATAATTTTAACATTCATCCTTTTTGAAAATCCCTTACCTATATCCATCCAATTGAGAGTCTCTAAGGTATGCATTACCTTGCCACCCATGGTAGCCTCCAGAATTGTACTTACAACTTAATTGCTTACATTTTAGGAGTGAAAAAGGATATCCATATGTAAAGCTTATAATTTACATAGTACAATTTTCATAATAAATTAATAATAAAATTCACAATTTCCAATTTAGTATCTACTCTATTATTTTTATTAGCCAAAATATTCTAGACAATAATCTAAACTACAAAAATACTTATCTAATCTTTCCTGGAAACATGTTAAGGGTTCTCATAGTCCTCCCAATCATAAGATAGCTTCCACAACTAGCTACCCTCGAGCTCTACTCCTCTCTATCAGGGAAAAATTCCAGAAATTTTTCAAGGTATTTTTTCTTGAACCCTTAAAGAAACGTCATACTTTATCTCTCTTGGGTTCCAACCCATATTTCTCTCCCACTGGTTATTTTCAGAAATCACTTTCTTTCTCTCCCATAGTATTCACACACAAAACTAGCTCCATGGAATTAATCTCCAACCATTTCTTTTTTTTTTTGTTAATTTTGCATTAGGGGAAATTTGAGGTCTAAAATGAGCCTCCTAAGGAAATTATAAAATAATAGTGGAAATAATAAAATAAGATCAAATTACATCATAAAATTTTAGAGAAAAAAAATAAAAAATATTTTTCAACTTGTATTTTCAACTTATCTCCCTATGGGTTTACTCAAATTTTGAGTGACAAAACTCATTGGATACATAATTTGATTCCTCATCTAAGGAATACCCATGTTGCATACTTTCGATGGACCCTGCGACGTGAAAAATGAGAAATACATGAAAAACATGATTAAAATCACATGTTTTCATGTATTTCTCATTTTTCATGTAACATGGCCCATCAAAAGTATGCAACATGGGTACTCCTTGGATGTTGAATTAAATTTTGCATCCAATGAGTCCTTCCGCTTGAAATTTGAGTAAACCCTTAAGGAGATAAGTTGAAAATACGAGTTGAAAAATAGTTTTATTGTTTTATTATTTTTTAATCTTTTTACCTTTTTACTCCAAAAATAGTGAATCATTCCCCATGGTTGACATCATCATCTTGAATCCTATTGGTCTTATAAATTTTATTTTGGTTGTGCATTTTTCTTAGGAGGCCCATTTTAAACCTCAAAATTCCCTTAATGGAAGCTCAATGACAAATTCCCTTCTTCGGAAATTCTTCCTCATCAAGGAAGACCCCTACAAGGCATCAAAAGAATTTAATTTGTTTAATGAAAAATATATTTTAATAAACCCCCATGTGCACAAAAAGGAGAGGTCGACCCAAAAGAAAATTGAACACCCTTAGATTGCTATAAATACAAGTCAAGTGACCCTCATTAGGAGATCATCAATCATTCTTCTTTGTTTGTTTTGGCTCGCATATGTCTGAGGTTTGTTTGTGGAGATTGATTCATACAACCCCGGAATTGTAGGGTCTGAAGCTCACATGTGTGATCTAGGGTTTTGATTTGCAGTCGCAAGGTTTCCACAGGGAATTTTCAATTGCAATCACATGAACGCAAGGTTAACCATGAGGTTGGAAACTAGGGTTTCATTTTATCAATAGACCACATAGTTTTATAATTGACCATAGATATTGGTCGTTGGCTGTAGGATTCTGAATAAAGGTGTTGATTATCAATATTGCTAGGTTGATCTCTTAGATGTTGTCTAGTTAATTTTATTTGATAAGTTTTGTAGTTGAAGATATGGATCATTGTACTCTCTATTTTCTGAAATTGTTATGACAATATAATAAGAAGAATAATTTGAAAGAGTTTCCCCCCTTATGGGGGTTTTCCCTCATCTTCGACCAATCTTGGTGTCTCTATGTGTGAATATGTTTCTTCTATTGTTCATTTATGTTCCGTTGCATTGATGATGAATATAATTTCATATGTTTTTGAATAATGTTATGATGTTGCGGGGTGAATTCAATGTGTATATAATGAAATGCAGTTATCTAAAGCAAAGAAAAATATAGCCCTAAGAATTATTAACATGGTATCATAGCTAGACTGAAGAAAATTCATTGAGATCACCCTTGTTTAGACACCATTGATGAGAGCAAGAAAAGATGGAGGATATCTAAAATAATACTAGGGTTTGAAGGAAACCCTAGGCCATATCGTTATTAGGGTTTGGAAGAAACCCTGGGATAAGTAAAAGGCTTGGATTATGCGGTCATGAAACCCTAGCCTGATCAATTAGGAATTGTTCTAGAACTTGTGACAGATTCAGTATAATCCTAGATGGGCTAGTCTCATTAAGGCCTTGGTTGTTGATGAAGTCAATGGAAATATGGAATGAAACATTTTTAGATGGATAATGGAAAATACTAACTTTTTATTAATACTTATACTTCCTACATGAACATTTGAGTGTCTAATGCTTCTAACTTCTAGATGAGATGTGACAAGCAAATCCTTCTTGAGGATCATCTAAGGTGTAGGAAGAAAAGAGTTGGTAAATTACTTAATCAGATTTTTTGCAAATTTTCTACAATATACAAGTGCTTTAATAACTGCCAAGAATAAATAAGAGCAATAAGTTGCAAATATATATGAATACTTCAAGGTATGTATAATCTATTACTTCAACATTATGATTTAGCTACAAGATTGGAAGGCAAGTTAAGCCCTAAGGTATGTCAATAACATCATCTTCATAAATGACTCATGCATGCATATGAAAAGTGAGTGTTATCTCTAGTACATGTGATATATTCGTGCACACAATATTTGGAAAGTATCCTAGACATGATGAATTTACTAGATGCATTGATTTGATATATTATAATTTGACACTATTAATTCTTCTAATAAGCATGGTAAACTTGATGATGAAAGTGTAAAAATAAGATTGATGCTCAGGATCTCCTTTTACACGTTGGTTAGGTTTTGATAAGTATGACAAAATTGGATGCCCTGACTTGATGATTAAGTAATATGATAAGGAAGTGATGTATTCATTATGATCCTGGAAGTATGATGATATACTTGTTAGCTACCCTAATTATATGAAAATAATATTTGATGAATATTTGATGCCATGTTCATATGCGATAATGAAGTTGTTGATGTTTATGATGAATTTATGTTTTAGAACTTGATATTGTTTGAATCTGTGACCTAATAGTGTTGCTAATGTTTGATAGTATTATGATAGAAGGTTGATGTTTTGAATGATGATGACTAAAGTGGATTCCCATTCACAGGTACAAACATTTCATGAGATTCTAACACATATTATTATTTGAAAAGAAGACATTTAACTGCAGAAGGAAGAATTCTAGTCATGAATAAACATCTAATGTTGTGGAAAAAGGTTTTAGAAAGTTATGAACTGAGAAAATAAGGTTTATCCTAGTCTAAGGCCCAACCACTAGGAGAAATACTTAAGGGTGCAGTTATAAACCTCCAAACCACATAGAAGAAGGCCTATGAATGTGGTTGAGATTGTAGTATTGAATAACTAAAATCTTGTGCATGGGAATAGGAGCACACTAGGAGTAAAAAAGAACTTCAGGCATGGAGCAGATGGCATAGAGTTCTATGAGCAAGGAATTTTTTAATATCTACATAATGTTTGACTTATTATAGAGAAAGTGAATGTCTTGGCTAATCTCGTGTTTGCAGGGGATTGAAATATGCATATCAGTATGTTTTTTTCCTTGACTTGATCATATGAGTTAGTATATGACAATATTTGATAACAGCTGCAAGGGCTTGACAAGATTTGGCTTATTGACTTGACTCAATATAAATGAGAAATATTGACTTGGATAATTGATGATGTCTTAGGATTTTGACATGAAGCTTGACAATTCAGAGATATGTTTTGGCTTATGGCTTGATTGAATTCATTGTGATGACAAGTTAAGGTATTGTGATGACAATGGTGATTTGCCTTGATGTGACATGACAAAATGAGAATAGTAACTCTTAGTGATTAATATTGGTATTCATTAATTGATTATGTATTGGAATCATTGACATTGGCACATTAGTTGAAGTGTAAACTATTAGGATTTAGTATGCAATGATTTTTATTGCAGAAATCTCACAATGAATGGATGAAACTTATATGACTTATCCTTCATGTATATAATTCATATCATGGTTATGTGGAAGGCATTATGAATTTTGATATTGCTTGATGACAATTTCTAATAGAAAAAATAGATAAGGTTGTAACTTGGTATTTGGGTGTGAGCTCTTCTTGGCACTTGGTTCGAAGAGTTTGTGATATTGGAAGAAACTTTCATTGCTTTGATATTAGTTTTCGTTTGATAAACAAACTTAATTGCAAAATATTGATTTGTTTAATGCTGAGTATATTGGTTTGGTCAGTATTATGTTTGAAGAAAGAATTGTATTGTTTGAAGCAAGCTTTGATCTTGGTATGTCTGCATTGAGAGTTACTTGGTAAATCGTGGAAGATGTATCGATCAAAGTGGTGGAAGGCATGCCTTTGATTTTGGTTTTATATGCTCATAATGTATTCTTGATAGATAATGAGCCTTTGATGATCAAAGTAAGAGGGAGTTGGAATTTTAAGTTCAAGATGAAGAATCTTGGCATGATGAATTACTTTTTGGCATTAGAAGTTTGGAAAAGAAAAATATATCATGAAGTTATTGGAGAGAATTTTGGAAAGTGGCAATGTGAATCCTTAGACACCACGATGGAATTGAATTTCAAGAATTATGTCTAGATATTGCTAAATTGGAAACCATTAGTTGATTAAGAATTTATTTTCCTTGTAACTCCCATATAGGCATATGTTGTGCATAGAACGACCTAAGTCAATTCATGGTTAACCTGCTTCCTACTCATTGGGTTTCTAACAAGCACATTTTGATATATTTCCATGGGACAATAATTATTGGTCTAACATATACTAAAGGAGATGTATGATTGCATGGATTCTCTAATGTTGACTAGGATAGAAATAATTATTGATAGAAATAGTACATCTGGGTGATACTTATGCTTGGGATATGCCATGAAATTTTGCTGAGTAGGAAATAGAAGTTTGTAGCTTTAAGCATGGCAAAAGTTTAGTAAATTACTGCTAGCATGGCTAGTTGTGGGGCAGTTTGGTTGAGGAAGCTCTTTAGAGAGTTGTTAGAGCAGGTTCTAGACATGACAGTGTTACATTGTGACAATAAAGAGGGATTCGTTGGCATAAAATCACATATGTTGTTGGGACTATGATATCTCCTTGTGTTGAGATAGTGTTATTGTACGAGATAAGCTTAGGCTTTTGATTGCTACCTTCATGAGAGGGAAGATGAATAAGGTGTTCTTTTGTGGCATGTATTTATTCAAACATAATAGTTGATGTAGTGTCCTTCATGAACATGAAATCATAAGATTGCTTATGTTGGTAATGTATGAGGCAGTATAATTGAACTCTTTAGTGAGTTGTTTAAGCCTGTACCAAATATGAGTACATTGATATGTTTCTAATCTACATAGATCAGGGTTGATCAAGGATATTGAGCAAACTCTTCCCCCCTATCTAAGCTCCCAGGGTAAGGAAATGAGATGTAGTTCTCCTAGAGTTTAGGGATCTATGGAAAATAGGATTTCATTGTTATTTTCCACATAGGGTGGAAGATGTTACTCCCCTCTCTTGTTCTAGCAGAGTATATCCCAGTTTTCATCATACCCACAAGCTGGGCTTGTTGGGATTGTAGCTCCCCATGTGGCTAATAGGCTAAGAGGGATTGGGAGTCTGTGATCCATAGCTTTGGTAAGTCAGGTAAGATTATGATGCAAGGTGTTCTACGACATGACCCTTGAGGTTCATTGTTGGGAAGATCAGGAAGAAATAGGATGGTTGAGATCTTTTATCTCACCTATTGCTCGACATAGGTTGGAAGACATATGCTCCCCTATGAGATGAATTGAGGTGATATTGTCCCATGGGACCTTCCTCATTGTCATTGGATTATAGATTGAGATGTTCTCCTTGATTGATAAAGGGTAGTAGCTTAGAGTCCCCTCCAATATCAAATTCTTCTTCTTTCAAATTCATAGGTTTTTATCATATTAGAAGAGATATAGAGATAAGCATAGCTAAGCAGGGATGAGCAAATATGAGCGGATATGAACAAAGAAAACATTTGATGATGATGAGATACTTTTGATGAGACATACATTGCAATCAGTAATTTCTCCCTAACTGGGAGAGAGTGTTAATTTTGGTAGCTCAGGGACAAATTACCTTCGTTGCACAATCTTCCTCATCAAGGAAGACCCCTACTAGCCCTTGGAAGAATTTTATTAGTTAAGGAAAAATATATTTCAATATGGAAACCCCCATGTGCTTAAAAAAGGATAGGTCATCCTAAAAGGAAATTGGACACACTTGGATGGTGATAAATCCAAGTCAAGTGACCCTCGTTTGGGGATCATCAATCATTCTTATTTATTTTTTGTAGCTCGCATAGGTTTGTTGAAAATGCAACAAGATGATGGATCTTAGTGGAAAGGAGTCACCTGCACTAAGTGGGCCCGGAGGCTATTTTTGGCACAAAGTCTATTTTTAGACTATGTCTATTTTTAGACATATGGATCATGGTCTATGAGTTGCAGGATGCTGTTTATGGATGATTGGTCATGTTGGGAAAAATATATGGACTTCTATTTTTGGTTCACAACGGAGTGATCAGAGTCTATGTTTAGACTGCTAGGCTAAAAATAGAAACAGTCAAATATTATTAGCCCTTAGTAATATTTGGACTCTAAACATTATCTTATTCTCTTGGAGCACTTCAGTTCGAGCTACGGATGTGGCACATGCAGCTGACAAAAGGAATCACATAGTTTCTTATGTGTTAGTTGAGTTATTTCGTGGAGGACTTCAGTTAGAACTCATACATGTGAGTTCTATGGAGTTGGATGTGGAGTTGATGGAGTTGTGTTTAGTTTGACTTAGTTGAACTAGTTGTATTTAGTCTAGCTGCAAATACACTAGTGATGAGTTGTGTGAATTAGATATTAATTAATTCACTAATTATTAACCCATAAAGCAACTAAAGAATACATCAATTAACTCAGTGCATGGACAGTTCAGTGGAGACAGGTGTTAGAGGTTGAGATTGCTATCAGTTGTGACTATCGGTTGTGCATGAGATTTGCACATGCATGGATTGAGTAATGCCAATGAGGATTGCACAGTGTGGGCCAATATCAAGGCAATTGTAGCTTGTGCTCACGTGATCCTTGTTGTTGGGAAAAGTATCTATTCAGAACGCCCCTATCCCACTCTAAGGTGTGACAGTGCCTTAGCAACAAACAAGGAAAACTATTTTCGTATTCTTCTTTATGAAATGTAAACGACGAGGAAGGATGAACTAACCTGTGTCTTGCGCTAGTTTGTTGATCCAATCGCTCTCCTCTTTGTTTGTTTCCCGCTACCTGCTCCCTTACTCGCCCAGCTTCACCAAGTTCCTGCAAGATCACAGAAAAGGAAAACTACACAAAGACATAGATTTACATTCATAAATAGCTTAGGATCAGATTTAAGCTAAACATACAAATATAACAAAACATCATTGATACACAAGCATGTAGGAGAAACTCAAATAGTTTTATTGATATAATAAGAAAGTCCAAGAGGAGATACAACCAAGTGAGTCCCGATCCAGCATCTACCTCCCAGCAAAGGAATCCCTTCCTCACCTCCAACAAAGCATAAATCACCCAATGCACTAATCTCAATCTCAAAACCAACAACAATTCTCTGCAAAGTACAAAATTCCAGCCTCTGGATCTCTGGGATGAGGGATCCATATATAGATGTAAGCAGAGAAGATGAGTCAGCTTATGTTTTGACTTGTGGCTTCTCTCTGTCAGTTCTTGCTTCCACTTGGAGACTGAGAGCCTCTTACTCATCACTGGTCGAATTCAGTGAGGCAAGTGTCATTGGAGAAGATTCTGGAAGCTTCCATTGCCTTTCCACCTCGTTGAATGACTTTGCCATTTGTCATTTCCCGCTCAACGCACCCTGGTAGTGCATTCACCTGCGTTGCAACACACCTAGCCAGTGTATTTGGGTACTTTGCAACGCAGGCAGCTAGTGGAGCATCTGAATTGATCCTGATTTGACTAGTTTTGAGTAGTTTCTGGTGGAGAACTTCTGGGAGAAGCTGTAATTTGTTGACCTTGTTTCTTTAGGAGCTGGAACAACATCTTTAGGGACTTAGGATCCCTTGGTTTATGGAAATTTCATGCTTATAGCTGTAAGGCACAAAAATGTCTATAATAGTTGCCCCCTAAAGTATGAGGCCATTTTATCGGGTGAAATGTTTTATTAGGAGGATCCGAAGTTCTTTCAATGCTGGGAGGAGACCTGTAATAAGATACAATACAATACATTATTTTCATACTGTTTTCATGATCTAGCTGAGGCGGGCATTCCCATGCTCAGCTTTATAAATTCATTTTCATGTACATAGGACAGACAATCGTTTGATGGTAGACTGATGATTCTGGTGAAGTCATCATCCTTTTGCTAGGATGATTATCTGTGCTGCAATGCTGTACATTTCAATGTCTTTATTTTTTCCTGAATATATATCGCAACTCGGATGGATGAAACTAGATCTGGGGTCTTCAATCTCGTACGATCTTCACTCTAAGTACAAGTCGATCCATGTGAGAAATGTTTTGAAGTCGAACATGGAAAGACATTGCTTGATTACCAGCCAATGATGTAAACTGTTAACAAGCGCGAGAGGAATCACCGATAATGATAATGACCCTCAAGGTACTGTAGTACAATTCATGTGGTGTGAATAAAGGACTTGGCGTCGAACACCACGCAAAATCTTTCGGTCGAAGGTCATTGATGTATACCTGTCGCCGGAAGTGAGAAACTTGCGATTGAGGCATGCAAGCTTCAAAGTACTGAAAGGGTGTTCCTAGATCAACTTCTTGGATAATGATCTGATGTCGACAAGAAGCGATCCATCAAAGGAGGGCCATGATGTATCCCACATCAATGACACGGAACGAAGCAAATGATTTTGATGGAGGTGAAAACGATCTGATGATATATGGTTCAGGGTGGCGGTCATGAAAGAATGAAGTATAATGTATGGTAGTGGATGGGACACGGGTGACTTCTCTGGATGACTTCTCTTGAACATGTCGGCGACACTTATATGATGGATTGGTAGCATTTACCCCAAAAGTGGATGGTATGGCGAGACCATGGTGATGTGACCGGTGAATGAAACAACCCAACCCGACTCAGGCACGGAGTGGAAGTGTCATGTTCAAGAGCGACTTGCTACCAATAAAGATTCTTTGAGTTTCTTCCCAATTTTTCCCCAGTCATTGCTGACCAGTACCTCTTTATTTTTGTCAAGCTTGAGGAGGATAACATATGCTTGTTCTATAATTTGCCCTTCAGGCAAACCCATCGCTATGTTTTAACGAGCCTAGCGATAGTGAAACTCGTTCTCGTCTAAAGACAAGTTTGTCGCTATTAATGTTTTTTAACGAGTTTAACGACAAAGATAACTCGGTCCTTTTCATTTTTAGAGAGTCTAAAAAGGAACGTAAAGGTAACTCCGAAATTCCTTTTTCGTCATCTAATCCCTTAAGTCCGAAAAAGTATAAAATAATACAGAAGGGATGAATTTTGGATAGTTTTAACGAGCCGAACAAAACAAGCGCTCGATCTTTTTGTGCAATAATCCCTCAGGTCCAAAAAGATTAAAATCTAGAGGAAGGATAGCTCTTCCGGTCGCTTTAACGAGCTGGAAGGCCAAAACTCGGCAATCTTTTCATATTTTACGAGTCAAATGAAAAGAGCTTAAAGAAGACTCGTCTTTTGAGGAACGAGTGATAAAAGGGTAGCAGCTGATTCCAGGTAAGGTTTGGAATTTTCCAATCACGGCAGTGTCACAAGGATGGCTAGTGAAATCACTCTTCGCAGCTGTTCCTCAAAATGGGTAAACAATCAAATGGAGGTGAATGATCGGCCAATGGAAAAGTGGAGGTGATGGTGCAAACACGACCAAGGCTTTAATGGCTGAAGTACTACATTCACGGTGGTTATTTACCGGGGAATAGTTCATTTTTTAGCGAGCTTAAATGCGGGTGGAAACACTTGCTCGGTCTTGCGTTTATTTTTTAACGAACTTGAACTATGTGCTAAAACTGCTCGATGAAGTTTTCATGCCCCCAGCATAATAACGCAAATCGAGGTGCATAAGCTCGCATGCCCCCAGCATAATAACGCAAATCGAGGTGCATGCCCCCCAAGCTTCATTGCATTCAACTCAGTGGTTGGAATGAAGGTTTACCTTTGAGATTTGGAAAGGGGGTTTGTTTCATTTTTTTAATGAGGTTGATACAGTAAAAGAACTTTCCTCATGACTCCTTGTTTCATTTTTTAACGAGGTCGACACGGGATAAGAACTGTCCTCGGAGTCCAAATTCATTAGATATAGAAGGTTTCATATTCCACTGTGGCCACTTCCGCCAGATTACTCGGAGGCGGTAGGGCAAAAGTACCCATTATGGCAGGGTCTTTTAGGAGACCTACTCCGATATTTTGGAGCGAATGATTGCTTCCATGGATCATTGGAATGCTTCCCGTAACTTGTGAACTGTTGGGGAGAAATGTTTGTTGGTCGACGATTGTAATTCCTCCTTGGAAGGGAAAAGCAATCTTCCTGAAGTAGGTCGACACAACTGCGGCCATGGCATATATCCAGGGTCTTCCCAATAGGATGTTGTAATCAAGGTTTCCGTCGATTACTTCAACATCAATTTCTATTGTTTTCCCTCCTAGTTCAACTTTCAAGTTACTTAGGATACCATATGGGGTATATGTCCTTCCGTCGAATGCTTTTAATGTCGTCGAAGATCGCGACAAGGTTGGAGATCCTAAAGTTTTCCAGCAACTCATCGACATAATGCATGTAGATGCCCCCTCATCAATAATTGTTCGATGAACAGTTTTGTTGAGGGCTTTCACTTGAATAAGGAAAGCTAGTTGAGCTGGTAACTGAGGGTCATATCCTTTATGATCAAAGGCCACAAGATTGGAATCCATTGGGTCAATCCCACCTATTGCTGATAATAAAGCTTGCTCTTAGGAGAGGCAATTTTGCGGTACCGCAAGTGTCGACATAGCGGACGGCGATTGGGCCAGGTCCTCTATCATATTATAATTATGTGCTATTTTTGCACGAGGATTAAATGTCGATTTGTGCACTACTCCCTTTGGCGACTTTATCATTTGTTCAGGAATGATGGGTGGCACAACTTTGGTCAAAGTTGTTGTCGAACTACTAGGTTGTTCATTAGCCTTGTTATTCGACACCTGTGGATTCCTGTAATCTTTATTCCTTTGCCAAAGAATCATTTTGCTACTTTGAGATAGACAACATAAGCACTTGGGATCAGGAAGCATTTTGATTAGCAACCAGTTTGGTTCTCGGGCTTGGAAACGGATCAGTCAATACTGCTGAGGTTTTTGAACTCTTAAAGAGTTTCTTAACTTCAGTTTTATGTGGACAATCTCTCGTCCGATGATCCTCATCGCATATATGACACCCCGCAGGGGGTTTCCTTTTTCTCCCTTTCTTTTTCTTCTTGCCCCCTGGTTGCTTCAGTTGTTTGCCCTTGTCGGCCGACACGGCATTTACTTCCGAGGCAAGAAGTTCCTCATTTGCATTATGACTAGAAATCTTACAGGCCTTTTTAGATGTAGCCTTTGTCGATTTCATGTCTGTCGTACCAATCACGTCATCGCTGGCATGAGAGTCATTGTTTGATTTAGGAGGAGGAGGAATTGAGAATTCCGGTCTAGGGGCGTCAGGTATTTTGTCGTAGAGCGTGCCGGACTGAGTGTAAATCAAGTCCAGATATTGCGCACGAGCGATAACTTGCTCTTCTGTTACGACTCCCCCCTTTGCCACATCTTCCGTGATGGAAGGTAGTAATGACTTGATAAACCATTCAACTAAGAGCTGATCGGGGACGTACGTTTTTACCATCCTACGACGACGTCGCCACTCATGTATATGATCAGATATGTGAGTGGCCGTTGTCTGTTTGAAGTTGGTAAGAAGTTCTGTTCCCGTTTCGTACCTTATTGGTAACTGAAAATGGGTTAAAAAGGTTGTGGCTAAGGTACTGAAGTTGTTGAATGAAGCTCTAGGCAATTCGATGTACCATTTTGCCGCTAGACCCGTTAACGTCCTCTGAAAGAGGCGAAGTCTTATCGAATCATCATTTAGAGTGTTTGATGAACACCACAGATGAAAGGTCATCACATGATTCGACGGATCTTCACCCGGATTTCCATTAAATTTAGTAATATCTGACGGAAGTTTATGCGGAATCGCTGGCCACCAAGGGGCATAAGCAATTGGATCATTCATCAGCCGGTTTAGATCTGGTAATTCTAGAGTTGCTACAAAGGGCAACTGTTGATTCAGGTTAGGCGGAGCATACCCAGGATAAGATGGAATCGCCTGAGCAATGGGTCTTTGCATACCAGCATAATGTATTTGATGCTGGCAACTTTGACAAGGTTGATGGGCATAACCATTATTGTATGGTTGTTGATAACCGCTTTGGAAATGCAGTTGCCCATTACTTACAAAGACTTGTTGCTCAGGTCCTTGATATGATTGCTGGAATTGCAGTTGTTGAGATTGAACCAGCCCTGGTTGTTGGACCATTTGCTATTGTCCAATACTGGATGATTGACCAAGATGAGGAGTCATAGTACTTGTTTGAGCCTGAGTCGCTCCAGATAAGGAGGCACTAACCTGAGGTTGTGATTGAGTTGTCGAGACAAGAGGTTGTTGTATTGCAACCTGAGAAACTTGGGGTTGACATACAACAGGTAGCGCTTGTACTTGCGACGCAATCACCATACCAGGTATAGTGGGAATATTTGACACAGGGTGGACTGGTTGCATTGAATATGCAACCCTTGGTTGTTGAGGCAGTATTGGTACCCAACCACTGGATGTAATTCCAGTTTGACCTGAACTTTGTTGTAAACTCCCATATGGTTGTTCTCCGGGAGGGAACAATGAAAAGGCATACTGCCCTCCATATGGTGGAAATCCAGTACTTAAAGGGTATCTGGCCTTTGAAGACACATTGGATCGATTTGTTGAGTTTCAACATAAGAAATACCAGATGATAATCCGGATGAAGAAATAGGAACTGACCATGTCGTCGAAACAGTCCCTGATTGGACTCCAGCTTGTTGTTGATAACTTGCCGGGACAAATGATATACCATCGAACATCGTTGGAGTAGCAGCAGGAGGCTCTACCGCTGCTGCGTCGGATGACACAGTCCTGGATTTCGACGGTTGTTTAGACATATTTAGTCTATCCAAAAGATTTTCTAGCGATTCTACAAGAACTTGCGATGAAAAGAGACTAACTTCAAAGACCAACGAGGGAATGGTGATGATTATTCCATTTAAAATAAATTTTAACGACGCTTGGACACAACTTGTTTTTTCAATTTTAAAGAGTCGAGAAAAAACAAAAGATGACTCTAGTCTCCTTCGATTTTTAATGAGCCTGAAGTGACAAGTGCTCAGATGGACCTTTTCCGTTAAGGAGTCTGAAAAGGAACGAAAGGGACTGTTCTGGAGGTCTAGGTAGAGGGAGTACCAAACCAATCGCAAAACTACAGAACACTTTTTACGGTACGGCAGTCAATCTTCCCGAATGCTGTGTTCGGTGCATTATGATCAGTAGGGCGGCCGACACGACTTCCTATGGATAAAGGTTTTATGCCTATAGGGGTCTCCCAATATATACTCGACGGTACGTGGGAGCACAATCCATACTGGAACTTATCGTCTCACAGTGGAGGAATCACCCAACCAACAGTGAGGACAACAGTTACCAGGCTTTATGATGCCGGAACACGTCTCTAGCCTAGACCTCTATGTTGTGCATTAAGTTACAAAGCGTTGTTAAGTTCATTCAATTTATTTTAGGTTGATCTTTCTTAGAAGTTTGCCTTTTTGGATCACCATGAGATGTAGATGTAATTCCTAAATGCATTCTAAAGATGATAAGCAAGCTTTTATCTCTTTTCAACAATGAAAATCCTAGCTACAAGGGGAAAAGAAAGACACAATCTTTTCTCAAAGAGCAAAGAGCACACTGTAAATGCACTTTTCTTAAATCAAGCCATACAAACTGTCAATATGCAAATGCACTTGTGCATGTATTTGTTTTTCACTTTCTTAATATTGATGCCTAAAAAGAAAGTTGTTGTACAAATTTGAATTCGATTTCATGTGAAAAACACAAACAAGCTTCTTTTCAAAATCAAAAAGTAAAGACGATTACGAAACTTTATGATTTTGAAGTAAACACTTGTTTCGACACTAGAAATTCACGAATTCAGGCCAAAGACAAAAGTAAAAGCGTAATCAACTGTCAACAGCAAATATACTCTCTCTTAAGATCAAAACGACACTTACGACAGATCTAGATCTAAGGGCGATAGTATGACTAGTTTACTTTTGCAATGGGAAACTGTAAATGACGTAACAAACACACAAAAACAAATACAGTTTCTTTTATACAACTGAGGCGGAATTAAGGCAAAGAAAAGGGGTTTTCAGATAGGTACACACACTGATAACAGGCTGCAAAAAATAGAGGCAAAACTGGAAAAAGTGAGCAAAGAACCTCAGCTAGGCAAGGCTAGGCTGATCAACGCACCTGCTACATAGAGAAACTGAATTGCAACGCAGGTAGCCCTCTCGGGAACTGCGCTGAAATGCAGAGTCTCTTCACAGAGCCTGCGCTGAAGCAGAAACGAGAATTTCTTCTGGGTTCTGGGTCACGGTTTGCAGTTTAATCTATGGTTTTTGGCCGGATAAAAGCAATCAAATGTGCACAATCAGAGGGATGATTTAAAGGAGGACTAAGAGCTAGCACAAAGGGAAATTAGAGCATTTGTGGATCAATTGTTTAGATCATAAACAGGCCCAGTGAATGGACTAGAGTAGCAGATCTCTACTTTGCATTTGTAAATGGAAAATGCAGTTCGATTCGCCACTCCTAAGTTTATGAGATGAACAACAATAGAAACACAAATAAACTAACTAGACACGATCCCTAGCGGAGTCGCCATTTTGTTGTTGGGAAAAGTATCTATTCAGAACGCCCCTATCCCACTCTAAGGTGTCACAGTGCCTTAGCAACAAACAAGGAAAACTATTTTCGTATTCTTCTTTATGAAATGTAAACGAAGAGGAAGGATGAACTAACATGTGTCTTGCGCTAGTTTGTTGATCCAATCGCTCTCCTCTTTGTTTGTTTCCCACTACCTGCTCCCTTACTCACCCAGCTTCACCAAGTTCCTGCAAGATCACAGAAAAGGAAAACTACACAAAGACATAGATTTACATTCATAAATAGCTTAGGATCAGATTTAAGCTAAACATACAAATATAACAAAACATCATTGATACACAAGCATGTAGGAGAAACTCAAATAGTTTTATTGATATAATAAGAAAGTCCAAGAGGAGATACAACCAAGTGAGTCCCGATCCAGCATCTACCTCCCAGCAAAGGAATCCCTTCCTCACCTCCAACAAATCATAAATCACCCAATGTAATCTCAATCTCAAAACCAACAGCAATTCTCAGCAAAGTACAAAATTCCAGCCTCTGGATCTCTGGGATGAGGGATCCATATATAGATGTAAGCAGAGAAGATGAGTCAGCTTATGTTTTGACTTGTGGCTTCTCTCTGTCAGTTCTTGCTTCCACTTGGAGACTGAGAGCCTCTTACTCATCACTGGTCGAATTCAGTGAGGCAAGTGTCATTGGAGAAGATTCTGGAAGCTTCCATTGCCTTTCCACCTCGTTGAATGACTTTGCCATTTGTCATTTCCCGCTCAACACACCCTGGTAGTGCATTCACCTGCGTTGCAACGCACCTAGCCAGTGTATTTGGGTGCTTTGAAACGCAGGCAGCTAGTGGAGCATCTGAATTGATCCTGATTTGACTAGTTTTGAGCAGTTTCTGGTGGAGAACTTCTGGGAGAAGATGTAATTTGTTGACCTTGTTTCTTTAGGAGCTGGAAAAACATCTTTAGGGACTTAGGATCCCTTGGTTTATGGACATTTCATGCTTATAGCTGTAAGGCACAAAAATGTCTATAACAATCCTCTTGTAGGATTGCGCAGTGGAGGCAGGCAAAGCATTGGAAGAGATTTGAGCTGTGATTGATCAGATCTGAGCTAGTTTTTTGTGTAACAGGTGGAGATAGTACTGAGTACTTGTGAGGAGTATTGTACTATGTATTGTTACATGTTCTCAATCATTATAATATACAGATAGTGTGGGGTTTTTAGCTGTATTCTTTCTTCGGGTTACATATTGTGTTAATGTGCGCATGTGATTGATGTTTCATTGTTTTTAATGCTCCTAAATTGATGATCAATGTAGAGGAGGTTATGTATTATGCATGTATTCTGCAATAGTGTATAATCGAGATAATATTTGTGAATACGTGTTTATTATTCAAAAATTTCTACATGGTATCAGAGTTGTTGATCATGAGATCTATTATTCAGAAAGTCTTTACATTTTATTTCTTCAGGCAGAGTCTGTAATCGGGCCAGGTAGCCTCTGGATTCATCCTTCCTTTGGAAGGTGAGATATCCGGTAAAAGCCCATACAGTCAATCTCTGTACGAGAAATACTTTGTTCTCATGAATTTTAGATCAAAAGTGGTTGAGTTTTGAGCTAGTGGAATGGTGCTCAAGGATAAACTCAAAAACATCAATACTAATAATGGAGATGCCACAGATTGTTCGTAGAAGAAGAAAAATAAGCAAGTTGTTGGATCTGTAGCGGGAGAGTCCTTAGCCTCGCAGTTTGAGCTATATTTTTTGTTGATCGCATGCTTGGTATCAAGTGTGATGGGATCGGCATGGTTCTTGGAAAGTGGTGCGTCTTCTCACATGACAGGAGATCGAGATTTGTTTTTTGATCTGGATGAGAAAGATCTTGGAGTGCACATCGAGATGAGCGATGATGGTAAATACAGTGCGACTGGTGTCGGTACCATTTCCTTTGAGAGGGAGTCTGGTAAACCCTTCAGATTGAAGGAAGTGATGCATGTTCCAAGATTGAAGAAGAATCTTATCTCTGTGGCAATGTTAGAAGACAAGGGATATGATGTTGTCTTCAGTGAGGGAAAGGCTTTCCTGCACAGCAAGACAACTGGAGAAACCCAGAAGATAGGGGTTCGAGTCAGGAACCTTTATCAGTTGCATGTAGATGCATGCAAAGCCTTGAGCAGCGAGGCAACTGATGGAGACTTGGTGGTTGAGAGGGAGTGTATATTACCTCTCAACATGCAGAGCTAGAAGAAGTCTCAGACGATTGTGGAGGAGCCACGATTGGTGCAGCAGCTTCAGGAGGTTGTGGAGCAGCCACAACAAGGGAAGCTGAGAGGAGATAGAGTAGAGACATCTACTCATGCAGAGACCTCCAGTAGGGGGAAACTTTGAGCCAGGTGGGCTGAGGGATCGCATGCAGCCATACCTCCAGGTAGGAGGTGGGGTGATGTGGATTGATCATTCCAAGGAGGAGGGGCAGGATCCTTGAGGTACCCAACTTCTTGGATGAGACCTTGCTACGGGAGCCCCGATGTGGAGTAGCAGGAACGGATTGATTGGGTAGAGACAGATGCGGATGGAATGAAAGAGAGAGCGACAGTGTAGGGAATCCCAGGAAAGCACATAGCTAGCAGGCTGCAGTAATGCGAAAGGCACAAATGTTTTGCACAGTGCTAGGTGGCACAGAGAAGTGTGCAATGGTGCAAGATGCATGGAGATGTTGCAGTAGCATAGATGTCAGAGAGGGAGCACTTGTCAGCAGCAGGTAGAGCTTCAGCATCAGAGTATGTTCCTAGCCCAACAGAGTGGTCAGTTGGGAGTGTTTTTGTTCCAAGTGTTGTTGGAGCAAGTGGACCAGGCAAATGTGTTGCATGCAGAACATTCCAAAGTTGCATGATAGGGGTTGCAGATAATCCATATATTTTTGAGAGGGAGTGTTGAAAATGCAACAAGATGATAGATCTTAGTGGAAAGGAGTTGCCTTCACTAAGTGGGCCCAGAGGCTATTTTTGGCGCAAAGTCTATTTTTAGACTATGTCTATTTTTAGACATATGGATCATGGTATACGAGTTGCAGGATGCTGTTTATGGATGATTGGTCATGTTGGAAAAAATAGATGGACTTCTATTTTTGGTTCACAGCGGAGTGATCAGAGTCTATTTTTAGACTGCCAGGCTAAAAATAGAAACATTCAAATATTATTAGCCCTTAGTAATATTTGGACTCTAAACATTATCTTATTCTATTGGAGCACTTCAGTTCGAGCTATGGATGTGGCACATGCAGCTGACAAAAGGAATCACGTGGTTTCTTATGTGTTAGTTGAGCTATTGCATGGAGGACTTCAGTTAGAACTCATGCATGTGAGTTCTGTGGAGTTGGATGTGGAGTTGTGTTTAGTTTGACTTAGTTGAACTAGTTGTATTTAGTCTAACTGCAAATACACTAGTGATGAGTTGTGTGAATTAAATATTAATTAATTCACTAATTATTAACTAATAAAGCAACTAAAGAATACATCAGTTAACTCAGTGCATGGATAGTTCAGTGGAGACAGGTGTTAGAGGTTGAGATTGCTATCAGTTGTGACTATCAGTTGTGCATGAGATTCGCACATGCATGGATTGAGTAATGCCAATGAGGATTGCGCAGTGTGGGCCAATATCAAGGCAATTGTAGCTTGTGCTCACGTGATTCTCTTGCAGGATTGCGCAGTGGAGGCACGCAAAGCAGTGGAGGAGATTTGAGCTGTGATTGATCAGATTTTAGCTAGTTTTGTGTGTAACAGGTGGAGATAGTACTGAGTACTTGTGAGGAGTATTGTACTATGTATTGTTACATGTTCTCAATCATTATAATATACAGATAGTGTGGGGTTTTTAGTTGTATGCTTTCCCTGGGTTACATACTGTGTTAATGTGCGCATGCGATTGATGTTTCATTGTTTTTAATGCTGCTAAATTGATGATCAACATAGAGGAGGTTATGTATTATGCATGTATTCTACAATAGTGTATAATTGGGATAATCTCTGTGAATAAGTGTTTATTATTCAAAAATTTCTATAAGGTTTGAGGTTGGTTTGCAGAAATTGGTTTCTACAAGTCTGAAATTGCAGGGTCTAAAGATTGAACATGTGGTCAAGGGTATTTATTAGTAGCTACAGGGTTTCTACATGGCATTTTTGGTTACAACCATAGGCACGCAAGCTTATGCATGCAGTTGGAGGGTTTAAGCCACACAAACGTAAACTCTTTCTGTGTGGTTTGAAACTAGGGTTTCATTTTATTAGTTGATCATAGAGTTCAACAGTTGACTGCAAATATTGAGAGTTCATCAGAGGCTTCTGAATCTGGGTTTTGATTATCAATATTATTAGGTTCATCTCTTAGATTTTGTCTAGTTAATTTTTGTAGTTGAAGATATGGATCATTGTACTCTCTCTTTGTTGAACATTTTATGACAATCTTGTAGGTTTTAACCCCGTACAGAAATTACCTGCATACGAATTCTAAAACATAGAAAATAAACAATGCGAGAGCATAACACATAAAACACATGTACACAGAGATTTCCCTTAGATCCCAAAACCAGGACTACCAGATTGGTTTTTCATTATGTTCCTTTCAATGTTATAATAAATATTTATACGTGTTGAAGCATCCAATACCATGGACAGAAAACCATCGCGTCTAATACCATGGACCAAAAAAGCATCACATCCAAAAACATGCGAAAATCATGCACAAAACCATAGGTGGGTCCGCCCATCCTAACATAGGGTCCAAAACCAAAATTTTTCGGGGTGCTACCCCAGACCCCATAAAGTGGGGTTATGGGTATGCCTCAAACCCCCTGTGAGCCCCCCCCGCTACACAATTGGCACAACGAAGGGGGGCTCTGCCCCCCCTCTAACCCCTCAGTTAACTACTTAGGCTAGTCGTGGAAAGAATATAACACAACCCAACATTTTCCCACTTGTTGTTTTCTTTCCACAGGGGGCCACAAGAGAGCTTAGTCATTTTTCTAGCCCTAAAATGCCCATTGTCTCTCTACACCAAGAGAACTTCTCAGAGCTCACAAATTTTGTCAATGCATCTGCAGTATTCTTCAAAGTATCCACCTTTACCAACAACACCTTTTTGTCTTCTATCATATCCATCACAAAGTGATACTGAATATCAATGTGCTTTGTCTTTGAGTGATATGTGGGGTTCTTTGCCAAGAAAATTGCACTTTGGCTATCATAGTCTATCCTTATAGCTCCCTGTACTAACCCCATACTTAAACACAATCTATGCAACAAAACTGCTTCCTTGCTTGCATGAGTGGCTGCCATGTATTTTGTCTCTGTAGTTGATAGTGCCACTACAAATTGTTTCTTACTCATCCAACTGACTGCACCTCTAAATAGGTTAAACACATACTCACTTATAGATCTTCTCTGATCCAGATCTCCAGCCTAGTTTGCATCAACAAAGCCATGAATATCCAATATTCTGTCCAATCCCGATCTTCCCTAGTAGTACAAACCATAATCACTAGTGTCACGCAAATACCTGAAAACCCGCTTCACTGTTGTCCAGTGCTCCTTCCCTGGTTTTGACATAAACCTGCTCAATACTCCCACTGCATGTGCAATGTCTAGTCTAGTACAGACCATTGCATATCAAGCTACTGACTGCACTTGCATAAGGAACATGGGACATGTCTTCTTCCTCTTCTTGTTTCTTGGGACACTGTTCAGCAGATAACCTCACACCTACAGGAATAGGAAACTTCACTGGTTTACTATCCTGCATATTAAACCTCTACAGTATTATATGGACATACTTCCTCTGGCTTAACCAGAGCTTCCTCTTTGCCAGATCTCTTTTAATTTCCATGCCCAAAATATAGTTTGTAGCACCAACATATTTCATGTCGAATTTGGAGGACAATTGGGTCTTCAAATCCTGGATAATTTCTTTGTCATTTCCAACCAGAAACATATCATCCACATACAAGACCAGGTAAATAACACGGTCACCAATTAATTTAAAATACACACAATGATCTTCTTTGCTTCTGGTGAAGCCAAGTCCCCGTATAAATGTATCAAATTTTTGATACCACATCCTTGGTGATTGTTTTAACCCATACAAAGACTTCTTTAACTTGCATACTAGTTCTTTCTTACCCTTCACCGCAAAGCCTTCAAGTTGCTTCATGTATATTTCCTCTTCTAGATCCCCGTGAAGAAATGTTGTCTTCACATCCATCTGTTCTACCTCAAAATCAAAAGCAACAACCACAGATAAAAGTAATCTAATAGAAGTTACCTTGGAAACAAGAGAAAAAATATCACTAAAATCAATTCCCAGCACCTGGGAAGAACCTTTTGCTACAAACAGGGCTTTGTATTTCTCCCCCTTTCCTTCTGCATTTGTCTTCTTCTTGAACACCCATTTGCTGCCAATGGGTTTCCTTCCAGCCGGCAACTCCACCAGGTCCCAAGCCTCATTTTTGTGCAAAGATGCCATTTCATCAACCATGGCCTCTTTCCAGAGTTTGCCATCCTTTGAATCTATTGCTTCCTTCACAGTTCTGGATCATCGTTAGTAATAGATAAAGAAAAATTTGAACAGAGAGTATATGGACTATACCTTTCTGGCTACCTTCTTTCTCGACCTAATCTTCTCACACCCGGAGTTTGTGGCTCTTCATCTTTTGATTCCTCCTCTGATGTAGAGTTTGATTCTTCCTCCTTTAGCTCAAACTCTATCTTCTCAGGTTCCTTTGGTTGGAATTCATGTTTAATAACATCTTTCACCTCTCTGAACACCACATCTCAGCTGTACACAACCATCCCTGTTACTAGGTTCCAAAGCTTATAACGCTTTAAACCATCCTTATACCCAATAAATATGCACTTTTCAGATTTATTATCCAACTTGGTTCGTTTCTCCTTTGGAACATGTACATATACATCACATCCAAATACCCTTAGATGTGAAAGAGAGGGTTTCTTACCAGTCCATACCTCTTCTGGAGTCTTATCCTCCAACGCTGATGAAGGTGACCTGTTGACCAGGTAACATGCAGTGTCCATCGCCTCTTCCCAGAATTCCTGTCCTAACCCAGCACCGCTGAGCATGCTTCTTGCCCTTTCCGTCAATGTCTTGTTCATTCTTTCTGCAACTCCATTTTGCTGAGGTGTATATGAGTAGTCTTCTACCGTTCTATACCACACTTCTTGCAGAATTCTTCAAATTCCTTAATGCAAAACTCTCCACCATTATATGTCCTCAACACCTTTATCTTCTTCTTTGTCTGGTTTTCCACTAGAGCCTTAAATTCTTTAAACCTGTCAAAGACTTTAGATTTATTCTTAAGGAAATATATCCATGCATTCCTTGAGAAGTCATATATAAATGATACATAGTACACAGACTTACCCAGTGATGGAACCTTCATAGGTCTAAACACGTCACTGTGCACAAGCTCTAATATATGTTTCGCCCTCTTACCACCAGAGGGGAAACTCACCCAATTCTAGTTCCCATATACACAATTTTCATAGAAATCAAAATCTAGAGAGCTATTACTCATACCTTCTACCATACCTTTACCATGAAGTATTCGAAGGCCCTTCTCTCCAATATGTCCAAGCCTTTGATGCCACAAAATGGTCTTCTCTACAGAGACCACTAGATTTTCTGCTCCACTTTCAGGAACCAAAAATTTGTTGCACCCATCAATAACAGTGCTACCTTACAACTTGTACAAAGTTCCAATTCAAACTCCCCACATCAATACCAGTGCTCCCTTAACTATTTTGCATGTATCCTTCTTCAACACTGTTTTTACACCTGCATCATCCAGCTTTCTTACAGAAATCAGATTTCTAGCCAATGCAGGAATATGCAAAACTCTCGGAGGTGTTCTAACCCTTCCACCTTGCAACTTCAACTTTACTTTTCTACGACCAATGATTCTAGCCTTCCTATCATCCCCTAAGAAGACATCACCACCATCATATTTCTCATACTCACAGAACCACTCTCTATGGGGAGTGAAGTGAAAGGATGCACCTGAGTCAATCAACCATGCCTCATGATCTACATGTGTACTTAAAGAAGCCAAGTACACATCCCCACCTTCATCTGAGGTGGTTTTCGCCTCTGCATAAGGAGCATCATCATATCTCTTTCCTTTATCAGGAGCTTTAGATTTACAATCCCTTTTGTAGTGCCCTTCCTTTCGACATTTCCAGCACACCACCTTTATAGGTTTTCCTAGAGATTTAGATCTCCCTCTATATTTAGATCTCCCACTCGATGACTTATTTTTGTTTCTGTTCTAGGACCGTCCTCATACAGACAAGGCATCACCATTCTGCCTCTCCATATTTTTCCATCTCATCTCCTCTGTCAACAAGGGTGATACTATTTCATCAAACTGCATGGTAGTTGCATTGCTACCTATTGCAATAACCAGACTATCCCACAAATCTGGTAGAGAACACAACAAATTGATGCAATTATCTTCATCTGAAATTTTAATATCAACATATGCTAATTGACTTACCATAGTATTAAATGCGTTCAGATGCTCTGTCACTGAGTCTCCATCTTTCATCCTCAAGTTATATACCTTTTTCTGTAGGAACAATTTATTCACTAGAGACTTAGATTGGTAAAAAGTCCTTAACTTTTCCCACAAAGCCTTCACTGTAGATTCCCCTGATACATTCAGCAATACTGAATCTGAGACACACAATTGTATTGTGCTCTTTGCCTTTCGATCCAACTTCTTCCATTCTTCATCAAACACTCCCGTTGGTTTAGTACCTGGATCTACTGCAATCCACTGATCTTTATCCACCAACAGATCCTCCATCTTGAGTTTCCACAACTCAAAACTCTGACCATTAAATTTCTCGATCTTTATCTTCCCACTGCTCGCCATCTTCTTTCACCACTAGAATCGATCTCGCAGATCTCCCACTGAATAGGGTCTACCATAGGCCCGAGAAAAACCCCTCAACAACAAAGGCATCCCCTTGAATCCAAAATAGCTCTCATACCAAATGTAGGTTTTAACATCATACAGAAATTACTTGCATACAAATTCTAAAACACAAAAAATAAACAATGCGAGAGCATAACACATAAAACACATATACACAGAGATTTCCCCTGGATCCCAGAACTGGGACTACCAGCTTGATTTTTCATTATGTTCCTTTCAATGTTATAATACATATTTATACATGCCAAAGCATCCAATATCATGGACCAAAAACCATCGCGTCCAATACCATGGACCAAAAGACCATTGCATCCAAAAACATGTGCGAAAATCATGCACAAAACCATAGGTGGGTCCACCCGTCCTAACATAGGGTCCAAAACCAAAATTTTATAGGGCACAGCCCTAGACCCCATAAAGTGGGGTTACGGGTATGCCTCAAACCCCCTGTGACCCCCCCCCCCCCCCCCACTACACAATCGACGCAACGAAGGGGGCCTCCACCCCCCCTCTAACCCCTTGGTTAACTACTTGGGCTAGTCGTGGAAAGAATATAACACAACCCAACAAATATAATAAGAAAAATAATTTGAAGGGGTTTCCCCCCTTGTGGGGTTTTCCCTGCTCTTCAACTAATCCTGGTGTCTCTATGTGTGGATTCGTTTCTTCTATTATTCCTTTATGCTCTATTGCATTGATGATGATATTGTTCTTTCTATATAATTACATGTTGCTGAATAATGTTATAATTTTTTGGGGAAATCAATGTGTATATAATGAAATGCAATTATCTAAAGCAAAGAACAATATAGCCCTCAGAAAAATTAACATTTTTCTAGTCTATCCTTGCCTATTCCAGTTGAATAATCTTGGGAAAAGGGGAAAATTCCTTCTTCTTTTTTCCCCTTTCTTGGAGCATAACCAATTCCAATTGTTTCCCTAACAGTTAGGAGTTAAGTTACACCTAACAACCCTTAACACATTCTCGAGAGTATTAACAACAAAAATAACTTCTTTTTCATTTATCAACAAAATATAAATATTTACATGTAACACCCCCATGTTAAAATTTCATGTATTAAAGGTTAATAAAGGAAAAATATATAATACCAAGGTGACGAGACATGTATTCCAAGATGAATGTTGGGAAAAACATCCTAATGGGTGCCACTTTGGTTTATTCTAGCTAAGGAAATTGACAAAGGAAAAGAGGCGTTAATTGGAATTTTATTTATGAAAATTAAGGAAAATAGGATAAAAGGGAGATGAAAGGTCACAAGTTTGCATGAGAGGGAAATTGAAGGAAAAATAGAGGGAAATGAAGAAAATAGAGGCCTCGATGATAAAATGGCTTATGAGGATCAAATCACAACTTTTAGTCAGTTTGGATTTGGAATTAGTTTGAGAACAAGAAGAGCACCAAGAGGAGAAAGCAAGCAAGCAAGAAGAGGAAATCAAGAGAAGGAAAATTAAAGAAAAGGACAAGAAAGGAAGGTTGGATCAAGTAGCTTCAACAAGAGGATTTTGCAGGTAACATGTTCCATCTATGATTTCCTAGCTAATTTGTGAATGCATGGTACGTGCATTTGTTCATTTGGTTCACTTGATGTCATTAGCATGGGTTTTGTCGGGTTTGATAGTGGTTTCAGCCTTGCCTTTCGATTTCCTGGATAACCGTGATGTGATGGGTTTGTTTTTTGGTTGAGCTTTGGATTTCTGGAAGGTTTTAAAATTGGGTGAGGCGGTCTTAGGAAACTTACCAAGGGTTGGAGGTGGAGGTGGTTCAATCTTTGGGAAGCCCTCGATAGGTGGGTGGAGACAAGAAAAGTCCTCAAGGTACTCGTAAAGAAACTTTGAGCCATCTAATCTTATTTTGGGCTTTGTGATCTCTTTACTGGTTTTGGTGAGATCATGATAGCCTGTGGGTGGAGGTGGTTTATTCTCCAAGAAGCCTTGGTTGTTTATGTCTTGAGATCCCATGTTCATTCTTAGAATATGGCACATGGGTGAATGGATGAAAGAAATATTTGGTTCATCCAATCTATGGTGGGGTGGTACATGGAAGTCCCTAACTTGGTTGGATTTTGCATCAATTAATAAGAACTATTTTCTTATTGTATTCTCTGAACACTTGTACTTGTTATTATGATGACGTGATGGTTTTTATGTCATGGTTAATAATCTAGTGATATGATGATTACAAGCATGGATATTTTACGTGCTCTAGCTATGGATTTGTTTAGGATTTGATAAGTACTTGGCGGTTAATGAATACATGGGCTAAAAAGTATTATTTTATCTATTATGGGAGGGAATTAGACCTTCTTGGTGATTCTCAGATAAGTTTCAAACTCCTATGATCAGATATGCATTCATGAACTATAGATTAGATGTTCACCAGATGTTTGACGAAATGAATGTCATGGTTAGGCCTGGTTAGGTCAAGTTCTTGTTCAAGTTTTGTATGAATAGCATTTTCATTAAGTAACTTATCATTCTAGAAAGTCTCAGGAAGTTCTAGGCAGTGGTCTGAATGTTAACTTGGAATTGTGGCTTAGATCTCGAGACCATGCCCTATGAACTAATGATTTTAGGCTATAACCACACCCTTGTAGACTTGTACATGTGGTTGGGGGTCTAGGTCAGAGAAAAATATACGCAACTCAGGGTTTGGTCACCTGGGGTGGTTCTTTGGCCCCTAGGTTTCTTGTAAGCCCTATAGGATGTTAATTTGTGGTAAGTAAGTCTCAGTTGTAGGCCCTAGTTCCTTAACTAGAGCTAGGAGGTTTATTCATGTCTTAGCGGCACTTCTCTTCACATTTACCTGGAGGTCTTGTGAAAGCGGGTAAAATGGGGAGGGGGTGTTACATTGTAACACCCTCCTTCCACATCCACCCAAGTAACAATGCCAACCAAGGTAAACATGAGACGAGAGGCTAATATGATCATATTCGACCTCCTAGGTGACCTTAAGGAATTGGAATCGAAAAAACATCACACACGGTCATCCAACATCATCCACATAACCTTTAGGAGACAAGTCAGCCATTGAGACACCGTATCCCTAAGTCCTACTGTTGTTTTAACCAAATTATGCCAAAGTAACCCTCCACAGACACTACCAAGGTGAGTTATAATGCTCCCTAGACACTACCCAGGTCAGTTTTAACACTCCCCAAACACTTTCGAGGCTAGTTACTCTCTAGGCTAAAGCTACGTTTTTCTAGCATTCTGGGATTTGAGCAACCTTTTTTTTCCTAGGGCTTGGGACAATGGCCATAATGGAATGATCGCTTAAAATCGGTAAGAATACAAGCAAACAAGGATGCAAAAGAAATAAGTTTAACGAAACCATAACCCGAACCCTACTATCCATGATAGGCATTTCATCATACATATCATCAACATGTAACCTATAGGTGTAAATAATAGAAGTAAGTGTAGGGATCTCATGCTTATTTTAGAATAACCATGAACCATTCTTTCCTCATGTCATTTGCTGCCTTATCATTTATTAGATCATAGATACATTATCCATTCCAATACAAGTAAAAACATGCTGAGAGCCATACATAGTTGTCACAAAATATACATATAACGAACATAATAGGAACATAAATACCATAAACATATCAGCCATCAAAATCGATATACACACCAGTACGTTTGCACATGAAAATAAAGGGAGTAAATTTCTCATTAATAAATGCAATGAACCAACTGGAGACGGGACTACCACATTCCACCTGTCCATAGATTGGTTGAGCCAAGTCTCTCTTCAACAAATCACCCATATGCCATATTCCAAGCATGAATGTGGGACTCATATAAGACATTACAAAAAATAACACTAATCAACATTGATGCCACGAGCGTTCTCTGCCTACACTGTGAGGAATTTGAGTGCCTCCTAGTCTCTAAGGCTTTACTGTGCATCGACGGTATGATCCAGGGATCACTATTGATGGGTCCAGCCCCCTTGTCACACTTACCAATGTTAATAAAAGGATTATGAATGGATTTAAATGATGAGTAGTTTGATTGAACGTGTTATTTTTTCATTCGGTGCTTGATTACAATGATTTAATATTGATTTGGGTTCCAACACTTATGATTTGTACCTGCACTACTGGTTATTGGGCAAGTGTCCACTCCTCGAAAACTTCACTCCCGCTTTGGTAAGAGGTCCTCAAACCCTATCTCTAGGTCATTTTTCTCGTTGAGCTGTTGAGGTTGAGGGTTTCGCAGTATGGTTCTTCTGTGCGGTTTTCTCTATAAAATGTTATGTTGCCTCTGGTATTCTGGCTCGGCTTTTGACCTAGAAACTTATTCGGCTTCTCCGTCTGGTAAGGGGCTCTTATTCAACACTGGTTTCCCTTTGTTTCTCTACCTGGCGCTTAATCTCTCTGCTGAGTTGTCGACAGTAGCTTGCTTGTTAGGATTTGGAACTTTTCTGTGTACAAGGTTAATACTAGTTATTTTGCTAAACTATGCCACTACTCTTGTCTTGACTTCTTCTATGCAACTGTTCGTTGAGTTCTTTGGTTACCTTTCTCTGTTTCGTGGATAGGTTGCAGTCTCAGGGTCTTCGGCTTCAATTTCTTCTGCAATAACAAGGTAAGACTTCGTTCCCTACTATCATTCCTTTGTCCTCTTCACACTTTGGTCTAACTCACTCGTTCCTTTGTGAGCAGAGTGACCCTCGATGACTGCAATGTAGGTGCCCTGTCTCTATAAGGTAAGTTTGAACCCTTGTCTCGATATTTTCTTTCAGTCTCTTCTTTCTCTGCCATAGAATGCTTACACTTGTTGTTGGTGACTGTTGTTGCAGGTAGTTTCGTTCTAGAGGGTTTCGGTTTCAGTTTCTAGGCATGCTGGCTAGACCCAGGTAGGGTCGCTCCTTATTATTCTTGTCACCTATTTTATGTTCGCCGTAAGCTAGAGTTACAGTAGCTTGTTGTGATGACTAGTGACCGACCGACAGTATGTAGTCGAGGTCTGCAAGACTTTCAATATTTCTTTTATGGGTAGTTGCCGTAAGTTTGGATTATGGCTAGGGTTTCTAAACTCGTCTGCTATGATAAACTTATTGAAACTTGTACAGTGTTATTGCATGGACTATATGTATATTTGAATAGAGGTCTTGTGAATGTATGTACTAGAGCAAAGGTTCTATGATTATTTTGTAAATAAAACAAAGAGGGTTTATTCTTCAGAAATACATGTGTGATTTGTCTGCCTCTACTGTTCGAAATGCATGCAACCTATTTGATGCTCAAAATGAATAAAACATCCAAGATTCCTCTGCGTTCTTTTGATCGACAAATTCCAAAACTGTATGCCCTCGTTTTTGTGATGTACTCCGTAGTTATATTTGCAAGCTTGCTTTGATTTATTAATATGCTTTAATCAATACAAATAGAACCATATATGTGTACATGCTTGTGGAAAAAAAAAAAAAACCAGAGAATGTGCTTTCCCTGTATCAGGCAATTTAACAGGATGATAGATAGACAGTTACAGGATATTAGAAAATAGATTGTGTGCTCAGAGATATTTTATTATATTTCTTCCTCTCAAAAGGTCAAACCTCTTACAATTGCATTCTGTTCCTTTTCAATAATTGTCTGGAAACTGTTTTCTCCTAACTGTTGTTGGTTACATTCTGTTGGTTACATTTTTTAGTTCAAAAACTGTTTATTGTCCTACGTTACAACCTGTAAAAGTTGACATGAAAATAAAAATAATTACTTGCAACAGTTTGACTAATTAATCCTCTACCTTCCTAAATACTGTTCTTTACTAAATTAAAATAACACAAAAAAACAGCTACAATGTTCACTTAGCAATTTCCTTCTCAGTCCTCTCAGAGACCAAACAACCTTCTGTCATGATGACCCGTCAGCTAGATGCTCCTGCATCAGGCTCCTGGGGTAAGAAAAAGTCATGGCTTCGTTCCATGAGCTCCTCCACAAAATAACCCGCCTTCTGTATCTACGCCACGTCGAGCCATGAACTATCCTCGATTGGACGGTTCTTCCACTTGACAAGGTATCGCAGATACTCCTTCCTGCAAGTCCTCTTGGCCACCTGTGTGTCAAGAATCTTCTCGATCTCATGGGGTTGAGCCGAAGGCATGTGCCTCATCCAAGAACTGCCTCCAACTTGGGTGTCCTGTTCTGGCCATACCACACTGTCATCTTCCAGGTTGGCAGTATATGGGAACAGGTCTGCCATGTTGAAAATAGGCGATATGCCTATATCTAGTGGCAGCTGTATTTCATATGCATTGGCTGAGAATTTATGCAAAATCTTACAGGGACCAATCTTCTTAAATTTCATCTTGTTATATGTGCCCTTTGGAAACCGTTCCTTATGTAAGTGTGCAAAGACTTCATCACCTACATTGAATTGTACTTCCCATCACTTTAGATCTGCCTGTTGTTTGTATTTCTGAATGTTGTCCTGCAACTTTGATTTCACCTGTTCGTGTAGTTCATTCATCGCTTCGGCAAAATCTTCCCCATCAACACTTCTCTTCTCCAACTTTCCCAGATCCTGCAACTCATGTACTCCACGAGGATGCATGCCGTACAAGATCTGAAATGGACTGTGTTCGTTGTTGCGGTTCGGTGAATCGTTATAAGCAAATTCTGCCTGAGCGAGCGCATGATCCCATAACCCTGAATTTCCCTAGTCAAGCTCCGTAACAAGTTCCCCAAACTCCTGTTCGCCACTTCTGTTTGCCTGTCAGTCTGCGGATGATATGTAGAGCTGAAGTTCAATTGTGTGTCCAAATTCTTCCACAAGGTGTGCCAAAAGTGTCCTGTGAATTTTATGTCCCTATCAGAAATAATAGATCTGGGTAGGCCATGTAATCTAACAATCTCCATGAAAAATAGGTGAGCTACATCAGTGGCATCACTAGTTTTTCGACAAGGGATGAAATGGGCCATTTTTTAAAACCTGTCTATCAACACCATCACCGAGTCATAACCTCGCTGTGTTCTAGGCAGTCCTAAGACAAAGTCAATGCCAACTAAGTCCCATGGTCTACTTGGAACATGTAGTGGTGTGTAAAGTCTGGTGTTTTGACTATGTACCTTTGCCAGTTGGCAGACTTTACACCTACTCACATATCGCTACACATCCCTTCGCATTCTTGGCCAATAATAGAAGTGTCCGAGCTGATCCAAAGTTTTGTCTATGCCAAAATGTCCGACTAGACCTCCGCTATGCTTCTCCCGTATAATATTTTCTCTCATCGAACAATCAGGAATACATAACTGTCCCCCTCTAAACAGTAGTTCCTCCTACAAGTTGTAGTCCAACCATGGACTATTGTTCCTCAGCAAGGGATTTTGACAGGCTTCATAGGCCTCTTTGAAATCCATGTCGGTCTGATACAAGTCTTTCAAATGCTCGAAACCCAGCACTTGTATCGTACTTTCTTGTAAGAGCAAGGCTCTTCTGCTCAATGCATCTGCCACCTTGTTGGCCTGCCCGCTGATGTGTTTCAACACAAAGGTGAAACTCTGCAAATACTCAACCCATTTGGCATGCTTGTGGTTCAATTTATGTTGTTGCATCACATATTGTAGCATTGAATTATCAGAAAATAACACAAATTCACTCCCCAATAGGTAGTGTCTCCAATGCTTCAGAGCTTGGATGACAGCATAAAATTCCTTGTCATAGGATGAATACTTCTACCTACTTTCATTCAACTTCTCGCTGAAAAATGTGACAGGTTGCTCTTCTTGGCTGAGTACAACGCCAATAGCTGTATCGCTTGCATCGCAATGAACCTAGAAAAGCTTATTAAAATTTGGTAACCTTAAAATTGGCCATTCTGTAATTTTCTTCTTCAGGAGTTGAAAGCTTTCCTCTATTGCCTTGGTCCAACAAAAAGGCTGACTTGCCTTTTTAATAGTGTCCAACATAGGCGTGCATATTTCACTAAAATTTCTTATAAATTTGCGATAAAAACTCGCCAGCCCATGAAAACTACATACCTCAAACAAGCTTTTCAGAGATGGCCAGTTAATGATTGCTGCAATCTTTTCTGGGTCCATCTTCAACTCATTTTCTGCAATTACAAAGCCCAGATAAACCAGTTCTCTTTGTAGGAAAGTACATTTTTTAAAAAATTTTAGCAGTTTATTCTGCTGTAATTTCTCTAGCACTCTTTGAACATGTTGAAGGTGCTCCTCCTTAGTCCTGCTAAAAATTAATATGTCATCAAGGTACACTATCACAAACTTGCTGATAAACTCTTTCAGCATTTCGTTCATCAATCTCATAAAAGTACTAGGGGCGTTACTCAAACCGAATGGCATGACCAGCCACTCGTACAACCCTTCATTAGTCTTGAAGGTTGTCTTCCACTCATCTCCTTCCCTGATCTGGATCTGATGATAGCCACTCTTTAGATCAATCTTCGTGAAGTATGCTGCCCCACTTAGGCAGTCCATCATATCGTCCATCCGTGGTAGTGGAAATCTGTACCTAATAGTGATTTTATTGATGGCCCGTGAATCCGTGCACATCCGCCATTCTCCTCCTTTCTTGGGAGCAAGAACTGTTGGTACTGCACAAGGGCTCAAGCTTTCCCTTATCAGCCCTTTATCTAGCAAATCCTGCACATGTTTCCTGATCTCCTCATTATCTTTGGGGCTCATCCGATATGTTTCCTTATTTGGTAGGCTTGCTTCGGGTATAAAGTCGATATGATGACTGATGCTTCTTTTGGGAGGCAACTTGTCCAACAAATCATCAACTACAATGTCACTGAATTTCTGCAGCACCTGTTGAATTACTGTAGGAAAATCAGATATTTCTGTGTGCAACAGCACCGTCTTTGCCCTCTTCACAACAATAGTTCACTTCACTTTCCTCGCTCTATTTCACAAAATGTTTCCCACCTATTAGCAATGCTTTCGTCCAGCTTGCTTCTACTGTCTCCTCTTCCTTGATGGGTACGAGCGTCTGCTTGATCCCATCTTTAACAAACTTGTGGCAGTTTGTCTTTCCATCATGTACTACCTTCCGATCATATTGCCATGGTCTTCCTAGCAGTATGTGACACATGTCCATTGGCATAATATCATAGATAACTTTGTCTTTGTACCTGCCAATGTGAAATTCAACTTCACGCTGTTCATCAACCAACAGCTGGTGGCCTTTCTGCAGCCACGACACCTTGTAAGGGGTGGGGTGCTTAAGCTGCTTCAAACCCAACTTCTCTACCATCTCAGTGGCAACCAAATTATTTGTACTCCTGTTGTCGATGATCAAATTGTAGCACTTTCCGTGAGATTTGCAAACAATCTAGAATAGTGCTTTCCATTGGGTCTGTTCAGTTGTTTCTTTAGCTGGTTTCAACAACACTTTGTTCAAAACTAAGGCCTCCCCTGTTTCCGGTACATTTTCTGCTTCTTGGGGTGGTGCCTCAGCTTCCTCAGGCTGTGCAACAAATGTTCCTCTCTGGCCAGCTTGTTCTGCTTCAGGGCATTCAAACGATCTGTGCCCCCACTTGTGGCACCTGTAGCACTGATAATTTGCTCCTCTACCTCGGCCATTCCCCCTTCCTCGTTGATATGGCCTGCCACCTCTAGTGTTGTCTCCTTTTTCTGTTGTTCTTGAAGCCTTGGAGCTGCTACCCTCTTCGCTATTACTGGCAGTTCGCCCTCTGCCATAGGACTGTCCTCGTCCTCTGCTGGTTCCCCATCCTCTCCTAGAATTTTGTTTTCTATTAATCTTTTCCTTAGCCTTCACAGCACTCTGATAGGCTTCTTCTATATTTCTCGAGGAAAGAATGCTGATTTCATCCAGTATTTCCAGTCTCAAACCATTTACATATCTTGTTGTCTTCTCTGGGGTGTCATCGGTGTAACCAACTCTCAAGTTAACCTGGTAAAATTCTTCTATATACTCCCTTACAGTCATCCCTTTTTGTCTTAAATTCTGCACTTGTCGATAAAGTGCAACCTGGTAATCGTTAGACAGAAATCTGCCTTTAATCTTGGCCACCATTCTTGACCACTTCTTTATCAGTAACTTGTTCATCCTTCCTCTCAGCTTGGACACTGTCCCACCATAGGGCTACATGTCCCTTTAATTTTGTTGCAGTGAACTTGACTCTCTGGTCCTCGCTGACCTCTTCACTCTCAAAATACTTGTCCAACTCTCTTACCCAATCCAACAGAACTTCTGTGGACAGTAATTAGGAATCTTCGGTTTGGGCTTGCTGCTAGCCAACAGGACCGACCTCAACAATCTCATCTCCGACCCTTCCTCATTCGATCCATCTGTTGTAGCTATGGCTTCTTCCTCGCTATCATCTCCTATTTCTGGATCCCTTCTCCTTCCTGCTTCCACTACCTCCAAACGAGTAGTAAGGATCCTTATTTCTTCCTTCAGTCCTTCAATTGTTGCTCTGCGCACACCTCTCCCATGTCCTCGTCTTCCAACTTCCATATCCTGGCATTTTAAATAACCTGGCTCTGATACCACTTGATGGGTCCAACCCCCTTGTCACACTTACCAACGTTAATAAAATGATTATGAATGGATTTAAATGATGAGCAGTTTGATTGAATGTGTTATTTGTTCATTCAACGGTTGATTACAATGTTTTAATATTGATTTGGGTTTCAACACTTATGATTTGTAGCTGCGCTAATGGTTATTGGGCAAGTGTCCACTCCTCGACAACTTCACTCCCGCTTTGGTAAGAGGTCCTCAAACCCTGTCTCCTGGTCATTTTGCTTGTAGATCTATTGAGGTTGAGGGTTTCACAGTATGGTTCTTTTGTGAGGTTTTCACTGTAAAATGTTATGCTACCCCTGGTATTTTGGCTCGGATTTTCACCTGGAAACTTATTCAGCTTCTTCGTCTGGTAAGGGACTCTTATTCGACACTAGTTTCCCTTTTTTTTGTTCTTTGCCTGGCGTTTAAGCTCTCTGCTGAGTTGTGGATAGTAGTTTGCTTGTTAGGATTTGGAACTTTTCTATGTACAAGGTTAATACTAGTTATTTTGCTGGACTATGCGACTGCTCTTATCTTGACTTCTTCTGTGCAACTGTTCATTGAGTTCTCTGGTTACATTTCTTTGTTTTGTGGACAGGTTGTGGTCTCAGGGTCTTCGGCTTCAGTTTCTTCTGCAATAACAAGGTAAGACTTCGTTCCCTGCTATCATTCCTTTCTCCTCTTCACGCTTTGGTCTAACTCACTCGCTCCTTCGTGAGCAGAGTGACCCTTGGTGACTGCAATGTAGGTGCCCTATCTCTATAAGGTAAGTTCGAACCCTTGTCTCGATATTTTCTTTTAGTCTCTTCTTTCTCTGCCACAGAATGCTTACACTTGCTGTTGGTGACTGTCGTTGCAGGTGGTTTCATTCTGGAGGGTTTCGGTCTCGGTTTCTCAGCGTGCTGGCTAGACCCGGGTAGGGTCGCTCCTTATTATTCTTGTCACTTGTTTTATGTTCACCGTAAGCTAGGGTTACAGTAGCTTGTTGTGATGACTAGTGACTGACCGACAGTATGTAGTCGAGGTCTGCAAGACTTGCACTGTTTCTTTTATGGGTAGTTGTTGTAGGTTTGGATTATGGCTAGGGTTTCTAAACCCGTCTGCTATGATAAACTTATTGAAACTTGTACAATGTTATTGCATGGACTATATGTATATTTGAACAGAGGTCTTGTGACTGTATGTATTAGAATAGAGGTTCTGTGATTATTTTGTAAATAAAACAGAGAGGGTTTATTCTTCAGAAATACCTGTGTGATTTGTCTGCCTTTACTATTTGAAATGCATGCGACCTATCTCTGTCTTTGATGCTTAAAATGAATAAAACGTCTAGGATTCCTCTGCATTCTTTTGATTGACAAATTCCAGAACTGTATGCCCTTGTTTCTGTAACGTACTCTGTAGTTATATTTTTAAGCTTGCTTTGATTTATTGACCTACTTTAATCAATACATATAGAACCATATATGTGTACATGCTTGTTGAATAAAAAAAAGCCAGAGGATGTGCTTTCCCTGTATCAGACAATTTAACGGGATGATAGATAGACAGTTACAAGATATTAGAAAATAGATTGTGTGCTCAGAGATATTTTATTATATTTCTTCCTCTCAAAAGGTTGAACCTCTTACAATTGCATTCTGTTCCTTTTCAATAATTGAATAGAAACTAGTTTCTCCTAACTGTTGTTGGTTACATTTTTTAGTTCAAAAACTGTGTTGTCCTATGTTACAACCTGTAAAAGTTGACATGAAAATAAAAATAATTACTTGCAATAGTTTGACTAATTAATCCTCTACCTTCCTAAATACTATTCTTTACTAAATTAAAATAACACAAAAAAATACATCTGCAGTGTTCACTTAGCAATTTCCTTCTCAGTCCTCTCAGAGACCAAACAGCCTTCTGTCATGATGACCCATCAGCTAGATGCTCCTACATCAACTATGCTCTACACTGAGACATACTCTCAAGGCTTTACCGTGCATTCTATCCCAGAACCTCTAGGTCCAACAGAGAGAAAATCCACCTCTTTGCTTTGCCGTATATCCCGTCATTCACCGACAAGGATTCCTAGGCCCATTGATGCACACAATCTGGCTTTGCTGCAAACCCATGTTTTGTTTAAGGGGTTACTAGGTCAGTGGCTTCATGATCCTCAGTTTGGTTCAGGGACCACTACACTATGTGTTTATCAATTCAAAGATCCACCCCAGTTAGCTTCGAATCCAATCCGACCATCCCACATAAATTGAATGACAGAACCCATCTCATCAAAGCTATTAGGAAATGGAAAGGCTAGGCTGAAAATACTGTCACACTTGGAAAGACCCATGCCATGGTAGAAAAGAAACACATTAAATCCTATGCATGCCAAATATAGCAAGAAAAATACACATGCAAGTCAATACCTAAAATGAATCCTATTGTAGCTGCTTGATACTGTGTTTCCCTATTTGATCTTCGCTTCCTCTTGCCTTATTTTCCGTTCTTTCTATAATGCCAAAGTGCACCAAGAAAACTCTAAGCCTCCAAGAGTATGAGAGAGAGAGACTAATGAGAGAGAATAATAAGAGTGCTGCAACACTGAAATGACAAAGGTTGAGCCAAGATCTTACACTGACTAAGAGCTTTCCAACTGATCCTCATAATCCTTTTTATGGATGAGGCCTCTAGTTTATTCATTTCCCATTATTTTCCTTCAATATTCTCCTCACATGCAACATGTGACCTTTCACCTTCCTTTTCTCCTAATTTCCATTATTTTCATAAATAATTGTGCCAAAAATGCCATTTTCCTTTCCAAAGCCTTAGTAATTGCTTTTGCTAATTTCCTTGGCCATAATGATCCACGTGGCTCCAGACACGTGCAGAAGTCCAAGAGGACTCAGAAAGGGTCAAAACTCAAAGTGGTTATATTTCTCCCAAACTAGCACTAGATCGAAGTGCTCGTCGCCTTGATTCCAACGGTGTGAATGACACTCAAATCCGAGCTCGTATGAGGGAGAAAGAGCTAGTCAAAGTTGTGGTCAAAGTTGGGCTATGGGCTAGGTTTAAGTGTCCTACAAATTGACCGAGTTCCAGACATGGAATCTAGGTGTCAAGAGTAGGTGAATTTTTTGGATACTTAATTTGTCTAATATCATTTATATTAGACAAAATTGACAAAATAACCTTATTGTTATAAAAATAAAAATAAAAATATTAAAAGAGGTGGTGGGCCATGACCCCTGCCACCCACATCGGAACCAAATTCCAACATGTGTTAAAAATATCAAACTATATTAAAAATAGCGTCGGCGGCCATGACCCCACTGGACCCTCCAACCACCATATGAATTTATGTAAACAATTACAACATATTACATGGGCGGTGAGTGGGCCACCTCTAGTGGACCCGGACCACACCCCACCAACCAACACTTTTCAACATTACAATGAGGGTGGCGGGGATTGAACCAGCCTGGCCAATGTGGCTAGCCTGCCTCCCAGGTGCCCTGACACCACCACCCATTTGGCACCACCAACTAAAACGATATGCCAAAACAAAACTCCGCCCAAATTTAAATCAAACAAAACACCAACGGTTATGCCAAAACAAATTAACCACGTGCCATTCTGAGAGGGTCAGGATTTGATCCCCCAACCTTCCCTCCAATAGCATCTTGAATTATCACTAAGCCAAACCACCCCACATGGTAAAGACCGCCGATTTTTTTTTATATAAACTCGACTTTCAATTTAACTGGGAGGACAGAGGACCGAATGATGGAATGGAGGCCAAGGTAGAGTGTGGAGTTAGAGAATTTTTTTAATTAATTGTAGGTGAAACAATGAGCGTGGAGCAGAGGCAAGCAGAACCATGATTGAGCCCAACTTTTAGAAGGGCGAATTTTTTCCAGTGTCCAAATTGGACAAACTTTATGTCGATCCTACACCTCTCAGCGACATGAACATGATGGCGTCAACATAATTTTGATATGAGCGTTAGATCTTCAGATGATCCAGAGGAGGGAATCTTTGAGGAATCTAGGGGGAATCCAAAAGATTCTTGTAGCCCCAGATTTTTACTTTGTCATAATTCATAAATTTGACAGTCGATATTACACTATTCGATGCCATGAATCTGATGGTGTAATCAAATTTTCCATTTGATATTTCCATTTTTCAGCCACTTTTCAAAGTGGAGTGCAAGTGTCACCATTCAATGTGTGAGCAGTCATTTCCATGATATTAGATGCCACAAGATTGATGGTATTGCTAGATCTAGAAGTTTGTCATCCTCTTCTTCATATAACTCCTTGAAGTGAGGTATATGTAGTGTGATCATGCACTTCTTTGTCTCTTTTCTTGAGATGCATTGTGCTGTATAGATCCATAGGATTTGATGTTTGATGTGGGATCTTGTTTTGTTCTTGATGTGAGATGTACCTATTGTTATGTTTTGATTGAGATCCCTTTGTCGCCATGTTGACAGGAGACTCATGTGTCATCATGTATGTTTGGATTGAGATCCCTTTGATGCCATGTTGGCGGGATGGTCATTATTATCATACGTGAAATTATGTCATGCTAATAGGAGTCCTTTTGTGAATGAGAGTTCCTACAATGAAACATCTCATGGAGCCACTCCTGCATGAGGGCATATTATTTCCATGATAGAAAAAACACATTCATGTACATCATCACTCTTTCTAGCACTTAATGCAATGGCCTACACCATCTTGACACCAAGGCCCAGAGACATAGTCCCTCCTGGACGAACTCTGTTATCAACGTTTTATGTTTTATGTTGTTGATTCTTGTCATGTTCCCTCTTCTTTAGATCATGCATATATGTTCCTTTATGCTCTTTTAAATGACATTCTAACAACATCACGAAAGTAAAAGTTCTTGTTTAAATCAGGCAGTTGATCAACTCAGATCAAGTTTGGTATCAGAGCAGTCTTTGCATGCATGTGAATTGCGAGCATGAACAATGGAATGTGCAATGATGGAGGATGAAAAAGTGATGTACGAGACCATGCTCAAAATTTCCCAAAGGGTGGAAATAATGTATGAGGCTCTACAAAAAGAGACATAGGAAAAGCAACGACTGCAGCTTCAGTTGCGAGCCATGGAAGAGGCCCTGGAAGAACTGAAGCACAACAACTAGAGTCTTCAAGCATATAACACTAAATTGAAGATGTTTCTACAAGAAGAGAAAGAGTAGAAACATAGTTTTCTACGACAGCTGCAAGCTAAGGTCGAGGCCTTAGAAAAGCTGCATCATGATCCATGTGAGGTAAAAATTAGTTCTCCAACTTCATGTATGTTTCTTGATGATCATTTCGCTATTTTTGAAAATCATACCACAGGAATTGGCTCCAAATTGTTGAAGAGAATGGGGTATGAAGGAAAAGGCTTGGAAATTAATAGTCAAGGCATTACTCAACCATTGGAGGTTGTGTAGAGACCTCGATTTGCAGGCTTGGGATACACCGAAGGAGAATGCTCAAGGGTGTCAGATGCTTCTGAGGAAAGAGAATGATGGGAACACATCCCCATCATCCCATGGTAGTGCCCATTGCAAGGAAAGAGTTGAGGCAAGCTCTCATTGCCATAATGACACCAGAGACAACAAGAAAAGATATAACCAGTATCAATATTTGAATGTTCATTTCGATTATAGTCATGTTGTTAATGATGAATGTAAAACATGGCATTGAAAAACATGTACTTTTTGTGGATTACATAACCATACATTTGTTGAGTTTTGGAAAAGAATAGTAGCACACAAAAGGATGAGGCATGAAAGACCCTCTCAATAATAGGAAAAGAAGAAGGTAAAGAAGATCTGGAGGAAAAAGACTTATTGCAGTCATTGCAACAGAGGTGGCCATCAAAGAGCCACATGTTGGAGGCTCCATTCAGAGCAACATCGCAAGGACAAAGCATCTATGTGTGAACCACGTGAAATAGTTGTTCGACAAGAAAAACCACCATAGGGGGATGACCCATTCACATCGATAAGTGAAAAATGGTTTCTAAATATGTTAGCTTGTCATGGTCGTGCTTTTGTAAATCATTTGTTGCATTCTAATATGTAAAAGTGATGATGTTTTTTCCATCACATGTTAAGCAACAATGATGTTTGGTCTTATTTTGTGATGCATTTTAAACTGTGAAAGTGATGTTGTGTTTCCATCACTTATCAAAGCAACAATAGTGTTTGGCCTTATTTTTTAAATCATGTGTTTTAGTGATGATGTGTTTTCCATCACTTGTTGAAGCCACAATGATCTCTTGGCCTTGTTTTCATAGCTGGGGTATTGTTTCCATTTTGATGTAAACTTGATCACTGAGTATGTGTTATAAACTCATGGCAAGTATGGGATGCTTGGGTCATTAGTTGGTCATGTAAGTCAAGCATGTAATTTTCAAAACAATGTACTATAGGTTTGCAAAGGTTGCAGGTGACGGCTCATCGCTTATGGCTCCAAAGGACAAAGGTGAAGGAGAAGGAAGGGTGACTTATTAGACATTTGTAAGTGCAGACGACGTACAAAGAAGTGGCAGATTATTTTCATGCTTTTGGAGGACCAAATGCTCCTCAGTGGGGAGGGTTGTTCCAAGTGGCTCCAGACACATGCAGAAGTCCAAGAGGACTCAAAAAGGGTCAAAATTCAAAGTGGTCATATTGCTCCCAAACTAGCACCAGATCAAAGTGCTCGTCGCCCTGATTCCAACGGTGTGAACGACACTCAAATTCGAGCTCGTATGAGGGAGAAAGAGCTAGTCAAAGTTGTGGTCAAAGTTGGGTTGTGGGCCAGGTTTAAGTGTCCTACAAATTGACTGAGTCCCAGACATGGAATCTAGGTATCAAGAGTGGGCAAATTTGTTGGATACTTAATTTGTCTAATATCCCTTATATTAGAAAAAATAAAAAAAATAACCTTATTGTTATAAAAATAATAAATATATATATTAAAAGAGATGGCGAACCATGACCCCCGCCACCCACATCAGAACCAAATTCCAATATGTATTAAAAAAATCAAACTATATTAAAAATAGGGTCGATGGCCATGACCCCGCCGGACCGTCCAACCACCATACACATTTATGTAAACAATTACAACATATTATGTGGGCGGTGGGCGGGTCACCTTCGATGGACCCGACCCACACCCCAACAAAAAACACTTGTCAACATTACAACGTGGGTGGCGAGGCTTGAACTCGCCTGGCCAGTGTGGCCGGCCCGCCTCCCGGGCACCCTCACACCACCACCCATGTGGCACCACCAACTTAAACGATATGCCAAAATGAAACTCTGCCAAACTTTAAATCAAACAAAACACCAAGGGTTACACCAAAACAAATTGATCGTGCACCATTTTGAGAGGGTCAGGATTTGATCCTCCGACCTTCCCTCCAACAACTTCTCGAATTACCGCTACGCCAAATGACCCCACGTGGTAAAGACCACCCAATTTTTTTTATATAAACCTGACTTTCATTTTCACGGTGAGGACAGAGGATCGAATGATGGAACAGAGAGTGGAATGGAGGCCAAGGTAGAGCATGGATTTAGAGACATTTTTTTAATTAATTTCAGGTGGAACCATGAGCATGGAGCAGAGCCAAGTGGAACCATGATTGAGCCTAACTTTCAGGAGCGTGACTTTTTTCCAGTGTCCAAATTGGACAAACTTTATGTCGATCCTAAACCTCTCAGCGACATGAACCTGATGGCGTCAACAAAATTTTTATCTGAGTAGTAGATCTTTAAATGACACGGAGGAGGGAATCTTTGAGGAATCTAAAGGCTTCCTGTAGCCCCAGATTTTCACTTTTTCAGAATTCATAAATTTGACAGTCGATTTTACACTATTTAACACCATGAATCTAATGGTGTAATCATATTTTCCATCTGATCTTTCCATTTTTTGGCCACTTTTTAAAGTGGAGTGTAGGTGTCAACATTCAATGTGCGAGCAGTCATTTCCATGATATTTGACGCCACGAGATTGATGGTACAGCCAGATCCAGACGTTTATCATCCTCTTGTTCGGATAACTATTTGATGTGAGGTATATGTAGTGTGATCATGTACCTCTTTGTATCTTTGCTTGAGATGTATTGTGCTGTATAGATCCCTGTTTGATGTTCGATGTGGGATCTTGTTTTGTTCTTGATGTGAGATGTAATTATTGTCATGTTTTGATTGAGATCCCTTTGTCACTATGTTGACGGGATACTCATGTGTCGTCATGTATGTTTGGATTGAGATCTCTTTGTCACTATGTTGATGGGATACTCATGTGTCGTCATGTATGTTTGGATTGAGATCCCTTTGATGCTTGTTGGCGGGATGGTCATTATTATCATACGTGAAATTATGTTATGTTGAAGGAGTCCTTTTATGAATGAGAGTTACTATAGCGGAACATCTCGTGGAGCCACTCCTGCATAAGGGCATATTCCTTGCATGATAGAAAAACACATTCATGTACATCATCACTCTTTCCAACACTTAATGCAACGGCCTACAGCACCTTGACACCGAGGCCCGGAGACGTAGTCCCCCCTGGACGAACTCCGTTATCAACATCTTGTGATTTATGTTTCTGATTCTTGTCATGTTCCCTCTTATTTACAACATGCATATATGTTCCTTTATGCTCTTTTAAATGCATTTTGTTATGAAACCAGCTCAAGAAAAGATAGAAAAGATAGATCAACGCCTTAGAATTCAGCCTCTTCGAGGGGGCAACCTCCTTTACATTACATAAATGAACAATTCTTGGACCATACAAATGAAAATACCTCCTTTCTATATATAGGAGTCTAAGGGGTCATAACATAATCAAAGCCGACATAACAATAATAATGAAAGGGCACAATAATAACAATAATGGGCTTCTATGGGGCACAATAGTAACAATATGGGCACTACATGGGTACATCAATATAATAAGTGGGTTATACTAATAATAATAAGGGGTTACACTAGTAGTTTAGGGGCCTAACATGCCCCTCTCCTTCAAAAAGCGTTGTCCTCGACGCTTGAGTAGTTCTTGATGCTTCTATATAAAATTCTTGTCCTCCCATGTGGAATATTCAGCAGGTAAGTTCTTCCACTTGATGAGATACTCTGAAATTGATTGATTTCGTAGCTGTCGGGTTCTTGTTTTTGTGACTACTCCAGGTTCCAATATGATTTTTCCTTCCTCTTCAATTTCTGGCAATATTGTTTGAATTAGGATCTTTTGCAACTTTTGAATAAGTGGCCATACTTCTTCGTCCTTCTTCCATTCATCCCTTGCTTCGTTTATCCAATCTGGTTGGATAATATAAATAGCACAAAACAATGCTTCCACATCCTCATCCTTGAAGAGTCTTCCCATTTGGTAAGGTCACCATTTTTTAATTGCATGTAGTATTGCCAACATTTCCTTCTCATAAATAGCTTGCTTGAGATGTAGTAGTAAAAATACCCAATCACCTACATCAAAACATTTTTCACTACGATGTTGATCTACCTATTGCCTCGTTTGATTTTGCACCAAAGTGGCGTTATCCTTTAAAAGTTGGAGAACTTGTTGTTGATGCTCGATGTGATCTTTCACTGCTTGAACCTTTTTCTTCTTGATATGTCCTTCTATCTCTAGAGTTTGAGGAGTGGTAATTTCTTCCAATCCTTTACAATATATGGTCGGATTCATTTCTTGATGCTCGATATGATCTTTCACTTCTTGAACATTTTTATTCTTTATATGTCCTTCTATCTTGATAGTTTGAGGAGTGGTAATTTCGAAAAATGAATTACAAGATATGGTTGGATTCATTTCTTCTTTCTCGATGTGATCTTTCACTTCTTGCACCTTTTTCTTCTTGATATGTCCTTCTATCTTGAGAGTTTGAGGAGTGGTAATTATTACCAATGCTTTACAAGATATGGTCTGATTCATTTCTTCTTTCTCTGGTGTGGGGTCCTTGCGTATATCTTATTCTTTTGATGTTTCTTGATCCTTTTCTTCCTCCTCTTCATATTCTATATAAAATAATTTCTTCTCAGCACACTTATGACCTTTAGTGCATTTGCTATCACAATTGTAACAAAGCCCTTTTTCTCTTTTTTTCTTCCAATTGTTGTGGTGTAAGTGTAAGGCTAGGAGAAACAACACTTCCATCTTTATAGTTGTGAGGGGTACGCTTCATGGTTTCCATAATTTTACGTTCCACTATGTCACAAATACCTTTTACTCTTTCCAATTGTAGTGGTGTTGCTCTAAAGAAGGTGTTGCTCTTTGTATCCTCATAATCTGCTATCATTTCCTCCATGAAAATTGACCACGTAACAAGTTGTTTACGAGAACAAAGCCCTTTGTACCATAAAAATTGATCTGGTTCTAAATATGAAGATGCAATACATACCTTTTGTAACAGTTGTACACCATGTAGATCAAAATATTGCTCCATCTGAAGTATCCAGTTTACTGGATCCTTGCCATCAAACTTCCTCATCTTGCTTTTTCTTGATTTTAGGAGCTCAACCTTGAAACGACTGTGACTCTGTACTTTCGGATCTTTAAGTTATGAAATTGTGATCTATAGTAGCACTCTATGTCCTCTTTCCAATGCCACCAGTCTGACCAAATTGGATTCTCTAAGAAAGAGTTATGCACAATCTCCAAAGATGACCTGATTATAGACCTTTCCAGAAGAGCGAAATTGTATGAAGTGCCACGTGTCACTGTTTCGACCTTTGGATCGGAAAAATGCATACAAGAAACTGCAGTCCGTCCTCTTTCTGTACCTTCTTACGAAATTTCAATTTGATCCCCAGAGAGAAAGTTATGACGATTTTCCCCAGGTCACCTGTTTGGAATGTAATTCAAGAGTCTGCAAAAAGACCAACTTCCTTAGATCATATCTCCGCAAATATATCACGAAAAGTTCTGAAATTTTGACCCGAGGTTCAGCGCGATTTCTTCTCAAATGGGTTTTTTTGCAACTTCTGAAACATCATAGAAAAAAAGTTATATCTAAAATGCCACGATGGCCTATTTGGAGCAGCGAAACCCTAGAATCCAAAGCTCTGATACCAAATGTTATGAAACCAGCTAAAGAAAAGATAGAAAAGATAGATCAATGCCTTAGAATTCGGCCTCTTCGAGGGGGCAACCTCCTTTACATTACATAAATTAACAATTCTTGGATCATACAAATGAAAATACCTCCTTTCTATATATAGGAGTCTAAGGGGTCATAACATAATCAGAGCCGACACAACAATAATAATGTAAGGGCACAATAATAACAATAGTGGGCTTCTATGGGGCACAATAGTAACAATATGGGCACTACATGGGTACATCAATATAATAAGTGGGTTATACTAATAATAATAAGGGGTTACACTAGTAGTATAGGGGCCTAACACATTTTTAACAAAATCATGAAAGTAAAAGATCTTGGTTAAATCTCGGAGTTGAGTCAAATCGAATCACATAAACAACCAAATGAACACACACTAGGATGTCTTTCCCAGCATTTATCTTGGAATACATGTCCCATTAACCATGGTCTTATATATTTTTACATGTAATAATCACCAGGGCTATTACAGAACCATCCCCCTTGGGGGAACACTGTCCTTATTGTTCAATGACACCTATAACCAACAAGACTGTCGAAAAGAAAACATACTGCCCATGGAGCTTTATAACACATCTCTTTGTAGTATTTACAATGAATGACCTGCTCAAAAGAAAAACATCATGACAACATGACCAGATAACAAGCATATCGCATAATGGAGCTTTACAACACAACTCATTATGCTATTTACAATAACCACAAATACACATATGCACATTTTCTAAACCAACAAATAAAGGATATGATTCTTGTATCAATCAACAAGGGAATCCAGAGGATAACACCTCCAACCTCAAAGTAATACTAGGATTCACCTCCGTCCTAGGAAGTCTAGAATCCACTGCAAACTCAAATCTAGATCCAATGTCAAGAACTATAATCCTGCGCCGTTTGTCCTCTCAGTGAAGAGTTATCGACTCATTGTTCCAAGGCACACTCCCAATGTGCCTCTGATTCCATATGGGAACGCTAATGACCAAAACAAATCCATCCCTAACCTTCCCTTCTCTGCTATGCAGTCCCTTGAGAAATCTGGTCAACCTCTTCTGTGCAGTCACTCACCTTCCAAGTTTTGCTAGCAACCCCATACTAGGCATTCCATCCCTTGGCAGGGCTTCCTCACATCGGAGTATCAAAAAAACAATGCATATACCTGCCTCAAAACCATCATGCTAGTAATAGCATTCATGGAAATCACTGGACACTATTGGGTACTAGTGTCCCATAATGGCCCTACTCCTGGAGTACTCTACCAACATACTACTGCATGTTTCAATTCCTTTTGATGTTGCTACCAATTATTGCAGTCAATTTCAACCACCTGACCAGGCATGTTCATGCATTCCTATACCTTGCACACAACTTCCATTAGATTCAAATAAATTGAAATAACTTCAAATCATACTTCATTGGTAGCTAGTCAATAAGGTATAATCACAATCGTGTTTAATTCATGTCATAACAATTCAACCTAATATCTTTGACCAAATCATCATGTATAACATATCACATCAGGTTAGATCAAAACACAATGATCATGAATCAAAATTGTAAATCACATGTAACCATCAACCACACATGACATACCACACCATGAAATACATGCACATTTCATTCACACCTGACATACAATGCATACACCTACACCTAGTGCACACACAACACAATACATGCGCCTACACCCAATGTAAAACAGAACACAAGACGTATACGTACACAATGTACATCACAATACATACATCCGCACACAACATGTGACACCACAAAATGCATAAACATACACCCAATATACAAAACAAATTATACATCCATACCCAATGTGCAAGGCCACACAATACATGTACCCACATAAAGTACAACACAATTAATGCATATGTCATGATGCCATGACTACACAATGCACATACATAGTACCACATATCCGTAACATAGAAAGTATGAGATGCAATCAATCCCACACGTACACCAGTACCATATGTATCACATGTAAATAGTACCATCTATACACTACAACCACCCGCAAAATGTGTGCACAACATAACATGTACACGACATTAACTGCACAACGTGTACATAACGCCACATGTACACGACACTAACTGCACAACGTGTACATAAATCCACATGTACACTTCACCATTGTACAACCCATACACAATACCACATGTACATAGTACCACATGCATGACATGTACGTTACACCATATGTACACAATGCCTTATGCACGGCATGTACACAACAACACCTACAGAAAGTGCCACTTGTACAACATGTACATAAGACCACATGCACACAAAATCACTTGTAAAATCAGGCACACCACACCATATGTACATATTTCCAATGTACCACATGCATGCAACACCACTTGTACATAGCATTGCATTTCCAACATGTACATATTATCATATGTACACAGCACCACATGCACACAATACAATATGTACACAATACTGCATATCAAACATGTACACGCATTACATACACACGTTACTACATGCGCACAATCATCACAGATGCAACATGTACAACATGTACAGCATATGCACAATAATACTACCATACATTCAAAAACACACTGTCTCTACCAAGAAACCTTGCTCCAAGTTTCTTATCTATCCTTGTCCCAACATGTCGCAGACCACACTGCTTCATTTTGCTATTGTATCCTTCGGTATAACCTATCCATAACATAAAAATAATATAATCACACAATATCAGCTCATAAACACATGATATTGACCTCATATATTTGTTATGACTACTCTTCCACTTGATTCCTCACGAAACCAAGAACCTATTCATGTCATTTGCCTACATAAGCAATCATTCCTCCATAAGAATGATCCTTTAAACCCTATCATACAGTGACATGGATACATAGATACATACGTATATAAAAACATTAGCATAAACAATCACGGTCCTTTCAAACAATGACATATATACACATACATTTATTAATATATAAACATCAACATAATCATGATCATAACATAATCACTAGATATCAAGGTCAAGGGTTAAGAGAACTTCCTTTATTCATGCAACACACGTGAAACATTAAGAATAGTCATTCCCAACATAGCCAAGGCATCTGATGCCTTAGATCCATTAAGTTTACCTCTCCTGGTTACCTTTCTCATGTTTGCTTTGCCATTGCCCATTTACACCAATGGACCTAGCTAGTCTAACTAGTTGTCCTATTCTTACCTTCCGTTGTGCTTACACATACACAAAGCTTCATCCTAATCTCACATTACCTGTTGGGGACGACACAATTCTCCCCAAGCTCCATCAAATTTCCTCTTTCCGATCAACTCCCAAGACTCAAAACTTAAAATCCAAGAATAAGAAACAATCAAGAACAAAACCATGAAAATAAAAAGCAATATGACACTGCAAAACTTGGCATGATCATGCACTGGGCATAACAAAAATGAAAATCAAGTGAAAATAAATCATAAAAACCAAAAGCACAAGACTAGCAATAGACACCAGGACTGAATCCCCATTATTCCCAGGGAAAGCTCAACCTGAGCCTTATTCAATATTTCATGGTAGTCCCTTGCCATGCAATCCCCTGCATCACACTACCATAAACACATAGCTGTTAATTCAAAAATAAACATAACAACATACTACTTCCTTATCTTGTTGTGCCAAGCACATTGATTGCAGCTAAACACATCCATTCCATCTCTCAAGGGACTCCGTTCCTTTAACGGATCCACCTATAACTAAATACTAGCTAATATACCTGTCAAGTAGATGTTCATGAATCTAGCACATATCCACATAATGTCATATGAGATCAAAGTTAAGAAGAATTCTTGTATGCAAAGCACTCATTTGTTTTGAATTAGGGTTTCCAAACATAGCCAATGGAATTCTTGCCTAATTCCTTTCTTTTACCTTTTTACCTTGTTTCAATAGAGGCTTAGTAATATAAAAACATCAACTATTACCATGTCACGCTAATACCAAGCATGTTTCCTGTAACTATTCACACATGTCAACCACATGTTCCAAATATCAAGACAATCATATCTATCAATTTTAAATCAACATTTAGTAGGACTGGAAATCATATCATACTCCATAGTCAACTCATAGTCATTAGACATAATGCTACAACTATCACCTACTACACTCAAGTACATATCAACTGTCTCAACACATATGGATAAGTACAACCATCTTAAAATAAGATCAGTGGAGCACATACTCGTATTATGCAGCTCATCAAACATTCAACCAACTTGCAACCATACCATGTTAAATAAATCAACTAGACAACATAATCAAATAGTGAAGTACCAAATAAATAACATAAGAAAACTCATACCTTGATGTATCTCAAGGGAGGTGATCTTGTCTGCACAATCAATCCATGTTATCATGATACAAATTCACAACATATCAACTCAGACATAAATGATGATAGCCATAACAATAACTAACTAACATGTTCACATGATAAGCTCATAAACAAGTATCATTCATACATAATAATCACGTCCACACATCAGTTTAGATTAGTACAACACCATATCACAAATATGTCGGCTCATACTTGAATATCGCAATAATAACCATCTGCCCCAATTTAGCATGATACATAAGACGCCATTATCTTATGAAATAACCCTAATCATCAAGATAATAGAATATAACAACAGTAAGCTATATATCATGCTCATCAACAACATATAACCTAATCATCGAGTTATATAACATAAAAAAACAATAGCAATGCATACAACTAGAGATTACCATCATTCTTGACTATCCGACTCATGTGCATATGACTATGCTAATAAACTATTATCTATCTTGTACGTAACCATAACATCATAAGACATGTACATAAAACTAATGTATATAAACCTAATGCATATAACAATCATTGACTTACATACCTGTGTGCCAAACATACAATACTTGTATGACGATATGCTCTTACCCCAAAGTCCAATGCTCCAACCTCATTATGATGATCTGCATCTCCTACTCTATCTCAGTGAACACATTAGCATCATAACATACCGATATCACCCTAATGACCTAAATTGCATACCATGACTTCACAAGGCATGTTTAACCTATTATTCATGCATAACTATAAGAAAAACCATACATGCATAATGACTACATATAGACACATGAGTACAAAAAATATACACATCCTTCTAGCTAGACTTCAGTCATCAATGCATGACCATATCAACTACACAAACCATGACCTCATGCATGAAAAAAACCATTACTCCATTGTACACATTGCCACATGCAACCATCAACATGCATAAGAAACTACACATATGCAAGAACACATGTAGTCGAGCATAAGTGGTCAATACTTGTAACCAAACTAAAAGAATGATACATGTAATCAAAATATTCAAGAATGTAACCTAACACACAAGGATGTAAATAGGTGCATAAAATCAACATGTAAATGACATATAACCATATACAACTAGTCACATACTCATAAAAGATGCATTCCACAAAATCAATATCAAATTCTCCATAATAACCATACTAAAACCATAATAAATCATCACGAAAATGCAAAAAGCACATGAAATGCAAGTGTAAGAGACATACATGCAACTGACATGCATGCATGATCAACACACACTGCCCATCCAGTCTAAGAGTTGAACCATGCTCTGATACCACTCTATAACACCCTCCTCCCACATCCACCCAAGTAACCATGCCAATGGGGGTAAACATGCGATTAGAGGATACTATGATGAGATTCAATGTCCTAGGTGACCTTAAGGAAGTGGAATCAATGAAACATCACACTCAATCATCCAACATCATCCATAGAACCTTTAGGAGACAAGTTAGCCACTAAGATAGCCTGTCCCTAGATCCTATTGTTGTTTTAACCAACTTACGCCAGAGTAACGCTCCCCAGACACTACCAAGGTGAGTTATAACATTCCCTAGACAATGCCCAGGTGAGTTATAATGCTCCCGAGACACTTCCCAAGAAAGTTAGTCTCTATGCTAATGCTCTGTTTTTCTAGCATTTTGGGATTTGAGCCACTGTTTTCGGACTAGGACCCGGGACACTGCCCAGAATGGAATGATTGCTTAAAATTGGTAAGAATATAAAGAAACAAGGATGCAAAAGCAATGAGCTAAACAAGACCGTAAACCGACCCCTACTAGACATGACAAGAATTTTTTCAAACATATCATCATGTAACCTACAGCTGTAAACAATAGAATTAAGTGTAGGGATATCATACTTATATGATAATTTCCATGAACCATTGTTTCCTCATGTCATTTGTTGCCTTATAATTTCTTAGATCCTAGATATATATCCATTGAGATACAAGTAAAAACATGCTAAGAGCCATACGTAGCCGTTGTCACAAAATATACATATAACCAACATAATAGGAATAGAAATACCATAAACATGTCAGCCATCAAAATCGATATATACATTAATACGTTTGCACATGAAAATCAAGGGAGTGAATTTCTTATTAATAAATGCAATGAACCAACCAGAGAAGGGATTACTATGTTCCACTCGACCATATATTGGTCGAGCCAAGTCTCTCTTTAGCCAATCACCCATGTGCCATATTCCAAGCATGAATGTGGGACTCATATAACACATAAAAAAAATACCAATCAACATGGATGCCACCTGCGTTTTCTTCTTACATCGTGAGGAATTTGAGTGCCTCCTAGTCTGTCAGGCTTTACTGTGCATCCACGGGTCGATCCAAGGATAACTAGGCCCTACACTGAGACATACTCTCTAGGCTGTACCATGCATTCCATCACAGAACTACTAGAACCAACGGAGAGAAAATCCACTTCTTGGCTTTACCGTATATCCCACCATTCATCGACAAGGATTCCTAGGCCCACTAAGGTACACAATCTAGCTTTACCGCAACCCATAGTATGTTTTAGGGGTTACTAGGCTAATGGCTTCCTGATCCTTAATCTAGTTTAGGGACCACTACACCATGGTTTTGTCGATTTTGAGATCCATCCCACTCAACTTTGAATCCAATCCAACCATCCCATATAAACCAAATGAGAGAACCCATCTCACCAAATCTATCAGGAAATGGAAAGGCTAGGCTAAAAATACTGTCACACCTAGAAAAAGCCATGACATGGTAGAAAATAAACACACGCAATCCCATGCATTCAAAATCAATGCAAGGAAAATACACATGCAAGTTGATACATGCAATGAATTCTATTGTAGTTGCTTGATCTTGCCTTTCCTTGCTTATCTTTTCTTCCTCTTTCCTTCTTTTCCTTTCTTGCTCCAATGCCAAAGTGCTCCAAGAAAACTCTAAGTGTCCAAGAGCATGAGAGAGAGAGAATAATTAGATTGCTCCAACACTGAACTGACAAAAGGTTGAGCCAAGAGCTTACACTAACTAAGATCTTGCCAACTAATCCTCAGAAGCATTTTTATGGATGAGGCCTCTATTTTCTTCATTTCCCATTATTTTCCTTCAATTTCCTCCTCACATGCAACATGTGACCTTTCACCTTCCTTTTCTCCTAGTTTCCATTATTTTCATAAATAATTGTGCCAAAAATGCCATTTTTCCTTTCCAAAGCCTTATCCATTTCCTTTGCCAATTTCCTTAGCCACAAACAACCTGTTATCAGTCAGGTTGTTCCCAAAAGTTGTAAGAAAGGGAATACGGCTGAGGTAACCACAAACCAATCTTTTAGATGCAGGTTCTAGCCAATCTGCATCCAGAGAGGGATCTCTCTTTATAATTTAGCTTTGTTTTAAGGTATGTTAGGCTAGCTATGAATTAAAAGGGTTTGTTTGGTTTTTGGATGGTAATATACAGTAGAACAAGGGTGTAAATCTAAGAAGTTCAGTCCATTGGGCTAATGGAGTCCATGAGGATGAACTGCTGGATGCGGTTTCTTTGACAGAGGGTGGTACTATAGAGCAAGGTAATCAATCATGGAACAATTTATAAGCTGGAATCAGATGGGATGGAGTCAGTGGGTGAAGGGCAATTAAGAATCCTTCATCATGCAGACAGAGGGAAAGTGGATGATTATTGCTAGGGAGCAATTAAGAATTCCTTAGCTAATATTCAAGATGTAAGAACCAGGGGAAACAAGAGCAGTTAAGAATTCCTATTTATGCTAATTCTGAAGAAAACATTAATAATAACAGAGATTGAACACAGAGTGCAAACAAGCAAATTCTGAGTTATTCTTTTTCTCTATTATTCAGATCATGGAACATATATGATATAATAAACACAGAAATTGAAAACACAAGTAAAAGAGACTTATTGATCCATAAGATGATTCAAGAATTCTGTAACATGTTCCTCTACTATCAATTCCACATCTAGAGAGTACAGCAATAATGGATTCCAGTAGTTTTTGTATTTAGAAAGTTTTCAGAGTTACAATGCAGTCTAAGAAATGTATCACCAACCTCAACTTCGCTTGGGGAGGTATTTATAAAAAAGTTTTTACAAAATATCTCAAAGAGATAATATCTATTAATAACTCATTCTACCTACATTATAGGAGAAGTAAATGATCTTGAAAACAAGGAGAAATAAATGAAGAAGTAAATGCTGTTGTGCTGCCTGCTTAGTTGGTGAGATGTGTTGACTGTAAGCTCGGTGAGTCGGTTGGTGGCGGTTTCCCACTGATATTCCGCGTTGCTTCCTCAGCTTTCTCGGGCGTATTTAATTTTGATTTGATAGGCTGTTGCCCCACATGACTCTTATCCATTCCTATTCTCCGCTTTATGGTATCTTCTTATATCGTGGGTAAAACAAAAGTTGAAACATGCCTATAGGATTTCCAACATGCTTTGCCACCACTTCTCTTCTGGTAAATTATGTCTTTGTCGCTTTCTCAAAGTCTCATCAGCGTCTGTTAAAATTGGCAACTAGGGAAAAACTTCATGTGGGTCATCTTATTCATGGCTGATAATATTTTTATTAGATTCCTCTCGTCGAGAGGTGTAGGATTGATATAAAGATCATCCGATTCCGATAAGTATTCATGGAGACATGAATTTATTTTGATTATGGAATTATTATCAAGCCGACCTACAACTCATGTAGGCTCAGAAGCCCAACAGTTGCATCTATTCACCCACCAACGTTGTGTATAAATATAAGAGGACTTTTCCTCATTTGGACTCACTCATCTCATCACATCTCTCTCTCTCTACTGCGCAGATATGAGTCTCTTCTCTACTGCGCTGAAATGGGTCTCTCTCTCTCACACATGTGAAGCCGGAAGTTGTTGAATTTGAAGCTGCAACTACAGAAGAAAAGATTGACTTGCGTGGCCTAGAAGATCTCCTCTTTGGAACTGCGCTGTAGGTTCATCTGAACCTCCTTTGAAAGCCGCAACTTTTGGTGGTGGAATGAAGTCAATCCGACGAATGGTTTGCAAGATATCGATTGCCCTAGTTTGAAGCTGGAAACTGCTAAAACTGAAGCTGCAACTGCAAAAGCAAATATTGACTTGCGTGGCCTAGAAGATCTCCTCTTTGGAACTGCACTATAGGTTCATCTAAACCTCCTATGAAAGCCACAACTTTTGGTGGTGGAATGAAGTCAATCTGACGAACGGTTTGCAAGATATCGAATGCCCTAGTTTGAAGCCGGAAACTGCTGAAACTGAAGCTGCAACTGTAGAAGCAAAGATTGACTTGCGTGGCCTAGAAGATCTCCTCATCGGAACTGCGCTATAGGTTCATTTGAACCTCCTCTGGAAGCCGAAACTTTTGGTGGTGGAATGAAGTGAATCCGACGAACGGTTTGTGAGATATGGTCTGCCCTAGTTTGATAATGAAGCCACTAATGCTGATGCTACTGATCTAGGGTTTGCTACTGCTGATATGAATCAGATTTATTGTACTATTTCTCTCTGCTGAATTATTGAAGATAAAAGAAGATTTGATCAAAGGGTTTCCCCACACATTGTGGGGTTTGTCCCTGGCTAGCCGCCACATCTTGTGTCTCTTGTCTTGGCTTGTTTTCTGTCGATCGTTTAATGTTCTATCTGCACTTTACTTTATGTACATGTGATTGCAAATCGGTGGAATATAATAAGAAAAAGAAGTAAACTGTTATAAGCATAGAACATACCATAACTTAACATGGTATCAGAGCTGAGGTGAAGACAAAGCCCAAGCAAGAGCAAGAGCAATCATTGAAGAGAAGATTGGCAAGGCTATCCTAAAAGAACTATGGGGTCCTCAACACTCTTTCCTGCCGAAGACAAGCTCCGTGAGAAAGATGACTATCACGGATGGAAGATGTCTATCGATGTAACCCTTGAAGATCAAGGAGTGCTGGATCATGTAAGAGGCAATATTGTTGAGCCTTCATCAAATGCATCTACTGCTGCCTGGAAAAAATGGAAAAATGGAGAAGTCAAAACAAAGAAGATCATCCGGGACTCTATCGACAAGCACTTGGTGGCCTATATCTCTGATCTAGACACCTTTAAGGAAATCTACGACAGACTGGTGAGTTTATTTAAAGTTAATGATGCAAATCAAGTTTTGTTTCTTAGAAATAAGTTGAGGGAAATCAAGAAGGGTAAAGATGAAAGTATGCAAGCATACTTCTTAAGAATCACCGAGATCAAGAACGATCTCATATCTATTGGGGAAACCATTACTGATAGAGAAATGGCACTCACAACTCTCAGAGGATTACCATCTGAATAGTATGTGTTCAGGACTACTCTTTTGAACAATAATGTAATTCCTAGTTTCAAGGAATTAATGGCTAGATGCATTCAAGAACAAACAAGGGTAGAAGAGTAGGAAATGCCCTTGCCTAAAGGTCCTCCTGCTGCTTTTTCTTCTCATGCTAAGAAAAGAAATAATTCTGGGTCTAAATCGAAAAGAAAGGCTGGATTTAAGGGTGGAAGAAAAGGACGATGTTTCATTTGCAATAAAGCAGGTCACTATGCAAGGGAATGCCCTGATAGAAAGGACTCTCACCGTGACGATGATCAAAATCCCTCTCATGGTAATCGAAGGAATGGAAAATTCAACAACAAAGGAAAAAGGAATGCGGGAAATCAAGGAAGAGGGCAACCATTCAAGAAGGCTAGAAATTCCAGGTATGAATCTAACACTGTTGACGATAAGCAGGCTGAATATTATCTACCAGCTGCTCTATCTACCTCCGCTCCTTCGGACTCAATGGGAATTTGGTTCATTGATAGTGGTGCATCAAGACACTTCACTGGTTACAAAGAAGTACTCTATAATCTGGTAGAGAAAGAAACTAACCTGGAAATTGTCCTTGGAGATGACATGAAATACCCAGTGAAAGGTGTAGGCAATGTTTCTCTTAAACTGAATCAAGGTAATACGATTCACTTACAAGATGTATTATATGTACCTGATCTCAAAAAGAACCTAGTGTCCATCTTGGCAATGGAAGACAGAGGCTACAAGGTAACCTTCAGCAATGGCAAGGTATGTATATGGAAGAATAATGTTAAAGATGCCTTTACTCTTGGGTTTAGTGTTGATTCATTATATCAGGTCGATGGAAGTCCGCTAGGTGTCATGTCTTGTGACACAACTCTTTAGTCCGAACTTTGGCATCGGAGGTTTGCCCACCTTCATTACAAATCTCTACCTGATGTAAGACAGATGGTAACAGGGATGCCCGAATTCCAAGTAGAGAAAGAAGGTGTATGTCTGGGATGTGCCAAAGGAAAGCTCAAAAGGGGACCATTCCCGTCAAGCCAAAGCAAGACCTCCGATATATTACAATTGGTTTACTCAGGCATACCTGAGGTTGGCATTAAGAGGGAGACTACTACACCACATACTCCTGAGCAGAATGGTGTGATGAGAAGGAAGAACCACACGATGATGGAAGCTGTCTGGGCCATGCTACATGATCAAAGACTTCCAAAGTTTCTATGGGCTGAAACTACAATCACTGCCGTATATGTACAAAATCGATGCCCTCATCAAGCATTGGGTTCCTAAACTCCTGAAGAAATGTTCACCACCGGTCAAAGGGAAGTCGTGATTAGTCATGATGTCACCTTTGACAAAGATATGGCTCTCAACAAGGTGGACAATCTGCTGACTTTGAGTAGCTCTCAAGAAGCCGACATCAGGGAACCGAAAGAAAAGGATGATGAATCATGCCTGATGTAGAAGAACCCATGGATCCGATTGATCCTCATCCACATGAGCCTTCCTCTTCTAGGAAGAGGCCTTCATGGCTTAGGGGGATACTTGATGATGCTGAAGGACATGCTGCGCCCTAAGGAACCTTCTATCAAAGTAAGAAACTTAACAGGTATCAGGGATACCTAACCATCATGAGCACGATCATACAAAATGAGCCTTCATCATTCTCAGATGCCGTCAAGCATCAAGTATGGAAGGATGCTATGACCGAAGAATATGAGTCTATCATAAAGAATGATGTTTGGGAAGTAGTTCCCAGACCCCAGGACAAGACTGTTGTTACTTCCAAATGGATTTACAAGATAAAGCATGCAGCAGATGGAAGCACGGAAAAGTATAAGGCTCGTTTTGTTGCTCGAGGTTTCTCCCAAAAGGAAGGTATAGACTATGATGAGATATTTTCACATGTTGCCAGATATACGACCATCCGCTCGATCATAGCCCTTGCCACTTCACAAGGATGGAACCTACATCAGATGGATGTCAAGACTGCGTTCTTGCATGGCTCGATCAAAGAAGAGGTCTATGTGGAGCAACCCGAAGGATTTTAGATTTATGATCGAAAATCTCATGTATGCAGGTTGAAGAAAGCTCTCTATGGGCTGAAGCAAGCACCCCAAGCATGGTATGAGAGGATCGATAGCTACTTAATGAAGCTGGGATTCACTAGGAGTGAAGCCGATCCTAACCTTTACTTTAAGGTTGAAGATGACAAGCCTCTCATACTAGTATTGTATGTGGATGACCTCCTTCTAACAGATGCAAACCCTCTCATTCACAAATGTGAGAGGGAGATGGCTTTTAAATTTGAAATGAAGGACCAAGGACTTGAAGTGTGGCAGAAGCCAAGGGAAATTTTCCTATCTCAAGGAAAATATGTGGTAAATATATTGGAAAGATTTGGTATGATGGACTGCAAGCCTGTGACTACCTCGAGGATCTTAACTTTTAGAAGTTATATGGTAGTGATGTCGGACCAGATTTGGGAAATGCCTCTGAGTTTCATAAACTCATTCGCATTGATGTTCTTGGTGAACCTCCGTCCGAACATATTTTTTGCAGTTAGCATTGTGAACTCATATTTGGTTGAGCCTCACTGGATTGATGCCTGGAATCTTTTGAGATGTCTTCAGGACATAATCTCTCATGGATTAAGATACACTGCCGGAGATGTGAGACTACTTGGATATACTGATGTTGATTAGGCAGGCAGTGTGGTGGACTGTAAGAGCACTTCCGAGTGCTGTTTCACCTTGGGATCTGCTTCGATATCCTGGATGAGTAGGAAGCAGAAGTCGGTGGCTTTGAGCACCGCCGAAGTAGGATATATTGTTGCTAGCATAACCTCGTGTGAGGTAGTCTGGTTGCGAAAGCTCTTCAGTGAGCTGTTTGGATTTACATTGGATACCACTGTGATTCTCTATAACAACCAGAGGTGGGATTCGATTATTGAGGAATCCCGTATTCGTCGATTGCTCCAGCATATAGACATCATCTTGGATATGGTAAGTTGATGAGAAAGGAGGCTCCATCACATTAAGATGATGTACAGGTTGATACACCTTGCCAAAGCCCCGAGGAAAGATCTAATCTATGATTTTCCCAAACGACTTGGAGTCGGTAAGAAACCCTTGTACAAGGGTCCTGCATGTTGCATACATTGAGCTCTGGGAGCTCTGAGGGCTTGCGGTTATTACTGGAGCAACATACGACCACAAGGTGACTCACTCTCCCCTGGTGGTGCACACTGGAACAAGATGATTCGCTCTCTTGTGGGACAAGATGATTCGCTCTCTTGTGGAACAGGATGATTCGCTCTCCTGTGTAGCAGGATGATTAGTTCTCCTGTGAGGCCTGGATTGATGTGTTCTCCATGGCGATTGTAGCAGGATTGATGTGTTCTCCTGTGATGCCTGGATTGATGTGTTCTCCATGGTGATTGTAGCAGGATTGATATGTTCTCCTATGAGGCCTGGATTGATGTGTTCTCCATGGCGATTGTAGTAGGATTGATGTGTTCTCCTGTGAGGCCTGGATTTATGTGTTCTCCATGGCGGCCTAGATTGATGTGTTCTCCATGGCAATTGTAGCAGGATTGATGTGTTCTCTTATGAGGACAGGATTGATTAGTTCTCCTGTCGAGGCATCCTACCCATGCAGTCTGGGACTCATGGGAAGTACCTCTCATCTGATCAATGAGCAGGGAAATGAAGTTAGGGACCATAGTAGTACCGATGGACACATCATTGTAACTACCGTACTCCTTGCGCTAGGATGACCTCCATTGATCTGGGATCAATGATACTGGTCTGGGACCAGTGGTAGGAGTTGTACCATACTATGACGTTGACTTCGGGTCGGTTGAGACTGGTCTGGGATCAGTGGTACATACTTTGAGACTGACTTTGAGTCAGTGGAGGATGATATTGGTCTGGGATCATTGGATTTGTACTCACTATGACGTTGACTTTGGGTTGGTTGAGACTGGTCTGGGACCAGTGGTACATACTCTGAGACTGACTTTGAGTCAGTATGATACATCCTCGATCATTTCTTCTTCTTCATAATTTAGACAAAAGCAGAGTAGAACAGAACAATGCAAGAGCAGAGCAAAACAGAACAAAACAGTACAGATCAGTGCAGGGTAGAACAAGACAAAGCAGAACAAGCAGAATAGAGCAGAGCAGGGCAAGGGTCAGGCTATACAGGGTAGTGCATTTGATGGATGAATAGTAACGACCTATAGACATGTCAGACGGAAAGAGTCGATAGTGCAGACACAAATCAACCTCCCTAGGAGCCTAAGACTCTCTAGTGACAAACAAGACAAACAAGAGCAATCCTTCTCTAAACATGCATTTACTATATGGGAAATCAAGTGTTTAGATCCTACCTGTAATCCAACGCTGTTGTAGCAGTCCAGCTCCGCTGATCCGGATGAGCTCCTCCTTCACTTTGAAACCTGCATACACTAACAATCAAACGATTAAATAGCACTTGATAATCTCATAGAATAAAACATATTTAACACATAGACCAAGGAGTACATGAAACAACTCATAAATAACAAGTTATTGAGAAGAATGGACTCATTTGCATTAATAGGTAACAAAAGGAACAAATACAACCTGAGCCTTGGTGTTGTGCAAGTCCCTCCCAGGGTCCATCAAGAGTTCTCCTTTACTTTGACAAAGCTCACCCACTTCCAAATAGAACAAGCAAAGATGGTAATCTCTCCTCACAAGCTTCTAAATGGGAGTCCTAATTCCTGCAGCATTTACCCTTAGAAATGTATAGCTTCCAACCTCTCCTCCTTCTGACCCAATGCCTGTATTTATAGTGCTCAAGAGGAGGTTAATCAGGTCCACCATCAATGGGATAATCCCCTCTTTGGATGGGATAGCTCCCTTATTGATGGGATAAGTTCCTCTTTGGTAGGGGTGCATGAACCATCTGGAGGCGCTCAATACATGTCGAACAACCTTCTAGAATGCTCTAGAAATGACCACAAGTAACTTTTTAAAGATGAAACTTGCGCATTTTAAACTTTACAGGGGGACGCACCTGCCCCTTTACTTACAGAGCGTCCAAAGACGTAGCTTTTGTGAACATTGGGTGCGTCCCCGCAGGTAAGGTTGAGAGAACCTGCGTACCCAGAGATAAATACATTTATAAAGACTTTCTCTCTTTTTTGGAGTTTGACATGGAGAGCAGAGGTATAAGACTTGCCTAAGAGGATAGCATGACTGTTGATAGAGCCATACTAACTGTAAATAGTCATGGTGACATTTTTTAGTGTAACAGATTGCCCCCTAAAGTGCGAAGCCTGTAATAGATTAGGGTTTTGTATTATCTAGGAAGGGTGAAGCGCTTTATCATTTCAAGGATTATCTCACGGAGAGCCTGGTCAGAACCTGCAATTTTCAACACAAAATACATGTATAAGATTATATCATCACTGAGGTAGGCATTCCCATACTCAGATTAAAACTTTAACTAACAGACTAACTACTCTGATACAGGAATGATTTTGCAGTACATCATAATCATAGACTTTTGTAGACACAGTATGGGCACAACCATCTGTTTATGATTAGTCTACTTAGATAATGAATACAAAACTCCTCGCAGCCTGGATGGTGGAAACTAGATCCAGGGTCTTCATTTCTACTTCCCGAATTGGTACGATTCTAGCCATGCGAATAAATGATTTGATGTCGAACATGGTAGAAACCACTTGATTACCATTCGATGATGTAAACTGTTAAAAAGCGTGAGAGAGACCACCAGTAATGTCAATGGTTCTCAAAGTACCCAGTACAATCCATGAGATGTGAATGAATGAGTTGATGTCGAACATTTCACGGAATCCTTCGATCGAAAGTCAATGATGTAAACTGACGTCAAAGGCGAGAAACCTGCCATTGATGCATGCAGACTTCAAGGTACTGACGATTTCTAAGTCATCTCTCTAGATAATGTGCTGATGTCGATAGAAAGTGACTCGTTGCAGGCAAGCCCGCAACACGAAATCATTGTTCAAGTTGAAGAAATGTTGCTGTAAGGACTGACTCAGGGATGGTCAAATGGATGATAAGTATTTTGCAGATGAAAGTTTTGTTTGCAGACCTCTTGAACACATAACGACAAAACAGATGGCTTGGTGATAAACGACTCAAAGTTAATCCCCGGAACCCAGCTGAAGACTTTCAAAGTGGTTTGATCAACTGTGAGGTAAAGGATTTCCCAACCCAGGTGAATGAAAAGTGTCGTGTTCAAGAGTGGTAATAAAGTTTCTTCTGAGACAAAAGGTAACAAATAGGCTCATTCTTCTCTCTTTTCCCCCACCATTTTTGGCAAGTACCTCTTTATTTTTTACAAGCTTGAGGAGGATAACATATGCTTGATTATAAGCTCATCCTTTGGATGAGTCCAACCTAGTTTTGATTCGAACCCTAGGAAGGAGCGGTTCGTTCCTGTTTGTAATTGAACAGGTCCTTTACTGTGAAATTTTAACGAGCCCAGTATAGGAGAAACTCGGCGTTTTTCAATTTTAGAGAGTCTGAAAAACTTAAGAAGACTCCAAGTTGAACTTTTTCATAGATTTGTGTCCCTCAAGCCCGAAAAAGTATAAAATAATACCTGGGGGAACCGCTTGATCTTGCGACCAAGGAGTACTTTCATAATTAGTGCCACTGACCTAAAAAGTAAAAAGCGATCAAGAACACGTCGTTTTATTTCCATATCGAGTTTGAAACGACAAAAACCCGGCAATCTTTTCCTGATTTTACGGTCAGAAAAGAGCTATAAGGGGACCGTCTTTTAATTCCGTTTTAACGAGTGTAAAAGAAACGCTCGGCAATCTTTTCATTTTTTAGGAGTCAGAAAAGGGCTTAAAAGATGACTCTGATATTTTGGTTTGTGAAAAATGACAATTTTCCCTCTAAATCCCTTTGTCCTGCACAAAAACGACACATTACTCATACCTGTTTAAGATAGGCAAAAATACATCGAAAAACATCCTTCCATGGTGAAAAATGAACAAATTCATCCAAAAAACCTATAAAAAGACTTTTTACCATGTCATTTTTACCGTTTTACTGTTGAGGTTGAAAAAAGGGCTTTTGGCAAGAAACTTCCCGTGGTCGCTGCGGAAAATCCGACCGTCAGAATCGAACGCCGTCTCTTCCAGGTATTTTACAACATCCTCCTCTTCAATTTCATCTGATTAAAATTGTGTTTTAGGTTTTAGTTTTGTTTTTTGGGGGGTTTAGGTTTCAAAATGCGCTCTGCGGTGGACGCAGGTGCCCTTCGGGTGACCTGCGTCCCCCGACTTTTTCTTATACAGGAAAATGGTCGGGGGACGCAGCCCACCTTCAGGCCAGCTGCGTCCGGACGCCCTGTGTTCTAAACGCGGGGTGCGTCCTCCGTGGAATGCGGAATTTGAAACCCCAATCCTCACAAACAACCATTCAAATTTCCCCAAATTAATTCTAATCTTTGTTTCTTGGTGTGTAGGGCACTCACCATGTTGGATTGGAGAGAAAGAGAGCACGAAGACGTTGATTTAGCCGCAATTGAACATCAACCTTCCATTGATGCCCTAAAAGCATGCGGGCTATATAAATACTGGGCCATACCTGGCATGAGGGCTCAGGTGAGATTCTTAGAATGGCTGGTTGAGAGATGGAACGTTCAAGAGCAATGCTTTTACATAGGAGGGCACCAGCTCGAGATAGAGCCCTCTGATGTATACTTTCTCACTGGCTTGCCAAATAGAGGCGAGCAACTCAATCTAGCCGGGACTAGGCCAGGTGGCCAATCCCTTGCTAGTCTCCGGGCGGATTGGTGCACACCCAATGCTCACCATGCGAAAGGCGTGGAAATCAAACACATCTCTCTACGTGAACTCAAAGTTATAGCTTTCACGGTTACCAGAATTTGCGGCGCGGCCGCTTTACATATTGCCTCCGGGTCCCAAATGCGGATGGCGATTGACTGTTACCAAGGCACCATTTTCAACTGGTGTGATGCTGTGTCGGCTAATATGAAGAGCCAACTGACTACGGCAAAGGACGGACAACTGAAGGCCTTTGGATATGGGACTCTAGTTGTGAGCTTTGCCTTAGAGAGAGTTCCGATGCTGATCCCTCAGCAACTCACTGTTGATATCTTGGGTCCTCGGGAGCCAAAGCTGATACGATGGGTTACGGTGATGGCCCAGCATCCTGACGAGGGCGCGGCGGTTGTTCGATTCTCTGATAGTTATTTTCACTGGTTAGAGGACCAGGTTTTTTCGATCCAGGACTTTCCGTATGCCGGAGTAGATTTTCGAGGTGATCCGGACATGGTTCTTCCACAGGGAGAACAATGGGATGACAGAGGTACTTTATTTTTCACAAGTTTTCAAATTATGTATTTTTTTGTTTTTTATATATATCGTCTCAAAACTGACAGTAAAAATTTTTAAAATGCAGATGTTGGTCCACAGCGCCCAGCCAACCTCCGGCCTTTTGAGAGGAGACATCCAGTTGCACCGGTACCGGCCCCACAGGACGCGGCTGCAGAGTCACTAGCTGAGTTGGAGCAGGATCTAGAGCGTCTGACGGTGGATATACCTGAGACTACCATAGATGATATTCCTATCAGACTTCAGCGCTATGTAGTCGCAGTCCCTGGACCGTTTAGGAGATTTTTGTGTAAGGTAGCCCGTGCAGTGGTGTCGTATAGGGAGCACCACCAGTGATTGGCTAGTCACTTTGTAGACACATGTGACATTTTTGACTTTTTGTACTTTATCATTTTTGCCGATCATAAGGTGTTTTTCAACCTATGATCGAAGACGATGTATATTTTTTGACACACTCCTATCTATATATATATCACTATTACCGGCTTATCTTGTTTAACATATGTGATGAAATGTTTTTAAATTTACTTGCATGATTATTGTAAATGTCTGTCCAACATTCGAGAAGCAATTGCATCTGCTAATGTATTTAAAGACCTTGGAATATGCTGATATTCAATGTAATCAAATTCACGTTCCAAGAGACGCACTCTCAAAAACAACCTTAATAACACAGGATTTCTAATGGCATAAACTCTATTAAGCTGTAATACAACAAGTTCAGAATCTAACCTCACTATCAAACGTCGAATTCCAAATGAAATAGATTCGGATAATAATTCAACCACTGCACTGTATTCTGCAATGTTGTTCGTTGTTTGACCGAGGCTTACCCCATGCATAGAAACTAACTCGTCAGAGGGTGAATAGATAACCCAAGCTGCGGAAGAGATATTCCGTGTACTACGACAAGCACCATCAGCAAATCCAATGTATGTTTGGAGAGGCGTCGACATCTGCAATATCAAGAGTAAAACCAAGATAAGCCAGAATAACGACGAAAAACACACTCTCTAAGCTAAGCACACTGACTAAACTAACAAACATACTAGCTAGAAAGAAAACCTAACCTAACTAAAAATTCTCCATACCCACCATTTAAGCATAATACCTCTTTAGGTAAAGTCCATTTCTGGGTTTACCCAAAGAGTCCCCATCAAAATCTACCAGCTCATAAGCCCCTTTTGCTAGCTTTCGCTTTACAATGTAGGGTCCATGCCACATAGGAACGAATTTTCCAGCACCTAGCTTATCGTTAGCTTGATCATATAATAGCACTAGGTCTCCCTCCGAAAAACTTCGAGGGGTCACATTTCTATCATACTGAGCTTTCATTCGCTTCGCGTGAGTCTCGATTGCCAATGCAGCGTCACGTCGAGTCTCATCTAATTTAGCTAAGTACAATAAACGTTTCTCCTCTTCGGAAGTAGCTGGAAGTAATTCGACAGCCATTTGAAGTGATGGGATTTCGCATTCAATGGGTAACACAGCTTCCAAGCCATAAACTAGCTGGAAAGGAGTGAACCCTGTTGAAGTTTTCACTGAGGTTCGGTATGCCCATAGCGCTGAAAATAACATGTTGTGCCAATTCGACCGATGAATACCAATGGTTCGTCGGATCATGATAACCAGAACTTTGTTGATAGACTCAACCAAACCGTTGGCTTGCGGATAATAAGGAGTAGAGCTATCGTGGCGCAAACCAAGCTGGCTTGTAAGCTCAGTCATCATGATGTTTCGAAAATGGCTCCCATGGTCAGTAATGATTGCTTGTGGGACACCAAACCTAGTTATAATATGATTGAATACGAAAACTGCAGCTGTTTTGCCGCTTGCGTCGAATGTAGGCATCGCCTCGGCCCATTTAGTGAAATAATCAACCGCGAGGATGATATACGCATGCCCCCCGGCCGAGTGAGGGTTACAAGTAATAAAGTCGATACCCCATTTGGCGAATGGACCAACGGCAATTATAGGGTGGAGAGGAGCAGGTGGTGCGCGCATCTTGCGATCAAACACTTGACAGTTGTGGCACTTCCGGACTGCAATGATACAATCTTTAAACATAGACGGCCAGAAATAGCCAGCGCGCAACACCTTCTGAGCTGTGGCATACCCAGACATATGACCGCCACATGCTCCAGAGTGACAATCATTCAAAACCCTCTCAGCCTCTTCGTGAGTTAAACAACGTCGAAAAACTAAGTCTGCCCCCCGGCGATAAAGTGTATCTCCAATAATTTTGTATTGCTGGGATTGAAACCGAATTTTTCGACGTTCCGCCTTTGAAGCTTCAGGCCGAAAGGTTTGGGTTTGGAGATAGATGATTATATCCCCGTACCACGGATCTAAAGTACTGATAAGAAACAAAGATTCGTCCGCAATGGACTCCTCTGCCACAGTCTCTGTGTCAGCACGAGGGAAATCACACATCAATTCCGCAAAAACTAAGGATTTCTTAGACTTGGACTTCTCGAACTCCAAGTCGAACTCTTGCAGGATAACGATCCATTTAGAGTACTTGCCCCCTAGCAGTTGTTTTGTCAAAATGTAAATCATAGGGTTGCAATCCGAAATAACTGTAGTTTTACGGAGAAGAATGTAGTGACGAAAACGCTGGACAGCTTGAACGGCTGCCAGGGCCAATTTCTCCGAATTCATCTTCTTGAACTAACACCATTCCAATGGTGGAATGCGAAGCTGCGAGGTATAAGAAGTAGTCCTGGTTGTAGTTGGGAGGATGCAACAACGGTGCATGGGTCAACGCGTGTTTAAGTGCATCAAAAGATTGTTGGGCAATCTCGTCCCAAAAGAATTGAGCGTTCTGTTTCAACAACCGTGTAAAACCTTTAGTGACCTCGGCGTAGTTTGGGATGAATCGGCGTAAAAAGTTCGCTTTCCCTTGCAAACTTTGGAGTTGGCGCAAACTCGAAGGAGGAGGCAATTTGATGATAGCTTCGACCTTCGAGGGATCGACGCGAATGCCGGCTTTTGAAACAACAAATCCCAGCAATCGACCTGTTTCTATACAGAAAACACACTTGTGGGGATTCAACCGAATTCGATAATGCCTACACCTCATAAAGATTGCTCGTAAGTGGACAAGGTGATCAGCTCGATGTAAAGAATGAGCAGGCAAATCATCGAGATACGGTTGCACAATGTGCTTGATGTCATGAAATGCATAAGACATCGCCCGTTGAAAAGTGGCCCCGGCATTCTTAAGCCCAAAAGGTAATTTGCAATAAGCAAATGTCCCCCATGGACAAATGAATGCCGTTTTTGGTTGGTCGGCAGGTAGAATATTGATTTGATTATAGCCCGAAAAACCATCCATAAAGGAAAACATTTCACTTCCGGCACAATCATCAATAATTTGATCGATATAAGGCGTAGGATAGTTGTCTTTTGGACAAGCTCGATTTATATCCCTATAGTCGATACAGATTCTTATTGTTCCTTGTTTCTTGTTGACCGGAACAATATTCGATACCCAATCCGTTAACGGGATCGGATAAATGAAACCTGCTTTCAACAGCTTTTCGACTTCTGCTTTAATCGCAGCCGCTTTTCGAGGGTGAATCTGACGCAACCGTTGCCGGACGGGTTTAGCATCCGGGTAGGTTTTTATTTCATGAACAACAATGGCAGGATCGATTCCCGGCATTTCCTCGTAAGACCAGGCAAACACATCGCGGAATTCTTGGAATAGGGCCTTGTAAGTTTGGATTTCATCTTCTGTACATGCGGCACCTATATGAATGTTCTCCTCAATTCCGGGCTTCACTGAAATATCAATGGGAATAGTACGAGAAATATTCCCTAAATTCAACTCTGAATCAGGATGTTTCGTTGGATTCTGAGCGTCTTTGACATATTCAGCGGTAAAGATAGATGAAAAATCATTTTCAAAACATCATCTTAGGTAAAAACGAAGATCTGTGATGGAGATCTTCCCATGGTAGATCGTCTACACTTAGGATTTCGCGAAGTTGTTCGTCAGATGACACGACTTCGGGAAACGCTATCCGTTCTAAGGTTGATGTGAAAAGTGATTCTTCACTGACCACATTCATTTGGTCGATTTGGGTTGAACGCGAGTCGGTAAAAGACATGACAGCTTCATAAGCAATTTCATATGGACTCAAAGGCATAGCATCACCGAATGAGTCTATCTCAGATTCAGATGGGACGATCCAAGGATCATCATAAATAATGTTTTCTGATGTAATCATATGAATTGATGCAAATGAAGGGTCTGCGTTGATTGGAGGGAAAGGAAAAGTTCCCAGTAAACCGGAATCTTTAACTAAACCTACGCCAACGTCCCTATAAGGGATTGTCGTCTTACCGACATGCTGGATACTCTCTGAAGAGGCTGGGTCGGATGAAAAGTATGTCAGCTGATCAATAGTCACGATCTTACCGTTATATGGAAACTTAATTACTCTGAAGACCGATGAAACGACCGCTGTCATAGCATATGACCAACTTCGACCCAAAAGAAGGTTGTAGTCTAGAGGGGCATCAACCACTTCCACATCCAGACTAACGGTTTTACCTTCTACCCCTATAGGCAATTCCTGTAGAATACCAAACGGACGGAACCCACGGCCATCAAAGGCCTTAAGGATGGTGGGGGATTGGTTCAACGAAGGAGAACCAAGAGATCTCCAACATTGAATCGACATAATACACGTAGAAGCTCCCTCATCAATCACAGTCCGATGAATAGGCCTGTTTTTGACTATCACTGGAATTTGGAAAGCCATTTGATGGGGTAGACGCGGTGTACTATTTTCTAGATCGAAGATTATCAGGTTCGGGTCCTGAACATCAACAGCTCCGATAGCCGACAAAAGTAATTTTCGTTGTGCTGGGCATGATTGCAGCACTTCTAACGCCGACATTGCTGAGGGTGAAACAGCTAAGTCCTCAACAATGTTGTAATTCTGGGCTGCTCTCGCATGTGGATTGAAAGCAGACCTTCGAAGTACACCCTTGGCGGGCGGTTTGATTACTAAGTCCGGGTTAGGTTTCTCGATCTGTAGTGGATCGGAACCAGGAGCTGAGGTTGATGGGTTAGAGTGAGAAGATTCTGCTTCCTTACCATCAACAGGATTCTTACTACCATAATCTTGCGATCGAGTCGCAATCCTCACATGAGACATCATCAAAATGGGTTCTTCACTGGCAGTCGAGGAAGAACCTATCATCTTACTCTCCTGCTTTGGAAATGGATCTTTTAACACAGCAGGAGGGGAGAACCTTTGACTATTTTCACAACCTCGGCCCGATGAGGGCAATCTCTTGTAAAATGATCCTCTTCACAAATAAGACAAGGATATCGAGGTTTGCGCTTTTCGTCATTGGTTTCCGACTTTTCTGTTTTCTCCTTCGGAGCCTTGTCTGCTTTAGCCTTCTTCTTTCCTTTCTTCTTTCCACCGTTTTTTGATTTGGCCGTAGATGACTCTACAGCGTGAATATCGGCGGAAAGTTCAGGAGAAGACTCTCCTGTCGGGGAATCAGGCAAGGTGATTATAGGAGTAGTAGAACTCTTGGAAGACTTCTTCTTGCTCTTTGTGTTCACGTACCAATCATACCATCAGCGGCATGAGATCCCGAAGGAGCAGCAGCGATTTGATTCGATTTTGGAAGATCCGGAATCTTCTCGTGTAACGTACCCGACTGAGTATAAACTAAGTCAAGGTACTGCGCCTGAGCAATGACTTGCTCCTCAGTAACTACTCCGGCCTTAGCTACATCTTCAGTAATCTTCGGTAATAATGATTTAACAAACCATTCAGCTAAGATTTGGTCCGGAATAAAAACTTTCACTAACCTTCTTCGACGTCTCCACTCATGAATGTGATCAGAAATATACGTGGACGTCGATTGTTTTAGTGAAGTTAATAACTCCGTGCCGTTATCGTATCTGACCGGCAACTGAAAGTGAGTTAAGAACGAGGTAGCTAACTGGCTAAAATTGTAAAAAGAGGCCCGTGGTAACTCAATGTACCACTTGGCCGCGAGACCAATGAGTGTACGCTGAAAAAGACGTAAGCGGATCGAATCATCCGAGATAGAATTTGAAGCACACCAGAGGTGGTAAGTCATCACATGATTGGACGGATCCTCTCCAGACTTACCTTCGAACTTGGGTATATCACTGGGCAACTTATTTGGCATTGGCGGCCAGAACTGAAGATATTGAATTGGATCATTCGTTAGGCGCGTCAAGTCTGGTAAATCCAAAGTTGCGATAAACGGTAACTGCCGGTTAGGATCTCTAAAACTCTGAGTCATGACACCAGCCCCAGGAGGAGGATATCCAGGATAACTAGGAACAGGAATCGCATTAGGGATATTATATCCTCCTGGAAAACCAGGATTAACCGGACCGTACTGGGGTTGTTGAGGTTGTTGATAAGTGTACCCAGGATACGGTTGATACTGGTAAACTGGCTGTTGGACAGCTTGCCCTTGTTGGTACTGTCCCTGGTACGGTTGTTGAACAAATTGAGGTTGAGTAGTGACAACCGTACTTATACCAGGCTGACCCATAGGCATCTGGACCGTGGTTTGAATCGTAGATCCAGACAACGGTAAAGATGCCTGAGGAGTGGTTGCAGAGACAGTAGAAACCGGAGCTGTCGATACTCCAGAAGTAAGTGTGGTAGATGCAGCGGTAGTTGCAGCAGCCGTTTGAGATGGAGTACTAGGTGCAATTGGCGGCTGAGTAACTACCGAAGTTACAGAAGTTTGAACATTTGACTGGACAGGTTGCGGTTGCTGGGGTGAACCAGAAACTACGGGTTGTCCAGCTTGAGGTACCAACTGTATACTTGGCTGCAACACCTGTTGACCCTGTGATGGATCCCACACTAACATTCCAGGGTATTGACCCGTAACAGGTTGAGGATACTGAGATCCATAACCGGATTGAGGATAGGATTGATAATTGAAAGGTGCAGTTCCCATACCTTGCCCATATGACTGACCTTGAGGTGGTTGATAACCTTGACTCGAGTATTGACCTTGAGGTTGATAACCTTGGGGTAAATACTGATACTGGGGTTGACCTTGACCTTGAGGTTGGTACCCTTGAGGTTGATACCCTTGGGATTGATACCCTTGGGGTTGCCATCCTTGAGGTTGCCATCCTTGAGGTTGATATTGATACTGAGGTTGACCCTGGGGTACATATTGAGGCTGGGGTTGACCTTGAGGCATGTATTGTACCATAGGTGCATACTGACCTTGAGGTTGCCCCCCAGACACGATTTGTGTACCTTGAGGTTGCCCCCCAGGTGTTAACTGAGGCTGCCCCCCAGGCGGTAATTGGCCACCTTGAGGTTGGGAAACGGGAACTGAACCTGACATCATGTAAATGTCTCCTACACCCAATGGTATATTACCACTGTTTCCAGTTAATAACCCATGATCAACGGGTTGAGGAGATGCCCCCGCAAAGGTACCAGAAAGTGCTTGATACCCAGTGGGAACAGAAGGACCGCCGTGTAAGAAAGATTCAGGACTTTGAGTAAACACGGACGACTGACCAGACATATTTACAGGAGTATGAATACCTCCAGGTGGAAAAGGAGTACGAGGTGGAGAAAAACCTATCCCTGAGTTGTCTAAATAATTGGTTAACGAAAGGTACCAAGTAGTACTTCTAGGAGGACTGTAAAAGATAGATTCACGCTCCCTGAGCTCAATAGTAAGTTGATCTTCAAGGTGAGAAACGCCTATTTCTTCCTCTGGAGCAAGTTCTTCGATAGCAATCAAACCAGTGGGAAGATTTTCGGTGATAATTCGTTCTATTCTCGGTGAATCTGGAACACTAGAAGTTGGAGTAACAGGTTCAGATATTTCAGGTTCTTCGCCTGTATCACTAGCAGACGAAAAACTACCAACAAGCTCAGAAACTGTAACAGCTTCAGGATTATAACCTGTCTCTAGACTTTGGTAATCTGGATGGACTACCAAGGAAGATTCTCCTTCTTCAGGTGAACCTACTTTACTGCCACTAGGAGGAGTTACAAGGACCTTCAACCCTTCGTACTGACCCGGGACGTCTTCAGGGGATCCACCCCGTGATCTACGGAGTTTCCTCAACAAATCAGTTCCGGTAACAATCTCAGGTGACTTGCCCCGAAGTCTACGGGACTGTCTCGGTAATTCCGCCACAGCTAAAAACTTTTAACTACTACACACGAAAACAAAATAAAATTTCAAATCAAACCACCTAAAGTCTCTAAAGAACCAAACAAATTTGAATCACACGCCTAAAGAATCTAGAGCGTCAAACCAAGCACAAACAGTAGCCTTCCAGACCGAAAGCGCTAGTTGGTGATGAAGCCCAACATCGCTGGATTCAGTACAGAAGTGGCGGGTGGAACAGTTACCCCGGCAACCTGCTTAATGAATAGACTGGACCAAGTTCCTCCACTTTAACCGTCTCGAGTGAAGCAAACCCCCCAGAAAATCCAAGTGAGTCTAGCCGACGTCTGCTCCAGGTACAGTGGGATCTTCCCTCCACCGTCACCTCGGTAGAATCCTAAAGATAATGGTCACTAAGGTTACCAACCGCAACAAATGCACCTGGGGGAACAGTCTAAACTCCGACAGCACGCAAGGGCAGAGTATCAAGCTCAATCCCCTTGCCGGCTCCTTGACAATAATCCAAGGTTTACCGACAAGTGACCCCTGGCTCCTCGACAATGGTTAATCCGAGGTTTACCGTTTGTAATACGTGCGTGTCTGGCGTCGTTCCCAACGAGGGGGGATTGATCCCCTCACTGGTTCGGACACGAGCTCGTGCTTCTCCTTTAAGAGGAGCTTTCCCAGAGTACAAATGAGACAATTGGATTTATTCTATCACAAGATAAGCTACTTGTTTGGTTTTGTTGTCTTGGAGAGTTAATTACTCACCTACTCCAAGACACTAGCCTGATCAATATTGGTGTTTCAGAGCCCTAGAAAATAAAAGTTACTACGTCGATTTTACTTTAAGCGTTAATTTTATGGTTTTCCTTAAAGACAAAAGGTAGCGGAAGTGAAACCAATGGTGTGTAGACTCGACTCAAACCACTACAAAGATGCACCTAAGATGATTTACGCTACTTTCCTTTTTCAATGAAATTCTTAACTAAGAGAGTTGAGAGATGCAAATTTTATAGAAAACAACTTTTTTAATAAAGACAATCAAAGAAACAATTCTCTTTATCTTTTCAAGCATACAAACATGACCACTCTTTATGTGCACGAAAAACTCTTTTTCTTTCAAAACTTTTCAAAGCTACTTGAAACAAAACTTTCCAAAGGAGATGTTTTTGTATTTTCTCTTTTTAATAAAGCATATAAATCTATTTTAACGAAAATCAATCTCAAAAACTATAAAATCTATGAAAACTTGACTCACAAGCAAATGAAAAAAGGAAATTACTCTAAGCAAACCTAACAAGGCAAAAGCTCACAAAGATGATTCTAGGTTGTTTTACTTGACCAAAATCAAATCAAGGACCAGCTAATGCAGAATCAAAAGACTAGTCAAAACAAAACTCAAATCTTTTTGTTCTTTTGTAAAATGGAATTCAAGACTCAATCAACAAGCACTTCGAAATTTGCCCAAAGAAACAACTCAATGGTAAGGTGCTCTCACAGGTAGACTTTATGACAGGTCTGACTTCTAAGAATGCTGACAAAACCAGAGATATCTAAGGCTTGACAACTTCTACCGCCAAAGTCACTACAAGACCTACTCAAAAATCAAACCCTAGGGCTTAAACTTCTATGAAATCCACTAAAACACTCAATGCTATCGAAACAAGTTCAGGTGAAGATCTTTGACAAGAGACTAATGAATCTGGGCAGTAAAAACTAAGAAAAAGCAAAATCTAAGAGAAAAAATGCAAAAAATGGAATTTTTTCAAATTTTAGCAGGGGACGCAGGCGATCCGTTAAGACAGGTGCGGGCCCGCTCTGTGCACACAGCGACAGTGCGTCCAGGGACGCACTGTGCAATACTCAGAGGGTGCGTCCTACTGGAAAATTCAAGAAAAACCAAAATGAATCTAACCCTAAGCTAACCCACCCAAAGACAAAGTCACAGAGCCAAAAACCAGAAAAATAAACCAATTTTCTCAGAGTAAAGTTCATACAAAGGAAAAAACTTTCACATCAATGGAGTCCCCAGCGGAGTCGCCAATTTGTCAGACGGAAAGAGTCGATAGTGCGGACACAAATCAACCTCCCTAGGAGCCTAAGACTCTCTAGTGACAAACAAGACAAACAAGAGCAATCCTTCTCTAAACATGCATTTACTATATGGGAAATCAAGTGTTTAGATCCTACCTGTAATCCAACGCTGTTGTAGCAGTCCAGCTCCGCTGATCCGGATGAGCTCCTCCTTCACTTTGAAACCTGCATACACTAACAATCAAATGATTAAATAGCACTTGATAATCTCATAGAATAAAACATATTTAACACATAGACCAAGGAGTACATGAAACAACTCATAAATAACAAGTTATTGAGAAGAATGGACTCATTTGCATTAATAGGTAACAAAAGGAACAAATACAACCTGAGCCTTGGTGTTGTGCAAGTCCCTCCCAGGGTCCATCAAGAGTTCTCCTTTACTTTGACAAAGCTCACCCACTTCCAAATAGAACAAGCAAAGATGGTAATCTCTCCTCACAAGCTTCTAAATGGGAGTCCTAATTCCTGCAGCATTTACCCTTAGAAATGTATAGCTTCCAACCTCTCCTCCTTCTGACCCAATGCCTGTATTTATAGTGCTCAAGAGGAGGTTAATCAGGTCCACCATCAATGGGATAATCCCCTCTTTGGATGGGATAGCTCCCTTATTGATGGGATAAGTTCCTCTTTGGTAGGGGTGCATGAACCATCTGGAGGCGCTCAATACACGTCGAACAACCTTCTAGAATGCTCTAGAAATGACCACAAGTAACTTTTTAAAGATGAAACTTGCGCATTTTAACCTTTACAGGGGGACGCACCTGCCCCTTTACTTACAGAGCGTCCAAAGACGCAGCTTTTGTGAACATTGGGTGCGTCCCCGCAGGTAAGGTTGAGAGAACCTGCGTACCCAGAGATAAATACATTTATAAAGACTTTCTCTCTTTTTTGGAGTTTGACATGGAGAGCAGAGGTATAAGACTTGCCTAAGAGGATAGCATGACTGTTGATAGAGCCATACTAACTGTAAATAGTCATGGTGACATTTTTTACTGTAACAAGACAGATTGCAGATGAAGTTCTCCATGGTTGAGAGGGAGTGTTAAAATTGGCAACCAGGGCAAAACTTCATGTGGGTCATCTTATTCATGGCTGATAATATTTTTATTAGATTCCTCTCGTCGAGAGGTGTAGGATTGATATAAAGATCATCCGATTCCGATACGTATTCATGGAGATATGAATTTATTTTGATTATGGAATTATTATCAAGCCGACCTACAACTCATGTAGGCTCAGAAGCCCAACAGTCGCATCTATTCACCCACCAATGTTGTGTATAAATATAAGAGGACATTTTCTCATTTGGACTCACTCATCTCATCATATCTCTCTCTCTCTACTGCGCAGATATGAGTCTCTTCTCTACTGCGCTGAAATGGGTCTCTCTCTCTCTCACACATGTGAAGCCGGAAGTTGTTGAATTTGAAGCTGCAACTACAGAAGCAAAGATTGAATTGCATGGCCTAGAAGATCTCCTCTTTGGAACTATGCTGTAGGTTCATCTGAACCTCCTCTGAAAGCCGCAACTTTTGGTGGTGGAATGAAGTCAATCCGACGAACGGTTTGCAAGATATCGACTGCCCTAGTTTGAAGCCGGAAACTGCTGAAACTGAAGCTGCAACTGCAGAAGCAAAGATTGACTTGCTTGGCCTGGAAGATATCCTCTTTGAAACTACGCTATAGGTTCATCTGAACCTCCTCTGAAAGCCGCAACTTTTGGTGGTGGAATGAAGTCAATCCGACGAACGGTTTGCAAGATATCGACTGCCCTAGTTTGAAGCCGGAAACTGCTGAAACTGAAGCTGCAACTGCAGAAGCAAAGATTGACTTGCGTGGCCTAGAATATCTCATCATCTAAACTGCGTTGTAGGTTCATCTGAACCTCCTTTGGAAGCCAAAACTTTTGGTGGTGGAATGAAGTCAATTTGATGAACGGTTTGTGAGATATGGTCTGCCCTAGTTTGATAATGAAGCCGCTAATGCTGATGCTATTGATCTAGGGTTTGCTACTGCTGATATGAATCAGATTTATTGTACTATTTCTCTCTGTTGAATTATTGAAGATAAAAGAAGATTTGATCAAAGGGTTTCCCCACACATTGTGGGGTTTGTCCCTGGCTAGCCGCCACATCTTGTGTCTCTTGTCTTGGCTTGTTTTCTGTCGATCGTTTAATGTTCTATCTGCACTTTACTTTATGTACATGTGATTGAAAATCGGTGGAATATAATAAGAAAAAGAAGTAAACTGTTATAAGCATAGAACATACCATAACTTAACAACGTCTGTGTACCTGAAGAAGTTGGGATGGACTGTAAAAAGATGTTTCACTTCCTGCTTAATAAAAAATAGATTTTCCAAGTTGTTGTAGAGAGTTTGGCTAGATGGAAGGGCCTTCTCTGCTGAAGTACTTGATGATGCATTTACTTGATCAACACCATGTTTGTCCAACCTGTGTGTGTACTCAACTTGTCTCAACAGGCACTCATTGCTTCCCAACAGACTTGGCAAGCGCCTTTCATGCAAAACTACAAGTCTTTCTATAAAAGAATCTATCTCCACTTGCATATCCTGGCACCTCCTTTCCATATTCTACATCAGGGTTCTCTTGGTCATAACTCTTTTGATTGTTAGGATGGTGCTTTTTCTGTCTCTAATGTCTAGTGCTGCTAGTTCTTCACTGGTCTTAGTGTTCAAAAAATGGATTAGCCTGTTGACCTGTTCGGGCTTATGTCCCAATAGAATTCTGGCCTTTTGAATTTCCACTTGGGCTACTGCTATCAAGTCAATCTACTCATAAATAGTTTGAATAGATCTCCATACATTACTAATGGATTGACTGATGTTAGCCCACAATATGCCTTTGATTTCTCCCAGAGGTTTATCTAAAGAGAGGTCCTTTTCCAATGCTTTTACCCTGTTCTCTAATGCTTTCACCTCTCTTGTCTTTTTTGCCACAGTCATTTTGGATTTGTCATAACTCACTTCTAATTTTACCAATTTCTCTTTGGCTTCTTTTAATTATGATACTTGGAGTTTTACTTCCTCCATGGCTTTTATTAACTCTTTTGTGGTCATGGTAGTGTTGCTGCCTACTGCTGTTGCTGATGTTGGAGGGGCAGTTGTGACTGTTGGAGCTACTTCAGGTGGCTGGGAGGTCGACTCTCCCTGCTTCTCTCTTATTGCTTTCTCCAATGCCTGCTCTGTCTCATTTAGTCTCTCATTCATTTTCATAAGCAGGTCCACCATGTCTTCCTCTGCTTTTTGTTGTACAACCTTTGTAGTTTGTGGATGCATAGTAGTAGGCAGCTTCAATTGTTTCCTGAGGGTAGCAATGTCCTCTTCCTTTTTCTTTATTAGGGCTTTTATGCCTTTGGCATCCTTGGGATCATGTCCCAGCTCGATGATAATCTCTTCCAAGGACTTTATTCTGTTGTCTTTGGCTAAAGAAGATGCCTTCTCCAAGTCTAGTTGGGCAGATGTGTTGTTCAATGAGTTCTGAAATTTATAAGCCAACATTGCCTTATCTACCAATGTAGAGTAGACCATCTCTCCAGTTTGCTTATGCAGCTCAATCTGGTCCATAGGATGAATGTCTTTGGCAAGGACCTCCAGATTTGTTCTAATGTAGTCAGCTGCTGACTGAGGCTGCTGCACTTTAGGCTTAAAGTGGCTCAAGATCATTTTTCCTTCTTTAATGTCATATGCAGACATTAACCTTTGCTGGTTGGTGGGGGTCATCTTGAGAAGCTGATTATAAAGTTGCAGCCTCAGTGGGTCATTCCGGGCTTTTATCTCTGTGAATGTCTTTTTGATCTCAGAGCCCTGCTTGCTTTGTGGCCTTGTGGAGGAAACTTCCACACTGTGCTGCCTTTCTGGGTCCTGCCTATGAGAGCTGGTGGATGTTTCTATTACCGGGGAGATCTGTGGGCTGGTTGCCCTCTCGCCTCTTAGGATTTCTATGGTTTCCTCAATAATTTCCTCTTCAGATAGAGGATTTATTCTTTGCCTTTTTGCCCCTGGTTGCTCTGCTGGTCCACTTACAGGTGTGGGCTCTTCTTTGTCTCTTTTCCTGCCCCTTTCCTCATTTAGAGGAGTCTGTAATGCTGGTATCTCTGGTGCTTTGGTCTGGACAAGAGGAATTTTCCCTTGGCCCCGTTCCTTTGATGTTGCTAGCTGATCTGTCATTATGTGCTGCTTTGTATCCAGCACTTCTTTGCCCTTTGATGTCCCTGTAGTTAGTGTAGTGCTTTCTTGGGCAGGTTGCTGTGAAGTTCTAGCAGATGATGTACCCACTCTGGTTTGTTGAGGTAGTTTGAAAAATACCTGTCCAAAAGAGTCCAAGTCAAGAGTCCTTTCTAGATTTTTCATAGCTTGTTCCATTTTCTCTTGCTTAGTAAGCTCTTCTATCAGTGTGCCCTCTACCCACTCATCTTGATTAACAAATTGCTCTATTTTAGGGATCCTATAATGTTTATAGGTTGATAGCCTGTTTTTTACTTTTCTTTCACTGATAAAGCCATTTGGGTCATAGGGTACCCACCAAAAGCTCTTCTTTAATTTGAGTTGTTCTCCCAATATCTTGTCAGCATCTTCCCATGCTTCCCTTTTGTTAAGAATAAAAGGGCCTAGCTGGTTTCTTATTTTCAGCTGGGCCTTTTTCTTTACATTACAGAAATGAGATAGATCTGAATTTATTAGTTTCCTGAAATATTCTAATGCAAACAGTCTCATAGGCACATACTTGGGCAGCTTATAAGGGCACAGCTCGTAGCCATATATCCTGATTTCAGTGTGATCCTAGTAGAAGTACTAGTCACCTATTCTGTAGCTTTTGGAGAGCTGTAAAATCTTCCTCATGTCACCAGAGAGCCTAGGAGGAGAATTCCCTATTAATAGAGAGGAAGCAGGATGTATAAACAGGTCAATAAACTCACAGTAGGTATAAGGAGTCTCACCAATTCTGTGGAAAACAGAGGTCCAAAAGATTACATACCTCCTCTCTCCTTTGGAATCCAATTTCCTGATGGGAAATACAAAAATGTCTGGATGATAATATAACAACAGGTGGTATATGTAGGTTGTGTATTTAAACACTCCTTCTCTTTCCAAGTTCAAGAATTGACCATGGGTTTTGCCAGCAATGAAGGAGGCATAATCATACTTAATAGTAGGGGACTGTGATGGAATAAAGGTGGATAATAGAACCAAGACCATCTCATCCACATACTCACTGGACCTAAATCCCAAGATTGCTGAGATCATGTCAAGGATAATCCTCCCAATCTCATTAAACCAGACATGTAAATAAGGAGGTGGCCCCTGGGCCTGGCAATTTGGTTCCATGAATAACTTAGCAATCCGGCCTATTTCTGCAGTGGATAGTTGAGAGCCTTGCTCCAGTAAAATTCCCATGGACAGAGGAGCAAGAGGCTGAATTGGATGGAATTGTAGCATTTCATTGATAGAATCAACAATTATGTAGAAAAGGATATCTTGTGATTGAGAGAGGACTGACTTAGTGACAGGGTCATAATTTTCACAGCAGTGGCGAATTATATCTGGGAATATATTGACTAAGGGAAGGTAATATCTGGGGAGATTGGATTCCCATATTCCATAGATATCAAAGTTGTTCAAATGACTGTTTCTGACTAGGCAGAAGGTATGAAGATGATTTTGGCAGCTAATTGGGTCCTCTATCTGGAAATTTTTGTCAGCTAAGGGAAAATGATGCTGGTCAGTATGAGGAGCATTGAGAGGCACAACATTAAGGGCCACAGGAGCTTCCAGTATTCAATTCTCTGTGTTTTTTAAGTTGGGGGTCAAGTTTCTGTGAAAAAAGGGCAACAGAGCAGTTTTGGATGGGCGGTATGGCGATTATGGACTGTTTTAGCTCGAATTTGGCCCTTACAGGTACATTTTGCAGAGGAAAACTTAAAAACACAGGTTCAGGAGGTGAAACGGGTAAATACTTGTGTTTTTGGACGCGCAAGAGAGTAATTTGCAGGTTAGACGATGAATTGCAGAGTGGGATTCCGGATTATGCTGGGCGGGGTGGCGGACTGGAGCTCTGGTAGCAGCTTCGATGTAATTCACATGCACTGGTCTCATGAAAACGACCAATAGAAATGAGCGAAAATGACACTTTTTCGTGTTTTTAACAAAATTTTGACTTTGGCGGTCTTTTTGGTGCTTTTGGTAGGATGACGTCAGCATGACAGAATGTTTTGTTGCGAGGCGGGGTGCGGAGGAGTGACGTGGCGATGACGCAGAGTTGACGTTAGTGGATGATGTGGTGATGATGTCAGCCGGGGGGGGGGGGGGGTGTCAGCGGGCGGTAAGTGTTTTGGGCCTGCACCGCTTTTAGGCCAAGGTGCCGTGTGTCCCACATACGACAGAAATACTGCCGGCTCCCCTAGCGGTAATCTTTGGAGGGTAAGGGCCTTGCGATATTGTTGTGGGCAGTCGGATGGGCGGGCCAGGATCTAACGGCTGGCGGTCAACAGGATGTGGCAGAGGTTGAAACAGCGTGGGCCCAACACAATTTTAAATAATGTTGTTTAATATGGGCAGGTATGATTGGTTCGTGGGACCTTGGGTTAAGTTATTTAATCAATTGGATGTTGATAAATCCTTTTAAATGGCGTTGTAATGGGTTATTAAAAGGTTTCAAATAAACCTTTTAATTCCTTTTGAACAATAATATATGGTTATAGTTTAGCTGGGGGCGGGATAGTAAATATTTCGGGGGTTTTTTATATGTTAATATAATATGGGAAAGGGGCATTAGGATAGGGATTTATATGATAAAGTTATTGGTTAATATGAAAATTGATATATGTAAAAGGATAAGCGCTAAGTTATAATGTTTTAACCACTTAGGCTTAGGAAAAAACAGGGATTTTTACACAAGGAATGTGGCTTCTTTCTAAGTAGGAATGCTATTTTCCTAAAGTTTTTTCATGAAATGGGGTGACTTAGGAGTATTGAGCAGATCTTAATATCCCTGGGGGAGGTTAGTAAATGTTTTTGGGAGAAGTATGAGGGGACGTCAGACATGCATCATTTGATTTGTCACCACATAGTTGCCATGGTTCTTATGATAGAAATAAGATGAATCACCTTTGAAAGACAAAATTACTCATAAGTCTGCTTCTGCAACATCAAAACTGCCTACCCAGCTTATTATACCTAACATTTTTTCTTCCTTTTTCCTTGGGTGCATTTAAACTAGCAAACCCTTACTCTCTTCCTTCTTTTTAACCACCATCCTATTTAAGTCTGCCCTTATTTCTTCCAGGGGCTGAGATTTAGCTGTTGAGCTCCTTTGCTTCTCTATCTAGCTACTTATCTGCCAAGCTTGAACTGTTTGGACAGATTTTGTTCTCTATCTCTAAAATAGAAATTTAAGTATGAACTAGCCAAGATTAAGCTGTTTGGCCGTCCATCGACTATGGCAAGAGTCAACTAATTGCACACAATGAAATTCTTTGCAAAAATAGAATAGTAGTGGCATTTTGGACTAGCACACTTTCCTGGTCTTCTTCATTTGGGGTTCATTTGCTTTCTTTTCTACCATTTCATTCTTTTTGCCCTTTGATCTTTCTTTTAGGGCATACCCTCTTTTTGTTTTTTAATTTTTTTTATTTTTTCAAAATATGGAACCTTTGCAGCATAGAAAGGATAAACATATTTGGGATTTTACCAGTCAATCATGAAATATGAAACCTATTGGTCTAGGAGCATAACACTGGCTCCACTTGGGGATGGCTTCTCCTAGTGAAAAGTCAAGAATAGCAGGTCAGATGGCCTTATATTCAATTATTGCTACATTCTGAAATTTTCCCTTTGTTGTAAGTAAACAACACTGTACCCCTGCAACATATATACATTTCTCATGAGCCCATTCCAACAATTGCAGCTCTGTTTTGGATAATTTGTCTGAATGTTTGTTCTCATATTTACAGCTCCCAAGTCTTCTTCTTTAGCTTTTGTTTGAAGAAAAAAGGTAACACAAAAAGGTGGCACAGTTCCTTGACTTTTTCTCAAAATTTGCTACATATTCCTTCCTATCTTATTGCTGTAATAAACTGCAGAAAGTAAACATTTTTATGTACAAGTTAGAGTCCTGACATATCAACAAACTGGATCAAAATAATGCTTCAGCATCCGACCATTAACTGGTCCATCTTCTGTTTCTGTGCCATCCAGGCTTTTCAAAAAGTAGGTGTTGTTTCCTTGTGAAGCCTGAATAGCAAAAGGTCCCTTCCATAGGAAGTCAAACTTCCCATGTTTTCCTTTATCTTCCCTTCTAGAATCCCATTTCAGTACCTTGTCTCCTATGAAGAAATATTCTGCCTTAGTCCTCTTGTCAAATATCTTTTTGAGTTTTTCTTGTAGAATTTGAGATCTCTGATACACCTCTTCTATAGTCTGCTGTAAATATATAGTCTGATTTATTCTTCTCTAAATGTCATTGCGTTCTTCCTGCATTTCTTGCAACAACTTTATCATAGGGATTCCCAAAGATGAAGGGAATACGACCTTCATGCCATAAACCAATTCATAGGGGCTAGTTCCAATGGATCTCTTTGTAGTCAATCTGTCTCCCCAAAGTGCATTGATAAGCTTCTTATTCCAGTTTTTCTTGTTTTCCTCCAATACTTTCTTAATGATATTGATCAGGTTTTTATTGGATGATTCAGCTAGACCATTACCTTGAGGGTAATAGGCTGTGGAGTGGCCTAAGGTAATGTGGTATTTGTGACAGAAATTGATCATTCTCTTGGATTTAAAAGCAGCAGCATTGTCAGTTATAATCTTTTCAGGACAGCCAAATCTGGACAGGATATTGGTTTCTAGGAATTGCATGATTACTGAATCATTAGCTTGTCTACAAGGGATGGCTTCTATCCACTTGGTGAAGTAGTCTGTGGCAGTTAGAATCCATTTGTGCTGGCCAGAAGAGGGAGGGTGAATTTCCCCAATGAAATCTAAACCCCATTGTTGAAATGGTCTTTCTGTGGAAATTGGTCTAAGGGGTAGAGGTAGAAGTTTTCTCTTGCCTTCAAAAATTTGACATTTGTGGCAAGTAGTAACAAAATTTTTGACATCAGCAAACAGGGTGGGCCAATAAAATCCAGTCCTTAGGATTTTATCAGCAGTTGATTTCCAGTACAAATGTCCACCACAGTCCCTTGCATGAAATTCTTTCAGCACTTTGTCAGTTTTATCCTTTGTTAAGCAACTCGGTAAAATTCCTTCATGATCTTTCCAAAATAAAAAATTATCTAAAATATAGAGTTTTGAAGCTTTCATTTTCAGAAATCTCTTTTTAGTTCTAGATAACCTTAGAGGAGCCTGTAGGTTGATAAATACATAAATTATATTAGCATACCAAGGTGATTGTAAAATGGCTTGATTGATCTGTGGAGTTGCCATCTCCTGTTCATTATCCAGTTCATTGATATCAAGGGCTTGAAAGTTGGTTTTAGTGATAATTTTAGCTAATCCTTGTCCTTTTATCAGCTTTGTTGGTTTAATTTCAATGTCATATTCCAAAATTTTAGCTATCCATTTGCCTTGTTTGCTTTCAATTCCATCCCGAGTTAGGATATCTTTGACAACAGTATTTGGCACATAAGCTATTACATGTGAGAATAAGATATAAACTCTAAAGTCCTTAATAGCTTTTACAAGAGCATAAGCCTATTTTTCCATGATTTGATACTTAAGTGGTGCATCTCTAAGCGCTTTGCTGAAAAAAGCTATGGGTTTTTCACACCCCTGATCATATTTTTGTAATAAAATAGCAGCAATGGTATGTTCAGATGCAAACGAGAAGATTATGAAGTCTCTGTCAAATTTTGGGCTTGTAAGGACTGGTGTTTTGGTTAAAGCTATTTTGATTTCTTCAAAGGCTTGTTTAGCTTCTATTGTCCACTTGACCTTGGAATCCTTCTTTAACATGTTGTTCAGCAGTCTGATTAATTCAGCCAAATTAGGTATGAATCTTCTTAGAAAGTTGATTTTCCCCAGGAAAGCTTGAAGTTCTTTGATATTTCTAGGGTGAGGAACTTGCAGAATGGCTTGTATTCTGTCTGGATCTATTCTAATACCTTCTTTGGAGATGATGTGACCTAACAGTTTGCCCTCTTCTAGGCCAAATAATGATTTCTTTAGGTTTAGTGATATACCATATTTTCTGCAGATTAAAAACACTTGTCTGAGATGATCTAGGTGTTCTTGATCTGATTTGGAAAAGGTAGTGAGATCATCTAGGTATATGACCAGGAAATCATGAATTTCCTTAGCAAAATCTATGTCCATTGCCTGTTGAAAAGTTTCCCCTGCATTCTTGAGTTTGAATGACATCTTTACATATTTGAAAGTTCCCCAAGGTGTTGTAAAAGCAGTTTTTTCTTGATCATCAAGGTGAACTAAAATCTGGTTGAAGCCTAAAAACCCATCTAGCAGTGAAATTCTAGAGGCACCTACTACCCTCTGTAAAATATGTTCCATCTTAGGTAAGGGGTAGTGGTATTTTAAAGATATTTTGTTTAGATTCCTCAAATCAACACACAACCTTATTTCTCCTGTTTTCTTCCTAGTGGGCACTAAATTTGAGATCCATTTTGAAAATCTAATGGGTGCAATTATCCCAGCTTCACACATTCTTTTGAATTCTTTTTCAAATAGAGGGAGGAGTACAGGGTTGACCCTTATAAGTTTCTGTTTGAAAGGTTTTTGATTCTCTTTAAGGGGTATTGTATGCTGAATCACATAAGTGTCATAGGATTTGAGATCTTCATAGCTCCATGCAAAGACATCCTGAAATTCTTTGAACAGTTCAACATATTTCATCTTTTGGTCAGGAGGCAAAGTTTTAGACAATTTTATCGTTTTAGGATTCTGTTCAGTGTCTATGTTAGAGTCCTCAATTTCTGCATTTAATGGCTTCATTTTGAGTTTTCTTGGGATATCATTAGAATAAAAAATGTCTTCTAGAGGAGTTAATCCTGTGGGTAAAAAATTGTCTTTTAAATCAATAACTTCAGACTCTCCTTCGACGGTTTGATCAACGTCTATTTCTTTCAGCTCTTGTAACTCTTTGTTGGTAAAGTTTGTTGAATGTAGTATTTGAGTTGTTGTTTCAGCTGAAATATGAGTTTTAATTTTATTTATTTGATCAACTTCACCAACAATGCCTGTGTCTATATTAATGCTAGATAATTCTTTTTTTAAAGTCAGGAAATTATTAATCTGAGTTTCATTGTCAAACACCTACCAATTTTTAACATTGTCAGGTACAGTCGGTCTGTGTTTAATCTCAGCTGTAAAATGATGATTAGGCTCAAATGGAAGTTTACAAGTGCTGGCAAATGTTGCCAAACTGTGAGCATGTAAATTGTGTTTCCTTGGAATTTTGGCAAGCCATGATTCTAGAAAGTTATTGAGTATTTCAATTGCTACCCTTCTATAAGATCTTAACCTAAGGTCATTTGTGAGGAAGTTTCCTTTCATTTGTTGAATAACCAAATCAGAGTCTCCCAAAATTGATATCCTAACTGCCCCTAAACTTTTGATCAATTTGAGTCCTAGCAAGAGGGCTTCATATTCGGCCATGTTATTTGTGCACCTAAAATTCAGCCTGTATGCATGTCCTTCAGCATGATCATTTTCCATGTTATGTATCGAAATCCCTACCCCTGCTCCTAGCTTATTGACAGATCCATCAAATTATAAGTACCATAGGATTTCTTGATTACAGCTAGCATCAGGAGTTTTAAAAATTTGCTTAGTAGGCAGACTTGGATTTTTAGTTTCATGTGGTTTCCCTTGTGTGTTTGTTGTATCATTGGTCATAGAAATTTCTTGAATCTGAACACTAGATTTTTCATTTATGACTTTTTCTTGTGCTGATGCTAAAACCTTGTCATTAGTTGGAGGGCAAATTTCAGCATTGTATAGGATGAAAGAGTCCATATTAGAATGCATGGAATAGATGGGAAAATTTTGGGGTTTCTCTTGGCTGCTGACCACATATTTCATCAATGTTTCCCGGTACAATCTCTTTGGCTGACCAAATACTGAAATGGTGGCATAGGACATGTCCAATTGTAAAGATCCTTGGAGCTTTGCACCCCAAGATCTGGACAGTAACATGCCATATTTTGGTGGGATGTCAGCTACCACTACATCCATTTAAATTGTCTTGGCCGGGTATTGAACTAGTGATACACATAAATCTTTGATTAACCCTAGACATCTAACTTGGCTAGAATCAAAAGAGAACAATTCTTTGTATGGCCTGGTGATATCTAGGTCCAACTTTTCCATCACAGATTTGGGCATTAAATTATTGGAGGCTCCAGAATCAAACATTGCATTGTGAAGTACTTTGTCATGAATATTCAGACTTACATAGAAAGGAGGAACTCCCCCATCTACTGATTTTCCATTTACTTCAGGGCCAAAAATTAATTCTGGTTGGTCATTAAGGACATTTACTGCATATATGTTTTCTGAAATTTGAAGTGATGTGGTGATTTATTCTCTATACACATCATGCTTGGCCAATTCCAACAGTGGAATGGCTATCTTTAATTTGCCTATTTCGGTTTCAAGGTTGAAAGGTTTTTCTATTTGAATTTTTGCATTTCGGGCAGCAAGATTTTCTTTTCCTGCTGTATTTTCTGTGTTATTTTCCTTTTTGGGAGTGCTGTTATGAGCTGAATCTGTTTCCAAGTCCATTTCTGGAGGCTCTTCCACAGTTCCTTTGAGAGGAATGGAAGTTGAAGGCTGTTTGCTAGGTTGTTTATTGTCTGATATATCTTCAACTATTGGATGATTTGGATTATGGATTGTTTTAGGAAAAGTTTGTACAAGAGGGTTCTTAGCCTTGGTTTTGGTAGGTTGCTTGGTTCCTTTCTGCTTGCTGGTTTCAGGGACATCTATCATTCTGCCTCTCAGATTATACTGCTTGTGAACCTCATCGACAGTTGTGTCATATCCCTCCCTAAAATCGACTGATTCCCCAGATTGGGTTTGGAATTTATTAAAAGTATGAGCTTCTTGGTCATCTTGGGTCAAAAAAATTTCTGTTCACTATTGAGACCCATTAAGTTAATTTGAGTGTCCTCTGTTGGTTCACTAGAGGTTGAAGCTTCAGCATAGTTTTCTTGGAATGGAGGCCTGATGTTTTGGTCAAGACCAGCCTTCCCAGTATTGGGATTCTGATTTTTTCTAAAATTTGGGTTTCTCCCAGTGTTGCTCGGTTGACCATCCCAAGAGGATTTCCTCTCAATTGTTTCTACTCTATCACCCAGCCTATCCATTCCTTTAATAATTGCATCTAATTTCTTCTCGAATGCAGAAGGTTCTTCTTTGAAGGGCGTTCTCCTTTCAGCTCTAGCTCGATATCGTTTAGAAATCAGATTGGCCTCTACACTGACAGCTATACTCCGCATGTCTTCTAAGCTTGGAGGGGCTCTTTCCCTAAGCTGATATGCCATGTCAGAGTCAAATCCATCAGGGAATTTGATCAAGGCTAGGTATGGTGGAGGTCTAAGATTCTGAGGGATAGCATTGTATACATTATTAAATCTGGCACAGTAATCTTGAACATTTTCTTGTGGGCCTCTTTTCAAGCTTTCATATTCTGACAGGATGTGTAAAGGGTCCTTCTTATTTTCCCATCTGTTCAAGAAAGATTGATAATGGGCATCTGGGTCAGCGATACTATTTATAGGTAGTGCCCTAAACCAGGTCCTTACATCTCCAGTCAAGCTTTGGACAAAGATCTTCATTCTCACATCATCAGCATCAATCTCATAGTTTTCAAAATAATCTGTCATCTTCTTGATATGTTTTTGAGCTATGTAAGTTCCAGTACCATCAAAATAGGTGATTTTTCTTTGATAATCTTGAGGCATAGCACCTGGATTTAAAGGTAATTACAAGGGAGCATATCGGTTTGCCATATTTACAGAGATAAGTGTAACAGCTGGAAGAACAAGGATAACAGTGGAAATATATGTTGTGGATGAGGGAGTGGAAGAGATGGTTTGATGTGCCAATGGTGAACTCGGAGAAGCAGTAGTAATGGCAGAAAGGACTGGTGCTTTTTCAGGAGTAGGCTCAGTTTGGATAGGGTTCTGTTGAGGAATGTCAAGGTGTAAATTAGTAGAATATTCTTGATTATCTTGGCTTCTAAGGTTCTTAGGGATCAAATTAGGATTTTCAAAGATAGGTGGAGGATTTGGATCTGGATTTGATCTGGTATAATGAATCTTCTTCTTTGGAGCCAGCTTCTGAATATATTTTTTGGTTTTTCTTGAAATATTTGAAGGATACAACTTTTGACAGTATCTTTCTAGGAAGCCTAAAATATAGGAGTTTTGAATTTTCCTGTAGATATATTGAAACAAGGAACTGACCAAATATTTGAGACAGCTATTCAACACCTAAAACTAGACTGGAGATAGACTGAAGCAGCTTTTATTTACTCCTGTAATTGCATAGCAAAAGCAGTTTCAAAGGCTAGCTGGCTAACTTCAGGCTCCATATGTAGCTTTTAAAATAAACAACAGTAACAAACAATTTATTCAGTTCCCCAGTGGAGTCACCAATGATGTTATCACTCAGGTTGTTCCCAAAAGTTGTAAGAAAGGGAATACGGCCAAGGTAACCACAGACCAATCTTTTAGATGTAGGTTCTAGCCAATCTGCATCCAGAGAGGGCTCTCTCTTTATAATTTAGCTTTGTTTTAAGGTATGTTAGGCTAGCTATGAATTACAAGGGTTTGTTTGATTTTTTGATGGTGATATACAGTAGAAAAGGTGTGTAAATCTAAGAAGTTCAGTCCATTGGGCTAATGGAGTCCATGAGGATGAACTGCTGGATGTGGTTTCTTTGACAGAGGGTGGTACTATAGAGCAAGGTAATCAATCATGGAACAATTTACAAGCTGGAATCAGATGGGATGGAGTCAGTGGGTGAAGGGCAATTAAGAATCCTTCATCATGCAGACAGAGGGAAAGTGGATGATTATTGCTAGGGAGCAATTAAGAATTCCTTAGTAATATTCAAGATGTAAGAACCAGGGGAAACATGAGCAATTAAGAATTCCTGTTTATGCTAATTCTGAAGAAAACAATAATAATAACCGAGATTGAACACAGAGTGCAAACAAGCAAATTCTGAGTTATTCTTTTTCTCTATTATTCAGATCATGGAACATATATGATATAATAAACACAGAAACTAAAAACAAAAGTAAAAGAGACTTATTTATCCATAAGATGATTCAAGAATTCTGTAACATGGTCGTTTGCTATCAATTCCACATCCAGAGAGTCCAGCAACAATGGATTCAAGCAACTTTTGTATTCAAAAGGTTTTTAGAGTTACAACGCAGTCTAAGAAATGTATCACAAACCCCAAATACTTCGCTTGGGGAGGTATTTATAAAAAAATGTTTACAAAATATCTCAAAGAGATAATATCTAGTAATAACTCATTCTACCTACTTTACAGGAGAAGTAAATGATCTTGAAAACAGGGAGAAATAAATGAAGAAGTGAGTGTTGTTGTGCTGGCTGATCAGTTGGTGAGATGTGTTGACTGTAAGCTCGGTGAGTCGGCTCGTGGCAGTTTCCACTGATATTCTACATTGCTGCCTCGGCTTTCTTGGGTGTATTTAATTTTGATTTGATAGATTGTTGCCCCGCATGACTCTTATCCATTCCTATTCTCCGCTTTATGGTATCTTGTTATATCCTGGGTAAAACAAAGGTTGAAACATGCCTATAGGATTTCCAACATACTTTGCCACCACTTCTCTTCTGGTAAATTATGTCTTTGTAGCTTTCTCAAAGTCTCATCAACGTCTGTGTACCTGAAGAAGTTGGGCTGGACTGTAAAAAAATGTTTCACTTTATGCTCAATAAAAAATAGATTTTCCAAGTTATTGTAGAGAGTTTGGCCAGATGGAAGGGCCTTCTCTGCTAAAGTACTTGATGATGCATTTACCTGATCAACAGCATGTTTGTCCAACCTGTGCATGTACTCAACTTGTCTTAACAGGCGCTCATTGCTTCCCAACAGACTTGGCAAGCCCGTTTCATGCAAAACTACAAATCTTTCTATAAACAAATCTATCTCCACTTGCATATCCTGGCACCTCCTTTCCAGATTCTGCATCAGGGTTCTCTTGGTCATAACTCTTTTGATTGTTATGACGGTGCCTATTCTGTCTCTGATGTCCAGTGCTGCTAGTTCTTCATTGGTCTTAGTGTTCAAAAAATGGATTAGCTTGTTGGCCTGTTCGGGCTTATGTCCCAATAGAGTTCTGGCCTTTTGAATTTCCACTTGGGCTACTGATATCAAGTCAATCTGCTCATAAATAATTTGATTAGATCTCCATACATTACTAATGGATTGACTAATATTAGCCCACAAAATGCCTTTGATTTCTCCCAGAGGCTTATCTAAAGAGAGGTCCTTTTCCAATGCTTTTACCCTGTTCTCTAATGCTTTCACCTCTCTTGTCTTTTCTGCCACAGTCATTTTGGATTTGTCATAACTCACTTCTAATTTTGCCAATTTCTCTTTGGCTTCTTTTAATTCTGATACTTGGAGTTTTAATTCCTCCATGGATTTTATTAACTCTTCTGTGGTCATGGTAGTGTTGCTGCCTATTGTTGTTGCTGCTACTGAAGTACCTTCTGTTGTTGCTGATGTTGGAGGGGCAGTTGTGAATGTTCGAGCTACTACAGGTGGCTGGGAGGTCGACTCTCCCTGCTTCTCTCTTCTTGCTTTATCCAATGTCTGCTCTGTCTCATTTAGTCTCTCATTCATTTTCATAAGTAGGTCCACCATGTCCTCCTCTGCTTTTTGCTGTACAACCTCTGTAGTTTGTGGATGCATAGTAGTAGGCAGCTTCAATTGTTTCCTGAGGGCAACAATGTCCTCTTCCTTTTTCTTTATTAGGGCTTTTATGCCTTTGGCATCCTTGGGATCATGTCCCAGCTCGATGATAATCTTTTCTAAGGACTTTATTCTATTGTCTTTGGCTAAAGAAGACGCCTTCTCCAAGTCTAGTTGGGTAGATGTGTTGTTCAATGAGTTCTAAAATTTATAATCCAACATTGCCTTATCTGCCAATGTAGAGTAGATCATCTCTCCAGTTTTCTTATGCAGCTCAATCTAGTCCATAGGATGAATGTCTTTGGCAAGGACCTCCAGATTTGTTCTAATGTAGTCAGCTGCTGACTGAGGCTGTTGCACTTTAGGTTTAAAGTGGCTCAATATCATTTTTCCTTCTTTAATGTCGTATACAGACATTAACCTTTCCTAGTTGGTGGGGGTCATCTTGAGTAGCTGATTATAAAGTTGCAGCCTCAGTGGGTCATTCCGGGCTTTTATCTATGTGAATGTCTTTTTGATCTCAGAGCCCTGCTTGTTTTGTGGCCTTGTGGAGGAAACTTCCACACTGTGCTGCCTTTCTGGATCCTGCCTATGAGAGCTGGTGGATGTTTCTATTACCGGGGAGATCTGTGGGCTGGTTGCCCTCTCGCCTCTTAGGCTTTCTATGGTTTCCTCAATAATTTCCTCTTCAGATAGAGGATTTATTCTTTGCCTTTTTTCCCCTGGTTGCTCTACTGGTCCATTTACAGGTGTGGGCTCTTCTCTGTCTATTTTCCTGCCCCTTTCCTCATTTAGAGGAGTCTGTAATGTTGGTATCTCTGGTGCTTTGGTTTGGACAGGAGGAATTTGCCCTTGGCCCTATTCCTTTGATGTTGCTAGCTGATCTGTCATTATGTGCTGCTATGTATCTAGCACTTCTTTGCCTTTTGATGTCCCTGCATTTGGTGTAGTGCTTTCTTGGGCAGGTTGCTGTGAAGTTCCAGCAGATGATGTACCCACTCCAGTTTGCTGAGGTAGTTTGAAAAATACTTGTCCAAAAGAGTCCAGGTCAAGAGTCTTTTCTAGATTTTTCATAGCTTGTTCCATTTTCTCTTGCTCAGTAAGCTCTTCTATCAGTGTGCCCTCTACCCACTCATCTTGATTAGAAAATTTCTCTATTTCAAGGATCCTACAATCTTTATAGGCTGATAGCCTGTTTTTTACTTTTCTTTCACTGATAAAGCCATTTGGGTCATAGGGTACCCACCAAAAGCTCTTCTTTAATTTGAGTTGTTCTCTCAATATCTTGTCAGCATCTTCCCATGCTTCCCTTTTGTTAAGGATAAAAGGGCCTAGCTGGTTTCTTATTTTCAGTTGGGCCTTTTTCTTTCCATTGTAGAAATGAGTTAGATCTGAATTTATTAGTTGCCTGAAATATTCTAATGCAAACAGTCTCATAGGCACATACTTGGGCAGCTTATAAGGGCACAGCTCGTAGCCATATATCCTGATTTCAGTGTGATCCTGGTAGAAGTACCAGTCACCTATTCTGTAGCTTTTGGAGAGCGGTAAAATATTCCTCATGTCACCAGAGAGCCTAGGAGGAGAATTCCCTATTAATAGACAGGGAGCAGGATGTATAAACAGGTCAATAAACTCACAGTAGGTATAAGGAGTCTCACCAATTCTTAGGAAAACAGAGGTCCAAAAGATTACAAACTTCCTCTCTCCTTTGGAATCCAATTTCCTGATGGGAAATACAAAAATGTCTAGATGATAATATAACAACAGGTGGTATATGTAAGTTGTGTATTTAAACACTCCTCTTTCCAAGTTCATGAATTGAGCATGGATTTTGCCAGCGATGAAGGAGGCATGATCATACTTAATAGTAGGGGACTGTCCTGGAATAAAGGTGGATAAAAGAACCAAGACCATCTCATCCACATACTCACTGGACCTAAATCCCAAGATTACTGAGATCATGTCAAGAATAATCCTCCCAGTCTCATTAAACCAGACGTGTAAATAAGGAGGTGGCCCCTGGGGCTGGCAATTTGGTTCCATGAATAACTTAGCAATTCGGCCTATTTCTGCAGTGGATAGTTGATAGCCTTGCTCCAGTAAAAATCCCATGGACAGAGGAGCAAGAGGCTGAACAGGATGGAATTGTAGCATTTCATTAATAGAATCAGTAGTTATGTAGAAAAGGACATCTTGTGATAGAGAGAGGACTGCCTTAGTGACAGGGTCATAATTTGCACAGCAGTGGCAAATTATATCTGGGAATATATTGACTAAGGGAAGGTAATATCTGGGGAGATTGGATTCCCATATTCCATAGATATCAGAGTTGTTCAAATGATTGTTTTTGACTAGGCAGAACGTACGAAGACGATTTTGGTAGCTAATTGGGTCCTCTATCTGGAAATATCTGTTAGCTAAGGGCAAATGATGTTGGTCAGTATGAGGAGCATTGAGAGGCGCAACATTAAGGGCCACAGGAGCTTCCATTATTCAATTCTCTGTGTTTTTTAAGCTGGGGGTCAAGTTTATGTGAAAAAAGGGCAACAGAGCAGTTTTGGATGGGCGGTATGGCAATTATGGATTGTTTTAGTACAATTTTGCATAGGAAAACTTTAAAACACAGGTTTAGGAGGTGAAACAGGTAAATACCTGTGCTTTTGGACACGCAGGAGAGTAATTTGCAGGTTAGATGATGAATTGCAGAGCGGGATGTCGGATTATGCTGGGTTGGGTGGCAGACTAGAGCTTTGGTAGCAGCTTTGACGTACTTCGCATGCACCGGTATCGTGAAAACAACCAATAGAAATGAGTGAAAATGACACTTTTTCGCATTTTTAACAAAATTTTGGCTTTGGCGGGCTTTTTGGCGCATTTGGTAGGATGACGGAATGTTTTGTCACAAGGTGGGGTACGGAGGAGTGACGTGGCTATGACGCAGAGCTGATGTTAGTGGATGATGTGGTGATGACGTCAACCGGGGGGGTCAGCGAGCGGTAAGTGGTTTGGGCCTGCACTGCTTTTAGGCCAAGGTGGTACCGGGTGGGAGGGCCGCGAGCATATCGGGAGGGCGCCGCGTGTCTCATGTACGGCGGAAATACTGCTGCCTCCCTGGGTGGTAATCTTCAGAGGGTAAGGGCCTTGCAATATTGTTGTGGGCCGTCGGATCAGCGGGCTAGGATCTAACGGCTAGCGGTCAATGGGATGTGGCAGAGGTTGAAACAACGTGGGCCCAACACAATTTTAAATAATGTTGTTTAATATGGGCAGGTATGATTGGTTCATGGGACCTTGGGTTAAGTTATTTAATCAACCGGATGTTGATAAATCCTTTTAAATGGTGTTGTAATGGGTTATTAAAAGGTTTCAAATAAACCTTTTAATTCATTTTGAACAATAATATATGGCTATAGTTTAGCCGGGGCAGGATAGTAAATATTTCTGGGGTTTTTTATATGTTAATATAATACGGGAAAGGGGCATTAGGATAGGGATTTATACGATAAAGTTATTGGTTAATATGAAAATTGATATATGTAAAAGGATAAGCGCTAAGTTATAATGTTTTAACCACTTAGGCTTAGGAAAGGCAGGGATTTTTACACAAGAAATGTGGCTTCTTTGTAAGTAGGAATTCTATTTTCCTCAGGTTTTTTCATGAAATGGGGTGACTTAGGATTATTGAGCAGATCTCAATATCCTTGGGGGAGGTTAGTAAATGTTTTTGGGAGAAGTATGAGGGGAAGTCAGACATGCATCATTTGATCTGTCACCACATAGTTGCCATGGTTCTTATGATAGAAATAAGATGAATCACCTTTGAAAGACGAAATTACTCATAAGCCTACTTTTGCAACATCAAAACTGCCTACCCAGCCTATTATACCTAACAATTTTTCTTCCTTTTTCCTTGGGTGCATTTAAACTAGCAGACCCTTACTCTCTTCTTTTGTTTTAACTGCCATCCTATTTAAGTCTACCCTTATTTCTTCCAGCGGCTGAGATTTAGCTGTTGAGGCTTTTGCTTCTCTATCTAACTATTTATCTGCCAAGCTTGAACTGTTTGGACAGATTTTGTTCTCTATCTCTAAAACAAGAAATTTAAACATGAACTGGCCAAGATTAAGTTGTTTGGCCATCCATCGACTGTGGCAAGACTCAACTGATTGCACACAATGAAATTCTTTGCAAAAATAGAATAGTAGTGGCATTTTGGACTAGCACACTTTCCTGGTCTTCTTCATTTGGGGTTCATTTGATTTCTTTTCAACCATTTCATTCTTTTTTCCCTTTGATATTTCTTTTAGGGCATACCTTCTTTTCATTTTTTAATTCTTTTGATTTTTTCAAAATATGGAACCTTTGCAGTATGGAAAGGATGAACATATTTGGGATTTTACCAGTCAATCATGAAATATGACACCTATTGGTATAGGAGCATAACACAACCAAATGAACACACACTAGGATGTCTTTGCCAACATTCAGCTTTAAATACGTGCTCCATCGGTTGTTACATACATATTGGTATCAAAGCAAGTTTTGTTCTCTTTGGGCAATATCTAATACCACAGGGTGGTATGAGAGAATGGTTCAAGCACTTGGACTAGATATGGTTATCATTAGCCCATTTAACCTATTCAACTAGATGTATATGGTTATTTATATATAGTAGGTCAGACATGAATTGTGGTGGTCATTATTTAGTTTGTGTCATCAAGCTGTTGTTGGTATGTTATGAGGCTGATATGTGGGGTAAGAGCATATCATCATGAAAGTTTGTATGTTGGGCATGCAAATATGTTGGTTAATGGTTGTTATATCCATTATGGTTATATACATGCATGTCGTTCTATTACTATTGTGGTTACATGCATGATAGATTCTAGTTAATCAATGTGATCACATGCATGTGGATTGGTTAGTCATGCATGGTAGTTAACTTGTTTTTATATGCATTGTGGGCATATGGATGATGATTATGGTCACCGTAGCTAAGATCTTGATGTCATATTTATCGTGATAATCCAGGTTGTCATGCGCAGATGGTCATGGTTATGATATTCAGGTATGAGTCGATATACTTGTGAGATTGTGTCGTAATAATCTAGACCGACTTGTGCAGATATGATAGCCTCCCTTCAGATATGTTAAGCTATGATTTTGATTATGTCGTCTATTTGGTTTATCTAACCTGGTATGTTTACATGTTTTTTCAATGTTTGATTAGTTTCATGATATGAGTATGTGTCTATAAGATTGCATGAAGGAATGATCTTATTTTAAGATGGTTGTACTAACACAATATGTGTTGAGGCAATTCATATGCACTCGAGTGCAAGTGGGTGCTAGTTGTAGCATTATGACGAATGACTGTGATTAAATTGCAAATTATGACATGTTTTTTAGTCTTGGTAAAGGCTGATTTCAAATTAATAGAAATGATGTCTTGATCTTTGAAACATGTGATTGACATAATATGTGAAGAATTGAAGGTAAAAATGCTTAGCATTAGCATGACAAGGTAATAGTTTATTTTTCTATATAAAAAAATGTTGGGTGATGTGATAGCACCTAATACGACTCAATTGCAGCAAGGAAAAATTTAAAGGAAATGAATTGGGTGATAATTCCTTTGGCTATGTTTGGAAACCACAGTTCCAAATGAATGAGTTCTTTGCATGATTATAAGAAGTCTTCTTAACCTTGACATTGTCTGCATTATGTGGATATGTCTTATATTCCTGAACATATATTTGAGAGGTATAATAGTTGATTTCTAGTTATGGTTGGAATCGTCAAGGAATTGGAGTCCATTTAGAGATGATATATGTATGTGTTAAGTTATAAGTCAGCGTCTTGCGTACAATAAGGTAAGGTTATTGGTATATTTTTATGTTTATTTATGCAATGACAGTTATGTGTTTATGGTAGTATGATGCAGGGTATTACATGGAAAAGGAGACTTCCATGAAATCTTGAAGAACGCTCAGGTTGAGTTTTCCCTTGGAAGCATTGGGAATCCATGGGGATTGAGTCATGGTGTCTTTTGCTATTTTTCTTCTTTCAGTATTTTGTGATTTATTGCACTTGATGTGTAGTTTTGTTTATGTTTAGTGCATGGCCATGCCAATTTGTTTGTGGTGCCATATTTTTATTGGTTTTTCATGGTTTTCTTCTTGTTTTCTTTTGTTCTTGCCTTTTATGTTTTTAGGGTCTTGGGAATTGGTTGGGGAAAGAGGAAAGTTAATGGAGTTCAAGGGAGATAAATCCTTTTAAATGGTGGTGTAGCCATATATCCTGATTTCAGTGTGATCCTAGTAGAAGTACCAGTCACCTATTCTGTAGCTTTTGGAGAGCTGTAAAATCTTCCTCATGTCACTAGAGAGCGTAGGAGGAGAATTCCCTATTAATAGACATGGAGCAGGATGTATAAACAGGTCAATAAACTCATAGTAGGTATAAGGAGTCTCACCAATTCTTAGGAAAACAGAGGTCCAAAAGATTACAAACTTCCTCTCTCCTTTGGAATCCAATTTCCTGATGGGAAATACAAAAATGTCTAGATGATAATATAACAACAGGTGGTATATGTAAGTTGTGTATTTAAACACTCCTCTTTCCAAGTTCATGAATTGAGCATGGATTTTTCCAGCGATGAAGGAGGCATGATCATACTTAATAGTAGGGGATTGTCCTAGAATAAAGGTGGATAAAAGAACCAAGACCATCCCATCCACATACTCACTGGACCTAAATCCCAAGATTACTGAGATCATATCAAGAATAATCCTCCCAGTCTCATTAAACCAGACGTGTAAATAAGGAGGTGGCCCTTGGGGCTGGCAATTTGGTTCCATGAATAACTTAACAATTCACCCTATTTTTGCAGTGGATAGTTGATCGCCTTGCTCCGGTAAAAATCCCATGGACAGAGGAGCAAGAGGCTGAACAGGATGGAATTGTAGCATTTCATTGATAGAATCAGTAGTTATGTAGAAAAGGACATCTTGTGATAGAGAGAGGACTGCCTTAGTGACAGGGTCATAATTTGCACAGCAGTGGCAAATTATATCTGGGAATATATTGACTAAGGGAAGGTAATATCTGGGGAGATTGGATTCCCATATTCCATAGATATCAGAGTTGTTCAAATGATTGTTTCTGACTAGGCAGAAGGTACGAAGACGATTTTGGTAGCCAATTGGGTCCTTTATCTGGAAATCTCTGTTAGCTAAGGGCAAATGATGTTGGTCAGTATGAGGAGCATTGAGAGGCGCAACATTAAGGGCCACAGGAGCTTCCATTATTCAATTCTCTATGTTTTTTAAGCTGGGGGTCAAGTTTCTGTGAAAAAAGGGTAACAGAGCAGTTTTGGATGGGCGGTATGGCAATTATGGATTGTTTTAGTACAATTTTGCAGTGGAAAACTTTAAAACACAGGTTCAGGAGGTGAAACAGGTAAATACCTGTGCCTTTGGACACGCAGGAGAGTAATTTGCAGGTTAGACGATGAATTACAGAGTGGGATGTCGGATTATGCTGGGCTGGGTGGCAGACTAGAGCTTTGGTAGCAGCTTTGATGTACTTCGCATGCACCGGTCTCGTGAAAACAACCAATAGAAATGAGTGAAAATGACACTTTTGCACATTTTTAACAAAATTTTGGCTTTGGCGGGCTTTTTGGCGCTTTTGGTAGGATGACGTCAGAATGACGGAATGTTTTGTCGCGAGGTGGGGTACGGAGGAGTGACGTGGCGATGACACAGAGTTGACGTTAGTGGATGATGTGGTGATGACGTCAACCGGGGAGGTCAGCGGGCGGTAAGTGGTTTGGGCCTGCACTGCTTTTAGGCCAAGGTGGTATCAGGTGGGAGGGCCGCGAGCATATCAGGAGGGCGCCGCGTTTCCCACGTACGGCGGAAATACTGCTGCCTCCCTGGGTGGTAATCTTCGGAGGGTAAGGGCCTTGCGATATTGTTGTGGGCCGTCGAATCGGCGGGCTAGGATCTAACGGCTGGCGGTCAATGGGATGTGGCAGAGGTTGAAACACCATGGGCCCAACACAATTTTAAATAATGTTGTTTAATATGGGCAGGTATGATTGGTTCGTGGGACCTTGGGTTAAGTTATTTAATCAACCGGATGTTGATAAATCCTTTTAAATGGTGCTGTAATGGGTTATTAAAAGGTTTCAAATAAACCTTTTAATTCATTTTGAACAATAATATATGGCTATAGTTTAGCCGGGGGCAGGATAGTAAATATTTCTGGGGTTTTTTATATGTTAATATAATACGGGAAAGGGGCATTAGGATAGGGATTTATACGATAAAGTATTGGTTAATATGAAAATTGATATATGTAAAAGGATAAGCGCTAAGTTATAATGTTTTAACCACTTAGGCTTAGGAAAAGCAGGGATTTTTACACAAGAAATGTGGCTTCTTTGTAAGTAGGAATGCTATTTTCCTCAGGTTTTTTCATGAAATGGGGTGACTTAGGATTATTGAGCAGATCTCAATATCCTTGGGGGAGGTTAGTAAATGTTTTTGGGAGAAGTATGAGGGGAAGTCAGACATGCATCATTTGATCTGTCACCACATAGTTGCCATGGTTCTTATGATAGAAATAAGATGAATCACCTTTGAAAGACAAAATTACTCATAAGCCTACTTCTGCAACATCAAAACTGCCTACCCAGCCTATTATACCTAACAATTTTTCTTCCTTTTTCCTTGGGTGCATTTAAACTAGCAGACCCTTACTCTCTTCTTTTGTTTTAACTGCCATCCTATTTAAGTCTACCCTTATTTCTTCCAGCGGTTGAGATTTAGCTGTTGAGCTCCTTTGCTTCTCTATCTAACTATTTATCTGCCAAGCTTGAACTGTTTGGACAGATTTTGTTCTCTATCTCTAAAACAAGAAATTTAAACATGAACTGGCCAAGATTAAGCTGTTTGGCCATCCATCGACTGTGGCAAGAGTCAACTAATTGCACACAATGAAATTCTTTGCAAAAATAGAATAGTAGTGGCATTTTGGACTAGCACACTTTCCCGGTCTTCTTCATTTGGGGTTCATTTTCTTTCTTTTCGACCATTTCATTCTTTTTGCCCTTTGATATTTCTTTTAGGGCATACCTTCTTTTCATTTTTTAATTTTTTTGACTTTCAAAATATGGAACCTTTGCAGCATGGAAAGGATTAACATATTTGGGATTTTATCATGAAATATGACACCTATTGGTATAGGAGCATAACACAACCAAATGAACACACACTAGGATGTCTTTGCCAACATTCAGCTTTAAATACGTGCTCCATCAACCATGGTCATATATATTTTTACATGGAATTTTCACGAGGGTTGTTACATACATATTGGTATCAGAGCAAGTTTTGTTCTCTTTGGGCAATATCTAATACCACAGGGTGGTATGAGAGAATGGTTCAAGCACTTGGACTAGATATGGTTATGGTTAGCCCATTTAACCTATTCAACTAGATGTATATGGTTATTTATATATAGTAGGTCAGACATGAATTGTGGTGGTCATTATTTAGTTTGTGTCATCAAGTTGTTGTTGGTATGTTATGAGGCTGATGTGTTGGGTAAGAGCATATCATCATGAAAGTTTGTATGTTGGGCATGCAAATATGTTGGTTAATGGTTGTTATATCCATTATGGTTATATACATGCATGTCGTTCTATTACTATTGTGGTTACATGCATGATAGATTCTAGTTAATCAATGTGATCACATGCATGTGGATTGGTTAGTCATGCATGGTAGTTAACTTGTTTTTATATGCATTGTGGGCATATGCATGATGATTATGGTCACCGTAGCTAAGATCTTGATGTCATATTTATCATGATAATCCAGGTTGTCATGTGCAGATGGTCATGGTTATGATATTCAGGTATGAGTCGATATACTTGTGAGATTGTGTCGTACTAATCTAGACCGACTTGTGCAGATATGATAGCCTCCCTTCAGATATGTTAAGCTATGATTTTGATTATGTCGTCTATTTGGTTTATCTAACATGGTATGTTTACATGTTTTTTCAATGTTTGATTAGTTTCATGATATGAGAATGTGTCTATAAGATTGCATGAAGGAATGATCTTATTTTAAGATGGTTGTACTAACACAATATGTGTTGAGGCAATTCATATGCACTCGAGTGCAAGTGGGTGCTAGTTGTAGCATTATGACGAATGACTGTGATTAAATTGCAAATTATGACATGTTTTTTAGTCTTGGTAAAGGCTGATTTCAAATTAATAGAAATGATGTCTTGATCTTTGAAACATGTGATTGACATAATATGTGAAGAATTGCAGGGAAAAATGCTTGGCATTAGCATGACAAGGTAATAGTTTATTTTTCTATATAAAAAAATGTTGGGTGATGTGATAGCACCTAATACGACTCAATTGCAGCAAGGAAAAAATTAAAGGAAATGAATTGGGTGATAATTCCTTTGGCTATGTTTGGAAACCACAATTCCAAATGAATGAGTTCTTTGCATGATTATAAGAAGTCTTCTTAACCTTGACATTGTCTGCATTATGTGGATATGTCTTATATTCCTGAACATGTATTTGAGAGGTATAATAGTTGATTTCTAGTTATGGTTGGAATCGTCAAGGAATTGGAGTCAATTTAGAGATGATATATGTATGTGTTAAGTTATAAGTCAGCGTCTTGCATACAATAAGGTAAGGTTATTGGTATATTTTTATGTTTATTTATGCAATGACAGTTATGTGTTTATGGTAGTATGATGCAGGGTATTACATGGAAAAGGAGACTTCCATGAAATCTTGAAGAAGGCTCAGGTTGAGTTTTCCCTTGGAAGCATTGGGAATCCATGGGGATTGAGTCATGGTGTCTTTTGCTATTTTTCTTCTTTCGGTATTTTGTGATTTATTGCACTTGATGTGTAGTTTTGTTTATGTTTAGTGCATGGCCATGCCAATTTGTTTGTGGTGCCATATTTTTATTGGTTTTTCATGGTTTTCTTCTTGTTTTCTTTTGTTCTTGCCTTTTATGTTTTTAGGGTCTTGGGAATTGGTTGGGGAAAGAGGAAAGTTAATGGAGTTCAAGAGAGATAAATCCTTTTAAATGGTGTTGTAGCCATATATCCTGATTTCAGTGTGATCCTAGTAGAAGTACCAGTCACCTATTCTGTAGCTTTTGGAGAGCTGTAAAATCTTCCTCATGTCACCAGAGAGCGTAGGAGGAGAATTCCCTATTAATAGACATGGAGCAGGATGTATAAACAGGTCAATAAACTCACAGTAGGTATAAGGAGTCTCACCAATTCTTAGGAAAACAGAGGTCCAAAAGATTACAAACTTCCTCTCTCCTTTGGAATCCAATTTCCTGATGGGAAATACAAAAATGTCTAGATGATAATATAACAGCAGGTGGTATATGTAAGTTGTGTATTTTAACACTCCTCTTTCCAAGTTCATGAATTGAGCATGGATTTTGCCAGCGATGAAGGAGGCATGATCATACTTAATAGTAGGGGATTGTCCTGGAATAAAGGTGGATAAAAGAACCAAGACCATCCCATCCACATACTCACTGGACCTAAATCCCAAGATTACTGAGATCATGTCAAGAATAATCCTCCCAGTCTCATTAAACCAGACGTGTAAATAAGGAGGTGGCCCTCGGGGCTGGCAATTTGGTTCCATGAATAACTTAGAAATTCGGCCTATTTTTGCAGTGGATAGTTGATAGCCTTGCTCCAGTAAAAATCCCATGGACAGAGGAGCAAGAGGTTGAACAGGATGGAATTGTAGCATTTCATTAATAGAATCAGTAGTTATGTAGAAAAGGACATCTTGTGATAGAGAGAGGACTGCCTTAGTGACAGGGTCATAATTTGCACAGCAGTGGCAAATTATATCTGGGAATATATTGACTAAGGGAAGGTAATATCTAGGGAGATTGGATTCCCATATTCCATAGATATCAGAGTTGTTCAAATGATTGTTTCTGACTAGGCAGAAGGTACGAAGACGATTTTGGTAGCTAATTGGGTCCTCTATCTGGAAATCTCTGTTAGCTAAGGGCAAATGATGTTGGTCATATGAGGAGCATTGAGAGGCGCAACATTAAGGGCCACAAGAGCTTCCATTATTCAATTCTCTGTGTTTTTTAAGCTGTGGGTCACGTTTTTGTGAAAAAAGGGTAACACAGCAGTTTTGGATGGGCGGTATGGCAATTATGGATTGTTTTAGTACAATTTTGCAGAGGAAAACTTTAAAACACAGGTTCAGGAGGTGAAACAGGTAAATACCTGTGCCTTTGGACACGCAGGAGAGTAATTTGCAGGTTAGACGATGAATTGCAGAGTGGGATGTCGGATTATGCTGGGCTGGGTGGCAGACTAGAGCTTTGGTAGCAGCTTTGATGTACTTCGCATGCACCGGTCTCGTGAAAACAACCAATAGAAATGAGTGAAAATGACACTTTTTCGCATTTTTAACAAAATTTTGGCTTTGGCGGGCTTTTTGGCACTTTTGGTAGGATGACGTCAGAATGACGGAATGTTTTGTCGCGAGGCGGGGTACGGAGGAGTGACGTGGCGATGACGCAAAGCTGACGTTAGTGGATGATGTGGTGATGACGTCAACCGGGGAGGTCAGCGGGCGCTAAGTGGTTTGGGCCTGCACTGCTTTTAGGCCAAGGTGGTATTGGGTGGGAGGGCCGCGAGCATATCGGGAGGGCGCCGCGTGTCCCACGTATGGCGGAAATACTGCTGTCTCCCTGGGTGGTAATCTTTGGAGAGTAAGGGCCTTGCGATATTGTTGTGGGCCGTCGAATCGGCGGGCTAGGATCTAACGGCTGGCGGTCAATGGGATGTGGCAGAGGTTGAAACAGCGTGGGCCCAACACAATTTTAAATAATGTTGTTTAATATGGGCAGGTATGATTGGTTCGTGGGACCTTGGGATAAGTTATTTAATCAACCGGATGTTGATAAATCCTTTTAAATGGTGTTGTAATGGGTTATTAAAAGGTTTCAAATAAACCTTTTAATTCATTTTGAACAATAATATATGGCTATAGTTTAGCCGGGGGCAGGATATTAAATATTTCTGGGGTTTTTTATATGTTAATATAATACGGGAAAGGGGCAATAGGATAGGGATTTATACGATAAAGTTATTGGTTAATATGAAAATTGATATATGTAAAAGGATAAGCGCTAAGTTATAATGTTTTAACCACTTAGGCTTAGGAAAAGCAGGGATTTTTACACAAGAAATGTGGCTTCTTTGTAAGTAGGAATGCTATTTTCCTCAGGTTTTTTTCATGAAATGGGGTGACTTAGGATTATTGAGCAGATCTCAATATCCTTGGGGGAGGTTAGTAAATGTTTTTGGGAGAAGTATGAGGGGAAGTCAGACATGCATCATTTGATCTGTCACCACATAGTTGCCATGGTTCTTATGATAGAAATAAGATGAATCACCTTTGAAAGACAAAAATACTCATAAGCCTACTTCTGCAACATCAAAACTGCCTACCCAGCCTATTATACCTAACAATTTTTCTTCCTTTTTCCTTGGGTGCATTTAAACTAGCAGACCCTTACTCTCTTCTTTTGTTTTAACTGCCATCCTATTTAAGTCTACCCTTATTTCTTCCAGCGGTTGAGATTTAGCTGTTGAGCTCCTTTGCTTCTCTATCTAACTATTTATCTGCCAAGCTTGAACTGTATGGAAAGATTTTGTTCTCTATCTCTAAAACAAGAAATTTAAACATGAACTGGCCAAGATTAAGCTGTTTGGCCATCCATCGACTGTGGCAAGAGTCAACTGATTGCACACAATGAAATTCTTTGCAAAAATAGAATAGTAGTGGCATTTTGGACTAGCACACTTTCCTGGTCTTCTTCATTTGGGGTTCATTTGCTTTCTTTTCGACCATTTCATTCTTTTTGCCCTTTGATATTTCTTTCAGGGCATACCTTCTTTTCATTTTTTATTTTTTTTTATTTTTTCAAGATATGGAACCTTTGCAGCATGGAAAGGATGAACATAATTGGGATTTTATCATGAAATATGACACCTATTGGTATAGGAGCATAACAAAACCAATTGAACACACACTAGGATGTCTTTGCCAACATTCAGCTTTAAATGCGTGCTCCATAAACCATGGTCATATATATTTTTACATGGAATTTTCATGAGGGTTGTTACATACATATTGGTATCAGAGCAAGTTTTGTTCTCTTTGGGCAATATCTAATACCACAGGGTGGTATGAGAGAATGGTTTAAGCACTTGGACCAGATATGGTTATGGTTAGCCCATTTAACCTATTCAACTAGATGTATATGGTTATTTATATATAGTAGGTCAGACATGAATTGTGGTGGTCATTATTTAGTTTGTGTCATCAAGTTGTTGTTGGTATGTTATGAGGCTGATATGTGGGGTAAGAGCATATCATCATGAAAGTTTGTATGTTGGGCATGCAAATATGTTGGTTAATGGTTGTTATATCCATTATGGTTATATACATGCATGTCGTTCTATTACTATTGTGGTTACATTCATGATAGATTCTAGTTAATCAATGTGATCACATGCATGTGGATTGGTTAGTCATGCATGGTAGTTAACTTGTTTTTATATGCATTGTGGGCATATGCATGATGATTATGGTCACCGTAGCTAAGATCTTGATGTCATATTTATCGTGATAATCCAGGTTGTCATGTGCAAATGGTCATGGTTATGATATTCAGGTATGAGTCGATATACTTGTGAGATTGTGTCGTACTAATCTAGACCGACTTGTGCAGATATGATAGCCTCCCTTCAGATATGTTAAGCTATGATTTTGATTATGTCGTCTATTTGGTTTATCTAACATGGTATGTTTACATGTTTTTTCAATGTTTGATTAGTTTCATGATATGAGTATGTGTCTATAAGATTGCATGAAGGAATGATTTTATTTTAAGATGGTTGTACTAACACAATATGTGTTGAGGCAATTCATATGCACTCGAGTGCAAGTGGGTGCTAGTTGTAGCATTATGACGAATGACTATGATTAAATTGCAAATTATGACATGTTTTTTAGTCTTGGTAAAGGTTGATTTCAAATTAATAGAAATGATGTCTTTATCTTTGAAACATGTGATTGACATAATATGTGAAGAATTGCAGGGAAAAATGCTTGGCATTAGCATGACAAGGTAATAGTTTATTTTTCTATATAAAAAAATGTTGGGTGATGTGATAGCACCTAATACGACTCAATTGCAGCAAGGAAAAAATTAAAGGAAATGAATTGGGTGATAATTCCTTTGGCTATGTTTGGAAACCACAATTCCAAATGAATGAGTTCTTTGCATGATTATATGAAGTCTTCTTAACCTTGACATTGTCTGCATTATGTGGATATGTCTTATATTCCTAAACATGTATTTGAGAGGTATAATAGTTGATTTCTAGTTATGGTTGGAATCGTCAAGGAATTGGAGTCCATTTAGGGATGATATATGTATGTGTTAAGTTATAAGTCAGCATCTTGCGTACAATAAGGTAAGGTTATTGGTATATTTTTATGTTTATTTATGCAATGACAGTTATGTGTTTATGGTAGTATGATGCAGGGTATTACATGGAAAAGGAGACTTCCATGAAATCTTGAAGAAGACTCAGGTTGAGTTTTCCCTTGGAAGCATTGGGAATCCATGGGGATTGAGTCATGGTGTCTTTTGCTATTTTTCTTCTTTCGGTATTTTGTGATTTATTGCACTTGATTTGTAGTTTTGTTTACATTTAGTGCATGGCCATGCCAATTTGTTTGTGGTGCCATATTTTTATTGGTTTTTCATGGTTTTCTTCTTGTTTTCTTTTGTTCTTGCCTTTTATGTTTTTAGGGTCTTGGGAATTGGTTGGGGAAAGAGGAAAGTTAATGGAGTTCAAGAGAGATGAATGAACCTGACAGGTAATGTAAGACCCGAATGAAGCCCAATGCATGAGTAAAGGGAGGATGAAGGAAAGAGTATTGCATTTAGTTGGATTGGTTGGGTCCATTGGGGTAAATGAACGGTGGTAGGAAAGACATGAGAAAGGTAATAGGAAAGGTACATTAAATATATTTGAGGATTGAGATTCCTTGGCTATGTTTGGAGCTATTGTTCTCAATGTTGTTTATGAAAAATGGGAGTTATCTTAACCTCAACCTTATGATATCTAGTAATTGTGTTGTGATTATGATTATGTTGATGCCTATAAATGTATATATGTATGTATGTATATATGTCATTCTCTAAAAAAGTTGTTAGGGATCATCATTGTTTTATGCTAATGTTAATATTTATATATGTATGCGTGTATGTTGTTGCCTAATAGGGTTGTCAGAGATAGCCCTTATGAAAGAATGATTACTTATATAGGTGAATGACATGAAGAGGTTCCTGGTATCTAGTGGGCAGTGTAGCCTTGACATATCTATGAGGTTAGTATAATGTAGATAATATTTGATATTATTTGCTTACAACTATGCTTATTTTTATGTTATGGGTATGTAATGTTGAGGGATACATCAGCAGAATGAAAGAAATGTCATCTGCTACACGTTGAGACAAGAATGGATAGTGGAAAGATACTAGAAGCAAGGTTGCTAGGTAGAGGTAGCATGGTCATTGGATGTGCAATACTACTGTCATGTACATGTAGTGCTATGTACATGTTGTGCATGTGGTGTTGTGTACATGTGGTGTCATGTACATGTTGTTCATGTGGTGTTGCTTAGCCATTGTGTAGGTGGTGCTAGGTACATGTGGTGTTGTGTGCATGTTGTACATGTGGTGCTGCGTGCATGTGACACCGTGTACATTTTGTACATTGGGTGTTGTGTGCATGTGATGTTGTGTACACATTACGCAGGTGGTGTTGTGTACATGTGGTGTTTTGTACATGTTGTACAGGTGGTGATGTGTACATGTGGTGTTGTGTAAACATTGTGCAGGTTGTGTTGTGTACATGTGGTATTGTGTACATGTTGTCTTGTGTATATGTGGTACTATGTCACAAGTATTGTAGATTTTTTCCTACAAATCAGCTAGCTTTGATACCATGTAGAACTTTTTCTACAAATCAACTAGCTCTAATACCATGTAGAAATTTCCCACCTGTAGATCAACCTGGTAATGCAATGTACTAAAGCAAAACACTTGATCTACTTCTACAAACAGTTTAGCGGAAGGTTAATGAACCATGAGCAACATCAATAAGAATACATATAACTGATAAGAAGGAATCAATCACACATAACACAGAAGAATTTACCTGCGGAAAGCACCTGCCTAAAACCCCATCTCTGTATTATCATATAAGTGGAAATATAGTCTAGATTACACAAATTCTTAGCTCGGAAGCTATCTAGCTCTCAGTACAATCCCTCTGCTACTCATAGACAGTCAAAGGCTTCTCACAAACCTTCTCCTCTGCCCTCCAAGCCTCCTATTTCCTTGTGCAATTTCCTTGGGGTCCAGTGCTGCCACCTATGTGAATTGGCCTCTTCACACACTCACTAACCTCTGATATAACTACACAAACTTGAAGGAGATAAATCATCATCATGGATGAGATTCCTTTATAGGAAAAATATTCATCCAACTGATAGTACATTGTCCCTTCTTTGATCTCAATTGGGTCTCTATCTGAACTTCCATGCATCAGTTATCCATGATAGAATACTCAGTTATCTGAAAATAACAGTTGTCACATGCATGCAAACATTCATAAACTGTATCTTATTAATTTAACAACTTGTTAAATTAATCTAACTAAACTTGACTAAGTTAAACTAAGTCAACTGATCGTCTCAATATAGAACTCATCCTTAATTCCTCAATCAGTGGAGCAAATCAAGGACACATTCCCTAATCAGTGGATAAATAATTGCATGTTCTCACAAAGACTTCAAGTTTACTTTTCCTTAACTAATTAACTCATGGGGAATTAATTAATTAATATTCCAAACTGCTGGTAAGACAAAATTCGAATTTTACTTCCTATTTTAGACTAGGGACTGTCTAAAAATAGGAATCCAACTTGAACTGCTAAAAATAAAACTTCGATTTTTAGCACTTCCATTTTTCATTCCCTGTTGCCCAATCTAGCACTGATGCCCAAACTGCTATTTTTAGCAGTGCTCTTTTTAGCACTTCTATTTTCAGCAATTTCTTGTTGCCAATTTTCAACACTCCCTCTCAACAAGAAAGGCTTCCTCTCGAACCCGATCTTGTACCTCTAGAATGTTTTGCATGCAACACATCTACCAAGTGTGGTTGCTCCAACAACTCTCGGAACAAAAAAAACTCCCAACTGACCACTCTGTTGGGCTAGAAACATACTCTGATGCTGAAGCTCTACTTGTTGCTGACAAGTGCTCCCTCTCTGACCTCTACGCTACTGCAACATCTCCATGCATCTTGCATCATTGCACCCTTCTCTGTGCTACCTTGCACTATGCAACACACTTGTGCCTCTTGCATTGCTGCAATCTGCATGCTCTGCACCATCCTGGGATTCCCTACATTGTAGCTCTCTTTGCCACTCCATCTGCATCTGTCTCTACCCAATTAGTCAGTTCCTGCTACTGGGCTCCCATAGCAAGGTCTCATCCAAGAGGTTGGGTACCTCAAGGATCCTGCCCTTCCTCCATGGGATGATCACTCCACATCGCCCCACCTCCTCCCTAGAGGTATGCCTGCATGTGATCCCTCTGCCCTCCCGGCTCAAAGTTTCCCCCTACTGGAGGTCTATACATGAGTAGATTTCTCTACTCGATCTCCTCTTAGCTTCTCTAGTTGTGACTGTTAGCTCTGCTATAAATTCAGCGCTTAAAGGTCAAATTCACGACTGGTGGTTGGTTTGTGCAGAGAAAGGAGCACCCAGTAGTATTTTCACCTTCTCTTCCTTCAATTTTCTCATAAACTCTTAGCCCTCTGTTTCTCTGTTTTCCTCCTGAAACTTCTTCATTCCTCACCTTATCCATATTCCCCTGCTTAATTCATTTTTACCCCACTGCCTCTATTTTATCTTTATAAACTCTGCATAACCTTTTTCTTTAGTTCCTAGGTGTTTAACCTATGGACCCGCGCCCATATAACCTTCCACTCTGACTATAGCTGTTGATTGCCGCGTTTAAATCTAACAGTCTTTGTCTTTTCACCACACATTAAACATCATGCATGTTCCCCTCCATCCGAATGTCCGTCGAGTCATCAATGGTGGACGCTTCCCTCGATCGCGTGACTTGTGCACACATTAACCCGCGGGGGTAGTGGTTTTCATCCGCCACGTGTTGCAATTCTGTTGGATCGCATGGGGTTATACGGATATCGCCGAGCCCTTGTAGGCGGTGCGGGGAATACCGCCTGCTCGCCAAACTGCCTTTCCCTGCCTGATATTGTCCACGCACCTTTCGCGCATGATGACAATTGCATCCACTACTGCCTGATCTGACGGCCTTCGTTAGTCCCCGCCCATTTCCTCCCGATTGTTTCCTCCGATAGATCCCTGTCATTGATCCACGCAATCCAACGGCTGAGCTTTATTCCCGGCCTGCTCATTCTTCTGCCATGAAATCTTAACTCCATTGAATGTCTTGAGCTCCTGAGGGACAACAATGATCAGCCACCGTATACCTGCATAGTTAATATCTCAACAACCGCATTTAACAAGCAGTAAGGCCGAGGAAGAAAAGCACAGGAAAGAGCAGTTAAAAGCATTTATCAGGCATGGAATTTCATCCATAATTCACTCCAGCTGCCCAAGAAGGACATCAGAATATCAGAAAAGATCAGATTTGTTCATTAAATCTAGCAGATCGTAGCAGAGGCCCATTTTAGATTGTAAATGTGGTTGGTGGTCCATTATGACCCCTCAACGCATAGTTTAGCAGGCTGTTTTTGTAAACCAACCTCAATATATATCCAGAAGACAGAATGTAATAGGTTGATGAATGTTATTTTGTTGTAGGCTTCAACTTCTGGAGATTGTAACTACTGTGATACCTGCAGCGTTTGGTCTTCATTTTCAGCTAATGCAAGCTTCTTTTGCTGTTAATTGCTCACTTTCCACTTCTTCTTCTTTGTTCCAGGCTGTGCCTGTTATGCATTTATTCATGTGTTGTAGATGTTTAGCATTAGAGGGGTTGTCATCCCACCTCTGTGTTTGAATCTAGCATGTATCATTGAATTTGTATGCAGGTTTATGTTATTTTAATGCCAGAGAGCTGTCATCCTGTCTGTGTATTAGGAAACAGATTTACAAACCTTTTAAGTGGTTGCAGCTGGCCATCACACGGTCTTGTTCATCTGCTGGTGTGATCAGTATTCTCCATCATCACATTTTCCTTAAACTGTGAGTAATTGGTTGTCTAAAGCCTTGTAGTCTGGGGGTGTTCACCTATGTCTTGGGTTCAGCATAGTAGGAGTGGTTATCTGGCTTGAATATGCAGCATTTCTTTCATTCATCCACCATTTTTCAAACTTTTTGTTGAGTTTGTAATGTTCTTGAGCATATCTGATATACAACCTAGGAGAGTTTCTTGGGGTGATAACATTAATTGGCGCCATTGCCGGGGAGAGGAGAATTGAAGCTTAGCTTCCCTGGGAAAATGACACAGTTCCAAATTTTGATGATAGACAAGGTCTGGGCACATAATTTGGTTGTAATCATCTATCTGGCGACTCCACTAGTGGAAAACCATCCTTTGGCGACTCCACATTGCAGTTCTGGCGGAGTTGGTGAGGCATGCTCGTAGAAATCCTTAGACACCATCAGCTGAACAAGTTCCTAATCCTGAGAAGATCGTTAAGTAGAAGAAAATTTCGTAGAGAGGAGCAACAGGACCAGGGAAGCCTTAGAAATTCCATGTATCTATGATAGTGACTGTCACCTTCAGAGATTCATTTAAGCTCCTTAGTCATTCATTTCCCTTTCGGACCTCAGTTGAAAGAAGCATCCATGTTGTCCATCATATTCCTCTGTTTTTTTCATTCTTTTCATTGATTCACATCACTCAGTCTACCAGTATCCTTTCATATTTTGTAGTCATGGCAAGCCAGCAAGCCCTCACAAAGATAGAAAGAATAATTGCTGCTAGGTATGGACCCCTGGTCTTGCCTACCCCTTTGAATGCCATGCCTGCAGGAGATTATCAAGAATTTATGCCAAAGTTTACTGGTAAAGAAGGAGTAACAGCTGAAGAGCACCTCGAGGCCTTTTATAGCTATGCTAATAATCTAGATATCAATGAAGAGGATGTCTGGATGAGGGCTTTTGTCCAAAGCCTAGAGGGAGAAGCTAGAAAATGGTTTAGAGAATTACCCCCTAGGTCTATTGCACATATTGAGGCCCTAGATGATGTTTTCCTAAAGCACTGGGGGGAGAATAAAGATCTGCTCTTTTATCATGATGAATTTGGGAACTTACAGAGAGAATATGGTGAGCTGTTGTCTGAATTTAACATCAGATTCAATCATATGTACATCAGAATGCCAGCTAAAGTAAGACCCACCCCTTCTTCTGCCATGCTTACTTATGCTAATTCTTTCGATTCTCAGTTCTGCTTACTATTAAGAGAAAGAAGATGCACTTCTTTGGCTGATATCAAAAATGCAGCCTTTGAAGTAGAAGCAAATATCATAGTTGCAAAGAGACTCGAAGGTGATGATGAAAGGAGAAGACAGGGAGGTGAATCCTCATCATCTTATGATTCTAAAATAGATGAATTGGCTAGGATGATTGGATTTTTGGCCTCTGAAGTTTCCAAAATAAAAGGTCAGCAGTATTCTGAAGAAGCAGGAGTTCCTTGTGACTTTTCTCTTCCAAAGCCAAATCCATATAGAGGAACACAGGAGCAGTTGCAGATTTTGCAAAGAATTAGAGATGAAAACAAAGATAACGGGTTGAAGACCCTTTTACAGAATATAGTCATGGGAGAAGAGCATCCTGATGAGGAGGAGGTCCATGGTTTGGAAGGTGCTCCTTTCCTAACTAGGGCTGCTTATGAGAAAGAAATATCCAAAAGCACTGCTCGTGAGCCTGTTGTAGCTGCAAAACAACAAACTGATCAGCAGAAACAACCAGCAACAGGTCTCTTCATCCTCGAAGAACATGAGTCCGATGCTATCTCATCTTCACATGGCTATGAAAATCTGCATATTTTCCAGCCTGCTTTGGTCCCCAGTCCCGTGATCAATAAGGGAGAAGAAAGCTCCCCATCATCTTTTGTCCCTCTGTCTGCTCAAAAAACAATCCCTCCATGTTGCCCCTTGAACACTGAGGCAGAACAAAATTCAATGCTCAAGGCTGAAATTGATCATCTCAGTATTGATATTTTAATGCCTGCCCAGAAGGCCTCCACGCAGATTGAAAAGGCAGCTTTCCATATGATAAAGGAAGAGGGTGTACAGTTATGGGACTCCTCCTTGGATGAGGACTGTTCAAAGAAAAATAAAGGAGCAGATGATGTCTCTGTGTCTTCTGCACAAGAATACATTGGTTTGCCATTCACATTAATTTTGTAGGCCACAGATGACAAAGACAAGTACACAGCAACAGTGATTATTCAGCAGGTGTATAGAGGCTCCCATGAAAAAAATCCAAGGAGGAGAATACACAGAAGGGAGATGAAAGTTGATCCATATCTACCCATTAAGCTCAAATGTCCTAAAATGTTTGAGGTAGATGTTCAAATCAATCCTGTTTTGCAACTCTATGATGAAGGGGCTGAGAGCAAGAGAAACAATTTTGGTGGCTCAGCAAATGGGAAATTTTTGAAGTTTTAAGGTCCTCTGGCCTTAATGATTGTAAGTAATTTCTTTTACAGGTTTTAGTGTAGACCTAGTTTGACTCCATGCCCAATGGATACTAGGCAAATGTTTTTTAAGCTGATTTTGTATGAAGGCATTGGTTTGCAGTCCTTGAGACCTCACAGGGAGGATCTCATCCCCAAAAGGAGCCAATGTTAGCTTTGCTATAACTTTAGTGCTTAAAGGTCAAATTTAGGACTGGTGGTTGGTTTGGGTTGAGAAAGGAGCGCCCAACAGTCTTTTCACCTTCTCTTCCTTCAATTTTCTCATAAACTCTTAGCCCTCTCTTTCTCTGTTTTCCTCCTAAAACTTCTTCATTCCTTGCCTTATCCATATTCCCCTACTTAAGTCCTTTTTACCCCACTGCCTCTGTTTTATCTTTATAAACTCGGCATAACCTTTTTCTTTAGTTCCCGAGCATTTAACCTATGGACCCACGCCCATATAACCTTCCGTCGTGACTATAGCCATTGATTATCGGGTTTAAATCTAATGGTCTTCGTCTTTTCCCCACACATTAAACATCATGCATGTTCCCCTCCATCCGACCGTCCGTCGAGTCATCAACAGTGGATGCTTCCCCCAATCACGCGACTTGCATGTGTGTTAACCTGCGGGGGTAGTGGTTTTCATCCGCCACGTGTTGCAATTCTGTTGGATCACATGGGGTTATACAGATACCGCCGAGCCCCGGTAGGTGGTGCTGGGAATACCGCCTGCCCGCCAAACCACCTTTCCCCGCCCGATATTGTCCACGCACCTTTCGCGTCCGAGGACCGTTAGATCCGCTGCTCCCTAATCTGACGACCTTTGTTAGTCCCCGCCCATTTCCTCCCGATTGTTTCCTCCGATAGATCCCTGTCGTTGATCCATGCGATCTAATGGCTGAGCTTTATTCCCGGTCTGCTCATTCTTCCACCATGAAATCTTAACTCCGTTGAATGTCTTGAGCTCCCAAGGGACAAAAACAATCGGCCACCCTATACCTGCACAATTAATATCTCAGCAACCGCATTTAACAAGCAGCATGGCTGAGGAAGAAAATAACAAGAAAGAGAAGTTAAAAGCATTTATCAGGCATGGAATTTCATCCATAATTCACTCCAGCTGCCCAAGAAGGACATCAAAATATCAGAAAAGATCAGATTTGTTCATTAAATCTAGCAGATCGTAGTAGAGACCCATTTTAGATTGTAAATGTGGTTGGTGGTCCATTATGACCCCTCCACGCATAGTTTAGCAAATTGTTTTTGTAAACCAACCTCAATATATATCCAAAAGACAGAATGTAATAGGTTGATGAATGCTATTTTGTTGTAGGCTTCAACTTCTGGAGACTGTAACTACTGTGATACCTGAAGCGTCTGGTCTTCATTTTCTGCTAATGCAAGCTTCTTTTGTTGTTAATTGCTCACTTTCCACTTCTTATTCTTTGTTCCAGGCTATGCCTGTTATGCATTTATTCATGTGTTGTAGATGTTTAGCATTAGAGGGGCTGTCATCCCACCTTTGTGTTTGAATCTAGCATGTATCATTGAATTTGTATGCAGGTTTCTATTATTTTAATGCCAGAGAGCTGTTATCCTGTCTGTGTATTAGGAAACAAATTTACAGACCTTTTAACTGGTTGTAGCTGGCCATCACAGGGTCCTGTGCATCTACTGGTGTGATCATTATTCTCCATCATCACATTTTCCTTAAATTGTGAGTAATTGGTGGTCTAAAGCCTTGTACTCTGGGGGTGTTCACCCATGTCTGGGGTTAAGCATAGTAGGAGTGGTTATCTAGCTTGAATATGCAACATTTCTTCATTCATCCACCATTTTTCCAACTTTTTGTTGGGTTTGTAATGTTCCTGAGCATCTCTGATATACAACCTAGGAGAGTTTCTTGGGGTGATAACAGTGGCTACTCCACAACCTCTTAAAGTTGTTGCACCAATCGTGGCTCCTCCACAATTGCCTGAGACTTCTTCTGGCGCTGCATGTTGAGAGGTAATATACTCTCACTCTCAACGACCAAGTCTCTAACCTTTGCCTTGCTCCTCAAGGCTTTGCATGCATCTTGTACCTCAAGTGCATACAGGTTCTTGGCTAGCACACCAATTTGTTTCCACTTTCCCACTGTCACGAAATTTTCTGGAAAAATAGCTAGTTTTAAATCAACGATATCTCCCTCATCCAAACTCTGATTCAGCCAATTTTTTTCTTGAATTTGGGTATTTTTCTGCAAGGAATCGAAATCTACTATTTTTTTATGAAAATTTTGTACATAAATTTTTAGATCTTCTCTGCAAACTCTCGGCCCAAAACTCAAAACTTTGAAATCTCCTCTCAGTATATTGTTCTCTCCTTTGATCACCTGTGCTCTGATACCATGTAGAATTTTGTAGAAATTTTCCTACAAATCAGCTAGCTTTGATACCATGTAGAATTTTTTCTACAAATCAGCTAGCTCTGATAACATGTAGAAATTTCTCACCTGTAGATCAACTTGGTAATGCAATGTACTAAAGTAAAACACTTGATCTACTTCTACAAACGATTTAGCGGAAGCTTAATCAACCATGAGCAACATCAATAAGAACACATAAAACTAATAAGAGGGAATGAATCACACATAACATAGAAGAATTTACCCGGGAAAGCACCTGCCTAAAACCCATCTCTGTATTATCATATAAGTGGAAATATAGTCCGGATTACAGAAAGCCTTAGCTCAGAAGCTATCCATCTCTCATTACAATCCCTCTGCTACTCATAGATAGTTAAAGGCTTCTCACAAACCTTCTGCTTTGCCCTCCAAACCTCCTATTTCCTTGTGTAGTTTCCTTTGGGTCCAGTGCTGCCACCTGTGTGACTTGGCCTCTTCACACACTCACTAACCTCTGATCTAACTGCACAAACTCGAAGGAGATAAATCCTCATCATGGATGAGCTTCCTTTATAGGAAAAATATTCATCCGACTGATAATACATTGTCCCTTCTCTAATCTCAACTGGGTCTCTGTCTAAACTGCGATGCATCAGTTATCCATGAGAGAATACTCAATTATCTGAAAATAGCAGTTGTCACATGCATGCAAGCATTAACAAACTGTATCTCTTTAATTTAACAACTTGTTAAATTAATCTAACTGAACTTGACTAAGTTAAACTAAGTCAACTAATCCTCTCAATATAGAACTCATCCTTAATTCCTCAATCAGTGGAGCAAATTAAGGACACATTTCCCAATCAATGGAGAAATACTTGCATGTTCTCACAAAGACTTCAAGTTTGATTTTCCTTAACTAATTAACTCATGGAGAATTAATTAATTAATATTCCAAACTGCTAGTAAGACCAAATTCAAATTTTACTTCCTATTTTAGACTAAGGACTGTCTAAAACTAGGAATCCAACTTGAACTGCTAAAAATAGAACTTCTATTTTTAGCACTTCCATTTTTCATTCCCTATTGCCCAATCCAGCACTGGTGCCCAAATTTCTATTTTTAGCAGTGCTATTTTTAGCACTTCTATTTTTAGCAATTTCTTGTTGCCAATTTTCAACAAGTATTGTGTAGTCATTGTGTCACAACATGTGTATTCATTGTATTGTATGGTTTGTATGTATATGTATTGTGTTGTACACGAGGTGTAGGTGTACATGTTGTGTTGTACATCGAGTGTAGGTGTATGTGTAATGTTGTGCACTAAGTGTAGGTGTATGTGCCATGATGTACATCGGGTGTAGGTTTATGTATTGGAAAATGTGATGGGATAGGCAAGTCTGGGACTGTCTGGGCCCTTATTGTTGATATTGAGGGTTGAGGTAGTTTAGTCTCTGGATGCCATTATTGTTGATATTGAGGGTTGAGGCGGTTTACTCTCTCAATGCCTTTGTTGTTGACACTGATGGTTGAGGCAGTTTAGTCTCTGGATGTTGTTATTGCTAATATTGAGGGTTGAGGCAGTTTAGTCTCTAGATGCCCTTCTTGAGGGAGGAGAAGGTTTAGTCTGTGGATACCCTTGTTTCTTGAAGAGGAGAGAATGTGTTGGGTTCTTACCAAGTTTGGAAAACCAAACCACTATGTCTATGAGATTGAAGAAAAGAGAAGGCACTGGGTGCTTGCCCAATTCGGCAACCCATTAAGTGTGTGAATGGAAAGGACAAAGAACAAAGGCAGAAGTAAAATAACCATTTGAAAGATAAGCATCAATATTTTATTTTAGTTTTTAATTATGAATGTGATCTATGAATTTGATTTATGATGGTTATATGTGATCTATGATTTTGATTTATGATGGTTGCATTTTGAGCTAACCGGATGTGATATGTTTATACATGATAATTTGATCGAAGAGCTAGTTTGACTTGTTGTGATAGGAATTAAACAAAATTGCAAGTGTACCTTATTAATGGGCCACCAATGAGGTATGATTTGAATTTATTTCAATTCCATTTTACTTTAATGTCAATTTTGTTTGGTATAAGAAAGCAGGGAAATGCCCTGTTTGAGTGGCTGGAATTGGCTGCAAGAATTAGTAGCAATGACAAAAGGAATTGGAACATGTAGTAATATGCTGGTAAATCATTAAGGAGCAGGGCCATTATGGGACACTAGTACCCAATAATGTTCAATTATTTCCATGACCATGCTATGAATGATATGATGGTTTTGAGTTACGGATATGCCTTGGTATTTGAACCTTCCAATACGAGAAAACCATTCCAAGGGATGGATCGTTTGGGAAATGGGATGTCAGGGAACTTCAAAGGTGAGTGACTTCACGGAATGAGGTGACCGGATTTCTTAAGGGACTTTGTAGCAGAGAAGGGAAGATCAGGAAATGAATTTGTTTTGGTTATTAGCATTGGTAGATGGAATCAAATGCACATTGGGAGTGTGCCCTAGAAAAATTAGTCGGTAATTGGTCACTAAGGGAACAAGTAGTTCAAGGATCGTAATGCTGGACATTGGATGCAGGTTTGACTTTGGCAGTGGATTCTAGACTTTCAAGGAAGGAGGTGAATCCTGGTATTACTTTGAGGGTGGAGGTGTGAGCCTCTAGATTCCATTTGTCAGGTTCCTATACCAATAGGAGTGATAATTTTGAATGACTGAGATTAAGCCTTGTAATATTGTACATACCTTTCCTTTCTGAAAATGTTTTCCATATCAAAAAATAAAAAAATTTAAAGAGGGTACGTCCTAGAAGAATAATCAAAGGACAAAAAGAATGAAAAATGTTAAAAAATGAAAATATATGAACCCAAAAAGACAAAAAGAGATGATGAAAGTGAGCAAGTCAAAATGCCACTGCTATTCACTCTTTTGCATAATAAAAGATTATGTGTAGCTTATTACTCATGCCACAATCCATGATAGTCAAATTGTTTAAACTTGGCTATTTCATGCTTTGAATTTTATGTTTATAGGTAGAGAATAAAATCTGACCAAATAGTGTAATCTTGGCAGATCATTAGATGGGTAGAATAAATAAAAGGTGCTTGTCAGTTTAATCTGAGCCCTTGGATGATATAAGGTTAGAATTAGTTAGTTTACTTTGTAAAGAAAAGAAAATGATTGATAACGGTTTGCTAGCCTAAATGCACCCTAATAAAGTGAAGGAAAAATGGTAGGATGAGCAAATGGGTAAGTAGTAGAAGGTTGCAGAAATGTCATGTAATTGCACAAAGAGCACTTGTTTCATTAATTCAAATGCATCATTCAAATAGGCATAAGAAGTAAGAAAAGAAAAAGCAATGATTTACAATATGGTTTTTAACATCGCCTCATCCATTTCACCTCTTCACTTCACTAATTTCCCATAGATAAATTTTAGTACTTCAAACCTGCAAGTCAAAAAGGCAGAGCACTTCTCTGAATTTTGGAGGGACCAGACCTTCAGCTTAATGACTTAGGGGGACAAGTATTAGAATCCATTTCCCCTTCATAAGAATCCACTTCCCCTCTTTTTTCCCTAAGAAAAGCCCTTTTCATAAGGTTTAAACACCTTTGCCTAGGAAAAGTCACTCACCCCCATGTGAAACCCTTTTACACAAAAAAACCCAACAAATACACTTATCCTAAAATACTAAGTGTATGTAACGCACATAACATTTCATATACCTAAGTACAATACCCCTTCCGCTCATTTCACCACAATTTTTTTAACTTTATTATTTAAATTCCCGAAAAACCTACTACCTCGTATATATTTAACTCCCTTATACAAAATAACCCCACCCCTTAGTTTAGTTATAAACTATTTTACTACCCCATAATCCCACGAAATATATTAAATCCCACCCTTAGTCCTTAATCTAGTGTTAAAGAGTCCGCGATGAGATTAAGCTCCAAGTTAATCTCATACTGCTAATGATTAGACCCATGGGACCTCGAAAAAATTTATGGGTAAATCGTCGTGCGGCTTCACCTCTTGATCTCCATTGATCATCCCTCCCCCACATCCAATGGCTCACATCCATATCGAGCTGACTCGATGTCCACCCTTCACCCGACCGATAAGGTGGTTTTCCTCCTGGCCCCTGATGCTACGTGGCAAACGCTGAATGGAATCAGGTGACCTCTCCCGAATACCACCCGCACCACAAAAGCGGTGCGATGGCCCTCCAAAACCACTTTCCCCATTTAACCGAAAACCGTCACTGTTCATCAATTAGTGAACCCGCCAAAATTAACCATTTTTCCTATAAAAGCCTAATTGCCCCTCTTTTCACTCTTTTCGTGCATTGTCCTTTGAGAGCTCAGAAATCCGTTGCAACCCCTGCAAACATAAAATTGGCTCACAGGCCTCTGCCATTGCTCCACAGACGCTTCAGACAACCCAACTCATTCATCAGTTCGTACCAGTACTATACAAACCTCTGCAACCACCATAAACTGCCTGTTCACAATCAATTTCACCCAAATTCCAGGTATTTAACCATGGAATTGCAACTCCATTGTGAAATTCCAAGTCAATTCACCCTCTTGACACAGTTGGTTAAGTAAAAAAGATCAAATTTACTTAAATTTTAACATTGTGAGACATAAAAGACTACAAAACCTCCATTGACCTAAAAACTCTGAATCAACCCCCCACACTCAAATCGACAAGAACTGAGTATGGTTGCCCCAATTACAATGGATGTAAGGCCCATCACTACATCTCATTTAGACCTGGACCACCTTCCCCTGGCTGACAAAGACTTCCAAATAAAGGGTACCACTGTCCTAGAAACCCTGCTCAAAGTAGGACAAGTACCTGAACCATGCAGATGAAATTGGCCTTTGGGAGTCAAATTTTCCCAAGTACTAGTTCCCCCAAGTCCACATTTTTCTTGAGATTGGTCACATGTGCTATGCATGCTACATCCCTGATCACAGCACCATCATGTCTCATGACGAGAAGGTCCTTTTCACTATCACTGCTGAGTCCATTAATGAAACATTGCAGCTCCAACCAGGGCCAAACCTAACTCCCTTATCAATTGGAGACTTATTGGACCTGTATCCCAAACTTAGCTATGCAAAATTGGTCCAACTGTCCCAAACCTTCATCAGAGAAGAGAAACACATCCCCAAGGACTCCTCCCCATATGTAGCTACTATTTTTTCCCCATGGGGTCAGAACATTGTAGCCATGATATCTTGTGTTTTGGGTTACTCCACAAGTGAGTACATTGAGGAAATAATCCTTGCCTTCATGTCCATCTACACTCCATGGCAGCCTCCTACTGTCATTTATGACTATGCCCAATTTATAGCTGATAGGATGCATCAGCAGTTCACAAGAATTGGAAATGAAAGATTTTTCAAGTATTCCTCAGTCTTATACCATATGTTCTTGTATTATCAGCCTGATAAGTTCCCATTCACCCTTCAGAAGTTGGACACCAAAGGTCAACCTAGATAAGTCATTTTTTGGACCCCATTGATCCAAAAATATCATTCTCCATATTCTTACTCTGATTTCATTGATTTATTTGTACATCCAGTCATGGCAATGTTGACTGGAAGCCCTCCTCCTAGAATCAGTCCAGAAATAAGAAGGGTCCTTCAACTGTCAAAGTAGACCAAAGTGGGTGACTGGTACCTTTACCAAAACCATACAAAAATTACAATATATGGTTGTATGATTGCACCATACAAGTTACCAAGATACCTCCCCATGAGGTTGTTTGCCCTAGAATATTATAGACATCATCAATGTAGATGAAGTCAACTTTGTCAATGCCAAGAAGAAAGTCAACTTCAAAATCAAATATCAATTAGGTCCCTTCATATGCAACTCTAGGGAGGCATGCAAAGAGGCAGACTTGATATTGCAGGACATGAAGTTCCAAAGAAGTTTTGTTTGGAGGTATGATCCTTCGGAATTCATCACAAAGAAGAGACAAAAGGTCAAGCTAGGAACCTTCATTCACCATCCCATACCTGAAATAGAAGCATATGCAAATCAAACAGAATGGCTGGAGGGTACCCTAGTAGACCAAGACAACACCAAAGTAGATGTAGAAAATGCTCTGATTTATTTAGAAAAGCAGCTTGATGATAGCACTTTTCTACAGGTACCAGAAGAACCAGAAAGGACCTTGAGTACCCCTCCAGTCATGAAGACTCCTCAGAATGAGGAGAAGATCCCAAATATAAACAGAGAGGGGGCTTCCACTTCAGGAATGGCCACCTCCGATTTGTAGCAGGAATCAAATAAGAGGCAAAGGCTAAGTCCAGCCTCTGAGCAGGAATATACTGAAGGCTTAGTTGAGGTCACAAATACAGAATTAGAAAGAAGTAGGCCTACCACTCCATCCAAAGGCATGCAAGATCCTTCCACGTAAAAAACTCAGAAGTTGGAAAGGTAGCTTAGTGTTGAAGTGTCTTCCTTTAGAATTCTTGCTGACAAAGATCAAGATATCCAAGAGAGATACAAAGAAATCAAAGCTAGAAATGAGAGGCTTAAGGCCCAAACTCATGCACAATACCTAAAACTGACTCCTACCAATCAAACAAGGCTAATATCAGCCTTTAACATTAAAGAGGGGAAGTTGCAGATGCGATTCATCAAGCCTATAGCCCAGCAGCGAAAGACAACATCAGATTTTAAGAAGGTGGATTTTGAAGAGTTGGCAAGGGATATTCAACCCATAGACCAGATTGAACTACAGAAACAGGATGGAGAGATGATATAATCCACTCTGACAGGTAAAGCCATAGCTGTCCATAAGCTATAGAACTCTCTGAACAACATCTCAGCACAATTCCAGTTAGATAAGGCCTCCTCACAGGCCAAGCATACAAGGATCAATTCCTTAGAGGACTTAGAGATTAAATTGGGACACGATCCCAAGGATATAAAAGCTACAGAGTAGCTTATTAAAAGGAAAAATGAAGACATTTCTGCACTTAAGAGGCAATTTAAAATACCCCAGCTGCAACATCCTCAAACTCTAGAAGTCCTAGAGAATCAAACCAGACATGAGGAGTTGATGGACTTGGTCTTGAAGTTGAATGATCAACTTAAGGAGATAGAAAAGGAGTTGGATGCTTCAATTCAAATGAAGCAAAGCGACATGGCCACAACTTCCAAATATTTCATCCCTATAGTATCCACAACAGTCCCTTCTACACTGGCAGCATCACTAGCACCCACTGCTCCACCTGCCACAACATTGCCAGTCACAGCAGAACCTACAACAACAACAGGTGCACAAGGAGAGAAAGTAGCAGAATTGGTTAAAGCCATGGAAGAGATGTCTATCCAGGCTATAGAGATGAAAAGACTAAAGGAAAAGGTGGCAAGTTTGGAAACTGACTGCAAACTTTCCCAACTCAAGAAAAAAGAAGAAACACAAAAGGCCTAGAGAACGGGTGAGAGAATCAAAGTCCTAGAGAAGGACTTAACACTGGAGAAACCACTTGGAAAAACCAAGGAAATGTTGTGGGCCAATATCATTGACTCTGTCAATGATATTTGGCCATCAATCCAAGTTATTTTTGAACAGACAAAGCTAGTAAAGTTGGCTACGGAAGTTATCCAAAAAGTGAAGGAGGAATTGGGAGATAAGCCTGAGGATGCCAATAGACTCATCCACTTCCTCAATAGTAAGAATAGATATGAGCTCCATGAGTTGAATATAGAAGATAGGATTGAGACCATTTTGGAAATAAAGAAGGTCCTTTCCAAAAGGAACCTTATGCTCAACTTAGAAGAAAAGTGTCACAATATGCAAGTAGCCATTGATAGGTTCATGGCTAAATTCTAGATTTTAAGAGAAAAGGGATTGCCTATTCCAATGGTTATCAAAGAGAAACTCATGCCACAGTTGGACTATGGTAATAGACTCAGACAGTTGGCTCAGGAACGAGCCATATCTTCATCCATAAAATCCCTGCCAACAGGCAAAGTGTTGTATGACACATTTGAAAATTTGTTCTTTCTGGAACATGAGGTCAAACATTTACTCCTCACCAATCCCAATTTTGCCAAGTATACTGAAGGTAATGAGGTCTATAGGAGGATGATGAATGTGAAATTACCTGATGAAAAATGGTGGGAAGAAATGACTGATTTATTGTGATAAATTTACAGCTAAAAGTTACTACATAGTGAGAATATAAACAACCAGGTAAAAGGATGAAAACAGGGCAGGAGGGTCAAATAGTATCAAGGTCAAAGAGTATCAGCTGAAAGATAAAAATAAAGAAGATTCTAGCGTGAAACACCACAACTGCAGGCCAAGATAAAGGGCTACAAGTCCAACCATAACAGCCATCAGTACCAAATAAAAGGGGACAACATGAAACAATTCATTAGCTCTCTCTATCTTCTTGCAAGGAGATATTTGTATTTCCTTAAATAAATCTCAAGTTGGTTTGAGATATTTTGTAATAATTTTTTTTATATATACTTCATAATTTGAAGTATGTAGGGTGGATTCTTAGACATTTCTATAGTTTTTCTTGATCAAAAACTGTAAGCTATTGTATCACTATTGGGACTAGCAAGCTGGATTAATGAATAAAGCAAAGACATTTCACTGGATTCATGTGTAGTGCGAAATAAAGACAAGTATCTTCTCTTGTGTTGTCATTTTTCTTTAATTTTTTTCATAATATTAAATGTATCTGAAATCTAAATGCTATAATATGGAATGATATCTCAGAATTAGCTTCATTGCACTTTGTTTTGACTATTATGCATTTTTATGTTTTCTGCTAATTATCTAAGTTAAGGAATTCTTGATTGCTCCTTAGTTTAGGTAGTTTTCCTCTGGTCTATAGTAAAGGATTCTTAACTGCCCTTTGCTCATGATCATCCTCTATTCCTCATTTTACTCCTGATTTGAGAATTCTTACTTTCTCTCTCACCCTGGTTAAGATCATTTTGCCCATCTGATTTAAAGACCTGTATTTCACTCTGCTAGCTTTCCCTTTGAACACTCCCTTTAATGAGTTAATCCCAGTTCTACTACCCTTCTTTGACTCCGTAGCCCAATAGCCAGAGACATCATTATATCCATTTTATTAAGGATTCCACCATCCAATTTCTAATACAAATCCAAAACCCTACCCGAACTTTAAGAACTAGCCTAAAATCTCAGCAAACAAAGCTAAAACATATAGAGAGAGCCCTCTCTGAGTCATAGGTTGGCTAGAGCCTATACTTAAAAGATTGGTTTGTGGTTACTTTGGTCTTTTCTTTCTTTTGATAACTTCTAGGGAAAAATTCTAAGTGATGACATAGTGGCGACCACACTGGGGACAAACCCTCAGTGCTAATAAAGCTTTGAGAAATTTTTAATTCTATATTTTGAGCCTCTTAAAGTAATTTATTAGAAGTTATTTCTCACAAAAAGAAAACAATTAGAAAAAAGTTTTAAACTCTGGCTCCAAGGAGAACCCATTATACTAGGGCTAACCCAGATCCAAACCCTTCCCCAGTGTTCGATAATCCCAACCTGATTTCAAGAAAATCCAAAAAAGAAGAAAGTTCAACCAGCTACACACCCTTAGTTAAAGATGATTCATGTCCTGATGAATGGTTGTTTTTAGAAGATCTTCCCTTTGATGAGCAAGTTGATTTGTAATTATTTAAGTCAAAGTCTGAAAGTGAAATATACGATACTATTCTAGACCTTGATTTCATTGTGGACCTTGAAGCCCAAAAAGCCAATCTGTCAATTGATGAATATATTATGAATTCTCCACAATCATCCCTTAGTACTACTAAGATCCCTGAGCTTTTCGAACAATCTTCCAACTCTTTGAGTTCACCATTATTCCCTTCAACTTCATCAATAAAACCTTCTGAAATCCACTCTTCACCACCGTTTGTACCTACTCTTCCTCACCAACCTATCATATCCCATCCATCACCTACTACTCCTGGTCCTTCATCCACTACCGTCCCACCTCTGAGTACCTCAACTCCACATCTTAACCCCTCCCATCATACATCCATGGCCAACAGATATGCTCCCCTCATCTTACATGCCCCACTTGGTGCTATGCTGGCAGACTACCAGAGTAAAATTATCCAATTTGATGGCATAGGACACTACACTGCACAACACCATGTTAATAAGATGACTGATTACTTTGAACTACATGAAATTGATATTGTGGATGTTCAAATGAGACTATTTGCTCAAACTTTAGCTGGTGATGTTAGGAAATGGTTTAGATCATTACCTGATAATAGTATTGATAGTTTAGAAGCATTTCATCAACAATTTTTGAACAGATGGGAAAAGAAAAAAAATCCCCTACAAATCCTTTCCGAGTATGAAAATATTAGAAGAGGACCAAATGAAACTGTTCAAGATTACTGCACTAGATTTAACAGTATATATAATGCCATCCCAGTTAATATGAGGCCCCCACCTGACTTAGCTTTAATAAAGTTCCCTGATGGTTTTGACACAGATATGGCATTCCAACTCAGGGAAAGAAACCCCCCAACCCTAGAAGATATGCAAAGTGTAGCAGTAAGTGTAGAGGCTAATTTATTAGCTAAAAGAGCTAGAGTTAGGAATGAAAGAAGAGGAAATGCTAAAGATGAACCTTCACCCTCTGATATTAAAATAGATAGCTTAGCTAAAGGTATGGAAAAGTTAATGGATAGAATAGAGAATATGGAGAGGAAGCCTCAATGGGATAACCAACAAGCACCTCTAGTTAGAAACCCAAACTTTAGGAAAACCCAAAACCAAAACACTGGAAAAAATGGACCTGATCAGAATATTAGGCCTCCTTTTCAAGAAAATTATGCAGAAACATCCCAGCTTGAAGGTCCAGAAGAAGATACACAGATCAACTTGATGGGAATTAGTGATGATGATACTGTTTTTCTAACCCAAGATGAGCAGGAACTGCATATACTGCAGTAATTGCAAATGCAGTCTAGATTCATTTCATTATAAACAAGGATATGATTCTGCCATCTTCGAAGTACACAAACAGTATAACCTAAGGAGTAAATAAAACTCTGATATCCCTGATCAAACCAAGAAAACAATGTCAAATCAACCCAAGAAAATCAAGAAGCCCCGATTTCTAAAATCCTCCAGATTCTCCCCAGACAAAACCAGAATGCTTCTAGCCCCTCCATTTTAGATATAACCCCTAATCAACCTTCTGAGGAGTAGCCCTCCACTTCAATTACCCCTAAAAAACTAGTTGACACACCTCAAAACACCAAATTTGAAAACCCACAAAAAGAGGTCCCCAATAAAGGAAAGGAAGAACATCCCACTCAAATTCCTATTGTGAAAATTCCAAACCCTCAAACAAAGGAAGCCCCTTTGCCCTTTAATCTAGGAACAGAGGTAGCCAAACTAAAGATTTCAGTTCATTTAGCAAAACTGATCAAGAATGAAACGTACAAAACATAGAAAAACCAGACCTTGAACATTGCTGAAAATGAGGATTCAGTCAACTTGTTTGATGACCAACCAGAACTCATATTTGGTCTAGATATTAATGGTAGGCCATTAGAAGGAGGAGTTCCACCTTTCTACATCAGCGTTAGTATCCATGGTAAAATCCTACACAATGCAATGTTGGATTCCAGTGCCTCCCACAATTTAATGTCCAAATCAGTAATGGAAAGATTAAAACTAGACATTACAAGGCCTTATAAGGACTTATTTGCATTTGACTCCAGTCGAGTGTAGTGTCTAGGATTAATCAAAGACCTCTGTGTTACCTTAGTCCAATATCCTACCAAGAGCATTCTTATGGATATTGTGGTTGTTGACATCCCACCAAAGTATGGCATGCTTTTATCTAGATCATGGGGAGCCAAACATCAGGGATCTCTACAACTTGATATGTAATATGCAACAATCTCTGTGTTTGGGCAACCCAAGAAGCTGTACCGAGAAACTCTAATGAATTACATGGTAAGTAGCCAGGAGTAGCCTCAAAACTTTCCTATCTACTTCGTACATTCAGACATTGATTCCTTTATTCTATATAATGTTGATCAAACACAAGAAACTATTTTAGACAGTGTTGATACAAAACCAAAAGAAATTTCAGTTTCTATTCAAAATGAAACTATCCAAACTTTAGAACTTTCCACTAAACAAGATAGCGAAATTTCTTTAAATGAGGAAAGTTTGTTGCACCAGATGATGAAAATTATGAATGTGAGATATTGTGGAATCTTGAGTTTGATGGATCAGTAAATAAGTTTGGAGTAGGAGCAGGAGTATGGATATACAATCTGGAGAATAATCACTTAGAAGGCCATGCATAGAGATCGAATTTTAAATGTACTAACAATATGGCAAAGTATGAATCACTAATTCTAGGTCTTAAATTAGTTAGAAATCTAGGAGCTAAAAGAGTTTCTGTCATGGGAGACTCTGAACTAGTTATAAAATAGATTGATGTTGTATATATGACAAAGGACCCTAGATTAAGTTGTTATAGAGGAACCATTGTAGAAATACTTAACACTTTCTTAGAAACTAAGCTTGCAGTAATTCCTAGAAAACACAATATGCAAGCTCACAGTCTAGCAATGTTTGCTAGCACTTGCAAGTTACCCTTTCAACCTAACTATCAATACACTGCGAAAGTTATGCACAGACCTGCAATTCCTGATAATTTGAAGAACTGGAAAATATTCTCTGATGACAAGAAGATAAACAACTTTTTAGTCTCAGAAGAAGAATTTGTAAATAGCAATATAGATACTGACACATCAACAGATCCTAACATTAAAAATGAGATAGAACTAAATCAGATAGAAGGTAAAGAAGTAGATAGATTCCATCCTACTAAATTTACTAAATCAAATGTAGAAAACCTAGAGAAAGTTGAGATTGATGAGATAATTAATGAAGACACTGAAGTAATTAATCTCAAAGATAAATTCTTACCCAAGGGATTAACCCCTTTGGAAGATCTATTTGATTCTAATGATGTTCCTAGGAAACCCAAAATGGAACCTTTGAAATCTGATATAGAGGAGTGTAATATAGGCACTGATGAAAACCCAAAATTGATCAAACTCTCGAAATCATTACCTCCAACTGAAAAAGTAGAATACATTGAATTAGTATAAGAATTTCAAGATGTCTTTTCTTGGAGTTATGAGGACCTTAAATCCTATGACACCAACATCATACAACACACCATTCCTATAAAAGAAAATCAAAATCCTTTCAAACAAAAACTAAGAAGGATTAATCTTGTCTTATTACCTGCTATTGAAAAGGAAATTCAAAGGATGTATGATGCTAAGATAATTGCACCAATCAGATTTTCTGATTGGGTTTCAAACTTGGTGCCAACTAGGAAGAAAACTGGTGAGATCAGACTTTGTGTGGATCTCAGAAACCTCAACAAAGTGTCATTGAAAGACAATTACCCTCTCCCCAAAATGGACCACATTTTATAGAGAGTAGTTGGAGCAACCAAAATCTCATTATTGGATGGGTTTTCTAGTTACAATCAGATTTTGGTTCATCTTGATGACTAAGCCAAAATTTCCTTTACTACTCCTTGGGGCATGTTCATGTATGGGAAAATTCCTTTCGGACTAATGAATGCAAGAGCCACTTTCCAGAGGGCTATGGATATAGCCTTTGCTAAAGAAATCCATGATTTCCTAGTGATATACCTAGATGACATTATTGTATTTTCAAAATCTGACAACCAACATTTGGATCATCTTAGGCAAGTTTTTATTAAATGCAGGAAATATGGAATTTCTTTGAACCCCAAGAAGTCTTTGTTTTGGTTAGAAGAAGGAAAGCTATTAGGTCATATAATTTCAAAAGATGGTATCCGAATAGACCCTGCAAGAATAGAAGCCATCTTACAGATACAACATCCCAGGAACATTAGAGAATTGCAAGCTTTCTTAGGGAAAATTAACTTTCTTAGAAGATTTATTTCTAATTTAGCAGAATTAATTAGATCACTAAATAACATGCTGAAAAAAGATTCAACCATAAAATGGATTGTTGAGGCTAAGAAATCCTTTGAAGACATCAAACTGGCTTTAACTAAAACACCAGTGTTAATCAATCCAAAATTTGACAGAGATTTCATTTTATTTTCCTTTGCTTCTGAGCACACAATTGCTGCAGTCCTACTATAGAAAAATGACCAAGGCTATGAACAACCTATTTCTTTCTTTAGCAAAGCCCTGAGAGATGCCCCCTTAAAATATAACATAATGGAAAAACAAGCCTTTGCTTTGGTCAAAGCCATCAAGGATTTTAGGTGTACATTTCATATTTTCATATAGTGGCCTACGTTCTTAATTTAGTAGTCAAAGACATCATGACTCAGGAAGGTCCAGATGGAAAAAGAGGAAAGTGGATTACTACTATTCTAGAATATGATATTGAAATCAAACCAACTAAGTTAATCAAGGGCCAAGGTTTAGCCAAGCTCATGGCTGAATCAAACTGTCAGGCCTTAGATATAAACTTCATTACAGCAATAGATGATGAGGAGGAGATGGTGACTCCACTAATCAGCCAAGCCTTTATTGAATCACCATGGTATGCTGATGTTATATACATTTTACTAAATTTACAAGCTCCTCCTGAATTATCTAGGACTGAAAATAGGTTTTTAAATATGAAATCCTTAAACTTTTGTATATTAGACAATGCTTTGTTTTTGGACTGAAAGTAGGTTTTTAAATATTCTTCTCAATTACCTATTAAAAGATGAAGCTGACAAGGTGTTGCAAGAGTTTCATGTAGGTGACTGTGGAGGACACCTTTACTGGAAAACTGCAATAGATAAAATTCTTAGAGCTGGTTTCTACTGGCCAACTTGTTTTTTGATGTCAAGAAATATGTGATATCCTGTCACAAATGTCAAATTTTTGAGGGAAGGAAAATGCTCTTACCTTTACCCCTCAAACCTATCTCTACTGAAACTCCTTTCCAACAATGGGGTTTAGACTTCATTGTTGAAATTCACCCACCCTCCTCTACCCAACACAAATGGATCCTTACTGCAACAAACTATTTCACAAAATGGATAGAGGCCATATCTTCAAGAAATGCCATCGATACTATTATCATAACCTTCCTTGAAACCAATATTCTGTCAAGATTTGGATATCCAACCAAGCTCATTATTGATAATGCAGTAGCCTTTAAATCCAAAAGAATGATAGATTTGTGCAGCAAGTACCATATAACCCTGGGCCATTCCACAGCCTATTATCCTCAAGGAAATGGATTAGCAGAATCCTCAAAGAAAATCCTGGTAAACATCATTAAAAAGTTGTTGGAGGACAACAAGAAAACATGGAATAAAAAGCTAGTCAATGCCTTATGGGCAGATAGACTAACCACTAAGAAATCAATTGGTACTTCTCCCTATCAACTAGTTTATGGAATAGAAGTTGTTTTTCCATCTTCCTTGGGAACACCAATGATGAAGTTACTTCAAGAAATGCAGGTTGAACCAAATAGTATCCAAAGAAGAATCAACCAAATGATTCACCTTCAACAAACCAGGGAGGAAGTATACATCAGGTCTCAAGTTGTGTAGGAAAGGATTAAAAAGATTTTTGATAAGAGAACCAAGGCTGAAGACTTCTACCTTGGTGACAAAGTACTCAAGTGGGATTCAAGGAGGGAAGATAAAGGTAAACATGGGAAATTTGATTTTCTATGGAAAGGCCCATATGTCATTTATGCTTTCAGAGGTAATAATGCTTTCTTCCTAAGAGAAATGGATGGTACATATGCAGAAGGTGGGCCAGTGAATGGTCAAATTCTCAAACACTATTTTCAACTTAGTTACTAATTCTCACTTTGCATTAGAGCATATTTTATTTTCAAAAGTCTAGATTGGATTGGATGGTGATTTTTTGAAGTTGAAGCCCAAAGAGAAGGCCCTAAGCTTTGAAAAACTCATTGTCATAAGTATTAATAATGCAAAAGCATAGAGAAACATTTGGCAAGCAAATATCAACCGCAATTCAAAGGCTACTGATCTACAAAATTCTTGACATTTCACTAGAAAATGCCATCCCCAAGTGGAGCCATTGTTAGGTTCCTATACCAATAGGAGTCATAATTTTGAATGGTCGAGATTAAGCCTTGTAATATTGTACATACCTTTTCTTTCTGCAAATGTTTTCCATATTAATAAATTAAAAAACGTAAAGAGGATATGTCCTAGAAGAATAATCAAAAGACAAAAAGAATGAAAAAAGTCAAAAAATGAAAATATATGAACCCCAAAAGACAAAAAGAGACCATGAAAGTGAGCAAGTAAAAATGCCATTGCTATTCACTTTTTTGCATAATAAAAGATTGTGTGCAACTTGTTACTCATGCCACAATCCATGATAGTCAAATTGTTTAAACTTGGCTATTTCATGTTTTGAATTTTATGTTTATAGGTAGAGAATAAAATCTGACCAAACAGTGTAATCTTGGCAGATCATTAGATATGTAGAATAAATAAAAGGTGCTCATCAGTTTAATTTGAGCCCTTGGATGATATAAGGTTAGAATTGGTTAGTTTACTTTGTAAAGAAAAGAAAATGATTGATAAGCGTTTGCTAGCCTAAATTCACCCTAATAAAGTGAAGAAAAAAAATGGTAGGATGAGTAAATGGGTAAGTAGTAGGAAGGTTGCAGAAATGTCATGTAATTGCACAAAGAGAACTTGTGTCATTGATTTAAATGCATCATTCAAATAGGCATAAGAAGTAAGCAAAGTAAAATCAATGATTTACAATATGGTTTTTAACATCCCCTCATCCATTTCACCTCTTCACTTCACTAATTTCCCATAACTAAAGTTCTAGTACTTCAAACCTGTAAGTCAAAAACGCTGAGAGCATTTCTTTGACTTTTGCAGGGACCAAACCCTCGCTTAATGACTTAGGGGAACAAGTATTAGAATCCATTTCCCCTCTTTTTCCCTAATAAAAGTCCTTTTCCTAAGGTTTAAACACCTTTGCCTAGGAAAAGTCACTCACCCCCATGTGAAACCCTTTTACACAAAGAAACCCACCAAATACACTTATCCTAAAATACTAAGTGTATGTAACGTGCATAAAATTTCATATACCTAAGTACAATACCCCTTCCACTCATTTCACCACATATTATCTTTTTAAATTTATTATTTAAATTCCCGAAAAACCCACTACCCCGTATATATTTAACTCCCTTATACAAAATAACCCCACCCCTTACTTTAGTTATAAATTATATTACTACCCCATAATCCCACAAATATATTAAATCCTGCCCTCAGTCCTTAATCCCATGTTAAAGAACCCCAATGAGATTAAGCTCCAAGTTAATCTCATACCACCAATGATTAGACCCATGGGCCCCCTGAAAAACTTTATGGGTAAATTGCCACGCAGCTTCACCTCCCGATCGTCGTTGATCATCCCTCCCCCACATCCAACGACTCGCATCCATATTGGGCTGGCCTAATGTCTGCCCTTTACCCGCCCGATAAGGTGGTTTTCCTACCGGCCCCCAATGATACGTGGCGAATGTTGAATAGAATCCGGCAACCTCTCCCGAATATCGCCCGCACCACAAGAGCGATGCGATGTCCCTCCAAAACCACCTCCCCAATTTAACTGAAAACTGTCACTATTCATCAATTAGTGAACCTGCCAAAATTAACCATTTTTCCTATAAAAGCCTAATTGCCCCTTTTTTCACTCTTTTCGCGCATTTGCCTTTGAGAGCTTAGAAAGTCGTTGTGACCCCTGCAAATAGAAAATTGGCTCATAGACCTCTGCCATTGCTCCACAGACACTGCAGACAGCCTAGCTCATTCATCAGTCCATACCAGTATCGTACGAACCTCTACAGCTGCCATCAACCACCCGTTCACAATCAATTTCGCCCAAATTCCAGGTATTTAATCGTGGAATTCCAACTCCATTGTCAAATTCCAAGTCAGCTCACCCTCTTCTCATTGTCAGTTAAGTAAAAAAGATCAAATTTACTTGAATTTTAACATTGTGAGACATAAAAAACTACAAAACCTCAATTGACCTAAAAACTTGAAATCATCCCCCCACACTCAAATCCACAAGAACTGAGTATGGCTACCCCAATTGCAATGGATGTAAGGCCCATCACTACACCTCATTTAGACCTAGACCACCTTCCCCTGGCTGATAGAGACTTCCAAATAAAGGATACCACTGTCCTAGAAACCTTGCTCAAAGTACATTGCCAAAGTAGGGACAAGTACCTGAACCATGCTGATGTAATTGGCCTTTGGGAGTTAAATTTGCCCAAGTACCAGTTCCCCCAAGTCCACATTTTCCTGAGATTGTTCACAAGTGCTATGCATGCTACGTCCCCAGTCACAGAACCATCATGTCTCATGACTAGAAGGTCCTTTTCACTATCACTGCCGAGTCCATTAACGAAATGTTGCAGCTCCAACTAGGTCCAAACCTAACTCCCCTCTCAATTGGAGACCTGTGGGACCTGTATCCCAAACTTAGCTATGCAAAATTGGCCCAACTATCCCAAACCTTTATGAGAGAAGAGAAACACATCCCTAAGGACTCCCCCCATATGCAGCTATTATTTTTTCCCCATGGGGTTAGAACATTGTAGCCATGATATCTTGTGTTTTGGGTTACTCCACAAGTGAGTACATTGATGAAATAATCCTTGCCTTCATGTCCATCTACACTCCAGGGCAACCTCTTGTTGTCATTATGACTATGCCCAATTTGTAGCTGATAGGATGCATGAGAAGTTCACAGGAATGGGAAATGAAAGAGTTTTCAAGTATTCCTCAGTCTTATACCATATGTTCTTGTATTATCAGCCTGATAAGTTCCCATTCACCCTTCAGAAGTTGGATACCAAAGGTCAACCCATATTAGTCATTTTTTGGACCCCATTGATCCATAAATATTATTCTCCATATTCTTACCCTGATTTCATTGATTTATTTGTATATCCAGTCATGGCAATGTTGGCTGGAAGCCATCCTCCTAGAATTAGTCCAGAAATAAGAAGGGTCCTTCAACTGTGCAAGCAAACCAAAGTGGGTGAATGGTACCTTTACCAGAACCATACATAAATCAGAATATATGGGTGTATGCTTGCACCATACAAGCTGCCAAGATACCTCCCTATGAGGTTGTTTGCCCTAGAATATTATAGACAAATCATCAATGCAGATGAAGTCAACTTCGTCAATGCCAAGAAGAAGGCCAACTTCAAAATCAAAGATCAATTAGGTCCCTTCATATGAAACTCTAGGGAGGCATGCAAAGAGGCAGACATGATATTGCAGGACATGAAGTTCCAAAGAATTTTTGTTTGGAGGTATGATCTTTTGGAATTCATCACAAAGAAGAGACAAAAGGTAAGCTAGGACCCTTCATTCACCATCCCTTACCTGAAATAGAAGCATATGCAAATCAAACAGAATGGCTGGAGGGTACCCTAGCAGACCAAGACAACACCTGAGTAGATGTCGAAAATGCTCTGATTGATTTAGAAAAGCAGCTTGATGACATCTCTTTTTTGCAGGTACCAGAAGAACCAGAAAGGACCTTAAGTGCCCCTCCAGTCATGCAGACTCCTCAGAATGAGGAGGATATCCCAAAGAGAAACAGAGAGGGGGCTTCCACTTTAAGAATGGCCACCTCGAATTTGTAGTAGGAATCAAATAAGAGGCAAAGGCTAAATCCAGCCTCTGGGCAGGAATATACTGAAGGCTCAACTGAGGTCACAAATATAGAAGCAGAAAGAGGTAGGCTTACCACTTCATCTAAAGGCATGCAAAAGCCGTCCACATCATAAAATCAGATGCTTGAAAGGCAGCTTAGTGTTGAAGTGTCTTCCTTTAGAATGCCTACTGACAAAGATCAAGATATCAAGGAGAGATACAAAGAAATCAAAGCTAGAAATGAGAGGCTTAAGGCCCAAACTTATGCACAATACCTAAAGCTGACTCCTACCAATCAAACAAGGCTAATTTCAGCCTTTGACATTAAAGAGGGGAAGCTGCAGATGTCATTCATCAAGCCTACAACCCAACAACCAAAGACAACATCAGATTTTAAGAAGGTGGATTTTGAAGTGTTGGCAAGGGATATTCATCCCATAGACTAGATTGAATTACACAAATAGGCTAGAGAGATGATATATTCCACCCTGACAGGTAAAGCCATAGCTACCCATCAGCTATAGAGCTCCCTGAACAACATCTCAGCACAATTCCAGTTAGAGAAGGCCTCCTCACAGGCCAAGGATACAAGGATCAATTCCTTAGAGGACTTAGTGGTTGAATTGGGACACGATCCCAAGGATATAAACACTACAGAGAAGCTTATTAAAAAGAAAAATGAAGACATCGTTGCACTTAAGAGGCAATTGAAAATACCCCAGCTGCAGCATCCTCAAACTCTAGAAGTCCTAGAGAATCAAACCAAACATGAGGAGTTGATGGACTTGGTCTTGAAGTTGAATGATCAACTTAAGGAGACAGAAAAGGAGTTGGACGCTTTAATTCAACTGAAGCAAAGTGACATGGCCACAACTTCCAAAGATGTCATCCCTATAGTATCCACAATAGTTCCTTCTACACTGGCAACATCACTGGCACCCACTGCTCCACCTGCCACAACATTGCCAGTCACAACAGAACCTACAACAACAACAGGTGCATAAGGAGAGAAAGTAGTAGAATTGGTTAAATCCATGGAAGAGATGTCTATCTAAGCTATAGAGATGAAAATACTAAAAGAAAAGGTGGCAAGTTTGGAAACTGACTACAAACTTGCCAAACTCAAGCAAAAGAAGAAACACAAAAGGCCCAGAGAATGGGTGAGAGAATCAAAGTCCTAGAGAAGGACTTAACACTAGAGAAACCACTTGGACAAACCAAGGAAATGCTGTGGGCCAATATCATTGACTCTGTCAATGATATTTGGCCATCAATCTAAGTTATTTTTGAATAGACAAAGCTAGTAAAGTTGGCTACAAAAGCTATCCAGAAAGTGAAGGAGGAATTGGGAGATAAGCCTGAGGATGCCAATAGACTCATCCACTTCCTCAATAGCAAGAATAGATACAAGATCCATCAGTTGAATATAGAAGATAGGACTGAGACCATTTTGGAATTAAGGAATGTCCTTTCCAAAAGGAACCTTATGCTCAACTTAGAAGAAAAGTGTCACAATATGCAGGTAGCCATTGATAGGTTCATGGCTAAATCCTAGATTTTACGGGAAAATGGACTGCCTAGTCCAATGGTTATCAATGACAAAATCATGCCACAGTTGGACTATGGTAATAGACTCATACAGTTGGCTAAGGAACAAGCCAGCTCTTCATCCATAAAAGCCCTGCCAACACACAAAGTGTTGTATGACACATTTGAAAATTTGTTCTCTCTGGAACATGAGGTCAAACATTTATTCCTCACCAAGCCCAATTTTGCCAAGTATACTGAAGCTGATGAGATCTATAGGAGGATGATGAATGTGAAATTACCTAATGAAAAATGGTGGGAAGAAATGACTGATTTACTGTGATAAATTTACAACTAAAAGTTACTACACAATAAAAATATAAACAGCCAGGTAAAAGGATGAAAATAGGGCAGTAGGGTCAAAGAGTATCAGGGTCAAAGAGTATCAACTGAAAGATAAAAGTAAAGAAGATTGCAGCGTGAAACACCACAACTATAGGCCAGCATAAATGGATACAAGTCCAACCATAAGAGCCATCAATACCAAATAAAAAGGGACAACATGAAACAGTTCATTAGTTGTCTTTATCTTCTTGCAAGAAGATATTTGTAATTCCTAAAATAAATCTCAAGTTGGTTTGAGATATTTTGTAATAGTTTTTTTTATATATACTTCATAATTCGAAGTATGTAGGGTGGATTCTTAGACATTTCTATAGTTTTTCTTGATCAAAGACTGTAAGCTATTGTATCACTGCTGGGACCAACAAGCTGGATTAATGAATAAAGTGAAGACATTTCACTGGATTCATGTGTAATGTGAAATACAGACAAGTATCTTCTCTTGTGTTGTCATTTTTCTTTAATTTTTTTGTTTTTCATAATCTTAAATGTATCTAAAATCTAAATGCTATAATATGGAATTATATCTCAAAATTTGCTTCATTGCACTCTGTTTTGACTATTATGCATTTTTATGTTTTCTGCTAATTATCTAAGTTAAGGAATTCTTGATTGCTCCTTAGTTTAGGTAGTTTCCCTCTGGTCTATAGTAAAGGATTCTTAACTTCCCTTTGCTCATGATCATCCTCTGTTCCTCATTTTACTCTCGGTTTGAGAATTCTTAAGTGCTCTCTCACCTTGGTTAAGATCATTTCACCCATCCAATTAAAAGACTTGTATTTCACTCTGTTAGCTTTCCCTTTGAACACTCCCTTTAATGAGTTAATCCCAGTTCTACTGCCCTTCTTTGACTCCATAGCCCAATAGCCAAAGACATCATTCTATCCATCTGCTTAAGGATTCTACTATCCAATTTCCAATACAAATCCAAAACCATCCCTGAACTTTAAGAACTAGGCTAAACCCTCTCTAAGTCATAGGTTGGCTAGAGCCTATACTTAAAAGATTGGTTTGTGGTTACCTTGGTCTTTTCCTTCTTCTGATAACTTCTAGGGAAAAATTTTGAGTGATAACACCCTTGTTGTGGATGCATGCATCAAATCATTTTATTTGTTCATTGAATCAAATTTCCATATGTATGTATGTGTATCTTATTGTGAATCTTGTATCGAGCTAGATTTATAAAGCTCCATAGACAGTATGATTATTTGTTGGTTGAAGCAAATGTGCATTAGTATATATGTGGTTATTGTTATAAATACCATAATGAGTTGTGTTATAAAGCTCTAGTAATCAATATCATTGTCATGTTTTTAGTATTGGTCATTGTAAATGCTACAATGAGTTGTGTTAAAAAGCTCTATAGGTAGTATATTTTATTTTCAACAGTTTGTTGGTCATAGGTGTCATAGAACACCAAAGACGGTGTTCCCCAAGGGGGATGGGTTTGTAATAGCCCCAGGTTAAAATTTCATGTAATAAAGGTTAATAAAGGAAAAATATAGAAGACTAAGGTTATGGGGCATGTATTCCAGGCTTAATGTTGGGAAAAACATCCTAGTGGGTGTCACTTAGATTTATTATGGCTAAGAAAATTGGCAAAATAATTGGCAAAGGAAAAGAAGTATTAATTCAAATTTTATTTATTTATGAAAGGTCACAGATTTGCATGAGAGGGAAACTTAAGGAAAAATAGAGGAAAATGAAGAAAATAGAGGCCTCCGTGATAAAAAGGTTTATGAGGATGAGTTCACAGCTTTTATCCAATTTGGCTTTGGAATTAGTTTGATAAAGAGAATAGCACCAAGGAGAGAAAGCAAGGACAGGAAATCAAAGGAAGGAAAATTAAAGCAAAGGAAAAGCAAGGGCATTCGGATCAAGTAGCTTCAACAGGATTTATAGGTAACATGTTGCATGTGTGATTTCTTTGTTGATTTGTGAATGCATGGTACATGTATTTGCTCATTTGGTTCACTTGTTTTCATTGGAATGGGTTTGGTCAAGTTTCACAGTGGTTTCAACCTTACCTTTCCATTTCCTAGATAGCCATGGAGTGATGGGATTCTTTTCTTGCTAAGATTTGGATTGTTGGAAGGTTTTGGAACTGAGTGAGGTGGTCTCAGGAAAATTCCCAAGGTTATGGGGTGAAGGTGGTTTAATCTTCAGGAAATCCTTGACAGGTAGGTGGAGACAGGAAAATTCCTGAAGGTATTGGTGAAGAAACTGTTAGGCATCTATGCTTGTTTTTGGCTTTGTGATCTCTTTCCTGGTTTTGGAGAGATCGTGGTAGCTTGAGGGTGAAGATGGCTTAATATTTGGGAAGCCCTAGTTGTTTATGTCTTCATACCCCACATTCATGCTTGGAATATGGCATAGGCATGATTTGATGAAAGAAAATTTTGTTTCAGAGCAATATATGGTGGGGTAGTACATGGAAGTCCCTGACTTGGTTGGCTTTTGCATCAGTTAATAAGAGCTATTTTCTTACTATAGTCTATGAGCACTTTTACTTGTTATTATGATGACTTGATGGTTTTTATGTCATGGTTAGTAATTTGGTTATATGTTGGTTATAAACATGGATCTCTTATGTGCTTTAGCTATGGCTTTATTCAATATATGATAAGTATTTGATGGTTAATGAATTCATGGGCTAACGAGTGTTATTCCAGCTAATATGAGAGGGAATCAGAAATTCTTGGTGATTCTCAGATAAGTTTCATACTCCTATGATCTTCTATGCATTCATGACCTCTAGATTACATGTTCACCATATGTTTGACGAAATGAGTGTCATGGTTAAACATGGTTAAATAAAGTTATTACTCAACTTTTGTATGAATAACATTGTCATTAATTCATTTATCATTATGGAAAGTCTCAGGAAGTTGTGGGTAGTGGTATCGAGACTGGCCTAGAATTGTGGCTTGGATCTTGGGACTGCACCCTCTCAACTGAGGATTTTGGGCTATAACCACATGGAAGTAGTGTCATGTGTGTGGTTGGATCACAATAACTGCACCCTTGTAGGCTTGCGCATGCATTTAGGGATCTAAGTTAGTGAAAAAGCTATCCAACTCAGTGTTTGGTCACCTGGGTAGTTCTTTGGCCCCTGAGTGTCTTATAAGCCCTGTAGGATGTTAATTTATGGCCAGTAAGTTTCAATTGTAGGCTCCACTTCCTTATCTGGAGCTATAAGGTCAGGGCATGTCGTAGTGGCACTTCACTCCATATTTACCCAGAACACTTATGAAAGTGAGTAAATGGGGGAGGGGGTGTTACATTACATCAACCATTATTTCCTAGACTTCTAACATTTTAGTCACATTAAAATAATAAAATTAATGAGTGCTTATATAGGGGTGTTACAAACATGGATTTGACATGTACTATATTATGAACTAGTGTAGATCCATCTTAACTCTAGATCTAACATGTGCCAAGAGGGATCAAAATTTGAGGAAATGTTTTCACCTTTAGGGATTTTATTCCTCTTGGCACATGATAGATATGGACATAATATGGATATGCTCTAATATAATAAGTAAAGTGACTAGTATACAACAATTAGCACCATTATTTTTGAAAGGTAGTAAATTGCATCAATAAGTGTATATGAATTACTTATACTTTTGTGGTTCTGCTAGTTGACGATTGACATGCATGGGGAGAAATAGTAGATTAGTGAATTAGAATATAGATAATGAAATATCTATGATATTTTAATATTTATTGATATTTTCAATCAATAGTTATGGTCTACAACATTATATGTTGGTTGACTACGGTTGACCATAGTGACCATGTTCACTATAAATAACCATGTTGACTATGGTTGAATCACTATAAAGAAAATACTTTATAATAGAGGCATTTACTATTACAATATTGGGAAAAGTTTTCAAAAATCCTTTGCGAATTATAGTAGAGGTTTAACAAGTATTTTAATACATGTTTTCTATAACTAAAATAAATTGAGTCGATAAAGGCTTTAGCTGCGTGATTTTTTAGTGTTCATTTTACAAACATTATGTTAGGTCCCTATAATACTAGTGTAACCCCTTATTATTATTATTAGTGTATCCCCCTTATTGTTATTCTTGTGCCCATATAGCCCCCATATTGTTATTGTTCTACCCCATAGAAGGTTATTATTGTTATTGTTGTGCCCTTACATTATTATTGTTATGTAGGCTCTAGTTATATTGTGACTCCTTATACTCCTATATATACAAAGGAGGTATTTTCATTCATATCATCAGAGAATTGTTCATTTATGTAAAGTAAAGTAGGTTTCCCCCTCGAAGAGGATACTTTTTAAGTTGTTGATCTATATTTTTGTGAGCCGGTTGCATAACATTTCGTCTCAGAGATTTGGATTCTAGGGTTTCACTGTTGCAAACAAGCCATCATAGATTTTTCCCTATAAAATTATTTCTACGAAGGTTCAGAAGCTTAAATTTCTAAAACGAGTATAAATCCTAATGAACTTCCTATAAAAATTTATCTTGGTTTGCTATATTTTCAGATATATGGTCTGAAGAAGTTACGGTTTTTGCATGATCCAAAATTTCTTATCAAATAGGTGATCTTGGGAAAATCGTCATAACTTCCTCTACCAGCATCAGAATTGAATTTAATAAAAAGCGGTTAAAACTAAACAAACTTTGGTATTTTTCGTACCGTTGTTAGGGCCAAAGGTCACAAATTTTGACATGTGGCATTCCATACAAGTTTTCTCTACTGAATCAATCGATAATCAGGCCATCGTGGGAAATTTACCATAACTTTATCTTGAAGAATCCAAATTTGATATGAGTTATGGTATTGGAAACAATGCTGAGACGGCTACCACAAGACCAAATTTTAGATCTTGGAGATCTGAAATCATAGATAAGAAACAATTTCAATATTGAGCTCCTAAAAAGCAAGAAAAAGGTGTGTATTTTTTTAATTTTTCATAGCTTTTGTTTGAAAAATCAGTTTGAAGGGATTCAAAGGGAATATCGAAGCATATATATATCAGCATTTGTTCTGAAATTCCTCCCAGACAAAATAATTCTATACCCATTAAGCCCTCATAAAGCATTACTATGATGCATGAAGAGGAATAATTGCAACATGATATATCAAAGTTACGGGATCAAGTGCAACAAATTTCGCTCTCACAAAGAATCAAAGATGACATGGATGGATTAAAAGGGGACATGGATGGTATCAAATGAAACATTGAGGTTTTTAAGGTAGACATGGATGTGATGAATGTTAAGTTGGAAGGGTTGACAAAGTTGTTGCAAGAAAGGATTCCCAATGGTGACAAGGTAATCCATGAAAATCATGATGAGGACAAACAAATATGAATTATGATTTTAGAGACTCCAATGTGGGGTTTAAGAACCACCACATTCCAAAGATAAATATGAGGAAGTTTGATGGAAAGGATTTGGTAACATGGATACTACAAATGGAGCAATATTTTGATCTACAGGATGTGCAACCCTCACAAAAGGTATGTATTGCATCTTTATATTCAGAACCCAATTAGTTTGTATGGCATAGATGGATTTATTTTCGTAATCCACTTATCACCTAGTCAATTTTTAAGAGCAAATGATAGCACATTATGAAGATACAAAGAGTAACACCTTCCTTAACCAATTTATAAATCTCAAACAAAAGATTCCAATGGCGGAGCACATTGAAGACATTAAAAAATTGAATATTAGGGTAACCGATATTCCAAAGGCATAGGATTGATGTCTTCATAGGGACGTTAAAATATAACATCCAACATGAGGTTTGAATTTGGGAACCTGATTCATTGGATAAGGAATTTAGGGTGGCAAGAAAAGTTTAAAGCAAAATTACGGCAACAAGGAAGTCTACCACTCACAACTATAAAAATAGAAGTGTTGTTGCTCCTAGTCTTCCACAACCTATAAGGTTGACACCACAACAATTGGAGGAAAAAAAAGAAAAATAGATTTGTTATAGTTGTGATAGAAAATACACTAAAGGTCATAAGTGTGTTGAGAAGAAATTATTCTACATAGATTGTGAAGTGTAGGAAGAAAAGGAACAAGAAACATCAAAAGAAGAAGAGGATATACACTAGGAACCAACCCTAGAGAAATAAGAAATGAATCTAACCATATCTTGTAATGTGTTGGAAGGAATTACCACTCCTAAAACTATCAATATAGAAGGATATATCAAGAAGAAAAAGATAATAATGTTGATTGATTCGAGTAGTACCCATAATTTTATTCATTGTAAGATAGACAAGGAATTGAATTGCTTCTGATATCCAACACCAGAGTGTCAAGTGATGGTTGGAAATGGGTGAACTATAAATTTATTGGGAAAGTTCCATAATATCAAGCTAACCCTGGGGGAATATGTATTGAATAGTCCAATTCTTTCCATTCCAATGTGTGGTGCTAATGTTGTACTAGGATTCCAATGGTTATGGTCTTTGGGGATGATAGTTTTCAATTTTCAAGAACTTTTCTTGATTTTTTTTTGGGAAGGAAATGTTGTTGAATTAAGGGGTATCGTAGGGAAACTAGGAAAGATAATCAACTCTAATGGAATGAAAAATATTTTCAAGAAATAACAACGGGACATAATTTCACAATTATGCTCACTAGATGTTCAAACATCGAAATCATGTATTTCTCTAGATCTACAAAAAGCGTTGGACAATCATTCCAAGGTGCTTGATATTCCCAAATGCCTCCCACCTATTTGTGATCATGATCATGCTATTCATTTGATGCTAGGAAGTGTTCCTCCAAACATCAAGCCTTATAGATATCCTTATGCCCAAAAGAGTGAAATTGAACGTATGGTTGCAGAAATTCTAGAGCGTGGTATAATTAAACTTAGTCAAAATTCTTTCTCTGCTCCAATAGTACAGGTGCACAAAAAGGATGGATAATAACATATGTGTCTGGATTGGGAGCTTAAAATTTTCACTATTAAAAATAAATTTCCCATTACTGTCAATGATGAATTGTTTGACAAATTACATGGAGCAATTTTCTTCACCAAGCTGGATCTTCATTCAAGATATCATCAAATTAGAATGAAGATTGAAGACATTCCAAAAACAACATTCATAACTCATGAGGGTCATTATGAATTTTTGGTCATGACTTTTGGCCTTACTAATGCTCCTTCCACATTTCAAGGTTTGATGAATTCCATTTTCAAACTCTTCCTTACAAAATTTGTGTTAGAATCTTTTGATGATATACTAATATACAACAAGTCTTGGAAGGATCATGTTCAACATGTTGATAGGGTTCTCAAACTATTGGAGGAGAAAAAATTATATGCAAAAACCTCCAAATGTTTCTTTGGAGTATAGGAGGTGGAATATTTGGGTCATATTGTATCTCATGAGGGTGTTAAGGTAGACCCTAACAAAATTAAATCCATTAAGGAATGGAAAATCCCCACAACCATAAAGCATCTTTGAGGATTTCTCAAGTTGATAGGGTATTATCACAAATTTGTTAAGAATTATGGGAGAATAGAAGCACCTCTAACATCATTACTAAAGAAAGATGCATTTTCTTGGACTCTAGAAGCAACTAAGGCCTTTGAACATCTTAAAGAGGAAATGTGCCAAGCATCGGTCTTAGCTACGCGAGACTTCACAAAACCTTAATGTGAAATGTGATGCCTCAGGAAATGGAATTGGTGTTGTTCTAATGAAACAAGGAAGACCCCTTTCTTTTGAAAGTTTTCCAATCAAAGGAAAGTATTTATACAAACCTATTTATGTGAAGAAAATGTTGGAAATACTACATGCACTAAATAAATGACGATCTTACCTAATGGGAAGACATTGTAAGGTAAAAACATATCATGATAGCCTTAAATAGTTTTTGGAACAAAGATTATCTTCAGAAGAGCAGAAAAAATGGGTGGCAAGGATGTTGGGTTATGACTTTGAAATAATCTACAAAAAAGGGAAGCAAAATGTTATTGCAGATGCACTCTCCAGAAAGGATGAGGATGTGCAAGCATTGCATTGTGCCATTTCTATTATCCAACCTAAGTGGATAACCAAAGCAATGGATGAATAGAAGAATGATGAAGAGGTGTGGAAACTCATTCAAAAGTTGCAGAAATATCCTAGTACATCTGATACATTTCTTTTTTCCCGGAGAAAAATCGTAATTTTATTAAACAAAGCAAAATTACATGTTGCATATGCTAAGGTGCATTAGATTGGCAAGTTAATGATTACAGATCATAAGCTCAATAAAAACAAACTAATGTACAAATGGTGAGAAAATTCATGCTTTTCTCCCTTTCTTCTTCTCAACCTTGCACTACTTCCCTTGAGACAAAATCATAGATACAAGTGCAAGCGAATTGTCAGCATTAGGTCGAGAATTGTCCTGATCAGAACTAGAGGTGTCTAAAGTATGTAGTCTTTTTGATCCACTAGAATCCATTGCATGTGGCAACTTTGCTGGCTGTGATTCCATAGGATCTTGTGGAATTAACTCTTGTACTTTTGGTTCTTTGGCCATTTTATTGTTCTCATTGGGAATGGGTTCTTCCATAGATTCTTCCTCCTCCTCATCAGAGTCACGGGGGGAAATTCCCAACCCTTGGGTTGTTTCCCTGTTTTCTTCTTTCTTTGGGTGTATTTTTTTGCTTTAGGACACATATTTTGTAGGTGTCCTGTTTTCTGAAAAATTCTGCATCTAAAGGTTGTGTTTTCATAATCTAATATTTGTGTCCAACTCCATTATTTGTGAATAAGTTGTATGCGATCCAATAAGCCTTTGCTGAGATATACTTCTACAAAAATTCGTGTGAATGTGAAAAATATTTCCTCCAAAATTTGTGTGTCCATTTTAATATATATCCCAATGATGTCGCTGATACCTAAAAGGGCCTAGTTGTCCCAAAAATGTAATGGAAGGTTGTGCAGATGAACCCAAATTGGAATCCTGAAAACTACCATAGTATTTGCATCGAATTCCAGAAACCAAGGTGTGATGAAGAGGCTCGTGGATCCACAGAACCATGGTCCTTCCTGTATGATAATGTCTCTTTCCTCTGATGAAAGGAATTTTACAATGAAGAACCCCTTGGAACAGAGGTGAATTTCACAATGAAAAGTCTAGTTAATGAAAATCCAATGAAAGAGTTCAATTGGTTTTGGCCAAAAATAATTGAATCGACAGTTAATGTCTTGTGATTCAAATGTATCACAATACACATCTATTTGTGGAATATCTATATTTAGCTATGGAATAGGTTTAGTTCCATATTGCTTTGATGGCATTGTAGCTGTGTTTTTTCCTTGTAGGATATTCTTGAAAGAAAGTCCTCCATTTATATGCTTCTGTTGTGTTTCTGTGTTTTTTTTAATTGCTCCCAATGCCTCCTCCTGTATTTTTTGTTTAACTAGAGGCCGCAACGCCACCTCGCAGCCTCAGGTTGAGTGTTATAGTAGACACTGATATGATATTATATTCCATCAGGGGCTTGGGGTCCTGTAGTGCTCTGCCCCCAAAGATCAAATGTTGTAATCCGACAGGATATCCAATTTGTTGCGAGATGATATGTTTCAGATGAAACACATTGTCTGTTACGAATACCCAAACCAAAAAAGACATCCCCGTTGGGGTTTTAATGAAAATTTCAAAGCGATATGAATTTACCAAATGTCGAGGAATTGTTTCCTTTAGGAGGTTGCTTAGTCATGCAGCTTCAGATGCACCATGATGCAATGGAGTCTGTTTGTTATGAGTGTTGAGTGGGTGTGTGATAGGAGCGAACCCCACGATACCCTGTCTCAACATATGCTCTGGATTACTCAATGGAGGTCGAATAAATGTGTGGATCTCTAGGAATAGGGGGCTTTTGACTATTTCCTCAGTGTCTGGCAGGCCCAACACTAAAATATGGAAATATCAATCTGAGCCTTCCTACAAGCATGTTTGAAATAACCCCTCTTCCTCCATTCCATTGACGACGGTTTGGAAATACTGAGTGTTTGGGCATATCGGAGGGTTTCTGATCGTGTTCTTTCTAACTAGTATGATTTTGTTATAATAGCAAAGGAGTATCAATATGATGTTATGGTGCAATGAATAGGTCGAGTCCGCAAATACCCAAGTAGTGGACGCCTTTCACATGGCTCTAAACACATGCAAAGGGGTTGTGTCATCCAATCCCATAATTTTGTTTCTTTGGTAGCTCCAATCATGATGGTCGTTGTTGGGTCTTGTTCAACTACCTTAGGATGCACTCAATACCCTGCAATCCAAAATTTGGGTCGCCCTCCAATCATAGGAAACACAACAAAATCCTATCCAGAGAATAGAAAGTGCTAGGGGTAAGGCTATGCAGCACTGAAGTCCTCGTTTTCTCTTTTCTTGGGCTTGTTCATGGCCTCCATTCCCAATATCGCTAACCCTGCTTGTGAAACCTTAGAACATACACACACCATCCTCATTTTTCCCTCAAGTTGGTACTTACGTACCTCTTGAATGTTTTCGAGCTCTGATACCATGTAGAAATTACTCCCATTTATGTATATCTGATACATTTATATGGAAAAATGATTCATTATGCTACAAATATCACTTATATCTTTGTAATAATTTCCACCTCAAACAAAATATTCTTTCAGAATTGCACACCTCTCCCTTAGGAGGGCACTCAATATTTTTAGAAACTTACCATAGGGTCAAGAAGGATTTTTTTGGGATGGCCTTAAATCTGATATTTAGAAGTTTGTGGCAGAATGTTTGATTTTACAACCAAATATAGTTGAGACAATTAAGACCCTAGGTCTGCTACAACCTTTAGCCATTCCAATTCAATGTTGGGAGGAGGTCTCAATGGATTTTATCACAGGTTTACCCAAGTCTAAGGAAATCATCGTGGTGGTAGTTGATAAACTTACCAAGTATACACACTTTTGTGCATTATCTCATCTTTTCAAAGCTAATACGGTTTCTAATGCATTTATGGAAACAATTCAAAAGCTTCATGGAAACCCAAAGATTATAGTAAGTGATAGACATCCCATTTTCACTGGAAATTTTTGGATGGAATTATTTTCTTGTCTTGGTACTCAATTAGCTCATAGCTCATCTAATCATCCTCAACCTAATGGAAAACTAAGATAGTGAAAAAATGTTTGAAAAGATATCTTCATTTCTTTGTATCTGATGAACAAAGAGAATGGGTCAAGTGGTTACCTCTAGTTGAATGGTGGTATAACACTTCCTTCCATACTGCAACAAAAATGACCCCATTTATGAAACTTTACGGATATCATCCACCATCCATCACATCATATTTAAGAGAAATTTCTAAGGCTCGAGCAGTGGAAGATCACATTGAGCTTCAACAACAAGTTCTTGAACTCTTAAAGGATAACCTCACTTTGGTACAAAAGCGAATGAAACAACAGGTAGATCAACATCGTAGTGAAATAAGTTTTGATGTAGGTGACTGGGTATTCTTACAACTACAACCATACAAACAAATGTATCTCAAGCAATCTAAGAAGGATAATAAATGATCACCTAAATACTATGGTCCTTACAAAGTGTTGCAAAAGATTGGTGCTATGGCATACAAATTGGAGCTACCTACATTTTCCTGAGTACACCAAGTTTTCCATGTTTTATGCTTAAAGAGGGTTATTGGTGACAACCTTACAGTTCAAACAATGTTCCCTTAACTTGAGTAAGAAGGAAAAATCATATTTGAGCCTGAAGAAGTCATGGAAACAAGAAATCAATAGCTACAAAATCGATCAATTTCATAGTATCTCATTAGGTGGAAGAACTTACCCATTGAAGATTCCACATGGGAGGATGAGAATTTTATACAGAAGCATGCACAACTACTCAAGTGATGAGGAAAACACTTTTTTGAAAGATAGGGATATGTTAGGTCCCTATAATACTAGTGTATCCCCTTATTATTATTGTTATTCTAGCCCTCTTATTGTTATTGTTGCTCCCATGTAACCCCCATATTGTTATTGTTGTGCCCCATAGAAGCCCACTATTTTTTTTGTTGTTCTATTATATTATTATTATTATGTAGGTTCTAATTATATTGTGACCCCTTAGAGTCCTATATATACAAAGGAGGTATTGACATTTGTATCATGATAGAATTGTTCAGTTATGTAATGTAAAGGAGGTTTCCTCCTCTAAGGGTGTGAGATGGTTGCATAACTCATGGATTGGTTCATTTTGAATGAAAATATCCCTATGTGTAAGTAAAATTGAAAGAACTTGTTATCATATAACTATGTTAATGGTGCTAGACCCACCAACATATCAGGGGATATCCTTGGTACGAAGTCCCAACTAGACCTCAGGCCATTTGGAGTAGGAGTCCCAGCAGTTGGTAGTAAATTTATACCTTGGTTGAAATAGCGCACAGAGTTAAGCAAGATATCTTTGTCAGAATAAAGTTTGTGAGCTTGCAGCAAGTCAAGTGAGATGCATGGGTGTTATAACAAATGAAGGGGAAAAGGAAGTGTATCACTTAGAAGCATTCAATAGTATGCAGCCTGAAAGGAACACACGAGCTGAATGTAGGTTTTAACCTCGTACAGAGATTACCGGCATACGAATTCTAAAACATAGAAAATAAATAATGTGAGAGCACAACACATAAAACACATATACACAGAGATTTTCCCCTGGATCCCAAAACTGGGACTACCAGCTTTATTTTTCATTATGTTCCTTTCAATGTTATAATATATATTTATACATGCTGAAGCATCCAATACCATGGACCGAAAACCATCGCGTCCAAAAACATGTGCGAAAATCATGCACAAAACCATAGGTGGGTCTGCCCAACCTAACATAGGGTCCAAAACCAAAATTTTCCGGGGCGCTGCCCTGGACCCCATAAAGTGGGGTTATGGGTACACCTCAAACCCCCTGTTAACTACGTGGAAAGAATATAACACAACCTAACATTCTATCACTTGTTGTTTTCTTTCCACAGGGGGCCACAAGAGAGCTTAGTCATTTTTCTAGCCCTAAAACACCCATTGTCTCTCTACACCAAGAGAACTTCTCAGAGCTCACAAATTTTGTCAATGCATCTGTAGTATTATTCAAAGTGTCCACCTTTACCAGCAAAACCTTTTTTTCTTCTATCATATCCCTCACAAAGTGATACTGAACATCACTGCGCTTTGTCTTTGAATGATATGCAGGGTTGTTTGCCAAGAAAATTGCACTTTGGCTGTCATAGTCTATCCTTATAGCTTCTTGTAATAACCCCATACTTGAACAAAATCTCTGTAACCAAACTGCTTCCTTGCTTTCATGAGTGGCTGCCATGTATTCTGCCTCTGTAGTTGATAGTGTCACTATAGATTGTTTCTTACTCATCCAACTGACTGCACCTCCAAATAGGTTAAACACATACCCACTTGTAGATCTTCTCTGATTCAGATCTCCAGCCTAGTCTACATCAACAAAGCCATGAATATCCAAAACTCTATCCAGTCTTGGTCTTCCTTGGTAGCACAAACCATAATCACTAGTGCCATGCAAATACCTGAAAAAACTGCTTTACTGTTGTCCAGTGCTCCTTCCCTAGTTTTGACATAAACCTGCTCAATACTCCCACTACATGTGCAATGTCTGTTCTAGTACAGACCATTGCATACATCAAGCTACCGACTTCAATTGCATATGGAACATGGGACATGTACTCTTCCTCTTCTTGTGTCTTGGGACACTGCTCAGCAGATAACCTCACACCTACAGGAATAGGAACCTTCACCGGTTTACTATCTTGCATATTAAACCTTTGTAGTATTGTCTCGACATACTTCCTCTGGTTTAACCAGAACTTCCTTTTTGCCCAATCTCTTTTAATTTCCATGCCCAAAATATAGTTTGCAGCACCAAGAACTTTCATGTCGAATTTGGAGGACAATTGGGTCTTCAAATCCTAGATAAATTCTTTGTCATTTCCAACCAGCAACATATCATCCACATACAAGACCAGATAAATAACAAGGTCACCAATTAATTTAAAATACACACAGTGATCTGCTTTGCTTCTGGTGAAGCCAAGTCCCCGTATAAATGTATCAAATTTCTGATACCACATCCTTGGTGACTGTTTTAACCCATACAGAGACTTCTTTAACTTGCATACCAGGTCTTTCTTACCCTTAACTGCAAAGCTTTCAGGTTGCTTCATGTAGATCTCCTCTTCCAGATCCCCGTGAAGAAATATTGTCTTCACATCCATCTGTTCTACCTCAAAATCAAAAGCGACAACAATAGATAAAAGTAATCTAATAGAAGTTACCTTGGAAACAGGAGAAAAAATATCACCAAAATCAATTCCTGACACCTGGGAATAACCTTTTGCTACCAACCGAGCTTTGTATTTCTCCACTTTTCCTTCTGCATTTGTCTTCTTTTTGAACACCCATTTGCTGCCAATCGGTTTCCTTTCAGCCGGCAACTCCACCAGATCCCAAGCCTCATTTTTGTGCAAAGATGCCATTTCATCAACCATGGCCTCTTTCCAGAGTTTTCCATCCTCTGAATCTACTGCTTCCTTCATAGTTTTGGGATCATCATCAATAATAGATAAAGCAAAATTTGAATAGAAAGCATATGGACTATACCTTTCTGGCTGCCTTCTTTCTTGGACTGATCTTCTCACAGCCGGAGTTTGTGGCTCTTCATCTTCTTATTCCTCCTATCCTGTAGAGTCTGGTTCTTCCTCCTTTAGCTCAAACTCTATCTTCTTAGGTTCCTTTCGTTGGACTTCATGTTTAATAACATCTTTCACCTCTCTGAACACCACATCTCAGTTGTACACAACCTTCCATGTGACTGGGTTCCAAAGCTTATAACCCTTTAAACTATCCTTATAGCCAATAAAGATGCACTTTTTAGATTTACTATCCAAATTTGTTCTTTTCTCCTTTCGAACATGTACATATGCATCACATCCAAATACCCTCAAATGTGAAAGAGAGGGTTTCTTACCAGTCCATACCTCTTGTGGAGTCTTATCCTCCAATGCTGATGAAGGTGACTTGTTGACGAGGTAACATGCAGTATCCACCGCCTCTACCCAGAATTCCTATCCTAACCCGGCACCACTGAGCAAGCTTCTTTCCCTTTCCATCAACGTCTTGTTCATTCTTTCTGCAACTCCATTTTGCTGAGGTGTATATGGAGTAGTCTTCTGTCGTGCTATACCACACTTCTTACAGAATTCTTCAAATTCCTTGCTGCAAAACTCTCCACCATTATCTGTCCTCAACACCTTTATCTTCTTCTCTGTCTGATTTTCCACGAGAGCCTTAAATTCTTTAAACCTGTCAAAAGCTTCAGATTTCTTCTTAAGGAAATATATCCATGTATTCCTTGAGAAGTCATGTATAAATGATACATAGTACACAGACTTACCCAGTGATGGAACCTTCATAGGTCCAAACACATCACTGTGCACAAGTTCTAATGTCTGTTTCGCCCTCTTACTACCAGAGGGGAAACTCACCCGATTTTGCTTCCCTTATACACAATTTTCACAAAAATCAAAATCCAGAGAGCTATTACTCATACCTTCTACCATACCTTTACCATGAAGTATTCGAAGGCCCTTCTCTCCAATATGTCCAAGCCTTTGATGCCACAACATGGTCTTTTCTCTAGAGACCACTAGATTTTCTGCTCCACTTTCAGGAACCATGGAACTGTTGCACCCATCAACAACAGTGCTACCTTGCAGCTTGTACAAAGTTCCAATCCAAACTCCCCGCATCAATACTAGTGCTCCCCAAACCATCTTGCAGGTATCCTTCTCGAACACTATTTTTACACCTGCATCATCCAGCTTACTAACAGAAATCAGATTTCTGGCTAATGCAGGAATATGCAGAACACCTGGAAGTGTTCTAACCCTTCCACCTTGCAGCTTCAACTTTACTTTTCCATGACCAATGATTGTAGCCTTCATGTCATCCCCCAAGAAGACATCACCACCATCATATTTCTCATACTCACAGAACCACTCTCTATGGGGAGTGAAGTGAAAGGATGCACCTGATTCAATCAACCATGCCTCATGATCTACATGTGTACTTGAAGAAGCCAAGTACACATTCCCACCTTCATCTGAGGTGGTTTTCGCCTTTGCAGAAGGAGCCTCATCAGATCCCTTTCCTTTTTCAGGAGCTTTAGATTTACAGTCCCTTTTGAAGTGGCCTTCCTTTTTGCATTTCTAGCACACCACCTTTACAGGTTTTCCTGGAGATTTATATCTCCCTCTAGATTTAGATCTCCCACTCGATGACTTATTTTTGTTTCTATTCTGGGACCGTCCTCGTACAGACAAGGAATCACCATTTTGGCTCTCCATATCTTTCTGTCTCATCTCCTCTGTCAGCAAGGCTGAGACTATTTCATCAAACTGTAAGGTAGTTTCATTGCTACCTATTGCAATAACCAGACTATCCCACGAATCTGGTAGAGAACACAACAAACTGATGCACTTATCTTCATCTGAAATTTTAATATCAATAGATGCTAACTGACTTACCATGGTATTAAATGTGTTTAGATGCTCTGTCACCAAGTCTCCATCGTTCATCCTCAGGTTATACAGCTTTTTCCGCAAGAACAGTTTATTCACCAGAGACTTAGATTGGTACAAAGTCCCTAACTTGTCCCACAAAGTATTTGTTGTAGCTTTCCCTGATACATTCAACAATACTGAATCTGAGACACATAATCGTATTGTGCTTTTTGCCTTCCAATCCAGCTTCTTCCATTCTTCATCGGACACTCCCGTTGGTTTAGTACCCAGATCTACCACGATCCACTGATCTTTATCCACCAACAGATCCTCCATCTTGAGTTTCCAGAACTCAAAATTCTGACCATTAAATTTCTCAATCTCTATCTTTCCACTGCTCACCATCTTCTTTCACCACTAGAATTGATCTTGCAGATCTCCCATTGAACAGGGTCTACCACAGGCCCGAGCGAAACCCCTCAGCAACAAAGGCATCCCCTTGAAACCAAATCTACTTCGATACCAAATGTAGGTTTTAACCCCATACAAAGATTACTTGCATACGAATTCTAAAACACAGAAAATAAATAATGCGAGAGCAGAACACATAAAACATATATACATAGAGATTTTCCCCTGGATCCCAAAACTAGGACTACCAGCTTGATTTTTAATTATGTTCCTTTCAATGTTATAATACATATTTATACATGCCGAAGCATCCAATACCATGGACCAAAAACCATCGTGTCCAAAAAGATGGACCGAAAACCATCATGTCCAAAAACATGTGCGAAAATCATGCACAAAACCATAGGTGGGTTCGCCCAGCCTAACATAGGGTCCAAAACCAAAATTTTCCGGGGCGCTACCCCAGACCCCATAAAGTGGGGTTACGAGTACACCTCAAACCCCCTGTTAACTACGTGGAAAGAATATAACACAACCTAACACTAAATGACATCACAAGATGGAAAGCAGAATAGTCGACAATCCAAAGTGATAGGATAAATCAAAAACACGACTTTAACAAGATTCATAAAATCATATACAAAATAGTTCATACACGAATGTGTAAGTTAAAGAACATACATTGCTAAAGTAACCAGAATAGTCGAACTACAATAAGAACAGATACAGGAAGATGTGCTGACTCCATTTTATTATATAAGATGAAAGTTCCATCCATACATACAAACATGACAACCACTAGCCCCAATAGTGGAACGTTATAGTGAACATTGCCTGCTCCTCCAAAGAGATGTACCCGCTCTACACAGTGGAGAAGCCAAGTCTTGTCACAATACTCTCCAAGGCCTCATTAAGAAATGCTTAGAAAACACTTGGCTCCCAAAAGCTTATTCTGCGAGTTATGAGGTTCTATATATAGCAAAGGGTGGGGTGACCTTTGACATTCCCTTTTGACTCTTAGACTACCCTCATGACTCTTCAACTTCATTACATATCTCTTTACATTACATATGACTATTTTTATTCCACTAATGACACTTGGAATTTAACTTTACATTACATTTGATTACAACAGATACGTCTCATAGTAGTGAGGTGGCTGAGACAACTCATGACACAACTTGACATGACACTACTGACATGTATTGTATAACATTGTTTCCATGTCAAGATGTTGCACTACTAAGTGATATATGTGTTCTTGGATGAGCTTTGTCTTCACCTCCACATAGCTTGGAGTTGCAGGGTCTCCAATGGTCTTGGTCCCAGGAAGATGGTTCCATGCATGTACTCCTCTCACTTGCTTCTTGATGTGCTTTGTATGTTCGTCCAACTATAAGAAAGTCTTTTAGTATGCACTCCTTCTTCATCTCGTTCGTCATCTTGCCATGTTCCATCAATGTACCTATTCCTGCTCGTGATTGGATGACATCAAATCCAAAAATCTCCTAGTCTAACATGATGGATTATTTTCCATGTTTGGGTCCAGGTGACTAGGAGGGAGGACATGACACTAAAACAACATAGAGCACATCTCAGGCCGGGATGAGGGATTTCGGAGCTCGGTCTACACTGTCAGGAAAAGCTACAAAATGATCACTAGGAGGCAGAATCAAGTAGTGAAATTCACCAGTGTCAGTTGCGAGATGAGACCATGAAAGGGAAAACTTCTATGCAGTTTCCAGAATGAAGACAAAGCAAGGTTGCTGGGAATTTTTACGTAGTTTTTTAAGGGAAGACATAAAAGGCCTGCAAAGGGACTACTTGTCAGTTTTGAATAGTTCCTGGGAGGAAGATAAGGCAGAGTGCAAGGTAACTGCTGCATAGTTTTCAAGAGGAAGACAAGACAGGCCACAGGGAGACTAGCTGGGAATTATACATAGTTTCTTGGAGTAGTGCAGAGCAAGCCAACAGGGGACCTTTCAGATAGGACTCTGCAATTTCTGGATACAGTGTAGAGGAAGGTAGCAGAGGCCTTGCTGATCATGATTGCGTAGTTTTTGAAGGAAGTGTGAGGCAGGCAGAAGGGGAATCAATTGGACATGTCTATGTAGTTTTGGAGAGTAGTGCATCCCCGTGTCTCAGTGCAGTGTAGGTTTCGGTAGTCTAAATGGATGCTTGAAAACTGATCTTGCGAGAAGTGCAATTTTGATCAGAATTGGAGGAAACTTTTGTGTAGTTCTAAGAGGTAGATAGGTTTCTTTCTTCTAGGATTGTGTAGTGAAACTGAGTCAAAGAACAACCTCAAGCACTACGTAGTTCTGGGAAATAGAGCAGGGTCACTGAGGTATAAGATTGCATAGTGTAGCTTAGTCAAGGTTCAGTTGAAGGAGGTTGTCCGATCGAGCAGATTTTTAGGAAAATGGTTGTGAAAGTGAATTTGTGAAGACTGAAAATGTGATCATACACTTAGCATATCTTGACAAAAGTACACCACATAAAAACAAGAAAAAACATGTGCTCAGTGAGACTATCTTAAAGCTAAGAGCGACAAGTGTGACACTTGAGATAGACCTTCGAACGATAGTGATGACACTTGTCACTATGCTTGCAACTTTATGTGTGAGTGCGACTGATGTTTACAGAGAAAAGAAAACTCATGCACACAAAGACAAACCTTCAAAATCACCAAAACAAGAGCGGAAGCATGACAAGGAAATCAATATACTAAAATATGACCACTGATCCAACAAGCGATGCAATAGGGAGCAAGAGACATAGAGGACACACATGGAATGAATTTCATGCATGTCATTGAAGACAAAATGCTATAAGTACTTCAAGCTACAATAAGAGATGTATTTCAAAAGGTGAGATTTGCTTACCATACTTACGCTTGAGAGGGTTATGCATTCGACTTAGTTTTCATGCGATCATAACCTGGGTTCCTTGGTCCTTCTCCTCAACTCCTTGATAGTCATCTAGTATGTCATCCTTCCTTGTGATCACTGAGAGATACATCTGTGTAGTTTCCGCGGGTAGTAACTACAACTGAGATGATGGCGTGGGGGACACCTCTGCGTAGTTTCTAGATGTAAGGAAGACTGGACAATTGAGGGAAACACTACACAATTTCTTAATGCAAGACACTTTTGCAAGATGGGGTCCTAAGAGGTCACCTCTACATAGTTTTGGGTTGCAATACAGACTAGGTAGCTGTGGAAAACATTGCACAGTTTTGGGATGGAGGACACTGCTACAGGATGGGGTCCTGGGAGGACACCTCTACACAGTTTATGGATGTAAGGCAGACTGGGTAAATGAGGGACAATACTCCACAGTTTCTAGAGATAGTGGGTTCTAGCTAAGGGAAGGTCATTGGAGGAAACCACTACACAGTTTTGGATGCCAAGGGAGGCTAGGGTCTCTGGACATTGTGTAGTTCCAGCAGGCAAGGTAAAAATCTTGAGGGTTACAAAAGCGAAGTGTCTAGTTCTAGAAAGCTGGATGAGGCTAGGTTTCTCAGGAAACTATAGAATCTGGCTAAGTGTGGGATCAATGGAACTGATGTGAATAGTGATAGAACTTTAACTGTGATCACACACTTGAACACTTAGTGATACAACATAGACCATACAGAACATATAAAACATACTTTTCTTGATGCAACAACCTTCATGACAAGAGTGCGTGAAGTGAGTGTTGTTTCGGGAATAAGTACCCTAGGGCTTTGGGTTAGAACCCCAACAGAGTAGAAGAAAAATACAACAAGAAACACTCATACAGCTCAGGAAAAATGCTTATATAATCAAACTATGTAAGAGTGACCGTACCCAGATTTCATTCGTTCGAGTAGGTCCAGCAAGGTTTAGACCCTTAGCAACTCCCGATGTTCTTCAAACTTGAAAATCATTCAATTTGAACATACATAGCAGTATAGAAGTAAATAATATTCACAAAATTGACTTTATATCATATAAACAAATGATTGATCATACATCAAAAGGACATTCATATATGAATTAAAACATAATTTGATGCATAAACATAGTTAATTTCGGAAACAAGACAACATTCCTTTTATTGCAGTAAGCTATAAATAACATGGAGAGAATTCACTTGAGTCTTCTTCTTCTGGCTCCAAGTGGAACCATCCTCTTTATTCATCCTATCCCAGCCTTCAACAATCTTCTTCCATCACCAACACCATGATATCTCAAGCAAAAGGAAGGATATCTATAATCAAGGAAACAAGGATTTCCTGAAGCTTGGGGAAGTGCATGAGGCACATGGATTCATCAGACTCAGTCAGGGATAATCTTAGTATAATAACTCTATCTCTTCTCCCCTAAGGCCTACCCATAGAGGTGTATTTATACCTCTCCCAATTAGTTTTTTAGTTGGGAAACAGTTGGGTCATGGGCAATAGGAGGTAATCAACAAGTAAAACCCGTGAACTTCACCCATAATTAAGGAAATTTATTTTTTTTTAAGTGTTTTAATACATAAACATGGGTGGGGTATTTACTGACCCACGTGTACATGCTTTTAGTTCAGGGAAAAGTAGCATACAGGGAATAAAACACTGTTTTATATATATATGTACCAAGTCTGGAAGGAGGGTTTGCCCTAGGCCATAAACAAAGCATAACAAATGCCAAGAGTGGTAAATGGTGGTATAATAGATGTCCCGTAATATATGAGGTCAAAAGGGGTACATGATGGCTGAAATGTATTAAGTGTATGGAAATAATCATACCGAGACTCAGAAGGACTTCACCAGAATTCAGCCTGCTAAGCCATCAAAAGAGATTAGAAAGAAACTGATGTTTGAGGTGGGCATACCCAGGCTCAGAGAAAGTATAGCATGTTCGCATATCAAGTACAAGTGGATCCAATATGTATACAAGTATAAAGGAACTGAAAGTACATAATGGATCATTTGATCGTGATCGAAAAAGTACATGTTTGAATATCACATATAAGAAGATGATCAATGATGCTGAAAGATGAAGTTGATCACTGATGTCAGAAATTGATCCCAATAGTACCAAATGAACATGATGGAATAAAATGATACTACATCGCAACTCGGATGCCAACATATAAGATGTTGCTATGAATAAATACAACATATAAGGTGGATGGTGTCAACTAGTAGCAACAAGAGCAACTGACAAGTGAACCAAAAGATGTTGATGCAATCTGAGGTATTCACCGATCGCCATGGTACATTTCTACACAATGGGAATAATTGATCTGAGGTCGACCACGTGAGAAATCATTTGATTACTGGTCATTGATGTATACCATTAAAAAACGTGAGACTACTCACCGATAATGATAATGAGAGTCGAGGTACCCAGTACAATCTAACAAGTGTGAATGAATGATCTGAAGTCAAACACTTGAAAGAATCTATCAATCAGGGGACAATGATGGTTTCCCAATGTCGATAGCGAAGGAATCTACCACTAATGACTGCAAACCCCAAGGTACTATCAAATAGACTTTAGATCTTTTTCCTAGAGAAAATGAGTTGTAGTTGATAGGAAAAGATTCGCTAGAAGGAAGGTATTAAGGCATCCTTCATGAACCTAGCGCGAGTGTAACCCATAGGCCAAATAATGTGGAAGGAATCAGATGAAAAAAATGTAGTAACCCAATCGAAGCATGTTTCTGGTGTACACAAGATGTAGCTAGCGCACGATAGAAACCCTCTGAACCAACCAATAATGAAAGTCGACACAGAGGCAAGGAATCCACCAATAGGGTCAAATGGAAACCAAGGCACTGCACGAATCCCAATGTGTGATAATGAAAGCTGATTTCGAACACAAGGGAAACCACTCAGTCAAATATCCATGATACTGATCGACACTAAGCACAAGGTGACCTATCAATGATTAAAATAGGGCCAGGGTGTAGCTCTAGATCTGCCCTCAGAGCAATACGTTGTAGTCGATAAGGACAAGACCCGCCAGCAAGAAGTCAATGGAGACCTTCTCAAACCGGCATGAGAAAAGGACCAATATAGCTTATATGATGACAAACATGACATTGACAACTAGGGATGGCCGACTGAAAAATAGGTCAAGAGAGACCGCAGAGAGGCTGACTCAGGCTTACTTCCATTGAACAAAATCACGACTCAATGATGACTATATGGTAGCATGTGATAACTCTATATAAGTTTGTCATGCAAGAGGCATGACAAAAATCTCCATATGATTGGAAGAGGTAACGAATCGGAGGATTACTAACTCAATAACAAGGTTAAGGCACACCTAAGTCAAACTAAATCCCACCCAAATAGAGGAGAGACTTTCTTTTGAGTGCTTTGTTCAAGGGAGACAAGACTAACTCTAGCTACCAACAAAATATGGAAATGTTGTCCCGTTCCCGCTCTTTTTGGAATATATAATTTTTTTATCTTTTTCATTAAGCTGGAAAAAGAATAAAAGAATGCTATAGTACATTGGAAAGAACGAGTGTCAGAGAAATAGATGATCTAGTTCCTGGGAGGGGAACATTCCTATGCTCAATGCAGGGAGGCGAAACTGGTCAAGGACACTTAAAGGGATGCTCTTTCCATGGGTAAAAGGATGCATCAAGATGTAGGAGCTAAGTGATTGCATGGTTGATTTTGCAGAAGACATGGTCAAATAAGTGGCTTAAACATGAGTCCAAGTGAAGCCAACTCAAGGCCAAAAGGTGAAAATAGTCAAAATGCAACGTAGCAGTACAACTTAACACAAAGGAGCCTCTAGGGTATAAGGACAGAAATTAGTGTGAAAGAAAAGAGAATGTGTCTTCAACGCATCAGTCATGGTGTGACTAAAGAGGACTCTCGAGCCTACTCAGTGTAGTAGCATGGGCAACCAATGTCAAAGAGGTTATAACTAAGATGCCCATGTAAAGTATGTCTCTACCATCGCATCATGATTTCAAAATCGATGAGCGAAAATGGTTTACTAACCAAGATACAATGGGGTCGACCCTATGGCTAATGTATCGCTGAATGGAGGGTAGTATCCAAGATTCAGTGGAAAATGGTTTTCCCTAACCTAAATACCAGTGAGTGACGATACCTGCCATGACAGGTTAGCGGTCATGGGACTGAAACAATATCTCGAAGAAGTCTCCAAAATTTCCTCAAAAAACAACCCAATCTCGACAATCCAAGCCCACAGGTCAAAAAATCCATGAGACAAAAATCAATTTTTGAAAAAATATTTTGCAATTTCAAAGTTATATAATGACTTTTGGACTCACAGTTTTTCATTTCTGTTTGGAGCAAAGAGCTATGGAGAAAAACAAAGCAAGCTTTCTTTTGAACAATTGGACCGTTCAAATCACCCCAAAGTCACCAGGTAATCCTCAAATCATACTTGTAATGTTTTATGATATTTTTTAGAAGTTTTCTCAAAGTTTTGACTGTGGGAAACTATGCCCAAAAATTCAACTCTACATACACACGGGTTGGATTTGATCAACTCGCGTATACGATGGCCCTACATGCAACCGTGTGTAAAGGAAACTCATGTGTACATGAGTTAAAGTCTGAACATAAAAACTAACAGTTGAAACTCTAATTTTTTGCAGGATGACTATCACGTGGAGGGAAAGAGAGCATACCACTATTGATAATGAGGTAATGAATGACCAAAATGCACTGGATGCTCTAAGAGGATGTGACTTACTTAAGTTATTCAAAATGCCAAATATGAAAGCCAATACGCACTTGCTCGAAATTTTTATCCACTACTAGAGCGCAGAGGATTATGCTTTCATGATAGACCAGATGCCTCTACGGATTGAGTTCGAAGACATATACTTTATTATTGGTCTCTCCTGAAGAGGGGAGGTTGTGCATTCGACTGGCAAGACAAGAAGTAGTCTTTTAGTAGAAGACTGTGTCCATATATATTGTCCTGGTCATCCAGAGAACATTGGAAGTCAAATTCCAATCAAACATGTGGAAAGTTTATCCCTGAGGATTTTTCTATTTACCATTGCATGGGTAAATGGGTCAGCTTCCTTGCATTAGGCATCACGAGTATCTATGAGCCTGGTAGTGGAATGTCTTACCATGGTATTTCACTGGTGCACACTCTTTTGACTAACATGAAGAGTCAATTGACCTCTATCCATAAGGGTTAGACGAAGAATTTTGGATATGGAACCATCTCGTGTTCATTCTTCTTCGAGAAGGTACCTGAGCTATGTCCCAAAGTATCAGTGTCCATCAGCAACCCTAGAGATCCACGAATGGGTAGATGGGCAGACTTGATGAAATGCCTTGGAGGCGGTGATGTGCCTAGAACGACTTTTGATGATGAGTTTTTCACCTGGTGGGATCAACATATCATCGCAATCGACGACTACCCATATGTCGGTATGGACTTCCGAGGAGATCCAGACTTAGTGTTACCACCAAATGCGGCATGGGGAGACATAGGTAACAATTTTTAAGTTTTTTTGTGAATTTTTTAATACGAAATGAACTTAGAAAAAATATTTTTGATGAGACAAAATACTAACAAAAAGACCATGTTCCAGATGTGGGTCCAGTGAGACAAGATGGATTCCTGAGGCACAGGCATCGCGGAAGAGGGGCCAAAGAGGTAGTAGCTGAGACAGAGAGAGTCCTTTACGCTGTTCAGAGAAACTTGGTGAGACTAACTAACCAGGTGCCTATGATAGCCGTAGAGGATCTACCTAAGGAGATGTAGTGCCGTGTGGTAGGGTACCACGGGACTGGGTCTAGATACTTCGGTGTGTGACCAACGCTGTGGTTAACTTTTTAGCTGCTCATCCCGAGCCAGGTCAATAGATAGATCTATGTATGACTGGACATGATTATGGGCATGAACCCAAATTTTGAGGGCATCTTGTCCCAATTTTGTATATTATTTTTTGAACACTCCATCTATATACAGGTGATTTTATGATATATATACAGATTCAATTTTTTGATGTTATTTAATTAGATGAATGTTTAATGTTCCAATCTAATGCTTGATTAGCAATAGAGTCTACTAATGAATTCTCAAATTGTGGAATGTGAACATGTGTGATATAAATAAATGATCGCTGCAACACTCTCACTCTCAAAAATTCGCGATATAAATAAGGATCACGAACCCAATAAATGTTATTTAAACACGACACCACCAGTTGTGAGTCTAGATAAACTACCAACGAATCAATCCCATAATATATTTATGCAAATAGTAAATTAAGACGACAGTATATTCAGCAATGTTGTTTGTAGCAAGGCCAATACATACTCCCTTTGACACCATCAACTGGCCAGATGGATAATAAATCACCCAAGCTACAGAAGCAAGATTCCGAGTGTGCCGACTTGCACCATCAGCGAATCCGAAATATATCAAATCATCCATCAATACCTGCCAAAGTAGATTAAAAAATGTCGATATCACAAAATGCCAGACAAATATGTACAAAGATACAATATATACAAACAAGAAATTTCTCAGCCAAAGCCTAAGCAAAATACTTCTTAAGGTAGAGCCCATTTCAGGGCTCCGCCAGCTTGTTCCCTTCAAAATCAATTAATTCATAAGCCCCTTTTCCCAAAACTCACTTGACTATAAAGGGACCATACCACATAGACTTGAATTTTCCTACCCCCAGGGCGTCTTTGTCTTGGTTATAGACTAATACAAGGTCTTCTTCAGAAAAAAACCCAAGGACGGACAACTTTATCATATTGAGTTTTAATCCTCTTCTTATGGGCTTCGTTTATTATGGATGCATCTCGATGTTTCCCATCAATATGTTCTAAACGAATGAGGCATTCTTTGAGACTAGGTGTCTCTGGAAGAAGTTCTACAGCTAGCTTAAGAGACAGAATTTCAAATTTTATAGGGAAAAGAGGTTCCAGCCTATAAACTAGTTAAAAAGGAGTAAAGCCGCTGGCAGTCTTAACTGAGGTTCGATATGCCCAGAGTGCCAAGTGCAACATAATGTGCCAATTGGATCGATTTTTATTAATTTTCCTTTGCAGGATGGTCTTAAGGGACTTATTCATGACTTCGAATTGCCCATTAGCCTAAGGATAATATGGAGATGAATGCTCCTGCCGGAAGCCCAACTTAAGAGCTGATTCGGTCATCAGTTGATTTTGGAAGTGACTACCATGGTCAATGAAAATCTCTTTTGGGATACCAAATCATGAAATAACCTGGTTGAAGAGAAACAAGGTTGGTGTCTCATTATCATTTTTGTAAGTAGGCATGGCCTCAGCCCACTTCGTAAAGTAGTCTACAACCACAATGATGTTCTTGTGATTTGCCACCGAAGGTGGATTACAAGTAGTAAAATCAATGCCCCACTTCATAAATGGACCAACAGTGATAACAAGAAAAAGTGGAGCTGGATGCACATGCATTTTCCGAGTATAAATTTGACAAGGATGGCAACATTTGACTGCTTCAATACAATCTTTAAAAATTGAAGGCCAAAAGTAGCCAGCATGCAAAAATTTTTGGGTTGTGGCAAGCCTTGATAGATGACTGCCACAAGCTCCACTATGGCAATCATTAAGTACAGACTCATCTTCCTCCAAAGTTAAGCAATGCCTAAGGATTGATTCAACCCCTCTGCGATATAATGTAACACCAATAATAACATAGTTTTTGTCAAGGAGAGTTAACTTTCAATGCTCATCTTTGGAGAAAGTAGGTCGAAAATTCAAAGTCTGGAGATGTATAATGATATCTCCATACCAGGGATGTTATGAAGAAATGAGGAATAAATGTTCGTCGGGAAAATTTTCTTCATAAACAATAGCTTCCTCACAAGGTAGCTCTGAAATCAATTCCGCAAAAACTAATGACTTCTTAGATTTAGCTTACAAGAACTCAAGATCGAACTCTTGTAAAATAGCAATCCATCAATTATACTTGCCCCCAATCACTCGCCTACTGAGCACAAACTGAAAAGGATTGACAGCCACTAAGATGAACATTTTGCGAAGCAAAATGTAATGACGAAGTCGCTGGACAACATGGACAACCGCCAAGGCCAATTTCTCAATGAGAGAATAGTGTAGCTCAGGTCCTACTAAACCTTGACTCAAGTAGTAGATTACATGCTCACTGAGAGCATCATCCTCCTAAACTAGAACCATACCGATGGCTGATTCTGTCACAACAAGATACGAAAGGAAATCTCTGCCATAATCTAGTGGACTCAATAATGGAGTAGAGGTTAATGCTTTTTTCAAAGAATCAAAAGATCATTGTGTGAAGTCGTCCCATAAAAATGGAACTCCCTTCTTAAGAAAATGCATAAATCCTTTGGTAATCTCAGTGTAATTTTCGATAAATATCCTCAAGAAATTTTCCTTTCCTTGGAGACTTTGAAGTTGATGAATGGAAGATGGGGGAGGCAACTGAATTATTGCCTCAACCCTAAAAGGATCAACATGAATCCCTTTGTTCAATACGATGAATCATAACAGTCAACCAGATGTGACTGCAAAAACACACTTATTTGGACTTAACTGGATTTTATAAAAACAACATCTCTCAAAAACTAACCGAAGGTGGCTGGGATGATTAATTCTCTTGTGAGAATGAGAAGCTAAGTGATCCAAGTATGCTTCGATAACATGTTTGATGTCATGGAAAGCATAAGACATGGCCCACTGAAAAGTAGCTCTAGCATTTTTAAGGCCAAAAGGCATCTTCTTGTATGAAAACGTACTCCAAGGACAAATAAAGGTTGTCTTGTGCTGATCCTCTGGATGGATAGTAATTTGATTGTAACCAGCGAATCCGTCCATGAACGAAAAAATTTCATTACTCACACATTAATCAACAATTTGATCAATAAAGGGTGTGGGGTAATTGTGTTTTGGTCAAGCTTTATTTAAATCCCTAAAGGCGATACATACTTGAATCATTCCTTGCTTCTTATCTACCTGAACTGGATTGGAAACCCACTCAGTTAGAGGAACGGGGTATATGAAACCCGCCTTAAGCATCTTTTCAACTTCAGCTTTAATAGCTGCCGCTTTCCTAGGATTGACCGGTCGAATTTTTTTATGAATAGGTTTGGCATTTTTGTATGCCTTGATCTCATGCTGGACTATAGATGGATTAATTCTAGGCATTTCCTCATAAGACCAAGCGAACACATCTCGAAATTCTTTACAAAGGTCGGTGTAGATTTAAATTACTTCAGGGTAACAATTAGCTCTGATGAAGACATTTTCTATTACGTTAGGATTCCTAAAGATGTTTACAGGTACAATTTGTGAAATAACCGACATGTTACCTTCAGCAGAAAATTTTGTTGGGGCCAAAGGGTTTGAAATTGTAGAAACATCACTAGTAGACAGATTGGACAAACTAGATTCAACTTCACGCAATGGAGGGAGAAAATATGAACGATGATGTAAATCCTCCCATGGTCAATATACACCCATCATTGCCTCCAAAATTGCTTCTTCAGATGGTAAGACTATATTCATGCAATCCAGAGCCGAAGTAGAATCGAGGGTCCAAGCTGGAGCCACATCCCCATCTAACTCCTCTTGTGAAAAAGGAGTGGGATGGTTGTCTACAAAGTTAACGATAGATTTATAATTGAGTTCTACTATAGACATGGGGAATGCCATTCCACCTACCTACCCTCCATCTAATGTGGTGGTAGATGAAGGTAAGGGCCAAGGGTCCGAAAAATAATGAGTTCAAAAGAACTCTTTCTGAGAAGGTCCCCTAGAGGATGAAATTGCATTAATTCTAGTTGTAGCAGCAGGAAGATCAAATATACCCATTAACGAAGAGTAAATGCCAACTCCTAAATTCTCAATAGGTTGACGGGGATTGTCCACCAATGGAATGGTAGAATTTGAAGTTGCGTGGGAGTCACCTGGAGAATAATCCAACTGATCAATTTTAACAATCCTCCCCTCATGAGGAAAACAAAGGATGCAGAATAACGATGAAACTATGGCATCCATCTCATAAATCCAATTCCTGCCTAAGAGGAGGTTATAATCCAAGTTCGCATCGATGATTTCTACCTCAATATTCACTACCTTTCCCCCAACACAGATAGGAAAGGTCGGGATAATCTCGTGCGGCCTATGAGAATGTCCATCAAATGTCATCAAAAGAGTCGGTGAAGGAATAACTGAAGGTGATCCAATGGCCTTCCAACATGACATAGACATCACACATGCAGAAGCTCCCTCATCTATAACTATCCAAAAAATATTGGTCTTTTTGTATGTGGACTTTATCTAGAAATCCATATGGTGAGGAAGTCTCTTTTTGACATTCAACATATCAAAAGTGAGCACTAAAGAATTCTTTGGATCTACTACACCGATTGCCAAAAGCAAAGCACTTCTCTGAGTAGGGCATGACTGGAGTACCTCCAATGCAGACATAGCACAAGGACTTTGAGCTAGATCTTCTACAATCAAGTAGTTCTAGGCTACCCTAGCATTAGGATTAATAGTCGAGTTCTTTGTGGAACCTTTCGATATCCTAGGTATAGACTCAATAGAGGGTCACTCAATATGAAGTGGCTTTGTGGCTTTGAGAACAGATTTAGCCTTAGATGTTTCCGATTCACCATAATCATGTAGTGACGTTGATATGAGAGCTCATCATATAAACATTTGATGAATTTTCCCCTTCTTGGTTACCCCCTCTGGAGGTACCAGCGTTTGAATTCGTGCCAGCAAGTAATTGTTGCCCTTGGGGAAAAGGGTTAGTCATAATAGCTTGGGAGCTAGAGGACCCTTGCTGCACTAACAAGTGTTAAGCGTGTTGCATCTTAGGGCAGAGGTGAGTCAGATGATCTCCATTGCATAACTTGCATGGAAATTTTACCATTTTATTGGACTCTTTCCTACCCTCACTGACACCATTGCCAGGTTTGTTTGCATTGCCTTTCCCTTCCTGGTTCTTCTTCTTACCTTGCCCCTTCTTCTCCCCATCAGATTATTGATTTCCTTTGGGGTTAGAGGTCTGAATGACGTTTATAGAGGTAAGTTGGGAAGGTGTAGGTACAAACGGTACTGCCTGGTTAGGAGAAGCAATTTGTAGAGACAACTACTGTAATTGATTCAATAGGTTCACCGTGTTAATATCGATCGGTCCGACTATCTCATCGGCATGGGGGCCTAGTTTCAGTTTGGCTAAATCAACCTTAGATTTAGGAGCATCATGTAGAATTTTCTGAAGAGTCACAGACTGAGAATATATCAGTTCCAATTGCTGGGCTCGGAAAATGGCTTGCTCTTCCAAATAAATGCCGGAAAGTGACACATCCTTTGAGATCTCAAGTTGTGATGATTTAAGAAACCATTCGAATAGGAATTCTAGTGGGATTTTAGCTTTGATAAGCCTTTTCCTCCTTCTCCATTCCTGGATGTGATCTAAAATATGAGTTATGGTGTCTTGCTGAAAGTTAGCCAGAAGTTCAGTTCCAGCTTCATATTGTACAGGAAACTGAAAATGGTTCAAAAATTGTTGGCATTATGATACATGTATGACTCAAGTGTTGTCCTTGATGACAACTCACTCAGATGACAGATCATAGTTCAGACTCACAGAATGAAGAAAGAAAGGTATATGCAGGTTCACTATATACCAAGTAGTGTATACACGCAGGTTCACTATATACAAGGGCGCATATAACATACACATGCACTTTCACAGAAGGAAAGGCACGTACATGTCGGAAAACTAAGTTTTGGTCTGTGGTATTTCGTCCATGGTATTTGGTCTAAGGTATTGATCCAACGTATTGGGTCCAAGGTATTGGTCCTATGTGGTTTTGGACCATGGTATTGAGAGTGGCCTAAACCTATATAAGGAGAAGAAGATCATTAGGCCAAAAGGCAAGGGTGCAAGGATTGAATATCTGATGAAGTGTGAGATCTAGTATGTTGGTTATGGGTTTGTGATGCTTTGCTTCATCTGAACCAAGGATGCACCTATGCGGTTGATGATGGATGATGGACCGGGATCATAAGGCTTGGAATGCATTATCATTATGTGGTTTGATCACGGATAGAATAGATCTAAATTATTGATGCATGTTCTATTGTATAAATGTTATGATCTAGGTATGACTGATGTTTGGAATAGCTGCAAAGTTATGAGTAAATATTTGTAGATCTGTACGCAGGTTGGCTTTGGTAAAAGCACTTATACACACTGGTTTGGTTCATCATAATAGCGTATACATTGTGAGATATGATACTTGAAGTTGTAGTTGGATCTAGTTGTTGTTGTAGAGTTTTGTGTTCTGCTCTATGTTCTGGTGACTGTGTTTTGTTGACAAGGTTTTAGTGATTCAGTGTTCGGTGATTTAGAAATGAATGATGCAAGTGTAGTTGATGGTTGTGTTGTAGTGGTGATTGATTTTGTGCTTCAATGTTGTTGATGGGTCCAGTATGAAAATTGGATGAAACGTGGCCTTCATATTATGGTGTTTTGATGAATCAAGAAGGTTGTAGCCTTCAATAGGTTGGTGCCTACGCACTAGTAAATAGATTAGCTAGTACAAGAGCTAGGGGGTTGTAGCTCCCTTCCAGTAGTAGCTGGAGAATGAGAGAAGGTTGTAGCCTTATACAGGTGGGTGCCTACGTACTGGTATGAGTCTACGCCAATATAGGATTGTAAACAAGTTTTTATTATCTTAAAAAAACAACAGCAGGTGGTTTTTGTCCTACATTGGGTTTCCACCTTATATCATGGTGTTCATGTGTGCTTCTTATGTGTGATGATCTGTTCTATTTTACTGCACCTGTTTATTGTTCATATGGTTAATGAAGTTCTGATGCACTGATTAAAGATCAACATATAATGGATTAAGTGAATCATAATTTTACTGGATATACGCTAGTTGCATTAAACACAGTTGCGTGTACACGCGGGTTCCCTTAACTGAAGTAGCGTATATGAATATAAGTATGGAAACGAAAAAGTTAGTGATTTGCTAATACTGATTTACCCCCCCCCACCTTAGTATTATTTCCAACAATTGGTATCAGAGCAGGTCCTTTGGTAGAAGCTTGATCGCTTAAAGGAGATTCATAGAACAATGGGAAAGAAAGCACGTCAGAAGAAGAAGACAACTCAAAGGAACAATGATAGCCTATCGTTGAGTGGAAGCAAGTATTTCGATTTTGAATCACCTCAGATTGAAGATGAGCAAGCAAATGAAGCATCAGATAAACTCATAGATCAACAAGATCTATTTAACAAAAGGGAGAGTGCCCTCAAAGAAGAAGTTATCAGCTTAAAATCTTAGCTGGAGTGTGCCTTTAGAGTACATCAAATGTTACAGGATCAAAATGAAGAACAAGAAAATGAGATTATCAAACTAAGGCAACAAGTGGAAGAAGGAAGAAAGTCTGAAGAAATCTTGAAGAAGCAATATCTGGAAAAGGAAGAACAACATCAGGATGAGGTAAATATCTTGAAAGGTAAATTAGAAGAAAAGGATAAACTATTACTATTTCAAGACAATACTAAGATTTTGGATGATATTCTTAGTAGTCAAAGATCTCCTGCTATCAAAACTGGTCTTGGTTTTTATGACTTAATTGAAGGTGAATCTAGCTCACAAGGTGAGGTAAGGAACTCTAATGCAAAATCAGAAATGCTCAACAAGGAGATGAGAGGTCAAACCCATCAACAACCAAGGAAAGATAATCTTCAAAGAAAATCTTTTTCTCCTAAATATGGAAGTGACAGATAGTTATTTCCTTCGATGAATAATGTTGAATGTAAGGTATGTCATAATTTTGGACATGTTGTAGCCAGATGCAGAAGTAGGATGGTTCAAGACCATCACACAAAAAGATCATCATGTTCTAGGTACTTTAAGGGATATTGTTTTTCTTGCAATATGTTTGGTCATAAAGCTGTTGATTACTACAGAAGGAATATGAAACATGTAAGATGTTATGCATGTAACAAGCTTCGACATATAGCAAAGGAATGCAGGAACAAAGTACGGGCACCATACCAAAAGGAGAAAACATCATCACAGTCGAAGATATGGAAGAAAAAGGAAGTACAGTTAGAAAGATGTGGCATAGCAGAGTATACAGACATGACAGACTCAGAGGGAGTTGAAAGTGTGGAACCTCAATGTTCTAAATCTCATATGCAAGTTTCATGAAGACAAGTCACATGTATACGCGAGTTTGAAGTTGAAAAGTCATGTATATGTTGGTTTGAGGAAAAGCAGTGGGACAGACTCAGGAAAAAGGGTCTGATATGATTCAGTCCATTATTTTCTCTGTTTGATAATGGTTACAATCTGTTGATGATGTCTGGAAATGTGTTGGTACTCATAAGATGTTGTTTAGAAGTGTTTTTCATCCTAACCTAATTATGATGGTGCCTTGATACTTCTTGCTGATATATGCATGATCAGATCTGACGATGAACAGATGGCACAAGTTTAGGGGGAGCATATGCTTCGAATAATGTATTGTTGGCATTATGGTTAGAAGTCTTTGGTGATAATGCTTATGTGGCTAAATGATACATCCTGCTACTTATTGTTGGTTACAGGTTGCTGATGTTGATGAGAGATGCTTATGGTGCAGATCATATGGTGTATGATATTTGTTGATGACTATCATGGTCTTATTTAGGTTGTTGGTCTTTGTTAAAAATTTCATGTATTTCTCCTAAATACCAATGAGTCATATGATGTAATTTGTAACCCCAGTTTTCATGGGAAGGATGATGTAATAATGTCTATTTCAGTCATGTATAAACATTTGGTATATCCCCACTTGGTTGGGAGATTGATGTATGTATGAATCATTAGTGATAGGAAGGTCATACTCAGTTGAGTTCTAGAGTCATGTTATTCTTTTGAAAAATATCTTTGCAGACTCTGCATGTGCTCAGGGGGAGCATGGACAGATTGGTACATCTTGGCATGTACAAAGGGGGAGTTCGATCAAAATGTGCTCAGAGGAAGCATGGACGAATTGGTACATCTCAGCATGTACAAAGAGCTCAATCAGAGATTTTAGCATGTACTTAGGGGGAGTATGGACAACATAAGGTATATCAACGGAGAGAATATATTGGTCCGCCCTTTGCCCTTGATGTCAAAGGGGGAGAGTGATTGGGTGTGGTTGTTGCCATCAAGTCCAAAGGGGGAGATTGCAGGCATTATGATACACGTATGACTCAAGTGTTGTCCTTGATGGCAACTCACTTAGATGACAGATCACAGTTCAGACTCACATAATGAAGAAAGAAAGGTATATGCAGGTTCATTATATACCAAGTAGTGTATACACGTGGGTTCACTATATACAAGGGCGCGTATAACATACACACGCACTTTCACAGAAGGAAAGGCACATACATGTTGGAAAACTAAGTTTTGGTCTGTGGTATTTGGTCCATGGTATTTGGTCTGAGGTATTGATATAAGGTATTAGGTCCAAGGTATTGGTCCTACGTGGTTTTGGACCATGGTATTGAGAGAGGCCTAAACCTATATAAGGAGAAGAAGATCATTAGGCCAAAGGGAAAGGGTGCAAGGATTGAATATCTGATGAAGTGTAAGATCTAGTATGCTGGTTATGGGTTTGTGATTCTTTGCTTCATCTAAACCAAGGAAACACCTATGCGGTTGATGATGGATGATGGATCAGGATCATAAGGCTTGGAATGCATTATCATTATTTGGTTAGATCATGGATAGACTAGATCTAAATTATTGACGCATGTTTTATTGTATAAATGTTATGATCTGGGTATGACTGATGTTTGGAATAGCTGCAAAGTTATGAGTAAATATTTGCAGATATGTACGCGGGTTGGCTTTGGTAAAAGAGCGTATACACATTGTTTTGGTTCATCATAGTAGCATATACATTGTGAGATATGATATTTGAAGTTGGAGTTGGATCTGGTTGTTGTTGCAGAGTTCTGTGTTATGCTCTGTGTTTTGGTGACTATGTTTTGTTGACAAGGTTTCAGTGATTCAATGTTCGGTGATTCAGAAATGAATGATGCAAGTGTAGTTGATGGTTGTATTACATTGGTGATTGATTTTGTTCTTCAATGTTGTTGATGGGTCCAATATGAAAATTGGATGAAACGTGGCCTTCATATTATGGTGTTGTGATGAATCAAGAAGGTTGTAGCCTTCAGTAGGCTGGCACCTACGTACTAGTAAATAGATCAGTTAGTACATGAACTAGGAGGTTGTAGCTCCCTTCTAGTAGTAGCTAGAGAATGAGAAAAGGTTGTAGCCTTATACAGGCGGGTGCCTGCGTACTGGTATGAGTCTGCACCAGTACAAGACTGTAAATAGGTTTTTCTTATCTTAAAGGAAACAACAATAGGTGGTTTTTGTCCCACATTGTGTTTCCACCTTATATCATGGTGTTCATGTGTGCTTCTTATGTGTGATGATCTGTTCTATTTTACTGCACCTGTTTACTGTTCATATGGTTAATGAAGTTCTGATGCACTGATTAAAGATCAACATATAATGGATTAACTGAATCATAAGTTTACTAGATATATGCTAGTTGCATTAAACACAGTTGCGTGTACACGCGGGTTCCCTTAAGTGAAGTAGCGTATATGAATCTAAGTATGGAAATGAAAAAGTTAGTGATTTGCTAATACTGATTCCCCCCCCCCTCTCAGTATTATTCCCAACAAAAATATATTAGCCAAATCACAGAAAGAAGTATAGGTGCCCCCTAGCAACTCTATATACCATTTGACTACATTTCCAGTTAGGGTGCACTAAAATAACCTCAACCTGGTCAAATCATCTATCGGGGAGTTGGATGAGCACCATAAGTGAAATGTGGTCACATGGTCTCCCGAATCTTCACCACTCTTCCCTTCGAATTTTGGGATATCCGAGAGAAGTTTAGTTGGGACCAGAGGCCAAGCCGGATTGTACTGAATCAGATCATTGGTCAATTTAGTTAAGTCTGGCAAGTTCACCATGGCCAGAAAAGGGAGCCGTGGTGGACCTTGGGAATTCCATCCAGTGCGGGTAGGATTCCTAAAGGTCTTAAAATGATGACCTAGGTTTTGAAAAACACCAGTTTTCCTGAAGTAACTTGTCGAGCCTACTGAACCAAAAGGTGCTCCTTGTGGTCCAGCCAAATTCAGAGTTTGACCAACTTCTGCCGAAAATCCTCCATAACCAGTGAAGTTACCCCCTAACGAAGTGTTGAAAGGCGCTGATAGCCCCTGATAAGGATTCCATACGTTAGAAAAGGGTGGAAAATTCTGAAATTAATTAACTGAAGAATATGGCACATTCCCTTGTTGGCCGAAAAATTGATTCCCAGCTCTTATCCCACTAACCGCAGGGTTTGTCCAACTCTGGAAGGTGTTATTACCTTGAACTATAAAAGAAAAAGTCATTGACCCTACTGTTGGATTGGAATGTGGTATATGACCACTTCCAAATGGGAAACCCTGAAAAAGAAGTTGATCCACTCATCATGGATGTAGACGTGCTCGATGGTATACTCAAAGGAACTGAAGGAATCCCATGAGATGGCATTCCGTAAGGGATAAATCAAAACTGGATGCATTAGCTTGAGAACTTCCATTCATTGACAGAATGGAAGTAGATCTAAATATAGCCGTGATGGGAGTAATAGAATAGATGGAAATAGTTCCTCCTCCTTGTACATATATGGGAGTCTACATGCTCGCAACACTCGTCGTAGATGCCATGCTTCCAGCAGTGGTCATCGAAGGAATAGATGGATGTAAAATTGGGCTCAAAGGCCTATGAGTTGGGTTTCCGATGTATTTGCTGCCACCGGTTGATAACCACTCGTAGAATCGCTCCTACGCCTTCTAGGAGAAGGCTCAGGACTCATAGGTGATAGCCCACAAAGTCTCCTAGACCATTTATATGGTTGATCAGCCACTTTTAATTAGTTAAAAGACCTACTTAAAGACTCAAAAAGTTATAAAGCTAGGCTGAATAGGAGAAAAGAACACTCACTAAAATGTCCCTAAAGATATCAGCAATCAAACAACTCTCAAGTATTTCCACTCTGGGTGATTAGGACTGGACACCAAAATACAAGAAATTTAATAACAAGGGCCTTCCAAAAATAGACTAGGGTAATTACGCCCCAGGTCTACTAGCGAAGGTATCAGAGGTAGTTAAGCTGACCTCTAGAAAACAACCTTTGCCTGTGCAAGACCCCAAGCTTCGCAAGGGTGCCCTCCAGAAGTACTATTGAATGTGATACAACGTCAACCTCAGGTGCCACAAGATTCCCCTCCGTAGCCACCTGCGTGATCCCTAAGATAGGCAGCTATGGTCACCAACTCGTATCAGAAGTCGGGCGAAACAGTCGTGAGGCAGGATCCGACAAGTAAGAGAGGGGGTATCTCTCGTCCTTATCTTCACTCTCCCTCATGTTTTACTCCCAGTTACAGAGCTTTCTCAATCTCCCAAATGCTATTGGATTTTTCTCATTAATCAAACTTCTATGTTTTGTAATTTTGAGCAACCTTGGAGAGTTAAATATCCTCTCACCTAATCCAAAGCCCTAATAAACCTAAACTTGTTGGTGTATTCTGATGACAATACAAAAGTTCTAGTTTATTTTAATTAATCACTTGATTTTAATGGTTGTTCTTTAAGTCAAGGGTATAGATGGGAGTGAAACCAATGATGTTTGTATGACGCAACAGAAATCAATGAAAAACTAACTACATGAATGCAATCATTTTTTCTTCGATGAAAAGAGATCTCTATATGGGTTCTATGAAACTTCTATAAAGAAAAATACATTTTCCCCTTTTTTCTTGAAACACACTTCACACCCGAAAACTAAAAGACTATGAATGCTTTAACAATGCAAACTACCCTAGTGCAAGATATAATGGAGATGAAAGATCCTAAATCACTCAAAAAAGTGAAAGCAATTGCTTATAATTATCAATGAGCCAACTTAAGTACTAAAGAGGATACAAATTTTGAACACAAAATTCTCTCCAAACATGAAGGACAAATTGTAAAAGATCGCAATTCACTTTCAAAAACAAAAAGAAACCAAAAGCCAAACTTGGCAAAAGAAAACAAAAAACAAATTTTTTTGAGATCTTTTCTTTTTAAACAAACAACTAAACAACTTTTTGAAATCACCCAAAATGCTACTAATACTCAAAAGATTGAAAAAAGAGCACAAGGAGTCTTTTCAAGTTACAAACTCGAAAATGAACTAAAACTTGAGCAAAAAGAATTCAACTTGTACAAAACAACCCAAACAGCAACAAAGAGCTTGACAAACTGACCAAGAAGCTAGGAAAGAAATATTTCCAAATTCGTCAAAACGACTTTCAAAAAGCAAGAAAAGCTATGAGGCCACAAAACAAAGGAAAGCAAAGCAAGTAGATGTGAAATCCGAGCTTGACACTAAAACTAAAAACAATCTCCTGTTTTGGAGGAACAGAACCATCAAGAACTTTAGGACGAAGTCTTGTGTGCCAAAACGTAAGTTACAAACTCGCTAAAGAAGCAAATCTAGGCGAAATCTTTTCAATGAGGAAGAGACTTTGAAACAGTAAGCTTGTAGAATAATTGAATTCTTTAGACAGAAATTGACCACACAGAGACTAAAAAGACCAGGCAACAAATCTATATGGGCAGAGAGATTTGAAAAAACAATGCAAAAATTTGCATATGCGACTGTGTTCAAACACAGAAGTGTGCACACGCACTTCTAATACAGGAAACTCGCATATACATGGTTTCACTTTACAGAAACAAGCGTGTATATGCTACTATAAACAAAGTAAAGAGCGTATACAAATCTTTGCAAGAAAAATAAAAAACAAAGTCTGATCCAAAAGATCAGACTTAAGGCTTGAGACTCTAGTAGACCAAATAAGACTGTAACAACAAGCAAACCAAAGACTGGGCCTTGATTGATAGTGAAACAACCCAAACCAGGAATAACAAGATTGTTATCCCCAGCAGAGTTGCCAATTTTGTTTTGGGAATAAGTACCCTGGGGATTTGGGTTAGAACCCCAATAGAGAAGATGCAAACTACAACAAGAAACACTCATACAGCTCAGGGAAAATGCTTATATAATCGAACTACGTAAGAGCAACCATACCCAGATTTCCTTCGTTCGAGTAGGTCCAGTAGGGTTCAGACCCTCTGCAATTCCTGATGTTCTTTAAACTTGAAAATCATTCAATTTGAACATACATAGCAATATAGAAGTAAAGCATATTCACGAAATTGACTTTATATCATATAAACAAATGATTTATTACACATCAAAACGACATTCCGATATGCATTAAAACATAATTTGATGCATAAACATAGTTAATTTCAGAAACAAGACAACATTTCTTTTATTGTAGTAAGCTATAAATAACATGGAGAGAATTCACCTAAGTCTTCTTCTTTTGGCTCCAAGCGGAACCGTCCTCGGGATTCATCCTATCCCAGCCTTCAACAATCTTCTTCCATCACCAACACCATGATATCTCAAGAAAAAGGAAGGATTTCTATAATCAAGGAAAAAAGGGTTTCCTGAAGCTTGGGGAAGTGCATGAGGCACAGGGATTCATCAGACTCAGTTAGGGATAATCTCAGTATAATAAATATATCTCTTCTCCCCTAAGGCCTTCCCATAGAGGTTATTTATACCTTTCCCAATTAGTTTTTTAGTTGGGAAACAGTTGGGCCATGGGAAATAGGAGGTAATCAACACCTAAAACCTGTGAATTCCACCCATAATTAAGGAAATTTAAATTTTTTAATTATTTTAATACATATACGTGGGTTGGGTATTGACTGAGCCACATGTACATGCTTTTATCTTAGGGAAAAGTAGTGTACAGGGAATAAAACACTGTTTTTTATATATTTGGACCAAGTCTGGAAGGAGGGGTTGCCCTAGGCCATAAACCAAGCATCACAAATGCCACCAGTGGTAAATGGTGCTATAAAAAGTGTGAGACATGTCTATGTAATGAGAACAACTAATACGCAAAACCATTTCCCCTTGAAGCATAACAAACTTCCCCTTTCATGACAAATAATAATCCCCATTGTGGTGAAGTAAAGTTATGAGTGCAGACACAAACAATTCCTCTAGCCAGATAATGGGTCTAGCCACAACCGATACATTCTATGGAAGATTTCCTTAGGTTAGAACCAATTAAGAGAGCCTACCTCTTAGTACGCTTATCCTGTTTGGTGATGACCTCGCTTGCTCGCTCCAATTATCTCCTGTTTCCTTCTTCAAACACTTGAAACAAGTAAACAACAACAAACAACAACCGTGATAATAGACAAATTGTAATTCAACCTACTTAACAAGTCAAGAAACATTAAGCCATAAACATGTGAGATGACACATTATGTAGGTAATCAATCGATAGTTTCATATATATTGAATCAAGAAGAGATTACAACCATTGTCTTGATGTTGTTGTTGTCCTCTGACAACCAGGTTCCCACACACTTCCGTTAGCATTCCATGATGGCCTCAGTAATGACATTTTTAAGGCTCTTCCCTTTAGGCTTCACACTAAACCAAATTCACACTTCTCCCTCACAAAACTAGAGAGCTACAACTATGAATAGCTTGTTGTTTACTCCAAACTTAATTAGCACTAGCACACCAACACTAAAATTAGCTTGTTCTTGGGAAGAAGGGAGGTTTATATAGCATGGATTGAAGGGAGATGGTTCCTCTTCTCATGGGAGAAGGTCTTATCTATTGAGGTAGTTCCATCCTTATAGTGGAAAGGAGCCCAAACTGATATCCTCGACTCTATTTGGCCGAACCATTTACCAAACTTTCATTACAAATCTTCTAGAGCTGGAAGTTTCGGCTCCTTATTTAAAAAAAAAAATTCCAAAAGAGGATCAGCGTGACTAAAACATAGCTCAGTTGCTCCAGTCGGCACTAGGGACAATGTTAATCCATGCATATCGACGCAAGGAGGACAAAGGTCATTAGCACCGGTCTTGTAAACTGGGAACACCAGAAGATTTGTGCGAAATCATGCAAAAGGGAATTGTTATGCTCATGAAGAGGGACACAATGGGAGTTTCTTCAAGAAGGGACAACATGTAGGGTTCATTGTAGAGGTCCTTTAGGATCAGGGAATGGGGAGTACAGGGATAGTGATAAAATGTTGTGTAACAGATGCCCCCTAAAGCATGAAGGTTGAACTAGAGTGAGGGATGAAATGCTTTATGAATTAGTGCAGGGAACCGGATTCTATCGTCGAAAAACCTGCAAGCAAGTACAGATACATATACATAATTGAAAACTCTGTCAAATGATACATGAATCATGGTATGGACGCAACCATATAGAGAATGATCATGTAAATGGATCCAGGCATGGGCGCAACCATCCGATAAAGAGGGTCATATTGAAACCAAGGTATGGTCTTAGCCATCCAATAATGAGAAGGATAACATATGACAACTCATGGTAGGGTCACAGCCATCCATCTGAGAGAGACATGCATATCAATACAATCATGTCACACTGCCTTGCAACCTAGACTTGTGTAAGCTGAGCCCAGGGTCTTACTCTCGAACACAACCCGATCAGAGTACAAATTCTAACATGTGAATAGATGTGTTGATGTCGAACATGCTATCAAATCGCTTGATTACGATCCGATGATGTGAACTGTTAATAAGCGTGAGAGAAACCACCAATAATGACAATGGTCCTCAAGGTACTATTAACACAATTCATGGAATGTGAATAAAGGGACTGAAGTCGAACACCCGTGAAATCACCCGATCAAAAGCCAATGATGTGAACTTGTCATTGAGTGCGAAGAACTTGCCATTAGGGCATGCAAGCTCTAAGGTGCTGGAAGGGAATTTCTCGGTCAACTTCCCGGATAATGAGCTGGAGTTGACAGGAAGTGACCATGTCGAAGGAGGTCCATAATGTATCCCACATCATCGACATGAGACAAAGGGATGGAAAATGATTTTGGATGATACAGAGAATCAGGGGTAAGTGTAACTGCAGAAGGACAACTCTTGAACATATCGGTGACATGAATGGACGTTTGGCATCTTTTGGATCCATAGGATTGGTGGTCATGATGATGTGGTAGAGATCAAATGGAAGAAAAAAATTAACAGCCCAACCCAAGAAGGTCAATGATGAAGTGAGGATATCCCAACCTGACACGAATCAGGAAGTGTCATGTTCAAGAGTGAGTTGCCAACATAGCTAATTGAATTTCAAAATCACCCTCCACCATTTTTGGTAGGTACCCCAATTATTTTTAATTGCAAACTTGAAGGGGATAGCATATGCTTGCACTGTAAGTTCATCCTTCGGACAAATCCAACCTACTAAGTGTAACGAGCCCTAGGAAGGAGAAGCTCATGTTCATCATGGTGATGAATCCAATGTCGTTTAATATTTTAGCGAGTCCAAAAAAGGTGTGGCTCAATATATTTTTCATGTTTAGATAGTTTGAAAAAGACATGGAAAAGAAAACTCCACATGGTCCCTTTTCGTACATTTGTGTCTCTCGAGCCCGATAAGGTAGAAAATGATACTTGAGAGAACCACTTGACCATTTCAGTCAAGGAGTACCTTTTTCATAAATAGTGCATCCCAGCATGAAAAAGGGGTAAAATTATACTGTGTGCACGACATTTCACATCCATTAATGAGTTCAAAATTACAAGGGCTTGACTATCTTTTCGTTTTTAAAGGGTCAAAAAAGAGCTTGAAAGCAGACCCCCCATTTTATTCTCTTTTATGAGTCAAAAGGGAAAAATACTTGGCAATCTTTTCATTTGAGTTTTATGAGTCGAGAAGAGAGCTGAAACGTGACTCGGTATCATCGTTGAACATCCATCACCTGTCACTGTGCAAAAAAGGTAAAGTTCATTATCCAATGCTTGAGGCAAAATAGGTCAAAACATTTACAAAACCTAATATTTCATGAAAATATTGAATAAAAGAAAGGAAAATTAAATATTTTTTACCATTTACCATTTTACGTAGCTTTGAAAGACTTTTCACCCACTTTTTCCCTAATTGTTCTGGAGCATATTACAGGAGATCCGGGAGGTCACTCGCTGAGCCACCAGTTGCAGGTAAGAGCCAAAGTCCTAAGCTCCATTTTCATACCATTTATTCCTATTTTCTTCCATTTTTTGAATTTTTTGAGGGAGGTTTTGTCAAAAAAATTTCGCCCTCGACTGGTGTGATTTTCAGGCATGGAATCGCATTGACTGAGGGTGATTAAAACGATTTTTCATGCCATCGGCAAATTTTTTTTTAAAACAGGTGCGTCGATGCTGTACATAGGGAAAAAATCAGTTTCCCTTCAAATCCACCTTTGGAATCCAAATTTTATTGGCCAAAAATTATTATTGACTTAAATATATGTTTTTTGCCTAAAAAAATCATCAAAAATGGTAGACTAGAAAGAACGTGAGCACAAACATGTGGACACCCAGGCACTGAAAGATCCAAATTGCCTGAATGCTTTGAGGAATTGTGGGCTCCTCAATTTCTTTCTCACACCGGGAATACGGGCCCAACCTGAGCTACTATGATACCTGATTAGTCTCTGCGATATAAATCGAGAAATATTCATCATTGGTGACCAGGAGCTGGAGTTAGAAACTTCAAACATATATTTCATCACAGGACTATCCTGGAGAGGGGAACTAGTCAACCTATATGGGTCATGACCAATTGGGGCAAGCATATCCATGCTGCTTGCCGAACATTGCCCTGAATCCCTCAAATCCAAGAGTGGCAAGATTGAGATTGCCACCATGCGAGATCTGACACTAAGAGTGCTACTCTTGACTATCAATAGAGTGGCGAGGTCTCAAGTAGTGCGTGAGACTAACAACTCGAAATTTCTATATTCCATCAACTTTACAACACCGACGATCTTTAACTGGGTAGAAGCCATGAAGATCAACATAAAATGCCAGCTGACAAAAGCTAAGGCGGGGAATCTAAAGCAATTTTGCTTCAGATCTGTACTAGTGACTTTTTTCTTGGAACGGGTGTCGTTGTTCCAGTACCAGTTGACTGAGGTAGATCCTATGATGCGACACGACCCACAGATGACCCGTTGGAGCCGTTTGATGCTTAGGATCATTGGTGGCTAGCATATGTCTTACAAGCCCGCCTTCTTTTCATGGCTACAGTGATAGGTGATCATCGTGGAGGATTGGCCATATAGTGGCACTGACTTCCGTGGAGATCTGGAAATGCTGCTGCCAGATGGAGAGGATTTCGACAATGAAGGTAAAAAATCAATTTTTTAATTTTGTGATTTTTAGTTGTTTTTGATATATATGTGTTTATAACATTTCGTTTTTCCAATGTAGATGTTGGACCAGAGCGTCCAGCTGGGATGTCCCCAATAGCCAGGTGTGTCACTCGCTAGTTTGATGTCACTCCTTATCAGGAGGGGAGTCACAATGAGGAGGAGATCGCGAGGAACCCTCATGGTATCCCAGACTATGCTTGGGTGGGAGACATTCCTTGCCAGTACCAGAGACACACGGTGGGAGTATCGAATCGGATCTGTCAATTATTGACTTGTGTTGCACGAGCCATGTCATGCTACCACGATGACCATGCTGATTAGTTACTAGGTCCAACATTTTACATATTTTAGGCATGCAAGCCACGGATATCTAAGGCCTGCGAGCCACAAATGTTATTTTGAACACACATATTATTTTTTGGGGTTTTTATGTATCAAACATTATCACCACACACACACACACACACATATATGTTGTATTTTCTTGCTTACTATGGTACAAATGATTTGTTTTGGCTTTTCACATGTTTCATAAATGTCTATCCAACACATAATTAGCTAATGCATCTGTCAATGTATTCATGCGTCTAGGAATATGATGATATGTAATGTAATCAAAATTCCTTTCCAGTAGATGAATACAGAGATACATTCTCAATATTTGAGGGTTTCTAACAGAATATTTCCCGTTGAGTTGAAGGACAACAAGTTGTGAATCCAAGTTGACAACCAACTCCTGAATGTCAAGAGCAATGTCTTCTGATAACAGTTCAATGACTGTGTTGTATTCATCAATGTTGTTAGTTGTGTGACCTAAAAAAATACCTTGAAGATCAATCAACTCACCGTGAGGGTCATAAATAGCCCATGCCGTAGAGGATAGATTCCAGGTACTATGGAAAGAACCATCAGCGAAACTGATGTGAGGAGTCATAAACATCTGCAAAGCAGGGAAAACATAGTAAACAGGAAATATGTTTGAAAACTAACACACCAAACCACACTGCACAAAAATGAATGACACACTAATGTACATAAGTAACCATGCAAGATGACCTAAGCATAGTACTTTTTGAGATAAAGCCCATTTCGGGGCTTGTCCAAAGGATTGCCTTCATAATCAATAAGCTCATAGGCCCCTTTTTGCAAAACATGTTTTACAATGTAGGGCCCATGTCACATGGGCTTGAGCTTTCCTACCCCTAGCTTATCATTAGCTTGATCATATAGTAAAATGAAATCACCCTCAGAGAACACGCGGGGGGAGACCGACTGATTGAAATGGGACTTGACTCGCTTCTTTTGTGCTTTAATGACCAAAGCAGTGAGATGACGAGTCTCATCCAGCTATTCTAAATATAAGAGGCACTCTTCCTGAGGTGATGTTTCGGGGACAAGTTCGATAGCTAGCTTGAGTGAAGGAATATCGCATTCAATTGATAACATTGCTTCCAGACCGTAGACAATCTGGAATGGTGTGAAACCAATTGCATCTTTGGTTGAGGTTCAGTAAGCCCACATAGCTAAAAAGAGCATGAGATGCTAGTTTGACTTGTGCATCCCAATAGTATGTTGAATCATTGTGACCAAAACTTTGTTGACATATTCAACTTGACCATTGGCTTGAGGGTAATATGGGGTTGAGCCATCGTGGCACAAACCTAGTGTAGAGGTCAGCTTAGCCATCATGTAATCTTGGAAATGGGAGCCATGGTCTATGGCAATAGGTTGAGGTACGCTGAACCTGGAAATAACGTGATTGACAAGAAATTGAGCCATCAGTTTACCGTCTGCAGAGTATGTAGGCATCACTTCGGCCCATTTGGTGAAACAATCCATAGCAACGATAATATAACCATGACCCCCAGCCGAACGAGGGTTACATGTCATATAATCAATGCCCCATTTGGCAAAAGGACCAACCATAATTATGGGGTGTAGGTGAGCGGGTGGACCGCACATCTTGCATTGGTAAATTTGGCATTCATGGCACTTGCGAACAACAAGGATGTAGTCGTTGAAAATGGATGGCCAAAAATAACCAACGTGAAGGATTTTTTGAGTGGTAGCATAGCCAGACATATGAACGCCACATGCCATAGAATGGCAGTCATTGAGAACTCTCTCAGCCTCCTCCAGAGTAATCCATCGACGAAGAACTGAATCCACACCGACATGGTATAAAGTATCACCAATACTATGGTAGGGTTGGGAGTGATGTTGAATCCGTCGGCGATCATCCTTAGTCAATGCAGATCGGAACATGGACATCTGGGGATACATGATGATATCACCGTACCATGGGTCAAGGGTGCTGATCAGGAAAAGAGTCTCATATGGAAGTTGTTCATCTGCACCAGTAGGGAGAGACGTAGAAGGAAGGGAACAAATTAACTCAGTGAAAACTAGTGACCTCTTAGATTTGGCAGTGGTAAACACCAAATCGAATTCTTGCAGGATGACGATCCATTTAGAATACTTGCCCCCCAGTAACTAACGAGTCAAGATGTAGGTCATGGGGTTGCAATCAGAAATCACACTAGTAGTGCCGGAAGCGTTGAACAACCTGTATGGCAGCCAAAGCTGACTTCTCGACATAAGCATAATGCGTTTTGGTGTCGAGGAGGTTACGACTAAGGTAGTAGATAACATGTTCATTGCCTTCATCGTCATCTTGGACCAATACCATAGCAATGGTGCTAGGTGCTGCAGCTAGGTAAAGGAAATAATCTCGATGGTAATCCAGGGGATGTAGCAAAGGAGCATTTACGAGGACAACCTTGAGGTCATCGAAAGACTTTTGGGAAACCTCATCCTAGACAAATGGTATACCTTGTTTGAGCAACCGGGTAAATCCTGTCACCAGCCCAGCCTAATTGGGTATGAAATGACAGAGGAAATTTTCCTTTCCTTGCAGGTGTTGGAGTTGGTGCAATGAAGATGGAGGGGGTAAATTTACAATGATCTTGACTTTAAGTGGATCAAGGCAAATACCGTCCTTGGAAATGATAAAGCCAATGAGTCATCTGGATTCTATGCAGAAAACACATTTATCTGGGTTTAACCAAATGTTGTAGTGTCTACAAGGAAGAAAAATCTGCCAAAGATGGTTGGGGTGATCTTGGCACTTACGAGAATGAGCAGGAAGGTCATCCAAGTAAGGCTGAACGATGTTGTGAATATCGTGAAATGCATAGGACATCGTGCGTTGAAATGTAGCCCAACATTCTTTAGACTGGAAGGGAGCTTTTTGTACATGAACGTACCCTAGGGATAGATAAAAGCTATCTTTTCTTGATTGGCCAGTGCAATGTTAATCTGGTTGTAACCAAAAAATTCATCCATAAAGGAAAAAAATTTGCTCCAATCACTTTCATCAATGATATGATCAATGAAGGGAGTAGGGTAGTTTTCCTTAGGACAGGCATGATTGAGATCACGGTTATCAACGCAAATGCAAATCATGCTTGTTTCTTTGCCACCAGGACAATATTTTACACCCAATATATAAGAGGGATCCGATAGATGAATCCAGCTTTGAGAAGTTTTTCATCTTCGCCCTTGATAGTGGCGGATTTCGTAGGGTGGCCTAGGCAAAGCCGTTGGCAAACGAACTTCACGTGAGGATAAGTTGGTATTTCATGCACAACAATGCTAGGATCGATGCTAGGCATTTCTTCATATGACCACGCAAACACATCACGAAATTCTTGAAACAGATGAGTATAGGTCTTGATCACATCCAGAGAATAGGTTACCCCAATATGGACATGTTCAATGATACTAAGCTTGATATAAATATCAATTGGCATCATTTGGGTAATATTACCCAAATTTCCTTCTGACCTTACTTCGTGAGTTAGGATCGGTGCTAGAAGTAGAAGGGAAGGAAACTGAGAAGAGGACTCTTCGATATCAGTAGACATGACCGTTGGGCAAGGCATGAACGAGGAATGATGATGAGTATCATTCCAAGGTGGTTCCTCAACAAACATTACTTCCATGATACTTTTGTCAACAAGAAAAGTCTTAGCTAAGGGATCCGGAGATTCCGAATCGCTAAGCCATGGGGATTGAAAATATGTATCGAGAGAAGTCCTTGAAATAGGAGAATCAAAGGATACAAAACTTGAGGCCGAAACAATCTCCAAGTGATTGATTTCAGCAGGACTAAGTGGCATAACATCGCACCAGGCATCAATAAGATCTGGTGAAGGTATGACCCATGGGTCATATTTGACTGAGATCATGTTAACAGAGGCAACATGAGGAGGTGGGAGTAGAAAAATTCCCATCAAGGAAGAATCTTTAAAAAGACCTGCCCCCACACTCTCATAGGGAGCACTAGAGTGCTTGACATACAAAACATTACCAACTGAGGAGGAAGAGGCAAAGAAGGACAACTAGTTGACAGTGACGATCTTCCCTTGATGGGGAAAATGAATCACGTAGAATAGGGAGGAGGCTACAACATGCGTAGCATGGGTCCATCTCTGTCCGAGTAGAAGATTATAATTTATATTAGCATCAACGATCTCTACCTTGACTTGTATTTTCTTGCCCTCCAAAGTAATGGCAAGGTTAGGTAAGACACCGAAGGGTCGCGAATTGCACCTGTCGAAAGCTTCCAAAGTGTTCGGGGATTGGTTCAAAGTAGGGGAACCAATGGCCTTCCAGCATGTGATTGACATGATGCAGGTGGAAGCACCTTCATCGATGACAATCCTATGGATGGTCTTCTCATTGATGATTACCTGAATGAGAAAGGAAATCTGATGAGGCAGGCGTGGAACATGGTTCTCTAGATCAAAACATATCAAATTGGAATCGGTAGGATCAATACCCCCAATAGCTGACAACAAATATTTCCGTTGAGACGGATAACTTTGGAGCACCTTGAGAGCCGACATAGCTGACAGCGCCTGAGCCAAATATTCAACAATATTATAGTGCTGAGTGGCTCGAGCGTTGGGATTGTACGAGGATTTCCTTAGCACACCTCGAGAGGGTGGCCGAATAGTGGAATCAGGGTTAGGGCACTCAATATGAAGAGGGCCAGAACTCGGGGCAGAAGAAGAAGGGGTGGCCTCTTTCTCTTTCCCAGCTGTCAAAGAAGGAGTTTGATAATCTTTTGATCTAGTAGCCACATTAATAGGCATACTCATCATGAACACTTGAGATCCTGAGGAAGTAGATGATTGAGGTTAGTCTACCATTTTAGTTTTTTGAGATAGAAACAGATCGTTTAGGATCGTTGGGGTCCCTTTGAGCAAACGAATAACTTTGGATCATCGGGGACAATCCTTGCTATAGTGATCCTCCTCGCAGAAGAGGAATGGATACTTAGGTTTCCATTGTGAAGAATCACCAGCAGATGACTTAGGAGGACCCTGTTTTGGGGCATTGGCTTTACCCTTGCCTTTGCCTTTCTTCTTACCTTTCAAGGATTTGTCTACTATGGTAGACTGAATAGCGTGGACCTCTGAGGTTTTACCAGGGCCAGGTGGATTCTGGGAGGAACTATTGGAAGTAGTGTTTGAGACCGACTTCTGTTTAGAAGAAGATTTAGCAGGGGTTTGGGACATTGAACCAATTACTCCATCAACAAGAGGTGTAGCCTATGACTTTGATGTCGTGGGATCAGATGATGGTCATAGAGCATCAGGTAATAACTCATACAAAATGCCAAACTAAGAATAAATAAGATCTAAGTACTGGGAATGAGAAATGGCTTATTCTTTGATAACTCATCCACCCATAGCTATATTGCGCGCAATTAGAGCTACGAATGACTTGGTAAACCATTCGGTGAGCAACTAATCAACAATATCGAATTTGATCAGGCAACATCTACATCTCCATTCATGGATGTGATCGGAGATGTGTGTCACAGTATCTTGCTTAAGCGATGTGGGAAAATAGGTGCCAATTTCATAGCGAACCGGCAACTGTAAATGCATGAGGAAGGCCATGGCTAAAGAGTTGAAGTCATGGTAAGTACTTCACGGAAGCTCGATGTACTACTTGGTTGCAGAACCTGTGAGGGTTTGTTGGAAAAGATGAAGATGAAATAGAATCATCAACGTAAGAATTAAAAGAGCACCAGAGGTGATATGTCATCACATGGGCTTGAGGATCTTCTTTTTATTTCCCATCAAACTTAGGACAATCGCTTGGGATCTTGGATGGAACTGGAGGCTAGTATGGCGAATAAAGGATTGGATCATTTGTAAGGCGAGACACATCTAGCAACTCTAGTGTGGCCAAGAAAGGAAATTGAGTATTAAAAGGCATTGGAGGTCGATATGTAAGTCCAACTGGAGGAGCCCATCCTTGCTAGTAAGGATTTTGGCCCCATAGTGGGGGATTTTGGCCATATGGAATTTGATTATGCCCCCATTATGGGTTACCTTGGCCATAGGGAGGATTTTGACCTTGAACACCTTGGAACTGTCCGGTCATAGGTTGCTAATAAGCAACATACGGGTTAAGAGGCTATTGAGCATGTTGACCTTGTACATATGGATATTGTACCTGTTGTCCCTGAACATATAGGTTTTGAACCTATTGCCCTTGAACAAGAGGATTTTGGACCTGCTGTCCTTGGACATTAGGATTGTACAGTTGTTGCCCTTGGACATAGGGATTTTGTACATGCTACCCTTGGGCAAGAGGTTTTTCTACCTGTTGTCCTAGGACAATAGGATTTTGGGTCTACTGTTGCAGGACTTGTCACTGGCTTTGTCCTTGCAAGGGTTGACCCTACTGATATGTATATAAGGGTTGTTGTTTCCCAGGTTGGTTTTGCTACTTCAAGGGTTGACCTTGCGGCTGCAAAATGTATCCATAGGGCTACAGAGGTTGGCCCTGCGAAGACATAGGTTGGGAGTCTTGCGGAGCATACTGCATCTACTACTACAAGGTTTGCTGCAACTGTTGCGAGGGTTTCCCCTACGATTGTTGTAGTTGACCTTGATGCAATATCATTTTCCGTTGTTTTTGTGTGGGCGGCCCTTGCTGCAACAAAGGTTTCCCTTGTTGCTGCAGAGGTTGTCCTTGCTGTTGCAAGGGTACTTGAATAATGCCCAGAAAATGTTCGAACTGAATCTGGCCAAAGCCACCCTGAAAAGTGGATGAGCCAGAGTAAACGTACTACCCAGACTGAAGAACATAAGGCTGATTATCCATTCCTTGAGAACCGTATGGAATGTAAGGAGCTTGGTACTGAACCTGAGCCTCATATGGTTGCTGGTACTGGAAATTGTTTGACCCAGACGAACCAATGGGATTTTGAACCTATTGGTACTAGACATTGCTTGATCCAGCAGGACCAGCAAGGTTTTGAATAATGCCAGAAGAACGTTGGTCCATACCAACCATGTGAGCCTGTCAGCTACTCACATTGGTGGTCCCTGACACCATAGAAACACTCAGATTCTTCCCCATAGGCGGTGGCATAACTTGGCCACTTATTGGAGGGATTGAAGAATTGGCAGTAACATTCTTCGAGACTGTTGGTTGAACCGGATGGGTGACTGGGATGGATGATACAAGAGTGTTCAGAATGGTGGTTTGCACTGGGACTGAGGTAATGACCTATTGGGAGGTGGGGTTTGCAATGAACGGACCTGTAATAGGAATGGCACCAGACACCCAAACAGGGTTATGGTAAAGTGACAAGGCACTAGGTGTACCTGAAACCAATTGTGCCAAAGACACATAATTAGGTGGAAATTCCCGATACACACTGATGGGAATGCTCCCTGTATAGGGGAAACCTTCAGGAGGAAATGGATGTTCTTCCTCCTCAACAGTGTGTGGAGTAGAAACTTTTGACTCATTTGGAGAGGTGACTAGAGCATCGCCTTCAGGTTCCATAGTTGGGAACAAACGATGACGAACAACCAAAGAGGTACGAAGGGATAATTCGAAAGGAAAACCCAGTTGATCGTATGGACTATATGGACGTTGTGATGATATCAAAACAGGGTCGAACAAAGGATTCAGAGGATAGATAACTAGTCCAAGCTAATCGTCAGTAGTCGGTAAACTCTCAGGAGTTTGGACGAGATTGTCTGGAGATTCTAGGACAAAATTAGCAAGTGACCCAGTATCTAAAGTAGGCAGAGGACAGGATGAAAAAGGTTGAATTCTAAGAATTATATCGAGTTCAACACCTTGGTCCTTGAGTGACTGTGGTAAATCAGGAAAAGGCTCCTCAGACAATCTTTCAAATGGAGGAAAAGAAGAGGAACTAGGTGAACCAAATGGTTCAACCATGATGACCTTGTCTTAGTTAATAGGAAAATAGATAGATAAACATCAAGGCTTTAAAATTTTATTTACGGAAAACTCACGATTTGGTTCAGTAAAGACTAACAAGATGTTATAAGATCATGGGAAATCAATTTTTTAATATGCATAAATAGACTAGTCCTCTTTCATATTTTAAGAGTTGAGAAAGAAACAAAGATGACTCTATCACTTTCAATTGGAAACGAGCTCGAAAGGACAAGCGCTCGAATGATATTTTAAGTTTAATGAGTCAAAAAGATTGAATGACTGCTCTGGATGATCTAGGTAAAGAGGATTACGAGGCAACTATGAACTGTAGAATACCTCCCGGCAAACTGAGGATTATGGGTAGGCGATCTCCCTGAATGTTGTGTTCAGTGTATCAAATTTGCAAGGCAGCTAACTCGGCTTCCTATGGATAAAGGATTGCAACCTAGAGGGGTCTCCCATTATATACTCGACGGTATGGGGAGCACAAATCTATACTAGCGTTGTCTAGTGTCGAAGCTAATGACAACTGCTAGGTTTAAAGACATCAGAACACATCTCTAGCCTAGACCTTCTAGATGTGATCATTAGATTTCAAATGCGCCTTAGGTTAATTTAGTTCATTTTAAAGTTTATCTTGAGTTATGTCTTAGTTTTCAGGCCTTAGCGATGTGACTCGAAAAAACATAAATGTAGCTAAATGAGACAAGACCCTTTCAATTCGATGAATTGTCTACACTGGAGAGGGTAGAAAATGCACAATCAAATGAAAACAACCAAGAAACCAAAAGCAAAATTATTTTTCACTACTTCATCTTTTGAGAAAATAAACTAATGAAAAATACATTCTAATTTTTAATTTCTTGACAAGTACATTCTAACAGTCCTTTCAAAAGCAAAGAGAATTCTTTTTCTTTTCAAATGCCAATGCAATCCTAGTCTTTAATGATGCTAACTACCATAGCATATTGATGCAAAAAACTAGAATTTTATACTTTTCATGAAATGACGAAATTAATTTTCTCATAAAACATTTCAATAGAAAAGTTTTTGAGACAATTAGCACTCAAGAAAATGAAAAACACGAAAAGAGAATCTCTTTCAAACTAATGAAACAACAACTTTACCAAAAACAAGACAAGCAATGTGATCCATGCCGGAAAAGAAACGTTTAGACAAGCAAATGAAAACTTTTCAAACTTGTGTAATGGAGGTCAAAGCCGTAGAAGGACCATAAATGAAATGCAAGGAGTAAATGCACCAACAACTTGACTCGCCAAGTTCACAATTAGCTGAATGGATGATAATCTAGATGCCCTAGTGCCACTAACCATCTAATGACCCAAGAAATCAAGAAAAAATATGACAAATAAACAAGCAAACAAATCAAATGAAAAGCAACTTTCTAGTCAGGGAGAAGATGGTCTAAAAAACTTACAGGGTCGAAATCATGAGAGAAAAACACACTGGCTAAGATTAGGGGTAAACCCTAATCTTCACTTACAGGCATCGACGCGACTGCCTACCTAACAACAAGTGCCAGAAGGGGGTCGGTGCAACTGTTTCTCAGCATATCGTGTTGATTGACATGATTTTTAGTGAATTAAGCACGTTGAGCAGAGATGCTAAGAAAAAAATTTAAAATTCTAAAAGTGGGGATCTGACTTAATACTATGAATTTCAAACCCAGATTAGTAAGCATAGGAAAATAAACAGAACCAAAGGGAAATGGCAAAACTAGAAAAGTTCACACAAAACCATGAAATTCCAAACAAAGAAAGAGAAGGATTGGGTCCCTAGTGGAGCCGCCAATTTGTGGTGAAGTAAGATTATGAGTGCGGACACAAACAATTCCTCTAGTCCGATAATGGGTCTAGCCACAATCGATACATTCTATGGAATATTTCCTTAGGTTAGAACCAGTTAAGAGGGCTTACCTCTTATTATGCTTATCTAGTTTGGTGATGACCTCGCTTGCTCGCTCCAGCTATCTCTCGTTTCCTTCTTCAAACACCTGAAACAAGTAAACAATAGCAATCAACAACCGTGATAATAGACAAATTGTAATTAAACCTACTTAGCAAGTCAAGAAACATTAAGCCATAAACATGTAAGATGACATATTATGTAGGAAATCAATTGATAGTTGCATATATATTGAATCGAGAAGAGATTACAACCACTGTCTTGACATTGTTGTTCTCCTCCGACAAAATCAGGTTCCCACACACTTCCATTAGCATTCCATGATGGCCTCAACAATGATAGTTTTAAGGCTCTTCCCTTTAGGCTTCACACTTCTCTCTCACAAAACTAGAGAGCTACAACTATGAATAGATTGTTGTTTACTCTAAACTTAATTAGCACTAGCACACCAAAATTAACACTTGCTTGTGCTTGGGAAAAAGGGAGGTTTATATAGCATGGATGGAAGGGAGATGGTTCCTCTTCTCATGGGAGAAGGTCTTATCTCTTGAGGTAGTTCCATCCTTATAGGGGAAAGGAGCCCAAACTAACATCCTCGACTCCATCTGGCCCAACCATCTACCAAACTTCCGTTACGATGCTTCACAGTGTTAATACGTGCATATTGGCACGAGGAGGACAAAGGTCATTAACACCAGTCTTGTAAACTAGGAACAACATAATATTTGTGGGAAATGGTTCAAAAGGGAATTGTTCTGCTCATGAAGAGGGACACAATGGAAGTTTCTTCATGAAACGAAATCATGTAGGCTTCACTGTAGAGGTCCTCCAAGATCAAGGAACGGGGAGTATAGGGACAGTGACAGAATGATGTGTAACACCCATGCCCAATGATGACACCTGCTACATAAATATGAGAACGTGAGAAACTCTTAGGATCAAGGAGGGGAGCTTGATATCATCATCTTACCAATAAGTGACCAAGGAATGATCGATCACAGGATCCATGGCAGGCTTCAAAATTTGCATGTGAGCCAAAATTTTGGAGGTTGGTTGTAGCTACTACAACATCGGCAACATGTTGGTAGAAATCCATCTCTCTGCATGGACCTTGTCTCGTGAAAGCATGTCTAACTCTTCCGGAAGTATTATTCAATTCTTTGATCTTCATGGCTTCCTCACTAGCTTGAGTGAAAGATACAGTCCCTACCATTCTCTTGACTGGTTAGCACACATACCAAGCAAATTCAACTGAATTTTTTCGATTGTGGATGAGGGTTATATTCATGCATAAGTAATATGGATGTCAGAGTTTTAATTTCATATCTAGTGTTTCAACACTACCAGCAGGTCTGGACAGTACCCTAGCAGAGTCACGTCGGAACACAAGCATTTCTCCGCTGCTAGCGAACCTGGTCAGTACCCTGGCAGAGTTACTTGCATCACCTCTCTTCATAGGAAGCCTTTATCTTCTTTTGTTTTTTTTTTCAAGAACTGTGCATAGGAACTTATTTATTTTCATGAAGTAGAAGATTGATCTCGACTTATTGATAGCAGAAGAGGTTGTTACTTAAGAGAATTATGTTATATATACCTCTGACATACTTGTTAAGATTTCCCCCCCTCACCTTACTCTACTTGACTGGGCTGACAAGGATTAACCGAATAATAGAATAACTTAGTAGAGTTGGAGGTACTGTTAATGTGCAAGTGTTGTGACTTCACCAAGACTCACTCTGAACAGAACATATTTTCCATCAGGGTATCATCGAATAAAGAATCCAATATCACCATAAAGAGAGTGAATAGATAGATAACCAAATGGTGATAGTTGTACAAGTACTCTTATCTTTTTCCCGGCTTGTCTCAGAGCCAAACACGGTTTCATGTGAAGCTAACCTACGAGTGGAAATAAGCAAACAAAGAAAGAAGCAAAGATTAGAAGATGTAAGCAAGGCAAAACAATAAAGCAAATAAAGAAGTGAAATCAAAGCAAAGAAAACAAGAAAGCAACGCAAGACATGAAAGCAAAGCAAATCAAACAAGAAAGAAAAGCAAAGCAAGAAAGAAAACACTACTACTACTCCTACACTAAACAGTGTGTGAGCCTACTCATGTGAAATGGTATTTCCAATGTAGCCATTGGTGCATTAGTTGGCCCATGTTGGTGAAGGCATGGTTAACAAGAAATATAAGCATGTAAACTAGAAAACAACAAGATAAGACAATAAAGACAAACACAATTAGATTTTGAAAGTGTCCACAAAAAAGAAAAGAGTAAATGCACAAGATAAACATCCTATAGACATAGCATGGTGATGCAACACCCTATGTGTAGATGATGAGCATGTACACTCTTTTGACTGTGAAAAATGAGCAAACATGAAAAAGGAAGCCAACTTACGTTTCGAAAGAGTGCTTGTTTTGTTAGACTTAGACTCCTCAAGTGCATGGGTGATAGGATCGTGTGATGCTGGTGGAGGGAGTGAAATCTGTGAAGTAGATTGATCTTCAATACAAACAGGAGAGTGATGAGGAGCTTGGTGTGTTTCAAAAAATTTATAATCAGAAGTGGAACTGAACTCAGGACAGCGAGGGCTTGACATAAGCATCAATGCAGGTTGAAGTCCATCGAGAGCTTGAGGGGTTTTTGCTTCATCAACGGGTAGATCATAAAATACTAGTGGCTTAGAAATATCAACAATGGGTAAATGAGCATCATGATCGAATGAAGGAGTAAAGAGGTCAAGACAACCATGATCAAAAAATTCAAGATGTTCATCGGCATCCTTATGATATGACAAATCATGCAGAGGGTTGATGAGAAATAAGAATGTTCACCCTCTGTGTTTCCAGAAATGACAGATGAAAGATTGAATGGATTTTCAGAGAAATATGTGTCCTCTCCGCAATGCAATGACAGACTGACATCTGGTGTGTCTTGTGAATGATCAAAATTAGAAACACCGGGTGATGATTTTTGCCAAGGAAAATCAAAAGTGGCAACATCACAAGAGATGTCATGATAGAGTGGATGAGGCACGGATGGAAGGGAGTCATCCTTGACCATGGGTTATTCTTCAGATTCCCACACACACTTATCATGAATGAAAACACAAGTTTCCTACATAACATCAACTCTGTCGACAAGTTGATCCTTGTAAACACAAGATGTGGAGTTGGGAATGAGAGAAAACAACATAGTACAATTCGGAGGATCAACAGAATGAGAGGACGGAGGTTGAGGGAATGAGTTCACGTGACAACCAACACTCTTGCAAGCCAAATCTGTGCAGATATCCAAAGAAAGTTGGGTGGGAGGATGTGGCAATTCAACATATGTGTGCGTACCTTCTCCCACCTGGCACTACGGAGCTAGAGCTTCTTGATGAGAAGAGGACTGATGGTCACTTGCAATAGTAACCTTTTCCATCTTAGATTTGGAAGCTCTAACATCGAGGTATGCTGGGAGGGGTTCAAATGATTCTAATATATGCTAATTTTGAGATATGTAAAGAAGATACTGAAATATTTCATTGAGAAATTTCAAGTCAATTTCATCCTTAGGAATTTGAAATGCAATATTACCAAAGCGTTTTTGAAATTGCTCAACAGATTCATCAGGTGCTTTCCGTAATTCCAGAATTTTTTTCTTGAGTTCTTTACGATCATAATGATGGAAAACATGATCCAAATATCCAACCAACTGATTAGGAGAGTTAATTGATGTGGTGACCAGTGTGACACACCATTGCAGTGGATGCCCTCGAAGCCTAAATGTGAACAACAAGCAGACAATGTAATCTTCATGGATTTCATGCCTTACATGGAAGGTTGTGAAGGTAGCTCTATGTCTAAGCCAGGCTGATCTGCCTTCACCATCATATGTTTTATGTCACAAGTCATTCCAGAGATCCTCATATACCTCAAAATCATTTCCATCAGAAAGACATGTTGGAGGATTAACTATAGCATAATTCATGAAGTATGTGTAGAGATTCAAAACACACTTTGAGAACTTAGCTTGTCATCTAGCCCTCCTTCTAGTGCCAAAAATGTTGATGGTGTTGGACCCACTAACATGTCTGTGGATATCCCTGGTAAGAAGTCCCAACTAGACCTCAAACCATTTGGAGTAGGAGTCCCAACAGTGGGTAGTAAAGCTATGCCTTAACTGCAATAGTGCGCAGCGGTAAGAAAGATATCATTGTCGAAAGCAAACATTTAACCTTGTAGTGAGTTAAGTGATATACATGGGTGTTCTAATACATGGAGGGGAAAAAGAAGTGTATCCCTTAGAATCTTGTAATAGTACGTAGCCTTAAAGGAACACATGAGTTGAATGACATCACAAGCTGGAAAGCAGAATAGTCGACAATCCAAAGTGACAGGTTAAACCAAAAACATGACTTCAACAAGATTCATACAATCATATACAAAATAGTTCATACACAAGTGCGTAAGTTAAACAACATACATTGCTAAAGTAACTAGAATATTCTAAATATAATAAGAAATGCATGAAGACATGTTGGCTCTGTTATGTTATATAAGGTGAAATTTCCATTCATACATACAACCATGACAACCACTAGCCCCAATAGTGGAACATTACAGTCAACACTGTCTGCTCCTCTAGAGAGATGTACTCACTCTACACTATGGAGAAGCTAAGGTTTGTCACAATACTCTCCAAGCTGTCTCTAAGAAATGCCTAGCAAAATCTTGGCTCCCAAAAGCCTTTTCTATGAGTTATAATGTTCTATATATAGAAAAGGGTGGGGTGACCTTTGACATTCCCCTTTGATGCTTAACTAGCCTCATGACTCTTCAACTTCATTACATATAGATATTTACATTACATATGACTGTTTGTATTCCACTAATGGCACTTGGAATTTCACTTTACATTACATTTGATTAAAAAAAATACGGCTCATAGTAGTGACATGGTCGAGACAACTCATGACACAACTCGACATAACACTGCTAACATTTACTCGCTGACTTTAGTGTGCATGTCAAGCTCCTGCACTACTAGGTGATAGATGTGTTCTAGGACATGCTTTTTCTTCACCTCCGCATAGCTTGGTATTGCAGGGTCTCCAATGGTCTTGGTCTCCCAAGATGATTTCGTGCATGTACTCGTTTCACTTGCTGCTCGAAGTGCTTTGTATGTGTATCTAGCTACAAGAAAGTAATCTACCATGTTCTCCTTCTTCATCCTGTTCGTCATCTCGCCATGTTCCATCGATGTACTTGTTCTTGCAATCCGCTCATGACAGGACGACATCAAATCCAAAAATTGCATAGTCTAGCATGATGCATTATTTGCCATGTTCGGGTCCAGGTGACTGGGAGGGAGGACATGACACTGAAACTGCGTAGAGCATAACTCAAGTTGAGATGAGGGATTTTGAAGCTTGGTTTGAACTATCGGGGAAAATTGTGCAATGATCACTGGGAGGCAGAATCGAGTAGTGAAAATCACCAGTGTCAATTGCGAGATGAGGCCTTGAAAGGGAAAAATTATGCACAATTTCTAGAGGAAGGATAGAGCAAGGCTAGTGGGAATTTATACACAATTTCTAAAGGTAATATAGAATAGACTTGCAGAGGGACTGCTGGTGAGTTCTACGCAGTTTTTGGGAGGAAGACAAGGCAGAGTTTAGGGTAACTGCTATGCATTTTTCAAGAGGAAGACAAGACAGACCACAAGGAGACCAGCTGGAAATTAAGGGTAGTTTCGTGGATTAGTGCAGAGAAAGCTAGAAGGGGACCTACCAAACATGACTATGTAAGTTTTGGAGATAGTGCAGAGCAAGGTAGCAGAGGCCTTGCTGATCATGATTGTGCATTTTCTGAAGGGAGTGTGGGGTAGACAACAGGGGAATCAGCTAGTCATGTCTGTGCAGTATTGGACAGTAGTGTAGCCCTAGGTCTCAGTGCAGTGCAAGTTTTCAGCAGTCCAGAGGGATGCTTGAAAATGGATCTTTCGTGAAGCACCGTTTGGATTAGGCTTGGAGGCAACTTCTACACAATTCAAGGAGGCAAAAAAGCTGCTCACTTCCAAGATTGCGCAATGCATATGACCTGGAGGACAAGCTCAAGAGCTGTGCAATTTTGGGTAGCAGAGCATGGTCACTAAGGGTTGAGACTACACAGTTTAGCTCAATTGAGGTCCAATTGAAGGAGGTTGTTCAGTTGAGCACATTTTCCAAAAAATGGCTAAGTGTTGAAAGAAAGTGAATTTTTGCAAACAAAAAATGTGATCATACACTTATCATATTTTGACGACAAGACAACACATAACAACAAGACAAAACATGTGCTCATTGAGACTTCCTTAAAGCTAAGAGCGACAAGTGCGACACTTCAGATAGACCTTCAAACGGTCATGATGACACTTGCATTACTATGCTTGCAACTTTGTGTGTGAGTGTGATTGATGTTCACAGAGCAAAGAAAACTGATGCACATAAAGGAAAACCTTTAAAATCGCCAAAACAAGATCGCAAGCATGAAAAAGTAATCAATATGCTCAAAGATGACCATTAGTCCAACAAGCGATAGGGAGAAAGACACATAGAGGACACACATGGAATGAATTTCATGCATGTCGTTGAAGACAGAATGATATCAGTACTTCAAGCTACACTAAGAGATATATTTCAAAAGATGAGATTTGCTTACCATACATACCCTCCAGAGGGCTATCCATTCGACGGAGTTTTCATTCGATCATAACCTGGGTTCCCTTGTCCTTCTACTCAAATCCTTGATAGTCATCTAGTATGTCATCTTTCCTTATGATCACTAAGAGATACATCTGCACAGTTTCTGTGAGTAGTGACTGTTGCTAAGATGATGTCCTGCAGGACACATCTATGCAGTTTCTAGATGCAAGGCAGACTAGACAACTGAGAACCACACTACGTAGTTTTGAATGCAAGACACTACTATGGGATGGGGTCCTGATAGGATACCTCTGCGTAGTTTTAGGTTGTAAGACAAACTGGGTAGCAGGGGACAACACCATGCAGTTTTGGGATGCAGGACACTACTGCAGGATGGGGTCCTTGGAGGACACCTCTGTGCAGTTTTTGGGTGAAAGGAAGAGTCGAAGACTAGGCAGCTGAGGGACAATATTGTGTAGTTTCTAGAGACAGTGGGTTCCAGCTAAGGGAAGGGCACTAGATGGAACCATTATGCGGTTTTGGATGCCAAGGGAGTTTGGGGTATCTGTGCATTACACAGTTCCATCAGGAAAAGGAAAAAGCTTCAGGGTTGCAGAAGTGAGGTGTGCAGTTCTAGAAAGTTGGAAGAGGCTAGGTTGTTTGGGAAACTCTAGAATCTGGCTAAGTGTGGGATCAGTGGAACTAATGTGAACAGTGGTAGAACTTTAACTGTGATCACACAGTTGAACACTTAGTGATACAACATACACCATCAAACATACTCTACTTGATGCAAAAACCTTTGTACATGAAGTGAGTGTGAAACATGTCTATGTAATGAGAACAAATCATACACACAAAGATTTCCCCTTGGAGCAGAATGAAATTCCCTTTGCATGACAAACGATAATCCCCATGTCCAAAGATGACACCTACTACATAAAGATGAGAACGTGAACAACTCTCAGGATCAAGGAAGGGAGCTTGAGATCATCAGCTTACCAATAAGTGACTAAGGAATGATCGATCATAGGATCCATGATAGGCTTCGAAATTTGCATGCGAGCCAAAGTTTTGGAGGGTGGTTGTAGCTGCTACAACAAACTATTCCACACTAAAACATCCTTTCTTGCTTAATGAGACAACAATTTTAGCACAACTTGTTCCACATGAGGTCATGTTTTATTTCGTGGAACATTAGAGCTTTTATAATTGCTATGTATTGACACATCCCTTTTGTTTATTAAATTTCCAATGCTCATACACCTAGATATAGTGCCAATGTGTATTTATCTTTATATCATGCAAAACATTGATGCCTATATTACCATGTGCATTCAGGTGATGTGAAATTGCAAACATTTTGATGTGTTATGTGTTAGGAATAAAATCACCGAGTAATAGAAAAAACTAAATGTGGAGATAAAATATAGAATGAAATGATACAAAGGAGACACCAATATATGTTATTCACCTGATTTTGGATACATCCATAGAGAAATATCTATTTCTTCCTTTTATTCAGTCTAGCAATGAATGAATTATAACTTGTTGGACATTTGTTGCAACCTCCTGTTCTCTCTCTCTCATAGTCTCCTCTCTCTTAATGAAAATACTATATTAATAATGCATAGACACAATATAATTGCCTCATAAAAAGAGGTTTTCTTCTATGGAATTTTTTTTTTTAACATAGTATCTACCGTTAGATCAGTGACATAATGATGAATGGTCTATATTAACTATGAAAATACAAATTTTACAAAGCAATTTTTTCCAAAACTTTCTCTTAGGATATGTTTCCCCTGAACCCATGTCAGGGAGCTCCATAGCTTTTTCACCACTCCCTTAGACCCCTAATAATAATAGTAGGAGAGTAACCCCCTCTACACCCCCCATCAGGAAATGGGATCCAAACACAACTAAAAGAAAGGCCTCTAAATTGGAAAGATAAGCAAGCACCACAACAAACAATCTCCCACTTGGAGACTAATAATAGCAACTCCATTGTTACTACATTTGTTGGACTATGCTTAAAATTTTCACTTGCATAGTTTCTCATCATCATCATCATGCTTGAAACCCAATTGAAACTAAGAAAAAAATCAATTTCTCCTTATTTACTTGCTTCATTAACATGTCTACAAGTTTCTTGCTAGTATGTATCTTTACTTAATTCAACTATCCCGCTTCTAAAATTGATCATATGAAATGGTACAAACTATACATGCGTAGTATTACAATGAAAGGTTGATTTCTTTTCAATATGAATGACACCCTCTCTATTACTATAGAATTTGTTATTCTCCTACTTCTTTCCAAATTCCTCCATGAACATCTGCAACCAAAACATCTCTTTACTAGCCTATGTAGTGGTAACATATTTTTCTTCTCTCACTGAAAGTGCAAAAAACCTTTACAATTTGAACATCCAAATTACTATTGTTTCACCTACAATATAAAGATACCTCATGGTACTCCTTATGTTATCTATATCACATACCATATCTAAGTCAACATGTTTCTATAGAATAATGTTTGAACCTCTCGTGCATACCTCCCACTACATGTGCAATATCTGGCCTTCTGCACACCATTTCATACATCAAGTTGTCAACCGCTGATGGATATGGATCCTTAGACATGTATTCTATATCCTCATACATCAAGACAAATATCGTTAATTAGTTTAGAATAACTATCCAAAGTTATACTAATTGGTTTTGCATCTTCAATTTTAAATATTTCCAATACCTTTTTTTATGTATGTACTCTTATACAATGTTAATTTATGATTTCCCCTATGTCTAGTTATTCTCATCCCAAGGATTTTCATTGCAACAATGAAATCCTTCATAGAAAACAAATTATCTAATTTTCTATTGAGCACATTTATATCTTGCATGTTATACCCTATAACAAGCATGCCTTACAATACATACAATAACAATATAATAGAGCTTCCATTTTCTAGTCTCTTAAAATAAACATAACAATCATACTAAGATCTACAATATCCTTGTTGTGTCATAAACATGTAAAATTTCAGATTTCACTAACTTTCAACTTGCTTTAAACCATACATGCTCTCTTTTAGTTTGCATGCTAAGTTTTCCTTCCCTTTTACCTCATATCCTTGTGGTTGTTGTATATAAATATCTTCCTCCAAGTCTCAAAGGAGAGAAGTTGTATTTTTCATCTAATTACTCAATATGAAAATATTTCACTGACACTAAACTTAAATTATTTCTAATTGAAGTCATTTTGAAAATAGGAGAAAATATTTTGTCAAAATATATATCTTTCTTCTTTCCAAACCCATTTGCAATAAGTTTGGCCTTGTTTCTCTTTTTCCTCCATCTTATTCTTTCAACTGGTAGACTCTTTTATTCCACAATGCTCTTTTAGCTATAGGAAATGGGACTAATTCCCAAGTGTGATTATGTACTAAAGGGTCCATCTCTTCTTATATGCCTTCTATTTCTTTGTAGTTTCTACCTACATTACTTCTTCATATTTGTTTGGTTCACGAGAATCTACTAGCAATACATTGTACAATGAAGGAGAGTATAGTTTAGGGGATCTATGTATCTTTATTGATCTTATAACAAAACTTGTAGGAGATAAAGGTACTTATTACTGCTATTTTTATTGAACATTTTGATTTTCTACCACCTTGGGAATTTCTATTTTTTGTGGTTCCATAATTCACTATGTATTCTAATTTTTCCTTTTCATGTTTCTTTCTTTGCAACTAATCTTTGTAAATGACCTTATCATTGAATTCCATATCTATACTCCATATGATTTTGTGATTTTCATAATCCCATTAGTCTTATCAAGAAATCTAGTGTCTATGCAGAGCTGCTAGTCCCACTAAGGCTGGTAGCTACCTTAGAAATAAACAAACTAAAACCACTTTCATTTTCCTTTATGAGAAATAGATAAGAGGGGAATAAAGGAGACCAACCTCTGTCTTGTGCTTGGTTCCTTGCCTGATTCCTCTCCCTTCCGATAGATATTTTCCACTCGCTTCCTCATCTACCTAGCTTCAAAGAGAACCTGTAGAATGAAATCAGCATAACACTATCCAAGAACATAGATCTACTATCATAAACAATATAGGACCAGATATATATTGACCACATAAATGCATATATCATCAATGATATAAGAATGTGGAGGAAAACTTGAATAGCTTTATTAATAATCAAGAATAGAAAAGAGGATTACAACCAATTGTTCTGACCCAGCACCATCCTCTCAGCAAGAAATCCCTTCTTCACCTCATGAAAAGCTTAGATCACCCAACACTATGATGTTACACCAAGAAACCAGCAGCACTTCCTTACAAGATACAAAATTCCAGCCTCTGGATCTCTGGGATGAGGGATCCATATATAGATGTTTGTAAGGGGGTGAGTCAACTTTTGAGATTTGATTAGTGTCCTCTCTCTGATAGTTCTTGATTCCACTTGGAGATTGATGATCTCTTACTCATCCCTGGGCGAATGCAGAGAGGCAAGTGTCACAGGAGAAGTTTCTGGAAGATTCCATGATCCTCCACCTTGCAGATTGACCCTGCCATTTGTCCACTCTCGCCCATAGCACCCCATAGAAGGGCTTTTCAGTATGCATCACACCTCCCATGTGCATTTAGGTGGGATGCAGCACACTTTGACCATGGAGCAGGTGAGATGGTCCAATTTTGACCAGTTCTGAGTAGTTTTTCATGGAGAACTTCTGGGAGATGATGTAATCAGCTGACCTTGTTCTTTTAGGGGTTGGAACAACACTTTTAGGGACTTAAGAGCCCTTGGTTTATGGACATTTATGATTGGGGTTGCAGTGCCCAAAAATGTCTATAACAGTTGCCCCATAAAGCATGAGGTCATTAATCTTTTGATGTCAAGTGAAATGCTTTATCATGAGGATCCGAAGATTTTTCAAGCTGGAAGGTGACCTGTAATAAGATACAATACAATACATTATCTTCATAATATTTCCATGATCTAGCTGAGGCGGGCATTCCCATGCTCAACTTTAATAAATTTATTTCCATGTACATAAGACAGACAATCGTCTGGGTGCAGACTGATGATTCTGGTAGAGCCATCATCCCTTGGATTAGATGATTATCTGTGCAGTAATGATGTACATTTGATGTCTTTATTTTCCTGAATATATATCGCAGCCCAGATGGATGAAACTAGATTTGGGGTCTTCAATCTTGTTCGATCTTCACTCAAAGTACAAGTCGATCCATGTGAGAGATGTTCTGGAGTCGAACATGGAAAGACATCGCCTGATTACCAGCCAATGATGTAAGATGTTAACAGGCACGAGAGGAATCACCGATAATGATGATGACCCTCAAGGTACTACAGTACAATTCACATGGTGTGAATAAGGGACTTGGCGTCGAACACCATGCAAAATCTTTTGGTCGAAGGCCATTGATGTAAACCTGTCGCCGGAAGTGAGAAACTTTCCATTGAGGCATGCAAGCTTCAAAGTACTGAAAGGGTTGTTCCAAGATTGACTCCTTGGATAATGAGCTGATGTCGACAAGAAGCGATCTGTCATAGGAGGCCCTTAGTGAATCCCACATCAATGACACAGAACGGAGCAAATGATTTTAATGGAGGTGAAAACGATCTGGAGATATAAGGTTCAGGGTGGTGGTCATGAAAGAATGGAGCGTAAATGTATTGCAGTGGATGAGACACAGGTGAATTCTCCGAGCGACTTCTCTTGAACATATCGGTGACACTGACATGATGGATTGGTAGCATTAACCCCAAATGTGGATGGTGTGATGGACCCATGGTGATATGACCAGTGAATGGAACAACCCAACCCGACATGGATGCGGAGTGAAAGTGTCATGTTCAAGAGCGACTTGCTACCAACAAAGTTTCTTCAAGTTTTCTTCCCAATTTTTCCCCAGTCATTGCTGACCAGTACCTCTTTATTTTTGTCAAGCTTCAGGAGGATAACATATGCTTGTTCTATAATTTTCCCTTCGGGCAAACCCATCGCTATGTTTAACGAGCCTAGCGATAGTGAAAATCGTTCTTGTCTGTATGGAAAAGTTTATCGCTATTCGGTTTTAACGAGTTTAACAACAAAGATAACTCGGTCCTTTTCAATTTTAGAGAGTCTGAAAAAGGGACGTAAAGAAAAATCCAATAATCCTTTTTCGTCATATAATCCCTTGAGTCCGAATAAGTATAAAACAATACATAAGGGATGAATTTTTGGTACTTTTAACGAGCCGAACAAAACAAGCACTCGATATTTTTGTGTAATAATCCCTCAAGTCCAAAAAGATTAAAATCTAAAGGAGGGATAGCACTTCAGGTCACTTTAACGAGCTGGAGAGGCCAATTGCTCGGAAATCTTTTCATATTTTATGAGTCAGTTGAAAAGAGCTTAAAGGAGACTCGTTTTTTGAGGAACGAGTGATAAATTCGGGTAGCAGCTAATTCCAGGTAAGGTTTGTAATTTTCCAATCACAGCAGTGTCACAAGGATGGCTAACAGGATCACTCTTCACAGCTGTTCCTCAAAAAGGGTAAACATCAAATGGAGGTGAATGATTGGCCAATACAGAGTGGAGGTGATGATGAGAACACGACCAATGCTTCAAAGGCTGATGATAATACATTCACGATGGTTATTTACCGGAAATTGGTTCATTTTTTAATGAGCTTAAACTCTGGGGCAACATTTGCTCATTGCTTATGTTTATTTTTTAACGAGCTTGAATTCCGCATTAAAACTGCTCGATCCAGTCGTATAATAAGGATGTCTCATTTAAAATGGCGTTTTTTCAAAGCTTTGCCCCACATCCTTTCTTTATGCAAGTTAGGAAATGACCAATCCTACGAGTTTAAAGGGTTAGAGGACCTAAAAATTTAAAAAAAAAAATGATCACTCTTCACTTGCATGCCAAAACGTTTGCATGCCCCCAGGTATAGGGAAAAATTTCCAGGTTACCAAAGATTGTTCTATCCATACTTCAGGAAAAACACTTCCTCGGTGATGTCTACCAAAATAAACAAAGGTGAGTGGCGCAACTGGCTCCACCCACATAACTTTGACGAAGGAATCTTATTCCAGTCTAATTTATAAACTAGTCATATATCCTTCGCGGAAACCTACCCTATACCCAAGGTTTTTCTGTCGAAACAGACCAGGGTGCATGCCCCCTGGGTTTCAGTCATGTCCTTAGAATCACTCGCACTCATCAGGTGGATGGACTGGGGATTGATGAGACATTCCTTGCGTGAAAAGACCATTCAGGGATGGTATTTGACTATTTGCTATGTGTGAACTGGGGAATGAAAGCTGGTCTACGAGCTTGACCACTCTTCCTTCATGCGGAAAACACATTACACTAAAGAGTGAGGAGACAATGGCTCCCATGCAATAGATATAGTCGCGTCCAAGGAGTAGATTATAATCCAGGGGTCCTTGGACTACCATTACATTCATGTGAATGGTTTTCCTTCTCAATGTTATCGGCACATTGGGAAGGATCCCTAACGGTCGACTTGTTCCTTTGTCAAGGCCCGTTAGATTTCTCATTTTAGGAAAAAGCGGTGGCAAACCAAGCGCTTTCCAAGCAGTTGAGGAAAGGATACTCACAGAATCCCCTTCATCTATCATGGTACCGGCCATGACCATTCTATATATTTGAGGAATGATTCGAAATGGTACACTAGCCAGTAAACGGGGTCTGCCTAGCAAATTCCAATCGAAGGAAACAACTAGGTTTCTTGGAGGTGGGACTGAATAGACGACCGGATACGACTTTGATGAACTTCCTTCCTACGGTAAAGGAATGGGTAGACTGCCCCCATGTTCGTCAGAGTTTGTGCTTACGAAGAGAATTTGAACAGTGTCCTTCTTGTTCTCTCCGGTGACTGTATCATCCGAAGATGGACCTTTTGAAGGAAAGACCGGGTCAACTGCCGCCTCGACCTTTTAACTTTCGTCTGGTGTGGATTCAGATGGTTTATCTTCAATGATAGATGCTTCGGCCGACCACAATGGCGTGTCAGCCGGATTTTAAACTAGTGATAGACTCGGCAAGAGCTTCTTATATCCAGGGGGAAGTCGTAATGGTGAAATCGGACGGTCGTCCAAAACTCTTTTATCCTCATCTAAGAAATGACAATGGTGGACAGCATGATCGCCTTCACACGGTTTACAAGGAAATTTACATTTTCCTTTTTGTCCAGGGGCTTCACTTTCACTAGTTGACGATGTATTTTCAACATGATCATCAGAGGTTGACGACACTGGATTGTGCAAACGAGGAGACTAGTCCCTTAAGATCCAAGGGATGCAAGGACAATCTCAATGATAGTGGTCTCCTTTGCAAATGACACATGGCGATTTAGGCCTGGACGGTGCAGTGTGTGGATTTTCGCTAGACGATTCCTGGTCGCCCCTTTTCGCCTTTGGCTCCTTCTTCTTCTTCTCTTTCTTCTCAGTTACTTGATTTTTGGCTTTACCAGCTTGATTAAGCGAAGAGGAAGGAGGAGAGGGAGAACTGGACGAAGTAGAAGGTTGGGGGTAACTTTGGTATCGTTAAGTTGCCGACTTGATTGTTCAGGAATCACGGTGTTCTAAATGACAGAGGTCGAGAAGAGCCATACAGGCAAGCCGATTGTCAATCCTGGAAGCGACAATGTGGCCATATGGGGTGCACCAACATCTCCCCATGAGGAAAAAGGACTAGGATTTCCTCCAAGGGGAAATCCTTGGTTGGTGGACTCCATTTTTCTCAACCTAAGACCAACGTAGGAAAGGTGATGTTTATTCCGATTAAAATAAATTTTAGACGCTTTGACACAACTTGATTTTTCAATTTTTAAGAGTCGAGAAAAACAAAAGATGACACTAGTCGCCTTCGATTCTTAATGAGCTTGAAGTGACAAGTGCTCAAATGGACCTTTTCCTTTAAGGAGTATGAAAAGGAACGAAAGAGATTGCTCTGGAAATCTAGACAGAGGGATTACCAAACCAATCGCAAAACCGCAGAATACTTTTTACGGTACGGTAGTCAATCTTCCCGAATGTTGTGTTCAGTGCATTGCGATCGATAGGGCGGCAGACACGGCTTCCTATGGATAAAAGATAAAGCCTATTGTGGTCTCCCAATATATACTCAACGGTACATGGGAGCGCAAGTCCGTACTGGCACTTATCGTCTCAAAGTGGAGGAATCACCCAACCAGTGATGAAAACAATAGTTACTAGGCTTTACGACACCGGAATACGTCTCTAGCCTAGACTTCTAAATGTTGTGCGTTAGGTTCCAAAGCGTTTTTAGATTCATTAAATTTATTTTACAATTGATCTTGCTTAAGAAATTTGCCTTCCAGGTTCACCGCGTGATATAGATGTACAATTCCTAAAATGAAATCTAAGATGATAAATAATCGTTTAATCTTCTTTTTGCAATGAAAATCCTAGCTACTAAGGAAAGAGAGATGATATCCTTTCAACATAGAGCAGAGAGCACACACTATATGCATTGTCCTAAATCAAACCAACAAATAGTCTAAATGCAAATGCACATGCATGTATTTGTTTTCAGCCTTCTTAATGTGTGAATGATAAAAAGAAAGCTAAGCGCAAATCTAAATTATTTTTCAAAGCGACATTACTAACAAGTTTCTTTTCAAGACAAAATGAAGACAATGACGACACTTTGCGATTTGGAATTGAAAACTTGCTTTCGACATTTGAAAAACTACTAATTCAAATCAAATACAAGAGTAACAGTGTAATCGACTATCAAGAACAATCGGATTCTCTTGTATGACTGAAAACGACACTTGTGACACTTTCAAATCAATAAACGGCAGTTCAATTACGCTACTTCTTTGTAAAAGAGAACTGAAAATGGATCACAATACATAAAAACATTTACAGTTCTTTGCACAATGGAGGCAGAATAATGGTAAGGAAGGGGGTTCCAACAGAGGTATACTGACTACAGACAGCAAAACTCCTGAATAGAGCTAAAAAGAGTGAACACAGAAACCAAAATCTAAGAGCAGAAGAGGTCTTGTCTGATCAGCGCACCTGTAACATAGGGAAAGTGAGATGCAGTGCACCTACTACACATGGGAAGTGCGATGCATCCAGATTCCAAAGAAGAGATAGTGCGATGGTCCAGGGAGGAGACTTCAAATGGGTTCCGGGTCACAGTTTGCAGCTCAGTTCAGGGATTTAGGTTGAGCAAGTGGTAATCAGTAAATAAATCATAGGGGTAGATCTAAGGAGGTTACTAGAGCCACCACAAGGGCAATTAGAGAGTTTTTAAATCAATTGTTCAGTTTATAAAAAAAACCCGGAGATAGACTGAAGCAGCATTGATCTACTTTGCACTTGCATAGCAAATGCAGTTCGAAGGCTAGCTGGCTTGACTCAGGCTCCGTCTGTAAGTTTATAAAGCAAACAAATATATACAAACAAACAATCTATTTTCTCCCCAGTGGAGTTGCCATTTTGTTATCGGGAAATCTAGTGTTTATGCAGAGCTGCTAGTCCCACTAAGGCTGGTAGCTACCTTAGAAACAAACAAACTAAAACCACTTTCATTTTCCTTTATGAGAAATAGATAAGAGGGGAATAAAGGAGACCAACCTCTGTCTTGCGCTTGGTTCCTTGCTTGATTCCTCTCCCTTCTGATAGATATTTGCCACTCGCTTCCTCGTCTACCTAGCTTCAAAGAGTGCCTATAGAATCAAAGTAGCATAACACTATCCAAGAACATAGATCTACTATCATAAACAATATAGGATCAGATATATATTGACCACACAAATGCATATATCATCAATGATACAAGAATGTGGAGGAAAACTTGAATAGCTTTACTAATAATCAAGAATAGCAAAGAGGATTACAACCAATTGTTCCGACCCAGAACCATCCTCTCAACAAGAAAGCCCTTCTTCACCTCATGAAAAGCTTAGATCACCCAACACTATGATGTTACACCAAGAAACCAGCATCACTTCCTTACAAGATACAAAATTCCAGCCTCTGGATCTCTGGGATGAGGGATCCATATATAGATGTTTCCAAGGGGGGTGAGTCAGCTTTTGAGATTTGATTAGTGTCCTCTCTTTGATAGTCCTTGATTCCACTTGGATATTGATGATCTCTTACTCATCCTTGGGCGAATGCAGAGAGGTAAGTGTCACAGGAGAAGTTTCTGGAAGATTCCATGATCCTCCACCTCGCAGATTGACCCTGCCATTTGTCCACTCTCGCCCATCGCACCCCATAGAAGGGCTTTTCGGTATGCATCGCACCTCCCATGTGCATTTAGGTGGGATGTAGCACACTTTGACCATGGAGCAGGTGAGACGGTCCAATTTTGACCAGTTTTGAGTAGCTTTTCATGGAGAACTTCTGGGAGATGATGTAATCAGCTGACCTTGTTCTTTTAGGGGTTGGAACAACACTCTTAGGGACTTAAGAGCCCTTGGTTTATGGACATTTATGATTGGGGTTGCAGTGCCCAAAAATGTCTATAACAATTAGTGATATTCAAAATCATTAACTCGATATCCAATACAAATACACTTCTTTAATATTTCCTCAACCTTTGTTTTATTTTCTCTATTAATATGGAAGAATGCTTCACAACCAAAAGTATTCAGAAATGAGTACTTTACCTTTTCACATGTCCATGTGTCTCTAAAATGATACCATCCAACGAAGTTGAAATCCCTCTTTTTATCAAGTAAATAACATTATTGACAACATTTTCCCAAAATTTTAAGGGAAATCTTGCATGAAATCTCATACTCCTTGCATTCTCCTAGAACTATCTTTGCTCTACGAATCTACTGGTATAAATAGTAACTATTAAACTCATTGTTGCAATATTCACCTCAATTACCTAATCTAAGACACTTCAACCTACTTATTGTCTGATTCTAAACCAAAATTTTCCATTTCTTCAAATTATCAAATAAGACATATTTATTTGTAATGCAAAAAATAAATTTTTTTCCTAGTTGGATCATCAATAAAAGTAACATAATAATAAGAGACACCAACAAATGATACCTAAGCTAGTCCCCATACATTTGTATGTACAAGCTCTAACTTCTCTTATTTTCCTTCTTAGCTTTTAGAAATATAGCTTTTTGTTATTCAACCCAACAATAGAAAAAATAAAATTAATATAAATAATTTTCCAGTTTCATCTTCCATAGCTAGTGGTTTGGTTATTAAACTTCTCAACCCTAAAAAAATATTTTTCCATTGATCCCACTTGATCTAGGGAACCTCATTTCTTATGAGTTTTATCAGCAAAATAAACCTTTAGCTTTGTTATCATTTTCTAGTACCAAAATCACATAAATAAAATCAAAGTAAGTGTGGGAATAATATATAGGCTAAAAAAATACAAAGGAGACAACAACATATGTCTTAACATGATTTAGGCTATGTCTAGGGAGAAATAGTTAATCCTTCTTTTTGTTCCATCCAACAAAATGAAGGTGTTACATCTTATGAGACATCTATTGCAACCTCCTCTTCTCTCTCTCATAGTCTCCTCTCTCTCAATTACAATGTTATCTCAATAAAGCATAGATGAAATACAACTCCCTCATAAAAAATGGTTTCTTCTAGAGGAAAGAAACCCCAACATAACATCCACCATCAAATTTGTGACCTAATGATGAACAATCTAGATTAACTATGAAATTACAACATTTTTACAAGGAAAATTTTCTAAAACATTCTATTAAGTGGCGTTGGCATTAAACCCCCACTAGAGGGTTTTCAAAGAATTTTCACTACTGCCATTGGAACCAATAGTGACAATGCTAGGGAAGAAAGCTACCCTACACCCCTCGTTACCAACCAATGTCCAAACACAGCAAGAAAAGAAGACCTATGAAATAGGAAGATAGTCAAACTCCATAAAAAACATCAATGGTATAAGCCCTTTGACATCAATGACAACAATTTTATAGGTTTTAACCCTATACAGAGATTACCTGCAAATGAATTATTAAAACATAAAATACACAATGGCAATAACATAAAACAAATATGTTGAGATTTTCCCCTAGATCCGAAAACTGGGACTACCAGATTGATTTTTCATTATATTCCTTTCAATGTTACAATACATATACATATACACACAGAGATAGGTGTGTTTGTGTGTGTGTGTGTTGAAGCATTCAAAAAGCCCAATCCATTAACCCTAGATTAGAACATAACCATACTTCCCTTGACTGGATCTTCAAAATACCATGGGAAGAAAACCATTATTCCCAAAACCATGTGGGAATAATATATGGGCTAAAAAACTGAATGTGGGAATAATATATAGGCTAAAAAAAATACAAAGGAGACAACAACGTATGTCTTAACATGATTTAGGCTATGTCTAGGGAGAAATAGTTAATCCTTCTTTTTGTTCCATCCAACAAAATGAAGGTATTACATCTTATAAGACATCTATTGCAACCTCCTCTTCTCTCTCGCATAGTCTAATCTCTCTCAATTACAATGTTATCTCAACAATACATAGATGAAATACAACTCCCTCATAAAAAAACAGTTTCTTCTAGAGGAAAGAAACCCCAACATAACATCTACCATCAAATTTGTGACCCAATGATGAAAAATCTAGATTAACTATGAAATTACAACAGTTTTACAAGGAAATTTTTCTAATACATTTTATTAAGTGGTGTTGGCATTAAACCCCCACTAGAGGGGTTTCAAAGAATTTTCGCTACCCCCCTTGGAACCACTAGTGACAATAGTAGGGGAGAAAGCTGCCCTACACCCCTCGTTACCAACCAATGTCCAAACATGGCTAGAAAAGAAGACCTATGAAATATGAAGATAATCAAACTCCATAACAAACATCAATGGTATAAGCCTATTACACAACATTTTGTCACTGTCCCTGTACTCCCTGTTCCTTGATCCCAGAGGACCTCTATAGTGAACCCTGCATACTTTGCCTTCATGAAGAAACTTCCATTGTGTCCCTCTTCATGAGCACATCATTTCCCTTTTGCACCATTTCCCCTAAAACTTTTGTTTGGCCCAATTTACAAGATCGACCGTAATGGCATTTGTCTCCCTCACGCCAATGTGCAGAGATTAGAACTACTCCTCGCGTTGACTAGAGAGACTAAGTTGTGTTTTAGTCGTGCCGATCCTGTTATGTAAAGTTTTTTAAATTAGAGCCAAAGCTTCCATCTCTAGAAGCTCCATAACAGAAGTCTGGTAAATGGTTTGGCTGGATGGGGTCGAGGATGATAGTTTGGGCTCCTTTCCCCTATAATGATGGAACTACCTCAAGGGATAAGTCCTTCTCCCATGAGAAGAGGATCCATCTCCCATCCATATTTCCTATATAAACCTCCCTTCTTCCCATGCAGAAACTAGTTTCTAGTGTTGTAGTCATAGTTTTTGGTTGAGTGTTGATGCTATTTTGGTTTGGAGTAGACAAGCAAGCTATTACTAGTTGTAGCTATCTAGTTGTGTGAGGGAGAAGTGTGTTTGGTCTGTAGTGAAGCCTAAAGGGAAGATCCTTAAGACTATTGTTGATTGAGGCCATCATGGGATGCTAGCAGAAGTGTGTGGGAACCTAGTCTTGTCAGAGGAAGACTGCAACATCAAGACGAATGGTTGTAATCTCTCTTTGATATTAATACATGCAACTATCCATTGATTTCCTATATGTTTTGTAATATTACATATTAATGGATTAATGTTTCTTGAATTGTTAAGTAGGTTGAATTGAAATTTGTCTATTATTATGTTTGTGTGTTGTTGTTGTTTACTTGTTTTAGAAGATTGAAGAAGGAAGCGATAGATTGTTGGAGCAAGCAAGAGAGGACATCATTAAGAAGGATAAGCGACCAAGAGGTAGGCCCTCTTGATTGATTCTAACCTAAGGAAATCTTCCATAGAATGTATCTATTATGGCTAGACCCATTATCAGGCTAGAGGAATTCGTTCGTGTCCGCACTTATAATTTTACTTCACCACAAATTGGTGACTTTTCTGGGGATCCCAATCTTTTTGTTTGTCCTAGATTTCATGATTTCGTGAGAACTTTCCTAGTTGCACGTTTTCCCTTTGGTTCTATTTCTTTTCTCCTATTTACTGGTCTAAGTCTAAAATTCATAGTAGTAGATTTGGTCCCTATTTTAATTTTTATTTTTTTTCCTTAGCTACCTCGATCAGTGTGCTTAATCTGTTGACAGTCACGTTGATGAGCACGAGTTGCTAAGAAACAGTTGTGCTAACCAGCCTTTGGCGCTTGTTATCAGTTAGGCAGTTGAGTCGATGCCTCTAAGTGAAGATTAAGGCTCGACCCCAATCTTGGCTAGTGTGTTCTGCTCTGGTGGTTTTGACCCCGTAGGCCTTCTTGACCGTTTTCTCCTTGATTAGAAAGCTACTTTTCATTTGGTTGTGTTTGCTTGTTGGCTTGTCATATTTCTACTTGATTGATTGAGTCATTGAGTGGCCAACAACACTAGGGAATCTAGTTGGTTGTCCATTCAGCCGCTTGTGAATTCACTAAGTTGGGTTGTAGGTGTGTTTACTCTTTGCATTTTGTTTTGGTCCTTTTTACAACTTTGACCTCTTTTTACACAAGTTTGAAAAAGTTTTGTTTACTTTCCTAAACGTTTCTTTTTTGGCATAGATTACATTATTGGTCTTGTGTTTGGTAAAGTTGGTGTTTCATTGATTTGAATGAACTTCTCTTTCCATGTTTTCACCTGCTTGAAGAGCTTATTGTATCAAGAACTTTTTCACTAAAATATTATATGCGAAAGTTTGTTTCATTGTTTCATGAGAAAGTATGAAATTCTAGCTTTGTTGCATCATTATGTTACGATAATTTGCATCTTTTAAAATACTATAATTGCATCATCATTGGAAAAAGGAAGAGAAGTTGTTGTTTTTGAAAGGGCTAATAGATAAGTGCTTGTCAAGAAATTAGGAATTGGTATGCATTTTTCTTATTTTTTGAAAAAGTAAGGTAGTGAAATATCATTTCGTTTTTAGTTGCTTGATTGTTTGCATTTGATTGAGTAGTTTCTACCCTCTCTAGTGTAGACATTTCATCGAATTAAAAAGGTCTTGTCTCATTTAGTTGCATTTTAGGTTTTTGGAGTAGCATCGCTAAGACCTGAAAACTGAAACTTAGCTCAAGATCAACTTTAAAATGAATTCAATTAGCCTAAGGCACATTTGACATTAACGATCATATCTAGAAGGTATAGGCTAGAGACGTGTTCTAGCATCTTTAAACCTAGCAGTTGTCGTTAGCTTCGACATTAGACAGTGCTAGTACGGATTTGTGCTCCCCATACCTTTGAGTATATAATGGGAGACCCCACTAGGCTGCAATCATTTTATCCTTAGGAAGTCAAGTCGGTCGCCTTGCAAACATGATACACCAAACACAGCATTCGGGGAGATTGCCTCGTCGTACTTCTTGGTTCGCTGGGAGGTATTCTATAGTTCATGGTTACCTAGTAATCCTATTTACTTATATCATCCAGAGCAGTCATTTGATCCTTTTGACTCATTAAACTTAAAATATCATTCGAGCACTTGTCCTTTCGAGCTTGTTTCCAATCGAAAGTAATAGAGTCATCTTTGTTTCTTTCTAGACTCTTAAAAAATGAAAGAGCATCAGTCTTTTATGCGTCTTAATATTTGATTACCCATGATACAAAACATCTTGTTAGTCTTCTTGACCAAATCGTGAGTTTCCTTAAAAGGACATTTTAAAGCCTTGAAGTTATTTGCTCCGTCAACTAAGATAAGGTCATCGTGGTTGAACCATCTGGTTCATCCAATTCCTCTTCCTCTTCTCCATGTGAAAGATTCTCTAAGGAGCCATTTCTTGAGTTACCAGAGTCACTCAAGGACCAAAATGTTGAACTCGCAATTGTTTTGAGTATTCAACCATTTTCATGTCATCCTTTGCCTACTTTCGATACTAGGTCATTTGCTGATCTTAGCACAGAATCTCTGGACAATCCTATTCGAACTGCAGAGGACTCACTGACCACTAATAATCAGATTGGACTGGTAATCTATCCTCCGAACCCTTTGTTTGACATTGTTGAGATATCACCGCAGCGTCATTACAGTTCGTACGACCAGCCGGGTGTTCCTTTGGAACTATCCCCCAGTACTCGTTTGACCATTCATCGTCGTTTATTTTCCAACGTGGAACTTGAAGGTGATGCTCCAGTCACATCTTCGGATGAGTCCGAAGTTTCTACTCCACACACTATTGAGGGGGAAGAATTCCAATTGCAGCTTTGTCCCAAGGGTTTCCCTTTTTTGGAAGGTATTACCGCCAATTTTCCACCCAACTATGTGTCTTTGGGGCACTTGGTTTCAGGCACAGCTAGTGCCTCATCACTTCACCATAATCATGTATGGGCGTCAGGCATCAGGCCTACATCAGGTCCATTTATTAAGAACACAACTTCCCAATAGGCTGTTACTTCAGTCTCGGTGAAACCCACTGTTCTAAACTCTCTTGTATCATCGATCCCAATTACACGTCAAATGCAACCGGTAGTTTCAAGGATTGTCTCTATCAGTTCCTCCATCCCGCTAGTTAGTGCCTAGATCGCTCCATCGCCTAGGGGGAAAATCTCGAATGTTTCTATGGTATCAGGTACCACTAATGTGAGTGGATCACAAGCTCACATGCTTGGTATAAACCAGCCTTCTTCTGGTATTATTTATAACCTTGCTGATCCTACTAGATCAAGCAATCTCCAGTACCAACCGGTTTAGAATCTCATTGGTCTGTTTGGATCGAGCAATGTTCAGTATGAGCAGCCCTGTGGGGCTTAGGTCCAATACCAAAATCCTTACGTTCCATATGGTTCTCAAGGATTGGTTAATCAACCTTACACCTTCTAATATGGGCAGTACATCTAGCCTGGCTATGGCAAGATTCAGTTCGGTAATTTCCTGGACACTGTTCAAGTATCCTTGCAATAGCAAGGACAACCTCTACAACAACAAGGGTAGCCTTTGTTACCACAAGGGAAACCTTTTTTGCAGCAAGGGCTCTCCGTGCAACAACAAGGGCAAATTATCCCGCAACAAGGTCACCTGCAACAACCGCAAGGTCAATCCTTACAATAGTTGCAACAAGCCGCGCAGCAGCAGATGCAATATGCTCCACACACCTCTCAACCCATGTCCTCATAGGGCCAACCTCTACAGCCCCAAGGACAAATTTTGCAACAACAAAACCAACCAGAGCAGCAACAACCCTTGTATACATATCAAAAAGGTTAACCCTTGCAGGGGTAGGGTCAAGGTCAATTCCTACAGCAGCAGGCCCAAAATCCTCATGTCCTAGGTCAACAAGTTCAGAATCCTGTTGGTCAAGGGCATCAAGTAAAAAATCTCTACGTCCAAGGGCAACAAGTGTATCAACCTTATGCCCAAGGATTGCAGGTCCAGAATCCTCTTGTTTAGGGACAACAGGTTCATCAACCATATGTTCAAGGACAACAGGTTCTATATCCATATGCCCATGGTCAACAAGCTCAACAGCCTTTTAACCCATACGTTGCCTATCAGCAACCTATGCCTGGATAGTTTCAAGGTATTCAAGGTCAAAATCCTTCGCATGGTCAAGGTAATCTGCAATGGGGGTAGCCTCAGATACCATATGGCCCAAATCCCCCACCATGGGGCCAAAATCCTTACCAACAGGGATGGGCTCCTCCCTATGGGCCTGCTTATCGACCCCCCATACCTTTTAACACTCAATTACCTTTCTTGGCTACACTCGAGTTGCCAAATGTATCGCGCCTTATGAATGATCTGATGCTACATTCATCGTACTGGCCTCCAGTGTCGTTTAAGATACCAACTGATTGCCCAAAGTTCAATGGGAAAGATAAGGAGGATCCTCAGGCCCTTGTGATGATCTATGACCTCTGGTGCTCGTCAAACTCGTACATGGATGATTCCATTTTTCTTCGTCTTTTCCAATGAACCCTCACTAGTCCTGCAGCAAAATGGTACATCAAGTTACCTCGAAGTACTTACCATGACTTTAACTCATTAGCCATGGCTTTCCTCACGCATTTTCAGTTGTCGGTTCGCTATGAAACTAGCACCTATTTTCTCACATCGCTTAAGCAAGATACTGCGACGCACATCTCCGATCACATCCATGAATCGATACATAGATGTCGCCTGATCAAATTTGAGATTGCTGATCAGTTTCTCACTAACTAGTTTACTAAATCATTCGTAGCCTCAATTGCTTGTGATATAACTATGGGTGGATGTGTCATTGAAGAGCAGGCCATCACTCCTGTCCAGTACTTGGATCTAGTTTACTCCTAGTCTGGCACATTATACGAGTTATTACACAATGCTCCGCAACCATCATCCAATCCTGCAGCATCAAAGTCACTAGTTTTTCCTCACGTCGATGGAGTTATTGGTTCAGTATCCCAGATCCCTACTAAAACTTCTTCCGAACAGAAGTCGGTCTCCAATGCTGCCCCTAATAGTTCATCTCAGAATCCACCTGGCCCTAGTAATACCTCAGAGGTCCACGCTGTCCAGTCTACCGCAGCGGACAAATCCTCGAAAGGAAAAAATAAAGGCAAAGGAAAAGCTAAAGCTGATGCCCTGAAAAAGGGTCCTCCTAAATCGTATGTTGGTGAATCTTCACAATGGAAACCTAAGTATCCCTGTATCATTTACGAGGAATATCACTAAACGAAGGATTGTCCTCGATGATCCAAAGCTAGTCACTTGCTCAAAGGGACCCCTGTTTTCCTCAAAGAGCCATTTTCGTCTCAGCAGACCCAAATGGTAGACCAACCTCGATCTGCTTCCTTTGGATCTCAAGTGTTCATGATGAGCATGCCTATTAATGCAGCTACCTAATCCGAAGACTATCAAACTCTAGCTCTGGTAGCTGGGAAAGAGAAAGAAGCTACACCTTCTTCTTCTACCCCAAGTTCTAGCCCTCTGCAAATTGAGTGCCCTAACCCTGATTCTACTATGTGGCCACCCTCTTGACGTGTACTATGGAAATCCTCGTATAATCCCAACGCCCGAGCCACTCAACACTATAATATTGTTGAGGATTTGGCTCAGGCACCGTCAGCCATGTTGGCTCTCGAGGTACTCCAAAGCTTCCCATTGCAGCGGAAATCTTTGCTGTTAGTTATCGGGGGCATCGATCCCACTGATTCCAATTTGATATGTTTTGATCTAGAGAACCATGTTCCATGGCTCCCTCATCAAATTGCCTTTCTTATTCACGTAATCATCAATGAGAAGAACATCCACCACATTATCATTGATGAAGGTGCTTCCACCTACATCATGTCAACTGCATGTTGGAAGGATATTGGTTCCCCTACATGGGACCAATCTCTAAACACTTTGGAAGGTTTCGATGGGCACGATTCACGACCCTTTGGTGTCTCACCTAACCTTGCCATCACACTGGAAGGAAAGATAGTGCAAGTCGAAGTATAAATTGTTGATGCCAATATCAATTATAATCTTCTACTCGGCCAAAGTTGGACTCATGCCATGCATGTCGTGGCCTCCTCTTTGTTTCGCGTTATCCGTTTTCCCCATCAAGGGAAGATTGTCACTGTTGATCAACTATCTTTCTTTGCCTCTTCCTCCTCGGATGGCAATGTTCCATACATCAAACACTCTGGTGCTCCCTATGAGAGTGCAGGGGTAGGTCTATTCAAAGATTCTGCCTTAATGGAAATTTTTCCACTCCCACCTCCTCATGTTACCTCTGTCAACATGATCTTAGTCAAATCTGATCCTAGGGTCATACCTACATCAAATCTTGTTGATACTTGGGGCGAGGTTATGCCGCTTAGTCTCGTCGAAGTCAATTACATGGAAATTGTTTTGGCTTCGAATTCTACATCCTCTGATTCTGATATGTCGAAGACCTCTCTTGATATGTACTCTCAATCCCCTTGGCTTGGCACTTTGGAATCATTTGATCCCTTAGCCGAGACCTTCCTTGTTGATGAAGGTATCATGGAAATCATGTCTCTAAAGGAACCACCATGGATCAATACTCGTCATCGCTCCTCATTCCTGCCTCACCTGGTGGTCATGTCTGCCGCTTTCAAAGAGTCCTCTTCTCCGTTTCCACCACCGATTGTTACTCATGAAGTATGTCACAAGGAAATTTGGGTAATATTACCGAAATGATGCCGATTGACATTTCTATCAAACCCGGTATCGTTGAACATGTTCATATTGGGGTATCTTTTTCTCTAGATGAGATCAAGACATATACTCATCTATTTTAGGAATTTCGTGATGTGTTTGCATGGTCTTATGAAGAAATGCCTAGCATTGATCCTAGCATTGTGGTGCATGAAATACCAACGTATCCACATGCAAAGCCCGTTCGCCAACGGCTTCGCCCGGTGCACCCTAGGAAGGCCGTTGCTATTAAGGGTGAAGTTGAAAATCTTCTCAAGGCTAGGTTCATCTATCCCATCCCCCTTACAGACTAGGTGTCTAATATTGTCCTGGTGACTAAAAAACAAGGCACGATCCACGTTTGCGTGAACTATCAAGATCTTAATCATGCCTGTCCTAAATACAACTATCCTACTCCCTCCATTGATCAAATCATTGATGAATGTGCCGAGATTGAGATCTTTTCCTTTATGGACAGTTTTTCTGGTTATAACCAGATTAACATTGTGATGGCCGATCAAGAAAAGACAACCTTTGTCTACCCATGGGGTACATTTGCGTACAAGAAGCTACCTTTCAGCCTCAAAAATGCTGGAGCCATGTTTCAATGAGTGATGTCCTATGCGTTTCATGATATTCACAACATTGTCTAGCCTTACTTGGATGACCTTCTTGCTCATTCTCATAAGCGCCAAGATCATCCAGACCATCTTCGAAAGATTTTTCTATGCTACAGACACTATAACATTCGATTAAATCCGCACAAATGTGTTTTTTGCGTTGAATCAGGACAACTCCTTGGCTTCATTATTTCCAAGTATGGTATTCTCTTGGATCTACTAAAAATTGAGGCCATTGTAAATTTACCCCCTCTGTCTTCACTACACCAACTCTAGAGCCTGCAAGGAAAGGCCTACTTTCTCCATCATTTTATACCCAACTATGCCGGTCTAGATACAGGATTTACCCGGTTGCTCAGACAAGGAATGTCCTTTGCATGGGACGAGGTGGCCGAAAAATCTTTTGATAATCTCAAGGCCATCCTCATAAATGCTCCTCTGTTGCACCCGCCAGACTATTATCGAGATTACTTCCTTTACCTAGTCGCAGCCCCTAGCACCATTACTATGGTCTTGGTCCAAGATGACGATGAAGGCAACGAACATGTAATCTACTACCTTAGTCAAAATCTTCTCAACACTAAGAGGCATTATGCACATGTCGAGAAGTTGGAATTGGCTGCCATTCGGGTTGTTCAATGCTTTCGGCACTATATCCTTTTATGTATGACTACAGTGATTTCTGAATGCAACCCTATGACCTATATCCTTACTCGCCAGTTGCTAGGGGGAAAGTATTCTAAATGGATCGTCATCCTGCAAGAATTCGATTTGGTCTTAACTATGACCAACTCTAAGAAGTCACCTGTTTTCGCTGAATTAATTTGTTCCCTACCCTCCAAGGCTCTCCCTGCTGGTGCAGATGAACATCTTCCAGATGAGACCCTTTTCCTAATTAGCACCCTTGATCCATGGTATGGTGATATCATCATGTATCTCCAAACCTCCACGTTTCAGCCCCTGTTGACCAAGGATGATTGTAGAAGGATTCAGCATCACTCCCAACCCTACCATATTATTGGCGATACTTTATACCGATTTGGTGTCGATTCAGTTCTTCGCCAATGCCTTGTGATCAAGGAAGTTGAAAGAGTTCTCAATGGTTGCCACTCCTGGGCATGTGGCAGTCATATGTTTGGTTATGCTACAGCTCAAAAAATCCTTCACGCTGGTTATTTTTGGTCGTCTATCTTCAAGGACTGCATTCTTGTTGTTTGTAAGTGCCACGAATGCCAAATTTACCAACGCAAGATGCGTGCCCCACCCATTCACCTACATTGGTTTGGAAGCAATGTTTCCAATCAAATGTGAAATTCCTTGACTCAAGTTAGCTGTTGAACTCCTCCCCGAAACATAACCTCAACAGGAACTCCTCTTATATCTAGAACGACTAGATGAGACTCGCCGTCTCACTGCCTTGGTTATCAAAGCACAAAAGAAATGGGTCAAATCCCATTTCGATCAGTCGATCTCCCCTTGTGCTTTCTCTGAGGGTGATTTGATCTTATTATACGACCAAGCTAATGATAAGCTAGGGGTAGGAAAGTTCAAACCTATGTGGCATAGGCCCTATATCGTGAAATGCGTTTTGCAGAAAGGAGCCTATGAGCTTATTGATTATAAAGGAAATCCTCTCGATAAGCCCTGAAATGAGATTTATCTCAAAAAGTACTATGCCTAGGTCATCTTGCATGGTTACTTATGTACATTAGTGTATGATTCATTTTTGTACAATGTGGTTTTGTGTGATAGTTTTTAAACAACTTTTTTGTTTACTATGCTTTTCTTGCATTGCAGATGTCTCCGACTCCTCACATTAGTTTCACTGATGGTGCTTGTCATAGTACCTAGAACCTATCATCCGCAGCATGGGCTATTTATGGCCCTAATGGTGAGTTGATTGATCTTCAAGGTATCTGCCTAGGTTGCACAACCAACAACATTGTTGAATACAGTGCGGTCATCGAACTGTTGTCAGAAGCCATCACTCTGGGCATCAGAGAATTGATTGTCAACCCGGATTCACAGCTTGTCGTCCTTCAACTCAACGAGAAATATTCTGTCAGGAACCCTCAAATATTGAGAATGTATCTCCATATCCGTCTATTGGAAAGGCATTTTGATTACGTTACATATCATCATATTCCTAGACACATGAATACATTGACAGATTCATTAGCTAATTACATGTTGGATAGACATTTAAGAAACATGTAAAAGATAAAACAAACCATTTTTACCATAATAGACAAGAAAATACAACATACATATATATATATATATATACATATATATATATATATATATATATATATATATATATATATACATATATATATATATATATATATATATATATATATATATATATATATATATATATATATATATATATATATATATATATATATATATATATATATATATATATATATATATATATATATATGGATGGTGAGAATGTTTGATACATAAGAAACCCAAAAATAATATGTGTGTCTAAAATAACATCGGCAACTCGCATGCCTCATACATCCATGGTACGCAGGCCTCAAAAAATATGTAAGTGCTGGACCTGGGAACTAATCAGCATGGCGGTCATGGTAGCACGAGACAGCTCATGCAACATGGCTCAGCAATTGGCGTATCTGATCTGAGACTCCGACCGTGTGTCTCTCGTACTAACGGGGCATATCTCCTATCCAAGCATACTCCGAGATACCATGAGTTAACCCCTCAAGGTTCCTTGTGATCTCCTCCTCATTGTCACTCCCTTCCTAATGAGAGGCCACAACATCGATAGGGTGGGGAACATGCCTGGCTATCTGGGACATCCTAGTTGACCACTTTGGTCCAACATCTGCATAAATAAGAGAAATGTTATAAGCACATATATACCAAAAACAATTTAAAAAATCTCAAAATCTCAAAATTTGATTTTTTACCTTCGTCATCGAAGTCCTCTCCATCTGGTAAGGACATGTCTGGATGTCCAAGGAAATTAGTGCTGCTATATGGTTAGTCCTCCACGATGATCTTTTGTCGTCGTAGCCATGAAAGAATACAGGTTGGTATGACATATGCTGACCCCCAATGATTCTGGGCATCAAATGACTCCAACGGGCCATCTGCGGATCGCGTGGCATAGGAGGATCCACCTCAGTTAGCTGATACTGGAACAATGGTACTCGTTCCAGGAAGAAGGTCACAAGTATAGATCCGAAGCAAAATTGCTTCAGATTCCCTGCCTTGGCTTTGGACAACTGGCGCTTGATGTTCATCTTCATGGCCTCTGCCTAGTTGAAGATCGTAGGAGCTATGTAGTCAATAGCATAAAGGAAATTCGACTTGTTAGTCTCATGTTCCACCTGGGACTCCACCACTCTGTTGATAGTCAACAGAAGCACCCTCAGTGTCAAATCCTACGCACTAGAAATCTCTATCTTTCCACTCTTGGATTTCAGGGCCTCAGGGCAGTGTTCGGCAAGCAAGGAAGATATGCTTGCCCCAATCGAGCATGGCCCATACAAGTTCACTGGCTCACCTTTGCGAGACAGTCTAGTGATAAAGTAAATATCTAAAGTTTCCAACTCTAGCTCCTAATCACCAATGACAAAAATCTCCCAATTAATGTCCCAAAATCTTATCAGGTATCGAAGCAATTCAGGCTAGGCTCGCATCCCTGGCATAAGGAAGAATTTGAGGAGCCGACAAGCCCTCAAAGCCTCCAGGAAATTTGGCTCATTCATTGCCTAGGTGTCAACATCTTCATGTTCCTGTTCCTTCTAATCCACCATTTTTGATGATTCTCTCCTACAAAAGCCACTAATTTGAGTCAATAATCATCATTGGCACATTAAATTCAAATTTAAATAGTCAGTTTTTGAGCATAGGGTTTTTCCCTATCCATAACATTTGTGCTTATGTTGTAAAAATAGTTGTGCCAATCAGCATAGATGGCTTTGTTAATCACCCTCGGCTGGTGCAATTTCGTGCCTAGAAATTGTGTCAACCGAGGGCAAAAAGGATTTTCAAAAACCTCCGTAAAAATCCAAAAAATGGCTAAAAGCATAAATAAATAGCATGAAAATGGAGCTCAGGGTTTTGGCTATTACCTAGAACTGGCAACTAGTCGATTGACCTCCCAGATATCCTGCAAGCTACTCTGAAAATATTAGGGAAAAAGAGGGCAAAAAGTCCTCACAGCAAAGGTAAAATGGTAAATGGTAAAAATATATTTACTTTTCCCCTTTTTATTCATATTTTCATGAAAATATCAGGTTTTGTAAATATTTTGACCTATTTTGCCTCAAGGACTCGATAATGCACTTTACCTTACTTGTGTAGTGACAGGTGATGGATGTTTGATGATGATGATGAGTCACGTTTTAGCTCTTTTGTCGACTGTTAAACTCAAATGAAAAAGTTGCCGAGTATTTTTTCCCTTTTTGACTTGTTAAAGAGAATAAAAATGGGGGGTCCTCTTTCAGCTCTTTTCTGACCCTTTAAAAGTGAAAAGATGGCTGAGCTCTTGTCGTTTTGAACTCGCTAATGGATGCGAAACGTCGTGCACCTAGTATAATTTTACCTCTTTTTCGGCTGGGAGGCACTATTTACAAAAAAGGTACTCCTTCACTGAAATGGTCAAGCTGTTCTCTCAAGTCTTGTTTTCTACCTTTTCAGGCTTGAGAGACACCAATGTACGAAAAGGGACCATGTGGAGTTTTCTTTTACGTGTCTTTTTCAAACTCTCTAAACATGAAAAGGATACCGAGTTACATCTTTGTCGGACTCGTTAATCTATTAAATGACATCGGATTCGTCATCATGACAAACGTGAGCTTCTCCTTCCTAGAGATCGTTAAACTTACTAGGTCGGATTCGTTTGAAGGATGAACTTACAGTGCAAGCATATGCTATCCATTTCAAGCTTGCGATTAAAAAATAATTGGGGTACCTGCCAGAAATGGTGGGGGGGAATTTGGAAATCTATTGGTCGTGTCGGTAGCTCACTCTTGAACATGATACTCTTTGTTGTGTGTCGGGTTGGGACATTCTCCTTTGCATCATTGACCTTTTGGGTTTGGGCCATTCATTTTTTCCTTCCATTTGAGCTCTACGACATCATCATGACCACTGATCCCATGGATCCAAAAGCTACCAAACTTCCAGTTGTGTCACCGATATGTTCAAGAGTTGTCCTTCTGCAGTTACACTTACCTTTGATTTTATGTATCGTCCAAAATCATTTTTCATCCTCTCATCTCGCATCAATGATGTGGGATTCATTATGGACCTCCTTTGACATGGTCACTTTCTGTCTACTTCAACTCATTATCCGGGAAATTGATCGAGACACTCCCTTCTAGTACCTTAGAGCTTGCATGCCCTAATGGAAATTTCTTTACACTTGATGACAAGTTCACATCATTGGCTTTCAATCGAGTGATTTTGCGGATGTCCGACTTTAGTTCCTCTATTCACATTTTGTGGATTGTGTTGACAGTACCCTGAGGACCATTGTCATTATTGGTGGTTTCTCTCATGCTTGTTAATAGTTCACATCATTGACTGGTAATCAAGCGACTTTCTAGCATGTTTGATGTCAACACATCTATTCGCATGCTAGGATCTGTACTTTGATCGGGTTGTGTTGGAGTGCAAGACCCTGGACTCAGACCATAAAAGTCTAGGTTGTGAAGTGGTGTGACATGGTTATTATGATTTGCATGTCTCTTTTAGATAGTTGGCTACGACCAAACCATGAGTTATCATATGTGGTCCTTCTCATTATTGGATGGCTGTGACCATACCTTGGTTTCATTATGATCCTCTTTGATGGATGGTTGCGCCCATACCTAGATCCATTTACATGATCATTCTTTGGATGGTTGTGTCCATGCCACAATTCATGTATCATTTAACAGAGATCTCAATCTATGTATATGTATATGTACTTGCTTGCAGGTTTTCTGACGACAGACCAATTCCCTGTACTGATTTATAAAGCATTTCACCCCACTCTAGATCGGCCTTCATGCTTTAGGGGGCATCTATTACATAGCATTTTGTCACTGTCCCTATACTCCCCGTTCCTTGATCCTAGAGGATGTCTACAGTGAACCCCACATGATTTTCCTTCATGAAGAAACTCCCATTGTGTCCCTCTTCATGAGCAGATCATTTCCCTTTTGCACCATTTCCCCTAAAACTTCTGTTTTTCCCAGTTTACAAGACCGACGCTAATGGCCTTTGTCTCCCTCGCACCGCTGTGTATAGATTATCACTACTCCTCATGCTGAGCGGAGCAACTAAGCTATGTTTCAGTCGCGTCGGTCCTATTATGGAAAGTTTTTTAAATTAGAGCCAAAGCTTCTAGCTCTAGAAGCTCCGTAACTAAAGTCTGGTAAATGGTTTGGCTGGATGGGGTCAAGGATGATAGTTTGGTCTACTTTTCCCTATAATGATGGAACTACCTCAAGGGATAAGTCCTTCTCCCATGAGAAGAGGATCCATCTCCCATCCATATTTCCTATATAAACCTCCCTTCTTCCCAAGCACAAACTAGTTGCTAGTGTTATAGTTATAGTTTTTGGTTGAGTGTTGATGTTATTTTGGTTTGGAGTAGACAGGTAAGCTATTACTAGTTGTAGCTATCTAGTTTTGTGAGGGAGAAGTGTGTTTGGTTTGGAGTGAAGCCTAAAGGGAAGATCCTTAAAACTATTGTTGATCGAGGCCATCATGGGATGCTAGTAGAAGTGTGTGGGAACCTGGTCTTGTCAGAGGAAGACTGCAGCATCAAGACAAATAGTTTTAATCTCTCTTTGATATTAATATATGCAACTATTGATTGAATTCCTACATGTTTTTTAATACTACATATTCATGGCTTACTGTTTCTTGACTTGTTAAGTAGGTTGAATTGCAATTTGTCTATTATTATGTTTTTGTTGTGTTGTTTACTTGTTTCAGGAGCTTGAAGAAGGAAGCGAGAGATTGTTGGAGCGAGCAAGCGAGGACATCATCAAGAAGGATAAGAAACCAAGAGGTAGGTTGTCTTGATTGATTCTAACCTAAGGAAATCTTCCATAGAATGTATCTGTTGTGGCTAGACCCATTATCAGGCTAGAGGAATTCGTTCGTGTCTGCACTTATAATTTTACTTCACCACAAAGCCCTTTGAAATCAATGACAACAATTTTGTAGGTTTTAAACCTGTATAGAAATTTTCTACAAACTAATTATTAAAACATAAAATATACAATGGCGAGAACATAAAACAAATACATAGATATTTTCCCTTGGATCCCAAAACTGGGACTACCAGATTGATTTTTCATTATATTCCTTTCAATGTTACAATATATATATGCATATATATATATATATATATATATATATATATATATATATACATACATACATGTCGAAGCATTCATAAAGCCCAATCCATTAAGCCTAGATTAGAACATAACCGTAGCTCCCTTGACTGGATCTACAAAATACCACGGGAAGAAAACCATCATGCCCAAAACCATGTGCAAAACCCATTCACAAAACCATAGGTACGACTTCCCACCTATTAGTAGCATCCGTGACTAGTCATCGAAATAATATAACACATGCCCAACATTCTCCCACTTATTATTTTGTTTTCCACATAGGGGGTCACACAAGACATTAGTCATTGGTCTAGTCCTGCAACGCCCATTGTTTCTCTACAACAAGAAAAATTCTCAGTGTTCACAAACTTTGTTAATGCATCTACAACATTCTTCAAAGTTTCCACATTTACGAGCAACACCTTTTTGTCCTCAACCATATCCCTCACAAAGTTATACTGAACATAAATGTGCTGAGTATTTGAATCATAAGCAGGGTTCTTTGCCTAGAAAATTTCACTTTGGCTCTCACACTCTATCCTTATAGGTCACTATACTAACCCTATAGTTGAACAAAACCTCTACAACCAAACTTCTTCCTTGATTGCATGAGTGGCTTCCATGTATTCTACCTCCATAGTTGAAAGTTCCACTACAAACTATATCTTACTCATCCAACTAACCACTCCTCCAAATTGGTTAAACACATACCCACTTGTAGATCTTCTCCGATCCATATCTCTAACCTAGTATGCATCAAAAATCCATAGATGTCCAAAAATATGTATAATCCTGGTCTTCCTTGGGATAATAGGCGATAATTACTAGTGCCACGCAAATAACTAAAAACCCGCTTCGTTGTTGTCCAATTCTCCTTCCCTGGTTTTGATATAAACCTGCTCAATGCTCCCATTGCATGTGTAATGTCTGGTCTAATATAGACCATTTCATACATTAGGCTACCGACTACACTTATATATGGAACACAATACATTTCCTCTTCCTCTTCCTATGTCTTGGGACATTGTTCAAAAAATAAGTTTACACATACAGGAATAGGAACCTTCACTGGTTTACTATCATTCATATTAAACCTTTGCAGTATTGTCTCTACATAATTCCTCTGGTTTAACCAGAGCTTCGTCTTTGCCCGATCTCATTTGATTTCCATGCCCAAAATATAGTTTTCATCAAGAAGATCCTTCGTGTCGAATTTGGAGGACAATTGGGTCTTCAAATTCAGGGAAATTTCTTTGTCATTTCCAATAAAAAAAAATATCATACACATATAAGAACAAATAAATAATACGGTCACTAATTAATTTAAAATACACATAGCGATCCACTTTTCTTTTGGTAAAGTCAAGTCCCTGTATATATGTAACAAATTTCTAATACCACATCCTAAGTGACTGTTTAACCCATACAGAGACTTTTTTAACATGCATACCACTTCTTTCTTACCCTTCATTGCAAAGCCTCTGGGTTGCTTCATGTAGAACTCTTCCTCTAGATCGCTACGAAGAAATGTTTTATTCACATCCATCTAGTCTCTCTAAAAAACAAAAAGCAACAACAACATATAAAAGTGATCTAGTGGAAGCTAACTTGGAAATAGGAGAAAAAATATCACCAAAATAAATTCCCAGAACCTAGGAATAACCTTTTGCTACCAACTAAGCTTTTATTTCTCGACCTTGCCTTCTTCATTCATCTTCCTATTAAATGCCCATTTTCTTCCAATGGGTTTCCTTCCAACTGAAAACTCCACCAGATCCCAAGCATCATTTTTGTACAAAGATATCATTTCATCAACCATGGTCTCTTTCCAGAGTTTGCCATCCTCTGAATCTACTGTCTCCCTGATAGTTCTAGGATCATCATCAGTAATAGATAAAGTAAAATTTGAATAGAAAGCGTATGGACTATACCTTTTTGGCTACCTTTTTTCTTGAATTGATCTTCTCGAAACTGGAGTTTGTGGCTCTTCCTCTTCTGATTCCAGTTCTGATGTAGAGTCTGATACTTCCTCCTTTAGCTCAAACTCTATCTTGTTAGGTTCCTTAGGTAGGAATTCATGTTTAATAACATCTTTCACCTCTATAAAAACCACATCTTGGTTGTACACAACCTTCCTTGTTTATGGGTTCCAAATATTATAACCTTTTAAATCATATTTATACCCAACAAAGATGCACCTTTCATATTTACTATCCAACTTGGTTCTTTTGTCCTTTGGAACATGTACATATGCATCACAACCAAATACCCTTAAATCTGAAAGAGAGGTTTTCTTACCAATCCATACCTCATGTGGTGTCTTATCCTCCAACGATGATGAAGGTGATTTGTTAACAAGGTAACTTGCAGTCTCCACTGCCTCTGCCAAGAATTCCTTTCCTAACCCGACACCACTTACCATGCTTCTTACCTTTTCCATCAATGTCATGTTCATTCTTTCTACAACTACATTTCACTGAGGTGTGTATGTATTCTTTTTTTGTGCCATACCACATGTGTTATAGAACTCTTCAAATTCCTTATTGCATAACTCTACACCATTATCTGTCCTCAACACCTTGATCTTCTTCTCTGTATGATTTTCCACCAGAGCCTTAAGTTCTTTAAACTTGTCAAAGGCTTCAGTTTTCTTCTTGAGGAAATATATCCATGTATTCCTTGATAAATAATCTATAAAGAAGACATAGTACATAGACTTACCAAGTGATGGAACCATCATAGGTCCAAATACATCACTGTGCATGAACTCTAATTTCCCTTTTCCCTTTTTAGCACCAGAGGGGAAACTCACCCGATTCTTCTTCCCTATACACAATGTTCACATAAATAAAAATACTGAGAGAAATGAGACATACCTTATACCATACCATTACCATGCAGTATTTGAAGGCCCTTCTCTCCAATATGCCCAAGCCTTTGAGGCCATAGCATGGTCTTTTCTCAAGAGACTACTATATTTTCCACTCCACTTTTAGGAACCAAAAAATTGTTGCACCCATCAATAATAATGCTACCTAAAAGCTCGTACAGAGTTCCAATATGAACTCCCCACATCAATATGAGTGCTCCCTAAACCATCTTGTAGGTATATTTCTTGAACACTATTTTTACACTTGAACCATCCATCTTGCTTACAAAAATCATATTTCTAGCCAATGCATGAATATGAAGAACACCAAAAAGTGTTCTAATCCTTCCACCTTGCAACTTTAGCTTGAGTTTTCCACGTCCGATGATTTTGGCCTTCTTTTCATCCCCTAAGAAGACATCACCACCATGATATTTCTCATACTCGTATAACCAGTTCCTATGGGGAGTGAAGTGAAAGGATGCACTTGAATCAACCAACCATGCCTCATGATCTACATGTGTACTTGAAGAAGAAGCCAAGTAAACATCCCCACCTTCATCTGCGGTGGTTTTCATCTCTGCCGAAGGAGTATCATCAGATCCATTTCCTTTCTCAAGAGCTTTAGATCTACAATTTATTTTGCAGTGCCCTTCCTTTCCAAATTTCCAACATCCCTTTATAGGTTTTCCTGGAGACTTAAATCTCCCTTTAGATTTAGATCTCCCACTCAAGGGCTTCTTTTTTTTTTTTTTTTGTTCTGGGACAATCCTTGTATAGACAAGGAATCTCTATTTTGGCTCTTTACATTTTCCCATCTCATCTCCTCTGACAACAGTGATGAGACTATTTCATTACACTTCAAGGTAGTTATATTTCTAACTATTGCAACAACCAGACTGTCTCACGAATCTGGTAGAAACCAAAAAAAAATGATGCACTTATCTTCATTTAAATTTTTTATATAAACAAATAAAAACTGGCTTACGACAGTATTAAAGGTGTTTAGATGCCTTGTCATTGAGTCTCCATCCTTCATCCTCAGGTTATATAACTTTTTCTACAAGAAACATTTTTTCACAAGAGACTTAGATTAATAGAAAGTCCCTAACTTGACCCAAAAATCCTTTGCCGTAACTTCCCCTAATACATTCAACAATACTGAACTTGAGATACATAACCGTTTTGTGCTCTTTTCCTTCAAATCCAACTTCACCTAGTCTTTTGCTGACATTGTCGTTGGTTTAGTACCCAGATCTACCATAATCCAATGATCTTTATCCACCAACAGATCCTCCACTTTAAGCTTCTACAACTCAAAACTCTGAGCATTAAATTTATCGATCTTTATGTTTCCACTGCTAGCCATCTTCTTTCACCACAAGAATCGATATCACCCACTAAACAAGGTCTACCATAGACTCGAGAAAAACCCCTCAATAAAAAAGGCATCACCTTCAAGCTGAAAAACTTTCATACCAAATGTAGGTTTTAACCCGGTAAATAAATTACCTACAAACAAATTCTTAAAACATTAAATATACAATGGAGAGAACATAAGACAAATACACAGATATTTTCCCCTGGATTCAAAAACCAAGACTACCATATTGATTTTTCATAACATTCCTTTCAATGTTACAATACATGTATATACATGCCAAAGCATTCTTAAACCCCAATCCATTAACCCTGTATTAGAACATAATCGTAGTTCCCTTGACCGGATCTATAATATACCATGGGAAAAAAGTCATCATGCCCAAAACCATGTGCAAAACCCATGCACAAAACCATAGGTAGGTCTGCCCACCTCTTAGTAGCATGTGTGACTAGTCGTGGGAAGAATATAATATAGCCAATAAATTTGTTCAATAGTTTAAATAAATTCATTCTTTCTTATCTTCAATTAGATGATATAATTAAATTATATAATGTAAATATAAATTAAAAAATTTAAATAAAGGTCATCAAGACTTAGACATTTTCGGTTATATTTGTCAAATTAAGAGATATATAAAAAGTGAAGTGTTAGAGGTATTAGGGTTTATGGTGTAGATAATGAGGATTTGATAGCTATAATAATTATAAATTGAATGTATATTAGTATTTAGGTTTTTTTTTAGATCGTGAATAAAGACAATCCTTTGTAAAAATTAAGATAAATTTAAAATCCTTGTTTGTTTACATTATAAGGTCAATTTCCTGACTTAGGACATATTGTAAGATATTTTTTTGGAGCTAGCACCCTCCCCCTATTATTAGACTATTAATATCCTAATTATTTGTTACAAAAAGTGTACACCAAGATACAAACTTAGAAAAGTTCCATACAACTTTTAGAAATGTTCCTTCAACAACACTTTACCCAATTTTTTTAACACAGGCCTTCATAATCAACTTAAAAAACAAAATAACAAACTATATATATATATATATATATATATATATATATATATATATATATATATATATATATATATATATATATATAATTCAATTTATCTAAAATATATTAAATTCATGTTAAAAAAAAATAATAAGAAAAAAAATTGTTATTTTAATTATTTGAAATACTAAGAAAAAATACCCTCCTCCTTGAAATTTGATCATCAACTTCTTTAATAACTATTACCACTCATTGGTATTCTACATATCCACAATAATTATCTTGTATGACATAAGCAATGACTCCATATTCAAAATGGTCAATTTTCACAAACCACTTAAAATTTGGGATTTTGCAATCCCATTTCGTTCTAGATTGAATTTGTAGAAACTCGATTTGTCAAAAGAAAATCAAAGCCACTATTGTGAATTTTAAGATTCAATTCTATGAATCAAAATGGAAAACCAAGAGTTGCAAAGTGGCAAATTATTTACCAATGTTTTGTATCCTGCAAGTGAATGAACTTTAGGCATATGAGATGTTCAGGTGGATAAATGACTTTGAAACACCTCAAATCAAAATTACAATTATGATGGAATAATGAAAAAAATCTTGTGGTATTTTTTTTTCAAAAAGTCTGTTTTCTTGGACATTGATCAAAATATTGAAGACTCTAAGGACAAATTACTCACTTGGAATAGAAAATCTGAATGGAGGGAAAAGATAAAATAGGACATTAATGTGTAGAAAGATGTTTTCAAGCATTGGAGTGAATATAATATTTCAAGTTTAATTAGAAGTATTATTTGAGGGGGATCAAATCCCTCAATTTGCAAATATTCTTTCAATATTTTTCAATTAAAATATAAATGTTTTCACCATCTCAACCCTCTCCACACATGCTATATTCAAAGTTTATATATATATATATATATATATAGATATAGATATAGTTTGCGCGCGTGCAAGTGTCATGTGTCATGTGTCAACTCCATCCCAAGCATGGGAGAATTAGACATCTCCCTCGAACTAAACTATAGAAAGCACCTCTCAATACAACTAATTTGGTAAAGCTAATGGATCTATTATCAGATTTAATTCTAGAGTTATATTAATTTTATAATAATAAAAATTATAATAATCCAATTTAAATCCACGGTTTAGAAAGATGAAATATAATAAGATTCCTTATTTGTAGTATAAGATCAAGTTTCATGTAGAGATTTGATTGCTTAGTTTTATGAGATGTAATGCCTTATATTTTTCATTTAAACCTAAAACTTATAAAAAGGAAACACACATTTTATTTAATTTTTACTTGGGAAACCTATAATGTCAATAATTAATCTATCCTCAATAAAAAAAAAAAATTATGAAACATGGTCTTTCCTTATTCTATACATTTTCTTCAATAATTTGGGTTTGGGAGAGATGAGTGAGGTTAGACACATTTAAGCGTATGTTTGATAGTATGAAAATATTAAGGTTTTGATTGAAGTAAGGCCTCTTCACCATTAGCTACCTCTACATAGGTATTCATGAAGTGGTTGGGCTCTTTGTATACTATATTTGTTTTTCTAGCAACCTATCAGAAAAATATATAAGCATTGTGTTGGCATTATGATGCATGTGTTTTACTAGATGGAAACCCACTTGTAGCAGAACAACTCACTTGTATATGGTAACTAGATGAATCTACATAACTAGATGAATATACAGGAGAGATATCAGATGTGATAGAATGCATGGCAATTGTGTTTATAGATGTGACAAAATACAAGGTAGTTCAAAGGAATCATTTCAGAAGTAATATGGCAAATTACAGTGTAACAGGTCTATTCAGAGGTAATAGGGCATTGGTACAAAAGAACAAGAAGATGGAACTAAGGTCTACTGATCAAAATAAAGAAGGTAAAAGAAAAAGTTGATGTAAAGTAGTTTAAGAAGTATACGCATGTCCAATTAGTTAAAACAACGTATACATGCTGGTCCATAGAAAAAAAAGAGCGTATACGTTTACACAAACTCCCATGGGAGGAAAAGTGCGTACATGTTGGAAAACTAAGGTTTTGGTCTGAGGTATTTGGTCCAAGGTATTTTGGTCCAAGGTATTGGGTCTGAGGTATTGACCCTAGGTATTTGGTCCAAGGTTTTTGTCCTGCGTGGTTTTGGTTCAAGGTATTGACAAAGGATCTAAGTATATAAGGAGGAGAAGATCAAGGGGCTAAGGGAAAAGGTAATGAATATCTCATGAAGTGTTAGATCAAAAGTAAATATGCATGTTATGGGTTTCTGATGCTTTGCTTGATATGAACTAAGTATGAACCTGAGTGTTTGATGATGGATGAGATATAACGATGGATCAGGATCATGATGACTTATAATTATGAGATATGATAATGGATAGGCTAGATCTGATTTCTAACGCACATTTTATCCTTTCTAAGTGATGATCTGGGTATGTCTAAAGTCTGGAATTGCAGCGAAGTTATAAGTAAGTATTTTCAGATCTATACACTAGTTCGCTTTGATGAAGTTGCATATACACACTGGTTCGACTCTTCCAAGTAGCATATGCAAAAGAAAAGGTTGATGTTTAGGGATGACTGATCTATCAGATCAGTGTTGTTGTTTTGTTGCTTTTTGCCAATGATGTCTTCTTAGATATGAAGATAGAACTGAATGTATAAGGAAATTGAGTCAGATTGATTGATTGATTGAGAAAGAAGGGTGATCCTTGTTGCTATATGTTTAGAAATATGTAATATGACAGTATATATTCAGAATGTCACTGATTGGTACAGTTTGTGGTTCATAGGTTTTATGATTTAGTCTCTTTAGAAGTGTATGTAGATTGAGAAAAATGAAGTAGCGTATACATGCAAGTTTGCTTCATTGAAGAAGCATATACATTCTGACACATGGCTTTTGAGGTTACAATTAGTTCTAGTTGTTGATGTAGTATTCTGGGTTCAAATCTATGTACTGGTTATATTGATCTGTCTATTCTAGTTGATTGGTTGAATTTGATTAAGTTTGAATGAATGGTTGATTCAATTGTGTCAAAGTTTCAATGATTGCTTGATTCAGTTGTGTTACAAGTTCAGAGGTTTCAATGATTGATTGTTTCAGTTATATCAGAGGTTGATGATTGGGTTTCAGTGATTGGTTGATGCATATGTATTTGATGATTGTATTATAGTGGTGATTGATTTTGAGGTTCAATGTTACTAATGGGTCCAGTGTGAAAATTTGATGAAATGTGGCCTTCATATTGTAGTGTTGTGTACCAGGAGTACCCAGTGTGAAAATTCATGAAACATGGTCCCTGGGTTGGAGCCTTTAGTGAGGAAGTCGAAGCTTGCTGCTAGTAGTGTTTGGTGATTTGATCAGGGGGTTGGAGCTCCCTTCCAGTAGAAGCTGGAGAACAAGTGAAGGTTGTAGCCTTATGTAGGTCAGAGCCTACATACTAGTAAACATATTGGCTAGTACAAGAACTAGGGGGTTGTAGCTCCCTTCTAGAAGAAGCTGGAGAACAAGAGAAGGTTGTAGCCTTCTATAGGTAGGTGTCTATGTACTGGTATGATTCTGCACCAATACAATATTGTAAACATATTTTCTTATTATTAAAAGAAGATAGAGACAACAACAGCAGGTGGTTTTCACTCAGATTGGGTTTCCACCTTAAATCTTGATTTTCATGTGCGCTGCTTATGTGTGATGGTTTATTCGTGGTTACTATTTAATGTTTAGTAAAGTACTAATGCATTAATTAAAGATCAACATATGATGAATTAACTGAATCATAAGTTCATTGGATATACAATGGTTTCCTTAAGAACACTTGCATGCACACGCAAGTTCCCTTCACTGAAGTAGCTTATATAAATCTGATTATGGAAATGAAAAAGTTATTGATTTGTAAATAATAATTCACCCCCCCCTAGTATTATTTCCAACAATTGGTATCAGAGCAAGTCCTTTAGAAGAAGCTTGATCTCTTGAAGGAGATCCGTAGTAAAAATGGGAAAGAAGCTAAAGAAGAAAGCACCTCAAAAGAAGAAGACATCTCAAAGAAACTGTGACAGTAAAACAGACGATTGGCCTTTATGTGGAAGCAACTATTCAGATTCAGAATCACCACAGAATGAAGATGAACAAGCAAAAAAACTATCAGGTACGAATTTGTTGTCCTTCGGTGATACACTTCTCTGTTCATTTGAAGATAATGAAAGTGATAGCGAAACAGCTGAATTTTCTCTTATGGGTGAAAGAAAAAGAAATCAAATAGAGGCGGAATTTAAAAAGCTCACAGACACAATTAGAGATCAAAAAGATCTAATTGGTAAAAGGGAATGTGCCTACAAAGAAGAAGTTACCATATTAAAATCTCAGTTGGAGGAAGGAAACAAAGTAAGGAAGCAATACAAGGAAAAGGAAGATCAATGTCAAAGGCTACAGGATGAAGTGACATCATTGAGAAATGAAGTGAATGAAAAGGACACAACAACCAAGGAAATTATAGAAAGAACCAGCTACTGTGAAGGTCTTGAAGCTGTGGTTGTTTCTCAAAAATTCAAATAAGCATAATGAGGAACTACTCCAAGAATTTGAAGAACAAGAAAATGAAGTTCTCGAATTAAGGCAACAAGTGGAAGAAGGAAGAAAAGTTGAAGAAATCATGAAGAAGCAGTACCTTGAAAAGGAAGAGCAATATCAAGTTGAGGTAAATATCCTAAAAGGTAAATTAGAAGAAAAGCATAAAATTTTACGATTTCAAGATAGTACTAAAATTTTGGATATTATTCTTAGTAGTCAAAGGTCTCTTGCTATCAAATCTGGTCTTGTTTTGCATGAAAGTCTTAAAGGTGAATCTAGCTCACAAACTGAAGGAAGGAACTCTAGTACAAAATCTGAAATGCTCAACACGGAGATAAGGGGTCAACCCTATCAACAACCAAGGAAAGAAAGACTTCAAAGAAAATCATTTACTCCTAACTATGGAAGTGATAATCGGCTCTTTCCTCTAATGAATAATGTTGAATGTTTTATATGTCATAATTTTGGACATGTTGCAATGAGATGAAGAAGTTGAATGATTCAAGCTAATAATCATCACACGGAAAGATCATCAGCTTCCAAGTGCTTTAAGGGATATTGTTTTTCCTGCAATATGCTTGGTCACAAAGCCATTAACTACTATAGAGGGAATATTAAAAATATAAGATGTTACGCTTGTAACAAGTTTGGGCATATAGAAAAAAAATGCATGAGCAAAATTTGGCCAACATACCAAAAGGACAAAACATCATCACACTCCAAGGTATGGAAGAAGAAGGAAGTAAAGTCAGAAATATGTGGCATAGCTCAGTATAAGGACAGAAAAGACTCAGGAAACTGAGAGTATGAAATTTCAGTGTTCTAATACGCAATTATCATGAAGACAAGTCACGCATATATGCGAGTTCAAAGCTGCACAATCACAAATATGTTGGTTTGATGAAGAAGTAGTGGGATAGACTGAGAAAAAAGATCTGATATGGTTCAGACAATTACCAATTATATTTTCTGTCTTGATGATTAATGACTACAGTCTGTGGATGTTATTTAGAAGTTCTTTTGATCCTCATAAGTTGTGATGACTTGATGTATATCTGATTTATGATGATGCCTTGATATTTCTTACTAATATATGCAATGATCAGATCTGATAGTGAACAGGTGGCACAGGTTTAGGGGGAGAATATGCTATGCTTCTAATGATGCATTGTTGGCATTATGTTTGGAAGTATTTGGTACCTAATTATTCTTATCAATGGTGATGATGCTTATGTGGCTAAAGTGTTTAAATGATACATCATGCTATGTTGTGGTTATGAGTTTCCTATGATGAAGTCTCGGACAATATTTATATTGATTGGGGTTACATAGTTGTTATTCATATCAAACTTATGGATGATTGTGGATGACTTTTTGATGATGCATACAATACGTATATGTTGCTTACATGGTGATATTCATAAGGACAAGGAGAATTACAAATCTTGAGTACACATCTTCATTATTTGATGATGAGCCACTCATTTCTTTTATGTTGTTGTCATCATGCCTTCAAAGATGCATAAATTTCATATGGTGCAATTATGATGTTGGATTCCTATAGTTCTTTGATCTCACATGGTTGAGGATTGTTGTTTTTTATGGTATCAAGAAAGCTTGACAAATGACTATGAGCTCATGGTTTTCTAGATACATATTGCTATCTCTTTGATGGATATACATTATCCTGGATACATGGATGATTACTTAAGTTGCATATTGATAAATATTGTTGGTTGGCCAAGAGAATGGTATTATTGCAGGTCTCAAGAAGACATAACTATTTTAAGACATGGATATTCAGAGACATGGATTACTTAGTCACATAATGATGATGCCTTCTTACTTTATGATGATAGGTTTGGTACTCACATATGTTGTGTGGGATGTTCCCTAGTGATGATACATGGTTGATATATTGAGGGCTATTGTGGAAAGATTATGTAGTTCTTGATGATGATGCTATGATCATAGATGATGGCTATGGTGTTTTCACTTACATATAATATGATTTTGTGTTACTACTTGGAGATATGACATATGCTTAGTTAATTCATGGAAGGCTATGATAAGGATCTTTCTACTAAGGAAATAGAGCAAATTGATCTTGAAGAGATCAAGAGGATGAGTTGATATCTATATGCGAAATACTTTGTCACATATTGATGATATTTACATTGTCATATCTCGGTAACTGATGATGGACATATACCGGTTGCTGGTTTGGATATCGCTAACAGATGCTTATGGAGAAAATCATATATGGTGTATGATAGTTGTTGATGACTATAATGGTCTTGTTTAGATATTTGGTCTTTTTTATAAATTTCATGTATATTATTTGATGTAAAGGTCATATAAAGGCCCTTAATATGTATATGTTTGTCGTAGTCTTTTAATGAGTAGTTTTTTTGGTCATATGATGTAATTTTCACCCCCACTATGCATGGGAAGGATGATGTAATAATTGCTATATTTTGGTCATGTACAAACAATTGGTATATCTCCACTTGGTTGGGTAGATGAGTCAAATTTGGTATATCCCCACTTGGTTGGGAGATTGATGTATGTATGAGTCATTGGTGATAGGAAGGTCATCCTCAAATAGTTGAGTTATAGAGTCATGTTATTCTTTTGGAAAATATTTTTTGTAGACTTTGCATGTGCTTAGGGGGATCATGGACAGTATAATGCATCTTAGCATGTACAAAAGGGGAGTTTAATCATAGAATTTAGCATGTGACTAGGGGGAGCATGATCAATGTTCATATTCATCTGTTCAGATATGAAAGTATTCATTTTGGTGAGCCCTTTGCCCTTGATGTCAAAGGGGGAGAGTATTTTGGTGTTGCTTGTTATCTCTAACAGTTTCTACATCTTGCAGAAATCAACAACAACATCGTTGCCATCAAGTCCAAATGCGTAGATTGTTGCCATTATGATGCATGTGTTGTACTTGATGGCAAACCAATTGTAGCAGAAAAACTAAATTGTATATGGTAACGAGATGAATCTACATAACTAGATGAATATATAGGAGAGATATCAGATGTGACAAAATGCATGGCAGTTGTGTTTACAGACGTGACAAAATGCAGGGCAGTTCAAAGGAATCATTTCAGAAGTATTATGGAAAATTATAGTGTAACAGGTCTATTAAGAGGTAATAGGGCATTGGTATAAAAGAACAGGAAGATCAAACTAAGGTCTACTAATCAAAACAAAGAAGGTAAAAGAAAAAGTTGATGTAAAGCAGTTTAAGAAGTATACATAGGTCCGGTTAGTAAAAACAACATATACATGCTGGTCCATAGAACAAAAAGAGCATATATGTATGAACGCACTCCCACAGGAGGAAAAGTGCGCACATGTTGGAAAGCCAAGGTTTTGGTCCAAGGTATTTGGTCCAAGATATTTTGGTCCAAGGTATTTGGTCTAAGGTATTTGGCCCGAGGTATTGACCCTAGGTATTTGGTCCAAGGTATTGGTCCTAAGTGGTTTTCGTCTGAGGTATTGACAAAGGATCTAAGTATATAAGGAGGAGAAGATCAAAGGGCTAAGTGAAAAGGCAATGAATATCTCATGAAGTGTTAGATCAAAAGAAAATATGCATGTTATGGGCTTCTGATGCTTTGCTTGATCTGAACTAAGTATGCACCTGAGTGTTTGATGATGGATGAGATCTAATGATGGATCAGGATCATAATGAATTATCATTATGAGATCTCATAGTGGATAAGCTAGATATTATTGCTAACCCACATGTTATCCTTTATAAGTGATGATCTGGGTATGTCTAAAGTCTTGAATTGTAGTGAAGTTATAAGTAAGTATTTGCAGATCTATACACTGGTTTGCTTTGATGAAGTTGCATATACATGCTGGTTCGAATCTTCCAAGTAGCGTATGTAAAAGAAAAGCTTGATGTTCAGGGACGACTGATCTATCAATCCAATGATGTTGTTTTATTGCTGTTTGTCAATAATGTCTTCTTCGATTTGAAATTAGAACTAAATGTATAAGGAAATTGATTCTGATTGATTGATTTGTTGAGAAAGAAGGTGATCCTTGTTGCTATATGTTTAGAACTTTGTAATATGACAGTAGATATTCAGAATGTCACTGATTGGTATAGTTTGTAGTTCAGAGGTTTTATGATTCAGTATCTTTAGAAGTGTACATAGATTGGGAAAAATGAAGTAGAGTATACATGCAGGTTTGCTTCATTGAAGGAGCATATACATTCTAACACATGCCTTTTGAGGTTACAGTTAGTTCTGGTTGTTGATGCAGTGTTCTAGGTTCAGATCTGTGTACTGGTTATAGTGATATGTCTGTTCCATTTGATTGGTTGAATTTGATTAAGTTTGAATGAATGGTTGATTTAGTTGTGTTAGAGGTTTAGTGATTTCTTGATTCAGTTGTGTCAAAGGTTCAGAGGTTTCAGTGATTGATTGGTTCAGTTATATCAGAGATTGATGATTGGGTTTCAATGATTGGTTGTTGCAGATGCATTTGATGATTGTATTGCAGTGGTGATTTATTTTGAGTTTCAATGTTACTAATGGGTCCAATGTGAAAATTTGATGAAACGTGGCCTTCATATTGTAGTGTTGTGTACCAGGAGTATCCAGTGTGAAAATTCATGAAATGTGGTCCCTGGGTTGGAGCCTTCAATGAGGAAGTCGAAGCTTCCTACCAGTAGTGGCTAGTGATTTGATCAGGGGATCGGAGCTCCCTTCTAGTAGCAGCTGGAGAATGAGTGAAGGTTGTAGCTCTCTGTAGGTCAGAACCTACGTACTAGTAAACATATCGGCTAGTACAAGAACTAGGGGGTCGTATCTCCCTTCCAAAAGAAGCTGGAGAACAAGAGAAGGTTGTAGCCTTCTACAGGTGGGTTCTTGCATACTGGTATGAGTTTGCACCAGTACAAGATTGTAAACAAATATTCTTATTATTAAAAGAGGACATAGATGACAACAGCAGGTGGTTTTCACCCACATTGGGTTTCCACCATAAATATTGGTGTTCATGTGTGCTTCTTATGTTTTATGGTTTATTCTGTTATTACTGCACATGGTTACTGTTTAATGTTTAATAAAGTACTGATGCATTAATTAAATATCAACATATGATGAATTAATTGAATCATAAGTTCACTGGATATACACTGGTTTCCTTAAGAACAGTTACATGCACACAAAAGTTCCCTTCACTAAAGTAGCGTATATAAATCTGATTATGGAAATGAAAAATTTATTGATTTGTAAATACTGATTCAGCCCCCACCCTCCCTCTCAACATTATTTCCAACACATTGCATTTCTTACATATGGTGTCTATATGAATCATTATGATACATCTAGTTGTTTTCCAGTAGTAGTACTATTTTTATCTATGATGTTATCTTAATTTTAACTTGCAACCTATTACCTTATAAAACAACTAGTTGAGATAAGATAGATAAGATATTTTACGGCTAAATATTTTGAATGAATCCCCTCATGCTCTATGTTAATATAGAAATTGGAAAATCTTTACTAGTGGAATGTAGCCAACAATATAAGGCCCTCTTATTAAAAAAGAAATAAAAAAAATAATGTGATATTTGAAAAACATAAAGTTAAATAGATAACATACTTGATGAGTAATCCATTATGAATGATTTCTTTCCTTTTATATTCTAATCTAGAAACTATAAATTTATATAAGTATCTTTTTGTGGATATTAAAATGGATTTGTTCAAGAGAACAACCAAAACATGTATTTTGATCCTAGGTTCACAACTTAATTGTATATGCTGACCCTATGAAAGTAAGCTTTTCAGAACAGATAGCATACCCTGCGTGGTAGTGCGACAAAACTGTTTTTATTTGATGATGCATCTGAATATATTCAGACTCTATATGTAATTATTTTTGACACTATTTAATGAAATATACAGTGATTTTTCCAGAGGAAAAAAAAAGAAAGTAAGCTTTTCGTCATTTGGCTATGGTTTTCAAGAGATGTGTGCAACACCAGAATCCAAAAAATCATTCAAAGGATGGAATGAGAAGAATTAGTTGTTTATTTTGCATAACATGGTTATGATATTAATTAGGTGGAAGATGCTTAGGCATTATTCCAAATACCTCAACATCTTTATGGATATCACTTGACATAGATGATATTGATATTTGAACATTTAGTGAACATAATTTTACCATTACACACATGTTCCCCTCTTTGAGTAATTGTATCATTCCGTTAGAGCTTATCATCCTCATATTGATATTTAGAATATAGTAGTTCCTTGGTGTTGACTTGAAATCCTGATGATGTGGATCTTGGTTTCAAAAATCAATATTATGCTATTGTGATTCAATATTTGTGCTCTCAAATTGTGATATAATATTTCCCATATATGATTGATTTTTAGCACAATAGTTCTCCATTTTTTCATTATTTCCATGGACATCAATATCCCTTTTCACAGGCCCCTCCAAGAGAATATTTTCCATGGCATTCATGAATTTTATCTCTCTCTCTCTCTCTCTCTCTCTCTCTCTCTCTCTCTCTCTCTCTCTCTCTATATATATATATATATATATATAGTGATTAGTGATTATTATAGAAGAGGCATGTCTCTAAGGAAATGACCGTTCATGAAGGGGCACCTACCTAGGTATATAAGTGGGCCCTCATTTGTAACAATTCAATCATCATCTCATACCTTCTGTACATTTTTATATAATATTATCATCCTATAATGGATATTTACATATTTTAGATCTTCTAAGTATTTGTTTATGTATATGAAATTTATGAAGTGGTTGAGCAGCCAAAGGATCGAATAGCTTTGATAACAAATGTTATGAACAAGGTTCATATACGCAGCAAAATATGCAAAAGAATATATAATATTATGGGATAGTAATATTTATATAAGAATGTATAAAATATATAATATGATGATTAAATTGTTACAATGAGGGCATGTTTATATACCTAGGCAGATGCCCCTTCATTAATGATGGCCCTTCATCAATACCTCTTTTAAGTTTTTCCTGAGAACCAGATAAATCCAACTTTTACTACATACTGCCATCTATTTCATTAACTTTGATCCCTTAATGAGATAACCTAAATTCTAAGTCTTCACTGTCTTCATGAATTAAGGATGATCCTTTAGTAGATATCATTTTCGTAGTAGCTTTATTTGGAGGCATGTTGGAAAATGACAATAATACACCTTTTTATCACAATTTTCATTAAAAAAATACGATCTTCTAATAAATATTTAGGTCATTTGTAAATTACATGCCTTTAAAACATTAATTTGAAGAATATTTGAATGGTTGGATGATTCCTTGATATAGTTTCATTAAGCCCTTTAGGATCTGAAAGTTTCGTTTTTAATACTCCAATATATCTTTTCTACAATTACATGGTTGTGACCAGAATATGGTATGACAAGAGAAATTTATCTTAACTTTTCTAAAACTTGTTGATTTGTTTCCTCTTCCCATGAGTGAACTTGTATAGTGTGCCACAAATCCAATACTTCAAACAAAATTTTGAAATGTATACTTGAGGTAATTTTGTATGTCTCATAAAATTCCTAAATATTTCACAGTATAAAATTTTTCATACAACAAGGTATAACGAAAATACCAAGCTAACTTTTCTAAAATTTATTCCAATATTGTTCACGAACCTTAACATCCATAGGTTATAACTTTGGAAGTGTTAGTATCCTATATAATAGTAGTAAATAAAACAAGTTTTGTATTTTCAAATTATTTTGGTAAATGTGTAAAGGATAGAATATGATCTTGTAGAGATCAAGCTATTGGTCTCAATGTAGAATAAATATTTTCATCATTAATGTAATTATGTGAGAATGTGTGAAAGATTATGTAAGTAGTTATTAATTCCCTAAGAAGTTGATTTAGTAAGTCTAGGGTCATGTCTCACAAAAAATAATGAGTGAGCTCATAGTGTCTTGACTTATCATCACTGGCACAAATTTGTAGGTTCAGTATGGTCAGTTAAAGTGTTAAGCCACATTGTGCCATGACATCACACCAGTACAACAATTAGGAGATGCGTTGTGCTTCTAACAATTTTTGTGCATTCATGATTGAGGTTCAAAATTGCAATTATCGCCCTTGCAACGTGAATTTAGCCACTGTGGGAGTTCAAAGGTTTATTTATATTCCAAAAATACTACAAAGCCCCTCATTTTTCCATCAAAAACTTTCCATACATTTCTTTGGGTTTTATGTGCAAAGGTTGGACGGGAGGCACTACGCTCACAGGTTGGTGTTGCGCTCATAGACAAGTGTTTTGTTTTTAAAGATAGTCGTTAAGCACTCATTCTAGGTACCAATTCCATATTTCCTTGAATCATTAGTCTTGATTTTTGTCAGTTTTATTTCTACCTATTGCGAAAAAATGCCTTAAAGACCTAGAAAAACTCAAATTTTGGAGCACGTTGCGTTTCTTGTAGAATTCACTGTGTTTTTCCTCAGTGTTGCTTTTTTATTTTGTCACCTCGTTCAAAATTCCAAAGATTTGTTTTCCACCTGCATTTTGAAGCTTTAAATTCCTTTCAATTTGTTTGAAACCTCGTATCTTGTTGCTGCTTCCCACAGAGATTAAAAAAAACGATATTTCTTTCATGTGTTGTGCTACTCGCTGCACTACTCGTTACACTTCTTGTTGTGCCTGTGTTTTTATTTTTCCTACTATGAGTTAGATGTTTTTTTCGGTCTTGAGAAGTGATTTTTGTCATCCAATTTTTCTTTATAGTTTTTTTCATCTTTAATGGTCATAAAACCCTAATCTAAATCACTATTAAATCACTGTTTCCATACTATTGTGCTCAATTGGCATACACTGAGATTCCATTCAAGAAACCCTAGAGAACATCTTTGTTGTGAAAATCATCTCAATCCCATATAGAAAGAAGCACAAGGGAGGAGAAATTGTTAGGTTTGAGCCCCAAGACCTCATCTTGAACAACTCAAACCCAACAAACAGAGTTGCTTTTGAACAAGTTGGTTGCATTAGGTTTTGTGAGAAGATCTAGGGATATAGTCTATAACTCACCAAGGAGTTTGCTCTAAATTTCATTGGGATGGATGTTAAGATTGGAGACCTCACTTTCCTAGTATCATATGTCATTGTCTCAACTACAACAAAGATTCATCTTCAAGGAGAGCAGTGGTTCAATGACATGCCTCTTAACATAGATAACTACAAACAGTTTTTGAAACCAAAGTACAAGAAACATGTGTATGGAGCCATTGTACTAAGAGAACACTTGTTTGAACCCTACAACAAGCTTATGAAGGTAATCCAAAGATAATTTACTTGTGATGGTAGGTTTGGGAAGATATATCAGTACCATTTCAGGATTTTGATGCTTTTCACAGAAAAATCCCCTTTGAATATTCCCTTCTATTTTTTTAGAAGTCTTAGCAAGATGGCAAACAAGCTGCAAGGTAAGCAAAGTCAAGTGGAAAAAAGTATTTTCCACTTCTCTTTGACCAAGTTGTTGGTGGTAGAAGAACTAAATAAGAGGAATCAAACATGGCAACCATTTTTAGACTCATCAAAGTTGACATTGACTTACCAACTAGCTCTTGCAATGAGAAGGACACACGAACACACCATCATTAGTGGAAAGAGATATACAATCACCAATTGGAAGTTTTGTGAAAAGGCCATCAATTTTTGTAGATTCATTAGAAAATAAGAAAGGTAAAAAGTTATAATTTTCTCTTGAAGAAGTGGAGGTTTCCAAGAAGCTAATCACTAGAGCCACTGCAATGAAACTACCATTGGAACAAAAAAATTGATAAACCATTTGAAGCTTTAGAAACCATACTAGATGATGATGTTCCTAGTGATAAAGACAAGAAAATTTTAGAACTACAAGAGCAGTTGAAGAAGGCACACATGATCATTTCTCAACTACAACATGATAATAGGGAACTGCAGAATATTATTTTAGAAAGGGTACCTAAGACTTCTGAAGTTGAACCAGTAACAAAGGAAACTCCATCTCTCACCAAGTCTAAAGGTAAAAAAATTATAGTGAAAAAATACATTCAAGAGGTAGAATCTCATCAACTAGAGTCACTAGGTCTTTAGCTTGAAAGTTGTGGATTCAGGAAGAAAAGTGAGTACAAGACGAGAAGAAAAATGAGATAGATGAGGGGAAGCATAATTTTAATGGGTTGAGGATGTAGTTTAAGAAAGCCCACAGTGAAATTACTGAGCTTAATAAGCAGGATGAAATGGGCAAGAAAAATATTTATGAACGTTTGAACATGTGTGATCCAACAATGGGAAATGCCAAATACATGCTGAAAATGACTCTTCCTTTGCATAGGCAGCTCAAAAATATATGCAGATAGAACCTCACTTTAAAGAAGGATCTAAGGGTTGTCAAGAAACACTTACATGAAATTCAATAGAAGGAAAAAGGTAAGCTTGATTGGTTGGTTGAAGCAACCCAATTCTGAGTATTGCAACAGGTAAAACAAAGCAGTTTTGTTTTTTTTTTTCCCAAGTATGCTTAGCTGAATGGGGTTGGATAAGGAGGTTGAGAGGTCATATTTTGCATGAAGTCATTCTAGAAGCACATTTATTTAGATTTTTTAAGAAACATTTTTAAAAGAAGCAACCCACACAACAATTTTTCACTTTTTGACAAGGCATTAGAGTGTTCATGTAAGGGTGGAGCTTTGTCATATTTTGGTGAATATGGAATTGAAAGGGAATTTCAACATTGTTAGCATCATTAGTAGGATGTGTATTTTTTTTAGATACCTTAGCACTGATCAAAACCATGAAGGATAGGTTGTGTTGCGCTTTCATACAAGCGCTGCACTTTTGTTTGTAGGTAAAATTTTGAGAGATTGAAGCTTTCCAGAATGAAAGAAAGTTTTCTAAGGGGAATTTGAAATTTTCTAGGCCTTTTCACACATACATCGGTCATCAAGAAATCCATGGAGTGACTGGAGCCTTATCAACCATCGATTCGTTGCACTTCTCTGTTGCATTTCTGCTGAACTATTCCACATAATCAGCCTTTTGATGTGGAATCAATGTTCATGTAATTTATTTTTATCCTTATGGTTAATGTTTGGAGGCATGTAAGGAATTTAACACTCAATTTAGAATTTTTATTTAATATAAATTTTCTTGGAAAATCCTTGGTCAAACAGTTCTTAGTTTTAAGAAAAACAACTGTATATTCACTGCATTAGGTAGAAACAAAAATCCCTTTAGGGAATTTGATTCCTAGAGGTGGGAACCCATTTATTTTGGTCTATTTATGTTGTAATTGTAATGAAGTAAAGAGTTGGTCAAGGTTTATAAGAAGAAACACTTTATGGATTGTATTTTTTGATATATTCTCCATCTAATGAAAAATATAGAGGTGTGAATTTGCAGGGATTCCTGTGTTAACTCTTGATGGTGATGTGCTTTCTTATTTTTGTAAGTTTTTCTCTTGTCATTTCCATGCTTTGAATGCACATCTTCATCTTTGGTTAGACCATAATTTATCTCATAATTCATTTTAAAAAGTGTTATGATATATTTTGCCAAACAATCTATGTTTTCTTCTTAAACATGATTTAGAATTCATCCCACAATTTGATGCTCTATATGTTGTTTACACCATTCTTCTACTCACCCTTCTATAGTGAATTAAATTGATAACACCACCAAGACTAGCTACCTTGCCCCTATAAAAATATCCCTCATATCCTCATCCTCTCACTAGAAAATAATCAAATTTCTATAACCATATGCCCAATGGATCTGTATTCTCCCCTCCCAACAAACCTTTAAAACCTATATCCCTCTGAGAACCATACCTAGCCTAAAATATAATCGACTGAATTTTTGAATAGATAGAGCCCTCTCTCAAGCTAGAAGGGCTATATTCCAGCCTCAAAGTCGTTTGTGGTTACCTTTGGGTTCCTCTCCTCAGCCTAGAGGAATTACGAAGTACTAACATAGTGGCGTCGTTGCCATGGAGTGAAAGGTTAAATCCTCCCTGGGAAAGAATCATAAATATCAGATTTGGCTTCTGATGGTAAATAGAAGCCAAACTCATGAAGAATGTACAATTCACCTAGTGACTCCAATCAAGTTTCAACCTAATCCAATGACTACACTCGCAACGGGATCCATAAATCAGGGTTTTACTAGCAACTTTATTGGTTGAAGATGAGTTCTATATCTGTAAGGTATGCTCCTTTAAATCATATGCATATTCCAAGTTTTCCAAATCGCATGCCTCATGTGGATTGGCAAAACTATTTGCCAAAATTCAAAGATCATAAAGGAGATGATGTTGCTCTTCATTTGGTCAAATTTCACATGCATGTACGTAGACTTAGGGTTGAATTTCATGAGGACTATTTGATGAATATATTTATGAAAGCCTTAGAAGAAGATGTACGATCTTGGTGTTATCACTCAAATTTTCCTAGAAGTTGTCAGAAGAAGGAAAGGGTTCTGAGGTAACCACAAACGACCTTTTAAGTATAGAATCTAGCTAATCTATACTCAAAGAGGGCTCTCTCTTTATGACTTAGCTTTGTTTAGTAAGGTATTAGGCTAGGTATGAATGCTTGTGGGTTTTAATTTTGATTAGTGGTGGAATTCAGGAACAGATGGGTAAAACAAAGTACTTTAGGCCATTGGGCTATGGAGTCAACTAAAGATGGCTTAACTGGATTAGGTTGATTCAGCAAAGGAGGGCTTCAAAGGACAAGATAGTAAAATAATAGGAAAATGGTAACTTGAAAGGGTGGAATGGTGTCAAAAGGGAGGAAGGGAAGTTAAGAATCCTTCAACAAGTTACAAGGGGAGGGAAAGTGGGTGATCACTAATAAAAAGCAGTTAAGAATTTCTTACTAAATGATCACAATGAAAAAACTAAGAAACAAGGAGCAACTAAGAATTCCTTGTCTATAATAGTTTTGAAGAAAACATTAAGAAAGATAAACATTTTAAAACATATTGCAATAAAGCACTTTGTGCGATATCATTATTTCATTTATCATTCAGATTTGATGAAAACACATATGATTATTAATAAACAGAGGAAAAACAATACCATACAAGAGATATAAAATACTTATTTGACCATTGTTTTGCACGAGAATCCTGTGAAAGTCCTTTGCTTTATTCAATGCTTCCAGCTAGCCATACAAGAGTTGTTCCAATAGCACTTCTTTTCAAAATAACAAGTTTACAGAAATGTCTAAGAATCCACCCCCAGTACTCCAAATGAGGAAGTACTTATACAAAAATTTACAACAAAATATCTCTTAACTGAGAGAGATATATTCTAGGAAAGATAAATACATTTTACATAAAAGTAGAGACAGATGGTCTCGAGGATAGAAACTGAAAGTGAGATGCTGCCTTGTTGTCCCTGTTTTTGTGAATGAGTTGGAGGCAGGCCCTATGATTGAGTATCTTGTTGTCTAGCTTGTAATTTTATGCGAGTTGCATGCTTTTGACTTTCGACTGATACTCTTTAACATATTCTGATACACTTCACCTACTTTAACCTCATTCACCTTCTTTTACCAAAATTGGCCATGGTAAATATTTGATTTTACTAAGGTAAATCACAAAATTTTTGTCATATCTGCCCACCAATCATCCCTTGGTATCCTGGTCCTTTGGAGCTTCCTGAAGATTTCATCAGCCTCAGTGTATTTTACAAAATTGGGCTGAATAGGAAACAAGTGTTTCAATTCATGTTCGACATAGAAAAGGTTCTCTAGACTGTCATAAAAAACTCTTCCTGTAGGTTGTTCATTGGGTGCAGATGCACTATATGATGAACTGGCTTGGTTATTTTCATACTTACCCAATTTGTAGACATAATCTTCATGCCTCATCAATTTATCATTAATAACTAAAGGAATGGGAAGTCCTTTGCTCTGTAAAATGCCAAACTTTTCCATAAATTCATCTATATCATCCTGCATATTCTGGCATTTTCGTTCTAGGTTCTGCATTAGAGACCTTTTGGTCAAAACTTTTTTGATTTCCAGGATGGTTGTAGTTCTGTCTTCAATATTCAGCTGCTCTAATTGATGCCTGGACCTGCTGTTCAAAAATTTTATCAGCCTGACAACTTCCTCAGGCTTACCTCCTAGTTCATCCCTGGTTTTGGCAATTTCTTGAAGAGCCAATTTCACCAGGTCAATCTGTTCAAAAATAATTTGTATGGATGACCAAACATCATTTATTGATTGAGTGATGTTGGTCCAGAGAATCTTCCTAATATCCATTAAAGGCTTTTCAAATGTGAGGTCTTTCTCCAATGTTTTAACTTGTTGGGCTAAGCCTTTATTCTTCCTCACTTCCTCAGCAAAATTGATTTTTGAAACATCATATTTTTGCTCCAAGGTGACAAATTTTTCTTTAACTTTTTGGAGCTCAGAAACTTGGAGTTTCATTTCCTCCATTGACTTAATTAATTCTTTTGTGCTTTGACTTGAAGTTTCTGCTTGTCCTGTACCTGTGCTTGTACCTGTAATTGCTTTTGTTGTGGCCAAAGGGACATTTGATGCAAGAGTTGTTGCAAGTGTTGATGGGACTGCCGTGGAGACCACTGGTATCACATTTTGAGGCTGAGCTGTCGACTCACTCTGCCTTCTCTTCAGTGATTTTTCTAATTCTTGCTCAGTCTTTTTCAACTGTTCATTTAGCCTAAGGACTAAGTCCACAAGCTCTTCTTTAGATTTCTTCTGAATAACTTTAGCAATCTGTGGATGCCTTGATGGAGGCAATTTTAATTGCTTTCTCAAGGCGGCTATGTCTTCATCTTTTTTGTTTATCAAGGCCTCTGCAGCTTTTGCATATTTTGGGTTATGACCCAATCCCATAACCAACTCCTCCTGTGATTTGATTCTATTGTCTTTAGCCTGTGAGGAGACTCTTTCTAGCTATAGTTGGGAAGTGGTATTGTTCAAAGAATTTTCTAATCGTTGGGCCATAATGGCTTTAGTTGTCAAGGTGGAATACACCATCTCCCCTGTCTACTTATGTAATTCAATCTAATCTAGGGGGTGAATGTCCTTGGCCATGACCTCAAAATTAGTTTTGAGGCAGTCTGCAATTGACTGAGGTTGTTGTACATTGGGCCTAAAGAAGTTCATTTGCATCTTTCCTTCCTTGATGTCATAGGTTAACATCAACCTCGTCTGATTGGTGGGAGCCATCTTCAAATACTGATTGTAGACTTGGGCCCTTAATGGTTCATTTCTGGCCTTTATCTCTTTAAATTTCTCTTTGATGTCCAGGGACTTGTTAGCTGAAGGCCTGAAAGATGATACTTCAGCACTTTGTTGTCTTTCCAACTCCTGTCTTTGTGAGCTAGAAGGTGTCCCACCTATTGGGAAGGTATGCTGACTGTCTGCACCTTCTTTCCTCTGACTCCCTGTAGTTTCTTCAAAAAATTCCTCTTCTGAATGGGGATTTAGCCTATGCCTCTTAGCACCAAGCTGATCTGAATGACCACTGGCAAGGGTAGCTACTTCCCTGTCTCTTTTTAAACTCTTTTCCCGATTCACAGGAGTCTGTAAAATTGAGGGGTCTCCCACGTTAACTTGAGTTGGGTGGGTTTATGTTTGAGCCTGTTCTTGAGAGGTTTCAGGCTGCTTTGACATGTTTGATTGCCCTGTTGCTAGAGTGCTGGTCTCTTTTTCTCTTCCCTGTGATGTCTCTACAAGTGGTGCACTTGTTTCCTGTGAGTGCCTTTGAGAAGTATCTGCTATTGAGGCACTAGTCCTTGGTATTGGCTCTTGAGAAGTCCCAACTGGCACTTGTTCAAAAGAATCTAGGTCAAGTGTCTTTTCTAGATTTTTCATGACATTTTCTACATTGACCTAATCAGTATCCATTTCTACAAGATTCCCTTCCCTCCATTTGTCCATGTTAGCATATTGCTCAATCTCTGGGATTTTGTGATGAAAATATGGTGATAGCCTATTTTTCATTCTTCTATCACAGATGAAACTGTGGGGATCATATGGAGTCCAACCAAAGCTTTTGTTCAATCTCATGTGGTCTTCTAGGATTTTCTCTGCTGCTTTGCCTGCTTCTCTATTGTTGCAGACAAATGGGCCTAGGTGATCCTTGATTCTTAATTGTGCTTTCTTCTTGGCTTTGGTAAAATGAATCTGATCTGAGTGGATCATCTGTCTATAATATTCCAAAGCAAATAGTCTTATTGGAACATATTTGGGTAGCTTGAATGGAGGAAGCTCACAGCCATACACCCCGATTTCTGTGTGATTCTGGTATAAGTACCAGTCATATACTCTGTACTGTTTTGATAGCTGAAGGATCCTTTTAATTTCCTCACTAATCCTAGGAGGAGAATTTCCAGTCAGCAAGGTGGTTGCTGGGTGGACAAACTGGTCAATGAACTCATTATATGTATAAGGGCAAGCAAAAGATTCATGGAAGACAGAAGTCCAAAATATGACTGACCTTGGGTTACCCTTTGTATCAAGTTTCTTGACAGAAAATGGGAACTTGTCAGACTGATAGTAGAGGATGAGGTGATATATGAAAGTGGAATACTTGAAGACCTTTTCATTCTCCAGTCTCATGAACTGGTCATGGATTTTGTCAGCTATAAATGCAGCATAATTGTACTTGACAGCAGGGGGCTGACCAGGGGTAAAAATGGACATTAATACTAGGGTCAACTCATCTACATATTCACTGGTGTTGAATCCCATGACTGCAACTATCATATCAACTATAAGTTTTCCTGTGTCTGTGAAGAAAACTGCCATATAAGGAGGAGGATCTTTGGGTTGATGGTTTTTATCCACAAAAGTTTGACAAAGGTGACTGAGTTCAGCTTGGGATAATTTAGTTGATTTCTCAAGTAAATCTCCAAGGGAAATGGGGGTTAGGGCTTGACTGGGATGAAATTGTAGCATCTCATTGATTGAGTCTACAGTTATTGTGAAGAGGACTGTTTGATTGGGAGACATCACTGCTCTGAGGTTGGGGTCATAATTTGCATGGCACTGATGGATTATGTCAGGGAAAACGTGTACAGAGGGGAGAAAGTACATTGGGAGATTGGATTCCCACAGTCCTATGGCATCATAGCCATTCAAGTGATTATCTCAGCATTGGCAAAACACTTTCAGGTGGTCTTTATCAGTGGTTAGGTCTTTTATTTGAAAATCCTTATCTGCCAGGGGCAGATAGTCTAAATCACGGTGAGGGGTGGTAATGGGTGCAATATTTAGGGCCACGGGGGTTTCCATTCTGGTTCTTGTGGATTCAGAAAGGAAACTAGGGTTTTTTAAGTGAAATTGATAAAATAGAGGGCCTGGGGAACTTGAATTTCAATTGCAGCAACTGAATTATGATTAAATTTGGGTTTTTCAGCTTTAATTACAGAGGAAAACAAGTATTCACAGGGTTTTTTTGACGGGAAGCTGGTAAATACCTGTTTCTAGTGAGGGTGATGGAATGCAGGTTCACTGAGTGTAATGGTGGACTCTGAGTGGTGTCGACTGCAAGTTTGAGGGTGGTTGATGGTTAAATGCACGAACTGGTTGACCTCGACGTTCAATTTGCATGGATATATATATTTGCAAAATAGAATGATGAAATGATTTATTTTGTTTTTATACAAAGTCAAGAATTTAGCGGGTTTCGGGATTTGGAAAGGTGGCGTCAGCAGAAGGATTTGATGTTTTGTCATTTAGCGGGAGGTGGTAAGCAGTTTTTATCGCACTGCTATTGGAGGGGGGGCGATATTTGGGCTTATCTGCGCGATACCATACGATGAGTGATGCATGGCGAGGGTACTGTTTGCAAAACCGCTTTGCGATCGTGTGCTAACGTTCGGTTACAGAGGGCCGTGTGATATGCACGAGAGCCGTTGGATGTGGGGGGCTTGATCAGACAGCTATCGGGGAGGTGAGGTGACAGGAGTTTAATGAGGGCAGGCCCGATGTAATTAAAGATGTCTTAATCATATCGGGAGCAACGGGATTGGTCGGGAAAGCTATTAATTAATTGTGGGGGTTAATTAATCCTTTTTTTAATGTGGCGGGGGTCGGGGCTCTTAATTAATTACAGATTAAATAATTAATCCCAATTAATGATGTATTATGGTTATATTTTAACCAAGGGGCAGAATATATAAGAATTTGGGGTTTTTTACATAGTTAGAATAATATGGGAATGGGTAGATTTTTATAGGGGATTTACTTAATAATATAAATTAGTAGTTAATATGTCATAATGAATGGAAAAGCACTAAGTCTAAAACATTTTTATGTGTGTAAAAACTTAGGCTAAGTGAAAAATGAGGGTTTTTATGGAAAATATTTTAATTTTCCTAAGTAAAATAGGATTTTACTTAGGAAAAACTTTGTCGAGGGAATGAATGATTTTATGAAGGGGTAATTGTTGATGAAGGGGATTTAAGTACTTAGGCATTCTAAACTATTGGGTCGAGGGTCCGGTCCCTCCAAAAGTTAAAGAAATGCTCTGAGGCCCTCTAATTTGATAGATACCTTGGCACTTAGGGGAAATTAATGAAAATTTAGGGGAAATGAGTAGGGAAGTTAATTATTTTGAATTTGCTTGCTTGATGTGCCTTCCATGTGGTACATGCCTTTGCTTTATGATGCAAGTAAAAAGATTTACACATTTAGACATATCATTCATCACATATCATTCATCACATATCATTCTGCAACCACCATCTAGTTACCCTACCTACTTTAACCTAGCATTTTTGCTTCTTTATTTGGGTGCACTTAGACTAGAAAACCCTTATCAAACTTTCTTGTCTTTTACATGGTGATGCCTATCTAAGTCTACACTTATTACATCCAAGGGCTCAGATTAAACTGTTGAGCTCCTTTTTTCACTCTACCTATCTACTTTATTTGCCAAGATTACGTTGTTTGGTCAGATCTTTATTCTCTACTTCTAAAACATGAAATTGAAATATGAATTAGCCAAGCTTAAACTGTTTGACTATTCATGAATTTGTGGCATAAGTGACAAACTGCACAGAATTTTTATTATACAAAAGTAAAAAAAAGTAGTGGCATTTAGACTTGCACACTTTCTTGGTCTTTCTTTTTGTTGGGGTTCATTTTCTTTCATTTTTTTGACCATCTTTTATTCTTTTTCACCCTTTTATTTTTCTTTTAGGGTATACCCTCTTTACATTTCTTAAATTTTTTGATTTTTTAGAAATATGAAAAACCTTTGCAACAAGTAAAGGTATGAACATATTACAAAGCTAAACCAAGTCAATCATGAAATATGACACCTATTGGTATAGGGGCATAACACTTGGTATGAAGGATTACTAGCTACTAGTATATATTCCTTAAATAATTTCCACACAATATTATTTGAACATTTTAAGGAATCATATCCATGACTCTTGTTGGTTCAAGATTGTTGTCAACATGTTGAAAGTTTCATTCAACATATGGAAAATGTTTATGGAGATGATGAGTTTATGGATGATGAGATTATAGAGGCCTTTCATGAGAATCATTTTCAACATAAGGAGGAAATAGTAGAGTAGAATTGCCAAGATATTCAGGTGGTTTTCCAAAAGGAAATAGTTTCTCTAAGGGTTGAAAATGAAGCAGATCGACATCCTGTTGAAGACACTCATGATTCATTTACTAAGTTCAATAATAATGTACAACAATTTTGTTCTCTTGAGCTTGATGAACATATTCAATAGTTTCCAAATGACCAAGAAAGCAAGAAGGATAGTATATCAATTTGTTCTTCATGCCATTCATTTTCTCAGCTTTTGTCTCATGAAGGAAACTATGAAAATCAGATCTACGAAATTGCATGCAGAAGAAATTTAGGGAGTGAAATCATTCATGGTGATAACCACCCAGAGATGCGAGAAATAATGAAGAAGAGAATTTTTTTTAGATCCCTTGGATGGTGTAGAATATATTCATGATTTTACATCTTTTGAATGGGATACCCATAATTTTTTAAAATCCAATATGACACTCTTGTTGATATACATGCAGGGTCATTTGTAGACATTTTTATTATTGAAGATGTGGTTGCCTTGTCTCTAATCTGGATGATAAGAGAGATGAACAATTGGCTCCTTTCTTATTCAAGGATGGTCTAAAGACTGTTGAGTCAAAAACAAAGTAGCTAGTAGTAAATAATGAGGAACAATCCTTACTCAATGATCAACAAACAAATAAGTATTCCCTCATGATTTCTATAACCCTTTTGGCAGGTTGTTGCAGTCATTAGAACAGAAGAACGTTGTTGTATTTATGGATCATAAAGAGGTTTTCAATGGGAAGTTTGAGTTTCCATTTTCTGATTCTTTCTTTATGCCTGGAGAAGCTGAATGCAAGCTTCAATCAAGTAGCCATTTGCTTGATTGGCTACATTGAAAGTATCATTTCACATGATTGCATAGCTATCTTAAGCTAGTTAGAGTAGGAAATGATATGTAGTAAACCTGTTGGGAAAGTATTTATTTCAACTTTCAATTTCAATTTCCAAAATGTACAGTTTGGGTCAGTTAGATTATAGAGTACAGTTTCCAGGTGTGGGTAGTTGTCACTAGAATTTGAAGCTCGAGGAGAAGGCCCTAAGGTTTTGATGAGCTACTACCAATTTTCAAAGTCTAATAATTCATGAGCCAGTCATGAGTCAGTCACGACTTAGTCATGAGTTAATCATGAGTCAGTTTTGTGTCAAGAGTTAATAAATCCTAATGGTCACGCACATGGTCTATGATGTTCTTGGCACCTCACAAGGAGGATGTCATCCCCATTAGAGCCAATGTTAGTATCCTATATTATAGTAGTAAAAGAAAACAAGGTTTTTCTTCTCAAATTATTTCAGCAAATGTGTAAAGGATAGGCTATGATATTGTATAGATCAAGACATTGGTTGTAGTAAAAAAGTTTCATCATTGATGTAATTATGTCATAATGTGTGAAAGATCATGTAAGTAGTTATTAATTACCTAAGAAGCTGAGTTAGTAAGTCTAGGGTCATGTCTAACAGAAAATCATGCGTGAGGTCATATTGTCTTGTCTTATCATCACTGGCACAAATTTGTAGGGTTAGTATGGTAGGTTAAAGTGTTAAGTCACATTGTGCCATGACATCACACTGGTACAATAGTTAGGAGATGCATTGTGCTTCTAACAGTTGTTGTGCATTCATGATTGAGGTTCAAAATTGCAATCATCTCCCTTGGAATGAAAATTTAGCTACCGTGGGAGTTCAAAGGTTTGTTTATCTTCCAAAAATATTGCAGAGTCCTTCATTTTTCCATCAAGAGCTTGCCATACATTTCTTTGGCTTTATTGGGCAAAGGTTGTAGGGGAGGCATTGTGCTCACAGGTTGGTGTTGCAGTCATAGACATGTATTATGTTTTCCAAGACAATGGTTAATCACTTATTCTAGGTGCCAATTACATATTTCCCTATTGTTAGTTTTCTTTCTACCCATTGAGAAAAACGACTTAAAGACCTAGGAAAACTTGAATTTTTGAGCTCTCTGTGTTTCCATTAGGGGAACTTTGAGGTCCAAAATGGGCCTCCTAAGGAAATTATAAAATAATAGTGGAAATAATAAAATAATATCCAATTATATCATCAAATTTTAGAGGGAAAAAATAAAAAAATATTTTTCCAACTCGTATTTTCAACTTATCTCCCTATGGGTTTACTCAAATTTCAAGTGGAAAAACTCGTTAGATGCAAAATTTGATTCCTCATCCAAGGAGTAACCATTTTTCAAACTTTCGATGGACCCTAATACATGAAAAAATGAGAAATACATGACAAACATGATTGCAATCACATTTTTTCATGTATTTCTCATTTTTCGTATTGCAGGGTCCATCGAAAGTATCCAACATGGGTACTCCTAGGATGAGGAATTAAATTTTGCATCCAACGAGTAATCCTACTCAAAATTTGAGTAAAATCTTAGGGAGAGAACTTGGAAATACGAGTTGAAAAAATAGTTTTATTATTTTATTATTTTTTAATCTTTTTACTTTTTTACTCCAAAAATGGTGAATCATCTCCCATGGTTGACATCATCATCTTGAATCCTATTGGTTCTTATAAATTTTATTTTGGTTGTACATTTTTCTTAAGAGGCTCATTTTAGACCTCAAAATTCCCCTAATGCTATAGAATTTGCTACGTTTTTCCTCAATGTTGTGTTTTTAAGTTGTCACCTACTTCAAAAGTGCAAAGATTTTTTTTCCACGTGTATGTTGAAGCTTGACATCCCTTTCAAGTTGTTTAAAACCTCGTATCTTGCTGCTGCTTCCAGTAGAGATCAAAAATTATTTTTCTTTCATGCGATATGCTACTCATTGCACTCGCATTTTTATTTTTCCTACTGTGATTTAGTTGTTGTTTTGGGTCTTTAGAAGTAAGTTTTATTGTCTAAGTTTTCTTTATAGGGTTTTTCTCCTTGAATTATCATAAAACCCTAATCTAAAGCTCCATTCAATCATTGCTACAATACTCTTATGCTCAATTGATCAGAAAATGATCCAGGACTTCAACCGCAGTCAAGAACCAAGGTTAAAGAAGTAAGGGTAAAAGGTTAAAGGGTTAAAAAGGTTCATTTTACCTTAAAGTGAAAAACCTTTGTTAAACGTTAAATCCTTTGCTAAAGCGCTAAAACTTTGATAAAGCGCAAAACCCTTATAAAGTTCTTTTTCATTTAAATTTGAATAAGGCATGTGGGTTGTATTGGCCAAGCGGTAAATGGTATATCACGTGGGTGAAAGGCTGGAAGTAGTATTCGACCCAAGGCACACGATTCCATTCAGCAGGCGACACATAGCAGAGCAAAACTGCTCTTATCGTGCACCCTCGGTCAGATATCGTTCATGCAGGAAATCTGCGCAATATGATCGATGTCCGCTGGATCAAGCAGAGTCACATCAAAGGCGAAGATTGTCCAGACAAGTTGGTCATCGAATGACATGACAACCATTGGATAATGAGACAGATTGATGGTCCAGGATGAACCCGACCGCAAAATCTCAATGGCTGAATGTCCCTAACCGTCGGGGTTATATCACACATATGTGCGCTCAACAGTTGCGGTAAATCTAAACGGCTACCTCTGACGGTCAGCCTGGCGAAATGGCTAGAGTTTAGTGAATGTGCTAAGTTTAGTGGAAGTTAGGTGTGATAGCTAAATTTGGTTGAGCTATCAAATAAAAAGCAGAGACATGGTAGTTTATGGAGAGCGGGGGATTCTCGATTCCAAAGGAGTTTTGCAGAGAGTCCAGAGAGACAGAAGCAGAGCCCAAGAGTGAACCAAGAGGTTTGCTAGACTAAATAGAGCATTCTGAAGCTAATGGAATGATCCATAGAAGCTGAAGAAGTCATCTTCATGGAGAATTCCATCCAAGAAGATTGATTGTAGAGTTCAGAGCTACCAGAGGTTGGAGGCAGTTGCAGGAGCTGCCAGAGATCATTATCAGTGATCCAATAGTCAATTCTAGCTATAAAGGACCTTTTGAATCCATTGTAGGGATTTTCAGAGGCATCTGAAGACTTCTACGGGCCAAGAAGCCATGAAGGAAGTTTCAGGCAGAAAATGATCAAATGATCAAGTTTATTGTTGGTGTCTAATGTGTGTTGAAGACAAAAGAAGGAGTTCCAGAGACAGTATGCAGAATTATGAGGGAGTTAGTGCCATCCAGAAGCTCAAGTTAGCTCAGTGTACTAATTGAAGGAATCTAGTCTAAAGAAGCCTAGATCTATCTGTAGAGTAAGGACAGCCAGGGATAAGATGGTATTCTAAGCCCATTGGTTCAGTTGTTAACCTTTGGAGTTGAGTGTGGAACTTGTAAAAGAAGTTTTACCATAATCCCAAAGAGCCTAGTCAAGTTGACTAGGGCTCAAGGAGACATAGCCCATGATATCAAGGTGAACTCCTAGATTATATTGTTGTTATGTGTGATTGTCTATTTGCTGCATTCACTGTTATTTGTGTTTAAATGTCAGCATCTTAACAGATATAAACAAAGACATACATCTATTTCAAGTCCTTAATTCTGCATTTGTCAATCTAAGCTAGATCATAAATTTGTTAAGCTTTGGAGTGGGAGGTTCTTGTAAGTATTAAAAGATGTTCAACCCCCATTTCAGATCATCAATAGGCGTACACTGAGATTCCATTCAAGAAACCTTAGAGAACGTTTCTATTGTGAAAACCATGTCAACCCTAGATAGAAAGAAGCATAAGGGAGGAGACATTGTTAGGTTTGAACCCCAAGACCTCACCTTGATCTACTCAGACCAAACAATTAGAGTTTCTTTTGAATAAGTTGGCTGCATTAGGTTTTGTTAGAAGATCCAGAGATTTGGTGTACAAATCACCAAGGAGTTTGCTTTAAATTTCATTGGGATAGATGTTAAGATTGGAGAGCTTACTTTCCCAGTATCAGATGTCTCTATCTCAACTATAACAAATATTCCTCTCCAAGGAGAGTCATGGTTCAAGGGCATGCCTCTTGACATAGATAACTACAAATAATTTTCGAAACCAAAGTACAAGAAATAGGGTTATGGAGCCATTGTACCAAGAGAATACTTGCTTGAACCCTACACCAAGCTTTTGAAGGTAATCGAGAGATAATTTACTTGTGAGGGTAGGTTTGGGAGGATATATCAGTTCCATTTTAGGCTTTTCATGCACTTCACAGGAAAGAGTCCCTTGAACTTGCCCTTCTATTTGTTCAGAAGTCTTAGAAATATGGAAGAAAAGGTGCAAGGTAAGAAAAGTCAAGTAGAAACATGTCTTTTAAACTTCTCTTTGACCAAGTTACTGGTGGTAGAAGAACTAAATAAGAGGAATAAAAAATGGAAATCATTTTTAGACTCGTCAAAGTTGACAGTTGACTTACCAACTATCTCTTGTAGGAAGAAGGACACACCACCATTAGTGGCAAGAGATATACAATCACCAATTGGAAGAGTTGTGAAAAGGCCATCAGTTGCTATAGATCCATCAGAGAAGAGGAAAGGTAAAAATTTTCAATTTTCTCCTGAAGTAGTGGAGGTTTCTAAGAATCGAGTCACTAGAGCCACTATAAAGAAACTTCCCTTGGAATAAACATTTGAATTCCCATTGAATATTTAAAAACTATACCAGAGGATGATGTTCCTAGTGATAAAGACAAGGAAATTTCATAACTACAAGAGAAACTGAAGAAGGCACACATGGTCATTGCTCAACTACAACATGACAACAGGGAAATGAAGAAGACTATTTTAGAGAGGGTACCTAAGACTAGCGAATATTAACTAGTAATAAAGGCAAATCCATATCTCACCAAGTATAAAGGTAAAAAGAAGATAGTGACAAAGCAAATTCAAGAGGTTGAAGCTCCATCAGCTAGAGTCACTAGGTCTTTAGCTCAAAAGTTGTAGATTCAGGAAGAAAAGTCAGTATAAGAAGAGAAGAAAAATGAGATAGATGAGGGGCAGCATAATTTTAACAGGCTGAGGATGCATTTGAAGAAATCCCACATTGAAATTAATGAGCTTAATAAGTAGGATGGAATGTCTAGAAAAAATATTTATGATCATTTGGACATGTGTGAGGCTGCAATGGAAATTGCCAAATACATGTTGAAAATGACTCTTCCTTTGCATATGCAGCTCAAAAATATATGAAGACGAAACCTCACTTTGAAGAAGGAGCTAAGGGATTCCAAGAAATATTTGCATGAAATTCAAGAGAAAGATAGAGGTAAGCTTGATTTATTAGCTAAAGCAACCAAAGTTTCAGTATTGCAACAGGTAAAACAAAGCAGTTTTGTTTTTTTGGTTTTTTCCCAAGTATTCTAGTTGAATAAGGTTGGATAAGGAGGTTGAGAGGTCATATTTTGCATGAAGTCATTCTAGAAGCACATTTAGTGAGATTTTTTAACCATTTTTTTCAAAAGAACTGGCTCACACAACAATTTTGCACATTTTGACAAGGCATTAGGGTTTTGATGTAAGGGTAGAGTTTTATCATCTTTTGGTGAATAAGGACTTGGAAGGGGCTTTAAAAATTTTCTTTTCATCATCAACATGATGTGTATTTTGTTTATATACATTATCACTGATCAAAACCATGAAGGACAAGTTCCGCTATGCTTTCATATAGACACTATGCTTTTGCTTGTAGGTAGAATTTTGAGAGATGGAAGCTTTGCAGAATGAAAGAAAGTTTTCTAAGGGGAAGTTGATGATGTCCAAGACTTTTCACACATGCATCAGTCATCGAACAATCTAGGGAGTGACTAGAGCCATATCAATCATCGATCTGTTGCACTTTTATGTTGCATTTTTGCTGAACTAGGAGGTTGTGTAATGTTGGCCATGAGCTTCCACACAATCAACATTTTGACTTTGGAATCCATGTCAAAAATTCATGTAATTTTTTTTTCTTATGGTTAATTTTTGGATGCATCTAAGGAATTTAACAATCAATTTAGACTTTGCCTTTAATATAAATTTTCTTGGAAAAGCCTTGGTCAAATCATTCCTAGTTTTCAGAAAAACAGTTCTATATTCACTACATTAGGTAGAAACAAAAATCCCTTTTTGGAATTCGGTTCCTATAAGTGGGAATGGATTTATTTTGGTCTATTTATGTTATAATTTTAATGAAGAAAATGGTTGGTGAGGGTTTAGAAGAAGAAAAACTGTGTTCATTGTATTTTCTGATATATGTTCCAGTGAATGAAAAAGACAATGTGACTTTATAGAGATTCCTGTGTCAGTTCCTAATGGTGATGTGATTTCTTATTTTTGTAATTTTTTCTCTTGTCAATTCCATGCTTTCAATGTATTTCTTCGTGTTTGGTTATTTTTTTTTTTATATCTCATATCATTTTAAAAAGTGCTCTGATATAGTTTGTCAAACAGTCTATGTTTTCTTCTTAAATAGTATTTACAATTCATCCCATAGTTTGATGCTTTATATGTTGTTTCCACCATAATTTTACTCACCCTCCTACAATGAATTAAATTGATAACACTATCAAGACTACCTACCTTTCCCCTATAAAAATATCCCTTATCTCTTCATCCTCTCACTGGAAAATAATAAACTTTATATGACCATATGCCCAATGGATATTCCTTCTCCCCTACGAGAAAACCTTTAAAACATATACCCCTCTAAACATCATACCTAGCCTAAAATATAATTGACTAAATTTTTGGACAGAGAGAGCCCTCTCTAAAGCTAGAAGGGATGAATTCCATGCTCAAAGTGGTTTGTGGTTACCTTTGGGTTCCTCTCCTCATCCTAGAGGAATTATGAAGTGCTAACATAAATTATAGAGAAACAAATTCTACAAATTGAATGATATGTTCCCTGAGATTTCTTCTTGATATGTTCCAACTTTCATTTTCTAAAACCTCACAGAAACAAAATGTGAAAATTCTAAATTGACCTTTTTGAACCTGATTTAAAGAGTATTCAAGAATCTAGAATTCTTTACAGTATATATATGAAACTATAAGGAACCAAGATCTTAAATTTGAACTAAATTTTCATGAAGTTATTTTTCTCAATGTGGTCCATATTTCACAGTATAAAACCTCATAGAAAGAAATTTATAGAAAAAGATCCAAACTGACCTATTTGGGACAAAATTTAGGAGCATTTAGAAACCTTAACTTCCTTGGAACATATATCCTAAAATATAGTGAAACAACAACATAAATTTGTGTAAGATATTTCTTGAGATGTCTTCTCAAAATTCTCAAAGTTGCACCATCTGAAACCTCATAAATAAAACAGTTTTTGTGAGAATTCTAGGATGACCTATTTGAAGCATAAAAATAGTAGGATCATGAGCTTTGATTCCAAATGCTATGAACCTTGCATCTAAAAACTGATAAGAAACCAATAGTATATTCAACATTGAGGAAGAAACCTCCTTGTACAATCAATATAATGTACAAGACCATATTTGATGATTCTAAGACTAGGTGTCATGATTAGAGGAGTTTTGAGGTTTAAAATGGTCCTCATAAGAAAAATAACAAAATAATAGTTATATTAATAAAATAAAAGTTGTGAATTTTTAAAGAAAGGAAGCTATTTTTGTTGTTGTAGTTTTTACTCATCTCTTGATAGGTTTACTCAAATTTCAACTGAAGATGTCAATTGAATGAAAACTTAAATTCCACATCTAATGAGTACCCATTTTTCATAATGATGAATATACCCACATCGAAAATAAATTGAAAATACATGAAAAAAATGCATTCAACATGCGTTTTTCATGTATTTTCATTTTTTTATGTGGGTTTACTCATAAGTATATAGAGTTACTACTCATTGGATGTGGAATTTGATTACACATCCAACAAGTGTTTACACTTAACATTTGAGTAAATATAGAGGGAGATGAGATCGAAAAACAATTAAAAAAATAGTTTTCTTCTTTTCCCTTCAAAATATTTACCCTTGGGGATGACATCTATAACACCCTCTTCCCACATCTACCTAAGAAACTGGCCAACTAGGGTAAATATGTGATGATAAGCCACTATAATGGGATTAAACCTCCTAAGTCACCTTAAGGAAGTGGAATCGATGGAAGCACACCATATGGACCTTCCACATCAGCAACAAAACTTCCAAGAGCCATCCCAACCACTCAGGTAACCATCCCTTGAGACCAACTGAAGTTTTAGTGCATCAAACCCTTGGACGCTCACTTGATATGGATAAGGGTGCATCTTGAAGGCTCTAGAAGCTCCAACAACAAGGGCAAGGAAGCTTCCAAGGTCTTTTCTCCCTAGTGTTGTGCCTAAGACTTTGATATTTGTGCCAACTTTTTAGGCCCAGAGCCCAAGTCACTACCCAAAACTCATTGACACCTTTAGAAATTAAAATTCATGGTGGAACAAAGATGCATTTGCAAAAAATTCAATAAGGACTAGACTGGAACCCTACTAGGCATGACATGCATTTCGTCAAACATATCACAAATATGAAATCTACAAGTCTTGATAGCCAAACTGAGCATAGAGGTCTCATAATTATCTAAGATTCACAATGAGGCATTATTTCCTTATCACATTAGCTACATTATCATTTACTATGCCATAAATACATTTTTCATTCATTTACAAGTAAAAACATGATGAGCCATACAGCACCGCTATCATAATACATATTTATAACCAGTATAATAACAACAAAATACGAAGGAAACAATAGCCATATAATCCACATATGAACCAATATAATAGTCATGAAATAACAAGGAGAAATAACCTCATATTAATGAATTCACTGATCAACTAGGTTTTGGACTTCCATGAACCACCTGACCATAGATTGGTAGAACCAATCTTTCTTTCAACCAATCACCCCCATTCCATATTCCAAGAATGAATGTGGGAATCACAACCAAATTCAACTAGGGCTTCCTGATGCTACACCACCTCACCCTCATCAATAGAACGAGGCTTTACCACAATCCAACTTGGATCACTAGTCCATAAAAGAATCATGGATGCCACCTTATTTCTCCACCAACACCGTGAGGAATTTCCCTATCTTCTAGTATCTAAGCTTTATCGCAATCCACACTGGATCATTAGGCCCTAACTGAGACTCCACCCTCTAAGCTTTACTGCATATCCCAGCATTCACCATCAAGCATTCCTAGGCCTAATAAAGGGAAACCACATATAGGATTTACTGTATATATTTCCATTAAATAGTTGAGGATTCATAGGACCACTGAGGCACACAATACCTGGCTTTAATGCAACCCATAGTTCGGTTCAAGGGTCACTAGGCTAGTGGATTTACTGCAATCCACAGTCTCATTTAGGGTCACTAGGCCATTTATTCTTTCTTTCAGAGATCCACCTCACTCAGCTTCAAATCCATCTAGAAATCCACCTCAACGAAAACATGATAACCCCATCACACCATGGTTATCCGTAAATTTCAAGGCAAAGCTCAAAACATTGTCACACCTAGAAAAACCCATGCCATGATAACAAAGAACCACATGCAACTCCATGCATGTCAAATCTATCAAGGAAATCACACATGCAAATCGATACCTACAAAGAATCCTCTTGTAGCTTCTTGATCCTACTCTTCCTTGCATGCTCCTTCCTTCCTATTTCCTTCTTTTCATTTCTGTATCCAATGAAAAAGTGTTCTAAGAAAACTCTAAGTGTCTAAGAGTGGGTGAGAGACAAAATAATGGGACAACTCCAAAACTGAATTGACAAAAGGTTACCCTGACCAAGCTTGAGCAAAATCTTGCTAATTGATCCTCAGAAGCCCTTTTATTAATGTGGCTTCTATTTTCTTCTATTTTCATTATTTTCCTTCATTTACCTCCTCACATGAAACATGTGACCTTTCACCTTCCTCTTCTCCTAATTTCCATTATTTTCATAAATAAATGTGCCAAAAATGCCTTTTTTCCTTTCCAAATCCTTTTCAAAATTCCTTAGCCATAATAAATCGAATGAACACCCACTAGGATTTTTTTTCCAACCATTCAACTTGGAATATGTGCCCCATGAACATGGTCTTATATATTTTTACATGGATTTTGAACCATGGCTATTACAGAACCCTCCCACTTGGGGGAACACCGTCCTCAGTGTTCAATGACACCTATAACCAACAATACCACTACAACTAAACGTATTTCCCATGGAGATTTATAACTTAGCTCATTGTAGTATTTACAATGAACACCACTAAAACATGACAAAGATGTTGTTTACTGGAGATTTATAACATAACTTATTATGGTATTTATAATAACCAAATATACACATACACACATTTTCTAAAACAAAAAATAAAAGGATACAATGCCTGCATCAACAATAAAGGAATCTATAGGCTTACACCTCCACCCTCAAAATTAATGTCAGGATTCACCTCGTTCCTAGGAAGTCCAGAATCCACTGCCAAAGTCAAATGTACATCCAATGTCTAGCACTACAATCTTGTGCCACTTGTCCTCTCAACGAATAGTTACCAGCTCATTGTTCCAAGGCGCACTCCCAATGTGCATCTGATTCCATCTAGCAATACTAACGACCAAAAAAATCCATCCCTAACTTTCCCTTCTTTGCAATATAGACCCTCAGGAAATCCAGTCACCTCTTTCATGTAGAAACTCACCTTCCAAGTTCCCTGACATCCCCTATCTCCAGCGATCCATCGCTTGGTAAGGGTTCCTTACATCGGAAGGTCAAACAACCAAGGAATATACCTACCTCAAAAAAATCATAGTGGTCATAGCATGCTCACAAAAATAAATGGACATTATTGGGTATCAGTGTCCCACAATGGTCGTGCTCCTAAAGTTCTCTACCAACATATTGTTGCTTGTTCCAATTCCTTTTGTTGTTGTTTCTAATGCTTGTCGTAATTTTCTACCACCCAAACAGGCATTTCATGCTTTCATGTACGAATCACATAATTTCCATTAGATTCAAAATAATTAAAATAAATTCACATCATACCTCATTGGTAGCTCGTCAATAAGGTACACCGATCATGCTTACTTCCTATCACAACAAGTCAAATTAGCATCTTTGATCAAATCATTATGTATAAACATATCACATCAAGCTAGCTTATAACACAACCATCATAAATAAAAATCATGAATTGCATGCAATCATCGTAAACCAGAATCATAAATCACATACAACCATCATAAATCAGAATCATAGGTCATATGTAGAATAAAAGTGAAATAAAATACTAACATGTATCCTTCATTGGCCCTTACTTCTGCCTTTTTTCTTTCTTATCAGTTGCCACACTCGACAAGCACTCAATGCCTTTGATTCTCTTCAATCATATACACATACATAACATACATCACAACACATACATCCACACAGCATACAACATCACACAATGCATATACCTACACCCGATGTACAACACAATACATATATGTATACAAAGTACAACAAAACGATTACACATGTCACGATACCATGACTACATAATGCACATACATAGTATCGCATGCCCGCAACACAACATGTACAGAATGCACACAATACCACATGTACACTAGTACCATATGTATAACATGTGCACAGTACCAATTGTACACCACACCACCTGCACAATATGTGAAAAAAATCACATATAGACGACACCACATGTACAAATAATCATGTGCATGACATGTACACAACACCCCCTGCACACAACACCACATGTACAACATGTACACAACGCCACATCCACACAACAACACATGTATAATCATGCACACAACACCATATGTACATAGTACCACTTGTACAACATGAACACAACACCATATGTATGTAGCACTACATATACAACATGTACATATCATCATATGTACACATCACTACATATCCAACATGTGCACAACACCGCACATCCAACATGTGCACAATACGATATGTACACAACACCAAATATCCAACATGTACATAGCACCATCTATAACTAGCATTTCATATGAAATATGCACAACATATACACAACAATAACATTGCAAATCCAAAACCACATTGTCTATACTAAGCAACCTTGCTTCTAGTGTCCCTCCTTCATCCATGCTTATCCTAGCATGTCATAGATCATGTTGCTTTGATTATGCTGATGTAACCCTTAGTATAGCATGTCCATAAAATATACATAATATAATCACATAATATCAACTCATAACCACATGATACTAACCTCGTAGATTTTCCAGGTCTAATCTTCCCACTTGATTCCTCATAAACCAGGAACCTCTTCATGTCATTCACCTGCATAAGAAATCACTCCTCCACAAGAATGATTCCTAAGGACTCTATTAGATAGAAACATACATACATACATACATATATATACATATAAATATTAGCATTAAACAATCATGATCCTATCAGACAACAACATACATACATACATATATACATATAAAAACTAGCATAAAAACAATCATGGTCCATAATGACCCTATTAGACATGACATACATACATGTATACATATGTAGACATCAACACAATCATGATCGCAACATAATTACCAGATACCATAAGGTCAAGGTTAAGAAAACTCCCTTTATCTGTTCACAGCATGCACAACATTAAGAACAACAATTCCCAACATGGCCAAGGCATCTGATGCCTCAAATCCATTCACTTCACCTTTCCTAATTACTTTTCTCATGATTGTCCTATCATCGTCCATTTACACCAATGGACTCAACCAATCCAATTTTATGTCATACTCTTACCTTTAGCTATGCTTATACATGCAGTGAGCTTCATCTGAGTCTCATATTACCTTATGGGTTTCATTCTACTTCTCCCGAAATCCACTAACTTTCCTCTTTCCTAACTAATTCATGAGACTCAAAAGTTGAAAGGAAAGCACAAAAAATAAACAAGAACAAGACCATGAAAACCAAAAACAACATGACACCACAACAAAATGGTAAGGCCTTGCACTAGACATAAAAAAAACCACAAATGAAGCTCAACAAATCACAAAAGACAAAAGCACAAGACTGGAAACAAACACCATGACTCCATCCCTACAGGTTTCCAATGCTTCCAAGTGAAACATCAACCTGAGCCTTCTTTAAGATTTCATGGAAATATCTTGCAATGAAATCCCATGCATCATACTTCCACAAACACATAATTGTTAGTAAATAAATAAATATAGTATACCATTTAGCTTACCTTGTTATGTCAATCATGTCACCTTGTAGCTGAACACATATGTGCCATGTCTCAAGGGACTCTAATTCCCTTGATAGATCTAGCTATAACTAGAAACCAACTGTTATACATGTCAAATACATGTCCATGACTATAACACATATCCACATAATTCCAGACAAATTAGGGTTAAGAATACTTCCTGTATGCAAAAGACTCATTCATTGGAAATGCGGTTTCCAAACATAGCCAAAGGAATTCTCACCCAATTCCTTTCTTTTACCTTTACCTTATTGCAACTAAGTCTTACTATGTACTATCACATCACCCAATGGATAGTTATATAAACAAATCAACTATTACCTTATCATGCTAATACCAAGCATGTTTCCTGCAACTGTTCACACATGTCGATCACATGTTCCGAAGATCAGGGAAACATATCTATTATTTGGAAATCAACCTTCACCAAGTCTAACAACCATGTCATAATCAAAGCCAACTCACATTCATTAGTCATAATACATAATGTTACACTCAATTACATATAAACTATCTCAACACATTTGTGTTAGTAGGACCAACTTAAGACAATATCATTTCTTCATGCAATCTTATAGACACATACTCATATCATGCAATTTAATCAAACATTCAAACAAACTATAAATGTACCATGTTAGATAAATCAACTAGACGTCATAATAGAAACCAAGCACTCAAACACCAAACAAATGACATAATAAAAGAGTCAAGCACCAAATATACGACATAAGCAAACTCATACTTAATGTATCTCAGGGGAGGCTATCATGTCTAGACAATCAAGCTAGATTAGCACGATATAATTTCACAACATATCCACTCAAACATAAATAAGGTAATGATATCCCTAACAATAACTAGCTAACATGTTCACATCATAAACTCATAAACAATTTTCATTCATGCATAACAATCACATATGCACTGCTAGTCTAGATTAGTATGACATAATATAACTCATACTGGAATGTCATAACCGTGATCATCTACAAAGGTCAATTCAAATTAGCACCAAACATAATAACATCAAGACCTCAGCAACAATGACCATAATCATCAGGCATATGACCACAATGCATATAACAACAGGTTACTAGCCTTCATAACTAACTGACACATGTACATATGATCAAACTAATTAACTGAAATCTATCATACATGTAACCATAATAATAATAATAGAATGGAAAGAATATAAGAAACCCTAATGCCTATAACAACCATTAACCACATACCCGCATACCAAACATACAACCTATATGACAATTTGCTCTTACCCCGAAGTCTAGTGCAACAACCTCACTCTAATGATTTGCATGTCATGCATCACCTTAGTTAACACATCAACATCATAACATACCAATAGCATCATGATGACTTGAAATGCATACAACGACTTCATGCACGACAACCATGCCCGTAATAATGCATTCATAACAACATATAAACACTGACATGCATAACAAATGCATATAAAATCGACATGCATTCATGACTAACACATCTGAACAACAACATCATCAACCTCCACATGGTGATACAACGAAAACAATGACCACCGCCATGCATACACAACAAACACATATACAACCGACATGAATTCAAGATGAAGACACAACCCATCTAGTCCAAGGGGTGAACCATGTTCTGATACCACTCTGTAACATCCTCATCCTACATCTACCCATGTAACTAGCCAAATGGGGTAAATATGTAACGAGAGACCACTATAATGGGATTCAACCTCCTAAGTCATCTTAAGGAAGTGGAATCGATGGAAACACACCACACAGACCTTCCACATCAGCAATAGAACTCCCAAGAGCCATCCCAACCACTCAGGTAACCAGTTCTTGAGGCCAACTAAAGTTTTAGTGCATCAAACTCCTAGTCACTCCCTTGACATGGACAAGGGTGCATCTAGGAGGCTTTAGAAGCTCCAACAAAAAGGGAAAGGAAACTTCTGAGGACTTTCCCCCCTAGTGTTGTGACTACGACTTAAGGATTTGTGCCACTTTTTCTAGCCCAGAGTCAAGGTCACTGCCAAGAACTCAACGACACCTTCATAAATGAAATTTCACAGTGGAACAAAAATACATTTGCAAAAACATCAACAAGGACTAGACTAGACACCTACTAGTCATGACATGCATTTCGTCAAACATATCACAAATATGAAATCTATAGGTCTTAACAACATAGCTGAGCACAAGGGTGTCATACTTATCTGAGATTCATTATGAGGCATTGTTTCCTTATCACATTAGTTTCATTATCATCTATTAAGCCATAGATACATTGTTCATTCATTTACAAGTAAAAACGTGATGAGATCCATACATCACCACTATCATAATACATATTCATAACCGGCATAATAACAACAAAAATACCAAGGAAACAATAACCATATAATCTAGATATGAACCAGTATAATACTCATGAAATAAAAAGGGGAAATAGCCTCATTTTAATGAATGCAATGACCAATTAGGTTTTGGAGTTCCACGAGCTGCCTAACCATGGATTGGCTGAACCAAATATTTCTTTTAGCCAATCACCCCTGTTCATATTCCAAGCATGAATGTGGGACTTAAAACCAAACTCAACTAGGGCTGCTCGAGGCTACACCACCTCACCCTCATCAATATAACCACGCTTTTCCGCAATCCATCTTGGATCACTTGGCCATAAAACAAACATGGATGCCACCGAATTTCCCCACCTACACCATGAGAAATTTCCTTATCTCCTAGTCTCTAGGCTTTACCACAATCCACACTAGATCACTAGGCCCTAACCGAGACTCTACCCTCTAGGCTTTACTGTATATCTTGCCATTCATCGGCCAGGATTCTTATGCCTAATCAAGGGAAACCACCTCTACGCTTTACTTTATATCCCGCCATTAACTGATCGAGGATTCCTAGTCCCACTAAGGCACACAATACCTAGCTTTACCACAATCCACAGTCCAGTTCAGGGGTCACTAGGCTAGTGGCTTTACTGCAATCCACAATTTGGTTCAGGGATCACTAGGCCATGTGTTATTTCTTTCAGAGATCCACCTCACTCATCTTCGAATCCATCTGGTAATCCATCTCAGCTAAAACATGAGAACCCCATTAGACCATGGCTATCCAAAAATGTCAAGGATAGGCTGACAACACTATAACACCTAGAAAAACCCATGGCATGACAACAAAGAACCACGTGCAATACCATGCATACAAAATATAGCAAGGAAATCATACATGAAAATTAATACCTACAGAGAATCCTGTTATAGTTGCTTTATCATGCTCTTCCTTGCTTGCTCCTTCCTTCCTCTTTCCTTCTTTGCCTTTCTTGATCCAATGACAAGGTGAGCGAAGAAAACTCTAAGTGTCCAAGAGTGAGAGAGAGAGAATAATGAGAGGGCTCCAAAAATGAACTAACAAAAGGTTACATTGATCAAGTCTGAGAAAAATCTTTCCAACTGATCCTCAAAAACCCTTTTATCAATGGGGCCTTTATTTTCTTCAATTTCCATTATTTTCCTTCATTTTCCTCCGCACATGCAACTTGTGACCTTTCACCTTCCTTTCCCCTAATTTCCATTATTTTCGTAAATAAGTGTGCCAAAAATGCCATTTTGCCTTCCCAAAGTCTTTGTCATTGCCTTTTCCTAATTCCTTAGCCATAATAAATCGAATGACTAGGATGTTTTTCCCACCATTCACCTTGAAATACATGTCCCGTGACCATGGTCTTATATATTTTTACATGGATTTTTAACGAGGGTTGTTAGAACAATCATATTGAATCCTATTGGTTTTTTTTAAGTTAAGTTTGTTAAGCCCAAGAGGTGTAGAAAAGACAGTGATGGGGTGTATTTTAAAGTCAGTTGTGATGTGAAGGTCACCGGTTCGATACTCTGCGAGAAAAAATCTAGTCATGTTAAGGGTTGGTGTGGTCCAAGTCGGCTGCGATCCCTGGGTGATTTTGACAGCTTAGATCCCTGTGGATTGTAGTTTCTCAAGCCAAAGGTCAAGTCTGTTGTAATCTCTTGAGAAGACAGACAACTTGAAAAACAAACAAAAAAATGTTAATTTTTCTAATACATTTTTTGTTTTTAGGCCTATTTCCGACGTCGAAATTCCCTTAATAATTAGTCTATATATATAGGAGATAGAGTATAAATTGTAATAAAATGGGACCATGTGGGGTTCTAGACAACATAACAATATATAAAAATACAAATGTAATAATCAATAGCACAATAATAGATTTTAGAGTTAACATGGGTTTTATATAAGGCTTAACAATCTATGAGTTGGGAAGGTAATCAAGCTCCACAACAACACTAACTTATTTTCTAATTTCGCTTACTTCCAATTCACTCCATTATCAATATATAAAAATACAAATGTAATAATCAATAGCATAATAATAGATTTTAGAGTTAACATGGGTTTTATATAAGGCTTAACAATCTATGAGTTGAGAAGGTAATCAAGCTCCAGAACAGAACTAACTTATTTTCTAATTCCGCTTACTTCCAGTTCACTGCATTATTAGATATTGTGCTAATTTTATGTCTCCTATTCTAACATTTATCAATTTCCAACTAGGGAAACTGGTTTTCTAATTAATTAAGTGTTAGACCTTGGAATCTATTGACGACTAAAATGTGACTATCGCTAGAATATTGTCAATGAGGGGAGGAAACCTGATCAGAGGTCCCAATTAAGAGAGTCTAAATGAGACTTAAAATTAGGTTTCCTCTCGTCATTGATGGCACCCTATACTCTACATAATGGCTCATATACAATTGGATTATAGCTAGCGAAATCCATCATGGAATCATGAAGGCATTATGGTGTCCATGTTTATTTCTATGAAAATCTAATCCCTTCTTTAATTCTATGCTTATTATTTTTCTCCTCATGCCCCTCACTTTGTTATTTTATCCGCTTTCTTCTCATCACAATGTCTTCTACTACAGAACCATTTTCACTCTAATGACTCCTCACTTTGACTGTAAATGTTGACCATCATTGCATTGCACCTATGCCAAAAGTGGTACACAAGATGTGTCATGTTCTTTCCAGTAGGAAGTTTCTATATAATGTCACAAACACATAACAATAATGGAAGTTTACAGCCAAGCCAAGAGGTTCATTACTTCAATCGAAGGACATCAAAGCTCAAATAGAGAAATTCATCCTAGATGTGGGCTCGAGTCATACTTGTGACATGATGTTTTTCCAAATGCTGGAACTATACTAGCATGCAATTTTTTTTTTTAGCTCATGCACTCTTTGTTTAGGAATTCAAACATATGGAGCTCCAAACTCATTTAGAAAGACTAGAAAATAAAGGTGAAATTCTCCTAACATTGTTCATGGTTAAAAATGAAGCATGGCGGTGTTCTATCTTTAGCAACAATAGTTGGCCAAAATAAACACCCCATTGAAATCTTAATTGATGATTCAACCAAGTCGGCTCCTTTAGGTTCCTAGTTTCATTGTTTTAATTCTTCTTTAGAATTAAACAATTCTATTTTATTTTATTACTCCAAGTTTTGTAGTATAGAAGTTATATTAGTCTATGAAGGCTCAATTTCCCATTTTGATAATAATGCTTTCAAAGTTTGAATAAATTAATGCTTTTCAGTGCTATACTTTTCTTAACCTAGTTTACCTCAAGGCGGGCCTATAGTCTACTTAGATTTTTGGCTAATGTTCTACTCAACCTAGAGCTTAAACTCATCCATTACAGAGCAACCATGATTTTATAATTCTTATTTTTTATATAAAAATGTTTGATTTTTTTATAACAAAATAGATAGACAACTTACTAATAAAAAGTAGTGACATAAATTTATCCTAACTCTAAATTTTAAATAAAGGATGTCTCTCGACATTTAATATAGTTTAAATTAAAAATAGTTTACATATTAATTTATTTGATAAATACACCTTTAATATACCATTAGTAAGCAATGGTGAACAATAGAAATAACCTCTTCGTGCATCTCGACCAAGGCATATTAACAATGAAAGAAGCACAATACCTAACACTCTTTAAGAGACTCTAAACGTTGGTTACAAATGTCACACCTCATTACATTTGGACAATTTTCTTTTAATTCTCCTTTTAATGCTCTTAACGCAACCTTTGAATGGTTTTCATACCTTGGTTTACATAGTTTCTATTGCTTTAAGAACAAAGAATAGACCAACGAAATGCTGTTTCTATTTTTTTTGGTAGATAGTCACTTTCTGTTACACGATTCAGTTCTAGCCTTTTTATTAATATAATATTTTTGGAGCGTAAGCTTCTTGGTGTGAGCAATTTTGATATGATTTTTTCTAGATTTATCACATTGTTTTTTTAGGTGAAATGTTAGGGTCGTTTTGATCGAGAAAGCGTGGCTCATTATGAAGACATTCATGAGATTTATCCAGCCTTATTGAATAAATTGGTGAGAATTGTTGGGTGAAAAAACTAAAAAAATTCAAAGAACCTCCTTGATGCTAGGTCAAATAATAGTTCAACAAAAATGTCAAATTAGAGTAGTATTAACAAAAATGTCAAAATAGAGTAGTATTAGAATAAACCCTAGAGATAAGGAAAACCATCAATAAAAACTTGGGAAATTATAAAAACACAATATAATGGATTCATAAGAATATTATAAAAACACAATATAATGGATTCATAAGAATATAATTTTTATCACTATATGTTAAGAAAAATAGAAAAATACTAAAGATCCCTCTTAACATTTAATATATTTTAACTTAACACAAATTCCATAAATATACACTAATGAATATTATTTTTATTGATTCTAAATGAATGAATGAATGGTTTTAATGACGTCAACCACGAGATTAACAACCTTAACTCATTTTCATATTCCTTTCGATGTCAAATCTTCTGCTATGAATTTTGACTAGAAGGCTAGCAATGTGTTAAATGGATGGTGTATGTTCTCAACCTTTAGATTGTTTTCATATTGAATGTGGATATCCATCTTCACCACACCTTTATAGCAGAAAATGCAAGTTTTCTCTTCCTAAACATCCTTGGGGATTTTCCTTCTACAGTCTCACATCTAAGGTGATGTGATCGTGTCCACAATTGTGCCACTAGCACCCTTGCTTTTCCTTTAATAGTTGCTCCTAAATATATTTTCTCCCCAAGGTCACAAGTTCAACAATATTTTTTTTAAACATTTTATATATCTAATAAATGTATATAAATAATAGTTTTACTTGAATAATAATAATAATAATAATAATTAAATTTTAATTAGTCACATAAAAATTCATACTATTTTTATTTTACATTTATTAAAAAATTATTATATTTAGTTAAATTATATTTCATTACATTTTAATTTCATATATTTTTATAATTTAAATAAACATATACCTCCTGCCCACTATGATAGAGATTTTGTAGTGTAATGTTTAACATTTTGACTAAGTGATTAGAAAAAAAAAATAATGTAACCAAACCTTTTAACTTGGTCAAAATAAAATAAAAATAAAAATAAAAACAAGATGGTATTGGTCCATGGTATTGAGAATCCATGGTATTAAAATAAAATAGCCTATGGTATTGGCCCATGATATTGAGAATCCATGGTATTGACCCATGGTATTCATGTGGAATGTAGTCTATTTAAAAGGGAAATTTAACAAGTCTAGATCCATTTTAACTCCAAATCTACTAAGCACCTAAGAAACTATTTTCTGAATGCTTGATAAATCAAGAATTAAGATAAATCTATTTAATTAAGATAAATCCAAACCATTTTAAATGACCCTTATTCCATCACAATTCTAACCCTATAAATATAAACCACTAAAGGCACTTTGCAATACGTATATAAAGAGTAATTGCATGTGGGGAGCATGTTATCGAGCTCACGATCTGTAGCTATACATTTCCTTAACTGCGCACATTTCAAAGCGATATATCGATATATGATAAAATATCGTATGCTATATATACTTATGCACAATACGATGTATTCATTTTAAATTGTGTGCTTATGCACAATAAAATGTATTCATTTTAAAATTAATTGTATAATCATCCACCACATTCAAAATTGTATAATTGTATACAATATTTATTGAATAAATGCTGTAACATCTATTGAACTAGGTAAATATTAATTTGTTTGACAAATTGTTCTGTTCAACTATAAGGTATGATAGGTATAATTGCTCTGCTACATTGTATTGAACCCCTTCCTTCCTGCTGATCCGACTACACTCCATTCCAAATGATGCCATGGTGTCGCCAAAAGCAAAGATGGGTGGAGAAAATACTAAAATTCAACGCTGTGAAAGCGATTTACTTTGCAGGTATTGGCCTGGAATGCTTTGCCACTGCGTACCATATGTTGGGAATTTTCTGTTTAATTCCAAAACAAAAATATGAACAGAGAGTAATACTTTGTTTTGTCACAGGATCAAAAATTTGTTTCCAGAGAACAGAGATTTAACAACACACAAAAAAATAACTTTGTATTCATTAAAAGACTGATGTTACAAAACATTCTTCCTCTCTCTGAGGGATTACAACCAGGAACGATTCAGTTCCACACAAGAAAAATTACTTTGTCTCTCCTTTGAAATTTTACACTGCTGTGTGTAAAAATTTCTTACATTTACTGTTGTAAAAAAAAACCTTCTTGTTTCATTCACGCTGCTGCATTACAAAATAAAAACTTCATCTCTCAAAAATACATTGTTGTGTAAATTTTTCTTCATTCACACGTTGCTGTGGATATGCATTTCATTGCATTTTCAACGAACAACAATTACTTCAACCTGCTGTAAAATTTCCTTACATTCGCTGCGGCGAACTTCTCTCTTTTTCATTACTCCACACACTCAACAAACAAAAATTACATACCTATTCTTCTACGCTTCTGCGTATCTTTTCAAAACATATTCAACGAACAACATAAAAAAAAAATGACATTACATTTACTTGTTGCCATACTCCCGTACATAAAAAAAAAACATTAAAATTAAAACTTCTACCTACATTTACAACCACAGTAAATTTTATTAAATGCTTTACTGATACAAACGGCGGTCAAAATGAAACTTCTACTTCACGTCAGCTCTATGTGCAGGCCTGTACGCAGCTTTGGTTTCAATCGATGGTGGACAACCTTGATTTCAATCGAACGGATATCGCTCGGTCAGGCCAAACGAACATTACACTCCGATGAAAACCGTTTTAACAAAACTGCCAGCCACGTGTCAAGCGATGGATATTATCGTTGCCGATTGAGAAAATACCACCAACTTGTGAAAAGCGGTGCGATAAAGGCAAGTGGTTTTCTAGAACAGTATGCAGCAGGGGAAATTATATTTCAACACTCCCCTTTGATTTCAACTACTGGGTTATCAGTCATACCCAGACATTTCCTCAAAAATTCAAAACTTTTCTGTCCCAATGGCTTGGTCAGAATGTCTGCAACCTGTTCCTGGGTTCTGTAGTGTTGTACAACAATTTCTCCATTGTTTACCAATTCCCTGATGTAATGAAACTTTGTGTCAATGTGTTTCGTTCTCTTATAAAACACAGCATTCTTGGATAATGCAATAGCTGAGCTATTGTCACAAAAAATCACAGTTCCTTTTATTTGCTCTTGGCATAAACTCCTTAACGTTCTTCTCATACAAACTGCTTGACATGTTGCTGCTGTAGCTACCACATATTCTGCTTCTGCTGTAGACAATGCTACAATAGGCTGTTTTTTAGAAGCCCATGAAATGGCTCCTGAACCCATGTGAAAAACATAACTGGATGTTCTTTTCTGATCATCTACACTTCCAGCCCAATCACTATCAGTGTATCCAATTAAATCTGAACATTCTGAAGCAGTATATAAAATGCCAAACCTCTTTGTACCTTTAACATGCCTCAGAATCCTTTTTGCTGCCTGCCAATGTGCTTCTTTCGGCCTCTCCATGAATCTGGAAATTAAACTAACAGCATACATTATATCCGGCCTAGTTGCAGTTAAATACATGAGGCTACCAACTATGCTCTTGTACAAACTAGGATCAAAATTCTTGTTGCTGTCCTCTTTGCTGAGTTTTAATCCCATCACTGTGGGAGTGATTGCTGCCTTGCTCTCTTACATGTTAAATCTTTCCAACACTTGATTAAGATATTTCGCTTGTGAGATAAAAATCCCATTTCCATTTTGTTCTACTTCTATTCCTAAGAAGTATCTCAACAAACCCATGTCAGTCATTTCAAATTCTTCTTTCATGACTGTTTTGAAATTTTTAATAAGATAATCATCATTACTTGTGAAAATAAAATCATCAACATATAACACAACGATTAGTAATTTATCATCCTTTTCTTTGATGTAGAAAGTAGGTTCTCTCTCACACTTTTCAAATCCATTTTCCAGTAGATAGGAATCTATCCTACTGTACCACGCTCTTGGTGCTTGCTTCAACCCATAAATAGTTTTTTTCAATCTGCACACTTTGTGCTCTTGGTCTTTCTTTTCATAACCTAGAGGTTGTTCAATGTAAATCTCTTCCATTAACACTCCATTTAGGAATTCTGACTTCACGTCCATTTGTTAAACTTTCCACTTGTTTTGTGCTGTTATGAACAACACTGCTCTCACTGTTTCCATTCTAGCAACCGGTGAAAAAGTTTCCTCATAGTCTCTCCCATACTGCTGCTTATATCCTTTGACAACCAGTCTTGCCTTGTGTCTTTCTATTTTGCCTTCAGCATTACTCTTGGTCTTGTAGACCCATTTAACTCCAATGACTTCCTTTCCTTTTGGTAGTTCAACTAAATCCCATGTCTTGTTTCTTTCTATGGCATTGATCTCCTCATCCATAGCTTCTATCCATTTCCTATCCTTAATTGCATCTTCGAAATGAACAGGGTCATCAACATGACAATATAATGCAAACAAAGAATTCATACCTTCATTTGCTGCCTCTTGCTCATAAATATCACTTAAATTTCTGAACTTCTTACCTCTTTCATTTGGTGTACAAGTACTTGAAGAAGCATTTGAATTTCCTCCTTGTGGTGTGCTTTTAGAAGCATTCTCATTTCTCCTCAAGGGTGTCCCTTGCTGTCCTTATGTTGGTGCTACTGTTTGGGGATGTATTTCAGTCATCCCCTCATCATTTTCATCATGTGATAAAGAGATTTTAACATTCACTGTTTTCTCTATGCTTCCATCCCAAGCTTCCTCCTCAATGAACTGAACATCTCTACTCACAATGAGCTTCTTGGTGGATGGGTTATACAACCTGTAAGCTTTGGATTCCTCACTGTATCCAATGAAAATACATTTCTCCCCTTTGTTGTCCAACTTCTTCCTTAGTTGATCTAGAACGTGTGCATAAGCCACACATTCAAAAACTTTCATGTGGGTGACTCCTTGCTTTCTCCCACTCCATGCTTTTTCCGGCACTTTGTTCATGACTGCCTTTGTAGGGTATCTATTCAAAATGTACGCAGCACAGTGTACAGCTTCAGCCCAATAATCATTTGGCAAATGCTTTGCCTTTAACATACTCCTCACCATATCCATGGTTCTCCTATTCTTCCTTTCGGCAACACCATTTTGTTGTGGAATGTACCTAGTGGTAAACTGCTTATGAACTCCATTTTCTCTACAAAAACGTAGAAATTCTTTGGAGATATACTCACCTCCTCTATCAGTTCTTAGAACTTTGATATGCAACCCGCTTTGGTTTTCTACAAGTGCTTTGAAATTGCAAAATCTTTCAAACACTTCACTTTTGTTCTTCAGGAAATAAACCCAAGTTTTTCTAGTAAAATCATCAATAAATGTTAGTATGTAGTGGCTTCCTGCAAGTGATGGAGTTTGCATCGGTCCACATAAATCTGAGTGGACAATCTCTAAGGGTGCTTTTGCCCTTATGCTTTTCCCGGATGGAAAACTTTCTCTGTGTTGTTTCCCCAAGATACAACCTTCACAAAGGCTGTCTGGTTTCTCTATCAATGGTAATCCTCTTACCATTCCTTTTCTACTCAACAAGTTAAGACCTCCAAAGTTGAGATGTCTAAATCTCAAGTGCCACAACCAATTTTCATCCTTTGGTTCACTTTGGAAAGCCTCTTGAGTCACTGCTGCTATTACTTCTTTATTTTTTAAATCTGCCTTCATTTTGAGAGGGAACATCCTGTTCCTTGTCATCTTTACTTCAGCAATACATTGTTTGCTGGGTGCTCTATCCATGATGGTGCATACATCATTCACAAAGAAAACATTGTACCCCTTTTGAACAAGCTATCAAATACTTAAGAGGTTAAATTTCATTCCAGGAACACAATAAACATCTGCTATGGTTTTCTTTTTACCTTTCCTTGTTAAGACATTTACTTATCATTTTCCCATAACAAAGACTTTATTGTCAGTCTCCAGTGTGACTTGTGACTTCACACTCTGATCTAACATGGAAAACATGGCTATGTTTCTTGTCATATGGTTGCTGCAACCGGAGTCTAGAAACTATACATCTTCACTCTTTTCTTCAGCCATATTACAAGCTAAAAACAAATTATTTTGGCTAATATTTTCTCTAGTGAGATTTTCATTAATTCTATTGTTTATATCATGCTACTTTTTCCTACATTCATTTGCATAATACCCATTATTTTTACAATAATAACATTGGACATTGGCTTTATCATACCTTTGTCCTTTAGCATGATGTTGTCCACTTTGTTGGTTACTGCCTTGGCCTTGATTCTGATTTGGATTGTTGCCTCTTCCTTGAGCATTTTCTGGACTGTTTCTTCCACCTCTGTTTTGACTTCTGCCTCTTCCTCTCTTGTTTCCTCTGCCTTGACCTCTTCCTCTTCTAAAGGACATCTGGGTCTTGAAGGCATGTTCTAGAGATGAGTTTTCATTTCTACTCAATCTCTGCTCATGTGTTATCAGTGATGCATGTAGTTCATCAACTGAGAAGTTTGAGAGATCCTTTGTCTCTTCTATAGTGGTGACAATCACATCGAACCTTGAGGGTAAGATCCTCAACAGTTTCTCCACAATCCTCCTTTTTTCAAGAATCTCTCCATGAGACCTTATCTGTGTGACCAGACCAATCACATGTGTGAAGAATGAGTCAATATTATCTAACTCCTTCATGCATAAATTCTCAAAATCTCTTCTCAGCAATTATAGTTTTGTTGTCTTCACTTTCTCCATGCCCTGATAGGCTATCTTGAGAGTTTGCCATGCTTCTTTGGATGTCTTGGCTACTGCTATCCTTGGAAACACACTTTCATGCACTGCTTGATACAAAAAGCAAAGGGCTTTTGAGTCCTTCTTCTTATAGCTCTTCAACAAATCTTTCTCTGCTTGAGTTAACCTATTAAACTCATTCTCATCTGTTGGTTCTTCAAAACCATCCTCAACAAATTCCCATAAGTCTTGAGAAGCAAACAAAGCCTTCATGGTTATTTCTCAATAGTCATAGTTTTTCCCATTAAATTGTGGAAGCTGAGTATTAAAGATACCCATGCTAGTGTTGGCTCCAGCCATTCTTGCACTCCTTAACTATGCTTTAAAATACTTGACTGTCCTCAACAGTAACACAAAAAACTAGCTTGAGAAATACCTTGGATTTTTTGACTGAGTCTTCACTCTGCTGGAGAAGCTGCTGCAACAAGAAATCCTTCCTTCACCTTCTTTGACACCTTCAAAGAGCCTAGGCAAGCTGTGATACCATGTTGGGAATTTTCTGTTTAATTCCAAAAAAAAAATATGAACAGAGAGTAATACTCTGTTTTGCCACAGGATCAAAAATTTGTTTCCAGAGGACAGAGATTTAACAACACACACAAAAAAAATTTGTATTCATTAAAAGACTGCTGTTACAAAACATTCTTTGTCTCTCAGAGGGATTACACCAGGAACGATTCAGTTCCACACAAGAAAAATTACTCTGTCTCTCCTTTGAAATTTTACACTGCTGTGTGTAAAAATTTCTTACATTTACTGCTATAAAAAAAACCTTCTTGTTTCATTCACGCTGTTGCATTACAAAATAAAAACTCTGTCTCTCAAAAATACATTGTTGTGTAAATTTTTCTTCATTCACACGCTGCTGCGGATATGCATTTCATTGCATTTTCAACGAACAACAATTACTTCAACCTGCTGTAAAAATTTCCTTACATTCGCTGCGGCGAGCTTCCCTCTTTTTCATTACTCCACACACTCAACAAACAAAAATTACATACCTATTCTTCTATTCTTCTACGCTTCTGCGTATCTTTTCAAAACATATTCAACGAACAACGTAAAAACAAATGACATTACATTTGACATTACATTTACTTGTTTCCATACTCCCGTAGATAAAAAAAACATTAAAATTAAATCTTCCACCTACATTTATGACCACAGTAAATTTTATTAAATGCTTTACTGATACAAACGGTGGTCAAAACGAAACTTCTACTTCATGTTAGCTCCATGCATAGGCCTGTACGCAGCTTTGGTTTCAACCGACTGTGGACAACCTTGATTTCAATTGAACGGATATTGCTCGGTCAAGCCAAACGAACATTACGATCCAATGAAAACCATTTTAAAAAAACTGCCAGCCACGTGTTAAGCGATGGATATTACCACTGCCGATTGAGAAAATACCACCAACCTGTGAAAAGCGGTGCGATAAAGACAAGCGGTTTTCTGAAACAGTACGCAGCATGGGAAATTATATTTCAACACCATAGTGTGGGTAATATAAATTGACCATTTATTGTTGATATGATGTGCATAAAATAACAGCACCAGCAGATTTGCCAGGCTCTAAGGCATCAACTGCACACTTGCATGGAGGAATCTGTACATGAGATTTTGTTGTTCCACTGGAGATGCCCTGGGGATGAATATGGTGTCCAAGGGCATGCAGAATTTTTTTGAATTCCTTCAAATTGAGTTTACTGACATGGATGCTATGATGTTTCTGGCGAGTTTTTTGATGCAGTTTAGCTTTTCCTGATTTTGATTGGTATTTAGGTTTTTAGTGATCGTTCTTTCACTAGGGCTTGTGGACTCTTGGTTTACTGCACACTCTTTCATAGGTTTTCTTTTTGGTATTGGACTTTGTTTAATTCCTAGGCTCGTCACCAAGCAATTTCTGCGCAGACAAGAAGCCCACAGCAGTGAACTAGATTGAAGGGCGTGGTAAATTAGTTGTGTGAAGCTGTCATCACTGAGGTGATTGTTTAAAAGGTACTGAAAACTACCGTTCCAGCTTTGTTAGAATTGAATATGCTTAAGAACTTGAATGGATCTGCTCTGGCTAGTGCCATGGGAGGGTTCAATGACCATGCATCCAATATTGTCTCGGTTGTGTTTATTGCAACAGGCAAAGATCCTGCCCAGAATATTGAGAGCTCCCATTGTATTACAATGATGAAGGCATCGGTATCCATGGGTGGCAGGGATCTGCATGTAGCAGTGACAATGCATTGTATTGAGGTAAGAAATTTTTCACTCACTGCGAAGTCAAGGGAAGCATTATTTCAATTTGGGATTTCATTCAAGTAGTCAAGAAGATGGATGAGAAAGGAAGGAAACACAGTTCCTCCTCTCCTCCTTCCAATCCACTTAGTTTTAACTAAGCTATGAATTTATGGATAACGGGCAATTGCATGGTTGGTTGCAGGTGGGAACAGTAGGAGGTCGAACAAAATTGGCTTCACAAACTGGTTGCTTGAATATGGTTGAAGTGAAAAGAGAATGTTGAATTCGGTAGCGAATGCTCAGAGGTTGACGAGAATTGTGGCAGGAGTAGTTTTGGTTGGAGAGCTGCCCCATGTTTGCAGGCCAATGGGCGAAGAGTAATTTGAAGTACAACAGATCAAACAAGGACGCGCTGATTGGTGTCGTGACCTCCTACAACCAAAAGAGTCACAATAGTTTAAGCTTCTTCCTATACTAATGCTCCGTTATCCGCTAGGATCCTTCGCAATAAAGTCTCCAGGTCCTTGGTGTGGATACACTTCAGTTATACAAGTGGAAGGCACGCCCCTCTGTTATTTCAAGTTTCTATTTCTTCGTAATAAAGTGTCCAAAGTGGTTGGCATGGATACAGTTCAGTTATAGAGGTGGAAGACACGCCTTCTGTCTGTTATTTCGGGTTTCAATTTTATAAAATAAATGGAATTAAAGGAGAAACTAGAGGAGGGAGTACAGGTAGAATAATAAGTACTAGCAATAGGGATGGCTATCGTGGTGCATGAGACATGTTTCAATATTTATTATCCACGCATAATAACAATGGAAGCTATGGCAACGGAAGACAACCAATTACTGCCCACCCATCATCTCCTTTTTTGAATTCTGCTACCTTTTCCATATTAGCACAGACTTGAGATTTATCATCTGTTAGTTTCGGAGAACACGATGATGATGAGGAGCAGAGTGATAGGCGTTGTATGAGATCATCGACACTACCAAGACCAGGAAGAGAGGAAACAAGTCACAAACTCCAACTCCAACTTCATCGTTTCCTTTTCCTGCTCCTCCTTCATGTATACCCACAAAGAAACAATGAAGTTGGCGTTGGTGACCTTTTTCTTCTCTTCCTGGTCTTAGTGGTGTTGGTGATCTCCTATTTCCTCTGTTACTCTGCTATTCATCATCATGATGTTCTCCAAAATTAAGAGAGATGATGAATCCCAGGCCAGTCCAATTATGGAAGAAGCAGCAGAATTCACAGAAAGAGATAAGAGATTAGGGCAGGCAGAAATTGGTGGACTTCCATCGCCACAACATCTATTGTTATTATTGGTGGACATTAAAGATTGAGACCTGCTTCTTGCACCACCATAGTCATGGCTATTGCTACTGCTTCCACTTCTACATGTACTCTCCCCTCTGGTTTCTCCTTCCATTCCATATATTTAATGAAATAGAAACGCGAAATAACATAGAGAGGGACATGTCTTCCACCTCTCTTAGAAATACAATGCAATTCAGCTATCAGCTAAGATTAGGCATGTTAATATGAGTTAGGCATAGATTGGTACATGTAACTCAAAGTTTGGCTCAGTCGTAGCTTTGTCCTGGTGTGATTCATTAGTGAAAAAGAAAGCTGATATTAATAACACTTTTATTTTATATCGAACGTGACAAGTTCACGTGAAATCAATTGCTTTAAGTTAACGACGCTGGAGTGTTTCATCAATTCTCATTAAGAGGGAACCCGATTAAAACAGCTTTCATTTGTTACTATAGACTTATAAAAAGACCACGAGGGATCTCATAAGCATGAAGATCACGATGAATCTCAGAAGCATGATTGTTAGGCCGATAGGCTTTTATTTTGAATCAGTGGACTTTTTATAGTTTTCATGTTTATGAGAGATTCTTCGACGTAAATCATATGAAATTTCATTTGTCGATGTGTTTCGAACCAACTAGTCTGGTTCATCATCAGGACAAGTTGAAGAATCAGATTAAGCTTTGCATATTAAATAGTCAGAACAGAACATTAGTTATATTCTTATTTAAAGGGACTATATAAAATAAATTAATTAATTTAAATTAGTAGTTAGTTAAAAAGTGAATAAATGAATTAATTTAAATTAATAGTTAGTTAAAAAGTTATTAAATGTACATAGTTATTTATATATATATTAAAGATAAGGGGAATTATTTTATAAATAAAATAAAATATCATAAAATTAATTTAAATAGATTATTACAAAGTTAGTTATAGATATATAAAGGGACTTATTAAAAAAAAAATCATTTTTAACTTAAAAGTTATTGATAGATATTATGGAAAATTTTAGGGGTTAAATTATTCTTATTTATTTATTTATTTTAAGGGTTAAACTATCATAATATCCTAGATTGATATTAGGTTATTATTAGAGTTATGAAAGGATTAATATAATAGTGTTATCATAATACTCCTAAATATCTTATATAAATATTTTATAATAAATAACAAAACCTTGAAGAGCAACTCAAGAGGAGAGGGCCGAGACTCAAAATCACATCAAAGATTGAAGGCCCAAAAGAGAAGGATATGGGAAAAAAGCTAAAAAGAGGGAGGGGAGGAAGGGAAGAAAACAACTAGGAAGAGAGGGTTGGGATCTAGCAACTGTTGATCTTCCATCCATCTTCTCTATTGAGATTGTTCAGTCTTTGCTCAATTTCAAGGGCTTCCCTAAATTTGTGGTGATGGAACTGTGAAACCTTAGCAATAACCCTCACCTCCTCTATGCAAACATGATGTTTGGTACTCTCTGCATGCTCAGCTAAAGCGGAAGACTTGGGACCCCCTATATTGGTGAGACTGGTCACTCCATTAATCAAAGGATTAGTGAGCATGCAGCTGACCTCAAGCATAGAAGAACCAAGTCTTCCGCTTTAGCTGAGTATGCAGAGAGTACAAAACATCATGTTTGCATAGAGGAGGTGAGTGTTATCGCTAAGGTTTCACAATTCCATCACCGCAAATTTAGGGAAGCCCTTGAGATTGAGAAAAGGCCAAACAATCTCAATAGGGAAGACGGATGGAAGATCAGCAGTTGCTGGATCCCAACCCTCTCTTCCTAGTCGTTTTCTTCTTTTTTGGGCCTTTAGTCTTTGTTGTGATTTTGAGTCCCGGCCCTCTCCTCTTGAGTCGCTCTTCAAGGTTTTGTTATCTATTATAAGATATGTATATAGGATATTTAGGAGTATTATGATAACATTATTATATTAATCCTTTCATAACTCTAATAATAACCTGATATCAATTTAGGATATTATGATAGTTTAACCCTTAAAATAAATAAATAAGAATAATTTAACCCCTAAAATTTTCCATAATATCTATCAATAACTTCTAATTTAAAAATGATTTATTTATTTATTTATTTTTAATAAGTCCCTTTATATATCTATAACTAACTTTGTAATAATCTACTTAAATTAATTTTATGATATTTTATTTTATTTATAAAATAATTCCCCTTATCTTTAATATATATATATATATATATATATATATAATAACTTTTTAACTAACTATTAATTTAAATTAATTCATTAATTTACTTTTCAACTAACTACTAATTTAAATTAATTAATTTATTTTCCTTTAAATAAGAATATAAATAATTAACTGTTTTTAAATTAACTTAAAATATAGGTCTTGCCCTTAATCCTGTCCATCTAACGTCTCCTGGTCAAATTTAGCCGTTATATAGCCATTTGAGGTTCTGCTCAGACTATTTAATATGCAAAGCTTGATCTGATTCTTCAACTTGTCTTGACGATGAACCACACTGGTTGGTTTGAAACGCATCGACAAATGAAATTTAATGTGATTTACGCTGAAGAATCTCTCATAAATTTGATATGGATCACAGAAGCGTCAATTCAATAGTTTTCAAGTTTGTTTGACATCTGTGCACATATTTTTAAGTCACCTTTCTGCTCTCCATTTCACATTTGTGCACGTTGGAGTCTTTTACGCCAGAATTTCAAGAGAATGCATTTGAATTTTTTCGTGGATTTTATGGCACTGAACATGGAGGACACCAAAATACTCACAAGAAGGACATCTATGTGCAGCGGAGGGCCCCAGGTCCTACAATCATGTCTTCGAGGTTTCAGATCCAATTCCAGGTTTCAAATCACTCCAATTCCACCGCTTGCTACGAATATGGATTCTTTTGTTGCCATGGAGGCTCTTCTGAGGCAGTCTCAAAGACTTAAGAGACCCATTGATCTTGTGCAGACACTCCATGAAAGGAAAATGAAGGAAGTCCCTGCACGGTACATCCTTCCATCTGATCTGAGGCCAATTCATCCTCTTCAAGTCCAGCACTCTCTTCCTGTCATCGACCTAGTAGGCCTGGAAGACATCGACCAACGCTTCAAGACTGTGAGCCAATTAGCTCAGGCATCCCAGGAATGGGGTTTCTTTCAGGTTTGTATGGGATCACAGTTTTGGCATTTTCTTTTTTCCCTTTCCTCTGTCGATCATCCAACCAATTTCATTATTGTTTAGATTTGTAATTTCATTGGTTTTCAATTATTTTGAAGATAATAAATCATGGCATACCTTTGTCATTGATAGAGACTATTCACAGGACTTTTTTGATCTTTCCCCTAAAGAGAAACGGGAACAATGTCCTGTGAGGCCTGGAACTCATATGCTTGAAGGCTATGGCCGGTTCTTTGACATTTCTAATGACACAGTCCTGGATTGGGTTGATGCCCTTGTTCATTATATTTCTCCAGAGTGGGCCAAAGTCATTGAGCAATGGCCCAAAACACCCTCCACATACAGGTACAACTCTATACACATATACATGCCAAAGTCATTGAGCAATGGCCCAAAACACCCTCCACATACAAGTACAACTCTATACAAATATACGAGCCAAAGTCATTGAGAAATGGCCCAAAACAACCTCCACATATAGGTACAACTCAATACACATATATGCTATGTGATAATTGAAACCTTGATATGAGATTACATCAATTCTGATACACTACTGTACACACTATGAATGGAAACACATGAAAAATATGAGGAAGAGCTCATGAGGCTTATATAGAAGTTGTTGAGTCCTATGTCAGAGAGTTTAGGGAACATATACGTGCCAAAGTCATTGAGAAATGGCCCAAAACACCCTCCACATACATGTACAACTCTATACACATATACGAGCCAAAGTCATTGAGCAATGGCCTAAAACACCCTCCACATATAGGTACAACTCAATACACATATATGCTATGTGATAATTGAAACCTTGATATGAGATTACATCAATTTTGATACACTATTGTACACACTATGAAGGGGAACACATGAAAAATATGAGGAAGAGCTCATGAGGCTTATAGAGAAGTTGTCAAGTCTTCTGTCAAAGGGTTTAGGGCACATATATGTGCCAAAGTCATTGAGCAATAACCCAAAACACCCTCCACATACAAGTACAACTCTATACACATATATGAGCCAAAGTCATTAAGTAATGGCCCAAAACACCCTCCACATATAGGTACAACTCAATACACATATACGCTATGTGATAATTGAAACCTTGATATGATATTACACCAATTGTAATACACTATTGTACACAATATGAAGGGAAACACATGAAAAATATAAGGAAGAGCTCATGAGGCTTATAGAGAAGTTGTTGAGTCTTCTGTAAGAGGGTTTAGGTCTGAACCCAAATTATATTGAAACCCTAATCAAAGAACCCCTGCACCAACTTAGAATCAATTATTATTTTCCTTTCCATCAACCAGATCTAGTGAATGGACTTAGACCGCTTTCAAATGGAGATATACTGATTGTTTTCCTCGATGACAGGGTGGAGGGTCTCTAGGTCTGAAAATATGAGCAATGGTTTACTGTGGCCCTTATTCTTGGAGCTCTTATTATCAACATCGGGGACTTTTTAACATCTAAATCCAAAAAAATGCACAATTCTACCTAAAATGCCAAGGTTAGGGAACTTTACAATGGATATCTTCAAACAACTTCGCTCCTTTAGTGCATTTTCACGTCCTGACAGGCCTAAATTCTAGTAATTTCATGAAATGTGAGTTCCATGATTTCACTAAACACAAAGATAAAGCTAATTTCTATAACGGATCGCTTGGAATAATATCACGGAATACAGGTGGATGGATTGATAAATTTCCATTTCCACATCTAGTAGAATTCGAGCCATTAATGTGCATGCCCCGGGGGCCAGTCCCTTTCATCATGTAAGTGGTGCAGACACACAAGCTATGAATCAAAACTCCTACAGTCATACTGGCGCACACTATTGCCATGGTACTGATACCTACTACTATTGCACGTTGTAGTTGGCAGCGCTAATTATTTTTACTGGTTTCGATAAATTAAAGTCACCGTCACCATAGTGACAGAGGCGACGAAGCCATTAGTTTCACTAATCGTACTTCCATTGAGGTTTGGATATGGCTAGTCAACTCAAGCTAGGCCTTGGTGTTACTCTTTTTAATCAAGTCTGAAATTCCTAAGGGGCGGGGTCTATGTTTACTATTTTAAAAGGTACACCCTGTTTTAAAAGGTACACCTTATTTTTACAGTCCTAAATATCGACTTAGATATTGTATTGATCCTTCAAAAGTTGAGGAATCGGTAGCAGCCTATAAAACATTGAGGGCATCAAATTTGGTCTATTTTATACCACTTATTCTAAATAGATTTGTTTCTTCATTCTTTGTGACAGTTCATTTACTTGGGCAAATGGAACCTTTTGTTTCAATCCACTACCAATTCCAGAGCAATAGGATTTTGCACTACAACTTCACTACTTTCCATTGGGATTAGAGTTTGTCATTGAGGTTATTTGAACTGTGATCTTGATGTTGTTCCCTTTTTAAACAAACAACTTTGGTTGAGTTCGTTTCTTGTTGAACAAGCCTTTTTTATGTTACAATGTCTGTAAAGGCTAAACTGTTAAATTTGGGGTTTTGCCAGTGTAAGAAGGGCATTACATAAGAAGTATGAGAGTTTTTTTTTATATATCTCAAAAATGAATTCTTTAATTGCCCAAATATGCAAATGAATGCCCTTCCATGTCTTAGAACTATTACTTGGATATGTCTCTTTGGTTGATATGGAAACCTTCAATCTCAAAATGAATCATCTCATTTTTATATGTGTATGGACTGTTATATGGACATGGGTGTTCTTTTGTTTTAAACTAAATTCATTTATAGTTTTATTTCATATTTATGCCCATGTCATGTTCCTGCAATGGGAAATGCTTGTTTTTCATTCTTATTTTCTTTCAGTTATTAGAAATTGTTATTTGTTTTGGTCTGATACACATTTCCAATTCTTGCAGAAAAGGCATTGTTTGGAGAAAATGAGTGGTGTTTTTTCACTCCTAGGGACAGGAAGTATCCAAATGGTTCTCGCCCCAACAAGGTTGTTGGCTCAAGATACTGGAAAGCCACAGGTGCAGATAAACCCATCACTGCTAAGGGCAACAACATGCATGTTGGCATCAAGAAGGCTCTAGTTTTCTATGTCAGAAAAGCACCTAAAGGAAACAAGGCTAATTGCATTATGCATGAATGCTGCCTTGCTGATGTCAATGATCTGGAAAGAATAAGGGTAGCTTAAGGGTATGTGACTGTTCTTATGGATTTTCCTGTGTATATTCTTGTCTGTCAATAGACATTGTAGGTGTTGTGTGGTTTAAAATACCTGTCAGGTTGGAAGACATTATGGCTTAGTCGTGATAGGGCCCAGACCAGGTAGACCCTAGGGGATGAATGTATCTGGGAAAAATCAATTTGGGAAATGGGGGGTTGTTTTCTATATTATAGAAATCAAGGATCTATTAGGGATCTATTTTTAGCAGTTGGAGGTTACACGCAAGGATCATTTCAGGAAAATCCCGCCAAGTGTCGCTTTTCCTAGATTGGTGGCATGCACGTCACAAACTCGATCTTATCAAAACTCATCTCCGGACATTGTAGATCTCATTCCTCACATCAAACTTCTAGCTATGACATCCCACATTGCATCTAGGAGTCATCGGCACATTCAGCTCAGTTGTTTCAGGGTAAGCTCACTTTTCATGTCTTGCATTGCGTTTTTGTCACTTTTTGTGTTTCTCTTTATGTCACTTTTTGTGTTTCTCTTTGTGTGAGTGTTGTTTGCTTGATTTTAGTGAGCACTTGCTATCATTTTGATGTATGTTAGCATGTACAAGAATCATTTTAGTTTTCGTTTGCATATCATTGTTGTCGCATGGATGACATTGTTTTTGCGCGGACGGTCGTCGTTGCAATGACTCACTTCACACACATGCATTCTTTCCCGTTATATGAATCCTGCACTTTTTGTTTTCATGTATGATCATTCACTCTTGTTTGCACTCATCTCCTCATGCATTCAAACTTCTCATGTTTTTAGTCACCCGTCGGCTAGTTTGGGCTACCTTGGCCCGGACCATGTCTTTCCCGACTAGCACTGCACATTTCCCGAAGAAAAGGCTCTGCCTTCCCTCCAGAAATTGCGCAAGTCTAGCCCAGCAGTAACCTTCAGGCTTGCATTGTGCAATTCTTGGAGGCAGTGTCCCGTTGGCCCCAGAAACTGCGCAATGCAGTTTGCTGGTTGCATGTCACTGTTGACTGAAATTGCACATTGCGTAGTTTTAGTCCTTAGTAGGCCAAGCTGCACTGTCCATTGCGTAGTTCCAGAAACTAGTTAGAATCTTGGCAGCCTGAACTGTGCCATCTGTAGCCTTGGCAATCAATCTCCCAATCTCCCTGTGAAAATTGCATAATCTTCATGGATAGACACATAGGTATGTTGTATGTTAGTGCTCTAGTTTGTTTTGGTTTTCAACGGACAGATTTCTTGCCATGAGTGTTGCTATGTATCTAGGTATCACAGGTAATGTCTGCCTCCCAACAGCACAGGTATAATGGTTTTTAGGAGAGCAGAGTCAAAGACACCATTAAGAGCGCAACTGGGGATGTAGGCGGTCAAGTGTCTATGAACTTGCCTTTCCACGAAGACATCAAGTTGTTCATGGAAAAATATATCAATATGAATGGAAATGGCATCACATCGAGCAGCGCCATCAGTAGTAGAGGAAGGCAACACACCTGCACGCGACGAATGCAAGAGGAAGGTTGTTGACAACATAGAGGCAGAGAAAAGATGCAAGTTCAAAGCAGATCCACTCACGATGAAAAAAGATTTGGAGATTGAGGCTATGAGGTGACGACGCGACACGTAGATCGCATGAAGGAAGAGAGAGAAACAGAGAAGGAGTTGCATGTGATGACGCAACAACTCAAGGAAGAACATTATCTGCACAGACAAGAGAATGAGCCACAACAGGAATAGGTACAACATGGGGCACAACATGCATAGACGGATGAAACTACACTCGTACAAGTTATTGATCCATCCCTCCAGCTGGCATGGAGCAGACATGGTGAGAAGTGATGTTGATCGCATGCAAGGGAATTCAACAACATTCATGTCATTGTGTGCATGCATACGATCCCACCCTTCTGGCACACTTACCGAAGCAAAGATAAGAAGCAAGTTCGACTGGAGATTAACATGTATTCCAACAAGTTGATGTGCATGGCCACGGGCACATGCTTGGAGATCAGCGTAGACACTACACATCAGTATGTTTCCAGTCTGGCCGCACCCAGGATGACCATGCGCATGTAATCAAACGAGTTCGATGGATGAGCCATATCAATGTACCGAGATGCAACTTAGGCAAGAGTTTTCTTTCAGGAGGATGTCACCATTGAGTGCACAAACACCATCACAAATGACCAAGCTTGGCACCAGTTCACGACCATTGACCATCACGAGGATGTCAAAGAGTTGGTCTCACCACGATGGTCTGAGTGTTAGTGATATCTTGCATGGCTTGCTGAATCCATTTTTTCTCACATGGGTACATGTGCAGATTGTATGTTACGTCTTGTCAAGTGGAAGTTCAAGTGTCAATAGTTGAATGTAACAGTCATAGAGTAGTTGAAGAGTCATGAGGGTAGATGAACGGTCATAAAGGGGAATGTCAAGGGTCACCCAACCCTTCGCTATAAATAGTCCCTTATAACTCATTGTAAAGGCTTTTGGTCAACCAAGCTTCTAATAGGAGTATCTTATAGAAAGCTTGGATAGTATTGTAACTAGCCTTGGCTTCTCTACTGTACAAAGCTAGAATATCTCTTTGGAGGAGCAGGAAGCAGTGAATGTAACGTTCCATTGTCGGAACTCGTGGTTGATCATGGTTGTATTGTATGACTGGAACTTTCACTTATTAATATAACAGAGCCAACACGTTTCATGCATATGTCGTATTGTATTTCAGCTATCTTGTTTACTCTAAATGATATATGTATATGTTTTCTTATGCATGCATGTGTATCTATTTTTTGTATATGTGTGTATGAATCTTACTGAAATGTGTTGTTGGTTTAACCATCACTTTGGATTTCTATCTTACCTGCCTTCGATGTTGTGATGCATCTTTGCTCGTGTGTTCCCTTCTTAACTCCGTGCTTTCACAGGTTTCCAAGGGGTGCACTCACCTCACCCTTTGTGTGTTAGAACCTCTCATGCACCTTTCTTGATTTGTTGCATATGTCACACCCTTGCTACCATCAGGGACATCTTACTTACCTCTGTGCGTAATCGTGGTCAAGGCGATATTGCACGACCCATTGTTGGGACTCCTACACCAAACGGTCTGAGGTTTAGTTTGGACTTCTTACCGGGGAGATCCCTTAACATGTTAGCAGGTCCAGCACCATCAACATTTTGGCACTAGAAGGAGGGCCAGAAGACAAGATGAGTCCTCGCATCTGTTTTGAATCTCTGCATATCTATCATGACTAACTATAGATATTCTCTTCAAGAGTGTATGCCTTATGGAAATGACTTCATTATCTTGGAATCAGATAACTTGTCACATAAAACATATGATGGTGGAGGCTACGTAGCCTTGGTTAGGCACACGGTTGTCATTGTAGGCTCATGCGAAAGACATGGAATCTTTGAAGAATACATGACCTGCGCATTGTTCGTCTACACACTTTGAGGGCACCCAATGCACTGGTGTGCCACGCTACCTGAAAAATCTATTCATTCTCTTTCTCATTTGGTCGCAGAGATAGACCATGCTTTCAATCACTTTAACCATAAAGCACTCAACAAAGAAATTATGGAATTACGAAAAGCACCCGATGAATCCATTGAATAGTTTCACACACGCTTTTGTAATCTTGCATACTAATTTCCCGAAGATGAAATTGATTGGGAATTTCTCGATGGAAGATTTGAGTATCTTCTCCACATATCCAAAAATTCGCAATTATTGAAATCATTTGAATCCCACTCAACACATTTTAGTGATGGAGCTGTGCAATCACAGGCAGCCACCGTTTCTATCACAAGTGATTGTCTGCATTCACCTCATCAAACAGCTCCACCACTCTAGAGTGATGTGGGAGATTATGCACACACATCCGTTGAACTGTCATATCCTCCCACCACACCTACTCTTGATATCTGTGAAAATTTGGTTTTCATGCCTGCTGGTTGTCATGTGGATTCGTCCTCTCAACCTCCGTCCCCGCGTTATGTTGATCCTTCGTATTGTACTCTCTTATGTTCTTCCATTCTAGACTCCTCACCTATTATGAATGAGGATCAAGCTATTGACAGAGTTGGTGTTATGCAACCAACCTATGCCATCATTTAGGATGATTATGTGCGGGAATTTAAAGAAGAACTTGCAGTGAAGGATGAAACCCTTCCAGTCGTGCCTCACCCGCTTTATCCTGACATCCCTTGTGATTTTTCCACTATTGATTCCCCATGTGAAAACTCATTTCCAGATGTTTCTACTTCCGATTGTTCATAGGACACTTCAGATGTCAGTTTTCCATTACATTGCACAGAGGACACATCTTCCTATGACAATCTGTCCAATCTATCATCTGTCATTTCTAAAAACATAGAGGGTGAACATCCTTGCTTCTCATTTACCCCTCTACACGATTCATCAAATCATGAGGATGCCCACAAACTTCCTAAATTTTCTGATCTTGGTTGTTGTGATCTCTATACTTCTTCTTTTGATCATGATGTTGATTTAATTTTTGTTAATGTGTTTAAGGCACTAGTCTATGATGATAAATCTGTCGACGAAGTCGAAACCCCACAAATTGTCGAGGCACTTCAACCGGAGCTGATGGTTATGTCAGGCCCTCGTTGTTCTGAGGTTGGTTTTGCTTCTGATCAAGAAATTTTTGAAGCATGCAAGGCTCCTAATCACTCTCTGCTTTGCATTCAAGATCAATCTAACACTCAGATTTCACTTACTCCACTCGAACTACACGATCCCATAGCTCATGCATTGGAGGAATCTTACACAGGAAGCACACTTGTACAATGTAAGTGGTCTACCCTTCTCACGACGTTTGCTTGCATGTCACAGTCAAGAGAATGCATACACTCAACATCTACACGTAGTGTAGCACATCACCATGGAAAGTCCACAGAGTGCATGTCATGCGCTTTCACTCATTTTTTTTATGTGAACGCTCGTAAGCTCGGAGTGTGTTTGTCTTCATCATTATATCTTTTATGTTTGCTGGTTTGCACAACTATGTTGTTCGCAAACCATGCCTTCACCAACATGGGTCGACCAATGCGTCAGTGGCTGCATTAGAAGTATCACTTCACGTGAGATGACCCATGCACTGTTAGCTTAGGAGTAGGAGTAGTGTTTTTATTTTTAGTGGTTTGCTTGCATGCATGTTTGCTTCTTTATTTTTGTGTTTTCTTGCTTGTTTGTTTGTTTTCTTACTCACTTTGTATATGCATTTTCTTCTGTTTCTTGCTTTTCTTTTTGGTTTGTTTGCTTGTTTATGTCCATAGGTTAGTTTCACATGGACCATGTGCAATTCTTGAAACAAGCTGGGTGAAGTACAAGAGGACTTTTATTGCTATCAATAATTCGTTATCTATCATCATGCCTTTTATGTAAGAACTTCTTTTCTTCATTCCATGATACATCAATGGAAAATATGTTCTCTTCAAAGTGAAGCTTGATGAAAACACAATTCTTGCGCAAAAACTAGTATCACCTACTCTAGTCGGTTGTTTTTGGGTTAATCCTTGTCGCCTCATTCAAGTAGAGTAAGGTGAGGGGGAAAACCTTAACAAGAACATAAGAGGTATATACAAACTAATTCTTTGAAGGAAAAACCTCTTCAGCTCTTAATAAGTCAGGATCCCTCTTCCGCCTCTGAAATGAATAAGTGTTATGCATAGTTATGAAAAATGAAAAATGAAAAAGTGAAAATGTAAAAAAAATTGAAAAAATGAAAAATGAACAAGGCGAAAGAAGAGAAAGGCTTCGCGTAGAGACATGGTGCAAGTAACTCCATCAGGGTACTAACCAAGTGTTTTGGCAGCGGAACGATGCTTGCGTTCCTGCGTGACTCTGTCGGGGTACTATCCAGGCCTACTGGTAGTGGAGCGACACCAAAGATGAAACTAAAACTCTGACAATCATATGACTTGTGCACCAATATACCCCTCATTGCCAATCAAAACAACTGTGTTGGCATGGCTTGGAATGTGTGTCAACTGACCAAGGGCTTGACTGATGCTACATCTTACAATCAAGCAAGCATGGAAACCAAGAAGAATAGAGAACTGAACAATACTTTTGGAGGTGTTAGAATTTCTTTTCATGAACAAGGTCCATTCAGAGAACTGGACTTCTACCATTGTGTCGCCAATTGTTGTAGTAGCTACAAGCACCCTCCAAAATTTTTCCTTAGCTTCATTTTGGAGCCTCCCTACTGACCATCCTCAGCAGCATGTCTTGCACTATCAAGCACATCAACTTCAGTTGTTTCATAGAGTCTTTTTAGCCTGTGCATGCAAGTTTGTTCCACCTCCTTCATAGGCTTCTTTTCAAACTTAGTGTCAGTTTTTGTTTCAGTAGCTCCCTCTATGAATTGCACAATTCTGGAGGGGAAACAACGTTCCCTCTAGGAATTGTGCAAACCCAGTTGGACACCCAGATGGGCTTGAGAATTACGTCATTCTTCCTATCATTCTTCCTCTCAAAAATTGCGCAATTCATCCTAGGACAGTTACTCAGCCCAAAAATTGCGTAATTCTGGGCAGCAATCACCTCCTTCTCCCAGAAATTATGCAATTATGACTAGCAGTCGCCTCCTTCTCCCAGAAATTGCACAATCCATTTGGGACAACCAGCCCAGCAACTAGCAGAAATTGCACAAATCCATCCAAGCAGCCTGCTGGGCTCAGAAATTGTACAATACAGTTAGACAGGCTTCCCTGAGAAAATTGAGCAATCTGACCCAGGACAACTACTCAGCCCAGAAATTACACAATATTGGGACACAGTCACCTGTTCCTCCTAGAAATTGTGCAATCCCTCTAGGACATCCATCTCTGCTAAACCCAAAAACTATACAGACTTTCATCCCAGGCTCACAGACCAATGCATGTGCCTTCAGTTTGACCGGTTCCCTCTGGGACTGAGCAAAATTGATTTGCATGCTTGGGCCACTTTTCCCAAGGCAACATGGAAAGGCATCCCTTGATTTAGGGATCTATTTTTAGCAGTTGGAGGTTACATGCAAGGTTCATTTCAGAAACCTCCCGCTAAGTGTCACTTTTCCTAGATTGGTGGCAAGCGCGTCAAAAACTCGATATTATCAAAACTCATCAACCGGATACTACAGAGCTCATTCCTCACATCAATCTTGCACCTCTAACATACTACATTGCATCTAGGAGTCATTGGCACATTTAGCTCACCTGTATTGGGGTAGCCCAGTTTTCATGTCTTGTGCTGCGTTTCTATCATTTTTTGTGTTTCTCTTTGTGTGAGTGTTGTTTGCTTGATTCAGTGAGTGCTTTCTGTCGTTTTGATGTATGTTAGCTTGTACAAGTGTCATTTCAGTTTTTGTTTGCATCTCACTCCTGTCGCATGCATGACACTGTTTTTGCATGGACGGTTGTCGTTGCGGTGACACACTTCACACACATGCATGCTTTCCCATTTTCTAAATCTTGCAATTGTTGTTTACATGTATGATCATTCACTCTTGTTTGCACTCATCTCATCATACATTCATACTTCTCATGTTTTCAGTCGCCCGTCGGCCGGTCTAGGCTGCCTTGGCCCAAACTGTGTCTTGCCCAACTAGCACTTTGCATTTCCGAAATTGAAGGCTCTACCTTCACTCTAGAAATTGTGCAAGTCTAGCCCATCACTGAGCTCCAGGCTTGCATTGTGTGATTCTTGGAGGCAGTGTCCCACTGGCTCCAAAAAATGCGCAATGTAGTTTCCTAGTTGCATGTCATTGATTGCGCATTACGCAGTTTCAGTCCTCAGCATGCCAGGATGGACTGTCCATTACACAGTTCTAGCAATTAGTCAGCCTCCCGGCAGCCCGAATTATGTCTTCCGCAGTCTTGGTAGTCAGTCTCCCAGCCTCCTAGTGAAAATTGTGCAATCTTCAAGGACAGTCACATAGGTATGTTGCATGTCAGTCCTCCAGTTTGCTTTCGTTTTCAACTGACATATTTCTTTCCATGAGTGTTGTTATGTCTCCAGGTATCACAGGTGTTGTTTGCCTCCCAACAGCATAGGTACAATGGTTTCTAGGAGATCAGAGTCAAAGACACCATTAAGAGCGCAATTGGGGATGCATGCATTCAAGTTTCTATGAACATGCCTTTCCAAGAAGAAATCAAGTTGTTCATGGAGAAAGTTATCAAGATGAATGGCAATGACATCACAGTGATCAACATCATCAGTAGCAGCAAAAGGTAACACACCTGCATGCGACGAATGCAAGAGGAAGGTTGTTGACAACATAGAGGCAGAGCAAAGCTACAAGTTTAAAGCAGATCCGCTCATGATGAAAGCATCTTTGGAGATTGAGGTTATGAGGTGACAGTACGACACATAGATCGTGTGAAGGTAGAGAGATAAACAGAGAAGGAGTTGCATGTGTTGAAGCAACAGCTCAAGTAAGAAGAGGAGCTTCACAGATGAGAGAATGTATCACAGTAGGAACAGGTACCACAGGGGGCACTACATGCATAGATAGATGAAACTGCGCTTGTACAAGTTATAGATCCATCCCAACAGTTGGCACGAAGCAAACAAGGTGAGCAGTGTTGGTGATCACATGCAAGGTAATTCAACAACATGCATGTCATTGTTCGCATGCATGCGATCCCACCCTTTTGGCACACTCACCAAGGTGAAGACAAGAAGCAAGTTCGATTGGAGTTGAACATGTATTTCGGCAAGTTGATGTGCACATCCACCAACACGTGCCTGGATATCAGCGCAGACACTACACATCAGTATGTTGTCGGTCTGGCCGCACCCAGGATGACCATGCACATGCTATCAGACGATTTGGATGGAGGAGCCATATCAATGTACCCAGATGCAATGGATGCAAGAGTTCACTTTTAGGAGGATGTCACCATTGAGCACACAGACACCATCACGGATGACCAAGCTTGGCATTAGTTCACCACCATCGACCATCACAAGGATGTCAAAGAGTTGGTCTCACCACAACGGTCCGAGTGTTAGTGATGTCTTGCATGGCTTGCTCAAGCCATTTTGGCTCACACGGATACATGTGCAAATTGTATGTTACGCATTGTCAGGTGGAAGTTCAAGTGTTGATACTAGAATGTAACAGTCATAGAGTAGTTGAAGAGTCATGAGGGTAGATGAATAGTCACAAAGGGGAATGTCAAGGGTCAGCCCACCCTTTGCTATAAATAATCCCTCTTAACACATTGTAAAGGATTTTGGTTAGCCAAGCTTCCAATAGGAGTATCTTAGAGAAATCTTGGACAGTATCGTAATGAGCCTTAGCTTCTCCACTGTGTAGAGCTAGTATATCTCTTTGCAGGAGCAAGCGAACAGTGACTTTAACGCTCCGCTATCAGAGCTAGTGGTTGGTCATGGTTGTATTGTATGACTAGAACTTTCACTTATTAATACAACAGAGCCAACATGTTTCATGCATATGTTGTATTGTATTTTAGCTATCTTGTTTACTCTAAATGATATATGTATCTATTTTCTTACGCATGCATGTGTAGCTATTTTCTGTATATGTGTGTATGAATCTTACTGAAATGTGTTGTTGGTTTAACCATCACTTTGGATTGTTAGCTTACTTTCCTTCCATGTTGTGATGCATCTTTTCTCGTGTGTTCCCTTCTTAACTCCATGTTTTCACAGGTCTCCAAGGGGTGCACTCACCTCACCCTCCATGTGTTAGAACCACTCATGCAGCTCCTTTGACTTGCTACATATGTCACACCCTTGCTACCAACAGGGACATCTTATTTGCCTCTATGCACAATTACAGGCAAGGCGATACTGCACAACCCACTGCTGGGACTCCTACACCAAATGGTCTGAGGTCTAGTTGGGACTTCTTACTGAGGAGATCACCTAACATGTTGGCAGGTCCAGCACCGTCAACAGAACCCCATCACACCACGGTTATCCAGAAATGGCAAGGCAAGGCAAGGCTCAAAGGACTGTCACGCTTAGAAAAACCCATGCCATGATGAAAAAGAACCACACGCAAATCCATGCATGCCAAATCTATCAAGGAAATCACACATGAAAATTGATACCTGCAGAGAATCCTGTTTTAGCTTCTTGATCCTAGTCTTCCTTACTTTCTCCTTCCTTCTTCTTTCCTTCTTTACCTTTCTTGATCCAATGGAAAAGTGTTCTAAGAAAACTCTAAGTGTCTAAGAGTGAGTGGGAGAGAGAACAATAAGAGATCTCCAAAACTGAACTGACAAAAGGTTACACTAACAAAGCTTGAGAAAAATCTTGCTAATTGATCCTCATAAGCTTTTTTATTAATAAGGCTTCTATTTTCTTCAATTTCCATTAATTTCCTTCATTTACATCCTCACATGAAACATGTGACCTTTCACCTTCCTTTTCTCCTAATTTCCATTATTTTCATAAATAAATGTGCCAAAAATGCCATTTTTTCTTTCCAAAGCCTTTTCAAAATTCCTTAGTCATAATAAATCGAGTGAACACCCACTAGGAATTTTTTGCAACTATTCAGCTTGGAATATGTTTCACATGAACATGGTCTTATATATTTTTACATGGATTTTTAACCAGGGTTATTATAGAACCCTCCCCCTTGGGGGAACACTGCCCTTGGTGTTCAATGACACCTATAACCAACAATACCGCTACAATTAAACATACTACCCATGGAGCTTTATAATTTAGCTCGTTGCATCATTTACAATGACCACCACTAAGACATGACAAATATATCATTTACTATAGCTTTATAACATAAATCATTATGGCATTTACAATAATCAAATATACACATACACACATTTGCTAAAACAACAAATAAAAGGATACAATGCCTGCATCAACAACAAAGGAATCTAAAGGCTTACACCTCCACCCTCAAAATTAATGTTAGGATTCACCTCCTTCGTAGGAAGTCCAGAATCTACTACCAAAGTCAAATTTACATCCAATGTCCAGCACTACAATCCTACGCCACTTTTCCTCTCAGCGAATAGTTACCATCTGATGATTCCAGGGCGCACTCCCAATGTGCATCTGATTTCATTTGGCAATGCTAATGACCAAAAAAATCCATCCCCGACCTTCCCTTCTTTGCCATATAGACCCTTAGGAAATCTAGTCACCTCTTTCGTGGAGTCACTCACCTTCCAATTTCCTTGACATCCCCTATCTCGAGCGATCCATCCCTTGGCAAGGGTTCCTTGCATCGAAAGGTCAAACATCCAAGGCATATACCTACCTCAAAAGCATCATAGTGGTCATAACATGCTCATGAAAATCAATGAAAATTATTGGGTATCAATGTCCCACAATGTCCCTACTCCTGAAGTGATTTACTAGCATATTGTTGCCTATTCCAATTCCTTTTGTTGATGTTTCTAATGCTTGTCATAATTTTCATCCATCCAACCGGGCATTTCATGCTTTCCTGTACCAAGAACATAATTTCCATTAGATTCAAAATAAATTGAAATAAATTCACATCATACCTCATTTGTAGCTCATCAATAAGGTACACTTCCAATCCTATTCTTCTTATCTCAACAAGTTAAACTAGCATCTTTGATCAAATCATTATGTATAAACATATCACATTAGGCTAGCTTAAAACACAACCATCATAAATCAAAATCATGAATCGCATGCAATCATCATAAACCATAATCATAAATCACATATACCCATCATAAATCAGAATCATAGGTCATGTGTATAATAAAACTAAAATAAAATACTAACACTTATCCCTCATTGGCTCTTACTTTTGCCTTTGTTATTTCTGTACACATACCCAATAAGTTGCCATGCCTAGCAAGCACCTAGTGCCTTTGCTTCTCTTTAATCATGTACACATACACAATGTACATCACAACACATACATCCACACACAAGATACCACATCACACAATGCATACACCTACACCCAATGTACAACACAATACATATATGTACACAAAGTATAACAAAACGAATATACATGTCACAATACCACGAATACACAATGCACATACATAGTATCGCATGCCCGCAACACAACATGTACAACATGCACACAATACCACATGTACACCAGTACCATATGTATAACATGTCCACAGTACCACCTGTACACCACACAACCTGCACAATCTGTGCACAACATCACATGTACACAACACCACATGTACAAAGAATCACATGCACGACATGTACACAACACCACATCCACACAACACCATACGTACATAGTACCACTTATACAACATACACATAACACCATATCTAGATAGCACTACATATACAACATTTACATAGCATCATATGTACACATCGCTTCATATCCAACTTGTGCACAACACCGCATATCCAACATGTGCACAATACGATATGTACACAACACCACATATCCAACATGTACATAACACCATCTATAACTAGCACTGCATATGCAATATGCATAACATATACACAACAGTAGCATTGCACATCCACAACCATATTGTCTCCACTAAGCAACCTTGCTTCTAGTGTCCCTCCTTCATCCATGCTTATCCTAGCATGTCGCAGATTATACTGCTTTCATTCCATTGATGTATCCCTTAGTATAGCATATCCAAAAAATAGACATAATATAATCACATAATATCAACTCATAACCACATGATATTGACCTCGTAGATTTGTCAGGGCTACTCTTCGCACTTGATTCCTCATAAACCAGGAACCTCTTCATGTCATTCACTTGCGTAAGCAATCATTCCTCCACAAGAATGATTCCTAATGATCCTTTTAGATAGCAACATACATACATACATATATATACATATAAATATTAGCATTAAACAATCATGATCCTATCAGACAACAACGTACATACATACATATAAGCGTATAAACACTATCATAAAAACAATCATGGTCCATGATGACCCTGTCAGACATGACATACATACATGTATACATATGTAGACATCCTCAGAACCATGATTGCAACATAATCACCAGATACCATAAGGTCAAGGTTAAGAAAACTCCCTTTATCTATTCACAACATCCACACCATTGAGAACAACGATTCCTAACATAGCCAAGGCATCTGATGCCTCAAATCCATTTACTTTACCATTCCTAATTACTTTTCTCATGATTGTCTTGTCATTGTCCATTTACACCAATGGACCCAACCAATCCAACTAGATATCATAATCTTACCTTTAGCTACCCTTATGCATGCATTGAGCTTCATCTGAGTCTCATATTACCTGATGGGTTTCATTCATCTTCTCTCGAGCTCCATTAACTTTCCTCTTTCCCAACCAATTCCCAAGACTCAAAAGTTGAAAGGAAAGCACAAGAAATAACCAAGAAGAAGACCATGAAAACCAATAACAACACGACACCACAATAAAGTGGCAAGGCCTTGCACTAGACATAAACAAAACCGCAAATGAATCTCAAAAAATCACAAAAGACCAAAAGCAAAAGATTGGCAACAGATACCATGACTCCATCCCTGCAGCTTTCCAATGCTTCCAAGTGAAATCTCAACCAGAGCCTTGTTTAAGATTTCATGGAAATCTCTTGCCATGCAATCCCCCGCATCATACTGCCACAAACACATAATTGTCAATGTATAAATAAATATAATATACCATTTAGCTTACCTTGTTATGCCAAACACATTTCCTTGTAGTTGAACACATATGTGCCATGTCTCAAGGGACTCTAATTCCCTTGACAGATCTAGATATAACTAGACACTAACTGTTATACATGTCAAATAGATGTCCCTGAATATAGCACATATCCACATAATTTCAGACAAAATAGGGTTAATAATATTTCATGTATGCAAAACACTCTTTCATTTGGAATTGCGGTTTCAAAACATAGCCAAAGGAATTCTCATCCAATTCCTTTCTTTTACCTTTACCTTGCTGCAACTAAGTCTTACTATGTACTGTCACATCACCCAATGGATAGTTGTCTAAATAAATCAAATATTACCTTGCCATGCTAATACCAAGCATGTTTCCTGCAACTGTTCACACATGTCGATCAAATGTTCCAAAGCTCAAGGAAACATATCTATTATTTGGAAATCAACCTTCACCAAGTCTAACAACCATGTCATAATCAAAATCAACTCACATTCATTAGTCATAATACATAATGTTACACTCAAGTACATATCAATTGTATCAACACATTTTTGTTAGTACGACCATATTAAAAAAAGATCATTTTTTCATGCAATCTTATAGACACATACTCGTATCATGTAATTTAATCAAACATTCAAACAAACTATAAATGTGCCATGTTAGATAAATCAACTAGACATCATAATAGACACGAAACACTCAAACACCAAACTGACGACATAATCAAAGAGTCAAGCACCAAATATACGACATAAGCAAACTCATACCTTAATGTATCTCAAGGGAGGCTATCTTGTCTGCACAATCAAGCTAGATTAGCACGATATAAATTCACAACATATAAACTCAAACATAAATAAGGTGATGATATCCATAATAGTAACTAGCTAACATGTTCACATCATAAACTCATAAACAATTTTCATTCATGCATAACAATCACATATGCATCGTTAGTCTATATTAGTATGACATAATATAACTCATATTGGAATGTCATAACCATGATCATTTGCAAATGTCAATTCAAATTAGCACCAAACATAATAACATCAAGACCTCAGCCGCAAGGACCATAATCATTAGGCATACGACCAGAATGCATATAACAACAGGTTACTATCCTTCATGGCTAACTGACACATGTACATATGATCAAACTAATTAACTAACATCTATCATACATGTAACCATAATATTAATAGAATGGGAAGCATATAAGAAACCCTAATGCATATAACAACCATTAACCACATACCTACATACCAATCGTACAACATATATGATGATCTTCTCTTACCACAAAGTCTAGTGTCGCAATCTCAATCTAATGATTTTCATGTCCTTCTTCACCTCAGTCAACATATAAACATCATAACATACCAACAACATCATGATGACTTGAAATGCATACAATGACCTCATGCACAACAACCATGCCCATAATAATACATGCATAACATCATATAAACACTGACATGCATAACAAATTCATATACAATCGACATGCATTCATGACTAACACATCCCAAAAACAACATCATTAACTTCCACATGGTGACACAACGACAACAATGACCATCGCCATGCATACACAATAAGTGCATATACAACCGACATGAATGCATGATGAACACACAACCCATCCAGTCTAATGGGTGAACCATGCTCTGATACCACTCTGTAACACCCTCATCCCACATCTACCCATGTAACTTGCCAGCCGGGGTAAATATGCAAAAAGAGGCCACTATAATGGGATTCAACCTCCTAAGTCACCTTAAGGAAGTGGAATTGGCGGAAACACACCACACAGTCCTTCCACATTAGCAATAGAACTCCGAGGAACCATCCCAACCACTCAGGTAACCAGTCCTTGAGGCCAACTAAAGTTTTAGTGCATCAAACCCCTAGACACTCTGTTGATATGGACAAGGGTGCATCTAGGAGGCTTTAGAAACTCCTACAAAAAGGAAAAGGAACTTTTGGGGACTTTTTTCCCCAGCGTTGTACATGTGACTCCGCGATTTGTGCCACTTTTTCTAGCCCAGAGTTGATATCACTGCCCAGAAATCAACGATGCCTTCATAAACGAAATTTCACAGTGGAACAAAGATACATTTTCAAAAACATCAACAAATACTAGCTTGGACTCCTACTAGCCATGACACACATTTCGTTAAACATATCACAAATTTGAAATCTATAGGTCTTAACAACAAAGCTGACCATAGGGGTCTCTTGCATGTTTGAGATTCACTATGAGGCGTTGTTTCCTTATCACATTAGCTACATTATCATCTATTAAGTCATATATACATTGTTCATTCATTTACAAGTAAAAACATGATGAGAGCCATACATCACCACTATCATAATATATCCATAACCAACACAATAACAAAAAAAATACCAAGGAAATAACTCCACATATGAACCAGTATAATAATCATGAAACAACAAGGAGACATAACCTCATTTTAATAAAGGCAATGACCAATTAGGTTTGGGACTTCCACGAATCACCTGACCATGGATTGGTTGAACCAAATCTTTCTTTTAGCCAAAGACCCCATGTGTTATATTCCAAGCATGAATGTGGGACTTAAAACCAAACTCAACCAGAGCTTCATGAGGCTACACCACGTCACCCTCATCAATAGAACAAGGCTTTACCGCTAACCATCTCAGATCACTAGGCCATAAAACAAGCAGGGATGCCACCGAATTTGACCACCTACATCGTGAGAAATTTCCCTATCTCCTAGTCTCTAGGCTTTATCGTAATCCACACTAGATCACTAGGCCCTAACCGAGACTCCACCCTCTAGGCTTTACTGTATATCCTACCATTCACCGGCAAGGATTCCTATGCCTAATCAAGGGAAACCACCTCTAGGCTTTACCGTATATCCCGCCATTAACTGATCGAGGATTCCTATGCCCACCAAGGCACACAATACCTGGCTTTACCACAACCCACAATCCAGTTCAGGGTTCACTAGGCTAGTGGCTTTACCGCAATCCACAATCTAGTTCAGGGATCACTAGGCCATGTGTTATTTCTTTTAGAGATCCACCTCACTCAGCTTTGAATCCATCTGGAAAACTAGCTCAACGAAAACATGAGAACTCCATCAGACCATGGCTATCCAGAAATGGCAAGGATAGGCTAAAACATCATCACACCTGGAAAAACCCATGCCATGACAAAGAAGAACCAAATGCAATACCATGCATGCCAAATATAGCAAGGAAATCACACATGAAAATTGATACCTGTAGAGAATCCTGTTGTAGCTACTCGATCATGCTCTTTATTTCTTACTCCTTCCTTCCTCTTTCCTTCTTTGCCTTTCCTCATCCAATGACAAAGTGTGCTAAGGAAACTCTAAGTGTCAAAGAGTGAGGAGAGAGAGAAAAATGAGAGAGCTCCAAAAATGAACTAACAAAATATTACACTGACCAAACCTGAGCAAAAGCTTTCCAATTGATCCTCATAAAGCCTTTTTATCAAGGGGGGATCTATTTTCTTTAATTTCCATTATTTTTCTTCAGTTTCCTCTGCACATGAATCTTGTGACCTTTCACCTTCCTTTTCCCCTAATTTCCATTATTTTCATAAATAAATGTGCCAAAAATGCCATTTTTCCTTTGTTGAAAATGGCAACAAGAAATGATAAAAATAGAAATGCTAAAAATAGCATTGCTATAAATAGCATTTCGGGATAGATTCCAATTTTAAATAGTCCTAAATTAAAATTGAGAATTAAAATTCGAATTTAGTCTCACTAGCTGTTTGAAAAATAATTAATTAATTCATCTTGAGTTAATTAGTTGGACAAAATCAAACTTGAAGTCTATGTGAAGACATGCAACAGTTATCCTTTTGATTGAGGAGGTTATCCCTTAATTAAGGAGATAAGGATGAGTTGTATTTGAGTTGTAATTAGTTAGCTCAGTTAATTGAGTTAAGTCCAGTTAGATTAGTTCCAACAGTTTGTGGAACTGATTGTGAGTTCTGTTAGTCAATGCATGCATGCATGCAACTAGTGTTCTCGAGATAACTGAATATTCTCTCATAAATAACTCATGCATGTCATCTTAGACAGAGACGCAATTGAGATCAAAGGAAGGGACAATGTAGTATCAGTTGGAGGAATTTTCCTATATAGGAAACTCATCCATGCAAAAGGAATTATCTCCTTCAGGATTGTGCAGTTATTTCAGAGGTTAGTGAGCAGTGTGTGAGGTAATTACACACAGGTGGCAACTTGAGGACCCAAGAGAAACTGCACAAGGAAATAGGAGGCTTGGAGGGTAGAGGAGAAGGTTTGTGAGAGGCCTTTGGCTGTCTATGAGTAGTAGTGAGAGATTCTAGTGAGAGCTGGATAGCTTGTGAGCTAAAGCTTTGTGTAATCCTGAGATATTTCCACTTGTATGATAATACAGATAGTGGGGTTTATAGCTGAGGCTTTCCCTAGAGTATTCTTCTGTGTTTCATGTGTGATTGAATCTTCTTCTCTATTATATGTGTTCTATTTGATCTTGCTCAAAATCGATTAAGCTTCCGCAAGTTTGTTTGTAGAAGTAGATCAAGTATTTTTCTTTAGTTACATTGCATTATCGGGTGATCTACAGTGAGAATTTCTACAGCCTTTCGAAAGTCTTTGTCATTACCTTTGTGCAATTCCTTAGCCATAATAAACCGAATGAACACCCACTAGGATGTTTTTCCCACCATTCACCTTGAAATGCGTGTCCCATGACCATGGTCTTATATATTTTTACATGGATTTTTAACGAGGGATGTTAGAACATCATCATATTCAATCATATTGGTTTTTTTAAAGTTAATTTTGTTAAGCCAAGGAGGGGTAGAAAAGACAATGATGGGCTGTATTTTAAAGTCAATTGTGATGTGAAGATCACCCGTTCGAAACTACGTGGACAAAAATCCAGTCATGTTAAGGGTTGGTGTGGCCCAGGTCGGGTGCGATCCCTGGGTGATTTTGACAGCTTAGATCCCCTTGGGTCACAATTTCTCAAGCCAAAGGTCAAGTCTGTTGTAATCTCTTGAGAACACAGACAACTTGACAAACAAACAAAAAAATGTTAATTTTGCTAATACATTTTTTGTTTTTAGGCCTATTTCAGACATTAAGATTCTCTTAATAATTAGTGTATATATATGAGATAGAGTACAAATTATAATAAAATGGGACCATGTGGGGTTCTGGCCAACATAACAATATATAAAAATACAAATGTAATAATCAATAGCTTAATAATAGATTTTAGAGTTAACATGGGTTTTATATAAGGCTTAACAATATATGAGTTGGGAAGGTAATCAAGCTCCACAACAACACTAACTTATTTTCTAATTCTTCTTACTTCTAGTTTAGTCCATTATCAATATATAAAAATACAAATGTAATAATCAATAGCATAATAATAGATTTTATAGCTAACATGGGTTTTATATAAGGCTTATCAATCTATGAGTTGGGAAGGTAATCAAGCTCCACAAGAACACTAAATTATTTTCTAATTCCTCTTACTTCCAGTTCACTCCATTATTGAATATTTTGCTAATTTTGTGTCTCCTAGTCTAACTTTGATCAATTTACAGCTAGGGAAACTAGTTTTCTAATTAATTGAGTGTTATATATTGGAATCTATTGATGACTAAAATATGACTATCATTAGAATGTCATCAATGAGGGGAGGAAACCTGATCACAGGTCCCAATTAAGTGAGTCTAAATGAGACTTACAATTATGTTTCCTCCCCTCATTGATGGCACCCTATAATCTGCATAACAACTCCTATTGTTACAGGTCTATTTGGGCACATCACTCCTGACATTTAGATCAATACAATTAGGGCTCATCAAACCCTAATTCAGTTGTTACATTCCCTATACAAGTCATTACATTGAATGCTTCCATCCATGAAAGTTTCCTAGCCTGAAGCCTTGCTGAAATGCCTCCTTGGGACACCAACACAAACTTGATCAGGGGTAACTGCGTTGCAGAGCAGGCAGACCAATTCAGGCTTGCACTACAGTGCACTTAGGCCCTCTTTGACCTGTGCTGGGTGAGATTGAGTGAAATTTGCATAGGGTTTTGGGAATATTCCTTGATTCTAGATCATTCTAGAAGGATCCCATCTCTTATCTCCTCCTATGAGCTCGAAATTGGATAGGCTAGGGATCAATTAACCTCCTATCCTCTCATCCCTTGCTACATGGAAACTAACTCCAAGTTTGGAAGGCCATTCAATACCCTCATTTATGACAAACCACCTCCATTTCCCTATAAATTGAGCACTCATCATAGTGGTCAAAGGGCTAGAATCTGAAGTTTGTACGGAAATTCTATTGGTTTGAGAATTGAGTTCATGTTAAGAAATTTTATGCTACTGGATTGGTGTGCTTTTGATGTGGCGAGGGTTGGACTGAAGCTAGAGGAGTGGCACATGATCGAACTGTATTGGGTGATATTCTTCCTTCTACATGAATAAAGAGTTTATTCCTTTTCTCATATTATTGTTCATATCTATGATGATTATGTGTTTCAATGTCTTTGATTCCATTGGTTTATAGTAGATAGATCATGTATGCTTTGATCGTTTCTTGTTTATGTTTCTCTTGATACAGGTGCCTTTTGAGCGGATTTATTTCAAGTGGGAGTGATCGAGGAAATTCAAAGGGATCAAGGAAGTGAAAGACTACAAGTAAGTTCCTTCATCTCATGTATCTACTATAGGAAATGGTTAAACTACTTTATTTATGTTGTTCTAGGTGTAGCTACCCACCTAGCAAAAATGTGTTTATCCGTAGATGCAAATTCCATATAAAAAATTGGCGACCATACTGGGGAATGACTGTCATTCTTGGTGGCTTACCCTAATCATATTACACCCTAGTAGACTTTTCTTGACTTTATTTATCTTATTTCAGTCTTTTGAAGTGTTTTTAGTCAAAATTTGTGCTTGAATGTCTCTTGATTTGACTCTCTGGCACCAGCGCAGTGTTGGTCTTGACACAGTGCACTGCAGAGCAGCCCTAGATTAGAGACAGTGCACTGCAGTGCATTGTCTCCCACTTTGGCCTGCACTGATTCCTCTTAGGCTAAAAAACCCACCTTTGGCTTGATTTTTCCAAAGTTGCTGCTACTTTTTCTCGTTGAAAGATCAGTGTTTCTTGTGGTTTTGAAATCAAGTTGTATTTCTCCTCCTGACTCTACTTTGGCCTTGATTGTTTAGTGTTTCTTAAATGATTTCTTTATCATTATCAATCCATTGTCAAATTTAGCTTATATTTGATTAATCTTTTCTGAAAAGGAAGTGTCATACAGTCTTCATTTCTTTCAAAAAGGAACTATCGTAAACTCTTCATTTCCTGTGAAAAGTATTGATTGATTGTATATGCATTTAGTTTCCTTTTTTTCATCTAAATTGTACAATTTCCCACTGTAGATCACCTGTTAATGCAATATACTAAAGAAAAATATTTTATCTACTTCTACAAACAAACTTGTGGGAGCTTAATCAATTTTGAGCAAGATTAAATATATCACATATAACAGAGAATGAGAAATCAATCACACATGAACACAGAAGAATACTCTGGGGAAAGCCTCAGCTAAAAAACCCTGATCTCTGTATTATCATACAAGTGGAAATATGTCCAGATTACACAAAGCTTTAGCTCACAAGATATCCAACTCTCAGTACAATCCCTTAATGCTGCTCATAGACTGAATAGACACAACATATGCCTTCCTTCAGTCCTCCAAGCCTCCTATTTCCTTGCGCAATTTCTCCTGGGTCCTTTGGCTGCCACCTGTGTGAATTGACCTCTCACACAACTCACTAAAACTCAAAAGCAACTACGCAATCTCCAAGGAATGAATTCCTTCTGCATGCAAGAGATATCCTCAATGGAATATTCTTGCAACTGATAGTACACTGTCTCATCATCTGATCACAACTGGGTCTTTGACTGAATTGACATGCATGAGTTGTTTATGAGAGAATATTCAGTTATCGGAAGTGCAGTAGTTACATGCATGCATGCATTAACTAACTGAACTCACAATCAGTTCAACAAACTATTGGAACTAATCTGACTGTACTTAACTCATCTAACTGAGCTAACTGATTACAACTAAAAGTACAACTCATCCTGATCTCCTTAATCAAGGGATAACTTCCTCAATCGAAGGGAAAATTGTTGCATGTCTTCACATAGACTTCATGTTTGATTTTCTCCAACTAGTTAACTTAAGATGAATTAATTAATTATTTTTCAAATATCTGCTAAGATCAAATTCAAATTTTAATTCTCAATTTTAGTTCAGGGACTAACTAAAATTGGAATGTATCCCAAAATGCTATTTATTGATATGCAATTTTTAGAACTTCTATATTTAGCATTTCTTGTTGCTATTTTCAACACTCCCTCTCAACAAGCAAGGGATTATATGTCACCCCAATCCTATCTCTGTGGAACTTGAACTTGCATTTTGACAATGCCTTAGTTAAAATATCTACATCTTATTCCTCGGTTGAAACATACAGCAACAACATGATCCTCTTCACCACACAGTCTCGAAGATGATGATACTAGATATTGATGTGCTTGGACCTGTCATGAAATACTGGATTCTCATAGAGTTTGATACAACTCTGATTATTGCAATAGATCACAGTTGGATCCATCCTCTGACCAAACAATCCAACCATAATTTTCCGCATCCAAATGGCCTCACGTGCTGCCTGACTGGTAGCCATGTTTCAGCCTCTGTCAAGCTAAGTGCAACCGACCTCTGTTTCCTGCTGTACCAAGAAACTACAGTTGAACCAAGGTTGAAAATTCCTCCTGAAGCGCTCTTCTGGTCAGATGGACTTGCTACCCAATCTGCATCTGTGAAGCCTTGAAGCTTCACTCCCTCTGTCCATCTGTACCACAATCCATACTGATATGTGCCTCTGAGGTATCTTAGCACATGCTTCGCTGCCTTCCAAAATAGCTTGGTAGGCTGAACCATAGCTTGACTGAGTTGGTTCACTGCAAAGCACAAATCTGGTCGTTTGTTCACTAGATACATCAATGAACCCACAAGCTACCAATAAACAGTAGCAGCTACTACCTCACCTGAAGTAGCATCCTCCTTCCTTCAATTACCAGCTAGAGGATTCTGCATGAGCTAGCACTTCTCCATGTGGAATCACCTGAGTATCTCATCGGCATACTTTCCTTGAGACACAAACACTTTCCCATCCTTCTGCCACACTTCCATGCCTAGAAATTAGTGCATAAGACCCATGTCTTTCATCTCGAACTCTCTTGCAAGGTCCTCCTTGCAAGACTTGATCAACTGATCATCACCTGTCAATATCATATCATCAACATAAAGAGCAATGATCAATGGCTTACCTTCTACCATGATGTGGTAAAGGTTCACATCTGCTTCAATCTTTTTGAAGCCCAACCCGATGAAATAGCTGTTGATCCTGGTGTATCAAGCACGAGGTGCTTTCTTCAGCTCGTACAAATCTCTCTTGAGTTGGCACACATGCAACTCACAATTGAAGGTCTCAAATCCTTCCAGCTGCTCAATGTACACCTCTTCCTCAATCTTGCCATTGAGGAACGTAGTCTTCACATCCATCTGATGGATCTTCCAACCCATTTGTGCTGATAGTGCCAACATCAATTTGATATATGAGTACCTTGCTACTGGAGCAAAAGCCTCATCATAGTGGATCCCCTCGACCTATGAGAAACCACGGCAACAAACCTTGCCTTATGTTTCTCAACACTACCATCAGCTGCTTGCTTTACCTTGTAAAGCCATCAGGAACTCACCACTGACTTGTCCTCCGGTCTTGGAACAACATCCCAAACACAGTTTCGAATGATGGAGTTGTACACCTCCACCATTGCATCAACCCAGACTAGTTACTGCACTGTTTCCTCAAAAGAAGAAGGTTCGGTCTCTACACACTCCCCAACCAAGGCCATGTAACCAATGTACCGCTCAGGTGACCTCCTTTGGCTATGCTGAGAAGATGGTTGTCCCACATTCTCTCTCGCATCCAGCATCAACCTGTCAGTGTCCCTTGAGTGTTTTCGCCCATTTCTGGGAGACTCTGCATGAGTGGGTGTCTCCATTCCCGGATCCTCTGCATGGGGCTGCTCCACATCAGTTTGAGGCTCCTCCTCCTTAAGAACTAAAATTTCCTCCTCTGTATGCAACTTGAGCTCCCTCTCAAGTGATACTCACATGGATTTCTACTCGTAAAACTTCAGATCTCTGTGTACCATTGTCCTCTGATTGGTAGGCAAGAACACCCGATAGTTGTGGGGTGTATCAGTGTACCCGTCAAGAATCCCCAACTCATCTGTTCGATCTAGCTTCTTCCAGGCATCTTTGGTCACATGGTAATAAACCGATGATCCAAAGATCCCGAAGTGACTCACATTTGGTCTCTTCTCGAAAAAGGCCTCCATTGGTGTCTTCATTCCCAGTATACGATGTGGGCTTCTGTTATGCAAGTATACTGTTGTATTGCATGCCTTAGCCCATAAATTAAGTGGTAGGATTTGGTCATGCAACATCGCCTGAGTTGCTCCCACAATCGATCTGTTCTTCCTTTCGGCCACGCCATTCTGTTGTGGGTTATGGGATGTTGTCAACTCCTGTTTAATTCCTTCTACTGTGCAGAAGTCCTTAAACTGTTGGGAGACATACTCTCCACCATTATCGCTTCACAAGGCCCTTATTTTCTTTCCATATTCTTTCTCTGCCAAGGCTTTGAACTCACAAAACCTTGAGAAGGTTTGATCCTTCTTTTTCATAAAGTAGATCCAACATCTACGTGAAAAATCATTAATAAAAATAACGTAGTACTTTTGTTTAGCAGTAGAGGCTATAGAGAATGGTCCACACACATCTGTATGAACTCGCTCCAAGATTTCTCCAGCTCTACTGTCTCGATCCTGAAAGGAAGATTTCACATACTTACCCAAGGTACAACCTTTGCATGTATCCATTTGCTCCAGTTTTCCCTTGGGAAGTCCGGTAGAAATCTATTGCATGATCTTCAAGGCCCCATAGTGCAAGTGGCCCAATCTTCTATGCCATAGCTCACCAACATCTTGGTCAGCACCAACTCCGCTTTGGAACTCAATGTAGCACAGCCGTCTACCTCCAACTTGTAGATATTATTTACTCGAATCCCAATCCTCTTGGTCTGTCCAATGCCAATATGCCTTAGGAATGCCTTTCCTTTGCTAAAGACTACATCATAGCCTTTGTCTTCCAGCATAGTGACGGACACAAGATTCTTCTTCAGACTAGGCACATACTTTACATCAGTCAGGGTGAGAGGAGCTCCATGCTCCCTATGAAACACAACCGTACCTTCACCTGAAACACGGTACTTTCCATCATCACCCATCTCGATGCGCATCTGGAGGTCCTTCTCCACCAAGGTACTGAAAAGATTCTTGTCGTAGGTCACGTGGAATGAAGCTCCACTATCCAGGTACCAAACACACCCCACCATTGATGAAACCATACATGCGATGAGGGTGATATCCAATTCAAACTGTGAGGCCAGTGCCTCGCCATCTGATCCCTTTGAGGATCCCTTCTTGGATTTATTCTATGGAAAATTCGTAGCATAATGACCCACATCATGACAATGAAAGCATCTCACTTTTGATTTGTCAATCTTCTTCCCACCATGGTAAGAACTAGTTTTGGAATGGGACGCCTTCCCTTTCCCTTTCCTCGCCTTACTTGCTAAGGCTAGATTTTCTTTATCATCTTGCTTTAATGAAGATTCATCTCTAGTGCTTCTTCTTATCTCCTCCTACATCAGATCTGACCAAAGTCATTCCCAATCTAGCAGTTTCTCTCTTCCATTTACCAAGTCTTGGTAGCTATGTGTTAAAATTGGCAACCAGGGCAAAACTTCATATATGAGTCTCTTCTCTACTGCGTTGAAATGGGTCTCTCTCTCACACACATGTGAAGCCGGAAGCTGTTGAAACCGAAGCTGCAACTGCAAAATCAAAGATTGACTTGCGTGGCCTAGAAGATCTCCTCTTTGGAACTGCGCTGTAGGTTCATCTGAACCTCCTCTAAAAGCCGCAACTTTTGGTGGTTGAATGAAGTCAATCCGACGAACGGTTTGCAAGATATCGACTGCCCTAGTTTGAAGCCGGAAACTACTGAAACTGAAGCTGCAACTGCAGAAGCAAAGATTGACTTGTGTGGCCTAGAAGATCTCTTCATCTGAACTACGCTGTAGGTTCATTTGAACCTCCTCTGGAAGCTGAAACTTTTGGTGGTGGAATGAATTCAATCCGACTGTCGGTTTGTGAGATATGGTCTGCCCTAGTTTGATAATGAAGCTGCTAATGCTGATGCTACTGATCTAGGGTTTGTTACTGCTGATATGAATCAGATTTATTGTACTATTTCTCTCTGCTGAATTATTGAAGATAAAAGAAGATTTGATCAAAGGGTTGCCCCACACATTGTGGGGTTTGTCCCTGGCTAGCCGCCACATCTTGTGTCTCTTGTCTTGGCTTGTTTTCTGTCGATCATTTAATGTTCTATCTGCACTTTACTTTATGTACATGTGATTGCTAATCGGTGGAATATAATAAGAAAAAGAAGTAAACTGTTATAAGCATAGAACATACCATAACTTAACATGGTATCGGAGCTGAGGTGAAGACAAAGCCCAAGCAAGAGCAAGAGCAATCATTGAAGAGAAGATTGGTAAGGCCATCCTAAAAGAACTATGGGGTCCTCAACACTCTTTCCTACCGAAGACAAGCTCCATGAGAAAGATGACTATCACGGATGGAAGATGTCTATCGATCTAACCCTTGAAGATCAAGGAGTGTTGGACCATGTAAGAGGCAATATTGTTGAGCCTTCATCAAATGCATCTGCTGCTGCCTGGAACAAATGGAAAAATGGAGAAGTCAAAACAAAGAAGATCATCCGGGACTCTATCGACAAGCGCTTGGTGGCCTACATCTCTGATCTAGACACCTCCAAGGAAATCTACGACAGACTGGTGAGTTTATTTAAAGTTAATGATGCAAATCAAGTTTTGTTTCTTAGAAATAAGTTGAGGGAAATCAAGAAGGGTAAAGATGAAAGTATGCAAGCATACTTCTTAAGAATCACCGAGATCAAGAACAATCTCCTATCTATTGGGGAAACCATTACTGACAGAGAAATGGCACTCACAACTCTCGGAGGATTACCATCTGAATGGTATGTGTTCAAGACTACTCTTTTGAACTATAATGTAATTCCTGGTTTCGAGGAATTAATGGCTAGATGCATTCAAGAAGAAACAAGGGAAGAAGTGCAAGAAATGCCCATGCCTAAAGGTCCTCCTGCTGCCTTTTCTTCTCATGCAAAGAAAAGAAATAATTCTGGGACTATATCAAAAGGAAAGGCTGGACCTAAGGCTAGAAGAAAATGACGATGTTACATTTGCGATAAAGCAAGTCACTATGTATGAGATCATGAGCATCATGATGAATGAGATCATGGACATAAAGGGCAACATGAGATCATGGACATATAGGATAGCATGATGATGATGCACACTAGTTTGAGCAGCATTATGATGGATAAAATCATGGACATGGGCAACATGATGATAATCATGATTAGAGAAGCATGGTACAGTATGCAGTGGTGCAACTCGAAATCCCTCTGATGGAAATCAAAGGAATGACAAATTCAACAGCAAAGATAAGAGGAGAGTTGGGAATCAACGAAGAGGAAAAGCATTCAAAAAGGCTAGAAATTATAGGATGTATTAAATGCACCTGACCTCAAAAGGAACCTAGTGTCCATCTTGGCAATGGAAGACAGAGACTACAAGGTAACCTTCAGCAATGGCAAGGTATGTATATGGAAAAATAATGTTAAAGATGCCTTTACTCTTGGGTTTAGGGTTGATTCATTATATCAGGTCGATGGAAGTCCGCTAGGTGTCATGTCTTGTGACACAACTCTTTAGTCTGAACTTTGGCATCGGAGGTTTTCCCACCTTCATTACAAAGCTCTACCCGATGTAAGACAGATGGTAACAGGGATGCCTGAATTCCAAGTAGAGAAAGAAGGTGTATGTCTGAGATGTGCCGAAGGAAAGCTCAAAAGGGGACCATTCCCTTCAAGTCAAAGCAAAACCTCCGATATATTACATCTAGTTCACTTAGAAATATCAGGTATGATGCCCGTGAACTCCTTGGGAGGATACTCATATTATCTCACTTTTACAGATGACCATTCTCGAAAGACCTGGATATACTTCTTGAAAGAGAAGGATGAAGTGTTCCCTTGGTTCCAACACTTCAAAGCCCTAATCGAGAATCAAACCGAAAAGAAGATCAAGATCTTAAGAACTGACATTAAGAGGGAGACTACTACACCATATACTCCTGAACAAAATGGTGTGGCAGAAAGGAAGAACCGCACAATTATGGAAGTTGTCCGGGCCATGCTACATGATCAAAGTCTTCCTAAGTTTCTATGGGATGAAGCTGCAAACACTGCCGTATATGTACAAAATCGATGCCCTCATCAAGCATTGGGTTCCAAGACTCCTGAAGAAAAATTCACTGGTAAGAAACCTGATGTTTCTCATTTTAAAATTTTTGGAAGCCCTGTATACTTTCATGTTTCGAAAGAGAAAAGAAATAAATTGGGAGCATCTGGAAAGAAGGAAATTTTTGTGGGCTATGGTGAAAATACTAAAGGCTATAGAATCTATGTAGCCAGTCAAAGGGAAGTCATAATTAGTCATGATGTCACCTTTGACGAAGATATGGCTCTCAACAAGGTGATCAATCTTCCGACTTTGAGGAGCTCTCAAGAAGCTGACACCAGGGAACCGAAAGAAAAGGATGATGAATCAATGCCTGATGTAGAAGAACCCATGGATCCGATTGATCCTCCTCCATATGAGCCTTCCTCTTCTAGGAAGAGGCCTTCGTGGCTTAAGGGGTTACTTGATGATGCTGAAGGACATGCTGCACCCCGAGGAACCTTTCGTGAAAGTAAGAATCTTAACAGGTATCAGGGATACCTGACCATCATGAGCACGATCATACAAAATGAACCTTCATCATTCTCAGATGTCATCAAGCATTAACTATGGAAGGATGCTATGACCATAGAATATGAGTCTATTATGGAGAATGATGTCTGGGAAGTAGTTCCCAGGCCCTGGACAAGACAATTGTTACTTCAAAATGGCTTTACAAGATAAAGCATGCAGCAAATGGAAGTATGGAAAAGTATAAGGTTTTGTTGCTCATGGTTTCTCCCAGAAGGAAGGTATAGACTATGATGTGATATTTGCACCTATTTCCGGATATACGACCATCCGCTCGATCATAGCCCTTGCCACTTCACAAGGATGGAACCTACATCAGATGGATGTCAAGACTGCATTCTTGCATGGTTTGATCAAAGAAGAGGTCTACGTGGAGCAACCCGAAGGATTTGAGATTTATGATTGAAAATCTCATGTATGCAGGTTGAAGAAGGCTCTCTATGGGCTGAAGCAAGCACCCCGAGCATGGTATGAGAGGATCAATAGCTACTTGATGAAGTTGGGATTCACTAGGAGTGAAGCCGTTCCTAACCTTTACTTTAAGGTTGAAGATGACAAGCCTCTCATACTGGTGTTGTATGTGGATGACCTCTTTCTAACAGGTGTAGACCCTCTCATTCACAAATGTAAGAGGGAGCTGGCTTCTGAATTTGAAATAAAGGACCAAGGACTTGAAGTATGGCAGAAGCCAAGGGAAATTTTCCTATCTCAAGGAAAATATGTGGTAAAGATATTGGAAAGATTCGGTATGATGGACTGCAAGCCTGTGACTACCTCGAGGATCTTAACTTTTAGAAGTTATATGGTAGTGATGTCGGACTAGACTTGGGAAATGCCTCTGAGTTTCAAAAACTCATTCGCATTGATGTTCTTGGTGAACCTCCGTCCGAACATATGTTTTTCAGTTAGCATTGTGAGCTCATATTTGGTTGAGCCTCACTGAATTGATGCCAGGAATCTTCTGAGATGTCTTCAGGACACAATCTCTCATGGATTAAGATACACTGTCGGAGATGTGAGACTACTTGGATATACTGATGTTGATTGGGCAGGCAGTGTGGTGGACCGTAAGAGCACTTCCGGGTGCTGTTTCACCTTGGGATCGGCTTCGATATCCCAGATGAGCAGGAAGCAGAAGTCGGTGGCTTTGAGCACCACCAAAGTAGGATATATTGTTGCTAGCATGACCTCGTGTGAGGCAGTCTGGTTGCGAAAGCTCTTCAGTGAGCTGTTTGGATTTACAGTGGATACCACTGTGATTCTCTATAACAACCAGAGGTGGGATTCGATTATTGAGGAATCCCGTATTCGTCGATTGCTCCAACAGATAGACATCATCTGGGATATGGTAATTTGATGAGCAAGGATGCTCCATCGCATTAAGATGATGTATAGGTTGATACACCTTGTCAAAGCCCTAGGGAAAGATCTAATCTATGATTTTCCCAAACGACTTGGAGTCGGCAAGAAACCCTTGTACAAGGGTCCTGCTTGTTGCATACATTGAGCTCTGGGAGCTCTAAGGGCTTGCGGTTATTACTGGAGCAACATACGACCACAGGGTGACTCACCCTCCCCTGGTGGTGCGCACTGGAACAAGATGATTCGCTCTCTTGTTGGACAAGATGATTCGCTCTCTTGTGGAACAGGATGATTCGCTCTCCTGTGTAGCAAGATGATTAGTTCTCCTGTGAGGCCTGGATTGATGTGTTCTCCATGGCAGCCTGGATTGATGTGTTCTCCACGGTGATTGTAGCAGGATTGATGTGTTCTCGTGTGAGGCCTGGATTGATGTGTTCTCCATGGCAATTGTAGCAGGATTGATGTGTTCTCCTGTGAGGACAGGATTGATTAGTTCTCTTGTCGAGGCATCCTACCCATGTAGTCTGGGACTCATGGGAAGTACCTTTCATCTGATCAATGAGCAGGGAAATGAAGTTAGGGACCATAGTAGTACCGATGGACGCATCGTTGTAACTACTGTACTCCCTACGCTAGGATGACCTCCATTGATCTGGGATCAATGATACTGGTCTGGGACCAGTGGTAGGAGTTGTACCATACTATGACGCTGACTTCGGGTCGGTTGAGACTGGTCTGGGATCAATGGTACATACTCTGAGACTGACTTTGAGTCAGTGGAGGATGATATTGGTCTGGGACCATTGGAGTTGTACTCACTATGACGCTGACTTTGGGTTGGTTGAGACTGGTCTGGGACCAGTGGTACATACTCTGAGACTGACTTTGAGTCAATATGATACATCCTCGATCATTTCTTCTTCTTCATAATTCGGACAAAAGAAAAGTAGAACAGAAAAATGCAAGAGCAGAGCAGAACAAAACAAAACAGTACAGATCAGTGCAGGGCAGAACAAGATAAAGCAGAATAGGCAAAATAAAGAAGAGCAGGGCAAGGGTCAGGCTATACAAGGCAGTGCATTTGATGGATGAATAGTAACGACCGATAGACAGATTGCAGATGAAGTTCTCCATGGTTGAGAGGGAGTGTTAAAATTGGAAACCAGGGAAAAACTTCATATATGAGTCTCTTCTCTACCGCACTGAAATTGGTCTCTCTCTCTCACACATGTGAAGCCGGAAGCTGTTGAAACTGAAGCTGTAACTGGAAAAGCAAAGATTGACTTGCGTGGCCTAGAAGATCTCCTCTTTGGAACTACGTTGTAGGTTCATCTAAACCTCCTCTGAAAGCCGCAACTTTTGGTGGTGGAATGAAGTCAATCCGACGAACGGTTTGCAAGATATCGACTGCCCTAGTTTGAAGCCAGAAACTGCTGAAACTGAAGCTGCAACTGCAGAAGCAAAGATTGACTTGCGTGGCCTAGAATATCTCCTCATATGAACTGTGCTGTAGGTTCATCTGAACCTCCTCTGGAAGCCAAAACTTTTGGTGGTGGAATGAAGTCAATCCGACTGTCGGTTTGTGAGATATGGTCTGCCCTAGTTTGATAATGAAACCGCTAATGCTGATGCTACTGATCTAGGGTTTGTTACTGCTGATATGAATCAGATTTATTGTACTATTTCTCTCTGCTGAATTATTGAAGATAAAAGAAGATTTGATCAAAGGGTTTCCCCACACATTGTGGGGTTTGTCCCTGGCTAGCCGCCACATCTTGTGTCTCTTGTCTTGGCTTGTTTTCTGTCGATCATTTAATGTTCTATCTGCACTTTACTTTATGTACATGTGATTGCTAATCGGTGGAATATAATAAGAAAAAGAAGTAAACTGTTATAAGCATAGAACATACCATAACTTAACACTATGCCAACTCTTAGGAAGACCGAGGAGAGAAAGACTCACCATGTCATCATCGGATCTCATGATCCCTACACTTCCAAGCTCATCCCTGCAGGTTGTGAGCTTGTTCAAATATGTAGACATCGTGTCACCCTTTTCACACTTGATTTTACGAATCTTTTCTTTCAGTGCCAACTTCCTATGATCGTTGTTGTTCTAATATATATCCTTGAATGTTTTCCACATTTAAAATGGTGTCTCCTTCCCATGGAGACTCGAGACTATGTGGTCTCAAACTCCCTTTAGAATGATTCTCCTCACTCTAGCCACACATTTCTTCCATTCCGCCAATTCTTGGGCATTAGCAGTTGCTGGCTTGGGGAATTCTTGATCAATGAATTCCTTCAAATCGTTGTCCTATAATACCACTTCCATGCGATCCTTCCAGGATATATAATTCGAGCTGCCATCAAGGGCATACTCGAGTCTCAAACCATAGAACGCCATTGGTGAAATTTGATATGTGATAAGAATTTGAATTCTATAATCGGAACTTCAAACTTCAAAATTCTCCCTTCTTTGTATATTGTTCTTTGCTTTGATCACCTTTGCTCTGATACCATGTAGAATTTCCCACTATAGGTCACCTGATAATGTAATATATTAAAGAAAAATACTTGATCTACTTCTACAAACAAACTTGCAGAAGCTTAATCGATTTTGAGTAAGATCAAATAGAACACATATAACAGAGAATGAGAAATCAATCACACATGAACACAGAAGAATACTCTAGGGAAAGCCTCAGCAAAAAAACCCAGATCTTTGTATTATCATACAAGTGGAAATATGTCCAGATTACACAAAGCTTCAGCTCACAAGCTATCCAACTCTCAATACAATCCCTTAATGCTGCTCATAGACTGAATAGACACAACATATGCCTTCCTTCAATCCTCCAAGCCTCATATTTCCTTGTGTAGTTTCTCCTAAGTCCTTTGGCTGCCACCTGTGTGAATTGACCTCTCACACAACTCACTAAAACTCAGAAGTAAATACGCAATCTCTAAGGAATGAATTCCTTCTGCATGCAAGAGATATCCTCAATGGAATATTCCTGCAAATGATAGTACATTGTCCCATCATCTGATCTCAACTAGGTCTCTAACTGAACTGACATGCATGAGTTATTTATGATAGAATATTCAATTATCTGAAGTGCAGTAGTTACATGCATGCATGCATTAACTAACTGAACTCACAATTAGTTCAACAAACTATTGGAACTAATCTAACTGGACTTAACTCAGTTAACTGAGCTAACTAATTACAACTCAAAGTACAACTGTTATATACCTAGGGGGGATAATATGGGGTACCAAGGGAGGTACCCAAGGTAATAATGTAATAATGGGATGGGCCATAGTAATAAATAAGGTGGTTAACCCATGTCATGTAAGGGACCACAAGTAGTTAATAATAATGTAATGGGCTCGTGGTATTAGTTGATAGTATGAGGGAACCATGGTAATGACCCATGGTATTGTATGTATGAGGCCTATATAAAGGCTAGAGACTCCACATGGAGAGATATGAAGATGAAGAGAAGTATTCTTGTATGAACAGGCATATGGCTTGTGGAGTGTTCTCCTTTCTTAAGGAGTGAATGTATGGTGTTGCCCTACCTTAAGGGTTTGATCAATAAAGTGAATCATTTCATATTATTTCTGGGTTTATTTGCATTGTCTTATAATTTTATATCAGATCTATAGTATTTCCGGGTTATATCTACAACAAGTGGTATCAGAGCTACAACAATTGGTATCAGAGCTACAACAATTGGTATCAGAGCACTTTCTTGGGCAAACTGTGGAAATTTTTTATTTTTATTTTTGTAGGGATTTTTTGGGTGGCGAATTTGCAGATCAGATCTGTACTTTTTGGTGCAAGATTTGCAGAATCTAATTGTAGATCTGAATTCCTTGTGAAAAAATACCCAAATTCAAAAAAAAAAAAATCAGTTGAATCGGAGTCCGGATGAAGGAGATATCGCTGATCTAAAAATCAGTGGGGTTGCAGACAATTTTCAGGGCAGCGAGTTTGCGGTGGAGATCTAGAAGCCCTGGTGCAAGATCTGCAAAATCTAATTATAGATCTGTATTCTTTGGGAAAAAACACCCGATTTCAAAAAAAAATCGGTCGAATTGGAGTCCGGATGAGGGAGATATCGTTGATTTAAAATCAGCTCTTTTTGCAGACATTTTGGGTGACGGCGGGAGAGTAGCAGAGCAGATCTGGAATTCTAGTGCCTGGATCAGGATTTTTATCACATGGGCAGATGCAGAATGATTGTTCCATTTCTAAAAACAGGTTATAATAGGGATTCTGAGCAATATTGACGGATCTGTGACCATTTCAAATTTTCGCCAATATTTTTGTGATGGCGGGCCTAGATCGCTTTGAACAGGAAGAATCTTTTTTGGGTCGTCTCACTAAGTTCCGACAGACTGGTACAGTGGAGGAATATATTACTGCTTTTGAAGCCTTAGCCTTCCGCACTAGGGGTCTCACAGATACATACTACAAGGACTGTTTTATCATCGGTCTTAAAGAAGCCATCAAAGCTCAAGTTCTACTTCACCACCCTTCCACGTGGACGGAGGCTTGCCAGTTAGCTCGTCAGGTCACATTGCCTAGCAAAGATTTTATTTTTACAGAAAAGAAGGAAACTATGGAACCTAAAGGGTTACTTCCTATTGGTATATCCTTATTGCAGATTGAGGGAACCATGGTCATGACCCATGGTATTGTATGTATGAGGCCTATATAGAGGCTAGAGACTCCACATGGAGAGATATGAAGAGAAGTATTATTGTATGAACAGGCATATGGCTTGTGGAGTGCTCTCCTTCCTTAAGGAGTGAATGTATGGTGTTGCCCTACCATAAGGGTTTTGATTAATAAAGAATCATTTAGCTATAGTTGATCTTGTTATTCCTGGGTTTATTTCTATTCTCTTATATTTTTGGATTAGATCTACAACAATTGGTATCGGAGCTACAACAACAACTCATCCTGATCTCCTTAATTAAGATATAACTTCCTCAATCAAAGGGAAAACTATTGCATGTCTTCACATAGACTTCATGTTTTATTTTCTCCAACTAATTAACTCACGATGAATTAATTAATTATTTTTCAAACAGCTGCTAAGATCAAATTTTAATTTTAATTCTCAATTTTAGTTCAGGGACTAACTAAAATTGGAATGTATCCCGAGATGCTATTTACAGAAATGTTATTTTTAGCACTTCTATATTTAGCATTTCTTGTTGCTATTTTCAACATAAACATTAAGGGAAATGAAAAGAAAAACTTGCATTATGCATCTAGAGGTTTGTGTGTGCTTGTAGGAATAGTATAGGTAAATTGCATTAGATGTGCTCTATGCTCTTTGATTAAACATTCTGATTGCTCTATCCCTTGTAGTTAAGGTTTTCATTATTCAAATAAAATGAAAAGAATGTTTCTCATCATAGTTGCATTCTCGGAATTTCAAAGACATTGCGTGGCGAACCTAAAAGACAAACTTTTAAACAAGATGAACTAAAATTTATCTCAATTAACCTAATGGAGCATTGTAACTTAATGTATAACATTTAGAGGTCTAGGCTAGAGACGTGTTCTGGCGTCGTTAAACATAACAGCTATCGCTAATTGTCTGTGATACATTCTGAGTGTGGTACCTCATTCCACGTATGTAAGTATATCATATCTCGTCCACGTACTTTCAGGTATATAGGGTGGTGTTATAGTACAAAAAGTATAAAGGAATGCCCTCACTGTGCTATTTCGCATTAAACAACGCTAACACAGATTGGACCTCCACGTACTTTTAGGCTTATATGGAAGGACTACATTACGTTGCTATCCATCCATAGGTAACCAAGTTAGCCACCTTGTATACTGTGATACACCGAAAACAACATTCAGGGAGATTGCCTACACGTATGTTAAGTCCTTGGTTTACTGAGGCAGTGTATTGTAGTTCACAATTACTTGGTAATCCTTTTCCCTAGATTATACCTCTTTTGTTTTGTTATGTTATTTTGAATAAAATAAAATTAGCTGACCATGGATAACATCCTCCATGTCACTCCTTAGTTGATCTTAGGTTGAGACATATGGCAACAATTCTGGAGTCCACTGATCAAGGAATTCCTTTTGATGGGAATCCTAGTCCTTTTCCTCCTTTCGGAAATATTAGTGCTCCTTATATGGCTACATTGTCCCTTCCGGGACATACCATCGGCTTGCCAATATGGTTTTTCTCAACTTCCTTTGCCTCGCAACTGAATATTCCTACAATTGGACAAAATCAACCTCCAGTTAATGCTAAAGTTGACCCTTTACCTTCTTCATTGGTTGTTTCTTCCTACCCTTCTTCCTCCTCACCTGGTGAAAGTATTGACACTAGTGACCAGATGGATAAGAAGAAGAAGAAAGGGAAGAAGAAGAAGAAGAAGAAGAAGAAAATTTAGCAGGGGGCAACCAAGCAACCATTGCTTCGAATGCAACTTCTATGAGAAACCATCCAATAAGCCTCACAAACTTCGATATCCTTGCAAAATTTGTACATGAGATCATCCTCTTTGAAATTGTTCTGGTATTCCTCAGATCTTAGAAGAATGGTCTCCTCTTTCACATCATCATGTGTCATCAACTTCTGGAGATCATGTGGGTGACACACCATCAACTAGTGGTAGTAAAGTTCATGGAAATAAGGGTAAAGTTAAGTTTCCCTGTACTTTATGCGAAGGGAATCACCCCATTCACCTTTGTCCCTATCTGGATGAAGCCCAAAAAGTGTTGGATAATCATCCTACTTCTCTGCAGCAACTTCCATCTAGTTACAGGAGACTCTCCCATAATCCTTCACTAGTTGATGAAGTGACTCACCCAAATCAACCATCGGTCAAACCCACTCTCTCTGAATGTGAATCCCATGAGTCTATACCTGACCAATCACAAGTCCACGAAACAGTTGAACCGATTTCACCTTCAGTTAATCGTACCTTTCATGCTTTAGGGGGCAACTATTACAGGTCTATTTTGGAACATCACTCTCGACATTCAGGTTAGTACAATTAGGGCTCATCAAACCCTAATTTAGTTGTTACATGCCCTAGACAAGTCATCACATTAAATGCTTCCATCCATGAAAGTTTCCTAGCCCAAAGCCTTGTTGAAATGCCTCCTTGGGACACAAGCGTAGCCTTGGTCAGGGGTAACTGCGCTGTAGAGCATGCAGGCCCATTCAGGCCTACACTGTAGTGCACTTAGGCCCTCTTTGACCTGTGCTAGGCGAGATTGAGCGAAATTTGCATAGGGTTCTGGGAATATTCCTTGATTCTAGAAGGATCCCATCGCTTATCTCCTCCTATGAGCCCAAAATTGGATAGGCTAAGGATCAATTAACCTCCTATCCTCTCATCCCTTGCTCCATGGAAACTAACTCCAAGTTTGGAAGGCCATTCAATACCCTCATTTATGACAAAACCACCTCCATTTCCCTATAAATTGAGCACTCATCATAGTGATCAGGGGCTAGAATCTGAAGTTTGTAAGGAAATTTTGTTGGTTTGAGAATTGAGTTCATGTTAAGCAATGTTATGCTTCTGGATTGGCGTGCTTTTGATGTTGCGAGGGTTGGACTGAAGCTGGAGTAGTGGCAGAGGGTCAAACTGTATTGGGTGATACTCTTCCTTCTACATTAATAAATAGTTTGTTCATATCTATGATGATTATGTGTTTCAATGTCTTCAATTCCATTGGTTTATAGTAGATAGATCATGTATGCTTTGATCGTTTCTTGTTCTTGTTTCTCTTGATACAGGTACCTTTTGAGCAGATTTAGCTCAAGTGGGAGCAACGAAGGCAATTCAAAGGGGATCAGGGAAGCGAAAGACTACAAGTAAGTTCCTTCAACTCATCTATCTACTATAAGAAAAGGTTAAACTACTTTTTTTTTGTTGTTCTAGGTGTAGCTACCCACCTAGGGGAAATGTGTTTATCCATAGATGCAAATTCCATATAACACCTATACAATTGGAATTGATACTTATAGCTAGCGAAAGCCATCATGGAAGCATGAAAGCCATCATTGAAGCATGAAGGCATTATGGTGTACATGTTTCTTTCCATGAAAATCTAATCCCTTATTTAATTCTATGCTTATTATTTTTTCTCCTCCTACACCTCACTTTGTTATTTTATCCCCTTTCTTCTCATCACTATGTTTTCTACTATAGAACCATTTGCACTTTAATGGCTCCTCACTTTGACGGTAAAGGTTGACCATCATTGCATTGCACCTATGCCAAAAGTGCTACATTAGATGTATCATGTTCTTTCCACTAGAAAGTTCCTATAGAATGTCACAAACACATAAGAATACTAGAAGTTTATAGCCAAGTCGAGAGGTTCATTACTTCAACCGAAGGACATCAAAGCTGAAATAGAGAAATTCATCCTAGATGTGGGCTCGAGTCATACTTGTGACATGATTTTTTTCCAAATGATGGAATTATACTAGCATACAATTTTTTTGTAGCTGATGCACTCTTTGTTTAGGAATTCAAACATATGGAGCTCCAAACTTGTTTAGAAAGACTAGAAAATCAAGGTAAAACTCTCGTAACATTGTTCATGGTTAAAAAATAAACATGGTGGTGTTCTATCTTTAACAACAATAGTTGGCAAAAATAAACACCCCATTGAACTCTTAATTGATGATTCAACCAAGTTGGCTCCTTTAGGTTCCTAGTTTCATTGTTTTAATTCTTCTTTTAGAATTAAACAATTAGATTTTATTTTATTACTCCAAGTTCTATAGTATAGTATTTATATTAGTCCATGAAGGCTCAATTTCCCATTTTGACAGTAATGCTTTCAAAGTTTGAATAAATTAATGCTTTTCAATGCTATACTTTTCTTAGCCTAGTTTCCCTCAAGGTGGGCCTATAGTCTACTTAGATTTTTGGCTAATGCTCTACTCAACCTAGAGCTTAGACTCATCAATTACAGAAAAACAATGATTTGATAGTTCTTATTTGTTATATAAAAATGTTTGATTTTTCTATAACAAAATAGATAAACAACTTATCAATTAAAAAAAATTATATAAATTCATCCTAACTCCAAATTTTGAATAAAGGATGTCTCTCGATATTTAATATATTTTAAATTAAAAATGTTTTACATTTTAATTTATTTGATAGATACACCTTTAATATAACATTAGTAAGCAATGGTGAACAATAGAAATAATAGAAATGTCACACCTAATACCTAACACTCTTCTAAGACTCTAAACTTTTGTTACAAATGTCACACCTCATTACATTTGGACAATTTTTTTTTAATATTCCTTTTAATGCTCTTAACACAACCTTTGAATGGTTTTCATACCTTGGTTTGCATAGTTTTTATTGCTTTAAGAACAAAGAATAGACCAACAGAATGTTATTTTTTTTTTTGTGGATAGTCACCCTCTATTACAAGCTTTAGCTCTAGCCTTTTTGGTAATATAATATTTTTGGACCATCAGCTTCTTCTTGGTGTGAGCAATTTTGATATGATTTTTCTCGATCCATCACATTATTTTTTTGAGTGAAATGTTAGGGTCATTTGAGCGAGCAAGTGTGACTCATTATGATATGAAGACACTGGTGAGAAATTTGATCTAGCCTCATTAAATAAATTGGTGAGAAATGTTGGGTGAGAAACTCAAAAAATTCAAAGAATCTCCTTGATGCTAGGTTAAATAATAATCCAACAAAAATGTGGAAATAAACAAGTATTAGAATAAACCCTAGAGATAAGGAAAACAATCAATAAAATCTTAAGAAATTATAAAAACACAATATAATATAATGGATTCTTAAGAATATAATTTTTATCAGTATATGTTAATAAAAATAGAAAAATACTAAAGATCCCTCGTAGCATTTCATATATTTTAACTGAACACAAATTCCATAAATATAAACTAATGAATATTATTGTTATTGATTCTAAATGAATGAATGAATGATTTTAATGATGTCAACGAGGTTGGCAACCTAAGGGACCCAGAGATTAACAATCTTAACTCATTTTCATATTCCTTTCGATGTCACATCTTTCTGGTATGAATCTTGACTAGAAGGCTAGCAATTTGATTGATCTTATCTTTGTCAAATAGATGGTGCATGTTGTCAACCTTTAGATTGTTTTCATATTGAATGTGGATATCCTTATATGTTGCACACTCCATGACAAAGTGCCATTCCATCTTCACCACACCCTTATCGCAGAAAATGCAAGTTCTCTCTTCCCAAACTTCCTTGGGGATCTTCCATCCACCAGCCTCACATCTAAGGTGATGTGACCCTGTCAAGTGTGCCACTAGCACCCTTGTTTTTCCTTTAATAGTTGCTCCTAAATATTTTTTCCTGGCATGGTCACAAGTTCAACAGTATTTTTAAATATTTTATATATCTAATAAATGTATATAAATAATAGTTTTACTTAAATAATAATATTATTATTATTAATTAAATTTTAAGTATTCACATAAAAATTCATACTATCTTTATTTTACCTTTATTAAAAAAATATTATATTTAATTAAATTGTATTTCATTACATTTTAATTTGATATTTTTTAAAAATTAAAATAAACATATACCTCCAACCCACTATGATAGAGATGTTGGAGTGTAATGTTTAACATTTTGACTAAGTCAGATTACATAAAAATAAAAAATAAAACAAAACAAATTAAAATATTAAAATAAAAAGATTAATGTAATGTAAACCTTTTAACTTGGTCAAAATAAAATAAAAATAAAAATAACCTTATAAAAAAATAAAAATAACAATAAAAACAAGATATGGTATTGGCCCATGGTATTAAAATAAAAACAGCCTATGGTATTGGTCCATGGTATTGAGAATCCATGGTATTGACCCATGGTATTCATGTAGAATGTAGTCTATTTAAATGGGAAATTTAAAAAGTCTAGATCCATCTTAACTCTATCTACCAAATACCTAGAAGGATCAAATATCTTCTAAATATTTGGTAAATCCAGAATTAACATAAATCTGTTTGATTAAAATAAATCAAAACAGTTTTACTGAATGCACTTTGCAATACGTATATAAAGAGTAATTGCATGTGGGGAGCATGTTATCGAGCTCACGATCTGTAGCTATACATTTCCTTAACTGCGCACATTTCAAAGCAATATATCGATATATGATAAAATATCGTATGCTATATATACTTAAGCACAATACGATGTATTCATTTTAAATTGTATGCTTACGCACAATAAAAAGTATTCATTTTAAATTAATTGTGTAATTATCAACCACATTTAAAATTGTATAATTGTATACAATATTTATTGAAGGAATGCTGTAACATCTATTGAATAAGGTAAATACTAATTTGTTTGATAATTTGTTCTGTTCAACTATAAGGTCTCATAGTTGAACAGAACAAATTATCAAACAAATTAGTATTTACCTTATTCAATAGATGTTACAGCATTCATTCAATAAATATTGTATACAATAATGTGGCGTATATAAATTGACCCTTTATTGTTGATATGATGTGATGTGCATAAAATAACAGCACCAGCAGATTTGCCAGGCTCCAAGGCATCAAGTGCACACTTGCAGGGAGGAATCTGTACATGAGATTTTGTTGTTCCACTGGAGATGCCATGGGGATGAATATGGTGTCCAAGGGCGTGCAGAATGTTTTAGAATTCCTTCAAATTGAGTTTACTGACATGGATGCTATAATGTTTCTGGCGAGTTTTTTGATGCAGTTTAGCTTTTCCTGATTTTGATTGGTATTTAGGTTTTTGGTGATCGCTCTTTCACTAGGGTTTTAGACTCTTGGTTTGCTGCGCACTCTTTCATAGGTTTTCTTTTTGATATTGGACTATTTGTTTAATTCCTGGGCTTGTCACCAGTCAATTTCTGCGCAGACAAGAAGCCCACAGCAGTGAACTGGATTGAAGGGCGTGGTAAATCAGTTGTATGAAGCTGTCATCATTGAGGCGGTTGTTTAAAAGGTCCTGAAAACTACCGTTCCAGCTTTGTTAGAATTGAACATGCTTAAGAACTTGACTGGATCTGCTCTGGCTGGTGCCATGGGAGGGTTCAATGACCATGCTTCCAATATTGTCTCTGCTGTGTTTATTGCAACAGGCAAAGATCCTGCCCAGAATATTGAGAGCTCCCATTGTATTACAATGATGAAGGCATCGGTATCCATGGGTGGCAGGGATCTGCATGTAGCAGTCACAATGCGTTGTATTGAGGTAAGGAATTTTTCACTCACTGCGAAGATGAAGGGAAGCATTATTTCAATTTGGGCTTTCATTCAAGTAGTTAAGAAGATGGATGAGAAAGGAAGGAAACACAGTTCCTCCTCCTCTCCTTCCAATCCACCTAGCTTTAACTAAGCTGTGAGTTTATGGATAACTGGCAATTGCGTGGTTAGTTGCAGGTGGGAACAGTAGGAGGTCGAACAAAATTGGCTTCACAAACTGGTTGCTTGAATATGGTTGGAGTAAAAAGAGAATGTTGAATTCGGTAGCGAATGCTCAGAGGTGGGTGAGAATTGTGGCAGGAGCAGTTTCGGCTGGAGAGCTGTCCCATGTCTGCAGGCCAATGGGCGAAGAGTAATTTGAAGTACAACAGATCAAACAAGGACGCGATGATTGGTGTCGTGACCTCCTACAGCCAAAAAAGTCACAATAGTTTACGCTTCTTCCTATACTATATGTTCCGTTATCCGCTAGGATCCTTCGCAATAAAGTCTCCACGTCGAGACTCCACGTGCTTATCGTGGATACACTTCAATTATATAGGTGGAAGGCGCGCCCCTCTGTTATTTCGAGTTTCTGTAATAAAGTCTCCAACGTGGTTGGCGTGGATACAGTTCAGTTATAGAGGTGGAAGACACGCCTTCTGTCTGTTATTTCGGGTTTCAATTTTATAAAATATATGGAATTAAAGGAGAAACCAGAGGAGAGAGTACAGGTAGAATAAGAAGTACTAGCAATAGAGATGGCTATCGTGGTGCATGAGGCAGGTTTCAATATTTATTATCCACCCATAAAACAATGGAAGCTATGGCAACGGAAGACAACCAATTACTGCCCACCCATCATCTCCTTTTGTGAATTCTGCTACCTTTCCCATATTAGCACAGACTTGAGATTTATCATCTGTTAGTTTCGGAGAACACGATGATGATGAGGAGCAGAGTAATAGGCGTTGTATGAGATCACCAACACTACCAAGACCAGGAAGAGAGGAAACAAGTCACCAACTTCAACTCCAACTTCATCGTTTCCTTTTCCTGCTCCTCCATGTATACCCACAAAGAAACAATGAAGTTGGCGTTGGTGACTTTTTTCTTCTCTTCCTGGTCTTAGTGGTGTTGGTGGTCTACTATTTCCTCTGTTACTCTGCTATTCATCATCATCATGTTCTCCAGAAATCATGTTCTCCAGAATTAAGAGAGATGATGAATCCCAGGCCAGTCCAATTATGGAAGAAGCAGCAGAATTCACAGAAAGAGATAAGAGATTAGGGCAGGCAGAAATTGGTGGTCTTCCATCGCCACAGCATCTATTGTTATTATTGGTGGACATTAAAGAATGAGACCTGCCTCCTCCACCACCATAGTCATGGCTATTGCTACTGCTTCCAGTTTTACGTGTACTCTCCCCTCTGGTTTCTCCTTCCATTCCGTATATTCTATGAAATAGAAACGCGAAATAACACAGAGAGGGACATGTATTCCACCTCTCTTAGAAATACAATACAATTCAGCTATCAGCTAAGATTAGGCATGTTAATATGAGTTAGGCATAAATTGGTACATTTAACTCACGGTTTAGCTCAGTCGTAGCGTTGTCCTGGTGTGATTGATTAGTGAAAAAGAAAGCTAATATTAATAACACTTATATTTTATATCGAACGTGACAAGTTCACGCGAAATCAATTGCTTAAGTAGAGGTTTTTAATTTAATGACGCTGGAGGGTTTCATCAATTCTCATTAAGAGGGAACCCGTTTAAAACAGCTTTCATTTGTTAGCATAGACTCATGAAAAGATCACGAGGGATCTCACAAGCATGAAGATCACGAGGAATCTCACTAAGCATGATTGTTAGGCCCATAGGCTTTTCTTTTTTTGAATCAGTCGACCCTCTACAGTTTTCATGTTTGTTTGACATTTGTGCACATATTTTTAAGTTACCTTTCTGCTCTCCACTTCACATCTGTGCACGCTGGAGTCTTTTACGCCAGAATTTCAAGAGAATGCGTTTGAATTTTTCATGGAGTTTATGGCACTGAACATGGAGGACACCAGAATGCTCACAAGAAGGACATCTGTGCGCGTCGGAGGGCCCGGGGTCCTATAATCATGTCTTTGAGGTTTCAGATCCAATTCGAGGTTTCAAATCACTCCAATTCCACCGCTTGCTACGAATATGGATTCTTCTGCTGCCATGGAGGTTCTTCTGAGTCAGTCTCAAAGACGTAAGAGACCCATTGATCTTGTGCAGACACTCCATGAAAGGCAAATGAAGTCCCTGCACGGTACATCCTTCCATCTGATCTCAGGCCAATTCATCCTCTTCCCGTCATCGACCTAGTAGGCCTGGAAGACATCGACCAACGCATCAAGACTGTGAGCCAATTAGCTCAGGCATCCTAGGAATGGGATTTCTTCCAGGAATGGGGTTTCTTTCATGTTTGTATGGGATCACAGTTTTGGCATTTTCTTTTTTCCCTTTCCTCTGTCGATCATCCAACCAATTTCATTATTGTTTAGATTTGTAATTTCATTGGTTTTCAATTATTTTGAAGATAATAAATCATGGCATACCTTTGTCATTGATAGAGATTGTTCACAGGACTTTTTTGATCTTTCCCCTGAAGAGAAACGGGAACAATGTCCTGTGAGTCCTGGAACTCATATGCTTGAAGGCTATGGCCGGTTCTTTGACATTTCTGATGACACAGTCCTGGATTGGGTCGATGCCCTTGTTCATTATATTTCTCCAGAGTGGGCCAAAGTCATTGAGCAATGGCCCAAAACACCCTCCACATACAGGTACAACTCTATACACATATACGTGCCAAAGTCATTGAGCAATGGCCCAAAACACCGTCCACATACAAGTACAACTCGATACACATATACGAGCCAAAGTCATTGAGCAATGGCCCAAAACACCCTCCACATACAGGTACAACTCTATACACATATACGCTATGTGATAATTGAAACCTTGATATGAGATTACATCCATTCTGATACACTATTGTACACACTATGAAGGGAAACACATGAAAAATATGAGGAAGAGATCATGAGGCTTATAGAGAAGTTGTCGAGTCTTCTGTCAGAGGGTTTAGGGCTGGACCCAAATTATATCCAAACCCTAATCAAAGAACCCCTGCTCCAACTCAGAATCAATTATTACTTTCCTTTCCCTCAACCAGATCTAGTGAATGGCCTTAGACCGCATTCAGATGGAGATATACTGATTGTTTTGCTCGACGATGGGGTGGAGGGTCTCTAGGTCCGAAAAGATGAGCAATGGTTTACTGTGGCCCCTGTTCCTGGAGCTCTTATTGTCAACATCGGGGATTTGTTAACATCTAAATCCAAAAAAATGCACAATGCTACCTAAAATGCCAAGGTGAGGGAACTTTCCAGTGGATATCTTCAAACGACTTCGCTCCTTTAGCGCATTTTCACGTCCTGGCAGGCCTAAATTCCAGTAATTTCATGAAATGTGAGTTCCATGATTTCACTAAACACAAAGATAAAGTCGATTTCTATAACGGATAGCTTGGAATAATCACAGAATACAGGTGGATGGATTGATAAATTTCCATTTCCACATCTAGTAGTATTCGAGCCATTAACTTCCGTGCCCTGGGGGCCAGTGCCTTTCATCATGCACGTGGCGCAGACACACAGGCTACGAATCAGAACTGCTACGGTCATACTGGCACATGTTGTTGCCATGGTACTGATACCTACTACTATTGCACGCTCCAGTTGGCAGCGCCAATTAGTTTGACTGACCGCACTTCCATTGAGGTTTGGATGTGGCTAGTCAGCTCAAGCTAGGCCTTGGTGTTACTGGTTTTAATCAAGTCTGAAAGTCCTAAGGGGCAGGGTCTACGTTTACTGTTTTAAAAGGTACACCCTGGTCTTACAATCCTAAAGATCGACCTAGATATTGTCTTGATCCTCCAAAAGTTGAGGAATCGGTAGCGGTCTATAAAACATTCAGGGTATCAAATTTGGTTAATTTTATACCACTTTTTCTAAATAGATTTGTTTCTTCATTCTTTGTGACAGTTCATTTACTTGGGTAGATGGAACCTTTTGTTTCAATCCACTACCAATTCCAGAGCAATAGGATTTTGCACTGCAACTTCACTGCTTTCCATGGGGATTAGAGTTTGTCATTGAGGTTATTTGAACTGTGATCTTGATGTTGTTCCCTTTTTAAACAGACAACTTTGGTTGAGTTCATTTCTTGCTGAACAAGCCTTTTTTATGTTACAATGTCTGTAAAGGCTAAACTGTTAAATTTGGGGTTTTTCCAGTGTAAGAAGGGCATTACATAAGAAGTATGAGAATTTTTTTATATATCTCAAAAATGAATTCTTTAATTGCCCAAATATGCAAATGAATGCCCTTCCATGTCTTAGAACTATTACTTGGATATGTCTCTTTGGTTGATATGGAAACCTTCAATCTCAAAATGAATCATCTCATTTTTATATGTGTATGGACTGTTATATGGACATGGGTGTTCTTCTGTTTTAAATTGAATTCATTTATAGTGTTCTTTCATATTTATGCCCATGTCATGTTCCTGCAATGGAAAATGCTTGTTTTTCATTCTTATTTTCTTTCAGTTATTAGAAATTGTTATTTGTTCTGGTCTGATACACATTTCCAATTCTTGCAAAAAAGGCATTATTTTGGAGAAAATGAGTAGTGGTTTTTCACTCCTAGGGACAGGAAGTATCCAAATGGTTCTGGCCTCAGCAAAGTTGTTGGCTCAAGATAATGGAAAGCCACAGGTGCAGATAAACCCATCACTGCTAAGGGCAGCAACAGGCGTGTTGGCATCAAGAAGGCTCTGGTTTTCTATGTCGGAAAAGCACCTAAAGGAAACAAGGCTAATTGGATTATGCATGAATACCGCCTTGCTGATGTCAATAGATCTGCAAAGAAGAAGGGCAGCTTAAGGGTATGCGACTGTTCTTGTGGATTTTCTTCTGTGTATATTCCTATGTGTCAATAGACATTGTAGGTGTTGTTTGGTTTAAAACACCTGTCAGGTTGGATGACATTATGGCCTAGTCATGACAGGGCCCAGACCAGGTAGACTCTAGAGGATGAATGTATCTGGGAAAAATCAATTTGGGAAACAGGGGTTGTTTTCTATATTATAGAAATCAAGGGTTTTCTAATTTAATCCAGAGGCTTTCAATAAGGAAAACTATAAATATCAAATATTATTTTTGTTCCTCAGTCCAATTTAAAAATGAGGGCTTGTGATGGGTTTCAGTGATGTAAATTTAGCTCAAAATCCTTTATTTTCTCTTTTGGGTTATCCATATTTCTGATGATGAAATTGCTTCTTGTTGCAGTTGGATGATTGGGTACTTTGTCGAATATACAACAAGAAGAGCAGTGCAGAGAAGTTAGCTAAGGAGCAAGAGTGGTCCTCGGAAGAAGCAATGGAACAATTCCACGAAGAAATTGATGAAAAGGTGCCAGGAATACTGCCCACTGGGAATACTATAATGAACTCGAACATTGAGCATTCAGAAAGAACTTCACAAGATTCAATGAAATCTGCCCGCTCTCCGAATTGCAGAACGATCTCTAACCATGATTCAAGAACTTTTTCCATTACTTCCATGAGCTACAACTCAAACCCCATTTTTGAGCAGAATTTGAACATTTCAAATGCCAGTAGTGCTCCAATGGACCTTCCAGAACTTGTCCCATTTTTCAACTCTCTGACTAATCACAAGAAAAATTATGATTCAACATATTTAATTCCTCCTATTTTGCTCACTGATTCAAGTTGTTCCATGCAATCGTTGCATGATCTTAAATCCGATAAAAAAGAAGTGCAGAGAAGCTGTAGGTTGGAAGAATTGATGTTGCAGCAACAACAACAGTAGGAGAATGCTGGTTTGAACCAATCAATGTTCACCTTTGGCTTCGAGAGTCTGCAAAACCCATTCCCACAGTTAGACCAAATACAGCCCCCTCCAGCAATGATCCTTTCCAAGATTACTTAGCCAGCCTCACAACTCCAGGCTACTTACCGATGTCTTCTTATTAGAGGGATTGGAAGTCGAGCCTAAGTTACAGGTCATCATACAAGAAAAGTAAAAATTAGTAGTTAGCGTGTATAGATGTAGCAGAATTTGTTGAATCGAAGCAAAATTCATTCATTCTTTCTCTGATAGAGAAATTGAGTGTATGTGCAAGCCTTTTTTTTTTTAATGCAATTCATGCAATATACTCTCCTGAGCATATTTTACTTGTGTTTTATATTTGAATTCACTAAAATTGTTTCACATCTCATAATTCACTTATATGATTGCATATTTTAGAGCCTAACACCATGGTCTCATGTAGCTTGATTACTATTTTTCCTCAGTGATAGCTGCTGAGTAAAAGGGGCAGCAGGTGGCTCCATGCAAATGGGGATCTCTGAATGTTATTATAGTCATATTGACAATGTTATTATAGTCATATTGACATGCAACAAAATTATCAATAAGGGATTTCACTTTGGATTTTTTAAGTAAGGTTGCAATTTAGAATATTAACTTGTATACAATTTGGTAGTCTCATGAATACCCTCTCTGAATGTTATTATAGTCATATTGACATACAACAAAATTATCAATAAGGGATTTTATTTTGGATTTTTTTTAAGTAAGATTGCAATTTAGAATATTAACTTGTATATAATTTGGCAGAAACACTTAATAGTGAGTTGGTTTTATTTTGGAAAAAAAAAGAGTAAACAACTAGGCCACAAAGTAAAAACCCACACAACAGTTAGTTAAAACCCATACAAAGAGCAAAAAGAAATCCCATAAAAAGAAAGAATAAATATGAATTCTGCTCCTAATACCAACTAACTACTAAACTTCGTAAACTGTTCTTAGAATAGTTACATCGGTTAAACTTTCGCAGATAGTAGAAGAATTATCTAATGGCAGATAGTAACAAATGGGAAATACAAGAGTGTCGACTAATGGGCAGTGGCCAATACAAATCTGAGTCGAATGTCAATCATCATGTTTTTTATGCCACATTTTGATGTGTTGATTGCTGTCGCCCCTGAATTGATCGATGAAGCCCATCCTAGCTTGTACAAGGCTATTGGCTCTTCTTATCTAATCCTTCAATTGCATTTCCATAAGATGTGTATACAATGTTGTAATTTTTGAATGAAAAGTATAAGTACAAAATAGTTTTCGTTGGGAATTATCATTTTCTAAATTATTCGGAAAAAAAAAATTTACTGGTTGTATATTCAAGATTATTTCCATATATATATGGAAAATTTACGAATAATATATCAATAAAATTTACTCTTGTAATGTGTATGGTAAAATATTTTTTTTATGATTTAAATTGAAATATTCTATATATACACAATTTAATTTTTATTGGTTGTATATTCATGATTATTTCCATATATATATATATATATGGAAAATTTACATAATAAATTTTTATTATGAACAATATATCAATAAAATGTACTCTTTTAATGTGTATGGTGAAATAATTTTTTTATGACCTAAATTGAAATATTCTATATATACACAATTTAACTTATAGAGAAAATGGTCTTTTCACTCAAATCTGGTCATACAATTTCAAGCATACATCTCCAATAGTAACTAAAATAATAAATAATAACTAAAATAATAAAATTTTATTGAGATTATTTGTACATACATGAGAAATATGTGACCATAGAAAAAAAAGTTCAAGCATACATCTCCAATAGTAACTGAAATAATAAATAATAAAATTTTATTGAGATTATTTGTACATACATGAGGAATATCTGACCATAGAAAAAAATAACAAATGAGATTTAAGTGGAAGCAGGATGGACAACAACATAATTTTATGGTAACCCGGATTTATGATGGACAACAAATCACCATCTATTAACCTAAGAAGCAAATGCGTGGTGAGGGAATTGGACAGAAGAGATGATTTTTTGGAAGGTTGTGTTGAGTAGTTCTTACATAGTTAATAAATTGGTGAACAACTGTGGAAGAACAAAAACATAATCGAGTGCAAAAGTTTTTAGGGAAATGAGAGGATTCTCAATTATTCAGTATCTTTGTGAATCCAGGCCCTGGTGATAAGATGGTGTAGGCCGCTGCACTAAGTGCCGGAAAGAGTGATGATGTACATAGGTGGTGACGTCGCTATCATACAAGGAAAATGCCCTCACATAGGAGTGGCTCCAAGAGATGTTCGGCTGCAGGAACTCATTCAAAAAATGACTCCTATTAGTATGACCTAAACTCACGCATGACGATAATGAGCATCCCACCGACATGGCATAAAAGGGATCTCAATTCAGACATACATGGCGACAACATGAGTATCCCATCAACATAACAACAAAGGGATCTCAAACAAAACATGACGAATCATGACATCAAGTACATCCCACAGATGATTTTGCATCACATCAAGCAGAAATCATGAAACAATTAAGAAAACAAGATCCCACATCAAACATCAAACAGGGATCTGTGCAACACCATGCATCTCATAGAAAAAGAAGTACATCAACATACTACATATACCTCACATCCTAGGGCCATCTGAAGAAAAGGATGTCAAACTGCTGAAGCTCGTCATACCATCAATCTCGCGGCATTAAATCTCATGGAAATGATTGCTCGCACATCGAATGCTGACACCTGCACTCCACTTTGAAAAGTGGCTGAAAAATGAAATGATCAAATGGAAAATCTGAATGCACCATCAGATTCGTGGCGTCAAATAGTGTAAAATCGATTGTCAAATTTCTAAATTTTGAGAAAGTGAAAATCTGGGGCTTAAGGAATCTTTTAGATTCCCCTTAGATTCCTCAAAGATTCCCTCCAATTCATCTCAAGCTCTACTGCTCAGATCAAAATTTTGACTCCACCATCAGGTTCCTTGCAGAATTTTGAGAAAAATGAGCATGAAGTTGGTTGCATTCTAACTTTGGCGAATTTCAGCATCCAAGGAATCTGGAATATTCCCTCAAAGATTCTTGAAGATTCTCCTCTGCTGGGGACCTGTAAATCTGCTGCTCAAATGTCAAACCCGACCTCGCCATGACATTCCCTGCGAAAATCTAATAAAATTGACTATAAACTTGGTTACATTCTGATAAAAAGAAGTTTTACCTCCTTGGAGAATCTTCATGCATCAAAGAATATTCTGCCTCGAAATGTGTGTCAAGGTTCCACCTCCTCCGTCTCGAAATCCATGCCACGCTTCTTCCTCCTACCCGGACGCACTATGTAAATCAGTTTATATAAAATTTCGTTGGTGGAGTTTTCCAAGAAACAGTTTGGCGCATAGGTAATTCGAGCAATTTGTTAAGGGGAGGTCAGGGGATCAAACCCTGCCTCCCCACAAAATCCGCATATAACTTCTTTTTTTCAGCGCATTTGTTTTACATGGGGTTTGTTTTGTATTGAATGCGGGTTGGTGGTTGGTGTACGCCACCATATGGGGTTGCCTGGTGGGGGCCGATCCACACAGGCAAGGCGGGTTCAATCCTCGTCGGCCTCACATTAACTTTTAATGTTTTGGTTCATATATATAACCCATATATATGGTGAGTGCGATGAGGGTGGCGGGGGTCATGGCCCACCACCACTTTAAATATTATTTTTGTTTTTTTATGTTATATAGCCATTTTTTTGGATTTCCGAAATTTGACCGTAGGAGACATTTTAATGAGGCCACAATTTCACCCGAAAATTGGCCGGAATCTGGTGGCCGGATTTCGGTGAAATTGTGCCTTCCTTAAGCTTGCCAAGTCCCCCAGTCAACCCTGAACTTTGATTGCCTCTAACTTTTGCATACGAGCTGGGTTTGATGAACTATTCGCACCGTTGAGTTCAGGACGATGGGATCTACACTCTGGTCCTGGTTTGAAAACATTTTGATCACTTTGATGTTTGAGCTTCCATAAGCCCTCTTTGTCCTATGTGTCCCTGGAGCCACCTGGATCAATCATCCCCATTGAGGAGCTTTTGGTCCTCCAAAAGCATGAAAAATAATCTACCACTTCTTTGTACCTTGTTTGCATCACAAGCATCTTGAAAAGGTCTCGCTTCCATCTCCTTCATCTTTGTTCTTCGAAGCCTTAAGTGATGAGCCGACACCTGCAACCTTTGCAACATGTAGTACATTGTTTTGCAAATTACATGCTTGTATTACATGACCAACTAATGACCCAAGCATCCCATACTTGCCATGAGTTTATAACCCATACTCGGTGGTCAATTTTACATCAAGATGGACACAATACCCCAGCTACAAAAACAAGGCCAACATATCATTGTTTCTTCAACAAGTGATGGAGAACACATCATCACTGCAACACATGATTTACAACAATAAGTCCAAACACTATTTTGTTTTGACAAGTGATGGAAACACGACATTTCTTTCACAGTTTATCACGCAACTCAAAATAAGACCAGACATCATTGTTGCTTAACAGGTGATGGAAAACACATCATTACTTTTACATCTTAAAGTGTAACAAACGATTTACAAAAGCATGACCATGACAAGCTAACATATCTAGAAACCATTTTTCACTTATCGCTGTGAATGGGTCATTCCCCTATGGTGGTTTTACTTGTCGAACAATCGTTTCATCTGGTTCATGCACCGACACTTTTTATTTCAGGCGCTACTCTGGATGGAGCCTCCAACATGTGGCTCTTTGATGGCCACTTCTGTCACAATGACTTCAATAAGTCTTCTTCCTCTTGACCTACTTAACATGTTTCTCTTCCTGCTATTGAGAGGGTCTTTCATGCCTCGTCTTTGTCTGTGCTGTTATTCTTTTCCAACACTTAGAAAATGTATGGTTATGTAATCCACAAAAGGTACATGTTTTTCGATGCCATGTTTTATGCTCATCATTAACAACATGATTATAATCGAAATGAACATTCAAATATCGAAACTAGTTATACATTTCCTTGCCTTCTTTGGTGTCATTATGGTGATGAGAGCTTGCGTCAACTCTTTCCCTACAATGGCCACTGCCACGGGATGATGGTGAGGTGTTCCCATCATTCTCTTTCCTTGACAATTTTGACGATGTCTCGGAAGCATATGACACCTTCGAGCATTCTCCTTCGATGTATCCCCAACCTGCAAATTGAGGTCTCTGCACAACCTCCAATGGTTGAGCTATGCTTTAGTTATTAACACCAAGTTCTTTTTCCTCCTTGTACCTCATCCTGGTAAGGAGCCTCATGTTTGTCCTTGTAATTGGTATCTCCATATCTCCAACAGAAATCATAATATGTGAAGATGAAACTGAAAGGAAATCAACATCTTTTACCTCCTTTGTCGATTTGGACAGAACTGATGAGGGCTTCTCATCATCTCTTGTTGGTGGTTCACTAGTTGTCTCGGCGCATTCCTCAACTTTCTTTCTGACATACACAAGTCCTACCTGACGGGGTAATTCCTCTACTTTGATGGGGTTGACAATGCCTTGGCCATTAATGCCCAAGCATTTTCCTTCATACCCCATTTTCTTCAAGTGTTTGGAGCCAATTCCTGTGGTATGATTTTCAAAAATAGCGAAATCATCATCAGGACACATACATGAATTTAGAGAATTACTTTTTACCTCACATGGGTCATGTTGCAGCTTTTCCAAGGCCTCGTTCTTAGTTTGCAGTTGTTGTAACAAACTTTTTTTCTCCTCTTTCTCTTCATGTAGAAGCATCTTCAATTCAACGTTATCTGTTTGAAGACTTTGGCTATTGTGCTTCAGTTCTTCCAGGGCCTCTTCCGTGGCTTGCAACTAAAGTTGCAATCACTCCTTTTCCTCAGTCTCTTTTTGTAGAGCTTCATACATCATTTCCACCCTTATGGAAATTTGAGCATGGTCTCATACATCGATTTTCCATCCTTTGTCGTTGCACATTTCATTGTTCATGCTTGCAATTCAGATCCACACAAAGACCACTCTGATACCAAACTTGATCTAAGTTGACTCAACTCCCGGATTTAACCAAGATCATTTTCTTTTGTGATGTGATTAGAATTGCAATTAAAATAACATAAAGGAACATAAATGCATGTTGTAAGGAAGAAGGAACATGATAATCATCAACAACATAAAATAACAAGACATTGATAATGGAGTCCGTCCAGGAGGGACTACATCTCCAAGCCCCGGTGTCAAGATGGTGCAGGCCGCTGCATTAAGTGATGGAAAGAGTGATGATGTACATAGGTGGTGACGTCACTATCATACAAGGAAAATGCCATCATATAGGAGTGGCTCCAAGAGATGTTCCACTGCAGGAACTCTCATTCAAAAAAGGACTCCTATCAGTATGACCTAAACTCATGCATGACGATAATGAGCATCCCACCAACATGGCATAAAAGGGATCTCAATTCAGACATACATGGCGACAACATGAGTATCCCATCAACATAACAACAAAGGAATCTCAAACAAAACATGACGAATCATGACAACAAGTACATCCCACAAATGATTCCGCATCACATCAAGTAGAAATCATGAAACAAGCAAGAAAAAAAATCCCACATCAAGCATCAAACAGGGATCTGTGCAGCACCATGCATCTCATAGCAAAAAGAAGTACATGAACATACTGCATATACCTCACATCTTGGGGCCATCTAAAGCAAAGCATGTCAAATTGTTGAAGCTAGCCATACAATCAATCTCACAGCATCAAATCTCATGGAAATGACTGCTCGCACATCGAATGCTAACACCTGCACCCATTTTGAAAAGTGGCCAAAAAATGAAATGATAAAATGGAAAATATGAATGCACCATCAGATTTGTGGCATCGAATAGTGTAAAATCGACTGTCAAATTTTTGAATTCTGAGAAAGTGAAAATCTGGCGCTTAAGGAATCTTTTAGATTCCCCCTAGATTCCTCAAGGATTCCCTCCTCCAGGTCATCTCAAGATCTTCTGCTTAGATCAAAATTTTGACTACGCCATCAGGTTCCTTGCATAATTCTGAGAAAAATGAGTATGAAGTTGGCTACATTTTGACTCTGGTGAATTTCAGCATCCAAGGAATCTGGAAGATTCCTTCAAAGATTCTTGAAGATTATCCTCCACTGGGGACCTGAAAATCTGCTGCTTAAACATTGAATCTGACCTCTTCATGACGTTCCCTGCAAAAATCTGAGAAAATTGACTGTAAACTTGGTTACATTCTGATAAAAAGAATTTTTACCTCCCCAAAGAATCTTCGGGCATCAAAGAATATTCTGCCTCGAAATGCATGTCAAGGTTCTGCCTCCTTTGTCTCTAAATCTATGTCGCGCTTCTTCCTCCTACTTGAACGCACTGTGTAAATGTTTTTATATAAAATTTCGTCGACGGAGTTTACCAAGAAATAGTTTAGCGCGTTGGTAATTCGGGAAATTTGTTAAGTGGAGGTCAGGGGATCAAACCCCGCCTCTCCACAAAATCCGCATATAACCTTTTTTTTTGGTCACGTTTGTTTTACATGGGGTTTGTTTTGTATTGAATGCGGGTTGGTGGTTGGTGTACGCCACCATATGAGGCCGCCCGGTGGGGGCAGACCCATGTGGGTCAGGTAGGTTCAATCCCCGTCGGCCTCACATTAACGTTTAATGTTTTGGTTTATATATATAACCTATATATATGGTGAGTGTGATGGGGGTGGTGGGGTTTATGGCCTGTCACCACTTTAAATATTTTTTTATTTTTTTTTATGTTACATAGCCATTTTTTTGAATTTCCGAAATTTAACTGTAGGAGACATTTTAATGAGGCCACAATTTCACCTGGAATTTGGCCGGAATCCGGTGGTTGGATTTCGGCAAAATTGTGCCTTCCTTAAGCTTTCCAAGTCACTTGATCAACCTTGAACTTTGACTACCTCTAACATTTGCATACAAGCTTGGTTTGACGAACCATTCGCACCGTTGCGATCAGGACGATGGGATCTACGCTCTGGTCCTAGTTTGAAAACATTCTGATCACTTTGATTTTTGGGCTTCCATAAGCCCTCTGTCCTGTGTGTGTCCCTGGAGCGACCTAGATCAGAGAGAAAGTGATGGGGGACGAGAGAGAATTGGAGGGTAGAGAGAGAGAGAGAGAGTGATGGGGAGGAGAGAGGGAGGTAGGAGAGGAAGGGAGAAAGGAAGGAAGAGAGAAAGGACTTAAGAGAGAGGAGGAGAGAGGGAGCGAGAGAGGAGGAGAGAGGGAGGGATAGAGAGATGGAGTTGGAGGGGGAGAGAGGGAGGGAAGAAGAAATACATAGAGAGTGAGAAGTGGAGAGAGAGAGGGAGTGACAAGGGAGAGATGGAGAGAGAGTGTGTATGTTTGGGGGTGAGATAAAAGGACAAAGAAGGAGAGTGGAGAGAAGTGGAGAGAGAAGGGGAGAGAATGAGAGAAAGAGGGATATAGTAACAACGTTGAATAGTCAAGAGAGAGAGAGAGAGGATGGAAGAGAGAGTGGAGAGAGGGAGGTAAAGAGAGATGAAGCTGGAGTGGGAGAGAGAGGGAGATAAGAAGAAATACATAGAGAGAGAAAGGTGGAGAGAGAGAGATAGAGGGAGTGATAAGGAAGATGTAGAGAGAGGGAGAGAGGACAGCAGGAGCAAAGAGAGAAGTGGGCGAGAGGGAGAGAAGGGGGAGAGAGAGAGAGAGAGAGAGAGAGAGGGAGAGGAGGAGAGAGGGATATATAGATAGATTGGTGAAAGAGAGTGTATGTTTTGGGGGTGATATAAAGAGAAAAAGGGAGATAGAGATATTGATGGAAGGTGAAGAGAGGGAATAAGAGACTGACGAAAAGAGGGAGGGACAGACATATAGATTGATAAATATGGAGTGAGAGAGTGTGTGTGTTTGGGGGGGGGGGGTGAGATGGAGGGAGATATAGATATAGATAGAGCAAGGAGAGAGGGAAGAATATTTCTTGCACTAGACACATTGATTTCAATGTAGATTGCAATTTCTAATCCTATTTGATTGCTCGCACTAGATGCATTGATTTTAGTGTTGATGTTGATTTCTAATGATATTTGATTGCTTGCACTAGATGCATTGATTTCAATCTAGATGATTTCTAATCCTATTTGATTGCTTGCACTAAATCCATAGATTTTAGTGTATATGGTGATTTCTAATCCTATTTGATTTCTTGCACTAGATGCATCGATTTCAATGTAGTTGTTGATCTCTAATTATATTTGATTTCTTGCACTATATGCATTGATTTCAATGTAAATGATTTCTAATCCTATTTGATTGTTTGCACTAAATGCATTCATTTCAGTGTAGATGGTGATTTCTAATCCTATTTGATTGTTTGTACTAAATGCATTAATTTCAGTGGTTTCTATTCCTATTTGCTTACTTGCACTAGATGCATTGATTTGAGTATAGATGTTGATTTCTAATCCTATTTGATTTCTTGCATTGGATGCATTGATTTGAGTGTAGAAGTCGTTTTCTAATATTATTTGATTTCTTTCATTAGCTGTATTGATTTCAATGTAGAATTTGATTTATGATTTTATGTAATTGGATGTATGATGGTACATTAGTTTTAAAGTGAATGGATTAACAATGTGCACTGATTTCAGTGTAAGCACAAAAAGTTATTGGCACTATACATTGATTTTTGTGTTATAGTAATTCATATTATTAATATTGGAGACAAAGAGAGACATGATATGATGTTTACTACAACAACTCGAGCTAAAGATTTAAATGGTTTATGATTTCAACCATGCTTTTCATATAATTGATATGAAAAGATGACAAAACTAATAAGGGTGGCAATAAGAATACTAGAAGAAAATAGTTTGAGATTGATCACAATGAAGAGTATTTGTAATTGATTACATTCTTATTATTCACATTTTATTTCATTCAACACTATTACATTGTTACTTTGCATTCAAAATTTTTATTTCATCATTTTTCATCATTAAAGTTATTAACAATATTTATCATCTCAAAAAACTAGGCTAACTAAACAAATTTAAAATTAAAATGACCATATTAATCTCAGATATATTTAGCATATTTAAAATGATTATATTAATATTAGATGTATTTACATATTATTTATAAAATTAATCATATCTTTGATATATTTTCCTTGGTGGCACACGACTGAAGCCAGCCTAGATCCATCTTAACTCTGGATCTATCAAGCACCGAGAGGGATAAAATATCTCAAGGTGCAAACCTTTCCTCAAGTTTTGCACTAAAAAAAGAGGGTTACACCTCGAGAGATTTGATCCCTCTCGGCACTTGATAGATCCATAGATAAGATGGATCTAGGCTAGTTTTTAGTATAGTGATACAATTGGTATACGATGAAAATTATGTATATGTATGTGTGTAATCTAACCATTAGAAACTTACTTACTTTTGTCTCTTGGTTGAAAGTATAGAGAGTATTATCAAGAAGGATATCAATCTATTTTTTTGAATTTTCAGTATAGTGACACAATTTGTAGATGATCAATATCATATAAATCTATATGTCTAAGAAAAAATAAACTATTTAAAATTTACTTTGGTATTTTAAGTTGGTTGAGAAAATAGAGAGTATTATTTAAAAGAACTATTTGAAAACTTTGATCTAAAAATGATGAAAAATGCCCATAAAAATGAATGCATGTATTGATTTCAATGTATATGTCAATATTTTTTTTTATTTCTATTCAATTTTGAATTCATTGATTTTAGTATACATGTTAATTTATAGATGCGTTGAGATAAAAATAATGAAAAATGTTTATCAAAATTAATACATTCCCATTAAGGTCATGTTTTCATATAATTAGAAAGATTCGCAACATGTTGCCGATGTTTACTGGCATGATGATATTATCTTTACAAATCTTAAATGATATTTTTAGATATAATGAACTAATTGATATTCATGAGATATGATAGGATTGTGATTCCAAATGGTATTCATCTTCTTGTTCACTCTCTTTATGTGTTTATTGCAATGTTGATTGAAAGTATTATCAAGAAGGATCAATGTTTTTATAGCTTCTTTTAGATTTTATTATAGTGACACAATTTGTAGATGATTAACATTATGTATATGTATATGTCTAAGATTAACCTTACTGTTTGAAATTTTAATAGTTTTCTTAGTTTTTTGAGAACATATGTAGTATTATTTAGAAATTTTGATTTGGAAATTATAAAAAATGTATATAGAAATTGATGCATTACATTGAAATCAATACATACATTGCATTGCACATGTCAATTTCTATTCCTATTTCTACTCAATGTCAATTTCTATTTCAATTCCCAAGTAGGGTGACCATCAAGAATAAATGAAATGAGAAAGCCTAATACCATGATAGAGTTGTCACCTTAGACTGTGGTGCAAGGACAATTAGCAAAGTTTAAAGCCTCATAGGTTACTTAGCCAATGAGAGACATTACAGTTGGCCCTATAAACCCCTTGTTGCATTATGTGATCACCCTCACTAAATTTGCATATTATTTGACGAGCTGTGGTTGTAGTTTGAGACGTAGAATGTAGATTTTGATATACTCATGGCATTGGGTGTCAAAATTATAAACATCTAATGGTGACTTTACCTCGTTGTGCCTTTTATGGGTAAGTTTCCTAGTGCATCTTTGTTTTCCCTTCAAAATTTTCTTGCTTTTATATGTTTCTGAGAGGCTTTTTCATCTTGCCCTCCCTTTGAACCATCAAGCTCATAGCTCTCTCACTTTTATTCATCTATGGTTAGATTCCATTCATTTTCCTTTCTTTCGTCCCAAACTTGTTCCTTGTCCCATCTTGACTCCTTTCCTTCACACTGTTGGAGATCACATCTATCAATATGTTGATTTTGGTCCTCCTCCTTGTCATTTATCCTCTCTATCTCATTTACTTCCTTTCTTCTTGCAGTAATCATGCCTTGTCATGGATTTTCTTTCTCTATTCATGGTCACAAAAATATAGAATTACCTCCCTAATATAAATACCATTAAATGCAAAGGATTTAACTCATCACTAGTGGGAATGTACCTCATGGTTTGCTCAAGATGAAATGGATTCGGTAGAAGGAGAAGCTCATGTAGAACAAAATTTCCTACCAGATGATGTGGGGATGGATGATGTAAATAAATGAATCCTTGACATTCGAAACACATAATCTAGACAATCTGATACATGAAAATAACCAATTTCTATTGGAAATGAAGACTTTGGTGGGAACATGCTTGGTGGAGGACAAAAAAGCATAAGAGGAAACACTTTTATGCATAGACACCCTATAGTAACAAGTCAACATGTTGGAAAATAATGTTTTGGTAATGGCTAAGAAACTCACCAATCCAGGCTTCAATAATAGCGAGGATGATGAATAATGTCCAGGTCCCACCTTGGTGGATTCTCCTATAGGTTAGACATTGTCTACTTATGGGAGCTTTAGTGGGGAAGAAATACCATATCACATGTGTTCATATTGGGGGATATATATTTAGAAAAGAATGACATATATATTGAGAAAAAAATGACATATATATTGAGCATATAATAGGGGACAAAGGGTTTTTATATTGGCAAGTATAAAAGTGGAGCTCAAAGTTAATGAAAAAATATAAAGGGGTATAAAAAATGTTAATGAAATAATGGATACCTACAATATCTAGTTAAAGTAGGGGTTTTGAAAATTGGGAAGCTGTATTTAGTTCATATTGGTAGGGTGTTAAATAATGTGATTTCTAGAGGTATTTTCCAATTTGTAATCAGATTAAGCGTATTGTTTAGTATGCCACAAATGCACATGATATGTCAGAGGTTGTTAGGTCCCTATACTACTAGTGTAACCCCTTATTGTTATTAGTACAACCCCCTTATTATATTGTTGTGCCCATGTAGTCCCCATATTGTTATTATTGTGCCCCATAAAAGCCCACTATTGTTATTATTGTGCCCTTACATTATTATTGTTATGTCGGCTCTAATTATATTATGACCCCTTAGACTCCTATATATAGAAAGGAGGTCTTGTCATGTGTAGCATCTAAGAATTGTTCATTTGTGTAATGTAAAGGAGGTTTCCCCCTCGAAGAGGCTTATTTCTAAGGAATTGATCTATCTTTTCTATCTTTTTGTGAGCTAGTTTCATAACATATGGTATCAGAGCTTTGGATTCTGGGGTTTCACTGCTCCAAACAGGTCATCGTGGAATTTTCGCTATAACTTTTTCACTACGAAGTTTCAGAAGCTAAATCGAAAACCCATTCGAGCTGAAAGCGTTCTAAACCTCGAGTCCCAATTTCAGATCTTGTATCACTATATTTTTAGAGATATGATCTAAGGAAGTTATGGTTTTTGCAAGCTCTAAAATTCAATCTCAAAGAGGTCATCATGGAAGTTTCTCTATAATTTGTTTTATATGAAGGTTAAGACTCTAAAATTAAAACCCATTTCAACCGAAATTGTGGTGTAGCTCGGATCCAAATTTTAGATCTTGTTTCGCTATATTTTCGGAGATACAATTTAATACATTTAGGGTTTCTGCAGGCCACTGAATTACATCCCAAACAGGTGACCTGGGGAAAATCATCATACCTCTCGCTCGGAGCATCTGATTCAAAGTTCATAAAAAGTGACAGAAAGAAGATGGATTTTAGTTTATTGGGTATCATTTACAGAAGCTAAGGTCGAAACAATGACACATGGCACGTCATAAAAATTCTCTCTACTGAACTACTCTATAATTAGGTCATCGCGAGAGATTGGACATAACTCTTCCTTCGGGAATCCAATTATGAGCATACTTGTGATGTTAGAAAAAGGACTCAGAGGTTTACTGCAGGGCGCAATTTCAGAACTTGGAGACTTGAAATTACAAAGTTACCGTCGTTTCAATATCGAGCTCCTAAAATCAAGAAAAGGCGATATGAGGAAGTTTGATGGCAAGGATCTGTCAGACCAGGTAGTAACTCCAATAGGTAGTAAAACTGATTCCATATATTTCATTAGGTATGCTATTGTTATATACAAAGGGTGTGACTGCTCAGTTCATCTCCTGATGACTGTTCACATCCCTAATTTAACTATTTACATAAATTCACCCAATCGTGAGGATTAGGTGTCAACATTCCCCCCCTTAACCTGAAGGGATGTTGGTGAGTCCAAGCATCATTCTGAATCTTTCAAGATTTTCTCTTCCAAGCGCTTTGGTGAAGATGTCTGTAATTTGCTCATTTGTGGAACAATGACGGAGATGGATTGTTTTGGCCTCAACATGATGTCAAATCAGATGATATTTAGTATTGATGTGCTTTGTTCGATCATGGAACTTTGGGTTCTTGGCCAACTTTATTGCAGAGGTGTTGTCAATCATGAGTGGAGTTGATTGTACTTTTTTTACCTACAAATCTTCAAGAATTTTCCTGAGCCACACAATTTCTTTTGTTGCTTCAGCTGCTGCCACGTATTATGCTTCTGTTGTGGAATCTGCTGGAACTGATTATTTGCCTGATTTCTAGGAGACAGCTCCTGATCCAAGACTCATAGCATATCTTGAAGTAGATACCCCAATTTCTTTGTCTCCATCGAAGTTTGAATCAGAGTATCCGATCAAACTGAAGTCATCCACCTGTGTGTACTTGATTCCAAAGTCTTGAGTTCCCTTCAAGTACTTTAGAACTCTTTTTGCAGCAGACCAATGTCCCTCACAAGGCTTTTGCATAAACCTGGAGAGGATTCCAATAGAAAATGAAATGTCTGGTCTGGAAGTAGTAAGGTAGTTGAGACTTCCTACAAGTTGTCTATACTTTGTTGCATCCTCAAATTCCTTCCCTTCAATAGATGTGATCTTTAAGTTTTGTTCCATTGGAGTAGTAAGAGGATTGCACTCTGTCATGCCAAATCTGTTTAAAAAATCTCCAATGTATTTATTTTGAGAAAGAAATATGGACTTTGGATGTTGGGTTACTTCAATGCCAAGATAGTAATGAACATAGCCCAAATCAGTCATTTCAAAACTTTTCCCCAATTCCTTCTTTATGGATGCAATATAGCTTTCATTGTTCCCTTTCATTAAAGGATCATCTACATATACCACAAGATATACAACTGTTTTGCCAACTTTCTTGAAAAATAAAGTTGCATCATCAAGATCAAAATGATTGAAGTTGAGTTTCAGAAGATTCTCAGTTAGTTTTTCATACCAGGCTCACGATGGTTCTTTGAGGCCATACAAGGACTTCAAAAGTTTTCATACTTTATGTTCATGTCCTTTCACAGAAAATCCTTCAGGCTGGGACATAAAAACATTCTCTTTTAGATCTCCATTCAAGAAAGCAGTTTTTACATCCATTTGATGGACTTTCCAACCATTCTGAGCTGCTAGTGCAAAGAGTGTCCGGATGGTTGCCCATTTTGATGTGGGGGGAAAATTCTCCTCATAATCGACCCCTTCTTTCTATGCAAAACCTTTTGCCACAAGCCTATCTTTGTGCTTGTCAAGTGAGCCATCAGCTTTGTACTTGTTCTTGTAGACCCACTTGCAGCCAATTGGTTTGGTTCCAAATGGAGGATCAACCAGCTTCCAAGTGTCGTTCTTTATGAGGGCATCATACTCCTTTTGCATCGCTTCTTTCCATTCATCATGAGAAGCAGCTTCTTTAAAGGAAGTTGGTTCAAAATCTGTAGACAAGTTCAATTCACAATCATAAGAAACATCCATATCAACAGGTGAATTAGAGTCATCTACATCACCTCCATTTTGCCGGTTTGAATTTCTGGTTCCTATTTTTCCAATTTCATCAGGATGAACACTTTCAAGTGTCTTTGTTAGCCACTTTGGGGGACATTTCTGAGATGGTCCAGGTTGCTCTGTTGATTGAGTTGGGACTGAATCAAGATTGAGTCTCCCAATTCTATCAATTACATCACTTAAAGCATCATCCGTTGTTGAAGTTTCGTTCGGGGGAGAGTGTTCTTCAGAAGAAGATTCCACATGTTGATCTAGAATAGGAATCCCCCCTTCAAGATGTGGAATCTGATTATCAAATTCTTGAAATGATTTTGTTTTTGTGAATCTATCCAAGCGATCAAGTTGCGGCTTAACAACATTGTCAGATTTGGATGATTCAAGAAAAATTACATCTCTAGATACAACAAACTTTTTATTTACTTCATCATAGAGGCGGTATGCTTTGGAGGTGTTTGAATACCCCAGGAAGATACACTTATGACTTCTAGCACCAAGTTTGTTTCTATGTACCTTTGGTATCAAAGCATAACAGGTGGAACCAAAGACCCTGAGATGTTTTACCGAAGGAACATGTCCATACCACAATTCATAAGGAGTCTTGTTTCTTATAGCATTAGATGGACATCTATTCTTTATATATGCAGCACATAGAACAACATCAGCCCAAAACATTATCTTTACATTTTTGAAGAAAATCATGGATCGTACCATATTCAATATTGTTCTATTCATTCTTTTAGCTACACCATTCTATTGGGGATTATAAGGAACAATTGTTTGATGTTTGATCCCATGTTGGCGAAGATAGTTTTCAAATTCATTTGATGTATATTCTTTTCCATTATCAGTTCGAATAGACCCAATATGAGATTGTGCATCATTTTCAATCCATTTATGAAAATTCTTGAATGTTTGAAAAGCATCAGATTTGTTCTTCAATAAATAAACCCAACACATTCTGGTGTAGTCATCAATAAATGTCATGATATATTTATTTCCATTTGCAGAAGGAATAGGCATTGGACCACATAAATCTAAATGAATGAGTTCAAGCTTCCTATGTGCTCTTGAATGTGAATCATGAAAATACTGTTTGCTATGCTTTCCTAGAATGCAAGCATCACATTGCTTATGTTTCCTAGGAATTGTAGGAAAACCAGCAACACCATTTTTCTTCAATAAGCGGAGACTGTCATAGTTTAAATGTCCAAATCTAGCATGCCATAATAAACTTGATGGAAGTGTACCTTCTTCATGATGAGAAATATATGAGAAATGTTGTGCATGAGCAGAGGTTCCTTGCAGTTTGAGAAGCCTTTCTTCTTCTATTCCCCTCATGACAAGTAAGTGGTCAGATGCTTTTCTTACCTCAAGCTTTCCATCAAACATGTGAATGGAGTGACCTTGCTGGCAGATGTGGACCAAGGACAACAAGTTTCTCTTGAGATGTGGGAGATATAGAACATGATCCAGAAGAAAGTCTGGAAGACTAGGCAGTTTAAGCCTGATTGTGCCAAGCCCTGATGGCTTGATTTTTGACTGATTTGCAAAGTATACTACTCCATCAACATTGTCAGTGAAATCTTCAAAAAAATCTTTTCTATGAGTCATGTGACAGGTTGCTCCTAAATCAAGCAACCGATCATTTTTCCAGGAAGAAAGTGAAGCATTAAACAAATCTTCATTTACTCTAATGTTACATTGTGCCTCAACATAGTGAGCAGATTCAGGTGCTTTACCTTTGTCTGTATCATCAGTTTTACCTTTCCGTTGGTTTCTTTTTTGCTCAATTTTGTCCCATGGTAGCTTGCATGTAGAGGCATCATGTGATCCATTTCTTTTGCAGTGAATATAGTGTAAATCTGCCTTTTCTCCTTGAGAATGTCTGCCCCCCTTGCCTCTGAAATATCTTTAGGGGCTGTCTTCTTTCTGAAAGCTTTCTCTCTTTCAGCAAACTTTTTCACAAGAGAGTAAAAGGTTATATCTTTAAGATTTCCATTTGCTTGCAATGACTCAAGATAATTGGAGTAAGTAGGATAAAGTGCCTTGAGAAAAGAAATAAGAGGAATATCCAATTCAACCTTAGTTGATTTGATATCATGCATTATATACTTTACTTCAGATGCAAGAGCAAGAGGATCATTATTTTGCAGTTCAACAGTGAAGAGTTTAATCATGAGTTGGACAACTTCAAGTGCAGAATGTGAGTCATAGAGCTCTTTCAGCTTTTGTAGGGCTTCAAAGGCAGTTGAATATGACAAAATATGGCGACTCAACTCTTCATTTATAGATGCTGCAATTAATGCATAAGCTTTGTTGTTCTTGTTTTCCCAAATGACGAGCTCTTTGTCAGAGGTAGGCTGTACTGGGTCATTGTCTCCTTCTCTGACACACACTCCTTTCCACAACTCATTGAAGATGAGGGTGTGTTTTATCATCTGGGACCATTCAAGATAGTTCTCCTTGCCAGTGAGAACTATTCCTACCATGGATATGATTGAATGCATTCTGTAAAAAAAAACTTTTTGCTGATAGAAAAGAATACTTCTGCCAATATACAGTAAAAATGTACTCAAAAATTTCTGTGGGAAACAATTTTGGTTGTTTAATTCATATCACAGTCAATAATCAATCAATCACCGCGAGCTCTACAAAGTTGGAGCAGCAACGGCATCAACCGCGAGCTCTACAAAGTTGGAGCAGCAACGGCATCACAATTTCAAGCTCTGATGGCAGACATCTCATGTAATCTTGGAAAAACGATAATCACATGTAAATATAATATTGTAATATGCCACCCAATTTATTCCTTTCGCGCCCAACTTTGATTAAAGAAATATACCGAAAGGATCTATTTTTTTTTTGATATGCAGCTTGCCTATCACGCAAATAATTGAAGAGATACAAATTTTAAGTCCATTCGTCGAAGATAGTTATTCGCGTCGCTGTATCGTTACCGAATAATATAAATTTTCAATCCATGCGTGGAAGAAAGTTATTCTCAGATCCTTCCCACTCATCTAAAACGAATCCAAACCAACGAAAAAATTGTATGGCCAATGCACTAGATATCCAAATACAAGTTGTCATGCAATTCGAGCAAAATTTCCCAGAAATTGCAATGGAAGAAAGACAGTACTATCACTATCACTAAGCAAAGGAACAGGTTCAGATTCAATAATAATTTTCAACCAGAACCACAAGAACTGCTCGTGCAAACTGTTAGAACAAATACATTTGAAACGCCACAAGAACTTTAATCAGTGGCACATCTCCACGCAGAAAAGGTCAGCACATCTCCACGCAGAAAAGGTCACGCATCTCAGGTATTATCATGCTGTCTCAAATACGCAGTGTTGATATCTCTCACGCGGTGTTGATATCTCTCCACGCTCACCACACCAGATGTTAATATCTCTCAGGCGTATTAATCAACAGTAGTATTTTCATTGAAAAAGAAACTATATTCGTATAACAGCGTTCAAAAATATGAAACTGATACCAGGTCAGATACCAACGTTCAAACAACATTCAATACCATGTCAGATACCAGCGTTCAAACAACATTCAATACCATGTCAGATACCAGCGTTCAAACAACATTCAATTATTACAACAACGTTCAATTATTACCATGTGCACCGCCTTAATACCATGTCCAGCGCAGGTACAAGGACAACGCTCACTTCAGAAACGCATACAATAATACAGTTAAACGCATACCAATTCATTCAGAACGACAGAGGGACAACGCTCAGTGGATTAGTTGAGAATGACAGAGGACAGCGCTCAGTGGACAGTGCTCAGACCAGCGTGCAGCCCACAGTAGCAAAAATGAAGGGAGTTACAACTTATTTTGAGAGCTGGCTCTGATACCATGTCAGGCCAGGCAGTAACTCCAATAGGCAGTAAAACTGATTCGATCTATTTCATTAGGTATGCTATTGTTATATACAAAGCGTGTGACTGCTCAGTTCATCTCCTGATGACTGTTCACATTCCTAATTTAACTATTTACATAAATTCAACCAATCCTGAGGATTAGGTGTCAGCAGGATCCGGTAAATTGGATACTATAGATGGAGCAATATTTTGATCTACATGAGGTGCAACTGTTAAAAAAGGTACGCATTTCATCTTCATATTTAGAACTGGATCAATTTGTATAGTATAAAGGGCTTTGTTCTCGTAAACCACTTGTTACGTGGTCAATTTTCATGGAGGAAATGATAGCACATTATGAGGATACAAAGAGAAACACCTTCTTTAGCCAATTGATAAATCTCAAACAAAAGTGTTCAATGGAAGAGCACATTGAGGACTTTAAAAAATTGAATATAAGGGAAAATGATATTCCTGAGAAGCAGAGGATTGATGTCTCCATAGGGACTTTAAAGGATAACATTCAACATGAGGTTCGTCTTTGGGAACCTGATTCATTGGAGAGGGCATTTAGTTTGACAAGAAAAGTGGAAAGCAAAATTATGGCAACAAGGAAGTCTACCCCTCACAACTATAAATATGCAAGTGTTGTTTCTCCTAGCCTTCCACAACCTACAAGGTTGACACCACAACAATTGGAAGAAAAAACAGCAAAAGGGCTTTGTTACAATTGTGATAACAAATACACTAAAGGTCATACGTGTGCTGAGAAGAAATTATTTTACATAGATTATGAAGAGGAGGAAGAAAAGCATTAAGAAACATCAAAAGAAGAGGATATACACCAAGGAACCAACCCTAGAGAAAGACGAAATGAATCCCACCATATCTTGTAAAGCATTGGCAAGAATTACCACTCCTCAAACTCTCAACATAGAAGGACATATCAAGAAGAAAAAGGTTCAAGAAGTGAAATATCATTGAGAAAGAAGAAATGAATTCGACCATATATTGTAATGCATTGGCTATAATTACCACTCCTTAAACTATCGAGATAGAAGGACATATCAAGAAGAAAAATGTTTAGGAAGTGAAAGATCACATCGAGCATAAAGAAATGAATCCGACCATATCTTGTACTGCATTGGAAGAAATTACCACTCCTCGAACTCTCAAGATAGAAGGAAATATCAAGAAGAAAAAGGTTCAAGCAATGAAAGACCAAATCGAGCATCAACAACAATTTATCGAACTTTTAAAGGATAACACCACTTTGGCGCAGAATCAAATGAAACAAGAGGTAGATCAACATCACAGTGAAAGAAGTTTTGATGTAGGCGATTGGGTATTTTTATGCCTACATCTCAAGCAAGCTATTTATGAGAAGGAAATGTTGGCAATACTACATGCACTTAAGAAATGGCGACCTTACCTAATGGGAAGACACTTCAAGGTAAAAATGGATCATGATAGTCTGAAATACTTTTTACAACAAAGATTACCTTTAGAAGAACAAAAAAAATGGGTCACAAATATGTTGGGTTATGACTTTGAAATCATCTACCAAAAAGGGAAGCAAAATGTTCTTGCAGATGCACTCACAAGAAAGGATGACTATGTGGAAGCATTATTTTGTGCTATTTATATTATCCAACCAAATTGGATAAATGAAGCAAGGGATGAATGGAAGAAGAATGAAGATGTGTTGCCACTCATTAAAAAGTTGTAGAAGATCCCAGTTTAAACAATATTGCCAGAACCTGATGAGGAAGGAAAAATAATATTGGAACCTAGAGCAGTCACAGAAACAAGAACTCGACATCTATGAAATCGATCAATTTCAGAGTATCTCGTCAAGTGGAAGAACTTACTTACTGAAGATTCCACATGGGAGGACAAGAATTTTATACAAAAGCATCAAGAACTACTCAAGCCTTGAGAACAACACTTTTTGAAGGAGAGAGACATGTTAGGTCCCTATACTACTAGTGTAACCCCTTATTGTTATTAGTACAACCCCCTTATTATATTGTTGGGCCCATGTAGTCCCCATATTGTTATTATTGTGCACCATAGAAGCCCACTATTGTTATTATTGTGCCCTTACATTATTATTGTTATGTCGGTTCTAATTATATTATGACCCCTTAGACTCCTATATATAGAAAGGAGGTATTGTGATTTGTAGCATCTAAGAATTGTTCATTTGTGTAATGTAAAGAAGGTTTCCCCCTCGAAGAGGCTTATTTCTAAGGCGTTGATCTATCTTTTCTATCTTTCTATGAGCTGGTTTCATAACAGAGGTTCATTGAGTGAATCCCTCATGTATCTACTCTATATCATTTTTTATTTGTAAAAGACTCTCTAGGTCTATCTTCCTTAGTATTAGTTTTTGTAATTTCATCCTTTTAGATAGTTGCAAAATTTATTACTTAATCCAATATTATTAGTCATTTGGAATAGTATCTATGACTTTAGACATATTACTATTCTATCGGTCTACTTTATCTACTAGAATACGAGTAGACATAAGAATCTAATGCTTTATTTTTTTTCAAAAATACAAAGCTAGTGTAACCTACAAAAAAAATAAAGCTATATTTATTCAATTTCTAATGCATTGATTTGAGTGTACACTTTAATTTCTATATGGATTGATCTAGAAATAATGAAAAAAAAAACTAAAATTAGTGCATGTCCACAAAAATAATTTTTTTCATAAAATTGGAAAGATCCCCTTACATGCACATCTATGTCTACAATATCATTCTTATAAATCTTAAAATGATAGTTTTACATGTTAATAGGCTTATTGAATTATGTTAATAATGCGATGGAAAGTTTTAAGTGATGATTCATCTTGTCAAAATTGAAACTCCGTTGCCTAGATTGCATACAACAATGTCACCTATTCTTTGTAGGAGTACTCTATCAATACATGTATGTTGAAATTAGTGAGCTAATTTCACTATATATGCCAATTCCTATTTCACTTTCAATTTATATGTGAATTTCTATTTTTGTTTATATTACCGGTTCTATTTTATATTGTTATTATTATTTACATATTATTTACAAATATGATTCTCCAGCTAAACCAAATTGCAACCTATGGGCACCTCAGTTTGCTTAGGATGTGGAAGATTGGTTTTTTTTTTCTCTTATTTATATTTTAGATAATGAATAAGGAAGGTATAAAAAAGATGTTTTCACATATGTTTTAGATTTGAATATAGTTACAGGGTGGAATTTGGAGGCACACTCCAAGGAATGTCAGTTGATATTTGATCGTTCCTTCTTGTGCATTTTAGTAATGGCTAGAACAATAGATAAATATATACATTGAGATGTTATTGCATATTTCACTATTGTAACATGCTCTCATGGATACATTGCTTTCTAAACTTAATCCACCAACAAGTTTCATTGGGCTATACCAATATATCCCATTAAATTATCATTTCATATAAATTAACCAATATAGCCATTAAATCTATACAAATATGGTCAAATCAATAAAATGTAAGTCTAAAAGTAATATTCGATTGCATAATTAATAAATATTATAATCATTATGTAGAATTTAAGATATATTAAAACTAATTAAATTCTTGACTACCACTCAAATTTTGAATTACATACATTATCCCAATTAATACTAAAAATCACTAATTTTTATAGTGTAATTCAATTCATGTTTGTGTAGATATTATTATAAAATTGTTAATGTCTACTTAACATAATAAATTTCTATTGAAAATGCAACAAGATGATGGAGCTTAGTGGAAAGGAGTCGCCTTCACTAAGTGGGCCTGCAGGCTATTTTTGGCGCAAAGTCTATTTTTAGACATATGGATCATGGTCTATGAGTTGCAGGATGCTATTTGTGGATGATTGGTCATGTTGGTAAAAATAGATGGACTTCTATTTTTAGACATATGGGTGGTTTCTATTTTTAGACTGCCAGGCTAAAAATAGAACAGTCGAATATTATTAGCTCTTAATAATATTTGGACTATAAACATTATCTTATCCTCTTAGAGCACTTCAGTTCGAGCTATGGATGTGGCACATGCAGCTGTCGGAACGAAATACGCCTTTCTTGTGGGTCAGTTGAGCTATTGCATAGTGGGCTTCAGTTAGAACTCATGTGGTTGAGTTTGGTGGAGTTGATTGTGGAGTTGATGGAGTTCTGTTCAGTTTGACTTGGTTAAACTAGTTGTATTTAGTCTAACTGCATAATACACTAGTGATGAGTGATGTGAATTAATTATTAATTAATTCACTAATTATTAACTCATAAAGCAACTAAAGAATACATCAGTTAACTCTGTGCATGGACAGTTCAATGGAGACAGGTGTTAGAGGTTGAGATTGCTATCAGTTGTGACTATAATTGTGCATGAGATTTACACAATCATGGATTGAGTATTGCCAATGAGGATTGCGTAGTTCAGCCAAGAGAAATACGAGTTTGGATCAGCCATTCTCATGCAGGATTCGCAGTGGAGGCAGGCAGACAGTGGAGGAGATTTGAACCTGTGATTGATTCAGATCTGAGCTAGTTTTGTCTGTAATAGGTGGAGATAGTACTGAGTACTTGTGAGGAGTATTGTACTATGTATTGTTACATGTTATCAATCAATATAATATATAGATAGTGTGGGGTTTTCAGCTGTATGCTTTCCCTAGGTTACATACTGTGTTAATGTGCGCATGCGATTGATGTTTCACTGTTTTTAATTCCGCAAAATTGATGATCAACGTAGAGGAGGTTATGTATTATGCATGTATTCCGCAATAGTGTATAATCAGGATAATCTCTATGAATAAGTGTCATATTATTCAAAATTTCTACAATTTCAACATTATAAGTTCTAAAATTGTAATTATGTTGTTGGAGTTTCTTTGACTACTTGTTGGCTTTTTTTGTTTTTTTCACTAGTATGCTAAGGTGTTTTACTCAATGTAATCATATAATTTTACATTATGAATTTTCTCTATGTTTTATTTGGGAATTAAAATATAAGGTAATTTATATTTCACTCAACTTTCAACAAGGTTTTTTCATAAATCACTCCACTAGAGTTTAAAACAAATCTTAATGGATTTTAATTTTAATTAGAAAGTATTTTTAAACACGATACAATTTTTAAATTAACTCACATTCAATCTTTAAAATCTTATTCAAAATTTATTTGAATTGGATTTTTTTAGAGAAGAATTCCAAATCGTTGTAAATGATATCCGCATTTACATTTTTCCTCCAATCTTAATTTCAATGTTAATTCCAAATACATCAATGATCTATAAATCTTGCATATCAATTGTCATATTTATTACCATATAATTCATAGTTTATATTTATCGTAGGTTTTAACTCTACATAGATAATTCTTGCAAATAGATTCTCAATAAATAGAAAAGATTCAATAGAGAACATAAGTAATTATGTGAATAATTTATCCTAGAAACCCAAAATTGGGAAAACCAACAAGGTTTTTAAATATATATTATCTTTACAATGTTATAATAAAATATGTATATGGTGTAGAATTATTAATCCCCAATCCATTAACCCTAGATTATAATACAAACATATTGGATCTACAGAACTGTGGAAAAAACCACCATGCACCTCAAAATAACTAAAATCAGAAATCTCTAAAAGAGATAATTGCGTTCCAAAATATGCCAAAAACGGATGCAAAAGCTGACATTTTTTTTGGTGTTACCTTGAACCCTGTGTAGGAGGGTTATCGCCCCTATATACCCCTCTAACAGGGTGGGATGAAAACTACCCCTATGATCCCCCTACATGTGTGCTACATATAATTTATGCAAAGAATATAACGCATACCCCAACATTCTCCCCCTTATTTTCTTCTTTTCACATAGGGGGACACAAGAGTATACGGTCAACAAGTCAAGGTAGTTATGCCCATTATTTCTCTACACCAAGAGAACTTCCTAGTGCTCATGTTTTTTTTTTAATTTATCTACAACATTCTTCAAACTTCTTGTCTTCAATCATATCCCTCACAAAGTGATACTAAACATCAATATTCTTTGTTTTCAAACAATAAGAAGGGTTCTTTTCCAAGAAAATTGCACTTTGAATATCACAATATATCCTTATATATTTATGTACCAACCCCATACCTGATCAAAAGATCTATAACAAACTTTTTAAATCGAAATTTCTCATCCAACTAAATTCTCCTCCAAATAGGTTAACCACATACACACTTGTAGGTTTTCTATAATCCACATCTCTAGTCTAGTCTGCATCAACTAAGCCATGTATGTCTAACACTCTATCCATCCCTAATCTTCCTTGGTATCATAATCCAGAGTTACTAGTGCCACACAAATACCTAAAACACCACTTTACTGTTGTCCAATGTTCCTTCCTTGGTTTTGACCTATAGTTTCTCAATAGTTCTACTTCATATGCAATTCTACTTCATAGTTTTAACTCTACATAGATAATTCTTGCAAGTAGATTCTCAATAAATAGAATAGATTCTATAGAGAACACAAACAATTACGTGAATATTTTATCTTAGAAACTCAAAATTGGGAAAACCAACAAGATTTTTAAATATATATTATCTTTATAATGTTATAATACAATATGTATATGGTGTAGAATTATTAATCCCCAATCCATTAACCCTATATTATAATACAAACATACTGGATATACAAAACCATGGAAAAAACCACCATGTACCTGAAAATAACTAAAAACGAAAAATCTCTAAAAGAGAAATCGCGTGCTGAAAATATGTCAAAATCGGAATCAAAAGATGACATTTTTTTTGGTGTTACCCTAAACCCTGTGTAGGGGGGTTCTCACACCCTATATACCCCTCTAATAGGGTTAGATGTAAATTTTCCCTATGACCCCCCTTATGTGCATGCTACATATAGGTTGTGCAAAGAATATAACGCATACCCCAACATTCTCCCCTTTATTTTCTTCTTTTCATATGGGGGGACACAATAGTACACAGTCAACAAGTCAAGGTAGTTATGCCCATTATTTATCTACACCAAGAGAACTTCCTAGTGCTTAGTTACTTTTTTTATTCATTTGCAACATTCTTCAACCTTCTTGTCTTCAATCATATCCCTCACAAAGTGATACTTGTTGGGTTGTGTTATATTCTTTCCACGTAGTTAATAGGGGGTTTGAGGGGCACCCGTAACCCCACTTTATGGGGTCCGGGGCAGCGCCCCGAAAATTTTTGGTTTTGGACCCTATGTTAGGTTGGGCGGACCCACCTATGGTTTTGTGCATGACTTTCGCACATGTTTTTTGGACGCGATGGTTTTCGGTCCATGGTATTGGATGCTTCGGCATGTATAAATATGTATTATAACATTGAAAGGAACATAATGAAAAATCAAGCTAGTAGTCCCGGTTTTGGGATATAGGGGAAAATATCTGTGTATATGTGTTTTATGTGTTATGCTCTTGCATTATTTATTGTTTGTGTTTTAGAATTCGTATGCAGGTAATTTCTATACGGGGTTAAAACCTACAATACTAGACATCAATATGCTTTGTTTTTGAACAATAAGTAGGGTTTTTTGCCAAGAAAATTTCACTTTGACTATCACAATCTATAATTATATACTTATGTACCAGCCCCATACATTATCAAAATATCTATAACCGAATTTTTTAATTGAAGTTCCACTACATACTATCTCTTGCTCATCCAACTAATTTCTCCTCCAAATAGGTTAATCACATACACACTTGTAGATTTTCTATAATCCATATCTCTAGCCTAGTCTAGATGAACTAAGCCATGTATGTCTAACACTATCCATTCTTAGTCTTCCTTGGTATCACAATCCATAGTTACTACTGCCACACAAATACCTAAAACACCACTTTACTATTGTCCAATGTTCCTTGCTTGGTTTTGACCTATAGATTCTCAATAATTCTACTTCATATGCAATGATTTGTTTTGTGCAAACTATTGTGTACAAAAAAAATCCAACCATATCGGTAGATGGAACATAGGACATGTACTCTTCCGCTTCTTGTGTCTTAGGACACTAGTCTACAAATAACTTTACAACTACAAAACTAGGGACCTTCATCGACTTACTCTCATGCATATTAGACCTCTCTAATATTATTTTGACATACTTCCTACAATTTAACTAGAGTTTCCTCTTTTCCAAATATCTTTTAGATTCCATGCAAAGAATTATTTTTGCATCATCAATATCCTTCATGTCAAATTTAGAGGAGAAATGTGTTTTCACATCCTGGATTATTTCCCTATCATTTCTAGTCAACAACATATCATCTACATATAAGACCAAATAAATCAGGAAATCATCAACTAATTTAAAATATATATAGTGGTCGACTTTGCTCCTTGTGAAGCCAAGTCCCTATACATATATATCAATTTTTTGATACCACATACTTGGTGGTTTCTATTATTGCATAAAAAGTGATCACCTAGCCATAATCAATTAGTTGGATCAAAATACACCATGCAGTATAGGTTTTACAAATTAAAACCCACCTTCACCTAAGGAAATAGCCTAACAACTTTTCCTAAGTTATTTCCATTAATTAATTCTCCTACATGAGAATAACCCATAAATTAATTAATTCTACGTTATTATCATAATTTTACCCATTAAGGTAAAAATAATTTAAAATATTTTCACTCACATTTTCCATTTCCATAAGAATAATTCAATATATCATTTCTTTATCGTTTATTCATTAATCCTTTAAAAACTATCAGAGACACAATTTATTAAATAATTATTTATTAATTATTTCTAACTTATTTTACCATTTCACCTAGAGGTAATTTAAAAAACACATTTGTTTATTAATTTCTTTTTACCATTTTCCTTGTTTTTATTAATTAAATTAATAAATCATTATTTTTTGAGTCAGTTATCTAAACAAGGTTATTGACCATTTATTTGAATTTTTTCTCTCACAAATAATAATAAAGTACCAAAATCAGTTAGATCTTGATTTGGTCCAACATATATTTTATTATTTGACCTCATCAAGTTTAACCTAGCATTTTATTATAAATAGAGAGGTTTTCTCTTCTACGTCTACATGACCATTATCATTGTCCAAATTTTGATTATAATAATTTGAGTTTTCTCTTCTAATTCTACATGACCATTATCATTGTGCAACTTTTGATCATAATAATTTGAGTTTTCTCCATTAGAGCTTTGTCATGTTATTTATTTTTACTTTTTGTGTCTTTGGATTGTACAACCATTTCTAGAGAGAGGGAGTCATTTCAGCTGCAACAAGGATTACAAAAGAACCGTCCCAAGGAGGATATCCTCTTGATCCATTCTCATAGGGAGCTTCTCATCAAGCGAGAACATTTTAATAAAACCCTTGCCTTTGGGTAATGGAAATGGAATGTATTATTTCATTTAGATTTGTTTCCTTTTTCTTAGTTCATGCTTTTACTTTTATGCATGGTTATTGAATGCACACATGAATAATTTTTATTTCGGGGGTTTAATAAAAATATTAATATATTTTTGTTAGACTAATAGCCACCATATAAAAGCTTTTCTTTGCTAACCCCTATGCTAGAAGATGTCTAACAATTTCTTCAACGTATATAATGACTTTTTCAGCCTACATACCAACTCTTCACTACCCTTCACTACAAATCCTTTTGGGTTGTTTCATGTAGATCTCTTCTTCCATATCCCCATGTAGAAATGTTGTCTTCACATCCATCTGTTCTACATCAAACTCAACAGAAGAAACAATAGATAAAAAATCTAATAGAATATATTTTTTCAATTAGAGAAAGAATATCACCAAAGTCAATTCCCTACACTAAGGAATAACTTTTTGCTACTAATTGAACTTTGTATTTCTCCACTTTTCCTCAATTTCTTCTTGAACATTCATTTACGTCTAATGTGTTTTCTTCCAGTTAACAACATAACTACGTTCCAAGCCTCATTCTTGTCCAAGGCCCCTATTTTTTCAACTATGACCTTTTTCTAGAGTTTTCCATCCTTTGAATCCATTTCCTCCCTAACACTTTATTGATGCCTCGAAATTCGTTGCAACAACATGGGGGATGACCACCCAGTCCGGACCTTAAAGCAGCTCCTTTTCTGTTTGGAATGGTAGTTCCGACTGGTTCAACTAGGTCCATTTACCTTCTCTAAATCTCCAATGGCTTTAGAATATGACTTTCATTCACCAATGGAAAAGAGACATCAGATCAACCCTCTTGCTGATCAGGTAAGAAAGTGATCCTTAAACTGGCTTGGGGGTGAGCCGAGCCACAACTAAATTTTGCCTCTTTGGGAAGAGGACTTAAAAGAATTTAGAAATTAATCTAAATGCGAACTTATTCTATAATGCAAGAAAAAGGAACAAAATCCTAATCCTATCTCAATTAGGTAGATATAGATCTAACCCAATCAAGAGCAAGATATTTAAAGTATTGGGATTTAAATATGTCTGGCTTATAATGAATATCAAACTAACGAAGTAGTTCAATTAACTGACATTATGAATACCAAAAACATCATGTTTAGGAACCTCTTAACTGAATTAATCATCCAACAACACTCAGGAAGAAGTTCGCAAAATGATTTTGATCATTTAATCAGTAACTTGAATAATTCAACAATAATATGCGGAAAAAGTTCACATCATATCACTATTTATTAAACTAGTATTGAAAGATAGATTTCTGAGTAAATAGTTACTCAGAAATTAGAATTCAGCCCATCAGAGTAGAGATAAATAATAACATAAAATAGAGACAAATTACCCATACCGACAAAAGTGCACAAATCTGAAAGTAAATTGACACATTCATTTCATCATAAAATGAAACCAACATTTAAAATAAAAGTATTATAAATACCAATTTATTGAATCCATTTCTCCAGTTCCAGTCTCTAATAGTCCTTTACAATACTTGAATTTCTGTTTTCAAAACAAGAGCCACAATAGTGCAAACTCTGCCCTTCATACATAATTCAGAATGCAAAAGAAAAATCCTCAATAATCCCCAGATTTGAGAATTTTACTGCTCCCACCTACAACTCTAAATCCCTATTACAAAAGTGCTTTTAGAATTTCAGAGTTGCAGAGCAGAGAAATCTTTATTACATTCTACAATTTGTTATTCATAATATTTACAAAGGAATTTAAAATAGGAAAGTTTGTTGAAGAATAAATCTTTTTAATCAATTTTCATTAGCTCAAAATTCCATTCTTCAATTGCTAGAGTCTTCTCATTGATTGAGTTTCTTTTCTCTTCATCTCTTCAACTATTTTCCTGCAAAAAGGAAATCAAAAAAAGATTAAAATGCAAAAATAAAATCAAAATGTTAAATTTGGAATTAAAACAAATCTAATCAAATTCAATTAAATAAATAATTGAAAAGGAAATCTGAGCTTTCTATTGATGCTTGTGATTATTTAATTGGACATGGATATCATTGACGAATGTATTTGCATTTAGAAGAGGCTCGGGCAAATGAAAATGTAGAAAATAAAACTTCAAAAAATTAGTTTTATTAAAAATTCGGAGCTTGATCTTCTGCTAGATATTTTAGACCCAATAAATAATCAATTTTTTTAGTGAAACCTTCTCAGAAATGTTCTCCATGATTTTATCTTTCCAATGAGCCATCTTGGGCCTCATTTGGCCAAGTGAAACTCCATTTATGAGCTCCTGAAGTTGATATATTAAAATTGTCAAAATTCCGGAATTTCTGTTGCTTGGGCTAAAAATTAGAAATATTGATAATTAAATTCTAATCCTAAATTAGTTTTTTATTATTTAACAACTGATTCTAGGTTAATTATTAATTAACTAATGTACATAATTAATTTTAATTAATGATAATTAATTGGGATTACAAACTAAATTAGTTATTTACAGAAATTAATTAAGGTGGAAATGATTTAACATAAATTAATTAAAATGTAATAATATTATATTAATATTATCATTTAAATTATATTAAAATTATAATAAATATTAGAATTATAATATAATTATTATAATATAAATATAATATTAAATTAAAAATTTAATACACAAACCATTGAAATCAATCTAAAATTCACACAAAACAAACCATTGAAATCAACCATTTTTCCATCCACGTGAAGAGGAGTGATGGAGGAGGGAAGTGAGTGGAGGATGAGGTGAGCATGAGGTAGGATGAGGTGAGGTGGAGGTATGGGAGTCATAAGGAGGTGATAAAAACCTTATATTAAAAATTGTTAACCCCTTACATTTTTTGAATCACAAATCCAAAATTTTTTAAATTGAGGAGCTTAATAAAATTGCAATATGCAATATGCGATATCATAATATCGCATCACAAATTTTGATCGCACTTCTGAAATCGCAAATTTTGATCACATTTCTTAAATTGGGATTTTAAAATCACAATTCTTGGAAGGAAGGAAGTGATATGAAGTGGGGCCCACGTGGAATTAATAACCCTACAAATTGGACTATAGCCACTTTGCAAAAATCCGGTCTTGGCAATTTGTTTTAAAATAATAATTGGAGTAAATTACCAAGATTTCTGAAACATGTTTCCATCTGTTGTATGATTTAGCTGGGTCATTTTGTAGGACTGTTAGGGAAAAATGAAAAATTAATAAAATTTAACTGAAAGTCAATATTTACAATGAATAACTATTGAACTTAATTATTTACAAAAATTGAAATAATATACATTTCTTTACAATTTTAGTCAAGGTGAGAAAATAATCAAACTTCAAAGCAGTGCCATTCACAAATCGGTTGACCAAATGAGGCGAAACAAGTATCGATGGAAAGCTTATGAAAAGTTGAATTCAAAAAACAATCAAAACATAAATCCAACGAAAGTAAAAAATAAAAGATTCTTAATGAAAATAATAAAATAGGTTTTGCCAAAAATTAATGGAAAGGGTCCCCATTATTTGAAGTAATGGGGGGTGTTGGATTTTCTCTACAACAATGGTAACATACTGGGAAGAACCAATTATCTCTGAATAAAGATAATGAACTTTAATTTACCCAAAAGTTAAAAATAATGGAAATCACGAAAGCATCTAACAACAAAAGATTTCCATAAGTCCCACATAAATAGATTAAGCAATATGAGTTTGTAAATGTAAGTACTCAAAGAAGACTAGAGTAAAAGTCATGAATCCAAATTTGGTAAAATTTATTTTAAACCTTCCTCGTAAGAAAAATAGAAGAAGGCACAGATAGGAGTTTTTGATAAAGCATATATCCATTTTATGATTGTCTCTGACATCACTTCGCTGCCAGCAAGCCTGAACAGTACCCTGACAAAGTTGTCTTTTATGCCATACAAGCTTAGTCCCACTGCCAGTGAGCGTCCATAGCCCTGACAGGTTTACTTGTATTTGCCATGCTTCCTCTTTAATCACTCTTTTGATAAGCGTATTTTCAAGCTTGTAGTTTATGATATATTTGAGTGAAAGAGGTGGGATGGTAATAGAGATTTATGTTTAATGAATATAATATTTTCATAAAGTTAGCTCCAAATTCTTTCCTTGTCGCTATCAATCAGAGGCTTTTATGTGGAGTGCTAGGAGGAATTCATTGTGTTAAACTCAAATCAATTCTTTTCTTGAAAAAGTAAACTCAATCACCTTGAAAGGATGTGTGGTCCTCCATGAAAAATATTTAAAGCCAGATGATCTTATGGTTCCATAAGGATATACCTTTAATGATAAATGAAATTCACTGAAATGGATAGAGTTAAGAGATTTCCCATGTATGCCAATCGTTGTTAGGCGAGGAAATTCCTTTCACATATATCATCGCAGAGTTAACAAAAAAAAAAAAAAACTGAAAACAAAAGGAAAAGAATTCCTAAGCTAAAGTAAAAAATAAATCAACAATCAAAAATAAAAATGAAGAGAATGAAAGGTGAAAGAAAAATCCAAATTTAAGAGATAAAATCCATCAAGAATACGTATACAAATGTCTCAACAAAAGAGATAAAAGAAAATAATTATGTGAATGTTTCTTCTTTTGTTGGGATTTAGATAAATTTTATCTTGCAAATTTATAAGCATTTTGGCTTCTGATAGCAATGATGATAGATAATATATTAAATGAGAAGTTTCTTTCTACTGCAAAATTTCTTATTTTCAAGAAAAAAAAATATGGAAAAATCATCTTAATCATTTTCAAATAAAAGCAATGCTTAAGGAAACAGTTAAAGGTTCAGAAGCTCACCAGTTTAGCTGGTTCAATGAGCATCATTACTTCTTCTTTCAAAAATATCAAAGAAAACTAAACAAAAGAAAATGAACTTCAACACTGATCTGGTAGAGGCCCAATAGATTCATAAATATCTACAAAAATATAGTTCAAGATCAGCAAAAATTAAAAATGACACTAAAAACAAAAGTAATAATGAGAATGGGTACATGAAACTTACCATTGGAGAATTGCATTTAATCTTACCTGAAAGATATCATTTTCTCCAATGCTAGCTAACTTCTTACTTTATTTTAGAATTAAAAACATGAAGAAGTTGAACTAACTGAAATCTTATTAACCCAAAATCATTATTTATTAAATCTATACTACAACAAACAACAAACTAGAAGAAAACAATGTTTCATGTTCTAGGAATTTGAACTCAACTAAATTCATCAGAAATGAAAGGATGATTTTTATTGGATTGCAGCGATGAATGTTCTCATAATATTATAAGTTTCATATCAACTCCATGATTTTCATAAATATTTCAAAATTAAGACCAAATCCAAGATAATGAAATACAAATCTGTAGATAGGGAGGTCTTGAATTTCATATATTAAATATAGAGTGATATATCTAAAACTCAAATATAAGAGAAATAAAAATGATTTAACCATGTTGCAATTTTGTTATCAATTGCTTCATTACCATAATGGTTTTCCAAGAGTGCCTTAAATTTTTTTATACAGCACAACGCCTTATCGGATGTTTCGAATCACAAGTTTCTTTTTGATGCATAAATTTCAATCTGCAATTTTCACCTTTGTCGATATGCGAATGAGTAATATATGATAGTTAATTCACAATGGCAAAGAGACATATACCAGAGTTTATCGCATCGGTGAATCTTAAGGAAAAGCTTCATTTGAGTTTTGTGATGCGATATATTTGTTATGATAGCAAATTTGCAATATGGGCATATGCTATGTGAAAATGCGATATCACCATTGCGATGTGAATATATGCGATAGAGTGATCACAATATCGGAGAATCAAATCTAGGAGTTGTTAAAAGGACACACCGATATTATTTTGTGATTGCGGGGATGCGATGGATGACGTGGCAAATTGATGGGTCCATCTCATATGTGTGTGTTGTGGCCACAACCACCACTGTATTAAAACCTGCTCTGGCAGCAAATTTGAATGGGTCCCTAGAAGTTTGATCCTACACTTCTCCGAATGATCTGTTTTTTAACTCTGTGCCAAGTCAAAGCTTCAATTCTTAATGGTCAAGACCCCCTTTAATAGATCTATGCTGCATGGTTCATTCATGACCCAGCCCAGCCCTTCATTCATTTCCTTCATCAGGACTTTTCAATCCTTGTAAACCTTCACGGCACTCTATGCTCACACATATAACCAACCCCCACTCTTTATTATGGTTGTATTTGGATTCAACCCACAAAACCTTCTATCGCACCTTTATTCCCATTATAACTCTTTATAATGGAAATGCTTCACAAAACATGCATAACATACCCTTTTTCACTTATCGTAATCAACATTGACACACAACGCGTACCATGATACACCAGACCCGATGGCATTATTAACCATAATATATATATTTTTGGGTTTGGAGCCTTTCGCATATCGCAATTGGCGGGAGTCAAAGCCAAGCCATAAGGCCGATGCGATACAGCGGACCCGACAGGACTATCAAGTATAATACATACATTATCGGGTCCACTTCCCCAATCGCATATCGCAATTGGTAGAACCCAAGGGTTATATATAAGGTGCGCTGTGATATACCGGACCCGCCGATAACTATGAATTCAGGTATATAATATTTCAAGTCCGGCCTTATGGTCGGATGCGAGTTTTCCCATGTATTCCCATGTTTTCGATAAAGTGTTGTGGTCCAATATTTAAAAGGAAAAGCCCATAGGGTGGACCCACCGGGACTATTAAGCGCAACATATATATATTTCAGGTCCGAAGCCCATCACATATCGCAATTGGGCTTCGATGAAACCCAAGGTCCATTCACTCACCATTGAAGCATTGCGATGTGATATGGCAGACCCAACGATAACTATACGCCTAGGTGTATATCATTTGAAGTTTGGCCTTATGGTCGGTCACGGGTTTTCCCATGTTTTCCCTATGTTTTCGATAAAGTGTTCTATTCGAGGTTTTCAAAGGGAAGTCTCATATGGCAGACTTGAGGGGATTATGAACCGTGGCATATATATATTTCCGGTCTGGCCAATTGCAAGTCGCAATTAGCAGAGCCCAAAGCTTAGACATAAGGTGCTATGCGATTAACGAACCCGACTATAATTATGTGCCCGAGTATATATTATTTGAAGTCCGGCCTTATGGCTCGACCGCAGATTTTCCCGTGTTTTCCTGTGTATTGTGATAAAAGGCTGTGGTCCAGGTTTTCAAGGGGAAATCCCGTAAAGTGAATGGTCTGCTTTTGAAGCATTGATTAAGCAATCCTTGAGTAAAAATGAATATTATGGGCAAAGGAAATACGCGTCACAGCAGGCTCAGTGGTTTGATAATTATAGTTGCTATGTGTTGCAAGATTAAATAGAAACTGTGGCTAAATGCAAAGTTTGTTTGTGATCATATTGTCATGTTGCATAATCATAAAACTAATGTTAATTATCTCTACAGGTGAGGAGTGAAAGATGCATGAGCGGATCAGGAGAGTTCATATATGCGGATGTGTTCCGTTTAAAGATCTGGCCTTAGGTGTTCTCGGTCGGGTTTCCATGCGTTGCTTGTGTATTCCGAAAGTGAAATTGTCTCAGGTTTCATCATGAAGAGATGACAAATAGTCATCATCTTCTAATCAACATCCATTCATTTCCCTAGGAAATGAAGCGCTCTGGAAGATATGCCTTCTACATGTCAAGGTTACACCAGCTGTTCTATGTCTGTGTATTTTGATTTGTATATTGAAAAAAGAAGGGAGGTGAAAAGTTAAAGGGAGACCGAGGGTCATCTCCTTCGGCATAAATATTACCTCTGGAGATGAGAGGGGGGATTTTTGTTTGGAGAACAACTTTGATTTATTGTGAATAAAGAAGACTGTTTGGTTAAGAAAGAGCCTTTTTCAGATTCATTTGCCTCTCCTTTCATGTGTTTAGAATCAGGATGTTGTTGCTGGCATAAATATAAATGTGATTTGTTTTGTGCATATTGATAACAGACAGTTTGTGACTAGTCTTGGTTATTCAAATATGATTTGTTACCATGGTTAATTCATGAGCGATTGCTGATTCGAGACCTTGTTAAACATCAATTGCAAGTTTTATTTGTATGGAAAGGAATGTGTATTCCTGTATAAGTAATTAGATTGCAATTAAGATTTAATACAACCTTGTTCATCTATGAACCATTGATTGATTCATTTGGACTTGGAATCTATATATGATGTTTAATCTCTTTTGTTATGCTCCTAAAAGATAGATTAAAATAGTTAGGGTTGGCATAAGTAGTTAAAATTAGTGTAGATAGGATTTGATACTTATAGGTTAGTTGTTTCTCTTTGTTGATTTAATTGTAGTCTTCCTCCAAGAAGCAACCTTTCAATACATATAACAGTTTACGAGGGCCTTTAAAACCCATCGGAACTAGCCATTCCAAATGAAAGTAGATCTAATTGGGGTTTGCAATCGGGTTAGTTCCCCTTGCTGGCATAGTGAAAACTCACCTTGTCAACAAATTGGCACTAGAAGGAGGGCTTGAACTGCTGTCCACAGCTTTTTATGATTTCATCTATAAATGTCATGGATTCGAAAAGATTAATGCATGGATCGTAAAAGTCGAAAAGATACTTCCTCCCATTTGGAAAAGCCTCATTTCGAAGAAGAGACACTATGGGAGTATCCTATCACTTAGGAACAACCAGTCAAAGTACTTACTTGGGCTTACGCTCGTTCCCTCTCTCAGCTCCCCATCTTTCACTCTTTACCTCCGACAATTAAAAGAAAGCCAAGGATCTGTTCCATAAATGAAGAGACCTTTGCAGCCCCATCTCTTGAAGATATTGTGCTAGAGTCCTTGCAAAGTATCAACACTCCTTGGGAAGAAATTCCCAAGGATCCACTCTCTGAAGGTAATCCCTGGCCCGATTTGGGAAATTCTAATAAAGAACACCTCGAAGAAACCTTCAACCTGAACCTCCTTATACATAATGTGGCTAACATTCCTCTTCTAGGTGGGAATCAACGTCAACCAGGTGGGAACCAACTCCCACCTCCTCCCAAAGCACTCCCTCCTTGGCTCGCTCAGGATGTCGTAGAGGTACCTGGGCAACAACATCCGTTACCTAAGAATGTAGAAAGAGTACTACCTAAATTCGACCCTGAGAGGGGAGACACTGTTGATAACCATATTGCACATGTTGGGGGTAGCCGATGAAGATATAGTATGTCGCATATTCCCTTTTACCCTAATTGGTGTGGCTTCCACATGGTACTTTAGCTTGAGAACAGGATCAATCCCCTCGTGGGTTTCCTTTCAATAGGCCTTTTTAGAGAAGTATGGCGATGACAAAACACCTGCAGCCTTCATTTTAGAACTATCCCGTTTGAAAATGGAAACCAAAGAAAAGGTCGAGGATTTTAACATCTAGTTCAACACTTTGTTCAATAGAATCCTGGCTAATGCTAGACCTATTGAGGAGATGCTCATGGAATTCTACATCACTGCTCTCTCTATCCCTACCGTGATGTGGGTCAAAAGGAGTAATGCACAAACCTTATAGGGTGCTATCGATGAAGCAGTAAAAGTCAAGAATAAAATGATCTGTCTCACAGCATGTCATCATACAACTGGAGAAAAGAAAGCCTCTCAAGCATCCAAGAAGAATAATGGGAGTGATAACAAAGGGGCTGAAATCAAAGAAAAGGATACCATAGATGTGGAAGGTTTGCATTGGATCATTAAGAAGTTGACAAACACAGTCATCTATATGAAAAGGAATTCTGGAGAGAGTACAAGCGGGAATGGAGGAGATTATAACAACAGAAAATCTTACAAACCTTTCTATTGTAAGAAGACAGAAGGTGGTCAGGGTCAACTTGCACTGCCTGCTCCACCTAATGAAGGGAATTTAAATATGGAAGAGCTAGCTCTTATCGGATCGCTCCTTAATGACAAAGAACCTATAGTGGAGCTGGAGCTAGAATAAGAAAATGAGGAAGAATACCAAGTAGAAGAGCCCTTGGACAAATAATCTCAAATCAATGTATTGTGGGATTTCTATACAAATGAGAATGATGATGATGAAGGAGATAGTATGGCAGAAATCCACACTAATGAAATCCACACACGAAGTAAGGGGCCACTTGCAGGCATGATGAAACCTGTAGACCAGACAAAGAAAGATGTTCGCCCTTTGAAGCCATCCGCTCCCAAAATTCCTGTTGAGAAGGGTAGACCTAGTGGTGAGTCCAAGAGTACTCTAGTTGTGAACTGTCCACAGAAAGATAATACATCTTCGACTGCAATGAAGGCGACTCAAAATGGTAAACTCCAAACTAAGAATGGAAAAACAAGTATGTTTACTCTGGCCTACCCTTTTTATAACATTGATTACAATATTTTGGATGAGCTTAAGAAATCCCAAGCTAATATCACATACTTCGATTTGCTAAAATTAATGCAGCAAAGAGATCTACTCTTGAAAGCTATGAATGAACAGAACTGCAAATCTCCCACCAATCCAAGTAGTCAAACCAAAACTTCAGTGTCTAGACCCATTAGTACATCCCAATGGCCACTAGCCATGGAAGCCACTCTGTCAAAAGCAAATCGAATGCCCCAAGATGTGAGTGCAGCCATGATAGGAAGGAAATCAGAATCCATGACGCCAGCTTTCCTTATCACATTTGAAATCTTCAACATGAACGTACACAATTGCTTGGTAGATTTCGGTGCCCCGTCCACTATTATGCCTTACGCTATTGCTAAAATACTTCGTGCGATACCTGAGAAAACTGGAACTGGAATTATGCAATTAGATAGAACGAATGTAAAAGTAATTGGGGAATTGAAAGATGTGTTGGTTCAGATGGCTACCAAACCACAGTACACACAAGTCATTGACATAGTGGTAGTCGACATACCTGAGGCTTATGGAATGCTGCTTAGTAGGGACTGGTCAGCAAAACTGAATGGATATTTCTCAACTAATTGGTCCCATCTCTTGCTACCTCAGAAGCGGAAGGGTGATATGCTGAGAGTTGATCGAGAAAGATAAATGAAGTATGTGGTGACGGAATTAAACGGCCCTAATGAACCTGTAATGTTTACCAACTCTATCCTTGGGAATTATAGTTTCAATGTTTGTGCCATGGAAACCTGTTTTGGAGAATTCCATGCAGAGACAGTTGAAGAAACTGTGACAAACACACAGTTGGAAGCTCTCCCCTGCAATCCAACTGATGAATTATCCTGTATTATAGTAGATGATAGGACTAATTTGGTAGAAAGCAGTGCAATTGATGTAACATTATATTCTATATTTTGGACACTCTATTTTGATGGCTCTAAATGCCTTGAAGGTGCAGGTGCTGGGATAATTCTCATTGACCCGCAAGGGAACCAACATTTGATGTCCAGCCAGTTGGAGTTCGTGTGCACCAACAACACAACAGAATATGAAGGCTTGCTGTAGGGCCTGAGAAAAGCCATTGACAATAAGGTAAACAATCTTAAAGTTTTTGGTGACTCACAGATAATTGTGGACCAGGTAAGGAAAAGGATACACTGCAATTCGCCACACCTGGTAAGGTACCAACATGAGGTATGGGGCTTAATTGATAGTTTTGATTCTTTTAATATCACATACATACCTCGAGGGCAAAACCAAGATGCCGATCTGATGGCTAGTATGGCTGCAATTTTTTTTCCTGATTTTAGATTAAAGAAGAATAAATTGTTATGAAACCAGCTCAAGAAAAGATAGAAAAGATAAATCCACGCCTTAGAATTCAGCCTCTTCGAGGGGGCAACCTCCTTTACATTACATAAATGAACAATTCTTGGATGATACAAATGAGAAAACCTCCTTTCTATATATAGGAGTCTAAGGAGTCACAATATAATCCAGCCGACCTAACAATAATAATATAAAGCCACAAAAATAACAATAGAGGGATTCTATGGGGCACAGAAATAACAATATGGGGGTAATAGGGGCACAACAATATAAATAAGGGGTATAACTACAATAGTAATGGGGTAATCACTAGTATTATAGGGACCCAACATGCCCCTCTCCTTCAAAAAAGTGTTGTCCTCAACGCTTGAGTAGTTCTGGATACTTCTGCATAAAATTCTCATCCTCCCATGTGGAATCTTCAGCGGATAAGTTCTTCCACTTGATAAGATACTCTGAAATTGATCGATTTCGTAGCTGTCGAGTTCTTGTTTCTGTGACTGCTTCCGGTTCCAATATAATTTTTCCTTCCTCGTCAAGTTCTGGCAATATTGTTTGAACTGGGAGCTTGTCACCTATAACCTTCTTTAAACATGAAACATGGAAAACTGGGTGCAATCGAGAAGCTGCAGGAAGCTCCAATTTGTATGCCATAGTACCAATCTTTTGCAACACCTTGTACGGACCATAATACTTTGGTGATAATTTATTATCCTTCTTAGCTTGCTTTAGGGACATTTGCTTATATGGTTGTAGCCGTAGGAATACCCAATCACCTACATCAAAACTTCTTTCACTGCGATGTTGATCTGCCTGTTGTTTCATTCTATTTTGTGCCAACACGAGGTTATCCTTTAAGAGTTGGAGGACTTGTTGTTGATGTTCGATGTGATGTTCCACTGCCTGAACCTTAGAATTTTCTCTTAAATATGATGTGATGGATGGTGGTTGATACCCATAAAGTGCCATAAATGGGGTCATTTTTGTTGCTGTATGGAAGGAAGTGTTATACCACCATTCAGCCAGAGGCAACCATTTGACCCATTGTGTCTGTTTATCAGATACAAAGCAACGAAGATATCCTTCCAAACATTTTTTTACTATCTCAGTTTTCCCATCAGATTGAGGATGATAAGATGAGCTATGAGCTAACTGAGTACCAAGACAAGAAAATAATTCTGTCCAAAAATTTCCAGTGAAAATGGGATCTCTGTCACTTACAATAATCTTTGGGTTTCCATGTAGCTTTTGAATTGTTTCCATAAATGCAGTAGAAACTGTACTGGCTTTAAATGGATGTGATAATGCACAAAAGTGTGCATACTTGGTAAGTCTGTCAACTACCACCATGATGACACTCTTTCCCTCAGACTTGGGTAAACCTGTGATAAAATCCATTGAAACCTCCTCCCAACGTTGGCTTGGAATGGATAAAGGTTGTAATAGACCTGGTGTCTTAATTGTTTCAACTTTATTTTGTTGGCAAACCAAACATTCCGCCACAAACTTTTGAATATCTGATTTAAGGCCATCCCAAAAAAATTCCTTCTTAACCCTGTGGTAAGTTTTTAAAAATCCTGAGTGCCCTCCTAAGGGAGAAGTGTGCAATTCCATAAGAATCTTTTGTTTTAGCTGGGAATTCTTACAGAGGTATAAGCGATCTTTGTACCATAACGAATCATTTTGCCAGCTAAATGTATCAGACATACTGGAATCTTGTTGTAGCTTTCGAATAAGTGCCCACACTTCTTCGTCATTCTTCCATTCCTCCCTTGCTTCGTTTATCCAATCTGGTTGGATAATAGAAATGGCGCACAACAATGCTTCCACATCCTCATCCTTTCTTGAGAGTGCATCTGCCACCACATTTTGCTTCCCTTTTTTGTAGATGATTTCAAAGTCATAACCCAACATCTTTGTGACCCACTTTTGTTGCTCTTCAGAGGATAATCTTTGTTCTAAAAAGTATTTAAGGCTATCATGATCCGTTTTTACCTTGAAGTGTCTTCCCATTAGGTAGGGTCGCCATTTCTTAAGTGCATGGAGTATTGCCAACATTTCCTTCTCATAAATAGCTTTGCTTAAAAACTTTCCCTTGATTGGACGACTTTCAAAAGCAATGGGTCTTTCATCTTGCATTAGAACAACACCAATTCCATTTCCTGAAGCATCACATTCCACAATAAAGGTTTTTGTGAAGTCCGGTGTAGCTAAGACCGGTGCTTGGCACATTGCCTCTTTAAGATGTTCAAAGGCCTTTGTTGCTTTCGGAGTCCATGAAAATGCATCTTTCTTCAATAATGTTGTTAGAGGTGCTGCTATTCTCCCATAATTCTTAACAAACTTGCGATAATACCCTGTCAACCCAAGAAATCCTCGCAGATGCTTTATGGATGTGGGGATTTTCCATTCCTTAATGGCTTTAATTTTGCTAGGGTCTACCTTAACTCCTTCATGAGATACAATATGACCCAAATATTCCACCTCCTGGACTCCAAAGAAACATTTGGATCTTTTTGCATATAATTGTTTCTCCTCCAATAGTTGTAGCACCTTGTCAACATGTTCAACATGATCCTTCCAAGACTTGCTGTAGATTAGTATATCATCAAAAAATACTAACACAAATTTTCTAAGGAATGGTTTGAAAATTGAATTCATCAAACCTTGAAATGTTGAAGGTGCATTGGTAAGGCCAAAAGGCATGACCAAAAATTCATAATGACCCTCATGAGTTCTAAATGCCGTTTTCGGAATGTCTTCAATCTTCATTCTGATTTGATGATATCCTGAACGAAGATCCAACTTGGTGAAGTAAATTGATCCATGCAATTCATCCAGTAATTCATCAATGACAGGAATGGGGAACTTATCTTTAATAGTGAGCTTGTTGAGCTCCCTATAATCTGGACACATGCGCCATGATCCATCCTTCTTGTGCACCAATACTACTGGAGCAGAGAAAGAACTTTGACTCGGTTGAATTATACCAGCCTCTAGCATTTCTGCAACCATACGTTCAATTTCACTTTTTTGGACATAGGGATATCTGTACGGCCTGATGTTTGGAGGAACACTTCCTGGAATCAGATGAATAGCATGATCATGATCACGCATAGGTGGGAGACCTTTGGGAGTCTCAAATACCTTGGAATGATTGTCCAGGACTTTTTGGAGATCTGGAGAAATAGATGATTCCAATGTGGAAACATCTAGCGAACATAATTGTGCAATTACACCTCTTTGCTCCTTTTTTAGAAGCTTTGTCATACCATTAGAGCTGATTATCTTTCCTGGTTTCCCTGCAATACCCCTTAATTCAACTTCCTTTCCTTCCGTAGAAAATTTGATGAAAAGTTCTTGAAAATTAAAAGCTATTGTACCCAAGGATTGTAGCCATTGGACTCCTAGTACAACATCAGCACCTCCCATTGGAATGGAAAGCATTGGGCTAGTCAATACATATTCTCCCATGGATAGCTTGATATTATGGCACTTTCCAGAGCAATTTATTGTTCCTCCATTTGCAATCATCACTTGACACTCTGGTGCTGGATATAGGAAGCAATTCAATTCTTTTGCTACCCTACAATGAATAAAATTGTGGGTGCTTCCTGAATCAATCAACACTATTACCTTTTTCTTCTTGATTTGTCCTTCTATCTTGATGGTTTGAGGAGTGGTAATTCCCGCCAATGCATTACAAGATATGGTCGGATTTATTTGTTCTTCATCTAGGCTTTGTTCCTGGAGTATATCTTCTTCTTTTGACCTTTCTTGCTCCTTTTCTTCTTCCTCTTCACAATCTATGTAGAATAATTTCTTCTCAGCACACTTATGACCTTTAGTGTATTTGCTATCACAACTGTAACAAAGCCCTTTTGCTCTTTTTTCTTCCAATTGTTGTGGTGTCAACCTTATAGGTTGTGGAAGACTAGGGGCAACAACACTTCCGTCTTTATAGTTGTGAGTGGTATGCTTCCTGGTTGCCATAATTTTGCTTTCCATTTTTCTTGCTAACCTGAATGCCTTCTCTAATGAATCAGGTTCCCAAAGGCGAACATCATGTTGGATATTATCCTTTAAAGACCCTATGAACACATCAATCCTATGCTCCTCTGGAATATCTTTTACCCTTATGTTCAATTTTTGGAACTCCTCAATGTGCTCCATTATTGAACCCTTTTGTTTGAGACTTATCAATTGGCTAAAAAAAGTGTTGCTTTTTGTATCTTCATAATGTGCTATCAATTCTTCCGTAAAAATTGCCCAAGTGATAAATTTTTTACGAGAGCAAAGCCATTGATACCATACAAACTGATTTGGTTCCAAATATACAGTTGCCATACGTACCTTTTGTGTGTTTTGCACATTATTGAGATCGAAGAACTGCTCCATCTGTAATATCCATGTGGCGGGATCCTTGCCATCAAACTTCCTCATATCGATTTTTGGAATATGGTGGGTCTTCGATCCAACATTAGAGTCTATGGAATCATGATTAACATTGCTTTTGTTCACATCATGAGTTTCCTTTACAACCTTTTCACCATTAGTAAGTATTTCTTGTAGAAAATTTGTCAAATCTGTCTTCAAATCTGCCATGTATGTTTTCAAATCTGTCTTCAAATCTGCCATGCCTGTCTTCAAATTTGTGTTCAAATCTATCTTCAAATTGTCCATCTTAGCTTCCATGCCATTCATCTTAGCTTCCACGCCACTTATCTTAGCTTCTGTTAACTTTTGTGAGCGTGACATTTGTTGCACTTGTTCTTGTAATTTTGATATATCATGTAGCATTTCTTCCTCTTCTTCATGAGTCATGCTAGAGCTTTCAGGTTCCTTACTAGGTGTTTGCATTTTCTTTCCTCGGGGCATCAGTTACCGATAATAATTCTTTACTATGCCCTTTGAATTCCTTCAAACCCAGCTTACACAAAAATTAAAAAATTAAAACTACACACCTTTTTTCACTTTGTAGAAGCCTGATATTGAATCTGATGTATCTCTGTAATTCCAGATCCTCCAATTTTGAAATTGCTACCTGTAGTAGCCTTCTATGTCCTCTTTCCAATGCCACAAGTCTAACCCAATTTGGATTCTCCAAGGAAGAGTTATGCGAAATCTCCCACAGTGACTTGATTATAGACTAGTTCAGTAGAGAGAACTTGTACAATGTGCCACGAGTCACTGTTTCGACCTATGGATCTGAAAAATGCATACAAGAAACTAAAGTCCATCCTCTTTCTGTACCTTCTTATGAAATTTCAATCTGATCCCTTGAGAGAAAGTTATGACGATTTTCCCCAGGTCACCTGTTTTGAATGTAATTCAGGAGTCTGCAAAAAGACCAACTTCCTCAGATCATATCTTCACAAATATCGCGCGAAAAGCTCTGAAATTTGGACCCAAGGTTCAGCGTGATTTCTTCTCAAATGGGTTTTTTTTGCGACTTCTGAAACGTCACAGAAAAAGAGTTATAGCGAAAATGCCACGATGACCTGTTTGGGGCAGTGAAACCCTAGAATCCAAAGCTCTGATACCAAATGTTATGAAACCAGCTCAAGAAAAGATAGAAAAGATAAATCCACGCCTTAGAATTCAGCCTCTTCGAGGTGTAAACCTCCTTTACATTACATAAATGAACAATTCTTGGATTATACAAATGAGAAAACCTCCTTTCTATATATAGGAGTCTAAGGAGTCACAATATAATCCAGCCGACCTAACAATAATAATATAAAGCCACAAAAATAACAATAGAGGGATTCTATGGGGCACAAAAATAACAACATGGGGGTAATAGGGGCACAACAATATAAATAAGGGGCATAACTACAATAGTAATGGGGTAATCACTAGTATTATAGGGACCCAACATAAATGCTATGTTGAATTGATTTTCAAACCATCCATGCCTGATAACATCTCAAATTGGTAGGTGTTCGAAGATGACGAGCAAATCCTTGAGTTCTTGCATTACGAGAAGACATTCAAGAATGCAGTCATTGATGAAAAGGAGCATGACAGGCTTATGAATGAGAGGGAAGATGAGGAAAAGGATCAGTCCAATATGATTCCCAAGTCAGTTGTCAAGATGGAGCACTTGTATGACCTGCATGGTAAATTTAAGAATCCGACTAACTGCAAAATGAATAGCTCATCCATGAAGAATTGGTTAACCTAGGAACCAAAGAAGACCCAAAAAATGTCAATTTGGGCTTGGGGTGCTCTCCACAAGAGAAGCCTTCATTTGTTAAGCTGTTTAAAGAGTACAAGGACATCTTTTCATGGACATATGGCGACTTAAAAACCTTTGATACCAATGTTATGCAACATGTAATTCCTTTGGAAAAGGAGGCTAAGCCCTACCAACAAAAGCTTCACAAGATGCATCCCAGCCTAGAACCGTTGGTGAAGAAAGAATTAAACAAAACGCTGGATGCTAAAATCATTTTTCCGGTCAGACACACCCACTAGGTAGCCAATCTCGTGCCAGTAAGAAATAAAAATGGAGACATCAGGTTGTGTATCAATTTCAGAAACCTAAAAAAAGCATCACAAAAGGATAACTATCATGTCCCTTCTATGGAACACATTCTTCAGTGCGTTTCTAGGTTTGAAATGTTGTCCCTATTAGATAGGTTTTCAGGATATAACCAAGTGTTGGTGTCTAACGGGGATTAGCTTAAGAAAACCTTCAACACTAAATGGGCCACTTACGCATATCTTAAAATGCCTTTTCAACTTATTAATGAGGGCACCACATTCCATAGAGCTATGGACATAGCTTTCCGAGGGTTTATTAACAAATCAACATTGATTTACATGGATGACATCACGGTGTATTCATATCAAAAAGGGGATCATATTTATCACCTGAAACAGATTTTCGAAAGATGCTGAAGATACAAAATCTCGTTGAATCCCAAGAAGAGCATCTTTGTAGTTACAGAAGGGAAACTACTGGGTCATATCTTCTCTAAAGAGGGGATTGTTATTGATCCTGAAAGAATAGAGAACATCATCAGAATACAACCCCCTGCAAATAAACATGCAATGCAATATTTCTTCAAGAAGATCAATTTCGTTAGGAAATTTCTCTCAGGTTTCACAGAAATAATGTGTCCCATGAAGCTAATGATGAAGAAAGACGTTGTGTATAGATGGAGCGATGAAGCTAAGAAATTGTTTCAGCAAATTAAGGAGGCCATCGCAGAAGCTCCTGCGTTGGTCAGCCCCAATTTCGACAAGGAATTCTTTTTGTACACTTTCACCTCTGATGTTTCATATGCCGCAATCCTCACCCAAAAAAATGATGATGGCAATCAAGTCCCTATCTATTATATGAGCTCTAATCTTCAAGAAGTGGAACTGAACTACCTAGATGTGGAGAAACACGGCTTTGGGGTTTTTAAAGCCGTAAAACACTTCCGCCCTTATTTATTAAAGGCTAGGACTAAAGTAATCGTTCCCCATCCTGCCGTAAGAGCCCTCTTTGTGCAGAAAGAAATGGGTGAATGGAGAGGGAATTGGATAACCGCACTTCAATAATTCGACCTTGAGATTAAGTCGACGAAGATAGTTCGAGGGCAGAGATTGTGTAGGCTAGCAGCAGAAGCCTTGGTGGATAAAGAAGGGGCATCTGAAGAGCCAAAAGTGCAGAGCATGCAAAATGCACAAGTAGAATTTAGGGAGGAGCCCTTGTGTATTAATGAGACGCTGATGTAAGAGCGCGAAACATCAGAAGCCCTTTTGGATCCTGAGTTGTGGTATTATGAAATATGCTTTTATCTAACACAGGGAGTGCTCAGATTGAAATCTAATTAGTATCACTTGGCCAATGACACATTATACAAAAAAATTATGATGGAATATGGCTGAGGTGTTTGGAAAAAGATGATGTTGATCATGTCTTGAAGGAAATGCATGACGGCCCAACACGTGGTCACTACAGTAGAGAGACCACTACTCACAAAATATTAAGAGCTGGATATTATTGGCCCACAGTGTTCAGAGACTCGCATGCCTACGCTCAGAAATGCAAGGTATGTCAAACTACTAGTAGACGAGAAAGAAAGCCAGACATTCCCCTCAGGCCCGTTACGATTTATCACTCGTTCCAGAAATGGAGCCTAGATGTCATAGGTGATATCACTCTGAACTCTTCACAATAACATAAGTATATACTCACGGTGACCAACTACTTCACCAGATGGACCAAATCCATCCCACTTCAGAAGGTAAATGAAGACAAGGTAATATCATTTATTAAGAAATTGATTATCAACAGGTTGGGCATCCCTTACGCTCTCATATTTGACAATGCTTCTTACTTTCCATCACTGAAACTGACTGAATTTGCTTTTATAAATCAATTCACATAAGGTATGCATCAAGCTATTACCCCCAGGGAAATGGAATTGTGGAGTCCTCAAATAAAAACCTCATCCGCATAATTCGTAAATCTATTGCTGATAGCTAGAGGAATTGGCACAACGCTCTAACAAATGCCCTTTGGGCCGATAAAGTCACCCCAAAAGTGGCATTAGGAAACTCCCCATACTTCCTCGTCTATGGACAGGAAGCCCTCTTGCCTCCCAACATTACCCTTCCCTCCTTACAGCTCTCCCAAGCTTCAAGAGGGACCCCTTCAGCCTTACTTCAAGAAAGGATCAACTAACTAGTGAGGCTAGAGGAATTGAGAGATAAAGCCATAAATAATTTCAGAAATCACCAAATGATTGTGAAGAGATGGTTTGATCGCCATCTGGCAGGAGATAAATATTACTAGGTAGGAGAGCTAGTCCTGAAATGGGACAAGTTGAATAAGCCAAAAGGTAAACACACGAAATTCCAACACTTATGGCTGGGCCCATTCCAAATTGAGGAGAAAATTGGTCAGGGGACTTATAGATTGAAAACTTTACAGGGAGACACTAAAAAACTCCATGTTAATGGCCAACATCTTAAGAGATACTTCCAGTAACCACCACATGGTGGTTACTTCTTGAGTAGGTTAGGATTCATTTTTATTTTTTTTGTTAGCTTAGTTATCTTTTCATCCCTTCTGTTCTTGTTATTTCCATAAAGTTTACTTTCCTTTGAATTTCAGTTCTTTTCAGCCAACGGATTTCGGTCCTCCACTCTCGTTTTCACTTCTATAACTTTCTTCAGACTGCCATCATTCATCACCTTTAGCTTTGGCCTCCCTCATTAACCTGTTGATGAGTCTACCAGTCCTAAATTCATCGTTGCCTTGCAAATCAAACAAACTTTCAATGAGCCTACGAGAACTTGAAAATCAATTGTGGAATTCAAATCGAAGCCACTCATTTAGCATCTATTGGGAACTAGGTAAGGTCTATTGATAACCTGGATACCTGGAGCATGTAGGGGCATCTTTATAAAACGAAAATATGTATAAGAACAGCTGGACGGCCGTGGCGAAATGCTGCATTTTTAAAATATCTCGCTCAGACCTAGCCTATACTTGCCTGTAAGGTTTGCAGTTATTCTCCATTAGTCCCATCCACCACACTAAGTTTTCCAATACCTGTCATCTACAAGTAAACATCCTTTCATGGGCTGAGCTCACTATCATATACCTTGTGGCAAATCCAATTGTGCTCTAGTCCTTATGCCTGAAACTGGAAGGACTTATGTAAAATAAATGAAATGTTGAGTCCTTGTGCTAATCTGGAAGGACAGGTTGTTTGGGAAGCCGGTTAGAGTAGGGACTATTGCTGGGCTCAGTGTACCGGTTGACACAGCAAGCCCAACCTTGCTTAATCGGTTTAAAAATATGGCATGATCCATGACTGTGCCCCATTCAATCATACGAAAATATAGCACTGAAATTCTTACATAAAGTGCAGATAAACATATCTACATCAAGTTTGATGATGCAATAAAGAGATGAGGTACACACCTAAACAGGAATTGGTAGACCGGTGATGGCCCTGAAAGGATTTTGAAAGTAGAAAAACAGGTAAAGGAAGGTCAATAAATCCCATAATACTACCATTAGAGAATGCCTGTCAAAACCCTATCAGTAAGTTGAAGCTATTTGTCTTTATCCCACCTGAAGTAATTAATGTTGAAGTGGAACCCATGCATGTCCATCTATATAGTTTACATTTCAAGTTTATCTTAACACCCCAATGTTCTATTGATCCAAGGTTTATTTGGAGACATAGACAACTGGTTCTCCCAATGGTTCGCCATTTGTTGTGGCCACAACCACCTCCCTATTAAAACTTGCTCTGGCAGCAAATTTGAATGGGTCCCTAGAAGTTGTTCCTACACTTCTCCGAATGATCTATTTTTTGACTCTGTGCTGAGTCAAAGATTCAACTCTTAATGGTCAAGACCCCTTTAATAGATCTCTGCTGCATGGTTCATTCATGACCTAGCCCAACCCTTCATTCATTTTCTTGATCGGGACTTTTCAATCCCCATAAACCTTCACGGTGCTCTATGCTCACGCATATAACCAACCCCCACTCTTTATTATGGTTGTATTTGGATTCAACCCACAAAACCTTCTACCGCACCTTTATTCCCACTCTTTATAATGGAAATGCTTCGCAAAACATGCATAACATACCATTTTTCACTTATCGCAATCAACATTGACACACAATGCGTACCATGACACACCGGACTCGATGACGTTATTAACGATAATATATATTTTTTCGGGTCCGGAGCCGTTCGCATATCACAATCAGCAGGATTCAAAGCCGAGCCATAAGGCCGATGCGATACAGTGGACCCAATAGGACTATCATGTATAATACATACATTATCGGGACTGCTTCCCCAATCGCATATCACAATTGGCAGAACCCAAGGGTTATATATAAGGTGTGTTGTGATATACTAGACACTCTGATAACTATGAATTCAGGTATATAGTATTTCAAGTCTGGCCTTATGGTCGGATGCAGGTTTTCCCGTGTATTCCCATGTTTTCAATAAAGTGTTGTGGTCCAGTATTTAAAAGGAAAAGCCCATAGGGCGGACCCACCGGGACTATTAAGCGCAACATAAATATATTTTGGGTCCGGAGCCCATCACATATTACAATCGGGCTTCGATGAAACCCAAGGTCCATTCACTCACCATTGAAGCATTGTGATGAGATATGGTGGACCTGACAATAACTATAGGCCCGGGTGTATATCATTTGAAGTCCAGCCTTATGGTCGGCTGTGGGTTTTCTCGTGTTTTCCCTATGTTTTCGATAAAGCGTTCCGATCCGGGTTTTCAAAGGGAAATCTCATATGGCAGACCTGAGGGGATTATGAACTGTGGCACATATATATTTCGGGTCCGGCCAATCGCAAGTTGCAATTGGTAGAGCCCAAAGCTTAGACATAAGGCACTATGCGATTAACGTACTCGACGATAATTATACACCTGGGTATATATTATTTGAAGTCCGGCCTTATGGCTCGGTCACGGATTTTCCCGTGTTTTCCTGTGTATTGCGATAAAAGGCTGTGGTCTAGGTTTTCAAGGGGAAATCCCATAAAGTGAATGGTCCACTTTTGAAGCATTGATTAAGCAATCCTTGAGTAAAAATGAATATTATGGGGAAATGAAATATGCGTCACAATAGGCTCGGTGGTTTGATAATTATAGTTGCTATGCGTTGCAAGATTAAATAGAACCTGTGGCTAAATGCAAAGTTTATTTATAATCATATTGTCATGTTGCATAATCATAAAACTAATGTTAATTATCTCTGCAGGCAAGGAGTGAAAGATGCATGAGGGGATCAGGAGAGTTCATATATGCGGATGTGTTCCATTTAAAGATCCGGCCTTAGGCATTCTCGGTCAGGTTTCCACATGTTGCCTGTGTATCCCGAAAGCGAAATTGTCCCAGTTTTCATCATGAAGAGATGACACATAGTCATCATCTTCTAATCAACATCCTTTCATTTCCCTAGGAAATGAAGCGCTCCGGCAGATATGCCTTTTACGTGCCGGCGGTTACACCAGTTGTTCTATGTCTGTGTATTTTGATTTGTATATTGAAAAAATAAGGGAGGTGAAAAGTTAAAGGGAGACCGAGGGTCATCTCCTTCGGCATAAATATTACCTCCGGAGATGAGAGGGGGGCTTTTTGTTTGGAGAACAACTTTGATTTATTGTGAATAAAGAAGACTGTTTGGTCGAGAAAGAGCCTTTTTCAAATTCATTTGCCTCTCCTTTCATGTGTTTAGAATCAGGATGTTTTTTCTAGCATAAATATAAATGTGATTTGTTTTATGCATATTGATAATAGACAGTTCGTGACTAATCTTGGTTATTCAAATATGATTTTTTACCATGGTTAATTCATGAGTGATTGTTGATTCAAGACCTTGTTAAACATCAGTTGTAAGTTTTATTTGTATGGAAAGGAATGTGTGTTCCTGTATAAGTAATTTGATTGCAATTAAGATTTAATAAAACCTTCTTGATCTATGAAATAGTGATTGATTCATTTGGACTTGGAATCTATATATGATGTTTAATCTCTTTTGTTATACTCCTGCAGGATAGATTAGAATAGTTAGGATTAGCATAAGTAGTTAATATTAGTGTAGATAGGATTTGATACTTATAGGTTAGTTATTTCTCTTTGTTGATTTAATTGAAGTCACCCTCCAAGAAGCAACCTTTCAACACATATAATAGTTTACGGGGTCCTTTAAAACCCATTGGAACTAGCCGTTCCAAATGAAAGTAGATCTAATTGGGGGTCTGCAATCGAGTTAGTTCCTCTTGTTGGCATAGTAGAAAATCGCCTTGTCAAAAGTGTGATATAAAAATTATGATATGAAATATTGACAAAAAGTTATATCGGGGATCTTATATCGCAAGTTTCCTATCGGGAAAGCTTATGATCAAATTTTTCGATATGGATGATGCGATATGGATGGTACGATATTGTGAAATTTTTTATCGAAGATTGGAGAGGATGGGAGTATTGCATGATCGAAGATATTTGATGCATTCATATGAAAACACCTTCGATATGCGATGTAGAATGGACACGATAATTTTATTAAATGAATTCAATCCCTTATCGGATCCAGGATATCAGAACTTTCAAATGTATGTCCCAATTGAAATTGCGATTTTATGAGTGGATGCAATATATTTTAAAACTGAATTTAAATTCCATATGACGTCTAGGACATCAAAACTTTTGAAACATGTGCTTCAACTAAATTTGCGATTTATAAACAGATGTGATATCTTTTAGAACGAAAATTAGATGTGTTATCGTGTCCAGAATTTGGTGGATATCATAATACTTCAATTGACGCTATATATGAAATGTCTCGACATTTGAATGCTCTAATAATGCTATATGGCAATACAACGAGATTGGGAAGTTATTAAAGTATTCGAAATAAAAGTTCCCAACTCAATTTTGCTTTCTTTAAAAACTCCATTCAATAATTTGATTAACGATCGGATTATTCGATTGGAGGAAGATGTTATCGCGAATTTCTTATGAAGAGATTTGCGGTATTATAATGATCCAACATGAATTTCTTGATAATGTTTTTTTTTTCTTAAGTCTGAATGGAATTTTAAGGAAATATGTAAGGAAAATTAATGAATCCTCAAATTTTGACAAAACAACTAATACTTCCCTGAACATGCTGCAAATTTGAAATAGTTTCCTTCTTGTTTCAAGTTTCCAAAATGAATAAAAACCTTGAAAAGAAATAGAACAAGAATAAAGAATTACCATTGAAAAAGGTAAAACTAACCATAGATGACGATGAGCCTATAAATGTATACCTGGAAGAAAATTGACTAAAAATTTTACCTTATGAGTCTTCAAGTTCTCCCAAATTTTCCCAAAGTTTTCATATGTTCATCATCACCTACTTTTAAATCTAAAATGCTATGTAATGAATTTTCCAAATTTCATCCACCTCCAATTTACATCAGAAAACATGAGTGGTGGCGAGTTCTTTTTCAGAAATACTTATGAATCCAAAATTGTCAAGTTGCAGCAAATTCTTGGAATTTCTGTATGATTTTTTAGATGAATTTTTTGCAAGACAAGACAATTAAAGGTTTCATAAATATGTATGATCTGATTTTTCAAGAGCCTCTAAAATGTACTAAGTCGTTTTTCCAAAAATGAAAGGGGAGGCATGGAAGAAGTCAAATTCATTACTTGCTTTATTGAAAATCTGAAATAATGAAATAAGTGAAAACATAAAATAAATCTAATTTAAATTAATCTATTCATATTTCTAACTTAATGAAGGAAACATGACTAGGTATAGTCATACTTCCAATGTAACCATGTAAGCATTATATTTCCTGCATGTATGTACAAATCAATTATTAATAACAAAAATACAAAGAAAATTAAATTAAAAATAATAAATCTAAATTTAAAATGTATAATTACTGTTAGCAGTTTATTTATAATTAACTTCTCTTGAATTCCATTTCCAATTGAATTTCAATTGGATCATAGAAACCTTGATGAATTTCTATTAATGATTGGAAAGGATTTAAAAGAGGGGATGACATGCTAGATTGTGGAAACGAGTTTTTAGATACAATGGCCTGCATAAATTTGTTAGTGTTATGTACAAATTTTAAAATATTAATAATCTTCCATGAAGGACAACTTTCCAACTATTTCTCAAAGAGGCACTGAAAAATAGATGAAAATTTGTTAAATACAATGGAAGATTATTAATTGAATCAGATTGTTGGCCATATTGTGAAAATACACTCTCTTGTTGACACTGCCTTTGAGAAGGTAGTAATTGATAAGAAATGAACATCAGTCGAAATTGGAAGAGAAATAGTTCTTGACATTCACAATTAAGACTTGAAACTTCATTTTCCCATTTAGACAATACATCAATTGAGTGCTCAATACTAAGCTGCTCAATATGTCAGCACAAATTATCTAAAAATTGAAAATTAAAAACAGAAAAGAAATTTGAATTTAAACAAAATAAATGAAGGAAAAATAATAAAATCAAATCATAGTTTACACTAGTGTTATAATTATTGTTACAACACAATTCAGATTGATTTAAAATAATTTCAATTTCGCAAGACTTGGTCAGAATAATAGAATTTGAATGATTCTTAGTACAAACTTGTGAATTAGAAAGAGAATCATGGCTATGAATAGAAATGAGATCTTGATTGTTATATAAATCATAGATTGGAATGTTTTCTTGAATGTTTTTTTTTTCTGAATACGACTAATTCTATTATCATACAAAACAGAGATACATATAGAGTATAGTGGGCAAGGCTATGGAGATTTACCTATCAGCCTTCTTCTTGCCCTGATTACAGTTCCAAAATTGAGCAAAATCAAAAATTGGAATTCGATACTCGGCCACTGAAGACACATAGACTCTGAACAGACACCAGGACCATGGACTGACCCAGACAAAGACAGACAAACACATGAACAATTACATCTGACACATTGACATAGATGCCGATGCCACTTGGCAGAATCATAAACAGAAAACCCAAGAAAAGCAGCTGAGGTTACCGGGAGCGAGCTCATTCCTCATCGGTGGTATAGGGCACCTCTTCTACTCGGCACCCGAAACGGAGAGAATCATCAGAGTCTGAGAGAGGGATGACCGCGCCAGAGGTCCCCTCCTGTGCTGGCCTGCTTGGACCAGCAAGCGCTGAAGGACCGGCAGCAGGGACGCAATCCTTAGCTGGGCGCGCGAGGTCAATTCCGAACTCTCGTTCAGGGGCCAGACGACTAGTTCCTGCCCTAACCGGATGGCACGCGATGGGGGATTCCTCTCTACTGTAGCGTTGCCAATCCGGTAAAGGCTCTGCCCCTCGCACAGGATGGCTTGCTGCAATAATTGTCTCTGCCTCCGCGCTTTGAGAGACTCCAGGCTCAATCATAATGGAAATTACCAGAGTAGAATTGGCTTGAGGGCAAGGGAGCCTATACCTTAGCGTGGGAGGCTCCGTCTGACCCTCCTCTGTTCGAGTGCTTCTACCAGCACGTCCGCCACCTTCCTCATTGCTTCCTTGGAACCTCTGAGGCACTGACGTAACTTCAATGGAGGAGGAAGGCGAAATGTGGCCTTGCCGCTGCGTGGAGGCCCTGCCTCTGGTTCCCCCTCGCCTGCTGCACATGCGCGGCCTTTCCCTCTGCATTTCTGGCTTTTCCAAATGCACCCTCAAGCAGGCACCCGGAGCTTCTTCAGCGCTAAGGACAAACACAATCTCAGCGCAGTTGCAGGGCGTGCTCGTCCCTTGCCCTGAAACCGGCAGAATGCACTTCGATTCCTCGCCCTCTTTCTCCTCTGAGCGCAGCAGGGCATCAACGTAATGCCAGCCCATATTCCTCTGCGGAACAAACCCTCTCCCGTTAAATTGCTCCATTGCACCGTTAGCCAAGCAGCTCGCGCGAGCTGAGAAGACAGGCATTAATGCCTTCGGCCGTCGGACTGCATGCGGGTTGATATCCCGCCTCACCTGGTACCGTCTGTCGTCACGGGCCTGCCACCTGCCCACGTGACCGCTAACGCCATCAACACGTCGCTCCTGCACCCGCATCCGGGAGGGTGAGATCCTTCTGCGCCAGGGAAATGCAGTCATTTTTAAGCTTGTCATCTTCTGATGTATCCAGAGATCCTGCGAAATATAGAATGCACTGAGATGCTCCTTGGTTGGCTAGTCTATCTGCCACTTTGTTCGCTGTTCTTCTTACGTGCTTGAAGGTTATACTTTGGGGATTTTGTAGCTTTTCCTCCAATGATTCCAGTCTGCTTAGTAGCCTCCAGCTCGTGGCCACCTTGACAGCTGGCGTGCCTGCCTGAATTCTTTGAGCGGCATTGATAAGAATTAAGGAATCTCCCTCCACTTCCAATGGGAAGTAGCTATTTTGTTCTGCAAGGCATATGCCCCTCCATAATCCTTCTAATTCAGCTACATTGTTGGTGTCTTTGCCAAGTGAGCCATAGAAGATCTGCATTATTGCCCCTGTATGATTTCTGAAAATTCCTCCATAGCCCGCGTGCCCTGGATTACCTTTGGCTGCTCCATCAAAGTTTAACTTGTAGGTGGCATTTGCTGGAGGGGACCAGCTGGTAGGAGAGGCGATGCTGTTGGAGGTTCGGGTGCTTTCCTTCGTTATTGCTGAGAGGTTCATATTCCATGCCTTCAGAATCCTGCGTTCCGTTGGAGAGTCTGGCATATCTGCATCTGACCAGGTTTTGATGGCAAGAGTTTCTTGCAGGTGTTTGTTTAGGATCAGCCATAAGGCGTCTATGGACCGGGAGGAATTGTTAAAGATTCTATGATTTCTTTCCTTCCAAAGAGTCCAATATATGAATCCTGGTAAGAGGCTCCACAGAGAGTTAAGAAGCTGACTCTTGAAGGGGTTTTTGGGCCAATTTCTTAAATTCTCGGTTATATCTTCTGTCCTGGCTGCTGATCTCATATTGCAAGTTTCAACTTTCCTCCATATTTGCGCTGCTAGCTGACATGTTTCCATGAGATGACCGATTGTCTCAGAGTGAAGGTTGCAATTTGGGCACCTTGATGGCCCTACGAATCCGCGCTTTACCAGGTTGTCCCAAGTGAGTATTCTTCTTTTGCTGAGAAGCCATAGGAAGGTAGAGATTTTGGGCCATAGTCCTGGCTGCCAGACCTTTTCCCAGATGTGGTCCTTATCGATTTGGTTGTCGGTGTATCTGAGCTGGTGTGCCTCTTTGGTGGTGAAAGTTCCTTTAGGCTTATGGCCCCATCTAAGTCGATCCTGTTGAGTGGAGTATCGGATTCTTCTGTATGATAATTCTTGATCTATGTCCACATATGTTTCTCCTAGCCAATCTCTCTGCCAGAGACTGGCCTGCTTCCAGGTTCTGAAGTCGTGACTTGCGGATTGTTGCCAGAATTGATGGACATGAGTGAGGTGTGCTTGCTGCATCTGCGCTTGCCAGAGAGGCTTTTGAAATACTGTAGCCAGCTTGGGGAGCTGCTGCCAAGAGTCCTCCCAGAATCTTGCCGTATTGCCGGAGTGTATTTCCCAGAAACTATGTTCTTGAATGAACTTACTGTGGGGTTTGGCTGCGTTCCATATAGGTGATCCTTGAGTAGTGGAGTTGATTCTGATTAAATCATTCCATTGACTGCCTGGTGCATATTTGGCCTGCCATAGTTTGGCCCATGGTGAGTTAGGCTTGGTGATCCAGTTCCACCACATTCGAGCTCCCATAGTATTGTTGCTTTGTATAGGATCTCGCAGACCTAGGCCACCTTCCGACTTGGGTTTACAGACATCCTGCCAATTTACAAGCGCCCATTTCCTATTCAAGCCAGATGACCCCCAAAGGAAGTTACGCTGAAGATTGCGAATGGTTTTTAGAACCCACTTTGGGGCGGCCAAGAGTGAAAAGAGGTACAAAGGCATGGCTTGAAGGACCGATTTGATCAGAACAAGCCTGCTGGCAATGTTGAGAGCCCGGAAAGTCCAAAGAGAGAGTTTGGATTCGAGCTTATCTAGAAGAGTCTGCCAGGAGGAATGCTTTATAGCCGCAGCGGCCAGGGGAGCCCCTAAGTAGGTCGACGGAAGCTTGGAGATAGTGAATCCCATTATTCTGGCTATGTTTCTTTGAGTGGAGGGGGGAGTGTTAAAGAAGTAGAGCTGGGATTTCGAGGCATTGATGGAGGTACCTGAAGCTTTGGAGAAAATGGAAAGCAGGGATTTAAAGACAGAGGCTTCTTGCGAGGATGGGTGTCCAAAGAGCATGGTGTCGTCAACAAACTGCTGGTGGGATTGAGGGGGAAGGCCATGAACAGAGATGCCTTTGAGCATTTGGGAGGAGACAGCTGCCTTTAGCAATCTACCCAGCCCTTCGGCCATAAGGACAAAGAGGAAAGGCGACAGAGGGTCCCCTTGTCTTATGCCCCTAGATGGCCGAAAGGGAGAGGAAGGAGAACCATTTAACAGAACTGAAAAGCTCGGAGAGGAGATCAAATTGATAATCCATCTTGTCCAAGTGTGACTGAAGCCAAAAGCTAAAAGCATTTTTTGTATGTAGTTCCAACTGAGCTTGTCAAAGGCTTTAGATAAATCTAGTTTTAGAAGCATACCTGGCTTTTTTAGAATCTTGAGAGAGTGAATCACCTCATTTGATAAGATGATGCCATCCATGATCTGCCGCCCTTCAACATAACCTGTTTGTTCCGGCGAAATGAGTAAGGGCAGGAGAGGTTTGAGCCGATTTGCAATGACCTTGGTGATGAGTTTGTATATTACATTGCATAAAGCGATGGGTCTGTAGTTTTCAGGCTTACTTGGTTCAGCACACTTGGGGACTAATGCTATAAAGGTGGTGTTGAGGGCCGGGAGAATCCAATGCATGCTTCTTGATTCTTCCACCAGTTCCCAGACCTCTTCCTTGATTAGCTCCCAAAATTCATGGTAGAAATTGGCTGTAAAGCCGTCTGGCCCAGGGGCTTTGCCGTCCTTGAGCTGGTTCATGGCCTCTTCAATTTCTTTTAGAGATGTGGGCTGTAGCAATTTGTTGTTGTGCTCTTCTGTTATTATTCGAGGAATATGCTGAGTGATGGCCCTAATTTCCGCGTCCCTGTTTCCTGCCGGCTCTTTAAGGATGTCTTGAAAGTAGTTTGTAAATTCCTTTTCCATGTCTTCGTGGGCTTCGACTCGCTCTCCTTGTTGGTTGTTGATGAAGGTGATGTTGTTGTGCATACGCCTTTGGAGAGCTGTCCTGTGAAAAAATTTGGTGTTCTTTTCTCCTTCTTTTAGCCAGCTGATTCGCGATTTTTGTCGCCAGAGTATTTCTTCTTGTTTCCTCCGTTCTTCTATTTGATGCCAGAGGATTTGCTCTTGTTGGGACTGTTCCTCTGTTCGGCCTTCTTTAATGATATCTTGCTGTAGTGCTTCCATTTGCTTTTCCAACTTTTGTCGATTTTCCTGTATGTTGCCAAATTGTGTTCTATTCCAATTTTTGAGGACTTGTTTTAAATTTTTTAACTTTTGTTGGAATTGATACATTTTGGCTCCTTCTGGTGGCCTGTAGGACTTCCATGCTTCTTCTACTATTTGCTTGAATTTTGGGTTTGTAAACCAGAAGGCTTCAAATCGGAAAGGCCTATTGCATCGTGTACCAGGCCGAGACCATTGGAGCATTATGGGCCAGTGGTCCGATCCTCCGTGGGGCAAGATGGATGCATTGAAGTCTCCTCCTAGATGGATTGCATTATCTGAGAGGAGGAACCTGTCTAGCCTGGAAGCAATATGATTGGTGCCACTGCGCTTGTTAGTCCAAGTGAAGATCCCATTGGTGGTTGGAATGTCCATTAGGTGGTTGTCCTGAATAAAATCTCTGAGTCCTTTGCTGTCATTTTCTAACCTTGTTCTACCACCTGTCTTCTCCTCCAGCGATTGTATAATGTTGTAGTCTCCTCCACTGATCCAGAGCGGGAACTGTCTGTGCTCATTAAGAATGGAGATCGTTTCCAACAGATCCAATTTCTGCTGTATGTTTTGCGGAAAGTATACATTTGAAAGGTGCCCGTGGATATTTGTTCCTATTAGATGAAAGGATGCTTGAATGAGGAAATGGGTGGCATGGAAGTCATAAAGAGTAAGGATCTGTGGATTCCATAGAATGGCGAGTCCACCCGAAGCCCCTGAGGCATCTACTGACATTGAGCTGCTGCCTGCCCAAATCTTATTTCGAGCTTTCTCCATAGCGGTTGTGCTGCTTTTGGTTTCTTGAAGAAAAACTAGGGAAGGTTTTTCTTGTTGTATCAAGTTCTTGATCATCCTGAGTTTTGAGGGGCTGTTGAGTCCTCTCACATTCCAGGAGATGAGCTTCATGGTAACTGGGATGTGGGTTTGTAGTACTTGGTCAACTTAGGGAATCTCCCTGATTCCATAAGTAATTCTCCCACTGCGATGGTTCGCTGTAGATCCGTTTTGCGTCCCCTCTTCTTGGTTTCTTTGAGGTTCTTTTTTCCATCCCATGGACTTCCTCCCTGTATGCCTAGATTTTTGTTGTGCTGTACCTTGGCTAGGACTCCTTCTAGCCGATCTATTTGCCAGGGAGGAATGGTATTGTATTCTTTTTGCTTGCAGGCTGTTTCAAGTTTTAGGATATCAATACCTTCTAGGATAATGTTCTCCGGATCTTGTTCCATGTTGCTAGGGGCATTTTGCTCATCCTCCTCTGTGGTGTCCTGTAGGCTTAGCGCTAATGCTGCGTCTAAATCCATGGCAGAGGCTTGTTGTTTGGAGTCTAAAACTGATTTCCCTTTGCCGGCAGATGGGGCGCTGGGATCTGGAGCTACCTTTGAGATGTCTTCAAAAGGCGGGAGAGGAGATTGAAAAGAGCCAAGATTAAATGAATGCTTGTGGGCTGGGGGATTGAAGGATGAAGAGGGCTGAGAAACAGATTCCAAAGGCTCCACACTAGGAGGGTCTTGGGTAGCCAGAGGAGAAAATTTGTTCCTAGAGTCTAATCTGGTTGTGTTTTCTGGGGCTGCCTGACTTTTCTTGGTATGCCTGCGGCGGTTGGGGATTTTGGTAAAGCCTTCCGAATCGGTCAGGGTTTCAGTGGGAAAGGCTTTGGATTGCTGATTAAGAGGGCAGTCCCTGAAAAGGTGCCCATGCACATGGCATTTGCGGCAACGAAAAGGGATGTGTTCATAATCAAGAGTTTGGATCCATTCAAAATCATCGTGAAAGAGACTTACCGAGTCTGCCAGAGTCTTGGTGAGGTGCATCTTAACGCAGATCCGAGCATAGGATGTGTATTTGCGCGTTTTTGTTTCCTCTGCGACTTTGATGAAGGTCCCCAATCTGTTGCCAATGTCTGCAAGCGTTTCTTCCTTCCAGTATTCCACTGGGAGGGAGTACATTCTGATCCATACAGGAGCCCAGCTGAAATCTTCTTTATCAGGGTTGAATCGTGGCTTCCATTCTGTGAGGTACAGTCCTGATGAGTTGAAGAAGTATGGGCCACCCTCGAATATCCTAGATTTGTCCTCTACACAGTTAAATATGGCTGTGAAGAAGCCTTTTGGACCCAGTTGCAGTGTAACTTGTCCCTTGGGTTTCCACTTTGATGCGATCCAACCATGCAAGGCTTTTTCTGTCGGCCAAAAGCCCAGAAATTTTCCGATCAAGGCGTGATCCTGCATGTACTGGATTTCTCCATTGATTCGATGACTGGGCAGTTCTATCTTGATGCGTTCTGCCGCCTTCGGAATGCAGGTAGCCGAAGTCGCCTTTGGCTGTGACGAAGAGGCGTTTTGGCGCTTTTCAGTTTCTGAGTCTGTAGCTGCAGGCTGATCTGCATGGATCTCGTTGTCATTGGTCCTCTGTCCTTCTTGCTCTGTTTCGGGAATATTGCCAGGAGGGGTCAGAGGGATTTTGTTCTGCTTCTCGCCGGCGGTTGGGGTATTCAAAGGAGGGGGGGCAGAGCCCGCCCCTCCTGCTGGCTGTGCCATGAAAGGCCTTCAGCAGTGGACTGGCAGCGCAGCGTGATCCGTCAGGTAAGAGTAGGGTTGCAGGGTTCGGTTAATGGCTGCAGGTGCGCAGGCATCCGTAGTAGGTCAGAGCTCCTCAGTATAACTCCTCGAATGTTTTCTTGAATGTTGAAATCATTAGTATGATTAATTATTTGAAAATGAGAACTATTTAAAACAATTTTTGAATTAGAGTGTTCTTCATTTTCACATTTGATTAAACTTTGATCATGAGGATTCAATAGTGAAGTAGACAAATCAATGTCCTCAATGTCAAAGTAACTATCATAAATGACCTCACGACATTCATTGGAATTCTTTTCAATCTCATCCAATGTATCAAAACAAGAAGGAATATAAAGCACATGTTCATTAATGCCAGAAGAATGATCAATAATTAATTCTCTATCTTGATAAAAACTAATTGGAAATTCATTAAGATCAACCTCTCTGTTTTCTGAAATATCATTAATGTTAAGAGGAGATAAATTGCTATCAGCAAAAATATCAGGATAAAGGGAAAAATGAGAATCAAAAGCAATAGTTATAAAAGTGTTTATTTTTAGGAATTCTTGTGCTTTCTGCTCATTGTAAATTTCAGATTTGAGATCATTCATCTTTGTACTTGTGCTTTCTTGAAAAATATTGCTTTTCTCTCCTGAATTTGGCATTTTCTCATCATAAAAGAATTTAGAAATTTGTACAACAGACTGTGTGTTATTAGAAACTTTGATTGCTGCTTGTACTTGCTGATTTATGTGATGATTTTATGAATTTAACGCATACCAATTTTCAGATTTCAAAGCAGTATATTCTTCAAGATTATTACTAGTATCTTGTTATACTTGAATAGTAAAATTCTCCAATCTTTGTGATTGAGATTCGTTGACATGTGAAGGTACATCCTAATTACTATCAATACTGTAAGAAGTGCGCACTATATGAAGAAATTGATCGTACATAATAGAGGCCACTTCATCATCATTTGTTTGCATCTTCACATTAGAATTCTCAATTGTGTTAATATAATTGGAAGGAGTTTGAGCAAAGCTTGAAATACTTTTACATGGATTATGAATGGGAGGAAGAGAGCAAATATGTTCATAGCAATCTAATAATTCCTTATCCATACGTTTTTCTTCAATTTTAAATTTCAAACAATTTAAGCTAATCCTGATGGTAAAGTCAACCAAAGATTCAGTTTCGAATCTTTGTAAATCTTTAAAATTGTCACATACATGTTCATAGTTATAGTCATTAAATTTACAAAGGAACATTCCAACAAATTAATCCCAGTTGTCATTTGAGGCAACTGGAAGAGTTCGATACCAGTTTCTAGCTTTTGACGTGAATGTGAGCGTAAAGATTCTACATAAAATACCTTCATCAATTCTATGAAAATCATAATTCGAAAATTCTTGAATAAATTGAAAGGCATGATTAAAAACAGAAAAATTTCTCTTACCATTAAAATTTCCCTGAGACAAGAGTCTTACGATTTCAGGAGGAGTATTGGAAGATACATGTCCATGGATACAACTCCAAATTGGAAGTTTAAGAGGAGCCATTGTGATAAATAATAAGATGTTAGAATACAAAGAGTCAACTTAGACAACAAGTTTTAGGCCCTCCTTCTAGCGCCAAAATGTTGATGCCTCAAAATTCATTGCAAAAACATGGGCGATGACCAGCCGGTCCAGACCTTAAAGCAGCTGCTTTGCCATTTGGAATGGTAGTTCTGACTAGTTCAACTAGGTTGAGTTACCTTCTCTGAATCTGCAATGGCTTTAAAATATGACTTTCATTAACCAATGGAGAAGAGACATAAGATCAACCCTCTTGCTGATCAAGCAAGAAAGTGATCCTTAAGCTTATTTGGGGCTCAGCCAAGTCACAACTAAAGTTTGTCTCTTTGGGAAGAGGACTTAAAAGAATGTAGAAATTAATCTAAATTCAAACTTATTCTATAATGGAAGCAAAAAGAATTAAATCATAATCCTATCTCGATTAGGCATATATAGATCTAACCCAACTGAGAGCAAGATATTTAAAGTATTGGGATTTAAATATGTCTGGCTTATAATGAATATCAGGCTAACGAAGTAGTTCAATTAACTGACATTATGGATACCAAACACATCCTATTTAGGAATCTATTAACTCAAATAATCAACCAACAACACTCAGGAAGAAGTTCACAGAATGATTTTGATAATTTAATCAGTATCTTGAATAATTAAAAAATAATATGCGGAAAAAGTTCCCAACATATCATTATTTATTAAACCAGTATTAAAAGACAGATTTGTGAGTAAATAGCTACTTAGAAATCAGAATTAAGCTCATAAGAGTAGAGATAAATAATAACATAAAATAGAGACAGATTACCCATACCGACAAAAGTGCAAAAATATGAAAGTAAATTGACACATTCTTGTCATCATAAAATGAAACTAGCATTTAAAATAATAGTATTATAAATACCAATTTATTGAATCCATTTCTCCAGCTCCGGTCTCTAATAGTCATTTACAATACTTGAACTTTTGCTTTCAAAACAAGAGCCACAATAGTGCAAACTCTGCCCTTCATACATAATTCAGAATGCAAAAGAAAAATCCTCAATAATCCCCAGATCTGAGAATTTTACTCCTCCCACCTACAACTCTAAATCCCTATTACAGAAGTGCTTTTAGAATTCCAGAATTGCAGAGGAGAGAAGCCCTTATTAAATTCTACAATCTGTTATTTATAATATTTACAAAGGAATTTAAAATAGGAAAGTTTGTTGAAGAATAAATCCTTTTATTCAATTTTGATTGGCTCAAAATTCCATTCTTCAATTGCTGGAGCCTTCTCATTCATTGAGTTTCTTTTCTCCTCATATCTTCAACTGTTTTCTGCAAAAAGGAAATCAAAACAAGATTAAAATGCAAAAATAAAATCAAAATGCTAAATCTGGAATTAAAACAAATCTAATCAAATTCAATTAAATAAATAATTGAAAATGAAATTTGAGTTTTCTATTGATGATTGTGATGATTTAATTGGCCAATGATATCATTGACGAATGTATTTTCATTCAGAAGAGGCTTGGGCAAATGAAAATGTAGAAAATAAAACTCAGAAAAATTGCTTTTATTAAAAATTTGGAGCTCTATCTTCTGCTGGATATTAGACATAATAAATAATCAAATCTGTTAATGAAACCTCCTCAGAAATGTTCTCCATGATTTTATCTTTCCAATGAGTCATCCTGGATCTCATTTGGTCAAGTAAAACTCCATTTATGAGCTCCTGAAGTTGGTATATTAAAATTGCCAGAATTCTGAAATTTCTGTTGCTTGGGCTAAAAATCAGAAATATTGATAATTAAATTCTAATCCTAAATTAATTTTTGATTATTTAAAAATTTATTCTAGTATTAATTAACTAATGTATATAATTAATTTTAATTAATTGTGATTACAAATTAAATTAGTTATTTGCATAAATTAATTAAGGTGGAAATGATTTAACAGAAATTAATTAAAATGTTATAATATTATATTAATATTATAGTTTAAATTATATTAAAATTATAATAAATATTATAAATATAATATAAATATAATATTAAATTCAAAATTTAATACATAAATCATTGAAATCAATCTAAAATTCACACAAAACAAACCATTGAAATCAACCATTTTTCCATCCACATGAAGAGGAGTGATGGAGGAGGGAAGTGAGTGGAGGGTGAAGTGAGCATGAGGTAGAAGGAGATGAGGTAGAGGTATGGGAGTCATAAGGAGGTGATAAAAACCTTATATTAAAAATTGTTAACCCTTCGCATTGTTCCAATCACGAATCCATTTTTTTTTAAATTGAGGAGCTTAATAAAATTGCGATATGCGATCTGTGATATTGTAATATCACATTGAAAATTTTGATCGCACTTCTGAAATCGCAAATTTTTATCACATTTCTTAAATTGGGATTTTAAAATCACAGCTCTTCGAAGGAAGAAAGTGATATGAAGTGGGGCCCACGTGGAATTAATAATCCTACAAATTGGACTATAGCCACTTTGCAATTTTGAAAATCTGGTCTTGGCAATTTGTTTTAAAATAATAATTGGAATAAATTACCAAGATTTCTGAAACATGTTTTCATCCGTTGTATGATTTAGTTGGGTCATTTTGTAGGACTGTTAGTGAAAAAATGAAAAATTGATAAAATTTAACTAAAAGTCAATATTTGCAATGAATAACTATTGAACTTAATTATTTACAAAAATTGAAATAATATACATTTATTTACAATTTTAGTCCACGCGAGAAAATGATCAAACTTCAAAGCAGTGCCATTCACAAACTGATTGACCAAATGATGCGAAACAAGTATCGATGGAAAGCTTATGAAAAGTTGGATTCAAAGAAATAATCAAAACATACATCCGATGAAAAAAAAAAGAAAATAAAAAAGAAAATAAAAGAAAAGAAAAGATTCTTAATGAAAATCATAAAAGGTTTTTTGCCAAAAATTAATGGAAAGGGTCCCCATTATTTGAAGTAATCGGGGGTGTTGGGTTTTCCCTACAACACACTTATAGAATCATCATTAGTAATAAAAAAACTAAATTTGAAGGGAAATTAGGGTGATTATACCATTCTGGCTTCCTTCTTTTTATAATTGTTCTCCTCAAAGCTGGAGTATGTGGCTCTTCCTCTTCTTATTCTTGTTCCTATGTAGAGTCTAATTCCTCATCCTTTAGTTGAAACTTTATCTTCCCTAGTTCTTTCTCCCTTTGTTGGACTTCTTGTTTGATAAAATCTTTCATTTCTCCAAATACCACAACTTAGTTGTACACAACATTCTTTGCTTCTAGGTTCCAAAGCTTGTAACATTTTAAACCATCTTTATAACCAATAAAAATCAACCTTTCAAATTTGTTGTCCAAATTAGTTATGATTTCCTTTGGAACGTGTACATATGTATTACAACTATGATACCCCTTTCAATATAGTAATGTAATAATAAGAAAATATAATGTTGGGGTGCGAACATTGATGCTATGATGTCACATTCTCTTATATGACGCAATGTTTATTTTTATTAATAAAAATGATAGAACTAAAGAAAGGAGACATGAAACACATTTTGATATCTTAGGGAGGGGGAAACTTGACTTAAGAGAAAAAAATATAACTTCAGTGAATATTTCCCTTTGATGTGATGGTTAGTCTTCCCAAGAAGCTAAAATATTGGGAAGATGAAGGATCTAGTTGTGATTATAAAAAATAAGAGGGATGAGAGATCAAGAGTTTCTTCTTATTGGTTTAGAAGCTCTAGTTTTTCTCTTTTATATTACTATTTCATACATCTATTTCTCTCACATGGAAAATTTAAATTGGTGAAAGGATTGCTGACAAAAACTAGAGAGGTTCAGTCCTTATGACTGGTTAAGAGTTGTGAGTTGCAACTTATCTGATAGGAAATGAATGTGTTGCATCAATTTCTCTTTGTAATAGATGGATCTGAGGACTAGGAATGGTATTTATTATTTGTGGAACATGGAGCACTGAAGAGGGTAGGGCTAAGGCACCATAAATATTAGAGAAGTACTGTATTGTGTTGTGCATACTTGCATGGTATTTTTGTGAATGTGAACCTCATGAAAGATGGAAAGGATGATCACTAAGTTTTTTTTTGTTTGTATGAAATAGAAAGGCCTTCAAATATGGTGTTAAAATCTAGTATGAATTTGAGTGTGTGAAATACTCTAGAGTTGGGTTCTCCTCAAGGCATCAAGATTTGGCATGGGGGTGGCTAGTTGTGATAAAACTTGCATCATAGTTCAGCCTTTGGTGAGGTGCAATGCTTCTCACCCTGTTAGGATATTCTGACAGATAGGAAATAGTTAAGTATAACTTGGTCTAGTGTAGAGTTAGGTAAAGTGTGTTTCTTTACTATGTATATTTGTAACTTACAATCTGACAGTCACGATATGTTCTAGACATGAAGTGATCCGACGGTTCATTCTCTCCTCGGTATTACCAACACTTGATCTATTGCTTAACACCTGATTGGTCCATGATCTCTATTTAAAGATCATGGAGGGTCATTTTTAAGGTAATTTTTCATGAGAGAAGCTTATGTAAATTTTCATTATTTTATTAATAAATTGCCTGAAGTGGCCACGTTGGCTCAGGCCATGGACTATTTCCCTCTTTGAGGGTTTTAACCACATTAAGAATACTGGTGTATTGATCTTTGATCTATTTGTGAGCGGTGTCCTTTGGTGTTCTGTCTGAGGAAGTTACCTTATAAATTCCTACATGGTATCAGAGTTATTTGAGGGTCGCATCCGTTGGTGATCCAAATCCGAAGCCAGTAGAACTACATTTGACTATCATGTCCTATATCTATTGCTTCTAACTGCTTTCGCCCCAAGAGGACTGCTCTATTGTGTTAGGAGAATCTGTTCTAGTGAGGAACCCCTTTCGTTTCACGCAAAATGGTTTCCAGTAGCCCTAGCTACGTCATGTTTAAGATCTGGAGGTATACAGTCTTTATTTGCAGTTTCAGTTATTCATCTCTTTGTTTATTTCGATTTATTTAGCTCTTTGTTTTTTTATCACCGAATCTATACCTTTCATTTCTGCATATGCTCTTTTCCCTGCAACTCTGTGTGATCTGGGCAAATCAAAAACAAAAAGGAAGGATGTTTCTCATGTGTATGCTCTTTTCCACCACACCTTAGTGTGATATAGGAAAATCAGAAACATTGAGGAAAATATTTAGGTTCTGGTGAAAGCTAACTTCAACCTGTAAGGTTTGGTTTATTTGTATGTCCGTGTTGGGTTATGTGGTCTTTTGTTTTGTAGGGAAAAAGAGATTTTTTAAGTAAGCACGCACCCCAAAGCTTCAGTGACTAAAAACAAAAAAAAAAAAACAAAAAAAACAAAAACCCCCTTCCTCTTTTCCAAAAATTACTAACCTTTTAAGCTAGCTCACTTGGTCCAAAGTTATTTTATGAGAATAGAGGTCTTGAGTTCAAGTCTTTCTTTTTGTTGAGTTACTTTTTCAAAAAGCACATATAACTTATGTTTTAAAATTACTTTATGTAAATTGTTCCCACCCATTATAAAAAGTGAGTCACTTATAATTCTAAAGTCTCTTTATCTTTTATTTAAGTTACAATTTAGTGGGTAGCTCATAAAGTACCATTATAAAAGTGACTTTCACTTATTTATAAAAGTGAGTAACATAAAAAAAAAGTTAGATAATTAGATTAAGTTTGGAAGGGGGGGGGGATTTTTTTTTTTAATATAACATTATCATTCACATCTACACATTCACGCACTTCGTCGGCATCTTCAACAACTTTTTTTCAAAAAGCCATAAATTCTTCATCTAGAAGTCGTTTTCTGAACCCTTTTTTTTTAATCAGCCTAATTTTTGGAGATCATTCCATTGGAAGACTTAGTTTCAACTTCTACAACTTTAGTTTTTGTTAAAATGGAAAGTCAATTCCAAGTTATTCATGACAACACCAACTACTTCCAATGGTGGTCCTACATTGTGGATTTACTTAGAAGTAAAGGTCTTTACAGAATAGCCTCAGGCCAAAAAACTAAACCTAAAGATGAAGATAAGGTAGCTAGATGGGAAAATAGGCAAGATTAAGCACTTGGGTTGATAGGGATCTCTATTTCTCCAGACCTTTGATTCCATATCGCAGAACTTGATATCACTAATGACGCAATGAAATACCTCACTAAATGTTTTGGAATTAAAAATGAAATAAGAGCCCATCAACTCAAAAATGAGTTGCTTACACTGGACACCAATATTTTTTCTTCCATTGAAGATTTTTTGTCCAAGTTCAGGACTCTTAGACTTCTCTTGGAAGGTGTTAAGGTTAAGAAAGAAGATGGTAGCCTTATCTATTCCATTCTTATTAAGTTGGAACCAACCTACTTTGTGTTTGTTTCCACCTTCCATTCTACTAGAGAAGCATTTATTTCTCAAGGACAAGACTACAAGTCCCCTTGTTTTGATGTCTTTTGTGATTCTTTAATAAGAGAACAAAAAAAACTCTTACATCTTGGTCTTCTTAATCTTGGAAACTCTTCTAAGAAAGCCTTAGCCTTCCAGCAACAACCAAATTCAAAGAATCCTAAGAAGCAGTATGTAAAAAGAATGGTCCTAAACCAAAAAAGGGTCCTAAGTAATTTCAGTCTCAAAATGAAAAATCATTTCAACAAAATGATAAGGCAAATAAAAACAAAGGGAAGAAGACTGATAGACATTGCGACTTTTGTAATCGAGATGGCCACTTAGAATCCAAATTCTTTAAGAAGATGGAAGCCTTAGAAACAGCAATGAAGAAGCATAACATCCATTTGGAGCATTCTTCAACTTCAACTTCATCTTTAGGAATAACACTTTCTGCATGTGGTTTTCAAGCATCTTGGTCTGGTCATGCACTAATTGTATCTTCTTCTTCTCATTCTCATGAGTGGCTCATTGATTCTGTAGCTTCTTATCACGTGGCCAAAAACAAAGCCATGTTTTCTTCTTTAAATGATTGTAACACAAAAAATATATATGTTGGTGATGATAGATCTCTTAGTGTTGTAGGGACTGGAACTATTCATCTAGACAATGGTCAATTTAATGATGTATTATGTGTTCCAACCTTGTCCTGCAACCTTTTATTTGTATATCAAATAACTCATTCAGGTGAAGGTAAAATCGTTGAATTCTCACCTCATGATGTTGTAATTAAGGACCTAAGAGATCATAGACAAATTTTAGCCACTGACATTGTTGATCATTCTACAAGGTTGTATAAGTTTAACAACTTTGGGTCACCAACTCTTCCCTCAATATTTTTTGCTCATAATGATGAAGTGAGCGAACTTTAGCATGAGCAATTTGGTCACTTAAACTATCACTTCCTTCAAAATTTATGTAAAGAAAATATGGTGACAAGTCTTCCTATGGTATCTTGCAGAGATGGTGCTTGTTCTGAATGTGTATTCAGAAAACATCATTGGGGTAGTTTTGAAAAGCATGCCTCTTGACACGCCTTAGCCCCTTTACAGCTTGTACATAGTGATTTATGTGGTCCACTTCCAGTTGTTTCACTCCCTGGCTACAAGTATTTCTTAACTTTCATTAATGATGTCTACAGCCACACATGGGTATACTTCTTAAAACTCAAGAGTGAAGTATTTAACATGTTCTTGGCCTTTAAGTCCTTTGTTGAAAAAAAATCTGGACGTCAAATTCTAAAGCTAAGATCTGATAATGCCGGAGAATAGGTTAACAACAAATTCATCAACTTTTGCACTGAGCATGGAATTCAAATGCAACATATTGTTCCATATACTCCACAACAAAATGGTGTAGCTGAAAGGAAGAATCACACCTTAAAGGAAATGACTAATTGTATGCTTCAATCTAAAGGACTTAGTCTTTTTTGGGCAGAAGCAATTAATTATGCAAATTACATAGTAAATCGCACTCTTACTAAGTTTTTAAAGAATATCACTCCAAAAGAAGCATGGAGCTCAATTAAACCAGATGTAAGTCACTTTCATGTTTTTGGAAGTGAAGCATGTGCCCATATTCTAGATGAGAAACATAAAGCTTTAGAACCTAAGAGTGAAAAATGTATTTTTGTTGGATATTCTAAAGATGTCAAAGGATATAGACTTATTCCACTTAATTCCATAAATGCTATCATTAGAAGAGATGTAAAGTTTGTTGAAAATATGTCAGCTTGCGAGCCTAGTTCCGCGGATATGCCACCTCTCTCTCTCCATTCTACTTCTGAAAATACTTCTTCTTCAGATGATGATAACGAGGATGAAAATCCTCCCCCACCTTCTCAGGATGCTCCTTCAACTCCTCAACTTCCAAAATGGGTCTGTGCTACTCGGGATGGAGTAGGTGCTCTTATAGGTGATCCTACAGATTAGTGACGTACACATTCTCAGCTCAATAGAGCCTATTCTTTATTGGCTCAAGCTTCAGTGAATCATCATCTTGACACCTTTGTAGAAGCTTAAGGCCATCTAGATTGGGACGTAGCTATGAATGAAGAATATCATTAATTATTGGAAAATGATACATGGGATCTTGTTCCTCTCCAAAGGGACAAAAACTTATTAGATGCAAATGGGTTTACAGAACCAAGTTTGGACCAGATGGAAAATTTGATAAACATAAAGCTCGTCTTGTTGCTAAGGGTTTTTCACAAGTTGAAGGCATTGACTATACTGAAACATTCTCCCCTATTTCCAAAATGAACTCTATCCACCTTGTTCTTCCCCTTGCTGCCTCTTTTAAATGGGAAGTCCATCAGATGGATGTTAAATCTGCCTTCTTGCATGGGGACTTGCAAGAAGAAATATATATGGAACAACCTCCTGTCTTTATACAAATAGACTCCAGCTTTGTACATTAGCTTAAGAAATCCATTTATAGTCTCAAGCAAGCCCCTCGGGCTTGGTATGCCAAAATGGATAGCTTTCTTTTAGATACTGGCTTTTCTAGGTGTCATTCTGACAATATTGTCTACACCAAGAAAGTGGGTAAGTCTCTTATCATTCATTTTCTTAATGTTGATGATCTTATCCTTACTGGTAGTGATCCCAACCTTATAAACCATGTGAAGTCTAGCCTTAAAAAGAATTTTGAAATGACAGACTTAGGACACTTGCATTATTTTCTTGGTCTTCAAGTCTTGCAAACCAAGGAAGGTATTTCCCTTTCGGAATCCAAGTATGCATGTGATCTTCTATGCCATTTTCACATGGAAGACTGTAAGCCAACCCCTTCTCCTTTTCAGTCTGGAGCCAAAATTTCAGTCACTTTTACTTCCCCTGAAGTTGATGCTACCTTATACCATCAGCTTGTAGGAAAAATTTTGTATCTGACCCATATCGGTCCTAACCTTTCCTTTGTTGTTGGCCTTATTGCTCAGTTTATGCAAAACCCACATGAAATCCATTGGAAAGTAGCTAAAAGAATACTTTGTTATGTTTGAGGTACAGTTCAGTTTGAGATTCATTACAGTGCAAAAGCATATCCTCTATTGGTTGGTTTCACTAATTCTGATTGGGCTAGTGACCCTGATAATTGGAAGTCTACTGTAGGTTATGTCTACACTCTTGGTTCTGGACCTATTACATGGGCTTGCAAGAAACAAAGTGCCATTTATCTTTCTTCAGCGGAAGCAAAGTATCGTGGCGACGTAGAAGCTAGTAAGGAAGCCTTGTGGCTTTTTCAGATCCTGTCAGAGTTTGGCTTTCAGCAGCAACATCCGACTACACTTTGGTGTGATAATCAAAGTGCCATTCAACTATGCAAATATCTAGTCCAACATCAGCAAAACAAACACATTGAACTACACTTGCACTTCATCAGAAATCTCATTCATGACCATGTTCTTGAAGTGAAATATTATTCAGCTTATGATCAAGTTGCAGACACCTTTACAAAGGCTCTCACAAAGGTGAAGTTTACTAAACTTCAATTTATGGTTGGATTTCAGGAAGTTGTCACTAAGGGGGCATAGGCTCTAATCCCTCCTTCCTTATTACTAGAGTTGTTCCAATGGTGATTGTATCCATTAAATAATGCCCTCTATGAGTTTCTCTATCCTACCAAGGAATTGGTCTCCTCTAAAACTAGCATGGATTTCTAAATGTTGAGTTCACATGAACCCCTTCCACAAATTGTGATCCATGTATTCCCTTCTCGACCTGGACCAAACCATACCTACAAATTGGTGATTGACTAGAGGGTAAAAAAGTCAGGACCACCCCTGAAAGCTAGTGTCTACTCGACACCCTATAAGATTGAGGCTCAGAGCAAAGGTTGAAAATGGATAGAAAGTTAAAAGTCACCTCAGGAGAAGGAGCTCCCTTAGCTTGGAAATGGTAGTTATACCATTGAACTTGCCATAGCCATCTCTGTCTTCTAATTCTTTCCAAATATAATGCAAATTCAAGGACTAGCTTGGCCAAGGGTTATGCTACTATAGGGGGTTATACTTACCTTTAATCCCACATTCTACTAACATTACCTCATCATAACTCCTCATAATTATCATATTGTGAAGTGAAATTGACACTAAAGGTAGATGTTATGTGCTTGACTATACTGTAGCCACTGTGGTGAGCACTATCCTTGTGGTGATATCTAAATTATGTCAGTTGCATGCAATTAAATTATAGGGGGTGGCACAACAATCATTTGCCAACCCACCCATTATTTATAATGATACCCAGCCCAAATCACAGACTTATGTGCATGGCCATTGTAACAATGTTTTGAAATTTTTACCAAAGCCATGATATTTTCTAAATTCACTAGATGAGTCCTTGATATTATAGCATGTTTCCCCATCCCATATCACCATTTATTTCTAATAGTGCTACTTGTAGCTAGCACGTTTGGTTTGCACATTTATCAGCCTCGTCAATTTGAATTTTTGGAATATGGAAGAAGGTTTTTTGTAAAATTTGTTCCAACGACCCTTTGATTATATTAAGAGGATTCCCCAAATTCTTATTTCTTGGAAAGTTCCCTTTACAAAGATGTTCAATGCTGATGAGTAAGTCGCCTAGGATGCTAATATTTAGCACTTGTCTAGCTTTAGCGAGTGACAGACCTTGCAACAAACCATGCATTTTTTGCCTAGTTGTTGCTCAGTTTTCGCAAACCCCATGTATGCCTCTTGAAAATATTTCCTATCTTCAAAAAATTAATTTTATTATTTATTTTTCACTTTGTAAAAAAAATGAAAATTTTATTACAAAAAAACATTGCAAAGAGGAACAAAAAAAATGAACTTGAAAAAACTTAAAAAACAAACCTCATGAAGAAAAAAGGAGAAGAAAAATAAAAATTTAAAATTCTTAAATAACCAACATTTTAAAGAAATGTGCATTCTTAAGGCATAAGAAAATTTAAAGTTTCAAAAATAATCCTCCAAAAAATAAAGGTTGATGTTGCATGAACACTTTTCAAAAACAACATGAAAATCACCAACATAAAAAAATGTCCATACTATTAAATAAGAAAATTTAAAGTGTCAAAAATATGTTCCCACCAAAAAAGGTCTGTGCTACATCAACACTTCTGAAAATTGACATGAAAATTATCAACATTTAAAAAACATCTCCATTCTCAATACATAAGAGAATTTGAAATGTCAAAAATAAGCTTCATAAAAAAAGGTTGATGTTGCATCAACATTTTTCAAAACTGATATGAAAATCATGATTTGATGTGACCTCTAAAAAATGAGAACTAAATATAGTTCTGGTTAAGTTGGAAACTTTATTAATAATGAATGTGCATGAATAATGACTTCAAGCATTCTGATATCATAACATAATTTGGATGACTATCAGTAGTTAATGGTGAATATGTAACCAAGAATAGGTTTACAACATGATTGGTGTAATACCCCCGTCATTCATAACATAATTAAATATTATTATTTAGGCTGGTGAGCCAGAACGATATTATGAGGCTTGCATGGCCATGTAGTAAAATTAAATATATTGTGGGGTCAACATGCCCTAATATTTATAAGCCTATAAAAGTTGTGAGGCCTTAGAGTTGAATTGTAATTAATGTAATAATAATAATAATAATAATAAGGGTGGTTGTGGATCCCATTCCATGAGAAGAGTATGGGGGTGAAACTCTAGAGAAAAAGGTAACAGTTATGATTTCAATGAAATTTGCACGTTGGGGCCCACATGGCTCTAGTGAGTGCCAGTTGGCTAGTTAAGGCCACGTAATTATAAAAACAAATTAGTACACATTATTCATTATTCAACCATTGATGGTTAGAGGGGGATTAATCAAATGAGTCCTAGGGTGGACTCTGAGACTAAATGAGGGCTAGTGAGTCTTAGGGTTGGTTTATGGACTGGCCAAAGCATAGTTATTAAGTTAATCATGTCATATTGATGCATATTTTTATCACGAGAGCCCCTATGCTAGCTCTAGAAACCTGGTGCCTTTAAAGGTTTGTTGGTCATGTTTATGTCTTGGCATCCATTGAGTTGTGGTGGGAACCTAGTGTTGGTTTATGGCCTGGAGGGTGCCTGGAGCCTTGGAGCAACATGGTTGTTAGGTTTGTACCTTAGAAATTAGCTTGGAGTGTTCCTAGAGCCCTGGAGTAGCATGACTATTGGGTTGGAACCTTGGAAATAGATTTTTAGATATTTTTAGTTATTGATGCCTTTGGAGTTGTCATCCCAACTCATGGGTGACCTAGCGGTTGAGCTCATGAACCACTAGGTCTATGATTGGGTGGAATGTGGAGATTCCATAGCTAGTCGGGTTTCAATTAAAGATAAGTGATCATCTTCCTATGCACCATTATATTAATTATGTGTATGATATATGAATATTGAGTTCAATGGTTTCAACCCTAGATTTAGGGTTATGTATTAAATGGTGTTAATTAATTATGTATTTTAATTTGCAATGTATTTTTGTTCCATCTCTTGCAATTGCATTTTGTTTTTCAATGTAAACCTTACACATTGAGTGCAATTTGGTATTTTGTTAATGGGTTCTTGATAATTAGGTTTCTGAGATGGTAGGTAATTGTGCATTTGGGGTCACTATTAGTTGGAGAAAGACTTGTTTCTCTCCAGTTGAGAGACCCTTGTAGTTGTAGAAGAGTGTAGTCTCTATAAATTTCTCCAAATTTTTGGATTTTGGATAAATGAAGGTGTTGTGTATCGATTTTGGGGTGACCTCTAGAATTTTATCCCTAGTGGAGGAAATAAAACAATTTTTCTCTTTGATGAAGGTGGCCATAAGCCACAACACGAACTCAAAGAAAGGGTATATATTTGGGGTAACTAACTGGTATAGTCCTTGATCAACAACTCAAAATGGGTCTTCCTTGTCCAGGTAGCGACCATAGAATTTCAAACAAAGGTCTAATAGGTTTAGATGGGAAAAGGAATCATGAATTTCCCCCTCTATTTCAATGAAGGGTTCAGTGTAGCCTGGGGGTTTTCGATGTTATGATTTTAGGATTTTGGGTGAGTGTTTCTTCAATTAGATTTTGTAAGGAAAAAGGATTTATACATTCCCTAGTAACCAGAGGGGATTGAACATTGTGGGAGCATGAAGGTCTTGTGTGGGCTGACAATCGGGCGAAAGAAGTTGTAAATAGGCAGAGCAGTAGGAAACAAAAAAAATTGAAATATACAAATTTGAATTGCAACGATTGATTCATGAGGGTTTATAGGAGGAAAAAGGAAGAGGTGACATGGATGAGACACGTGCTAAAGATAGATTGGGTGGAGAGAAAAGGGGGAGGGTGGTGTATTGAATGACCTCATGCTCACCTAGTGTTAGTCGAGACTGCTAACATAGTTACCACACATGCTCAACAGGTTGCAGGCCCATCTATCTTCCTTTGACGATGTGCTTGGGTGGGCTTGGAGACAAGGCTTGACCTCCCTAGAATCCATCATATTCATTGATATAGGAAACACACTTTGTTGACTCTCACTTTTCGGGGGAAAGTGTTGGATTATTTTTTGTGCTTTTTACCTCATCGGAGCTTCTTTGGTTTGAGCCTGCTCTAGGATGGATGGGGAAGTGCCCATTAAGTGACCATTGTTTAACCATTTAAAATTTAAAGCGAGGAGGAGGCCCACATTCCATCATCTTTTGTTTTTTTTCTTATTTTCCTTTCTCCTTCATTTTTTATCTAGAGCCCAAAATATTTATTGAGCTCATGAACCAAGATCCTCTACAACACAACAATTTTAGGAAAAATAGAGGGGTTACAACACCTCCCACTTCCGAAACTCGGGCTACAATTGTTGCTCTAGTTAGTATTATTTATGTCATCATTTTCATCTTGGGAATTCTTGTTTGAAATGCTAGGTGACATTGATTTGGATTATATTTCAGTATTATATTTCTCAGGAGATATGGTGCCTTTGGTGGTCAAAACTTCCCCCAAACGTGTAGAGAGCAATGTACAAGAAATTCTACAATGTACACCACCACTTTCGATGTAAAAGGGAACATCATGTAATAGCAATAAAACCACCAAGCTCTCATGGTGTGACATCTATTCAAAATTCTCAAAAAGAGATATTCCCTAAGACTAAGAGGAATTTAGAGTTTATATCAACATCAAGAAGCCATTCCTTCATAAAGTAGTTTCACATCCGCAAGTGTTCCCATGTGCAAAGACCATTGAATGGATATTACATAACACTGATGCAGACCATTGGGTTATAAGGAGGCACACAAGTGAAGCCTTCACTTCTTTTACTGCTACTATTATTGTTTCCTACTATAAGTTATGAGAGAGAGAAGAGTCCTTCAAAACTAGGTGGCTACCATATTTCTTGATGTCGACCAAAGATATTCCAATGTCATGGTGGAAAGAACCATCTAAGTTTTGGGTTAAAGCATATTAGGTATATAGAATGGAGGGCCTTAGGAAAGTTTATCAGCTCTTGGAAGCAACATTGAACTAATTATATGGTAGGCCAGACATTGATACTTTCATGGGAACATGGGTCCCTATCATGTATACAATATCTACCAGAGGAATTATTTTCAACTCGGCAAGAATTCTAGCATCAACTCCAGAATCCAACATCCAAGAAGAAAATAACCCTAAGAAGGGTCAGACATCATAGTTTTCTATGGCATCATACCTCCTGGATGTTATGTGTTCAAGGTGTCAATTTGAAGGTTTGAGCCAAAACTGAAACCTTTAGATGCCTAAGCCTATGCACATGCATTGTAAAGTCTTTTGGGATCTAGGCTACAAGAATATGAATGAAATCACTTCTGAATCATTTATTGCTCCTTTCTACTAGATGCTTGTTAGGTCCCTATAATACTAGTGATTCCCCCATTACTATTGTTGTTCTATCCCTTATTGTTATTGTTGTTCCCCTATTGTCTCCATATTGTTATTATTGTGCCCCATAGAATCCCTCTATTGTTATTTTTGTGCCTTTATATTATTATTGTTAGGTTGGCTTGGTTATATTGCAACCCCTTAGACTCCCATATATAGAAAGGAGGTTTTTTCATTTGAATCATCCAAAAAATTTTCATTTGTGTAATGTAAAGGAGGTTGTCCCCTCAAAGAGGCTTATTTCTAAGGCGTTCATCTATCTTTTGTATCTTTTTGTGATCTGGTTTCATAACATTTGGTATAGAGCTTTGGATTCTAGGATTTCAATGCTCCAAATAGGTCATCATGGCATTTTCGCTATAACTTTTTTTATACGAAATTTTAGAAGATAAAAAAAAACTTATTTGAGATGAAATCGCGCTGAATCTCTGGTCCAAATTTCATATCCTGTCTCACTATATTTTCGGAGATATAATTTGACTAAGTTAGGGTTTTTGGAGACCCCCAAATTACATTCCAAACAGATCACCTTGGGAAAATCATCATAACTTTCGCTTTGAGCATCATATTGCATTTTCATCAGAAGTTACAGAAAGAGAACGGACTGTAGTTTTCTTGGGTATCATTTTCCAAATCTAATGCTGAAACAGTGACCCACGACACATTGTACAAGTTCGTCCTACTGAACCAGTCTATACTCACGTCATCGTGGGAGATTTGGCATAAATCTTTATTGGAGAATCCAATCTTCATCAGACTTGTGGGGTTAAAAATATTGCTTAGAGGGTTACCACAGTAAGCACTTTCAGACCTTGGAGATACAAAATTACAGAGATACATCAGATTCAATATTGAGCTTCTACAAAGTGAAAAAAGATGTGTAGTTCTTTTTAAATTTTTGCATAAGCTTGGTTTGAAAAATTAGTTTGAAGGAATTCAAAGGGCATAGTGAAGCATTATTATCGGTAATTGATGCCCCAAAGAAAGAAAATGGAAAAACCTAGTAATAAACCTAAAATCTCTAACATGACTCATGAAGAAGAGGAAGAAATGCAACATGATATATCAAAATTACGAGACCAAGTGCAACAAATTTCACTCGCACAAAAATTAACAGAAAATAAGATGGATGGTTTAAAGAAAGACGTAGAAGCTAAGATGGATGGTTTAAAGAAAGGCGTAGAAGCTAAGATGGATGGTTTAAAGAAAGGCGTAGAAGCTAAGCTGAATGACATGGAAGCTAAGATGGACAGCGTGGAAGCTAAGATGGATGGCGTGGAAGCCAAGATGGATGGCATGGAAGCTAAGATGGATGATTTCAAGAAAGGCATGGAAGATTTGCAGACAAATTTGAAGACATATTTGACAAAGTTTCTACAAGAAGTGCTTACTAATGGAGAAATGGTAGGAAAGGAACTCATGATGAGAACAAAATAAATGTTAATCATGATTTCATAGAATCTAATGTTGGATCGAAGAACCACCATGTTCCAAAGATCGATATGAGGAAGTTTGATGGCAAGGATCTCGAAACATGGATACTATATATGGAGCAATTTTTCGATCTCCATAATGTGCAAAACACACAAAAGGTACGCATTGAAACTTTATATTTGGAACCAAATCAGTTTGTATGGCATCGATGGCTTTGCTCTCATAAAAAAATTGTCACTTGGGCTATTTTTACGGATGAAATGATAACACATTATGAGGATACAAAAAGAAACACTTTTTTTAGCCAATTGATGAATCTCAAACAAAAGGGTTCAATGATGGAGCACATTGAGGACTTCCAAAAATTGAATATAAGGGTAAAAGATATTCCAGAGGAGCATAGGATTGATGTGTTCAAAGGGACTTTAAAAGATAACATCCAGCATGAGGTTCACCATTGGGAATCAGATTCATTGGAGAAGGCATTTAGGTTGGCAAGAAAAATGGAAAGCAAAATTATGGCAACAAGGAAGCCTACCATTCACAGTCATAAAGATGGAAGTGTTACTACCCCTAGCCATCCACAACCTACAAGGTTGAAACCACAACAATTGGAAGAAAAAAGAGCAAAAGGGCTTTGTTACAGTTGTGATAACAAATACACTAAAGGCCATAAGTGTGCAGAGAAGAAATTATTTTACATAGATTGTGAAGAGGAGGAAGAAAAGGAACAAGAAATGTCAAAAGAAGAAGATATACATCGGGAACAAACCCTAGAAAAAGAAGAAATGAATCCGACAATATCTTGTAATGCATTGGCTGGAATTACCACTCCTCAAACTATCAAGATAGAAGGGCATATCAAGAAGAAAAAGGTAATAGTGTTGATTGATTCGGGAAGTACCCATAATTTTATTCATTGTAAGATAGCCAAGGAATTGAATTGCTTCATATATCCAGCACCAGAGTGTCAAGTGATGGTTGCAAGTGGAGGAACCATAAATTGCTTAGGAAAGTGCCATAATATCAAGCTATCCATGGGAGAATATGTATTGAATAGCCCAATGCTTTCCATTCCGATCGGTGGTGCTGATGTTGTACTAGGAGTCTAATGGCTACAATCCTTGGGTACAATAGCTTTTAATTTTCAAGAACTTTTCATGAAATTCTATTCAGAAGGAAAGGAAGTGGAATTAAGGGGCATTGTAGGAAAATCAGGAAAGATAATCAGCTCTAACGGAATGACAAAGCTTCTAAAGAAAGAACAATGAGGCATAATTTCGCAATTATGTTCACTAGAGGTTCCCACATCGAAATCATCCATTTCTCCAGATCTCCAAAAGGTCTTGGACAATCATGTTCCAAGGTATTTGAGATTCTCAAATGCCTCCCACCTATTCGTGATCATGATCATGCTATTCATTTGATTCTAGGAAGTGTTCCTCCAAACATCAGGCCTTACAAATATCCTTATGTCCAAAAGAGTGAAACTTAACGTATGGTTGCAGAAATGCTAGAGGCTGATATAATTCAACCTAGTCAAAGTTCTTTCTCTGCTCCAGTAGTATTGGTTCACAAGAAGGATGGATCATGGCGCATGTGTCCAAATTATAGGGAGCTCAACAAGCTCACTATTAAAGAGAAATTTCCCATTCCTGTCATTGATGAATTATTGGATGAATTGCATGGATCAATTTACTTCACCAAGTTGGATCTTCGTTCAGGATATCATCAAATCATAATGAAGACTAAAGACATTCCAAAAACAACATTTAGAACTCATGAGGGTCCTTATGAATTTTTGGTCATGCCTTTCGGCCTTACTAATGCACCTTCTACATTTCAAGGTTTGATGAATTCCATTTTCAAACCCTTCCTTAGAAAATTTGTGATAGTATTTTTGATGATATACTAATCTACAACAAGTCTTGGAAGGATCATATGTAACATGTTGACATGGTGCTCAAACTATTGGAGGAGAAGCAATTATATGCAAAAATCTCCAAATGTTTCTTTAGAGTACAAGAGGTGGAATATCTGGGTCATATTGTATCTCATGAAGGTGTTAAGGTAGACCCTAGCAAAATTAAAACCATTAAGGAATGGAAAATCCCCACATCCATAAAGTATCTACGAGGATTTCTTGAGTTGACAGGTTATTATCGCAAGTTTGTTAAGAATTATGGGAGGATAGCAACACCTATAACAACATTATTGAAGAAATATGCATTTTCATGGATTCCAGAAGCAACGAAGGCCTTTTAACATCTTAAAGAGGTAATGTGCCAAGCACCAGTCTTAGCTACACTGGACTTCACAAAAACATTTATTGTAGAATGTGATGCCTCGGGAAATGGAATTGGTGTTGTTTTAATGAAAGAAGAAAGAACCATTGCTTTCGAAAGTCATCCAATCAAAAGAAAGTATTTACACAAAGCTATTTATGAGAAGGAAATGTTGGCAATACTACATGCACTTAAGAAATGGTGACCCTAGCTAATGGGAAGACACTTCAAGATAAAAACAAATCATGATAGTCTTAAACACTTTTTAGAACAAATATTATCTTTAGAAGAGAAGCAAAATTGGGTCACAAAGATGTTGGATTATGACTTTGAAATCATCTACAAAAAAGGGAAGAAAAATGTTGTGGCAGATGCACTCTCAAGAAAGGATGAGGATGTGGAAGCATTTCTTTGCGCCATTTTTATTATCCAACCAGATTAGATAAATGAAGCGAGGGATGAATGGAAGAATGAAGAGGAAGTGTGTGCACTCATTCAAAAGATACAACAGGATCTTAGTACATCTGATACATTTAGCTGGAAAAATGATTTGTTATGGTACAAGGATCGGTTATACCTATGTAAGAATTCCCAACTCAAACATAAGATTCTTAGGGAATTGCACACCTCTCCCTTAGGAGGGCACTCAGGATTTCTATAAACCTACCACAGGGTTAAGAAGGATTTTTTTGGGATGGCCTTAAATCAGATATTCAAAAGTTTGTGGCGGAATGTTTGGTTTGCCAACAAAATAAAGTAGAAACAATTAAGACCCCGGGACTATTACAACCTTTATCCATTCCAAGCCAACATTGGGAGGAGGTTTCAATGGATTTCATCACATGTTTACCCAAGTCTGAAGGAAAGAGTGTTATCATGGTCATAGTTGATAGACTTACCAAGTATGCACACTTTTGTGCATTATCTCATCCATTTAAAGTGAGTATAGTTTCTATTGCATTTATGGAAACAATTCAAAAGCTACATGGAAACCCAAAGATTATTGTAAGTGACAGAGATCCCTTTTTCACTGGAAATTTTTGGACCGAATTATTTTATTGTCTCGGTACTGAGTTAGCTCATATCTCATCTTATCATCCTCAATCTGATGGGCAAACTAGGGTAGTAAACAAATTTTTGGAAGGATATCTTCGTTGCTTTCTATCTGGTAAACAGGCACAATGGGTGAAATGGTTTCCTCTGGTTGAATGGTGGTATAACACTTCCTTCCATACTGCAACAAAAATGACTCCATTTATGGCACTTTATGGATATCATCCACCATCCATCACATCATATTTAAGAGAAAATTCTAAAGTTCAAGCACTGGAAGATCACATTGAGCATCAACAACAACTTCTCCAACTCTTAAAGGATAACCTCACCTTGGCGCAGAATAGAATGAAACAGTAGATAGATCAACATCGCAACAAAAGAAGTTTTGATGTAGGTGATTGGGTATTCCTACAGCTAAAACCATATAAACAAATGTTCCTCAAGAAAGCTAAGAAGGATAATAAATTATCACCAAAGTATTATGGTCCGTACAAGGTGTTGCAAAAGATAGGTACTATGGCATACAAATTGGAGCTTCCTACAGCTTCCCGAGTGCACCCAATTTTCCACGTTTCATGCTTAAAGAAGGTTATAGGTGACAAGATTCTAGTTAAAACAATATTTCCAGAACTTGATGAGGAAGGAAAAATCATATTGGAACCTAAAGCAGTCAAAGAAACAAGAACTCGACAACTATGAAATCGATCATTTTCAGTGTATCTCATCAAGTGGAAGAACTTACCCATTGAAGATTCCACATGGGAGGATGAGAATTTTATACAAAAGCATCCAAAACTACTCAAGCATTAAGGACAACACCTTTTTTAAGGACAGGGGCATGTTAGGTCCCTACAATACTAGTGATTCCACCATTGCTATTATCGTTGTATCCCTTATTATTATTGTTGTGTCCCTATTTTCCCCATATTGTTATTATTGTGCCCCATAGAATCCCTCTATTGTTATTTTTGCGCCTTTATACTATTATTGTTAGGTCGGCTTGGTTATATTATGACCCCTTAGACTCCTATATATAGAAATGAGGTTTTGTCATTTGAGTCATCCAAGAATTGTTCATTTGTGTAATGTAAAGGAGGTTGTCCCCTCGAAGAGGCTTATTTCTAAGGCATTCATCTATCTTTTCTATCTTTTTCTGAGCTATTTTCATAACAATGCTCTTCAGGGAGGACGCTCCTTGAATGTCCAAGAGGGCTAAGGAAACAATTGTTAAAGGAGTAGATTGGTTTCCCATTGAAGAATCCACCTTCATTGGGGTCTTCACCTATTATAATCCCCCTCACGCTCTCCCCAAGTTTGTGACATACATACTTCTCTTGCAAGAGGTTTTCTATCAAAAGACTAAAGGGTTCTCTAAAACATTGGTCAAAGGAAAGAAAAATCCTTGGCCTACATTACCTTTAACTATTGAAGAATACACCCTTGAGAATTTTAAAGAGGAAGAAGAAGAAGTTGAATAAATGATAGAATTTTTCTTTGTGGATCTTAGCCACTGTAGGTACGAACTAAAGGGGATTGTGTAAATGCATTGTAAGAAGGTAGGTTTCAATTGGTCCTATGTTCATACTAAGAATAATCATTAGGAAAAAGTCACAAAACTAGTACAATGATATCAAAGAATTAGGGCTAAATGAAAAATAAGAAGAGGAGGATGAACACACTGAAAACTCCCAAGAAAGCATAAGCATGCAAGCCAGAGTAGCCATGCTTAAGAAAAGGAAAGAAAAAAAGTGAAGGAATTAAAACAAAAGAAATTAAAGACTAGTCATCAAGAAGAACCAATAGATGAGTAGGGTGAGGGTGAAGAAGAAGAAGAAAAAGAAACCCTAGAAGAGAAGAATGCAATGATAGCAAGGAAAAGGCAAGAAATCAAGAGAAAGAGGGAAGAAGAACTTAAATATACTAGAGAAACATGAAACTAGTAGGGTGAGAATATTCAATAGTAACAACAATAAAAATATGAATAAGAACTAAAGAAAATACAAGAAGAGGAAGGAAATAAGAAACAAGAAGAATCATTGAAGAAAGAAGAAGAAGAGAGAAGAGCACAAGTAGCTGAATAAAAAAGGAAACAAGAAGAGGACGATGTGTGGAAGAGGTTAGAGGAAGAGGAACTCAAGAGAAAGAAACAAGAACAAAAGGTAGAATTGGAGAGGAAAGAAGAAGAATAGAAGAAAAAAGAGGAAGAGGATAAGAGAAGACAAGAAGAGGAAGAAACCAAATTGGAAACAAGAAGAGTTGGCTATGAAAGTTGAAATATATCACCTTAATGAACAATAAGGAAATATATTAGGTGATCAGCTAGGTCAAAGTTCCAACATGAAAATTGACTTGGTTCCTTTATATGTTCCTCCCTCTACTCACATTACCAGTGGGAAACTTCCACTCAAGGAATTATGCATCCAAGATGAGGAAGAAGAAGAGGTAATGGTTATTACCAAATTGTATTTTGATCAAATCTAGTGTAAAATCAAATAGGGAAGGAGGAATTTCTACGGAAAGAACCCAACCAATCCCATTTTAGTAATTAAAGAGAAATAAAACATCTTAGATACCACACTAAACCCTGAAATGATCACTTTGGCTGGAACAACTTTTGTGACAGCCACAAAAGTAAACATGAGCAGACTAAAGAAATAACTTGTCAAACTGCAAGTAAATCTTCGTGTTGTCGATAAGAGAGCCGCTAAATATGATGAAGATAATAGGGTTCTGTGACTAGCCCATTCAAGCACAAAAGAACTATAATATTATTCAAGAAGAGGTAGCAACATTGGAAGAAGCCATGATAGTAGTATACAAAGAAATGTTAACGTTGCATCAAACTATAACACCATTCCCAATCATACAATTTTGAATTTAAGGAGAGGTTTTCCTTGCTCAAATAGGCCACCATAGCTATCAACAACGTATGTTATTGGACTACCAAATATCACAACGTGCGAGCAACTCTTCCCACAAAGGATTGGATGACCATTCAAAATGGCAAGGTATAGATCTGCATCAAAGCTCTATCATGAAATAAATCAAAAAAAGATGTAGACAGAGTACTGGCTTCATATAAGCATTTTCTAAGTGGGCTAGAATCTGTGACTGAAGCACATAAGGTACCTTCTACCAGATTGGTCGGAGAAATAAGCCAGCGAGAAGACGTTCTCTAAGAAATCCAAGAATTTCTCAGTCCTCTCAAACATGCCTTTGTTATGGAGTATTTATAAGTGATAAAAGAAACAATTACTCATTATGTGATATAAATAGTAAGGGTATAAACCAAGTTAGTGACCTTATCAAATCAGATTAGGGTAAAAATAATACTTTAATGCCAGATTCCCTAGAGTTCCTTCACAGACATGGGGAGGCGCAGCAGAAGGTGGTCAATGTAGCAGAAAAGTACAAGCTTTGGCATTCATACATTGTAAAGGATTTGCATGTAGATGTTCCAGAGGTGTCCCTTGTTAAGCTAATATAATAGAGTATTGTCATTCATGTAATATGTACATAGTAGAATAGAGACTAGATTAGAATAGGCTCTAATAGGCATATGAAATTTCATGAGGTAGCTCAACGGTCACGGGGTAGATGAAATGTCACCCCCCTTTTCATAAATATGCCCTCATGACACAATGTAAAAGAATTCTGGCTTTGGACTTACTCTTTTGTGCATATTGTTGGAGAACTAAGAGATATTTTGGTGAATAAAAGAAGAATTTCCTATTTCCATTTATAGATTTGATGGATGCCTCATGTGATGGTGCTATGGATATTTTCAACTTAATGTTTTAAAGTTCTTGGAATTTTAGCGTATGATCTCCTTGTGTGTCATCATTCATTGTGGGATTTATTCTTGTAGTGAATCGATGGTATGTGATGTGCTTACCTTATGCTTGTGTTGATAAACAGTTTCATTGACATTAGCATTATATCATTGTATGATTGCATACTCATTCATGCTTTCACATGATTATCAATTACAAACTCATTCATGATTGATGAACTTATCTTTACCCATGTTTGTATCTAATTTGAAGCCTTGCTAATATTTCTTTTCTTGAGATTAATGCTTTGAAGTTATGTTGTTGCTATTCATGGCATCTATTATATTGGATTTATATAGGTTACTTGAATTTTTTGATGTTTATTTGTTCTCGTACACTGACACTTGTGATTTTCCAAAGCAAAATATTACTTGATGACATGGTAGCTGGGCCCACATACTGGATGGGACTCCTAAATCAAATAGTGTAGGATCTAATAGAGATCCTTCACCCAGGATATACCCTATCTATTGATGGTACATTATAACCTATCAACAAGTAGTTGAAAGGAATAAATTCAAAGTGTGATAGGGAACAAATGTGTAGAAATAGTAGGAATAAGTATTAACTAGTGGTGTGGAATAAAAGAAAATCAATAACAAGGAATAACTATTGACTAATAGTAGGTAGTAAATGTAAGCACAAGAAGGAAATGAATGTTATGTAGTGATCGTTGTGCAATTACTTACAAGTGGTTTCCACCATGTAGAATTGGGAGACCATGAGTGGTTTATGGATTATTTATTCCTATATATTTGACACAAAGTTTGGAGGAAAGTAATGTGCACTCTTTAACTTACAATCACGCTATTGAAATTTATATCTAATACTTAAGGGCACATTCTTGTTGATAGGACAAGGAATCTATATGGTAATAATTTAGGCATTGAATAATTCATTAAGTGTACTTTAGAGTGGGGTTTTCCTCCCGCATTTCTTTCATAAAAAATTATATTTTTGACGGTTTGTTGTTGATTTCATTTATTTACATTCTATTCTTCTAAAATTTCTCACAATATTCTCTCATGTATTAGTACAGGAGGAATATCATAATCCTCTACTTCATTTTATTTCATATTAGAGTATCATCACCTCAAACCAACATTTTAGGGGTTTTCTATGATGTAATCTTGTTTTGAATAGGAGCTTGTGAAGAAGGAAATGATATTATAGGAAATGGTAAGCACATATAGACTACAAATGAAGATTTTTAGTGGCACTAATTTTGAGATATGGATGATCAATACAGAAGATCTCCTAAGTAGACTGAGATATATGCATTGGAGCATCTCTAACCAAACCAATCGGTAAGAGAGGTGAAAAGTTAGTGGTATTGTAGATAAAGTGAGGAAGCCTTACGAGCCTCTATTTGGATGGTTTGGTATAGTTGACTATGCTTTCGATGGAAATGTCATAGTAACCATCTAAAAGAACATGGGGGATTTGTATTGGGATAAATCCTTGGTTAATGATTTTTTTATGGAAATTGTTGTTTTTGATGAAAATTAGTGTTGGTAATTCTACAAATGAGCACTTGAATGCACTTAATATTATTGTGACCCACTTGATATCACTTGGAATGGATATGGATTGGGAGGATTTGTATAACCCTTTTATGTTCTTTATTATATTCATGGGGCAACTTGGTATTGATGATTATAATCACTCTAAAGAAATTAGTGCTTGATGAGGTCATGGTTATTTTACTCTGACAAGATGTGAGGTTAAAGGATTAGGAAATCCACAAATGATGATTTTTTTGCTATAAAATATTAAAGGAGAAAGTAGAGAAGAGAGAAAATTGTAGATCCAAATCATGTTAGACGTATACATATCCCTAATATTTGAGGAGAAATTCTAGAATTGTGGCAAGTTTAGGCATCTGAAAAGGTACTGCAAGGAAGAGAGGAAGAAAGAAAAGAACGAAAATAAATATATAATGATGAGTATAAAAGGCCTTCTAAAGAGGGTGTTGGAAATGACTTTATTATAGATATGGTGCATTAATTATATATTGTGGAGATTTCTTACATTAGAGTTCTAATTGAAATGAGTTTCCAATGTATGAGAAATATGATGGTTGGATGGTATAACTTGGTGATGACTCTCACCTTGGCATAGTTGGCCATGGTATATTTGGGATAATATTCTTTGCCGGTATTTAAAAGGGCTAAATTGGATTTTTTCGTATTTCAAGTCTAGCATTAAACCTACTATTGGTAAGCACACTTAATTATGGTAATGTGTAAATTTATCTGACAAGGAGTGTAAGAATATGTGAGAAGTTATGGTGCTCTGTAAAGGTGTTCGTGTGGGAACTTTATTATAACTTGATGCATGTACTATTGAGTGCAATACTGCTTTTATTTTTGTAGTGATGAGATCTATAGGATCTAACTTTCACAATCAAAGGTACCTAAATAAGATATTGGAGAAGACAATGTTATGGAATGAAAGATTAGGCCATATTTTTTAGAAAGGAACACTAACCTTGCAAACAAAAATTGTTGATGATTCAATGTGCATGCTCTTAAATTTGACTTTCATGAGCATTCAATATATGTAAAATTTAATTGTGTTCAATTTTATTGTAGTTCTAACAAATCCTTTAAGTTGTTGGACTTGACTCTTTAAAAATTATTTGGTATAGTCAGATTTCCTTTGATTTCTAAGGATTTGATTTGTGTGTCATTAACTAATGGTTATTGTACAAGGACACAAGGGTATGTTTTCTAAGAATAAATTATAAGGTTTTTAGTGAGCTTAAGAAGCTTAAATATCTCTTGGAAATTCAAATTTCTTGGAAGATTATAGTGCTAAGTAATAAATTTATTCCCCTTTTTTGTATAATTTAATAAAAATTGTAAGGAAAATGACATTGAAATACATAAGACAACTCCGTATACCCCTTAATGGAATGGAGTTTTAGAATGGATTAATATAACATTGATGGAGGGTGCTAGGAGTATGCTTAGTGGAGTTATCTTAGATAAGAAGTTCTAGGTAGAAGGAATTTCTACTTCATGTTACTTTATTAACAAGATTAGCACATTTCTCACATTTATATGAACCCTATGGAGGTTTGGATGTTCAAGAAGCCCTAACTTTTTCATGTTCATGTTTTTAATTGTGAGGCATATGATCATGTTACTAAGGATAAGTTGTTAAAAATGGATGAATTTTTTTGGAAATGTATCTTCATCACTTATGGCATTAATATGAAAGGGTGCAATCATTTTGATGATATTGTTAGAAAAGTTTTGTATTGAAGAATTCTATTTTCCAAACTACTTAAACCATCTCCCACAATAATGTAGCTAAAAGGAAATGAAAAGAAAAGACTGATTTAATGCTGACCCAAAGTGAGAAAGTTGAATAAAAAATTTAATAAGAAGTTCATGAGGTACCCAATGAGGAGGAAGATTTAGAATATTTAGAAGAGGAAGAAGAAACTCCACCTCAAACTTTAAGGAGATATACTTGACAAAGAAGCGAAATAAAAACATATAATTATATCCAATTTGATTTCATATTTATATTTGCTTTATTTTCTAACACTGATGATCTTAGAACTATGAAAGAGCCAATGGAGATGGAAGATAAGGATTCATGGATATTTACCATGGATGAGTAAATGGATGCAATTATGCATTGATTTTGATGGAAATATTGGAAAGCACAAGGCTAGGTTGGTTACAAAAGGATATTCTTACATCGAGGGGATGGAATTTGGTTAGATGTTTTCCTAGTTACTATTTTGGAATCAATTAGGTTTCTATTATCTATAATAGTATCCATATGGATGTAAAAACAACATTCCTTTATGGAAAATTCAAGGAGGATATGTATAAGACAAAACTAGAGAAATATGTTAAAAAAAGTTAAAAACTGTTAAAAAATTCTTTATATGGTCTCAAATAGTTTTCCATAATGGCTTGCCAAATGTTTGATTTTTTTGTGTTGGGATTGATATTTTTGACATCCAAATTAGACCATTATCCTTATTAAAAGAAATCGTGGTTTTTTCCTTGTTATCAATCTATATGTAGATGTTAGGATATTCTTTGGTAGTAGTAAGCATGTGATTTGAAGTCTCTTTTTCCATGACAATTTGATATTAATCACTTGTAAGCTCCACAATATATGTCAAAATGAATATCCAAGAGACAAAATGTATAAAATGATTTGGTTAAACTCTATATTACAATGTTTTCACATAGTAGATTGTAGATTGTTGAGTTTTTCTATTTGTATGAGAATTAAGCTTTGATTTGATTAATTTCTATAACACCCACAAACATGGAAAATATATAAATTATTCCTTATGCTAGTGTAATTGGTATTTTGATATATTTTAATGATTTTCTCAACTACAATGAAAAGGTTCTTTAGGTATTTGTAACATACTTTTATATATCCCATTTTCTATTATAATGATGTTTCAAGAGAACCCTAAAGTAGGGGATGTATATAGAAGGATATGTATAAATTGAATGAGTGTTTCTATTTTTGGTGGAGCATTAATTCGTATAAGCTAGTTATATGTTGTGGTTTCTTTCTCCACTAGAGAGACACCATGGCTATAAGGAGGTCATTTATATCATGAAAATGTGTTTAGAAGTAGGCTAAGTCACCCTAAAATGTGATAGTAACAATGTTATTTGTGGCTAAGAACCAAAAATTTTATGCTGAAACAAAGCATACAAATATCCATTACCATTTATGTAACACCCTCCTCCCACATCTACCAAATCAACTAGTCAGCCAGGGTAAACATGCAATGAGAGGCCACTATGATATGATTCGACCTCCTAAGTCACATTAAGGAAGTGGAACCGATGGAAACACACCATGTAGAAATCCAACATCATCAACAGAACCCTTAGAGGACAAGTCAACCACTCAAACAACATGTCAATGGGTCCCAATGTTGTTTTAGGTCTCTTGGGGCATAGTCGTTCTCATGCTATGGGAAAGGGAGTTATCAACAACCTAAATTCACTCTCATAGACCTGCCTGCCAGCAACTGTGGACCAAAATTTCTAGTGTTGTGCCAGCGACCTCGAGATTTAAGCCACTTTTCAGGGTTAGAGCCTAGGCCACTGCCTAGAATTGACCCATCTCTTCAAATCAATAAAGTAACACAGAAATGATAGTACTAAAGAAAATACTTGTTCAGGACCTTGACTCGACCCCTACTAGCCATGATAGGCATTTTGTCAAACATATTGCAAATGTGTAATCTACAGGTGTAATCCACGGTTCTTGGCATAGGGGTCTCATGCTTAACTAAGAATCACTGAGAACCATTTATGGCTCAACGAATCAACTTCCATTCCATCCATTAAATCATAGATATATTGATCATTCAATCACAAGTAAAAACATAATGAGAGCCACACATGGCTATTGTCATAAAACACATACATTACTAGCATAATAACAACAAAAAATACTCATGAAAGTATATTTATATAAACAACATATAATCCATCAAAATACTCATATAAATACAAGGAGAAATAACCATTCATTAATGATGCAAAATCCAAACCTGGGATGGGACTTCGACATTCCACTTCACTGTAGAATGGATGAGCCACATATCTCTTCAGTCATTCACCATCGCGCCATATTCCAAGCATGAATGTGGGATCTCATAGAACACATCAATCAAAACTCATCTAGGGCTTCCAGAGGCCATCCACCTCAACCCATCAAATAGTGATTCCACCTCATGGCCGGACATCACTAAAACCATCACCAGATTGGTCTCCATCCTAGCTGTCCAGGGTTCCAGAGTGTTTGTTCCAACCAAGGCTCTAGGACTAGTAACTCAACCCACAGTTGACGTTGGGCTCCAGAGCATTTGTCCAACCAAATCTAGGGGACTAGTAACTCAACCCAAGATTGTACAGGGCTCTAGAGCATTTGTCCAGTCAAGGCTACGGGAACTAGTAACTCAACCCAAGCTAATGAAACATGAGAAAAAACCAAAAACACAACAAGGAAATAAACGCACAAACTCCATGGTTATCCAAGAAATGGAAAGACTAGGAAATCCACTATCAATCCAGGCAATTCTCCATGCCAATGACAGATCATGACCAATAGTTCACCTGCATATGCTATGCATGCCAAAAATAGTGAATAAATCATACATGAAACTTGCTACCTACAAGAAAATATGATGCAGCTACTGACGCTGATGCATCCTTTCAGTTTCCTACTTTTCCTTTGCTTTCTTACTCCAAGAATCCAAGTATGCCACACCCTCCAAGAGTGCTCCAATAAAAATCTAAGTGTCCAAGAGTATGAGAGAGAGAATTAGGAGAGAGAGCTCCAACATTGAACTGATAAAAGGTTACTGACTGATTCTCAGAAGCCTTTTTATGGATGAGGCCTCTATTTTATTGATTTTCAATAATTTTCCTTCATTTTCCTCCTTACATGAAACCTGTGACCTTTCACCTCCCTTTTCTCCTAATTTCCATTATTTTCATAAATAAATGTGCAAAAAATGCCATTTTTCCTTTCCAAAGCCTTAGCCATTGCCTTTTCCAATTTCCTTAGCTATAAACAAACAAATGAACACCCCTAGGATTTCTTACCCAACATTTAACTTGGAATAAGTGTCCCATTCATTCATGGTTATTGTTTTTAACTTTTATTACATGGAATTTTTAGGAGGTCTATCACAGAACCCTCCCCCTTGGGGGACACCATCCTTGTTGTTCAATCACACATATACCTCAGCAACCCACTGAAGAAGACATACTACTCATGGAGGTTTATAACACAACTCGATGCAGTATTTACAATGAAGGATCTGCTCAATAGAAAAACATCATGACAACATGAAAACATACCTCATAGTGGATCTTTATAACACAACTCATTATGGTGTTTACAATGATCATCCTACTAAGTGCCAACTCATATAACATCATAACATAATGATAACATAACCACATGATAACATAATAACATGACACCCATACTGCATAATGGAGCTTTATAACATAGCTTGTTATGGTATTTACATCCATACATAGGTGTACATATAGCAACATCATCAAAATATAGATGCCAAAACATATGCCAAATCATATTCCAAAGAATATATCAAAACATATACTAAAAACTATGTCTAAGCATATATCAAAACATCATATAGCATATATCAAACCATCATAAAGCATAAAAAAAACACCATAAATAAATTACCAAACCATCATAAAGCATATACCAAACCGCCATAAAGAAAATACCAAACCACCATAAGCAAATACCAAACTACCATGTCAAGCTACTTTGCCTCAACTGATAAATAAGGAAGGATACATGGCCTGCTTCTAATCTGCCATCTCCAATGTAGCTTCATCAGGCCCAAAGCGCTTCTGTTGCACTATAACTTGATTGATTGCTGGGTTCCAGAGAATGAGCACCATTTGATGCAATATACACTGAGGCTCCAGCTCGAATTCTCCATCTGGTTCCACCTGCAATACATACCAGTCAATTACATGATCAACATATTTAACATACTTCTTAATCAATGGGACATGGAAAACATCATGGAATTTCACCGTCGAAGGCAATGCAAGTTGATAGGCTACTAGCCCAATCCACTCAATGATACTGAAGGGTCCACAAAACTGGGGTGCCAACTTTCCACATGATCCAGTTCGCAAGGAGCTCTTCTTTGGTTTGATGTGCAAGTACACCTGTTACCCAATCTGAAACTCCTTGGACAACCAGTTCCTATCAGCATAGCTCTTCTTCATATCCTGTGCTTCTTTAAGATTTTTCTTAATCACCTACATTTCTTATTCCATGTCTGCTAACATATCTGGTCCAATCAATACCCTACTAATTAGATCACTCCAACTAATGGGAGTTTTACAACTCCACCCATACATTGCCTCAAAAGGACTCCTCCTGAAAGACTCCTGATAGCCATTGTTGTATGTGAACTCTACGAGTGGAAGATACTCTTTCCACTTCCTCTACTAGTGCATCACATACATCCTCAACATATCCTCTAATATCTTGTTGACCCTTTGTATCTGTCCATCTGTCTACAAATGTTAAGTTGTGATGAAGGCCAACTCCGTGCCCAAACCTACAAATAACTCCTTCCAAAACTTGGAAGTGAACTTCACATCCCTGTCTAATATAATATTCTTTGGAACACTGTGTAGTCTAACCACATCTCTGATGAATACCTGTGCCACATCACTAACTGATAACGTATACTTCACCTGGATGAAGTGTGCAACCTTTCCCAACCTTTCCACAATGACCATGATGGAATCATGTTGCTTCAATGTCTTTGGGAACCTGTGATGAAGTCCACGGAAATTACTTCCCATTTCCATTCTAGAATCGCGATCGGATGTAGCATTCCACCTGGATGTTTACACTCTGCTTTCACTTGCTGATAATAAAAACATCTGGCCACAAGCTCTACTACATAACTCTTCAATTTCGGCCAATAGTAAGATCTCTTCATTGTTTTCAGTGTCTTCTGGTAACCTAGGTGACCTGAATATAGTTTCAGATGAAACTCCCTCAAGATCGCATTCTTGAGATCACTGTCATCTAACACATATATCTTGTCTCAAAACCTGACCGATCGATCTACTGTAAGATAATAGTCCAAATCCTGTGCACCTGCACCTATACTTGTACCTGTACCACTACCTATACATGTACATGTACCATCACCTGTACATGTACCTTTACCATGACCTGTATCTGTACTCTGCTACAACCTGTGCACAATCTCCATATACGTAACATCCTATTGTCTTACCTGCAAGATCATGTCCTATAATTTTGTCCCATAAGAGCTTATAGCTACTTAGTGATTCACCTGTGCCCGCCTGCTAAGATCATCTACTCCTCTATTCTCCTTGTCGTTGATATATTTGATCTCAAAGTTGAACTCGTTGATCGTGGCCAACCACCCAACCTGCCTACCATTTAGATTTGGTTGGTGAAATAGATACCTCAACCCATTGTGATCACTCATCAATGTGAACCTCCTACCCAGAAGATAGTGTCTCCACATCTTCAGTTCATGTATAATTTCCGCCAACTCAAGATCATGTGTGGGATAGTTCTGCTCATGCTTATTCAGTTTCTATGACTCATAGCACAGTACTTGTCCATCCTGCATAAGGAATCCTCCAAGTCCTCTCTTGTGTGCATCTGTTCACACAACAAACTCTTTATCCATGTTTGCAATCTTCAACACTAGTGCATGTGTTAATAACTGCTTGAGCTACTCAAAACTAGCCTCACATTCCTCTGTCCATTCAAAATTTTCACCTTTCCTTTGCAACGAGAAGTTCCTGATGAAATTCTTGTAGTAACCTGTGAAACCCATGAAGGATCTCACCTCATCCATACTCTTAGAATCTACCCACTCCATGATGGCTCTTGTCTTTTTTGGATCTACTACAATGCCTTCCTTGGAGACAACATGCCCCAAGTAATGTACCTCTGTCTGAAAGAAACTGCATTTTCTAAGCTTAGCATATCACTGATGCTCTCTCAACAATTTCAACACTGCTTATAGATGCTCGACTTGCTCTTTTTCGTTTTTAGAATATAACAATATATCTTCAATAAACAAAATAACAAACTTATCCAAATATGGAAAAAATACATTATTCATCAAGTACATGAATTTAGCTGGAGCATTAGTTAACCCAAATGGAACTGCAACAAACTCATAATTCCCATACCTCGTTATGAATGCAGTCTTGTAAATTTCCTCTTCCTTGATGCGTACTTGATGGTATCTGGATCTCAAATCAGTCTTTGAGAACACTACTACCCCCTTGAGTTCATCGAACAAGTCGTTAATCCTCGGCAAAGGGTACTTGTTATTTATATTCATTTTTTCAACTGCCTATAATCAATGCATAATCTGAGAGTACCATCTTTCTTCCTAACAAACAAGACTGGTGCACCCCATGGTTATACACTTGACCTAATGTATCCTTTGTCCAACATTTCCTTCAGCTATAGCTTTAGTTCTACTAACTCAGGTGTGCTCATCTTGTAAGGTGCTTTTGATGCTGGAGTTGCCGCTGGCACTAACTATATAGAAAATTCTACCTCCCTGTGAGGTGGAAACTCTGTAATGTCCTCAGGAAATATATCATTGAACTGTTGTAAAACCGGGTAACTTTTCAACACATCTATATTCTCAACCTCCTTACCCTTATTAGTAGAAATGTGCATTGTGAATAGCTTCCACCCTTTCCTACGGCTATTCTTTGCTTGCATATTTTTCACCATCCTAATTTATGTGGCCTTCTTCTTGCTTTGTAAGACTCTTGGTTCTCCATTATCATCAACACACTCAATAGCTTTTTCATAGCAGTCTACCTTGGTTCTATGAAGATACAACAAATCCATGCCCAATAACATATTGTATGATCCCAATGGTAATACATTTAAATGTGTTGGTGTAGGCATACCATTCAAATAAAATTCACAAGCTCTTACCCTGTGATGAACTCCCTTCTTCGTACCTATATCCAACTACACTGACCAAGAATTTGCATGAAATTCATTACTCAAAAAACACTTATCCACCAAATTAGGACTAACATAGCTACAATTAGATCTAGGGTTAATAAAAGTAGAAATAACTTGATCACAAAGCTTACCATCCATCTCAATGATAGATGCCTAATGTTTTGGATGTTAGTTGTCCACTGCTGCATAGATACGCGAAATACTCTCACTGACATCCCAACAGTCTGTCTCTCTTGCGCACTATATATATTAGGTCTACCACTTTGATATTGTGGAAAATATATCCTACAATGATCCCCTCCACAAGTCCAACATCGCACAGGTTCCTTACTCTGCTCCTCATGCCGATGTACATGCCCTTTCTCTGATGCATTGAACTGCTTAGGTGGTGCAACATTATCCGTGTTACCCGAATCATGTGGTCTTTGTCGCTTCTTGTCCCATTTTCCTTTTTTCTTTGCATTACCTCTCCATTCTGGATTAGTCTCAGTTCTGCGCTTCATTTGTTCATAGCAATGCTTTAGCTTTCAAACAACCTCCTCTAAATATCTAGGCTCATCCAACTCAATCATGTCTTTAAATGCAACTAATAACCCACTAATGAATCCTTGAATCTTGGCCTTCTCCTCTATGAGGTAAGGCACATATCTCAGTAACTCCAAGAACTTACTAGTGTACTCATCATTTTTCATGGAACCCATCTTTAGTTCATAAAATTATTTTGCCCTATCATCAAAGTACCTTTCTAACAAGTACTTCTTTTTAAATAGTTTCTCAAACTCACTCCAAGAAAAATCTTCCTCATGAATACACCTAACATTATTCACATCTTCCCACCAAATGTCCACTTTACCTTTGAGACTGAAGGTAGATACTCTAGCTTTCATGTTCTCTAAATAATCATGCAACCTAAAGAACTTCCGCATGCCAAGCAACCATGCTTCTGCATCATGTGGTTTCTTCATTTCCCCATCAAAAGTAGGTGGCTTTGCTTTCTTAAATTCATCTGAAAAGTATCCCCTATCACTCCTCCTATAAGGATAATACTGATGATGATCATAGTGCCTATCTGAATCAAAACTAGAATCATACTTGTGTTTGTCCCTTCTCCTCTCAGGAGTATCCAACAATCTTCCATCTCAAATTGTGCCCGCTTTATCTGATCGGTGACTGCCATGTGATCTACTACCATATGTCCCATTACTTTTTTTCTCCTGCTCATGACCGATATGAAGCGACCCTTATCACTACAAATCTTACAAGCTCTGAAGTATGATTGCATTTACCTCTACTAACTTTTCCTGTGACTGTATGATTCTGTCATTATCTACCTTACAACTCATTATCTCTTCTTTTAAGCTTCTTAGTGTCACTACCAAATCAGAAGAGTTCCTAACACCATAATTCTCTTCAACTTCATAGGGAGAGTCTCTGTAGTTAGCCATATTTCTAGCCATTTGATGTTTCTTCTTGTAAGGTATATCATGTCAGCTAAACCAAATCACGATAAACCAGTGTACCTTAGTATAGCTCGAGGAGGATACCTTTTCTGCAAGATCAAAAAATCAGCATGATACATGTAAAACATAATCATAATAATATATAAAAATAGTACATAAGCATATAGCCATGCAATTGTCATTCTAGCTAGGGTCCAGTCATCAATGCATGACCTTAACACAACGCATACTACAATCTCATGCATGACAACATCCACTACATTACATAACACTTGACCACATGCAAACGTTCAAATTCATAAGTTTTACATAACTATACATACCATGACCTTATGCATGATGACATAAACTGTACCATTGTATGTGGATCATGCACAACCACAACATAGACAATACACCAACCTACATGTGGATAGCACTCGAGCATGAGTACGGACCATTCCCACACATAACGCACATAATCAAGCATAATTGAACAACACTCTTATGTAGCATCATGTAACCTAATACACAAGAATCATACATATGACCAAACATACAATAATGTAACCAAGCAACCACATGATACATGTAAGCGATATATAACAACACATAACCGGTCATATACTCATAGGGATGCATCCCACAAAAGCACACTATGTTCCACATGATGACATCACCACAACAATGATCAACATCATGCAATTGCAACAACATATGGAATGCAAGTGTGAGAGACACACATGCAATTGACATGCATGCATGACCAACACATAGTCCATCCAATCTGAGGGGTGAACCATGCTCTAATACCACTCTGTAACACCCTCCTCCCACATCTACCTAAGCAACCGACCAACTAGGGCAAACATACGACAAGAGACCACTATGATATGATTTGACCTCCTAAGTCACATTAAGGAAGTGGAACCAATGGAAACACACCATACAAACATCCAACATCATCAACAGAACCCTCAGAGGACAAGTGAGCCACTCAGACAACCTGTCCCTAGGTCCCACTATTATTTTAGGTCTCTTGGGCCATAATCGCTCTCATTCTATGGGCAAGGGAGTGACCTGTAACCTAATGTCTTTCTCGCAGGCCTTCCTGCCAGCGAGTGTGGACTAGAATCGATAATGTTCTACTAATGACCCCGTGATTTAAGCCACCTTTCAGGCTCAGAGCCCAGGTCCCTGCCCAGAATTGACCCATCTCTTCTAATCAATAAAGTAACATGGAAATGAAAGTACTAAAGAAAATACTTGTTCAAGACCTTGCCTGGACCCTTACTAGCCATGACAGGCATTTCGTCAAACATATTGCAAATGTGTAATCTATAGGTGTAATCCACAGTTCTAAGCATAGGGGGCTCATACATAGCTGGGAATCGCTAAGCATCATTGATTCCTCAATGCATCAACTACCATCCCATCCATTAAGTAATAAATACATTGATCATTCAATTATAAGTAAAAACATGATGCGAGCCACACATGACTACTATCATAAAACACATACATAACCAGTATAATAGCAGTAGAAAATACTCATGAAATTAAAGTCATATAGACCACATATAATCCATCAAAATTCTCATAGAAATACAAGGAGATATAACCGTTCATTAATGATGCAAAATCTAAACCTGGGATGGGACTTCCATGTTCCACCCGACCATAGAATGGCTGAGCTAAATCTCTCTTCATCCATTCACCTATGTGCCATATTCCAAGCATGAATGGGATCTCATAGAACACATCAAACAAAAATCATCCAGGGCTTCCAGAGGCCATCCACCTCAACCCATCAAACAATGATTCCACATCACAGTTGGAGATCACCAAAACCATCACCAGATCGGTTTCCATCCTAGCCGTCCAGGGCTCAAGAGTGTTTGTTACAAGCAAGGCTCTAGGACTAGTAACTCAACCCACAATGGCCACTGGGCTCCAGAGTGTTTGCCCAACCAAGGCTCTAGGACTAGTAACTCAACCCACCAAGGGCTCCAAAGCATTTGTCCAACCATGGCTATGGGCCTAGTAACTCAACCCAAGACGTTACAGGGCTCTAGAGCGTTTGTCCAACCAAGGCTATGGGAACTAGTAACTCAACCCAAGATAAGGAAACATGAGAACCAACCAAAAACACAACAAGGAAATAAACCCACAAACTCCATGGCTATCCAAGAAATGGCAAGACTAGGCAATCCACTGTCAATCCCAACAATCCTCCATGCCAATGACAGATCATGACCAAAAATCCACATGTATATGCCATGCATGCCAAAACTATTGAAGAAATCATGCATGCAACTCAGTACCTGCAAGCAAATCTGATATAGTTGCTGACCCCCATGCCTCCTTGTGCTTTCCTAATTTTTGTTTTATTTCTTACTCCAAGAATCTAAGCACGCCACACCCTCCAAGAGTGCTCCAAGAAAACTCTAAGTGTCCAAGAGTATGAGAGAGAGAATCATGAAAGAGAGCTCCAACAATGAATTGAAAAAAGGTTACCAACTGATCCTCAGAAGCCTTTTTATGGATGAGTCCTCTATTTTCTTCACTTTCCATTATTTTCCTTCATTTTACTCCTCACATGCAACCTGTGAACTTTCACCTCCATTTTCTCCTAATTTCTATTATTTTCATAAATAAATGTGCCAAAATTTCCATTTTCCTTTCCAAAGCCTTAACCATTTCCTTTTCCAATTTCCTTAGCCATAAACAACCAAATGAAGACCCCTTAGGATGTCCTGCCCAACATTCATCTTGGAATAAGTGTGCCTGTTGGGTGTGGGATCCCCCTCAAGGCAAGTTTTGGGGCTTAAAGACCAAGTTTTGACTAATTCCGATGTAAATACTTAGCGATTTGTGGGTGCGGAGCATGAAGTTGTCATTGAGTCATAGGGTTGTCCACCCTTGCTTTTGTAACGTAATTTCAGTTTGAAAGATCTACCCATGGTCCGCAGACCATAGGATTATATAAATAGAGCAAGGCTCTAAGTGAAAAAGGAAAAAAAAAGAAGGAAATGGAAGGAAATCAATCCATGAAGCATTGAGTAGAAGTGTAGAGTCATGTCTTTGGGTCATAGAGTAGGACAAGGCTCTGTAGCTGAGTGCGCAGAGGCATAGTAGTCCGCAATTGAGTGCGCGGACCCCTCCAGCTGAGTGCGCAGGGCAAGTCGATTCTATAACCATTGGAAGCATTCATAAAGAGAAGTTTTACCCTATTTCTATGTATCTTTTCTTGTTTTATGCATTGAAGTATATTGGGTATGAATTGTAAGTTTACTGTTTATTTACTGCATGAACTTATATGAATGTGCTAAATGAGTAAATCTAATAGAAGGTATCTGTTTATGCGAAGATAACTAATTTTTATAAGAAGATAATTAAGAACCATGGTGTGACTTGCGGAAATAGTGCAGATCGCTGCCCTAGCAGTGCGAAAGCCCCACAGCCCCTAGTTAGGGTTGCACAAAGGCAAATATAACAGGGTGAAAAGGCCTCGCAGGTTAGGGAAGTGCGTGAAGTAACCTATGGGAAGGTATTCATAGTTGGACTAAATCAACCCCTCAAAAATCACCAAGGTGCAAAAACCTGGTTCCAACATCCCTCCATACTGCTTCGGTGAGACCTCAGTTTGTGCTCCGCGGACTGTTGCTGAAAGGGCCAGTAGTACAGGGATTTGTTTGGCTAATTAACTCTGAACCTGGGTTAAGCTTCAACAAGCCAACAAATGGTTCCGTTTCTCGGACCGGAATCTGAATAGAGATGTTCGATGTTGTATCATTGGAATCCAACTAAGAAAGAAATTGAAGATTGGTTGGATAGGAGAATTCACAAGTTCGCGGCGCAGGAGAACAGGAATCCGCGACTATCAAAGGAAAAGTGGTTAGACTGTTACTTGTACATGGAAATCCATGAAATTTTCTTCACATCTTTCCCTTCTGAGTTGTACCAGTGGATCGCTAAGCTAGCAAATAGCCAAGGGAGGTGGAAACTCAATAATTCTATCATGTGGACTGTAGAGTTGGTGCACATATTGGAAGCATCAGAGGATAATATCGTGCGTGTTGTTGCTCATTGGCTCGATTAGATCATAGGAGGATTCATTACTGAGTTCGCGGTAGACACTTAAGTTATCTATAGCAAGGTAGAGCGATGCTTTCTCAAGGGACCACGAGGTAAGTACGTTAAGTATCTAAAAACTTGGATTAAAATGCTACTGTGTGAGAAGCAGATTATGCAAATACATTAATGTTCTAGGCTACGTGAAGTGGGAGAATTTACAAAAACGAAGGTAGTATAGAACTAGAAACTAGGCCCTTAATTTCACCTCCGCGAGGGGATGAGGAAGAGCTCGCAAAGGTCTCACCATGAAGTGCAATCAATTTGATAAGGCAGAGGATTCCACGTATACCACCCCCACCCACACCACCACTAGTTTCACTGCCATCACCCCCATCTTCACCCGTACCACCACCGCGAGTCAATATGGCAAGCGTGATAAAATTGTCAGTGTTCAAGGGAGTAGGAAATGAAGATTCGTACCAGTTTGGGTTCGTGATAAAAGCCATATGGGAAGTGCAGGGAGTTACAGATGATAACATAAAGAAAGCAACGTTGGTCAGTGCTCTGCAGGATCGCGCATTAACCTGGTATATTAACCATTCTAATGACAATCCAAATGCGGGGATCGCAAATATCCAAATTGCATTGAACAAAGAATCTAGCAAGCCGCAGTCAAAGACGCAGTCGATCATTGGGTTCAAGGAGATCACAATGCTGCAAGGAGAGACTCCTTGGGAGTTGGATCAAAGACTGAAGTGCACAATTCGTGAGACCAATATGACTTTAACGGATGAACAGCACCGCGAATCATTTGTAGCATCACTAACGCTGCATTTGAAGAACACGTTGTCACAACAGAGGTTAATGAATCAGGTAGAGGCCTTGGAGATCGTGATGAGACTTCATGAGACCGTGATACAAGATCCTAACCTGGGAGTTCAGCAGATCCGCGTGCACTTAAAAAACTTATGCCTTGAGATGCAGAGTCTGAAACAGGACAGGATAGCTTGCCTAGAAGTGTGTAAAGAAGTATGGTGCGTAAAGTTCAAGGGTCAGGAACATGACAAGGACCACTACCCGGTGTTTGCGAATTACCTCGCGAGAGGAGGGCTGATGCCGTTAAGACCGAAGGCACAAGCAGGACCTAGCACAATGCCTACTTTGTGGTGCGCAATTTGTCAAATAGGAGGAAAGCATGCTACAGACAACTTCCATTTGTTGTAGAAGTACATGCAGAATTCACTGTTGAAAATGCAACAAGATGATGGAGCTTACTGAAAAGAAGTCACCTTCACTAAGTGAGCCTGCAAGCTATTTTTGGCGCAAAGTCTATTTTTAGACTATGTATATTATTAGACATATGGATCATGGTCTATGAGTTGCAGGATGCTATTTGTGGATGATTGGTCATGTTGGTAAAAATAGATGGAATTCTATTTTTAGACATATGGGCAGAGTCTATTTTTAGACTGCCAGTCTAAAAATAGAACAGTCGAATATTATTAGCTCTTAATAATATTTGGACTATAAACATTATCTTATCCTCTTGCAGCACTTCAGTTCGAGCTATGGATGTGGCACATGCAACTGCCAGAAGGAAATACACTTTTATTATGGGTTAGCTGAGCTATTGTATGATGGACTTTAGTTAGAACTCAAGTGATTGAGTTTGGTAGAGTTGATTGAGGAGTTGATGGAGTTGTGTTCAGTTTGACTTAGTTGAACTAGTTGTATTTAGTCTAACTGCCAAATACACTAGTGATGAGTGATGTGAATTAATTATTAATTAATTCACTAATTATTAACTCATCAATCAACTAAAGAATACATCAGTTAACTCAGTGCATGGACAGTTCAGTGGAGACAAGTGTTAGAGGTGGGTGAAAGGGTGAGACTACTATCAGTTGTGACTATAGCTATGCATGAGATTTGCACAATCATTGACTGAGATTGCCAATGAGGATTGCGTAGTACAAGCCAAGGGAAAATGAGCTTGGATTACTCCTATTCTCAACTTGGCTTGTGCAGTAGAGGTAGGCAAACAGTGGAGGAGATTTGAACCTGTGACTTGATTCAGATCTGAGCTAGTTTGTGTGTAGCGGGTGGAGATAGTACTGAGTGCTTGTGCGGAGTATTGTACTATGTATTGTTACATGTTCTCTATCAATATAATATACAGATAGTTCGGGGTTTCAGCTATATGCTTTCCCCATTACATACTGTGTTGATATGTGTGATTGATGTTTCAATGTGCACATGCGAATGTTTTAATTCTGCAAATTGATGATCAACGTAGAGGAGGTTATGTATTATGCATGCATTCCGTAAATAGTGTATAATCAGGATAATCTTTGTGAATAAGTGTTATATTATTCAAAATTTCTACATGGTATCCGAGAAAAGTTGATCATCAGATCTATTATTCAGAAAGTGATTACATTTTATTTCTTCAGGAAGAGTCTGTAATCGGGCCAGGTAGCCTCTGGATTCATCCTTCTTTTGGAAGGTGAGATATCCAATAAAAGCCCATATAGTCAATCTCTGTATGAGAAATACTTTGTTCTCACGAATTTTAGATCAGAAGCGGTTGAGTTTTGAGCTAGTGGAATTCGAATTTGCTGCAGTGTTTTCTTGGTGTCAAAGTTGAAATGTCTTTCAACAGATTGCGATTGGAGTATGCCCTTGAAGGCAGCTCGAATTATATTGCATGGAAAGACAGGATGGAGGCAGTGTTAGATGACAATGGGTTGAAGGATTTCGTAGATGCTGAGGTCCCAAAGCCTATTGATGCTACTCACGTTGAGGCTTGGCAAAAGAAGACAACAAAGTGTCGAAGGATTCTGTTGGAGGGTGTGAAGGATCACATTGTATCTAGCCTGCATGGAAAGGCTTCTCCATACTTGATGTGGAAAGCGTTGATAGATTTTTTCCAAAGCAAGAGTGACCAAAGGAAGTTGGCTCTCAAGGATACACTCAAAAACATTAAGTGTGAGAAAGGAGACAGTATGCCCAAGTATCTCACGAAGTTCACCCAATGCCGGGATGAGTTGGGAAGTGTGGAGGTGACTGTCGATGATGAGGACTTGGTGAGTTTGGCTGTCCTTGGTCTTCTGAAGAGTTGGCATTCCTATCAGGACTCTGTCAATGGTCGAGAGAAATTGCCAGGATGGGAGAGACTTTGGTTGGATCTTGTGCAAGAGGAGATCAGGCGGAATACCAGGGACAGATCTTCATCAAAGGCATCTGATGAAGAAAATTGCGCTTTGGCTGCCAAAGAAAATAAGGGGAAGAACAAGAAAGCTTCTCATTCCAGTGCGAAAGGCAAGAAGCAGGACATGTCCAAGGTGAAGTGCTTTCACTATCACCAGCCTAGACATTATGCCACAAATTGTCCGCAGAAGAAGAAAAATAAGCAAGCTGCTGGATCTGCAGCAGGAGAGGCCTTAGCCTCGCAGTTTGAGCTAGATTTTTCATTGATCGCATGCTTGGTATCAAGTGTGATGGGATCGGTATGGTTCTTGACCAGTCGTGCGTCTTTTCACATGACATGAGATCGAGATTTGTTTTCTGATCTGGATGAGAAAGATCTTGGAGTGCACATCGAGATGGGCGATGATGGTAGATACAGTGCGACCGGTATTGATACCATTTCCTTTGAGAGGGAGTCTGGTAAACCATTCGTATTGAAGGAAGTGATGCATGTTCCAGGATTGAAGAAGAATATTATCTCTGTGGCAATGTTAGAAGACAAGGGATATGATGTTGTTTTAAGTGAGGGAAAGGCTTTCTTGTGCAATAAGACAACTGGAGAAACCCGGAAGATATGGGTTCGAGTCAAGAACCTTTATCAATTGCATGTAGATGGCTGCTTAGCAATGGCATACAAGGCAGAAGGATTGGTGAGCCGGGATGATGGCGAGCTGTGGCACCAGAGATTGGGCCACCTTCACCATGGAGACTTGAAGATACTGTAGAAGATTTCTATTGGGCTTCCTAAAGGCACTCTTGCATAGTCAGATCAGTGCAAGGGGTGTACTTTGGGAAAATTTGTGAAAGCCACCTTTCACGAGAAGGATAGTCATGCCACAACGATCCTTAAGAGAATTCATACAGACGTGTGTGGACCTTTCTCAGTAGCTTTGACAACAAAGCACAAGTACTATGTGATCTTTGTTGATGATTTCTCTCGAAAGTGTTGGATCTTCTTCAGAAGAAAAGCGAGACATATTCAAAGTTCTGTGAGTTCAAAGCACTGGTTGAGAAGGAATCGGGGAAGAAGGTGAAGGCTCTTAAGAATGACAATGGTGGTGAATTCATCTCTAGTGAGTTCAAGGACTTTTGCAGCGCAGAAGGGATTCGAAGAGAGCTCATAGCTCCCCATAACCCACAACAGAATGGGGTTTCTGAGCGGAAGAACAGAATGAACGTGGGTGCTGCATGGGCGATATTGCATGATCAGGGCCTACCCCTTCACTTGTGGGCGGAGGCATGCAATACTGTACTATATGTGCAGAACCGTTGTCCTCACAAGATACTTGGCATGAGTACACTTGAGCAGGCTTATTCTGGTAAGAGGCTTGATATTTCCGATTTGAGGATTTTTGGTTCTCCTATTTACATGCATGTGATGAAGGATGCCAAGAAGAAGCTGGAGCCGACTGTAGAGGTTGGGATATTTGTGGGGTACACTGATACGCCCCACAACTATCGTGTGTATTTGCCAGACAGTCGCAAGACTGTTGTGCGATGGGATATCAAATTTCAGGAGGAGAAAGCCATGAAGTTTTCACTTGAGAGGGAGCCACACTTGCATGCAAATGAGGAGCTATTAGTTCCTAAGGATGAGCTTCAGGATGTGGATCAGCCACAAGATGAAGTTCATGGAGTGGAAGAGACCACTCATGCAACACCAACCATCAGAGGGCGAAAGTGCACTACAGAAGCTGAGCGACTGGCTTAAGATGCAGAGAAGGTTGTAGGACCACCTACAGGACAACACAAACAGAGATAGTCACCTGATCAGTACACTGGATACATGGCTCTTGTGAGAAAATGTGTCGTGACTAAGCCATCCTCTTTCGAGGAAGTTGTGGAGGATCCCACATGGGTAGATGCCATGGTGGAAGAGTATGATTCGATTGTCAGAAACAGTGCATGGGAGATTGTCCCAAGACTAGAGGGGAAATCAGTGGTGGGTTTGAGATGGATCTACAAAGTGAAGCAGGCAGCTGACGGGAGTGTGGAGAAGTACATGGCAAGATTTGTTGCTCGAGGTTTCTCACATATAGAGGGGATCGATTATGAGGAGACCTTTGCACCTGTCACAACGTATTCTTCCATACGGACGATTCTTGCTCTCTCAGCGCAGATGGGGTGGCACATTCATCAGATGGATGTGAAGACTGCATTCCTCAATGGAGTCATTGAGGAGGAGGTGTACATAGAGTAGCCCGAAGGTTTCGAGATATTCAGCAGTGAGTTGCATGTGTGAAGGCTCAAGAGAGCACTGTATGGGTTGAAACAAACACCTCGTGCTTGGTACACACAGATAGACAGTTATTTCACCAGACTTGGATTCTCCAAGAGTGAGGTGGATCCTAACCTATACCAGATTGTGGTGGAGGGTAAGTTGCTTATCATTGTACTTTATGTAGATGATTTGATTTTGATGGGAGATGAGTTGTTGATACTTTCATGCAAGGAGGATCTTGCTAGAGAGTTTGAGATGAAGGACTTGGGCCTTCTTCATTATTTCCTGGGATTGGAAATTTGGCAGCGCAGTGATGGACTATTTGTTTCTCAGGGTAAGTATGCCCGGGAGATACTGGAGAAGTTCAACATGCATGGCTGCAAGCCTATTGATACTCCTCTTCTTGGAGGTTGGAGGAAGGAGGATGCTACTTCAGCGGAGGTAGTGGATGCCACTATTTATCGACAGTTGGTGGGGTCGCTTATGTATCTGGTCAATACACGACCCGATATATGCTATGCTGTTAACCAGCTTTCACACGCTATGGTTAAGCCAACCAAGCTCTTCTGGAAGGCAGGTAAGCATGTATTGCGTTATCTCAGAGGCACATCGAGATATGGATTGTGGTACATACAGGAGGATGAGGTGAAGCTATGTGGCTTCACGAATGCAGATTGGCCAGGGAGCCCAACAGACAGTAAGAGCACATCTGGAGGGATCTTCAGTATCGGGTCGATAGTAGTTTCTTGGTACAGCAGGAAGCAGAGATCAATGGGACTGAGTTCAGTAGAGGCCGAGTATATGGCAGCAAGTTTGGCTGCATGCGAGGCTATACAGATGAGGAAGATCCTGGTCGGGTTGTTCGGGTCACACTTGGAGCCTACTGTGATTTATTATGATAACTAAAGTTGCATTAAACTCTTAGCTAATCCAGTATTTCATGATATATCTAAGCACATTGACATCAAGTACCATCATATCAGAGATTGTGTGCAGCGAAGAATCATGTTACTTTCATACATTCCCACGGAGGATCAAGATGCTGATATCTTGATGAAGGCGCTCACCATAAGAAAATTCGAATACCACAGAGGTAGGATAGGGGTTGCAGATAATCCATATCTTGTTGAGAGGGAGTGTTGAAAATGCAACAAGATGATGGAGCTTACTAAAAATAAGTCGCCTTCACTAAGTGAGCCCGCAGGCTATTTTTGGCGCAAAGTCTATTTTTAGACTATGTCTATTATTAGACATATGGATCATGTTCTATGAGTTGCAGGATGCTATTTTTTGATGACTGGTAATGTTGGTAAAAATAGATGGACTTCTATTTTTATACATATGGGTGGAGTCTATTTTTAGACTGCCAGTCTAAAAATAGAACAGTCGAATATTGTTAGCTCTTAATAATATTTGGACTATAAACATTGTCTTATCCTCTTGCAGCACTTCAGCTCGAGCTACGGATGTGGCACATGCAACTACCAGAAGGAAATATGCTTTTCTTATGGGTTAGATGAGCTATTGCATGATGGACTTCAGTTAGAACTCGAGTGATTGAGTTTGGTGGAGTTGATGGAGTTGTGTTCAGTTTGACTTGGTTGAACTAGTTGTATTTAGTCTAACTTCCAAATACACTAGTGATGAGTGATTTGAATTAATTATTAATTAATTCACTAATTATTAACTCATAAATCAACTAAAGAATACATCAGTTAACTCAGTGCATGGACAGTTCAGTGGAGACAAGTGTTAGAGGTGGGTAAAAGGGTGAGACTACTATCAGTTGTGACTATAGTTGTGCATGAGATCTGCACAACCATTGATTGAGATTGCCAATAAGGATTGCGTAGTACAAGCCAAGGGAAACGAGCTTGGATTATTCGTATTCTCAACTTGGATTGCGCAGTAGAGACAGGCAAACAGTGGAGGAGATTTACCTGTGACTTGATTCAGATCTGAGCTAGTTTGTGTGTAGCAGGTGGAGATAGTACTGAGTACTTGTGAGGAGTATTGTACTATGTATTGTTACATGTTATCTATCAATATAATATACAGATAGTTCGGGGTTTTCAGCTGTATGATTTCCCCATTACATACTATGTTGATATGTGTGATTGATGTTTCAATGTGCGCATGTGAATGTTTTAATTCTGGAAATTGATGATCAACATAGAGGAGGTTATGTATTATGCATGCATTCTGCAAATAGTGTATAATCAGGATAATCTCTGTGAATAAGTGTTATATTATTCAAAATTTCTACATTCACAACAGTTGTTCTGTAATTTTTGTAGATATGTTGGATACGATGAGCATACCTATAGAAGCTATGAGCTAATTATGGATAGGACTCCCACCTATAGAGTTCAGGCCGAAACACGGCCCTTGACTAGAATGCAGGGGTGGCGCGAACCGGATTTCAGGGGCACAGACGAGGCCGAGGTGGAGGAGGACATGGAAGAGGTCATGAATAGCTGATCCGTTACAATTGTGAGTGGGCGGGACATTATGCCCATGATTGTACGAATCCAAAGCATCCATCATGTTTGTATTGTACATTGTTTGATCATGAGATGGAGGATTGTCCCACACTGATAGCTAGGCTACGCGACAAGGGAGTTCTCCAACCTCCCCCAACTCAGAACCTGTAGATGATGAGGTCTGAGCCGTGCGAGGAAGACCCCAATGTGAACATTATGCTTCGAATTGGAATTACAACAGGAGATGATAAAGGCAGGTAGACTGAAGATAGTACTTGGGTTCGTAAGGATCTGATGAAAGAACCCGAGTTTGATTTGGAGCGCGCTAAGGAAACCTTCATGGAAGCTAGGAAGAGCTTCACTGATGCCTCCACTTCAGGAAGCAAAGACAGACCAGAGCCATAAATTGACCCATCGATGCTCACGACGTTCCTAGAAACATGCATTAAGCTACTACACGAAAATAAGGTTGTAAAGGGATTGCAGGAACTCATTAATAGATGCGCTGGGACCGTGCCAGGAGAACCGCACATAGTCCAGAAGATTGGAAAGCATGCGATGAAGACGGGAAGAGAAATGAGGTTGACCGTGTAGATTGGAGAATATGAGATGGACCAAGTAATCACGGACCTAGGGTCGGATGCGAACGTTCTACCGAGGAAGACATGGGAGTACATGGGAAGGCCTACGCTGCAATGGTCTCCTATCCAGCTGCGAATGGTGAACCAGAAAAAGATCATACCTATGCGGAGATTGCAGGGAATCACTGTGGATATTGAAGGAGAAAGCGTGCTAGCAGACTTTGTAGTGATCAAGATTGTTGATGATAGAAATCCCTACCATGCGCTCTTAGGAATTGTTTGGGCCACTAACATGAACAGGGTGATAAACCTGAAGAAGTGAAAAATTATTTTTGAGAAAAAGTCTCTGCCCGTAGTCGTACCTTTGGACCCTGCTGAGGGATTGTGCTACACAGAGCTGGTGCATGACTATGAAAGCGACAATGACTTGGACTGCATCTAAAATATAACCATGTGAGAGAAAGCTTGGGTAAATCCCATCGCAGATGGATGAATCTCATGGGAGCACGAAAGCTCCTGTACATTTGATTCGGATGAGGAAATAGAGCGATGGCAGAACTAGTTACACAAGGTAACCACACTGAACTGCAACATGATGACAAGATCGTTGTGCTGCATATCAAAAAAGGTAAGGGATTTGCCTACTTATGATGGGTTAAGTGAGGTAGATGCTTTCTTGAATAGATTTGAAAGAGAGGTGCTGGAACAACAATGTTTCGAGGCTTTGAAATGGGTACTGCGTGCTATGCCTGCGAGGTGGTGGGGCATGCACCACGGAAGCTTTGAGGATTGGCGCGAATGCAGGAGAATGATGCGCATGCATTTTGGGAAGCCTCAGATGCATCTAACAGACAAGTATGACAGACAGGATGATCTGCGCATGCACCTCGCCAAGTGGACAAAGGTCTATGGGGAAGAGCCACAACCTAAGTGGGTGCACTTGTTCTGTCATACCCTAGATGTTATACCCATGAACTAGTATATGGAGACAGAGCCTTGCCATGGGACAAGTGAATGGGATATCTTGTACGAAGGGTTCCTATTAACCTCCACGTTTTAGGATCGTTGGTGGGCCAATGTTGATGATGTGCTACAAGCAGTAAAAGCAGTTATCCTTAAGATACCCCAGGAACCAATACAATTGGTTCAACCCGAATGGGCTACTCAGATGAGCTGTGCGCTGGAGTGTTATAATGTAAATACTGAAGAAGACAATGAGGATCCGTAAAAAGTTAACATTACCGAAACTAAAGTCCATCGCAAGGTTCAAGGACCACTGATTGAAGACCCACACATAACTGCGCCAGTAAAGACAAAGCAGGTGAACATTGGTACGGAAGCCGAACCTAAGTATGCAATGCTCAGTGACTACTGGGATGATGCGATGGTGGATAAGGTCACTAAGTTACTCCGTGAGTACCAGGACTTAATCCCGACCAGGATCACAGACTTGAAAGGAATCATCGGAGATTTAGGAATGATGCGCATCACATTAAAGCCCAATGCAAAGCTAGTTAAGCAGAGGCCTTACCATTTGAATCCAAAATACAAGGAAAAGGTCCACATAGAACTCGACAAAATGCTCATAGCAGGAATCATTGAGCCGGTGGAAGAATCTGATTGGGTAAGCCCTATGGTGGTGTAATAAAAGAACCAGAAGGGCGAGATAAGAATATGTGTGGACCTCAAAAAATTGAATGACGCATGAGTGCATGAGCCATTCCCAAATCCGTTCACAGACGAAGTATTGGAAAATTTCGGTGGGCAGGAAGCATATTCTTTCATTGAAAGATTCTCAGGGTACCACCAAATCAAAATTGCCCCGAAGATAGGAGTAAGACAACCTTCGCGGCTGACTGGGGTTGCTTTCAATACACTGTTATGCTGCTTGGATTGAAGAACGCGTCAGCCATCTTTTCACGCATAGTTGTTGCAGCATTCAAGGAATATATCCACAAGTTCCTAGAGGTTTATCTGGATGATTGGACTGCATTTGGATTGGTTAAGCACCATGTAGCAAGCTTATGCTTGATGCTGGACACTTGCTAAAGACACCAAATTGCATTGAACCTCAATAAGTGTACATTCCTCGTTCCCTTTGGGAACCTATTAGGACATGTGGTTTTCAAACAGGGCCTGATGGTAGACCCTGCGAAAATTGTGGTGATTCTAAATTTGGAAACACCGCAAAGTGTCAAACAGTTGCGTGCTACCCTGCGACATACGGGGTACTATAGGAATTTCATCAAAAGCTATGCCCAAATCACCGCGCCGATGGAGAAGCTGTTGAAAAAAGATGTCACGTTCTGCTAGAACGATGACTACAAGAAAATCCTGGATGTACTAAAAGAAAAATGGCCTTTGCGCCGATCCTGGTCTTCCCGAAATGGGACGAGGAGTTTCATGTCCATGTTGACGCATCGTGTATAGTGCTAGGAGCGGTACTAAAACAGGATGGTGGAAATGGTTTGGATCACCCTATCGCGTTCGTGAGTTGCAGATTGTCTAAAGCAGAAAAGAACTATTCCACCACTGAATTGAGGGATTGGCTATGGTGTACGCGCTCCAAAAATATCAGCACTATTTGCTAGGCGGAAACTTCAAGATGTATACAGTCATTTCGCGCTGAAACACTTGGTCAACAAGCCTGTGTTGGGGAGACACATATGCAGATGGCTTTTATTGTTCCAAGAATATGATTTTGAGGTCATTGTGAACACTAGGCGCCTGAACGTAGGACCGGATCACCTGTCGTGCATTGAGACAGGAGAGGAACCTACTAGTTTGGAGGAAGGATTACTTGACGCACAACTCTTTGTTGTGCACGTAGTGGATGGACACTTTGAAGACATAATCTACTTTCTCACGACTGGAACTACGTCGAAAGAGTACTCTGTCTAGTAGAAGGAACAGGTGGTGCACGTGGTAGATTTTTTTGTCATTGTGCAGAACCTATATAAGATGGGTAATGATGAGATACTGTGAAGGTATGTGCCTGAATTTGAATGAAGTCATATCCTTGAGGATGCACATGGGGGTACTGCAGGAGGACACTATGCAGGGTGAGCGACCACGCAAAAGATTCTTCGCGTAGGGTTGTGGTGGCCAACCCTTCATCAGGATTCAAAATCACACTATAAGGCCTGTGATGTATGTCAAAGAATAAGTAAACCATCATGGAGTAAAGAGATGCCTTTAAACCTGCAAACGACGTTGCAGCCCTTTGAAAAGTGGGCGATCGACTTTGTAGGACCTACCAAACCTCAGGGAAAAACGAGCATGAGATACATTGTCACTGCGATAGAGTCCCTGACTCATTGGGCAGAAGCGCAGCCAGTAAAAGATTGCGTGGTCACCATGGCCGCAAAGTTTCTATTTGAGCACGTATTGACACAATTAGGATGTCCAAAGGTCTTGATGAGTGATCATGGTACACATTTCCTGAATGAAACAATTAGGCACTGACAGAAGAGTTTTAGGTGTATCATGAAAAGAGCACAACGTATCACCCACAAGCGAATGAGACTGTAGAAGCATTTAACAAAATATTGGAGACCACGCTAACCAAAGTATGCAATGTGCAGTGAAGTAATTGGGACCTGCGCGTACCTGCAATATTATGGGCTTATAGGACAACCTGCAAGAAACTGATGGAACAGACACCTTTCCGGCTAGTCTATTTAGTGGAAGCTGTAACGCCAATGGAGTATATTGTGCCTAGTCTACGCATAGCAATGCTCACAGGTATGATGGACCAGGGAGCCCTAGAGGAGTGGCTCGCGCAGCTGGAGGAACTCAAAGAGGAATGGTTTTTGGCTGGATTCCATCAGCAGGTACAAAAACAGTGCAAAAAGGCCTAGCACGATCGACATATTAAGTTACACACCTTCGAGGTAAACGATCTGGTGTTATTATATGACAGTAAGTTTGATGAATTCCTAGGAGATTTCAGAATGCATTGGCTGGGACCGTACGTTGTTAAGGAGTTCACAGACGAAGGCGCGGTGTAGTTGGTAAAGCTAAATGGAGAACCTTTCCCAGGCAAACTGAATGGCAGTCGATTGAAGCCATACATGGGTGGCCCAGCTATCTGACTAGTTGACAAAAGCATAGTCTTCGCACTCCAGATAGCTAAAAGAAGGTGCGGGACTATAAAAAGATGCAGGGGATGCAGGAACAGATCCAGGGAACTAGTTCTGATACCACAGTCTCAGAACAACGCATACAAGAGATACAACAAGCAATTTCTCAGTGCGATGATGACCTTGTAGCTATCCGAGCAGAGTTGCGAGGTCTCCACACAAAGATCTTTGCACCGACAGAGTGACTTGAGGGTGAGTCACGATGTTTTAGTTGGGGGCCTGTTGTGCATGGGATCCCCCCCAAGGCAAGTTTTGAGGCTTAAAGCTCAAGTTTTGACTAAGTCTGATGTAAAGGCTCCGTGATTTGTGGGCACGGAGCGGGACGTTGTCATTGAGTCATAGGGTTGTTCACCCTTGCTTTTATATTGTAATGTCGGTTTGAAATATCTACCCATGGTCCATGGACCAAGGGATTGTATAAATAAAGCAAGGCTCTAAATGAAAAAGGAAAAAGAAGAAGGAAATCAATCCATGAAGCATTGAGTCGAAGTGTAGAGTCATGTCTTTGGGTCGTTCAGTAGAAGAAGGCTATGCAGCTGAGTGCATAGAGGCCTAGAAGTCTGCAGTTGAGTGCGCGGACCCCTACAGCAGAGTGCATAGTGCAGGTCGAGTCTGTAACCATTGGAAGCATTAATAAAGAGAAGTTTTACCCTATTATTGTGTATCTTTTATTTTTTTATGCATTGAAGTATATTGGGTATGAATTATAAGTTTAATATTTATTTATTGCATGAACTTATATGAATGTGCTGAATAAGTAAATCTACTAGAAGGTATATGTTTACGTGAAGATAAATAATTGCTATAAGAAGATAAGTAAGAAACACGGTGTGACTTGGGGAAATAGTGCAGATCGCTGCCCTAGCAACGCGAAAGCCCCACAACCCCTAGTTAGGGCTGCACGAAGGTGAATATAACAGGGTGTGAAGGCCTCGTAGGTCAGGGAAGTGTGTGAAGTAACATGCATGAAGATATTCACATTTGGACTAAATCAACCCTTCAAACATCTCAAGGGTGCGGAAACCTGGTTCCAGCATCCCCCCATACTGCTTCGGGTGAGACCTCAGTTCGTGCTCCGTGGACTGTTCCGAAAGGGCCAGAAGTATATGGATTTGTTTGGCTAATGTTTGGTCAATTTAGTGTGTCCTAAATTGCTACATTAATTATCAATCCGGGAGTCATAAACTAATGAAGTGTGGCGCACTATATGTGCAAGATAGCCTCTTTCTTATATTTTTGTCGTTTTTCAATTTTTATTTTGTTTTGGGGGTTTTTGATTTTCGTTTATCTCCTAATGTGAATGGAAATCCTATTTCTAAGTCTTTAGAAGGCAAGCATGGATATGGATTTTAGACAATTATGTCCTCTATAATGGTTTCCAGCACTTAATAATTCAAAAGATCTTAGAATATACTAGTGATGACAGTAATACTTGAACAAGAATGAAAAATGTGCTGCTATTTAAAACAAGTAAATAATGAACTACTGATCATGAAACTATTATCTCTACTACTATCTAAATACAGAAAAATGATTTAAGCTACTGCACTCATAGAAATAAAAAATTGTAAAGAAAGTAAAACTAAAATCAAATAACATCATTCATAATCCGACTTCTCGCCAGTTAGTCTAGCTATGGCTTTCAGAGATAATCGTCAATGACATGAGCAATCTGATATCTAATTTCAGAAAAGTAAAACTAAAATCACAACATTCATAATCTGATTCCTCTCCAATTAGTGTAGCTATGGCTTTCGGAGGTAATCGTCAATGACATGAGCAATCTGATATCTAATTGCAGAAAAGTAAAACTAAAATCAATTCACAACATTCATAATCTGATTCCTCGCCAGTTAGTCTAGCTATGGCTTTCGGAGGTAATTGTCAATGACATGAGAAATCTAATATCTAATTGCAGAAAAGTAAAACTAAAACAAAATCACAACATTCATAATCTGATTCCTCGCCAGTTAGTCTAGCTATGGCTTTCGAAGGTAATCGTTAATGATATGAGTAAGTTGATTTCTAAACTAACTAAAAAAGCAATTGAACAAGACTGAAATCAACAAAACAGAACTGGAATTAAAAAACTAAGAAAAGAAAAGTCAGCAGAGAATTAATCCCATGTCACTAGTCATTGCGAAAATTATATGCAGATGCCCAGGCTACCTACTCTATCCTGAAACATACATACACTGATCAGCGTCATACAAAGCTTGTAAAATCATGAACAGAAGTGAAATGTTAATACCATAACAATTGAAATATACACAGGTGAATATATGCAATGGAAATAAGGAAACAATGCATAAAACTTTACAGCAACAAGGAAAACGAAACCTCAGTGTACAGGGGCCCTCTGCACAGCCTCGGTCAACAGGCTATCAATCCAAGATTATGTTCACGCAATCATGTAGAAACAGAGTCTTCTCATATATTTCAAAACACAGTTACAACAATAAGACTAGTGTCACGACACAGTGAACTTTGAACAGCAAAATTACATTCAAAAAGACTAACTCTATGCGTATAGAAATGCGTTATTTATAACAAAGGTTACATAACTGTTTTCCTGTAAAACTACGTGAACAGAGACACGTAAAAGACAACGTCCATGGATTTAGCATAATGGTTGTCGAGACTATTAAATCTATCAACTATGGTTGTTGGATTCGCATCGTGGGGTAGTCTACAGGTGGCAACATGACCCCAGAGATTTAGGAACGACCACGCATCCTTTAGAATCCTTCACGTGTTTGAAATCAGAGTCTGGTTGCCGTAGGACTCTTACGTTGGACCACCGTTGACCACAGCTTCCCTTGATGAATTCGGTTGAACCAATAGGACCTAATCCATGTTCAGGTCATTTCTAACTTGCCCATGTGGCTTGTTTTTCCTGGTGACACCTGCAACCTAGATTTTAACAAAAATAGCTACGGAAAGTTGAATCATCTGTGGAAAGTGACTGGATTCTGCACCTAATAAGCAAAATCTAGTTCAAATAGCAAACACAAAAACATAGTCAGAGAACCACTTAAATGCTCTTTTAGAATCAATATGCAATGATTTCTTATAGCTTATAGAGTACTGGTGAAGGAAAAAGTCTGGGAAAATGTGTAGGAGAGGTGTAATTTCAAAGCTCTACAGCTAATTAACTTCAAACCTGGGTCCGGCCCCAACAAGCCAACAGTGCCATTCATCCGTGGTTATTGTTGTTAACTTTGATTACATTGAATTTTCACGAGGGATGTTACAATTTCACTATTAACATGGTAGAGGATGAAAGTTTTCACTTTGCATAATTATGCACATGCATTGATAGAAACCAGTGAACATAGCATAATTCACTAGCGGTGTTGTAAATCTATGAGACTCGTGGCACCAATAAAATAGGTCACAATTTGAAGCACTATCCCTTATACTCTTAATACTCTTCTAAGATATATGGGAACAAGGAGAATGTTTGGAGAGGCAAGTCATGCATATTTCAATTGTGTAGTGGAATAAGTAATCATTGTTGAGCAACAACAAAGAATAAATGCTAAGCAATGATATTTAATAAATCCACATTGCAAGCAATAGAAATGAATAAATGTTGATTACTTGGGAATAAATGTAATTACTATTAGATAATAAATTCTTTGTTTTTGTATTTGGCTAAATTTTCTAATAGTTTTCAGAAAATCATATATTCTTTATAGTTTTTTTAGGCTTATTTAATCATTGCTAAAGTTGAATAAAACTGGAGAGTAAGCTTTAGCTTAATGTTGTCAAAAGTTTTCCACTATCTTTATTTTAAAGTTGAATTTAGAGCACACATATTTTGTATTTTAAAGATGAAATAACTCACGTTTTGATGAAATAGCTCACATTTTTCCCTAGAGAGTTAAGACGCTTCCTCGTCATATTTTAAATTTTATGTTTTGTTTCCATTTTCCTGCATGCTTCTGATCGATGTACCAGTTGATTATTTTTCCATGTTCTTTCAAATGTCTTATATCCTTTCATCCATGTACCAAATCAGTAAGTGTTGATGGAATGGCAGAGGAGGAAAGGCACAAAATTTCACACACAAACAATATGTGTTGTTTCTTTTCTATTGATCAGACAAACTTGGCTTGATTGCAATGAACCCATCATGGGGTATTTATCCTTTTTCACCTACCAACTCACTCAAAATAACTTCAACGTGCAAACTCACCATATATTTTACTTTACCAAATATAAGATTCAGATTGAACTAACTCACACTTGACTCAATTAACTCACACTCTAAATTTGACTACTATCCATGCGGGAGTAATTACAATTTCCAACACTCCCCCTTTATTATGATTGTATGACTAAACATAACTCAATCATGACTCAACATAACTCAACTATGTTTTTTAGGCTTACAATAGAAATTGACTCAATCATCAAACAAACATGCCTACTAGTATAAGTCTCAGCTAGGCTTACAATGACTCAAAACTTTTATAATTTTGCATTTTCATTTTCATTTCTTCAATATTCTATGCCCTCAAAATTACTTCATTCTTAGCAGCACTTTCTTGTTGTAGTCTCCATATTGATTCACTTTTTGTTGTTATAATTCTTCTTTGAATTCTCTTGTATATGGTATGCATCTTTCATATATAGCTTCCTCTTCAAATATTCTTTCATTCATGGATTGTTTCCATAACTCTATCTTCAAACTGTCTTCTTTCCTCTACTTCTTGCACTTCATGTTCATGACTTTTTTTTCCATATTGCTTGATAGAAAAATATGATCTCTTCTTGGCTCCATTGCTAAAAAAATGATTTTAATACATTCTTCCTCATTTTCAGAAACTTCCATGTCATTCCCTTCACTTTCATCATCAAGTATTGTTGTTTTTTCCTGTAGTCTACACACTCACGATCATCATTAGGCTTACATGTAAAATCATAATTATGCTCATTTTTCTTCTTCACCACTTCATTTAATTCTTTTATTCCAATTGTTGCTTGAAGACTCTCATCAAATTGTTCCATTGGCTTCTCAATCCATTCTTCAATGAGCTTAAAATCTGCATCAAACTTATCAAGAACTCTGATTTCAACTTCAACTCCCATGCTATGAACACATGCATATTCAAAATTAATGTTAAAAGCATCTTTTTTATGCTCTTCAATGAGAGCTTCCTTCTCTACCTCTTCATTTTCCGCCTCATTTCCCACTACATGGAGGTTGTCTTCCACAGTTATGTCGCAAGCGGATATTCTCATCAAAAGCTCTTCAATCACTTTATCCTCTTCTCGATCATTAGCTACTGCTAGATCACATACTACTTCATGAACAGTTTCAACTACTTCATATCTTGCTCCTACAATGGTAGCTTCAACCTTCAATTCTTCATCAAACATGGCCCTTACCATATTGCCACAATCAATCCTTGTTAAAAAAAAAACCAGACGCATAATCTACATAATGTTCATCCACCCTATGGTGGGATATCTAAGCATGCATGTGCTCATTGACAATTTTAACTTCAGCAAATCCGTCAGCTATGGATAGATTCACCAATTCACATCTCACTTTGCAGTCATCATCCAAATGTTTTTCGTTACAGTGGGATTAACCATCATCTACACAATGATCCATGTTATAATGGAGTCCTTGAGCATTTATATGATCTTGCTCTACTTCACACATAGAGGCTTCAACTTATCTCTTTGCAATCTTTGTTGCATCTTCTTCATCCATATTCATGTCTGCATAACGGGTTTCACTTTTATAGTCTTCACAACCATCATCGAATTTTGAGTGGTATTTTACAAGCTTTGTTGTCTTCCAAGAGTCTTGCTTATCTACTCTCATATCTATGGTTGACTCTACAGACTCTGACACGTCTTGTTGTTGCATGTCACTTTCCTTTATGCCAAACTCTACTTCCATGATCTTCCATGCTTCCTTGGAAGTTGTAGCTTTTGCTACCTTGCAAAAAATATTCTCATCAAATGTCTATTTTATAAAATCTAATGCTAAAGCATTGCATACTTCATCATATAGGTTATTAGACCAGTACTCAGTTAACTCTTTACATTGAAGAAAGGTTAGCATTTTGATAACCCAAGAATCAAAATATTTACCAATAAGCATATGAGGTAGTGGCACATCCTCGCTACACCAATCACCCTCAATCCCAAACTTCTCTAGATATGGCAACATCTCTGCTTTTCTTGCTCATTTTTATATCTCCTTCAGTCACGCTTCTTTCTGGTCTATGACTCTTGTCTTGCTTCTATCTTATGATTTCTTTCCCTATTGCATAAGGTTTTCTTCCATATCACCCTCAAAAAAAAATTATGAGTTTTAATATATACCCGTCTAAGATACAATTTTCATCCAAAAAACACTTATACGTGACAAAACATAAATCTTTATGCATAAACAAACTTTTTGCAAAGCCATAAACTCACTTTCCAATATCAACCAAAAGAAAAATTTTATTAAAAAACTTTTCAAAAAACTCTTTTATAATTATTTTTTTTAAACCAAGGAGTTTTTATTTTATTTAATAATAAAAAAAATTATTTCGAAACCCCTTTATAAATCTTTCATATAAAAAATTAATTTTGAAAAATATATTAGCCACAAACCTTTCGTATAAAGTATTTGCACCAAACCTTTTAAAGATGACTTTTTAATAAACTCAAGCCCTTATAAAAACCTTTTGCTCAAACCACTTACCCTTTTGTGGCTTCATGGATAAATATATCTCTTTCAAATACGTAACCCTAAAAAATTCTTGCCCACATGATTTCAGCTTTGCTAATACGCACCGAGGAATATATTAAGGCGCGTGCTAGTGACACTCCCCCCGTAAAAAAATGTAGCTCAAATGATTTCAGCTTTGCTAAAGCACCCTGGAATATATTAGACGTCTTCGTCCTCCAACGCACCGAACAGTGGAAGAAAATTAATTTCTCCTCTCACACAAAGCTGCTGTGGATTCTGGCTTTCGCTTGGATCTTTCATCTCAGCCTGACACCGGATCTTTCAACTCAACCTGATACCAATCCGGAAAGGCATAAAATTTCACACATGGCTGGCTACTCTTTTATTGTGACATAAATTTGATTGGATTACAATGAACCCATTATGTAAATAAAATCAATTTGTGATATATACTTGTTGCTCTTTTATGGTTACATAAACTTGATTTGATTACAATGAATCTATTAAGTAAATAACATCAACCTGTAATATATATTATTTGACGATACAAAATATAAGATTGAACTCAAACTAATTCACACTTCAATTAATCTGATACCAGCACAAAATTTCACACATAACTTACTACTCTTTATTGGTCACATAAATTTAATTTAATTACAATAAATCCATCAGATAAATAACATCAACATGTAATACACACTATTTGACGTTACAAAATATAAGATTGAACTCAAACTAATTCACACTTCACTCAGTTAATTCTCACTATATATTTAAACTACTTCTATCATAAGCTAAGAATTACAATTTCCAACCTGTACACAGGGATGTGTACATTGTTTTTATGATCAAAAGCATCAATTTTGAAAGAGACTATATATTTTCGTAGACTTAGCTAAATGACTGAGCAAAAAGTCTTTGTTTAATAAACAAAAATTTGATCATCATGAGACAGATGCATTACGATGTCATGCACAAAATCAGCTTGTTCAGGGGTCTAATGCGCTGCCAATGTGCACTACCAATGTATAAAAGTGGTATATTTTTTAGGTGAGAAGAAGATGAGTGAACTTTTTCAATATTGATAGATATGCTTATTTTCAATCTTAAAATGGCTTCAAATAGAAGTTCATATCTTTTTAATTTCGTGGCAGTAGAGACTATATACATTTTGGTAGACTTAGTTAAATGGCTGAGCAAAGGGTCTTTGTTTAGCAAACAAAAATTTGATCATCCATCAATATATATAAATAAAAAGACAGAAACATTACCAGGCCATGCACAGAATCAGCTGGTTCAGGGGTCTAGTGCGCTGCCAGTGTAGCACTACCAATGTATAAAAATTGTATATATTTTTAGGTGAGAAGAAGAGGAATGAACTATTTGATTCACTGATAGATAAGTTTACTTTCAATCTTAACAATGGCTTCAAATAGGAGTTCATATCTTTTTAATTTCGTGGCAGTATCAGATATCAAAATGTTAAAAGCCGAGAAATGAGAACATTAATTATCCTTCTACATTTGCCTGATATATAGACCTAGCTACGATTCTGAAACATGAGCATCTCAGAAATATGACTTAGAAATGCAGTCGATATTTTATAACAATTAAAGCAACAAAGAGTTTTGCGCCATGCCATGGCAAAACAGTTTGCAGGCCGACCATTCTGCTGAGGGTTTTCGTCCCCTCCGTCATTTGGGTATTATATCATACACTACTTACACTACAATGGTAATAAAATTGTATGTACTAAACATTGTACAGATATACCATCGTTTAAATATACCATTGGCTTATATATTCAACGGGCATTAACCGGTCTGGAGTCCACAGCAGAGGAGGAGCGCTTGATAAATTCCAGGCATTCAGCAACGGCCTCGGCGTAGAAAGAATTCGACCTCGCAAAAGAAGGGCGCACAGCAGCAGTCGTGCAGGCACATGCTGCAGGCTTCTTGGTAGTACTGGGCAACGCTTTTAACGAATTTCTCCCAACGGAAGCAACTGAAATCAGTAACTGTTTGTAGGCACTCTTCAGTTTGCCCAGCACACGAGCAAAGCACACTACTGGAACCCTGAGACGGGGATAAACGTGCGACCTGCATCTGAATCCCACCCTCAGTGTCCGAACCCTAATCCTCCTAGTGCTCCTCGAAACCCTACCGCTTCCTACACGATCCATAACGCCTCGTGCCAATACCGGGAAGGCCCTCTACTAATATTCCTCACCTCCACAATCGTTTAATGACTCAGATTTCATATAGTCCAGAATTGGGAAGGTGTGGTGAAAGCGGCAGGCAGGCAGCGGCTGGCAGCTTTTAGAAAAAGTCTGCGACACTACAGTTAAATTGTCCCCAACATGGATGATTCCCGCAACCAGACAACACATGCAAGGCACAGGCTGGTTATCATTTCCAAGGGAATGAGCCAGAAAACGACCATACTTATATTCTCAAATGATAATTAACTATGTTCCACCATTGATCAAAACAAAGCATTTTTTTTAATGATTATTCCATATTCCTAGTATGTAGACATAGGATCGAATGGTTTACAACTTATACAAATGTTCCTCACAATAAAAAAATTAAGCACTATGTTTTCTGTATATTATAATTGATGGGATCCACATCTACTGTATATATCTATGTTAAGCATGATGCTTAGTAGTAAATTGTAATCCTTAATGTCAGTTTTTGTTGGATCTATAAAATCTTACCAAATATAAATAGGATACATATATATACATCTATATTGAGCATCTGGTACTTGGTAGTAAATTGTTAGCCATTCTTAACTTACACATAGCAGCTTTGATAGATTCACAAAATCTCACCAAAATATATATATGTACATGAAGTATGAGTCACCATTTATTGAAGAGGTTTAACGATAGGCCTGCGAGTGCTCTGCATATGCTACAATAACATGCATTCAATCTCATTTGTGATGTTCTGATTAGAAGTCATGGTATAATACTTCAGCGTAATGCTCATTTTCTTATAACCTATATCAATATATATTTCCAATGAGCTGTTTCATGTCCTTTGTTGAAAAATAAGTGGCAGAACATTGCTTTTATTTTCGAGAAAAACAAAAGGTTTTACGACAATTTATACATGGATTTTGAAAATAATGTGCAGGTTAATTAAGCTTATTTAATTGGAAATACGAGAAAACATTAAAAATAAAATAAATTTATATATAATAATTTATTTATTTTATAATATATTAAAGTATAAATTAATTTTTATTTATTTATTTTATAATATATTAAAGTATAAATTAATGTAAAGAGAAGGAAAATTGATATTTAAATAAGGTTAACTAAATTAAATGAGAACTTTTTTAATTTTATTTTTTTTAATATTTAAATTAAAATTTTAAATTAATTTGTTCACTAGGTTTGGATAAAGTGAATTGTTAAGGTATTTCTAGATGTTAAGTCATTGTCTTGTTAAGGCATTTGTAGATGTTAAGTCATTGGTTCAGTTCTTGTATTATTCACCTATATTTTTCTTGGATATGACCATGATGTAGCCTAAAGTTTGTCAAACTTACAAAAAAAAAATTAAACAATTTTAATTTAATAAATGGTTGGTTTTCATTTCCATATTTTTTCAAGTTAAAATCAACATGAATTAAGATCACTAATTTTAATTTAACACCAAAATAATTCTAGGGCATACCACCTATCCTCCTCTCCATAAAGCGGGTTACTTGAGGAGGATTTGAAACTTAGATCTCTTAGTACTTGGTATGAGGACAATGGCCAAATGAGCTACACCCATGAAACAACAAATAATTTATAAAATCAAATGAAATCATTGCTTTAATTAACAAGACAAGTTTAAGATTATTCAAAAACTTTATATAAGAGTAATATTATATACCATACATTAAAATGGGTAAAAATAATAAAATAAGTTAGTTTAGAGAAAATTCTCTAATCTAACTTCAAATGATACACACACACACACATATATGTATATAATTTAGGTAATTTATTATTGTGTATAATATTAAAAGAAATAATAATAATAAAAAATTAGAATTAGCAAGAATTTTTTGAAAGAAAAGAAAAACCATCCTTGGTTATTTATCCTTTTTGGTATATACCTATATAAGTTGATAATTTGTAGGGTTGTTTTGGAAAAAAATGTATTAAGCTTATTTTAACTAATATAGTAATCATTTTCATATTTATGTTGAAAATATTTCCTACTATCTTAATAAGTGATGAAAAGTTTTCTATGATTTCTATGTTAGTATAAGTAGAATTATTAAAGATAATAAAATGAAGGTTATGTTAATTAGATCCAAAAAAATCTCTTGTACTAATCCCTTATTATCTCCAGAAGCAATGAATTTATTTCTAATATTTTTAGTTTAGTACAAGCAAGATTGAGAGCAATAAATGTGTTGTATTAATCTCATGTATGATAACAACAATTTGGAGAAAGGGAGCTTTTATTAATATATCATATACAATATTCATCACAAACTTAGTTGGAACTATAGCATTGAGAATATATTAGAAGTAATATTCATCACAAAGAATTATAACATTCAAAAAACGAGAAATGGAGGGTGAAAAACATATTATAGTTTCGAAAAAAAATTATATAATAGTGGACCCTTGGCTATATAATTAAAAAAATACTCTTGTCACTCCTTTTTATTTATATGACTGTAAGTTTTTAAAGGATGTAGCATATCTATTAAATCATGGACAACAGTAGAGGAAATCCAAAAACAAATTATAACATATAATCTCAAAATCAAAGGAAATATACTTTATCATATCCTCCTCACATCCTCCTCACATCCTCCTCATAGTGTTGGGTCTTTCCCCCATCAAATACATGGCTATGACTATGTACCTAATGTATAAGAACAATTTAAACAACATGGAAGAGGGGAAGATTCCCAAAATTATGTAAGCTCAACCCAAAACCACCTACAACACAAATAAGGTTGGCATCAAGATGATATTTGGTAAGTCATTTTGGTATAATACAAGAGGTTACATAATAATATTAATAATAAAGATGTTGTTATATTTAAATTTAAGGAGAAATTGTGATGACATAAAGAATTAGAGGATGAAGAAAATAGGATATATAAGCAGATCAATTGGAATTTATAAAATATCTCTCTATTTTGACAAATGTAAAGAAAAAAGTCAACATTACTAAAATAATAGCAAACTATCATAAGCTTTAGAGGGAAAAATGAATCATATTTGTGATTTAAAAGGGCTAAAGATGAAAATATCTCCCCTCTTCTAAACCAACCTAAATCCAAATTTCCAAAACATTGTTATAATGCAAACCTTCCAAACCTTTTTATGCATAAAAATTAAGATGATTTAAAAACAATTCTCTTAAATCTTTTCAAACATAAAAATAGGACTTTAAATGAATTCAAACAATTTTGTCAATGATTTATACTGTTATGCTCTTAACCTGCAAATCAATACCCAAGCGAAGAAAAGATACCGAGAACACAAAATATGCGAAGAAAATATACCCAGAACACAGAATAGCAATGATTTTATTATTCAGAGAGAAATGTTCACAGGCCTCTTCGAGGGGGCAACCTCCAATAGAGCAGAGCTCGATTACAAAACAAGACACAATGCTCCTCGCAGGGAGTCTTTATCCTTTATATATGACTCATACATGCAATACCACGAGCCAATATCGTGGGTTTTATTAATACCATCTATCTAATACTACCGCCTATTTACCATCTATCTAATACTTCCGCCCATTTGCAACTAACTGTGGTCCCGTTATTAATTGCGGGTTAACCACTTACAAATATTAATATGGGCTTTATTGACTCTTGACTATGACGTGATCCCAAGACATAAATAAGGGGGTTAGGGTGGGACCCTAACATGCCCTCCCCCTTAAGACTAGCCTTGTCCTCAAGGCTGAAGCTGCGGAAACTACTGAAGAATAGTGGCTGGTTCCCAAGTTGCATCTTCCGGAGAGGTGTCTTTCCATTTGACGAGGACCTCCTTAATCATGCGGCCGCGCAGGTGCTTATTTCTTGTGTCTAGAACCTGTTCAGGTTGAAGCCAGATTGACCCTTCTTCGTCCAATTCAGGTAGACTGGTTTGAACTCGGCAATTGTTCCCAATCACTTTCTTGAGGCACGATACATGGAAAACTGGGTGGATTTTTGCTGTAGGTGGCAAAGCCAACTTGTAAGCCACTTCTCCAATGCACTGAAGTACTTGGTATGGTCCATAGAATTTTGGGGAGAGCTTTTGACAACCCTTGTCTTTGAGTGATGTTTGCTTATATGGTTGCAGCCTCAAAAAGACCTGATCCCCTTCTTGAAATTGGCGCTCTGAACGATGTTGGTCAGCCTGTTGCTTCATACGGTTCTGAGCTTGATGAAAATTCTTGCGCAGATGGGCAAGCATGGTTGCGCGGTGTTGTAGGAGTTGATCCACGGCTTGTACTTTGGAGCACCTCGTGAGATAAGAAGTAGGGGAAGGCAGAAGTTGTCCATAGACTGCTTCATAGGGAGTCATTTTAGTCGTGGCATGATAGTTGGTGTTATACCACCACTCCGCCAGAGGTAACCACTGTACCCAAAGGTGTTGCTTTTCTGAAGTGAAACACCTAAGGTAGGTTTCTAGACATTTGTTGACGGCTTCGGTTTGACCATCTGTTTGCGGATGATATGAAGTACTGAGTTTGAGTTGAGTGCCTTGTATTCTGAAGAGCTCCTGCCAAAAATTACTGGTGAAGATTGGGTCACGGTCGGATACAATAGAAGTGGGCATGCCATGCAATTTGAAGATTTGATCCATGAAAGTTTGAGCAACCAAGGTTGGTGTAAATGGGTGGGGTAGGGCACAGAAATGAGCATACTTCGATAGTTGGTCCACAACCACCATGATGACTGACTTGTTCCCAGACTTTGGAAGACCTGTAATGAAATCCATGGAAACCTCTGTCCAAATTGACGCCGGAATGGGCAATGGTTGTAATGTGCCTGGTGTGTTGACGGTTTCCCCTTTGTGGCGTTGACAGACGTCACATTCTGCTACGAAAGTAAGGATGTCCTGTTTCATGCTGGTCCAAAAAAATGATCTTCTGGTGCGAGCATACGTCTTCTGAAAGCCCGAATGTCCTGCAATGGGAGATGAGTGCAATTCTGCCAAAATGCGACTTTTGAGGGTGGATGTTGGTGATATTACGACTCTGTCCTTGTAGCGAAGAATATCATTCTGCCACGAGTAGCCCTTGTTGGAATTAGGATTTGCCTGCAATTGAGAAATGAGTTGGGAGAGCCCTGGATGTGAAAACCATTCCGTGCGAGCCTCTTCAATCCAGTCTGGAATGGGGAGGGAAATTGTGAGCAGAGTACTTTCCTCCTCAAATTGGCGCGACAATGCATCTGCTACCCTGTTGTCTTTCCCTTTCTTATAAATGATCTCATAATCATATCCCAGCATTTTGGCTAACCATTTATTTTGTTGAGGGGAAGAGAGGCGTTGATCCAAAAAATATTTAAGACTGTGATGATCTGTGCGGATTTGGAAACGTCGCCCCAACAAGTAAGGTCTCCAGGTCTCGACTGCATGTAAGATGGCCATCATTTCCTTCTCGTAGGTAGATTGGCCCAGATTCTTCCCACTTAGTTGTTGGCTGGTGAAGGCCAATGGTCGCCCTTCCTGCATTAAGACTGCTCCAATACCTGTTCCCGAAGCATCACATTCAATGACAAATGATTTGGTGAAGTCCGGTAGTGCTAAGACAGGAGTGGAACACATGGCGGTTTTTAGAGCGGTAAATGCCTGTTGTGCTTCCTCATTCCAGAAGAAGGAATTTTTCTTTAGGAGTTGCGTTAGGGGCTTCGCTATATGGCCATAGTTGCGGACAAATTTACGATAATAGCCTGTGAGACCCAAAAATCCTCTCAAGCTTTTCAAGGTCTTAGGTTGAGGCCATTCTTGCATGGCCTGGATCTTTTTGGGGTCCACCTTGACACCTTCGCGCCCCACAATGTGGCCCAAATACTCAACTTCTTCCATGCCAAACGAACACTTAGACATCTTGACAAATAATTTATGTGTTCGGAGCAGTTGCAAGAGTAGATCTACATGCTGAAGATGTGCCGCCCAAGTGCCACTATAGATGAGGATGTCATCGAAGAAGACAACGACAAATTTTCTGAGATATGGTTTGAGGAGGTGATTCATAAGGCTCTGAAAAGTAGAGAGGGCATTATAGAGACCAAATGGCATGACGAGGAACTCGTAATGGCCTTCATGAGTTCTGAAAGCTATCTTGGGAATGTCGACTTCCTTCATGCGAATTTGGTGATAGCCTGAGCGAAGATCCAACTTAGTGAAGAATTGAGCCCCATTGAGTTCGTCCAGCAAATCGTCAACCACTGGGATGGGAAATTTATCTTTGACTGTTAACTTATTGAGGGCCCTGAAGTCGGGACACATCCGCCACTCCCCATCTTTCTTGAGGACCATGACCACTGGGGATGAATAAGGACTAATGCTGGGACGAATGACACCTGCTTCCAACAATTCCTTGATGATTTTTTCTATTTCATTCTTTTGGGTGAACGGATATCTGTATGGCTGCACATTTGGGGGTTGGGCCCCTGGAACCAATGTGATGCTATGATCATGTTCCCCTCACGAGGGTGGAAGCTCATGAGGCTTGTCAAAGACCGTCCGATGTTTATTTAAAATCTGTTGCATCTCAGGATGAACTGGCGGAGATATGGTGTCTACTACCTGGATGGCATTAAATTGAGCTACCACTCCATGATGGCCCTTTTTTAACAATTTTTCCATTCTATGCGAGCTGATGATAGAGGGGGCTCCTGCCTGAAGTCCACGGAGGGTATGTGTGGAGTTGTTCTTCTTAAAACTCATATATAACTCCTGGAAATCCATTGTGATTGGCCCAAGGGTGCGGAGCCATTCAGCACCTAGGACAATGTCGCATCCCCCCATGTGTATGGCAAACATGTGGGTTTTCAACTGATAATCCCCCATTTGAAGTTTGACATTTTCACAGCGGCCTTCACATTTCATTTTGCCCCCATCTGCAATTTGGACCTGGAAGTTAGAGACTGCCCGTACATAACAATGCGCTACTTCGGCGATTTTTTGATGGATGAAATTATGGGTACTTCCACTATCAATCAAGACTATTACTGGGCGATGTTTAAGAAAACCCCTGATTTTGAGAGTTTGAGGGGAAGAGATTCCTGCCAACGCATTGAGCGAAATAACTGGGTCATCAGATACAATCTCCTTTTGGTTGTCTTCTTCGATCGCCTCCGGTTCCTCAAGAGGTGGATCTTCCTCGGTGGAGTTGTAGTCAGTGGCATCTATTTGAAAAAACTTGGGCTCCTTGCATTTATGCCCAGGGGAATATTTTTCATCACAGTAGTAACATAGTCCTTGCTTTCTTCTCTCGGCCATTTCCTGAGGGGACACCTTTTGGACCTTAAGTGTCTGAGTCGTGGTATGAGCTTGTGGGGGACGACCTTTAGTGGGGAAATTGGGGCGGCTGTATTGGGCTGTTATGGCACGCTCCACCTTATGGGCTACCTGGCAAGCCTCCGTCAATGTGGGAAGGTGGTGGAGTAGAACTTGAGCTTTGATGGCTTCTTTAAGACCACTGATAAAACATTCCGTGTAGAACTCATCTGAGAGATGGTCAGTGCGGAAGGCCAAAGCTTCAAAAGCGGTGATATATTCATCCACTGTACCTGTCTGTCGGAGCTTAGTGAGACGGCCCAAAAAGGAGTCTCCCTGTTCAAAGCGATCTTGAAGAGCTTTGGAAAATTGGGCCCAACTCGAAAAAGGTGCATTGCGATGTTGATGCCATTCTGCCCATTGCCATCGTTCATTGTCCAAGTACATGGTCCCCACTCCAATCTTTGTCCAATCATCTTGGAGATGATTCAATTTGAAATACTGTTCCATGTGTGCTAGCCATGCGGACGGGTTAGAACCATCAAATTTCTGTATATCCAACTTGGGAGGTCGCTGACTATCCAACTTAGGAGGTGGTGGATGGGTGTGCCAGACGTGAGGAGAGTGGCTAGACTCACCCTCAAGGTGTATATGGTCATTATATGGTACCTCAAGAGCTGGCTCCTTGCCCTTAGCGAGTGCTTTCCGTACCATGCTCGATAGGTCTTTAAGCGAATCTTTGAGCTCGTTCATATCTGTTTCAAGTTTGTCTAGTCTTTCATTGGCCATTGCTTGAGCTCTAGTTTCTACCATACACCAACTTGATGAACATTTGGGACCGCCAAAATTTTTTTTTCTAAGAAATTGAATGGTACCACCATGCTCAGCTCGTTGTCCTGATGCTGATGGGCTAGGTCACAAATAAGCACTTCGGAAGATCTCAGACTTTTTTTTTTTTTTTTTTTGGAAAACTCCTAACGGAGTTTTACTCCTTCCTGATCAATACCGCAGTCGCCAAATCCTCAAACTGTCAATGCCGCCAAAAGTCCTGCGAAAATCATATCCAGGTACAGGAATCCTTCGCAACTACTCCGATCTGGTGGATCTGAGAGATCTAAATGGTGGAACAACTGCTGCTGCTGATCTGGAATATCCGATCTGGTGGATCTGAGAGATCTGAATGGTGGAACAACTGCTGCTGCTGATCTGGAATATCCGATCTGGTGGATCTGAGAGATCTGAATGGTGGAACAACTGCTGCTGCTGATCTGGAATAGATGATGTGTGATCCCCCGATAGAAAGGGAACTATGGTCTTGGGGAGTGTCAGGTGCTACAGATCGCAATATACATAAGGGTCTGACAGTAGTACTCGGCCCAATGTTTCAGGGCTCTAACTAAGGAGGATCGACCGTACCCTTAGCCGTACAACCCGACTACCCTATCGTACGGGCGAGTAATCTCTCCGAGTGCTGTTCTCGGTGTACTGTAGCAACAAGACGGCCGAAGGTTTATCTATGGCGAGGTTTCAAGGGAGCTAGGGGGCTTCCTATATACCCAGAGGGTACGTGGAAGACAGTCCGTGCGCGGTTCTGTCTAATGCGCTACTACTCGAAGGGGTACCCACAGGGTTTACAAGGGAGTCCAACAGACGTGACCACCTCTTGTATTTCCTGCGTGCATGCCTCCCCAAATCCGCAGGTTTATGCGCTTAATGACAGATCCCGTGGTTTAAAGACGCCGGAACACGTCTCTAGCCTAAAAAAAAATTTTGCTAAAATTTGGAGATCCCACCGAGCCCTGGAAAGTGCTCTGATACCACTTGTTATGCTCTTAACCTGCAAATCAATACCCAAGCGAAGAAAAGATACCGGGAACACAAAATATGCGAAGAAAATATACCCAGAACACAGAATAGCAATGATTTTATTATTCAGAGAGAAATGTTCACAGGCCTCTTCGAGGGGGCAACCTCCAATAGAGCAGAGCTCGATTACAAAACAAGACACAATGCTCCTCGCAAGGAGTCTCTATCATTTATATATGACTCATACATGCAATACCACGAGCCAATATCGTGGGTTTTATTAATACCATCTATCTAATACTACCGCCTATTTACCATCTATCTAATACTTCCGCCCATTTGCAACTAACTGTGGTCCCGTTATTAATTGCGGGTTAACCACTTACAAATATTAATATGGGCTTTATTGACTCTTGAATATGACGTGATCCCAAGACATAAATAAGGGGGTTAGGGTGGGACCCTAACATATACAAAAACCTTAGTTTTCATGTACATGTACCACTACCATTATCATCACTATGTATAATATAGAAAATTTATAGATAAGATGCCTAGTCATAACCATGCTTTCAACAAGAACCTTCGTTTTCTTCAATGAGGAGGATAGCATAGAGTGCATTTCTTTTAATGTTGAGATTATAGGGTACAAAATGGTTTTGGATTTGTACTATCTTCCTCCACAAATCTCTATTGATATTTCATCCCTAAACCTCAAAGGCATGAAAAATAATAGGAGTGGCAAGAGTCTTAAAGAGTATTTTTGCATCCCTATATCCAAATATCTACCATCCAATTGTTTTCAATTACATAATAAGTTTTCCATCCTAAACCTATCATTTTCTCAATGCTATCGCTCTAGTTGAGCCTATGATAGATATCAATCTCAAGATATTTGTATGGTGAAACTTCCTCTAACTTGTTGTTTTCATGTATGAAATTATCATATGTGATGGCTCTAGGTTTAATCATCATGACTTTCATTTTCTTAGTGTTAATAGTCATATCCATATGGGAACATAAATCTTGGTGGATCCTTAGTTTCTTTTAAAGACCATAAAAGCACCTCACCAAAAAAACAATATCCTCATCAAAGAAAAATAATGACTATAACATTTATATTGGGCCAATACAATCTACTTCTTCCAAACAATCTTCCAACTTATCAATGTATATGCCAAAAGAGGTAGGCGACAAAGGAAACCCTTGCTTAACACCCATATTATAGTTATGTTCTTCACACCAACCCTTGCTGGTCATGAACTTTGAAATGATGTTCTCATACAACCTTGTTAGAACAACCCTCAAATCAAGAGGAACATTTATCTCTTATAGCTTTTTCCAAAGGCTTGTCCTCCAAATGATGTCGAAAGCTCTTCTAAAATCGACAAAACAACAAAGGATATCACTTTTTTTATTACGAGGCTCTTTAGGGATGATCATGAGGGCAACAAGGTGATCCACAGTTGAATGAGATCTTGTAAACTGAGCTTCACATTTAGTTATTTTATCATAACTTTCTAATGATAAAGTAATCTTTTTCTCAAAATGATTTCTTACAATTTGGTTAAAATAGGTCCAATCATAATGATCCTTTAATTAAAAGAAATATTTTCCCACACTGTTTTGGATTGACGGTGAATGGGTACTCTGTTAAGGCACTCCTTGCGATAGATCACTAGTTCAAACCCCCGGTGGATAGTTAAGTAGTATTAATTTAAAAAAGAATAAAATTAAAAGAACGATTTTTATTCCCACTTTTAAAAATACATACATTCAAAATTTATACCTAAAATTTAGAAAAATCTTACTACAAAATTAAAAACCCTCTATAATAAAATATTTGAATAAATATTTTATTTTAAAAAATTTAAACTTTTATAATCTCTAAGATCTTAAATTATATTTTATCTTTACTTTACAAAATATAATATATACAAATGGTAACATCATCTCTAACATCTTAAATCATATTTTACCTTTACTTAAAAGAATATAAAATATACAAATTCTAACCTAAATTATGAAAAAATTTAATTACCCTCTGTCACGCACTATATATATAATAATAATTTTTTTTTGCATTTTCCAATACTTCCCCCATACACTATCATACATATTTATCAAAAATATTCCACAACTTTTTTATCTATACCTACAAGGTATATCATACATATTTATCAAAAATATTCCACAACTTTTTTATCTATACCTACAAGGTATACCATGGCAGATGTATTAATAGGCCACACAATGCAACGTTGTAAAGGACGGCTTATTGTCGTGAGAGACGACAATATCGAGAACCTGCTTATACCTTTGTGCTTCCTCGTCATTAACGCCCGGCTCTGGCACCTTTAAAGAGTCCGCAAGGCAGCCAAGTATGGTATTTTTCTTCCCAACCGATCTCTCGCCCTCTGCGCTATTTGGCTTCTCGTTCTTTTTTTCATAATGAGATAATATTTAATTCGTAATTCTTTTAATTCAGTTGTCAAATGAGTATCGGGAAAGTTATCACTCATTGCTGTTCTTAAATGCTTAAATAAAATATTATATCATAAAAAAAATAGGTTATTTGAAATAATTAGTTTGTTGCGTAGGAAAGTAAACTTTCACTCTCATCAAAAAATTTTTTGGGACCATTTTTATTATTAATAATAATAATATTATATACATAAATTTTGTTGATTATTTATATTTTATTTTTATATTTTTTATTATAATTTTTTATTTATTTACTAAGCAAGAACAATTATAATGATGTTTTCCAATTTAATTTAAAATAATAGAGATTTCTTTTAATTTTAAATATATCAAATTCCCATAAAGATACTCTTATGATGCAATTTTTTTTAAAATCCTAATTCCTTTTTAAAATGAACTTATGTCAATTTTTAATAATATTATTTTATTAAAATATATATATATATATACTTACTATTTTTAAATGTTTTATGATTTTTTTATTAATTTTTTAATATATCACAATATTATAGAAATATTATATTTTTATATAATTATTAATTTTAAAAATAAAATTCTAAAATATAATAATAATAATAATAATTAAATATATCCATCATTATTACACAAATTTATTTAATATTTTGTTTTTATATGATTATTAATTAAATTTCAAAATAAAATTTTAAAATACAAAGAATAATTATATATCGATCATTATTATACAAATTTATTTTAATATAATATTTATAGATTTCTTAATGGTTATGTCACTGTTTTACAGTATCCACTGAAACCTATTAGTTTTACCAACAAATTTTTTGTTATTTTGTAATGTTAACATTGAGGTTTTTCTGTAATTTTCCCGCTAGACCGTCCTAGCTATGTCGTCGATGGTTTTGCGAGTCGTTTAAGGAGCTGAAGAATTGCTCGGAAAGTTAAAAGTGATTGGAATTTTGGTAAAAATATTTCAAAATTATTTAATTATGAATTTAAATATTTTTGCTAAAATTTACAAAATCTCTACTAACTTTTCTAAAATACAACAAAATTTCCATAACTTTCGGAGAAAAAACATCATGGTCTACCCGTCCTCTCCAATTCTCTTTCAACCCACAGCAGCCGAACGCGGTTCTATACATCTAAACAAGCTGGGGACAAGGCCACTTGGCTTGGATACACGTGGATGCCTTTGGTATCTCAATACTTTCAGAACAGTTTCCGGAATGCCCATTAATTGCTACGCGGCAGTGGTACAGGTATGGGCGTGCCTGATTCAAGTAGGCGCCTGTCCATGCCCAATTGACTTTGATTAAAATGGAAACTTTCCAGTGGTCAAGGGATTTAAACTTCATATATTATTTCAAAGCGTAATTTAAAAAATGTTGAAAAAATTATCAATAATTATTAAACTCATAACATTTATATTATCAATTTATTTTTTGAAAAAAACTCCATAGAATGTTTTGATTTTATTTTTTGGTTAGTTAGAATCATTATTGTTACTTTTCATTCTCCCGTGAAATGATATTCGTATTCGTATTTTAATGAAATTAGACCCACAGAAGTTAATTAATTTATATTTTATGAGTCACCCAAGTTAATTAAATTATATTTTATGAGTAGCTTAATTTTTAAATTATGGTAATTTAATAGTCATTGTACCTTAAATTTTGAACAAAAATATACACTAATAATAATGGAGTTTTAGAATTCAACAATTTTTTTCTTTATAATAATTAAAACTTTAAATCATTTTTTTTCCCACTCTGCTAGCAGTGCGCAGGCTCTATAGCTCCACTGCTTGGCAGCCCCTTCCGTTAGCCGCTGGCATCCCCGCAATCGGGCTTGGCCTTTCTCCTCCCAGTGGCTCTATACTGCAAGCCCACCGCGTCTCTCGCCCCTCATGGCAGGGTGCAATTCACCTCATCTGCAAGGCCCTGAGGAACAGGCAGCGGCCTTCGCTTCTTTAATATCAGAGAATGGAGCACCAAAAATCAAGCCTACAGCAACGAAATTTGTCAAAAAACTTGCAGACATTCCAGAAATATCTTTACCTCCAAGTCTACCCAGGAAAGCTGCTATCTCATTATCTGAAAGAGGACTGGTTGGCCAGTTCACTGGACTGTGGCCCTCCCCCAGAGCAGTTCAGAAGTGGGTGGAGCGCAACTGGAGCGCCAATATCCAAGGGAAAATAGCAATAAGATTTTGTGGCAGGGGATATTACACGTTCCTCTTCGAAACCAAAGAAGATCGGAACCTAATATTCAGAAGCGGTCCTTATTTTATGGATTCAAGAGGACTATACTTGAATAGATGGTCCCCAGACTTTGATCCAGAGATGGACATCCCAAATGTCGTGCCGGTTTGGGTCAGATTGCCCCATCTCCCCCTTCACTGCTGGGGAGATGAATCAGTCAAAGCAATCGGAAATGCAGTCGGCAAATACATTGACAGATGCGAACCAAAGGACAACATGCATGCCTACACCAGGATTTGTGTAGAAGTGGACTTGGGGAAGGGTCGTCTAGAGGCAATAAAGATCAAGGTGGATCAGTGGACTCATATCCACCAGTTGATTACGAGCAAATCCCGTTCAAATGCAAGTTATGTCATGAATATGGTCATTTTTCTAATAGATGTAACAAACTAAAAGAAACTGAAACTGCTGAGAATGTAGAAGCAAATGAAAGCACCTGGGAACAAGTTAAGAGAAAGAAAACCACCAATAAACAATCTGGCCCAAACCCCAAACAACCTCTTGAAAACGCTGCTACAATCCCCACCCCTCCCCTCAACATCTAACCCTTTTGAAACCTTGGAAGAAGAAGACCCATTATCCCCACATTCTCCATCTCACGACAAAACTTTAGCTGTCATCCATTCCCCCATTCAGAACTTTCCATCCCCTCCACCCACCATTGATTGAATCCTCACTAGAAACAAAGTTAAAGAATCCAACAATACTTCAGAGCAACAAAAAAAGCAGGTAGGAAATTGAATAAAGAGATTAGAGACGAGGCAACAACAAAAGAAATGGCTACAGGTACCTAACAACCAATGGACTCTTTCCTGGCTAAATAAAAGGGAAGTGGGGAAAAGTAGAAGGAGAAGATCGGGGCTCACCAAAAATCAGGTAAATAATGATTTTGGTCTCTTGGAACAGCAGGGGTTTGGGCTCCTCTCTAAAACTCAATGCAGCTCGAGATTTAATAAGGCAAGAACAACCTAATATTTTCATGATCCAAGAGACCAAAGTGACCAGTCAAGAATTCCAAAAATTAATGAAGAAACAAATTTTTTTTGAAGTAACAGCGACAGGCTCCATTGGAGCTTCAGGAGGTATCATCATGATGTGGATCAAAGGGGAGTGGGATCTCACTAGTCAAAAACTCAATAACTGGTGGGTTAGAACAGATCTCAAAAATAAAACCACAAATGAAGAGTACACCTTGTTAAACATTTATGCTCCAAATCACTACAGGGTTAAAGCACTATGTTGGGAATCAATTAAAAAAGAGGTGCAAGAATGTCAAAGAAACAAGCTGGTCTTAGGAGGTGATCTAAATGTAATACGGAACATCGAAGAAAAGATGGGAGGGAAGTACCTCAATGACCCATCTTGGAAGAAATTATTGAAGCTCAAAAACTCCTAGACATTCCTCCATGTAATGGGAAATTTACTTGGAGCAATAAAAGAGCCAGAACTCAAAACATCAAAGAAAGATTGGACAAGATCTTAATTCAAGAAAGCATTGCTACAGGATTCTCAGCCATTAAGAGCAAGATTGTACATGCTACAGCCTCTGACCACAAGCCTGTGGTTCTGATTCTAGACAAGCTGGAGAATTATGGGCCGATCCCTTTTAAATATAATAAAAATTGGGACAGCAAGGACGAGTTCAGTAAGATCATAAAGGACAGCTGGGAATACGATGTAATAGGTTCCCCCCACTTCATTTAGGAATCCAAGTTAAAAAACTTAAGAGAAAAAATCAAAATCTGAGCAAGAGAGAACGCTATAAAAGAGAAAAGCAAAAAAATTGAGCTGCACAAGAATCTGGAAAAATGGAGTCAGGAAAATGAAAAACAGCAAGCAACGGAGCAAGATCATGCTCAAGAAAAAGAAATATTTATGGAAATTTATAGGCAGAACAGACAAGAGGAGGAGGAAGTGAGACAAAAATCCAGGTGTCTCTGGCTTACAGCGGGAGATAAAAATACTTCCTTTTTTCACAATAATCTCAAGCTAAGAAGAGCGGGCAGCCAAATGGACAAGATCCAAGTTGAAGGAAAGGAAATAAGGGAGAGGGAGGAAATTAAAGAAGCAGCTCACAATTTTTTTAAATCCCTCTTAACAGCAGAAGACCAACCACCGAACAGCGTTGATTTCCTTCAGCAAGTTAATAGTAAAATCAGTGATCAGCAAAATAGTGAGTTGGAGAAGGAGGTGACAGTGGAGGAAATAAGAGAAGCAACGTGGAGCATGCATCCCGATAAAGCTCCCGGGCCAGATGGCTTCACTATCGCTTTCTATAAGACCCATTGGGACATTATAAAGAAAGATTTTGTAAGAATGGTTAGAAATGTTTAAAAAAAAACAAGATGGGAGAAAACACCAAAACCTCACATATGGCGCTCATCCCCAAGGAGCCAAATCCCCTTTCTTTTGACCGATTCCGACCCATCTCTTTATGTAATGCATCTTATAAAATCATTACAAAAATTCTGGCAAACAGACTGAAAAAGATCCTGCCCAGCCTCATCTCGGAAAACCAAGGCGGGTTTGTTCCCAAGCAATAGATAACGGATAATGTGATTCTTGTACAGGAAGCCATTCACAATAGTATACAAAGAAATGAAAAAGGCATGGTCATCAAGCTGGACATGGCTAATGCCTTTGACAGAGTCAGTCATCAGTACTTAATGGCAGTTCTGCAAAAGTTCAGAATCTCTATGAAGTTCATCAACATTATAATGGAATGCATCTCAAATCCATGGACTACTCTGTTAATTAACGGAAGGCCCAGCCATTACTTCCGCAGCACCAGAGGATTGAGGCAAGGATGCCCACTCTCCCCTTTTCTCTACATCATCATGGCTGAAACATTAAGTATACAGCTTGAAAGTCAAAGGAATAAAAGGGAAATAACAGGCATCAGCATAGCTCGGGGGATTAAAGAAATCAACCATTCTCTCTTTGCGGATGATACCCTCCTAATTGGAGGAGCCTCAAGCATCATTGCAAAAAGGTTCAAGAAAATTTTAGATGCCTTTCTTGCTGCCTCGGAGGGCTGCCCAATAATTTATACCTAGAATGTTTCACTAAATGTGATGCAAAGGATTTCCCAAATTATGGACATTCCGGTTTAGTGGAAATGGGGGCATTTCACCTACCTTGAGTTACCTTTGGCAAAGGAAGGGGTCAAGGCTGAGGTGTGGAATAAACAGATAGAAAAGATGAAAGGGAAACTTCAAAGCTGGGGGCTGATGTGGTTAAACCTAGCGGGTAGAACTATCCTCATAAAAGCTCTCCTCTCAGCCCTTCCTATTTATCAGTACGCTATAATTTTGCCCTGCCAACATACATAAAAAAATGGAGTTAATCATGAGAGAATTTCTTTGGCAAGGTGGAAAACAAGATTCAAAAAAATTTAGTCTTGTTTGTTGGGACCAAGTGACCCTCCCTTTTGAAAAAGGAGGTATCTCCATCAGGATCCCGAGTTTGACAAATAAACTTCTAGGCTTCAAGCTTGTGTGGCGAATGCTTATAGAAAAAGGCAGCTGGTCGGTAGAAGCAGTTTTAAAAAAATACCTTAGTGGCCAACACTCAAAGATCCTTTCTGATTTGATCTCAGAGCAACCATGCACACAAGCATGGAAACTCATCAAAAAAGTCATTCCTCAAATCAAAGATCAAATATCGAAGAGCTCGGGGAATGGGAAAGATACTGCTATATGGACAGACAGAATTATGGGATCTGCTCCATTAAATCAAAGCCAACAATTTAGAGCCCTGAAAGTCTGGATGGAGAACAAAAATATAAATTCTCTCTGTAATATCTCAGACTGGGAGCAAAACAGTTGGTCTGCTTGGAAGGATTTACCACTTCCAAATAGATTGGAAAATCAGTGGGATGATTTGAAAAACACTTTGGCTGGAGCTGCCCTTATAAACAAAAAGATCCAAGATAGCTATGTTTGGGATCCTAGTGGAGGGAAGTTTACAGTGAAGTCTAGATATAAATTCCTTCAACCCAATAATAATCTTGAGAACTGGAATCTCAGGTCTGCAGTATGGAAGAATGAGTGTCTCCCAAAAATAAAATTTTTCCCTTGGACCCTCTAAGATACTCACTGCGGAAAACCTTAAGAAAAAAGGTATACAAGGCCCATCCATGTGTGTATTATGCCAGAAGGAGGAGGAAAGCAGTCAACATATTTTCGTAGATTGTGCCATTGCAAAGCACTGTTGGCAGAAAATTACAAGTCCCCTGGAGATGACAAGTTATATTTTTTATCATCTCTCAACCTTAAATAAGAACTGGGAGAAAAACTATCCTTATACCAAGCAAAACAAATCTGCCATTCTTCGCATTTGGAAATATCTCCCATCTGTTCTCTGCTGGCAAATTTGGCTGGCAAGAAATAGCTGCATATTTAAAAATCAAAAGCCTAATCCAGGTCTCATCCTTGCCAAAACGTGGGGGCTAGTGGCAGAGATGATCAGTGCCAACGCTGTGTTCAGTGTTGATCAAAACAACTGGCATAATGAAGAAAAGGAGTGGTACAACAAAATTCCATTGGTGTGTGTAGTGAGGAAGCAACTGCGAACGAAGACAGGGGGAAGAAATAGAGGATGGAAGCTCAGGGAAAATGAATTGGAAATCAACAAGTGGATCCAAAATCAAAAAAATTGCACTCTCAGATTTGATGATGCTTCTAAAAATAACCCTGGTAGAGCAGGAGTTGGGGGAATTATATATGACCAAAGAGGAGAAGTTATCTCCTCCTATGAATGGGGGCTAGGTAACATGTCAAACAATCAAGTGGAGGCGTACAATTTGTATCTAGGCACGTGTATCCTCAGCAGACTCCAGGTCAAAGATCCAGTAGTAATTGGAGATTCAGCAATAATCATTGCTGCAATGGAAATGGGGGGAGAATTCACAAATCAGGCTCTAAACAGAATCAAACAAAGAATTTTAGACAACACTAAACACCTGGGAAATATCAAGTATAAGCATGTCTTTAGAGCTTATAATCAAGAGGCTGAATCCCTTGCCAACAAGGTAGTGAATCGGAGGGCCAGGCAAGTAAAAGAACTTCAAAATATATATGAAAAATCGATCCCCTAATTTCCCCTCTCCTTTGGATGGGAGCAATTCTCACTGTCACAAAAGTCAAATCAATCAAGAGGCTTCATCTTTCCACAAGTATAAGAATAAGGTGATCGTCCAGATCAGGTCTGACATCAGATTCCCAAACCATCTTCATAGATCAGAGTGGAGATTCTGCAGCAGGGAGAAGGATTTGCACAGGTTCTCGAATCTGGAAAAATCTTGGCCAAGGGAGTCGCATAAGGTTGGCTTCAGTCAAATCAACAACAGAGTCACCCACACTGGTCAGAGGTGCAATGATAATTGTGACAGAAATAAGCTAGAGAACGGTGCCCAGAGTCACGAGAAGAGAGTGAATAAGCAAGCATTTAAGCAGCATTGGGCTAGCAGGTTTCATCAGAGAAACAGTTTTTGTGACATTAAGGATAGAGATTGCACAAAGTGCGCATTCTCTTATTTCACTGAGTCTGGTGCAGACATCTTCATTTGCAGCCTCTGTATCTGGCAGCTTCTAATTCGTAGAACTGATTGTAGTGTTCTTCTCTGGAGGTGTTCTAGAATCAACAGCTTCTCTCCTCCCCACCAGCTCGCTGAAATAGGTATCATTGTCTTATTTTCCTTTCTTGTTTTTTTTTATGTTAATCCTCGGCCTGTCAATGTGATCCAGTTTGCGCTAAGGGCTCTCCAAGTTCTCTCAGTAGTGGAAATATGCCCCACATCGGTGTCTACTCCCTCCTGCCCTCAGATCTTCCCACGTCTTCTTTGTTTCTCATTTTCTCCTTTGACCAGGCCCATCACTGTGGTTCAGATTGCTCCACGGGCTTCTCGAGAATATACAGTGGTTATAATCTGTTTCTCATCGGTTCCTTCTTTTTTCTGCCCCCAGACTTCCCCTCATACTCTCTGTTTCTCACTTCAATCAGTGCCTATAGTCTCTGTCTCTAATAACAGTCTGAGTTTCTCACACTGTACCTCCTTCTCTTCCATCAGTTTCCACACCTTCAGACACCTGCTCCAGCCTTCTTTCGGATTATCTTTGCATCCCAAGTTCTCCCTGGCCTTCAGCAAAGTTTTGAGCACTTGGAATTCCCTGGACACTACATTCAAAATCTCTACTCTCCACCCTCCTACCTTCAGAAGACTGCAGGTCAAGTAGCGACTCAAGCACAAGGAGAAAGTTCCTCTAGCATCAATCATGTCTGATAACCCATTGGACTGGATTGAGACCAACAACAGCTGTGCTCTCTGCAAGGCGCACTGTTTTATGATAGGACGGTTTATCAAATACTTCAACGATCTCAAAGCTGAAGTTGAGTCCGAAAACAAATCTAAGAGAAAGAAATTTGAGAAATAGAAAGTTGAAATTGAAGGGAAAAAAGAGTAATGCCAGCACCTAGAAGAAGCAGTAAGTTACATCAGGACTCTGAACTAAAGTGAGCAAGGTGAAGCATCAACCAAGCTCAGTGAAAAGAAAGATCAGCTTCCTGATGACACAGTTAATCAATTCTGGTGATTTCTTAGTTAATTTTCCATGCATTGTAAATTTTGTCTCCTATTAGGCCAGTTCCTCCAACAATATAGTCGGTATGTTTTCCAAATCTCAAGAAACATGAACAGTGAATTGGAAATCGGGACTGCGTTCCCATTATGCTCCAATTCCACCGAGTTCATCTCTCCATATGTACTGGGACACAGTCCCATTTTTGATGTTTTATAATATATAAGTATCCGATCTTGTAAAAAAATAAAAAATAATTAAAACTTTAAAAATAAAAAATATCTTTTTAATATTTATAAAAAAGATATTATTAGTTTAATTGACTATTCTAAAACTTTATTCGTGCTCACTAGTGTTATCCCAAATATTTACCAATAGTTACCAATAGTGTTTTATAGAGAAAATTATACGCACACAATTCACTTGTACTAACAAAAAGTCTCCACTTTAAGTATTTGTTGATGTTTGAATATATATATATATATATATGTTAATTGAGTTTACATTAAATATATTTTATATAATCTAATTTATTTTGATTATATATATATATATATATATATATATATATATATATATATTAAATGAATTTGTATTATTTCAAAATATCAAATTATATAGTTATTTCCATTATTATAAGCATATTATACAATAATACAACTATAGTTTTCTTGGCCTTACATCCAATGGTTGTTCATGTATTTTCTTTTCTTACTTTTCTCTTATGGACATTTATCTATTTCGAGGAGAAGAGTTATCATGAACAAATGTAGATTAGACAATGGCGATAGTTCCTTGAGGGAGTTTCATTGCCAGAATTTGTGGCATATATGTTCCTTCATTGTCACCATCCGAGAGATCTAATCCATGGATATGTTTGTGTCACTTACTAACAAACCCAAAATTATGGTTGTGTCTCTTTCCATTTCGATCAAAGGATGTGCTTCCTCTATTGAGGGTCGAGATGGCTCTACATTAGGTTGAGCTTTGAAGGTATTGATTTGGTTGTAGGTGACTTATGTTTCTCTATATTTTCCTTCTTGTGAGCCAAAGTAGTCTTGGATCCTTTTGTTCCTTTTGGATCTTGTCATCCATGACCCATTTTTTTAGCATCAAAGTGGGTATAGGGCCCTTGCATAAAAGGGTAGGAGTTCTAAAGATGATTATGTTGTTGACAAGTCTTGCAATGAAAAGTAGTGTTTTCATGATCCCCTTATTGCAAATAAAATCTACCCTTCCATTTGACAAGGATGTTATAAGGAAACCGATTAATGTGGTCCACTTCAACTCATATGCGAACAAATTTAACAATTCCTTTTGCAAGCCTTTCACTATGTAATTTAATGAAGCAAACTATTAAATTTCCCACATATGTTAAGATATCTATATATGCCAAATGAATGGGAAGGTTATGGAGCCTCAGAATGAATAGGGTTTCCAGAGCCATCATCGAAAGAGGATTGAACTCAGGAAACCATGGTTGAAAAGAGAGACTAGAATTGTCACAAATCCATGGCCCCTAATCAAAAGCCTTTTTCGAGTCCTTTAAATTTTTTAAGAGCAAAACAGAGAATAATTTTGGACAAAAATGCAGCAGTGTATTTTGAGACCAATTTTGATGCACCCATTCCTGAAAAGAATATGTTAATATCAAAAATCCATTAAAATAACAAATAATCATCTATTGTGGGCTAGCAGCACCACTGTCTCAAAATGGAAACAAATTGACAAAATAAAAAAACACTGGATCATGAGAAAGTTAAAAGTAAAAATCCGGTACTTTATGAGAAAATGTTGAGTGAAACAAGAGCAACTCCCATCGAAGCAATTGGTATGGTGCGGCTAGTAAGATATCTAAAAAGAATTGAGTAAATGAGAGTAGAAGATGGCCTAATGTTATCTTCAATGAAGACATGAGTGAAGGAAACAAAACATGGATGAAACAAAACTACACATGGATGCAAAAATGGAATATCTACCTCAATTCCTTTCAAGGAGCTAAAGAATTTTGTTAGGGAGAAGTTTCGTAAACGAGTTTGGGGAAAAGAGTTGGGTAGAAAGAAGAAGTACGACATTGAGGAATTCAACCCTATGTGTGATCTACAACAAAAAGAGTTCGTTGGAGCTAGAATTCCATGGAGGGAAAAGGTTATTATTGCTCAATTAAGAACCAACTCGCATCAACTTCAGTGTGAAACAAGATGATGGAAAAGGCCTAAAGAAGCTTGGGAAGAACCTGCGTATACATTTTTCACGTCTGGGGCAGTGGAATTGGAAAAAAATTTCATTTTGGATTGTGAGGCATTCAAAGACATCAAAGAAAGTTATGGGAATATGTTAGCATTGGTTTCTTGGCATTGTATTTTCAGCGAGGGGATTGTTGGATGATTGGGATAGCTTAACATCAATTTGAATAAGAAAAGGATTGAATTGCAAAAGATGAAAGGCATGGAACTAATGGTCCCATAAACTACTTTTAGTCTAGTGGACGTTAAAATATCATTTCATTTCATTCATTTCATAATCAGAGTAGTTTAATTAGGTGACATTTCACCTAAAAAATGTCTTCAATCATAAAAACAGTTTTCCTTTGATGACATTAAAGAAAAAAAATTCATCCGCTGGGTGGGTGAGACTCCCTAGAGAAAACCATCATTGTATTCTCACACTAAATCACCCATGGGATGTGAAAAATTAATTACACACAGTGGTGAGTGGGTGAGCCTTCTTCTTCACCCTATTGCTGCAACCAATTTTCTTATTAAATAAAAAATATCACACATGCAAAATCTAACCCCTTGGCCTGAACCTACTGCTCCTTTCTCAATCTGCAATAGAAAGCCTACAATCATACATTCTGGAGCATCACCTCTAGACTTATTATTTTGCAAAGTTAGACTACTTCTTTCAAGTAGTGTAGTCCCCGCTCTCATGACTTTTCTAACAATGACACCTTCGACTTCTTGACTGCAACAAATTTTTTTCCCAGAGAATTTAGCATTTTACAATGTAAACCGATTGAGGTATTCCCATCTTATTTCCCTATAAATTTCTCCGATCTTTCTATATGAGCTTCAAACTAAATTTGGTTCATTCAAGTCAGATATTCTCCATCCTATTCATGTCTCTAGTGGTTAGCAATATTTTTAAAATTACAATTCAATTTTGTTGGCTTATATGGACTTGACCTAGGTTTGGAAGAGTTATTTAGCCAAACAAATTCCGCAGCTACTAGCCCTTTTGGCAACAGCCCATGGAGCGTGGATTGAGGACTCACCAGAGGTAGCAGGGAGGGTGTTGGAACCAGGTTTCCACACCCTAGGGACGTCTTGGTGTGGTCTGAAGGTTTCGTGCACTGGTTTATAGCTCCGCATTGTTTGGTACTCGCACAAATACAGAGTGATTATATTTTTATTATTAGTGTGCTATTCTACTTGAAGGAAGCATTTATGATTGAGAACTATTCAATAGGGTCTTTAAGAAAACATTTAACCAACATAATCTATTCGTGCATAGAATGAACCCAGATTTGCATACACTTATCACATTTGCATTAACCAAATATAGAAAGGTAAACCATAAAGACAGATGAGCGATAACACAGAATTACAGAAGAAAACTTATCTTTATTATTATTCTCCACCAATACATCTAGATCTACCCTGCGCACCCAGCTGCAAGGGTCTGTGCACACAGTTGTGGACTTTCCAGGCCTCTACACACACAGCTGTAGAGCCTCTACCTACTACCCAACCCTCGACTCGGACTTACAGATGCTTTCCGACTATCTTCTTCAAGAACCCATTACATTTCCTCACTCCAAAGAACTACTTTTCCCTCATAGAGCCACACTCTATTTATACCCTTCCCTACAAGGGTCGACCCTTTTTACATTACTTTTTATTGTTTTTGGGTGGACTACCCTTTGACTCAACCCATTACAATTCGTGCTCCACACTTCAGCGGAGTCTTTACCCTAAATTTACCCAAAATATCTGACTTTGAACCTCCTAACTGTTGCGCAGGGCTTCTGCTACCCAACAGTCCCCCAACACAATCATCGTGACTTGTCCCGAGTCACTCGGCTGATGCGGTGATCTTCTCACGGAGGTTGGTTAGCATCTTTTGTGCTTCACCTTTTCCAACAACAAATTCTTCCATCATCCGTTGCATCATTTCTACTCGTGTGGCCGTTAACTCAGTCTTTGGTGACACTATCTCAATAGTGGTGAACTCGCTTTGCATATGAGCTACCCTGTGCTCTATGGTGGTCGAAACTGCAAATGCTTCATCTAGCCATGGCTAGAGACGGGCTTTAATCATAGCTGCCTTCTACCGGGCCGCGTCAACCTCGATTTTTATGTCTTGGGCCTCCCTTATCTTAGCTAAGCGCTACGTAATAACAACAGTCGACACAGTTCCTTTGATTATGTCATAGGCTTCCTGAAGCTCCCGAGCTTCGATTTCTAAGCGCTGAAGGGTTGGATCCTCTTAAAGTGTTGTGAGTGTGATAATCGATTATGTGAACAGGTCCGTACATTCCTTTATCATCCTCATAAGCATTGCATGGGCAGTGGTGATGATGTTCTTGCACTGCTCCATGATCTCAAGAGGCGTCGTCGGCGGAGTCTGCAATTTCAAGTCTGTAATATGCTGTTGGATCCCTATAATACTAGTGATTACCCCATTACTATTGTAGTTGTATCCCTTATTAATATTTTTGTGACCCTATTGTCCCCATATTGTTATTACTGTGCCCCATAGAATCCCTATATTGCTATTTTTGTGGCTTTATATTATTATTGTTAGGTTGGCTGGGTTATATTGTGACTCCTTAGACTCCTATATATAGAAAGGAGGTTTTGTCATTTGAATCATTCAAGAATTGTTCATCTGTGTAATGTAAAGGAAGTTGCCCCCTCGAAGAGGTTGAATTCTAAGGCGTTGATCTCTCTTTTCTATTTTTTTGTGAGCTGGTTTCATAACATTTGGTATCAGAGATTTGGATTCTAGGGTTTCGCTGCTCTAAATAGGTGATTGTGGAATTTTTGCTATAACGTTTTTTCTGTGACATTTCAGAAGCTAAAAAAAAACCCATTTGAGAAGAAATCGTGCTGAATCTTGGGTCCGAAGTTCAGAGCTTTTCACGCTATATTTGTGGAGATATGATCTTAGGAAGTTTGTTTTTTTGCAGACTCCTAAATTACATTCCAAACAGGTGACCTGGGGAAAATCTTCATAACTTTCTCTCTGAGCATCAGACTGAAATTTTGTAAGAAGTTACAGAAAGAGAACAGACTATAGTTTCTTGTATATATTTTTCAAAGCCAAAGGTAAAAACAGTGACTCGTGGCATGTCGTACAAATTCGCTCTACTAAACTAGTCTATAATCATGTCATCTTGGGGGATTGTACATAACTCTTCCTTGGGGAATCCAATTTGGATCAGAATGGCGACATTGGAAAGAGGACACAGAGGCCTACTACATGTTGTAATTATAGAACTAGATGATCCGAAATTGCAGAGATACATTGGATTCAACATCAAGCTTCTACAAAGTGAAAAAAGGTGTGTAGTTTTTTTTTAACTTTTCCATAAGATTGGTTTGAAAAATTAGTTTGAATCGGTAATTGATGCCCCGAGGAAAGAAAATGCAAACACCTAGTAAGCAACCTGAAATCTCTAGCATGACTCATGAAGAAGAGGAAGAAATGCGACATGATATATCAAAATTACGAGACCAAGTGCAACAAGTGTCACTTGCACAAAAAGCAACAGAATCTAAGATGGATGGTTTAAGGAAAGATGTAGAAGCTAAGATGGATGGTTTAAAGAAAGGTGTAGAAGCTAAGATGGATTATTTAAATAAATTCGTAGAAGCTAAGATGGATGGCATGGAAGCTAAGATGAATGGCATGGATGCTAAAATTGATGGCATGGATGATAAGATGGAAGAATTGAAGATAAATATGAATAAGTTGCTACAAGAAATGGTCACTAATGGTGAAAGGGTAGTAAAGGAAACTCATGATGAGAACAAAAGAAATGTTAATCATGATTTCATAGAATCTAATGTTGGATCGAAGACACACCATATTCCAAAAATTGATATGAGGAAGTTTGATGGCAAGGATCCCGCAACATGGATATTACAGATGGAGCAATTTTTCGATCTCAATAGTGTGCAAAACACACAAAAGGTATGTATTGAAACTTTATATTTGGAACCAAATCAGTTTGTATGGTATCAATGGCTTTGCTCTCGTAAACAAATTATCACTTGGGCAATTTTTACGGAAGAATTGACAGCACATTATGAGGATACAAAAAGAAACACTTTTTTTAGCCAATTGATATGTCTCAAACAAAAGGGTTCAATAATGGATCACATTAAGGAGTTCCAAAAATTGAACATAAGGGTAAAAAATATTCTAGAGGAGCATAGGATTGATGTGTTCATAGGGACTTTAAATGATAATATCCAACATGATGTTCGCCTTTGGGAACCTGATTCATTAGAGAAGGCATTCACGTTAGCAAGAAAAATGGAAAGCAAAATTATGGCAACCAGGAAGCATACCACTCACAACTATAAAGATGGAAGTGTTGTTGCCCCTAGTCTTCCACAACCTATAAGGTTGACACCACAACAATTGGAAGAAAAAAGAGAAAAAGGGCTTTGTTACAGTTGTGATAGAAAATACACTAAAGGTCATAAATGTGTTGAGAAGAAATTATTCTACATAGATTGTGAAGAGGAAGAAGAAAAGAAGCAAGAAAGGTCAAAAGAAGAGGGGATACTCCAGGAACAAAGCCTAGATAAAGAAGAAATTAATCCGACCATATCTTATAATGCATTGGCGGGAATTACCACTCCTCAAACCATCAAGATAGAAGGACAAATCAAGAAGAAAAAGGTAATAGTGTTGATTGATTCAGGAAGTTCCCACAAGTTTATTCATTGTAAGGTAGCAAAATAATTGAATTGCTTCTTATATCCAGCACCAGAGTGTCAAGTGATGGTTGAAAATGGAGGAACAATAAATTGCTCTAGAAAGTGCCATAATATCAAGCTATCCATGGGAGAATATGTATTGACTAGCCCAATGCTTTCCATTCAAATGGGAGGTGCTGATGTTGTACTAGGAGTCCAATGGCTACAATCCTTAGGTACAATAGCTTTTAATTTTCAAGAATTTTCATGAAATTTTCTATGGAAGGAAAGGAAGTTGAATTAAGGGGTATTGTAGGGAAACCGGGAAAGATAATCAACTCTAACGGTATGACAAAGATTCTAAGAAAGTAACAAAGAGGTGTAATTTCACAATTATGTTCGCTAGATGTTTCCATGTTGGAATCATCTATTTCTCCAGATCTCCAAAAATTTTTGGACAATCATTCCAAGGTATTTGATACCCCTTGTTAGACTCCGTCTCATGTCAGAGATAGATTCTTCTTCAAAACAGGGTTTTGAAGAAGAAATCATTAAAGGTTGCTTTTCAGATTATGTAATTTTATCTCCAGCTCTTCAAAAGGGAGCAGCTTCCTCGGCTCCTATCTCTGCAAAAGCACAAAGAAAACAAATTCAGCATGAGGCTTATGAATAAACGACAACCCTTTCAATCGGCATGCAAGTTTTTTTTTTGGGTTTTTCATTTTCCTCCACTTCCAGAGCTAGAAAGTTTATATGATTCCCAGACAAGATCTTATGGAACTGCAGCTACGAAAATACAGAGAAATCTTTCCTTTTCTATGATAGAAGCTAGAGGTATTCTTCATTTTCAAAATATACTTGGAGAGAAAAATGTCATTCAGTATAAAGATGAATTGGCTACGGCAAATCATGATTAGATGAGGAAATATAAGGGTTCAAGCCAACTCTTACTTCGTCCTAGGAACACTGAAGAAGTCTCACAGATCCTAAAATATTGTAATTCAAGATCTGCCCAAGGTGGTAATACTGGCCTCGTGGGTGGGAGCGTCTTTGTTTTTGATGAGGTGATTGTTAATCCGGGGTTGATGAACAGCATAATTTCCTGTGATAAGGTTAGTGGCATCTTGGTTTGTGACGCTGGTTGCGTCCTGGAGAATTTTGACACATTTTTAGCTGATCAGGGGTATATGATGCCCATTGACCTTGGTGCAAAAGGTAGCTGCATGGAAGGACGATGATGAGGATTGGTACGAGACAGGCTTACATATATTCTTTGGAGCTTCTGGTGGCTTTGAATAGAGGCGCTGCAATGAAATACTATGGCAAGTTTGCAGGGGCAGGCAATGGTCCCTGCTTGAAGGTTAAACAAACAAAAGATATGGGAAAAGGCATATTTGCAGATAAGGATTTTCAGGAGGATGAATTGCTTTTGCGAGATCACATGTTGGTTGGGGCACAGCATTTTTCTAACAAGGTCGATTCTTTTGTTTGCAGCTTTTGTTGCCGTTTCATTGGCTCAATAGAACTTCAAATTGGAAGGCGGCTATTCTTACATGGAGAATCAATGCGAAATAGAGCTAAGGAATGTGAGGCAGAAAAATCTACATGCTGTTCACAGTTGGAACTTGTGGCCAAGTCGACGAATCTGGAGGAGAATAGGGATGGATTAGCTGATCATAACACCATTGAAGATTCTTGTTCTGATAGCATGTATTCCTGAAGAAGTGGTTGAGTTTCTTCTTAATGGGACGCTCAAATTGCCATATTCAGAGAGATTTCCATTGCCTACTGTCATAAATTGTATTGGCGGATGTTCTGAGGAATATTATTGCAGCACTTCTTGTGCTGAGCGTGCTTGGGAAACAGTCCATTCATTACTTTGCACTGGGGAGGGTTCTCTTTGTAAAAGCAAAGATGAACTACGCAATTTTAAACAGCATGCAGATGAAACAAATGACATTTTTCATGTTGCTGCCCAGGTGATTTCTATGATCATCCTCAAAATAAAGAGGGCAATGGAAAATTTACATGAGGATTTCAATTGGTCAAAAGTATTGGATATTTGGGAGCCTTTTGCAATGGGATATAAGAGACAGTGGTGGGATTGTGTTGCATTGCCAGATGATATCGATCCCGTTGAAAAGACTCTGTTTAGAAAGGAAATAAAGGATCTTCCATGGACTTCATTGCAATTCTTGAAAGGCGCAATTTTTGAAGAAGAATACGCACCATTTTTATCCCTTAAAATTTATGGGAATATTATTGGCATGTTTGAATTGAACAACCTAGATTTAATTGTTGCATCTCCTATGGAGGACTATTTTATCTATATTGATGATCTACCTCACTCTGAAAAGGATGAAGCTGAAAAAATCACAAGACCTTTCCTTGAAGCACTAGGCGATGACTATGCTGCCTGCTGTCAAGGCAGCGGTTTCTTTCCATTGCAGAGCTGCATAAACCATTCCTGTGAGCCAAATTGACAGAGATGGTAAAGCGATATTGGTAGCGATTGGGCCGATTAAGAAAGGTGAACAGGTATTTATATCTTACATTGAAGAAGATATGCCATGGAAAGAGCGCCAATCATTCCTTTCAGACTATGGATTTGTCTGCAAATGCCGCAGATGCTTACAAGAACAAAGCAACAGTTCATAATCTGTATCAGATGGAGTAGCACCCCTCCTCTGCATGGAAGGTCACTTTCAATGTAAACAGATGATGAGTTTCAGATCATGGGGAACCTGAGACAGACGCAATTCCGTTCCATGATTTCCGCCAGTGATTGATCCAGATCACGGTGCGATCTTTTGGAGATTTTGTGGGAATTGCGGGCGATTGTTGGGACTCTCAGTTTAGTTGTCACGATAAGCTGAAACGGTGAATTATTAGCTTGGAGGTTATGCAACGTGGCAAACAAAACTGGAGTTAAGATTGTCCATTATAGCCAGAAAACGCGTTTTGATTCCAATTTTGGTCCTATGGAGATATGCGCTCCAGTTTTGCCTCATAATTAGCCAAATCATCAACAGAATGTTAATTTAAAAGTTTGTTTTATTAAAATCGCCAATGTATTTCCAGAAATTCGGGAGCAGTTGTAATTTCCAGCGTATGCAAAGTGGCAGAGAACTAGGAGCGATTGCCTAGTTGGGATCGACACTTGTGAACGCACTTGTGAAAAGGATATGTGATTCCATCTTCAGCAGCGCTTAGTGGTTATTGTTTTTGTTTTTTTTTAGTTTATTTTTATTAAATAATCATAAAACAAATCCCTCATCTTGGGGTCGATCTGTTTTCCCCCAGCTGGTTTTTATTTCATTTTTGGTAATGTGAGAAAAACGGCACCCCTGTTTTGGGCAGCAGAGGTACTTATTGTATTAAAAATTCATTTGTAAAAGGGAGAGAGGAGAGTTTTTCTGAGCGCTGGGAGCTGCTGGAGAAGCAGAGAGCTTTTTATTGTACAGTTTTATGACAGAGAATTTAATGGAATTTCAAAGCTCTGTTTGCTGAGATTCATGTGGTATGTTGATTTAGCATAAGTTTTTCCCTTTGTCTCATATGTAATCAGTTATGTTCCATTTCATTTCATGACCCTTTCAAGCTGAACAAATGAAGTGATTAGGTAGGAATTCATAGTATTATATGCTCCTCCTATAAGTTTGTTCGCATTCAATGTTTTCTACTGTTTAAGGAGGATTCAGAGTTATTGTCTGCCCTCCTTAGCTCCTCACCAGTCTTGCCATCCCATTTGAAACCAGATTTGGTGTTAAATTGCATGCCTACCTTGCCTCAGTTGATAACCTGTGTAGTCATTATATTTTTCTGTTTGAAGCTGTGATTTTGCCCATGTAGCCCAGAAAAGCCCCGTCATTCCATTAAAAAACCCCAAAAATCATTAAATCCAAACCCCCTATCAATTTACTAGCCTAAAATCCTTATTCTTAATTGGTCAGCCTAATCATATTGAACGATCTATCGAATTTGACCCGAGAGACCCTTCTCATACCTCGTAGGGCTAGCTACGAGGTGAAATGGTTTGATGTAGCCTTGAAGGTTTACCTTCCTCAGCCTAGGGTGAAATCTCAAGCGCTAACACCCCCAAAGGTCTCCCACCTATTCGTGATCATGATCATGCTATTCATATGATTCCAGGAAGTGTTCCTCCAAACATCAGGCCGTACAAATATCCCTATGCCCAAAAGAGTGAAATTGAACGTATGGTTGCAGAAATGCTAGAGGCTGGTATAATTCAACCGAGTCAAAGTTCTTTCTCTGCTCTAGTAGTATTGGTGCACAAGAAGGATGGATCATGGCGCATGTGTCCGGATTATAGGGAATTCAACAAGCTCACTATTAAAGATAAGTTTCCCATTCCTGTCATTGATGAATTACTAGAAGAATTGCATGGATCAATTTACTTCAACAAGTTGGATCTTCGTTCAGTATCAGAATGAACATTGAAGACATTTTGAAAACAACATTTATAACTCATGAGGGTCATTATGAATTTTTGGTCATGCCTTTTGGCCTTACCAATGCACCTTCAACATTTTAGGGTTTGATGAATTCCATTTTCAAACCATTCCTTAGAAAATTTGTGTTAGTATTTTTAGATGATATACTAATCTACGACAAGTCTTGGAAGGATCATGTTGAACATGTTGACAGGGTGCTACAACTATTGGAGGAGAAACAATTATATGCAAAAAGATCCAAAAGTTTCTTTGCAGTACAAGAGGTGGAATATCTGGGTCATATTGTATCTCATGAAGGAGTTAAGGTAGACCCTAGCAAAATTAAAGCCATTAAGAAATGGAAAATCCCCACATCCATAAATCATTTGCGAGGATTTCTCGGTTTGACAGGGTATTATCACAAGTTTGTTAAGAATTATGGGAGAATAGTAGCACCTCTAACAACGTTATTAAAGAAAGATGCATTTTCATGGACTCCAAAAGCAGCAAAGGCCTTCGAGCATCTTAAAGAGGCAATGTGCCAAACACCGGTCTTAGCTACACCAGACTTCACAAAAACCTTTATTGTGGAATGTGATGCTTCAGGAAATGGAATTGGTGCTATTTTAATGCAAGATGAAAGACCCATTGCTTTTGAAAGTCATCCAATCAAGGGAATTTTTTTACACAAAGCTATTTATGAGAAGGAAATGCTGGCAATACTCCATGCACTTAATAAATGACAACCCTACCTAATGGGAAGATGCTTCAAGGTAAAAATGGATCATGATAGCCTTAAATACTTTTTAGAACAAAGATTATCCTCTGAAGAGCAACAGAAGTGGGTCACAAAGATGTTGGGTTATGACTTTGAAATCATCTACCAAAAAGGGAAGCAAAATGTGGTGGAAGATGCACTCTCAAGAAAGGATGAGGGTGTGGAAGCATTGTTGTGCACCATTTCTATTATCCAAACAGATTGGATAAACGAAGCAAGGGAGGAATGGAAGAATGATGAAGAAGTGTGGGCACTTATTCGAAAGTTACAACAAGACTCCAGTACGTCTGATACATTTAGCTAGCAAAATGATTCGTTATGGTACAAAGATCGCTTATACCTCTGTAAGAATTCCTAGCTAAAAAAAAAGATTCTTATGGAATTGCACACTTTTCTCTTAGGAGGGCACTCAGGATTTTTAAAAACTTACCGCAGGGTTAAGAAGGAATTTTTTTTGGGAGGGCCTTAAATCAGATATTCAAAATTTTGTGGTGGAATGTTTGGTTTGCAAACAAAATAAAAGTTGAAACAATTAAGACACCGAGTCTATTACAACCTTTATCCATTCCAAGCCAACGTTGGGAGGAGGTTTCAATGGATTTTATCACAGGTTTACCCAAGTCTGAGGGAAAGAGTGTTATCATAGTGGTAGTTGATAGACTTACCAAGTATGCACACTTTTGTGCATTATCACATCCATTTAAAGCCAGTACAGTTTCTACTGCATTTATGGAAACAATTCAAAAGCTACATGGAAACCCAAAGATTATTGTAAGTGACAGAGATCCCATTTTCACTAGAAATTTTTGGACAAAATTATTTTCTTGTCTTGGTACTCAGTTAGCTCATAGCTCATCTTATCATCCTCAATCTGATGGGAAAATTGAGATAGTAAACAAATGTTTGGAAGGATATCTTCATTGATTTGTATATGATAACAGACACAATGGGTCAAATGGTTGCCTTTGGCTAAATGGTGGTATAACACTTCCTTCCATACAGCAACAAAAATGACCCAATTTATGGCACTTTATGGATATCAGCCACCATCCATCACATCATATTTAAGAGAAAATTCTAAGGTTCAAGCAGTGGAACATCACATCGAACATCAACAACAAGTCCTCCAACTCTTAAAGGATAACCTTGTGTTGGCATAGAATAGAATGAAACAACAGGCAGATCAACATCGCAGTGAAAGAAGTTTTGATGTAGGTGATTGGGTATTCCTACGACTACAACCATATAAGAAAATGTACCTCAAGCAAGCTAAGAAGGATAATAAATTATCACCAAAGTATTATGGTCCGTACAAGGTGTTGCAAAATATTGGTACTATGGCATACAAATTGGAGCTTCCTGCAGCTTCTCAATTGCACCCAGTTTTGCATGTTTCATGTTTAAAGAAGGTTATAGGCGACAAGCTCCCAATTCAAACAATATTGCAAGAACTTGACGAGGAAGGAAAAATTATATTGGAACCAGAAGCAGTCACAGAAACAAGAACTCAACAGTTATGAAATCGATCAATTTCGGAGTATCTTATCAAGTGGAATAACTTATCTGCTAAAGATTCCACATGGGAGGATGAGAATTTTATACAGAAGCATCCAGAACTACTCAAGCATTGAGGATAACACTCTTTTGAAGGAGAGGGCATGTTGGGTCCCTATAGTACTAGTGATTACCGCATTACTATTGTAGGTGTATCCCTTATTAATATTGTTGTGCCCATATTGTCCCCATATTGTTATTACTGTGCCCCATAGAATCCCTCTATTGTTATTTTTGTGGCTTTATATTATTATTGTTAGGTCGGCTGGGTTATATTGTGACTCCTTAGACTCCTATATATAGAAAGGAGGTTTTTTTCATTTCAATCACCCAAGAATTCTTCATTTGTGTAATGTAAAGGAGGTTGCCCCATCGAAGAGGCTGAATTCTAAGGCGTTGATCTCTCTTTTCTATCTTTTTGTGAGCTGGTTTCATAACATCTACGCATTAAGCTCCCGATGGATCTGCGTAGCCTCCTCTTTAGCGTTACAGAACCCAGTAGCCAGCTTCTAAATTTGGGTCTCAATAGGGAGATAAGCCGGAATCTCCAATTCAAGGGCACTTGAGCAAGCTTCCGTGACAACCCGCTGCACTTGATGGTTCTGTGTGACGACTTCATCCAGTTGGAGGAACAACTATCCGACATTGATTTTCTACTCCTGGAGGATTTGTTTGGTACGGCCTTCCCGATTGCCGAGCTCTATTGTGGCACTGTCTTGGAGATGCTGCAAGCTTTCTCATGGCAACGCGGCTAGGTTGAGTCCCAGTCCTGTAAGCCGTCCCAACACAACTCTGTCCTCTGCGTTGTTGACGATCAATGCACCTGCTAGAATTGCAACAGAATAGGTGACTTGGGTCTTCAATAATGGTTCCGTAGCTACCATACTGGAACCCTTTGTAGCAGTACTTTCACTTGTGACGCGGATTCCTAACGTTTGTAACTGCGTACGGAGCTCCCCCAACACAATCTGCTGCTCGGACATAGCTTCATCCACTGCATCACATGTGGCCTTGCGAATGACAGTTTCGATGTCATTCAGGTCACCTTCGGTTAGGGTGGTCACCTCACTGTCTGTCTTAGAGGCCTTCGCCTTCTTTCATAGCTTCGACCGCTCTGGTGTCATTGAGCACTTTAAAGGGGCCCCCATAGTAGTGGATGGAGTATCTGTCGCGACCGGCTGAGTGGTTTCCTTTTGACTTCCTTTGTTCTTTGTTGATGTCTCCTCACCTGGTTGTGTCTTGCCTATTGCTGCGAGTGCCACCTCCCAAGCTGCTTTAACTTGCACGGCCAACTGTGCATTCCACTTTTGTTGTGCGGCGTGCTTGGCTTCCTCCTTTTTTTCTGAATGGTGGCCTCGTCACGCTCTTCTACCAAGGGTCCGTGCCAGGCCGCTGGCCAAGTATCCACAATCTCATCAATAACATCATTAATAGCAATAAACCGGAGTGATGTCCATGCTTGGGCTGGGTCCTTGCGCACGCTGATGTAGACATGATGCATGTTTGCTTTAAAGTCAGCAATGTGCTTCATGCTCTCATATATCTCGTCAGTTAAACGGGGTAGCTCATTAATCCATTGCCGCATAGTTGCATCCATTAATATCCAGAAGATTTTGATATTGCAAACTCGTCCGGCATCTCTTATCGCCCAAAGGGAAGCATATTGAGCGGCTTCAGGGCATTCCAGATCCAAGACTCGAAACTGGCTTTCCTCGGGAAGGTCAATGGCAACCAGCATGATAGATAGGAGCAACCATGCATAATGGAATCTCATGCCTTCCTCCTGCACATCACGGCAATTGGTCTGAAACTCTTCACAAAGGAATTGTGACCAATTGAACCATACACTGGCTACGCATTCCTCAACAAGAGCGATAACTACGGCGAGGACCTCAGTGCGGTGGCATTTTCTCATGACTTTCCCTGTCAACGATTGGGTGGCAACGCAAACTGCATTGTCTGAGATACTATCAATGATATACCCTCATTGTCCCTTGGTGAGCTAGTACTTATTTTTCAGTTGTTCAATCATGAGGCATTGTTACCCTTATCAGTGATCTCCTGAGGGTCTCTCCCATCGTAGGGTAGGTACGAAACACGATGAACCAGTTTCGCTATGATACGAATGGGTTTACCAACCCATAATATATCCTCATGGATTAAACAGAAAAACTGCTTTATAACGAACATGGTGATAGGGGGCTGGAGAAAGTGAGGAATCAACAAAAGACCGAGTAACCTAGCCTTCTCCACCGCTTGTAGCCACAACTTTGGCTGCAGGGTTGTCATCGTTCCTTCTATCTTTCGGTCCATTAATTCTTCCGTCGCCAGATGGGGAAACTTTACTATATCTGCAAGGTCCCAGTCTTCTAACTTCATTGTCGCAACTCAGCCAACCACCGAGTTTTCCACTGGCACACCCTTGGGTAGCGACGGGGTGACGATTATAGAGGTGACTTCATCCAGGTTTGTAGGTACCTTGGCCTTCCCTTTGCTTGGTGGCACATACTTGGGTCACCGTACTGGCTGTATAGGATCTTCTTCAGGGAGGATTTCTTCGACGTATGTGGGAGGACCCTCATCTTCATCCTTGCTTTCAATTATAACAATTTTAGCCTTCTCCTCCATCGTGAATTTTCTAGATTGCAGGTGTTAGGGCGACCTTCTTACTGGGTCTGGGCTATGGGGATCCTTCTTGGTTTGTGGCATTTGGGGAGATTTAGGGAGTTCGGTGGTCTGCGGCATGACGGTCTGTGGTCGGTCTGCGGTAGGATCTTGTGCCTTCAAGATTGCATATTGGTAATACTTGGGCAATGCCTGCAACCATGAACTATTTCTGAATTACTTGTCACTCATCATGCTATTAATGCTGGGGGATTTTTTTGCAGAGTGGGAAGACGTGGTGGCATGACCCCGAACCTGATTATATATGATTCGACATTCCAAGTTGGTTGTTTGCCCTTTCGGTAGTTCATAAATGTGATTTCGGTGGTTATTCCTCTACCTTAATTGCCCGCTTCCGGCTTCGTAGTGCTTTAAATGGGTCATTATTTCATGAACAGTACCTGCAACGGTCGCTTTCCATCTTTCCTTCGCTGCAGCGAATCCCCAAGGACACAGACGCGGTTTCTGTATGTATGTGGTGATTCTATCGCGCAACTCTATAACAGTTTGGTTTATCATCCCGCGCCCTCTTTCAACTACACGGGGCATTGGGACTGGGTCTCCTATGGATAGTCAGATGGGCGAACCCCTAGTTCGGGTCTTCCATTTCCTGACTAGCCCAGTTCGCGAGCACTCTATACGTTCTTTCGATTCTACTACTGAATTATGGCACACGCATCCCTGTTCTCTTAGGTGCAGTCGCAACCACGCTAGCAGAGCCAATGCTTGTAACCAGACAGGAGAGCCAGCCACATTAGTTTCCTTTGGCCATTCCTTCTCGTAATCTAGGTAGGCAACTTCTAACTGCAATTCCGCAATTGCTCTGTCCAGCTTCAGACTTCGTGCGCGGAGTTGGGCCCCAGTTTCTTCTAACTCATCGAGTCATAGTTTTCCATGCAAAATGGTTGCCCAAAGCTGCTGAACTCTATCACAATCGTCATTACTTGTGGAGCGAGCTGCACCTACAGTGGTTGGTTGCGCTGATGAGGGATGGTTCATCTAGGGTTTGTGACCTTGTGTTCCACGCAGTTGCAGGTGAATTTTTAGTTATCTAATGGGAATCTGTATCTTTCAAACTACCACTTTATGCCATCGTGGCCGCCGTGCACGTCCTCTAATCCAGACTTGAAACCGTCGCCTACATCCCAGCTTCTACGGCTCCCCTCTAGGTACACGCAACTTGTCTTTCGGCGCACTGGGCTGCTCCTAGATTATGCATACTGTACCGAGTGGGGTGAGCTGTGCTTCAGCTGTCGTGTCATTCTCCTCCGGTCGTGGTCTTTCTTCTGTCGTTGTGCGCCATACCGACCGGGTCACCCATTACAATTCACGCTTCGCACTTTCAGTGGAGTCTTTACCTTAACTTTACCCAAAATATTTGGCTTCGAACCTCCTAACCGTTGCGCGAGGCTTCTGCTACCCAACAAATTTTTTTAGTCAATCACGAGGATGAAACAATTAGCATTAATTGGCAAGTTTTGTGCTCGATGAAAAATCCGTGAGAAAATTCATGTGAATGCTAAGCCACTTAGTTGAGGACATTTGATTATAATCTAGTATTAGTCCATCTCATTTTAGATTTTAGCATTTAGCTACTAACATGGGAAAAATACCAAAGGTAATTCATAAACAATTTTCATATCAAAAACCTCCTACACATGGAAATTTTGATTACAGAATGTCAAATTTTCATCAACGTAAACTATGAAACGGGAACTGATACTGTTACCCGTTTTGTAGAGATAGCAAAAAAGTGACCCGATTTTGAAAAGGGGTGATACAGAACACATGTTTTTTTAGAGCATAGTTTTTGGTACTTTAATTTTTTTTTTATGTACATTGCATTTTTGAATGGTAGTGATTTTCATGCCGATTTAAAAAAGTGGTTATTCTGCATCAGACCCTTTTTTCAAAAACCTATTTTTTGACTTTAAATTTTCTAATGTATGAAATGTAAATAATTATTTTGTAAATTTAATAATTTTGGAAGTGGTCTTCTTCTATATATATATATATATATATATATATATATATATTGTAGTGAGGTTTTTATTGTTTTTCATATTTAAAGAAGAAGGTCGATATTTTGCATTTTTGATATTCTACATATTTATACATCATTAATTAAATTTTCAATCCACATGAAATAATTGTCTCTAAAAAACAAACAAAAAAAATTATATAAAAAGACAAAAATAAAAATAAAAACTGTTAAAAAAAGTTATCTCATAAACCATAAAAGAATTTGGAATATATATATATATATATATATATATATATGTAAAAATAGAGAAATTAAAAAAAAAATTAGCAAAAACTAGGAAAAAAATTAAAATTTAAAAACAAACTAGTTATATATATATATATATATATATATATATATATATATATATAAACAAAAAAAAAATTAAAAACTAGTAAAATTAATATTAAAAAAACAAAAATAAACTCAAATTAAAAATAAATAAATATAAGTATGAGGGATTTACGCAGTGCATTATATTAGATGTCATTTTTGGGATTCAACTGCGTTAAGTAAGTCATTCAAACGTATGACCATTTCCATGAGAGGTAGTCGTAATTGACTAATTTCTCATGATTTTTGAATAGTTCACTTAGCACTCATTGCATCGGGTGATGCTCACAGGGGTGAAGAAGTGGGATTGAAACTAATGAAATGTGGAGAACGAATCACATAGCATCAATCATCACTTCCGGGGCTTGCACCCAGTAACCAGGACTTCCCAGGAGGTCACCCATCCCAGAACACCTCCGGCTCAAGCGCGCTTAACTGTGGAGTTTTTCCCCACAATCAAGCCCACTTAGCTTGCTACCCCATTTGCAAAACCTTAGCAAGTATTGTGCCTCATGAACCATTCAAGTAGAGATCCCTTGACTCTTTTTGAATTTAAGTATGGGGGATTTACGCAGTGCATTATATTAGATATCATTTTTGGGATTCAACTGCGTTAAGTAAGTCATTCAAACGTATGACCATTTCCATGAGAGGTAGTCGTAATTGACTAATTTCTCATGATTTTTGAATAGTTCACTTAGCACTCATTGCATCGGGTGATGCTCACAGGGGTGAAGAAGTGGGATTGAAACTAATGAAATGTGGAGAACGAATCACATAGCATCAATCATCACTTCCGGGGCTTGCACCCGGTAACCAGGACTTCCCAGGAGGTCACCCATCCCAGAACTCCTCTGGCTCAAGCGCGCTTAACTGTGGAGTTTTTCACCACAATCAAGCCCACTTAGCTTGCTACCCCATTTGCAAAACCTTAGCAAGTATTGTGCCTCATGAACCATTCAAGTAGAGATCCCTTGACTCTTTTTGAATTTAAGTATGGGGGATTTACGCAGTGCATTATATTAGAAACTGCGTTAAGTAAGTCATTCAAACGTATGACCATTTCCATGAGAGGTAGTCGTAATTGACTAATTTCTCATGATTTTTGAATAGTTCACTTAGCACTCATTGCATCGGGTGATGCTCACAGGGGTGAAGAAGTGGGATTGAAACTAATGAAATGTGGAGAACAAATCACATAGCATCAATCATCACTTCCGGGGCTTGCACCCGGTAACCAGGACTTCCCAGGAGGTCACCCATCCCAGAACTCCTCTGGCTCAAGCGCGCTTAACTGTGGAGTTTTTCCCCACAATCAAGCCCACTTAGCTTGCTACCCCATTTGCAAAACCTTAGCAAGTATTGTGCCTCATGAACCATTCAAGTAGAGATCCCTTGACTCTTTTTGAATTTAAGTATGGGGGATTTACGCAGTGCATTATATTAGAAACTGCGTTAAGTAAGTCATTCAAACGTATGACCATTTCCATGAGAGGTAGTCGTAATTGACTAATTTCTCATGATTTTTGAATAGTTCACTTAGCACTCATTGCATCGGGTGATGCTCACAGGGGTGAAGAAGTGGGATTGAAACTAATGAAATGTGGAGAACGAATCACATAGCATCAATCATCACTTCCGGGGCTTGCACCCGGTAACCAGGACTTCCCAGGAGGTCACCCATCCCAGAACTCCTCTGGCTCAAGCGCGCTTAACTGTGGAGTTTTTCACCACAATCAAGCCCACTTAGCTTGCTACCCCATTTGCAAAACCTTAGCAAGTATTGTGCCTCATGAACCATTCAAGTAGAGATCCCTTGACTCTTTTTGAATTTAAGTATGGGGGATTTACGCAGTGCATTATATTAGAAACTGCGTTAAGTAAGTCATTCAAACGTATGACCATTTCCATGAGAGGTAGTCGTAATTGACTAATTTCTCATGATTTTTGAATAGTTCACTTAGCACTCATTGCATCGGGTGATGCTCATAGGGGTGAAGAAGTGGGATTGAAACTAATGAAATGTGGAGAACGAATCACATAGCATCAATCATCACTTCCGGGGCTTGCACCCGGTAACGAGGACTTCCCAGGAGGTCACCCATCCCAGAACTCCTCTGGCTCAAGCACGCTTAACTGTGGAGTTTTTCCCCACAATCAAGCCCACTTAGCTTGCTACCCCATTTGCAAAACCTTAGCAAGTATTGTGCCTCATGAACCATTCAAGTAGAGATCCCTTGACTCTTTTTGAATTTAAGTATGGGGGATTTACGTAGTGCATTATATTAGAAACTGCGTTAAGTAAGTCATTCAAACGTATGACCATTTCCATGAGAGGTAGTCGTAATTGACTAATTTCTCATGATTTTTGAATAGTTCACTTAGCACTCATTGCATCGGGTGATGCTCACAGGGGTGAAGAAGTGGGATTGAAACTAATGAAATGTGGAGAACGAATCACATAGCATCAATCATCACTTCCGGGGCTTGCACCCGGTAACCAGGACTTCCCAGGAGGTCACCCATCCCAGAACTCCTCTGGCTAACTGTGGAGTTTTTCCCCACAATCAAGCCCACTTAGCTTGCTACCCCATTTGCAAAACCTTAGCAAGTATTGTGCCTCATGAACCATTCAGGTAGAGATCCCTTGACTCTTTTTGAATTTAAGTATGGGGGATTTACGCAGTGCATTATATTAGAAACTGCGTTAAGTAAGTCATTCAAACGTATGACCATTTCCATGAGAGGTAGTCGTAATTGACTAATTTCTCATGATTTTTGAATAGTTCACTCAGCACTCATTGCATCGGGTGATGCTCACAGGGGTGAAGAAGTGGGATTGAAACTAATGAAATGTGGAGAACGAATCACATAGCATCAATCATCACTTCCGGGGCTTGCACCCGGTAACCAGGACTTCCCAGGAGGTCACCCATCCCAGAACTCCTCTGGCTAACTGTGGAGTTTTTCCCCACAATCAAGCCCACTTAGCTTGCTACCCCATTTGCAAAACCTTAGCAAATATTGTGCCTCATGAACCATTCAAGTAGAGATCCCTTGACTCTTTTTGAATTTAAGTATGGGGGATTTACGCAGTGCATTATATTAGAAACTGCGTTAAGTAAGTCGTTCAAACGTATGACCATTTCTCATGGAAATGGTCATACGTTTGAATGACTTACTTAACGCAGTTGAATCCCAAAAATGATATCTAATAAATAAATAAATAAATGAAAATGGCGTAAAATATATCTCTTTTCAAATGAAAAAAATAAATACATTAACATTTACAATTTATAAAGAAATGCCTATTTTTTATTAAAAAAAAAAAAAATCAAATTATTAAAAAAAAAAAACAAAAAAATAAATTCAAATTAAAAAAAAAAAAAATAACAACAACAACAACCAAAAAAATGTGTATTTTTGATTTTTAATATATATATATATAAACCTAAATTTTTTATTTAAAAAAAAATACATATTTAAATTAAATTTTTTTTTAAACCGTCTTTTCTTTTAATGAAAAAAATTATAATTTTTTTTTTTTTAAACAAATCTTTTTTTTATATTACAAATCATTAAAAATATTTTAATTTTTTTTTTTTTGAATTTAATTTTTTGAATTTAAAATTTAAAAAATTATTAAAAAAAATAAAATTAGAAATATCGACTTTTTAACGGTTTTTTTTTTGTTAAAAGAAAATTTCATGGCCTTCCGCTCGTTGGCCGCCCATGGCCGCGTCACCAAGGGCGGCCGAGGGGCAGGAAGGCAATTCACGGAATCGCCCTCCTACCCCCCCGACCGCCTGTGGCGGCGCAACCATGGGCAGAGGGCCTGGACGTAGGCCCCTCTGCCCATGGCCGCGCCACCATCGTCGGCCGGGGAGCAGAGGGCCACGATTTTTTTTTTTAATAAAATAAACCATTAAAAACCGATATTTTTTTAATTTTTTTTAATAATTTTTTAAATTTTAAATTAAAAAATTAAAATATTTTTAATGATATGTAATTTTAAATAAAAAAAAAAAGTTTAAAAAAATTATAATTTTTTTTAAATAAAAAAAAAAATTGTTTAAAAAAAGAAATTAATCCTTTTTTTTAAATAAAAAGTTTAGGTTTAATAAAAAATAACTACTTTTTTTTTAATAGAAAATAAGCATTTTCTTGTTTTTTAATAAATTGAATTTATTTTTGTTTTTTTTAATATTAATTTTACTAGTTTTTTAATTTTTTTCTTTAATTTTCTATTTTTTTCCCGGTTTTTGCTAATGTTTTTTTATTAATTTCTCTGTTTTACTTGCTCTTATATATATATATATATATATTGATTTTTTTAAAATTTGTTCCAAATTCTTTTATGGTTTGTGAGATAATTTTTTTAACATTTTTTATTTTTTATTTTTTGTCTTTTATATATAATTTTATATTTGTTTTTTAAGTAATCAACATTTTAATCTTAATTTTAGTAGTTTTTAATTTATTTTTTTTTGTTAATTTTCTATTTTTTTTTTTTTAAATCTAGTTTGTTTTTAATTTTTATTTTTACTTTTTCTTTGTTTTTTCTTATTTTCTTTTTAATTTTTCTATTTTACCTACTTAATTTTTTTTTTTTCTTTTGCCAAATTTTTTTTATGGTTTACAAGATAATTATTTATTTATTTATTTTTATTTTTATTTTTTTTTTACTATTTATTTGTTTATAATTTTATTTTATTTTTTTTAGTTTTTTAATTCTTACCATTAATCTTGTTTTTTGTTTTGTTTTGTTTTTTTTTTTTTTAGTATATATTTTAATTTATGTTTTGTTATTTTTTTTTAACTTTTTGTTGTTTTGTGTTTTTTCATTGTTTTAAGTTTTTTTATTTTTTTTATGTCTTCATTATTTTTTTTTTTAATTTAATATTTTTTGGGGTCATGATAAAATATTTTATGCCATTATTTCGAAATGTTGAAATTTTACTTTTGAAAAAAAAAGTGTTCTCCCAACATTAACACTTTTTGTTTTGAGGGTGTTTTTTGGATAATTTTTGTGCAAAAAATTGGTTTTCACCGCCATTTTTAAAACATATTGAAAATTTACATAAGAAAAAGAAAGGTGTTATTCCAACATCAACGCTTTTCGTTTTTAACACTGTTTTTGATGTTTTTCGGGGATTTTTGGCCAGAGTTCCCATTTTGAGTTTATAGTTGTCGTTTCAAAGTTTACATTGTTTTTCATAGAACTAGTACTTGAGAAAGTTAATTCTGCACTACATTACAAGGTTCAACCAAGCCACGTGTAAGGATAATCATGACATCTAAGGATCTGTAAGAAAAACTATGAAGTTCATAGATTTCTCTTCCCATCTATCATCTTAGGTTCATATGCACACATGAATCTATCTCAAGTACTCAAACATATTGATTTTAAAATAACTGCTGAAACCTTAGATTTAGGGATCAAAGAGGGCCAAGTATTATTGGACTAGTTTTAGAACACTTAAGTTGTAGTAAATTACAAGGTTCAAACATGCCTCTTCTAAGTAAATTCATGAATTCCCATGTTTTTTAAAGAAAAAATGTCATCCAAAATAGTCTCTAGGGATGTGGCATAACAATGTAGACAATTCCCATCTCAAGTTCAATGTTGATCAACTTCCTAGTAAAGTGCATGTGCATTAAACATGTTTTACAACTTGGTTGTTTCTTTAGTGGTCATTTCTGCTTACAACCCATACTAAATATATTGGATGATATCCATTGAGACAACATCATATGACACTTTGAATCTAGCACGATGGCATATTGACACAAAATATACAATGCAATTTTAAATTGTCAATATCCCAAGATTCAGAAATGATGAGAAGATTATGGCCCACTGAATTTCTAAGAGGTTGAGAAGAAGATAGGTCAAAGAATGAACTTAATTCCAAAGAACAAGATATAAAAAAAAAAAGTTGTGTAAAAGGCTTCTATTCCAGCCCCTTAATGACATCCCTATGTTGCAACAAATTTAGTAACAAGTTATACAAATGAAGACTAATAATAGTGAGTACCTTACCTTGTTATAACTCATATTTCATACTTTTGTTAAGGATCCATATCCATCTGTAGAAATTTTATGAGAGAAACATTGTGTCTGAATTGCATCTAATATTTTCCCTATGTTGTTTGTATGTTACACATTGTTTTGTCACATCCAGGAAAATGATGCCAAATAAGAATATTTCGCCATCTGAAGAAATATTGTCATAAATCCTCGAGAAATATCGAAGAAATGCCTTTCCAAAAATATAAGAATCATGGATTACATACCTAGGTTTTTGGAGACCATCATAGTTGCCACTATTGTAGACTGTGACATCTCACCTTGCTTAGTTAGCGTGTTGTGGCATCGTCACAACTTTCCTTCAAGAAAAGTAAGACAGTCTTTTAACTTGGGTAAACAATAGAAAAAGTTATAAAGCTTCCATTCTATAAGCCTCATGACGTTATCTATCCAGGCGGTGAGGATATGGGCTTAAAATCCTACCATAATGGATATCGTTCCTACCATAATGGATCCCATTCCCTCAATTGTGGATATAACTCCTAACCAAGTGGATCTAAAACTTTCATCCTTGGCATACAAATACAATGCAATCAATGGAAATGGGTATCAATATTCAACTCTTGAACTATACTTTCACTCTACCAAAGTATCCATTGAAGTCTTTCGAATTCATGGTTGGAATTGAAGACTATTGGGAGGACGCTATCAACATCAAGAATTTGGTTGTAACTCTCCTCTTTTCCTTATTAATAAAAATGCATATTTCTTTCCCACACTCATTGTTATGGTGATTATTATGAGATTTCTTGATCACTTGTATAGATTATGTTAAATAATTTATGTATCACATGCTTTGATAATTTGTATGTTTGTGTCTTTGGAGGTCATTTCTTTTAGCATTGACAACAAGAACGAAATATATAACAAAAAATAGAGAGGAAAATCATTTCATAAAAGGTATGAACCATTCATCCAATTCTACATCTAAGATTTAATGGTAAGGAATCTAGGGAATGTTTCTATGCATTTGATTGTTTTGTTCCATTGTTTGGTTTCCAAACCTAGGGAGATTTCTCTTGTCCGCAAGAGATATTTGTCCGCCAAAAGTTGTAATACCCCTGGTAAATTTATTTTTATGTCATTTATATTAAAATTTTGGCTAAAAAATCAAGTGGGACAAGTGACATGATGTGATGTTATAAATATTTCATTTGATTAAATAAAAAGAGAAACTAATTTTTTTTGTGTTATTATTCTTGAAAATATGTTAAAGGCTTGATCTAGGTGGATTTTGGTGCCCACCCACCCATCCCACTTGGACCCGCACAACTGTCTCTTTCAGTTTTTCATTTTCCTTAATTGTAGCACAATTTACTATTTTTGGTAGTTTTGTGGGTCCTGAACTTCTAGAGCCGTTTTGAGGCCCTAAACTACGTTTTTTTTGGGGAAACTTGGAGCAACATGGGTTATAGATTGTTGTTTCTCACTCAAAAGTCGTAGTCCTCGGATAGATCTTTCTAACGATGTATTGTGTGCATCAAACGTAGATCGTATGCCAAAGTTACAACCTCGGGAAGTTGATGTATCAATTTACCCAAACGAGGCCCACAATTTGGCGTTTCATCTCCTAGGCTTAGGTTTTTGGATGTTTAGGGTTTTCCATTGTTTCTCAACAATAAATAGGCCTTCAAACCTAATTGTAACATAGTTCAGAGGCATGTAGCCACCACATCTCTTTTGAGAGATAAGGTACCATCACTCGAGCTAGTTTATTTCCATTTCTGTTGTAAGCATATTTCAGTATTTTACATTAATGAAATGAAGTATTATTTTTGTTGCATCTCTATATTTATGGTTATTTATGTACTTTATTTCGTTCTTGTTTAAATCTGGATCAAGGCTTTCTTGTGAGATTAGACTTATAAATTCCATGAAAATAGATGGAATAAATAATTCCCAAGAAGGGGCAAGAACAAAAAAAGAAAATAAATCCTCCTTTTTTCCATTTTTCAGTAAAAATGTTGTCAAACACAGAACACCAAGAAAATTTATGGCTGGAGATAGATGTCATAGGATGGAACTTATATAAAGATAACTACAAGAGATAAAGGAAATTGTAGGTTCATATAATTACATTTCAATCAAAGAAAAAACATTTTATGTAATATGTCAAGTTAAATGCAAGTACATACCAAGTTTTACCATCTAATGTCAATCATTTGCTGATGTTGCTCTGATTCCTCTACTTTCATTAATAAATCAACCAATTCATCCCTTCCTATTTGGGATCAACCTCTCTTGTTCCCAAATCCAAAGGAATTCAAGATCGAATTATTCTGGCCCCATGCCAAAAATTCAAAGACTAGTGCTCAAGTTTCCAAATTTTTAGTTAAATCCAGAGCCCCAAGCTTGTCCCACAGACTTGTCCCCCACAATCTCTTATGACTCTCCTTTTCTTCTGCCTCCCTTCCACCAACCAAGGAAAAAACATATGCCCTCTTCAGTCTATTCACCCTCTCTATATCAGAGAGGTTCCTTCCCCATCATGAAACCTCTCCACACTTCTAAATAAAAAATTCCTTCACTCCCTTCCTGTTGACTACCTCCTATCTCACCTTACGATGAATGACTGACGACCACCTCCATTTAGTTTTTTTTTAATACACACACACACACATATTAATCTTAATGTTAGGTATTTTTTTTCCTTTATATACATATAATTTATTTGTTTTTAAAAACAATTATAACCAAAATCGAATTTGGTTTATTTTGTTCCAAACTTTCTTGGTAATGGCCTTATTAATTAGCGTGATTTTGTAATCGATTTAATTAATGGTTTATACTATGGGTTTGTTAATTAATAGTTTATTAATTGGTTTTCTTATTTAATTATTTATTACTTGGGTTTATTAATTTACGAGTTTATTAGTTATACTATTAATTTAGTATATATAAAATTATAGAATTAATATATTTATGACATTCCTGATAGTTAGGTATTTATATTAATTCATTTATCCTTATTTAGATAGTCGTGATAGTCACTTAGTATATATATTAGTGCAATTCATGTGGTGCATGCATATGTATCTATCATATACATGCCTCAAATGCATGTTAATACTCTTATTCTTCCCGTAATTCGAGATGGGTCATTACATACACCTCTCCTTTAGAAAAACCATTCTGAAGTTAGGGTTGATATAGTATATCAGTAATGACTTTAGTTATTAGTATAATCATGTAAATATTATTATGTTCTACGATTTAATTCTCGTATACAATGTGATGACGCTTTAAAATTTGTATTAAAATTTTAGTATCCATGCCCTTCCCTACAATTGTTCCCAAGATATTCTATAATCTTCCTATCCTTCCTAATCTCTTGTGCTCCCATCCTCTCCATTACCTACTAGAATATGCCATGGAATCAACTATATTGACCTAAACATCCATAAGACCCCAAGGGTGGGAGCGTGGACTACATCAACCTAACTTCCCCACTATGCATGTGGCAATCATCATCACACATCTAGGGTAGCATAATCACACATTCCTCCCATTACTCCAAGTTTGGAGGATAAATGGTGGGAAACTCCTCTACTCCTCCTACTAGGACTAAGGTCAGTAATCTATTATGGAATCTGATTGAACCTCAACTATTCTTGGAGTTTTTTCATCACGTGGTTGGTTTGGATTACGATATCATCTGCAATATAAACACTTGTCTACACATTATAACGTGTGCATCAATATATTCAAAACCAAAATAATGATATCATCTACAATATAACACTTTTCCATGCTTTATAACATATGCATCAATATATTCAAAACCAAAATATATTCAAATAACAATTTCCAACATACATATTTGTTGACATCTATGATATTGATCTTTGAGTTCACCTAATATATTTGGCTATGTCTAGTCAATATACCATCGGTTTATATTTCATATTAAGTAGTCAAGTATGGTTAGTATAATTATATCCATCTCATCAATAATAATAAATATGTGGCCTTTAACATAATCACACATGTTGATAAGTAAAACATACTATGTAAAAATTTCATTCATAACATAATTCACATTGGTATCCATGTACCAACAACGTAAACATATTTACATGAAAAAACATAATCATTTGAAATAACATTCTTATATGTAACTCTTCATAGTTATAGATAAGTTCAAAATGATAGCCTTAAGTATTTGGCTAAATAAATTAAGGATATACAGAATAAACTTCTCTAAGTGCTTTAAAAATCAGAAGAGGTTGGGATACTTCTGCGAAATAGTGTCTGTATCATACCAGGTAGAATACCTAAGACTATAATTTCCCCATATACCTTAACAAGGTCCACTAGGAAATTCTTGAGTTGTCAAACCCTACATTCTAGAATATGTAATGGTTCGACTCAAACAATTACCTCATCTGATACTTGTAGTTCCTTCCATTTAAGGTTATGATATTTGTAAGTTATGTAGTTTATTAGTACAAATACATGTAAAACATTATGAATTTTATGCATATGGGGTGGAAGTGCAAGATTGTAGGCGATATGTCCAATTCTTTTTAGAATTTTAAATGGCCCAGTAAACTAGGGTGACAAATTTGTTCCCTTACCAAACTAGATGGTGCTTTTGTTTGATCTGATACAGATAAAAACTTGATCTCCTACTTCATAATTATTATCTATCCTGTGAGCATCAACATAACTTTTCTTTTTATCTCGAGCTTCTTTTAACCATTGCCTAGTTTTTTTACCCACTCTTCCATCTCTTATATTAATTTTGGTCCCACAATCACCGAGTTATCCGACCTATTCCAACTTAGATGTTTTACAAGGACTTCCATATAATGCTTTAAATGGAGGAATTATGATTAACCTAAGGTAACTGTCATTTTATGCAAATTTAACAAAGGGAAAGTACTTTTCCTAGTGCGTTTGTTGGTCCATAACATACATCCTCAACATTTATTCCAATACTTTGTTCACCCTTTATATTTTTCCATCAGCCTTAGGGTGATAATTTATACTTGGATTCAGGGAAAATTTTAGGGGCTAATATTCGCCCATGGGCTAATTTTCTATACTTTTTCCAAAAAAAAATTCGCTAATTTCAATTTTTTTTTGTAAAAATTATTCGCCCAAATTTTATAGAATGAAATTATTTTACCCTAAAAATTGCCAAAAAATTATATATATACTTTATAAAAATATTATAAATTTGAATATTTTTACAAAAATATCTCCAAACATTTTATAGATTTCATATTATGGACTAGTGGGATTCGCCAAGGTTTCTAAACTTTAAGATAAATTTCCATCCTTAAAATTTCCCTGCTTAGATTACATTTCAATTCGAGAAACAACATTTTATGTAAATATATAAAGTTTAATGCAAGTACATACCTAGTTTTCCTATCTAATGTTGATTCCTAGTTGATGTTGCTCCAAGTGAGTCTTCCTTCATTACCAAATCGACTCATTCCTCCCTACCTATCTTGGATCAACCTATTCAGTTACCGTATCTAGAGCACTTCGAGATCAAAGTCTTTTATACTCCATGCCAAAAACTCCATGAACAATACTCAAGTTTCCAAATTCTCAGTTAAATCCAGAGCCCTAGGCTCGTTCCTTAGACTAATTCCCCTACAATCTCTCATGACTCTCATTTTATTCCACCTCCCTTCCACCAAACAAAGAAAAATCATCCCCCCTCTTTACTCTTTTTCCACTCTCTATATCGGAGAGGCTCCTTCCCCGTCATGAAACCTCCACTTCTTCTGAATAAAAAAAATCCTTCACTCCCCATTGGTTTCCTCCTGTCTGACCTTATGATGAATGGTTGATGATCTCCTCCCTTTAGTTCTTATTTTTAAATATATTTAGAATGAATTACTTTATGATCTTAGGCAGTCACTGTGCTTTATTACTATATTTTCTTTGTTTTTAAAAGAAATTATAACCAAAATTGTATTTAGTTTATTTGATTCCCAATTTTCTTGGTAATGGCCTATTAATTAGTGTACTTTTGCAATTGCTTTAATTAATGGTTTATACAATGGGTTTTTTAATTTAAGGGTTTATTAATTTGGTTTATTATTTAATGTATTATTAAATGGGATTATTAGTTTAAGGTTTATTAGTTGTAATATTAGTTTAGTATATACAAAATTATAGACTTAATATATTTATGACATTGCTAATCGGTATTTATATTAATTCACTTATCTATATTTACACAATCTCATAGTCACTTAGTATATATACTAGTGCAATGCATGCATGTGTAGCTATCATATGCATGCCTTGAATGCATGCTAATACTCATATCAATCCTTATATGTTTTGTACTCTTTTATTAAATATTCCTTGCAGGAATTTATCTTAATTTATGTTGCATATTTATGATATTGTCCATAACAATAGAAAGAGCACACTATTTATTCCTACTATAGTTCATTTTCTTGTTTGAAGATATACTTCATGTTTCATTTAAATTTACAAAACTTATCTTAAGTCTTTTGAAAGAAAGGATGTCTGAGACTATGTAACAAATCCATAAATAGTTATTTTATTCTCTTCTATCTCTACAATATTTTTATCTATCTTTACCATTTATTTGTACATTTATACACAACTTGCATAGAGGAGTGGATGAGTAATCAGTTTATATTGTTTAGGATATTCTTTTAAAAAAAGTACTATTGCAGAAGACCTAGCGGGGACTATCATGAGACCTTCCTTCTCTTTCTGAGACCAATCTATTTAGAGTTCAAGATTGTTACCCAAGTAGACAGGTTGACATCTAATTTGTCTACTATCCAACTGGGGTAATTAATTTGGGCACAATCTCTAACATTTAAAATTTTAAATATTTATTGTTTCCTCTATATACACACATTTCGTTTAAACAACTTATTTGACTTACATCACTCTCTCTCTCAATTTACACGATTAATCTGGAAACTAGACTAAAGGGGTTAATTATATCCTTAATATTGTTCCTTTATTAAAACCATTACTGACATCCACCTATTTTCCAGCTACCTTGTCCATCAGAGTATCATCCATGAATATATGTATAGTTTGACCTGCTGCAAATTAGAGTGCACAACTATACCCATCCATAGAACGATAATTTATACAATTACATTTTCATAATAAGTTCGTAGGTTCCAATTCAATATATATTCTATTTTCTCAACCATAATTTACTAAATATTACTCTGTACTACCCAAATACTTATCTAATCTCACCTAGAATGTGATAAGGACTCTCACAGTCCTCCTTATAGTAAGTTGGCATCCACAAATAGCTATCCCCAAACTCTACTCCTCTCTGTCAGGGAAATAATTCTATGAATCTTTTTAAAGAATCTTCTCCAAAACCATTAAAGAAATGTCTTGCTTTATTTCTCATGGGTTCAAACTAGTCATTCTCTCCCACTGGTTTTTACTCAGGAATATTTGTCTTTCTCTCTCATAGTATTCCCACACTGAATCAACTACATGGCGTTTATCTCCAACCTATTTTTTTTCTAGCTTGTCATTGCCTATTTAGTTGAATAATGGCAAAAAGGAGAATTTGTTACCTCTTTTGTTTCTACTTGTTAGAAATGAGGACAATACTGGTTGGGGGGGGGGGGGGTGAATCAATATTGTAGGAATTTTAAAAGCATTCTTTCACTTGTAACAATATTAGGGTACCATAAACAACTCCAGAAATTAATTCATATCAGCATGACATGTACTGAAATAAAAAACAAAATTAATACAAATATTCTTCAAACTTTACTTTAATTCCTTCACAAGGAAAGCTACAATTCACTCTTACAAAATTATCTTGATACAACCAATAGGAAGCTACAACTCCTTGATTTATCAGCTGCAAATAAATGGAGCTACAACCCAAAATATTTACCAACACCTAGTGGAAGGAGCTATATCCCATGTTCTACAAGCTACAACTTACTTGACATCAATGATTTATTTTTCATCCATTTTCAAACTAGAACCATGAGTGCCAAACCCTTTTACAAAATAAAACAATTTGTCTCTTCACACACTCACCAAAACACATTCAACAATCTCTTATTACTATGAAATATTATATCCACACTAGCATCAATCCAACTTGCACACACCACACTTTCGCACCCAAAATTCTATCAAACCCGCTCAATCAATTATGCTTATAAAGATTTTTTTCTCTTGCTCAAATTAGGCCTTTATTTAATTTCTTGTTTTCAATATTTGCAACATGAATATATATATCCTTTTCCTTTGTCCTATCAAATTGAGTCTTCCAATGTTATCTTCAAGTTGTTAGTCATTGACTAATCCATATCTTTTAACGTCAAGGATGCATTCAAAATTTCATATAAAAGAGCATATTAACCAAGTAACTTAAATCACATGAAAAAGAAGTGGAAATCATAAAGAAACCATGAGATCAAAGACACAATGATTTGATTATGGAGTTCAACCAATGTGGACTATGCCTCTGGGCCATGCACAAAAGTGGGGAAGCCTTCTTTCCTTAAGTGGCATCAAAGAAATCAGTTACTAGCAACTTTTACAAAAATGACTTGCCCTAGCACTAGCCCTTTTTCACCTATATGACCAAGGATTTATGACCACCTCCTTAGTATTTAAGTGCTCAACCACATGCCTTTTTCATTTTAAGCTCCTACATCTTATCTTCCTCTACACCCTCAATGTTCTTGTCGCACGAGACCAAGTGTTGGTGTTATGATTTTTGCACCTTTATCCTAGCGCTTCTCTTTTCACCCTTAAAACACCTCTGTGATAAACCTTGCGAGATTACATGCCCTATGGGGATGCCTACACATTCTTCCATTAGTCACCACTTCATAGTTGTACATTCCAACATTTCATGTTCCTTGTCATCCAACAGTTATCTTATGCGGACTCTAAAAACCTTCCGAGGTTAATCCACATGAATGATGTGTCCTTGTAGGACCTCTTATGTTCTTATCCCATTGCTCATTGGCTACCTGGTTGGACTGTCAATGTGTCCCGATGCTCACCATACCTGAAATATCTTCTCTGCACCTTTAATTTCCCTTCGGGGTCTGCCTTTAGGAATGACCAATCTAGGTGCCCCCCCCCCATTGCACCTACGAGCCAATAAACTACTGGTCTTGGTTGATTTGGCTTTGACAATTACAGTATCAACCCCCTGCCTTGTCTGTCTGCTAGTTCTTTGCATGCACTTCTTAGTCGTTCCAGGGTTGACCATAGAGGATGAAATCATGCTTGCATCATTAGTGCCATGTTTCCCTCCATGAGTGGTTCATATGTCACCCAGAATTAGTCCATTCAGGTACCCAAAACCATTGAATTTGCGTGCCACATGTCCAACATACTTGATGTCATGCTGACATCATATTGACCAACTAATTTTTCCATGTGTCTTGTCAAAAAGGATATAGAATGGGACCTAGAGCCTTGGTATTACCTCGATTTTCCTTTTTAAAAACTCTAAGGTTCTCGGTCATTTCTCCTTCCGCCATGTTGTTCAAGCTTGCTCCATTGTTAGAGAAACCACTGTTGGACAAACCACTCATTCTAACCTCCCTATTGCATGGTTTGCGGTATTGAGAGGAGAGTGTGGGGCGTGTTGGAATGAACCTTCATCGTTGATATGATGATCGAAGGTGTGGGGAAAATAATGCATCCTAACACCCCCTTGTGCATTAAATATTTCTCTTGTTGACCCTTCAGAACTATCTTTGATGCATCGGTGGGATGTGTGGGGGAAAATCCATCCATTATCATACACTATTTAATTTTGTCCACCCACTAGGATTCCATCATCCCACTTGCATCATCTCGGTCCATCTTCTATGTATTCTTTGAAAACTATCAGGGTACTGTCAGGATGAGCTGTATAGGGGCTTTGGCAAGGGTCAATAGAACCTATTTTCATTGTTGAACTGTTAGAGCCATGTTTTCTCGACACTTTGGTTAAGGAATCTGCTAATTTTCTCTGCCACTTTTGGGAAAACCCCAAACTAACTGCTACTAACACCACCTCCACCAATCTAACTCTACAAAGTTTAACTTTTAGGGTCCCTTGCTTTGACTGTCCATATCTTTAGATCCAAGAGTCCATTTTCAATCTTCCACATACCACTGGGAAATTATTTCATATCTCTTTCCATCTATGTGTGTTTCAATTATGTTTGAGGTGGTCCCCTACACTAGAAATGCCTTAGAAGTCACTGCACCTTCTCCATTAATTTTTACGTTCAATATTCTTGCTGTATATCATTTGTGGCATCATCATTAACACATTTGACACCATTTCCATCAATAAAAACACAATTCTAACATTCTCCCCCTTTCGCATTGATGGAAACACAATGATCAAACAAATCATCATCATGCAAACAAACCTAATATGCTTGTGCCCAAATATATCCTTTAGATGTTTCTCCCCTTGTGATGCACTTCTTTTGTGTTGGACTACTACTACTGTTGTGTTTTTGTTGTTTTTCTGCACCACAACTTGTCCAAGAATTCCCCCCCTTTAACTTTTTTGAACCTTTTTTTTTTACTACTAAGGCATCTCCCCCTTTGACATCAATTGAAAATATAGTAATATACTCCACGAGCATGTCCACTCCTCCTGTCAGCAATCTTCCCTTGCCTTGTTGATGCTATTGACCTGACTACTTCATCTTGATATGCTGAAGGTATACCAACTTTATTTCTTCTTCTTGAAGGAAGAGCTAGTGGAGGGAGGCAAGAGGAACAAATCCCAATATTTGCCTCAAGTAATCAAATTGTTCTCTAGAGAGTGGTTTGATGAAAATGCCAACGACATGTTCTCTTTTAGGTACAAGCTCCAACTTGACATTCTGATTGGCAACTTGCTCTCACAAGAGATGGTACTTTATTGTAATATGATTTGTATTTGAGTGAAGAAAACATGATTTTTTGACATGCTTATGACACTTGTATTGTCACAAATAATAGGAATAGGCTAATCATAAAGCACTTGTACATCATGCAAAGTCTACTTCATCCACAATAGTTGAGTGTAACAAGAAGCTACTGTAATATATTTTTCTTCAGCTATAGATAAAGAGATGGAATCTTAATTCTTTCTCAACCATGAAATTAGATATTCTCCAAGGAATAATGCACCACCACTAGTGCTCTTTCTATCATCTACATCATGTTCCAGATCAGCATCAACATAAACATACAGTGAAAAATATTTACCTCTTCAGTAGTACAATCCATAGCTCGTTATGGTTCTAGTATATCTTAGAATCCTCTTAGCTGCTAGAAGATGGCTCTATGTGGGGGTTGCTTGAAATGTTCCAATAGTACCAACAACCTGAAAATGTCTAGTCTTGAAGTTGTTAAATACAATAGGTTTGCAATGATAGATCTATATAAAGTCTAGTCCACCTCTAGTGATTCATCAGTATTGCTAAGATTGCAACTTGTAACCATTTGTGTGCTCACTAAAAAACATTCCTTCATGCCAAACTTCTTCAATAATTCCTTGAGATATTTTCCTTGTGAGATAAAAATCCCTTTGGGAGTCTGTGCAAAATAAGAAATATATCCAATCATAAAGATCTCAAACTTGGCCTCCATATTAGCAGCAAATTGGAATGTCAACAAATGTGAATCTATAGAAAAAATAATATCATCAACATAAAAGACCATCACTATGATTTTTCCATCATTATATTTGACATATAAATTGATATCAACTACTCCTCTTTTGAATCAAGACTTGAGCAGGTAGTCGTCCAACTTGGAATATTAAACCAAAGAGGCTTGCTTGAGACCATAAAATGCATTCTTAAGCTTGCAGACATAATTAGGCTTATTTGTCATCTGAAAACCATCTAGTTGTTCTATGTAAAATAATTTATGTAATTCTCCATTTAGGAAGGAATATTGACATCCATTTTATATATTTTGAACTTCTTGAAACAAGAAAATTCCAAAAACATTCTAATTTCTTCTAATCTAGCAATAGCAACAAAAATTTCATCAAAATAAATTGTCACCTTCAATTTCAACATAACCTTTGTATACCGGTCTTGCCTTATTTCTCACTTCACCACAATCATTAAACTTATTCCTGGAGACTCACTTCATGCCAATGCTATTCTTGTTTGATGGTCTTGGATGAAGTGACCATGTCTAATTTTTCTCAATATGGTCAAGTTCTTGATGCATATTTGGTAGAAAATTTTCATTTTGACTAGCTTATGCAACATCCTTTGGTTCCTCCATGGATAACAGGTCTACATGTGCTTGTGCAGGGAGATTAAGTAGCATCCTTTTTGTCTGCACACCTAAATTTAATTCACCAAAGATTTGATCAGATGGGTGATATGTTTGAACATACCTTGAAGGATCTTTGACATGAGTACTAGAGTGTTCTTCATTATATTCTTCTGAAAATGGCTCATGGTCCTTCTCATCATTGTTGACCAGTTCATTAGATTTGGCATTTACTTCTTTTTTTTTACTTCAAGTTCAATATATTCATCCACTTTCACATCAATACAATCCACAATCCTCTTGGTATTCTTATTATAGAATCTATAAAATTTGTTTCTTTGAGAAAACACAAGAAAAATACCTTCATCGTCCCTTGCATCGAACTTAATAAGATTTTTATCATTCCTCTTGATGTAACACTTACTACCAAAAACTTGAAAATTCTTAACTTTTGTAGGTCTACCATACCGAAGCTCATAGGGATTTTTGTCATTGTTCGATTTGAAATGAGCTTTGTTGAGAATAACCACTATTGTGTGAATGGATTTGGCCCAAAATATTTGTTGAACTTTCCTTTCATCCACCATAGCTTTTTCTAGATACTGTATAGATCCATTTTCTCTCTTTGCTACAAAATTCTATTGTGGAGTTTTTGTTATAGTAATTGCCTCTTGATTCCATGCATTATGAAAAATTTATCAAACTATTTTAAAGTAATTCACCTCCATTATCCTATCTTATCCTCCTAATCTTACAATTAATTTCATTTTCAAACATAGCTTTGAAATCCTTGAACTTCTCAAAAACTTCATATTTCTCTCTTAGAAAAGAAACCGACATCATCTTGCGGAGATCATCAATTATAAGCATGAAATATAATTTGCTTGTGGGTTATTATGTACTTGATGGTCCACAAAAGTCCATAAGTACTAGTTGAAGAGGATTTGATGATGATCTCTCCTAAGACTTGAATGAAACTTGTTTTTTCTTACACAATTAACAAGATTTGTAAATTGTATTCTATGGCTTTGACAGCCTGGGTAGATCCTTGATAGCATTCTTCTGGGTCAGTTTGACTATTTGATCAAAATTCAAATGTCCAAATCTCCAATGCCACAATAAAATCTCATCAATATTTTATAAGCAACACTTCTCTACTTTCTTTTTCAAGACATAAACATTACTATCTATTCTCACAGTTTCAATTACTATTTCACCTCTCCCTATAGACTTGATTTGACAATTTTTAGCCTTAAAAATCACATCATATGTTTGATCACACATTCAAGACACACTAAGCATATTGCGCCCATCCCATCAACAAATAAAACATTCTTGGATTTACCTTTGTCATTTGACATACTGACAACTCCTTTATCGATAATTTTCGCAGGTGCATTGTTACCAAAGGTTACATTACCCTTTTCAACTAGTTTCCATGTTAAGAACTTGATTCTGTCTCCTGAAATGTTACTGGAAGAACTACTTTCCACATACCAGTGAATTCCCTCATTGTTAGCATACAAAAAAATATCATGTCGCTTTGTTTTCATCTTTTCTTTACAAACCTTGGGTTCTTTGATAATTTGCTCAATAACTCGTTCAAGCTTCTTGTCCTTAAGTCTATGTTGAGTCTCAAAATTGTCTTCCATCTTCATCCATATTTCCATCATTTCATAACCATTTAGCCCTCATTTCATAATTATTTAGGCTAAAACCCTACATCAATTAATCATTTTCATGATCACATGGGTTAGAATAATCATTTTCCAAAGTTATTTATTTTATGGATTTTTAAGTGAATTTATAATTAAAAACTAGGAAACTAACATGGTTTCATATATATGTGTGTGTGTGTGTGTGTGTTATGAGTTTTGTGACATGTGTAGGCTTATTTGGAGGTTATATAAGGATCTTACTTGGCCTCCCAAGCACAAATTCGAATTTTAACTCAAGAGGTGGACCATATTCCAAGGAGAAAAATCATGGAGATCTTGATGTGTCATAAGATTTGTATCTAGTATTTAGGATAAGTTGAGACAAGTATGGATCTAGTAGATATCTAAGAGATCTACATTTAGTGATAAGATATCATTAATTCATGTATAAATAAGAGGAGCATCGTTCAAAGGAAGCCAACATTTCTCAGTTATTCATTAGCATCAGATTTATGATTTTTCATTCAACATGAATAATATCATTTTCTTGCAATTATGAGTTATGAATGTTGCTTGATTCTTAAGGAGTGATAGTTGTTCATGTATTGAGGAATTGAGAGATCCCCATCAACCACAATTTACATACATTTGTAACATAGTTTAACTTCTGTTATTTCATTTCATGCATGTGTGATTTACTTTCCGCAAGTGTGTTTTGTTATGTGAAGATTAATTTTCTTTTAGTATCTAGTTTTTATGTGAGAAGGAGAACCAAGACTCTTGAGCAAGAGACTCTTCTCCATGAGCTAAGAACTGAATAGAAACCAATATTTACTTGCTTTCATTTATATGCTTTCTTTCGTGCTTTCTTAGATGTTTGGCAATGTTATTATAGAAAGATTGTAGAAGGACAAAACAAGACTGTTGAACAATAGACTCTTCTATATCTTCTAAAGTAAACTAATTCCATTGATCAAACATTGGTAATGTTGTTGGAGTAGAACTGTGAGGAAGGAAAACTAGGACCTCCTAAGTTAGGAAACTCTTCTCTTGCTTTCTACACATCACAAATTGTTGCACTTCAGTTTCTCTTCTTGAGAACAGTACTATGGGAAAGGACAACGAGGACCTCCTAAGTTAGGAGCCTCTTCCTTCGCTTACTGCATCTTGAATCAAAGACATTTTAGTTTCTTTAAAACTTAGAACTTATTTGTAATATGCATTTCCATTCTAAACAACCTTTCTACAAAAGTTTCATTTGAGGTCCCACATATTTCAGGTTGCTTCTAAGTTTACGAAACCCCCAAGTTGACAAATTAAATGACAGGGATTTAGCATACAATTAAATCTCCCTACATTTTGGCGTTGTTGCCGGGGAAGCAAACTTAGAAGTAAGCTAGTTAGGAGGATTGTTTAGGAACCATTTTTCATTTAGGGTTAGCCGCATTTGAGAAATTTTGTTTAAATTTATTTGCTGCATATAGAAAATATAGAAATAGAATAAAACATCCAGAAATAAAAAACCTGCATTTATTAAAAAATAAAAAATAAAAACACAATAAAGATCCAAATGCAAGAACAAGATTTAAACATCTTTTGTACTATGACAATTGAAGAAAATCAAAAACCTAAAGATCACATTCAAATTTGGTTGTTTCCAATTTTTAACATCAAATCTTCATGATCATGTCGAAGAATTCACAAGGGTTTATTTTTCAAACTTGGATATGATTTTACTCATGACCTTGTTATGCAAACGGATAAGAGCCACCCATTTACTAACCGTTGGCAGGAAAATTGCAATAAAACAAACAATAGTGAAGAAGGAGCACAAAGGAAGATTTAAGAGTGATAATTGCATGTACGTGATAGATTCTTTTCATTTATTTTCTAAATCTAATTAAAAAAAAAACGATTAAAGTATGCCCTCTTCCGGCGCTTTGTGTGACCTAGAAAATAAAACAAAACTAAAAAAATTAAAAACTTGTTAATAATAATAACTAAAATTTTTCTGTTGATTTAAAGAAATTTAGTAAAATAACTCAAAACCAATTTAATTTTCTTTTCATTAAAAAAATTATAATAATAAAAAAAAATTGAAAACAAATTTTGTTTTCCTTTTTATATTATTATTGTTTCTTAAAAAATATACTTATAAAAACAAAACAAAAAACAAAAACCACTAATAAAAAAACGAAGTCTAGGTTAACGAATGAGACATAAAAATAATAAGACAACAAAACATATAAAAATTAAAAACAAAAGCCACAACTTTCTTTGGGTTAACTAAACAATAGAATTAATAAAAAATAAAAAGGTTGAGAACCCATTACATAGAAATAAAAGTCAGTCACGTAACTAACTACATAAATATCAATTAAAATGAGGGTTGGAAAAAAAAAAACATGAAGGGCCGAGAACGAGTTGCTGGGACAATATACACAGCGTTGGTGGCCAATGCAGTCTTCGATCCACGTTGCAGGTGAGATTTCAAGTTAATAAAAACCTGAAAATAAACAAACCACGAGCTGACCTTTGTGCGATGCTTAAAATTACAATTTGTTTAACAGAAGGGCAGTGAAAGGTCGGAATGTTTTTGGACGGATCTGGTTTTTCCATGGTTGGAGCTTCAACATTCTTGAATGAAACGTGCAACTAAAAAATAATTATTCCACTGTGTTATTCAACCAGAAATTTTGGTTTCCAAGCGATTTATGAATATTCACTCGCTAGTTGAGTTCAGATCCAATTTGGTGTTTTATTAACAGTTTCACACGTTGATTTAATAACAGACGGTTTTTTTTTTTCGAAAAAGGATGAGTTTGAATTAACAAGAATGTCTTGGTGTTGTTTCAGAAAAGTTATAGGTGGGCATGATGGTTGGGCGGTTTGAAAAATCCGGCGTATATCTCGGGTGGTTTCCAACAAGTATTCGTTTTGGAACAGAAGACAGGGGACCGATCATTTCATGTTGTCATGCACAAGCTTTGGTCGTTCTTAAATTTGTGGTTAACAACCATGATAATCTCTTCGTTGTTGTCGAAGCAACACATGTTGTGGGCATCTGTGTATTGATCTACAACTTCGATATACACACATTGATTGCTTTGGCATTTATCATTGTAATTTCTTTTCGTTTTGGAGCCTTGTGTTCGGGTATTGCAGGGTATGTTGGCATGTGGGTTCCTGTGCGTGCAAATGTAGAGTTTCTAGTGCTGCAAAGCGGTCAACAAGAGAATGTTGAGCAGTAGGTTATGGAATTTGTTAAGAAGTATACTACGTATACACTACCTTCTCTCGCTGCCAATTATGTTTATGTGGATTACATGATCCTTAAGAAATACATTCCAAATCTCCAGATCTAGCAATCAATCTAGAAGCAATTGATTTTACTATCTGAGCAAAGGAAATGCGTGGCAGTTTTGCCCAGTGATTTTAAAATACTTTTTATGACCAATTAGAAGCGAATTTTGCAAAAATAAAACATGGGCTTTCTTCAAAACGGGGTCAATTATGTTGCCATTGAGTGATTTTCTAAAATTCTTAACCATTTGAGATATACTCATGGTTCTTTGGAGCCTATTTTTTGCAGATTGCATGGAAAAACAATTTTTTAATTTAATGCACAATTGCTTCAGTTGCGGCGATGCTAGAAGGATCAAATCTGGTTTACCTAATTTACAGGAGGTGGATCCGCCAAAATAACGCTTGGAGATATGCCAGTAGACCATGTTTCGAGTGTTGGAGTTATGAAACTTTGCTTGATCAATTTGTGAAACCAATAAAACGTGGTTTCCGCAGTAATGGAATCAGCGATCTCAACATGGAATTTTATATTAACAACCCTCCCTCTTTGGCACATTAATGCTCGATTTAGCGAAAAATATGGACGCATAATTCATCGCAGGTATGGTGCTTTGTCTGGGCATGTTCATGGACAATTTAGATCGTTCTGAATAATCCAACAATGCGTGAAGTTACCCTTGCCATCTTCCTCTGTTGCTAGTACAAGTTCACAAGGCTAATGCGAGAGATTAGCTGGTCCTCTTCGTGGTTCCCTTGGGGATTTAGAACCTAGATTGCTTTAGCCTTCGTTGTCCTGTTGCGACTTATTTTGATCCAGATTTTTTGGACGACTTTCATTGAAGATTGGATAAAGATTGGAAAAGAGGCGAGGTTAAATTTTAAGAAAATTGCATGGCCATTTTCCATTTGACCAATAATGTTTTGCGTGTGAAAAGGGAGCGGCGAATGTGTCGCTGACAAATCTGTTGACTCTTCCATTTGACCTGCCGATTTATTTGACTTTGAATCAACTGAAGTGGATTTTATAAATTACATTATTTTGAGGGAGTTGTCTATAATGCGACTTTTTGAAGATTCTGGTGACGGAATCCGGCGGAAGAAATTGAGGTTAAATCTTGATTTCTTGCAGTTAAAATGGTTTTTTAACTGCATATTTGGATTCAGCACCCTGAAAAACCCCTGGACGCTTTCATTGTGCAGAAAATAGCTATCAAACTTGCGATTCCAATAAATTCCTGCCGGATTTCGACCGGAAAAATCCGCGGGAAAGGCTTTCAAAAAGTCGCTTTATAGACAACTGCTCTTTTAAGTTTTCTGCATTTTAAGATAATGATTATTACATAGAAATGGCAGATAGCTTAGGGAGATTAATGCACCATCAGGCTTTTAATTAGTCGATGGTAATTCTCTGGATAAATTAATTGTTTCGTGCTTGATTTGAGAGATTTATGCTAATGCTTTTCTTTGTTTCATAAAGTGTTTTTATACGGAATAATCATATTTCTTTGAGCCTTGCAGACAAAGCAGCAAACAAGAGGATGCCGATGAGGTAATACAATTTTGGAAATTTCTTCATTGTCTTAATGCAAGTTAAATTTTTTTTATGTGCACCTATCAGGATTTTTAGATGCAGGAAATGCACAATTCTATAGTTGAAAAACAATTTACAGCACTAAATTTAATGATTTATTTTGTTACAATGCATTATAATAAAAATTTATGAGCATAATACCATCTCATTTGCCTACTTCATCTTTCACATTAGCGTCATGTTCCCATGGCACATATGACAATTTTCATTGTTTCATAAAAATTTCAAATAAACATAACTTTCTCATAAGACATCGGTTTTTTTTGATTCAAACATCGTTGGAAATATATAGACGAGATATACACAATGATAAAGCTTTCATAAAAGCTTGAAAGAATAAAAGAATAAAGAAATCACTGACAAGATATCACAGGTAACTCAAAGCACTAGTTTCGAAACAGGGAAAAATTCATTTAATTTTCTTTCAGGAATTTGTTTTATTAGTACCAATTCTCAGTATTTTGTGTAAATGTCATAAATAGAGGGATTAATCACCTCTCTCTTTTGATAACCTTACATTTCATTGCAGAAAAAGTACTAAGTTTTTGCAGGTTCTAGGAAGACAAACAGATGACCATAAGCAAACAGTGTCTTTCAAAGACCACATTTCTTAAGAACATTATCAAAGAAACATCAATGATGAAATATTCAAGCATGCGCACATGATTTTGGATCAAGAATGTAAAATCATATCCATCACACCATTTCAAAACCTTTCAGATACAAGTCTTACCATTGCACTCCTACTTATTCAGTCAATAAAATCTTCCTCTCATTTTCCTTCATAGTCATTTTCCTGCCTCGCTTTCACTAACCTGTAACCCAACAATAAAACTATTCAGCTCCCCCACAAAGCTGATTCATTCCATTTTCCTTTTTGCTTTTTCAAATAAACCTTGATTCACTGCAAATTTTTTCATGCGTAGTCCTTTAAAATTATTGTTTTATGTTCACGTTAGATCATGGAGGATTCATTACGACCTCCCTTCTAACAAGTCTTGGCCTATCGACATCAGCACATTATCTAGGTTCAAGGCTACAGTGCTTATTAGTACCTTGTGGCTTGTATGCCTTAATGACAAGTTCTCTCACTAACAATCATGGGAATACATAAATGTCCCTTGATCATTTGATCTTGCAAGTGGCTCGACATCAGCTCATATATTCACACTTCGTAAGATGTACTTAGATACTGTTATCACTGTAAAACTTCCTTAAAAAAGTTTGGACAACTTACATGGTTTCTCAATTCTTGTATCAGTCATGGTCAAGTCATGGTCAAGTCATTTTTATGTTTTAAAGTCTAAGTCATAGGGTTAGAGTCTCATGTCCATCTTCAAATAAAGTTTGATAGCCTCATTCCATGTCCTAGAAGCCTCACCATGTGTTTAGAAGACATATCTCACATAATTTCGGAGAAATTTTGAAACTAGCTACGAATCCACGTTTTCATAGCGCAGATAGTGTAAAAATCCTGTTTTGCGCTACGAAATCAGTGTTTTCGCAGCGCACTGCGAAACCCCTGTAGCAGCCTGTTTCAGCAGAAAAAAACTGTTTTACTAGGTAACTTCCAGAAGCTTTCCAGAGCAGCTGAGAACTCAATTTTTCAAATTGAAAGAGGCTTTTCTTCCTAACATGTTGAATTACAAAAACCTCTTTCAGTTTCTTCAATTCCATTCTGAGGTGGGAGAAATGTGTGGTTAAACTTGCGCTACGAAACTGCTGTAGCTGCCTATTTTGCTGTAGCTGCCTATTTTGATGTACTTAACCAATTTTGAGGGACAAAAGGGAAACCTTTTTTGAAAGGGAGTTTCTGAAGAATGATCATTTTCACAATGCAAGCATCCATCAAGGGAAAAACGGGCAAAGGAAAGGCATATATGAACCATAAGCCATTTGTTATAAAGGTGATCACAGCTACTATTGTTCATCATACTTCAGGCAGCGTTGAAGAGGTTTTATTTTCACAGGGATGCATGAACAAGGTCTACAGCACATGAAGAACATGGCACTTCAATACATTTTTGTGTAATCAAAGAAGATCCTTGTGGAGACCAAAAGAAAAAAAGGAGAGACATTTTTGAACTCCAAACTTTATCAGTCAACTTATCAGTCAAACTGTCTTCTTGTTTTTACCAGTCAATGTCTAGAAGAGTTTCTGAGCAGTTGAAAACTTATCTCTGAAAAGTGAAAGAGGTTTTCATTCCTAAGCTACTAAAGTGCAAAAACCTCTTCCACTTTCTTCAAATTGATTATGAGATGGGAGAAAAGGGTGACCAAAGTTGCGCTACGAAACTGCTGTAGGTGCAGTTTTTCATCTCCTGTTTGACAACTGTTTTTCAAAGACTTATTCTGGGCCGCTGGAGTAGTGTTTCAAAAAACCAAAAGCGGTTTTTGTTCAGAATGGACTTTTTCACAAAAACCTCCTTCAGTTTTTCCAAATACATTTTTTACGAGAAGTTATGACCTCTGTCCCAAGACCTATTTTTCAGCCAGAACAAAGCAAGGGACAGTTTCCTGTTTGACATGTGTTTTTCAAGGACAGATTCTGAACAGCTGGAGGAATGTTTTAAAAAACCAGGAGAGGTTTTTGTTGTAGACAACATGAGCTACAAAAACCTCCTTTAGTTTCATAAAATGTGTCATGGATGAGGAGATAAAGGCTCTGTCCCACGTGCCATTTTCAGGGATTCTAAACCTAAAAACAAGGAAACATGTTCCCTAATTTCTAGGGTTTGTCTTCAGCAGTCAGATGACCACGTGGGAGGCTTCATCAAATTCGACTTCATGGAGTGTTAGGTGTCAAAGAATGCTTTAAATGTTTAGATAAGGTTGTTGTAATCATAATAAGGAGTTACACTCCTAGTTGTATTAGGTCACTAGCACTCCTAGTTAACAGCTAGTTCTAATTAATGGTTGGTTTTATGGTTAGAATAGGTGTCACTGATGGCAAATTCGAATTCTCTTGATGAGGGATGATGGAATCCTAATTGTAAATGCTTTATATAGAGCAAGAGGTCGAATTAGCAAAGGGTTGGAGACTTTTTGGCTCAACTGCTGCTCTATGTGCAGAATGTGTATATTTTTAGCCTAATGCAGAATTTCTACTTAGACAACTCAAGATTCATGAAGAGTTCTTGTATGTTCTTGTTTTGATGGCATCTTCCAATACTTACATTGCAGTGAGGTTTACTTATGATACTCAGAATTCATCAATGATGCTCTGACTTCCTTCATAGATAAACTAACTGTGTTTCACTGTTTTATATTTGCATTTCTGCACTTGAACTCTATAATGCCTTGACTTCCATGCTAGGTAGAATGTTTTGGGTTCACTACTCAAGATTCAAAGAGGGTTTTTAATGTCCTATTGTCTCATGGCTTTCCTCTTTCACTTACTTGCAGTGGTATGAATACATGTTACTTAGAATTCATCAATGATGCTCTAACTTCCTTCATGTATTTATAAACTGTGTTTCCTTGCATTGTATCTTTGTTTTGTTGATGTATAAAAACTCTCTATGCCCTGACTTCATGTTAAGCTGATCTTGCTGTGGTACTGAACATACTTTGACTCCATAGCCCAATGGTAGCCAACCTTCATCTTTCAACCTATAAACATATACAATCACAAACCATAGAGTTAGCCATCTATCTTATTCTTTAATCAAAATCATTAACCCTTTTGAGAGAGCCCTCTCAGGTTGAGGAGGCTAAGCCTCAGCCAAAAGTTTGGTTTGAAATAGTTACTCAAAGTCTTCCTGATCAGCAGCCTTCCAGGGCCTGATTTTGAGATAACATTTTGGTGCGTCTGCCGGGAGCCTGAAGATTACTCATTCCCGAAATTATGAAGCTGAACTTCTGAAGGTAGCAGGAGCTCAGACATCTTTTTGAGGCTGCAAAACTACCTTGGCGACTCCACACATAAAATAATAAATTGGAAGGTGACTCCACTGCTAGAAGATCAGTAGCTTGATGAAGTTTCAAGATGAATTCCACTGCAAGAATGAATGCCAGGTATGCTCCTATGAATCGGTCTCATATCCCTGGTTTTCCAAATCCTATGCCAAAGGTTGATTGGTTAGAGGATCTTCCGATATTCAAAGATGAAAAGAAAGACAATGCTGCTCTTCATTTGGTTAGGTTTCATATGCATGTACGCAGTCTTAAGGTTCACTTTCCTGAGGATTGTCTCATGAGGATGTTTATGACCACTTTAGAAGGAAAAGCATGGTCTTGGTATAAAAGTTTGGAAAATGGTTCATTATATTCTCTTGCTGATTTCCATGATGTGTTCTATGACATGTATAAAGAATGTCATCCTTCCTTATTGTTGCTCAAAGATTGCTGTAGACATTCTTTAAGTCTTATTCAGTACTTGGAGGATTGTTATGATGATGATGAATTTATGGATGAAGAAATTTTAGAGGCTCTTCAAAACAATGCATTTCAACACCAAGAAGAAAGTATAACATCTCATGAAATGCAGCATGAAGATCAGCAGGGGTTTACTTATGAAAATCATATTACATCCTCTGAGATTGATGTAGAGATGCAGCAGATTTGTCAGGCTTCATATCATTATGAGTATGAAATTGATTGCAAACAGCAAGAAGAAGTACTGGAAAATAGCTTTTATATCCCTCAGGCAGAGGAAAAGGTTGTTCAATTTTGTAATTCCTTGCAGCAGCTTACTTCAAATAATGATCACAATAGTGAGGAAAATTACATTGTCTATGAGAATCATGCAGAAAGGCAGTTGGATAGCACATCAAAGGAATTTTGTGTGGCTGAGGATCAGTTGTCTGAAGAGATAGAATGTTATGATGATTATCAAAATAACCATGTTTTCTTTGACCCTATAAATGAATACATGGCAAAGTTTTGCACATCAGTATTTCATTTTCATTTGCATTATGAAGATCATATACATTATAAGTTGATTTGGTCATCTCACTGTCATGGTTATTTTGAGGTTGAATGCAATCAAGAGCCTCCCATATCAGAAAGGACAATTGATTGGCTTTATTGGAAATATCATGTTGCTTGAGCTACAAGTGGAGCTTGCAGCTGATAGGGTAGGTAGGAATGTGCAAATAAGCTCAGGGTAGGTTGACTGAGCATCTGTTTCAGTAGGTGCAGTTGGAATTCTTCATTCAGAAATAATTAAAGGCTTGAGGAGCAAATTGGGCAGAAGTTCAAAGTTTTCTTCTAAAGGATGGATAGCGGCACTGGAGCTACGGCACTGGAGCTACAGGTTCTTAATGTACCACAAGGGCACACTATCCCTAGTGGAGCCACTGTTATCACTGTAAAACTTCCTTAAAAAAGTTTGGACAACTTACATGGTTTCTCAATTCTTGTATCAGTCATGGTCAAGTCATGGTCAAGTCATTTTTATGTTTTAAAGTCTAAGTCATAGGGTTAGAGTCTGATGTCCATCTTCAAATAAAGTTTGATAGCCTCATTCCATGTCCTAGAAGCCTCACCATGTGTTTAGAAGACATATCTCACATAATTTCGGAGAAATTTTGAAACTAGCTACGAATCCACGTTTTCGTAGTGTAGACAGTGTAAAAATCCTGTTTTGCGCTACGAAATCAGTGTTTTCGCAGCGCGCTGCGAAACCCCTGTAGCAGCCTGTTTCAGCAGAAAAAAACTGTTTTACTAGGTAACTTCCAGAAGCTTTCCAGAGCAGCTGAGAACTCAATTTTTCAAACTGAAAGAGGCGTTTCTTCCTAACATGTTGAATTACAAAAACCTCTTTCAGTTTCTTCAATTCCATTCTGAGGTGGGAGAAATGTGTGGTTAAACTTGCGCTACGAAACTGCTGTAGCTGCCTATTTTGCTGTAGCTGCCTATTTTGATGTAGTTAACCAATTTTGAGGGACAAAAGGGAAACCTTTTTTGAAAGGGAGTTTCTGAAGAATGATCATTTGCACAATGCAAGCATCCATCAAGGGAAAAACGGGCAAAGGAAAAGCATATATGAACCATAAGCCATTTGTTATAAAGGTGATCACAGCTACTATTGTTCATCATACTTCAGGCAGCGTTGAAGAGGTTTTATTTTCACAGGGATGCATGAACAAGGTCTACAACACATGAAGAACATGGCACTTCAATACATTTTTGTGTAATCAAAGAAGATCCTTGTGGAGACCAAAAGCAAAAAAGGAGAGACATTTTTGAACTCCAAACTTTATCAGTCAACTTATCAGTCAAACTGTCTTCTTGTTTTTACCAGTCAATGTCTAGAAGCGTTTCTGAGCAGTTGAAAACTTATCTCTGAAAAGTGAAATAGGTTTTCATTCCTAATATACTAAAGTGCAAAAACCTCTTCCACTTTCTTCAAATTGATTATGAGCTAGGAGAAAAGGGTGACCAAAGTTGCGCTACGAAACTGCTGTAGGTGCAGTTTTTCATCTCCTGTTTGACAACTGTTTTTCAAAGACTTATTCTGGGCAGCTGGAGTAGTGTTTCAAAAAACCAAAAGAGGTTTTTGTTCAGCATGGATTTTTTCACAAAAACCGCCTTCAGTTTTTCCAAATACATTTTTTACGAGAAGTTATGACCTCTGTCCCAAGACCTATTTTTCAGCCAGAACAAAGCAAGGGACAGTTTCCTGTTTGACATGTGTTTTTCAAGGACAGATTCTGAACAGCTGGAGGAATGTTTTAAAAAACCAGGAGAGGTTTTTGTTGTAGACAACATGAGCTACAAAAACCTCCTTCAGTTTCGTAAAATGAGTCATGGATGAGGAGATAAGGGCTCTGTCCCACGTGCCATTTTCAGGGATTCTAAACCTAAAAACAAGGAAACATGTTCCCTAATTTATAGGGTTTGTCTTCAGCAGTCAGATGACCACGTGGGAGGCTTCATCAAATTCGACTTCATGGAGTGTAGAATGCTTTAAATGTTTAGATAAGGTTGTTGTAATCATAATAAGGAGTTACACTCCTAGTTGTATTAGGTCACTAGCATTCCTAGTTAACAGCTAGTTCTAATTAATGGTTGGTTTTATGGTTAGAATAGGTGTCACTGATGGAAAATTCGAATTCTCTTGATGAGGGATGATGGAATCCTAATTGTAAATGCTTTATATAGAGCAAGAGGTCGAATTAGCAAAGGGTTGGAGACTTTTTGGCTCAACTGCTGCTCTATGTGCAGACTGTGTATATTTTTAACCTAATGCAGAATTTCTACTTAGACAACTCAAGATTCATGAAGAGTTCTTGTATGTTCTTGTTTTGATGGCATCTTCCAATACTTACATTGTAGTGAGGTTTACTTATGATACTCAGAATTCATCAATGATGCTCTGACTTCCTTCATAGATAAACTAATTGTGTTTCACTGTTTTATATTTGCATTTCTACACTTGAACTCTATAATGCCTTGACTTCCATGCTAGGTAGAATGTTTTGGCTTCACTACTCAGGATTCAAAGAGGGTTTTTAATGTCCTATTGTCTCATGGCTTTCCTCTTTCACTTACTTGCAGTGGTATGAATACATGTTACTTAGAATTCATCAATGATGCTCTAACTTCCTTCATGTATTTATAAATTGTGTTTCCTTGCATTGTATCTTTGTTTTGTTGATGTATAAAAACTCTCTATGCCCTGACTTCATGTTAAGCTGATCTTGCTGTGGTACTGAACATACTTTGACTCCATAGCCCAATGGTAGCCAACCTTCATCTTTCAACCTATAAACATATACAATCACAAACCATAGAGTTAGCCATCTATCTTATTCTTTAATCAAAATCATTAACCCTTTTGAGAGAGCCCTCTCAGGTTGAGGAGGCTAAGCCTCAGCCAAAAGTTTGGTTTGAAATAGTTACTCAAAGTCTTCCTGATCAGCAGCCTTCTAGGGCCTGATTTTGAGATAACAGATACTTTGGCACTCATTGACTTTAATGGTGAGTTCGCCTCATATTGGTTAACGACATTCATCAATGGTTGGTAATCCAATGACTTCTCTTCATGCGCAACATCAACACATTTATTCGCATGACTAGAATTGTACCATGGGGTTTTCTAACAATTGAATACTACATCATTTCACCAGTTTGTAGCATGAATCAATTTATAACAACAACAATAAAGATCACAATCCTGTCATCAACACGAAGAGAACAAAGATGCAGATCAAATTCCTTTGTTTACATAATCCATGATCCAACATCAGCAACCACACTCTTCAATAAACACAAATCATCCACATTGAAGGTAAGTGAAGGATGTTGTTTTCTAATTTTTAGTCATGCAATTCCTTAAAATGCTAAAACAATAATTTTGGAAAATTCCTCACTCCCTTTCTCATATTGTTATAAATTGAAAAAAACCTTTAGTTTGGGGGGAAGGGACATCAATTCATATTTCATACATCATCACACATTTTCATTTCATTCCAACTCGCGTATTCTTCCCAATCAACTATTGTTGCAGCGTGATTCCAAAAGATTATATGCTTTTTTAATTATCAATGTTTTCATGTACTTTGATGCAACAAAAAATAAAAAAATAATAAAAGTATTGTTACACAAGAACCAATGCTCGAAAATTTTAGTTGTCACACAAGAACCAATCATCAAAAATATATGTTGCAATCAAATGTATTACACTTTCCAAAAGAGAACATGATAATGCAAAGTGCACACAGAATCCATACAAATGAAAGCTCATAAAGAAACAAAGCATTTCAAAAAGATCAACTTACGGATAAATGAATCAATGCAATAGTTGCATGAGTGCATGCAGCAACTTCAGTTGGTCGGTATGTTGAGTTTCAAAATTGTCTTTCATATTCATCCATATTTACATCACTTCATAACCATTTTGCCCTAATTTCATAATTATCTAGCCTAAAACCCTACATCTATTAATCATCTTCATGATCATATGGGTTAGAATAATCATTTTCTAAATTTATTTATTTTATGTACTTTTAAGTCAATTTATGATTAAAAACTAAGAAATTAACATGGTTTCATTTATGTGTGTGTGTGTGTGTGTTATGAGTTTTGTGACATGTGTAGGCTTATTTGGAGGTTATAGAAGGATCTTACTTGGCCTCCCAAGAACAAATTCAAATTTCAACTCAAAAGATGGACCATATTCCAAGGAGAAAGATCATGGAGATCTTGATGTGTCATAGGATTTGTATCTAGTATTTAGGGATAAGTTGAGACAAGTATGGATCTAGTAGATATTTAAGGGATCTACATTTATTGAGAAAATATCCCTAATTCATGTATAAATAAAAGGAGCATTCTTCAAAGGAAGCCAATAGTTGTCAGTGATTTATTAGCATCAGATTTATGATTGTTCATTCAACATGAATAATATCATTTTCTTGCAATTATGAGTTATGAATGTTGCTTGATTCTTAAGGAGTGATAATTGTTCATGTGTGCTCATTGAGGAATGGATGGATCCCCATCAACCACAATTCGCATACATATGTAACATAGTTTAATTTTTGTTATTTCCTTTCGTGCAAGTGTGATTTATTTTCCGCAAGTGTGTTTTGCTATGTGAAGATTGACTTCCTTTTAGTAGCTAGTTTTTATGTGAGAAGGACAACTAAGAGTCTTGAACAAGAGACTCTTATCCATGTGCTAAGAATTGAATTGAAAACAATATTTACTTGCTTTCATTTATATTCTTTCTTTCCTGCTTTCTTAGATGTTTGGCAATGTTATTATAGAAATATTGTAAAAGGATAAAACATGACTCTTGAACAAGAGACTCTTCTCTATCTTTTAAAGTAAACTAATTCCATTGATCAAACATTGGTAATGTTGTTGTAGTAGAACTATAAGGATAGAAAACCAGGACCTCATAGGTTAGGATCCTCTTCCCTTTATTTCTACACATCACAAACTGCCACTCTTTACTTTCTCTTATTGAGGACAATACTGTGGGAAGGAAAACCAAGACCTCCTAAGTTAGGTGCCTCTTCCTTCGCTTACTGCATCTCGAATCAAAGACTTTTTAGTTTCTTTAAAACTTTGAATTTATATGCAATATGAATTTCCATTCTAAACAAAATTTCTACAATAGTTTCATCTGAGGTCCCATATATTTTGGTTTTCTTCTAAGTTTACAAAACCTCGGGTTGACAAATTAAATGACAGGGATTTAACATACAATTAAATTGCCCTACAATCTACAATCAACTACTTTATGCCCAAAATTCTGACATTTAAAACATTGAATCAGATTGTTCAAAGGAGAAAAATAATTGGTCTACTTGGGTTTTCTTTTCCTCTGTCTAATTTGTTCATTTCTTCTTCTTGCTCTGAGCTTTCTGTAGGATAAATTCACTTCACAATTTGTTGCTTTATGGCCATAATTTTTGCAGGTATAACAATAACCTGGAAAAATATCAACATACCTTGAAAATTGTCTTCTATTAATTTTCCTGACTAATTTATGAGTTTTTCAAATTCCTTCACCAACGTTGTTATGTGCACTACCTTTTATTTTAATATGTTTTTTCTCGTCATTCATTGACTGACTATTTGGCTACATGGTGTCTTTTCCTTTTAAGCACTGCATAGTTTCTCCTTTTAATCCTAGTACAAAGGTGATTGATTTCTTACCCTTTGATTTTGTTGTTGCGCTGAATTTGACCTCAAATCATGGCTGATCTAGGAGGCTCTAGAAAGGCTCAAAAATCTAATTTCTCAGATTTCATCAAAACTAGGACCAATTCGAAGAGATCCTCATCCTGATTCCAACAGCATAGACAACACTAAAATCCAAGTTTGTCTCAGAAAGTTATTGCAATTTGAAGTTTGTACCAAACAACAACAAACAAAGGTCAAAATCAAAGGTCAAGTAGAGGGTTCCATGTGGCACTCCCACAGGGTGCCACATGGTATCCCAATTAGCAGACCAGGTGGACCACAATAGGTGATGTGGCAATATCACAAGTCGACACATGGCAACCCAATTAGTAGACCAGGTGGACCGCAATAGGTGATGTGGAAATATCACAAGTCGACACATGGCATGTAGGTGACATAACTGGCATATGATGTGGACCAATGAGAGATTTCCACATGGCCCAATCACATGGTACCACATGGAACCTCAAATTAGGCCCAAGTGGCGTTAGCATGGTGCGACCTCCATTCTTTTCTTATTCTCATGGTTTTGGGTGCCATTACAATATGGACATGTGATTTCCATATATTAATAGTTTGAAAACTATATTAAAACCATATTAAAAAAAAAATTGAGAGTCCATGGGTTTTGAACCCAAAACCTCTCCAACAACAAGTAACTTAATATGACTATGACAACCATTATGCTAACCACACACTTTGTCGTATTCACCCTCACATGGTGTTATAAAATTCCATTAAAATGGTTCAAAGGGAACCATGGAGAATACATGAGAGATGAGGGCACAAGTAGTCTAATGAAAAAATGAATCCTAAGAAGATTCTAGGAATATTATTAGAGCATATGTTAGGTAATATTTCGAAGAATATTCTCTATGAGGAATGTTTGAGGAATATTTAAGATTTCCTGGGGGGGAATTTTTGAAGGTGTCAAAAATATGTCGACTTTATACTCATTTTTCTCAGTTTTTCACAAGGAATGTGATGGTGAGATCATTTTCTTCATTTAAGCAGTGAAATTTTAGATATCCCATAGAATTGAATCTTTGAGGAATCTTTGAAATTCCCGAGAAGTCCAAATTTGACTAAGTCAAAAGGAGGTTACGTTTACAGTCAAACTTCACAAGTTTTCACTGAGAATTCAACCATGTGGTCTATTTCTTCATTAGAAGTGTGAATTTTCAGGCCATCCTCGGAAGTGGAGGTATAAGATGTACTTGCAGCATGTCTTCCTTTGATTTTTGCTAAGATGATGATTTGTTGTTGAGATCCTTGTTTACCACTTTGTTAGAGGATCCTTGTATGCCAATTCATGTGAGAGTTTGATATTTTATCATGTTAAAGGAGAGATTTTATGAGTGAGAGTTCTTATAGTAGAATGTCTCGTGGAGAGACATACCACTCTAGTTAAGTGATTTCTTCCTTGTATTAACAAATAATACATCATGTACTCATCATCATCTTGTAGCATTTAATGAAGCAGTCTCCTCATTCTTGACATCATGCCCGGAGACGTAACCCACACTGGGTGAACTTTGTTATCAAGTTGTGTTTATTCTTTGATTTTATGGTTGCATTTATGTTTCATCTTCTTTAAAGTATGCACATGTGGTTTTTCATACTCTTTGACATGCAATTCTGCTAAGATCATAGAAGTAAAAGTTCTTGGTTCATTCTAGTAGATGAGAGAATCTAGATCAATTTGTGGGGTCTTTTATGAAATAAACTTTTCTCATCATTAAAAATCTTCATGTTAATGATCTAGGTGGCTACAAAAAGGCTCAAAATAAAAGTTCTCATATTTCATTGAAACTAGGACCAGTTCAAAGATATCATTGTCCTGATTCCAGTGATGTAGATGACGCTGAAATATGATTCCATTTGAGAAAGATGTTTTAGTTTGAAGTTTGTACCACAAAAAAAAGGTGAAAGTCAAAATTCAACCATAGGGTGCCACGTGGCACTCCCACATGTTACTAGATGGAAGCCTAGTCAGCAGACCAAGTTGACCACAACAAGTGATGTGGAAGTATCAGAAGTAGACACATGGCATGTAGGTGACAAATGTGGCATATGATGTGGACCAATGAGAGCCTTCCACATGGCCTAATCACATGGGGCCACATGGCACCTCAAATTAGAGCCAAGTGGCCTTGGCATGTTGAAAACTCCATTTTTGGAAAGTATGGGAATTACTTTAGTCCTATTTGGTCTTGTAAAAAGAACAATTATTTGGAGAGATGTACTACAAATTTTCATAGAGTAGAGGAGTTGGTTCATCACTCATTTCTTCGAAGAACAAAGGTGAACGAGAAGAAAGTGTGCCTTATTAGGGAACTTGTTGTATATGCAAGGGAGTACAATAGATTGCAAATTGCATTTATTATTTTGGTAGAATAAAATGTCTTAAATGGGGAGGAATGATCTAGGTGGCTTTGGAAAGGTTCAAAAATTAAAGTTCTTGGATTTCATCAATACTAGTAACATTTTGAAGAGATCATCGTCCTAATTCTAACGACGCAGATGACACTGGAATCCAAGTCCCTATGAGAAAGTTATTGAAGTTTGAAGTTTATACCAAAAAACAACATCAACAAAAAGGTCAAAGTCTAAATTCAACTAGAGGGTGCCACGTGGCACTCCCACAGGTTGCCACAACCCAATGAACAAACTAGGTGGACCATAACAAGTGATGTGGCAATATAACAACTCAAAACATGGAATGTAGGTGATAGAAGTGGCATATGATGTGGGCCAATTAGAGCCTGCCACATTTCCCAGTCACTTGGTGCCACATGGCACCTCAAATTAGGCCCAAGTGGCCTTGGTATGGTGAAACCTCCATTTCTATCTTATTTTCATAGTTTTGGGAGTCATTACAATATGGACATAGGATTTCCATATATTATATGGTTTGAAAACTATACTAAAACCAAAATTGGTCTTTAAAACCATATTAAAGAAAAAATGGCAATCCATGGGTTTTGAACCCACAACCTCTCCAACAACAACTTAATTTGACCATGCCAAACACACTCTTTGTCTTATTCACCCTCACACTTTGTTATAAGATGCCATTCAAATGGTTCAAAGGGAACGATGGAGAATACATGATAGATGAGGGCATAGGCAGGCCAATTAAGAGATGAATCTCAAGAATATTATAGGAATATTGTTAGAGCATATGTTAGGGAATATTTCAAAGAATATTCTCTATGAAGAATCTTTAAGATTCCCTAGGGGCATAATTTTGAAGGTGTCAAAATTATACTAACTTTATACTCATTTTTCTCATTTTTTTGCAAGGAACAAAATGGTGTGATCAATTTCTTCCATTGAGCAGCTGATTCTTAGTCATCCTATAGAAGATAATCTTTGAGATTCCCAAGGAGCCCAAATTTGACGGAGTCAGAAAGTGGTCAAGTTTATAGTTAGATTTCATGATTTTTCGCCAGGAATTAAACCATGCAGTATGTTTCTTCAGTAGAAGTATGCATTTGTAGGCCATCCCCGAAAGCGGAGGTATAATATGGATTGATGACATATCTTATTTGAATTTTGTTGAGATGATGATATGATATTGAGATCCTTGTTTTCCATTTTGTTGGAGGATCCTTGTATGCCACTTTATGTGACATATTGTTATTTTTTCATGCTAAAGGAGATATTTTGTGAGTGACAGTTCTTATAGAAGATCCCTCGTGGTAAGACATGCCACTCTAATTAAGGGAGTTATTCCTTATATTGACAAAGAACACACAATGTATTCATCACCATCTTGTAGCAATTAATGAAGCGACCTCCCCACTCTTGACACTAGGCCTTGAGACATAATCGACACTAGGTTTCTATTATTAATTTGTGTGTGTTTTTTATTTGATGGTTTCCTTTATGTTTCCTCTTCTTTAAAGTATGAAAATGTGGGTTTTCATACTCTTTCACATGAAATTATGCTAACATAATAGAAGTGAAAGATCTTGGTTAATTCTAGTAGCTGAGAGAATCTAGATGATTAGCACACTTCGATATTTGGAGACTCTTTGTGCTTCCTAGATCTCATTTAAATGATCAGTCCCTTTTCCAAACTTCTAATTGAAGCTCAACTATTTTTTTTCCTTCTCTAATTCTTTTCTTAGTAAAACAATTTCACCCTTTATCCTTTCACAAGTTTAAATCTTCTCATTCAACTGTTATTTTAAAGATTCTTGAATCTTCTTGCCTTCTTCAATTTGCAGGAGAAATGGTTCAACAACTTCAGCCTTTTATTTAATCAGTGACTCCTTCTGAAATTTATTTTTCATTCTTAGTGTTTCTATTTCTTCAAGTGCGCTTAACAACTCTCCTTCTAGGTCAATTTCAACATCTTCTTCATCAAACTTAATGGCTTCAACTTGTAGATTGTTTAAAGTCACAAGCATGAATTATTTTGGAATTTCATCATCTCTGTTCTCATCTGAGGATTGGTTGACTTCACTTTGAAATGACTTGCCTTCATGGATATAAAGACTCCTCTTCTTAGCCTTCTCTCTCTCCTTTTATACATTCTTGAAATTTTCTCTTGGATCATAATCCTTCTTCTTCTTTTTAGGACCTTTTGAAGCATAGCAACAAACTTTGCCACAATTAAAATACTTAAAAGGTAACTTACCTTTATATTTTCCTAAGCCTCTCTCAAGCTTCCTCACAAACTTGGCTTCTTCTTCATCTGATTCACAACATGAATGGTCATGCCCTTTCTTGGGGATCTTATCTTCTTTGAAGGCTGACTCTTTTGTTGTGGACTTGCCATTTGATATTCTCATCTCATACGTAATATGAATGTCAAGTAATTGGTATAGAGTGAGAGCGTTTAGATTAGTCATTTATTAAATGGATGAAGCCTTGGGATTGAATCTCTCAGGAAGATATCTCAAAAATGTTTTAACTATGACAGATTCTTACAGTTTCTCATCGAGTCCTCTTATGGTGTTCACACCCTCGTCAACTCTTAAAAGATATTTTGCAATATATTCATCATCAAGCATATTCAAAGACTCAAATTTCATTCTAAAACCTTGATGTTTAGCTTGCTTTACCTTCTTATTACCTTCATAGTAGCTACTCATCTTGTCCCAAATAACTTTGGCATATTTGCAGTTCATTACATTGAAAAGTTATGATTTAGGTAGGCTAGAAAGTAGGGAATTCATGGCTTTGGAATTGCATGCAAACTTCATATTTTGAAGTTTAGTAATTAATGTTGGATGCTTTTGATGTTGTTCTTCCACAACATCCCATACATCAGCTCTAAGTGATTGAATATAGGTTTTCACCCTTACTTTCCAAAACACACAATTTTTTCCAATTAACATAGGCTCCCTATTGGTAAATCATCTTTGCTAGCTTGCCATGGTCCTTGATATTTCTTCTAGTTATTAAACTAATATGAAGTAACCTAGATATGATACTAATTTCTAGAAACAAAGGCAATACTGAGAGTGAGCTTGAATCAATATTGTAGGAATTTTAAAACTTTCTTTCACTTGTAACAATATTAGGACGCCATAAAAAGCTTGAAGAATTAATTCATATGAACATGACATGAACCAACATGAATAACACAAATATCACATAAAGATTCTTCAAAATTTACTTCAATTCCTTTATAAGGCAAGCTACAACTTGCTATTACAAAATTCTCTAGCTACAACTAGCAAGAAGCTACAACTCCCTCATTTATTAGTTCTAACTAAATGGACCTACAACTCGAAAATATTTACCATAACCTACTAGAAAGAGATACAACCCCTAACTAATAGGCTACAACTTGTTTGACATCAATGATTAAATTTTCATCCATTTCCAAACTAGAACCATGAATGCAAAATCCTTTTACAAAATAAAACAAATTCCCCCTTCACACACTTACCAAAACACCATCGACAATCTCTGATTACTGAGAAATATTCCATCCACACTAGCATCAATCCAACTCACACACACCACACTTCCTCACTAAAATGTCTATCAAACTTGCTCAATCAATTCTATTTATAATTAATTTTTTCTATTGCTCAAATTAGGCCTTTGAGTTAACTTCTTGTTTTCAATCCTTGCATGAATCTATTTTTTTTTGCATTTTTCCTATTCACTTGAGTCTACTAGATGTTCTCTTCAAGTTGTCAACACTAACCACATGTTTCTACAAGAAAAATTTATAAATTCTTCTAATTCTAGCAATCTAGTGCTTTATTAAGGTTTAGTTAAGATTTACTATTGATAACAGGCTTTAAGTTTAGCTCAACTACTAATTTTTCCTCTTATTATGTCCATGTCATTGTATTTTCACCTTAAGCCCCTGGTGATTGCACATTAGAACTTTTCTTCCCATAACACCAACAAGATATGACCACCTCCTTAGTCTTTAAGTGATTAACCAAGGGCCTTTTGTATTTTAAGCCTTGAGAGCTTATCTTCTTCCGTGCCCTTCATCTTCTTGTCACATGGAACCAAGTGCTAGGACTTGGCTCCTGACATCTTTATCCTGAAACTTCTCTATTCACCCTTAAAACACCTTTAGGATAACCATTGTGGGATTTTTTGTGTAGGAAATCATTTCCGTGGACAAAAACGATCCTTTTAGTCCTATGGCAGGATATAACAACTACATAAGGCAGTTATATGCAATATTTCCTAATTCATACTAGAAAACACAAAGAAGAATATATCTCCTACATCTCTCTGATGCTAATACCCTTGATGTCGACCTTGACTCTTTGGCTTCCAAGCTCACGATCTCCTCTTCACTAGTGTAGATGAGTGCATGCAAGAAAGATCAATTGGAGACAACAAAACTATGCAAAGCATAACATTTTCTAATACAAATTATGTAATAGATCAAGGAGAATTACAATAAATAGAAAAGAATTCACACATTTATGGAAATAAAACATATATTGTATTATTAATAGATGAAAAAGAGACCATTACAACCAATGAGGCCTTGATGTTGGAAGCCTACTTCAAGTGAGATTCCAAGTCCAAGCCTTAGCCTTAAAACACCTTTTCTCCTTTGCAAATGGGCAGCATTTGGGCACAATTTAGCACTATGATGGCAACCAACCAACCATTAGTGGATAGTGGGAAATTCATTTATAGGGAAGGAGATGGAGTTGAGGATCCATGAAAAGAGGGAGGAGTTTCACATCTCAAGGGAGAGATCCATGGAAATGGGATCTAGGGCTAGGAAGGGGAGGTCTCGTTCTAATATCCATATACCTAAAACCACGTCATCATTCTTGAGCTTTCTAGTAAGAGAAGCTTCTTCTCCATTTTGGGGAAAAAAACCTGAAGAGGACCAATGTGGATTTTCTTGATAAAAGTCGCGTTGGGAGCACTAGGAATGTATAATGCAACAAGTTATCAGCATAGGACAATAGTTATGCAAAACACATTGGGCTTGCAAAACAAGGTTTTTGACAAGTTCTTCAGAATTCTTCAAAGTCAAGTTTTCTTCCTTTTCTTTAGGGATATTTTTCTAATAACCAAAAACATGTTTCATGTTGAATACATTATTTGCAAGAGCTTTCATCATTTTTTGACACTTGTGGCATTGACGACACAAAGTGTGAAACTTCAGAACATGATATTGGGAGTGTGACAAAATATTGTATAACAGATGCCCCTAAAGCATGAAGTCAAAATGGGAAGTGATGACTGAGGTGATTTACAAGCAAAGGCAAGGGCTTAGAGAAACATCAATAGGAGACTTGCAAATCAAACATAATAAAATATATCTGACATCTCTAATGTAAGTATACATGATGATACATCTCTATGGAGGCTTCTAACAATACATGGATCCACGGCATGGACGTAGCCATCTGAATAGAAAGGATCATGTTTACAATCATGAATACTTAATAACTCCATGAAACTTGGATTTATCAAACAAAACCTAGGTTCTTCATCTCTGCCTTGATCCAACCAAAGTATGAATCCCACCATGTGAATAGGTGTGTCAAAGTCGAACATGGCAGAAACCACCTGATTACAAATCAATGATGTAAACCGTTAACAAGCATGAGAGAAACCACCAATGATGACGATGGTTCTCAAGGTATAACACCCAATGCACAAGCGTGAACAATGATGTTGAATTTGAACACTTGCAGAATCATATGACCGAAGGCCAGTGATGTGAACCTATCTTCAAATGCAAAGAACCTGTCATTAAGGCATGCAAGCTCCAAGGTACTGAAAGGGACTTTGTAGATCATCTTTCGGGAAATGAATTGGAGTCGATAGGAAGTGATCCGTCGAAGGAGGGCCATAATTTTTCCCACATCATCGACACAAAACATCAGATTTTGAAAAGTTGGCAATAGTGATTCATGATTGTTGTAGAAAAAATCAAATAAGGTATAAGTGGTTTGAATTTGTAGATGGGAATTCTCTTCAACATATTGGCAAAACGACTCTCGAATTTGGCAGCATTTGACTCAAAATAGGATCGTAGGTCATAGTGACAATAGGATATAATCAGATGAGAGGAAAATGGATTCACCGAAGCTAGTAAGTCTAGTGATGAAGTGAGGATAACCCAAACCCGACACAAGATATAGATAAGTGTCATGTTCAGGAGCGTCGTAATGTCTTTCATACAAAATAAAGGATATATGTTTCTTTCCATTTTCCCCCACTATTTCTAGTGAGTAACTCTTTATTTATTATCTCAAGAATAGTCTTTCTTTGTTTCAATATTGTGTAAAAATGAAACACATCTCAAGCAAAGTTTGTGTCCATTTCAAACTTTTGTAAAAAGGAAACCGAATCCAATTATAGTTTTTCTCATGTTTCAAGCTTGTGAAAACATGAAACCATCTTCAAGTATCATAAAGCATAGTCTTCCATGTTTCAAGCTTGTGTAGAAATGAAACCATTCCCACTTTACCCCTCGTGATTTCCATTCTTATAAACCTATTTTTGCCAGATGAGCCTTAGTTTTTTCATTCCATCATCACCATATCTTTGGCCGATCATACACTTTGACTTGGTTGTTTTACCCTTTCCTGAGGAAAATCTTCGATGAGTGATATTATTAGCCAGCCTCTTGACCTCTACATGTTTTGACTAGTTCCATCATCACTAGAACCAATTGCTATCCTTTTATACCACTCATTCCTCTAGGTGGAGTCCTCTTTTAGCCCTTTTCAAACTCCAAAAATATGAAAAGATTGTTGAGCACTTCTCTTCAAACTCGATAAAGTAAACGAAAAGACGTCTACTCTATATGAGTTTAACCGAAAATCCTTTCTGTTGGAAGAAGTGACCCCTCTAGTCCTATGGGAGGATATAGAAACTACATAAGACAACTACATGCAATCTTTCCTAATTCATACTAGAAAACACTATGGAGGATAGATCTCCTAGATCTCTCCGATGCTAATACCCTTGATTTCGACCTTGACTCTTTGGCTTCCAAGCTCACGTTCTCCTACTCACTGATGTAGATGAGTTCCTGCAAGAAATATCAAGTGGAGACAATAAAACTATGCAAAGCATAACATTTTCTAATACAAATTATGTAACAGATCAAGGAGAATTACAATAAATGGACAATAATTAACACATTTGTGGAAAGAAAACATGTATTGTATTATTAATAGATGAAAAAGGGAGCATTACAACAAATAAAGCCTTGATGTTCGAAGCCTCCTTCAAGTGAGATTCCAAGTCCAAGCCTTAACCTTCAAACACCTTTTCTCCTTTGCAAATGGAAATATTTGGGCATAGTTCAACACTAGGATGGAAACCACTCAACCAAAAACCAATCATTATTGGATGGTTCTTTTATATGGAAGGAGAGGGCGTTAAGGATCCATGAAAAGTGGGAAGAGTTCCACATCTCAAGGGAGAGATTCATGAAAGTAGGATCTAGGGCTAGGAATGGGAGGTCTTGTTCCAATCTTCATTCACCTAAAACCACATCATTATTCTTGAGCCTTCTACTAAGAGAAGCTTCTCATCCATTTTGAGAAAAACTACCTAAAGAGGACCAAAGCAGATTATCCTAATAAAAGTAGTGCTGGAAGCACTAGACATGCATAATGCCAGAGGTTACCAACATGGATTTGCATGATAAAAATATTGTTGGGCTTGCAAAACAAGGTTTTTGACAAGCTCTTCAGAATTCCTTCAAGGAAACTTTTCTTCCTTTTCATTAGGGATGTTCCAAACATGTTTCATGGTGAATACATTGTTTGCGAAAAATTTCAATACTATACGAAACTTGCAACATTGACAACACAAAGTGAAACACTTTAGGATACGAGACTAAGAATGAAATAAAATACTATATAATAGATGCCCCCTAAAGAATGAAGTCAGAATGGGAAGCAATGTCTAAAATGATTTACAAGCAAAGGAAAGGACTTAGAGAATCACTGTCAGGAGACTTGTAAATCACCCATAATACAATATATCTGACATCTCTGATGTAAATATGCTTAAAGTGTAAGCAATTAACAATACATGGATCCACGACATGGACGCAACCATCTGTATAGAAAGGATCATGTTTACAATTACGAATACTTAATAACTCCCTGCAACCTAGATTTTATCAAACGAAACCCAGGGTGTTCATATTTGTCTCGATCCAACCAAACTACAAATCTCACCTTGCGAATAAATGGTTTATAGTCGAACATGGAAGAAATCACCTGATTTATAGCCAATGATGTAAACCATTAATAGGAACAAGAGAAACCACCAATGATGGCGATGGCTCTCAAGGTACAAAAGAACAATCCATGAGTGTGAAAAATAGATATGAAGTCGAATACTTGCAGAATAATTCGATCAAAGGTCAGTGATGTGAACCAATCATCAAATGTGAAGAACTTGCCATTGAGGCGTGCAAGCTCCAAGGTACTGAAAGGGAGTTCCTAAATCATCTTCTCAGATAATGAGTTGGAGTGGACAAGAAGTGATCTGTTGAAGGAGGGCCATAATGTTTCGCACATCATCAACACGAAACATAGGATTTTGCAAATTTTGTAAGAGTGATTCAAGATTGATGTAGAAAACATCAAACAGGATATAAGTAGTTTGAATTTTTAGGTGGGACTTCTCTTGAACTTATTGATGGCACGACTACAAAATTTGGAAGCATTTGAATCAAAATAGGATATAATCAAATAAGAGGAAAATGGATTTCCAAAACCCAGTAAGGCAAGTGACAAAGTGAGGATAACCCAAACCAAACACGAGATACAAATAAGTGTCATTTTCAAGAGCAACATACTTCCTTTCATAAAAAATACAGGATATATGTTTCTTTCTAGTTTCCCCACTATTTCTAGTGATTAACTCTTTATTTTTAATGTCAAGATTAAAGAGGATACCATATGCTTGTCGTATAAGTTCATCCTAGTATTTATAATGAGCCCTAGGAAGGAGTAGGTCAGTCTGGTCATGGTGAAAATTCCTTCATCATTTTAGTTTTATGAGTCCGATGAGGGGGTAACTCGACATATTTTTCATGTTTAAAGAGTTTGAAAAAGAGGCGAAAATAAAACTCCAGATTTTCCTTTTTGTATATAGTCTCTTAAGTCCAAAAATGTATAAAACAATACTCGATAGAACTTCTTAGCCATGTTTGAATAAGGTATTCTTTTTTGTAGCTAGTCTATCTCACTCTAGAAAAGGGTTAAACTTATACTAAGTAGATGTATTTTCATTAATTTTATGACTTAGAAATGACAAGGGCTCGACAGTATATTTATAATTTTGGATTTTGAAAAGAGCTAAAAGAGAACTCCACCTAAAGGAACGAGTAGTATAAAGGGGTAGAAACTGATTCCAGTCATGATGGAACTGCTCAAAACATGTAAAGGTCAAGAGGTTGGTTAATAAGACCACTCACCTCAGATGTTCCCCAAGTAAGGGTTAAAAAACCAAGTGAAAGTGTATGATCAGCCAAAGAGATGGTGATGATGGAATGAAAAAACCAAGGCTCATCTAGCAAAAACAGGCTGATAAAAATAGAAATCACGAGAGGTAAAGTGCGAATAGTTTCACTTTTACGCGAGCTCAAAACATGGGAAACTATGTTTGAGGATACTTGAAGATGGTTTATTTTTTCACAAGCTTGAAACATGAGAAAAAACTATTCTTGGATTTGGTTTCATTTTTACACGAGCTTGAAACAAAGAAAAACTATTCTTGAGATAAGTTTGCATGCCCCCATCATAATGATTCAATTTGAGGGACATGCCCCACAAACTTCATCTCATTCACCTAAGTAGACTACTGGTTACAACAGGGGCATGGAATGAAGGTTCATTTATGAGATCAAGTGAAAGGATTGACTGGGAATTTATGAGATCTAATCAAAAGACACGAATTAGAAGGGAATTTGTTTCATTTTTTAAATATCTTGACACAAGAAAAGAACCATGCTCATGACACCTTGTTTCATTTTCTAACAATATTGACATAAGTAAAGGAAATCTACTCCAGAAACCTTGATTCATTTTTTCAGGAGCTTGACACAAGTAAATGAACTATGCTTTGAGAACCTTGATTCATTTTTAAAGGAGCTTGACACAAGAAAAGGAATTTTGCTCCAAGAACCTTTATTCATTTTTTAAGGAGCTTGACACAAGAAAAGGAATTGTGCTTCAAGAACCTTGACCATGGCCCATAAGTGGCCATGGATTCCATGAGGTTCTCATCAGATGGGAGAACAATGCTCTGGAAGGGATACATATCAAGGGATCTAATGGAAATATCACACTCCAATGCCCCTAATACATGATGCCCTAAACAGTCATTGTATTCAAGTTGTATCACCCCCGCGACAGGTTAATTATGTGGTCACTTGTTGCATGCTCACATATATTGACGATATAGTCAATGATATAGTGCATCGTGTACTAGGGTCATTAGAGCCTGATCTTTCCATTAGATCCCTTGACATGTATCCCTTCTATGGTTTTTTTCTCCCATCTGATGAGAACCTCTTGGAATCCACGACCTCTTATGGTCCATGATCAAGGTTTCCAAACATAGTTATTTTTCTTGTGTCAAGCTTGTTAAAACATGAAACAAGGTCTCAAAGCAAAGTTCCTTTACTTGTGTCAAGCTCATTAAAAATGAATCAAGGTTCTTGGAGTAGAGTTCCTTGTTTTGCGTGAAACTCCTTAAGAAATGAAACAAGATGTTGGAGCATATTTCCTTGTCTTGTGTCAAGCTCCATAAAAAATTGAATCAAAGTTCTCGGAGTAGAGTTCTTTGTCTTGTGTCAAGATACTTAAAAAATCATACAAGGTTATTAGAGCAGAGTTCCTTTACTTGTGTCAAGCTTGTTAAAACATGAAACAAGGTCTCAAAGCAAAGTTCCTTTACTTGTGTCAAGCTCATTAAAAATGAATCAAGGTTCTTGGAGTAGAGTTCCTTATTTTGCGTGAAACTCCTTAAGAAATGAAACAAGATGTTGGAGAATATTTCCTTGTCTTGTGTCAAGCTCCATAAAAAATTGAATCAAAGTTCTCGGAGTAGAGTTCTTTGTCTTGTGTCAAGATACTTAAAAAATCATACAAGGTTATTAGAGCAGAGTTCCCTTACTTGTGTCAAGCTTGTTAAATAAAGAAACAAGGTTCTATTATCATTCCAGGAAACTCTCCTAGGTTGCAACTCGGAGATGTCTGGTAACATATAATCTTTAATATTGTTCTCAGAACTATTGGAATGGATGATGGTTTGGATCAAGTCAAATGACCATTTCAACTATGTTTTTACTCAAGACATGCATGAACACCCTCATATTACAAGGCTTTAGACCACTAATGCTCAATAGTTTGTAGATTCAATGAATAGACAGAGAATACTGACCATACTGGCAGATGCATATATATAAACACATATGAATGGCTAGCTATAGGTAGTAAATGAGAATACTGACTGTACCGACAGATGCACATATATAAACACATATGAATGGCTAGCTACAGGCAATAAAAGAAGATTTCATATCTAATTTATGAACACAGAGATAAGATGATGGTTATCTGGCATTAGATACAAAAGAAGCATGAACAAATTGTTCAAGTGCAAGATTATAACAAAAGAGAAAATGAACATTGAACATATAACAACAAAACAAGCTTGTATTGCTAATGAATGAAGATGAGAAGCTTGTGTAGCAAAGTCTCCATAGTCTCCAAAAGATGAACCCTTGTTACATTTAGTTTTTAGCCTTTTATACGACTTTTACAATGCTCCTGAGCTCTCAAAGGCTTGGAGTCTTAATCTATCCTCTCTGTCCCTTAGCTGTTTGATTCCCCGAATAGGCAAGCATGGCTCGGAGGTTTTCTCCTTCTGGTAGAGGAATAACCACCTTCAGGTAGTCTGATGCATTGTTTGGGAGCTCTCTCGTGCCATAGATGCCCCATAATCGATTCTGTTGTTTTTGGGTTGAGCGCTGTCGATGCTCCATGATGTTTTCATTTGTTTTTGGCAAGTTGTGCGTGCTGTGTTGAGTTGTGCTGCTTCACAACTGCTTTGTCGATTTGGGATGAGTTTCATGTGTTGTGGCCCTTTCAAATGTTTAGCAATGCATGCTTTCTGTTAACACAGAGAAACATAGCCATATTGTGGACTTCTGCCAAAAATAATGATTGTTCATGTCTTCAACAGAAAACATAGCAACATTGAGAAATCCCTCCCATATTTGTCCTTTTCGGACTTCAAAAATCCTTAAACATGGCATATATATCTATCGGGTCTGCCCTTTAGGTCGCTGTCACCTATCACAGATGACTTGGTCCCTTTGTTCCCTTTGTATTCTGAAATCCTTGAAAAACACAGGAAGTACATGAAAATTGGCCGTTGGTGGACTTCAAACATTATAGATTTCATTCTCGAACCCTTTCGAGTCCACGACTCATCGCTATCAACGCTACTAAGCTTCCGTTTGTATTTTGTTATATAACGAAAATACACAAAAATGCATTGAAACTGGAATTTCCGTGGACCTCAAATATTATCAAATACTATTTAGAATATCGTCGGGTCCACATCATCGCATCGCACATACAAAGTGTAAAAGCTCCACCCCTTGGTTTCCCCAATTGTGATCTGTCGATGTGATGTGGGCCATCGATCTACATGCACGATTTTGGTCCATGCTTAATTGATTATCGCAATCTCTCATTCCATACTGTCTGCGCCGATACCTCTGTCGATGCAACCCACAAATAGCGACCCACTGATCTGATCATCAACGGTGTCTTGCATCGATTGCCACTGCCTGCTTGTACCGATTGTGAATTTCCACTTAGATCTGGTCCATTGATCGGCCAGATCTAACAACTGTTGTGTGTTGGATTGTGCATGCCTTAAATACATGGTTTTTCATTGATTTTTCAGTGTTTTAGCCTCCCGATAGTGTATTTCCGCCCTTCCAAGGGCTCTCCTCTTGCACTTATTTCGATCTTTGGATGATCTTAAGCAATATTTGAAGACTTCAAGAGCATATATGGATCCATTGGCATGATTTTAAGCAAATCTGGAGACTTTGGGGCATATTTGGATGCATTCTTGGGCCATTTTCCAGCAAGGCTAACACTAGCTCCTTCTGGGGATGAAATCCTCCCTGTGAGGTTTCAAGAACTACAGAAGAATGCCTTTCCTATAAAAAAGAAGATCAAATCTTCCTCCTAGTGTTGCATTGGGCATCGAATCTATTTAGCATTAAATAAAAACTTGAAAAAACATATTTACAATACCAGGGCTTGAAACCCTTAATTGAAATAAAGTTTCGAAAACTGCCCATTGACTGGGCCATCAAAAACATCTCCTCCTTCCTTTAATGCATCCCTTTTGAGAAAATAGTCACCAAACTGAAAATTGACCCTTCTTACCTTTCTATCAAAGGTTTCTTTCTCTTGGTCAATTTTTATATCAGCAAAATCATCAAAGACTTAGAAAAACCTATTAATTTGATCATCTACTTCAAAAACTTTCTAGCATTTGACATTGTCAGGTAGAGATGGTCTATATTTCACCTCATCTCTGTATGCTTTCAGCCTTGGTTGTTTTGCTTCGAAGGTTTTGTTCACTTGAAAAGTTAATATAAAATATGAATCAATGTATTCCTTTGTGGGGGACACAAGGACTACACCTACTCCTACAGCTTCCTTAGAGCAAGTTCCTTCAAAGAACATTTCCCAAATATGTAGGCCTTCTTCCTCTGTGAATTGGCAAACTGATTTTTTAAGCTGCGTAGAGGCCAACTAAGATTCTCCAGTCTGAAGAAAACAAGCTCCAAAATTAGTGTCAACAACATAGATGGGATGATTAGCAGGATTCCTCATCACTGATGGTATAAGCCAGCTGAGCTTCTCTATATAATCCCCTGCTTTCACCTCCAAAAACTGGGACAGTAGCATAGGATAGATCATTTTACAATGTTCCACGTAATCTCTTGATCCAACCTCTGGAAAGCAAAATTCCAAACTTGGGGGGGACATCTGCTACCAAAATATCCATCATCATGGTCTTCATGGGCAGCTGAGACAAAGTGAAGGCTAGATCCTTGATTAGTCCTAGGCATTCCACTTTTCTAGAGTCAAAAGAAAACAGGTCATTATAAGCCTTGGTAATGTCAAGACCCAATTTATCCATGACAGCCTTGGGCATTAGATTATGGTTGACTCTAGTGTCTAGAAGGCAATTGTGAAGGATTTTATCATGAATAGACAGAGAAACATAGAATGATGGGGAGTTGTCTTCAAAATTTTCAATCATTGGGCTGAGAATCATTGTTGGCTGGTCATGTTGTAGATTTACATAGTCAGTGGAGGCTTGGATGGCTTTAGGCTCAAGACCCTCAAGGATGGATGATTTGAAGGACTCATTCTTCACTAGTTCAATCAGAGGCATAGGTATTCTTAGCTTCTGAATTTCTGATTGAAAACTTAAAGAAGAAGGGGACTTGTCAAGGCCTCTTACCTCTATGGCGGGAGCTTTGAGGATGATAGGATCAACTACTGGTTGCTTCTGCTTATTAGCTTGCTATTCTGCAGGAACAATAGCTTTATGAACAGGACTTTCCTTGACATTATTCATCTTTGACGTCAGATTATATTTGTGCTAATCTTCAGTTTGTAGAACAGCTTCACCATCCCATTCTTGGCTTATCTAGTCATTTAATAATGACTTCTCATACACAGCTAAGGTAAAAAAAGGGGCACTGCCCTTGTCTTCCATACAATGGATCTCATCATCTTCTTCAAACTGCTCTTCTTCCATGACTACATTTTGAAAAGGGGCCTTCACCCTTTGGTCTTCATTGGCATATTTGCTTCTTTGCAAAATCTGCAACTGATCATTTGATCTTCTATATGGATTTGGATTTGGAGGAGCAAAGGTATTAGGAACCTTTCCTTTCCCAGAGTGCTGCTCAACCTTTAATTTGGAGATCTTAGAGGCTAATGACTCTATCTTTGTAGTCATTTTATCTATCTTGGGAGCAAAGGATGATGAAGACTCACCCCTTTGTCTCCTTCTATTAGCATTTCCCTTGAGCTTCTCAGAAGCCATGATGCTTGATTCTACATCTAGGGTTGCATCTTTCATATTAGCCAAAGAAGCACATCGCCTCTCCCTCAATAGTAAACAGAAATCAGAATCAAAGGCACTAGCATAGATGAGTCTAGAAGAGGTAGTGGTGGGTTTTACTTTAGCTGATATCTTGTTGTACATGCGGTTAAACCTCTTATTAAAATTAGACAACAACTCACCATTTTCCCTCTTTAAGTTCCCAAACTCAGTGTGGTAGTAAATGAGATCCTTCTTATCCCCTTAATGCTTTAGAAATACATCATCTAAAGCCTCAATATCTACTACAAATCTTGGGGTCAGTTCTCTGAACCATTTCCTAGCCTCTCCATCTAGGCTTTGGATAAATACTCTCATTCAGACATCATCTTCACTAATGTCCAGGTTATTAGTATAGCTATAGAATGGTTCAAGATATTCTTTAGCTGAAACACCTTCTGTCCCAGTGATCTTAGGCATATACTTTTGATACTCTCCAATAGGCATGGCATTCAAAGGAGTGGGCAGTATTAGAGGTCCATACCTAGTAGCTATGATTCTTTCCATTTTGGTGGGTGCTTGTGGACTTGCCATAATTGTGGTGGCTAAAAGAGTACTAGCAGTTTGAATGATAGAAGGCTGAGGAGTGACTGATAAGACTAAAGGAGTACGATGGATAGGAGGTGAGGTTTCCTTTGGGCTTACAACAAAAGGAAGACCTAAAGAATAAGGAGCTTTAATAGTCTCTAAGATTTTTTCCTCGCTGCTAGTATTAGAAGCTATACTCTCAACATGTATTTGTTCTATTACAGGCCTTTCTTGAAGAGATATAGAAGACTGTTTAGGTTTACCTGAACCTGATGCTACTTTCTGCAATACCTTTCTTTCTTTGATGATTTTTCAGGGTCAGGTATTGGGTCAGCTTGTGACTTTTGAGGATTTCTTTGAGTATGCCTCACAAACTGAGCGAAAACTATGAAGTGGAGTCTCCAAGAGGTTCAGCCTGCAGTAGAGTTGCCAGATAGATGATTACAACCAAAAAAGTGCCCAGACTTTGTCTATAATCAAAGTTGGATCTCTGTTGTTTCCCAAGGAAGCTGAGCTTTAGTTTCATCTCCCCGGCAGCGGTGCCAATTATGTTATTACTCCAAGAAACTCTCCTAAGTTGCAACTCAGAGATGCCTGGTATCATATAATCTTCAATATTGTTCTCAGAACTATTGGAATGGATGATGGTTTGGATCAAGCTAGATAACCATTTCAACTATGTTTCTACTCAAGACATGCATGAACACCCTCAACTTACAAGGCTTTAGACCACTAATGCTCAATAGTTTGTAGATTCAATGAATAGATGGAGAATACTAACCATACTGGCAGATTCATATATATATATATATATATATATATATATATGTATGTATGTATATGTATATATGTATATGTATAGATGTATATATATACATATACATATATATATACATATATATATATATATATATATATATATATATATATATATATATATATATATATATATATATATATATATATATATCTATCTATATATATATATATATATATATATAAACACATATGAATGGCTAGCTACAGGCAATAAATGAGAATACTGATTGTACCAATAGATGCGCAGATATAAATACATATGAATGGCTAGGTACAGGTAGTAAAAGAATCTTGCATATCTAATTTATCAACGTAGAGATAAGATGACAGTTATCTGGCATTAGATACAAAAGAAACGTTGAACAAACTGTTCAAGTGCAAGCTTAGAACATAAGAGAGAATGAACATTGAAAATATAACAGCAAAAGAAGCTTGTATTGCTAGTGAATGCAGATAAGAAGCTTGAGTAGCAAAGTCTCCATAGTTTCCAAAATTTAAACCCTTGTTACATTTAGTTTTTAACCTTTTATAGGCCTTTTACAATGCTCCTAAGCTCTCAAAGGCTCAGAGTATTAATCTATCTTATCTGTCCCTTAACTGTTTGATTCTCTGAATAGGCAAGAATGGATCGGAGGTTTTCTCCTTTTGGCAGAGGAATAAGCACCTTCAGGTAGTTTGATGCATTTTCTGGGAGCTCTCTCGTGCCAAAGATGCCCCATAATCGATTTTGTTGTTTTTGGGCTGAGTGGTACCGATGCCCCATGATGTTTCTGTTTGTTTTGGGCAAGCTGCGCGTCTTGTGTTGTGTTGTGTTGCTCCACGACTACTTTGTTGGTTTGGGATGAGCTGCGCGTGTTGTGGCCCTTTCAAATGTTTAGAAATGCATGGTTTCTGTTAACACAGAGCAACGTTGCTATATACTTCTGCCAAAAATAATGTCCGTTTTTTTTTAAACAAAAAACATAACAACTTTGAGAAATCTCGCCCATCTCTGTCCTTTTCGGACTTCAAAATTCCTTAAACATGGCATATATATCTATCAGGTCTGCCCTTTGGGTCGCTGTCAGCTATCACAAACGGCTTGGTCCCTTTGTTCCCTTTGTATTATGAAATCCTTGAAAAACATGGGAATACATGAAAATTGGCCTTTGGCGGACTTCAAACATTATAGATTTCATTCCCAAACCCTTTCGGCTATGGGACTCATCGCTATCAGTGCTACCAAGCTTCCCTTTGTATTTGGTTATATTATGAAAATACACAAAAATTCATTGAAACTGGACTTTCTACAGACCTCAAACATTATCAAATACTATTTAGAATACTGTCGGGTCTGCATCATCGCATCGCACATATGAAGATGTAAAGGATCTACCCCTTGGTTTCCCCAATTGCGATCCACTGATGGGATGTGGGCTATTGATCTGTGCGCGCGATCGACGGTCCATGTTTAATCACCGATCGCAATCACTCATTCCATACTGTCTGCACCGATACCTTTGCCGATGCGACCCACCGATAGCGACCTGCCGATTCGATCATCGACAATGTCTTGCACTGATTTCCACTCCCTGCTTGTGCCGATTGCAATTTTCCACTTAGATCTGGGTCGTTGATCGGCCAGATCTAACGATTACTGTGTGTTGGACTACACATGCCTTAAATACATGGTTTTTCACTGATTTTTCAGTGTTTTAGCCTTCCAATAGTGTATTTCCGCCCTGCTAAGGGCTCTCCTCTTGTGCTTATTTCGATCTTAGGATGATCTTAACCAATATTTGAAGACTTCAAGAGCATATATGGATCCATTAGCATGATTTTAAGAAAATTTGGAGACTTTGGGGCATATTTGGATCCATTTTTGGGCCATTTTCCAACAAGGCTAACAGGTGCCATGAGCATGGTTCTTTTCCTATGTCAATCTTGTAAAAAAATGAAACAAATCCCCTTCGAATTTGAGTTTTTTTTAGATCTCCTAAATCTACAGAAGAATCGTCATTTTGTTGTGCAGGAAATCCTTTATGTAGACAAAAATGAGCCCTCTAATGTTATGGGAGGATCAAGAAACTACGAAAGGTAATTATATGCAATATTTCCTAGTTCATACTACAAAATGCAAAGAAGGATTGATCTCCTACCTTTCTCTAATGCTAATACCCTTGATGTTGAACTTGACTCTTTGAATTCCAAGATCATGATCTCCTCTTCGCTGATGTGGATGAGTGATTGCAAGAAAGATCAAGTGGAGACCACAAACTATGCAAAGGATAACATATTTTAATACAAATTATGTAATAGATCACAGAGCATTACAATAAATGGACAGTAATTGACACATTTATGGAATGAAAACACATATTGTATTATTAATAGATGAAAAATACATCATTACAACCAATAAAGCCTTGATGTTGGAAGCCTCCTTCAAGTGAGATTCTGAGTCCAAGCATTAGCCTTCAAACACCTTTTCTCCTTTGAAAAAGGGCAACATTTGGGCATAATTCAGCACTAGGATGACAACCAACTAACCAACAACTGAAAACCAACCCTTAGTGGATGGTGGGAAATTCATTTATAGGGATAGGAGAGGGAGTCAAGGATCCATGAAAAGAGGGAGGATTTCCACATATCAAGGGAGATATCCATGGAAAGAGGATCCATGGTGAGGAATGGGAGGTATCATTCCAATCTTCATCTACTTGAAAGCACATCGTCATTCTCTAGCTTTCTAGTTCAGAGAAGCTTCTTCTCCATTTTGTGAAAAACTATTTGAAGAGGACCAGCATGGATTTTCTTGAAAAAAGTCATGTTGGAAGCACTAGGAATGTATAATGCAACAAGTTATTAGCACGAGACGCTAATTATGAAAATGCGCTAGGTTTACAAGACAAGGTTTTTGACAAGTTCTTCAGAATTCTTCCAAGGAAATTATTATTCCTTTTCTTCAAGGATATTCTTTTGATAACCACAAACATGTTTCATGGTGAATACATTTTTTGTGACAAATTTCATAATTTTGCAACACTTGTGGCATCGATGACACAGAGTGTGACACTTCGGGATACAAGACTAGGAGTGTGACAAAATAATGTATAACAAGATTATGTGTCCAGTGGGGTCACTTGCCTGCTTTTCCATTGGTCGTGAGTTCACATTTGTCCATGCCAACATATCTCCTGCCTTGTCATCCAACCAATTCTGTTATGCACACTCTAAAAACCTTCTAGGGTTAATCTATAGTGATGATGTGTCCTAATGGGGCCCCTTATGTGCTTCTCCCATTGCTCATTAGTTGCTCGAATGGACTGCCAACATGTATTGGCACCCATCATCCTGGAGATATCCTCTCTATTCCTTTAATTTACCTCTGGGATCTACCTTCAAGGATGAGTTATTCTAGTGTGTCCCCTACTGCACCTGCAAGCCAATAAATTTCCAGTCCGAGTTGATTTTCTCTTACATCTGTCATGTCAACCCAATAGTTCTTTGTATGCGCTACTCATTCCTTCTATGGTCGACCATATGAGATGGCATCATGGTCACATCATCAATGCAATGTGGCACTATGTGAGTGGTTCATATGTCATCTGGAAACAACCCATTTGCGTACCTGAAAACATAGAATTTGCATGCCATGTTTCCACTATATGTGATGTCATGCTGACATTATCTCAACCAATATAGTATTTCCATGTGTGTTGTCATAGAGGAGAGAGGAATGGTCCTAGAGCCTTGGTTTTGCATCGATTTTCCTTTATAAAATTTATAAGGATCACAACCATTTCTCATTGCACCATGCTTCCTGGGCTTGCTCCATTGTTATGGAAACCACTACTAAAAAAATTTCCCATTATGATGCCCCTATTGCATGGTTTGTAGTATTGGGGGGGGGGTTGTCAAAATGAACCTTTGTCATTGATCTGAAAACTAATAGTATGGGGAAACCACCCATTTTGAAACTCCCTTTCTGCGTTAACTCTTTCATTTGTTGACCCATCAGAATTGTCTTTGATGCATTAGTGGGATGTGTGGGGGGAGATCCACACATGATTATACACTTTATTCAACTCTAGCCTCCCACTCATATTGCATCATCTAGCTTGCATCATCTTTTTCCCTCTTCTTTGTGCTCTTTAAATTTGTCGAGGTACTCCCTCTTGGGATGAGCTCTATAGGGCATTGTGCTAAGGGCTAATAGTATTGCTTTCCATTGCTGCACTATCAGAGCCACATTTTCTAAGTTCATAGGTTATGGAAACTACCTATTTGGTCTTCCACTTTAGGAAAAATGTCAAAATAACTCCGAATAGGACCACCTCCACCATTCTAACTATGAAAATGTAACACCCTCCTCCCACATTTACCCAGGTTAATGAGTCACCTGGGGTCAAAATGTGATGAGAGGCTACTATGATCTGATTCCACTTCCCATGTATAGTCAAGGAATTGGAATTGACACCACATAACTAATATGACCTTCCACACATGTCACAAAACCCTCAAGAACCAACCAAACCTTCCAGGTGATCAACCCTTGAGACAACATATCATTTCACTGGCCTAAAGCCTCAATCACTCCCATGGCATGGGCATGCATGTGACTAAGACCATCGAGTTTCTCTCATAACAAGGGAATTCAAGTGATTGGGGTCTTTTTCCACCATTTTTGGGCCTTTGACCTTGGTTTCGGTGCCACGTTTTCAGGGCCAGGACTCAGGCCACTACCTAGAACTCCATGGAACTTCTAGAAATCAAAAGTAACATCAAAATAGTGATTCTAATACAAGTACTTGAATAAGTACTTGGCTGGACCCCTACTAGACATGAAACGTATTTCGTCAAACATGTTACAAATATGCATTCTGTAGGTCATAATAACAAATCTGAGCATAGGGGCCGCATACTTATTTAAGAATCGCTAAGAAGCATTCATGTCTTATCAGATTAGCTACATTATCATCTATTAGGTCATAAATTAATTGTTAATTCATTTACAAATCAAAACTGTATGAGAGCCATACATCATCATTGTCATAAAGCATACTCATGCCCAACATATAAATAACAAAAATAATAAGGATACAACATCCATAGATTCCACATATAAACTAGTACATTTACACATGAAGTACCAAGGAGAAGGAACTCCTATTAATGAATATAAAAGCCAACCAGATTTAGGATTTCCACAAACCATCTGACCATAGATTGGATGAACCAAATATTTCTTTCATCCAATCAATCCCGTGCCATATTTCTAGCATGAATGTGGGACTCATAACCAAAAAAATCAAGTAGGGCTTCCCAAGGTTACACCTCCTCACCCTCATCAATACAACCTAGCTTTACTACAGTACTCACTGGATCATGGATGTCACTGGATTTATCCACCTACACCATGAGGAATTTTACTATTTCCTAGTCTCTAAACTTTACCACAAAACCACAGTTTGATTCAAGGATAACTAGGCCATAATTGAGACTCCACCCTCCAGGATTTACCATATATCCTACCATTCATTGGCTAAGGATTCCAAGTCGTGATCGAGGGCACTCACCTCTAGTATTTATCATATATCCCTCCATTCACCAGTCAAATATTCCTAGTCCCATCAAGGAAACACAAAATCCATCTTTACCACAACCCACAGTCCGGTTCAGGGGTTACTAGGCCAAGTCTTTACCGCAATCCATAGTGTAATTCAGGGATCACTAGGACATTTGTTATTTATTTTAGAGATCCACCTCACTCAGTTTTGAATTCATTTGGCAATCTAGATCAACCAAAACATGAGAACCCCATGACACCACAAATATGCACAAATGGAAAGGCTAGGATGGAAGACATTGTCACACTTGGAAAAACCCATTATCATGGCAACAAGAGAACCAAGAACACACATGCATAACCATGCATGAAAAAACTAGCAAGGAAATCCTACATGCAACTCGATACCTACAAATAATCCCATAGTAGTGGCTTGATCCTACTCTTCCTTGCTTGATCTTTTCTTTCCTTTTCCTTCTTTTTTCTTCTTGATCTAATAATGAAGTGCTCCAAGATAATTGTGTCGAAGAATGTGTATGAGAGAGAGAATAGAGAGAGAGTTTTTATAGGCCATTTTGTCACATCTGATCAGTGAGCTTCCTAATGGGATTGAAAAACATCGTATTCCCCCTTGTCACCATCTTGCACAAATCCCTAAGCATTTTCCCTTCAACCTCCAAAATTTTAGCCCTAAATTGCATCATCTTAGCCAAGTTTAGGACCAACGCTCCCTGTATACCTACTAGGGTGTTATCACCTATAGGTTTCTCCATTGTGGCATGCATTCGTCACCAATAGGTTGCTCCCCTTTGCACCTACGTTGGTTCTAGACATCCAAAGAATGATCAGGATTCTGAATATTCCCCTTCAAGGAGATTCTAGAAGTTAATTCAACTACTTAACTTTGATAAAACATTTGGATCCTATCGTACACTTCTTTGGATTTTTCACCACTTATTCTTTGATCCTATCCCTCCATCAAAGATGGATCTCAAACCATAGACTGGTAATTGGATAATAACTCCCAACTTACCCTACTTCTCTATAATTTCCTAGCCTTCTACGTGGTTGGGGGTTCGATTTTGGAGAGTGATTTTTCCCTTATGTTGTTGTAGTGAGTGGTTATTATCTCATGCATTTAGGGTGACTGGAGGTTCATATTGTGACAAGGAAAGGACAAGTCAAAAACTTGGAGGATCTCTTCTACAAGTTTAACTGCTACTTATGGTTGTAATATCCCTCCCTTTATATTAATGTAAAGAATTCATTGTTTTCCTATATGTGAGGTTTTTATTTCATATATTTGAATATCATGTTGGTCTATTGAATGAATTATTTAGTTGATACTGCATAGATCTCGTAGTTTCTTTGCTTATGTTATCTAACTGTGCAAGTTATAATTTTGGCATTCCAAGCTAGAATTGGAGCTTCCAAGCTAAAGAAGGAGCGAATTGTGTGAAGGACTCCAAGTAGGCCTCACTCTATTATCTATTTACTTTAAGGAAAAGGATTTAGTTCCTTGTCTCTCTGTTGTTCTAGTTTAGCCACTGACCTAGGTTAGATACTTTGTCTGTAGTTGTAAACCCGTTATAAAAAATTGGCTGCTCCACTGCGGAATGAAGTATTCCCTTGGTGCTTCCCTTCTCCATTGTGTTTGATTACCTCCTTGATAGACCTTTGTTGTATTATCCAAACAAGAACAAAGCTAGGAAGTGATTTCATTGAGCCTTTTTGCAACTTTTGTGCCGTAATCTTCTTTTCCAAGCCCAACACTCCCCTAATGCCTTTGACACATCGTTGCACCTCACCCAAGCCCACTATATAACAAGGTTTCAATGCACTGATGCCTCTTCTATGCCAGCGTTGGTCCCTATTTTTGCACAAATTTTGCCTTATTTATTGAGCATCTCTTTGGTCATCCTACTTCCAACTAATCTATGTCAGCGTTGGTCCCTATTTTTGCACAAATTTTGCCTTATTTATTGAGCATCTCTTTGGTCATCCTACTTCCAACTAAACTTCCCTAAGTCTTGAGTCTCTTGCTGTCTCTCTAAAGCCTCCATTTGGTTTGAATTTGTGTTTTTTTCCTTTGGTAAGAACTGGTTTTCATTTTTATTTTTTCTTATCATTTGGTCACTTGCAAACTGATTTCATTTGATTCTGATAGCTTAGATGAATTGTTGTTCTAGTCCTGATTCTAAAAAGTGTAATGGAATCAGTAATTGAAAATTTGCATCTTAATTTTCTTCATTTCAAAAATTAAGTGTGGTGAAAAGAAAATTTTTGCATTGGAATTTAGGGTTTTGCATGTGCATTATTATAGAAACAGTTGCATTGAAAAGAGAAATTTCATCTTGCATCTTGTTTGCTGCATATTGTGTGCTACTATTGATTATTCCTTCCATTCCTTAGCTATGTGTTCATTGAAAGAGAAAAAAATTATCTTTTCCCATGCTAGATTTGCATTTTAGGATATTTAGGTGACATTCGTGGTGAACGCCAAAACTGAAACATAATCAAAGATAAACAGTAAAATTTATTGAATCAACCTAAGAAGCATTTGTAAAATTAATGCAAACATCTATAGGTCTAGGCTAGAGACGTGTTTTGGCATCATTAAACGTATGCGTTGTCATTGTTTTCCAGCATTGCATCCCGGGGGTGAAATCCCATTCCACGTATGTGAGTGTATATGAACATACTCGAAATACCTTTGAGTATACTGGTGGTGCTCCACGCATGTAAAGTATATGGGAATTCTCTCATCGAACAATTACACATTAGACAACACTACTATGGACTGCACTCCCATGTACCATTGAGTATATTGTGAGAGTCCCCAATTGGATGTTATCCACCCATAGGTAACTGAGTCTTCCACCTTGTATATTGTGATACACCAAACACAATATTCACGGATATTGGATGTCGTACGTTAAGTCCTTGGTTCACCAAGGTTTATATTGCAGTTCATGGTTGCTTGGTAATCCTTTATTCCTAGATTACCCTCTTTTTGATTTATTTCTTTTTTGTTAGTAAAATTTATTATCCAATGTGGAAGAATAAAACTCCCCTCCCTATCGTTTGTGTAGAAAGAAAAATATGCCTCCTCTTCCTCTAGAGGCTACTCCTAACCATCGTCAAAAGCATAAGAAAGCAAAAGCTACCAAATCAAGAACATCAGGAACTACTTCTGGCCCTCCTCCCAATGTTTATCAACCAAAATCATCTATCCCTTTGAGTTCCAAACTCAAGATTACATCTATTCATGTTGGTGATAATAACAGTCCTTGGTTTGCTAAGGTGTATATTGTAGTTCACGGTTGCTTGGTAATCATTTATGCCTAGATTACCCTCTTTTTGATTTATTTATTTTTGTGTTAGTAAAATTTATTATCCAACGTGGAAGAAAAAAACTCCCCTCCCTATCGTTCGTGTAGTATGAAAAATATGCCTCCTCTTCCTCCAGAGGCTACTCATAATTACCGTCAAAAGCATAAGAAAACACAAGATACTGAATCGGGAACATCAAGAACTACTTCTGACCCTCCTCCCAATATTGATCAACCAAAATCATCTGTCCATTTGAGTTCCAAACCCGATATTACATCTATTCATGTTGGTGATAATAACATAATTGAAACATAAGTCCCTGAAACTTTGTTACTTGAGGTCATTGAATCTAACCTCCCTGAGTCAAAAACTTTGTTTCCTGAGGTTATTGAACCTTAGGAGCCTCAGCCATATTCACTTGATTCTTTGGGACCTTCCTCTTCTCTTCCTTTGTCTCAGACAAAACTGATATATCTTGGGCCTGATGGTTAATCTCTTCCATACAAACTTGTGAATATTGAACATATCCCTCAAGAATAGCCTCGTCCTTCTAATCCCATTCATTGGGAAGGGCTTTATTTTTATCAAGCCAATCCTCTTCCATCTCTTTAACTTCTGACACAATATTCTACTTGATTCTTTGGGCCCATCCACGGATCTCTAGCAGAAATCTTCATCGGGATTGTTAACCATGACTGGAACTTATTCAAAATCCTAGCTCATGTCCACCACTATGGTTGAGACATCAAGTGTCACTTCCTCATCTATGTTTACAACACCACCAGAAACTCATTTGTATGCTGGTCCATCTATCCTGCGTGGCTATTAGTCATTATCTTGTACATTTCCTGGTGTGGTTTCCAGTCTTTGGACCTCTCCCATGTCATCCAATTTAGGAATAATGTATGGTACTTCTCTTATGAATTCCACATAGTCTACTCCTCTTCCTCCACCTACACCTACACTAAAGCAATAGGATGTCCCTTATGTCATTGGGAAAGCTACCCTTAATAGCCTAACCCTTTGATTTTTGGGTACCCTCCATCTGGATCACAATTGCCTCCATCATCTCCTCCTTGTATGGTAGGGGGTAAACTTATTGTTGGTATACATCAATATGGTAACCCGCCTAATTATAGTCCTCCTTATCTTGAAATGGATGATAGTGTTTGGAAACCTACTTTACCCATTCAAACTAGTTCTTTTTGGGATCGATTGTTGAACCCTCAAACTATATCACCTTCATCACAAATTCCTACCTATCCATCAACACCTCAACAAGCTTAAATACATGTGAGCCAACCTTTATAGCCTATTCCAATGGTGTGTGGTTCTCTCGAAATCCCAGTTAGTCAACCTTCTCAATCACTTCCACAAAGTACTCCTCAAGTTTCGGTAGGTCAAATTCTTCAAAATTTGGCACAGTCTCAATCAAACCCATACCCGAGGGAAATGAAAACCCTTATTGGAAAATAATATTGACTGCATCAAGCGCCTTTTTAAGGCCATCAAATCCAAACACAATAATTCCAACAACTTTATGGTCATCCTAGGGTTGGGAAACAAACTCACTTGTATGTGGCTTATCAGAACACTCCATATCCTAGCAACCAAGTTCCTTATTATCATAACCCTCCTTACCAAGGAGTGCAAGTTCCTATTACCCAGGCTATCCCTTCATATCCACGTCATTCACCTCAGAACTTTAATAGATAGTTTCCTTTTGTGGCTACTCTTGTATTAACAGATTTAACTTAGCTTACTAACAACCCCATTTCTCATTCGCCATGGTGGATGATTATTCCCACTAAGTTGCCTTATGATATCCCAAAATTCAATGGGAATCCTAGAGAAGACCCGTCGACGCATGTTATGACGTATCATCTATGGTGGTCATCCAACTCCCTTAACGATGATTCCATTTGACTTCATCTTTTCCAATGAACGCTTATAGGTATTGTAGCTAAATGGTATATTGAGTTACCTAGAGCATTGTTTCATGATTTCAAAACTTTAGCCACCACCTTCCTCACACATTTTTATTTACCCATCATATACAAAACTAGAACAGAACTATTGACTAACTACAAAAAATCAGATTCTAATCACATTCCAGATCACACTCATGAGTGGAGGTGCCATTGCTAGTCGGTCAAGACTTATGTTCCCGATCAGTTGTTAGCAGAATTGTTTGTTAAACTTCTGTTAGCTCACATAACAGAAGATGTGGCCAAAGGTGGAGTCATGACCGAAGTGAAATTTATTGCTCATGCTCAATATTTAGATCTGGTTTATGCCTATTCAGGTACACTCCATGATAAGATACCAAACGTTCTGAGACCCTCAAATATTATTCTTCCTCTACCTAGTAAAGAATCTCATGCTGTCAATGGCATTATTGGTTCTTCTAGTTTGCAGTTGGTGAGTAAACCATCCTCCTACAGCTTCTGCTTCTGAGATAAATGTAATTTCATCTGATAAAGGCGAGTCTCAATAGCAACCTAGAAGAAAGAAGAAAGGTAAAGGTAAGAAAAAGAAGGATTCCTTGCCACAAGATAATCAAAGAAATTTTTATTCCAATAAGAAATGAAAGCCTCGATACCCACGCTTGATTTGTAACAAGGATCACTTTACACGTGATTTTCCACACCGCACTAAAGTGAACCATTTTGTTAAATCATTCGCTTCTCCCACTTCTTCTTCTAACATGGTTTTAATGCTTTCCTCCTCAAAGCTAAAATCCAATGTCATGGTGGCCACTCGAAATAAGGACTATGGTAATGTGAATCCATTGAATGGTCAGGTTATTGATCAACCTGCCAGTTCGGAAACACCTTCATCTAATATTTCTCCACCTCTAGTTCCTATAGAATTGACTAACAAGCCTTCAAAGGGTGTTATCGATAAGTCTTCTTCAAACCTCGTTCAAGAGCCACCCAAAATTATAATGTAATTGAAGACTTGGCTCAGTCTCCATCATCTATGTCAACTCTTAAAGTGTTGTGGAACTTCCCCACCCAAAAGAAGGCCTTGTTGTCAACTATCAGATGTGTAGATCCATCGGATTCCAACCTAGTGGTTTTCTATCATGAAAACTATACCCCTTGACTTTCAGCTCAGTTACCTTTAATGATTCGGGTCATTGTCCATTGTAAGAACATTCATCGTGCTATTGTGGACGAGGGAGCCTTGACCTCATCATGTCCATGTCTTGCTAGAAGGAAATTGGTTCACCCCAACTAAGTAAATCGACCACCACATTAAAAGCCTTTGATGGAAGGACATATAAATCTTGTGTGATTCTGAATTCCCTCTGAGTGGAACTTAGGGCCAAAGCCATCTCCATTGAAGTAGAAGTTATTGATAGGCCTATTGATTATAATATTATACTAGGATGTACATGGGTTTATGTTATGGCTACTGTCATTTCGACTTACTTCTGAGTGATCGCCTTTCCTCATAAAGGCGAGATTGTAGCCATAAATCGACTCACCTTTTTCGCCTCTAATTCCAATGTTACTGGAAGTGTCCCTTTTGTAAGGGAATCCCTACATTCCTATGAGCATGCTAAAGTTATATTGTTAAAGGATTAATTGCTTATGGGGACCTTTTCACTCCGTCCTCTTCTCCTTCCCAGTTTCTCCCCTTCGGTTGCTTATATCAATATGATATCATCCTCTATGATCCTGTTCAATCCATGGATTGCACTTGATGAAAATAAAATCAAAAGTTTTGGCAACAGAATGTCTTTTAGCCCCATTGGCCAAGATTACAAAGCCATCTATTCGGCTTGTGCAGCCCATACTTTTTCTTCGATCAATTGGGTATATCGATCACTGGATTATGGCACACCCTATTATGAAACCAGCTCAGAAAAAGATAGAAAAGATAGATCAATGCCTTAGAAATAAGCCTCTTCGAGGGGGAAACCTCCTTTACATTACACAAATGACAATTCTTGGATGATACAAATGAAAATACATCCTTTCTATATATAGGAGTCTAAGGGGTCATAATATAATCAGAGCCGACATAACAATAATAATGTAAGGGCACAATAATAACAATAGTGGGCTTCTATGGTGCACAATAATAACAATATGGGGACTACATGCGCACAAAAATATAATAAGGTAGTTGTACTAATAACAATAAGGGTTTACACTAGTAGTATAGGGACTTAACATGCCCCTCTCCTTTAGGAAGTTTTGTTCTCAACGCTTGAGTAGTTCTTGATGCTTCTGTATAAAATTCTTGTCCTCCCATGTGGAATCTTCAGTGATTAAGTTATTCCACTTGATGAGATACTCTGAAATGGATCGATTTCGTAGCTGTAGGGTTCTTGTTTCTGTGACTTCTCCAGGTTCCAATATGATTTTTCCTTCCTCATCAAGTTCTGGCAATATTCTTTGAACTAGGATCTTCTTTAACTTTTGAATAAGTGGCCACACTTCATCCTTCTTCCATTCATCCCTTTCTTCGTTTATCCAATCTAGTTGGATAATAGAAATAGCACAAAATAATGATTCCACATCCTCATCCTTTCTTAAGAGTGCATTTGCAACAACATTTTGCTTCCCTTTTTTGTAGATGATTTCAAAGTCATAACCCAACATATTTGTGACCCCTATTTTCTGTTCTTCTAAAGATAATCTTTGTTCTAAAAAGTATTTTAGACTATCATGATCCATTTTTACCTTGAAGTGTCTTCCCATTAGGTAAGTTTGACATTTCTTAAGTTCATGTAGTATTGCCAACATTTCCTTCTCATAAATGGCTTGCTTGAGATGTAGCCGTAAAAATACCCAATCACCTACATCAAAACTTCTTTCATTGTGATGTTGTTCTGACTATTGTTTCATTTGATTCTGCACCAAAGTGGTGTTATCCTTTAAATGTTGGAGAACTTGTTGTTGATGCTTGATGTGATCTTTCACTGCTTGAATCTTTTTCTTCTTGATATGTCCTTCTATCTTGAGTGTTTGAGGAGTGGTAATTTCTTCCAATGCATTACAATATATGGTCGGATTCATTTCTTGATGCTCGATGTGATCTTTCACTTATTGAACATTTTTCTTCTTGATATGTATTTCTATCTTGATAGTTTTAGGAGTGGTAATTCTGGCCAATGCATTACGAGATATGGTCGGATCCATTTCTTTTTTCTCGATTTGATCTTTCACTTCTTGAACCTTTTTCTTCTTGATATGTCCTTCTATCTTGAGAGTTTGAGGAGTTGTAATTCTTGTCAATTCTCTACATGATATGGTCCGATTCATTTCTTCTTTCTCTGGGGTTGGTTCCTAGTGTATATCCTCTTCTTTTGACGTTTCTTGATCCTTTTCTTCCTCCTCTTCACAATCAGTGTAAAATACTTTCTTCTCAACACACTTGTGACTTTTAATGTATTTCTTATCACAATTGTAAAAAATCCTTTTTTCTCTTTTTTCTTCCAATTTTTGTGGTGTCAAACCTGTAGGTTGTGGAAGGCTAGGAAAAGCAACACTTCCATATTTATAGTTGTGAGGGGTAGACTTCCTTGTTGCCATAATTTTTCTTTCCACTTTTCTTGCCAACCTGAATTAATTCTCCAATGAATCAGGTTCCCAAAGATGAATCTCCTATTGAATGTTATCCTTTAAAGTCCCTATGGAGACATTAATCCTCTGCTTCTTTGGAATATCATTTTCCATTATATTCAATTTTTGAAAGTCCTTAGTGTGCTCTGCCATTGAACACTTTTGTTTGAGATTTATCAATTGGCTAAAGAAGGTGTTTCTCTTTGTATCCTCATAATGTGCTATCATTTCCTCTGTGAAAATAGATCACGTAACAAGTGGTTTACGAGAACAAAGCCCTTTATACCATAAAAATTGATCCGGTTCTAAATATGAATATGCAATACATACCTTTTGTAACAATTTCACCTCATGTAGATTAAAATATTGCTCCATCTGTAGTATCCAATTTACCATATCCTTTCCATCAAACTTCTTCATATTGCCTTTTCTTGATTTTAGGAGCTCGATCTTGAAACGACTATAACTCTATAATTGTGGATCTATGTAGGTTTTAACCCCATACAGAAATTACCAGCATACAAATGTTAAATCACAGAAAAATAAACAATGCGAGACCGTAACATATAAAACACATATACACAGAGATTTCCCATGGATCCCAAAACTGGGACTACCAGCTTGATTTTTCATTATATTCCTTTCAATGTTACAATACATATTTATACATGTCGAAGCATCCAATACCATGGACCGAAAACCATCGCATCCAAAACCATGGATTGAAAACCATAGGTAAGTTCGCCCAACCTAATATAGGGTCCAAAAAAAATTTTCTCGGGGCACTGCCCCGGACCCCGTAGAGGGGGACTACCCGCCCCCCTCTAACCCCCCAGATAGGGGGCGCTGCCGCCCCCCCATGACCCCCTCGCTGTGCAATTGGCACAACGAAGGGGGGGCTTCGCCCCCCCTCTAACCCCCCTATTCACTACGTGGGTTAGTCATGGAAAGAATATAACACAACCCAACAATCTCCCACTTGTTGTTTTCTTTCCACAGGGGGCCACAAGAGAGCTTAATCATTTTTCCAGCCCTGAAATGCCCATTGTTTCTCTACACCAAGAGAAATTCTCAGAGCTCACAGATTTTGTCAATGCATTTGCAGTATTCTTCAAAGTGTCCACCTTTACCAGCAACACCTTTTTGTCTTCTATCATATCCCTCACAAAGTGATACTGAACATCAATGTGCATTGTCTTTGAATGATAAGAAGGGTTCTTTGCCAAGAAAATTGCACTTTGGCTGTCACAGTCTATTCTTATAGCTCCCTGTACTAACCCCATACTTGAACACAATCTCTGCAACCAAACGGCTTCCTTGCTTGCATGAGTAGTTGCCATGTATTCTGCCTCTGTAGTTGATAGTGCCACTACAGATTGTTTCTTACTCATCCAACTGACTGCACCTCAAAATAGGTTAAACACATACCCACTTGTAGATCTTCTCTGATCCAGATCTCCAGCCCAGTCTGCATCAACAAAGCCATGAATATCCAACACTCTGTCAAATCCTGGCCTTCCTCGGTAGCACAAACCATAATCACTAGTGCCACGCAAATACCTGAAAACCCGCTTCACTACTGTCCAGTGCTCCTTCCTTGGTTTTGACATAAACCTGCTCAATACTCCCACTACATGTGCAATGTCTGGTCTAGTATAGACCATTGCATACATCAGGCTACTGACTGCACTCGCATATGGAACACGGGACATGTCCTCTTCCTCTTCTTGTGTCTTGGGACACTGTTCAGCAGATAACCTCACACCTACAGGAATAGGAACCTTCACCGATTTACTATCCTGCATATTAAACCTTTGCAGTATTGTCTCGACATACTTCCTCTGGTTTAACCAGAGCTTCCTCTTTGCCCAATATCTTTTAATTTCCATGCCCAAAATATAGTTTGTAGCACCAAGATATTTCATGTCGAATTTGGAGTACAATTGGGTCTTCAAATCCTGGAAAATTTCTTTGTCATTTCCAACCAGCAACATATCATCCACATACAAGAACAGATAAATAACACGGTCACCAATTAATTTAAAATACACATAGTGATCTGCTTTGCTTCTAGTGAAGTCAAGTCCCCATATAAATGTATCAAATTTCTGATACCACATCCTTGGTGACTATTTTAACCCATACAGAGACTTCTTTAACTTGCATACCAGTTCTTTTTTACCCTTCACTGCAAAGCCTTCAGGTTGCTTCATGTAGATTTCCTCTTCCAAATCCCCATGAAGAAATGATGTCTTCACATCCATCTGTTCTACCTCAAAATCAAAAGCAGCAGCAATAGATAAAAGTAACCTAATAGAAGTTACCTTAGCAACAGGAGAAAAAATATCACCAAAATCAATTCCCGACACCTGGGAATAACCTTTTTCTACCAACCGAGATTTGTATTTCTCCACCTTCCCTTCTGCATTTGTCTTCTTTTTGAACACCCATTTGCTGCCAATGGGTTTCCTTCCAGCTGGAAACTCCACCAGATCCCAAGCCTTTGTGCAAAGATGCCATTTCATCAACCATGGCCTCTTTCCAGAGTTTTCCATCCTCTGAATCTACTGCTTCCTTCACAATTCTAGGATCATCATTAGTAACAGACGAAGCAAAATTTGAACAGAATGCAGAAGGACTATACCTTTCTGGTTGCCTTCTTTCTCGAACTGATCTTCGAAGTTTGTGGCTCTTCATCTTCTGATTCCTCCTCTGCTGCAGAGTCTGATTCTTCCTCCTTTAGCTCAAACTCTATCTTCTTAGGTTCCTTTAGTTCGACTTCATGTTTAATAACATATTTTACCTCTCTGAACACCACATCTCGGCTATACACAACCTTCCGTGTGACTGGGTTCCAAAGCTTATAACCCTTTAAACCATCCTTATACCCAATAAAGATGCATTTTTCAGATTTACTATCCAACTTGGTTCATTTCTCCTTTGGAACATGTACATATGCATCACATCCAAATACCCTCAAATGTGAAAGAGAGGGTTTCTTACCAGTCCATACTTCTTGTGGAGTCTTATCCTCCAACGCTAATGAAGGTGACCTATTGACCAAGTAACATGCAATATCCACTGCCTCTGCCCAGAATTCCTGTCCTAACCCGGCACCACTGAGCATGCTTCTTGCCCTTTCCATCAACATCTTGTTCATTCTTTCTGCGACTCCATTTTTGCTGAGGTGTATATGGAGTAGTCTTCTATCGTGCTATACCACACTTCTTACAGAATTCTTCAAATTCCTTGCTGCAAAACTCTCCACCATTATCTGTCCTCAGCACCTTTATCTTCTTCTCTGTCTGATTTTCCACCAGAGCCTTAAATTCTTTAAACCTGTCAAAGACTTCAGATTTCTTCTTAAGGAAATATATCCATGTATTCCTTGAGAAGTCATCTATAAATGATACATAGTACACAGACTTACCCAGTGATGGAACTTTCACAGGTCCAAACACGTCACTGTGCGCAAGCTCTAATATCTGTTTCGCCCTCTTAGCACCAGAGGGGAAACTCACCTGATTCTGCTTCCCATATACACAATTTTCACAGAAATCAAAATCCAAAGAGCTATTACTCATACCTTCTACCATACCTTTACCATGAAGTATTCAAAGGCCCTTCTCTCCAATATGTCCAAGCCTTTGATGCCATAGCATGGTCTTCTCTCTAGAGACCACTCGATTTTCAGCTCCGCTTTCGGGAACCACAGAACTGTTGCACCCATCAACAACAGTGCTACTTTGGAGCTTGTACAGAGTTCCAGTCCAAACTCCCCACATCAATACCAGTGCTCCCTGAACCATCTTACAGGTATCCTTCTCGAACACTATTTTCACACCTGCATCATCCAACTTGCTTACATAAATAAAAATTTTGGCCAATGCAGGAATATGCAGAACACCCGGAAGTGTTCTAACCCTTCCACCTTGCAACTTCAACTTTACTTTTCCGTGACCAATGATTCTAGCCTTCCTATCATCTCCTAAGAAGACATCACCACCATCATATTTCTCATACTCGCAGAACCACTCTCTATGGGGAGTGAAGTGAAAGGATGCACCTGAGTCAATCAACCATGCCTCATGATCTACATGTGTACTTGAAGAAGCCAAGTACACATCCCCACCTTCATCTGAGGTGGTTTTCGCCTCTGCAGAAGGAGCATCATCAGATCCCTTTCCTTTATCAGGAGCTTTAGATTTACAGTCCCTTTTGAAGTGCCCTTCCTTTCCGCATTTCTAGCACACCACCTTTACAGGTTTTCCTGGAGATTTAGATCTCCCACTCGATGACTTATTTTTGTTTCTATTCTGGGACCGTCCTCATACAGACAAGGCATCACCATTCTGGCTCTCCATATTTTTCCATCTCGTCTCCTTCGTCAGCAAGGCTGAGACTATTTCATCAAACTACAAAGCAGTTACATTGCTACTTATTGCAATAATGAGACTATCCCACGAATCTGGTAGAGAACACAACAAACTGATGCACTTATCTTCATCTGAAATTTTAATATCAACAGATGCTAACTGACTTACCACAGTATTAAATGTGTTCAGATGCTCTGTCACCGAGTCTCCATCTTTCATCCTCAGGTTATACAACTTTTTCCGCAGGAACAATTTATTCACCAGAGACTTAGATTGGTACAAAGTCCCTAACTTGTCCCACAAAGCCTTCGCTATAGCTTCCCCTGATACATTCAGCAATACTGAATCTGAGACACACAATCGTATTGTGGTCTTTGCCTTCTAATCCAACTTCTTCCATTCTTCATCAGTCACTCCCGTTGGTTTAGCACCTGGATCTACCGTGATCCACTGATCTTTATCCACCAACAGATTCTCCATCTTGAGTTTCCACAACTCAAAACTATGAGCATTGAACTTCTCGATCTCTATATTTCCGTTGCTCACCATCTTCTTTCACCACCAGAATCGATCTCACAGATATCCCACTGAACAGGGTCTACCACAGGCCCGAGCGAAATCCCTCAACAACAAAGGCATCCCCTTGAAGCCAAAACAACTCTGATACCAAATTTAGGTTTTAACCCCGTACAGAAATTACCTGCATACAAATTCTAAATCACAGAAAAATAAACAATGTGAGAGCGTAACACATAAAACACATATACACAAAGATTTTCCCCTGGATCCCAAAACCGGGACTACCAGCTTGATTTTTCATTATATTCCTTTCAATGTTACAATACATATTTATACATGCCGAAGCATCCAATACCATGGACCGAAAACCATCGCGTCCAAAACCATGGATCGAAAACCATAGGTAGGTTCGCCCAACCTAATATGGGGTCAAAAAATGTTTTTTTCCCGGGGCACTACCCCAGACCCCGTAGAGGGGGGCTACCCACCCCCCTCAAACCCCCTGGACAGGGAGGGCTGTCGCCCCCCTTATGACCCCCCCATTGCACAATCGGCGCAATGAATGGGGTGCTCCGCCCCCCCCTCTAACCCCCCGGTTCACTACGTGGGTTAGTCGTGGAAAGAATATAACACAACCCAACAATCTCAAATATCTAAAATCACATCTTGCAGTAGCCCTTTGAGTCCTCTTTACAACCCCACAAGTCTGACCAAGATTGGATTCTCCAAGGAAAAGTTATGTCAAATCTCCCACGGTGACCTGATTATAGACTAATTCATTAGAGAGAACTTGTACGAACTTCCACATGTCACTCTTTCAACCTCAAGTTCTAAAAATTATACCCAAATAAAATACATTCTGTCCTCTTTCTCGTAAATTCTTACAAAATTTCAATCTGATTCTCAGAGAGAAAGTTATGAGGATTTTCCCAAGGTCACCTATTTAGGATGTAATTCGGGAGTCTACAAAAACCCTAACTTCCTCAGATCATATATCCGAAAATATAGCGAGACAAGATCTGAAATTACGACCTGAGGTTCAGATCAATTTTTTCCCAAATGGGTTTTTGTTTTAGCTTTTGAAACATAGTACCGAAAAAGGTATAGCGAAAATTCCATGATGACTTTTTTAGAAGAAATTATGGGGCTTACAAAAACTCTAACTTCCTCAGATCATATCTTCGAAAATATAGCGAGCCAAGATTTGAAATTTGGATCTAAGGTTCAGAGAGATTTTGTATCAAATGGGTTTTTTATTTTAGCTTTTGAAACATTGGAGAAACAAAATTATAGCAAAAATTCGACGATGACCTGTTTGGAGCATCAAAACCCTAGAATCCAAAGCCTTAATACCAAATGTTATGAAACCATCTCACAAAAAGATAGAAAAGATATATCAATGCCTCAGAAATAAGCCTCTTCAAGGGGGAAACCTCCTTTACATTACACAAATGAACAATTCTTGGATGATACAAATGAAAAGACATCCTTTCTATATATAGGAGTCTAAGGGGTCATAATATAATCAGAGCCGACATAACAGTAATAATGTAAGGGCACAATAATAACAATAGTGGTCTTCTCTAGGGAACAATAATAACAATATGGGGACTACATGGGCACACCAATATAATAAGGGGGTTGTACTAATAACAATAAGGGTTTACACTAGTAGTATTGGGACCTAACATGCCCTCTAATCCTTTCTCACGTATATTCTCTACCGATGAAAACATCATGGAGATCATGATATCAGGTAATGCATCATGGGACAAACATCATCATCATCCCTGCTGACCAGATTTCATTGAAGATAATCTCAATGGTATGTACCTACCAAATTTTGTCGAATCCTTTACGAATTTTGTCTCCATTCATGAGATCGACTCTAAGAGGAACCTTTCAAATATCAAAGAAATGATTTCTCTCGATATTTCAATTAAACAAGGAATAGTCAAAACTATATACATGAGAGAATAATGTTATTAATCCGAAATTGAGATTTATTGAGCCCTTGTTCATGAGTTTAGATATGTATTTTCCTGGACATATGAATAAATTCCAGGTATCGACCCAAACATAATGGTGCATGAAATTAAGATGTATCATGATGCCAAACCCATCTGAAAACACCTCTCACCGGTCCATACCAAGAAGGCTACTAGGATAAAAGATGAAATCTAAAAGCTTCTTCGAGCTAGTTTCATATACCCCATAACTTTAACTAATTGGCTATCGAGTATTGCCCCTGTCATGAAGAAACAAGGCAAAATCCAAGTATGTGTCGATTATCAGGATGTAAATGTTACTTGTCTAAAAGACAACTACCCAACCCTATTTATTGACTAGATTATTGATGAATGCGCTGGCTTTGAGATTTATCCATTCATTGATGGATTCTCGAGCTATAATCAAATCAAAATTCTCCCGCCGAACCAACCTAAAACTACATTTATTTGTCCCTGGGTACTTTTGCTCATAGAAAGATCCCTTTCAATTTAAAGGACGTAGGAGCCACATTTCAACGTGCAATGCATTAAACTTAGCATGACATCAAGCATATCATGTAGCCCTATTTGGAAGATCTCCTTGCTCACTTCAAGTGATGGTTTGAACACCCCATGCATTTATTGGCCATTTTTCTTTGTTCTAGGCATTATACCATTCGAATTAACCCACAAAAATGTGTGTTCTGCATCAGTTCTAGTAAAATCCTTCATTTTATTGTTTCAAAACAAGGAATTTTTATTAATCCTCTGAAATTCTAGGAAATCATTGACTTTCCTCTACCTTCTTCCCTCGTTCAGCTACAAAGACTCCATGGGAAAGCTAACTTCTTGAGAAGGTTCATCACTAACTACACTGAATTGAAAAAAGGATTTACTCGCTTACTGAATAAATGGATCCCCTTCCATTGGGATGATGTTACGCATAAATAATTTGATGCCTTGAAAGATGTACTAGTTCAAGCATCTCTGTTATATCCCCCTAATTATCAGCATTACTATTTACTGTATCTCGTTGCTGCCATATCTATTATAGCTATCATGTTGGTCCAAGAAGATGATATGGGGACTGAACATCCCATTTATTATTTGAGTTGTAACCTCAACGATATGGAGATCCCATATACTCATGTAGAAAATTTGGCTTTGGCAGCCTTTCAAGTCGTCTAGAGATTTTGCCATTACATGTTGCCTCAAAAAACTACGGTCATTTCAGATTGAAACCTTATGACATATATGTTGTCAAGTCAATTACTGGGGGGAAAATACTCTAAGTGGATTGTTATTATCCAGGAGTTCAACCTAGAATTCATCAAATCCAAGTCAATGAAATCCCTATTTTTCGTCGAGCTAATGTGTGATCTTCCTTCCCTTGTTGATGAATCTACAATTGAAGATTCCATCCATGACAAGTCATTATTTATGATTTCATAATTTGACCCAAGGTATGGATATTTTATGATCTATCTCCATATCCAGACATTGTGACCTAATACCTCTTGCTCCAAGCAATGACATATCCAGTACCAATCTTGAAATTATGTTATTATCCGTGACACACTTTACCATCGTGGTATCGATACAATTTTATGGAGGTGCCTCACTCTTGAGGAGTCCAAGAAAGTCCTTAATGAATGCCACTCGGGGGCATGTGGCAGATATTTATCCTTTTACACTACCACGCAAAATATCTTATGTATTGGTTACTTTTGGCCCATAATTTTCCACAACTATATCCTCACAGTCCAAAAGTGTCATGTGTTCTAGATCTATGATCATAAAATTTGTGCTTTGCCTACTTCGCTGCATCCCACCGTCATTGTTGGCCCCTTTCCAAAATGGGGCATCAAATTTATGACATGTAACCTTCACTTGGTCAGGGGGCATGGTAATATCATTTTCATTGTTGACTACTTTAGTAAGTGGGCCGAAGTGATGCCTACATTTAACAACACTGGCAAAACGGTTGCATACTTTTTCTTCAACCATGTTATTGCTAGGTTTGCTTTTCCACAAGAAATAGTTACAAATCACGCGAAGAATTTTCATAATCATATGATGACCGAATTATTTTCCAAATTGGGACTTTTAGATGAAAATACCACCCCCTATTATCCTCAAGCTAATGGATAAGTTGAGGCTATCAAAAAATTTCTTAATATTATGCTTTAATGTATGATAAGGGTCCACAAATCAAACTGACACTTTCTTCTTTATGCCGCCTTGTGGGCATGCCGAACCTCAGGTAGGATTTCTGTCATATTCACGCCCTTCCAGTTGGTTTATGGTCAAGAAGTGATCCTTCTCATCGAATGCGAAATTCCGTCGTTGAAACTAGCTATCAAGCTTCTTCCTTCTACTTCTGTAGAAGAGGATCGTCTTTTACATATAACTCGTTTGGATGAAACCTGGTGCAATACCACTTTAGCCAATAAATGTCATAAAATATGCATCAAACTGCAATATGACAATAGTGTCATGTCTAGAGTCTTCTTGGAAGGATATTTGGTTCTCTTATATGCCCAGAAGATCGATAAATTAGGTCTAGGAAAGTTCCAGCCTATTTGATTGAGCTCATACATTTTCATGTGTGTCTTTGAAAAAGGGGCCTATGAGTTAGTATATTTTGATGGAGTTCCACTCGTTCAACCTAGAAATGGGTTGTACCTCAAAAAATACTATGCTTGATCCCATGCATAGTAAGTTGTGTACATACTATCTATAGCTATGTTTAGTGTGTTTATAGTGTGTTTTTCATACTTTCCCATGGTTTCTATTGATTCCTTTTAGTTTTGGATTGCATATGTCAACCTCCCTCAAACCCTATATTGGTTATGATGATGGTGCTAGCGATAATACTAAGAAACTATCTTTTGCAAGATGGGGTGTATTTTCTCTGAGTGGTGAGTTAGTGAGAATGCATGAGATTTGCATTCGTCTCCTTACGAACAACATCATTGAGTATAGAGTAGTGGTTGAGAAAATACCTTTTGCTATTTCACATGGTGTCCATCGTATAATCATCAGGCTTGACTACCAGCTCGTAGTACTACAACTCGCTAATATCTATTCGGTGGTAAATCCTGCCATCCTTCACATGGTTTCGAGAGTGCATCTTTTGGAAATAAATTTAAGTTTCATATGATATGAACATATTTCTAGAAATCTAAACACATTAGTAGATGCCCTAGCTAATATTTTTTTGGATAGACATTTGCAATGAATGTAACTAACTTTCAATTGACATCACATCATATTGAAAGAAGTATAGGAACTAAGAAACACTCCATATATCTATATCTATATCTATATATATATATATATATATATATATATATATATATATATATATATATATATATATATATATATATATATATATATATGTATGTATATATATATATGTATATATATATATATATGTATATATATGTATATATATATATATATATATATATCTATATATATATATATATATATATATATATATATATATATATATATATATATATATGTATGTATGTATGTATGTATGTATATATATTAAGCTTGGTTTTACAAAATTTGTACCCCGAGACACATATGGCTAAATCACCCATATAAAAACTACATGAAAACATCTATGTATACAAATCAATGGTGCTCATGATAAAAATACCTTGCACGAGATATCTTGTGTAGTAATTGACCAATATGATTAGGCACTCCGATAGTGTGTTGCTAAAGTCGTAATGGAAGTTGATTGACCATGGCCTCATAAATCCCTTTTGTTAGTCCCTCCATGTGGTTCACCACTTTTGATAGGATCTTAGCTACCTTAAGATCTCGTAGTGCATCTCTTCCTACCTGAACAACATGTACTAGTTCCACTACATCCTCCTATGGTTGTCTCTCTATGCAATGGAGATATGTAGCACCTACTGGTTGAATAGGTATGATATATGCATGAAAACATCAAATAGTTTAGTCTTGAAAACATCAAAAAACAAAAAAAATATCATAAAACTTTCAAAAAACTTAATGGTCAAAGTATCTTACCTAAAGCATCCCATTCCTCACCCTCAAGCAACTCAAGCTCAAGATCATCAGGAAAATCCATCCTTCCATAAGGATAATCATCAATAATGATGAATTTTCTGTGCAGCCACCCAAAGAAGGTTGGTTAAAAGTCGATCGTTGATGGACCTACATGGCGGGTCATGTGGTCTATCTACCTCCTCATTTGTGGAACCCTCAGATCAATGGGCTTGAGCACAATATGTTGAGGCTCCAGTAATGGTACTCTCTCTAGAGACAAAGAGACCAAGATCACACCATAACTGAAGTTCTTCAACTTCCCCTCCTTTTCTTTAGTGATTTATTTCTTCAAATACACCAAGACACCTCACTCCAGTTGAATACTATAGGATCTATACACTCTATCCAATATTGCATGTATGGTCTGCTCGCTACATGTAGTATTGAGTTTCCTTCCAATCTTGCTATAATGAAGAAGGTCATTCTCAAAGGTAATTGGGTCACATCCTTTATGCTCATATTTCCATCCCTAGTAGGAAGGGCTCAAGGTCTGCAATAGGTAGCGATATATTCTTTCACTATATCACCACCACTTCTTCCACCTATATAAGAGATGGGGGCACCTCGCTTTGACAAATGCATCAGAAAGTAAATATCCTCTACTTGTATCTCAAGTAGATTTTCCCCAAAATCGAACACTTGTGCCTGAATATACCATGAAGATATAAGGTATTTCAACAACTCTATTTGTTGCCTCATACCAAGAAGCTAGAAGAATTTCAATAACCCACAGTTTTTTAGTGCTTGGATGGTAGCAGGGTCATTTGCTGCATTCAAATATTGTTCCTCATGTTCTCTTTCTCTCCAAATGAATGCCATTTTTTGCTAATGGTATGTAAAACATGAATAAGGAATTCATTAGGCTCTTTCCCATGCAAAAAATATAACAAAATTTGAGGCAAAACTGAAGGAAAACTTGGATATATGCGCCCAACACAGCCTAGGAGTGTTTAGAAGAACATTACACTTTTGTCTGTAGTGTTTCTCTACCTAGGTGAAATTATTTTTTCGACACCGGGGGGCTACGTTGGTCCCAGGGAGTTTTTATGAACCCTAGGGGCCTCAAAACCTTGCACAAATTGCATGAAAACTCAATAATAAACCATGGAAAGATAGAGAAAGGTTTTAGTTCCTACATGGAATCGGAAACACTCGAAATGGTTCCACAAATTGGCCATAATCAGCTATATAAGATCGAGGGAAAAAGGGATCCAAATACTCATTGTTGAAGGTGAAATGTGAAATAGTGAAAATGAAAAGTCATTTTGATTATTTATGGTGATTTTCTCATTATTTTATTCATTTCTAGTATTTTGACCTAGATATGTCTCATTTTTACTATGAAATAGGTATTTTAAATATTTCTTGTGGTGTTTTGAGCATGTCGACATATGTTAGAAGGTTTTTATTATGTTTTGAATAGATTATTTTGACCAAAGAGTATACTTTTATCTCTTTTTCGGGCTCTAGAAACCTATGAAAAAGGAACCCCCTAGAGTCCTCTTTCAACTATTTTGAAAGTCCCAAAATATGAAAATATTGTCGAGCACTTTTCTTTTCGAATTCATAAAAATAAATGAAAATACGTCTACTAAGTATAATTTTAACCCTTTTCCGGACTAAGATACACTAGATACAAAAATGAAATACCTTAGTTGAACATGGCTAATAGGTTCTCTTGTGTATTGTTTTCTACCGTTTCAGACCTAAGGGACTACCTACGAAAAGGGACATTTAAAGTTTCCTTTTTCGCCGCCTTTTCAAACTCTCTAAACATTAAAAAGACGTCAAATTTTACCTTCGTTAGACTCATAAAAAAATCAAATAGTGATAGATTCATCTATCATGAAAGGGTTGAACTAGTTCTTCTCACGGTTCGTTAAATATACTCAGAAAGATTCATCTGAAAGATGAACTTACCAATCAATAATATGTTATCCTCAAGCTTGTTGAAAAATAAAGAGATACTGACCAGAATGGTTGGGGAAATTGGGAAAACAAGGGATTCCATGTTGATAATGGTAGCGAGTCACGCTTGAACATGAAATTCTTCCACTTCATCTTTGTTGCTATTGGTTTGGGTAATCCACTTGTCTTTTGGTTATCATACTGTTTTCAGAGCCTCCATTTTAGTTTTGGGTCAATGCTACCAACTCCATTCAGTGCCATTAGTGTGTTCAAGATAAGTCATTTAGTTGATCTCTGCTACAATACGTCTTAAGACTTCATTTCATGTCTGCATATCTTGATCTAGTTCAATGTCGGCATCATTCTAATCATTTTGTCTCAGTCATGATACCTGTTTCATGTCATTGAAAGGGGATACATGAAGGCCCTCCTGCGATGGGTTGCTTCTTATCGACATCAACACATTATTTAGGAAGTTGGCTTAGAAACACACCTTTGGTACCTTGGTGCTTGCATACATCAATGGATAGTTTCCTTGCCCTCAGAGACATGTTCACATCAGTGGCCTTCATACGAAAGGTTATGTGTGGTGTTTGACATCAACTAATTTACTCAAACCATATAGATTGTACCATAGTACCTTGAGAGCCATTAACATCATCAATGGTTTCTCTCACATCTATTAATGACTTACATCATTGGCCGATAATTAGATGGTGTCTACCATGTTTAACCCTAGCTAATTGATTCACATGTTTAGACTTGTACATTGGTTGGTCGTGTGAATGAGATAGAAGACCTCAAATCTAGTTTCATACACTTGGGTCGTGATTTCAGGAGTTATACAAATATCACAATGTATGATGGTCATGATCATATAAACAATCATCCAGTCAGGGGTCCACCAGTTGCATCTATGGACACGTCTTTGATGAACACTTGCCTAAAATGAGAGAGGGCGTGAATCAGTTTAGCATACTCATGGACAATAATATTATTTTCTTCAAACTCATTAATTGAAACATTACATGCAAATCTTAACAAATAATGACAATCATATTGAATATGTGAAACAAAAGTAATAATCAAACCAAACGATCACATAAACACATAATAACAGCACATATTGACACCCGATATATGTGGAACCCCATAAAGGGAGAAAACCATGGTTTTATTATTGTTGTGATGTAAAGGAAAGCTCCTACTTATTAAAGATGATTTTCTATAGGCCCCAACCTATAGGAGGTTGCTACCTCAATTTTATGCAAGCTGTAACATGCAAGGAAGCTCCAACTCCCATATGATTTATGTACACTACAACCCACAGAAGGCTCCTACCTCAACCAACTACAACTAGATATTTATTAAGCTTCAACTTGAAAGGAGACTCCCATCCCCTTATAGAAACACAAAATAACAATGTACAGGTTTACCTGGTCATAAACATTGCACATCTCCATATTCATTTTTTTGCATCTTCTTCCCTTCAAATCTGCATCACATAAGCTTCATAAGTGCCAGGTAACTAATGCATAATAGTTCAGTCAATTCCCACACATTCATCCATTCTCTAACTAACATTTTTTCCGTCCAAATTCACATCTTTTATAGAGATATTTTTCTGGTTGTTTGTATCCCACATAGGGATATGAAGTGAATAGGCATGGCTCCTTGCCTTCCACTTCATTCATTTCCAAACTCTTCATATCTTGAATATTTAGAGAAAAAATGAATAATCCATCCAATATTAATTCCATCCTTAATCCATCACAACAATCTTTGCAAAAAATTTTCCATTGCCTTGGAGTCTTGCCTTTACATCACAACAATTGAGCTTAATCAATATCTTCACATCATACATTCTTCAATATAGAAATATCTACAACATTATCAAAACATTTTAATGTATCACAACTCCTCCTCCTTCTTCTGCTCCTTTTCCTTCTTTTGCTTCTTGTTGCTCCTTGTATTTTTGCTACTACTTGCTTTGCTACTGATCCTTGCATTGTTGCTACTTTGTTGTTTGCTGCTCCTTTTCTTGTTTTTCTTTGTGATTTTTTCTCCTTTGTTTGTTGATTTGCATCTATAATAACATTTTTCTTCCTCTACTTCTTTAGCATTGGTTGCAAACATGCATGCTTGTTGTTGCTCCTTGCCTGTTGTTGCTCCTGCATCCCTTGTTGCTCCTTGTGCTTCTCCTTTACTTGCTGCTCATTTCCCACCAATGAAAATATTTCCAACAATCTCCCCCTCTGGCATTGATGGAAACACATTTGTCGCCCCACTTCCATTATCATAAATGTCTTCCTTCCTCTAATTACCTCCCTCTTTGACATCAATGGCAAGGGGGTTACAAATTTCTTGTAGCTTGAAAGAAAAAAGAAAAAAAAAATCCTGAGTGTAATGTAGTTGTCATCATGTTTTATGACCTGCAATGTATTTTTCTTCATGATTGAATAAATGCTACTCCAGATGGCTTATTAGGACTCCATATCGAATATATGTTTCTCCAAAGTTAACCCTGCTCTATATGACATATAAACATTGTAGGAGTGGTGCAAAATATTATTGTGAGAACACTCTGAAAGAAAGAATACTGTTGAGAGAACACTTTGTAAGGAAGACATGGTATGATTACAATTTATGACTGTATATTTGTTAATACTCCCTAAAATTCAGTTTTAATCTCGTATATAACAAAAACTTCTTCAATGTTTCAATACTACAGTGTAGACCATATGAATGCTGCTCTAATAAGAAATAGGCTTCTTCAGTGCTCTACCAAGGAAATGTATGAAATGACAATAAATGTTTCTTTCAATTAATTGCAGTCATGCCAATCATATGTTGCTTCATATTATAATACTACTCCAGAATGATTTAATGCTACCAACGACACATTCAATGCTCAAAAACCCAATGCACATTCAACTCCCATAAAGTTAAAGTATGGTATCATGACTGCTCTCCATAATGCAAAGGACATAATGCTTGATATTAAGGAATGTTGGTATTGCATAGATGGTATGCCATCTGTCATGATCATGTTTGATTCTTGCATTGAACTCACAAAACTTGCAAAGTGAATATTTAGGTCTTTGTGCTCTTAGCTGTAGCATAACAATTTTGTGTTGCATGGCATTGTTGATCATCAATGCCAACTCTCAAGGGATGTGAATACACGCCTTCAAATTTCACTAAATTAACATGTCATCATTGGATTAATAACAACCAAAAGAAAATTCCCATTCTTACAAATATGATGTCTTCTTGGTTTAGCAAGCCTTCCTGTATTTTCACTGCTACATCCCAGCATGAAATCACAATATCCCCTTTATATGAATGATTATTGATACCCAGATTAATAGTCTTAGAAACCATGAAATTTTTGTGTAGAACTCGAGATAAAAAAAAAAATGTATCCAACTTCTAACAATACCACAACTGGTATATTTTACCAAACATAATAGGACACTGTAGGAGCCATAAGGAGGTCAACAAAGTCTTTCAATCTAGTTTGGTTTTATAATGTGCATGATGAACATGAGGAAGTAAATGATCTTCACAAATGAAGGCTTTCCAAAGAGTCAAAAACACATAGTGATAGCGACCAACAATTTCATTGTCCATTCTTATTCATTATGGTCAAACTAAACCCTTGGATCGTAACCTTGATATATTGCATGCATACAACATATATCACTCGGATTTCCTTGATGGAAACCTCTATGAAAAATGTGAGTGGTTGTCCTCAACATGCAAGTGAATGTCACTTAATCCATTTTTCAACTTCAATGCAATTTGTTATTTTCCCATCGAACATTGTTGAAGATATTAATGCCAAAAATGAGCCATAGTCTACTTCTCATACTTTTGCCATATTGATGTAGAGAGATATATTGTACATAAAAGAACTGTTGAAAATATCCCTTGAGTTTTAATAATGTACAAGGATCGAATCTAAGAGCATATTGTTGGCTATGAAAGCTATTGAATATATATATATATATATATCTATAGATATAGATATATACATACATATATATATATAAGTCACAACAAACCTCTGTTGATTATAGCAAGCCACAGAATATACATGGAGCCTTTATACAAAGAGTAATCACCATATAATACATTATAATATTGTCAACCTATGCTACCCTCAGTAAACCACAATGAATGAATTTAAACCACATAGATGAACAACAGAAAGGAACAATATAGGATCACATAGAAGAAGAGTGCAAGCTCGAGAGTAAGATCAATTCATAGAAAAATATAGTGTGAGTCACAAAAATAGAAAATCACGGTGTGTAATGTGAGCCAATGAATCACTGTCGTGTTTACTGATGTATAGATCCAAGCCATAGGATAAGGGTACAAGCTACATGTGATACACGAAACATTATAGAATACATTGTAATATTGTCGAGTCAAATACCATGGATATAACTTCGTATCATACATTGGGAGATAATTCACATCGTTGAGCCATCAAGGATAAGCTTCAGATATCTGTGAAGCAGTCGCTTTGATAAACGTAACTCGCATTGTACATGAGAATTCATATTTTTATTGAATGTATCATGGAAGAAAATGTATCTCAGATCTCTGTCAAATTATTATTAGCCTTAGATCAGTTACTTGAGTTGTTGCTATAGATTGTATTACTATTACTATAGTGTCAAGGAGATCCGAATCACAAAGACAATTCACATTATATTTTTGCCAAGGATTCGTATTACTACCAGAAGACCAAAAAACAACTATATATTATCTATGAGCACATTAATTAATACTATGAAAATTAATATTACATGTCGAAACTAAGTTAAAAAAAGTTCTGACATATTTCCAAATTCAACCGTCTTTCAAGTGACGAGAGGTTGTTATCCTGTTTGCATCACACTTTAGCGCCTACCTCATATTTTATGAAGCATGGAATCAATCTCATCCCCATCTTCAATTTCAATTTCTTCAGGAGTTTTTCCCCTCGTAAACGTCTCCGATTAAACGAAAAAACTATGGAGTTAAAATCAACATATTTCCTATTAGAGTAAACATTCAATTGAGTACTACGTTTGATCTTGAAAAATACTCTGTTTCCATCATATCCCTTGACCTTGAGATTAATGTGGGCATCATGGTCCATGAGCTTCTTCTCTTCCTCCATGCTCACCACACCAGCTCCCAAGTTTCTGCCACTGTCAACACCCGGCATGGCTAATTCTTCTGCTACAACAATTGTTGTAGAAAAGGATTGAAAATTCACTCAGAGTCACTAAAACCGGCGGCAGGGATTCAGGTCTATATCTCCATGTACTTATGATATATGATGCCACCAATTATGTGTAATGGATTCCCCTGGCATGAAATTATAATGCTTTATTCCATAGTATAATGTTGTCTCATAGCTAGAAATCATGCAATTCTTCTAGAAGTTGTCCCAAAAGTTGTGTGAGGTTCCAAAAAATAACAATAATACTAATGTATATAATGTAACATCCACTGCCACCATATGGTCCCCGTTGTGTATGCCAACATAGCCAATGTCTGAGAATGTCATATTATGCAAATATGTGACTGACACAAAAAAACCATCCGTCAATAATAATATCAGGCATGGCGATGCCACTGGGTAATAACGCATTGGCTCTGTATGTGGCACTGGCTATGTAACTGTTCTAAATACACTAAATTTTCCAGTAATTGAATTCTACCAGTGCCAACAAGATCTTTGAATTAACATATTCTATTCCACAATGCATCAATAATGTATTTTCCAAATATATATCAATGCCATCATATCATTGAGTGTTTCTCTATCGACTTTGTCACATGCCCGTTACACAATTAAATAACCTCTTAATCACAGACCTCTACACCAATCCCTATAATTTATATGTCTCTATTTTTGTGCTCATTTTAAGAGAAGCATTAAAGCCAACGTTATGATCTACTATTCATGGAAATGAGCATGTTCAACACTGCCCCGAACTATCAATGCCATCATAATACTGGTAACACCACTCTAATCATGATTTCATCCAAAAATCATCATTTTACCGAAATGTGTTTTTTTATTAAGTCTTCTTTCTAGTATTAAGGTCTTCAAGACAACTTTCAGTACTAGCAAGATTACAAATCTTCCAAGAGACTCTCCCAAGGTCAGGTAGTAGATATTCTCTCAAGAACTTGAACAACTTTTTCAAAAATTTCATTAAGAAGGATTTATTTAGTGATGCTCCAAGAGAAGTCTTCAATATGTTTGGGAATTTAAAATTCTTCAAAGGGTATCATTATAACTCCACCATAAACAATTATCTCAAAATATGCTAGAGGTTGTTTCAATCTTGTTCCAACAAATATACAAAATTCTAGCTAAAGATGTGCCATAGATTTGTGCTCCTTTGATATAGAGTAGGATTTATAAACTGCTCCAAATATATTCTCAACTCTGTCACAAGGTTGTTCCAACAATACCCAAAAACCCTTCCTTTAATCAGTGCCCAAAACTGTCAATGAAGAGACATACGTACAAGTTTGATCTAGAGAATTCCCTATATATTTCTCTTAATGCCATAGGTTCAAATTGTTACTTCTTTGTCTAAAGGTTACAAAGTTTGAATTCCAAGCCCAACATAAGGCTGAAGTGAATATCTAAAAATCCAAAGTGAGGCCAAATTTACAGTGCCAAATTGGAGATCTAAATTCGGTTGTAGGTCGAGTTACAAAGAAAAAAAGATTCAGGGCGAAGATTGTAGGTAAGTGGCTGAGAATTTTCAATTGTATCTTCTGTTTTTGCAGACAATCTTCTTGTATCTTTTTTCTTTTTATTTCCACAAACATACCTCCTCCAATGGGTGACCTTAACTGGTATTTATATTTGGAGTGAACATGTTATATATCTTCATTCTTCCTTTTCTCTGTCATGTGTCTTCTGTGGTGGAATCTCCTTAAGCGAATGACCATAGTTGTATATTTATACAATTCTCCAGCTCATGAAATGTCATGACCTTTTATGAGGAAGTCGACCTCAAGTAGCCCGCCTATTATGTTGAACCTCAATCTGCATTTAAATGATGACTATTATTTTTGAAATGAGAGTGTTTCTTTTTAGGTGGAAGGAAACCATTTGTGTACTCCATTTTCTCATGCTCATGCCCATACTCATCCTCTATTTCTGATATTAAAAAAAATTCAAAAATGTAGAAACATGTATCCATGGCCTTCTTCACTTTGGACTGAACCTTACAACGTTTCAATCTACACCTTATTCATTTCATGCTTTAATTCGTTGGTTGACTCCTGAAGTATCTCAATTGGCATGCATGCCATGTATCTATTGTGAACTTCTTCATCACATCTTATATCAACAACATTAAAACCATTTTAACTTTTAGGGTTTTGTCTTGATTCTCCATTTTTATTTGTATAATTTGGCATGAATGCAGTTATTAAATTATTGAATTAATTGATGTTGTATATGCTCCATTTTTCTTTTGTAGATTTTGCAGAAACCTTTAAAAAGTATCGTTATCTTTCAGTTTTTCTTCAGATTTCTTCACATATCTCTTACTATTTAAGGTTCTCAAAGAGGTGACATATTCCATTTTGTAACTTTCTTCTTTCCAATATTTTATTCAATATATTTTCCTTATTATAGATGTATTTCACACCTAAATGTTCAAGGATTCATTGTCAATAATGGAGCTTCTCTCCCCCTCAGGTGCTACTGGTTCAACATTGACAAATTCTTCTTTTCTTTCATGTGTAACTCCCCCTGAAATCATGCTAGGTCACTCTTTGTTATTTATTATTTCTCTTCCACACTTTAGTGGGTTGTATTCTCTTATTTGCATTTATTTCATTGTTTGATCTTCTTGGAATTGCTTCCATCCTCTGTTTAGTGCACATTAGAATATATGGCATCTTACAATCCTTTGATTTGTGACCAAGATTATCACACACAAAATATCTTCCGTGGCCAAGAAGAGAGAAAATGATGTGCTTCTTTTTGCTTTCATGTTTTTCTTCATACACACTTTGAATTCAAATGCCTTATGTCCAAGTTCAGGACACATATAACAGTAACCATGGAAATTATTTGAGTACCTGGTGAGCGACTGCCTTTTTTGTTTGCTTGCTTGAGGGAGTCTTCTCATTTGTTGCATCTTTTTCTGACTAGTCTTGATCTTTTTGTTCTTACAATCAGCTGCCACATGTCCAAGTTTATGGCAAGAAAATCATGTGATGTTTTTCCCAAGCTAAAATAATTTCCTCTGAGATCTTCCGAACTTGTTCAGCTCATTTTCAAAAGAGAATGATCTTCTTGCAGTGTACCCTTTATTTATCTCATTCATTGGCTTTTGATATTTCTGCTTTTTTTTATTTTCTTTACAAAGCATGATGTTGTTAGAATCTTTTCCTGTAGGTTATTTTAGAGCTACTTCATTATCATCTCTAATGGTTTCCTTTGTTGAGTTCTTCATGGAGGCAACGTCCTCTTCTACCTACTTACACAACCTATTCTTTACTTCTAACTTACTTCTAGCTTAATCAAGCTCAACTTCTAATCTTTTACGCTTTAGGTCTCTCTCCTTGAATTTACTGCTCATTAACTCTTCTATCTCATTGCTTCTTCAAGTTGTGTATTCAGGATGATAGTTTCTTCCTTGTACTCATGCTCTTTCTCATCACATATTTGCACCTGTTTCTTCAAATCTTTGCTTTCATTCCCCAATCCTTCTATATTAGCCAATGATAAGTCAAGCCTAGCCTGATTTTCATCTATTTTTTCTTCATGAGATTCGGGCATAATCACACAAGTAGAGGTTTCATTTATCTAAACACCTTCCTTTTTAGAGGGAATTTTCTTCTTCCTTTTTCTCTTTTCATTTCCTGCACTGTTGCTACTAATCTCCCCTTCATGCGTGAGCTCCAATATTTCCCAAATTTCTTTTGCATAATTTAGGTCTATTATTGTATCAATATCCTTATGATGGAGATTTTATGTATACCACATTTTTCCTTAGCATTCCATTGCTTCTCTTGCAAAGAGGGAGAGTCTTTACAGTAACCTTTACATACAAGATTCCATATGCGAGGTCCATTGGCTACCAGTTTATTTTTAACCTTATCTATCCATTCATGAAAGTTTAATGTACTAAGCACAAGAACACTTTGATGGTCCATGACTTAATTAGGTCTACCTCAAGCTGTTAAGCTTACACCAATTGAACCTTGCTTGGATACCAATTGATGAAGACTTGCCTACTCGGGGGTGGGGGGGGGGGGGGGGGGGGGGTGTTGAATCAATTTAACATACTCATGGAAAATAATATTGTTTTCTTCAAACTAACTAATTGAAACATTACATGAACAATTTAACAAATAATGGCCAACATATTGAATATGTGAACAACAAGTAATAAGAAAACCAAACCATCATATAAACACATAATAAAAACACATATTGACACCACATATGTGTGGAAACCCATAAAGGGAGAAAACCATGGTTTTATTATTGTTGTGAAGCAAAGGAAAGCTCATACTCCTTATTACATCTGATTTTTTGTTGGCCCCAACCTACAGGAGGTTGCTACCTCAATTTTCTGCAAGTTGCAACATGCAAGGAAGGTCCAACTCCCATATGACTTCTATAGGGTATAACCCACAAGATGATCCTACCTCAACCAGCTCCAACTAGATATTTATCAACCTTCAACTTAAAAGGAGACTCCCATCCCCTTATGCAAACATGAAATAACAATGTAATGGTTTACCTGGTCATAAGATTTGCATATCTCCATCTTCATTTCTACTTCTTCTTCCCTTCAAATCTACATCACATCAACTTCATAAGTTCCAGGTAACTAATGCATTATAGTTCAGTCATCTCCCACACATTCATCCATTCTATAACTAAACTTTCTGCTTTCCAAATTCACATATTTTATAATGATAGTTTTCTGGTTGTTCATATCCCACGTAGGGATATGAAGTGAATAGGCTTGACTCTTTTCCTTCCACTTCATTAGTTTCCAAACTCTTCATATCTTGAAAGTTTAGAGAAAAAATGAATAATCCATCCAATATTAAGTTCAGCCACATGTAATGATTAAATGCATTGAACTAATTTTAGCATCAAAGAACAATATGTGTTCTTAATGCATCACAACAATCTTTGCAACATTTTTTCCATTGCCTTGGATTCTTTCCTTTGTATCACAACAATTAAGCTTAATCAACATTTTCACATCATACATTCTTCAATATAGAAATCTCCTCAACATTATCAAAACATCTTAATGTATCACAACTCCTATTCCTTGTTTTATTCCTTTGCCTTCTTTTGTTGCTTGTTGCTCCTTATATTGTTGTTGCTCCTTTCCTTGTTGCTGCTCCTTGCATTGTTGCAACTTTGTTGCTTTTTACGCTTAGTATTGTTGTTGCTACTTTTCTTGTTGTTATTTGTGCTTGTTTCTCCTTTGTTTACTGATTTGCAGCTATAACAACATGTGTCTTAATCTCCTTCTTTAGCATTTATTGCAACCATGCATGCTTGTTGTTGCTCCTTGCCTACTGCTTCTCCTAGATCCCTTTCTACTCCTTGTGCTACTCCTTTGTTTGCTACTCATTTTCCATCAATGACAATATTTCCAACAATATTTTGATAACTATATATGTTATGTTAAATTATGAGTTGTGTATGGGTATGCCTCCCTCAACAAACTAATATGCCATGTTGTAAATGTATTGTAACAAATGAAGCTCACTGGTTGTCCTTGATCCTGACTTGTCACAAGGTAAAGCACTTCAGTCATCAGTCGTCATCTCTAACTTTGTGCTTCAGGGGGCATTCTGTTATAAGCCATTTTTTCACATCCAATCAGTGAGCTTGCTAATGGGATCAATCAACATCTTATTCCCCCTTGTCACCATCTTACACAAAGCCCTAAGCATGTTCCTTTCATCCCCCATAATTTTAGCCCTAAAATGCATCATCCGAACCAGTTTTAGGACCATCTCTCCCTGTATGCCTACTATGGTGCGATCACCTATAGGTTTCTCCACTATGGCCTATGTTGGTCACCAACAAGTTGCTCCCCTTTGCACCTACGTTGGTTCTAAAAATTCGGGAGAATGATCGGGATTCTCGAAGCTTCCCCTTCTAGGAGTTTCCAAAAATTTTTTTAACTACTTACCTTTCATAAAACTTTCGGATCCTGTCCTACCATACTTTGGAGTTTTCACCACTTATCATTTGATCATATCCATCCATAAAAGGTGGATCTCAAACCCTAGATTGGTAATTGGATAAGAACTCCCAACTTACCCTACTTCTCTATATATTCCTAGCCTTCTATGTAGTTGGGGGTTGGATTTTGGAGAGTGATTATGCCCTTATGGTGCTACAATGAGTGGTTATTATCTCATGAATTTAGGGTCATTGGAGGTGCATATTATGACAAGGAAACGACAAGTCAACAACTTGGAGGAGATCTTCTATAAGATCAACTAGCACTTATGGTTGTAATCTCCTTCCATTTATATTAATGCAAAGAATTCATTGTTTTCCTACATGTGATCTTACTATTTCATATATTTCAATACCATGTTGATCTATTAAATGGAGTATATAGATTATACTGCATAGATCTTGTAGTTTCTTGCATTGTGTTATCTAACTGTACAAGTTCTAATTTTGACATTCCGAGCTAGAATTGGAGCTTCCAAGCTAAATAAGGAGTGAAGTGTGCGAAGGATTGAAGGTAGACCTCACTCTGCTATCTATTTACTTTAAGGAAAAGCATTGAAGTCCTTGTCTCTATGCTCTTCTAGGTTAGCCACCGACCTAGGGTATATGCTTTTGTCTGCAATCATAAATCTCATATAACAAGAGCTCTAAAACTAAACTGAAAAAGGGTCAGAAACTCATCCTCATAAGCATTTTTATCAATGAGGCCCCTAATTTATTCATTTTCAATTATTTTCCTTCATTTTCCTCCTCACATGTAACCTGTGACCTTTCATTTTCCTTTTCTCCTAATTTCCTTTATTTTCATAAATAAAATGCCAATTAATTCCTCATGCCTTTCTAAAGCCTTTGTGATTGCCTTTTCCAATTTCCTTTAGCCATAATAACCAAAATGAACACCCGCTAGGATGTTTCTCTCAACTTTCAACTTGGAATATCTGTCGCATGACCTTGGTATTATATTAACATGAATTTTTTACCAGGGTTGTTACAGAACACTCCCCCTATGGGGAACACCATGCTCGGTGCTCAATGACACCTATAACCAGCAAGACCGATGAGAAAAAACATACTTCTTGTGGAGCTTTATAACTTAGCTCATTGTAGTATTTACAATGACCAATATTGAAAACATGACAAACATACCATTTACTGGAGCTTTATAATGCAACTAATTATGGTATTTACAATAACAACCACATATATACTCATACAAAAAATTTCCACCATCAAATAAGCATATTGTCTAGGGAGATTTATAAATCCAACTCGATACAATGTTTACAATAATATATAAATATACACATGTGGACATTTTCTCAACTAGCAAATAAAAGGATATTATTTCTACATCAACAACAAGGGAATCTAGAGGTTCACAATTCCACCCTCAAAATTATTACCAAGATTCACTTCCTTCCTAGGAAGTCTAGAATCCACTGCCAAAGCCAAAGTCTTTATCAACGCCTATTGCTACAATCCTATGCCACTTGTAATTAGGGGATTTTTGAGGTATAAAATGGGCCTCCTAAGGAAATTATAAAATAATAGCGGAAAAAAATAAAACTCAAATTAAAACTCAAAATCATCAACCCTTGCTTTCAAAAAATCCCATTCACATTTCAATATTCTTCCACACACTATGCTTTACAGCGTTTCCTTTGCAACATTTTGTGCAAATGCTAGTTAAGCCCCCCACAATACATTACCTTGTTCGATATAGCCAAAATTTGTGGGAAATTTTGTTGAATGCAACATCTACCATAGAACATGTTGCTAGCGAGAAAAAACATAATCCAACAGTGCAATTCAATATAAAATCAATTAGCGATATCAGAACAACAAACGTCAACTCCATTGTTGATATTCTTGGTACTGTCACGAACATTTCCAATGTGTGCACTATACGTAGAAAAGACGGCTCTGAAGTTACTAAACAAACACTACAACTTCAAGACATGTCTAGGTATAACATAGATGCAATCTTTTGGGGAGATAATTTTGATTCCATATCACAAGAAATCTCCTCCCTATGTGCCACAGGAAATAGCCCCACCATTGCAATTAAAAATGCCCGTGTTGGAGAATTCAATGGAAAAAATGTTGGCACTACAATGAGATCCATTATTCTTGTAGATCTTGACATTGAAGAGGCCCACACACTAAAGTCATGGTTTAAAAAAGAAGGTTTGACTGCAGCTTCTACATGTTTGACATCAAGATCTGCTTTTGGCCATCAACAAAAAAAAGATAATAATTGCTGATATTTACAGTATGGATTCATTAGAGAAACCAACATTCTTCCAATTAAAGCACACAATAACAAAAATTGGGATGGACAATTTTTACTACATTTCTTGCCCGTCCATCATTGATGGGAAAAAATGCATGAAAAAACCTATTCCACAAAATACAGGGATGTGGTTCTACCCAAAATGCAACACTGAAGTAAGTCACTGTGATTACAGATACTTACTGAAAATTGACATACAAGATCACACTGGTGAATTAGCTTCAACTATTGCTTTCGAAGATGCGGGATCTACAATTCTTGGGAATAATGCCAAAGACTTCTATTTATTATCCTCAGATCCAGATCTAATCAAGGAAATTGTCTCCAAAGCTCTATGGACATATCATATCTTCACACTATTAGTGAAGATAGAAACTTTTAAAGGAATACCAAGGTTAAAATGCATTATCATAAAAGAAGAAAACTTGCATTTCACGACAGAATGGAACAACATCCTTATAGAAATTCAGAACATCTCGATATCGTAGATAGATATTGCAAAATTTATTCCTCGCTTTTTGAAAATTCCTATTATCAAATTTTATAAATACAATTTTACACGATATACTGTTGCATGCCTTCTCACGATTTTTTTTTTATATACCATTGAAATAAGTATTCATCCTTCATCGTATCTGTTAGGCCCCTATACTACTAGTGTAACCCCTTATTGTTATTAGTACACCCCACTTATTATATTAATGTACCCATGTAGTGCCCATATTGTTACTAATGTGCCCCATAGAAGCCCAGTATTTTTATTATTGTGCCCTTACATTATTATTGTTATGTCGGCTCTGATTATGTTATGAGCCCTTAGACTCCTATATATAGAAAGGAGGTCTTTTCGTTTGTATCATCCCAGAATTGTTCATTTATGTAATGTAAAGGAGGTTGCCCCCTCGAAGAGGTTGAATTCTAAGGCGTTGATCTATCTTTTCTATCTTTTCTTGAGCTGGTTTCATAACATTTGGTATCAGAGCTTTGGATTCTAGGGTTTCGCTGCTCCAAACAGGTCATTGTGGCATTTTCGCTATAACTTTTTTTTTTGCGACATTTCAGAAGTTAAAAAAAAAACCCATTTGAGAAGAAATAGCGCTAAACCTTGGGTCTGAATTTCAGATCTTTTAGCGCTATATTTGCGGAGATATGATCTGAGGAAGTTGGTCTTTTGGTAGACTCCTGAATTACATTCCAAACAGGTGACCTGGGGAAAATAGTCATAAATTTTTCTCTGAGCATTGGATAGAAATTTCGTAAGAAGGTACAGAAAGAGGACGGACTGTAGTTTTTTGTATATCTTTTTCAGAGCCAAAAGTCAAAAAATTGACACGTGTCACTTCATACATATTCTCTCTTCTGGAAAGGTCTATAATCAGGTCATCTTGGGAGATTGTCCATAACTCTTTTTTGGAGAATCCAATTGGGATCAGACTGGTGGCATTGGAAGGAGGACACAGTGGGCTACTATAGGTATCAATTTCAGAACTTAAATATCCGCAAGTACATAGTTACAGTCGTTTCAAGATCGAGGTCCTAAAATCAAGAAAAAGCAAGATGAGGAAGTTTGATGGCAAGGATCCGGTAAATTGGATACTTCAGATGGAGCAATATTTTGATCTACATGGTGTACCACTGTTACAAAAGGTATGTATTGGATCTTCATATTTAGAACCGGATCAATTTTTATGGTATAAAGGGCTTTGTTCTCGTAAACAACTTGTTACGTGGTCAATTCTCACGGAGGAAATCATAGCACATTATGAGGATACAAAGAGCAACACCTTCTTTAGAGCAACACCACAACAATTGGAAAGAGTAAAAGGGCTTTGTGACATATTTGAAAGTAAAATTATGGCAACAAGGAAGTCTAACCCTCACAACTTTAAAGATGGACGTGTTGTTTCTCCTAGCCTTCCACAACCTACAAGGGTTACACCCCAACAATTGGAAGAAAAAAGAGAAAAAGGGCTTTGTTACAATTGTGACAACAAATGCGCTAAAGGTCATAAGTGTGGTGAGAAGAAATTATTTTACATAGAGTATGAAGAGGAGGAAGAAAATGATCAAGAAACATCAAAAGAAGAGGATATATGCCAGGACTTGACCCCAGAGAAAGAAGAAATGAATCAGAACATATCTTGTAAACTATTGGCAAGAATGACCACTCCTCAAACTCTCAAGATAGAAGGACATATCAAGAAGAAAAAGGTGCAAGAAGTGAAAGATCACATCAATAAAGAAGAAATGAATTGAGCCATATCTTGTAATTCACTGGTCGAAATTACCACTCCTCAAACTATCAAGATAGAAGGACATATCAAGAAGAAAAATGTTCAAGAAGTGAAAGATCACATCGAGCGTCAAGAAATGAATCCGACCATATCTTGTAAAGGATTGGAAGAAATTACCACTCCTCAAACTCTAAAGATATAAGGACATATCAAGAAGAAAAAGGTTCAAGCAGTGAAAGATCACATCGAGCATCAAAAACAAGTTCTCCAACTTTTAAAGGATAACGTCACTTCGATGCAAAATCAAATGAAACAACAGGTAGATCAACATCATAGTGAAAAATGTTTTGATGTAGGTGACTGGGTATTTTTACTGCTACATTAAAGCAAGCTATTTATGAGAAGGAAATGTTGGCAATACTACATGCACTTAAAAAATGGCGACCTTACCGAATGGGAAGACTCTTCAAGGATGAGGATGTGGAAGCACTGTTTTGTGCTATTTCTATTATCCAACCAGATTGGATAAACGAAGCAAGGGATGAATGGAGGAAGGACAAAGAAGTATGGCCACTTATTCAAAAGTTGCAAAAGATCCCAATTCAAACAATATTGCCAGATATTGAAAAGGAAGGAAAAATCATATTGGGACCTGGAGCAGTCACAAAAACAAGAACTCGACAACTACGAAATCGATCAATTTCAGAGTATCTCATCAAGTGGAAGAACTTACCCACTGAAGATTCCACATGGGAGGACAATAATTTTATACAAAAGCATCAAGAACGACTCAAGCGTTGAGGACAACACTTTTTAAAGGAGAGGGGCATGTTAGGTCCCTATACTACTAGTGTAACCCCTTATTGTTATTAGTACAACCCACTTATTATATTGATGTACCCATGTAGTGCCCATATTGTTACTAATGTGCCCCATAGAAGCCCAGTATTTTTATTGTTGTGCCCTTACATTATTATTGTTATGTCAGCGCTGATTATGTTATGACCCCTTAGACTCCTATATATAGAAAGGAGGTCTTTTCATTTGTATCATCCAATAATTTTTCATTTATGTAATGTAAAGGAGGTTGCCCCCTCGAAGAGGCTGAATTCTAAGGCGTTGATCTATCTTTTCTATCTTTTCTTGAGCTGGTTTCATAACAGTATCTAGCATTATTTGAGTAGACAACTTCACATTCTTATCATCTTTTTTCTTTTAAAAAATAAGGTAACTTGCTACATTACACATGAAACTATCTACATGTATAAAGGAAAAATGCTAAAATGTTCTTTCAAACACATTATTCAAATAAAAATTTCACATAAAACTATTCAAAACTTAAATTTCTTTCCCTTCTTTCGCTTTTATACAATAACATGGTTATTCTCTCCAAATAACATTCTTTTTTTCCCCTCTCTTGCTTATAGGTACCATAAATTTTGCGAATGTCTTCTTCTTATAATGATGAACGTGCCCAAAGATACTATGAAAAAAATAAAGAATGAATAAATGCACGTGTCATGAGCTTTATCAGGCAACAAAAGGCATTAGAGAATGTCAAAAACACAAAAAACAGAAGGAAAACCAACATTCTTCATCTGAAATGACCCACCTCGAAAACAATCCTCCTTTGCAATTATCAAACTCTTTATCTTCTCAGCAAACCTCTCAAACAAATACATCCATACCTCATTGCCCTAACCCCTCCTTTGCACATCCTTTCAACCACATCTATACTAATGAAGCACATCGAGATTTCCATGCAAAGATTGATAAACTTCCACCTAAATTCCCATGCTCCATTTGCCTTGAATCATATCCTGGAATACATATCTGCAATTCCAACCAAATGTATTGCTGCTCCAGATGCATCTCTGAAACAAAGAGTCATCAATTCTCATTATTGAACAACATGGACCCTGGTCCTCAACCAACTGTCCTTACATCGCTTTCAAAAATAGAAGAAATGCTCATTGCTAGGGTTAACCCTATACTGCAGGTAACACATGCACGTGATCGCCAATATAAATTCAGTGGCCACACAATTTGTTTTCCTAAAGACATTACAAAAATAGCAAACATGCTACCACGACATGTTGAAAACTTAGACATTCTAATTGTCACTCATCATAGTAATGACCATAAGGCTTATGACTTCATTGTCAGTAGACATCGTGGTCTCGCTGCATTGGAATACAAATTGGCAAATGACCCATACTATAAGAATGCTCATGTTGATAACAACACACTGGCATCCTTATCAGTAATCCCTACTGATGTCTCCTCCTCCCTTCGCCATTCCAATACTACAGAAACAGTTGTCCATCTTTCACTTGAACCACCACCTGAACTCACAGAAGATTCCGCAAACCCATCCGTAAACGAAACACCACCATTCGTACCCATTATTCCTAATACAAATACAGAAATCCAAGAAATTTTCCATTATTTACATGCTTACAACCACCAATCTGATACTACAATTGAATGGCCAACAATTGTCTTATCCCTAATCAATGAATATAACACAGAAGGTCTACTCTCTATGGCTTTCCCCACCCTTTTCCCCACAGGAGCTACAATGCCAAATCAAGCAAGAATGAAAGCAGTGCAGTTACATGAATATGTACTTCATCTCATACGTTACCATGATAACAGATTTGGAAAGCACCCAAACTTTCGTTATTACATATATAATCTCATGATGCGACATTGCAGTCAAGAAACAACCTTGATTTTTGTGAAAAGGAACATCGCAGATAACTTTCCAATATCTATTCAATATCTAAACATCCAATTAGAACAATTTCTAGATGAGCAATTGGCAGAGCAAGTCATGTGATTCGGTTGCTCTTTACGTGGAACAAGATCATTTTTGTACAAAGCTAAAAATGAATTAACAGACATGATATCTCAACTCGGTTTCCCGACGTTCTTCTTCACAGTAAGTGCAGCGGATACAAAATGGCCTGATCTTCATGCAATCATGCCCAGATGTCAACCTTCTAATATTGCAAAACAAAAAAAGTGGAGAAATAATAACATTATCACTAACCCACATTTAACATCACTATATATTCACCATAGATTCACAACATTTCATGAGGTTATCTTTATAGAAACACTTGAAGACAAAAGACTACTGGTATAGGTACGCATTCTACCGTATTTTTTTTTAAAGACTCTAAACATCATAACTCACCTATTACAAAATTATCTTACAGAAATGCATACTTGACAAGCATGAATGGAAACATAGGGGATATGCACACATCCATGGTTTCCTTTTGATAGAAAATGCACATGATATGGAAAGCCTCAACTGGGAAGACACAAAAGCAATTGATATTACTAGGCAGTTCTTCGACAAATATATTTCCGCTTGGAACCCTCGTACTCCTTCAATTTTAAACCAACCAATTGCTCGGCTAAATACTGAAGACCCTTGTCTATTGTCCACACTGCAAATCTTTAGAACCAATCCTTTCAATGACTATGACCAACTCATCAATTGTGTTGAACATCACACAAAATGCACCAAAAGCACATGCCTAGAAAGAATAGATCCTCATTCCAATGTCATTATAAAGAACCATGGGAATTACACCCAAAATCAACCTTATTCATTGACTCCAATGGCCAAAAAACATACACCCCTGCTTGCAATGATGATCGACTCAATACCCGTAACCCTACCATCCTATGTATTTGGCATGCAAATGTTGACTGCCAACTAGTACTCTCCATACATGCTGTATAAAAATATATCGCCAAATATGCATCCAAAGCAGAAAAAAAATTTGAAATCTTCCACCACATGCTATGTAGAATTGTCCTGGCTTCACCCATTGCTGACCCAACAACATCTGCGTTTCGAAAATTTCTCGCAGAAACCCTTGTTGATCATGACATTGGAGCACAAGAAACCTACCATATGATACAAAAATTACCATTGACATTGTGTAGTCGACCATTCTTTTCTTTAAATGTAAACCAAAAAATTCTTATGCGCCTTCCACAAACGAACACCACCTCCACTACATCCACACACATCATAGATACATATATCCAGTGCCCTTCTACCCTAGAATCACAATCACTTATAGAAGTAGCAAGATCTTGGTCATATGATCCTCGTCGCAAAACAAACAAATGGAAACAAAGACCTACAAAAGCAATTGTTCGGTTCATACCACGTCACTCCTCCATACCGTCCACAACTGAACCTGGCTACACTAACTTTTGTAGAGTTGAACTTATGCTATACAAACCCTTTCACCATATCGTACAAGATATAGGAGATTCTGTTGCAAAATTCATCACAAATTGGCAAACATTTTATCCATTCTACAAACATTGGCATCAACACTAAACACTATCTGATATTGAATCTGTCGCAAATGATAACTCAACTATTCATGAAACCAATCCTCCAAACACCATGGAAATAAATGAATGGGAATTACTTTCCCAATTACACCCTACAAATGAGCTCCTCATAAATGACCTTGACATGCTTGGCCTTCATTGCTTTGATGATAACCATAAATGGAATCATACCACTATCCCATTAGATCTACAAAATAATTTTCATATACAATTCATTGTGAATAGCCGCTCCATCCAACGCATTCTTCAAACACATCAACATATCCTGGTGACCCTTACTACATTATCTCCAATGCAAAGAAAAGCTCTAAATATTATTTCCAATCATTTTGCTAAGAAGGATTATTTAGCCGCTCTCAGAATGATAATACAAGGCACTGCTGGTACATGAAAATCCCTCCTTATCAATTGCATCAAAAATATGCTCATAACCCTTGCAAGCCTAGAACCTTCACCGATCATGCTCCTCACCCCTACAGGGGTTGCTGCCTTCAACATACAAGCATTGACAATCCATTCTTCTTTGCACCTTCCTATAAAGGATCTTATGCCCTTAGAAGGTAATGCTCTTGCAAAATTCCAAGAAGAACTTAGGCATATAAGGTACATACTAATCGATGAAATGAGCTTCATTGGGCCAAAGCTTCTCAGCCATATTGATGAACGTCTTCGAGAGGCATTTCCACAATAAAGAAACACTCCTTTTGGTGGTTGTTCCATTATATAGGTTGGTGATCTTAATTAGTTACCACCCATCAAAGACATACCTCTATATGCAGGGACGAGCCACGGAAGCGCACTATGGAACGCCTTCAACACAGTCATCACATTAGACACAATATTTTGTCAACAAGGCAACAACATCGCCCAGGTTACTTTCAAGAGCATCCTCCAGAACATTAGAGATGCAAATCCAACAATCGACGACTACAACATACTCTTGTCGTGCACAGATTCCTTTTTATTAGAAGATGCAATACATTCCTTCCATGATTCCATGCATCTATTTCCAACAAATGCTCAAACAATGGTCCATAATAAGCAAATGATAAAATCTATAAACACTCCAATCGCAAGATCCATTGCTGAAGATGACAACACATATTCCAACATTTCCTTAGAAGACGAGCAACTTGAGTGAATTGTGTTACTATGCAATGGCAAAAAAGTTATGTTAAATTCCAACCTTTGGGTTTCAGCTAGACTTGTTAATGGTTCCCTCAGAGAAATTGTAACCATCTTTTACAAATAATCAACTACACCACCACAAATTCCAAAATTTGTTGTCGTAGCTTTTCCCAAATACATCGGGCCTCCTTGGGATGAATGAAACCCCACTCACTTACCTATTCCAGCAATAAAAAGGAATGGATGTACACAAATTCCACTGAAGATGGATTGGGCTTTAACCATACATAAATATCAAGGTATGATACTTCCAAAAGCAACAATTAACATTGGGAAAATTGAACGTCAAGGTCCTACATTCACAACAATTTCAAGAGTACCTTCTCTACAAGATCTCCTGATTAGCCCCGCATTTAGTTTTGATCGTTACAATAAAATGAAGGAAAACAAAAACATTACTCACAGAAAACACACAAAAGAAATTCTCCATTCAATTCCACCTCCAGATAATCTGTTCCAATCCATACTTTAACATCACCAAAATGTTTCCTCTATTTATTTAGCTCATTCTATTTCATAACATATCTTTCATATCTTTCAACAACAATCAAATTTAATCATTATTAATAATTATGAAAATAGTAGAATTTCTTTATATTATCTATACATTTCATTCTAACATTTTCTTTCTTTTGCAACATGACATATGGACTTAGAAATAACACAACTATGTAACTATTAGGACGGAATCAAGGCATCAATACTTACACCGCAACATATACAAAATAGATTTCTTCCGGTACCAAATCCAGCGGTACCATCATATCTTCTGCATCTAACTATACAATTATTAAAACAAACAAAATCTTCCCTGAAACGCATAAACCACATTCATCAACGTGAAAAAATGCGAAAAAGATGAGCAGAATGGCAAACAAGAAATATGTGTCTTCAACTACACATAAATATCCAATGGTGTTCAGTATGCCATCATTCACTATGCATCTTCGACTAACAATATATAAATCCCCATGGCAAAGGTAACTTCATTTCCATTCATTCCAAATTCAGTTTAACACAACTCACATGCAAAGTATTACTAATAAATTTCCACAATTGATTTACATATTACAAATTCTAACAAAATATACATTTTGCAGGTTCATTACTGCTTCTTCAGGTCTTCGATGCCTCCAAAAAATTTTGATGCAACTTAAAATATGGAATGACAACCAAAATGTTCTTTATAATATTATATTGCTTCTGTAACCTCTTCTGTTACAATTCTCTAGTTGTATTTCCAATGGAAACTTGAAAAAGGATGTTTCAAGATCAAATACCATTTTGATAGTTTATGTCTTCACAACCAATTCATTATCAATGGGTTTTAACATATTTTGCTAACAAAATCAATTAATTTTAATGAATATAATACATGTTTTAAATATATCATGATATTAATTAAATTTCCCGTTCGAATAATGATTTCTTAAATAACCCTATCCAAATCAATATGGATACCCAGTTGTTGTTCGCGTGAATTTATTCGTTTACCTTCACCTTCAACTACGCAATTTTTATCCAGATACGAAGGTGTCTAAACAAGTTCAATGGATATTTATAACTACTTGTATTCCATTTCGTAGCCACTTTAACCCCAAAATACGGTTTTCGGCATGGCTTCCTCAAATTAAAACCCAAAATCGTCGACCCTTGCTTTCAAAAAAGCCCATAAAAGCCCATTCACATTTCAATATTCTTCCACACACTATGCCTTACGACATTTCCTTTGCAACATTTGGTACAAATGCTAGTTAAGCCACCCACAATATATTACCTTGTTCGATATAGCCAAAATGATTATCTTGTTGCACCATTGATATTGTCGAAGGATGGCTTATTGCTTGTGAACAAGGTAATTCATTCAATTAGTACACTGACAATAAATAGTTAATCATTGTCATTTAAGAATTTATTGTTGATGGTTTGATGGGTTTCAAGTGATGTGATCACCATAATTTTTAAAGCTTCATATTACTAATGTTTTTTAGACATGAATTAATCTAGAATCCTTGATATTCCCGGATGCTTTATAATATGATTACCATATGATCAATTTGATGATAGATATGTTCAAGATATCTATTTGATATCCATAGTTTGATTAAGTCATCTTACAAAAGATCTATGTCATCCCATCAAATGATCATTATCACTTATAAGTTTGTTTAATTAGTTTTCGTTAAAAGTGAAAATTCATTAGCTTGAGTATATACATCAAAATATCATGCATTCTTAGCTATGAAAATAACAAATAGCTAATTAGGGTTGTCTTTATTTTAGTTGTAACCCAACCGAATAGATAAATGTTGCAGGAATCCCTAAATGGCATATTGAAATAAGAGGAACTCTTTGCATCTCTTAGAAAGAGTTTCCTACTATTTTTATGGATACTAAGTCGAATTTCTGATATGTTTCTTTTAGGATAGTAAATTAGTTTTTGTATGAGTTGTAAATGTATTTTCTTCCTAGAGTGAAATGAAAGCACCAAAGGATTTTGTAAGGAAACAAACGTGTGTTTAAGGTAAGATGGTTTAACGGTACATTAAAGCTAACGATTATTTATTCCTTTTGCTTGTGTTCTTGAAATAAATAGATATAAATACTCTAATGATGTGGGATGGTGATCATGATAAAGAGTGAATAGGAGTAACAAGTGAAATAAATGGATATTTGGTTAATAAGAAGTAATATACTTGGTTTTACATATATTTATTTCGAATTTTATTTTTTAATGAAGAGATATTTTTTTAAGAAAATTATCAACATTAACTATTTAATGACATTCTTGATGAGGATGAATAGGATAAAATAAATAATTTCATCTTGTTTTTCATGGAGGATACTAGGAAATGGATAGTTATATGACCTAGATTGGATCATTATATTGTTTGCCATATGTCTCAATATTTTCAAACTTGAAAAGGTGGTGGAACTAGCTCACATAACTCTTTTGACGAGCAGGATCTAATTTCAAAAATTGGGGCCTTAAACCTTCCTGGAGTGTTTTGAGGCATCAAGTGACATTTCTTGCGGGTAAAATTTGGTGCTTTAGTGCCGCAAATTTTTTCCATGTTCTACACCCAAAGGCCCTTCCAGCAACACAAGAATTGCATCATTCAGAGTTTGTATAAGCACGTTATGCCACTCAGAAGTTGACCTTCTTATTTTCACCACCATAATTTGAGAGGATACCACATAAACCCCCATTATTCTTGTAAAGTGGGCTAACCACATGATTATGATGAAGAAGGCTCTAGAAGAGTTTGTATTGTAACTCTAGTTAATGTAGTCAAACATAACCACTAGTAGGCTATTGGGTTGTGTTATAATTGGGCCACTAAGAGGAAAAGGGGTTCCATTCTTTTCAGTGCATTTATTCCATAAGTGAGAAAAAATAGCTAAAAGGGATAGAATATAGAGCAATAACATAATTTTTTCACTCTAGTAGCCCATCGGCCACAGGCCGTACTTCTTTGTACTCGCAACCAAATTTTCATTCAGAGAAAGAGAGCCAATCGACCTCACATTCTAGCTATATTCCCCCCACAAAGGGTTTCCTAGGTCATATCATGTGTCAAATGTGTTTGTAAAATTTTATTTCATTGTTCTCTATTTTATGCACAATTTTACTTTGTATGCATACATTATTATTAATAATCTATAGATATAGAAATATAAAAGGAAATAAAACTTTAATATTGTAGAATTTTGTATTTTTAATTTTAGTTTTATTAGATGTGTTGTGATGAATTATCCATTGGAATATCGATAGTATTTTACAGACCATATTGGTATCAATGTAGGTTTCTTTGGGTATATTGTGGATATTTCCAAGGGATCTAGATCATCTAGGCCAAAATTTGTAAAACCCTAATCATGGCCAATGAATCTGTAAATAACCCTCTCAAACATGCAGAGGAGAGATTTTCATGGCTAGAATAACAAGTCATAGATAAAAATCATAATGTAAATCTCCTCATGATGGCCTTCAGAAGTAAGCTTGGGATATTCAGAGAAGATGGGGGTTCTAACATATGAACAAATTAGAAGGGGGATCAAGAGATTGGGAAGAAACAAAGAATCAACTAAGGAAAGGACTCGAAAAAGATCAACCAAGTTCGAGTATTGTGAATAAATCACATCCCCTACTCAAAGTGGAAGTGAAGGTCAATATCGAGTTGTACCACAGTGATATCGATGCTCTGAAGCTAAATCACTAGTTGCAGCAACTAGAAGTGTATTTTAGTGTCCATCACATTAAGGAAGAACAAAATATTTCATTTGCGCAATTGAAATTAGAGGTCCATGCTCTAACTTTCTGGGAAAATGACACGAAGACCTTGATATTGGAGGGAGAGCCTCCAATGACCAAGTGTGAATACTTCGAAACCCTCATAAATTCACAGTTTTACGATATTGGGTATGAAGAGTACCATTAAATCGAGTGGTACTACTTCAGGAAAAAGAAGGGACAAAGCGTGGAGAAGTACACCATAGAGTTAGAAATATGACCATAACGTTGGGTATCTCCCCAAAGAACCTAAATGTACTCCTCAAATATTTGGGGGCTCTACATCGCTATCTATGGGAGAAAGTGATGTTGTTCAAGCCTAGGTCGGTGGACAGGGCTTATGTAAAAAAATAGTACTTGGAGAAAACAGGCTTGAAGAAAGGGAAATCAATGGATCAAAGTACATGGATCAACAAAACACTTCTAAGGAGGGGAAGAACAAGAATAAAGGGGGAAGATAAAAAGACAACATCCATGAAACATTAATGTAAATATCCTAGAAACCACCAAAACCACTACAACATTGACATCCATATAGAAGTGAAGTGTTGGAAGTTACATCTAGAGTTTAATCGAAAGAACCAAGGGAAAGAAAATAAGAAGAAGAATCTCATGGTCACTGATTGAAGCAGCCAAGTTGAAAGAAAATCATATGTTGATGAGAAGATCATTTGTACATCAGTGAAGAAGGAGGTGAATATGAGTATCCTTCAACAAAATGAAGAGAAAGAAATGACCAAACTCTTCCATATAAAGATACAAGTCTAGAAGGACAAGTTTGATTCTCTATTTGACTCACGATCATAGGTAAATCTCATTGCAACAGAGCTAGTTAAGAAGTTGGGGTTGGAAGTTCTTGACCATCCAAGCCCATATCCATTGGGATGAGTGAATAAGGATGTGGAGCTTAAAGTAACAAAAAGTACAAAATTAGATTTGTGATAAGTATTGATTTTATTGATGAAGTAGAACTAGATGTGGTTCCACTTGATGTATGTGGAGTCATGTTTGGGAGTCCCTACATGTGCATATGAGATATAATATTCATGCAAAGAGATAGTCACCACCATTTCATCAAGGATGGAAAATCATTCACCATGAACGTGCACAAAGTAAAGTTAAAACTTTTGCTAGCAAGTGCCATCCAAGCCAAGAAATTGGTATGTTCTAGCAAGAAGTATGCTTTACTATTTTTAAGAGAAAATCAGTTTGTAGAGAATTTAGTAAGAGGAAAGGCATCCCTAGATGGGTGTACTAATAAATATAAACAAAAATTGGAATAATTTATCCATGCATATAGGTATGTGTTTCATGAGCCTAAAGGGTTACCACCTAAAAGGGAAGTGGAGCACAAGATCTAGTTATTGGCTGAATACCCATTTCCAAACATTGGGTTGTGTGTAAATACAATTGCAACAACTACTAGAACAATGTGACATTCGATTGAGTACATGAACATGTGCTTAGTACATCATCAATATGCCAAATAATGATGGGGTTTGGTGGACGCGCATAGATTATAAGGAATTGAGTAAAATAACGCTTAAGAACAGGTACCCCCTGCATAGGATAGATGATCTACTAGATCAATTACAACAAGCGAAATACTTCACCAAGTTGGAAGTAAAGTCTAGATCTCACCAAGTTTGAGTCAGATATGAAGATACCTAAAACACCACCTTGAAAACCAGGAAAGGTTTTTATGAGTGGTTAGTCATCTCATTTTTCATATGTAATGCACCATATATATTTATGATATTAATGAATGATTTGTCACACTATTTTATAGATTCATTTTTTATCTTCTATTTGAAGGATATGCCGATATACAATTCTCCCTAGAGTAGCACATATCACATGTGACGCAAGTTTTCGAGACATTAAAGAAGCACCAACTACTACAAAATATCAATAATTGTGACTTTTCGTAACAGTCTTTGGTGCATGTGGGGTATGTGATATGTGGAGGAGAGTTGAAGATAGATCCTACCAAGATGGAGGCCATTATGAAATGCCCAGTGCCTACTGATTTTTATGAGGTCATGAGTTTCATTGGGGTAAATTCATGAGCTTCATCATTGGGTAACTATATGGACCATTAATACACCTCCTATCTTATTTAAATCAACTCTTCTCATAATTTATTATATATTTTGATTGTATTTTTCTTAATGAGATGAGTCAAAGTGAGATATTGTGCCTAGTGGACTAATGTGCATCGATTGCAGGTTTTTGAGAGAAAAATATGGAAATTTTGGCTAATTAAAGGCTGAAACTCGAATGAGACAAGGAGGAGAGATTGTAAGAGGTAGATCCTCCTCATTTACTCCTCACTCATTCGAATATTCGTCCATTAATCACACTAGCTTGAAGTACAAGCAGCCAAGTCATGGAGATCAAAAGGCAGCCAAGCAAGTGACAGTTAAAAGTCAGTTTATCTCGAGGTTGGGAACTAAGCCCCCTAGATTTAAGGAAGTCGTTGGAGACTTTAGTTTTAAAAATAAAGAGGCCTAGAGCCTCATTAGGAATCGAATTTTTGTTGTAAAAACACTAGACATTTTCGAGTTCAAGACTTGTGGAAGACATTGTTATGTAATTTTCTGATTTGATAATGAGAATGAGAATTTCCTTGATGCAACACTAAGTTGACTTAGAGGGATGAAGCTCTTGGGTTAGGGCCCAACCCTAGCACCAAAAGCTCCTCTTCTTTTATTTGTATGCTTAGTTGATTTCATAGATTAATGGTTGAATTGTCTTTAGTATTATTTCAATGCAAGTAGTTGTGGATTTGATTAGTTTGCTTCCATTTGTGCCTTACTTCAGTAGTAGCTTAGAAGAGATAAAGGAATATCAAAAAAATTTTAGTAGGTGGATTTGGCCGCACTCCTCCCTTCAGGGATCATGGTTTGATGAAAGAAATCCCATGCAGCCCCGAAAAGACAGACTTCTAGTTTCTCATGGAATTTAGGGTTTTTTGTTACTTAGGCCAGCATTTGATTAATTTTCAAGAATAGGATTTCATTTCCATTTATGCTATCTTAAGTCTTACATTATGTCTCATCAATGTTTCATATTATTCTGCAAGTTCTTCCCATGCATGAAATAGGTAGCTAGCTCATGAAATTATGTTTTCCTTAGTTAATTGAAATCATTCTTGTTTACATGATCTATGGATAAATGTCAATGTTTGATGCGGTGGAGGAGTTTCAACAGTACATAGATATGTCATGATCAACAACCTCATGCCAACTTCATCCATCCATGGTCATCACTTTCTTTCACTAAAACCCTCACCAATTTCATCATTTCACAAGAGTACTTCTCCAAGCTTGTTGAGCAAATCCATCCACCTCACAACTCTGATTTTGAGATTTGAAGGAGTCCTAGGCACTCCCTTGCCTCATTCCATCCACCATCCACCTTCCTTAAGCCTTCCATCACCTTCAACATCCCTCTTTTTGCTCTCTGCTGTATCCTGTAGGAATATCGGGGATCCAGGAATTCAGGACATCTTGTAGAACGCATTAGGACATCCTGTAGGTTCACCTATAGTGGCCTGTTTTGAGGCTGAATTGTGGAAAAACGTCATAAGAAGCTAGAAAAGGACCCCTACTTGTCTCCCAAGCCTTCTGACCATTCACCATCATCTCTAAGCTACCTGCCACATCACCAAAAGAAGTTAGCTTTCACGCTTTCACACAAAAAAGACAGAAAGAAAAACAGAGTTATTTTATTCATTTACATGCACAATAGTAGAATGTTTGATGTTTTAATTTGCATGCCTAGGACAGTAGGATTTCATACATTTTAATTTAGCATTCTTTTGAAGCAAAGCCTATTAGCAGTTAGTTAGAAGAATGGTGTGTTTACGCATTTTATTTCAGTATGTTTCCTTACTGCAGTAGACAAGAATTCTTTTAGTGTAGATTTCTCTTTTCCTCATTAGTAATCAATCTTTTTCTGAATCAATAGAATTCTGGTTCGAAAAACCTTAGTTGTCTATTGCCAGCTTAGTAGTGACAAAGAGCAGGCCCATCACATTTACATTTGTATACAGCACTGTCACCTCCAAGTTTGTATGAACCCCGAGTTGATAAAGTAAAGTTGGTAGCCCCAGGAGTTGCATCATTCTTTTTTCAATACTAGTGCTCATCACTTTTTGGCACCATTGTCGGGGAGGTGTCGGAGTAATATGTGATTTCTTATTTCTTTCTTCCATTCCTTATCTCTGACATTCTTCTATTAGTTTCATTTATGCAAAAGTAATTTAGCTTGCTTTCTTTTCCATTCTGCATGTGAAATTTGATTCAAGCAGTTATTTTTCATCCAGTTAGTTAGTTTCCATTCAGTTTGTGATTTCAATTCTGCGATTATTCTCAAAGCTTGAAAAAAGCACAAAACAAAACAAAAATACTTATTTCATGCCTCATAGGAATGTGGATAACTTAGGAAAATTTCTACCCAATACCCCCACCGCTTCAAATAGCCAACCTTCCCTCTTCTTTGATGGTTGTGAATTTGAGAACCCCTTAGGTGAACAACCAGAGATATTTGAAGAGCCTATAGGGGGAGAATAAGAAGAAGAACCCATTCCAATTGACCCAATGAATAAAAAATAGAAATGACAAAGGAAATAGAGAAAGAGTTTAGGGTGCCTTTCCCATCAGAGAAAGTAATGGGGATAATAAGATGAAGGATATAAGCCCCTCTGATGTTCCTCATTTCCATGGCCTAACCTTAGAAGATCCAAACACTTTCTTGTTTTATTTTTTGTCATATGCATAACCTATGATTACACCAATGATGAACTGAAGTTGAAACTATTGCCATCCACTCTCAAGGATGCAACTTTGCACTGGTTCATGGGTTTACTTAGGGATAGCATCACAACTTGGGCTTAGATGCAACAAGCCTTCAAAAACAAGTATCGAGACTACTAGAAGTCTAAAGACACTAAAGAGGAAATTTTTAGGATGACCTTAGGGCATGATGAATCCCTAGAGGATTATGAAGAAAGATTCCAGCTTATCTACAAAAGGGCCAGGTGCACACTTGATATTGAGTCACTGAAGCTAGTCCTACTTAGAGGGGTAAGGGAAATATCTTCTGGATACCCTAAACCTTCTAGTAGGAGGGGACATCTACTAGCTAACCTATGAAGATATCAAGACTATCTTTAGGAACCATTCTAGGGCAGCTAGGAAAAAGGGGTAGGGGTAGTCAACCTATGGTAATTCCATCCTCCTCCAATACATCCAACAAGGGTGAAATTGGAAATATGCTGGAAGATTTCAAGAGTGAGATGTTGCAAACCCTTGCCCTATGGATGGACACTATGGACATCAAAAGAAAGCAGGAGGAGACAGAGAGAGTCTTAGTCATTTTCTGTCCTAGATGTATAAGGAGGCACCCGAGGAATGAATTTCCATTGAATCTGATTGAAGTCTGCTCGGCCTGTGAAGAAAACCACTCCACAGACGAGTGCCCTTTTCTACCTGGACTAAAAGCTGTGTATCAGGGAATTGAAGGAGTGATTGAACAGCTCTACTACATAAATCAAAGGAGACCTCATGGGCCTCAGCTATACCAACAGGGCATGAAAGGGTCATCCATGCCTATTACAACCCCAAGCAGACCACATCCATTCCGTCTTGGGGGCCCCTTTCTCATCCTTCTTGGCTACACCTCTTCCTTGGTCCTTTTCACCTCAATACTATTCCCAACTGACTAGCTAGTCATTTCATCCATATGCTCTGCCACAGCCTTAGTGGAATGCACCTCCCTAGGGGTGGAGGCCCCCATACAACAATTCTCCAACTTTATTCCCTTCACCACCTACTCAACCACATATTTTATACCCTGATCCACCTAAACAACCCCAGATGCCTGCCCAGCCAAATCCGAACCTGAACAACAGACAAGCACAACATGTATACAATGGAGAGACATTCTATCCTGCTTATGCTATGGAGATTCAGGAAATAAACCTAGGATATGGGAGAGTACTCCTAGACAACCAACCTCTACCTCCACCTAGGGAGAGTGAGGAAGAAAGAGAGGAAAGCATGCCTAGAGTAAATTCACCACCCCTTCATGAGAGATTAACTCATCCAGTCCATCCTACCCCCAAAGAGAATGAACTTCTAGGTGAATTGAAAAATCTATGTGTCAAAATTCGACTTCTCCAAGCCATAAAGGATGTACCTATTTACAACAAGTTGATTAAGGAGAAGTGATTCAAACATACAGGGAGGCGAAAAAGAGATAACCCTACCATTAATGTCATTGGATAGATGTCCAACTTAATGTTGGGGCAGGTAATTTGTCTGAAGTATTTGGACCTTGGAAGCCCTATAGTAGATGTGCACATCAATCGTACCATTGTCCCACACACTTTCATTTATCTTGGGGCTTCCATTAATGTAATTACTAAGGACACCATGCTCAAGCTCAATCTCCACAGTTCATTGCAAAAGACCACAACATTAACTCATCCAGTCCATCCTACCCCCAAAGAGAATGAACTTCTAGGTGAATTGAAAAATCTATGTGTCAAAATTCGACTTCTCCAAGCCATAAAGGATGTACCTATTTACAACAAGTTGATTAAGGAGAAGTGATTCAAACATATAGGGAGGCGAAAAAGAGATAACCCTACCATTAATGTCATTGGATAGATGTCCAACTTAATGTTGGGGCAGGTAATTTGTCTGAAGTATTTGGACCTTGGAAGCCCTATAATAGATGTGCACATCAATGGTACCATTGTCCCACACACTTTCATTTATCTTGGGGCTTCCATTAATGTAATTACTAAGGACACCATGCTCAAGATCAATCTCCACAGTTCATTGCAAAAGACCACAACAATCTTGCAACTTGCAGACCTTTCCACAGTGACCCCTCAGAGGATTGTGGAGGATGTGATGGTCTCCATTGACGCTTGGGAGTACCCTGCAGGCTTCCTAGTTCTCCAACCTAAGGCCAAGCTTACTGGTTACCCTCTCATTCTTGGGAGGCCTTGGTTAGCCACTACCAATGCCTACATTAGCTGCACGGCTGGAAATATGACTATAAAAAATGGGCATATTTCCAACTCTATACCTCAAGAAGAAGAATATGAAGTCCACTCAGCCCACTCTATACCGTAGAAACAACCATGGGAGGAGGACAACTGGATGAAGATGATTTGATTGAACACATACTCCAAAGTCTAACTCCTAGCACCTTGTCCTTAGAGGAAGTAGTAAAGGAAACCTAGAACAACCATTAGATTGATCTATGCTTAGCTGATTCAAATCCTACCTGCATCAAAACCATAGAATTTGACCCTAAGAGAACATTGAAAATCAAGACATCTCTTTCTATACACCAAGAATAAAAGTTGTGCAACATGCTAAAGGAACATCTGGATGCATTTGCTTGGAGTTACAAGGAATTTAAGGGAGCGCACCCCTCAGTGTGTACTCACCACATTTATATCAAGTAAGGTTGCAAACCAGTCCGAAAACCCTAAACGAGAACAAATCTAGCTCTCAAGGATATAGTCAAAGAAGAACTGCAAAAGATGCTAGATGCAGGATTCATTTACCCTATCTCAAACAGTGAGTGGGTCTCTCCTTTGGTGTTGGTTCCAAAGAAAAATGGGAAGTGGAGGATTTGTGTTGATTACAGAGAGTTAAACAAAGCAACAAAGAAGGACCATTTCCCTCTAACTTTCGTTGACCAGGTGCTAGATGGCTTGGCAGGGGAAAAGGCTTTCTCTTTCCTAGATGGGTTTAGCAGGTACAATCAAATCCAGATCAGCCTAGAAGACTAGGCTAAAACCACCTTCACTTGTCCTTGGGGTACTTTCACCTATAGGGTCCTTCCTTTTGGACTGTGCAATGCCCTTGCCACTTTCTAGAGAGTAGTCCTGAGTATCTTTGCCGAGCTAGTCCAGGATGCAGTAGAAATTTATATGCATAATTTTAAACCCTATGGGTGTGATTTCCAGGAGGCTCTGTCTAACTTAGTTAATGTGTTGAACAAATGCATTGAAATGAACCTGTCCCTTAGTCCCAAAAAAAGTGAATTCTTGATGACTATAGGGGTTGTTCTAGGTCATTCAATATCCCAACAAGGACTACTGGTGGACCCAAAAAAAATAGCCATCATTGAAAGGGTCCCACCTCCACAAAAATAGAGAGATGTCAAAAGTATTCTAGGCTTAGCTCGATACTATCAGAGGTTTATAAAAGACTAGTTAGCTTCTCCTTTATTTAGGTTGTTGGCCGAAGACTTTGAATTTTTATGGTCAAAAAGTTGTCAAGAGGCCCTGGACACACTGAAGGATAAGTTGACCATTGAACCTATTCTCCGAGGCCCAAATTGGGCCTTTCCTTTTCATATACATGCTGATTCCTCTCACAAAGCCATAGGAGTAGCTCTAGGCCATATAGATGACAAGTTACCTTATGCCATTTACTTCATCATTAAGAATCTATCAAAGGCTGAACTAAACTACACAGTGACTGAAAAGGAGCTCCTAGCTCTTGTGTGCTCATTGAAAAAATTTAGGCATTACATTACAGGTTACCAAACATTTGTACATACTGACCATGTTGCAACTAAATATTTGATGAATAAACCTGATATGAATGCCCAGATTATTAGATGCTTACTTTTATTAGAGCAGTTTGATCCAACTATTATTGATAAGCATGGCAAAGAGCATATTGCTGCAGATTTTTGTCCAAATTAACTTTGCCTGCAGGGGAGGAAGGAATGGTTGATGATCAGTTACCGGATGAACACTTATTCGCCATTTCAATTGTCTCTCCATGGTTTGTTAACATAGAAAACTGCTTGGTGTCTGCATAGTTCCCATTGAATTTGTCCTCCAAAGAGAAAAGCAAGATTATGAGGAAGAGCACCCCATTCACTTGGATTGGGGGCAACCTCTTCAAACTAGGCCTGGATAAAATTCTGAGAAGATGTGTCAGGGAGGAGGAAGTCTTTGACATCCTTCTGACCTGTCATGATGGGCCTTGTGGAGGTCACTTTGTAGCCAAGAGGACAACATTCAAGGTGTTAAAAGCTGGTTATTATTGGCCCACTCTTCATTAGGATGTGAGAAGGTATACTAGTTAGTGTGATCAGTGCCAAAGGATGGGAAAGCCTACTCTAAGGGATGAAATGACTCTGCAACCTCGAGTGACGTTTGAGCCATTTGACAAGTAGGACATGGATTTCGTTGGACGTATTGACCCTCCATCCAGGAAAAAGCAGTACGTCATTGTGTGCACTGACTATTTGACCAAGTGGGATGAAACCAAGGCAATCAAGCCAGCAACAGAGGAGAAAGTGGTTGATTTCTTAAAGGAAAATGTATTTTATAGGTTTGGGTACCCTAGAGAACTGGTCACTGATCAAGGTATCTAGTTTAATATAACATGATTGAAGACTTATTAAGCCAGCACAATATCAAGCATAGAACATCCACTCCTTATCACCCACAAGCTAATGGGCAAGTGACGATGACCAATAGAGCGCTGGAGGGAATTCTAACCAAAGTGGTTAGCAACAATAGAAGAGATTGGGCAGATAGGTTAGTTGAGGCCACTTGGGCCTGTAATACCACTTGGAAGACCACCACTGGATACATTCCCAATGAGTTGGTCTATGGGAAGAAGGCCCCGCTGTCAATTGAATTTGAGTACAATACATTGAGAATGGAAACCCAACTAGATCTAGATATCAGAAGTGCATAAAAAGAGAGATTGATCCAGCTGAATGGGTTATATGAGTTTAGAATGCATGCCCTCTGGCACACAGAGGTGACTCAAATTCAAAGGAAGATCTGCATGACAAGAAAATCAAGGAAAAACAATTTCAAGAAGGTGAATGGGCTTTGTTGTATGATTCTAGATACAAAGATTTCAAAGGCAAGTTAAGGGCTAGAGGGTTAGGGCCTTATGTCATAGAGAAATGTCATGATAATAGTTTAGTGCAGATTAGAACCACTGGTATAGAGGCTATTCCTTTACTTGTTAATGGGCACAAATTGAAGGTTTACAAGAAGCCATTGTCAAAGAAAGAATTCATTGATGGCATCAACAAGACAATGATGGTGGTGGAGCAAGTCTCAGCTTCTACCTCATCAAGTCACTGAAAAAGAAAAAAAGAAAAAAAAAAAAAAAGAAAAAATAAGGAGACTCAGGTGAAAATCTCCATGAGGCACCTCAATCCCGTTGTTGGGTTGAAAACCTCTTGAGGCGGCCCAATGGTGTCAAAAGAAAAAAGAGAAATAAAAATATGTCAGGGTGAAAACCTCTTTTGAGGCACCGAGGGCAAGCAGCTAGGATGAAAACCTCTTGGAGGTAGACTAGTTTCTTTCAAAAGAATATATATATATATATATATATATATATATATATATATATATATATATATATATATATATATATAATAGAAAAGAGAAAAAAGAAAGATTGTTTGTAGGTCAGCAAGAGGACAATCAGAGCAACAAGAGAGGATCAAAAGGGACTTGTCCAGTTCATGTTTCTTATTTCTCCATTCATTATCCTTCATCATTCCATCATTCCCTCCATTTTTATACTCATTTAGCTCAGTTTGCAAGGGTTATGTGTTTTCTACAAGATTCCTTGTAAACCTATAGGATTCCCTAAAAGGCTACAGGATGATCTTGTAGGAATTACAATGACTTGGGAACCCCAAAGGAAGTGACCCTAGAGCAAGGGGGTAGCCTTCTTATGTCAAAAAATAAATTTCTACTTCACCATCTCATCACCATGCTTCTCTACACCATGATCACCCATACATTCATCCAATAAAGATAGCTTCAAAAAAATTTATTACAATTTTTAGAAAAAGACAGATAAAAGAGGATGAAGATGGAGAACATGGGGACAACACCTGAAATATATCCCTCTCATTCATCAATCCCTAAACTCCTTACCCATGCCAACCATCCTCATGCTCCAGAAGTGAAGAATGATTAAAAAAATTGAGGGAGAGACAGCTACAAGACATCTTGTAGGAAATCTTATAGCAGCCTATCCCACAAAACAAAAAAATCACAGGTTGCAGTCAGCACTAGAATGGAGATCCAGAGGTCAAAAAAGCTCCTCCAGAGATTAGCAGCAACATCAGGATCATAAACATCCCCATTGAGTATCTGCACATCAAAGAAAAACATCAGAGGACAATATAAAAAAGGAGAAACACATGTATCAAATACACAACAAGGACTTCACTCTTCAAACAAACAGTATCAAGGCATCATTACCACATGTATGTATCTCGCTTCCACTCTCTCATTAGCATGATTTTATCAAAGATGTAAAATTTGTGAAAGAGTTGGTTTTATAAGCAAAAGGTGGCTAGTTAACATGACCACCTTCGCTCAGTCAATGAGGAGAAGCCAGTTATTTCTTACACACGTGGCAGCAATCAAGTCAAGGAAAAGGAGAGATGAGATCGAAAGTGGTTAAGATATGGATGCCCAAAGTGGGAGTTGATTATGAGGTAAGGAGAATGATGATGTGGTAGTGGGACCAACGGTCCAAAAATGGATACTTGTAATTTGGCCGCCAGCACAACATCCCACTCAAATCACCCATATGAGGAAACAAAACATTGATTCTCATGCATAGAGCCATTCACATTCTCGAGGCTACACATGTGCAAAGTTTCTCTCTGCCCTGAAGCAGTCTATAGGAAAGAAAATGATTGTTTTTTATAGCACAGGAGCACCTATAGGATCCTACAGGAAATGCTATAGGATATAGAACAACACCTATAGGATTGGCAGTGAGCGGTTTTAAAAGGGAAAAAAAAAGCCTTCAACAAATAGTGATAAGGAGGTAGGACCTGAAATTTCCCACAATTTCCAAGTAACAAGACATATAGGAAAGACTTATATTTTGTTGAAAACGATTGCAGTCTAGGTACACATAAATTTCATTTAAAATTCCTCATCCATTAAATTTGGTATCATACATATACACCCCTACATCCATCAGAGAAAAATGATAGGGTGATTTAATAAGAGGGAACCCACCAACACAGTGAAGATTCATCAGCACCCTCCTGCACTAGAGATATTCACAAGGAAACATTGAATGAGTTTCTTTGGAAAATTGAGGGGATATGATGATGAAGTGGCTAGAGACTTTGCTCTCTTCCTCATTCTACTGACTAGGACCCATGCCACTGTTGTGGTGAAAGGCCTCTCTATAGAACTCACCCCTTAAATCATAGGCAGATTCACCACACTTCCTTTAGGAGTTCCTTGGAGAATGGAGGATAAGGGAAATAGCCAAATTGCAAAGAAGAAATTCCTTTTAGAAGGAGAGGAGGCCATGGGAGAGAAAAATGGGGTTAGAAGAGCAAGCCTACCATATCCTTGGAATGAAATTAGCAAGTATATATCATGTGAAGGTAGGTATAGTGTGGTATATGGATACCACTTTAGGCTTCTCCAAGAGTTGAGGTTTGGAGCAGACACACCTCCTCAAAACACACTCAACATACCCTACTTCTTTCTTCAATAAGTGATAGATATGAGCATTAAGGTGCAGGAAGGAAAAAATCAATATCTAGCCCATCATGGGTTAATTAGACTTATCATAGAATATGCCCTCCAAAACCTAAGACTCCCTATCACATGGGAAACTTTAAGAGACATGTAGATAAAGGAAGACATAAAATCTCTTGAGTATGACAAAATCCCCATTGTCAGTGAAAGGGATGAAGAAGAAACAAAGAAGGAGGAAGAATAAACAGAGATGGATGAAGAGGAAATAGAGGAGGAATAAGAGGAAGAAAAGGAGAAGGAAAGTTGTGAAGAGATAGAAGAATATGCAAATGAGGAAACTAATGAACAGAGTGAGGAACTAGAGGGAGAAGAAGAGGAAAAAGACGAGTGAAAAGGAAAATGGAAAAGAGGAGATAGAAGAAAAGGAATAACAGAGGTCTAAAATGCAAGGCAAAGAAGGGGAGGAATCATCTAGGGTATCTCTAGAACCCACTGAGAAAGAGGCAACAGTTGCCCTCACTACCCTTAGTACCCCTATCAAGAAAAAAGGAAAGAGACAGAGACAAACTCCATTGTACTTTAGGACAAGAAAAAGTACAATAATAAGGAAAGGAAAACCTCAAACTCTGACCAAGGTTCCTATTATCATTGAAGACTCACCAAAATAGTAGGAAATGATAGCTCCTCTCATGAAAAATCAAGGAGAAGGATCATCAGGACAAGTCTCTCCCAAGTCTCCTATCACTTATGTTAGGAGGCCTGTCACTAGTTCTACCTCATCCAAACGAAAAGGCCTCCTACACGAGACATGGAAGGACCTATAGGTAGTAGAGGAAATCCTATAGGAAACTCAGAAATTGGACAAAGAAGGGAGTATGCAGCAAGAAACAAAGAAGGAGGATCTAGAGCTGAGGGAACCTATTCCTCAACCTAACCTTGATTCCTACTATAGATTTATTGAAGGGGTTAGGGTCATTCCAAAAATAATTTCCATCCCATTATTCTTTGAGCTTGAGAAAGAAAGGGAAAGAACACATAGGTGGATGCAAATTTCCAAATCTAAATGAGTGGAGGACATAGGTCACATGGAGGAAAAAGTGAAAGAGATGGGAAGAGAACTGAGCAGCATAAGGGACAGAGAGTCAATGATGAAAGCTTAGTTGGAGGCAGAAAATGCATGGTTAAGGGGACAAATACAAGAGAGAGAGAATGAATTGGCATCTGTGGCCAGTCTATCCTTAGAGGCAATCTAGTGTAGGATGCTAGCTAAGTCCTATGCATTGTATCTTAAGGAATAGTGGTTGCATTTCCAAATCAAGACTTTAGCATGGAGAGGCACTATGCCATTCCAAGATTATAGATAATTCATTGATCTCTATGATCAAAGCACATTGGAGGAAAGAGCTAAAATGTCTGATTTTTACCTCCACAACTTGACCTTGACTGATCTGAATGTGTGGGACCCTAATTCAAAACTAGGGGACTTACAGTTGATGGCATTGGCATCATGGATGAATTGTGAGGAAGCAAGGGCTACATAAATGAGGAAAGTAATGGCACGGGAAGAAACAAAACCTCCCATGATAAGAGCTGAGAAATCAAATCCAATGGTTGTCATCAACACACATAACTTGATTGCCAATGACCCTCAACTTGCACCTAGGTAGCTTGTTGCCTAAGAGCAAGCAATCACACATTTTGAGGACATGTTCAGGCTGTTAGGAGATGACAACATGCAAACTTGCCAAGGGAGATGGAACACTTTTCCCTATAGATTGAAAATCATAGAGTACCATTCTCCTCAGAGAATTAGAGAAGCATTGAACATGACACCCATGTACAAGCAAGCTCTCCAAAGACTCAAAGTTAATTGGATTTACTCGAGACCTAGTCCGCCATTGCTCTCAAGGATGTTGGAAGGAAGGAAGGAAGAAGAAGAAATAAATCAGTGGGAGGAGATAGAGAGGAAGGTAGGATTTTATGCACATGAAGAGGAAACTATAGCAAAAGCATGGGATATCAAGGAAGCCACTAGAGAAATGAAAGATATGGATATAGATTGAGTTGCTCAGGGGATGAGAAACACTTTTAGTAGGGGGGTGGTGATGAGCCTCATCATTGGGTAACTATATGGACCATTAATACACCTCATAGCTTATTCAAATCAACTCTTCTCATAATTTATTACATATTTTGATTATATTTTGCTTAATGAGATGAGTCAAAGTGAGATATTATGCCTAGTGGACTAGTGTGCATTGATTGCAGGTTTTTGAGAGGAAATCATGGAACTTTTGGCTAATTAAGGGCTGAAAATTGAATGAGACAAGGAGGAGAGACTGTATGAGGTAGATCCTCCTCATTTACTCCTCACACATTTGAATACTCCTCCATCAATCACACTAGCTCGGAGTACAAGCAACCAAGTCATGGATATCAAAAGGCAGTCGAGCAAGTGACAGTTAAAAAGTCAGTTTATCTCGAGTTTGGGAGATGAGCCTCCATAGATTTAAGGAATTCATTGCAGAATTCGGTTGTGTAAATAAAGAGGCCTAGAGCCTCATTAGGATTCGAATTTTTGTTGTAAAACACTAGTCATTTTCGATTTCAAGACTTGTGGAAGACATTGTTATGTAATTTTCTAATTTGATAATGAAAATGAGCATTTCCTTGATCCAACACTGAGTTGACTTAGAGGGCTGAAGCTCTTGGGTTAGGGGCTAACCCTAGAAACAAAGGCTCCTCTTCTTGTATTTGTATGCTTATTTGATTTCATAGATTAATGGTTGAATTGTCTTTAGTATTATTTCATTGCAAGTAGTTGTGGATTTGATTAGTTTGCTTCCATTTGTGCCTTAATTCAATAGTAGCTTAGAAGAGATAAAGGAATATCAAAAAGATATCAGTGGGTGGATTTGGCCTCACTCCTCCCTTCAGGGATCATGGTTTGAGAAAAGAACTCCTATGCAGCCCCAAAAATACAGAATTCTAGTTTCTCATGGAATTTAGGGTTTTCTGTTACTTAGGCTAGCATTTGACTAGTTTTCAAGAATATGATTTGATTTCCATTTCTTCTATCTTCAGTATTACATTAGATCTCATCAATATTTCATATTATTCTGCAAGTTCTTCCCATGCATGAAATAGGCATCTAGCTCATGAAATTTTGTTTTCCTTAGTTAATTAAAATCCTTCCTGTTTACAAGATTTATGGATAAATGTCAATGTTTGATGCAGTGCAAGAGTTTCAATAGTACATAGAGATGTCATGATCAACAACCTCATCCCAACTTCATCCATCCATGGTCATCACTTTCTTTCACTAAAACCCTCACCAATTTCATCATTTCACAAGAGTACTTCTCCAAGCTTGTTGAGAAAATCCAACCGTCTCACAACTTTGATTTTGAGCTTTGAAGGAGTCCTAAACACTCCCTTGCCTCATTCCATCCCCCATCCAGCTTCCCTAATGTTTCCATCACCTTCGACATCCCTCCTTTTGCTCTCGGTTGTATCCTGTAGGAATACAGGGGATCTTGTAGGAATTCAGGACATCATGTAGAATGCATTAGGACATCATGTAGGTTGACCTGTAGTGGCCTGTTTTGATGCCGAATTGTGGAAAAATTTTCTAGGAAGCTAGAAAATTGCCCCTACTTGTCTCCCAAGCCATCTAACCATTCACCATCATCCCTAAGCCACATACAACATCACCAAAAGAAGTTAGCTCTCACACTTTCATACAAAAAGAGACAAAAAAAATAGAGTTATTTTATTCATTTACATGCACAACAATAGAATCTTTGATTTTTTAATTTCAATGCCTAGGATAGTAGGATTTCATACATGTTAATTTGGCATTCTTTTGAAGCAAAGCGTCTTAGAAGTTAGTTAGAAGAATGGTGTGTTTAAGCATTTGATTTCAGTCTTTTTCCTTATTGCAGTAGACAAGATTGATTTTAGTGTAGATTTCTCTTTTCCTCATCGATAATCAAGCTTCTTCTGAATCAATAGAAGTTTGGTTTGAAAAACCTTAGTGGTTTATTTCCAGCTTAGTAGTGACAAAGAGCAAGCCAATCACATTTACTTATGTATACATCACTGTCACCTCCAAGTTTGTACGAACCCCGAGTTGATAAAGTAAAGTTGGTAGCCCCAAGAGTTGCAACATTCTTCTTGCAATATTGGTTCTCATCATAAATCAGCACATGAGAAAATTCATAGCCTCATTTTTAGTGTTAGTAGCACTACTACACGCCATAACAACAGGTGGCAAGATTTTCTAGTGAGGAAAGAGTCAGAAGAGGGTCTTTGAGGAGCTAAAGAAGAAGATCAGTCAAGCACGAGTTCTGGCATTACCAAACCTACAATGGCCCTTTAAATTTGAAATGGATGCGAGTGGGTATGTTATGGGAGTGGTCTTGATGTAGGGAGGAAGGCCTATATGCTACCATTTCGAAATATTTCATGGGGCAGTGATTAATTACCCTGCCTATGACAAAGAGCTTTATGCCCTAGTGCAATATGTGAAGAAGTTGAAGTGTTATATGATGGGAAAAGAGATAATAATCCACATAGATCACTGGCTAGCACAGTATCTAGAAGCCCAGAGTAAGCTACAACACTCTAGGCATTAGAAGCGGAACAGGTTTCTACATCCATTTCATTTAGTGATTAAATACAAGAAGGGAAGCATAAATAAGTTGGACGGCATGCTTTCAAGGCCACCTACATTAAAAATTAAAACTTTGGGAAGTTTGATGCACATGGATCCATTCACCCATGATGCATTTAGAGAGGCATATTTAGAGGATGAGGACTTTAGGGAGGTGTTTCAGTAGTTGTTGAGTGATATTCATGTACACGATTGTGAAAACACCATTGACTACCATGTCCAGGATGGGTTACTCTACAGGCTAGATAAGCCATGTGTTCTTAAACAAGAGTGGTTGTAGTTGATTAGAGAAGCCCACACCTCCAAGGTTGTACAAAAATTTGGTGTAGGCAAGAACATGGCCAACTTCCATAGGTATGTGTATTGGAAGAATGTGCAAGAACAATTAGCTAGGTTCATAATAAGATGCATGCTTTTTTGTGCAATCAAGCCTAGCAAAAAAAAATCACGTCTATATCATCCCTTACCTATACCAACTCGTCCTTGAGAGAGAATTTCCATGGATTTTTTGGGAGGTTTACCAAAAACTAGGAAGGGTTATGATTACATACTCATGGTAGTTGCAAGGTTCAACAAGATGCATGTTATGATGCCCTATAAGAAGACCATAAATGGGCAAGAAGTAGTGAACTTGTTCCTTGGATAGGTCTGGGTGTACTTTGGGATACCAAGGAGCATCATTTTGAGACATGAACAAAGGATATTTTAGTGAATTATGGACTACATTGTGAGAGAAGATGGACACAAAGTTCAATATATCTACGACATTCCATCTACATACAAATGTGAAGACAAAAGTAGTCACAATACTTTGGTGTGGCCTCTAAGGGGATGCAACTAGAAGTACCTAAAGACTTGGGATGAAAAATCAATATATATAAAACATTCTTACAATAGAGCATTCCACATCCATTTGAAACCTTTTTTGAATGTTTCTCGCCTTCACCTTTGGACACTGCATATGTGTAGTAACGATGAATGAGGGAAGATCTTACATGAGACACCTTGAGGGCAGAAAATTTTGTAGAGAAGATTAGGCAAATCAATTTACAAGTACAATAGACATTGCAAAATTTAGAGGTAAAATATAAGGCCTGGCATGATCAACATAGAACAGAGAAATATTTTAAGTTGCGAGACAAAGTATGGCTACAATTGAACAAGGAGAGGATACAGGGGACCGTAATAAAATCAAGGCTCCATGGCATGATTTATTCAAGATATTGGAAAATATGGGTGATAATACTTGTCGACTCAGTTTACCATCACATATGCACATTTACTCAGTTGTGAATGTAGAGAATCTAAAACTCTATGAGTCTTCCACGGTAGATCAAGAAGATGAACAAGTCCTACCTTTTGTAGAGGACTTGGCACCAAATTCTCAGGTAGAGTTGATAGAGGATACAATTTTGTAGAAGAGTTCCAGAACTATAACATAAGGGTGACATGACCTTTGGAAAATTGGGTTAAAAGGACAAATTCCAAGAAAATATAAATGGTACACCTAAAAGGTGGATGAAAACTTTCCTCACCTCATTTAGTAAAATATTTTGGGGGAAAAAATCCTCCAAAAATTGGGAGGTGTGATCTAGATTGGATTGGTATATTATTTTTCATTCATAGTGATGATTTTAGAGTGGAAAATGTGGAGGAATCATAACACAGGGCCATTTTTACTAGTCAGAACGAGTTTGGCAAATTGGGATATGGAACCTTTTCGGAGAATTTTCAGGCATCAAAAGATGTTTTTTGGGGAAAATATATGTTTCTTTAGAACCACACCAATTTTTCCTATTGTAAGCACAAATACCTTTCTAATAGTGAAATAATCATGTCATTCAGAGTCTATATGCGAAAGTTATGCCACTCAGAAGTTCATGTTAACGTTTTCACCACCATAGTTTGGGAGGATTCCATGTTAGCCCCCATTATTGATGGAAAAGGGTCTATAAATGTCATTATGATGAATAAGACTCTCAACAATTTTATATTTTAAGTTTGGTTAAGAGTTGACGTAGTAAAACCTAACCACTAGTAGGATATCAAGATGTGTTATAATCAAGCCAATAGGAGGAAAACAAGTTCCATTCTTTCGAGTTTATTTGTTCCATATCTGAGAAAAAATAAAGGGATAGGATATATAACACACATAAAGTATTTTTTCTCTATATTAGCACATGGGAAACATGTCATACTTGCTTTTACTCACAACCAACTTTCCATTCAAGGAAAGAGAGTAGAGTGATGTCACTTTCTAGCTAGGTTTTTTTCCCAAAAGGGTTCCCCAAGTCATATCATGTGTCAAATGTGTTTATGAGATTTTATTTATTTATTCTCTATTTTTTGCACAATTTTAATTCACATGCATACACTATTAACAATGATCTACAAATCCATAAATTTGAAATTAAATAAAATTTTAATATTGTAGAATTTTTTGTTTTCAAGTATAATTTTATCATATCCATTTTGATGAACTGTCCATGGAATATACAAGGAAGATTACAAATTATTTGTATATCACAACATGCACAAAAATTACATGAAGTTGTAGAAAATATTTTATAAGGTCGAACACTTATGTTATACTCGCCAAAGAATTACACAATAATTAGCCCACAAAGCACACAAACCTTGTTTCACACCATCGTGTGTTCCTATCATAGGGGATATTACAAATCTAAGTTGGATGGGGGAGGATATGTCATTTTATGCATTGAGGATGAAAAATAATGTACCTAGTACCTCCATGAAGTTGTCAATCTTGTGGTAGATGAACAATGCATTGAATTACCACATAGGAATATAAATGAAATTTTTGGCACCCAAGTTGAATATGGGGACCGTTAAGAGATATTATGTTTGAAAGATGGATTCTTTAGGTCCTATATAATTCCAATGTATAAAATGAATACCTTTTCTCATAAAATTAAGATTTTATTATTCAAGTTATATGGACTGTGCCTCAAATCACCAAAGTGGGAATCAAAAGGGGATATTTGGAATCCATGTTGGAGTTGGGCACCATGAAGATGTTTCACATATCATGGATGGGTTTTATTCCACTAATAATTATTTGGGAAAATGAGTGTGTTAGCTTGTAAATGAATATATTGGGGATGTGGAGCCATGAATAATGCATCAAATAATAATAGATGACCTCATAGGCAATGTTTAGACTGTAAGTGGGAGATAAACAACATCATGAGATATTGTGCACTAGAGTGGTTTAATGATTTTATTCCCTAAACAATCCCTTCAAGATTACGTATGGATTCAACAACAATGCAACACCTTTAAAGGTGATCATATTCCAACAACTTGGATAGAGGCATTGTTAAGAAAAAAATGAATGATGGATGGATTGCATAACTATCCTTCAAATTAGATGTTACAAACAAATAAACAAGAAAAATTAATGACTCGATATGGGTGGATCATTTCTTAGCAATGGTCATGAATAACCATGAAGATATATCAACCATATCGAGGAATTCATCTTTTGGTATTAACTCTTCTAGTGAAATATTTTCACCCTCTCACCTTCAATCTAATAGGGGGTAATAATATCACTAATGAACAAGAATGCTTAAATTTTAAAAGTCCTATCAATTGAACTAGAACAAGTGATCTTGAACCATAGCTAGAAACAAAGCCTTAAGAAAAAATTAGAACTATCTAGAGCCAAACTTAGAGATGTAAACATGATTCAGTTTTTTTCTTCCTCATAATATCATTTAATAAAATATTATATCTTCTACTAAAAACCAATTTGTTGTCATATTTAAACCACCATTTAGTAGTGTTATATCTCCTAGAGATAACCCTTGGGTTGAAGAGAGGTCGGTGCCTAGGACATCTTGACGAGTGTTTTAAGGGTTTGCTGATATTTTCTATTACACTCGATATTTAACATCTTTGATGTGAAATTGAATCAAAACCTTCCTTAAGAGGATAAATGCAAAGTCAGATGCCAAATATTACTGACATGAGCATTAATATCTTGTTATAGTGGCCAAGATCACATGAACATGCAATTTTATTGGTCATCTGTAGTATATCGAATAGAAGAATAGAGGAAGAAAGAAAACAAGAAAACCAATGCACATGGCTTAAACTAAGAATATAGTGCATCAAAGTTCGTCATGAAATGAACGAGAAGGATATTTAAGTGAAGTGCTAAGATACATGGAGTGAATTTTAAAGATAGGAATTCATATCAATTATAGGCATCTTTAATCAGCATTCAACCTATACGAATCCATAAATCCATGAAAACATATCCAATAGTTGTTATTACATATAATATGAGAAGAAGAGTGAGAACATATTGAGCAAACAAAATAAGGAATACATACCACACTTTCGTATGAGCTAGAATCACCAAAAACTTTCATTACTCTTCCATAGAGCATACATGTCATTAACAACTTGCAAAGCCTCTCTCTTGGAAAATCAAAATTCTGAACCTTTGGTTCTCTATCATAAACCGTTTTTATAGGACATGAGAGGGAGAGCTTGTTACAAAATATTCTTTCTTGATTTGGAAATGAATCATCTAACAAAATATCAGTGTGCTCTAGTGGCACAATTGTACTAGCTAGATATTAACAAACTAGTATTGATTCTTTGAAAAAAAAATATACATGAAATAGAAAATATCAGAGTGTCATGATTCAACACAATCAACAATGTATTTAGCTATGATAGGAAGGATCAGGAGGTAGTATCATTGATTCCATGATTTAAAGCATAGGAGGATTGATGAACTATTCACACCTTTATGATAGTGCTGGTGTTGGTAGAGGAGAGTGAAAGAATTGTTGATATACAATCTTGAGATTCGTTAGCCTTGTATAGTTCAACCTAGGGAAGAACAGGGTACAACAATCATATGACGTGGGATGACATCACAAGGGGGACATGTGTTAAAAGGCTATTTTGGGGCAACACATGGCAGGTGGATGGGAACGAGGTCGTAGAAGTTATGCTTTACTTTTATAATTCATCACTCACTTGAAAATGGTGTCGATGGACCTATAATAGGGCAGGTGGTCCCCACCATACTCTATTAGGAAAAATAGCTAGAGACTAGATCTAGTGGTTACCCCCCAAAATTAATCTGGGTCTTTGGATCGGCGGGCCTGCTCCTCTGACTTTTCAACTTCGGGGGGTAGCGTCAATCTATCGCCCAGACACGTTACCCCTCCAAAATTCCTATGGGGGCTAGTTAAGAAGAGATGGATGTCGATCCCCTCTTAAAAATTCTTGATCTTTAAATGAAATGGCGCACCTAATGAAAATTTACACTTTAGCCCTCTTATCTCCATTTCCCCATAGGACTGGGTGCCAAGTCCAGTGGTTTGGGAGCTTCAGTGCTTAAGCCTTTGGGCTCCTTTCAGGGGATTAACTCTCTTTCTATTCATTCTACCACCTTTGGTTCTTTGAATGCTCATGACCTAGTGCCGCATAGTATCAGAGCCCCTCCATCATATTTTTTTCAAAGCATAATTACAAGAAGGGTTCAAAATTTCAGACCTCTAATATTCAACCTAGTGCCTTGGTGCTCCACTTTGTTCTTTCCCCTGATCCCTTGAGTCTACATTACCAAGTTCTAATCGACGTCAAAGCTCTTCCATCAAATCAGGACTTTTATGAAACCTTTTAACCTGGAGGTTATGATATCTCTTTCCTCTAAAAATACAACCTCCTAAATGACGTTGTGTTCATGTCATCACCTCAAAAAAGCACTGATGTCTAGCCTTCCAATTATCAGGCCTCGATATACCTTCCTTTTCATTTCGTCTCTCCTATGAATTTCCGCTCCCACAATTTTGGGTCTCCCATCTAATACCAATCCTCAAATTGCTAATCCTTCTATAAAATGATCTTGTAAGATGTTTCCTCTCCCTTCTGATTTCCATTTGAAAGACCTAGATTGCAGCTCTCCATTGTTGCACCATGGATTGAAAACTGGGCCATTTGACACAAATGTAAGCAAGTATTATGAATACAACATCAGCTCCAACTAGGGACAATGTATTGTAAGTAATGCATTAAGAACCTGTAGATTAATACCTTCTATACATTGGGCATGGAGTCATTTTATTTAATCCTTCATAAGACAAAATAACAATAATAAAAACCACAAACGATATTGGTATTTACAATGTCTCATTGATATTTATAGTGGATGAGAGTGGACTTCTTCAGTGTTGGAAGTAAAGCTTGAGAAACTGCCCATTCACTAGCAACTCAAACACTTCACCATCTAAATTTTCTTGCAAGAAGGTATTGTTCCTTTTTTCTTTATAAATATTGAAAGGACCAAACCATAGAGGGTCAAATTTGCAATGTTTTCCTTTATCTTCTCTTCTGACATCCCACCTAACTATCAAATCTCCTGGCTGTAGGGATCTATCTCTTACTTTCTTGTCAAAAAGAGATTTTTCCTTTTAATAATGATCAAATTCTGATTTACTTTTTCCCTGCTTTCCTAGATTTCTACCAACTGATTGATCCTCCTATTCAATGCATTTGGATCCTTCTCAATATCATGTAGGATCTTACTGAATCACATTGCTAACTCTATAGGGAAAATTACAACTTTCCCATAAACTAATTGAAAAGGAGATTTCCCAGTGGACCTTTTGGTATTGACCTTGTTAGACCACAGGGAGAATGTCAGTAGTGAATCACAGTTCTTCTAATTTTATGCTATTTTCTTCTTCAGAATCCTTACTAAGGTTTTATTAGAGGATTCAACTAAACCATTTCACTGTGGATAATATGTAGTGGAATGACCTTCTATAATGTTGTGCTTTTGGAGAAAATCAATAAATTTGGCATACTTGAACACCTAAGGATTGTTAGTGACTATCTTCTTTGGGCAAACAAACCTAGAAAGGATGTTTTCCTCCAAAAACTTGATGACTACTGCATCAATTGCATTTCTAGCTAGGGTAGCCTCTACCCACTTAGTGAAGTAATCAGTGGTTGTGAGTATCCACTTATCCTAGGCACTGGAAGGTGGATGTATCTATCCAATAAATTCTAACCCCCATTTCTTGAAGGGTTCTTCTACAAAAATAGGGATTAAAGGAATGGCGACCAACCTCTATTTTTATGTAAACATTCGAAATTTCTCATAAGCTCGAACATAGACATGCACTTCAACAAAAAACTTAGGCCAATAAAAGTCTATCTTGAGAATTTTATGGGCTGTAGCCCTCCAACTATAGTGTCCTCCACAAACACAGTTATGGAACTCATCAATAACTTTATGGATCTCTTCCTCAACCAGGCATAAGAGAAAAATTCCCACCAAGTCTTTCCAATACAATTGGCCATTTGAGATTCCAAATTTATGGGTTTGCAACCTCAAATCCCTATATTTAACTTTACCAAAGTTGACTGGACTCCTTAGAAAAAGTAAATAATGAACAATATGCTTATACGAGTGGGACACAATATACTCCATCTAGATATTTTGAGTTGGGGTCTTATTTCTTTTTTGCTCCTTCTCTTTTGCACTTCCTTCATCCTTTCTTATTAGTAAATTTATGCGCAAAGCTTGGAAATTTGCATCAAACAAAATTTTAGCCAGCCCCTTCCCTTTGATTAACTTGGTGGGTTTTATATCCATGTCATATTCCTCTATTTTAGAAATCCACTTGCCTATTTTCCTTCACTATCCTCCTGCACAAAGATATGTTTTAATGTAGTTGTAGGAAAATAGGATGTTACACATGATTGTAGGACATAGATCCTGAAAGCTTCCAGGGCTTTAACTAAGGCATAAGCCGACTTCTCCAAAATATTATATTTTATCTCATCACCTTGTAACACTTTATTGAAGAATGCAGTTGGTTTCTCATGGCCTTCATCATTTTCTTGTAACAAGAAAACAACCATCGTGTGGCAAGAAGCAAAAGAAATGATTTTTGGTACTATGGACTGAATAGTACTGGGGCTTCTACGAAAGCCTTCCTGATTCTGGAAAATATTTGCAAAGCTTGTATTGTCCACTTTACCTCCCTATCCTTCCTCAACGTCTTTGTGATTTCTTTAACTATTTCAACATAATTGGGTATGAATCTTCTTAAAAAGTTGATCCTGCCCAAAATGACTTGGATTTCTTTCTTATTTCTAGGTACTGGAATGTTATTGATTGCCTCCACCCTTTTGGGATCAATATTTACTCCCTCCTTTGCCACAATGTGGCCCAATAGTTTTCCTTCTCTCAGAGAAAATTGATATTTCTTGGGGTTTAAAGATAGACCATGCCTTCTAAATTTTTCAAGAGTTAGCTGCAAGTGTTTTATGTGCTATTCATCTATTTTTAAGAAAATAGTATTTTCATACAAGTAAATAACTACAAAGTTATCCTATTCTCAAACAATTGTTAAATCCATAGCTCTCTGAAAGGTGGCTCTTTCATTTATGAGGCCGAAGAGAATTTTGGCATACATAAACATCCCCCTTTGTGTGGTGAAAGTGGTCTTCTTCTCATCTTTTGGATGCACAACAACTTGATTATATCTAGAGAAACCATCCATCGTGGACATTCGAGCAGACCCTACCACCTTCTACAAAATGTAGTCCATATTAGTCAAAGGATAATTATCTTTTAGTGAGGCCTTGTTTAGATTCTTGAAGTCCACACATAGCCTTATTTCTCCATTCTTCTTCCTGAGAGGGACTAAATTTGCTACCCAATCTGAATACCTCAAGGGAACAATAATTTTGTCCTATAGCAACTTCCTCACCTCTTTTTCAATTTATGGAAGTAACATAGGGTTAATTTTCCATAGCTTTTCTTTATATGGATTCACCCCACTCTTTAGAGGAATTTTGTGCTAAATGATAATAGTGTCAAAGATTTTCATGTCATCATATGACCAAGAAAACACATCCATATACTTCTTGAAAATATCCAAATACCTCTGCTTGTATTCTTTAGGAACTCCTTTGGCCAACTTTATCACCCTGGGGTCTTGTTCTGTACCAATGTTACAGTCTTACACCTGTTCTTCCATCACTTGCTCAATAGGCTTAACATCCACATATTTTGGGTTAAATAACCTTTCCAATGGGACCAATCCCCTAGGGATGATGTTATTGTTAAATTGTAAAATCTTGTATCCAGCAATAGTTTATCCCCAACTAACTTGATGTTCATCTATTAATTACTAATATTCCTAGTCAATCACTAAGTTCAAAAACTCTCCAATAACCTCCATGAAGCATTTGATTTGTTCCTCATCTTCAAACACCTACAAATACTTAACATTATCTAGTATTGAAGGCATATATCTGACTTCAACGTCGTATCTAAGCAAGGGATTTTGAGGAGGCTTCAAGTTAATAGTAGCTATAGCTAAGGAGTCAACCATCTAATTTGTATCTCTAGGAAGAAATTGGATATTAAAGGCTAAAAAGAAATTATCAATCAGATCCCATACCTCATTTCGGTAAGCCTTCAATCTTGGATGTTTATCTTGGCATTGATTTCTAATTTGCTTCACCACCAACTCTAAGTCTCAAAACACTTCCAAGCACCGAATATTGATATTTCCGACTGCTTGCAGTCCTAACAACAAAGCTTCATATTTAACAAAATTATTGGTGGCTTCAAACTCTTGCTTGAATGAAAGAGGAATCAAGATGCCTTCTGGAGACACCAACAATACACTTGCTCCATTTCCTTCCATGGAATAAGCATCGTTTAAGTATAACTTCCATACTTTATTACAGTCTAGTGATTATTTATCTAACTAAATAAAACATTCCACGTGTGTCTCATCCATGATTTGATTGTCTTCCTCTAGTAATAAACACGAGAAATCCGTCCCTTTATTGTACACAGGAGCAATATTTGAACAATCTTCCCTTGTAACTATCTTTACAAATATTGATTCTCTATACAATCGGCATTCATCTCCACTGAACATGGGGATGGTGGCATATGTCAAATACAGTTTGATAGATCCCTCGATTTTCAATTCCCACGACCTTGACAAAAGAAGACCAAACCTTGCAGGGATTTCAAAAACCACAATATCCATGACAACACTTTTCACATGAATCTAGGCCAAATTGACCTCCTGGTCTTTAATCATCCCCAAGAATTTTACTATTTTAGATTCAAAAGAGTATAGGTCTTTATATGGTTTTGTTATTTGCAGCCCCAACTGCTCCATGACAGTCAAGGGCATCAGAATATGAGAAGTTGTTGAGTCAAGCATACAATTACGTAATAGAAGTTTATGAATTACCAATGTAACATAGAAAGGGATAGTGGAAGAGTCTTTCTCCTCGACATGAGGTCCAAATACAACCATGGGCATTTCTTCTTGGAGGTCCACGTTATCTTGCATAGGAGCTATGGTAGGTAGACATATGAACTGAGATACTTGAGCTTTATAATTTGGCTATTTCAAAAATGCAGTTAAGGGAACATATATTTTGACCTTATCCAACTCATTTTGATGATTAAAGGCAGAGGGGTTCTCATCAGCTATTGCATCTTTGGCAGGTTCCTTCCCATTACTACAAATTGGCTTGGTTTGGGGAGAAAATTTCTCCCTTTAGGAGGATTTTATGTTTATGAGGAACATGATCTGAGGACTCCTTCTTGCTTGGTGAGACTAGGTCAGGAGGTTTCTTCCCTTTCTCTATTGACTTGGGGGGATTTGAGTGGGGAGGTTCTTCATTTTGATCTTGCATTCTAGACCTTTTCCTAGAGGTTCTGAGGTAATATTTTCTATGTAATTGAACTCGTAGGAAGTCAGAAAAATGTCTACAATATTTGTCAATTTCACCATCATCCAGTGGGGCATCCAAGTCATCTCCTTCTTCCTCATGAGATTCTATCTCATGTTCTTCATTTGAGAGAGAAGAGAACTAGTTTTCCTGAACCTCTAATGTTTCTTCAATATGTTCCTCTAGATCATCTTCCAAATACAAAGGTTGCTGAATTTGATTTTGTTGTTCTTTTCTCTCCCTTTGCAAGAGCTGCAAGGGTGGTATTCTATATTGGGGGTTGAAATTTCTATTTGCAGATGGTTGACTCTGTCGAGGAGGGATTTTGTTTGCTACTTCTAGCTTTACAAGCTTGTTAGACAAATTTCTTATCAACTTATTCATCTCCTCAAGATTTAGTTTTTGGGTTTCCTTCCCATGGTTCGAAGAGTTAGTTTCCTCTTTTCTTCTTCTCCTATGACCATACTTAGTTTTCCCTTCCCATTTCCCGGTGGATGTAAAATTGGATTCGACTTCTAAGCCATCTATTTGAATTTGGTCCAGGGTACGAGACTTTATTTTTCTAAGAGTGAATCCAAAATTAGGTTCAAAATCCCTAACAAAAGCTACTTTAACAATAGCCTGTGGGGGTTTGATTTCCACTGAAAGATTGCTGTATAATTTGTTAAACCTTTTTACAAATTTTGAAACATCTTTATTATTTTTTTTCTTCATTGCATTGAATTCGGTGAATATGTACCCATGGTCCCTTTTCTCTCCCAATTTCTACATAAAATAATTCTCCATCTACTCCTAGGTAGTGATTGAGGTGTTTAGGAGGGATTTGAACCATTTCCTTGCCTCCCTATCCAAGTATTGGACAAAAAATCTTAAAACTACATCCAAGTGTCCTACATTCATATGTTTAGAAAATGCACAAAAGATTTATATATGTCTTTGAGCTGAAATATCATCTTCTCGAGTGAATCTTGGCAAGAGTTTAAGGTAGTCTTGAACATACAATTTAGGGGTTATGGCAAGTATAGCGGAGCATATTTATTTAGGAGAAAACTAGGGACAACCATGTTTTTCAAAGAAGGTGGTAGGAGGTTTATAACAAGACCTTGCTGAGGAGTTGGCTGAATTGCTGCTGACTGGAGTTATGTTGAGAAATTGTTAATTCTCTGTGTTGGAATATTTATGAGAATATATTTAACTTCCTCAAGTTTTCGGAAGGTATGAAATGTGAAGGGAGGAAAGATGATAGAAGCTTCTTCGATTTTGACTTTTGAGGAAAATGAGCCAAACAGTGCACAATGTTCCTATGGATATTTGAAGACTTTGGAGGAAGAATTGGAGTAATTTATTAGAGGCTTTCGAGAGTTAGAGGATGAGATCTCTAAAAAAAATGTCATAGGAACTGGAGTGACAAGAGTTATTTATTTCCAGACTCTCCTAGATATTATCCTTTCAGTGTCAAACACAAGAGGATTTCTCTTATGTGAAGTATCAGAGCGAGTGTGTGTCCTTTTGAAAACCAGGATTCTCAAAATGAAATTCAGACAGTGGAGTTGCCAAGGTGAGAGATCTACAACCTACGCCCTTTCTGCTCACCTTACTAAAGCACGTATAAATGTCGTACTAAGGGAGAATTTTTTGATTCGTTCCATGACAACGACACTAGAAGGTGTTGTAGCTCCTAGAGAAAACCCTTGTGTGGAAGAGGGACTAGTGCATGGGACACCTTAACGAATATTTGAAGGGTCAGTTGATATTTTCTATTGCACTTGATATTTAACATATTTGATGTGAAATTGATTTAGAACCTTCCTTAAGAGGAGAAATACAAAGTCAAATGCCAAATATTACTCACAGAAGCATTAATATCTAGCTCTAGCAGCCAATGCCACATGAACATGCAATTCTATCGGTCATTTGTAGTGTATCATATAAAAGAATAGAGGAAGAAAGAAAACCAATGCACAAGTCTTAAACTAAGAATCTAGTGCATCAAACATCAACATGAAATGTATGAGAAGGATATTTAAGTGAAGTGCTAATATACATGGAGTGCATTTTAAGGATAACAATTCATATCAGTTATAGGCATCTCAAATCAGCATTACACCTAGATGAGTCCATAAATCCATGAAAACATATCTAGCGGCTGCTATTACATGAATATGAGAAGAAGAGTAAGAACATATGGAAGAAACACAATAAGGAATACACACTCCACATTCATATGAGCTAGAATCGCCAAAAAATTTAATTACTCTTCCATGCATACATTTCATTGACAAATTGCAGAGATTCTCTCTTGGAAAAACCAAAATTTCGAACCTTTGGCTTTGTGTTGTAAACTACTTTTATAGGACCTCAAAGGGAGAGTGAGTTACAAAATATTCTTTCTTGATTTGGCTATGAATCATTAGAACAAAATATCAGCTTGCTCTAGTGGCGCAATTGTACTTGCAAGATCCTAACTAACTAGTATTGATTCTTTGAAAATTGAATATTTACATGAAATATAAAATATCATAGTGTCATGATTCGACACAATCAACAATATCTTTAGTTATGATAGACAGGATCAGGAGACAATGTTGTTGGGTAAATGATATGGAGCACAAGAGTATTGATAAACTATTCACACCTTTTCCATAGTGTTGGAGTTAGTAGAGGTTTGTGAAAGAATCGTTGATATGCAATCTCGAGATTAGTGAGCCCTATATAGTTCAACCTAGGGCAGAACACGGTACAATGGTCGTTTGAGGTGGGATGACATGACGGGGGGGACGCATGGCAGAAGGGGATTTGGCGATGACAAGTGGATGGGAATGGGATTGGAGAAGTTACTGTTTACCTTTTGAATTCATCACTTACTTGAAACTGGTGTCCGTGGACCGATAACTGGGTGGGTGGTCCCCACCATCCTCTTGCAAGAAAAAGATAAGGAGGCCAAATCTAGTGATTAGCCCTGAGAATCAATCTAGGCCATTGAATCGGCGAGCCCGCTCCTCTAGAAAAGATGGACGAAGATCGCCTATTAAATATGCTCAATCTTTAAATTGAAGGACACTCCCCATGATAATTTACTCTTTAGTCCTCTTATCTCCATTTCCCCATAAGACCAAGTGTCATGACCAGTGGTTTGAGCGCTTGGGTTCTTAAGTCTTCAGACTCCTGTCAGGGGCCTAATTCTCTTTATATTCATTCTTATGTCCTTAGTTCTTTGAATGCTCATCACCTAATGCCACATTAGAGCCCCTCAATCGGAGTTTTTTCAAAGCACAATTACAACAAGGGTCTGAAATTTCGGACCTCTGATATTCAATCTAGCACCTGTGTATTCCACTTTGTTCACACTCCTCGTCCCTTGAGTCTACATGACCAAGTTCTAATCAACATCGGAGCTCTTCCATTGGATTAGGAATTTTATAAAAAGAATTGACCCGAAGGCTACGAAATCTCTTTCCTCCAAAAAGACGATCTCTTAAATGGTGTTGCGCTAATGTCATCACCTCCAAAAAGCTCTAATGCCCATCCTTCTGATTATCGCGCCACAATATTCGTTTATTTTCATTTCATCTCTCCTCTGAATTTCTGCTCTAGAAATTTCGGGTCTCCCGTCTAATACTGGTCCCTCATATGCTAAGCCTTCTCTGAAATGATCTTTCAAGATGTTGCCTCTCCCTTGTCATTTCCCTTTGAAATACCTAGACTGCACCTCTTCATTGTTGCAGCATGGATTGAAAACTAGGCCAATTGATAGAAATGTAAGCAAGTATTATAGATACAACAAGTGTAATGTCTTTGATTCTACTACAAATTTTGTTTGTGGTCATCCCAAAACCACCAAACTTCAAAAAAACTTTTGGCCATTAGGCCCTACCCCCTATAGCTTTTAGCTCTCTACATGGACTCATGTAAAACCATTTAGATTAAGTGGGTAGTGTTGGAAACCTTATCTATAAGGGCTATAGTAATTTTTTTTATTGACTTAAGAAAATGTTAAGACACTCAACGAAATAGGAATTTATCTCAGGAGTCTAATAGTCCTTTTTACGATGAATCCAAACATCATAGAATGGTGAAATTTTATGCATATCATATAAGTGAAAGAGAATTACACATTTATTTAAATATCATCTCTATTTTTGTGTATCACATCAAAAAATTCATGCTACCGATCTTAATTCTTTTCAAATCCCATAAACTTAATTAGACTTACATTGAATCTAAGCATCTTAGCAACTTTACAAAATAGAACAAATTTGTCTTCTTTAAATGTCCAGTTTAAAAACTATTTTGTAAATGATCTATAGTATGGAAGAGATTTATAACTTTAGAACATAACATTTAGTTGATAATGAAAAATTACATTTAATTATTAACTAATATCTCACATCAAAAGTGAGAGAGATGAATCTTACCTAGGAGACAAGCATCCACCTTATTTACAATGATGTGAACATTGAATAATTGTGCATTATTTTTAATCCTACTAACAACAACTAACATGTGGTGGACAGCTCTTTATCTGAACATAAGATCAATTACACTATATATTTCTATAGCTAAGAAACCCATAGCCTTTCATCAAGTACTTGTGTCAATGCCTAATCCTTGCTTCCCCATAATTCTGAAGAAAAAGATGCCCCACACCCTTCTTCTGATCTATTTAATAGAATTTGTTTGTGCAAACATGGAAATAAAAACTTCATAAACATGGTTAATTATCATCATGATTTTTCATTATTTTTCTTAATTTAACTTTAATTAATTTTTTATAAATTATCTTTACTTATTTTTCGTATTTTTCAAAATATTTATTATTATTATTATTATTTACAATATAAAGAATTACAAAAAGTTCGAAACAACAATGGATACATATGTGATGTCTAATCCATCATATTATTAAGTAGGAAAGAGATTTTCTCACCTTAAATACTCAATGATTATATAGGAGTCCCTTGATAATTACTAACCATATAGTTTTCAAACTCTACCACCCTTATAAAAAAAATAGATTATTTTTAAACTTTGTTATAAGAAATTGAATCTCACAAACACATTGATTTTATTTAGACCCTAGAATCCCACAAAAATTTCTGTCTATTTACTAATTATATTACTTTTAAAAACATATATGTGAACACGGGGGATTCACTCAATGAACCTCTCATATATCATGTGCATTCATGGCATACTAAACAATACCCCTAATTTGACTACATATTGGGAAATACCTCCAAAAATCACATTATCTAACCCCCTACCAATAGGAACCCAATACACCTTACCAATTTAAAAAACCCCTACTTTCACTAGATATTGTAGGTATCCATTTTTTCATTAACATTTTTTTATACCTCTTTATATTTTTTCATTAACTTTGAGCTCCATTTTTTATACATGTTAATATAAAAACACTTTACCCCCTATATATCCCCAAATATATCATATCATTTTTTACTCAATATGTATCCCCCAATGTAAACCCACTTGGTATGGTATTGTTCTTCCAGTAAAACCTCGTGTCCGTTAATAAAATTAGTTATTTTCCAAAAATAATTATGTTTTAACATAAATTGAGATTTATGTGATTTACTTATTTTTAGATAATATTTTTTTTCAAAAATATATTTAAAAATATATATAATTAAAATATGGGAACTTTGTTATTTACCTCTTTACCAATATATTTATTATAACATCAAAAATGTATTTAAAATCTTACATAACCAATATGTTTGAATAAAAAATAAAACATAATTCTAATCTATTTATACCCAATATTTTCCATATAGTGGGACATTTTGACCTAAACCTATATATTTGACTAGAATGTTGCATATTACTCTATATTTGACTAGAATGCTACACGCAACTCTAATCGAGCACCATATAGATAAAAAAGAGTACTAATTCCATTCTTAAATGCTGTCAGGCCAGGAGTAGCTCCAAACTTGGCAGAAAAACTGATTCATTTATTTCATTAGGTAGCTATTGTTATATACATGAATGTGACTGATCAGTTCATCTTCTTGATGACTATTCACATTCCAAATTCACCCAATCACAGAGGATTAGGTGTCAACATCCCCCCCCTTAATAAGAAGGGATGTTGGTGATTCCAAGCATCGTTCTGAATCTTTCAAGCTTTTCTCTTCCAAGCGCTTTGGTGAAGATGTCTGCAATTTTCTCATTTGTGGAACAATGACGGAGATGGATTGTTTTGGCCTCAACATGATGTCGGATCAGATGATATTTAGTATTGATGTACTTTGTACGATCATGGAACTTTGGGTTCTTGGCAAACTTTATTGCAGAGGTGTTGTCAATCATGAGTGGAGTTGATTGTACTTGTTTTACCTGCAAATCTTCAAGAATTTTCCTAAGCCACACAATTTCTTTTGCTGCTTCAGCTGCTGCCACGTATTCTGCTTCTTTTGTGGAATCTGCTGGAACTAATTGTTTGCATGATCTCCAAGAGACAGCTCCTGATCCAAGACTCATAGCATATCCTGAAGTAGATACTCCAGTTTCTTTGTCTCCATCGAAGTCTCAATCAGAGTATCCAATCAAGCTGAAGTTGTCCACCTGTGTATACTTGATTCCAAGGTCTTGAGTTCCCTTCAAGTACCTTAGAACTCTTTTTGCAGCAGACCAATGTCTCTCACAAGGCTTTTGCATAAACCTGGAGAGGATTCTAACAGCAAATGAAATGTCTGGTCTGGTAGTAGTGAGGTAGATGAGACTTCCTACAAGCTGTCTATACTTTGTTGCATCCTCAAATTCCTTTCCTTCAATAGATGTGAGCTTTAAGTTTTGTTCCATTGGAGTAGAAAGAGGATTGCACTCTGCCATGCCAAATCTATTTAACAAATCTCCAATGTATTTTTTTTGAGAAAGAAATATGGATTTTCGATGTTGGGTTACTTCAATGCCAAGATAGTAATGAACATAGCCCAAATCAGTCATTTCAAAACTTTTTCCTAATTCTTTCTTTATGGATGCAATATAGCTTTCATTGTTCCCTGTCATTAAAAGATCATCTACATATACCACAAGATATACAACTGTTTTGCCAACTTTCTTGACAAATAAAGTTGCATCATCAAGATCAAAATGATTGAAGTTGAGTTTTAGAAGATGCTCAGTTAGTTTTTCATACCAGGCTCGTGGTGCTTGTTTGAGGCCATACAAGTACTTCACAAGTTTGCATACTTTATGTTCATGTCCTTTCACAGCAAATCCTTCAGGCTAGGAAATAAAAATATTTTCTTTTAGATCTCCATTCAAGAAGACAGTTTTTACATCCATTTGATGGACTTTCCAACCGTTCTGAGCTGCTAGTGCAAAGAGTGTCCGGATGGTGGCCCATTTTGTTGTGGGGGCAAAAGTTTCCTCATAATCGACCCCTTCCTTTTGTGAAAAACCTTTTGCCACAAGCCTAGCTTTGTGCCTGTCAAGTGAGCCATCAACTTTGTACTTGTTCTTGTAGACCCACTTGCAGCCAATTGGTTTGGTTCCAAATGGAGGATCAACCAGCTTCCAAGTGCCATTCTTTATGAGGGCATCATACTCGTTTTTCATCGCTTCTTTCCATTCATCATGAGAAGCAGCTTCTTTGAAGGAAGTTGGTTCAAAATCTGTAGACAAGTTCAATTCACAATCATAAATAACATCCATATCAACAGGTGAATTAGAGTCATCTACATCACCTCCATTTTGTCGGTTTGAATTTCTGGTTCCTGTTTTTCCAATTTCATCAGGATGAACACTTTCAAGTGTCTTTGTCAGCCACTTTGGGGGACCTTTCTGAGATGGTCCAAGCTGCTCTGTTGATTGAGTTGGGACTGAATCAAGATTGAGTCTCCCAATTGTATCAATTACATCACTTAAAGCATCATCCGTTGTTGGAGTTTCATGCAGGGGAGATTGTCCTTTAGAAGAAGATTCCACATGTTGATCTAGTATAGGAATCCCCCCTTCAAGATGTGGAATCTGATTATCAAACTCTTGAAATGATTTCGTTTTTGTGAATCTATCCAAGCGATCAAGTTGCCGCTCAACAACATTGTCAGATTTGGATGATTCAAGAAAAATGACATCTCTAGATACAACAAAATTTTTATTTACTTATCATAGAGACAGTATGCTTTGGAGGTGTTTGAATACCCCAGGAAGATACACCTAGGACTTCTAGCACCAAGTTTGTTACTATGTACCTTTGGTATCAAAGCATAACAGGTGGAACCAAAGATCATGAGATGTTTTACCGAAGGAACATGTCCATACCACAATTCATAAGGAGTCTTGTTTCTTATAGCATTAGATGGACATCTATTCTTTATATATGCAGCACATAGAATAGCGTCAGCCAAAAACATTATCTTTACATTTTTGAAGAAAAGCATGGATCGTACCATATTCAAAATTGTTTTATTCATTCTTTCTGCTACACCATTCTGTTGGGGATTATAAGGTACAGTTGTTTGATGTTTGATCCCATGTTGGCGAAGATAGATTTAAAATTCATTTGATGTATATTGTTTTCCATTATCAGTGCGAATAGACCCAATATGAGATTGTACATCATTTTCAATCCATTTATGAAAATTCTTGAATGTTTGAAAAGCATCAGATTTGTTCTTCAATAAATAAACCCAACACATTCTGGTATAATCATCAATAAATGTCATGATATATTTATTTCCATTTGTAGAAGGAACAGGCATTGGACCACATAAATTTGAATGAATGAGTTCAAGCTTCCTATGTGCTCTTGAATGTGAATCATGAAAAGACTGTTTGCTATGCTTTCCTAGAATGCAAGCATCACATTGCTTATGTTTCCTAGGAATTGTAGGCAAACCAACAACACCATTTTTCTTCAATAAGCAGAGACTGTCATAGTTTAAATGTCCAAATCTAGCATGCCATAATAAACTTGATGGAAGTGTACCTTCTTGATGATGAGAAATATATGAGAAATGTTGTGCATGAGCAGAGGTTCCTTGCAGTTTGAGAAGTCTTTCTTCTTCTATTCCCCTCATGACAAGTGAGTGGTCAGATGCTTTTCTTACCTCAAGCTTTCCATCAAACATATGAATGGAGTGACCTTGCTGGCGGATGTGGACCAAGGACAGCAAGTTTCTCTTGAGCTGTGGGAGATATAGAACATGATCCAGAAGAAAGTCTGGAAGAACAGGCAGTTTAAGCCTGATTGTGCCAAGCCCTGATGGCTTGATTTTTGACTGATCTGCAAAGTATACTGCTCCATCAACATTGTCAGTGAAATCTTCAAAAAAATCTTTCCTATGAGTCATATGACAGGTTGCTCCTGAATCAAGAAACCAATCATTTTTCGAAGAAGCAAGTGAAGCATTAAACAAATCTTCATTTACTCCAATGTTACATTGTGCCTCAATATAGTGAGCGGATTCAGGTGCTTTACCTTTGTCTGTATCATCAGTTTTACCTTTTTGTTGGTTTCTTTTTTGCTCAATTTTGTCCCATGGTAGCTTGCATGTAGAAGCATCATGTGATCCATTTCGTTTGCAGTGAATGCAATGCAAATCTGCCTTTTCTCCTTGAGAATGTCTGCCCCCCTACCTCTGAAGTATCTTCCTCTTCCTCTTCGTCCACCTCTTCCTCTTGTAGAATCTTGAGCAGGATGTTTTTCTTTATGAGCAAGGAAAACAGTCTCTTCAAAAGATTCAGGGACTGTCTTCTTTCCAAAGGCTTTCTCTCTTTCAGCAAACTTTTTCACAAGAGAGTCAAAGGTTATATCTTTAAGATTTCCATTTGCTTGTAAAGACTCAAGATAATTGGAGTAAGTAGGATAGAGTGCCTTGAGAAAAGCAATAAGAGGGATATCCAGCTCAACCTTAGTGGATTTGATATCATGCATTATGGATTTTACTTCAGATGCAAGAGCAAGAGGATCATTATTTTTCAGCTCAAGAGTGAATAGTTTAATCATGAGCTGAACAAATTAAAGTGCAGAATGTGAGTCATAGAGTTCTTTCAGTGTTTGTAAAGCTTCAAAGGCAGTTGAATATGATGAAATATGACGACTTACTTCTTCATTTACAGATGCTGCGATTAATGCATATGCTTTGCTATTCTTGTTATCCAAAATGACGAGCTCTTTGTTTGATGTAGGCTGTACTGGGTCATTGTCTCCTTCTCTGACACACACTCCCTTCCACAACTCATTGAAGATGAGGGTGTGTTTTATCATCCGGGACCATTCAGGATAGTTCTCTTTGCCAGTGAGAACTATTCCTACCATAGAGATGATTGAATGCATTCTGTAAAAAATACTTCTGCTAAAAAAAACTTCTGCTGATAAGAAATTTTTGCTGATAAAAAACTTCTGCTGATAAGAAATTTCTGCTGATAAGAAACTTCTACTGATAAGAAATTTCTGCTGATAAAAAACTTCTACTGATGTACAGTGAAATTGTACTCAAAAAGGGAAAAAAAAAATTCAAATACTTTACTGTTTCTTTAAGTCCCTCCAAGGATCCTCATATAATATATGCACCATATTCCATATGTACAGGCTATTTTAATGCAGTCATGATCCATTCATGAGACAACCTCCCTTTCTGCTTACAATATAATATGATGTGTTTAAATCCTTTAGAATCAACAGTGCCACGTTGTAAAAACCCAATCATAAACAAAAGCTAAAAAAAAAAGGGCACCACGGGATCATATCACAGCCTCAACGCTACTTTACATCAGATAAATTCATGATCCACCATGAAGGTCAATGTTATCAGCTATATTATAAACAGCCAGACGTTTCCAACTAGAACCAAAGAGTTGTTCACCGCGTATGGAAAATGTCAATGCCCATGATAGAATCACCGTTGTATACACTATAAATCCAATGGCTATTCAAACAGCGTCCAAGGCATATACAACCGACAAGCCACAGTTACAACGCGTTCAAAACATAAACAAGGCATATCATATACAAACAGCGTCCAAGGCATATACAACCCAATTCAATGTTGCACATTACAGAGTATTAAACCAAGGGATATGAATATCAGACCAACGCACATATAAACTTCACCGCACATACCAGGAGTTTTAACCAATGCACAAAGAATATGCACAGAGACTCGGAGATTATTCAACACAAAATATAAACCACGGAGCCCCACATAACTTACTGCTTCATACCAGAGATTCAATGCACACCATTGTATTCAACGCTCCATTCCCACGCTACAGCGTTGCATTCAATGTTGTATTCAACGGAGTTCAACCTACGCTTTCAATACGACCTTCACCACAGTCCATTCATCACACAGAGACTATGAATCGATGCATAGAGATGCTTCAGTGTATTCATTGCTCGAACTATTCAACACACTCGCTGCTCAAACACATTCACGGCTTCAACTATTCAACGTATTCACTTCTGATGCGGAGTCGCCAGCGTTCAATGGTATTTCAAGCAGCGACAGTGAACGGTTTTACATAAATACAGAACGACTGAATCTTGTGAAACGAAGGAACCAGAAATTGAAAATCAAAGTTAAGAAATGGGTGAGAGTGAAATGAGGCACCAACCGATACCAGCGTTCATACGAGCACATTCAACGCGAAATGGCTCCTTCCACCATTCACGCAGCCTCATCAAACGTTCAGGCATTAACCAACGGATGCACAATAGCAGGCAGATGCGTTATGGCAGAGTATGGGACAGAGGAGTTACAAGGCACGCCAAAAAAGGAACCTGGAACCTGTGCTCTGATACCATGTCAGGCCAGGAGTAACTCCAGACTTGGCAGAAAAACTGATTCATTTATTTCATTAGGTAGCTATTGTTATATACATGAATGTGACTGATCAGTTCATCTTCTTGATGACTGTTCACATTCCAAATTCACCCAATCGCAGAGGATTAGGTGTCAACAAATGCAAACTACGTGAAGAGATACAAATTCGTATGTAAATTCGTGTGTAATTAAACTTGTTCAATTATCTTTTATTGTGAAAGTTGTACGGTTCTTAATTATGTTTTATTTCATAATTTTCTATTATAAAGAAGTTATAATGTATAGATGGATAACATTTAAAAAGTATTTATATATATATAATTAAAATAATAATGAAAATTTTAAATTTCCAAATAAATATGATAATAATTTTAATTTAAATTTAAATTTTTTTATAAAATATAAAATAAAAATAATAATATTTAAAATAAAATAAAAACTGAAATTGTTTATTTAATTTGCAATTTATTTGATATATGTTATGATATTTCATCATTACAACTTAACATACTGTAACATTTTCAAGCTATATTATAATAGGCTGCATAAATATTAAAGTGGAATAAGATTTCGATCTTCCTGTTCTCTTTCATAATGACTCGAGAATTCATTGGTAAGCATCGTGCTCATTCCGGAGGTCCTTCCCACAAAATTCGCCCTGCGGCCGAAGATTTCATGTCCAATTTTGTTTATTTAACAGGGTTATGATGCATATCATCATTTCATGTCTAATTTTATTTTTTTTAACAGTGTTATGTTTGTATTTAATGTTAAATGTGTTCTTAATTTACTATGAAGCATTTGAAAATTAAAATGAATTTGTATTTTCATATTTTCAATTGTTTGCAGATTCAGTTTGTTGTGTTTGTTTACGATGTTACTTAAAACTATTTTAATTTTTTCTTTCATAGTTTTAATTTTGTTGATATGGGTAGATGGATACATCTTCCTTCCAATATTGGAGTTGGCCCCAATCTAAAATTAACTAAATTGCTTTCAACTTATTCTCAAGAATTTAACATTTAGAATGAATTTGTAGTTTTATAATTTCAGTTACTTGCATATTCAAATTGGTGTTTGTATTTGTTTAGAATAGTCACTTAAACTTTTATTTTATTTTTATTTCTACAGTTTTAATTTTGGGGATAGTATCTTATTGGTAGATACTCACGTCTTTTCTATCCAACATTGAGGCTAACCCTAACCAAAACTTAATTTATTATGAAACATTTAAACTTAAATGTGTTTTCAACTTAATCTGAAACATATGAATATTAGAATGAATTTGTACTTTCATATTTTCAATTGTTTGCTGATTCAATTTGGTGTTTGATTTTGTTTTCTCCTTTAGCAATTTTAATTTTAGTGATAATGTCCCATTATAAATAAACATATTTTCCATGCAATATTAAAATATGCCCAACAGAAACTTAACCAGGAAAAAATAAAAATAGTCACAAAATTATTTTAAGTTAACTCACTCTATTTTGTACCTTTGAAATTATGACTTTTCTAACATAGTCACCTGCTCTTTATAAGATGTCTAATTCATATCAGATTTGTGAGTATAATAGGAATGTAGTATCTTTGAAATTATGATTGTTCTAACATAGTCACCTTCTCTCTGTAAGATGTCTAATTCATATCAAATTTGTGAATATAATGGGACTGTAGTATAGTAGGGTATCATCTACTCATGTAATGTAGTACAATTTGCAATGTCTATTGTAGTACAAAATTTACTCATATGTTCTTCCTTTGATAAAAGAGCTGCTAAAGAGAATAATATATAATATCAATTTGATGTCTGGCTTGACTATGACCTTAAAAAAAAATTATTATCTATATATAAATATAAATTCATTTCTAAGAATGGTTTAAAAAATAACTTATCATTTCAACCAAACTGAACTATTCTCAAGGAATGTGGCTTAATAAGCCTCTAGTGTTAAGACAAGAATCCATAGATTTATTTTATGTTTTAGATGAAATTATATTAAAATATTCGAATAGTATGCACTTAGTGGAATTTCCAATACCCATGGGCCATTGTTGCTCCATTGGCTAAATTGTATGCATTCTTTCAATTTGCATAACAAAAAAAGTATGCAATTTAGGTAAAAAATGGTAAATCAAACATGCAAAATGAGGTGGCCTTCTCTATATCATGTTTTAAACATGAGGGACTGTTATGCCCAAATGGGTCATTGAAATACATGGAAATGAGGCATGTAGTCTCTCAAAAAATGTCCATAATTTAGTATCTCAGAACAATGTCCCTAGCATAGACCCCTCTAAACCTGGGTCTCATATGCAGCGCGAGGTTGAGAAGTTGAAGGTTGCATATCTTGAGTTCCAATATTTAATAAGTGGACCATTGCTTTAGCTTGAGAAGTTGTCCTAAACTTTTATATGTTGACCATTGCATGGACTTTGACATAGATTTACAACCATCAGGTGCATATCAGACTCAAGTTTACAGAAATTTGTACTGATGTCCATATTCAATGCACCCATTGTACCATTACAAATTTTAATTTCCATATTAGACCTAGGTTTATATGGATATCTGCAAATTTCCATATTGAATTCACCCAATGTGGCATTTACAATAACAAAAGAGTTTATAGGCTATGATGGTGTCCATATTTTTGGAACCCAATGCATTAGAGCACACAAACACAAGAGTTGATTCCATCTTCAATGCAACATTACATATAAATATTATATATGCAACACACCATTACACAAAAAAAGAATGGTATCACCTTGCTCCACCCAAAATATAGAAAGCATCTTTGCCTTGTTTGTTAGAAGGCTGAAGAAAGTGAACTGAAAGGATACACTTCATAGACAAACATGGAATCACAAAATCAAATAAGTATGTGGAACTTACTTTCAGTGTTGAACCTCTTCTTTGTATTTTTCTTAATGTACCAAGTTGAAGGCCAAAAACAACACCACCACTACAAGGGAGGCCATCAAAAAAATAACAACCACAACAATACTCTCTTGCCTTTTTTCCCCATTCCCAGATGATTTGTGCTGAGAGTGAACCATGTGGGCTTATTTGTTTTTCTACATATGACAACAAAACCCAAATGCCAAAATCAAAAGGTTAATGTCTCATAAAGCCAATGTTGTTCTGCAGACTAAGCTTCCACACGAGTCTCGGTACCCATGAATTGCATGAAGGGACTTGTTGGCTTGAGATTTTCAGTGCACACTGGTGTGTGTGTGTGTGTGTGTATATATGTGGATGAATGGATGATGCTAAGTAATATGTTTTCAATAAATACATTGTTGATTCAAAATTGAGGTTACCTATTTTGGTTTGAAATATAAGGTTACAAGTCTCAAATCCTAGGGCGATTTTTGTAACCTTTAGATGAAAAAATTCTTAGAGAATTTGAATATTATGAGAGTGAGCAACCAAACATGAATTCTAATTCATTACAACTATATTCGAATACTAGAGATATGAACATATAAGTAGCGAAAAGGAGAAGAAGAACGTAGAAGGAGGACAAACAAAAAACCAATAACATATGAATCTTTGAAACCTTTCATATTTTTGCAGAGAGAAAACTATATTGATCTTGAAAATCCCACAATACACACAAGGTTTTTCCCAAAGGGTTATGAACCCTTTGTCTTTATTTTTCATAAATTACATATCAAAATGTATAAAAATTTAAGATCCATAATATCAAGGAAAGCAACCATAAAATATTACAATATTTTTATGATAAAATTTACTAAAGAAAGTTTATCCATATTGACAAAAAACCCTTAGCACAAAACCTTAAAGTTTGAGACTCTGAGGTCCCATGCTCAGTTTCTAATGACCTCTACTACCTCTACAAGGATTCTTAATTTGTCCTATTTTTTGATTTCCCTTGTGACTCTTTTGGTTTTCCTCCATGGGGTCTTCTTAGTTGCTAAAGCTTATGGCATTGATTCTGCTAACAACCCCTTCTTATCTCTAGCAGTCGCATCTTCCTTTTCATCTTCAATGACAATAGGCTACTTAATATTGCGATTTAGTTTAGCTTTGAACCTAAGCGTTAGTTTTTTCGTGGGTTTGGTTCTTGGCTTCCATGCATTATATGTTCCAAGGTCACGTTCTATAGGTTCTTCACCATTATTTTGGCCTTCCTCTATGGTCTCATCTTCCTTAGTCTCCTGAACTTCTAACTGGTGTCCTCTATTCCTTCTTCTATAAACCTGTTAATAGTGCTAGAAATCCATCAACCAAGGGATCTCCCCGATATGAAGTCCTAATCAGACCTCACATTGTTTGGTGTAGGAGTCCCATCCGGTACAAAGGCCTGGTTGCCAAATAATCAAAGATCTACCCTATCTCTAGCTATCAGAATAGGAAAGTGATTCAATGGTGTCCTCGAACAACAAGGTGAGTGTGTAGTGAAATTGTGTCTGGGTTATCTTACTGCAAAATGGGGGAGAAAAGTGAGCCTGCAAGTGAGAGGTAATAGTACCACCTAGTAAGAGACGCACATGAACCAAAAAGGCCTATCCAACATCCATTAGAATAGTCCATAGCATATGTGACAATTGTTACAACCAATGAATAGGGAAAGATCTATCTACCATCCAATGGAGTAGTCCGCAACAGATGTCACGGTCATTCTAACAGATGAGTAAGGAAAGGTATGTATAGTATCCTGCGGAATAGTCCAAATGGATGAGACATCAATAAAAACTCGGCAACACATTCCCAACAAGATAAGCACTAAAACAATTGAAATAGTTCAATTATATTAGTACATGTGAAAGAAAAACATCAAATATAAATGCTTACATAATAGTCTTACAAACATCCATAAGTCATGCATGGAAACGTGTTGGCCTGACAAAGGTTTTGTAATTAAGAAAAAATTCCAAGAAACTTATTACATTGTACATTACTAGCCCAAGTAGTGGGACATTGGAGCCACTCCTTGCTCTCCAAAGAACTGATTGATGTTTCTAATGGTTTGCAGGAGGAGCCAAGGTGAAAAGTCCTTTTCTCATACAATGAGGGGGGTATATATAACCAAGGGGTGATGCTTGATCCTTGTGACTCTTTGACTACCCTCATGACTGTTCAACTTCCTATGACTTTTCAATTGACATGACTCTTCATATTCATGTGTGTCCATTGGAATTCCACTTTAAATTACATTTGATCTACAATATACATGGCTCATAATGGTGATGTGGCCTTTGACAACTCATGACATGACTTGACATGACACTGCTAACATGGATTGGCTTGCTAAGGTGGAAATGTCATGTTGTTATTGCTACTGAGCGATATATGTGTTCTTGGATGTGCTTTCTCTTCTCCTCCACATAGCTTGATGGTGTGGGATCTTAAATGATCTTCGGTCTTGGGTGGTGGTTGCAAAATTGTGTCCCTTTTCTTTCTCTCGATAGGTTCACCCATTGGTTCAGCTACAAGTGAGTCTCTAGGCATGCTTCCCTACTACTTTTCCTTCTTCATCATCTCACCATGACTTGAGAGTGTACATGTTCCTGCAATTCACTCATGATGGGACGACATCAATCCAAAAACTCCCTACTCTAATATGGTGCATGATCATCCATCGATTGAGCTTAGGACAAGTCACAAGTTGGGAGATGGGGCTCAGTGATTGCACATTGCGTAGTTCGAGTTCACGGGGAGAGAGCTTGACCACTGAGACTACACAGAGGGCAACTTAGACTTGAATGAGGAACTTTTGAGCACAATCGTCACTAAGGAGAAAAATTTCACATTGGCCACTGGGAGATAGGATTATGTGGTTCAATTCAATAGTGAATGGTGCAAGGTGAGGCCAAGGGAGGTTAGTTGGGCATAGTTTTCAAAGCCAAGGAGGACAGGGCAGTAGAGAGGCCTAGAAGCCAAAATGACATAGTTCTCAATGAAAGTTAGCTCCGACTAAGGGAGGACATTGGGGCATAAATCTATGTAGTTTTGGACGCCAAGTGAGTTTGGGCTCTCTACGCACTATGGGATTCCAATAGGAAATGGAAAAACTTGAGGATTGTAAATGTGAAATATGTAGTTCAAGCACGACTGGCAGGAACTCCTGTGTAATTTTGGGAGTCAAGGAAGGTTACTAAAATCTGGAATTGCGTAGTGCAACTTCATTGGAGGACAATAAATGTGCATTGTGCAATTCCAATCAGAAAGGTCACATCATTGAGGGTTAAGATTGCGCAGTACTTAGCACATTCAGGGCCTAGTGAAGCTGAGTTGCCCAGTTGAGAAGATTTATGGAAATCGCTAAGTGTGAGGGAAAATATTGACTCATGATGAACTCAAACTTTGATCACACACTTAGCATACTTCAATGACATGACAACCACAGACCATTGGGACAACAACCAATGTATTACCCTCTAAGTGACCATGTCATGACAACTACGACACTTGGGATAGACTTTAGGACGATCATGACGACAATTGTTCAACAGTGCTCAAAACATTGTGTATGAGTGCAGTAGGTCTTTAAATTGCTAGGACAACTCATATACACAAAGATCAACCTTTGAAACTACCAGGAAAGGTTCGCAAACATGACATACCAATCAAACATGCCAAACAATGACATTTGATCGAACAAGTGAAAGGGAACAAGATACTTAGAGGAAACAAATGGAATGACATTCAGTGCTTACAACCATGCATGTCATTGGAGACATAATGTTGTGACAATGATGAGTGGTCCTTCATGCTACACTAACAGCTGTATTTCAAAAAATTGTGCTTTGTTTTCCATACCTACCCTCTAAAGGGTTGTGCATCAGACAAAGTCTTCATGTGGTCATGATCTTCTATCATACCCTAGGTTCCTTAGTCTTCTTATCGGATAACTATATTTTTTCCTTAGCTCTTTGGCAGTCATCTATCATGTCATCCTTCTTAATATTCTTCTTCATCATCTTGTTATAGCCTGGTAGAATTCCCGTATCTGTAATCTACTCATGACAAGACGATACCAGTCTCATAAACCCTAGTATAAGATGTTGTAATTAGATTCATAAACCAGGTTAGGACTGAGTGACAATCCAGGGGAGAAGACTTGGTCACTACACAATTGCACAATTCAAGTAACCAAGTGCCAAGCTTCATCACTAGGACTATGTAGTGCACAGCTTAGGCCAGATTGAGGAAAATTTCTGCACAGTCCTCACTGAGGGAAAGAATTGCACAGTGGTCACTAAGAGACAAAATTGTGCAATTTAAGTAGGAAATGGCTGGTATGGGATAAGGTCCTAGGAGGAAATATCTGCGTAGTTTTAGGAGACAAGGTGGATTGTGCAGCTGAGATGCTTGAGGGACAAAACTATGCAGTTTCTGGAGACAATGGGTTTTGACTGAGGAAAGTACATTGGAGGAATCATCTGCATAGTTTTGGATGCCAGGGGAGGTTGGGCTTCCTATGAATTGCACAATTCTAGTAGGCAAGGAAACAACATCAGGGTTGCAGATGCGAAGTTCCGAGTTCGGGAAATTTGGATGAGGCTAGGTTGCTAGGAAAACTGTAGAATTTTGCTAAGTGTGGGATCATGGAACCGATGTGAATAATGATAAAACTTGACTATGATCACACACTTGAAAACTTAGTGATACGACATAGAAAACCTAGGACATATGAAAACACACTTCATTTTATGCAACAACCTTTGCGGTAGCTTACAACAACTGCAACTCCGAGGGTAGACTTTGTGAGGATAATGGTGACACTTGTGTAATAGTGTGTGAAACTTTGGAAATTATTGTGAAACATGTCTATGTGATGAGAACAACCCATTTTCAAAAAGATTTCCTCTTGAAGAAAAACAAACTTCCCTTTGCATGAAAAGAGATCATCCCCATGCCCGAAGATGACACATACTATATAAAGATAAAAGCGTGAATGACTCTTAAGATCAAAGAATGGCACTTGAAATCATCAGCTTAACAATAAGTGACTAAGGAACGATATATCACAGGATCCACAGTAAGCTCCAAAATTCAATTGTAGGCTAAAATTTTGGAGGGTGTTGCAATCATTACAACAAAAACATGGGTCTTTTTCCCCTATTAGAGTTTTATATTATTTATCCAACAGCTTGTTGGCTTCTCTCACCCTTTATCGCAACAATTTTCTTATTCTTATGCCTTCTAGAAAAGGGTTGGCTGGATGTCCTCCTCCTTGGTTGTTGTGCTTTCTTGTTCATTTCATGGGCATATAACATCTTGATCAAATCGTGCTGGTATGCACCATGCACTTACCAAACCATCCTTTTCCTTGTAGAGGCCACCATCTTAATCAAACTTTGCTGAAGGTAAAAAGGCAGGTTCATCATGTTAAAACCAACCAAATGTACATGAAATCACGTATGGTATAAGAAAACTTTGGAGAAACGACCATCGCATGTAAAATAAAGTTGAATCAGTCTCATAGGCTCAACCCATTCCGAATTTAAAATATTGATGTGGACCCCAACGTTCCAGCAAGGATCATGGTTGTTTTCCTTCAAGAAATAATTGATATTTACTCCTTGAACCATATGTCTCTTAAACCACCTTTTCCCCTCAGCCAATGTTTTCGTAGCCTCCAAGATGCTTTCTTCTATTACGTGAAATAGAAACCCCTAAACCATAGTACTAGTGATATCAATCAAGTCAATGAAATCATAGGTGTGCTTAATATCATACTAGGTGAAGAGATGAAAAATCAGCTCCCAACTCACTTCTCTGAAAATTGTCAACATGTCAGCCCCATGACAGGCCTCCAAAGTAGACATAACTTAAGGTTCGTTTGACCATCCTTCAACACATTAAACCATTCTTTTTGAATTAGATAACACATTTTTAACTTTAAGATTTTCATTAGGAAGGTTTATGGATAATTTCATATTTGGGCCTAATATTATTTATTTTTGTACAATATTGTGAGAATATTGGGTAGATTATGGAGATTTGGAGGAGAAGATAATTTAGGGACTTTCTCCCTACTACAGGAGTATCACTATTGGATAATAAATCAACAAGATATTCTAACTTAACTGCATAGATTCTGGATCTCCAATGATTGAGAAAATTTAGGAATGTGTTCCATGTCATTTAATGCAAATTCCTAATGTTGGGAACCAGATCCACTATTAGAGGGATTTTGGAGGGGAAATCTTTCGCCTTTCATGGGAAATGCTTCCTAATCATTTTGTATAAGTACCAAGTCGAATTTTCCTCTAGGGGTTGATTTTTCTTATTCTTTTTGTGGAGAGAACTCATATTTTTGCAGCTCCACTGTCATTTCTTACAGGGTTGTATTTGTATCAATGGAAATAATGAAGATTGGTGCCATGTTCAGCTTCTAAATATTGGTATCCTTCATAGGAATTTTATTTTCCTTGGGCTTGGCCATCCCAGGAGCCTCAGATCCCTTTTGTATCATTTAATTTTCTTCCTTTCACTTCTTATTCACACACATCTCTTGTTCTTGTTTTTTTCTATTTCTGCATTTAGTATTGATGATTTATTTTTGTAGGATTGGGTTAAATGGTTGAATTAAGTTATTTTGTAGGATTAAAATCATCATTTCATTCTTGGAAAAACTTTGGAAGGTCATATTAACTATTGAGCTACTTGGATTAGTTTGCTTATTCCAAAATCTAAATTTCTAGAAGTCTGTTTGTGGCAAATAGTAGTAAATTACTGCTATTTTTTAGAAAAATATAACAAGTTTCAATCAAGTTGATTCCAATTAAATTATATCAAAAAAATATTATAGTTAATAAAAAAGATTACCCCATTTCATTTTCACTTTATTAGGTTAGGCGTTTGATAGATTTACTAAATCACTTGTTCTCGAATTTCTAGATTTTAGACTAGTAATTTTTTGTTATTTTTTAGCATGGGTAAACATGAGATTTTTGAGTTATTCCACTTGGAATGGAGACCTAGGAAATCCTATTCAATAAAAAAATTGTTTTGTCCAATTTGGATTTGATTTTCTTGGTCACTCGATGAATTATAACTTCTAGTAGCATCATGTAGCATCCTGTAGTTTCTTGTAACACTCTTCCAATGTGTATATACTTGCCCAAATTTGCTCAAAAACATTGATTTTCATCCCTTAGGGTTGAATCATGACCCCTAGGATATAAGTCAATGGTTGTGGAGGAATAAACACCACTAGGACTTGCCTTTTTACCCATGCAAAACATCTCAGTGAATTGGGTTAATGGACAAATTTATGAGTTGGATAATAGAATAATGATTTTCTTGATTACCACATCCAATAAACTCTATCAATATATATAAAATCTTTGAAATGTAATGATTGATATTTAGTTAATGATATTTACTTTATGCAATTAAAATAGTTTTTTCTTCCTTGTATTTTCTTTCTTGCAATAGGTTAAGGTTTCCATTTCGAGCATTGCCATTTCTGCAACTAGTTAGGATTTGATTTCATTACATGCACTTCATCACATCATAACATCAAAGGAAGGACACATTTTATGTTGCACATATAGTGTCGATACCTCTTAAGTTTGTACGAACCCCGGTTTGATAATTAAATTTGGTAGCCTTGGGAGTTGAAACATTCTTGTTGCAATACTGAGGCTCATCATATTTTGGCGCCATTGTCGGGGAGGTGTCAAAAAATGCATTTTTTTCTTCCCTAGTTGATTCATTTCTTTTTACTTTCTGCAGAAACAAAAAATTGCATTAGGCATCTTTCGTTTCAAGAACAAAAAATTGCATTTTATTAGCATTCTTATTAAAAAACAACACCAACACCCCCATATGAACACATGGTGTAGTAAGAGCCACATCACCATCCATTTTTGTTGGTAGAAGCAGAATAGGTGGAAAAGAAGATAGGAGAAATGGATGGAGATGATGACAATGAGGAAGATCCTCTTGGATTTCCCTTGCAAGAGACTTATGTTAGTGTTCACATGAAGAACATCCATCCATAGTTTCTTCCAAACTTTCATGGTCTAAGGTAAGAGGATCTAGAAACCTTTCTCTTTGAATTTGAAATCCTTTGTAGATATTATGGTTACTTATTAAACAATCAAAAATTGAGATTGTTTCCAACAACATCAAAGGATATAACTCTTAAATGGTTCATGAGTTTAGGGACTAATTGAATAAGGTCATGGAATGACATGCAAAAGATATTTCTAGAAAAATATAAAGATCATGATCTTAAAGATTAAATATTTAGAATAAATCAAAAATAAGGTGAGAGCCTTGGGGATCTAATAGAGAGGTTCATGTAGTGTTAAGAGGGAAAAACTACATCATTTAAGATCCAACACACTAAAAACCCTCTTACTGAGAAAAATTAGGGATGAATGGATTGATCTCATGAGTATAGGTGATGTATAGCAATTGTCGTTTGAAGAAATTTGTGAAACATGCAAACACATATCAAAAGGAAGGGCAAGGGCAAGTCAATCAACATCAAGATTGGTAAGTCAAGCTAAACTTGGAAATTTTCTTGATAACTTAAAAACATAAATTTTTAGCAATCTATGTGAACAAGTAGAAATGTTAAGAATACAAATGAGAAAAAATAAGATAAATATTTCCCCGCATTACCAAGGTTGAAGGAAGTCTACCAAGAGGACAATGAAGCAAGTCAGTTTCCAATGCATCTATATTATGTATCTCCAAGGGGACCATGGAATCCTTTTCAACCTGATATGATGCAAGAACCTAATTCACAATTTCAAGCTTATGCACATCCATCTCAAGCATCCACTCCCACTCAACTACTTGTACCTCCATTTCCAAACCCACACAAAGAAGTAGCTCATCCCACTTACAATGCTAAGGTACAACACTTCCTAACATCCCCTCTTGGTCTTAATGGTATTCATGTTAGCTCAGGAAGAGTATTGCAAAAAAGAGATTCTCTTAATACCATTGAAGGAGAACATGCAGAAAAATAAGATTCAAATCAGAAGACCGAAGAATCATGGGTTGTACTTGATGAAGAGAAGACATTAGAATCAAAGATTGAGAAAGTTCCCTCATGTTTACTATCATATCCTCCATGTGCTTAAGAGAATAATATTAAAAAATAAGAAGATTTTAATTTCATGGAAGAAGAAGACATCCAAGATTATCCAAATCAGCAAGTGGACCAGGGGCATCAAATCTATATTGAAATATGGTTCTAGACAATTATTAGGTTGCAGCAACACACTCTTCATCAACAATTCCTAATCTCATTTTAGTCAAAGAATTTGGTCTCTAACATTTAGGTATATGTCAAAGAATATGTTTCAAGCCTACACATGATTTTATCTATCATCCAGTTATGAAAAGGGCTCCATTAGAAGTATTCCTACACTTGAAAATGATTTTGTTTTTTCAGGTAGAGTAGAATAGGAAAAGAAATAAAAATGAAAAATAAGAGGAAAAAAATAGAATCTCATGCGAAAACCTCCTTTGAGGCGCCTGATATTGGCTCATTGATTGAAAACATCCATGAGGTGGTCAATGGGCTGAAAAAAGAAAAGAAAAAAAGAGAAAAAGAAAATATCCTAGGTGAAAACCTCCTTTGAGGCGCCTAGGGAGACCTACTAGTTAAAAACTTGATTGAGGCGACTAGTAGGCCTAGAAGACAAAAAGGCAAAAATAAAATAAAATTGCTCCATGTGTCTCTCTCTCATGAATGTAGGTGTTCTCCAACCTCTGCAAGTACCAAAAGTTAGCCTCCAAAAGAAAAGTTGATCAACAACCTAGTCAAATGAAGTCAAACTTGGACTTTCTCCTCCTTTGCTTGGATGCTCCAGAAGGACCAAGGCCATGCCAATCCATCACCCTCGTCTATTTCCACCATCCACTCATCATTCCCAAGATTTTACCAATCATTTTCCTACTTTTCCTAAAATGTTAGAGGAAGACTCTGTTTTGCCACAGGAAACAAAAATACATAGAGTAGAAAATTATTTATGTCATATCTTGAAAACCTTCTATCCAATTTCCAAGTTTTTTTAGGGGGGAATGCATATGGATTATAGTAACATTCTTTTATAGCGGCTACAACACTCTCCAAAATCTTGGCCTGCATCCAATTTCAGAGCCTTCCTTGGTTTGTTTCCTTGAAGTTTGTAAAAACTCGAGCTCACCCCATGAGCTCATGTCGAGTCTTCGTACCCTCTTCACTTTAACATTTACCTGACATATTTTAGCATGTTGGTCACAATGACACACTTGTAGTCATGTTATCTCTACGTTCAAGGTTTGTCTTCGTGTGTACAAGTTGTATTCACTATGTAAGCATCTTCCGCACTCACAAACAAAGTTGTATGCAATGCAAAGCGAGTGTCATCACAGTCATTCAATGATTTATCACAAGTTTTGCACTTGTTGCTCACTCCCTTTGGTCATTCATAGTGACCATATGTTGTCTTTTTGGTTCGAGGTGTCTTGTCATCAAGTCATTTTGAGTTTGTGTTCGCAAGGTGATGCATGTATGAGATAACTCGCTCACACAATTCGTCATTTTTTCTAAAAATTTGTCAATCAGAGAACCCTCCATCAGCCAGACCTTTGCTGAGTTGCAATGTGTAGTCTTAGCCCTCAGTGATCAAGTACTGCTGCCCAGAATTGTGTAGAGCATGAATTTTCCTCCTAGGTATTCTGCACTGCCCAACACTGGCATCGACCTGGCTGACTGTCAACTAGAACAGTGCAGAAGTTTCCCACGAACACATATCAATCTATGTTGCCCGCAAGCCAATCTATCAAGCCTCATGTTCGTCAATCAGAGAGTTTGACCAGGCAGTGACCCCAGGCTTCACTCTTCCAAAAAATTACGCAGAAGCTGTCATCATGCCCGCCTCCACTGACTGAAGAAATTGTACAGACATAAGGGATAGGCACCTACTACGTGTCATTTCGTTGTCCCTGAAGATTGCACAATTATGTCAGCCAGTCCCCCTGTCCGCCAACCTGCCACTCCTCCTAAAAATTGCACAGTTTTCTTGGATTTTCCTCCCGATGCCCAACACCCTGCTCAACCTGGAAACTATGTAGACATGCCCTGCATGACTACCTCCCAGTTCTACATATTTTTGGTTAGCAAGCTCTCACAACCCACTCCCAACTTCCCCTGAGAAGCTGTGCAACTTTTACTACCAATGTCCTCCCTGCTGCCCACACTGCCTCCTTAAAAAATTTCACAGTTCTGCCTCCCAGCTGGGCCAAATCCCATAGAATGTCACTGTTGTTTTGGACTTCTCATCCCTGCCTCCCAATGACCTCTACCCAAGTTTCCTTGACAGTTCCTCGGAGCCCACATCCCATCATGAAATGTGCTCTACGCAGTTTCAGAGCCTTATCCTCTCTCTCGTTCACCTGCACCAGAAAACGAAATATGATGCATCATGGTAGACTAGGAGATATATGGATTTCATGTTGTCTCGTCATGCATGATTGCAGATATAGGTACATGGATGAGACATGGTGCGACAACGAACGAGATGAACAAGGAGTGTATGCTAAGAGACTGGTTTGCAAACAGATGAACACATGAAGCATGCCAATTACCAGTGAAGGGGATACATGCATGTGCAACATCAAGTGAATGTTGGGTGCAAGAATTACACTTAAGCAAACTCCTCAACACTTAAATTGTCAACTCAGGGGATCCGTAAACTTAGAGATGAAGCACAGGCAATGCCAGAGATGGTATGAATATTTCTAATATAAATCCCTACTTTCTTTAAAGGAAAGATTGTAGAATCAAACTAAAAAGAGAAAAAGACAACTTGAACCATCAAAATAATCTAAGACTAGAGCAAGAAAGAATGCATTTGCAAAAAAAAAGGAATTAGAAATAAAGGGGCAATCACTCTAGCGAACTATTGTTTAACTACTGAGTGTGTGTTTTTCTTTAGCAGAGACACTTAGCAGTCTCATTAGATGGGCCCTTTAAACCTTCTCCTTTAGAGATTTCCTTCTTGCACTAATCTATCAAGCACTATCGTAGTCTGGTTGCACTAGTGCAAGAACAAAGATTTATGTAGAGGGTATAAATCGTGTCTTTACTAAAGGCGTTTTACTTCCTGCAAGGGCTTGAACTTCTCCAGTTTCAAAGCACTCAGATCCCATGGCAAGAAACTAGTTGTTGCACTAGATCAGAGCTTCTTGCACTTAGCATTTAATCCTTAAAATAAGTGCTTAGTTGCTGCAAGTTCTATTACATTGTTAAATCAAATTGCACACATAAAAAATGAATGTTTCTAATTTTGATAGAGTGCAGAAATAAGGAAACAATCCATATATGTTTATCATGTCATAAAGTGTTTAATGAAAGCAAGAAAATTGGGGGAAGTAAACTAGAAAGGCTTTCTACATCACACCAACATGCACTGGTGTAGGTTCATTTCTCTTGCTTGGACCAGGTGGGGAAAACCAACCAAACAGAACTATAGAAAAGGAATATCACACCAATGTGCACTGGTGCAGGTTTATTTCTCCTGCTTGGACCAGGTAGGGAAAACCAATCTAAAATCAGGTGCAGGAAAAGGAAATTTAGCTACTTCACACAACGGATCTGCTTTCACTCAGACATGAATGCATGTGCTTGAAATTAAATCACACTTGACAACATAAACACAAATTACAAGAAATAGGAAATAGGGTAAACGTGTTGGGTTGGCTGGGCCCTAGCCAACCAATGCGTTTCCCTTTCAAATAGAAACGTTGCTCAGTACTTTAATCAATTCATCAGCTTCAAACACAGAAATGCAATTTATAAAACATGAGGTGGAGCTCCATTTTTATTAATTCACTGAGGCAAATACATGCGTGAATACATAGTCCAGCCCAAGTTTGGGCAATAAAAAAATACAGCAACCTATTACTGCCTCTCTGGCTGTGTCTCTGTTCTATACAAAATTTCTATCCAAAAAAACTATCTTGTCCTGTTTACATTCTTCATTGTATAGCTCTTTGTCCAAAGGCCAAAATAGATAGTTTAACTAATTACATAACCAAATGCAAAATTTAGCTTTCGGCCTTCAAAATTAGATAGTTTAACAAAACTAGCCGTAGCAAATCTCTAATTGTTTGTTCTTCATAAATTCGATCTCAGCTGTCTTTAGATTGATCTTGCTGTCATGGCTGAAGCTACTCAAAACAAGGCGGCGATCAAGGAGGTTGAGATCTGATGCAAGGATTTGTTGTGCTGGCACCAATGCAAGATCTGATCCTGCAGTAGGATCAACAATCATGGTAAGTACTTTGACTATTAAATAGACATTGGAGATATCGATAAGTTACAAAGAGTGATTATAAGTAAGAAATCTTGTAATAAATGATTAATTAATGCGAAGTTAAGTTAAAAATGTGAAAAATAAAGTGCATACAAAATATGTCACCATTCTTGGACTGGTGCAAGATGAGGGTGTATAAGAGAGGTAAAAAACGGTAAAATGAAAAAAAGAGAGCAAATTAGGGGGCTAACAATGAACATCAAGACCATCGAAGACTTTGCATACCTTACCATGCAAAGGTGAAGTTATGATACACCAAGAGCACACTCATCACTTAGTAGCATTGCAACTTGACATAGACACCACCATCAGCATGAACATACCACTAATGTCATGTTGAGTCATGTCATGAGCCATCTCTGCCACATCACTATTGTGGGCTATACTGTTGTAATCAATGTAAGGTAACATGGAAGTCCAAGAGACCAACATGTAAATTTAAAGAGTCATGTCAGTTGAATAGTCATGTAAGTCAAACAGTGATGAGAGAAGTTGAAGAGTCACAAGGGCCAAGTTCACATTGCCTCCTCCCACATAGTCTTGAGAGTCTGTAGTCTTTTCTTCGGGGATTGAGCAGTGGCTCCAACGCCCCACTATCGGGGTCAGTGATGTAATGGTTTATGGATGTGTCTTGGAACTTTCACCTAATTCAGAAGTAAGTTAATAGGCCAACACATTTTCCCACATGTATTATATTTGTTTGTAAGACTATTCTTTGGACGCTTGTAATGCATGTTTCTTTAACCTGTATTAAGGAGGTTGAAAAATTTTGGTTGTTCTAGTACATATGTTGTTGGAAATGTGTTGTATCAGTTGTTAACATTGTCTCGCCCGTGTGGACTATTTTGTCGGACACTCGACAAATTTATTTTCATAAACTTGTTATAACAATCATCACACTTGTTTTGTCTATTCTATTGGGTGTTGTACGTGTTATCTATTCACCTTGTGTTTGTGATTGCCACATTCATGTGGACTACTCCGCTAGAAGCTTTGCATGTCTCGTTGTGTTGTTTGTCTCTAATAGAGTTGGGACTGTTCCCTTTCGACATGAGACTCAATCTCACCCTCTCCTCTATAGTGAAATAACCTTGACACAAGTGACACTAAGCACTCACCAAGCACATAAACCTCACTATTTAAGACAAGGAAAACCACTATCATGTGCTGATGTTATGAAACTAGCTCACAAAAAGGTAGAAAAGATAGATGAAATCCTTAGAAATAAGCCTCTTCGAGGGGGAAACCTCCTTTACATTACACAAATGAACAATTCTTCGATGATACAAATGACAAGACCTCCTTTCTATATATAGGAGTCCCAAGGGTCATAATACAACTAGAGCCGACATAACAATAATAATGTAAGGGCACAATAATAACAATAGTGGGTTTCTATGGGGCAGAATAATAACAATATGGGGACTACATGGGCACAAAAATATAATAAGGGGGTTGTACTAATAACAATAAGGGGTTACACTAGTAGTATAGGGACCTAACATGCCACCCTCCATTAAAAAGTGTTGCCCTCAATGCTTGAGTAGTTCTTGATGCTTCTGTATAAAATTCTTGTCCTCCCATGTGGAATCTTTAGTGGGTAAGGTTTTCCACTTGATGAGATACTCTGAAATTGATCGATTTCGTAGCTGTCAGGTTCTTATTTCTATGATTGCTCCAGGCTCCAATATGATTTTTCCTTCCTCGTCAAGTTCTGATAATATTGTTTGAACTGGGATCTTCTACAACTTTTGAATGAGTGGCCACACTTCTTCGTCCTTCTTCCATTCATCCCTTGCTTCGTTTATCCAATTTGGTTGGATAATAGAAATAGCACAAAACAATTCTTCCACATCCTCATCCTTTCTTGAGAGTGCATCTACAACAACATTTTTCTTCCCTTTTTTGTAGATGATTTCAAAGTCATAACCCAACATATTTGTGACCCAATTTTTTTGTTCTTCTAAAGATAATATTTGTTCTAAAAAGTATTTAAGACTATCATGATCCATTTTTACCTTGAAGTGTCTTCCCATTAGGTAAGGTCGCCATTTCTTAAGTGCATGTAGTATTGCCAACATTTCCTTCTCATAAATAGCTTGCTTGAGATGTAGTCATAAAAATACCCAATCGCCTACATCAAAACTTCTTTCACTGCGATGTTGATCTGCGTGTTGTTTCATTCGATTCTGCACCAAAGTGGCATTATCCACTAAAAGTTGGAGAACTTGTTGTTGATGCCCGATGTGATCTTTTACTGCATGAATATTTTTCTTCTTGATATGTCCTTCTATATTGAGAGTTTCATGTGTCATAATTTCTTCCAATGCATTACAAGATATGGTTGGATTCATTTCTTGATGCTCGATGTGATCTTTCACTTCTTGAACATTTTTCTTCTTGATATGTCCTTCTATCTTGATCGTTTGAGGAGTGGTAATTCCAGCCAATTCATTACAAGATATGATCGGATTCGTTTTTTATTTCTATGGGGTTGGTTCCTGGTGTATATCCTCTTCTTTTGACATTTCTTGATCCTTTTCTTCCTCCTCTTCATAATCTATGTAAAATAATTTCTTCTCAGAACACTTATGACCTTTAGTGTATTTGCTATCACAATTGTAACAAAGCCCTTTTTCTCTTTTTTCTTCCAATTGTTGTGTGTAAACCTTGTAGGTTGTGGAAGGCTAGGAGGAAAAACAATTCCATAATTATAGTCAGGAGTGGTGGGATTCCTTGTTTCCATAACTACACTTTCAATTTTTCTTGCCAACTCGAATGCCTTCTCCAATGAATCAGGTTCCCAAAGACGAACCTCATGTTGAATGTTATCCTTTAAATTCCCTTTTAGTTTCAGCTTTGCAGCTTCCTCCAGTGATCAAACATGCTCTTACAAAGTTATTTTAAGGTGTCAAGGTCAAATTTTGTCATTTCAGTGAGTCTTCAAGTAAAATTTGGTCACTAGCTATTAGGTCTAGGGTTTGCTTTTACTCCTGTCAAAGTTGTCCAAATGTCAGTCCATGTCACCATTTAGTTGAGGGTACCATCATTTAGAGGGTTTTAATCATCATGTTAGGTTCCAATGGGTCATTTTACACCTTGTTCATGCTTCAATTGTGCCTAGGTTGTGCCTAGGTAAGGTTCATTTCCCTCTCATAGGGTTTTGAAGGTAATTTCTCTTGGATGGTCAAATCATCAACAAAAATGGTATCCTGATATTCATACACCTTCCCCTATCCTTAATGTACCTTATTAAACACTTCCCATCACTGATATCCCTCAAATTCCTCATTTTCGCGCAAACCCTAGTTTCTTGCTACAACTTGACAATTTTCTAGGCTAGGCCTGTGTTTTGCCCTTTTGGACCCCTTCCCCTCACTCAATATTTGAAATTTTACTTTCCCCTACTTCCTAACATCCCTCCTTACTTCCCAAATTTTTCTCAAGAATTTAGAAGCCCTTTATCCCCTTCATTTCACTTCATTTCGACAAATCCCCTATTCCACACATCGAGATAGGTTTTACTTCAATGATGTTTCTGAGTAAGGAAAGATGAATTTTGGAAACCTGAGAGAGGTTGTTGTCCACAATAGGCCAATGAAGTAAAAAGTCCTTCAATTTTTACACAGGTGTCATGGTTTTATAGAAATGTCAAAAGTACAGTTGCCTTAGGAGAATTGATGCACCTCTGAAGTGACCTTGGGAAAATCAAGATTTCTCCTAGCTTGGTTGGCCAAATGACTTGCTTGATGAGTTAAATGATATATAGACACAAGGATATTTCCAATGAGCCATCATGAGCTCAATTTGGAGTTGCGTAAGACCTTCAAAAGTTGACTGCAACAGCACTCTGCCTTTAAGAAACCTCATTTTGCACATTTTTACCAGTCTTGGGAGATTTGACTTTTGACAGCGAAAATGAACTCCAAATTTAAAAATTAAAATTGTGTTTGAAAGTAGACTAGATAATATTTCCAATGCGCTATCTTGTGCCCAATTTGGACATCGGTAAGGCATCCAAAACTTGTCTGTAAAAAAGCACGGCGCACCTAGGTAGTGGCGTGGCGCATTAGTGGTCCGCACCTTTAACACAGAAAAGGTGTAGTCAAGTGTGCTGGAGACATGACCATTGAGTGCGGGACTGTAGGTAATACTAAGAGAAAGTGTGGAACTATAAATTTTTGGAGCAAAACAGGTTTTTTTCCCTGATGCGCCACGCCACCTGGCGCGTGCTTTTTGTTTGGTCAATTTAGTGTGTTCTAAATTGCTAATTAAAATGTCAATCCAGGATTCGTAAACTGAAAAAGTGAAGTGTACTATATGTACAAGATAACCATTTTCTTAGTCTTTTGTCGTTTTTGAGTTTTTTAGTTTGTTTTTGGATTTATCTTTTATGGATTCCCTAGTGTGTGATCGCGAAATTGAAAGTTAAGTATGGATGGTAATGGTGATTTCTACAGTGATTTTCCAAACTTAAAAGTGTTAAAAAAGAAAGCTCTAAACTAACTGTAAAGAAATCAATTCTCAAGATGAAGTAAATGTATCAAACAATGAACTAATGACAATGGCCCAGTATCCTTACTGCTATATGAAAAAGAAAGTAAAATCTGAACTTAAAGCAACTCAAAGACTGAAAGCAAAGCAACTAAATCACACTACTTCAACCCCTGTTCTGATCCTTTACCCTTCAACTCAATCTGCCTATGGGGAGTAATCATAAACAAGCTGAGTAATATGATATCTAAATTGCATGAAATTAAATTGCATAAAAGGAAACTTATCACACTACTTCAACCCTTGTTCTGATCCTTTACCCTTCAACTCAATCTGCCTATAGGAAGTAATCATGAACAAGCTGAGCAATATGATATTTAAATTGCAAGAAAGCAAACTAAATCATACTACAATAAGTAATATTATGATTCCTTACTAATAGAGTCACTTGACTATAGAAAGGAAATCATAAACATATGAGTAATATGATGTCTAAGTAGCAGAAAAATAAATAAGCAAAACACAATTTGAAAAATGACAGTGCTGGAATTAAACTTCAGGAAATAAAAATCAGCAGGAAGGACAAGATGATCTCATGTCAGTGGTTATCAAAAAAATATGTAAATCTGCCCGAGCTACCTACAACAAAACCTGTAAAAGAAGCATTGATCAGCTAACAGTTAGAAAAGAAACATAAAGGAAATATAGACAACAAATGAACATCAGAACAACACAATATATATACAAGTAATGATTTAAAAAAAACAGTAAATGAAAGCAAGTAAGAAACTATACAAAGCTCTGGTGTACAGGGACCCTCTGCAACCTTGGCTAGTCAATCACTTAGTCACAAATCACATTCAGAAAAAATGTCTTCTCATGTATTTAAAGCAAAGTGAAATGCAGTACAGTGGGTGACAACAATTGAAATTACAATACAAAAAGCTAATCCATTCAGTGTATATCAACGCGTTATTTATAAGAAAAAGGTGCTGCAACTAATTCCTAGATTTATGCTGCTAAGAGACACGTAAATCTCCTTGAGCTGAGATCTAGCGTGATGGTCATGAATTCATGGAGTGGTGGCTGCTTGGTTTAGTTCATGGGCTGCTCTCCAGGTGTGTCAGTACCTCCGAAAACTAAGGATCATGCCACGCAAACCTTCACGTGGGAAAAACAAGGCCGTGCCACCGCAAAATTCCTCATTTGGCCTTTCCTTTGGCTATCGTTGACCATGACTGTTTATGAGTGATTTGGCTGATCTAAGAGGACACACTCCATGTACACGTCACTTGCCGCTTACCCATGTGGTTGGTTTCTCCATTGGACACCTGTAGCATAGCCTTTAACAAAATGGCTGTGGAAACTTGGGCTGACTGCGGAAAGTGACAAGTTTCCGTAGCTGCTTGAACAAAAATCTAAATCAAACAACAATCATAAACATAGTTAGGAAACCATTTCATAAGCTCTTTTTAGACTATTATGCAATGATCTGGCAGCTTGGTGGATGAAGTAAATGGAAAAAGAAGGCTGAAAGCATATATAGGAAGTGTAGGTTTGGGACTCAACATACCCCCACTGTGAAGGTGTTGAATGTCCTCATGCAACCAAAATTTAGTCACCCCTTTCTAATCCATATGTTCTGATGCTTTTGCTAGGACATCTAGCCCTCTTTTCTTCTTCTTTGGTGCTACCACCATTCTTGGTTTCCTTATTAGACATCTGAACTTGAGATTAATCAATGCTCTGCTCAACTTTTTTCACTTTTTCTTCAGTTTCTTGTTTTTCTTTTGCCATAGTCCTAAATGGAGCATAGTGTTATCAAGAATAATTTTATCTACTTTTCTCTGCTCTTTGAGTGCTTCATTTTCCTGCTTGATATGCCTGTTTAGGACTTCTAAATCAAATACCTCCTGTTTTAAGGACTGAACTTGTGCATCTAGTGGCAGAGTGGTACTTGGACCTGCAGCTGATTTTTATAATGATTCCAAGTAGTCATATACTTCCTGTTGATTGGGGTCTACTTCAGGTGTATTTCTTGGACTGAGTTCAAAATCTAGTGGAGGAGGAGGACTGCTCTCTAGCTCTAGCCGAGAAGGGCTTTCATCATTTGGAGGACTGATTTCAATGCTTGGTTGAGGATGAGGTGGACCACGACCAACTGGAGTTTTCTCAGGTTTCTCTCCACCCAAGTCAATGAAGTGGGGTCGTTTTATTTGCGTTTTAATCCCTTTTCCTCTTAACCTTGTGTTTCTCCTTAAGTATGGTGGACTAGTACTCTTTTCTTGTATACTCTGTTTTCCTTTTGCTTTTTTCTTTGCTATAGCAGCAACCTGAAGATGTACTAATCTTTCTGACAGTGGTTGATAATCCTCCTCTATGGATTGCTCAAGGGATTGATAGACTTCTTGGATGGTCCTTTTTCCTTTTTCTTTCTTCTGTTTCTTGTCTTTAGCTCTATCTTCTTCTTCTTTTTGACCAGTTTCTTGAGTTTCTGTAGTAGGGGAGTCTTGGACTGTAGTGCTCTTTTCTCTCCTCCTACTTTTTCTTGGTGTCCTTGGTGTGCTACTTTCAGAGGCCTCAGATGGCTCTTGGAAGTATTTTCTTATCAAGAATTGCTCCCATGTATCTTTGTTTTTCCTTAAGTGGTCTTCAATGAGAATTTTTATAAGTCCATGATGGTATAGATGAGGGTCTATATTGCCTATGTGTTTTTGGACTGTAATGCTCATCTTCTTCAAAATCAAGAGCAAGAAATAAGGCAAACTAAGAGTCTGATTTTCTAAGAAATTCATCAACAGTCTAGCATGGTACATATACATCGAACCGAAGCATCCTTCACAGGTGACAAATTTTTGGATAACTAATAGCAGACTAGCCCATTCTTCCTTTAATGCATGAACAAGAATTCCTTTAGTAAACACGGTGGTGTCCATACCTAGGTTTCTTAGCATGATTCTCCATGCCTATTCATCCACGCTTTTATTTTTGAACCATCTCTCACCCTCCTGAGGTAAGCCTGTGGCAGCTGCTACTGTTGTTTCGATCACCGTGAGCTTCAAATCTCCAATATCCACTTTCTGACCATCAAATGACCGTGCAAAAGCCTTGGTTACTTCTTTGTTATAACCTTTAAACCTTTGAATGAACCATAACCATTTAGCTTTCTTTAGTAAATCCTTTACTTGAGGGTAGCCTTCTAGATATTTCGGTCTTTCTGGTTCTGCCCTTAGTAGTTTTCCCATTTCTTTCCATGTTTCAAATTTCAATTGAGGATGCAATTGCGTATGAGGATTTTAGCAGAAGATAATAGCTCGGTTGCAGGGTTTATGGTAAAAGGTAATGGCTGCAATCGATAGAAGGTAATGGGAATGCTTCGGATTACAAGCGGAACAAAGGATAAACAATAGTGAATGGGTTTACAAATTGAAGTGTGTGTGTATGAAAGGAAGGTCTTAAATGAAATGGTAAGTGACCGGTAGTGGAGGCGAAATCTTTTTTTTTTTGAATTAATGGCTGCGTACAAGAGATCACACATTTTAATAGACAGCTGCGGAAAAGACGATGAAGAAGAGCCGTAAAGAGATTGGTCACATCTTATGAGCGTAGGTGGCAATGACAGTGCAGTCAACTTGAGTTTAAACCCGAAAAACCCATCATGAGACAGTTAAGAAATGAATGCATGGTGTATGGAGTATTGTCGTGGGATAGGAGTGGGTAATGGAGCTATCATATCGAATCATTGCACATAGTAGAACTTTTCATGGTTTGATAACTATGCATAATCACGACTTTAATTGCTATTTGATAAAAAAAAATTCTCATACCTTTGGAAACTTTGTCATTTCTTGCCCATAGATTTTAACCAACTATTCTTTCTTGATGTCTTGGAGATGCTCCATGTATTCATGGAATTTTCTCACTTACACCTGCATTTTCATGATTTTTGTACTAACATTTTGACTGTAAATTTGAAAAACAGAGTGGTGGTGGCTGCGGAAATCGTTTCTAGTTGCGGAAACTGTTTCTAGCTGCGGAAACTGCTTCCAGCTGCAGAAACTGGGACAACACCCACTTAGCTGAACAAATATGGTTAGAAAAGAACTAACTAAGTGAAAATAGTTCTGAAAGGAACTTTTATTGATGAAATGAGAATGAAATGAGTGGAATGGAATGAAAATGAAGCGGAGTGAAGTGAAGAGAAAATGTGAATGAGATGGAGATGAAGTGGAATGGAAAATGAGGTGGAGTGAAGATGGAAAGAGAAGGAGAGGAGATTTTTTTTTTTTTTTGGAAAATATAGAGTGTCAAGTGTCCTTGATTTTCACTCTATATTTTCTGTATAAGACTGCCAATTTATGATTGGTTTTCAGGCTTATACAATTTTATTTTATTTTTTTTAACTGAAAGAATCAAAGGCTAGGCTGGTGGGGAAGAAGGATTCTTCTCCACCAGCCTTATTGCAGAATTCTCTTGGAACATCTTGACAAATTCTTCTTTTGAGAGTGGCTTAAGATAAATTTTCAATCGGTGGCCATTCACAAGAAAAGAAATCTGAAATTCATCAATGGTCTTGATTCTTACTACTCCATTATTAAAGACTTTGTCAATTTCATATGCCCCAAGCCAATGGGTCTGAAATTTACCTTTAAAGTCTTTGAACTTGAATCAAACAGTAATGCCCAATCTCCCTCTTGAAACTTTCTCTCTTTGATGTATCTGTCATGCCATTTAGCTCTTTGATGTTGAACTAGATCAATCTTTAAAATTGCTTCTTGTCTGATCTCATCTAGCTCGTTCAGCTGCTCCATTCTATGCTTTTGGGCTTCTGATAGATTCATCCCCAACTGGACTGCCATCTTGAAAGTCTTGACTTGAAACTCAATGGGGAGCAGGACTTCTTTCCATAAACAAGTTCATAGGGAGATTGTCCTATTATATTCCTCCATGTAGTTTTGTAGGCCCATAAGGCTTCAGGAAGCCTTTCTGCCCAATCTTTTCTATGTATATGAATAGTTTTGGTGATGATGCTCTCAAGAACTTTGTTTGTAGACTCCACTTGGCCATTTGCTTGCGGATGGTAAGGAGTAGATTTTTTGTGCTTGATTTTGTATTCTTCCATTAGCTTCTCCATCAAGTTAGATGTAAATTGACTTCCCTGATCTGTCACAATTTCTCTTGGGACACCAAAACGAGTAAAAATATCCTCAAAAAGAAATTGAACAACTGAATTTTCAGTGGAAAAAGGCAATGCTTTGGCTTCTACCCATTTAGTGACATAATCAGTGCATACCAATATATACTTTTTCTATTTAGATGGTGGATTAATAGGTCCAATGAAATCTAAAGCCCATTTTTCAAAGGGTTCGATGAGTACCTGTGGTTGTAATGGCATTTCATTTGAAGGAGTCGGTCTCCCAACTCTTTGGCAGCTGTCACACCTTCTGACATATTGTTTTTCATCTTTGAAAAGGGAAGGCCAATAATATCCTAAAGAAAGGATTTTATAGGCTGTCCTTTTGTCAGCAAAGTGTCCACCGCATGGTTCATCATGACATGCCTTGAGGATATCAGGCATTTCATCTTCCCAAACACATCTTCTGATCACACAATCTAGCCTTGTTTTAAACAATTCATTAGAAATCCATGAATAACTTGAACTCTCCTGAATAATTCTTCTTTTTCACCAGGAAATAAATGTGGAGGTAGCTTTCTTGTAACCAAATAGTTAGCAATATCTGCATACCAAGGAGTCTTAGTAGTTATTGCAAACAAATACTCATCTGGAAACTTATCCTCTACAGGAGAATCTTCATTAGTATTTTGGATTCTAGACAAGAAATCAGCTACTGTATTTTGTTTCCCTGGTCTATCCAACACAGTAATATTGAATTCTTGTAAAAGTAAGAGCCATCTTGTAACTCTGCCATTAGTAACAGGTTTATTCATGAGATATCTAATTGTAGAATGATCAGTATGGACAAAAGTTTCATAGCCATTTATATAGTGTCTAAACTTATTGATTGCATGAACAACAGCTAAGAACTCTTTCTCCATCACAGTATAGTTTAACTCGGTGGGAGTCAAATTTTTACTGGTGTAGTAAATGGCATAAGGAGCTAAATCCTTTTGTCCCAACACAGCTCCTAGAGCTGTATCTGAAGTATCTGTGGAATTATGGAAAGGAAGTTTCCAATTTGGCCCTCTCAAAGTGGGTGCTTCAGATATTCTTGTTTTCAAAGTTTCAAATGCAGATTGACAATCAGGATCCCATTTGAATTCACAGTCTTTTGTAAGTAATTTGAAGAGTGGAGATGCTATTTTGGTGAAGTTTTCAATAAATCTTCTATAGTATCCAGTAAATCCAAGAAAACTTCTAACATCTTTTTGACAATTTGGAATAGGAAACTTGGAGATGACTTCAACTTTTGATCTATCAACTTTAATCCCATCCCCTGAAATATGATGTCCTAAAACAATCCCTTCAGTAAACATCATAAATTATTTTTCATGACTCAATGATAGGTTTGTTTCTTTACATCTTATAAGGACTTTTTCCAAATTCTCTAATGCCTCTTCAAATAAATTACCATAGACTATAAAATCATCCATATAAACCTCTACACAATCATGGATTAGATCAGAAAAGATTCCTAGTACTGCCCTTTGAAATGTTGCGGGTGCATTACATAATCCAAAAGGAAGTACTCGGTAAGCAAAAGTTCCCCATGGACAGGTAAATGTGGTCTTGTCCTGATCTTCAGGTGCTACTTGAATCTGATTATAGCCACTAAAACCATCCAAAAATTAAAAATACTTTTTGCCCACTAAAGTATCTAATACCTGATCGATAAAGGGTAAATGAAAGTGATCCTTCAAAGTTGCTTTGTTCAATTCCCTATAATCAATGCATACCCTCCATTTACCATTCTTTTTAGGTACTATAGCCAAAGGAGAAACCCATCGGCTATCTGAAATTGGATAAATGAAGTTTACATTAAGTAGTTTTTGGAGGTCCTCTTTCACTATCTCCCTAAGGTTTGGATTCATCCTTCTCTGAGGTTGTCTGATTGGTCTACTATTTTCCTCAATGTAGATGTCATGAATGCAAGTCTTAGGGTCAATACCTTTCATATCAGTATATTCCCATGCAAATGCAGTAGAATGTTTTTGCAAGATTTTGGTTAGTTCTCCCCGTTGTGATCTTTCCAAATTTTTGTTGATATTCAATGTTTTCCCTGGAAAGATCTCAATGGTGGAACTACCAAACTCTTCCATAGAGAAAAGAGACATTTGTCTAGATGATAGATACTCAATATCAAAATCTAACTGAAATTGTGTGTGGTCATATTCTGAAGATGTTTCAAAGTTTTCTAATGTGTTCAGAATTTGACTATCTTCACTAACTTCAGAAATGGTAAAGACAGGTTGTATAGTATCCTCATCATCAATCCACTCATTATCTCCTATTTCTGTAATTCCTTTTGCTGGAGGATACAGATTGAATTTCTTTGTCGAATTACTATCAGAAATATACATATCCCTAGACCTACAACTGATGAAAGCATCAGTTGTGGCTAGCCAAGGTCTTCCTAAGATAAGAGCGTGTCCTCCTAAATTACTCTTGGGGGTTAAAATCATGAAATCTACTGGATATTCCCAAGAGTCTAAGGAGACCAAAATTTCTTCTAATACACCATCTGGTTTGATAATTGATCGATCTGCAAGTTGCAATAAAGTAGGTGTAAAAAAAAGATTAGGAAGTTTCAGCTGTTCCATAGTCTGTCTACTCATAATGTTGATAGCAGCCCCTAAATCAATCAAAGTATTTGGAATTTCTACCCCATTGATGTGTGTTTTGACAATTGGACTACCGGGATCTACATACTTCTGCATGGTAATTTTTCCCATCATGATATCTACAATTTTTCCTACTAGGTGGATTCTTCTTGTATCTCTAGGTTTCCTTCCTAGTCTTTTAAGACTCAACTCCTTTATTGTTTTTTCTAGAATAGGAATCTCTCTAATGGCTTGTAACAAGGGAATCTTGATACAGACATTCTTCAATTCATCTAGAAAATCATAGTCAGGCAACAAGATTTGTTTTTCCACCCCTTTGTCAATTTGTAATCTTTCAGGAAAAGGAGGTGTGGATGAAGATGCAGGTTGCTCAACTATAGGATTTGTGGGGGTTAGCTCTTTTTCTTTTTCTTTCTGAGTGCTTGGGTTTTGAAGAGATGCTTCAGAACCTTTATTGGCTTCAAGAGAATCTTCCTCAGAAATGCTTTGCTTTTAGGCATCTATAGAAGGTTTATCTAAAACTCTACCAGATCTGAGTTGTACATCATTGAGAGGAACAATCATATAGGTAGGAAATTGTTGACCTTCTACCATGTAAGCATTTTGAGGGTTTTTATTATTGGGGTTTGGCAATGGCTGAGAAGGAAGTTGATTTGAATTTTGTTGGAATGGAAGCAAGAGTTGAGAATTTGGGTTCTGTTGAGAAGGTTGTTGTTGTTGTTGAAATGGCAATGATAGTTGTGGATTTTGATTTGGAAGTTGTGGAGCTTGTTGGTTTTGAAAAGATGGAGGATATTGATAAAATTGAGGAAATCTCCCATAAGGATTTTTCATGCCTTGTACCCATGATTGAAAAGGATTTTGAGGTTGGGACCAAGGTTGTTGCCAAGGATTCCAATTTGGTGGGGTTTGAAATTTCATAGAGCTGTTAAACCCTTGGTTTTGTTTCCCCTGCCAAGATCTCCTTGCAACAAAACAGAGAGACTCAATTGTATTTGGATCTTCTTGGAAGACAGCTTTGAGCTCAGGAATTGAAGGACAATCCTTGGTCTCATGATTCTCTGAAAAAATCGCACATGTTTTTACAACTTTTTCATCCAAGGGACATTCCCTGAGAGCATGTTTCTTTCTACATTTTGGGAAAAATATGGCTAAAGCCTCAGCTTATGCTTTCTGCTTATTGTGGATCTTAAGAGTGTCTAGTTGCTTACTAAGACTCCCTAAGATATCAGTTTTGAATTCATCAAGGATATTGCCAATCTCAGCCCTACTTACTAATCCAGTTGCAGATTTGTTTGCTCTGATGAGAGAAGGATCTCTAGGTCCTTTTCTAGTTTTAGATTTTCCTCTCGAGAGATGGACACACAGCTCTGCTATATCATGAAGTGGAAGTTCAGATATGTCTCCTTTTCCCATCATGTTCAAAATATCTATCCATTCATCTCTAATGGCTTTTAATAGAATGGCTTTCAAGGTTTCCTCATCTAAGTTACTCATTTTTGCTCTTTCCAGATTGTATTGGAATCTTTCAAGTAAATCCTCCAAGTTTTCATCTTCTCTTTGTACCATTTTAAATACTTCATCCTTATGCTTGGTAGGCATACAATAGTCCATGTATCTATCCAGAAATGTTTGTTTCATATCATTCCAAGTCCTAATGGATTGAGTGAGTAATCCCATGAAACATTTCAAACTAGCTCCTTTCAATGTTGAAGGAAACAGTTTGAATTTTTGAGAGTCTTCCAAATAATCATAAGTTCGACACACGACCTCAGACTCAAATAGAAATGTTTCAGGATCCTCATTTCTTAACCCATGAAAGTTTGGGAGGACAGATGGTGAAATATTTTTCATTGTTGCTCGAGAATCCTCATCGACTATAGGAAATCCAAATGAGTTATCTCCATCCCTATTTCCCCCATTGTTACCTCTACCTCCTCCATTATTTCCTCCTCCCCCTCCTCTACCTCTACCTCTACCAAATCTGTTAACTCCCTCCTCTGTCATGGTAGTTTCCTCAAAGATTTTAGAGTCCTCTAGGTCCTCTACTAATGGCGAACGAGGAGGAATTTCTCCCTCTTCTTCCTCAGGTGATTCTACTTCTTCAATTACAATGTGTCTCCCTGTAGAAGGAAAGAAAGGACCTTTTCCTAGTTCAGATTCGATGGATGGTGTGGAAGAGTCTCCTAACTCAACTACTGCCCCTTGAATTCCAGGAATCCTAGGGCTAGGAGTATAGGTTGGAGATGATGGAGGTGTCTCTTGTCTATTCCTTGAAGTAGATGGAGTTGTGAAAATCGAACTCTTGGCTCTCGCTAAAAACCTTCCCCTAGAATCTCTTGCTCTATGCATATCATTTTTATTTTTCTTCAAGTCAGGCTAATAATTCTCTTTCTGATCTTCCAGGTCACTCTAGGTGCAAGAAGAGAGCATACTCAAGAAAATATTAAACCAATAACTTTCTCTTTTCTGATCCTCCGAATCACACTAAGTGCAAGAGGAGAGCATACTTTGAGAGGTTATCAATTTTCCTTCCTTGAATTTGTTTTTTTTAATTTATATATATTTTTTAAGAAATTGGCGACCTAGTTTCACTTCCCCGGCAACGACGCCAAAATGTTTGGTCAATTTAGTGTGTTCTAAATTTCTAATTAAAATGTCAATCCGGGATTCGTAAACTGACGAAGTGAAGTGTACTATATGTACAAGATAACCATTTTCTTAGTCTTTTGTCGTTTTTGAGTTTTTTAGTTTGTTTTTGGATTTATCTTTTATGGATTCCCTAATGTGTGATCGCAAAATTGAAAGTTAAGTATGGATGGTAATGGTGATTTCTACAGTGATTTTCCAAACTTAAAAGTGTTCAAAAAGAAAGCTCTAAACTAACTGTAAAGAAATCAATTCTCAAGATGAAGTAAATGTATCAAACAGTGAACTAATGACAATGGCCCAGTATCCTTATTGTTGTATGAAAAAGAAACTAAAAACTAAACTTAAAGCAACTCAAATACTGAAAGCAATGCAACTAAATCACACTACTTCAACCCCTGTTCTGATCCTTTACCCTTCAAATCAATCTGCCTATGGGGGGTAATCATAAAAAAGCTGAGTAATATGATATCTAAATTGCAGGAAATTAAATTGGATAAAAGGAAACTAATCACACTACTTCAACCCCTGTTCTGATCCTTTACCCTTCAACTCAATCTGCCTATAGGAAGTAATCATGAACAAGCTGAGATATATGATATTTAAATTGCAAGAAAGCAAACTAAATCATACTACAATAAGTAATATTTTGATTCCTTACTAATATATTCACTTGACTATAGAAAGGAAATCATAAACAGATGAGTAATATGATGTCTAAGTAGCAGAGAAATAAATAAGCAAAACACAATTTGAAAAATGACAGTGCTAGAATTAAACTTCAGGAAATGAAAATTAGCAGGAAGGACAAGATGGTCTCATGTCAGTAGTTATCAAAAAAATATGTAAATCTGCCCGGGCTACCTACAACAAAACCTGTAAAAGAAGCACTGATAAGCTAATAGTTAGAAAAGAAACATAAAGGAAATATAGAGAGCAAATGAACATCAGAACAGCACAATATATATACAAGCAATGATTTAAAAAAAATAGTAAATGAAAGCAAGTAAGAAACTATACAAAGCTCTGGTGTACAGGGGCTCTCTGCAGCCTCGGCCAGTCAATCACTTAGTCACAAATCAGATTCAGAAAAACTGTCTTCTCATGTATTTAAAGCAAAGTGAAATGTAGTACAGTGGATGAAAACAGTCGAAATTACAATACAAAAAGCTAATCCATTCAGCGTATATCAACGCGTTATTTATAAGAAAAAGGTGCTACAACTAATTCCTAGATTTATGCTGCCAAGAGACACGTAACTCTCATTGAGCCGAGATCTAGCATGATGGTCATGAATTCATGGAGTGGTGGCTGCTTGGTTCAGTTCACGGGCTGCTCTCCAGGTGTGCCAGTACCTCCGAAAACTAAGGATCATGCCACGCAAACCTTCATGTGGGCAAAACAGAGTCGTGCCACCGCAAAATTCCTCATTTGGCCTTTCCTTTGACTATCGTTGACCATGACTGTTTATGAGTGATTTGGCTGATCTGAGACGACACACTCCATGTACATGTCACTTGCAGCTTACCCATGTGGCTAGTTTCTCCATTGGACACCTGTAGCATAGCCTTTAACAAAATGGCTGCGAAAACTTGGGCTGGCTGCGGAAAGTGACAAGTTTCCGCAGCTGCTTGAACAAAAATATAAATCAAACAACAGTCATAAACATAGTTAGGAAACCATTTCATAAGCTCCTTTTAGACTATTATGCAATGATTTGACAGATTGGTGGATGAAGTAAATGGAAAAAGAACGCTGAAAGGGTATATAGGGAAGTGCAGGTTTGGGACTCAACACTTTTGCAAGGGACCTCCTTTTGAGGAAAACTCAGCATTTTTGGATTTGCCATGAAAAAATATGCATGCCCACAAATGGCAGAGAAATTTTGAAAGGTTTTGAGCTTCCAAGAAGGTCAAAAACACCTCAAAAATGACCTTTCTGCCCCTTTTTGGAGACATAGGAAGCAGTGTTGGGAGAACTCAGTTTTGGAGGGGCAAATGGAGGCTAAATTCAAAAATTCCACTTGTGCTGGAAAGTAGACAGGCAGAAATTTACAAAAAGCCCACTTGGAGTAAATTTGTAGATCAGGAAGGCCTCCAAAATCAGCTGCAAAAAGGCGCTTCGCATAGGGAAATCGGCACGGCGCATTAGAGGAAATTTGCTCATTTTTGGTCAAAAACTCTGTTTTTCGCCTAGTTTTTTTGCAATTTGACTTTTTTCCTTCTAATTGTCAAACTCATGATGTAATTTAATGTGAAATGATGGATTTTGATGTAATTATGCTAAATTTTCATTCATAGAGGTAGATTCATCCATCAAAAGGTAGTTTGCAACTGAATGAATCAGTTTCCTAGTTTTTAGAGGCAAGCTGTTCCACTGCCTACTTTTTAGTTCTTAGTTTAGATTTTGTTGGAACAACTCCTAATCTTATGAGCTCGACCCCTAGAGGCTAGGATGAGTTATTGGTTGCCTATATATTGTAATTTTTCAATCATTAGCATGGTTAGACTTTTGGGAAAGCTTGGAGCTTCATTGTATACTCATTTTAGCAGTTTGGCAAAGGAATGGACCAAGGTTTGCAGCACTTTATGGGATTCCTGTGGCATTTTGCTTTGGTCTTGTGTTTCATTCTATAATTTCAAGTTTACATGTGTTTTATGTATGCAATTATCTCTCTTTGCTTCATCTTAACTAAATCAAACAAGGATAAAAGGTAGAATACATTGAAAGTGTAGTGCTCTACCTAGGGTTTGTTTAGTTATCTATGTTTTCAGCTATTTGAAAAGGATCCCTAAGTTTTTCATGCCCTTTTCAACTCCTAACCTGTCTAAAATCTCTCCATCTCACTCAATTTGAAGTAACAAATCACTTTCCTACCTTGCCCCATAGATATCTCTGCAAAACTGAGCCTCATTCCCCGGACCCAAATCTGCCTTTCACATTTGAGCCAACAAAACATCATCAAATTCAATCAAACACCTCTGTACATATACCTAGCCTAAAATCAGTCATTACATCAGTCATCTCAAGCTTCATTGACCATATTTTCTTAGATTGACAAGGAGAGAGCCCTCTCCCGACTTGGTAGGGCTAGCTACTAGGTTAAGCGTGGTATGATGTTACCCTAGATCTTGCCTTTCTCAGCCTGAGGTAGATTTAGGCCCTAATAGTCCCTATGAAGAAATCAATCCTTTTCTTCTCTGGAATATCATTTACCCTTATATTCAATTTTTGAAAGTCCTCAATGTGCTCTTCCATTGAACCCTTTTATTCGAGATTTATCAATTGGTTAAAGAAGGTGTTACTCTTTGTATCCTCATAATGTGCTATAATTTCTTCCATGAAAATTTGCCAAGTGACAAGTTCTTTACGAGAACAAAGCCCTCTATACCATAAAAATTTATTTGTTTCTAAATATAGAGATGCAATATGTACCTTTTGTAACAGTTGAACCTCATGTAGGTCAAAATATTGCTCCATCTATGGTATCCAATTTACCAGATCCTTGCCATCAAACTTCCTCAAATCGCCTTTTCTTGATTTTACGAGCTTGATATTGAAACGACTATAACTTGGTAATTTTAGATCGCCAAGCTTTGAAATTGTGTCCTACGGTAGCCCTTTGAGTCCTCTTTCTAACCCCGCAAGTCTGATCGGAATATGATTCTCGAAGAAAGTGTTATGCCCAATCTCGTAAGATGTCCTCATTATATGATGTTTCAATAGAGCAAACTTGTCCGATGTTCCATGTATCATTGTTTTGACATTAGTATCTAAAACTGATATAAAGAAAACTACAGGCTCTCCTCTTTTTGAAACTTCTTATGAAATTTCAATCTGATGCTCAGAACAAAAGTTATGATGATTTTCCCTAGGTCACCTATTTAGAATGTAATTTGGGAGTCTACAAAAACCCTAACTTCATCAGATTATATATTCGACAATATAGCAAGACAAGCTCTAAAATTCAGACGCGAAGTTTAGAATGATTTCGACTGAAATGGGTTTTTGTTTTAGCTTCTGAAACATCGTATAAAAATAGTTATAGTGAAAATGCCACGATGGCCTGTTTGGAGCAGCGAAACCCTAGAATCCAAAGCTCTGATACCAAATGTTATGAAACCATCTCACAAAAAGATAGAAAAGATAGATGAACACCTTAGAAATAAGCCTCTTCGAGGAGGCAACCTCCTTTACATTACACAAATGAACAATTCTTCGATGATACAAATGAGAAGACCTCCTTTATATATATAGGAGTCTAAGGGGTCATAAGATAATAAGAGCCGACATAACAATAATAATGTAAGGGCACAATAATAACAATAGTGGGCTTCTATGGGGCACAATAATAACAATATGGGGACTACATGGGCACAACAATATAATAAGGGGGTTGTAATAATAACAATAAGGGGTTACACTAGTGGTATAGGGAAGTAACAGCTGTCAAGAAAGAGATAAGGAAAATCTTTAAGATAATGACAACTGGGCCATCATACCAGATGGGATTCCTACACCCAATGATGTGAGGTCTAGTTGGGATTTCATACCTGGGATATCCCCTAAATGTTAGCAGGTCCAGCAGTGTCAACATTTCTGGCGCTAGAAGGAGGGCCACCAGTTGTTTATGGTTGAATGTCCTCTCACCCCCACTCATCAATCATCTAGTCAAGCAAGTAACTCACACTCCCTCTCACCTATGCGTAACTTTGATATTAGTTACTCCTCACCTCCTAGACGTGAAAATGAAATTTCATATCAGCACCTCCACTCTATTCGTCCCATCACCCAACAATTTTCTAGAGCAGTCGGACTGACCCCAGGAATCCAATATATTCCATATGCATCGAAGAAGCCAAAGACCACTCCCGCAGGAGTTGTTGTATCATCAGTGGAAGAAGCAGTTGTTTCCATGCTCAAAGGTCTGGCAAAACCCATTGAGAATAGAGAGGAACCTCCAGTCTTCTGATAGGGATAACAGGACACCCTCATGGTCTTGGGCTCAGGCTTCGGTATAGAAGACAGAGGGGAAGGTAACAGAGGAGGTGGAGGCGGAGATGAACCAACAGACTTAGAGTCAGAATCGTCAAATTCTGAAGAAGAGGAGGAGGACGAAGAAGAAGAAGATATGGCTGACTAATATTTGTAATGGATGACTTAGGGACCATTGGCTCTCCTAGGTGCTTTTCACAGGATGCCAAAGCATTCAGAGAGGGTGTTGACAAAGTATGACCCTAACAGAACAATGAAGGTATAAGACCACTTTGACAACTGCTACCTGCAACTATAGACACTCGAGGCACGACAAGATGATGTTGCATGTAAATTGTTTCTGTGTACCTTAGATGGCCATGTAGTGGTATGGTATCATAGCCTTCATGTCAATTCCACCCATAACTAGGGTATGTTCAAAAGGATGTTTTTGGAAAAAATTGTTGATGACAAGACCCCTACCATGTTGCTCAAAGAGTTGGGAAATATGAAGATGGAGTCAAAAGAGAAAGTAAAATATTTTAATCGAAGGATTTTCACATATTTAACAAGTTTGCAGCAAACACAAAACCTCATGACTCCTTCACTGTCGACTATTATACGTCTTCACTGCCAACCAGTATTGTGCAATTTGTCAAGTGATTGTGAAACCAACATTACTAGAGAACTACGAAGAGGTAATCATTGTGGAAAGGGACGTGCAAGTGATTGGAGTCATCAAGGATGATGAACTAGCAAAAGACTCCAAAGACGAGCATGAAGCCCTAGGTTGTGGCGAGCAAGGTTAAAGGTGAGGAAGAAAGTGACATTGAAACCCTTACTCGTCTTGTCAAGAATTTGACAACAGAGGTGTCTGAGGTAAAGAAACGAATGATCGAGACATCTTTGGGTAGCTGGCCTCCTAGGTAATAGAAGGGGAGAATGTCATTATGCAGTAACTGCTTCTCAACTAAAACTACCCAAAGTTCCAGCTCTGTGTTCTAGACAGAACTGTGCATGAAAGAACTTTTTTCTCATTCCATGAAGACCACCACCCAGAAGGAACTTGTTTGAGATGCAAACAAGTTGTGGACTCAGTATGTAACCGTATGCCAAACACACTAAACAATGTACAGTATCAGCCAGAGACGAAGACGATGAGGAAGATGCTACATCTGATGAGACACCCAGCACTGGGCAGGTGATCAACATGTATCAATGCTCGTAAGCAGCACAAAAAACAAATACTGAGAAGCAGACCCCAAAGCAAAGTGGTCAATACAATCTGAGAAGTCAGGGGCTCCCGCTACGATTTTGGAGATGAACAGAAGGCTTGAACTATTGAGGAAGGTTGGTCCACCAGTCGTACAAAAGAAGAAAGCACAAAGAAAGCCCAAGAAGGCAGCTGCATATAAGAGTGTTTCCATGAGGAGCAAACTTCAGAACACTCCGCCAAATAGTACAAAATAAAATCTATCCACAGACATCTTGATGAGTTTACCTGCTCTTGATTACAATATTGTGGAAGATATGAAGAAAACTCGTGTAAACATCTCTTTGTTCAAGTGAGCTAAGATCCAGGGTCAGCGGGATATTCTATTGCATGCATTGGGGAAAACATCCGCAGACAGTACAACCTCTACTAGAAAGGGAGCAATCACATCTCGCGGTTCACTCACAATTGTGCTCAACACACTCTGGATGGAAGAAGAAAAATATGTTTTCCCTCCATTCTTGCTATCATTTGAAATTTTTAACTGCAATGTTCACAATTGTTTGGTTGATTCTAGCGCATCAGCCAATGTCATTCCACTCTCCATTGCCAAGTAGATCAGTGCATAATGGAGCAATACATCTGCAAAAATCATCAAACTAGATCATACATGCGTACTAGCCATTGCTGAACTTTGGGATGCGATCATCCAATTATCTCATGACGGCCAAGTTCACAAATGCATCAAAATTTTCATTGTGGACATACCGAAAGTGTATGGCTTGCTGCTTAGTAGAGATTGGTATAGAAAGTTGAATGGGTACTTTGCTACAGATTGGTCACACTTATGACTTCCATACCAGGGAAAATGAAATCATATTTGGGTGTTATCTGAGAGATACATGAGACATAATGTCACACCCATCAATGGTGAGAATGAACCATTGGCTTTCACGGAACTCATGTTTGACAATTGCCTCTTGGAAACATAGCTAGGGTGTTACCTCACATAGCCAACTTCAACCCCACTGGACATGTAGTTGGGTCTCCTTCCTTGCCCAACTGATGGAAATGAAACTTGTACAGTACATTGTAACACTAGTAGTAGTAGCAGTAGTACTAGCGCATCAAGTGGTCCATGTATAGACAAGTTGTGGACCATGTATTTTGATGGATCAAAGACACAGGATGGCTCTGGAACCAAGTATGTCTTGATAGACCCGAAGCATAGGGAACATTTGGTTTCAAGCTGCTTGGTGTTCAAGTGCACAAACAACATTATTGAATATCAAACACTCATATTGGGCTTGCATAAAACCATTAGCCTCAATGTTGTTGTGCTCAAAGTGGTAGGTGATTCAGAAATAATGGTACGATAGGTATGTAACACCATACACTTCTTGTCACCTCATCTCAAAATTTACCAGCAAGAGGTATGGAAACTAATCTCTAACATCCAAGAATTCAATATCATTGTTGTGCCCAGGATGCATAATGTTGTTGTCGATGCATTGGAAAACATAGTTGGTAGGATGTCATCGCTTAAGGATAGATTTACTGTTTAGCTTTTTTATAATGTTTATATCCCTGATAACATAACCAATCTATGAATTTTTTACTCTGATCAACAGATATTGCACTTCATGGCCAATGCTGATGTCTCCAAGGATGCACTGATTGATGAAGATGGGCACAAGCTATCTCTGCAAGATGCAGTTGATGAAAAGAAAGGAAACCTCATCCCCAAGGGTGTTGTATCTCTCAAAAATCTCTATGACTTGCATAACCACATTCAGAGGCCAAGGAACAACAAAACCCGTAGTTCTACCATGATGCACGAACATATAAACCTGGGATCAGAACAAGATCTGAAGTTCGTGAATCTCGGTATGTGTTGCACACAGTAGGAGTGGAAAGCCTTTATCCACTTATTCAAATAGTACCAGGATGTGATCATGTGGACATACGATGATCTAAAAACATACGACACGCGAATAATCCAACATGTGATTTCGATCAAGGAAGGGGTCAAGCCATTTCAGCAGAAGATGAGGAAATTACATATGTCACTTGAACCCCTCATACAAAAAGAACTGACTAAGTCGTTGGATGCACGGATCATTTATAAAGTTCGTCATTCCACCTAGGTTTCCAACTTATGCGTTTATTTTCGAAACTTGAATTGCACCTCGAACAAAGACAACTACCCCGTGCCATCAATGGATCATATTTTACAAACAGTATCTGGAGCATAAATGTTTCCCTTACTCAACAGTTTTTTAGGATATAACTAGATTTTGGTAGCAGAACTTGATAGACTAAAGACTACCTTCCATACCAAGTGGGGTACGTTAACATACAGGAGAATGCCATTTGGGCTCGTGAATCTAGGCGTAAATTTTCAACGCACCATGGACATCATCTTACATGGAATCATCGGATAGAGCATAGTGGTGTACTTGGATGATGTGACTATCTTTTCTAGAAAATGGACAGATCACATACGCCATCTGAAGAAGATGTTTGAGCGATGCCAGAAATACAGGATTTCCTTGAATCCCAAAAAGAGCTTATTTGTAGTGTCTGAGGGGAACCTCCTTGGGCCCATCATTTCCAGAAGTGGGATAAAGGTTGATCCAGACTGAGTTCGTATGACTATATAGATTCCTCACCTATCCAACAAGAAAGAAATGTAGTCCTTCTTGGGAAAGATAAACTTCCTCTGGAAGTTCATCTTAGATTATGTGCAGATAGTGAAACCTATGCAAGACATTATCAAGAAGGATGAAGTCTACAAATGGGGTAAGAGGGAAAATAATGCATTCACTCGTATCAAGCAGGCTATATCAGATGCACCTTCACATTGCAGCCTAGATTTTCACAAATCTTTCTTGCTATACACCTTCACCTCTAGCAACTTGCTTGCTATAGTACTCAATCAAAAGGATGAGATGAACAAAAAACGTCCCATCTCCTTCATGAGCACAAGTATGCAGGGACCCAAACTCAACTACCTTGTTGTTGAAAAACAAGCATACATAGTACACAAGGTGGTGAAACACTTCAGACCCTGCTTGCTAAAGAACCATTGCATAGTCTATGTGCCTCACCGAGTAGTCCGATCACTGCTTATATGGCAAGAGCTGGGTGAAAGACGTGCGAATTGGATGATAGGCTTACAAGAGTATGATATTGACATCAAGCTATTTCAAACTATCAGGGGTCATGGTCTCTACAGAATCGTAGCTGAAGCAGTCCATGCATAGGAGGAAGAAAAGGAGCTCACTCGTTGGGAGCAAGAAATCGAGATGTACGATGTAGAGCGAGCACCACCCACTTCATGCAGAAACTCTTGGTACGAAGATGTGCAATAGTACCTTGAGCATGGAACCATGCCCTCTCACTTATCCATGAGATAGAAGAGGGCACTGTGCCACAAATATTTACCTTTTCAGTTGGTGCACAGAGTGCTTTATAGAAAGCATAGTAATGAGATTTTTCTTAGGTGCCTGGAGGCACATGATTCAGAGAAGGTCTTGCAAGATCTGCATGATAGACTAGCCAGGAGCCACCTCATGAGAAATACCACTGTGCAAAAAGTTATGCGAGCCAATTTATATTGGCCCATATTATTCAAGGATGCACATGCTTACGTCTGCAAGTTCCCGATCTGTCAGCGATGCACCGACAAAACATGAAGATTAGCAGCCCTGCTACACCCTGTTGCAGTGACTGAATCATTCCAACAATGGGGCCTAGACATCATTGGGTAAATATACCCACATTCATCAAAATGGAACTGATACATCTTCATAGCTATATATTACTTCACAGGGTGGACAAAAGCAGTTCTGCTTAAGTAAGTAAAAGACCAGGAAGTCATCAGCTTCCTCCTACAGAACATCATCTCATGATTTGGCATTCCAGTATCACTTTTGTTTGACAATGAAACTTACTTTTCATATTTAAATATTTATTATTTTGCATTGCAGTATGTTATCATGCTTAAAAACTCATCTAATTACTATCCACAGGGAAATGGTCACGTAGAATCTACAAATTAAAACCTTATCTGCATTATCAAGAAGACCATTTACTATGAACAATGTAACTGGCACTCCACTTTCATAAATTATTTATGGGCTGAACATGTAACACCCAAACCCTCTTTGAACACTTTTCCATACTTCCTGGTTTATGGGAAAGAAGCCATCCTTCTGCCAAACATCTACTTTCCTGCACTCCAGTTGTCCCAAGAATCCCAAGACAAGTCGTGTCTTCTAGTTCAACGTAGGATGGATACACTTCACTAGTTGCAAGAAGAAAGGATGAAAGAAAAAGAAAAATTCACGCTCAAGAACCATATCAAGAGATGGTTCAACAAGAAGTCTTTAGGGAACACTAACTTCGATGTGGGTGACTTAGTCTTGAAGTGGGAAAAACCCCATGAAGAAAAAGGCAAACATAAGAAGTTCTAGTCCCTATTTATTAGTCTATATATAATGTTCAGGAAAAGCTTGTCCCACACATGTACCGTCTGCGATCACTCGACAGGAGGATTAACAACCTTTGTGTCAATGACCAAGATCTCAAGTACTACTTTCAATAAGTTGGGGCCGCGCCCCGCACCATGTACATAATTTGTTTACTGTTGTTGTCTTTTCTCTTTGATTTACTATTTTTGTTCTATTTTGTTTTGTTTGCTTAGTATCACGCTATTTTTGGTTTTGTCAATAAGTGTTTCCCTCTATTGATTACTGACTTTTGAATGAGTATGTGGCTAAGATCCAAAGAGTCTTGTGAGAGTGCAGCACTTGGCCAAGTCCTGCATCCATCTTCTCTGTGCTTAGTTATAACCTTTGGCTAATGAAGTCTTGATGGAAAATATGAGCCATCTATAAGGGAAGCTCTTGTCCAACCATGAACCTTTATCCACACTAGGAAACCCCATGCCTGTAGTCAACCTTCTACTCTATGTGTCCAAGCTCTTCCAACCATTCGAAACAAAGAAGGGGAAATTCTAAACGAGAAAAACTATATCAAAGGCCTTACATGCTTCTCTGAAGGAGCAACCTATTTTTCTCTCAATAAGTTGGGATCCCTCGTCTGCCCCAAAAATAAATAAGTGTCTATGCACAATCCTCTTTTAAAAATACAAAGGCAAAAGAAGAGAAAGGCTTCCTGTGCAGAGAGGTTAAGCATGCAACTCCATTGGGGTGCTGAGCAAGCTCGCTGGTAGTGGAGCAATGCATGTCTTCCTCTGTGACTCCATCAGGGTACTGTCCAGGCCTCCTGGAAATGGAGAAACACCAAAGATGAAAACTTATACTCTGAAAATTTTAAACTCACGAGCCAAACTACCCTTCCCGATTTTGAAACACTGTGATCAAATTGAAAATTTTTGTTGTGTTTGACTAAGTTGGAAAAAGGTGAACCATGTCTATCCATGGGGTAAGTGGGGAAGTCGAAGTAAATCGCACAACGATTCAATACTTCCTAATAGAACAAGGACCTATGCTATCAATGGACCAAAAATAAAGAAGCTGGTATCTAACCAATGTGTTGCCAAGTGTTGTAGCGGCTCCAGAACCCTCCAAAATTTTGGCCTGCATCCAATTTCGAAGCCTTCCTTGATTTGTTGCCTTGATGTTTGCAAACACTTGGGCTCACCCCATGAGCTCGTGTAAGGTCTTCACACCCTCCTCGCTTGACTATTCACCGGAAATCTTTTAGCATGTTGGTCACAATGTCACGCTTGTAGCCATGCTCTCGCTATGTTGAAGGTCTGTCTTCATGTGAAAAAGTTATATTCGCTATGTAAGAATCCGTCGCACTCACACAGGAAGCTGTATGCAATGTTGTCCGAGTGTCATCGTAGTCATTCGAAGATCAATCAAAAATGTCACACTTGATGCTCACACCCTTTTGTTAGTCACACTAAGCATATGTTGTCTTGTTAGTTCGAGATTTCTTGTTATCAAGTCATGTTGAGTGTGCATTCACAAAGGTCATGCATGCACAAGATCACTCACTCACACACTTAGTAATGTTTGCTGAAAAGCTATCGACCGGACCACCCTCCATTAGCTAGACCTATGTTGAACTGCACTGCACAATATCAACCTTCAGTGATCAAGTACTACTGCCTAGAATTGCGCAAAGCTTGAGGCTTACTCCTAGGCAGTCTGCACTGCACAATCCTAGCATCAACCTCGTTGACTGTCACCCATAACAACATAGAAATTTCCCAAGAATCCATCTCAATGTGTGTTGCCCACAAGCCAATCTATCAAGCCTCCTGCTGGTCCACTAGAGAGTTTGACAGGGCAGTGACCCAGGGCTTCACTCCTCCAAAAAATTGTGTAGTAGCTTTCAGCATGCCCCCTTCCACTATCTAAATAAATTACGTAGACATAAGGGACAGGAACTCACTTCCTATCGCTACATTGTCCCTAAAAATTGCACAGTTCTGTCAGCAAGCCCCCCTGTCAGTCAGCCTACTACTCCTCTTGAAAATTGCAAAGTTTTCTTGGACTGCCCTCCCACTTCTCGACACCCCACTTAGCCTAGAAACTATGCAGACATGTCCTACATGCCTACCTCATAGTTTTGTGCAGTTTTGGTTAGCAAGCTATTGTAGCCCACTCCCAGCCTCCCCTAAGAATCTACATAGTTTTTACTGTTATTTTCCTCTGTGCTGCCTACACTGCTTCCCTGAAGGAATTGCACAGTTCTACCTCCCAGTTGAGCCATATCCCGCCGAATGTCATTTTTGTTCTGGACTGCTCATCCCAGCCTCTGAGTGACCTCTACAAAATTTTCCTTGATAGTGCCCCAAAGCACACATCCCAACTTGAGATGTGCTCTCTGTAATTTCAGAGCCTTATCCTCTCTCACAGTCACCTGCACATGAAAATGAAAGATGATGCATCATGGTAGAATAGGAGATTTCTAGATTTTATGTCACCTCATCATCAACGGCTGCAGATACAGATACATGGATCATACATGGCACGATGATGAACAAGATGAACAAGGAGCGCATGCTAGGAGACTGGTTCGTGAATGGATGAACAGATGAAGCATGCTAAATACCAACGAAGGCGATACATGCATGTGCAACATCAAGTGAACACTAAGGCCATCGAATAATCTGCACAAATTTCCATGTGGAGGTGAAGTTATGATACACCAAAAGCACACTCATCACTCAGTAGCATTGTAGTTCGACATGGAAACCACCATCAACACGAACATATCAACACTGTCATGTCATGTAATGTCATAAGTCATCTCGGCCACATCACTAATGTGGGCCATACTGTTGTAATAAATGTAATGTAACGTGGAAGTCCAAGAGACCCACATGTAAAGTTGAAGAGTCATGTCAGTTGAAGACTCATGTAATTCAAACAATCATGAGGGAAGTCGAAGAGTCACAAGGGTCAAGTTCGCCCTTGGCTACAACCTTCATTTGTACATGCAAAAGACTTTTCACCTTGGCTCCTCCCACATAGCCTTGAGAGTCTATAGTATTTTCTTTGAAGAGTGAGCAGTGGCTCCAACACCCCACTATTGGGGTTAGTGATGTAATGGTGTATGGATGTGTCTTGGAACTTTCTCTTAATTTAGAAGCCAGTTAATAGGGTAGCACGTTTTCACACATGTATTGTATTCATTTGTAAGACTATTCTTTGGATGCTTTTAATGCACGTTTCTTTAACTTGTATTAATGAATTTGAACTATTTCGGTCGTTCTAGGACATATGTTGTTGGAAATGTGTTGTATCAGTTGTTAACGTTGTCTCACCCATGTGGACTATTCCACCGGACAATCGACAAATTCATTTTCGTAAAGTTGTTATAATGACCGTCGCACTTGTGTGGACTATTCTGTTGGGTATTGTATGTGCTATATGTTCACCTTGTGTTTGTGGCTGCCACATCCATGTGTACTACTCTGCTAGAACTTCCACATGTCCTACTATGTTGTGTGTCTCTCACAAAGTTAGGACTATTCCCTTTCAACTTGAGACTCACTCTCACCCTTTCCCTCTGCAATGAAAGAAGCTTGGCACAAGAGACACTAAGCACTCACCAAGCACATGAACCTCGTTGTTTGAAGACAAAGAAAACCACTATCATGTGCTGACAAACAAGAGCTAAGTCAAAGCTTTAAGATAATGGAAATTGGGACATCATACCACATGGGACATGTTGTCACTATTTATTTCACTTGCAACACAAGTGTAGCAGGAGATGAAGAAATCTCCCAAGAGACAGTCTTTGGGTTTATCGTAGACTAGTTCCTAGGACATCTTAAATAGAGGATTGTTTGTAAGGTTATATGTGATGTGGTTGCATCACTCCTCTATTTAAGATGTCCTATGCACTAGTCTACAGTCAACCCAGTGGTTGTCTCTAGGGAGATTTCTTCATCTCCTGTTGCACTTATGCTGCAGGTGCAAGAAATAGCGACAACATCTTTCTGGTGCCATTGTCAAGGAATGGATTAGAATATTTCTCCCTGGGTATGAAAAAGTTTTATATTTCCCCTGTTAGGTGAGCTAGGGAAGTGTGGGTTGAAGATCTCTCACCTTGGCGACTCCACTGATTAATTTTTTGGTAAACATCTTGGTGACTCCAATGTTTGAATATTAATTGTTAACATTCTGGTGACTACATTTGTCAAGAAATGGAAGAGACGATGGAAGACAAGGTTAGCTTAATAAAGAACTCCTTATATAGATTAATGAAACCAGAGCTAGAAAAAACAAGCCTTCGATGGTAGTATTCATCTTTCTCTGACAAAGAACAAGAAGCCAGAACACATGAAGAAGAGGAGGATGAGATTGATGTAATGCTGAATGATTATGAGATGGATGATTGTTGCAAGCAGTTCTCCGATTTCATTATGGCTCACTTGCACAAGATAATTTCTCTTCGGTTGTATAGAAAGACAACCATGGGAAATGACCAAAACAAAGGCACTTCCTCCAAGGAGCCTCCTAGGCTAGCTAACAAGGGAAAGGGACTTTTAGATTCAAATTTATTCGAGCCCAAATTCCTCAAAGAAGAGAAGTCACCCTCCCTTTCCTGGTCCATCTATGAAGAAGAAAAAGAGCCAAGTAGTGTTTACGACTACCCTGGACAAGAGGATATTGGTCAGCAGGCCATATGTAAAGAAGGGGATGTTGCAAACATTCATTTTCTATTCATGACATTGTGGCTGAGTACATGAGCCTATTATTAAGCCAACCACATAGGTTCTTTCAACAGTTTGTATCAGGTCCTATATTTGAATATTTTTTATGGTACCTGCTTGTTTTAATCTTTTTTTTTTCTCCACTTCCTACTCCACCGAACAAGTCACTCAGTCAGTTAAGGCATAATTGACTGAAACCGTATGAGCAGAAGTGAACTTCCTTAGCAGTAGAGAGAAGCATGACGACAACAGGGACATGGCTCAATCCAAGACCAACACTAAAAAAGAAAGGGGACACCTCCTCCTTCCTCTCTCAATCTTCTTTCTCTGTGCATTTATTTATGTATTTTTCCAAGAAGGGATTCGATCCCTGTTGTAATCTTTAAGTAGGTGGTAGCAGAGCCTTACAGAGTCGGGACAGTTAGTCTAACATGACCGCTGGGGATCTAACTCATATATTTATATTGTAACTCAAATCTCTCCCCCTCTTATTATAAATAAGGGGATGAAATCTATAACAAAGCTTTGAAATTTCTGACTCGAGGGGTCTAAATTCTAAGTTGCCATTTTGGTTCAATTTGTTTTTCATTGGACTTCGTTGATATCATGCTAAATGTGTGGATTGATTACTAGACCCTTTCAGATAAATGGTATTTCCTTGTTGATTCCATGCATGATTAATGTGCAACGCGTTTCCTCTTGGTAAATCTCGCTTCATTTGTGTTTTCCCATTCCTGAAATAGTGTAATGAGGCTGTTGGTTTCTTGTTGACTTGTGGATTTATCTTAGCTAATAAATAGAGAACAGTACCTTCGGTAGCTCAGATTTACTTTATTTTTTGGCAGAGAATGATACCCATGTCATGTTTAGGCTGAAACCTTCTTTTGCACTCCTCTATTTCTATCATTTCATCGGAAAACCATGCTTTATGATTCTATGTTGCTTACGACTCTATCTATTGAGTTCTTCTTTCTACTAGAACATTGCTGCTTAGGATTATGTTTGTTACAACCCTATGCATCTATTTCCATCCTTCCTTTCCTCCTCTCCACCATCACTAAAACTTCATTTTTAAGTTGTCTCACTGTTGTGTGTTGGGCACCAGAAGGAGAAGTCATTTCTCTTTGAGATTACCCAAATATTCCCCAAGCATTTGGATCCATGAGTTGGCCTAAATCTACCTCATTGAAATCTTATTAAACCAAGGCCCTCGTATTTCCTTTTTGTTTTACATGAAAATTCGAGCGCTAAAACGTCTTCACATATAACCTTACAAGCACTCCTATATTTAAGACATCCTAGGGAATGGTCTACAATCAACCCAGAGGCTGTCTCTAGGGATATTTCTTCATCTCCTATTGCACTTGTGTTGCAGGTGCAAGAAATAGCAACAACAAGGCTCCTACACCAAACTGCGTGAGGTCTAGTTGGGACTTCATACCAAGAAGATCCCCTGAATGTTGGTGGGTCCAACACTGTCAACACATTCCGAAGTAATTTCAACAAATTCTGGTGCACACATTTTGAGAAATTGACCTCCACCACCTACAACCATTTTCAAATTTTCTCGATATACTTGCATCCATTTGAAACTCTATTTGATGGGGAGATGAATGTGAATGATGGTAACATGCCCAAGCAATTTTAGAAATTTCTAGTGCACAATGTTCGAGAAATCGACCTCCATCACCTACAGCCAATTTTAATTTTTCTTGAGATTCGTGCATCCATTGGCCAAGGAATTTTTATGGGGAGGTGCATAAGGTTGATGGAAACATGCTCATAAAATTTTAGGTCAATCCAATATACTCTTTGGGAGATATGTGAAAAACAAGTCTGCTACAGGAAATTGCTATAAGATGTCTTGAAATGCTACAAGAATTTGGCTGAGGGGTTTTGGAGGAAAATAGTGGTGAGATGAAGTGTTGGAAGGGTGTATGTCAGTTGTGGAAATTTTGGGGAAGTTGAATATCACAAATAGCCAAGCCCAACACTCTAAGAAGGTTAGATTTGACTAAGATAGCTTGTTCACAGTAGCTGAAAGATAGAGGTTTAGAATATGGGCTAGCATCCATCAACTCCACCAACAACTAATTGGGAATTGGAAATAAACTTGCACAAAATAAACTTATCAGTCAAAGAATCATCAATCTATGAAGACCTGTGTAGAAGCAAACAAAGGGAATTATCACCTCCAGAGGACCATGGATTGATCATCAACTCAATAGAAACATGCATGCCTTTCCAACAAGCATCAAGTAGGTTCAAGTATGCAATATTATTGACCTTTTCTCTTGAGCATATTGTAGTTAGAAATTTGCTGTCAATTCATGAGAGGTGAGGTTTTATAAGCTAAGGGTGGGTTAGTAGTCTCAACCACCCTCAACTAGTTAATTGCAACTAAGTCCCTCACCCATGCAATGTGGAAATACCAAATTAGGAAGGGTGATGATTATGAGTTATGGGGGTAGCTGTTAAAAGAGGAAACTTGTGCAAAGGTTCATATCCATTCCATCCCATTTCATAAGAAAAAAATAATATTTTTCAAGAACAAACCCTACACTCTGGCTCACCCTAAAAATTTATTGAAAAAACACATAGAGCACTTCCTGTCCATATTCACAAACCTATGCAACTCCCTATGAGCCCTAACATCATCCTCCAAACCCTCTATATCATTTATCATCATTCCCATACAGTTAGAAGACCCTAAAAGAGAAGCAAGGAATGTTACAGGAAGAAAACCTTCTCCTATAGCAGCCTGTGCAACAATTACATCAAGCCATAATAATTTTTTTTCCCTTTCCCATCAAGTAGAGGTGGTGATACCAGCTCATGAGGCACTCTAGTAATCCAAGCAGGACTCTCCACCAGCAGTAATAACACATTGGGAAGAAACAAAGAACCTGCAAACATAACAACAACAAGAATCAAATACCATGAAGGGAAGAGAAGAACTACATACTAATAGGAAAAACAAAAATCTCAAGAAGGAACACTAGGAGAAATGGGTGCAGGATTTAATGGAAGGGAAATTTTTGACACATGTGAGCAGGCCAACCACTAGAGCAACCATAACTAAGTATCTCAAGGCACAAATTTATTTTCTATAGGATAAAATGGATTTGCTATAGGAAAACCAATGCTGCTACAAGAAAAATAGGGCTGCTACAAGAGGTAGTCAGCTTGCTACAAGATTGTCCCAAAAGAAAAAAATGGGCCCTATATTGAGGATTATTTGCCAAAAATATCTAGAAATTGGAAGGAGTCTTCAAAGAAGGGGTAAGCACTTCATTTATCACCTCTTTCAAAAAAACATTCTGTGAATTTTTGCAAAACTCCTCCACTAAGAATCCTGTAGCAGAACCATAAAAAAAATTGAATTGTGCAGTTTTCTTGTAAGGATGAGCATTATGATGGAAGAATCAACTTGTTTTGAGATTGGAATACCATTATTCACCTCACTAATCAATAGGAAGCACTCCTCCTCTTGCCATAAGCTGAAATGATGAGTGTTATAAAATTGACAATTGGCAGCAGGGTTCCCTTGCACAAACCTTGTGAAGACATGGACAAATGTTGTTGACATGGATAGATAAGATTTTCTGGACTTAAAGAGATAGTAAAATATGGATCTGTAGAAGAATAAGAGGGTGGAAAAGAAAACTAAAATGTTAAAACATAAGATAAAGTGCCTAAATAAAATTAGAACAAAGGATAAAAGGAGAATAAGAAGAAAACTGAAGAGATAACCTCCCTCTAATCCAAAAGAAAGGAGCCCCAAGCTTCTCTGAAGAAACCAATCACCAAGGGAGCCATGACTGAAAAACTAAAAGAAGAATATGCCTTGCTATAGGGAGGTGGGAATTTTCTAAAGGAAGGCAGAAAGTTGCTACAGGAAAGTGTTGAACAACTATAGAAAAAATGAGGGAGGCCATTAGGGTCATGAATGAGGCCTAATGAGCTCACTAAGTTGCTCAGAGTATGAGCAACACTTTCAATAGGGGGTATGATGGGCCTCCAAATTAGCCATAAATTAAGGCCCATTTAACCATCCTTAAACACATTAAACCTCTCTTTTTTCATTAGATAACATATTTTTAACTTTAATTCATTAGGAATGTTTATGGATAATTGCATATTTGTGCCTAATATTATTTATTTTTGTAGACTATTGTGAGAATATTGGGCAGATTATGGAGATTTGGAGGAGATAGTTAGGGCTTTCTCCATACTATAGGAGGATCAATATTGGATAATAAATCCAAAATATATTATGAAATTATTGCACAGATTCGGGAGTTTCAATGATTGAGAAAATCTAGGACTGTGTTCCCTATCATTTAATGCAGATTCCTAGTGTTGGGAACCAGATCCACTATTAGAGGGATTTTGGAAGGGAAAAATTCCTCCTTTCATGGGGAATTCTTCCTAATTAATTTTTGTAAGTACCAAGTCGAATTTTCCTCTAGGGGTTGATTTTTCTTAGTCTCCTTGTGGAGAGAACTTGTATTTTTGTAGCTCCACTGTCATTTCTTGCAGGGATGTAATTGTATCGATGTAAATAATGAAGATTGATGCCATGTTCAACTTGTCAATCTTGGTTTCCTTCATAGGACTTTGATTTTCCTTGGGATTGGCCATCCCAGGAGCCTCAGAGCCCTTTTGTATCATTTACTTGTATTCCTTTCACTTCTTATTCACATGCATCTCTTGTTCTTGTTTTTTTCTATTTTTGCATTTAGTATTGATGATTTCTTGTTGTAGGATTGGGTTAAATGGTTGAATCAAGTTATTTGGCATGATCAAAACCATAATTTCATCCTTGGAACATCTTTGGAAGGTCATAGTAATCATTTATCTAATTGGATTTGTTTTCTTATTCCAAAATCTAAATTTTTGGAAGTCCCTTTGTGGCAAATAGTAGTAAATTTCTGCTATTTTTTAGAATATTCTAAAAAGATTCAATCGAGTTGATTACAATTCAATTAGATAAAAAAAATTCTATTTAATAAAAAAATTACCCCATTTCATTTTCACTTGATTAGATTAGGCATTTGATAGATTTACTAGCTCACTAGTTCTCGAATTTCTAGATTTTAGACTAGTAATTTTTCTGCTATTTTTTAGCATGGGATAACATGAGTATTATTGAGTGATTCTAGTTGGAAACGATACCTAACACATCCTATTCATTAAAAAAATTGTCCCATCCAACTTGGATTTGATTTTCTTGGTCATTCGGCGAATTATAACTTCTAGTAGCACCCTATAGTTTCCTGTAGCACTCTTCCACCGTGTATATACTTGCCCAAATTTTCTCAAAAAGATTGGTTTTCATCCCTTAGGATTGAATCATGGCTACTAGGCTCTAAATAAATGGTTTAGGAGGAATAGAAACCACTTAGGACTTGCATTTTTTCCCATGCAAAACATCTCGGCGAATTGGGGCAATGGACAAATTTATAAATTGGATAATATAATATAATGATTTTCTTGATTGCCACATATAATGAACTCTGGCAATGGATCTAAACTCTTTGAAATGTAATGATTGATATTTAGTTAATGATATTTAATTTATGCAGTTAGAATAATTTTTCCTTCCTTGTATTTTCTTTCATGCAATAAGTTAAGGTTTCCATTTAAAGTATTTCCATTTCTGCAACTAGTTAGGATTTGATTTCAGTACATGCACTCCATTGCATCATGACAACAAGGTAAGGACATATTGTATGTTGCACATAGAGTGTCGATACCTCTTAATTTTTTACAAATCCCGGGTTGATAATTAAATTTGGTAGCTTTGGGAGTTGAAACATTCTTGTTGCAATACTAAGGGTCATCACCCCATACAACTCGAAGAGTGTTGCTCCATCTGGCTCATACTGTTTGAGGTTCCCACCTTTTACCATATATCCATCTAAAAACAAGTCCCAAGAATTTACAAACTGAATTGTTTCCCTGACCCTACAAATTGGCCCTTGCATGGTTAACTTCCTAAAATATGGTTACCACTACCTCGACAATGGTTGCCACTGCCTCAAAAATGGTTACCCCTCCTTATCAGATTTGTCAAACATTAACTTTATGCAATTAATTCTCATCAAACGTTAATATATAATTTACCAAAGTTCTAATGTTTAGTCTATTAAACATTACTTTATCACCCTCTATACATTAATGATAAGGTTTTTTTTTAATGTTTCACAACTAAATTCGCACCAATTTTTTTTTTTCTGTTTCATTAGTTTCCAATGCCTAGAGCAATGTTAGAAACTCATTTCCAACACTTTTCAAAAAGATATATTCAGGATTTTGGAATAGAAAATTGTTATTGGGCCAACATTGCCAATTATATGGATGATTTCCAACATTTCCACTTTATATTATGCAATTCTTGATGAGAAAATGCATATAGCTCATAGAGATACATATACAAGGATTTTTTTATCTAGATTGGGATGGATATTTTGGCCACAAAGATATACCTATTATTTTATTAAACCTATGTTTTGGAGAAATCCATTGCATGATAAAGAGGTAAGCACATCATGGGTAACTATCATATCATGTATTTTCTTTCCATCATCTCCATTTTTAATTTCTAACATTGATTTTTATTGGCATGTCAATTTCCCTTTTTCTAACTCATTTCTTCTCATTCCTTTTCCTGTAGATACTCTATATGATCAATCTTTATTACCCAACTCACTTAAAACATTAGACTCCAAAATATATCAACATGTGGCTACCTAGAAGCACATTATTGGCCTATTAACTTTAATAATAATGTTTTTTCAAGGTTCCAAAACTATAACTTCACATTAACCCTTCAATCTCATCATTTTCTAGCATTGTTGTAGGAGCTGGAAAATGATTTCCAGTGCTCTTGTAGATTTTCTAGTGCTCCTTTCGGCGTTGGAAAATAATTTTCCATTTTTTTTCCTGAAGGAGGTTTGTAAAGTTTTTTGGAATTGAAATTTGTAACATTACAAATTAAATGGATGTTTGACTAACCTAAAATGTAGGGTATGACCTAACCCTTGTAGCTTTACGAGTTGTGTTAGTGTCATTCTTTGAAACCTTCCTCTAGTGATCAAACATGCTCTTACAAAGTGATTTTAAGGTGTCAAGGTCAAATTTTGTCATTTCAGTGAGTCTTCAAGCAAAATTTGGTCAGTAGGTATTAAGTCTAGGGTTCATTTTCACTCCTTTCAAAGTTGTCCAAATGTCGGTCCATGTCACCATTCAGCTAAGTGTACCATCATTCAGAGGGTTTTCATCATCATGTCAGGTTCTAATGGGTCATTTTACACCTTGTTCATGCTTCAGTTGTGCCTAGGTAAGGTTCATTTCCCTCTCCTAGGGTTTTGAAGGTAATTTCTCTTGGATGGTCAAATCATCAGCAAAACTTGTATCCTAATGTTCATACACCTTCCCCTATCCTTAGTGTACCTTATTAAACACTTCCCATCACTGATATCCCTCAAATTCCTCATTTTCGCACAAACCCTAGTTTCTTGCTACAATTTGACAATTTTCTAGGCTAGGCCTATGTTTTTCCCTTTTAGACCCCTTCCCCTCACTCAATCTTTGAAATTACACTTTCCCATGCTTCCTAACATCCCTCCTTCCCAAAATTTTCTCAAGAATTTAGAAGCCCCTTATCCCCTTCATTTCACTTCATTTCGACAAATCCCCTGTTCCACACATCGGGATAGGTTTTACTCCAATGATGTTTTTGAGCAATAAATGATGAATTTGGTAAAACTGAGAGAGGTTTTTGTCCAAAATAGGCCAAGAAAGAAAAATCTCATTCCCTTTTTACATAGGTGTCATGGTTTTAGAGAAATGTCAAAAATACAGTTGCCTCAGGAGAATTGATGCACCTCTAAAGTGACCTTGGGAAAATCAAGATTTCACCTAGTGTGGTTGGCCAAATGACTTGCTTGATGATTCAAATAATAACTAGACACAAAGATATTTCCAATGAGCTATCATGAGCTCAATTTTGGGTTGAGGAAGACCTTCAAAAGTTGACTACAATAGCACTGTTCCTTTAGGCAGCCTCATTTTGCACATTTTGACCAGTCTTGGGAGATGTGACTTTTGACAGAGACAATGAACTCCAAATTAAAAAATTAAATTTTTGTTGGAAATTAGACTCAATAAGATTTCCAACAAGCTATCCAGCACCTAGTTTGGACATCGGGAAGGCCTCCAAAAATGGTATGCAAAAAGGCACTACGCACCTGTTCCTTGGCGCGGTGCACCTGGGTAGTGGTACAACGGAACTGGTCGGCGCGGCGCACACAGCACAAGTTTTACACTGGAATTCTAACTGGCATGATGTGACAGAGAGGCATGGAACACCTATTATTGGGCTCGGCGCACCTGCCTTCAAAGCCTGAAACTCATCCAAATCTTTCCTCCAAAGCTTCAAACTTGCAAATTCCTCTTTCCAAGTAAGTTAAACATCTCCATATTGCCATTGCAAGGGTTTTCATCAGTGTTTATGGTGTTTCAATAGGTAAAAAACAAAACCATAGTTCCTTGCATAGTTAGTTGAAAAAGCTACCTAGGGTTTGCAAAATTGCAGTTTTTGCTATTTTATCCCCATTTTCATTTTTCTCTCACTACACTTCAGTCATATCACTTTCCCTCTCTTCTTCAATTCACACTTACCTATCCCCCATCCCCAAAACTGAAAACCCTAATCCCTAATCCCACTACTCCCAAACCCTAATTAACATCCCTAATCCCTAATCCTTGTTCCCCAAACCCTGCCATTCCCAAAAGCCCTACAAACATCATCAAAACCCCTTTTCACTCTTTTATTACCCTAATACACTCCATTTATCCTATTTTCCCATATCTCACTCACCTAAAGTAACTAATTCCCTCATAAAACCCTAAATCCCTCACTAAACCCTAATCTCTCAAAACTATTCCCTTCTTTCCCCAATTTCATTTCCCAAGAGTAAAATCTCTTCATACTCATCACCATTGTCCTCTTTCATCCCTCTTTCATCATCATTTTTTCCACCATACCTTCATCTCATCATTTTCCTAAGACAAGCACTATGAGGAAGAGACACTCAATGATAGTTCTATGGAGAAACATAAGCAACAAAGCAAAGTAAAAGAGAAGATGCATGAGGATGATATAGATGACAAACAAGAAAGAAAACAAACAGCTGGAGGATAAGCAAAGCTTAATGGAGCTAGAAATGTTGAAACTGAAGAAGCAAAATGACAAAGAGGACCATGTCACTTTGACTTCCATTGAACAAGAGATAGAGAATGAAAAGGAGTCTTGGTTGGGGAAGATGAGCATGCACTTGGAGAGGCTGCTGGACAAGGCTAACAAGGAGAAGGACATGTTGTGGCACATGGATTTTCATTATTTGGCAAGAAACAAGATTTGCAAAGTAAGAATAAGGAGTCTAAAAGCCAAGTTGAGGAAGACTTTGAGGAGCAAGAAAGAGCAAGATAAGCTCAAGATTTTGGTTAAGGCCCCCTTAGGAAAAAATAGCACTTGATGTAGGACACTCAACCCAAATTTCAAGAAATTTGGGATACTTATTGTCAATTTTGAATTTTTGGAGCCAAACACAGATTTTTCTGCCTGGTGCGCTACACCACCTGGCGTGCGCTTTTGCTAGGGACCTATGTTGGAGTAAAACTCAGCATGTTTGGATTCCATAGGAAAAAATATGAATTCCCACAAATGGATAAGAAATTTTGTCAAGTTTTGAGCTTCCAAAAGGGTCAAAAACACCTCAAAATGCCCTTTCTGCCCCTTTTTGGCCACACAGGAAGCAGTTTTGGGAGAACTCATTTTTGGAGAGGCAAATTGACAAAAAATTCAGAAATTCCACCTGTTCTACAAATTAGATAGATAGCCCTTCCAACAAGCCCACTTGGAGAAAATTTTGTGCACCGGAAGTCCTCCAAAATCAGCTGCAAAAAGGCGTGATGCACAGGTACAGAGGCACGATGCACAGGATGGAAAATTGACTTTTTTGCCAAAAAACTCTGTTTTTTTGCCTAGTTCTTTCTCGGTTTGACTTTTCTCTCTCTCATGGTCAAACTCGTGATGTAATTTGATATAACTTGATGGAATTTGATGTAAATATGTTAAAATTTCACTCATGGAGGTAGATACATCATGAAAAGGTAGTTTGAAACTGAATGAATCAGTTTCCTAGGTTTTAGAGGCAAGTTGTTCCACTGCCTACATTTCAGTTCTTAGTTTAGATCTTGTTGAAACAGCTCCTAAACTCATGAATTCGATCCCTAAAGCATAGCATGAGTTGTTTGTTGTCTATATCTAGTAGTTTTTCAGTCATTGGTAAAGGTTGGACTCTTGTGAATGCTTTGAGCATTATTGTACATTCATCTTTGCAGTTTGGCAAAGGAATATACCAGGGTTTGCAGCACTTTGTGGGATTCTTGTGGCAACTTGATTTGGTATTGTTTTTCCTTATATAATACAATTTTATATGTGTTTATGTATTCCATCGTTTCTCTCTGTTCATCTTAACTAAATGAAACAAGGATAAAGGTAGAATTCATTGATGTTGCAGTGCTCTACCTAAGGTTTGCTTAGTTATTTATGTTTTCAGCTGTTTGAAGAGGATCCCTAAGACTTTCATGCCCTCTTCAACTCCTCACCAGTCTTAAAGCTCTCCATATCACTCAATTTGAAGTACTAAACCATTTTCCTACCTCGCCCCATAGAGATCTTTGCAATATTGTGTCCATTCCCCAGACCCAAATCTGCCTTTCACATTTGAGCCAACAAACCAAAATTAAACTCAATCAAACTCCTCAAAGCATATACCTAGCCTAAAATCAGTCTTTACATTAGTCATATCAAGCTCTATTGACCATATTATTCTAATATTAACAAGGAGAGAGCCCTCTCCAAACCTGGTAGGGCTAGCTACCCGGTTAAGCGTGGTTTGATGTTACCCTAGATCCTGCCTTTCTCAGCCTAAGGTAGATTTAGGCCCTAACAAGTTGTAACCCAAATACTTTAAGACCTTGAAAGAAATTATTTTCCACTAAGTTTGGTTTTTGGTTCATCAAAAACAATGTCCACTTACTTAAGATATATAGATTTCTCTTATGTTTAGTTGTGGTCATCCATTCGAAAGGAGTGGAACTTTGATTTTATGGTGTTTCTCATTATACTGTTAAATCCAATTTGTTTTGGTTTCCCTTCAAGAAAGACAAAATACTTGATAGAGAAAAAAGGCCCATGGATAGCATGTCGGCTTTCAATATCTCAAAGTGTGGTTTCCAATAGATTAATATTCCTGGAGAAAGTTTGAACAATTTTTCAATGAGCAAAAAGTTGATGTATATGCCTTAGGCTTATAACTTTAACACATTAAATTTCAAATTGTGATATGAAAAATTCAGATGATTACATGATACTCTCTATCTTTAGCTTCATGATAGGTGGTATTATCCAACTTAAATTTGACACTCAAATATTTTCAGTTTTGCGTCGAAATGTGTCAAACCAAGAAATCCTTAGTTTATGATTTCCATGTTTAAAATTCCAATTTTAATATAGATTTAGGCTACTCATTGTTGGCTTGTTGGGGCCTGACCCAGGTTCAGAGTTAATTAGCCAAACAAATCCCTGTACTACTGGCCCTTTCGGCAATAGTTCGCAGAGCGTGGACTAAAGTATCACCCGAAGTAGTATGGGGGGGTGTTGGAACCAAGTTTCCACACCCTTGAGATGTCTGAGGGCTTGATTTGGACCAAATTCTAGTCCCTATGCATACTTCCTTGACCTTCGCGCCCTTATAGATTCATGTTCGCGTAGCCCTAACCAAGGGTTGTGGCGGTTCCACGTTGTTGGAGCAGCATTCTGCACTATTTCCCTATGTCGCACCTGAGATCTTACTTATCTTCCTACACCATTTAGTTATCTTCGCGTAAATAGAAGCCTTGTGTTATATTTATTTATACAGTACTTACATATAAGTTCATGCAGCAAATAACCAGTAAATTTGAAAATTATACCAAAGAATACATAAAGAAAGAAAAGATACAAAGAAATATGGTAAAATTCTCTTTATTAATTCTTCCCACAGTTACAGACTCGACATGCCCTGCACACTCAGCTGCAGGGGTCTACACACTCAGCTGTGGACTACTAGGCCTCTGTGCACATAGTTGCAGAGCCTTCTCCTACTCTATGACCTAAGGCACACACTTTACACTTTGACTCAAGCTCTTAGACTCATCATGCTTCTATCATATTCCTTGAGTTGCTATTTTCTACACTTAGAGCCTCGCTCTATTTATATAATCCCATGGTCCACGGACCATGGATGGATCTTTCAAGATGACATTACATTACAAAAGCAAGGGCAGACAACCTTGTGACTCTATTATGACTTCACGCTCTGCGCCCACAAATTGCGGAGTCTTTACAAAGGACTTGGTCAAAACTTGGGCTTTAAGCCCCAAAACATGCCTTGGGGGGATTCCATGCCCAACAGGCCCCCAACACAAACATTGTGACTTTCCCTCGAGTCACTTTGTTGGTGCGGAGATCTTCGCATGGAGTCCCTCTAACTCTGCTCAAACCATTGCAAGGTCGGCAGCGCACTAAGAGGCTACCCACTGAATCTCTTGTACCCGTTGTTCCAAAACCATGGTGTTGGAACTACTTCCTTGGACTATTCCTACGTCCCCTGCATTTGTGCAAGCTTGCCTTCAATTGTTGTTGTGATAGTGAAGGCCTCATCAATCCAAGGCTGAACGCATGCCTTCAAACCTACTTCTTTGTGCCGTGTTGCATCCACTTGCTCTTTCAACGCTTTAGCCTGTTGCATGTGTGCGAGCCTCTCAGTGAGGGCCACCATCTATGTTGCCCCTTTTACGATGTCGTACTATTGTTGAAGCTCACACGATTCTATCTCTAAGCACTAGATGTTGGGCTCCTCCTGCAAATTCGTGAGGACCTCAAATGACTCCTCCAACATTCTAGTGCAGTCCCTTACTACACTGCCGATCTCTTCCAACCCTTATGCAATAGCGCTAGTGCATTGTTCTCTTACTTACCGACGGGTGGACGTCTATGCCTTCAACAGTAGCTCTACTATCTAAGGGTTCAACTCTAGCTAAACCTTAGTCATTTCTTCCTGCACCTCACGCACCCTTGTTGCTAGTCAATGGATATGTGCCTCTGCTGGTTCGTCTACTGGGATGGCCAGCTTAAGGACCATATGATAGGCTTCTTCCAACACTTGTACCATCTGCCTATTCTGAGACACCACTTCATCACACTGCAAGCTCAACTACTCCATGTTGATCTTTTGCTCACTTAGTACTTGCAACGTGTGACTCTCCCTAGCCCGCAATTCTGCAGTAATCCCATCCTGTAGAACGTATAACGTCTCCCATGGGAGCGCAGCCATGTTGATCTCGATACCTTTGAGTGCACTAATCATAGGCCTGTCGGCCTCATTTGTGGTGACCAGTGCCCCTTCTAGCAACACGATGGTGTTTTTTGTCTGGGCGCGCAACATCTGGTCTGCTGCAGTTGTCCCTACTATGGGGCTGGTTGAGAGGGTACCAGCCTAAGGAGTGCACACCTGCAACTCCTGCAGCTATGCTCTGAGGGCCCCCAACACAATTTGGTTCTCTTGTGCAAAGTTCTAGAGGGCCTCGGAGGTGACATCGCGCATCGTCTCATCGATGTCGTGTAGATCACCCTCAGTAAGGGTGATCGGGTCAATAGACAACTTTGATGCCTTGACCTTCTTATGCAGCTCTGTCCATTCGCTTGGGCGTTGGAGCTTCAGTTGTGTTGACATGGTTTGTGGGTCCGCACTACCCTCCTCTTCCTCTATTTCCTACCCAAAAGAAGGTGACTTCTGTCCCTCGTGCGCCTTCTCGGCTGCCTCCTGTGCTGCTACTACTACTGCAGTCGTTTTCTATTCTACTGCTATCTGTGTAGTGTTCCGCGCCTCCTTCGCTTTTGTTGCCACTACTTTTTGCCTTCATTTCTCTACTAACCGCGACATGCTCCGTTTAGCCTCCTCTTTCCTCTTCTGTGCCGCAGAATTCTCTATTGCCACAATGTCAGGGGCGCATCACTTCGACGGCCATGTCTCTAGTACATAAAAAATTACATCGTCTGTGGCTATGAAGGGTAGCTTGCTCCATTTCTTAGTTGAGTCCTTTCACACTCTGATGTATATTCTGTGGAGGTCCACTTTAAACTCTACAAAATTTTGTAGGCTTTTGTAGATAATGGGTGATAATCGCAGCTTATGGTTAATCCCCATTCTGAGGTTCATATCCATGAACACCAAAAATATCTTGCTGTCGTAGATTTGGTTTGTGTCCTTCGTGGCCTAGAGTGAAGTGTGCTTTGCTACCTCTGGAAAATCTCTGTCAATTGTTGGGAACTGACTATCCTCTGGAAATTCTCGTGCCACGAGCACTATGGATAGCAAAAGCCATGCATAGTGGAACATTTTTCCTTTCTCCTAGGCCTTGCGGAAATTTTCCAGGAACTCCTTACATAGGAACTTGGACCAGTTAAATTGGACCCCCTCCGCGCACTGCTCAGCAAGTGCCACCATTGGCACAGGTATCTCGTCCGCGCGAACTTGCGCATAACCTTACTCACCAGTATCTGGTTTTCCACATTAACTACTTTTTTGTTGATGCTGGATATGGTGTAGCTCCTCTTCTTCTTCTCCAGTTTTTATTTCTTCTTCATGACCTCCGCGATGGCCAAGTCACTGCTCTTCCCCTCCGAGATGTCTATGGGGTCCTCTCCTTTGCATGGGAGTCAGGTAATGCAGTGAATTAAGTGGTCCATGATGGGGATGGGCTCCTCCAGCCACAAATACCCACCATGCACTAGGCAGAGCAGCTACCTGATGATGAAAATTGTTATTGGGCATGGTGGAAATGCGACACTAAGAGCAGGTTTAGTAACCCTGCCTTTTCCACTCTGCGTAACGACTTTCGCGGCTCTAATTCGGTAACCGCCACCATAGTGTTCTACTTAGGCTTCATGAGCTGCACGATCTCTAGGTGAGGGAACTTCTTGTGGTCAGCGAGATCCCAATATTCAAATTTCAAGCTAGGCACCCATCCCAGGTGCATGCCCTAAAAATTGGTGTCATCTGGGAGGAAAGGGGTCTAGAGAGAGCTCTTGCTCTCGTCGAGATCCTTGGGCACTTTTGCCTTCCCCTTTCGCAAGGAGATATAAGCAACAAGCTTTGTTGGAGGGTGCATAGGCTCAGTTTCTTCCTCCATGCCTTCGTCCTCGTCTTATTTGATGATAAGGTCCTCCAGGTCTTCCTCCTCCTCATCAGCTTCCAAGTCAATTGCTTTCCATTTCTCCTCCATTGTTAACTTGGTGTGTAGCTAGTTTCACGGGGACACACGTACACGAACCATTGGTTGTTTCTCTTTCTTCAGCCTCGGCATGTGTGGTGATTTAGTGATTTCCGGCACAATCTCGATGCCTTCACTGGCATTCCCCCACAGTCAGGGCTTGTGCGGCCTCTTTGGCGGTCATCTCTGCAATTTCCATAACTTCCTCAGATGCTACCATTGTGTCCATCCAGAAATCTATCACTCACGTAATCGGGGGCTCAATCAATGCTCTGCACAGGTCAAATAGGGCTCTACTCACAATGCGCGGGGTATACAACAACTCAATTCACAAATGACCAAGTGTTTTTTGCTGGGTAGCCCTTTGTAGTTTATAGTGCCTTTTGAATTTAAATTCGACCTTTCCCCCCAAATCTGGTTCATTAATGCTCCCTTGGTGACAAATTTTCCCAAATATTTCCCATAAATCGCATCTTAAATGCTTGCCGCCCACTCCATTTGGTCTCAAGTCGAGCATCCCATCGTGAAAAGTGACTCCAACGGTCACTTTTCGGCCAACTCGCGAGGCATCGCAGCCCCCTTGTGCGGTCATGGACCTTGTGACACCTTACTCTTGCACACAGCTCCAACCTTGTGCAGCTCCCAAGTAGAGTAGTTTATAGTCTCGTGCCTCCTTTCAACTACCTAGAGCATTAAGACTGTGCTTCCCATGCCTAGTGAGGTGGCCGTGACACTTGTATAGGGTTTCATCCAATCATCCACCACTTTTCCTAGAAAATAACCACCTTTTATTGTTACTGGCAGCGTCGCACACTTTATCATCTTTAGTGGACCACCATGGTTGATTCATGTAGTAATATGTGGTCCAATCCAAGGCATCAGACTGATCGATTCATGGTGATAGTCCCCAAGTTTGTCAGTGTGATCATGCGCACCCTGTTTTATCACCCTGGTCTTCTTATTGAGAAAATATTCCTTTATCTCGTCCTCAAGCTTCTTAAAATCCACTTCCACCAGAGCGCTTTTCTCCCTTAATCATACCCTTTCTTTCCCAAGTTCTTGGAGCCTAAAATTACCCTGTTGGATTTGTTCCTTAGGTCCCAAGCGTTCTGCTTCGTTCGACTGTGTGATCCCTTCTTCCAAGGCTCTGCGAACCTTCGTATCTGCCGGTGCCACCATGCACGGATTAGGCATTTCATGCTCTATGGGGATTACAGCATTCGCTTCATACTCCAGCCTCAGAGGTGCCTGCGCCGTCAGTTTCTTGCATGCGGTCCTATAAGCCCATAGAACCACTGGTACGCGTAGGTCCAAGTTAGTCTACTGCGCATTGTGGACTTTGTTCAGTGCTTCGTATACTTCGTTAAAAGCTTCTGTGTGGATAACCTTCTACACACTTGGTCTTTCCATACTCCATGGTTCCAACTGGAGGGCTTGTTTACGCCATTTCCTCGCCCGGACATGCTTACTGGTCGTGTCTCCTAACGTGAAGATTGTGTGCATTCGTGCAGTTTTCGTACCATATGCCTGTATGCATCTAGATGGGTGGGCATGCAGACCGTTTCATCCGGAAATCTTGTCTGTTAATCACATATGAGGCTTCCCAAACCATATGTGCATCATCCTACTAGATTTGCACTAGTCCTTGAATCTCCTTTGGTGTGTACCCCACCACCTTGCGGGCGTAGCACGCAGTATCCATTTTATGGCTTTGAAACGTTGTTGTTCCGGCACTTCTCTTTCAAATATGTTCAGGAAGTCATCCACCTCACTTAACCCATCATACGTAGGCAGATCCCTTACCTCCATTGATAGACACTGCAACAATCTCTTCATCATGTTATAGTTCAGTGTGGTTACCCTGTGTAACCGGTTTTGCCATTGTTCTATCTCCTCGTTAGAATCCGATGTGCAGGATCTTTCATGGTCCCATGAGATTTTTCCATCTGTGGTTGGATTCACCTAGTCTTGTTCTTGCACGGTTATCTTGTAGATGCAGCCCAAATCGTTATCACTGTCGTAGTCGCGCACTAGCTCCATGTAGCGCAATCCTTCTGCAAGGTCCAAAGGTACAACTACACATAGAGACTTTTTCTCAAAAATCATCTTGCGCTTCTTCAGATTTATGACCCCATTCATGTTATTGGCCCAATCTATTCCTAATAGCACGGGGTATGGATTGTTGTCATCAACAATCTCTATCACTTCGAAGTTTGGTAGAGCGCTTGATCCTTCGATATCTAATGTGATTCCCTGCAATCTTCCCATAGGTATGATATTTTGCTGGTTCACCATTCACAGTTGGATAGGAGACCATTTCATTGTAGGCCTTCCCATGCACTCTTATGTCTGCTTCGGCAGAAGGTTCGCGCCCGATCCTAGATCCAGAATCACTTGGTCCATCTCATATTCTCCAATCTGCATGGTCAATCTCATTTCCCTTCCTTTTCACGTCGTGTGCTTTCCGAGCTTCTAGACTACAAACGGATCTCCTGGCGTGGTCCCAGCACATCTATTTATGAGTTCTTGCAGCCCCTTTATAGCCTTGCTGTCACGCAACAGCTTCATGCATGTTTCCAGGAATGTTGTGAGCATTGATGGGTCCATTTCTAGCTCTGGTCTGTCTTCGCTTCCTAAAGTGGAGGCATCGGTAAAGCTCTTCCTGGCTTCCATGAAGGTTTCCTTAGCACTTTCCAAATCAAACGCTGGTTCTTTCGTCGAAGCCTTGTGAACCCAAGCACTCTCTTCAAGCTGCTTGACTTTGTCATCCCCTATCATAATTCCACTTTGGAACACAATATTCATGTTAGGGTCTTCCTCACATGACTCAGACCTCATCATTTGCAGGTTCTAAGTCGGGGGAGGATGGAGCGCTCCTTTATCACATAGCTGCGCTATTAGTGTGGGACAATCCTCTATCTCATGATCAAACGATGTACAATACAAGCATGATGACTGCGCTGGATTCGTGAAATCAAGGGCATAATGTCCTGGGCCTTAGCAATTGTAACATATCAGTTGTCCCCGACCTCTTCTAGGTCATCCTCCACCTCGGCCTCGTTCACGCCCCTGAAATCTAGTTCGTGCCATCCCTGTATTCTGGCCAAGGGGTTGTGTTTTAGCCTGGACTCTATAGGTAGGAGTCTGATCCATCATCAGCTCATAACTTCTACAGGTTCACTCATCATGTCCCACTGATCTATAGAAATTACAGAAAAACTGCTGTGAATTCTGTGTGTACTTCTGTAATAAATGGCAGTGATCTGTAGCATGCTTTCCTCATATATGACAAATCGTGCACTGTAATGCAGGTGCTATGCTCGGTCTTGATTGTGCCTCCAGTCTCAATGGCATTGGTTCTCCTCCCGCAAGGTAATTCGCAAGCACTGGGCAGTGGTCCTTGTCATGTCCCTCATGCTTGCACTTTATGCACCATACCTCGTCGAGCACTTTTGGGCAAGCTGTCCTATCTTGCTTCAGACTCTGCATCTCAAGGGACAAATTTTTCAACTGTGCATGGATCTGCTGAAATCCCTGGCTGGGATCCTCTATCGGGGTCTCATGCAGTCTTATTGTGATCTCCAAGGCCTCTACCTGAGTTATTAGCCTATGTTGTGACAACATGTTCCTTAAATGCGGCGTTAACGATGCTACAAACTAGTCGTGGTGTTGCCCATCCATCAGCCTCATGTTAGCTTCGTGAATCGTGCACTTCAGTCTCTGCTCCAACTCCCAATGGGTGTCGCCTCCCAACAGATCTCGCCTGGTAGCAATGTGATTTCCTTGAACCCAATGATCAACTACGCCTCTGACTTCGGCCTACTAAATTCTTTGTTTAGCGTAGTTTGGATATCTCTGACCCCCGCATTCGGATTGTCATTGGAATGCTTAATGTACCAGGTCAGCATGTGATCCTATAGAGCACTGACCAATGTTGCTTTCTTTATATTGTCATCCATGACTCCCTGCGCTTCCCATACAACTTTTATCATGAAGCAAAACCAGTCTAGATCTTCATTCCCTACTCCCTTGAACACTAGCAACTTTATCGCGCTTACCATATTGACTCATGGTAGTGGCGGAGGTGGTATGGGAAAAGATGGGGGTAAATATGGTGAAACTGGTGGCAGTGTGGGTGGGGGTGGTATGCACGAAATCCTCAGCCTTATCAAATTGATCACACTTCTTGGTGAGGCCTTCGAGAACTCCTCCCTATCTCCTCAGGGAGGTGAAATCAAGGGCCGAGTTTCTAGTTCTGCACTACCTTTATTTATGTAGATTCTCCCACTTCATGTAGTCCAAAACATCAATTTATTTGTATAACCTGCTTTTCACATAGTAGAATTTTAATCCAAGTGTTCAAATATTTAACGTACTTACCTCGCAGTCCTTTGAGGAAGCGTTGTTCTACCTTGCTATAGCTGATTGAAGTATCTACTGTGAACTCGGTGATGAATCCTCCTATAATTTGATCGAGCCAATGATCAACAGTGCGCGCGATCTTATCCTCTGATGCTTCCAATCTGCGCACCAATTCTGGAGTCCACATAATAGGTCTGTCAATCTTACACCTTCCATGGCTATCTGCTAGCTTCACAATCCACTCATATAGCTCAGTAGGGAAATATGCAAAGAAAATTTCGTGGATCTCTGTGTGTAAGTAGTAGTCTAACCACTCTTATTTTGATAGTCGCAGATTCATGTTCTCCTGTGTCATGAACTCGTGAATCTTCCTATCCAATCAATCCTCAATTCCTCTCTTAGTTGGATTCTAGTGATACGACATGAGACATCTCTATGCAAATCCCGATCCTGGCAACATAACCATTTGTTGGCTTGTTGGGGCTTGACCTAAGCTTGGATTTAATTAGCCAAACAAATCTGTGTATTACTGGCCCTTTCAACAACATTCTGCAGACTGCAGACTAAAGTCTCATCCCAAGTAGTATGTGGGGGTGTTGGAACCAGGTTTATGCACCCTTGAGTTGTCTGAGGGGTTGATTTGGTCCAACTGCTAGTCCCTACACACAGGTTGCTTTGCACACTTCCCTGGCCTTCGCACCCTGATAGATTTGCCTTCGCGCAACCCTAACCAGGGGTTGTGGTGCTTCTGCGCTGTTGGAGCAATGATCTGCACTATTTCCCTATGTCGCACCTAAGATCTTACTTATTTTTCTAGATGAGTTAGTTATCTTCATGTAAATAGAAGCCTTGTGTTATATTTATTTATACAACACTTACATATAAATTTGCGCAGCAAATAACCAGTAAAATTGCAAATTATACCCAATAATACATAAAGAAGGAAAATATACACAGAAATATGGTAAAGTTCTCTTTATTAATTCTTCCCACGGTTACAGACTCGAACTGCCCTGTGCACTCAGCTACAGGGGTCTGCACGCTCATCTACAGACTACTAGGCCTCTACGTACACAGTTGCAGAGCCTTCTCCTACTCTACGACCCAAGGCACACACTTTACACTTTGACTCAAGCTCTTAGACTCATCATGCTTCTTTCCTATTCCTTCATTCACTATATTCTACACTTAGAGCTTCGCTCTATTTATACAATCCCATGGTCCGTGGACCATGGGTGGATCTTTCAAGCCGACATTACATTACAAAAATAAAGGCAGACAACCCTGTGACTCTATTGTGACTTCGTGCTCTGTGCCCACAAATCGTGGAGTATTTACAAAGGACTTGGTCAAAACTTGGGCTTTAAGCCCCAAAACATGCCTTGGGGGGATTCCATGCCCAACACTCATGAACCTTTGAAATCACCATTCTAAGGTGGTTAAATTGTAAACTTCTAGTGCTGACATTCAAACTATTGGATTAAAGAAAAAATGTGGCTTGAAAATAACTGTAAAATCCCTACCAAAAAAGGGTCATAAATATTTAAAAAAAACTATGGGAAAAAATGGTAGTTTAAATCTACATCTTGGTGGTTATGTTCAATGTTGTTTGATTTTTCTGAAGAATTACATTCAATATATGTAGGATCCAAAAAATTCCAAATTTAACTTAGGAAATGAATTCAACAACAACAAAAACCCTAACCAATGTGGGCTACAATGCTACCCAACTAGAAAGGTAGTCTAAAAACTAAATAGCCATTTCATTACAGTGGCCCATAAATACAAATTATTGCTGAAAAGTATCAATAAGAAATATGATCAATAAAACTATATGTTCAACAAAAGGATCAAGATTGGTTCCATTTTCAAAAGCATGGCTCTGAGTGCCTGCTAGTGGTTTATTTGTTCACAATACTAAGAAATATGTGTTTATAGGGTAGATATTCGAGATCTTTTCCTTCATTGAAGCACATTCTAGATTTTTTCCAAGGCCAATCATTCAAATCTACATGAGATTTATTTATGAATACAATCCCAAACAAATATAGATCTTAGAGAAGTTTCTATGTCCATTATGAATAGTTCTCTTATTCCATACATTTAAGCAAATAGAGAAGATTCATCTCCCCTTTGTGTTATATTTTGAAAGCCAGAATGCAATATTTTGAACATGATGTGAGGGAGTTGGGTTCATTGAATTTTTTACTTGTAAATGTTCATTGGGACACTAGGTTTCCTAATATATTCCACATTTGCATATTGTGAGACAAAATGGAAAACAAATGGAAGACTATAATGGGCCTTCAGGTGCAAGAACCTAAAGAGAAAATCATATTTTATAGAAAAGATTTATTTTGGTCTGAAGTATCTAAGGCCAACATGAGTATTGATCAAGTTGCAAAAATTCTTGTATGTAGAGTTGATGACTTCATTAAAGGAAAGTAAATGAGTCCATAGGCTCCATGTACCTCTTCATGAAAAAAAACTAAAACTTCAGGCTTAACCGAAGATCCAAGCTTGAGGGGTAGTGTTTCCCTGTGATGGGAACTGTAAGTATTTTAGAAATTCCTTCCTTAGATGTTGGTATTAATAATGCTTTATTATTTGGCATATGTTTTGACATCTTAAAATTTGTTATGTAGTTATGCCTGCTCATATGGTCCCGAGGACAACAGAAAAAATGTACAGCCAAATGAAAGGATTCATATGTGAAAAATAGGGGCTCCCAGTGCCATTTTATTGTAAAGGTTACAGTTCAAAGCCCCAAGATAGAAATAATAACATACAAAATGTATGACTATGAATATGGGGAAGGATGTTCCTGTCATGGAAAATATGAAATTTTATGTGATGTTAGGTCTCTGTATAAGCCAAGGCTTTCAAGGGACGTGTTTTCTTATGTCTAAATTTGTTTTTTTCTACAAGTGAAAATTGACTCAGTTGTAAAATGAATATTAAAAAATATGTTAACATTGATGCCAAAGATCGAGATAGGGATTTTTTCTTATGTATAAAGGATGTCGCAAACATCTATAATCGTCTCATGAAAGGAAATTACTAACTTCATAAAAAAGATGAAATGAGTGTGAATCTTTGGTATGAAAAACACCAAAATGATTTCTTCTTTTACCAAAATATGAATGGTGAAAATGTCCCTTTTATAGCTGCAATACTAGAAAGATGGATGTTGGACACTATGGTTAAACTATCCCATAATATCTTAATAACCATGGATTCAACATTCAACACAAATAAATATGGGTTTAGTATTTTTGCAATGATTCATTTAGTGAAATCATTTTGATTGTAATGATTCAATATGATTAATGGCATAAAATTAACTTCATTTTTTTAATATGATAGTATCAGTTGTACACACTCATGGTGTTTGACGAGAAACAAAGTGAGGTTCCATTTTCCTGGGTGGTGATGTCATGTAGTACATCACAAGATATATCATGGTGGTTGGATCACCTCATGCATAGTTGTTATCAGCTTCATCATGATTGGAAGGTCAATTCCTTTATCATTGATGATGCATTGGCTGAAATTATTGCTTTGAGGTAACTTCAATATTCTTATTTTACATTGCAACTTCTATTCAATCTAAATATTTCTCACTTAAAATGAATTAAATATGGCAGGAGCATCACCAGGTGTGAAGTAATATTGTGTGTTTGGCATGTAAGGAGGGCATGGATAAAAAATGTTAACTAGCTAGCCAGTAGTCTAGAAAAAGGAAAAGAGATGTTCAATGAACTAGGCCATATCATAAAAAAATGTTCGAATGATGAAGTGACTAATACAATAAATGGATTTTTCACCAAATTTGAAACTGAGGTGAAGTTCTTGGACTATTTCCACAAGAATTGGGTTGTCGGTGATAAGTTTAGTAAGTTCACATACTCTTTCTTGTGTTTATACTTTTTTTGTTTCATAAAGACAAGATATATTTACTAATTGAGTTTTTACATTTAGGGATGTGGGTAAAAGGCTGCCGAAATTTTCCTCATGCAAATTAGGAGACAAGTAATCTTGTGGAATCGTACCACTGTTATCTCAAGACTTACTTTCTATCTGATCATAGAAAGAAATGTTCTTGTAGGATGGATTGCATATTTTATACTCTCCTCACAAATGTTGAACCATGTTACCAATTGAAGGAAATTTTAGGAAAAGAAGGATATTTGAACAACCACAAGAAAGAGAAGCAACTTGAATCCTCAATGGAAAAATCTAGAAGAATTCTAGATAGTGATTTCAGCCCTCATGAGAGCATATCTCATGCTTATTAGGTGACGAGTCAAAGTACATCTGATATGTGATATCTTATCACTTGGCATTGCACAATTTTGTTTACTTGTGATTTCCCATGGTCTATTCGTGGCAATGTTTGCAATCATGATATAAATGTAGGTTGTTGTATTACCCTTCAATGAATTCATATTCTTTATTGGATAATGATACCACACCCAATACATTTGATGCCCCTCCTGAGATAGCTATAGAGGAGCCAAACCTCGATATAGACGTCGACACAACTATCTTGGTTGATAAAAAAGTTGATCCAAATGTTGAATAACTTTAGTTGGCTAGAGAGGAGGTGTTTGGCTACCTAGAATTGTTGAGGAATATCTCTCCTACTACTTTGAGAAAGACAAAGTAGTTGATAGTTTTGGTTTAAAAAAGGATGGATGATGCCAATGATGTTCATATTATCGACTATGACTTCACCCTTGTGTTGGGTGATTATGACTCATATTTGAAGAGAAAGAAGATTTTTCTTAGCCCTAAAAAGAAAAAGAAAAAAGGAAAAATAAAATGGCATCTTGGAAATTGATTTGAATGTCCTTGCATCCAATTATGAACCATTTCTATTTTAACATCTCAACAAGTGATGTTGTCCTCGTTCCAATATTGCATCCTCTATTGTCCTAGGTAAGTTCCATAAAGTGATGAGATAAACATATTTATATTATTTTATATATAAATAACCATTTATTAATGAAGTCGTGTGCAAATGTTTGCAGTGGTGCAATGTCCCACTAGTGTGTTTTCTCCTATGGATCATCCTCCATTGGATCATCTTTCATTGGTTGACAACTATCCAATTGGTGATTTGTTAGGTTTGTTACTATATTGTTTCTCTTAATTTTATCTTAAATGTGTGTACTAGGTGCTATTGATATTATTAATGTAGTGTCTGAATGTTTGCAGAGGTGAAACACCCCACCAATGTGCCTTCAATTCAAGCACATAGACAGATGCACCATTGATCTTATCACATCATTCAAGGTGCATTGGATGGGATTCCTAATTCATGTAGTCAATATTATGATGTGTGTATTACTTTACATGCCATTATTTTCTTTGATGAAAATTTCATTTTTATGTTACAAATCCAAGAGCTTCTCCTATGGATCAACCTCCATTGGAATATGCTTCCTTGGTTGACAATTGTCCAATTGGTGATTTTCCAAGTTTGTTGTTGCATATTTCCTCTTAATTTTATCTTAAATGTGTCTATTCGATGTTATTGATGGTGTTAATGTAGTGTCTAAATGTTTTCAGAGGCACGACATCCCACCAGTGTGCCTTCAATTCAAGCACATAGATGGATGCACCATTGATCTAGTTATCATATCATTCAAGGTGCATTGGAAGTGATTCCTAATTAATGTAGTCAATATTATGATGTGTGTATTACATTACATGCCATTATTTTCTTTGATGAAAATTTCATTGTTATATTACATATGCAAGAGCTTATCCTATGGATCATCCTCCATTGGAGCATGTTTTATTAGTTGGCAACTATCCAATTGGTGAATTGCCAAGATTGTTGCTATATATTTCCTCTTAATTTTCTCTTAAATGTTTCTAATGGATTATATTGATGTTGTTAATTTATTTTTATAATGTTTGCATAGGTGCGACAACCCACAAGTGTGATTTCAATTCAAGTGCATAAACAGATACACCATCAATCTAGTTATCATATCATTCAAGGTGCATTGGACGGGATTCTTAATTCATGTAGTCAATATTATGATGTTTCTATTACTTTACATGCCATTATTTGCTTTGATGAAAATTTCATTGCTATCTTACAGATCAAGAGCTTCTCCAATGGATCATCCTTCATTGGTGCATGCTTCGTTGGTTGACAATTGTCCAATTGGTGATTTTACAATTTTGTTTCTATATATTTCCTCTTAATTTTATCTTAAATGTGTGTACTGGATGTTATTGATTTTGTTAATGTAGTGTCTAAATGTTTGCAGAGGTGAAACATCTCACCAGTGTGCCTTCAATTCAAGCACATAGATAGATGCATCATTGATCTAGTTATCGTATAATTCAAATTGCATTGCATGGGATTCCTAATTTATGTAGTCAATAATATGATGTGTGTATTACTTTACATGCCATTATTTTCATTGATGAAAATTTCACTGTTATCTTATAGATGTAAGAGCTTCTCCTATAGATCATCCTCCATTGAAGCATGTTTCGTTGGCTGACAAATGTCCAATTGGTCATTTGCCAGGTTTATTGTTATATCTTTCCTCTTAATTTGATCTTAAATGTGTGTATTGGATGTTATTGATGTTGTTAATGTAATGTATGAATTTTTGCAGAGGTGTGACATCCCACCAATGTGCCTTCAATTCAAGCACATAGACAGATGCACCATCGATCTAGTTATCATATCACTCAACGTGCATTGGATGGGATTCCTAATTCATGTAATCAACATTATGATGTGTGTATTTATTTTCATGGCATTATTTTCTTTGATAAAAAAAAATCATTGTTATCTTACAAATGCAAGAGATTCTCCTATGGATAATCCTCCATTGGAGCATACTTCATTGGTTCACAACTGTCCAATTGGTGATTTTCCAGGTTTGTTGTTATATCTTTCCTCTCAATTTTCTCTTGATCTCATTTACAATCAACTGTGGAGGTTTATCATCCTCTCTTAACAAACTAAAACACAAGGGGTGTATGAGTATAGAACAAGGTGTGTTAGCAAGTTATAATGGTTGGTTTCCAAAATTACAATCAACACCACAGAAAGGATGTCAAATGTTTATTTTGATCGTCAATTTCACTCATTGAAGCTCTAATCTAGTGATAAAGCATGTAATAGGTTTATATTTCATGTGATTCCAAATTCTCATCTTGGGAGAATTGTTCCTAATATAATATTGACATGCATATATTGAAAAATTTTGATGTGTCTAAAGAAGTCGTTATGTTGTGCGGGTCATTTTCCCGATAGACAAACAACATGCCAAAGAGAAATATTTGGAAATCCAAACAAATGTTTTGGAGACAAATTCTAAAAAAACATTCATCTATTTTGATTCCCAATTCAAGAGCTCGACATGGAATATACATAATTTCGTAAATAGGGATATAATTTGTTTAGTAAATTGTATCATAGACATACTGTAATATTTTATGGTTTCTTTCTTGTATATTATGGATCTTAATGTTTTGTACATTTTGATATATAATATATGAAAAATAAATACAAATGGTTTAGAACTCTTTGGGAAAAACCTTGTGTGTATTGTATACTTTTCAAGATCAATATAGTTTTCTCCCTATAGAAGTTTGAAAGTTTTCAAAGTTTCATGTGTTACTAATTCTTGTTTTGTCCTCCTACATGCTTGTTCTCCTTTTTGTTGCTCATATGTTTATATCTTCATTATTGGAACATAGTTGTAATGAACTAGAATTCATGTTTGATTGCTCACTCTCATAATATTCAAATGCTCTAAGAGCTCTTCCATCTAAAGGTTACAAAATTCATTGTATGTTGCTCTCTTTTTTTTAGATCAATATGCTATTCTTCTATTATATCCTAATTTTTACAATCTGAATAAAGAAGCTAATACATGTCTTGCTTCTACCACATTTTTTAAGGATTTGCAGCTCTTACTCATTTTTGTAAGCATAAGCACACATATGAGTATGGGCATGACTGGGGATGTTGCTTCCCCTATTATCAAAATTGTTGCCTTGTATATGCTCATAAAAACTTTAGTATATGTTTAATACAAAGTTTTTAATGTGTATTTTATTAAACATGACCTTTCACTCTTTAATATTTCATGAAAAAACATTTTCCAATTCTTAATAACTTAATTCACACAAACTTTCTCGATTTTATAATTTTCCAGCATTCCTGTATGTGTTGGAAAATGATTTTCCATCATTCCTATAAGCGTTGGAAAATGATTTCCCATCATTTTTTTGAAATATATTTTGAATAACTTTCACTAAAAAATTGTCATTGGTCCAACTTACCAACAAGGTGGATGATTGATTTCCATGAAAGGAAATAAATAACCTACCCCTTTGTTGCCTTACAATCAATGACCCAACCTAGAACAAAAATTTCTGATTCAATAAATACAAGAGTAACTTTGGAGGGAATTTATTGATACAGGGGACAATCATGAAGTTCTCATGGGACCACAACACAACCATAAAACTTACAAGGAAAAATTACAAGAACAAAGCACTTTTACCAAGCATACAAGACAAAGCATTTTGAAAAGGGATACTCCCTCGAAGACAAGGCATTTGGATAACATGTCCATACTCATATGTGTGCTTAAACTCTAGTGGAAGGAAGCCATCATTAAAATGATTTTTACTTTAAACTTATAATTTAATTGAAGCCACATTTTCCCATTAAAAGACCTCACCATCACAAAAACCTTAAATCATGGTAACAAAAGTCATAACATTTAATGGAGTGCCTTATAATTGCACCCTTTTCCCCTTGAAAATTTTATAAATAGATGCTTGGTTGTATTTGGTACTTTTTTCATGGTGTTAAAGATATTCATTGTGTGTCTATTAGCAATGTCATTTGGAAGAAATTCTTTCCAAAAAACTCAATTTCTTCCAACCAACCCCTGTAGGAAATTGCATCTATCTTTCTTAACTACATGTAACTTGTTTGAAGGTAACGTGCATGAGTTCAAGTCATTCCTTGTACATGAATGGTTTATAGGACCATGTTTAGATGGCCTAATATTTATGCCTCTTAAAGGAGTGTCTGGGTCTCTAAGAGGGTGTTTTACTGTCCAACCTCTCAAGAATTGTCTATATCAGGTCCAACTCATTAAGGATGTGCCAATGGCCTTTGAATTTGTAATTTTGTTTAAGAAAAGGATACTATACATGGGAATATGCATATCATAATTTTGGATGTCTAAGTTGCTAAAATGGAACCCTAGAATGTGAAATGTAGAGCTTAAACGAAATTAACTCAGAAGGGAATGGATGCATTCAAGAAACACAAAAGAGAGGATATAATTAGGAGTTTTTCACAACTATCATGATGTTAAGAATTGATATGTATTACAGTTGATTATGTTTATTGAAGTCATCTAAGGAAAGGAAAGGAATATCCCTGATATGGAACAAAATGATCTATGTTGCATAACTACTTTTACAAAGGTCTTCCCATTCTCAAGAGATGGCCTAGAGTCTGCAAACATTCACCTACAAAAATTCACCCATAACAGACAATTTTTACCCTTAGGCATATAAATATATAGTTATGTCTAACATAAGAGTCCCAGACATCAAGTCAACAAAGGAAATTTCAATAATAAAGCGAGTGAAGCAAAATAGATAATATGACCTTAAATGATACATATGGTGGGTTTTAGATTATCAGCTGGATTATTTATTTTCCAAGGCTACCTTTTTTGCAAACTATTTACACTAATTTCTTTTTGGAAGGGGATGCTAACTTATGCACCCCCTTCACATTAGTTTTCCTCTAACATGGGGCCTTTTGTAAAATGTTAGTGCCTTTTATTTTATGCATTGTGTGCTATTTTTGTTTCAGTTCGTGTGGTGGTTAATTTTTTCTTTATTTATTGCACAATTTGTTTTTTCGCATTGCTCTACTTTTCCTACAAGATTCTGTCTAGAATATTTTACATATAATTTTTTTGGTGTTCATATTGATGGTAAGTAATGCTTGTAACAAATATTTCTTATATAATTGTCTATTATTGACCATTGATAGGTGATGTAAAGAAGGTACTGTTATGATTCTTCCAGATTTAATACTTGGTTTGTTTCTTCTGATCTTCTGAGTATTAGAGAACCACCTTAGACTTTTTGAATTGTAGGAAATACATTTCTTGTGTTTGAATTTAGCATTGTCTGCAAAATTTTCATGGTAAAGTAAGTTTAATGAGGATTATATTTAAAAAAGTATTCGTTTCGCTACAGACTATGTTTTTTACACTTAAAATCTAATCATTGGATGAAGAGGGAGCATGCTAATTAGGTGAAGTAGTTATCAAGTTGTCAAGTTGGAATTTTGTAGGGGTCATAACTAACCATTTGATTCCTCGCGTAATGAGATGGGCATCCAGGCAACATCTTTATTGGTTAATTTGAACTGAAATTTGTAATTCATTGAAATCTACAAGCATATATCTAAAGGCTAATATGGATGTTTTGAATAATACATAGAATTTGGATAGCTTCATCATAATAGTACTTATATTGAAAAATTATATGTTTGTGATTAAGACAACATGAGTTATATATTTTTAGGTTCACTTTCTTACCTTTCACCTGTTTCAGTTTTTTCCAGAAAAAAAGATAAGTCAAATTCTAAAACAAACCCATTAAAACAAGAGATAAAAATATTTTAAGACATCTTTCTTGAAATTTGAAAATACCAAGGAAACAGAACACACTGTAATGTGTAAATTGAGACTAAACCTAGATTAAGAGGCTCAACCTGTACAATAAAATTTCTAGATTGAAAAATTGAAGGTAAGGCTACCTCTATACTCCATGGATAAAATTTTGGATTGTCCAACTGGAAGGTAAGTATAAGCCTCTGTTTGATAGATAAAATTATGGTTTGCAAAGTGCAAAAGTTGTGCACAATTTAAATAGAAGGTTTAAGTGTACATCATAATCCCTGCATCTTATTTAATTTTGTGGATAAGAAATTCATTGGATTTAATGTTTTTTTAAGTGTAATTTTTCAATTCCAATAAAAAACGTGAAAGAGGGCAATGGAGGTTGCCAGGTGTTTTGTTTTAACTCACACAAATGAAGCATTTTCACATTAATTTTGTAACATGTTTAGGCCCCTTGACTAATTTAAACTTTAAATCTTGACATAATTGCTTCAATGCATTAGAAAATTTAAATCACTGACATGGTAGAATAAGAAAAAATAAAATATTTATAACCTTAAAAACACTCAATTATTTATTCACAAACCATGCAAATATTACATTTCTCCATATACATGGAATATATCACATTTGTCCATATACTTGTCACCCATACAAGAGAACCCAATCATTGTAGGTTGGGGGAAATAGTACATTAATGGGTTCTTCTTTAGTGAAAGAACCATGCCATGAGAGCCCCCCAAAAATGACAACAAACATGCATTCCCATAATTGGGACCTATCTTGTTGTTGATCAATGACTTCTGGTGTAATAAATGATGATCCTATGTCATCATTGACAACTCCACACAGTAGATGAGTGGACATTCTTTTCATATATGCATGGTAATCTATGTTAAAATATTGAAATTCATAATTCTAGATTTTGGCTTCTTTGACAAGGGGTTTGACATTTTCCTTTCGAACTTGATATGTGCCTTTCATTTGGTTGTAGATTAAATCTGAATTTGTGAATATGGTAATATCATTAACACGAATATTGTTTGCCTCTTTCATCCCTTCGACAAGGGAAATATAGTATGCCTCTTTATTTGTAGTCTTTCCATGCACTTATTTCTTTCTATGCAACACATAATTTATTGCACTATTATGAAGAACAAATTGAACAATTTCTCATCCCATATTAGGATAACAGGAGAATTCAAAGCACATTGTACACTTTTGCACCATTCTTTATGCCTACAAGAGCTAGAAAATAAGATAACAATAAAATCATATTAGAAATTAGGCATTTCAATTTTAACATTAAACAACATGTAGTGCCAATAATAAATGAGGATACAATACATAATTTGTAAGATTACATGGAAAACAAAAGGAAAAAACATGCAATAAAACTACTAGTCATTCAAAATTGGCACTAAGGAAAAGGTAATAACATAAGAAAACCACTCACGAAAGCATACAAATTCAATATATTTTTCTACATAACTATAGAAAACTTCCATTAAAGGATCAACAAGACACATTACTATGAATGCTTTCCAGTACAAACCAAAGAGAGTTTGGACAAGATTTCTGCTAAACTGGATTCTAGATAATTTTTTGTCCTCCCAGGTCAAGAAAAAATACAGATTTGTTGAAAATAGCAACAAGAAATTATAAAAATAGAATCCAGAAATTCCAGTTTAATTTTTCCTTGAATTAAACTAAGAATTAAAATTGAATTCTATTCTCATAGTAACTTGCAATAGCTAACTAGAGTGAGTTGACTTTAGTTAACCTGGGAATTTCGAGTTGGACATATTTATGAAGTCATGTATATGTTCTCCCTATATTATAGGGGTCCAGGATGAGTTAAGTATGAGTTGTAATTAGTTAACTTAGTTTACTGAGTTAAGTCCAGCTAAATTAGTTCCAAACTATTTGAGGAACGAACGGTGATTTAAAAGTCAGTTGGTGCACTAATGTATTAACTAGTGCTACTCTAGTTAACTGAAGATTCCCTCATTAGAAACTAATGCATGTTGATTCTGAGAATGACCCAGTTGAGACTACAATGGAGGGACAATGTAGTATTTGTTGTATAATTTTCTAAGCTGTATAGATGGTGCATGCAATCAGGAACTGAACCTTGAAGGGATTGTGCATTTTTGGATGCACTGGATTCCCTTTAAGATGGGCTAATCAGCCATAGGAATTTTCCAAGGAAATAGGGACTTGGAGAGTTGCAGAATTGGCTAAGTGTTGTCCAAGAGTTTGCTTGTGAGTTAGAGATTGATTTTACTGAGTGTTGGGATTGTTCTTGTGAGAAAAATCATTGTATTATCATCTTATATTTCTTATTAATGCAATACAGATAGTGGGGTTTTGAGTTGTGGCTTTCCCTAGATATTTATTGTGTTATCTTCCATTGATTTTATTCCTCTTTTCCATTATTGTTTTGCTCGATCTTTATGTGCTTCAGTTGTAAAGAGTAGAAGTATATTCTTGTCTCTTGTTTTAGTAGATTACTTGGCCTTGTGAATGTACAAGATTATCTACATAGTATTGGAGTTGATAATAGTATACTAGAGGATATTTTGAAGTTTTTAGTTTTCAGTTACAGGTGAAATTCAAATTTTCAATGCATACTTCAACATCGACAAATGGCGTTCTACGGTTTGTGGCTCGAGTATGCCTTGGATGGCATCTTGAATTATATAGTTTGGAAGGACAGGATGGAGGTCATGTTGGAGGGTAATGGATTTAAGGAATTCATTGATCAGGACACTCCTAAGCCACCATCATCCTATGCTTAGAATCTGGAAGAATGGAAGAAGTGTGTGGAAAGGGCGACGTGAGTAATCCTTGAGGGAGTTTGAGACCACATTGTCCTGAGTCTCCATGGGAAGGAAACTCCACATGCTATGTGGAAAGAATTGAAGGACCTTTTTAAGAATATAAATGACAAAAAGAAGTTACAATTGAAATATAAACTTCAAAAAATCAAGATGGAGGTGGGCGGCTCAATTCCAAATAACTTGACCAAGTTCACTCAATGTCGTGATGAACTTGGAAGTGCTGGAATAACGATTGTCGAGGATGATATGGTGAGTCTTTCTATTCTTGGACTCCCAAAGAGTTGGTATCGCTATCAAGACTTTGTCAATGGTTGGGAGAAGCTACCATATTGGGAACCACTGTGGTTGGATTTGATGCAAGAGGAGATTAGGCAGAACACCAGAGATGGGACCTCTTCCAAGGAAGTGGAAGAGGATTTTCCTTAGTGAGTAAGGCAAAGAATGTTAAGGAAAATAAGTGCAAGGAGGGAGGAAATGATATGGAATTCATGAAATTCAAGTGTTTTCACTGTCACGATAACATGCACTATGCCAAGAACTGCCCACAGAAGAAAGAAAGCAAGGAGTTGACAGTAGTGGTAGTAGATGAAGCTCTAGCCTCACAATTCAAACTTAATTTCACTCTCATTGCATGTTTTGGCTTGTTGGGGCTTGACCCAAGTTTAGCGTTAATTAACCAAACAAATCCCTACACTACCGGCCCTTTTGGCATCAAACCACGGAGCGCGGACCGAAGTCTCACCTGAAGCAGTACGGGGGGATGTTGGAACCAAGTTTCTACACCCTGAGATGGTTGTGATGTCGTTTTATTCCTTCTATTCCTACCTTCAAGCAAGTCACTTAGTTCTAGGGCTTTCCAGACTAGCCCTCTACTCCGGCCGTCAGTACCTCCACAAAAAGGTATGATCGACCTTCACGCAACTCTATTTTGCGGCTCAGGTAGTTTTGCGCTACTAGGGCAGCGTACTATGCAGATACCCAAACTAGTCTAAGTGTCTTAATTATCTTATTACATCCTCACAGTTAGCACCACGTAAATAGATATTCTTATTTGTGTTCAGTTATCCAACATAATTACATTCATTCGCACATAATATAAGCATTATAAAGGAAATTCATACATGAAATGACAAGATGCATTAATCAGAACAAAGACACATAAATTGTAGAATACTTCTCTTTATTGATATCTTCAAGCGATTACAGACTCTATCCACCCTGCACACATAGCTACAGGGGTCCGCACACTTAACTGCAGACTTACACCCTATGCCTCTGCGCACTCAGTTGCAGAGCTTCTACCTACGCTACGACCCGAAACTTAGAATTCCTACTTTAGAGCTATGACTAGCTGATTAAAATGCCCATGACCCTTAAACTACCTAGAGCTTAGCTCTTTTAAACAATCCCATGGTCCGTGGACCATGGGTAGATCTTTTACAGTCAACTTTACTTTACAAAACTAAGGGCAGACAACCCTTTATGACTCATGACACCTTCACGTTCTGCGACTAGAAAATGTGGAGTCTTTACAATTTTATTACAAAATTTGACCCAAAACATGGGCTTTTAGCCCCAAAACTATCCTTGGGGGATCCCGTTCCCTACGGGCCCCCAAAACAAACATCATGACTCACCCTTGAGTCACTTGGAAGGCGTGGATATCTTTGCGTGAAGACCTTCCATCTCGACTCGTATGACCACAACCTCAACTGTGCACTATGCAGCTGCATGTTTTGCATCTTCAACCATCTTCTTGATCTCTGCTCCTAAACTACCGGCTTGAAGCTTTTGCTGTGTTGCTAGTAAAGTCGCAAGCTTACCTTCAATAGATCCTGTCACCATGTAAGCCTCATCCAGCCAGGGCTTCAGTCATGCCTTCAGCACTACTTCCTTGTGCGATCTTGCATCCACTTGTTCCTTCAACTGCTTGGCCTCTTGCAGCTTGGCTAGTCTTTGTATCAGTGCGACAGTTTGCACTGTGCCCTTAACCTCATCATAGCGTTGATGTAGCTCGCGTGCTTCCGTCTCTAGTCGTTGTACATTGGGGTCCTCCTGCAAGCTTGTCAGGACCTCAAACAACTACTCAAAAAGTTGTGTACAGTCTACTACTACACTATCCACTGTCGTTAGAGCTTCTGTGACAGCGGTTGCTCGCTGCTCCTTCTGGTGGAGTTGAAGGCCGGGCCTTCAACTGCAACTCTGTGATCTGCAGGTTCAACTAAAACTGAACCTTCACCATCTCAGTGCGAGTTTTGTGCACCCCTGTGGCCAGATTGTAGATGCGCACCTCGACTGGCTCCTCCTCAAGAATGGCCAACTCTGGGACCATTTGGTAGGCCTCCTTGACAACCTGCATAATGCGCTTGCTCTGATTGGTCACCTCGGCTTCAGTGGTGATGGCAGAATCTCGTTTTAGTGCCATCTGCTCGTTGTTGATCCATTGTTCACTAATTACCTTGAGGGTTTGGTGCTCACGAGCCCTTAGCTCTACAATCACTCCATCCTGCAAGAGGTGGAGCGCTTCACGACAGAGCACTACCAGATTCAACCCTATTCCCTTTAGGGCACTAACAGTAGGCCTGTTAGCCTCATTCTCTGTCCTCAGTGCTCCATCAAGCAACACAATCGTGCTGGAGGCCTTCATGTGCAGCATCTCATAAGCCTCTGAAGTGTCGATAGCTAGGCTAGTAGACACCATGCCAACCTGTGACACGCAGGTCTATAGCTCCTGTAAACATGTCTAGATGGCCCCCAAGATTACCTGTTGTTGTTTCTCAAACTGTTGTAGGGCCTCTGTGGTGACATCCCTCACTGTGTCACTAATATCATGTAAATCGTCCTCTGTTAGTGTGATGGGGTCCAGTGATGTCTTGGTAGCCTTTAATTTCTTCCTGGACCCTCATTTCTCTATCTCCCTTGGGTGCTTGATGCAGGTGGATGTCTCCTGTGGGTCCACGTTGTGCTACTCATTTGTCTCCTCCACCATCTCAGGTGAAGGTGACCTCACACCTTTGTCAAAGCCTCACTCTGTCCCACCTATATGTTGTGCAGTCTGTTGCATGGCCTCGCGCTCCACCCGGGCCTTATCAGCGGTATCCTTTTTTCTCTTTTCAGCCAGCTGTGTCATCTTAAGCTTGGCCTCCTCATTCTTTCTCTGTGCGGTGGACTTGCTCCCTCCCACCACTAAGTATGTTGTAACACACCACTCTGCCAGCCATTGATCAAGTACCACATCAATGGCTTCATCCGTTGTCAGGTAAGGCAAGGCGTACCGTTTCTGCATAGGGTCCTTCCGCACCCTGATGGATACATGATGGAAGTCTACTTTAAATTCTGCATATCCCTGTACGTTAGCACACACCATAGGTGACAATCGCGGTTTGCACTTAATGGCCATGCAGATGTTCATCTCCATTAAGAGCCAGAATATCTTGATGTCCTTGACTCTCTGTGCATCCTTGGTCACCCACAGTGAAGCATACTTCACTACTTCTGGGAGGTCTGGTGCGACCGAAGGGAACTGGCTGTCCTCTGGCAGCTCCTATGCTACCAACAAAATTGACAGCAAGAGCCACACATAGTGGAATGTCTTGCCAAGCTCCTGTGCCTCGCGACAGTTCGCCAGGAACTCACTGCGAAGGTATTCCAACTAGTTGAACTAGACTCCTTTGGCGCACTGAGCTGCTACCCTGACGACAGGTGTCGACACTTCATCAGTACGACATTTCCTCATTACTTTTCCTACTAATATCTATGTGGCTACCTTTAGAGCAAGGTCATAGATGCTAGATATATCATATCTGTGTGGCTTTTTCACCAATTTAAACTTTTCCTTCATAGACTTTGTGAGAGCCCGTTCACCACCTTTTCCGCCAAATATCATGGCTAGATTCTCTCTTGTGTAAGGAAATCGTGTTATCTGGTTAATCAATCTATCTGTGATGGGTATTGGCTCCTCCAGGCATAGACACCCATCATGCACCAATCACAACAGCTCTTTGATGACCAATACAGTAACTGAGTTGTAGTTGTAGTGCAACACCCAAGGCAGGTTGAGAAACCCTACCTTGTCTACTCCTCTGAGCCACCTTCGTGACTCTAATGCGGTCATTCCAATGTTTGTATCAATGATGCGGCACATCAGCTACTCAGTCACCAGGTGTGGGAACTTCTTGTGATTAGCTATGTCCCAATCCTCAAGTTTTAGCAGTGGCACCCGTGCCAAGTGTGGTCCCTCGAAAACAATCTCATCCAGTAGCAGAGGGGTTTACAAGAGGGTCTCGCTCTCATCGATGTCTTTCGGCACCTTGGTCTTGGGCTTGGATGGACCAACATACTCAGGAAACTAAGTAACAGGGTCTGCACCCTGGGCTTCAACCTCCTCGACTTCAACTCCCACATGCTCATCATCCATCGGGATGTTGTTAATGTCTTCCTCCTCTGGCTTCAAATTTATAGCTTTTCCCTTCTCCAGTGCAGTGGGCTTCGGTGGGTTTCTCCTTGGTGATGCACACATTGGTATAGCAGCTTGATTACCCTTTTTATCCTTCACAGTCTCTTTAGTTTGAGTCGGCTTTAGTCTCGACATTCTCGGTGATTTAGGGACTCCTTCTAGTACTTCAGCTGCTTCTGGAGCAGCTACCTCTACCTCTATCTCTATTTCTGGTGCTGAATCCTCTACTTCAGTATCTATAGCTTCTGTGGGTGCCGACATGATTTTATGCAAGAACTCTTATGTTTCCTTCAGCAATGTGTCAAATACTTTACTGGCTATCAGAAGTTCATAGTGCTCATGGTTCATGTGTGCCTGAGAGCTCAACAACTCAATTCTCAAAATGGCAAGTGTTTTTCACTAGGCAGCCACCTGTAATTTATAGGGCATTTTGAACTCAAATCTTACCATTCCCCCCAAATTAGATCCATTAATGCTGGATTGGAGGTAGATTTTCAAGGATCTGAGCCATAAATTTCATCTTAAATGCTGGTTTCCCACTCATTTTGGCCGCATTTCTACCATCAAATCATGAATAGTGACTTTAACAGTCACTTTCCCGCCAACCTGCCCAATTTCTCCATGGGTAGCGTAGCTCCTTTTGCACTGTCACGAACCCTGCGACACTTCCTTACTTCACACAATTCTCCAATCGCGCAGCTCCCCAACCCGGGTAGTGTAGTTTATAGTATTGTGCCTCCTTTCAGCTACCTAGAGTGCTAAGACTATGCTACCTTCATCTAGTCACATGGCCGGACTACTAGTGTATAGCTTCAATCGACTGCCATTCACCTTTCCCGGGAAGGGATCTCCATTCAATTTGAACAGTTGTAATGCTCCTCTGTCGGTAATCTCCTTAATGACATAGGGCCCTAATTGTGCATTCTGAATTTCCATGGAAAAGTTTCAAACTTCTTCATATAAAAAAACCAAGTCATTTACCTTAAAGGTGTGCAGCTTAATGTGTCGATCATGCATGCTTTATCGCACTGCTTTTGGACCTGTTGGTGAAATCCAGCCAGAAACCTCTCTTCCTCAAACTCATCTAGTTGTGCGAGCCTTTTCTCCAAGGATCCGTGATTCATCATACCTATGAGTGCCACTATGCGCAAACTAGACACACTATATTCCATAGGCATTACCACTTCAACACCATAGACCAGCCTAAAGGGAGTTTGTCTAGTCAACTTCTTGCATGTCTTTCGATAAGCCCATAGTATTGCAAGTATGTGTAGGTACCAATCACTTCGCTGAGTGTTGCAAACCATGGTCAGCATGTTCTCCAGCACTTTATTGAAGGATTCCACTGTCCCATTAGCCTGCAGGTGATAAGGCATGCTCTTCTAGTGATATACCTGAAATTCCTCTGTTAGCGTGCTGATTGTCTCATTTAGAAAGTGCGTACCACAATCACTCATCAAAATCTTTGGATAGCCAAATTGCATCAGTACATTCTCAAAGAGGAACTTTGCAGCAATCAAGCCTATGCAATCCTTCACAAACTATGCCTCTGCCCAATGAGTCAAATCCTCCTTCGCGGTGATAATGTACCTTGCTCCCGTTTTTCATTGCGGCTGAATGGGCCTCACAAAATCTATCGCCCATTCCTCAAAGGGTTGTAATTTCATTTGTGGATTCAAAGGCATCTCATTCCTCCGCAATTGCCTACCATTTCTTTGACACACAACACAGGCTTTGCAATACTCTTTTGAGTCTAGATGGAGGGTTGGCCACCACAACCCTGCGCATAGAATCTTCTTTGTGGTCACTCTCCCTACGTAATGTCCTCCCGTGGTGCCCCCATGAGCGTCCACGAGGATGCTACTCCTCTCAAAATCGAGTACATATCTTTGCAATATCTCATCAGACCCCATTTTTTACAGATGCCCAACATTGACAGAAAAATATGTCGCGCTCACCACTAACGCCTTCTTCTATTGGACCATGTATCTTTCCGGGGTAGTTCCCATCGTTAGGAAGTGTATGATATCCTCAAAATTACCATCTGCGATGAGCACTGCAAAAAGCTACGCGTCGGGCAACCCTTCCTCCAAATTAGTTTTCTCTTCCCATGTTTCCATGTGTGACAGATGGTTTGGTCCCGCATTCAGTCATCTAGGCTTCACAATAACTTCAAAATCATATTCCTGGAACAATAACAGCCACCTGCAGATTCTCCCCCCCAACACAAGCTTATTGACCAAGTACTTCAGGGTGGAATGATATGTGTACATCTTAAAATGGCATCCCAACATGTAGTGTCTAAAGTTCTGGAGCACGTATACCATGGCTAGCCCTTCGCGCTCGGTGGTGGAATAGTTATTTTATTCCTTAGATAACCTTCTGCTTGCAAATGCTATCGACGTGTACATGAAACTCCTTCTTCCAATCCAGGAAGACTAAAATCGGCATGGTGACCATCTTTTTTTCAATACATCGAAGTGTTTCTTACAGTTCTCATTCCAACAGAATGTAACATCCTTCCTCAACAACTTCTCCATAGACATGGTGATATGGGCATAGCCTTTGATAAAATTTGTGTAATATCTTGTATGTCCTAGGGTAGCGCGAAGCTATTTAACACTCCTTGGTGCCTCCAAGTTTAGTATCACCGCAATCTTTGCATTGTCTACCACCAGTCCCTGTCTTCAAACCATATGACCCAGTAGGGTCCTGAAAGGAACACAAAATATACACTTCTTTAGATTGAGGACAATCTGGTATCTTCAATAGGTATCTAGCATCAGGCATAGGTTTGATACATGGCGTTTCACTAGCCCAAACATAGTCCAATCATGAAAGTATACTTCCATTAACTTATGAATAAACTCCTTGAACACATCAATGACTATGCGTGAGAAAACAGTAGGTGCATTCTTCAATCCAAATGGCATTACAGTGTACTGGAAACAACCCCACTTAGTCGCGAAGTTTGTCTTGCTCCTATGTTCTCACACGATTTTGATCTGATGGTACCCCGTGAACCCATCAGTGAAGGAATATGCTTCCTAGCCACCTACATTTTCCAACACTTCATCAGTGAATGGAGTTAGGAAGGGATCATGTACGCAAGCATCATTTAGCTTTCTAAGATCCATGCATATCATTATTTCATCCTTCTTCTTCTTCTCCTGTATCACCATTGGGCTTACCCAGTCAGATTCTTCCACATGCTCAATTATGCCTACCACGAGCATCTTGTCTAGCTCTAGTAGACCTTCTCCTTATATTTTGGATTGCGACAGTAAGGTCTTTGCTTAACCAGCTTTGCGTTGGGCTTCAATGTGATCTTCATAACACCTAGGTCCCCGATTATCCCTTTTAGATCAGTAAACTTGGTAGGGAATAAGTCCTGGTATTCACGAAGCAATTCAATGACCTTGTCCACTGTCGAATCATCCCATTAATCTCCAATCTTCGTGAATTTGGGCTCTACCTCTGTACCAATGTTTACCTGTTTTGTTTTCAGCAGTGCAGTTATATCAGGATTCTCAACCTATGGTCCTTCAACCTCGCAGTGACCTTCTGTTTCAAGGATGTTAATTTTTCCCGGATCCTCATCCTCTTCTTCAACGGTTACGTTATAAAATTCTAGCACGTGACTCAGCTGAGTAGCCCACTTAGGCTAAATGAGGTCTAAAGGATCCTACAGTATGCTAAAGATTTTTGCTTTCACCTCTTGTAGCACCTCATCAATACAGTCAAACCCATCTTCAAAACTGAATGTCATTTGAATCCTTCGTGTAGAATATCCCATAACTTGTACCATGGCGAAGCTCTATTTCTACATACCAGTTCATTGGGATGACATCCAGGGTGTGACAGAACAAGTGCACCAATTCAAGTTGGGGCTTCTCTCCATAATACTGAGCGCATTTGGCCAAGTGCGCGCGTAGGTCACCCTGCCCATCATACTTTTTTGTCATTCGCACCTTCAACCTCCCAAAGCATGTTCTCATCATTCTCCTACATTCACGCCAATCATCAAAGCTTCCCTTGTGCGTACCCCACCATCCTGTGGGCGTAGCACGTAGTGCCCAATCCAATGCCTGGAAGCACTGTTTTTCTGGTACCTCCCTTTCAAATGCATATAAAAAGATATCTACATCATTCAAGCCATCATAAGTGGGCATATTTCTTACCTTTGATGACACACAATGCAACGAATGGGTCATCATGTTACAGCTCTATGTAGTTACCTCATGTAACCAATTCTGCCAGTGCTCTAATTCTTCATCAGAGTCTGAGGTGCAAGAACTCTCGCAGTCCCATGTAATTCGTCCATCCGCTGTTGGATTCACCCAGCCTTGGTCTCGCGTTGTTATCTTATAGATACAGTCCATATTGTCATTGCTCTCATAATCGCGGATTGGTTCAGTATAGTGCTATCCTTCAGCAGGATCTAGGGGTACTATGATGCGAAGCAATTTCTTTTCAAATATCATCTTTCATTTCTCTAGGTTGATTACCCCATTCGTATCAGTAGCCCAATCAATTCCAAGGAGCACACGGTAGGGGTTGTTGTCATCCACAATCTCTATTACTTCAAAGTCATCCAATGCACTCGTGCCTTCAATATCTATAATTACCCATTGCAGCCGCCCCCATTGGGATGATCTTCTGCTAATTTGCCATTCTTAGCTGAATCAGAGACCATTGCAGCGCGGGTCTCCCCATCCATTCCCAAGTCTATTTTGGTAGGACATTCACATCTAACCCCAAGTCTAAGATAATCTGATCCATCTCATACTCTCCTATTTGCGCGGTTAGTCTCATCTCCCATCCCATCCTTTTTTCATGCTTACCAAGCTTTCATACTACGCACAACTGTTATAGCACCATTTACCACTCTTGGTATATATGATGCTTTGTTTATGGCCTAGGGCAACCCCTCCTTCCAGACTTGGTCCAAATATATAAAAAACAATGTTTTATTCCCTGTACACTACTTTTCCCTGAGCTAAAAGTGTGTACACGTGGGTCAGTCAATACCCAACCCGTGTATATGTATTAAAACACTTAAAAAATTAAATTTCCTTAATTTTGGGTGGAGTTCATGGGTTTTACCTGTTGATTACCTCCTATTGCCCATGGCCCAACTGTTTCCCAACTAAAAAACTAATTGGGAGAGGTATAAATAGACCTCTATGGGAAGGCCTTAAGGGGAGGAGAAGAGATAGAGTTATTATACTGAGATTATCCCTGACTGAGTCTGATGAATCCCTGTGCCTCATGCACTTCTCCAAGCCTCAGGAAACCCTTGTTTCCTAGATTATAGATATCCTTCCTTTTGCTTGAGATATCATGGTGTTGGTGATGGAAGAAGATTGTTGAAGGTTGGGATAGGATGAATTCAGAGGACAGTTTCGCTTGGAGCCAAAGAAAGACTCAGGTGAATTCTCTCCATGTTATTTATAGCTTATTGCAATAGAAGAAATGTTGTCTTGTTTCCTAAATTAACTATGTCTATGCATCAAATTATGTTTTAATTCATATATGAATGTAGTTTTGATGTATGATCAATCATTTTTTTATATTATATAAAGTCAATTTCATGAATATGCTTTACCTCTATACTACTATGTATGTTCAAATTGAATAATTTTTAGGTTTGAAGAACATCAGGAGTTGTAGAGGGTCTGAACCCTATGGGACCTACTTGAACGAAGGAAATCTGGGTATGGTCACTCTTACATAGTTTGATAATATAAGAATCTTGCCTGAGTTGTTTGAGTATTTATTGTTGTAGTTTGATTATGCTCTGTTGGGGTTCTAACCCAAATCCCTAGGGTTCTTTCACCCGAAACAACAGCTCACCCAGAGTGTTTTCGGCGCATCTATTTATGAGCTCCTGCAACCCCTTCACAGCCTTGCTATCACGTAGTAACTTCATGTAGGTCTCCAAGAAGGTTGTGAGCATAGAAGGATCCATCTCCTAATCAGGCTTATCCTTGCTTACTCAGGTGGAGGCCTTAGCAAAGCTCTTCTTTGCCACCATGAATGTTTCACGTGCGTGCTCCAAATCAAACTCAGTATCCTTCACCATAGCTTTGCAAACCCATGTGTCATCCTCCGGTTGTTTCCCCTTATCATCTCCTTTTCTGATTCCACTTCGGAGCACTATATCGTTCAGGTCTTCTTCATGTGGCTCAAACCTCATCATATGCAGAATCTGAGTCGGCTGAGGTGGTAGTTCCCCTTTGTCATGTATCCTTTCTACTAGCATAGGGCAGCGTTCCATTTCGTGATCAAATAGAGTGCAATACTTGCACGACAGACGTGTTGGGTTAGTGCAATCGTGGGCATAATGTCCTAGCCCTCTGCAATTGTAGTAGATCAACTATCCCCAACCTTTCCCAGGTCCTCCTCTACCTCAGACTCGTCCGCGGCCCCAAAAGCCTATCTGCGCCATCGCCATGCTCTGGTCAGCGGGCCATGTTTCTACCTATACCCTATAGGTGGATGTTATATCCATCATCAATTCGTAGCTTCTGCAATTATGCTCATCATGCCCTACCAACCTACAGAAGTTGTAGAACAATTGTTTCAGTGTCTGTACAAACTTCTGCAACAAATGACAGTTATATGTGGCATGCTTTCTTGCTACTTCGCATATAGCACACCACAATGCAGGCCCCGTGCTCGGTCCTGCCTAAGCTTCCAGCCTCAAAGGCATTAGTGCTCCTCCTGCAATATAGTTTGCAAAGACCAGACAATGGTCTTTGTCATGCCCCTAGCTCTTTCATTTCAGACATCATACCTCTTCATGAACCTCTGGTCGAACTATTCTATCTTGCTTCAAACTTTGCATCTCCAGGAAAATATTTTTAAACTGCACATTGATCTGTTGAACCCCTAGATTTGGATCTCGCATCAGTGTTTCATGCAATCTCATTGGGCTCTACCTGAGTCGTTATCTTCTGTTGTGACAGCGCAACCCTTAGGTGTGGCATGAGAGAAGCCACAAACCACTCGTGATGTTGTCTGTTTGTTAAATTCATATTAGCTTTGCAGATCTTACACTTCAACCTCTGATCTGATTCCCAAGGTGTCTCGCCTGGCTGCATTGCGATTCCTTTGAACCCCACAATAGACTGTGCTTCAGACTTAGGCCTATTGAATTCTTTGTTCAGCACGGTCTGGATGTCTGCCATTCCAGCATTCAAGTTATCATTAGAGTACTTGATGTACTAGGTTAGTGCACGATCATGTAGAGCACTAACCAGTCTTTCCTTATTCATGTTATCATATGTAATGCCCTGAGCTTGCCATACAGCTTTCACAATGAACCGTAATTGGTCCGGGTCCTCATTTCCCAAGCCCTTGAACAAAGGCAGCTTCACTGAGTTTTCCATACTGAACTGTGGTGGAGGCGGAGGTGGTATGGGTGAAGTTGTAGGTGAATGTGGTGAATTTGGAGGTGGTGTTGGCAGAGGTGGCAGTAACAGGAATCCTTGTCTTATTAACTAAATAGCACTTTGTGGAGAAACCTACGCTATTCCCTCTTCATCACCTCCGAAGGTGAAATCAATGGACTATATTCAGGACCCTCTCTTCCTTCACCCCTATAAGTTTTTCTGCTTCGCGTAGCTCCAAACATCAAGGTAGCTACATAACCTATTTTTCACACAATAACATTTTAATCCAGGTATTCAAAGATTTCACGTACTTGCCTCATGGTCCTTTGAAAAAGAGTCGCTCTGCTTCATTGTAGCTAATTGAGGTATCGACCGCGAATTTAGTTACAAATCCTCCTATGACGCAATCGAGCCAATGATTTATAGCATGGGCAATATTATCCTCTGATGGTTCCAATTTCTGTACTAGCTCCAGGGTCCAAACAATAGGACTGTTAAGTTTCCACCTTCCTTGGCTATCTGTTAGCTTCACGATCCACTCGTATAGCTCAACTAGAAAGGGACATAAAAATATCTCATGGATATCTGTATATAGGTATTGTCCAACCACTATTCCTTTGTCAGTCATGGGTTTCTGTTCTCCTGTGCCGTGAATTCATGTATCTTCCTATCCAACTAGTCTTCGATCTCTTTCTTAGTTTGATTCCAATGATATGACATCACACATCTTTTATGCAAATTCTGGTCCCAACAACGAAACCATTTGTTGGATTTTTGGGGCCTGACCCAGGTTCAATGTTAATTAGCCAAACAAATCACTACACTACTGGCCCTTTCGGCATCAGCCCACGGAGCGCGAACCGAAGTCTCACCCGAAGCCGTATGTGGGGATGTTGGAACCAAGTTTCCACGCCCTGAGATGGTCGTGATGTTGTTTTATTCCTTCTATTCTTGCCTTCATGCAGATCACTTAGTTCTAGGGCTTGCTAGACTAGCCCTCTACTCTGACTGTTAGTACCTTTGTGAAAAGGTACAATCGACCTTTGCGCAACCACTGCTAGGGCAGCGTACCTTGCAGATACCCAAACTAGTCTAAGTGTCTTACTTATCTTATTAGATCCCCACAATTAGCAACGTGTAAATAGATATTCTTATCTAAGTTTAGTTATCCAACATAATTACATTCATTTGTGTATCATATAAGCATTGTAATGGAAATTCATACATGAAATGAAAAGATGCATTAGTCAGAACAAAGACACAGAAATTGCAGAATACTTCTCTTTATTGATATCTTCAAGCAATTACATACTCTATCCACCCTACACACACAACTACAGGGGTCCGCGCACTCTTCTGCAGACTTCCACCCTAAGCCTCTGCGGACTTAGCTGTGAGCCTCTACCAATGCTATGACCTAAAACTTGGACTTCCTACTTCAGAGCTATGAATAGCTGATTCAGAAACCCATGACCCTTAAACTACTTAGAGCTTAGCTCTTTTTATACAATCCCATGGTCCGTGGACCATGGGTAGATCTTTTACAGCTGACTTTACTTTACAAAACTAAGGGCAGACAACCCTTTATGACTCATGACACCTTCGCACTCCGCGACCACAAAATGCAGAGTATTTACAATTTTATTACAAAATTTGACCCAAAACAGGGGCTTTTAGCCCCAGAACTATCTTTGGGGGATCCCGTTCCCAACATCATGCATGGTCGATACTTCCATGGGTGGCATGTGGTATCTTGAAAGTGGTGCCTCATTCCATATGGCAGGGAATAGAGATCTCTTTAGTGATTTTGAGGAGAAAGAACTCAAGTAGATCATAGAGTTTGGAGATGATGATAGGTATAGAGCTACCGAGATCAATACGGTTACCTTTCAGAGTGAGTTTGGCTCCCCTCTCAGGATCACAGATGTGATGTATGTTCTAGGACTAAATAGGAATCTTGTTTCAGTTGCAGTATTGGAAGACCATGGCTATGATTTGGTTTTTAGTAAGGGAAAGGTTTTCCTTACACACATCAGCATGGGACAGGTGAAACAAATTGGTGCATGGTTCAAGAACATGTATGCACTTGAGGTTCAAGATGCATGCAAAGCCTTGAGGAGTAAGGCATATGTTAGAGACTTGGTGGTTGAGAGGGAGAGTAAATTACCTCTCAACATGCAGCCCCAGAAGAAGCCTCTAAAGTAGCTTCAAGAAGTTGTGGATCAGCCACAACTAGAGAAGCTAAGAGGAGAGCGAGTGGAGAGATCCACTCAAGCATAGAAGAAGCAATCTTAGAAGAAGTCTCAGACAACTGTGGGTCATCCACAATTAGATAAGTTGAGAGGAGACCGAGTGGATGCATCCAGTCATGCAAAGACCTTTAATAGGGGGAAATTTTGAGCCAAGTGGGTAGAGGGATCACATGCATCCATACCCTGAGGTGTGAGCTGGGCCGATGTGAGGTTATAGTCCCAAAAGGGCTTAAATTGTGTAGGGTCCATTGACTGGTTTTATCTCATGGATCGTACCTTTATATGGGAGCCCGAAGTACATAGTAGCGGGAGGAATTAATGGGATTGATGTAGTCAGAGATCAAAGTGACAGAGGCCAGAGCAGTCAGATACTGAAGAAGCACAAAAAATGGTTGGCAATAGTTCAGAAAGGCAACGTCAACAGAAGCATAGAGTTTTTAGTCGACAGAGGTAATAGCAGTCAGAGACTTTGATGATAGAGGCATCATTCTAATTCAGGTTGGATGTTTTTTGTTTCTGGAGTTTCTATAGCAACAACACTAGAGAGAAGTGTTGCATGCAGAACATTCCAAAGGTTCAGGATCAGGATGAAGTTGAATTCCTTTCTTGTTAGGAGGGAGTGTTGAAAACAGAAACAAGAAATGAAAAAAATAGAATCCAAAAATTCTAGTTTAATTTTTCCTTGAATTAAACTGAGAATTATAATCGAATTCTATTCCCATAGCAACTTGGAATAGTTATCTAAAGTGAGTTGACTTAGTTAACTTAGTAATTTCGAGTTGGAAGTCTTTCTGAAGTCATGTATATGTTCTCCCTATATTATAGGGGTCCAGGATGACTTAAGTATGAGTTGTAATTAGTTAACTTAGTTTACTAAATTAAGTCTAGTTAAATTAGTTCCGAACTACTTGAGGAACTAATAGTGCGTTCGGTTAGTTGGTGCACTAATGCATTAACTAGTTCTACTCCAGTGAACTAAATATTCCCTCATCAAAAAATCATGCATGTCGATTCTGAGAAAGACCCAATTGAGACTAGAGTGCAGGGACAATGTATTATTTGTTGTATAATTTTCTAAGTTTTACAAATGGTGCATGAAATTAGGAACTGAACCTTGAAGGGATTGCATAGCTTTGGATGCACTAGTTTCCATTTAAGATGGGCTAATCAACCGTAGGATTACACGAGGAAATAGGGACTTGGAGAGTTGTGAAATTGGCTAAGTTTTGGCCAAGAGTTTGCTTGTGAGTTGGAGATTGATTTTATTAAGCATTGGGATTGTTCTTGTGAGAATAAGCATTCTATTATCATCTTGGATTTCTTATTAATGCAATATATATAGTGGGGTTTTGAATTGTTGCTTTCTCGGGATATTTATTATGTTATGTTCCATTAATGTTCATCCTCTTGTCGATTATTGTTTTTCTCTATATTTATGTGCTTCTATTGTAAAGAGTAGAAGTATATTCTTGTCTCTTGTTTTAGTAGATTACATGAGCTTGTGACTGTACATGATTATCTACATGGTATCATAGCTGAGAACAATATACTAGAGGATATTTCAAAGTTTTGAGTTTTGGGTTACAGGTGAAATTCGAATTTTCAATATATACTTCAGCATCGACAGATGACATTCTATGGTTTGCGGCTCGAGTATGCCTTGGAGGGTAGATTGAATTATATAGCCTGGAAGGAAAGGATGGAGGTCATGTTGGAGGATAATGGCTTGAAGGAATTCATTGATCAGGACAATCTTAAGCCACCAGCATCAGATGGTCAGAATATGGCCAAATGGAAGAAGTGTGTGGCAAGGGCGAGATGGATAATCCTTGAGGGAGTTCGAGACCACATTGTCTCGAGTCTCCATGGGAAGGAAACTACGCATTCTATGTGGAAAGCATTGAAGGAGCTTTTCCAGAATAGAAGTGACCAAAGGAAGTTGGCACTAAAACATAAACTTCGAAAAATAAAGATGGAGGTGGGCGACTCAATTGAAAATTACTTGACCAATTTCACTCAATGTCATGATGAACTTGGAAGTGTTGAAATCACGGTTTTTAAGGATGATATAGTGAGTGTTTATCTTCTTCGACTCCCAAAGAGTTGGCATAATTATCAGGACTCTGTCAGTGGTTGGGAGAAGATTCCATATTGGGAATGACTGTTGTTGGATTTGATGCAGGACGAGATTAGGAGGAACAATGGAGATGGGACATCTTCCTAGGAAGTGGAAGATGATTTTGCTTTAGCGATTAAGGAAAAGAAGGCCAAGGGAAAGAAGTCCCAAGGTGAGGAGGGTGCAAAGAAGATGGACTTGAAAAAGGTCAAGTGTTTTCACTATCACAAGCATGGGCATTATGCCAAGAACTACCCATAAAAGAAATCAAGCAAGAAGGAGCTAACAGTAGTGACAGTAAGTGAAGATCTAGATTCACAATTTGAACTTGATTTCACTCTCATTGCATGCATGGTCGACACTTTCATGGGAGGCATGTGGTACCTTGATATCAATGCCTCATTCCATATGACAGAGAATATATATCTCTTTAGTTATTTTGAGAAGAAAGACCTCAAGGAGAGCGTAGAGTTTGGAGATGGCGAGAGGTATAGAGCTACCAGGATTGGTACGGTTACCTTTCAAAGGGAGTCTGGCTCCCCTCTCGGGATCACAAATGTGATGTATGTTCCAGGACTAAAGAGGAATCTTGTTTCAGTTACGGTATTGGAAGACCGTGACTATGATGTGGTTTTTAGTAAGGGAAAGGTTTTCCTTAGACACATCACGATGGGATAGGTGAAATAGATCAATGCATAGGTCAAGAAGCTATATGCACTTGAGGTTGAAGATGCATGGAAAACCTTGAGGAGAAAGGCAAAGGTTAGAGACTTAGTTGTTGAGAGGGAGAGTAAATTAACTCTCAACATGTAGCCCTAGAAGAAGCCTCTGAAGCAGCTTTAGGACGTTGTGGAGTAGCCACAACTAGAGAAGCTAATAGGAGACCAAGTGGGGAGATCCACTTGAGCAGAGAAGAAGCAGTCTCAGATAATTTTGGAGTAACCAAAAATGGAGAAGCTGATATGATACCAAGTGGACGCGTCCATTCATGCAGAGACCTCTAGTAGGGGGAATTTCAATCCAAGTGGGCAAAGGTATCACATGTAGCCATACCACTAGGTGTGAGGTGCGGCGATGTGAAGTGATAGTCCCAAGAGGGCTTAAATTGGGAAGGGTCCATTGAGTGGCTTTATCTCATCGATCATACCTTGCTATGGGAGCCCAAAGTACATAGTAGCAGAAAGAATTAGTGGGATTGATGTAGTCAGAGATCAAAGTGATAGAGGCTAGAGTAGTCAGATACTAAAGAAGTGCAAAGTAGAGTTGACAACAATGCAAAAAGGTAGAGGCAATAGAATCACAGAGTTTTTAGTTGATAGAGGCAATAGAAGTTAGAGACTTTGATGGAAGGTGCATCATTCTAATTTAGGTTGGATGTTTTTTGTTTCTAGAGTTGTTGGAGCAACAACACTAGAGAGACGTGTTGCATGCAGAAAATTCCAAAGGTTCAAGTTTGAGATCGAGCTGAATTCCTTTTTTGTTGAGAGGGAGTGTTGAAAATAGAAACAAGAAATGATGAAAATAGAATCCAGAAGTTCTAGTTTAATTTTTCCTTGAGTTAAAATGAGAATTAAAATCGATTTCTACTCTCATAGCAACTTGTAATAGTTAGCTAAAGTGATTTGACTTAGTTAACTTTGGAATTTTTATTTGGAAGTCTTTCTGAAGTCATGTATATGTTCTCCTTATATTATAGGGGTCGAGGATGAGTTAAGTACGATTTTTAATTAGTTAATTCAATTCACTAAGTTAATCCAGTTAAATTAGTTCCAAACTATTTGAGGAGCTAATAGTGAGTTAACAAACAGTTGGTTCAATCATGCATTAACTAGTACTACTCCAGTTGACAAAAGATTCCCTCATCAAAAACTCATGCATTGTGATTCTGAGAAAGACCCGATTGAGACTAGAGTGTAGGGACAATGTACTATTTGTTGCATTATTTTCTGAGTTGTATAGATGCTGCATGCATTCAGGAACTGAACCTTGAAGGGATTATATAGTTTTGGATGCACTGGCTTCCCTTTAAGATGGGCTAATCAGCCATAGGAATTGTGCAAGGAAATAGGGACTTGGAGAGCTACATAATTGGCTAAGTGTTCGCTAAGAGTTTTCTTGCGAGTTGGAGAATGATTTTACTGAGTCCTGGCATTGTTCTTGTGAGAACAAGCATTGTATTACCATCTTGGATTTCTGATTAATTCAATACAAATAGTGAGGTTTTGAGTTGTGTATTTCCCCAGATATTTATTGTGTTATGTGTCATTGATGTTCTTCCTCTTGTTGATTATTATTTTTCTCGATCTTTATGTGCTTCTGCTGTAAAGAGTAGAAGTAGATTCTTGTCTCTTGTTTTAGTAGATTACATGAGCTTGTGAATCTACAGGATTATCTACAAGATCTAGGAATTTTTTCTCCATAACTCTAGGAAGAACTACCATTTAAGGATTAAAAAACATAATTACTATACATGCCTGCTATTAACATATTGAAATTGGATTTTTTCTAAGATTGGTCCTTGGACCAAGTAATGTAAAATAATGTAAACCATCTACTATCAGTTACAACAAACATTTAAGAAAATTTTCTTAGGAAGAGATACAACTTCCCAAGTCAATGTCTACAGCTTCTCTCGCCCTTGAATGGAACATGTCAAAATGAGCAATCTAAATGATGTAAACGCATGCCATTGACACTCGTCTCAATGCCAAGTTCTGCAACAAACAATTTCCACACCATATCATATGCATGAAAATAGACCAAAGAAGGAAAATCAAATGATGAGCTAGGGATAACAAAAATGAATATAGCATTGTGTAGTGAATGCAAGACAAATTTCACTTTGGGGGTTTACATATCACATCCAAAAGGGTTTGGTATAACAATAACTTAAGGAGTTTCATCCAAAATTAAGGATGAAATGCACAATTAATGGTGCCCTTCATGTCAATCTTGCAAGTGAAAACTAAAAATTAACAGAGTGTTGCATGTGTTGTGATAACGAAGGAAAAGACAAGAGTTTGTTTTTGTGTTTATGTTTGTCCTCCTCCTATGCCTTCAAATAGGATCATTGTTATGACACCAGCTCACAGAAAGATAGAAAAGATAGATCAACACCTTAGAAACCAACCTCTTCGAGCGGGAAAACTCCTTTACATTAGACGAATGAACAATTCTTGAATGATACAAATGACAAGACCTCATTTCTATATATAGGAGTATAAGGGGTCATAATATAATCAAAGCCTACATAACAATAATAATGTAAGGGTACAATAATAAAAATAGTGGGCTTCTATGGGGCACAATAACAACAATATGGGGACTACATGGGCATAACAATATAATAAGGGGGTTTCACTAATAATAATAATGAGTTACACTAGTAGTATAGGGACCTAACATGTCCCTCTCCTTCAAAACGTGTTGTCCTCAACGCTTGAGTATTTTTGGATGCTTCTGTATAAAATTATTGTCCTCCCATGTGGAATCTTCAGTGGGTAAGTTCTTCCACTTCATGAGATACTCTGAAATTGATCAATTTCGTAGCTGTCAGGTTCTTATTTCTGTGACAGCTCCAGGTTCCAATATGATTTTTCCTTCCTTGTCAAGTTCTGGAAATATAGTTTTAACTAGGATCTTCTCATTATGTAAGGTCGCCATTTCTTAAGTGCATGTAGTCTTGCCAACATTTCCTTCTCATAAATAGCTTTGTGTAAATACTTTCCTTTGATTGGACGACTTTTGAAAGCAATGGGTCTTTCTTCTCACGTTAAAACATCACCAATTCTATTTCTTGATGCATCATATTCCACAATAAAGGTTTTTGTGAATTCTAGCATAGCTAAGACCCGTGGTTGGCACATTGCCTCTTTAAGATGTTCAAAGGCCTTCACTACTTCTGGAGTCCATGAAAATGCCTCTCTCTTTAATAATTTTGTTTTCAGAATGTCTTTAGCCTTCATTCTTATTTGATGATATCCTAAACGAGGATCCAACTTGGTGAAGTAAATTAATCCATGCAATTCATCGAATAATTCATCAATGACAGGAATGGGAAATTTATCTTTAATATTGAGTTTGTTCAGCTCTCTATAATCTAGACACATGTGCCATGACCCATCCTCTTCTACATCAATAGTACTGGAGCAAAGAAAGAACTTTGACTAGGTTGAATTATACCAGCTTCTAGCATTTATGCAACCATACGTTCAATTTCACTCTTTTGGGCATAGGGATATCTGTAAGGCCTCATGTTTGGAGGAACACTTCCTAGAATCAAATGAATAGAATTATTATTATCACGAATAGGTGGGAGGCCTTTGAGAATCTAAAATACCTAGGAATAATTGTCGAAGATTTTCTGTAGATGTAGGGAAATAGATGATTTCGATGTGGGAACCTCTAGCGAACATAATTGTGAAATTACGCCTCATTTTTCTTTCATTAAAAGATTTTTCATTCCGTTAGAGTTGATTATCTTTCTCGATTTCCCTATGATACCCCTTAATTCAAATTCCTTTCTTTCCGAAGAAAATTTCATGAAAAGTTCTTGAAAATTAAAAGCTATTGTACCCAAGGATTGTAGCCATTAGACTCCTAGTACAACATCAACACCACCCATTGGAATGGAAAGAATTGGACTATTCAATACATATTCTCCCATGGATAGCTTGATATTATGGCATTTTCTAGAGAAATTTATGGTTCCTCCACTTGCAACCATCACATGACACTTTGGTGCTGGGTATAGGAAGCAATTCAATTCCTTGGCTATCTTACAATGAATAAAATTTTGGGTGCTTCCTGAATCATTCAACACTATTACCTTTTTCTTCCTGATATGTCCTTCTATCTTGATAGTTTGAGGAGTGGTGATTCCAGCCAATGAATTACAGGATATGGTCAGATTCATTTCTTCTTTCTCGATGTGATCTTTCACTTCTTGAACCTTTTTCTTCTTGATATGTCCTTCTATCTTTTGATTTTGCCAATGCTTTACAAGATATGGTTGGATTCATTTCTTCTTTCTCTGGGGTTGTTTCCTGGTGTATACCCTCTTATTTTGATGTTTCTTGATCCTTTTCTTCCTCCTCTTCACAATCTATGTAAAATAATATCTTCTAAGCACACTTATGACCTTTAATGTATTTGCTATCACAAATATAACAAAGCCCTTTTTCTCTCTTTTCTTCAAATTGTTGTGGTGTAAACCTTGTAGGTTGAGGAAGGCTAGGAGAAAAAACACTTCCATATTTATAGTTGTGAGTGGTGGGATTCCTTGTTTCCATAATTCCGCTTTCAATTTTTCTTGCCTACTTGAATGCCTTCTCCAATGAATCAGGTTCCCAAAGATGAACCTCATGTTGAATGTTATCCTTTAAAGTACCTATGAATACATCAATCCTTTACTTCTCTAGAATATCATTTACCCTTATATTCAATTTTTGAAAGTCCTCAATGTGCTCTACCATTGAACCCTTTTGTTTGAGATTTATCAATTTGCTAAAGAGGGTGTTTTTGTTTGTATCCTCATAATGTGTTATCATTACCTCCGTGAAAATTGACCACGTGACAAGTGGTTTGTGAGAAAAAATCCCTTCATACCATAAAAATTGATTCGGTTCTACATATAAAGATGTAATACGTACCTTTTGTAACAGTTGCACCTCATGTAGATCAAAATATTGCTCCATCTATAGTATCCAATTTACTGGATCCTTGCCATAAAACTTCCTCATATTGCCTTTTCTTGATTTTAGGAGCTCGATCTTGAAATGACTGTAACTCTGAAATTTTGTATCTTACATATCTAAAATTACTACCTACGGTAGCCCTTTGCATCCTCTTTCCAATGCCACCAATCTAATCGAAATTGGATTCTCCAAGAAAGATTTATGAACAATCTCCCAAGATGACTTGATTATATACCTTTTCAGAATAACGAACTTGTATGAAGTGCCATGCGTCATTGTTTCAACCTTCAGACTTGAAACTGATACACAAAAATATACAGGTCGTTCTCTTTCTGTAACTTCTTACAAAACTTCAATCTAATGCTTAGAAGGAAATTTGTGACGATTTTCCCAAAGCCACCTATTTTGAATGTAATTTAGGGTATTGCAAAAGCCCTAAATTTCTTGGACTGTATCTCCGAAAATTTAGTGAAACAGGATCTAAAATTTGGGCCCGAGCTTCACCAATATTTTTGTTCAAATGGGTTATAATTTTAGAATCTAAACCTTTGTAGAAAAAAAATTATAGTGCAAATTCCATGATGACCTGTTTGAGATGGAATTCTAGAGCTTGAAAAAACCCTAACTTCCTCAGGTCATATATCCAAAAATGTAGGGTAACAAGATCTGAAATTTGGACCCAAGATTCAGTGAGATTTCAAAGCAGATGGTTTTTGTTTTAGTGTCTGAAAGGTCACAGAAAAAAGTTATAGAGAAAATGCCACGATGAATTTTTTGGAGCAACAAAACCCTAGAATCCAAAGCTCTGATACCAAATGTTATGAAGCCAGCTCACAAAAAGATAGAAAAGATAGATCAACACCTTCGAAACCAGCCTCTTCGAGGGGGCAACCTCCTTTACATTACACAAATGAAAAATTCTTGGATGATACAAATGACAAAACCTCCTTTCTATATATAGGAGTCTAAGGGGTCATAATATAATCAGAGTCGACATAACAATAATAATGTAAAGGCACAATAGTAACAATAGTGGGCTTCTATGGGGCACAATAATAACAATATGGGGACTACATGGGAACAATAATATAATAAGGGGGTTGCACTAATAACAATAATGGGTTACACTAGTAGTATAGGGACCTAAGAATAATTTGGAAATGAGAATAGAAATGCAATTTGACCAAGAGTCTCCCACTATGGACTACTGGAAGAATCTACAATGGAACACTTATTGCACCCTTTTATCGGTCTCTCTATAAAGACTAGACTACAAGGTAGAACCAACACACCCATAACTATTCTTCCCTTCTCTACACTTCTCATACCAATGAGAATAATACACTTGTTCTTCTCTTTTCTAATATGATGCATCTTTTAAAAACTTGACTATCTCATTCTTTGTAGTTTCCAAAGATACAGATATTTTCTTTTCTTTCCTATGTTTTGATGGTAATTCTATTTGAAAGTATATTGGGTTTTCATTCTGTTAAATTTCTCCATTTCATGTCTTTCTTTTGTCATTCTTGCGATATTTAATTGTTCATGTGTTTCTTTGGACATGGAGATTTCCCTTAGATAATTCAACCAATCTAATTACATTTCAAACTAATGTGTTAGTTGATCTATTATTGAATGTTAGCTTTTTTGTCCTAATTTAAATTACAGATTTATAAACATGTGCTTTTTCATTGCTTCCTATGCATAAATTTCCTTAGGTTGTTTGGTGATTGAAACATGTAAATTTCATCAAGTTTAATGTGACATTCATGAGAAAAATAGCTTAAAAGAAAAATGATGAGAACCAGAAATAAAAATACAGCCAACCATCAAAGAGACACTTTAACACAGTGTTTTTATGAAGGAGTTCATCCCTCTTGGGCTACATCTCCTTGGTCCAGCTTCCATCGCTTCGGCCTCTTTATTAGCTCAATATGGAAAAAATGTTGTTTACAAAGCTCTACTTCTCCTGATACCTACACCAATGTCTTCAGAATGTCCAAATTAGCTAGGAACACCCTTTCCTAAGCTCAATTTGGTCGAAAATTTCTCCAGTTATGGCTCAAACAGTCTTTCCCTAGAAAAGCTCCTCTAAAACTAGAGAAATCCAGTTAGGGCCACTAAATTTGAGTTTGGCACCAAAATTGTCGGAACTACCAAAATTCTACGATTTTAAACTCCAAATTAATTAAATATAAGTGGGGTTAATTAATTGTTAACTGCAGATAGTTTTGTGATAACTTCGCAGTTATTCTAACTATAATCAACGACGGATTAAGCGAGGTCACATGTTGTAATCGTTGCGTTTTCATTGCGCTGGCCACTAGGTTAACTAACCGTAATCACAAACGTTTTTTCCATTCACATGGCATTAACCGTTTGGGGTCAAGTTTTGTGGAGCTGTTTGCATAACCGTTTGATGTAAATACGGGCACGTTCGCATGGGGAGGGTTGGCCTGTAGGCTAGCCCTCCCATAAACGCCAACCCTTAATAGGGTAAACTTTAAATATAAATGGTCCACCATATGGTTAAGTGACAAATCATAGTAGAGGTGGTAGAATGTCTTAGACTATGTTGGCATTATGATACAAGTGTTGTCCTTGATGGTAACTCACTCACAGGTCAATTTAGTTTTGGTAAAAGGCAACTCACAATACAACATGTATATTCAAAGGTTACAGGGAAATGGTACAGAAGAACAAGAACATGGAACTAAGGTCTACTGATCAAAATAAAGAAGGTAAAGGAAAACGTTGATACACGCTGGTCCACTTAGTCAAAACAACATATACACGCTGTTCCACATAACAAAAAGGGCATATACGTATACATGCACTCCCACAGAAAGAAAAGTGTGTACATGATTGGAAAACCTAGGTTTTGGTATGAGGTATTTGGTCCGTGGTATTGACCCTAGGTATTTGGTTTGAGGTATTTGGTCTGTGGTGTTGACCCTAGGTATTTGTTCTAAAGTATTGGTCCTAAGTGGTTTTGGTCCAAGGTATTGACAAAGGGCCTAAAGCTATATAAGGAGGAGAAGATCATAAGTCCAAGCATGCAAGTGTATGGGTTTCTAAGGAATACTTCTATCTGAAGTATATTTTATGTTGCAGGGGATATGTTTGTGATTTGATCTAAAATACTTTGTGCACCTTGAATTCAATGTTGGATCAAGATCATGAGACCTGAAGTGACTTATTATTTGATGATTTGATATTGGTTGGGCTAGATCTAACTGTGTACACCTGTTTTATTCTTTAAATGTCATGATCTGGGTTTGTCTAAAGTTCAGGAGTGTAGCAGAGTTATGAGTTGATATTTGCAGATATGTACGTTGGTTCATCTCTTCAAAATAGCGTGTACATGCATGTTATACTCTTCAAAATAGCATGTACAAAAGAAAAGCTTATTTTTCAAATCTGACTGATCTATCTGATCAAACTCTATTGTTTTACTGTTGTCTGTTAATGAAGTCTTCTTAGATATGAATGTAAAACTGAATGCATAAGGAGGTTGGTATTTGATTGATTGATTGTATAAGTGAGAAGAAGTGATCTCTATCGTTGCCTGTGTAAATCTCTGTAAGTTGACAATAGATATTCAGTATATTACTGGTTGGTATAGACTTGATTCAAAAGTTTATGTTTGCAGTAGTTTTGAAGGTATACGCAGGTTTGATTAACAGAAGTAGCGTATACACGTAGTTTGGGTTCAGCCAAGTAGTGTATAAACTCTAATGCATGATTTTTGAGGTTACAATTGGTTCTAAATGATGATGCAAATTTCTGGGTTCATCACAGTGTTCTGGTGTCAATGATTTGATTGTTCAGATTAACTTAATGTTGGTTGATGCAGTTTAAGTTTAAAAGTTTTTTATGCGTCCAGTATGAAAATTGGATGAAACGTGGCCTTCAGATTGTGGTGTTGTGATCTAGGAGTATCCAGTCTGAAAAATTCATGAAACATGGTCCCTGGAGGAGGAAAGAAGGTCGTAGCCTTCTGTAGGTCGGCACCTATGTACTAGTAAACAAATTGGCTTGTACAAGAGCTAGGGGGTTGCAGCTCCTTTCTAGTAGAAGCTGGAAAATGAGAGAAGGTTGTAGCCTTTTGTAGGTGGGTGCCTACGTACTGGTATGAGTCTGCACTAGTACAAGGTTGTAAACAAATTTTCTTATTATTAAAAGAAGACAGAGATGACAACAACAGGTGGTTTTTACCCACATTGGGTTTCCACCTTAAATCTTGGTATTCATGTGTGTTGTTTATGTGTGATGATTTATTCTGCTTTTACTGCACTATCTCATAAGTTACTAATGTACTGGTTTAAGATCAACACATGATAAATTGTCTAAATCAAAAGTTCTCTAGATATACATTAGTTTCTATAATCATAGTTGCATGTACACGATAGTTCACTTCACTGAAATAGCGTATATAAATATATTTTGGAAATAAAATTATTGGTATGATAATACTGATTCACCCCCCTCTCAGTATTATTTCCAACAATTGGTATCAAAGCAGGTCCTTCAGAAGAAGCTTGATTGCTTGAAGGAATACCTTTCAAGATGAATAATCATGAAGGCATGGGATCCATAAGACCACCAATCTTCAATGGGAGCAACTTAGTATATTGGAAAATAAGAACCAGAACCTATCTACAATCGCTTGGAAATGATGTTCGGGAAATTGTGGAAGGATGATATCAATTTGCAGCAGAAATTGCTACAGACTTTGCAAGTAAGAAGTTATACGATGTTGGAAATAATACTGAGAGGGGGGGTGAATCAGTATTATCAAGTTCTTTTAATAAATCTTCCTTATTTATACTTTGAATTATTTTTGCGTGTCAGTACCATAAAATAATGAGCATGAACAAGAAAAACAGATAGTCACACCAAAGAACACCAGATATAAGGTGGAAACCCAATGTGGGTGAAAACCACCTGCTGCAATATGTCTCTATCTTCTTTCAAATTAGAAACTCCTTTTACAATGATTTTGTACTGGTTCAGTCCTTTACTAGTACGCAGGCTGCAACCTGCAGAGAGCTACAACTCTCTCTCGTTTTCCAGTCTCTCCTGGAAGGGAGCTACAACCCCCTACTTCTTTTCTTTCAAGGATCACTTTTCATAAATTTTCAAACTGGATCCATAAACATCAAGAGATCATCAAGTACAAGTAAATCACCTAGTCAACTGCAGTAACAAGATCAATAGTAACAGTAAACAAAATCCAGAACACCTTATCAACAGAGAAAGGTCAGTCAAATAAATGCCTTAATACAGATCCGCAGTTTTTCTTTATCTGGCATGCGTTGCTACGCACTTCACCTCATGCACCTCTGCGTATCCCCGCACAGAGCCTTGAACTGCACTGCGTATCCACGCACTGTGCCTTTAAATGCACCACGTATCAATAGTGTGCCCCCGCACCCACTGCTTCTATCGTGCCGCGTACTTTCACTGTGCCTCGACAGTCACTGCTTCTATCGCGCTGCGTACTTTCACTGTGTCCCCGCACTTGCGGCTTCTGTCACACAACGTACCTCCGTGCTTCTGCTTTCTCTTCACTGCGAACCACCGCACCTGGACTTCTGTCGCGCTGCGTACCCACACACTGCGTCTTCTTCTGCTATGCGTACCCCCGCACTTGCACCGTTAATCACCTGCGAACCTCTAATTAGGACCAAATTGGCAGTACACTAATGTGCCACAGATAGTCAGATGCCCAGATCTGATCATGCACCTGAGAGATCACACTTCATAGATTCACTTTCAACTTCACTTTTATATAGATCAAGCTTTTAAACCGATAACCCAATATTTCAGATCTTAAGATATTTCAATTTTTAAGATGCCTTGGCCAAGTGATCTGCTTCCCTATTTATAGTCAAGCCCTCATTCACACCATGGGACAAAACCATCAAATAACCAAAACAAGGGATCCAAACCGGGGCTAAATTAGATCCTATACCATGGGCCAAAACCATAGGATCATGAACGACGGGCTAAATACCATGGGCCATACATAAGAAACCCCATATGAGTGCGCTTCTCTGCCTTGAAGTGAGTGAATTGGGGGACCGCACCTTCTGAACGGGTAACCTGCGGGTATGACCACATTTCCTGCACTGTGCACCTGCGGGTACGCACTCTTTTCACTGAGCACATGCAGACCTCTTAATTTTTATAATTTTGAGAGCCTGATCAGAGTTTTGCCACCTGTATGAGTTGCCATCAAGTACAACACATGAACAATAGAGCCAAACCAGAAATCATAATGCCAACAATCTCCCCCTTTGGACTTGATGGCAACCTCAAGATTCTCCACGTCATTCTCCCCCTTTGACATCAAGGGCAAAGGGTTATACTCCCCCTGAGAACATGCTCCCACTGATTATAGACCAGATCTGCAAAAGAATGATCACCAAACACCATAAATGAACATGAAAGAGATAGAGACATATTGCAGCGATATTTGGATCAGCATCCATGATCTCCTTTTGTACTTCTACCATAATGCCAAAAATGCATTATATGCTCCCCCTGAACCTGTGCCATCAAATGTGTACCCCATATGATCTTCACATACAACAACAGATGAGATTCAACAACAAGATGATGCATCAACAACCCCCAGCTTTTTCCTGAGGTATTCAAAGGCCTCCCTGGGCAATGGTTTGGTGAGTATATCAACAACCTGTTCCTTAGAAGGAACATACTCCAACTTGACCTTTTATTCAAGCACTTGTTCCCGGAGAAAGTGATACTTGATTGGTATGTGCTTGGTTTTTGAATGCATGACTGGGTTCTTTGAAATGCTGATTGCACTTGTATTATCACATAAGATGGAGATAGGTGGTGTACAAGTGATTTGAAAATCCTGCAAGGTCTACATCATCCAAAGGAGTTGAGTGCAGCAAGATGCAGCAGCAACATATTCCGCTTCAGCTGTAGACAAGGAAATCGAACTCTGTTTCTTGCTAAACCAAGATACTAATCTGGAACCCATAAAGAATGCACCACCACTTGTGCTCTTCGTGTCATCCACGCTTTCGGCCCAATCTGCATCTGTATAAGCATGAAGTGTGAGATCTGTATCTCTAGGATACCATAAGCCATAGTTTTGAGTTCCTTGAAGATATTTGAAGATTCTCTTTACTGCTTGAAGATCAGTTTCCTTTGGATTTGCCTGAAATATTCCAACTATTCCTACTGCATGCATGAAGTCTGGTCGGGTACCTGTCAAATAAAGTAGACTTCCAATCATAGATCTGTAGGTTGGTTGATGCACTGCTGCTGATTCATCATTTGCACTAAGGCTACATCCTGTGACCATGGGTGTACATACTGGTTTTGCATCTTCCATGCCATATTTCTTCAAAATCTGCTTGAGATACTTGGTTTGAGACAAAAAGATCCCTCCTTCCTTTTGTTGGATTTGCAAACCAAGAAAATATGTCAGTTCTCCCAGTAAGGACATTTCGAATTCTTTCTGCATTACCAAGGCAAAGCTTTGACTCATAGCTTCTTCATTGCTGCCAAAGATAATGTCATCTACATACACAACAAGTATTAGCAATTTGTCATTTTCAACTTTTATATAAAGATTGCTATCTGCTGATCCTTTTGAAAAACCTTGTTGATGAAGATATTTGTCCAAACGATAGTACCAAGCCCTTGGAGCTTGTTTGAGACCATAGAGAGCCTTTTTCAATCTGCATACAAGATTTGGATCATTTCCAAGAATGAAACCATATGGCTGCTCAATGTATACTTCTTCTTCCAAGTCTCCATTCAGAAAAGCTGATTTCACGTCCATTTGAAATACTTTGAAGTTTTGAAAGCTTGAGAGAGCAAGGAACATTCGGATGGCCTCAAGTCTTGCAACAGGAGCAAAAGTTTCTTCAAAATCTATTCCTTCTTGCTGCGCATACCCTTTACAAACAAGTCTGGCCTTGTTTCTAATTACTTCTCCATTTTCATTCAATTTATTTTTGAAGACCCATTTTGTCCCTATAACATTCTTATCCTTTGGTCTAGGAACCAACTCCCAAGTGTTGTTTTTTTCGATCTGCTCAAGTTCTTCATCCATTGCTTTGACCCAACATTCGTCTTTGCATGCCTCTTTCACATTTTGTGGTTCAGTGGAAGAGAGTAATGCCAAATAGCTTGAAGCTTCTGCAATTGTTCTTCTTGTTTGTACACCTGCTTCTTTCTTCCCCAAAATCTGAGATTCTGGATGATTCTTCTGAACATACCTGGATGGAGTCTTCTCTTATATCCTTATCTGCTCCTTTGGTTCTTCTTGAGGTTCTTCTTCTTCATCATTCTGTCTTTGAGGGTAGTCTTCATCTTCTTCGATATTTTCATGATTTACTTGCCTAGGAATGTATCCCTTCTCATCAACCACTACATCAATGCTGTCAACAATTCTTCCAAGTCTTTTATTGTAGCACTTATATGCTTTGCTGTGTGGAGAATAACCAAGAAGAATGCCTTCATCTGCTCTAGGTTCAAGTTTTCCAAGTTGCTCATCAGTATTCTTAATATAGCATTTGCTCCCAAAGATTTTGAAGTGCTTTACGAAGGAGTCTCACCATACCAGAGCTCATGAGGGGTTTGAGTGCTGTTCACCCGGACATTTGTTTTGTTGAGAATAACAACTGCAGCATATGCATCTTCACCCCAGAAAGTTGCGAGAGTTCCAGACACATCAAGCATAGCACGAGCCATTTGTTGGACTGTTCTGTTCATTCTTTCCACCACTCCATTTTGCTGAGGAGTTCTAGCTGTAGAGAATTCTCTTCTTATCCCATGTTCTTCACAGAAATCGAAAAATTCATTTGAGGTAAACTCCCCACCTCTGTCGGACCTGAGGCACTTAATTTTGTATCCTGATTCATTTTCAACCAAGGCTTTAAAGGATTTGAATTTTTCGAGTGCTTCATCTTTGTGCTTCATAAGTCCTAACCAGACAAAATTGGAGAAATCGTCAACGAATAATATCAAGTATTCTTCTCCTCTAGGTGTCCTTTTCCTAAAAGGACCACATACATCTGTATGTACTAGCTCAAGAGGAATGCTAGCTTATCCTTCCTTCTCCGGAAAGTTAGTTCTGGTTTGCTTTCCAAACTGACATGATTTGCATATGGTGTTGTCTGGAATTTTGATATCTGGAAGACCACGAACTGCCTGATATTTTCATGCTTTCCTTATTTGTGAAAAGCTTAGATGCCCCAACCTCCGGTGCCATAACCAGTGTTCATCATCCTTGCTCAAATAGCATTGTTGTTGTCCTTCTTCAAATATGTATAGATTATTTGGAGTTCTTTTACCTTTGATCACTGTTTCACCTGTATCAAGATCACGAACAAGACATCCATTTGATCTAAATATCACCTCGGTTCCTTGATCACACATCTAGCTGACACTCAGAAGATTATGCTTCAATCCATCAACATACAAAACATTTCTAGCTTTGACCTTTTCTTTTAACTGAGCAGTGCCTTTTCCTTTTATAGCTGTAGGAGTATCATTTCCAAAAGGAACTTTCTTTCCCTTTTCTAAAGCAGAATATGATTCAAGTTTTTCTTTATCACCTGTCATATGCTTCGAACATCCACTGTCAATGTACCATAGATTTTCCTGTCCCTCTGCATAAAATGCTATCCCACATCTTTCTGTTTGTGGTTCTTTTATTCGCCATGTTTTGGTGCTTGAGGCTTGTTCCTTTGTTTGCTGATACCGGCTCCTACATTCAGAATCTTCATGACCAAAGTTATTGCAAATAGAACATTCAACTTCATTTTCAAGAGCCGAAAAGTTGTTATAGGTCCTTTTTGTAATCCCGGTCATACTTCTTTGTTTTTGAGCTTCTCTAATCATGATTGTTTTATATGCAACACATTGAGCTGCTTTGTGACCAAAGTTATGGAAAGAGAAGCATTGTCCATTGAAGAAAATTCTGCGGTTATCAAATCTTCCGGCCAAATGATTGTAATTTCTATTGTCATCCATTCTTGAAGCAAATTGAGAGAATTTTACCTGTGGCTGGTTGTAGCTTTTATTCATCCTTAAGATGGATTGCCCCTGGTTTACCTGATAGTCTTTTTTTGTTCTTGATGTAATTCATCCCTGTTTTACCTGGTGATCTCCATTGTGCTTTTGCTCATTCCTTCTTGCTGTATCAAGATAACTCTTTGAGGTGGATGGTTGAGAAGTTTCTCCATTATACCCCAGACCTCTCTTGTTTAGTGCAGAATGCTGTACATTGATGATCTCATCCAGAGTTTCAGATCCTTTGACAAACTTAAGATTAATAGCCTTTGTTTTCTCAATCTCTTTTCTAAGACCAACAATTTCACCTTCTAACTTTTCAAGATATTTTTCTTTTTCATCAATTTGAAGTTGTAGAGTATCAATGATCATATTCTTTTCTTCTATACATGTCTTGAGTCTAGAAATTTCTTCATGAAAGCTATCCACATCTATAGCATCCATGTAATCATCATCTTCAAATGCCATTAAAAGTTTATAGTCATTACCTCGTTCATCTTCATCACTATTTGATAGACCATCACTATCTTCATGAGTGTCGTAGCTTTTCTTATTTGCATTCTATTTCTTGCTCCATCTAGCAGGTTCCTTTCCTTTGTCAATCTTATCTTTATGAGGACATTTCGCAGCATAATGACCTACTCTTCAACAAGCAAAACATTTAAAAGGTAACTTACCTCTGAACCTTCCAGTACCCCATTGAAGATTTCTGACAAAATTTGATTCTTCTTCTTCTTCTGGCACGTGACTTGCTTCATAGTAGTCTCCTTTGCCTAAAGCCTTGAAAGCGGCTTCTCTCCTATCTGATGGACCTCCCTTTCTCATTTCATAAGCAGTTAGAATTTCGTGTAGCTAAGACATAGTAAGGGTTCGTAGATTTTCCTTTTCTTCTATTGCAGACACTTTAGATTCAAACTTGGGGGACAATGATCTTAGAACTTTTTCAACAACAATAGCCTCTTTTATTTCTTCACCCAAGTTTTTCATGCAATTAACAATCTCGTCTACCCGAAGGAAATAGTTAGCCACACTTTCATCATTATACATTCTGAGATTCTCATACTGAATCCTGAGGGTTTGAAGTTTAGCACGCTTTACCTGTTCATCTCCTTCGTAGCTCAAGACAATCTTGTCCCATATTTCTTTTGCGGATTTATATTGCATAACCTTCACGAATTCTGTTTGAGATAAGCATCCCAGCAGAGTATTGACTGCTTTAGCATTTGTTTCATATTTCTTCTTTTCGGCCGGATCTGTAGGAGTAGCTGAAGGAAAAGTGTAGCCTGTATCTATGATATCCCAAACTTCTGTACCAAGAGATTGAAGATAGGCAGTAACTCTTACCTTCCAATAATTGAAGTTTGTCCCATCAAAAATTGGTGGCCTGATTGATGCTTCCCTCTCGTAGTTGCTCATGATGAATGATCTTCCTTCAAGCGATCAAGCTTTTCTGAAGGACCTGCTCTGATACCAATTGTTGGAAATAATACTGAGAGGGGGGGTGGATCAGTATTATCAAGTTCTTTTAATAAATCTTCCTTATTTATACTTTGAATTATTTTTGCATGTCAGTACCATAAAATAATGAGCATGAACAAGAAAAACAGATAGTCACACCAAAGAACACCAGATATAAGGTGGAAACCCAATGTGGGTGAAAACCACCTACTGCAATATGTCTCTATCTTCTTTCAAATTAGAAACTCCTTTTACAATGATTTTGTACTAGTGTAGTCCTTTACCAGTACGCAGGCTGCAACCTGCAAAGAGCTACAACTCTCTCTCGTTTTCCAATCTCTCCTGGAAGGGAGCTACAACCCCCTACTTCTTTTCTTTCAAGGATCACTTTTCATAAATTTTCAAACTGGATCCATAAACATCAAGTGATCATCAAGTACAAGTAAATCACCTAGTCAACTGCAGTAACAAGATCAATAGTAACAGTAAACAAAATCCAGAACACCTTATCAACAGAGAAAGGTCAGTCAAATAAATTCCTTAATACAGATCCGCAGTTTTTCTTTATCTGGCATGCGTTGCTACGCACTTCACCTCATGCACCTCTGCGTATCCCCGCACAGAGCCTTGAACTGCACTGAGTATCCACGCACTGTGCCTTTAAATGTGCCGCGCATCAATACTGTGCCCCCGCACCCACTGCTTCTATCGCGCCGCGTACTTTCACTGTGCCTCCGCAGTCACTGCTTCTATCACGCCACGTACTTTCACTGTGTCCTCGCACCTGCGACTTCTGTCGCATTGCTCTCTCTTTGGTCGAGCAAGTGGCTTCGCACCTTGCTCTCTCTTTGGTCGAGCAAGCGGCTTCGCACCTTGCTCTCTCTTTGGTCGAGCAAGTGGCTTCGCACCTTGCCGAAGTACTTATCGATTCCTTACCCACCATCCCTCACCCATCGGAATGAGTGAGTGACTTCGTCCCTAAAGGACCCTTTAGGGGGCTCGACTGATAAGGAGAGGAGAGATTGAAAGGCCAAAAGGTAGGAGTCCGTGCTTCTACTTTCTCTTCACTGCGAAAACCACCGCACCTGGACTTCTGTCGCGCTGCGTACCCACGCATTGCGCCTTCTTCTGCTATGCGTACCCCCGCACTTGCACCGTTAATCACCTGCAAACCTCTGATTAGGACCAAATTGGCAGTCCACCAGTGTGCCACAGATAGTCAGATGCCCAGATCTGATCATGCGCCCGAGAGATCACACTTCATAGATTCACTTTCAACTTCACTTTTATATAGATCAAGCTTTTAAACCGATAACCCAATATTTCAGATCTTAAGATATTTCAATTTTTAAGATGCCTTGGCCAAGTGATCTCCTTCCCTATTTATAGTCAAGCCCTCATTCACACCATGGGACAAAACCATCAAATAACCAAAACAAGGAATCCAAACCGGGGCTAAATTAGATCCTATACCACGGGCCAAAACCATAGGATCATGAACGACGGGCTAAATACCACGGGCCATACATAAGAAACCCCATATGAGCGCGCTTCTCTGCCTTGAAGTGAGTGAACTGGGGGACCGCATCTTCTGAACGGGTAACCTGTGGGTATGACCGCATTTCCTGCATGGCGCACCTGTGGGTACGCACTCTTTTCACTGAGCACATGCGGACCTCTTAATTTTTATCATTTTGAGAGCCTGATCATAGTTTTGCCACCTGTATGAGTTGCCATCAAGTACAACACATGAACCATAGAGCCAAACCAGAAATCATAATGCCAACATACGAAACTAATGCCAAAGCTGTCAATACATTACTGGGAAGTCTATCAAAATTATAATTTGTCAAGGTCATGCAACTCAAGATAGCCAAAGAAATATGGGAAAAAATAATTCAGAGCTACGAAAGAGACTCTCGGGTAAAACGTACTAAGCTCCAAACTCTTAGAATTCAGTATGAAACTCTTAAGATGCATAATGATGAGAGTGTAGCCAGTTACTTTTTACATATAGATGAGATTGTTAATTGTATGAAGAATCTAGGTGAAGAAATAAAGGAAGTTACTTTAGTTAAGAAAATTTTGAGATCTTTGTCTTCTAAATTTGAGTCAAAAGTGTTTGCCTAGAAGAAAAACAGGATCTTCAAACTATCACTGTGACTCAACTTCATGGAATCCTAACTACCTTTGAAATGAGAAAATGAGGTCCATCAGATATGAGAGAAGCCGCATTTAAAGCATCAACAAAGGGAAAAGAAAAGGAAGAGAACAATGAATCAGGACACATTTCTGAAGAAGAAGATGAGGTAAATTTTGTCAAGAAGCTTCAACGGGGTTCTGGAAGGTTTAGAGGTAAGCTACCTTTCAAATGCTTTGCTTGTGTTAGAGTCGATCTTAATGCTACCAAATTTCCTCATAAAGATAAATATGAAAAAGGGAAGGAATATGAAAAAAGCAATAGGAAACAGGTTGTGAATAGAAGGAGTTACTATACACATGAAGATAGTGATGGTTTATGTAATAGTGATGAAGATGAAACTGAACAAGATTATAGACTTCTCATGGCCTATGAAAATGATGATTTTTTGGATGCATTAGAAGAGGAAGACTTTCATGAAGAAATCACTAAACTCAAAATCTGTTTAGAAGAAAATAATATGATCATAGATACTTTGACACACCAACTTGTTGAAAGAGAAAAACACAATGAAAATCTAGAATGTGAAATTGTGGGTCTAAGAAAAGATCTTGAGAAGAAAAAATCTCTCAATCTTAGATTTGCTAAAGGATCAGAAACTTTAAATTAAATTATCAAAGTTCAATGTTCTCCTCTGATAAAGATAGGTCTTGGATATACTGAAGAATCATCTCAATCATAAAAGTCGTCAACCTCCACCAGAAGCTATCTTGATGCAGCAAAGACCAGTGAACAGTATGTCAATCATCAGCAAAGGCCTAAAACCCATTATCAGGTAAATCATACTCAATTTACTCCAAGGATGAATATCAATAGAAGCCGCAACCAATAGGTAAACAATGTCAAAAGATTCGATGGTCGCAAAAACTTCTTTAATGGGCAATGTTTTTCATGTCATAACATTGGGCACAAGGCTTCTCAATGCGTTGCTTACAAAACCATCATGACTAGAGAAGCATGAAATCAAATGAGTGTAACAAGAATCAAGAAAAGTTCCTATAATAACTTTTCTCCTCTTGAAAATGAAATAGAATGCTCGATTTGTAACAACTTTGGTCATGAAGAATCTGAATGCAGGAGCAAATTTCGGCAAACACTTCAAAAGGATAAAATGCCATTAAATCCCAAGATATGGAGAAAGAATGAATCTCAATCAGAAATATGTGGTATATCCTTGCATGCAGAAGGACAAGAAAATCAGTGGTACATCGACAGTGGATGCTCCAAACACATGATAGGCGATCAAGAGAAACTTCCCTCATATAATGCTTTAGAAAAATAAAAGAATGTCTCATTTGGAAATGACACTCCAACTATCATTAAAGGTAAAGGTTCTATTTTCTTGAAAGAAAACGTTAAAGTTGGAAATTTAATGTATGTAGATGGTTTAAAGCATAATCTGTTGAGTGTCAGTCAAATGTGTGGTCAAGGAAATTAAGTGGTGTTTCGATCAAATGTATGTGTTGTTCATGAGCTTGATATAGGAAAGACCATGATCAAAGGTACAAGAAATCCAAACAGCTTATACATGCTCAAAGGAGGACAACAACAATGCTATCTAAGAAAACCATATGAAAATAGATTGTGGCATAGAAGATTGGGACATCTAATCTTTTCTCAAATAAGAAAAGCATGTAGGCTAAAGGCAGTTTGTGGTCTTCCAGTTATCAACATCCTAGAAAATACCGTATGCAAAACATGTCAAATCGGTAAGAAAACTAGATTTCACTTCATTGAAAAGGAAGGGTCAGCAAGTAAGCCTCTTGAACTTATCCATACTGATTTATGTGGACCAACAAGGAAAAAGTCGCCTTGTGGAGAAGAATACTTTATTTTGTTTATTGATGATTTTTCCAGAATGTGTTGGATATGTCTTCTAAAGCATAAAGATGAAGCATTTGAAAAGTTTAAAGCCTTCAAAGCTTTGGTTGAAAATGAATTAGATCGAAAAATCAAATGTCTCAGATCTGATCAAGGGGGGGAATTCATATCAGATGAATTCTTTGTCTTTTGTGAGAAACATGGAATAAAAAGGCAATTCTCCACCACAAGAACTCAGCAAAATGGTGTGGTAGAAAGGATGAACAGAACAATTCATAAAATGGCTCGAGCTATACTAGATGAATCTGGAACTCCTGCAACCTTCTGGGGTGAAGCTGCATTTGCTGTCGTGACTATTATCAACAAAGAAAATGTTCGGGTAAATAGCACTCAAACTCCACATGAACTTTGGTATCGTAAGCCTCCTACTGTAAAATACTTTAAAGGTTTTGGAAGCAAATTTTTTATCAAAAGGACTGATAAAAAACTTGCTAAGTTTGAACCCAGAGCAGACAAAGGTATTCTTCTTGGTTATTCTTCTAGAAGTATAGGATACAAATGTTATAATAAAAGACTTCGGAAAATTGTTGAAAGCACTGATGTTGTAGTTGATGAAGCATGCAGAAATCCAGAACAGATGAAATCAACAGAGGTATATGACAATGAGGAAGATGGGGATTGCTTTCCTGCATCAAATCGAAATGATATTGAAGAAGAAACGAATGAAGCACCATAAGAAGATACAACAGATAGGGAAAAGACTCCATCCAGGTATGTTCAGAAGAATCATCTAGAATCTCAAATTCTAGGAGAAAAAGGGTCTGGAGTACAGACAAGAAGAACTCTTACAAGAACCTCAAGTTATCTAGCATTACTATCCTCCATAGAAATTCATAATGTAAATAAAGCCTGCAAAGATGAATGTTGGGTCAAGGCCATGGATGAAGAATTAGATAAAATTGAAAAGAATGATACTTAGGAGTTAGTTCCTAGACCTCATAATAATAATATTATAGGAACAAAATGGATATTTAATAATAAACTGAATGAAAATGGAGAAATTATTAGAAACAAGGCAAGACTTGTTTGCAAAGGGTATGCCCAACAAGAAGGTATAGATTTTGAAGAAACTTTTGCACCTGTTGCCAGACTTGAAGCCATAAGGATGTTTCTTTCTCTTTCTAGTTTTTGAAAATTCAAACTATATCAAATGGATGTAAAATCAGCCTTTCTTAATGGAAATTTGGAAGAAGAAGTTTATATTGAACAGACAGAAGGATTCATTCTTGGAAATGATGCAAAACTTGTATTCAAACTCAAAAAGGCTCTCTATGGTCTGAAACAAGCTCTAAGGGCTTGGTATTACCGCCTTGACAAATATCTACAACAAGGCTTTACGAAAAGTTCTGCAGATAGAAATTTATACACAAAGATTGAAAATGATAAATTGCTAATTATTGTTGTTTATGTTGATGATATCATTTTTGGTAGCAATGAAGAATCCATGAGTCGAAATTTTGCTTTAGTAATGCAGCAAGAATTTGAAATGTCATTACTTGGTGAACTTACTTATTTTCTTGCTCTACAAGTTCAGCAAACAAAAGATGGTATCTTTATCTCACAAACCAAATATCTCAAGCAGATCTTGAAAAAGTACGGAATGGAAGATTCTAAACCAGTATGTACTCCAATGGTAATAGGATGCAGTCTCAACTCTAATGATGAATCACAAACAGTAAACCAACCAACTTACAGATCTATGATTGGAAGTCTACTTTATCTAACAGGTACCAGACCTAACATCATGCATACAGTAGGAATTGTTGGAAGGTTCCAAGCAAATCCAAAGGAATCACATCTCCAGGCAGTCAAAAGAATTTTCAAATATCTTCAAGGAACTTAGAACTTTGGACTATGATATCCTAAAGATGCAGACCTTACTCTTCATGCATATACAGATGTTGATTGGGTAGGAAGCGTTGATGATCGAAAGAGCACTAGTGATGGTGCATTCTATATGGGTTCCCGGTTAGTAACTTGGTTCAGGAAGGAAAAAAGTTTGATTGCTTTATCTAAAACTGAAGCAGAATATGTGGCTGCTGCATCATGTTGCACACAACTACTTTGGATGATGCAAATTTTGCAAGACATTCAGGTCACATATACTCCACCCATCTCCATTCTATGTGATAATACATGTGCCATTAGTATTTCAAAAAATCCAGTCATGCACTCCAAAACCAAGCACATACCCATCAAGTACCATTTTCTACAAGAACAAGTGCTTGAACAAAAGGTCAAATTGGAGTATGTTCCCTCCAAAGAATAGGTTGTCGATATATTCGCTAAACCACTACCCAGAGAAACATTTGAATATATTAGTGGTTGAAGGGAAAATACCCCTAGGGTCCTTTGGGCTAAGACTCTACCAGACTGAAAATTGCTTATTCAAAGAAACACACACACACAGCCAACATTTTTACTTTTAAGCAAATGCTAACGTTAAGGGTACGTACCTAAGGTCCTACGTTCGAGAAGGCCTTTAGGGTCCAAACCCTTCTTGGAGTTCCCTTCTTCTTTCTTTGACCTGCAAGACAAACAAATCAAAGAACACAACCGTACATGTACAGATACTTATGTATAAATCATCTTTATGCTATAAAGTTAGTTATAAAAAATCTTTAAGTAACCACTTTCATAAGAATTCAACACAAGAATCTCATAAGCATAAAGAAAGATTATTCAGGAACAAAGACGTGTTTCTTTATATATAAAGGCAAATAAAGTACATATATCGGAAAGATATCACCTGAACACCTTCAGCAGGCTCCAAGCAAGCTTCCTCCCGGATTTGTTCCAGCCTCAAGCCTCCAACAAGAGCTCCTTCCAAGTCTTACTCAATGATGATATCAAGGATGAATGATCACCAATACACATGGAAACAATGGTTTCCTATGCAAAATGGGGGAAGTGCAGAATGCACCAAGGACTTCAGACCTGGTCTAAGGGGAAAATCTCAACATAATAATCTTGCTCTCCTTTCTCTCTCTCCTTGGCCTTTCCTTTGATGTCTTTTTATACCCTCTCCAAAGTAGTTTTTTAGTTAGGAGTTGGTTGGGAACAGTTGGGCCACGGGCACTAATAGGTGATCCAGCAGGTAAACCCGCGATCACCGCCCGAAAAAGAGGAATTTATTATTTTTTAAGAAAAATCAGCATGAGTGCCAAGCGACAAAAAAAAAGTACTAACTAGGGCACCCATGATAAGGTAGGCTCTACCACACAAGTCATGATACTTCTAAGCAATGAGAAGGTTCCACACCATAACTTGGTGGGGTCGATCCTAAGGCAAAATGGGAAAGGAAACTGATAAATGCATAATGCAGGCGGAAAAACCTAACCTATATGCCAGTTTCGAGAACCAATACCTGTCAGAATGGACCAACCATAAACTTCCAAAGGAGAAATCTTCCAAGTTCTGTAAACATAAATAGGAACACTAGACACGAAGTTAATACATCCCACATATAAACTCCATATCAAATCTTTGTGTTATAGAATACAAAACTTGAAAATGCGTACCTCATATATACAATATAGTACAAGGAACCACGCAGCCTTGCAGCTTACGCATAATAGTTCTTCTGGACAAACCCCTTGCAGGGCTCAGGCCAAGGGCTCCTTTGGTAGTCACAACTCATGGCTTCAAAGAGTTCCTCCTGTGAAGGCAAAACAAGTTCTAAGAAATCATGAGAACTACAAGGATCAAAAAAGGGAATTAAAGGGTCCCATGTCCCTATAGGAAGAATCTCTCGGTCAACTGCCGGGACTAAGTCCCAAGAAGGAGAATAATAGGTCAAAGGATCCTTCCTAGAAGCTATTGAACATTGAGGATTCAATGCCACATAATTGACTCGTGGCGGGGTAGAGTCTACTTGAACACTTGGAACAAACCAAGGGGCATTTTGCAGTAAAGTCGAATTAGGGTGGTGATTATCAGATGCAAGCTGATCAATAGTGACAATATTCCTGTTATGAGGAAAACACATTACTCGAAAGAGTGAAGACACCACAGCACTCATAGCATAGACATAATCACGCCCAAGTAGCATATTAAAGTCTAAAGGGCTATCAACCACCATCATATCGATTAAGACAGTCTTCCCACCTAAAGTGATAGGCAATTGAGGAAGAACACCCATAGATTCACCAGGCCTTCTATCATAGGCTAACAATTGACTCTGAGCTGTCAACAACTTTGGGGAACCCAAAGCTTTCCAAGTCAAAGAGGATATAATACTTGTAGAAGATCCTTCATCCACCATACATCGATAGACATTTGTGGAATTAACTCTGACCTTTATTTGGAAAGGTGCAGCGGAAGGAAGACGAGGCTCAACAAGACTATCCCAATCAAAGGAAACACTCTTAGCACTTGGAGGGGGAACATTCGAAGTACCCGGAATGCCCCCTATACTAGAATACTCTGTACTAGAGATCAAACAGACTCTTTTGTTAGGCACTTCACCCCCCAAAAGAGGAGTGTAATCGGCCAGCGATTGCACTGGCTCTACCACATTTTCAACCAACGGTTGATGGGATTGATGAGAAACCATATCAGATCTAGGAGCAGAAGTACTTTCAGACTCGGACCATATCTTTTGAACCTCTGGAATACCAGGGCATAAATGAGTAAGATGGTCTCCCTTGCATATCTTACAAGGGAACTTAGGTTTAAAACTTCTACGTCCAGGTTTCTTATCAACTTCCATTCCGCCAACATGACTAGCAGTGGTTTGCGGAGAGTCCTGAACATGACTTGCAGAGGTCGGTGACTCTTTGCTAGTATGACTCGCAGTGACTAGACTCATGCCCCCAGCATGACTTGCAGCGGCTGAAGACTCATCTCCAACATGACTTGCAGAGGTTGAAGATGAAATGCTAGTGTGACTTGCAGTGACTAGACTTGTGCCCCTAGCATGACTAGCAGTGGCTGAAGGCTCATCTCCAACATGACTTGCAGAGGTTGAAGATGAAAGGATAGAATTATTCTTCTTCTTTGACTTCCTTTTTCTCCTCTTTTTATATTTCTTGTGACAAGAAGGAGGAGAAGAAGGAACCCCAGATTTCTCTTTGAAAGAAGATGAACAATTAACACCCATGTGATGCCCCTGAAATATAGCATTCAACTGAGAAGGTTCAAGAGCATTCGGAATATTCGGAGTGGACCACAGCCAAACGGGTAGTTCAACATTCAACCCAGGAATATTCAAAGTGGCCATCAAGGGAGTACCAACGTTTCCAAAGAAAGGAAAAGCACAAGGATCCCCTTTTGGGAGGGTACCTTGGTTGGTTTCCACAGGAATATTAGCCATATCTAACTGTTCCAAAGACCCTTTCCCTTGCAGGAATATAGAAATAACTCTTCAAAGAATATGGATAAGCAATCAAAACCTTTGCCCTTGAGGAGGAAACTCCACAACTTCCGAAAGAACGCCCAAAAGCCTTTCAAGATCGGTAGAGTGGTAAGCTAGTCACTCAGACCACAAAGTCCAAACGTGACTAGACAAAAATACCTGAAGCCAACTATATACAAGGAGCAAAGAGCACCCACTAGAAAGTCCCTAAAGATATCAGCCAGTCAAACAACTTCCAAGTATTTCCGCTCCGGGTGATGAGGACTGGACACCAAAATACAAGAAAGCGGAGTCAGGGGCCTTCCGAAGATAGTCTGGGATAATGACGACCCAGTCCTATCAGCGAAGGTAACAGAGGAAGTTACGCTGACCTCCTAACAACAGCCTGCGCCGGTGCAAGCCCCCAAGCTTCACAAGGGTGCCCTCCAGTAGTAATGTTGAGAGTGATGCAACGTCAACCTCAGGTGCCACGGGATTCCCCTCCGCAGCCACCTGTGTAGATCCCTAGGAGAGGCAACTATGGGTACCAACTTGTCGCAGAAGCCAGGCGGAACAGTCGTGAGGTAAGTTCGGACAAGTAGGAGAGGGGGTATCTCTCTTCCCTGTCTTCACAGACCCTCGTGCTTAACTCCCAGATCCGGAGCTTTCCTGGTCTTCCTAATGCTATTGGATTTACTCTCGTTAATCAGACTCTTATGTTTGACGTTTTATGTGGCCTTGGAGAGTTAACTCTCCACTCGCCTAATCCAAGGCCCTAAAATCCTAGACTTGTTGGTGTAATAACTAAAACAAAAAGTTCTAGTGGATTTTAAATTAGCGCTTGATTTTATTAGGCTGTTCTTTAAGTCACAAGGTAACGGAAGTGAAACTAGTGGTGTTTTTTGACGCAAAAGAAGTTAATAAAACTTAGCTACATGCACATGCACTTTTGTTTTTCGATGAAAAGTAATCTCTACAGGGTTCAGAGGAACTTCAAATAAAACAAAGTTTTTTCCTTTTTCTTTTCAAATTCCACACTCACAAAAACTAACAAAACTAAATATGCCTAAAAAGAGATGCAAATCTTACCCTAATGCAAGAACTATATGTGGATGCAAGATTCAAAGACTACTCTAAAAACAAAGAAGGAAAGTTGCTGCTTTACCAGATTTTGTCTTGCCACTAAAATGCTTAGATAGAAGATGATGTGTTACCAATCATTTCGTCCAAACAATAAAAACAAGTTTTAAGATGAAAACAAAGCACTTTCACTTCGCAAAAAGGAAATCAAATGAAAAGCAAGTTTAAGAAAGCGAAACTCAAAACTTTCAAAAGATTTTCTTTCAATCAAACCAAAAAGTCTTTTTCAAAGGAAAGCTCTCAAAAATACTGACACCAATGATTGATAAACAAGCAACCGAACACTTTTGTGAATTGACACCTTTCAACTGATGAAAACTCAACAAAAATAAAATGTGTTTGAAATCGCTTTTGACAATCAAAAGCAGCAATGAAAGTCCAAAATATCAAAAGACAAGTTTCAAGAAAATGGTAAGAAACAAATTTCCCGAAACGAAGGAGCAAATGGTCATAAAAATGATTTCGTTAAGCAAACAAAAGTGTCATGAAAACAAAATGGACACAAAGATTGAACCCAATCTTCTCAGTCTGCCGAAACAGGGCAATCAAGATTCTTAAACAGAAATCTTGTGTGTCAAAAATCAATGACGCTTGCAATCAACGAAAAACAAGAATAGTACTCCTTATAACTAGAGAGAGTTCAGAACAAGATGCCCCCTGTTAAACAGAGAGCTGTCACTGGGAATTGACTGCTTTAAACTGACCCAAACCACCAGACAGACATTCAGCAAAAAGAAACATTATAAATCTTGAAAATTATGGAATATACGCGCCTGCAATTATTTGCAGAATGAATGTACACGCGACTATAACTAAGGAAACCTGCGTATACACGGGTTCACTTAGTGAAACTTGCGTATATACGCTTCTGTAATCCAGAAAAAGAGCGTATCTGAAGTCTTTCAAGAAAAATAAAAAAACACAGACTGAAAAACTGGAAAAGCTTGGATTTCAAGAAAAGATCAGACAGTCAGAGCCAACAAACAGAGGGGCTGAGCCTTGATTGGCTTGAGGACTACCCAAACTAGGAACAACAAGAGTGTTGTCCCCAGTGGAGTCGCCAATTCTGGTTGAAGGGAAAATACCCCTAGGGTCCTTTGGGCTAAGACTCTACCAGACTGAAAATTGCTTATTCAAAGAAACACACACACACAGCCATCATTTTTACTTTTAAGCAAATGCTAACGTTAAGGGTACGTACCTAAGGTCCTACGTTCGAGAAGGCCTTTAGGGTCCAAACCCTTCTTGGAGTTCCCTTCTTCTTTCTTTGACCTGCAAGACAAACAAATCAAAGAACACAACCGTACATGTACAGATACTTATGTATAAATCATCTTTATGCTATAAAGTTAGTTATAAAAAATCTTTAAGTAACCACTTTCATAAGAATTCAACACAAGAATCTCATAAGCATAAAGAAAGATTATTCGGGAACAAAGACGTGTTTCTTTATATATAAAGGAAAATAAAGTACATATATCGGAAAGATATCACCTGAACACCTTCAGCAGGCTCCAAGCAAGCTTCCTCCCGGATTCGTTCCAGCCTCAAGCCTCCAACAAGAGCTCCTTCCAAGTCTTACTCAATGATGATATCAAGGATGAATGATCACCAATACACATGGAAACAAGGGTTTCCTATGCAAAATGGGGGAAGTGCAGAATGCACCAAGGACTTCAGACCTGGTCTAAGGGGAAAATATCAGCATAATAATCTTGCTCTCCTTTCTCTCTCTCCTTGGCCTTTCCTTTGATGTCTTTTTATACCCTCTCCAAAGTAGTTTTTTAGTTAGGAGTTGGTTGGGAACAGTTGGGCCACGGGCACTAACAGGTGATCCAGTAGGTAAACCCGCGATCACCGCCTGAAAAAGAGGAATTTATTATTTTTTAAGTGTTTTAATAGATACACGTGGGTTGGGTATAACAGACCCGCGTGTACACGCGTTTAACTCGGGGAAATGTCGCGTATAGGGAATAAAACACTGTTTTTTAAATTTTTGGACCAGGTCTGGAAGGAGGGGTTGCCCTAGGCCATAAGTGCAGCATCACAAACCATAAGAGTGAGATTTGGAGCTATAACAATTAGACAAAAGCTAGGACTAGTTGATACATCATCTTGTTGTTAAATCTATCTTTTCAGAGGAAGGTTATTATACGCGGGTTTCATGAAGTATAGTCGTGTATACATGCAGGTTTCTATGGCTGAAGAAGCGTATATGTTTTTCTGAGAGGAAAGACAGTGGGTCAGAGTCTGATATGGGTGCTCTGTTTGATGTTGATGATTACAGTCTAACGATATGCTTTGTTCATTAATTTTTATCTGACTGACAAAGATGCCTTGATTAATGACTTGTTAACAATGCACAGGTAGCACAGGTTTAGGGGGGCATTAGCCTTCACATGCATTCTGCATTGTTGGCATTATGGTTTCTGAGTCTAGCTATAGCTTCAGATATTTATACCATTTGTTTCTTAAGTCATGTAAAGGTCTAGGGTGTGATATGACTTCTCATACATTTGAATGAGTACTATTGGACAAATGATTTAATTTGTATCCCCACTTTGCATGGGATGGATAATGTAATATTTATTGTATTTCTGTTATGTATAAACAATTGGTATATCCCCACTTGGTTGGGTGGATGAGTCAAATTTGGTATATCCCCACTTGATTGGGAGATTGATGTATGTATGAGCCATTGGTGATAAGAAGGTCAAACTCACATAGTTGATTTATAGAGTCATGTTATTCTTTTGGAAAATATTTTTGCAGACTCTGGATGTGCTCAAGGGGGGCATGGACAGTTACTGCATCCCAACATGTACAATGATATTAGAACATACACAAAGAGGGAGTTTAATTAGAGAATTCAGAATGTGCCTAGGGGGAGCATGATCATATTCAGCTGTTCAGATATGAAGAGTATCCTAGTTTTCCCTTTGCCCTTGATGTCAAAGGGGAGATAATTTTGGTGTTGCTTGTTATCTCTAATAGTTTCTATAGCTTGCAAAAATCAACACCATCATGGTTGCCATCAAGTCCAAAGGGGGATATTGTTGACATTATGATATAAGTGTTATCCTTGACAGCAACTCACTCAGAGGTCAATTCAGTTTTGGTAAAAGGAAACTCAGAGTACAACAGGTATATTCAGAGGTTACGGGGAAATGGTACATAAGAACAAGAAGATGGAACTAAGGTCTACTGATCAAAATAAAGAATGGAAAGGAAAAAGCTAATACACACTGGTCCACTTAGTCAAAACAATGTATACATGATGTTCCACATAACAAAAAGAGTGTATACATGTACACACACTCCCACAGAAAGAAAAGCGCGTACATGATTGGAAAACCTAGGTTCTGGTCTGCGGTATTTGGTCCGTGGTATTGACCCTAGGTATTTGGTCAAAGGTATTTGGTTCGTGGTATTAACCCTAGGTATTTGGTCCAAGGTATTGGTCCTAAGTGGTTCTGGTCCAAGGTATTGACAAAGGGCCTAAGGCTATATAAGGAAGAGAAGATCATAAGGCCAAGCGTGCAAGTGTATGGGTTTCTAAGGAATACTTCTATCTGAAGTATATTTTATGTTGTACGGGCTATGTTTGTGATTTGATATAAAATAGTTTGTGCACCTTGAATTCAATGTTGGATCAGGATCATGAGACCTGAAGTGACTTATTATTGGATGATCTAATATTGGTTGGGCTAGATCTAACTGTGTACACCTGTTTTATTCCTTAAATGTTGTGATCTGGGTTTGTCTGAAGTTCAGAAGTGCAACAAAGTTATGAGTTGATATTTTCATATATGTACGTTGGTTCATCTCTTCAAAAGTGCATGTACACGTAGGTTATACTCTTCAAAATAGCGTGTACAAAAGAAAAGTTTCTTTTTCAAATCTGACTAATATATCTGATGAAATTTTGTTGTTTTACTACTTTCTGTCAATGAAGTCTTCTTAGATATGAATGTAAAATTGAATGCATAAGGAGGCTGGTATTTGATTGATTGATTGAATAATTGAGAAGAAGTGATCTCTATCGCTGCTTGTGTAAAGCTTTGTAAGTTGACAATAGATATTTAGTATATTGCTGGTTGGTATAGAATTGATTCAAAAGTTTATGTTTGCAGTATTTTTGAAGGTATACACAGGTTTGATTAACGGAAGTAGCGTATATATGTAGTTTGGGTTCAAACAAGTAGCGTATACACTCTAATGCATGGTTTTTGAGCTTAAAACTGGTTCTAAATGATGATGTAGGTTTCTGGGTTCATCACAGTGTTATGTTGTCAGTGATATGTTTGTTCAGATTAACTGAATGTTGGTTGATGAAGTTTAAGTTTAAAAGTTTTTGATGGGTCTAGTATGAAAGTTGGATGAAATGTGGCCTTCAGATTGTGGTGTTGTGATCCAGGAGTATCCAGTCTGAAAAATTCATGAAACGTGGTCTCATATCCTTCTGTAGGTCGGCACCTATGTACTAGTAAACAAATTGGATTGTACAAGAGCTAGAGGGTTGCAGCTCCCTTCTAATAGAAGCTGGAAAAACAGAGAAGGCTGTATCCTTCTACAAGTGGGTGCGTGTGTACTGGTATGAGTCTGTACCAGTACAAGATTATAAACAATTTTTCTTATTATTAAAAGAAGACAGAGATGATAGCAGTAGGTGGTTTTCACCCACATTGGGTTTCCACCTTAAATCTTGGTGTTCATGTGTGTTGCTTATGCGTGATGATTTATTCTACTTTTATTGCACTGTCTAATAAGTTATTGATGTACTGGTTTAAGATCAACACAAATAAATTGTCTAAATCACAAGTTCTTTAGATATATGTTGGTTTCTCTAATCACAGTTGTGTGTACACGCTAGTTCACTTCACTAAAGTAGCATATATAATTCTATTTGGGAAATAAAATTATTGATCTGATAATACTGATTCACCCCCCTCTCAGTATTATTTCCAATAGACTGTGTAGTGGAGGTTGCATGGTCGAACCCTGACACCTCCAATAAATTTTTTTGAACTGTGCTGAAGACTGCCTAGGCTGTTGGGACGTGCAACGTGGCGGACTCTAGACTTGTCACATGGCATTCTCTCATTGGTCCAAAACCCACCAATCAAATTGTGCCACGTCACCAATCTAAAACCCAATAAGAACATGACACTTGTCGATACATGATTGAATGTTGACCAAGTTGACCCTACCTAGTCACTTCCCAGGTTAGCAGTATGGATTGCTGACTGTGCAGTGGCTGGGCATTTTTTTTTGAAAATTTTGTTTGTTTAGAATGAAACAAGTTGCATTAGGATCACTTTTCTGAGATGAACGTGGTCATTCAGGTTTTGAGCCATTATAATAATTTTAATTTTTGAGCTAAATATTGAGTGCTTGATCATTCCTCCCCACTAGAAGCCTTTAGGACCCCAAAACATACTATCAATTGTTCAGCAAGTGAGGTTATGGCTCCCTTACCTTCCCGATATGCAACCATTTGGCTTTAGAAGGATTTTGTCCCTTGAGTCCCACTCTAAGGTATTCAACATCCCTTCTTTTCAAAGTCTTGGTTCTTATGTCAAGTATGAGATCTTGCTAAAGTTCATCTAGATATTCTGGTGAGAAATCATCTATTAATGGCAGTTGAACATGCTCTCCTTGATCATCAATCAAAGGGGCTCAAACAATCTCAAATTATCAATATTAACAACAGAGTATATTTGCATATAAGGAGGCAAATTAAGCTTAAATGCATTGTTACCAATCTTTTCTAGAATTTTAAAAGGACCATAGTAGATTGGTTTAAGCTCTTTACCTTCCCCTTGAAGTCTCGCTTTGCTAATATATAACCAAACTTCATCTCCAACTTGAAATTTGTGATCAACCCAGTGTTTATCATGCCTTTCCTTGTAGCTGCTTTGACTTTTCTCAAGTTGTCCCTACACTGTATGATGTATCAGCCGAATTTTCTCTATGAACTTCCTTGCCTTATTGATGTCACTATGACCATCGATGGAGACATCTTTCTCAAATATGGAGTCCAATGGCAATCTTGGCAAGTACCCATGACATGCCTCAAATGGCAATGTGTTTGAGGAAGAATGCTTTGCCCTATTATATGCATGTTGTATGTAATGTAACTGTTCATCTGACAACTTCGAATGTTTGCTACAATATCCTTTAAGAAGATGAATGATTGTTCTATTCACCACCTCATTTTTTCCATCTGTTTGCGGATGAAAGGATGTACTCTTCTTAAAATTTGTGTCCATCATGTCCCACAAAGTTGACCAAAAATTCCCAACAAATCGAGAATCTCGATCACGTAAATAGAAGTAGGAAGACCAAAATGAACCAAAGATTTTTGGAAGAAGAGATGAGTTGTTTGTTTAGTTGTAATTTTCCTTTTACATTGCGTTAATATGCACATTTTGTTGAACATGTCTACAACTAAATACAAGTAATCATTACCTTTCCTTGACAATGGAATACCACCTACAAAATCCATTGAGAGACTCTCCCATGGATGTGAAGGTACCAGAAGTGGAGTGTACAATCCAAGTTTCCTATTGCTAGGCTTACTTGTTTGATAGAAAGAACATCCTCTTATGAAACAAGAAACATTATCAAACATGTGTGACCAATAACAATACCTTTGGAGATTTGCTACTGTCTTGCCTACACCCAAGTGTCCAGCAATCAATGAAATGTGTGCCTCCCTTATGATACTATTTCTTTCTCCTCGTGGAATACACAACTTGCCAAAATGATACAACAAACTGTTATGTACATGATAATCCAACTCTTCAATTTGGTTTCCTGGACTCAAGCTTGCATACACATCTTGAAAGACACTATCATTTGCATATTGTTCAATGTAACTTTCATGCAAAACAAAATTACGGTTGAGTATAATAGATGAATTTACAATAGGCCTTGAATGAATATCAGCTACCTTATTGTATATTCCCTTTTTATACTTGATAATCAAATGAAATTGTTGTAGAAATCCCATCCATATGAAATTTCGTGACTTTTGCAACATTGATTGTCACTGTAAGTACTGCAATGGTTGATGGTCGGTATGGATAATGGCCTCTTTTCCCATCAAGTAGAGTTTCCATTTTTTGACACTTTGTACCAATGCAAAAATTTATTTGTCATAAGTGGGATAGTTATTTACATATCCATTAAAAAATTCAGAATGAAATGAAATGTGCTTACCATGCTGCATAAGAACTTCTCCCATGGCGTAATCACTGGCATCTGTTTGAATCTCAAATGGATGTCTAAGATATGGAAGAGCCAATACTAGTGTTGAACTGATCTTTTGCTTCAAATCATCAAATGCTTTCTTTTGTACATCTCCTCAATGGAATACTTTCTTAAAACTTATCAATGCATGTAATGGAGTTGTAATGGATGAAAAATTAGCAATAAACTTTCTCCAATATTGTGATGCCCCTAAAAAGCTTCTTACCTCTGTAACTGTATTGGGTTTCGGCCAATTCAAAATGGCCTCAACCTTAGAGGGATCTATATTTAGTGCACCTCATCCAACAATGTGTCCCAAATAAACCAAAGAAGTCTTGCCAAATTCACACTTTGACATCTTTAAAAAAAATTGTTCTTTTCTCAAGACATCAAGTACTTTGTTTACATGCATGACATGTTCATCTCTGGATTTGCTGAATATGAGTATATCATCTAAGTACACAATGACAAACTGATATAGAAATCGTCTCAATACATCATTCATTACTCTCATGAATGTATCTGGAGCACTTGTAAGACCGAAAGGCATAACAAGCCAATCAAACAATCCTTGTTTAGTTTTAAATGTGGTTTTTCAAATGTCCTCTTCAGCTATTCTAACTTGATGATAACCACTTCATAAATCTAACTTAGTGAAATACTTTTCATACCTCAACTGATCAAGAAAATCATCAATTCTTGGGAGTGGATAATGGTTCTTTACCGTGATTTTGTTCAGTGCACAAAAATCCACACACATGTGCCAAGTCCCATCCTTCTTTTGCACCAAAACAATGGGCGAACCACATGGAAAAGTAGATGGGAATATGATACCTTTCTTCACCAATTATTGAATTTTCTTCTTGGTTTCCATGCTATCCATAATCGACATGTGGTACATGCCAATATTTAGAAGTGGAACATCCTGCTGCAGTTGTATCTCATGTTGAATTCCCCTCTTGGGAGGTAACCCCTTTGGTTCCTGAAACATCTCATCATGCTTTCTTACCACATCAAATAAATCAGGTTTCAATTTTTCATCACAACCTTCAAAAGATTCATAATAAATATCATTATTTTTCCTTATCATGAGAAGCACAAAATTTTTACTTGCATTTACTAGTCTCTTCATCTTCCCTACATTAACCAAAGAAATTTTCATATTTTTGCGATGGGCTCTCACAATGTACTTCACCGCATTCTTGAGTAATAAAAATTTGTTTTCATGGCGATAAAATACTTCTTTCCTATCATACAAATAAGGATTACCCAAGATGATTCCTTGGATGTCAAGTGGAACTACATCTAACTCAAATTTAGTAATGGCGAACTTGAACAAACACTTCCTTGTAACCTGTAAGTTTGCATTTTTAACTATCCAACCCAATGGATATGGCTTATGATGAGGTACAATTTCAAGGTTGAGCTTTTTGACGAAGTCTTTGAAATTAAGTTTGATTGTGAACCATTAGCAAATAATGCATCAATCTTTGTATGATTTTAAATTAATCGTACATGAAACAATTCTATTCTTAATTCCTCATTTGTAGTGTTTTTTTTTACTATTTGAGGAACTAGTACTGGCAACAACTTATTTACCTTTTGTGACCATGGCTGAAATCTTGGTCTCGTCACCAGAATATGAACCAAGGTCATGTTGTGTGGTAGTGATCGTCTTTTGTTTTCCCTTATTATTTTGTTTCTTAGGCCTTAGTTCGGGATGTAATTTCCAACAATAGGCTTCATCATGCCCATGTTTGGAAAAATGTTGGCATATGGTTTTCTCCCCTTCTTTCTTCACACTTTCATTCTTCTTTCCCTTCCATTTCCCCCCCTTCTCTTTCTCCTTACCCTTGAAGGGCTTCTTCTTACTACACTCTTCTTGAATGTTCTTTCCCCTTGCTTCAAGGTTTGTGTCTTGCACACATACCTCATCCAAATTGCTTGGATTGAACATAAGGATAGTATGTATCAAATAAGAATGTAAACCCCCAATATATTTCAACAGTGTATCTTGGGAATTCAAATTTACTCTTAACAACAAAGCCCTCTTTCTAAACTCTTGTGTATATTCTTGGACTGTTTGGCCTTTAAGCTTCCTAAAATTCTACCAACTCATAATGGATTTTTTCATATAGGCTAAAGGGTAAAAATGTCTTTTAATTGCATAAACAAATTCAACCCAAGTAATGGATATCTTACCATGAATTCACATTTCCTCTTGAGTGTTTGCTTCCCACCAGACTAATGTTACTCCTTCTAGCCTCAATGAAGCCAACTGGATCTTTATGTCATCTTGTTGAAGGTGCTAAATTCCGCAGTATACCTCCAATTGTTGAATCCAATTGTCTAACTTTTCTGCATTCACTTCACCATTTTACATGGGAAGTTCAAACTTAATGTCCAATTTGAGTAAGGGAGTTTTTTCTTTTGGGGTTTTGGAATGAGTATGGATAGTTTTGAGGATGATGAAGATGATGAGGAATATGATGAAGATGGTGGAGATGGAGGTAGCTTTCCTCCATTACCCTTGGAATCCTTCTTATCATCCTTTTTTTTCTCCGGAGTTTCCTTCTCCATGTGGAGGTTTACAAATCTCTCCAAACATTCTAGTGTTCTTCTCTTCATAGAGGACTTTAACCATCTCATTTAAAATGTACAAAGATTTCTTAAATTATTCCTTTTCTGAAGAAGGACCTTCAGGCTCTCTTTCTCTAGACATAATGGCTATGGATTCAAGCTCAGAAACTGGTACTACTTGTACCTCTTCAATCTTAGTTGAAGGAAAAAACTTGAGGAGTTTCAAGTGCAGCTAGAGTTGGAACTTTGGGTGGTGGAGATTGTGGCCTTTTGGCTCTCTTTCTTTTGGGAATAACCTCAGGAGTTGCAACCAACATTTTCCCTTCTCCTCTCTGCAACTTTAACCTTGTAAGCATCACAATTTTGCAACCATTAAAATCCTAATTGCACAAAACTTAAGCAGTCAAACAAATCAACCTTTTCTCTGATACCAAATTGATCAGTGATTGAATTTTAGTTTTGATCTGATAATTTCAATTACAAATTTATAAACATGTGCTTGTTCATCGCTTCCTGTGCATAGATCGCCTTAGGTTGTTTGGTGATTGAAACAGGGAAATTTCATCAATTTTAATGTGAAATTCATGAGAAAAATAACTTAAAATAATAATGATAAACAACAATAATAAAAATTATAGCAAACCATCAAAGAGACACTTTAACATAGTGTTTTGATGAAGGGTTTCACCCCTCCTGGGCTACATCTCCTTGGTCCATCTTCCATGGCTTGGGCCTCTGTATCAGCTCAATATGGAAAAAAATGTTGTTTACAAAGCTCTATTGCTCCTGATACCTACATTAGTGTGTTCAGAATGTCCAAATTAGCTAGGAACACCTTTTTTTGAGTTCAATTTGGTCGAAAATTGCTTCAGTTATGGCTCAAACAGTCTTTTCCTAGAAAAGCTCCTCTAAAACTGGGATACTTCAGTTAGGGCCACTAAATTTGGGGTTGGCACCAAAATTGTTAGAACTGCCAAAATTTTTCCATTTTAAACTCCATATTAATTAAATGTAAGTGGGGCTAATTAATTGTTAACTTTGGATTAGTGTGATAACTCCGCAATTAGTCTAATCATAACCGTCAGCGGATTAAGAGGGGTCACATGTGGTAACTATTGTGTTTTCATTGTGCTAGCCACCAGGTTAACTAACTGTAACCACAACCCTTTACAGATGTTCACTTGGCATTAAACGTTTGGGGTCAATTTTTGTGGAGCCACCTGCATAACCATTTGATGTAACCACGGGCACGTCACATGGGGAGGGTTGGCCTGCGGGCTGGCCCTCCCCTAACCGCCAACCCTTAACACGGTAAAATTTAAATATAAACAGTCCACCATATGGTTAAGTGACAACCGTTAGGGGAGGTGGTAGAGTGTCTTGGGCTGTGTAGCGGAGGTCGCAGTGTTGAACCTTGATGCCTCCAATAACTTTTGTTGAACTGTGCTGAAGAATACCTAAGCCATTGGGAGGTGCCACGTGGCGGCCTCTAGGCTTGCCACATGGAATTCTCTCATTGGTCCAAGACCCACCAATCAAATTGTGCCACATCACCAATATGAAACCAATAAGGACACGACACTTGTCAAGACATGATTGAATGTTGACCAAGTTGACCCTGCCTAGTCACTTGCCACGTTAGTAGTACGGACTGTTGACTGTGCAGTGAATAGGCATTTTTTTTGCAAATTTTGCCTACTTAGTAAAGTGAACAGAACTCAATAACTTCCTCACACGAACTCATTTTTCAACTAAACTAGTTGCATTAGGATAGTTTTTCTAAGGCAAACACGTTCGTTCAGGTTTCGAGCCATTCTGAGAACTTTGATTTTTGAGCTAAATACTTAGCGCCTGATCATTAGTGGAGAGAGCCAAAAGCCTAAAACTCTATTAATTTGGGCTTTGATGTCTTGACCCTAGCTCCTAGTCACATGGAAGTGTAGTGGTCATGATAGAGGGTTAGCAGAGAAAAGGGGCTAAAGGGTAGAAGCTCGATAAACAACAAATGTTCTTATCTGGATACTCAAATAACTAGACATATGGGAGTTTCTTAAGTGTACTACATTGCAAAAATTTCAATATCTTGACATATGAAAAACCAATTAAAAGGAAAGCCTTGAAATTTTTAGATAGAATAGACTCGATCGGGTTGTTACTTTAAATCTTAGAACCTAACATATAACGACATAACCAGAATTAAAGTCGGGTTGAGATATAGCAACATACCATTGGAATTCATGCGACTTTCTGATGTAAAATCTCTGGTCGCAGGGAAAATTTTGTGGGAGGGACCTCTAGAATTGGCACAATGCTTACCAATAAATTCTTTGGTCATTGTGAAAGAGAAAATGATGACTTATAGCTTATTCCACCAATGAGAGAACATGTGTCACACGACATCAAGCTTAGTTCTGTGGCATCGAGTCGGTCAAAAGGGAGCAGTTTGATAATGAAAAAGGTGCTCAAAACAAGCGTCGCAAGGGAGCGAGATTGGTTTTTTGGTGTTGCGTTATGTCGGAGGGAAGAAGTTTGAATTCAGGTTGTAGGGGAACAGTTTGATAACAGAAAAGGCACACTCCATTTGAATTGCTTAATTCAGCGGGAGCAGCTTAGGTCGCAAAAGGTGCGCTCAATTTGAATTCTCTGAAGTTTAATGCATAGGTAATGTAGGGTGATGGAGGTTATGGAGAAGGAAAGAGGAGATGAGGGACGGGAGGAGGAGGAGGGGGGGCCATAGACGGACCGTGGGGCCTGATGGGAGGATCAAAGAAAAATCACCAGGAGCCGGAGAAAATTGTCCGAATGGATGTCAAATCATCCATTCCTTTGCAACTATAGCTTATTCTGAGGGGAAGAGAAAGTACCCGTAATCAAGATTCATAATAATAATATAACATGAAAATATAAATCTAGATTAATGCAATTCCCACTTGAAAAACTTATTTCAATACCTCAACTAGAGGGGAAAAATGAGTACATCATAATCAAGATTCATAATAATAATATTCATAGCTAGCAGACATTGGGAATCAAATGGGTAAATAGTTTTGGAAGAAAGTCTAGAAAATCTACCCTAATAGTTAGATTGGAAGGTTTGGTCTTCACAGGTCTTGTGGTCCAATCCCAAGTACGACTATGTATGCTTGAGAGTTGCTTCATGTTCCAATTCCAAGCAATTATTGCAACTAAAACAACTCTAAAGCAATTTACGGAATCTCTATTTGTGATCCATCGGCCCAGTTCCGATAAAAAAGACTTTATGGACTCAAATTATACAAAATGTTTCATGCTTGATCATTTTAATCATTTTAATAGAGAATGGGGCTTATCGTTCTCTGATCGAAGCTATTCGGAAAAGACTCAAAAAAATATAAATGGGTTGGTTGGACAAAATATCGATCCGAATGTTACAATCGGATCGTGGCGGGTATAGTTTAGCGATAAAATTGTGATTCGTTACATTATCAACTCGAATAATGGAAAGATCTTTTACATGGATCTTTGATCCATCTAAAGCTCTATTTCCAGATAGGTTCAAAACCTCCCCTATACCATCCATCCAGAGTTCATATGTTACACACTATGTATTCTTGAGAGTTACTTCAAATTCAATTTATTCATATGAAAAAAAGAGTTACTTCAAGTGAAATTCCTTCGGATGAAAAAAAAAGGTTTTGAAAAAAGTGAGTTACTTCAAATGCAATTTATTCATATGAAAAAAAAGGGTTTTGAAAAACAACGTGCGGTGATGAAGGCAATTTCTTACTTGTAAAAAGGTCTGACAGACATTTTATTTCAATCCAAATGGGGGGCAAAGAGATGCATTGAAACCAGCACTCACATGACTTCTAGAGGTAACTAGGTGGCCCTTCCCAACTACATTCACCAAATAGTGAAGAAATGGAAAATGGTAGAGATCCGCCATACCGAAAAAAATTTCCAACCAAATACTTGCTCTTTGACAGACTCTCTTCATACATCGAGCTTAACTTGATTACATATTCGTTGGGCCTGTCGACATGGATAGCAGGGCCGTCCTCTATCTCTGTTACTCATCGTTTACATAGACAGAGACATGATGCTCAATTCAAAACCCAGTCTCTGCACTATACTCTGGACAACCTATATCGAGAGGGTCTCGAGACTCAATTTAAAATTCCCTCCCACATCTCACCCTTATCCCCAGTTGCCCCATTATCTTCTCCCAGTCCTTAGAGAGTTGTCGTCAGAGCCAAAGTAAGCTATTCCGCGGCCAGAGGAAACTATTCTGAATTATGAAAGTTTTGTCTATGGTATTTTTTCCCAATCACCCCCATTCGCCATAGCTCGCTCAGTTTTCACACCAAAATACCCAAGCTCACACCCGATTTCCGCTAGAGGGAGAGGAAGTCATCTAGGTTCTGCTAGAGCTAGAGGAAGCCATCCATAATTATGAAAGTTATCTTATTTGGGAGGCCATCAAAGTAACAAAATGAAGCTATAAAGGTTGTCGAAATTGCAGTTTGTTTCCTTTTGTTTAGGGCCACTGAATATACAATATTTTGGTATGGATTGTCTATTAATTGTGGGTGTATTTTTCCTCATTCTTCTGAACATGAGCTGGTATGTATTTTTCCTCATTATGTAATCTCCTTGATGATGATGATTTACAATGTTGTATAAATTATTGCTTCAGGGATTAGTTTTTTTTACTCTGGTGGTGTATCTCTCAACTCTAAAACCACCTGGTTAATGTGAATCTAGAATATGTTGAGATTCTCATCATGGCCATGGGTATAGCCATTGTTGTCTTTCTCAATGGGATACCATTTTACAAGCACAAGATTTCTGCAAGCCACCCATCACTAAAATTGATCGCATTGTAATTTGCATTATAAAAAAAAAGAAACATAAGCTTGGGTTACAAGAAAAATAAACATCAGCATGCCTTCCAATACACGGTTGCTTTACGAGAACTATTATATGGAGTCCGTTAAATTAGGCAAACTATGCTATCCTACACATTTTTTTTAGCAAGTTCTATATTTTTAAATCATTTTATGGGTTAAGATTGTTAGTCCAAAAAATATCAAAGATAAAGAAGTATTAGTATTAATAGATTCTAAATCTTAAATAACTATCAACCCAAACCCATTTGTGTATACACAATTAACAATTGTATCTTGATATCTACTTTTGGTTGGCCATGTGCTACTTTTTGGAAAAAGGGTGCAAGACTCGTCATAAGGGTACAAAAGGGTATACTAATACACATGGAAATATGAATTCAAATCCATAAAAGTCCATATGGTTCTCTTGCTTAATCTTTGAAATGGTTGCACTAAAACAGAGTACATTTTTGTTCATAAAGCAAGGTAGCACCATGGATAGAAACTTTGGTTAACATTTCCAAGCCCAGGCTTCTCTTATGGCCCTTTCCAAGCTTTGTGGGCTTGTTCTCGTAATTATATATGATTGTTTCCTTGTACCTCTAGCCAAAATAATAAAAGGGAAGGATCCACTGTTCTCCAAAGGTTGGGATTGGTATGTTCCTTTTTGTTCTAAGCATGGTGACTGCAATGTTAATTGAAAAGAAGAGGATACATGTAGCAAAATATAAAGCTTACTTGATAGCTCTAGAATTACAATCCCTCTCAGTGGTTATTTATTTAACTCCACAATTTCTATCTTTGGAATAGCAAAGGTATTTACTTTAAAAGGATTGTAGGAATAATTCTATGATCAAGTTTTCTGTGAGTGGCCAGTTTTCTAGGTAGTGTCATCATTTCTATAGTTGAAAAAATAAGCAAGCTTTCAAGGATGGTTGGGGAACCATTTAAATGAGTAAATTGGATTATTTTTGTGGACCTTTTAGAGATATTTAGTGTCATCAATTTATGCTTTTATGTTTGTATTGCATGGATATAAGAAAAATAAATAATTTAGGTTTGATACAACAAATTGTAAATAAGTTTACTTTTAGTGCATAAAGATCTACACTTTTTATGAAACATACATCCATATTTTAGTCCCCCTAAATCTGCATGTTTCATCTTAGAAGTTGTTATGCATGTTTCATCCTAGAAGCCTTTAGAGTCCACAAAGATATAATGTTTAGTCCCCACAAATCTAGTCTTTAGTCCCCCCAAATTTTCATGTTTCATCTTAGAAGTTGTTTAGCATGTTTCATCCTAGAAGCCTTTAGCGTCCATAGAGATATACATGTTTTATCTTGGAGATTGACAAGAAAAATAAAAGTGAAAAATTCCTTCATTCATTTTAATATTTATTTTTATAATAAAATTAGGAATGTGTTTTGTTGTTGTTGTGAATATGAGTTTTTTTCCCATTATTGAACATTTCACAATTGTGGTAGTTTATAATCAGGATTTCCAAGGAGGTCATTCATCTCAAGACTCTAATAATTCAAGCACCCTTAATTATCAATTTTCTCCACAATTAAGTCCACTTAGCTTACTACCCATTTGCAAAACCTTAGCAAGTATTAGATCGCTCATATCAATTCCATTTACAATTTTTTACTAAACTAAATAAAAATTATATTAATTCTTACATATTTGACTATGAATGTACACAATAGCCAAATTTATATATATTATAAAATGAAAGTTTAAATAAAAAATATTAAATTTCCACCATTTACTTATTCAATTGATTGTGAACATAAATGATATCCTAATTCATAAATATTGTAAAATAATAATTTTAGTTTCTTTATAAATTAATACATCTATATTATAGCATATTTGAGAATTCAATTGAATTTCATTTTGGATCATATTATAGTTGAAAGAATAACTTCGGCGTAAATCACATGTAGACAGACGTAAATCATATTATAGTTTTATTTTATATTTAGTTTTTTATTATATAAATTATGTTGGCGAGTTAAATTTATATTAAATTATGAATTAAATTGTAAATTATAGAATATTTTAAATTATGATATAAAAAGTTTTATTAATTTTTAGATAAGTATTTTTTTTAATTATATATCATTTTATTAGTGGTAGGCGAAAGGGGTCTTTGATCTCAAGGGAAAACAAGAAACAACCTTTGAATGAGCTGTATTTAGCAAAGTTAGGTTGTGGCTCTTTTCCAAAGATTAAAACTCCTCTCTACAAGACATATCAAGAGCTTATTTGTTATTAGGATTGGGTTGTAATAATCAAATTGATAGTTCCTCCTCTCTAAATGATGGCAAACTTGTAGGGATTATAAAAGTATCATCGTTCCCTACTTCTTAGCTCTTCAAACCATAGTTAGTATGCTTTCATAAAAACCAAGTGGAATGGGTGATTAGTTCCTCCTCTTTGAAAGATGGTAAATTTGTAAGGGTTATAAGGATTTCTTTTTTTCAAGGTATAGTTATGAGTATGACTTGCATGAAAACCAAGTGACAATTCAAGTGGCAAGGAACAAGGGAAGTCAACATTCAATGAGCATTACCCCAATAGTAACTTCACAGGCTTATGATTTGATGTTGAAGTAGAGTAATTATTTAAGAAGTGACTTGAGTGCTCCAGCAGTTGGCATAACAGTTTTTGAGGATTATCCTAGAATGCTTGTAGGGGAGGCTCTATGGTTTCTTGCATTGTCGTAGATTGCTCTCTTTCAAACCCATTTTAATTAGTACTTTCTTTCCTATGGCCTTGAATGATCAACAAGGTTATGTTTTTGGGATCCCAATTCACTTGAGTGGCTCATTTAGTGGCTTGTTGAACCTTGTGTTTTTTTCCTATTGGAATTTCTTAAGCGCATTAATTTCTTGCCTATTTTGAAGACCTTATAAAGCACCTCTATTCACATGGAAAAACATAAATTTAGTGTCCAAATTTATGTGGACAAACTTTGATTTTGAAGGTATTTTACTCAGTTGTCATTTGTTTGAAAGGATGTTGGAAAATGATCCAATCATTGATTATGGTAGTCTACTCATTAAATGTATGGGAATTGGAAGAGGGAATTTGTGGGTGTTCTCTAATGATTTCAAAATGGAACACAATTCACATTTGAGACTACGTCAAGCCACTAATATCCATGGAGTTGTGAGAAGAGAGGAAAGTCTCATTGAAGAGAATAGGAGTTCAATTTTCTATGTGAATGGTAGGATGCAATGTCATGAAGAAATTAGAGATACTAAATATGCATTCATCATGGAAAATATGTATGGTTAGAAGAGGCAAACATAATCTTTTCAAGCTAGGTGCACTGCTCTTTATCAGATGGTTTTGAATCTAGTTAAATTAGTTGTTGAGGAAATTAAAAAAGAAGAAATTGCCCAACAACAACATGATAATGAGTAAATGATGCTTATGGACTAGAACTTTCAGGCCACATGAGAGAATCAAGAGGAAGCCAACAACCAACATGCCTTTATCTATTGTTAGTGTTTGAGGGTTTTCCAAATTTTATTGTTTCAAGTCTTTTAGAGAATTTGGAAACTTTATTTTTTGAAGCAAAATTCTATTTTTTATATTATTTATCCATTGAAAATCGCTTAGTATTTTACATTATAATACAAAATATTCAATCAACTTATTATTTAGTAAAATTTATTTAATTTTTAAATCAATTAAAATAATATTCCAAATTTAGTTTTTTTCTTGCTAAATCAATTAATATATAATTTCAAATTTAACTTTTAAATTGTGTTCCAAAGTTATCTATTTCTAATACACAACATTAACTTAACTTTCAAATTTTTTAGGGAATTTGGAAACTCTATTTTTTGAAGTAAAACTCTATTTTTTATATTATTTATCCATTGAAAATCACTTAGTATTTTACATTATAATACAAAATATTCAATCAATTCATTATTTAGTAAAATTTAATTTTTTAATTTTTAAATCAATTAAAATATAATTCCAAATTTGGTTTTTTCCTCCATAAATCAATTAATATATAATTTCAAATTTAGCTTTTAAGTTGTGTTATAATTTCAAATTTAGCTATTAAGTTATGTTCCAAAATTATCCTAATTGTTTTAATACACAATATTTTTAATTTCATAGATACTTTTTTTATGTTTTAATATTTACTTTTACAATAAACAATGTCAATTAGTTTACAATTAAATTAAATTATAATATAGCATTTTACTGCATAGATCAATTCAACCTATATTAAAATATATAATCATAATTTATGTATGTTTTTTAGTTTATTATATTTAACTATTTTCAATGACTATAAGTTGCTCTCTTCAAGAATATGGAAAAAAAATAGAAGAACAATGGAGATAGTTGTAAAGCAGCTAGTCCCTACTTCTTTGAATAATGAGGTGAAATAATTAATCGATGTGTAAATAATCTATGGTGTTTATGCCACAAAAGTTGAGTAGAAATGGTTTTATACCATATGTGATCAATGTGTGATTTTTCATGTGCATAAAAGTTTGATAATTAACCAACCATTACTACCTTATATGTTTGAGATACTTTTCTTTGGTGTTGCTAAGTGTCTATCTCAAATATGTATGCAATGGTTATGACTGTGATAATACCTACCTTTGTCCAATTGCATCAAAGCTAGTCTTATTACCTTTGGCATGCAAGTTGACTAGAAATGGTTACATGTCATAAACAAATAATGTGTGACTTTTCATGTGCATAATAGTGTGAACCAACCATTTTCCATCTTATATGTCATTAGTGGAATTCAATTATCCAAGTTCTATGAAAATCACTTACAAATTCTCTAAAGTTGTTGAATTTGAGCTTTCATAAAGATACATAATACAAGAAGATAGCTAAAATCATCCAACTAGAAGCCCTACTTTATTATTTCTAAATAATTGAACTATTGGATTAAGGGGGCTTGACCCAAGTTCAGATTTGTTTGCGCCAACCAACAAAACCCCAAATACTGGCCCTTTCAGCAACAACCTTCATAGCACAGGCTGTAGTCTCACTCGAAGCAGTATTGGAGGATTTTAGAACCATGTCTCTGCATCTAGACACAATGTGATAAGTGATCTTAAGCCCTTGTAACTCAGATCTGCCTTCTTGTAGATCTATATCCTTCTATGACCCGCCACTAAAATTCTAAGGAAATTGCTTGCAGACCTTAGCGAAGGTCTGCGATAAAAATTTATAGGCCCTAAAGAAGCAAAATGTCCACTTTCGCGAACTAATTAATAACCCTAGATCTGCCTTCACAGAGATCTATCCAATTCATTAGAAATCATAATAGAATTAACCCTTATCTTCACGAAACCAGTTAATTACTTAGTTTATGCATAAAAATTAAATATTCAGTAGGTTCACGTAGCATTTACACATTATTCCACAAAAACATATGATTGAGCGATAAAGCATGACATGAACAAAAATAAGAATAATACTCAATTGCAAGGTATTTCTCCCAAAATCAGTTCTTTATTAAATTCAACATTCACTTTAAAAACCTCTCCACCCTGCGCACTCAGCTGTAGGGGTTGTGGTGTAGGTAAATTCTCGATGCAGACAAAGACAATTCCTCTAGCCCGAGAGAGCAGGTCTAGCCACAAATAAACAATCTAGTGAAAACTTCCTTCGGCTAGAATCAAACAAGAGGGCCTACCTCTTAGAATGCTATTCTTCTTGCCGATGATCCTGCTTCCTTACTCTAGCTACTTTTTGTTTCCTTCCTTCGAATACCTGAAATAAGTAGATAAACAACAACAACAAATGTGATAGCATACAAATTGCATTCAACCTACTTAAAAGGTCAAGGAATCTTAAGCCATAAAAATGTAAAATAACACTTAATGTAGGAAATCAATCAATAGTTTTATTCATATAAGTTTAGAAAGAGATTATAACCAAAGCCTTGAAGTTGCAGGTCTCCTTCGATGTATCCAAGTTCCCACACCTCTGGTAGCATCTCGGATAGCCCCAATAATGGAAGTTTTAAGGCTTCTTCCATTTAGTTCCAAACAAAACCAAACACACTATTCTCCTTCCAAAATCATAAACTAGAAAGCTACAAGCTATAGATATCTTGTTGGTTATTCAAGCTCCAAAAAAGACTAAGACTAGTTCAACTTGGAAGAGGAGTTTATATAGCTTTGATGGCGGGGAGATGGTTCCTCTTATGATGGGAGAGGGATTATATCTTTGGTTTGTTCCATCTTAATAGGGGAAAGGAGCCCAAACTAACTTCCTCAGCTCCATCCAACCCAACCATTTACCAGAATTCCATTGCGAAGCTTCTAGAACTGGAAGGTTAGACTCCATATTTAAAAAACTTACCAAAAGAGGATCGGTGCGACTAAGAAACGGCTCATTCGTGTTTTATGGTGCTAGGCCAAGTTTTAAACTCTGCAAATCGACACGAGGATGAAATGGGTCATTAGCGTCGGTCATGTAAACTGGGGTAAAAGAAATATTCATAGGAAATGATGCAAAAGGGAAATGTTTTGCTCATGAAGAGTGACATAATGGGAGTCTCTTCATGATGGGAAAACATGTAGGGTTCACTGTAGAGGTCCTCCAGGATCGAGTAACGGGGAGTATAGAGACAATGATAAAATTTTGTGTAATAGATGCCCCCTAAAGCATGAAATCCGAACTAGAGTGAGGGGTGAAATGCATTACAAGTTGTTAAAATTGGCAACCAGGGAAAAACTTCATGTGGGTCATCTTATTCATGGCTAATAATACTTTTATTAGATTCCTCTCGTCAAGAGGTGTAGGATTGATATAAATATCATCCAATTCCGATAAGTATTCATGGAGATATGAATTTATTTTGATTATGGAATTATTATCAAGCCGGCCTACAACTCATGTAGGCTCAAAAGCCCAACAGTCACATCTATTCACCCACCAACATTGTGTATAAATATAAGAGGACTTTTCCTCATTTGGACTCCCTCATCTCATCACATCTCTCCCTCTCTACTGCGCATATATGAGTCTCTTCTCTACTGCGCTGAAATGCGTCTCTCTCTCTCACACATGTGAAGCCGGAAGCTGTTGAATTTGAAGCTGCAACTACAGAAGTAAAGATTGACTTGCATGGCCTAGAAGATCTCCTCTTTGGAACTGCACTATAGGTTCATCTGAACCTCCTTTGAAATCCGCAACTTTTGGTGGTGGAATGAAGTCAATCCGACGAACGGTTTGCAAGATATCGACTGCCTTAGTTTGAAACCTGAAACTGCTGAAACTAAAGCTGCAACTGCAGAAGTAAAGATTGACTTGCGTGGCCTAGAAGATCTCCTCATTTGAACTGCACTGTAGGTTTATCTGAACCTCCTTTGAAAGCCGCAACTTTTGGTGGTGGAATGAAGTCAATCCGACGAACGGTTTGCAAGATATCGACTGCCCTAGTTTGAAGCTGGAAACTGCTGAAACTGAAGCTGCAACTGCAGAAGTAAAGATTGACTTGCGTGGCCTAGAAGATCTCCTCATCTGAACTATGCTGTAGGTTCATATGAACCTCCTCTGGAAGCCGAAACTTTTGGTGGTGGAATGAAGTCAATCCGACTATCGGTTTATGAGATATGGTATGCCCTAGTTTGATAATGAAGCCACTAACGCTGATGCTACTGATCTAGGGTTTGCTACTGCTGATATGAATCAGATTTATTGTACTATTTCTCTCTGCTGAATTATTGAAGATAAAAGAAGATTTGATCAAAGGGTTTCCCCACACATTGTGGGGTTCATCCCTGGCTAGCCGCCACATCTTGTGTCTCTTGTCTTGGCTTGTTTTCTGTTGATTGTTTAATGTTCTATCTGCACTTTACTTTATGTACATGTGATTGCTAATCGGTGGAATATAATAAGAAAAAGAAGTAAACTGTTATAAGCATAGAACATACCATAACTTAACATGGTATCAGAGCTGAGGTGAAGACAAAGCCCGAGCAAGAGCAAGAGCAATCATCGAAGAGAATATTGGCAAGGCTATCCTAAAAGAATTATGGGGTCCTTAACACTCTTTCCTGCTGAAGACAAGCTCCATGAGAACGCTGACTATCACGGATGGAAGATGTATATCAATCTAACCCTTGAGAATCAAGGAGTGTTGGATCATGTGAGAGGTAATATTGTTGAGCCTCCATCAAATGCATCTGCTGCTGCCTAGAACAAATGAAAAAATGGAGAATTCAAAACAATGGAAGATCATCCGGGACTCTATCGACAAGCACTTGGTGGCCTACATCTCTGAACTGGACACCTCCAAGGAAATCTACGATATACTGGTGAGTTTATTTAAAGTTAATGATGCAAATCAAGTTTTGTTTCTTAGAAATAAGCTGAGGGAAATCAAGAAGGGTAAAGATGAAAGTATGCAAGCATACTTCTTAAGAATCACCGAGATCAAGAACGATCTCCTATCTATTGGGGAAACTATTATTGACAGAGAAATGGCACTCATAACTCTTAGAGGATTGCCATTTGAATGGTATGTGTTCAGGACTACTCTTTTGAACTATAATGTAATTCCTGGTTTCGAGGAATTAATGGCTAGATGCATTCAAGAAGAAACAAGGGAAGAAGTGCAAGAAATGCCCATGCATAAAGGTCCTCCTGCTGCCTTTTCTTCTCGTGCAAAGAAAAGAAATAATTCCGGGACTAAATCAACAGGAAAGGCTGGACCTAAGGCTAGAACAAAATGACGATGTTACATTTGCGATAAAGCAAGTCACTATGTATGAGATCATGAGCATCATGATGAATGAGATCATGGACATAAAAGGCAACATGAGATCATGGACATATAGGATAGCATGATGATGATGCACACTAGTTTGAGCAGCATTATGATGGATAAAATCATGGACATGGGCAGCATGATGATAATCATGATTAGAGAAGCATGGTACAGTATGCAGTGGTGCAACTCGAAATCCCTCTGATGGCAATCAAAGGAATGACAAATTCAACAACAAAGGTAAGAGGAGAGTTGGGAATCAAGGAAGAGGACAAGCATTCAAGAAGGCTAGAAATTCTAGGATGTATTAAATGCACCTGACCTCAAAAGGAACCTAGTGTCCATCTTGGAAATGGAAGACAGAGGCTACAAGGTAACCTTCAACAATGGCAAGGTATGTATATGGAAAAATAATGTTAAATATGCCGTTACTCTTGGGTTTAGTGTTGATTCATTATATCAGGTCGATGGAAGTCCGCTAGGTGTCATGTCTTGTGACACAAATCTTTAGCCCGAACTTTGGCATCGGAGGTTTGACCACCTTCATTACAAAGCTCTACCTGATGTAAGACAGATGGTAACAGGGATGTCCGATTTCCAAGTAGAGAAAAAAAAAAGGTGTATGTCCGGGATGTGCCAAAGGAAATCTCAAAAGGGGACCATTCCCCTCAAGCCAAAGCAAGACCTTCGATATATTACAATTGGTTTACTCAGGCATACCTGAGGTTGGCATTAAGAGGGAGACTACTACACCACATACTCCTGAGCGGAATGGTGTGGTGGGAAGGAAGAACCACATGATGATGGAAGCTGTCCGGGCCATGCTACATGATCAAATACTTCCAAAGTCTCTATGGGCTGAAACTACAATCACCGCCCTATATGTACAAAATCGATGCCCTCATCAAGCATTGGGTTCCTAAACTCCTGAAGAAATGTTCACCACCGGTCAAAGGGAAGTTGTGATTAGTCATGATGTCACCTTTGACAAAGATATGGCTCTCAGCAAGGTGGACAATCTGCTGACTTTGAGTAGCTCTCAAGAAGCCGACACCAAGGAACCGAAAGAAAAGGATGATGAATCAATGCCTGATGTAGAAGAACCCATGGATCCGATTGATCCTCATCCACATGAGCCTTACTCTTCTAGGAAGAGGCCTTCATGGCTTAGGGGATACTTGATGATGCTGAAGGACATGCTGCACCCTAAGGAACCTTCCATCAAAGTAAGAAACTTAACAGGTATCAAGTATACCTGACCATCATGAGCACGATCATACAAAATGAACCTTCATCATTCTCAAATGTCATCAAGCATTAACTATGGAAGGATGCTATGACCATAGAATATGAGTCTATTATGGAGGATGATGTCTGGGAAGTAGTTCCCAGACCCTAGACAAGACAATTGTTACTTCAAAATGGCTTTACAAGATAAAGCATGCAGCAAATGGAAGTATGGAAAAGTATAAGGTTCATTTTGTTGCTCGTGGTTTATCCCAGACGGGAGGTATAGACTATGATATTTGCACCTGTTGCCAGATATACCACCATCCGCTTGATCATAGCCCTTGTGGCTTCACAAGGATGGAACCTACATCAGATGGGTGTTAAGATCGCATTCTTGCATGGTTCGATCAAAGAATAGGTCTACGTGGAGCAACCCGAAGGATTTGAGATTTATGATCTAAAATCTCATGTATGCAGGTTGAAGAAAGCTCTCTATGGGCTGAAGCGAGCACCCCGAGCATGGTATGAGAGGATCGATAGCTACTTGATGAAGCTGGGATTCACTAGGAGTGAAGCTGATCCTAACCTTTACTTTAAGGTTGAAGATGACAAGCCTCTCATACTGGTTTTGTATGTGGATGACCTCTTTCTAACAGGTGCAAACCCTCTCATTCACAAATGTAAGAGGGAGATGGCTTCTGAGTTTGAAATGAAGGACCAAGGACTTGAAGTGTGGCAGAAGCCAAGGGAAATTTTCCTATCTCAAGGAAAATATGTGGTAAATATATTGGAAAGATTCGGTATGATGGACTGAAAGCCTGTGACTACCTCGAGGATCTTAACTTTTAGAAGTTATATGGTAGTGATGTCGGACCAGACTTGGGAAATGCCTCTGAGTTTCAAAAACTCATTCACATTGATGTTCTTGGTGAACCTCCATCCGAACATATGTTTTGCAGTTATCATTGTGAGCTCATATTTGGTTGAGCCTCACTGGATTGATGCCACGAATCTTCTGAGATGTCTTCAGGACACAATCTCTCATGGATTAAGATACACTGCCAGAGATGTGAGACTACTTGGATATAATGATGTTGATTGGGCAGGCAGTGTGGTGGACCGTAAGAGCACTTTCGGGTACTGTTTCACCTTGGGATCTACTTCGATATCCTGGATGAGCAGGAAGCAGAAGTCGGTGGCTTTGAGCACCGCCGAAGCAGGATATATTGTTGCTAGCATAACCTCGTGTGAGGCAGTCTGGTTGCGAAAGCTCTTCAGTGAGCTATTTGGATTTACATTGGATACCACTGTGATTCTCTGTAACAACCAGAGGTGGGATTCGACTATTGAGGAATCCCATATTCATCAATTGCTCCAGCAGATAGACATCATCTGGGATATGGTAAGTCAATGAGTAAGGAAGCTCCATCACATTAAGATGATGTACAGGTTGATACACCTTGTAAAAGCCCCGAGGAAAGATCTAATCTGTGATTTTCCAAAACGACTTGGAGTCGGCAAGAAACCCTTGTATAAGGGTCCTGCATGTTGCATACATTGAGCTCTGGGAGCTATGAGCGCTTGCGGTTCCTACTAGAGCAACATATGACCACAGGGTGACTCACCCTCCCCTGGTGGTGCACACTGGAATAAGATGATTCGCTCTCTTGTGGGACAAGATGATTCGCTCTCTTGTGGAACAAGATGATTCGCTCTCCTGTGTAGCAGGATGATTAGTTCTCCTGTGAGGAATGGATTGATGTGTTCTCCATGGCAGCCTGGATTGATGTGTTCTCCATGGCAATTGTAGCAGGATTGATGTGTTCTCCTGTGAGGCCTAGATTGATGTGTTCTCCATGGAAATTGTAGCAAGATTGATGTGTTCTCCTGTGAGGCCTGGATTGATGTGTTCTCCATGGCAATTGTAGTAGGATTGATGTGTTCTTCTGTGAGGACAGGATTGATTAGTTCTCCTGTCGAGGCATCCTACCCATGCAGTCTGGGACTCATGGGAAGTACCTCTCATCTGATCGATGAGCAGGGAAATGAAGTTAGGGACCATAGTAGTACCGATGGACGCATCGTTGTAACTACCATACTCCCTACGCTAGGATGACCTCCATTGATCTTGGATCAATGATACTAGTCTGGGACCAGTGGTAGGAGTTGTACCATACTATGACGTTGACTTCGGGTGGGTTGAGACTGGTCTGGGATCAGTGGTACATACTATGAGGCTAACTTTGAGTCAGTGGAGGATGATATTGGTCTGGGACCATTGGAGTTGTACTCACTATGACGCTGACTTTGGGTTGGTTGAGACTGGTCTGGGACCAGTGGTACATACTCTGAGACTGACTTTGAGTTAGTATGATACATCCTTGATCATTTCTTCTTCTTCATAATTCGGACAAAAGCAGAGTAGAACAGAATAATGCAAGAGCAGAGCAGAACAGAACAAAATAGTACAGATAAGTGCAGGGCAAAACAATACAAAGCAAAACAGGCAAAATAGAGCAGAGCAGGGCAAGGGTTAGGCTGTACAAGGCAGTGCATTTGATGGATGAATAGTAACGACCGATAGACAGATTGCAGATGAAGTTCTCCATGGTTGAGAGGGAGTGTTAAAATTGGAAACCAGGGAAAAACTTCATGTGGGTCATCTTATTCATGGCTAATAATATTTTTATTAGATTCCTCTCGTCGAGAGGTGTAGGATTGATATAAAGATCATCCAATTCCGATAAGTATTCATGGAGATATGAATTTATTTTGATTATGGAATTATTATCAAGCGGACCTACAACTCATGTAGGCTCAGAAGCCCAACAATCGCATCTATTCACCCACCAACGTTGTGTATAAATATAAGAGGAATTTTCCTCATTTGGACTCACTCATCTCATCACATCTCTCTCTCTCTACTGTGCAGATATGAGTCTCTTCTCTACTGCGCTGAAATGGGTCTCTCTCTCTCACACATGTGAAGCTGGAAGCTGTTGAATTTGAAGTTGCAATTGCAGAAGTAAAGATTGACTTGCGTGGCCTAGAAGATCTCCTCTTTTGAACTGCACTATAGGTTCATCTAAACCTCCTTTGAAAGCCGCAACTTTTGGTGGTGGAATGAAGTCAATCCGACGAACGGTTTGCAAGATATCGACTGCCGTAGTTTGAAGCCGGAAACTACTGAAACTGAAGCTGCAACTACAGAAGTAAAGATTGACTTGCGTGGCCTAGAATATCTCCTCATCTAAACTGCTCTGTAGGTTCATCTGAACCTCCTTTGAAAGTCGTAACTTTTGGTGGTGGAATGAAGTCAATCTGACGAACAGTTTGCAAGATATTGACTGCCCTAGTTTGAAGCCAGAAACTGCTGAAACTGAAGCTGCAACTGCAGAAGTAAAGATTGACTTGCATGGCCTAGAAGATCTCCTCATCTGAACTACGTTGTAGGTTCATTTGAGCCTCCTCTGGAAGCCGAAACTTTTGGTGGTGGAATGAAGTCAATCCGACTGTCGATTTATGAGATATGGTCTGCCCTAGTTTGATAATGAAGCCGCTAATGCTGATGCTACTGATCTAGGGTTTGCTACTGCTGATATGAATCATATTTATTGTACTATTTCTCTCTGCTGAATTATTGAAGATAAAAGAAGATTTGATCAAAGGGTTTCCCCACACATTGTGGGGTTTGTCCCTGGCTAGCCGCCACATCTTGTGTCTCTTATCTTGGCTTGTTTTCTGTCGATCGTTTAATGTTCTATCTACACTTTACTTTATGTACATGTGATTGCTAATCGGTGGAATATAATAAGAAAAAGAAGTAAACTGTTATAAGCATAGAACATACCATAACTTAACACAAGTAGATGCGGGGAACCAGAGTCTGTTGTCGGGAAACCTGCAAGAAATCATAGATACATATACATCACTGAAACTCTAACAAATGATACATGAATCATGGTATGGATGCAGCCATCCAGAGAGAGATCATGTAAATGGATCTAAGGCATGGGCACAACCATCCAATAATGTGAAGGATCACATATAACAACTCATGGTATGGTCGTAGCCATCCATCGGAAAGAATATGTATATCAGCATGATCATGTCACATCACCTTGCAACCTGGACTTTAGTAATTTGAGCCCAGGGTCTTACGCTCCAACATGACCTAATCAAAGTACAAATTCTAACTTGTGACTAGATGTGTTGAAGCTGAACATGCTAGAAAATTGCTTGATTACTAGTTAATGATGTGAACCATTAATAAGCGTGAGAGAAACCACCAATAATGACGATGGCACTCAAGGTACTAGCAGCACAATCCATGGAATGTGAATAAGGAACTGAAGCTGAACACCCATGAAATCACCAAATCAAAATCCAATGATGTGAACTTGTTGTCGAGAGTGAAGAACTTTCCATTAGGGCATGCAAGCTCTAAGGTACTAGAAAGGAGTCTCTTGGCCAACTTCTCAAATAATGAGATGAAGTCGAAAGGAAGTGACCTTGTCAAAGGAGGGCCATGATGTATCCCACATCATTGATGCAAGACAAAGGGATGTAATAATTATGAATGATACAAAGAATTAGGAATGAGCGTAACTGCATAAGGATAACTCTTGAACATATCGGCAATGCGATTGTCGAGTTTGGCAGCTTTTGGATCCATAGAATCAGGGGTCATGATGACGTGGCAGAGACCAAATGGAAAGGAAACAATGAACAATCCAACCCAGGAAAGTCAATGATGAAGTGTGGATATCCCAACCCAACACGAAGCAGAAAGTGTCATGTTCAAGAGTGAGCTGCCGACAAAAATGATAGAATTTCCCATTTTCCTCCACCATTTCTGGAAGGTACCCCAATTAATTTTTAATTGCAAGCTTGAAGGGGATAGCATGTACTTGCACTTTAATTCCATCCTTCAAATGAATCCGACCTAATAAGATTAATGAGCCCTACGAAGGAGAAGCTCATGTTCATCATGGTGACGAATCCAATGTCGTTTAATGTTTTAATGAGTCTGACAAAGGTGTAACTTGGTATCTTTTTCATGTTTAGAGAGTTTGAAAAAAACACAAAAAAAAAAAACTCCACATGATCCCTTTTCGTACATTTATGTCTCTCGAGCTCGAAAAGGTAGAAAACAATACTGGAGAGAACCACTCGACCATTTCAGTCAAGGAGTACCTTTTTCATAAATAGTTTATCCTAGCCCGGAAAAGGGGTAAATGTATACTTGGTAAATGACATTTCACAGCCTTTAACGAGTTCAAAACAACAAGATCTTGGCAATCTTTTTGTGTTTAAAGAGTCAGAAAAGAACTTGAAAGTGGAGCCCCCACTATTATTTTCTTTAACGAGTTAAAAAGAGAAAAATACTTGGTGATCTTTTCATTTGAGTTTTCACGAGTCGAGAAAAGAGCTTAAACATGACTCCAGTACCATCATTAACAATCTCTCACCTGTCACTGCACAAGAGGCAAACGTATTATCCAATTTCTAAGGTAAGATAGGTGAAAAATGCTTTAAAAACCCTAAAATATCAGGAAAAGTGAATAAAAAGGGGAAACGTAAATAATTTTTTACCATTTACCTTTTTACCTTGTGTGGAGAAAATTTCACCAATCTGTGCCCTAGTTTTTCAGGAGCAGATTGTGGCAGACACAGTAGGCCATTCGACGATCTGTCAGTTGCAGGTAAGAGCTAAGACCCTTAGCTTCATTTTATGCTTGTTTTTTTTTTTTTTCTGTTTTTAACTTTTTTTTTTGGATTTCTAGAGGATATCTTAGCAAAAATAATTTTCCCTCGATTGGCAAAATTTCCAGGCACGGGATTGCACTGATCGAGGTTCATTAACACAATCAAGTGCACTGTTGGCACTACTATTTTTAAAACAGTAGTGCCGGCACCGTGAATATAAAACTTTTGTTTTTTTTCTTGATTTCTTCACTTGAATTTGAAGTTCTTCAGTCAAGGATGAATGTTGACTTGAATTTATGGTTTTTTCAGGGAAAACATAGCAAAAAATGGACAATTGGAAAGAGCGTGAGCATGAGGCAATTGATTCACATGAATTGGCATACCCAAACTATTTAAATGCCCTGAGGAACTATGGGATCCTCAAATTACTCCTCACACCAGGTCTTTAGGCTCAACTCGAGTTATTGCAATATTTGATCAGTCTTTGGGATGTTAACCGGGAAAAGTTTGTGATCCAAGACCAGGAACTGGATTTAGAAACTTCTGACATCTATTTCATCACTGGACTATCCCGAAGAGGGGAACCAGTCAATTTGTATGGGGCCAGGCCTATTGGGGCAAGTGTGAACATGTTTCTTGCAGAACACTACCCAGAAGCATTGAAATAAAAAAGCGGCAAGATTGGTATCATGAGTGTTAACGACCTTGTTTTGAAAACACTTCTTTTGACCATAAACAGAGTGGTTGGGGCTGAGGCATTGCATGAGTACAACAAATCTAAATTCAAGTATGCTATAGACTGTATGGCATCGACTATCTTCAAGTAGGTGGAAGCCATGAAGGTAAACATGAAGCGCCAGCTATCCAATGCCAAGGTAGGAAACATGAAGCAGTTTGGATATGGTTCGGTTCTAGGGACCTTATTTTTCGAGCGGATCCCACTAGTTTACTATCAACTTGCCAAGGTGAACCGCCATTGCCATGAGACCCACAGATGGTCTGTTGGAGTGAATTGATGCCTAGAATCACCAGGGGCCAGTATATGTCAAACAAGCTCACCTTGTTTTTGTGGCTAAGGTGGCAACTGATCATAGTAGAGGATTGGCCCTATAGTGGTACCGACTTAGTGGTGATCTAGATATGCCGCTCCCAGAGGGAGAAGATATGATGATGGAGGTAAGTAAAACAATTTTAATCTTTTACTTTTTATTGTTTTTTGAAATATATGTATTCATGACATTTCAATTTTTTAAATGTAGATGTGGGACCAGAGCGACCATCCGGGATGTCCCCGATCGCTAGGTGCGTTTCTTGGCAATTTGATATCGCTCCTTATCAGGAAGGAGTCAATAATGAGGAGGAAATCGCACGAAACCTTGAGGGATTAACTAGAGGTATCCCAGAGTATTCCCGGGTGGGTGACATCCCACTCCAGCATCAACAACACACAGTGGGGGTATCAGACCGGATCCACTGACTACTGACTTGTGTAGTATGATCAGTAACGTTCTATCATGATCACCATGCCAATTAGTCTATAGGTTTAGCATTTTATAGTTTTGAGGCCAGCAAACCACGTATGTACTTTTGAACACATATATAATTTTTTGGGGTTTTGATGTATGACACTCAAGCATTATCGACACACACACACACACACACACACACACACACACACATATATATATATGATATATTTCTGCTTACTATGGTACCAATGTTTTGTTTTTTCACATATTTCGCAAATTTCTATCCAACACATAATTAGCTAATGCATCTGTTAATGTATTCATATGCCTACGAATATGATGATATGTGATGTAATCAAAATTTCTTTCTAAGAGATGAATATGAAAATCTATTCTCAATATCTGAGGGTTTTTGATGGAATATTTCTCGTTCAATTGAAGAACAATGAATTGTGAATCAAGGTTGACAACCAATTCTTAGATGTCAAGAGCAATGTCTTCTGATAACAGTTTGATAATTGTGCTATACTCAACAATGTTATTAGTTATTTGACCTAAACAAATACCTTGAAGATCAATCAACTCACCATGGGGGTGATAAATGGCCCATGCCGTGGAGGATAGATTCTGAGTAGTACGGCAAGCACCATCAGTGAAACCGATGTGAGGATTCATAGACATCTGTAAAGTCGGTGAAGACATAGTAAGCAGGAAAGTTTCTTGAAAAAAAACACACCAAACCACATTGCACAAAAATGAATAACACACTATGTGTACAAAAATAGCCATGCAAGATGACGCAGGCATAGTACTTTTTTAGATACGACCCATTATGGGGCTTGTCTAAGGGATTTCCCTCATAATCAATCAGCTTATAGGCCCCTTTTTGTAACACGTGCTTAACAATGTATGGCCCATGCCACATGGGTTTGAATTTACCTACCCCCAGCTTATCATTAGCTTGATCATATAATAAAACCAAATCACCCTCAGAAAAGGAACAAGGGGAGACCAACTGATCAAAATGAGACTTAACCCGCTTTTTCTGTGCTTCAATGACTAAAGCAGCAAGATGGCGAGTTTCATCCAGTCATTCTAAGTATAATAAGCATTCTTCTTGAGGCAAGGTTTCCGGGAGTAGTTCAATAGCCAGTTTGAGTAAGGGAATTTCACACTCAATCTGTAAAGTTGCTTCCAGACCATAGACAAGCTGGAAAGGTGTAAATATAGTGGCATATTTGGTTGAGGTTCACCAATCCCATAGAGCTAAAAAAAGCATGAGATGCCAATTTGACTTGTGCATCCCAATGGTGTGTTGAAGCATCGTAACCAAGAATTTACTCATAGCTTCAACTTGGTCGTTGGCTTGAGGGTAGAACGGGGTCGAGCCATCGTGGTGTAAGCCCAACATAGAAGTTAGCTCAACCATCATGTAATCGCAAAAATGAGAGCCATGGTTAGTTGACAATGGCCTGAGGCACTCCAGACCTGGAAATAACATGATTGAATAGAAATTGAGTCTTCGTTTTACCGGCAACAGAATATGTAGGCATTGCTTCGGCCCATTTGGTGAAGTAATCCATGGAAACAATAATATAACCATGCCTCTCGGTTGAACGAGGGTTACATGTCATATAGTCAATGCCCCATTTGGAAAAGGGACCAATGGTAATGATGGGGTGAAGGTGAGCAGGTGGGGTGCACATTTTTCGCTGATAAATCTGGCACTCATGGTATTTACGAATAACAAGGATGTAATCCTTGAATGTGGAGGGCCAGAAATAACCAGCATGGAGTATCTTTTGAGTAGTAGCATATCCAGACAAATGGCCACCACATGTGCCAGAATGGCAGTCATTCAAGACTCTCTTAGCCTCCTCGAGAGTTAGACATCGACAAAGAATTGAATCAACACCAATGCGGTATAAAGTATCTCCAATGATGTGGTAAGGTTGGGATTGATGCTGATTGCATCGGTGATCATCCTTGGCCAATGCAGACCAGAAGGTGGATGTTTGGAGATACTTGCTGATATCACTGTACCAAGGGTCAAGACTGCTAATCAGAAAAAGATTCTCGTCTGGGAGCTGCTCATCACCACCAGTAAGATGAGACACAGAGGGAAGGGATAAAATCAACTCAGTGAAGACAAGTGATTTCTTAGATTTGGCAATAGTGAACACGAAAACGAATTCCTGGAGGATGAAAATCCACTTGGAATACTTTCCCCCAAGCAACTGATGAGTTAGGATGTAATTCATGGGGTTTCACTCAGAAATCTCAGTCGTAGTGTGGAGAAGAATGTAATTTCAAAAGCGTTGAACAGCCTGAACGGCAGCCAAAGCCAAGTTCTCGACATAAGCATAACACATCTCAGTATCAAGAAGATTGTGACTAAGGTAGTAAATAACATGTTCATTACCTTCATCATTAGTTTTCACCGGTACCATAGAAATGGTACTAGAGGCTGCAACTAGATGAAGGAAATAATCGCGATGATAGTTCATAGGGTGTAGCAAAGGAGCATTAATGAGGATAGATTTTAAATCATCGAAAGTATTTTGGGCAACCTCATCCCAAACGAATGGTGTTCCTTGCTTAAAAAACCAGGTGAACCTTGAAGCTAGCTCAACATAGTACGGTACAAAATGTAGGAGAAAATTTGCTTTCCCTTGTAGACTTTGTAGTTGATGCAACGAAGAGGGAGGGGATAAATTAACAATAGCATTGAATTTAAGAGGATCAAGACGAATTCCTTCTTTTGAAAAAATAAATCCGATGAGGTGTCTGGATTCGAAACAGAAGACACACTTATGTGGATTTAGCTGGATGTTGTAGTGTCCACATCAAAGAAATATTTGTCGGAGATGATCAGGATGATCATGGCGCTTACGTGAATGAGCAGGAAGATCATCCAAGTAAGGTTGAATGATTTTTTTAATGTCGTGGAACTTATAAGACATTTCTCTTTGAAATGTAGCCCCAACATTCTTCAGGCCAAAAGGGAGCCTTTTATAAGCAAAAGTCCCCCACGGACAGATAAAGTTTGTCTTATCTTAATCAAGTGGTGCAATGTTTATCTCGTTGTAACCAGAAAAACCTTCCATAAAGGAAATGATTTCACTCCGAGTGTATTCATTAATGATCTGGTCTATGAAAGGAGTGGGATAGTTATCCTTTGGATAGGCACGACTCAGGTCATGGTAATCAATGCAAACACGAATAGTGCCTTGTAACTAGTACGATATTAGACACCCAATCTATAAGAGGGATTGAATAAATAAATCCAACTTTAAGAAGTTTTTCAACTTCACCTTTAATGGAGGTCGCTTTTCTAGGGTGCACTGGATGAAGCTGTTGGCAAATAGGCTTCGCATGAGGGTAAGTCAGAATTTCTTGGATGAATATACTTGGGTCAATGCCGGGAATTTCTTCATATGACCATGCGAAAAAATCTCATAATTCTTGGAACAGACGAGTACAAAGGTTTTTCTCATCAGGAGAACAAGTTACCCCGATATGGACATTTTCAATCACACCAGGCTTGATAGAAATATCAATCGACATCGTTTATGGGTCAGGAACTGAGAAGAGAACTTCTCAAGATAGGTAGGCATGACCGTCGGGCTAGGAAAGAACAAGGAACGATGAGTGTCATTCCAAGGTACTTCCTCCAGAGACATTACTTCCATGATACTTTCATCAAAAAGGAAAGTCTTGGCTAAGGGATCAGGAGATTTCGAAGAACCAAGCCACCAAGATTGAGAAAATGTGTTGAGAGAAACACTCGAAACAAAGTAATTAGAGGATATCAAAGTCGAGGCTGAAAAAATATCCACATAATTAATTTCGATAGGGCTCAATGGCATAACCTTGCCCCATGTATCAACAAGATCTGGTGAGGGAATGACCCAAGGATCAGAATTGACCGAGATCATGTTGACAGAGGCAACATGTGGAGGTGGGAGCAGAAAAATACCCATCAAGGCAGGACTTTTAAAAAGTCTTGCCCCCACACTCTCACAAAGAGCACTGGTGTGCTTGACATAAAGAACATTCCCATCCAAAGAGGAAGAGGCAAAGAAGGATAGTTTGTCGACCGTGACAATTTTCCCTTGATGGGGAAAATGAATCACGCAGAAAAGGGAGGAGGCTACAACATGCATGGCATGGGTCCAACTCCGTCCGAGTAGAAGATTATAGTTAAGATTAGCGTCAACAATATCTACTTCAACGTGTACTGTCTTACCCTCCAAAGTAATGGAAAGGTTAGGAAGGACATTGTATGGTCAAGAATCACACCCATCAAAGGCTTCCAGAGTGTTAGGTGATTGGTTCAAGGCAGGAGAACCAATTGCCTTCGAACAAGTGACAAACATGATGCAGGTAGAAGCACCTTCATCAATGATGGTCCTATGAATGGTTTTCTCATTTATGATGACCTGAATGAGAAAGGAAATCTGATGAGGTAAACGTGGAATGTGGTTTTCCAGATCAAAACAAATGAGATTAGAGTTAGTTGGATCAATACCTCCAATAGCTAATAGTAATACTTTTTGTTGAGACAGACAACTTTGAAGGACCTTGAGAGCAGACATAGCTAATGGTGCTTGAGCCAAATCCTCAACAATATTATAATGCTGAGTGACACGAGCATTTGAATTGTATGAGGACTTTCACAGCACACCTCGAGAAGGTGGTCGAATGGTGGAATCAGGATTAGGTCACTCTATATGGAGAGGGCTGGAACTTGACGGGGTGGAGGAAGAAGGGGTACTTTCTTTCTCTTTCCCTGCTATCAGGGTAGGTGTTTGATAATCTTTTGATTTGGTAGGCACATTGATAGGCGTATTCATCATGAACACTTGGGAATTTGAGGAAGCGAATGACTGAGGCTAGTCTACCATTTGGGTCTACTGGGATAGAAAGGTATCTTTCAGGACATCAGGGGTCCCTTTGAGCAAACGACTAAATTCATATCATCGAGGAAAATCTTTAGTATGATGATCCTCCTCATAGATGAGGCATGAATACTTAGGCTTCCATTGAGAAGCATCACCAACAGACAACTTAGGAGGGCCCTGTTTCGGTGCATCGGCTTTACCCTTTCCTTTGCCCTACCTTTTACCTTTAGAGGATTTGTTAGTTGTGGTAGACTGGACAACGTGAACCTCTGAGGTTTTACGAGGACCAGGTGAATTTTGAGAGGAATCATTGGGAGCAATGTTGGAGACCGACTTATGTTTGGAAGAAGATTTAGCGGGGGTTTGGGACACTGAACCAGTTAAGCCATCAACAAGAGGTGTAGCCAGAGACTTGGATGTCACCAGATCATATGATGGTTTGGGTGCATTGGGTAACATATAATATAACGTGCTAGATTCTGAATAGATGAGATCTAGATACTAGCCACGCTCGATGGCTTGTTCCTCAATGACACATCCACCCATAGTAATGTCCTCGGCAATTTCGCTGACGGATGATTTGGCGAACCATTCTTTCAACCATTGATCAGCAATCTCAAACTTGGTTAGGTAATGTCGATGTCTCCATTCATGGATGTGATCAGAGATGTGGGTCACAGTGTCTTGCTTAAGTGACGTTAGCAGATGGGTGCTAGTTTCATAGTGAATAGGTAGCTGGAAATGTGTGAGAAAGGCCATAGCGAGAGTGTTAAAGTCATGATAGGTACTTCAAGGCAGTTCGATGTGTCACTTTGTTGCAGCACCTGTGAGAGTTCAATGGAAAAGCTGAAGATGAATGGAATCATCAACGTATGAATTTGAGGAGCACTAGAGGTGATATGTCATCACGTGGGTTTGTGGATCCTCTTTCGCTTTTCCTTCAAACTTGGAAAATCACTCAGAATCTTGGATGGAACTAGAGGCCAGTATGGAAAATGAAGAATAGGATCATTCATGGTTCTAGACACATCTGGAAACTCCAATGTGGCCAAGAACGACAATTGGGTATTGAAAGGAATTTGAGGTCTATAAGCAGGTCTAGACTACAGAACCCATCCTTGTTGGTAAGGATTATGTCCCAATAGTGGAGGGTTATGTCCATATGGCATTTTATTTTTCCCTCGCTGTAGGTTACCTTGCCTATAGGGAGGATTCTAACCTTTATAGCCTTGAAAATATCCAGCCATAGGCTTCTGATAAGAAACATACAAGTTAAAAGGTTGTTGAGCCTGTTGACCTTGGACACATGGGTTTTTCACCTACTACCCCTGGGTGTAAGGGTATTGAACTTGTTGCCCCTGGACATAAGGGTTTTGCACCTGTTATCCTTAGACTTATGGATTATGGACCTGTTACCCTTGGACATAAGGATTTTGCACCTTCTACCGTTAGAAATAAGGATTCAGAACCTTTTGACCATGGACATAAGGATTTTGGGTCTGTTGCTACAGGACTTGACCTTGACCTTTCCCTTGCAAAGGTTGACCCTATTGATATGAGTACAAGGGTTGTTGTTGCTCGAGTTGACCTTGTTGGTGCAAGGGTTGACCTTGCGGTTGTAAAGGTTGTCCCTGCTGCTATTGAAGTTGACCTTGCAAGGACATAGGCTAGGAGGGTTGAGGAACATACTATGTATGTGGTTGTAAGGTTCATTGCGATGGTTGCAAGGGTTGGCCCTGTAGTTGTTGCATTTGTCGTTGCTGCTGCACCATCTGCCCTTACTACTATAAGGATGGCCCTTGCTGTTGCGAAGGTTGCCCTTGTTGTTGCAAGGGTACTTGGATAGTTCCTTGAAAGTTCCCAAACTGGATCTGAACATATCCACCAAGCATGGACAATGGACCAGGCTGAACATAAGTTCAATCTTGATGGATGTAAAGCGAATGCACCATCGCTTGTGAACCATGTGGAACAGAAGGAGGTTTTTATTGAATCTGAGGCACATACGGCTGCTGGTACTGGATGTTACTTAACCCAGAAGGAACAATAGGGTTTGGCTATTAGTGTTGGACATTACTCGATCCAATAGGACCAACATGGTTCAGAGTAACACTGGAAGAGGGTTGGTTCATTCCAACAATGTGAGCTTCTCAGCTTGTGAGCCACTCACATTGGTTGTGCTAAAAATCATAGAAACATTCGGATTCTGCCCCCGACGCGGTGGCACAGCCTATCCACTTACTAGAGGGATCGACGAACTAATAGAGACTTGACTCGAAATCATCGGTTGAATTAGATCAATAACTTGGACTAACGAAACAAGTGGATTTGGAATGGTGGGTTGCACCAGAACTGAAATGACTAAAGAATGAGCCATTGGTTAAGATGTCAGGTTTTGAATGAATGGATCTAAGATAGGCATAGCGTGAGATAACCAGATAGGGTTGTGATATAATGATGATGCACTAGGTGTGCCCGTCACCAACTGAGCTAACGACACGTAATCACGAGGTAACTCAGGATAAACACTCGTTGGAATGTTTCCCATGTAAGGGAAACCTTCAGGAGGGAAAGGATATCCCTGCTCATCGACAATGTGAGGAGTGTGTGTAGCATACACCTCCGAGTGACTCAGAGAGGAGACTGGGATTTCGCCTTCAGACTCCATGGGTGGAAACAAATGACGACAGACAACTGAAGATGTCCGAGGGGATAATTCCAAAGGAATACCCAGCCGATCGTATGGACTATATGGATGCTACGGTGATATCACAACAGGATTGAACAAACGATTCGGAGGATAAACAACCAGTCCTAGCTGACTTTCAGAAGTCATCGGACTCTTGGGAGTCTGGATAGGATTATCCGGAGATTCCATGCTAGATTCGTAAGGTGACCCATTTTCTGAGGGAGGAGGGGGACGTGATGACAAAGGTTGAATACTCAGAACAATTCCAAGTTCAAAACCTTGATCCTCAAGTGATTATGAAAGTTCAGGGAGAGGCTCCTCAGATGATCTTTCAGATGAAGTAGAGGAAGAGGAATGAGGTGAACCTGATGTTTCAACCATGATGATTTTGTCTCAAACGAAAAGAAGAGAGATATTAATTTTATGGCTTTTAAAGTGTATTTAAAGGTATACTCACGATGTGGTCTAGAAAAAGACTAACAGAAAAGTAATGTGATCATGGGAAAAAAAAATTTAAGATGCTAAAACAAACTGGTGCTTTTTCATGTTTTAAGAGTCAAGAAAAAAACAAAGATGACTCTATCACTCTTGGTTTGAAAAGAGCTTGAAAGGACAAGCGCTCAATGATCTTTTATATTTATGGAGTCAAAAAGATCAAAATGACTGCTCCAAATAATCTAGGAAAAAAGAATTACTAGGTAACCGTGAACTATAAAATACCTCCCTGTGAACCAAGAAGTACGTGCATGCAATCTCCCTAAATGTTGTGTTCGGTGTATCACATTTACAAGGCGATAGAGTCGACTTCCAATGGATAAAGGATTGAAACCTAGTGGGGTCTCCCTTCATATACGCGACAGTACGGGGAGCACAAGTCCATACTAGCGTTGTCTAGTGCCGAAGCGAGCAACAACTGCTAGGTTTAAAGATGTCGGAACACGTCTATAGCCTAGACCTTGTAAATGTGAGCGTTAAGTTTCAAATGCGCCTTAGATTAATTGAACACATTTTAAAGTTTATCTTGAAATTATGTCTCAATTTTCAGACCTTATCGATGTGACTAAAAAAACTCCTATATGTATCTTGAAATTATGTCTCAATTTTCAGACCTTATCGATGTGACTAAAAAAACTCCTATATGCAGCTAAATGAGACAAAATCGTTTCAATTCGATGAATGTCTATAGTAATGAGAATAGAGAACCCAATCAATGCAAAAAAGAAGCAACTAAAAGAAATATGACCTTTTCAATACTTTTCTTTTGAAAACAAAACAATGAAAGTTATTTCCACTTCCTATCTTTCCTATCAAATTCACTTCAAGTAGTCCTGTCAACAGTAAAGAGAATTCATTTCTTTTTGAATGTAAATGATGATGAAACTCTAGTTTTCAATGATGCTAGCTAATGTAACATGTTGATTCAACAAACTAGAATTATGTATTTTCGATGGAATGATAAGATGAATTTTTCACATACACTTCAATAAAAATGTTCAAACAATCAACATGAATAAAATACAAAGAACAAAAACAAAATTATTTCCAAAATAATGATGCAAAGACTCAACCAAAAACAAGATGAGCAATGTAATCTATGCCCGAAAAGAGACACTTAATCAAGAGAAGAACAAACCAAACTTTTCAAACTTGTTTAATTGAAATCAAAGCAATAAAAGGACTAAAAAACTGTATGCATGGAGCAACTAACCAGCAACTTGACTTACTAAGCACACTAATAGCTGAATGGATGATGACCTAGATTCCGTAGGGCCACTAACCATCCAGAGACTGAAAAAATCAAGGAAAAGAAAAACCAAACAAGCACACAAACCAAGCTAATGAAGCTTTCCACTTAGGGAGAAAACATGAAAAACAAGCTAAGAGGTAGAAATTAAGAAGGAAAGACAGATTGGTTATGATCTAGGAGAAACCTTGATCTTCACCTACAGGAATCGGTGTGATTCCCTAACTGACAACAAGCACCACAAGGGGGTACGACATGATTTTTATAGAGAAAATTGCATTGATCAGCACGATTGTCAGAAAATTAAATGCGCTGACCGAGGATTTCAAGAAAAAAAATAAAAAATTTCAAAGGGTAAAACCATACCTGCCATTGTAAATTCTAGACCCGCAATAGTAAACCAGGCAAAGAAGAGAAAACCAAAGGGAAAAGGTGATACTACAAAATTTCACACAAACCATGAAATGAAAATCAATCAAATGAGAGGATGGATTCCCCAGTGGAGTCGCTAATTTGTGGTGTAGGTAAATTCTCCATGTGGACAAAGACAATTCCTATAGCCGAGAGAGATGGTCTAGCCATAAACAAACAATCTAGTGAAAACTTCCTTAGGCTAGAATCAAATAAGAGGGCCTACCTCTTAGAACTCTATTCTGCTTGGTGATGATCCCACTTCCTTACTTCAACTGCTTTTAGTTTCCTTCCTTCAAATACCTGAAATAAGCAGACAAACAACAATAGCAAATGTGATAGCATACAAATTGCATTCAACCTACTTAAAAGGTCAAGGAATCTTAAGCCATCAAAATGTAAGATAACACTTAATGTAGGAAATCAATCAATAGTTGTATTCATATAAGTTTAGAAAGAGATTACAACCAAAGCCTTGACATTGCAGGTCTCCTCCGACGTATCCGGGTTCCCACACCTCTACTAGCATCTCATGGATAGCCCCAATGATGGAATTTTTAAGGCTTCTTCCCTTTAGTTCCAAACCAAACCAAACACAGTATTCTCCCTCCACAAACATAAACTAGAAAGCTGCAAGCTATAGATATCTTGTTGATTATTCAAGCTCCAAGAAAGACTAAGACTACTTCAGCTTGGAAAATGAGGAATTTATATGGCTTTGATGGAGGGTAGATGGTTCCTCTTATGATGGGAGAGGGCTTATCTCTTTGGTTTGTTCCATATTAATAGGGGAAAGGAGTTGAAACTGACTTCCTCAGATCCATCCAACACAACCATTTACTAGACTTCCGTTACGAAGCTTCCCAACCTGGAAGCTTCAACTCCATATTTAAAAAACTTGCCAAAAGAGGATAGGCGCGACTGAGAAAAGGCTCATTCATTATGTACGGAGCTAGGCCAAGTTTTAAACTCTGAAAATAGGCACAAGGAAGAAATGGGTCATTAGCGTCGGTCTTGTAAATTGGGGTAAAAGAAAGGTTATTGGGGAATGATGCAAAAGGGAAATGTTCTACTCATGAAGAGGGACATAATGGGAGTCTCTTCATGATGGGAAAGCATGTAGGGTTCACTGTAGAGGTCCTCCAGGATCGAGGAATGAGGAGTACAAGGACAATGGTAAAATGTTGTGTAACAGGGGTCCACGCACTCAGATGCGGACTTACCAAGGCCTCATGTGCACTCAGTTTCAGGAGCCTTACCCTTTCACCTAAGTACAGGAAACAGAGCTTTCCTACCTTATCACTTCCCAAAACAATCTCTATCTTAACTTACTTACCCTTTAGACTCACTATGAATCAACTACATATAGCTTTTTCCATACAATACCATGGTCCACGGACCATGGGTGAGTCTCAAAAATCGACCTATCACTTACCCAAACAAGGGGCTAAAGCCACTTTGACTCCTACTTAACTGCATGCTTTGCTTCCACATTTCGCAAATACTTTACATTCTTTACAAAATCTATTACAAAAATTGGTTAACTAACCGAAAATTGACCTTGGGACTGTATCCCAATTGGACCCCAACACAAATATGGTAACTTTCCCTCGAGTCACTCGTCTGGCACCTCAATCTTGCTGGGAGGCCACCTAACTCGACCTGTAATGTTGCGATATCAACAAAGCTCTGCACTGCAGTCTGCTGCACTTCCTCTACAAATTTATCTATCATCAGGCCTTCCACTAGTAGGCGCATTGTTCTCTATGTCTGTTGTAGCATCCTTAGCTTTTCCTGAAGTGATAGAGTAAGCTGACTGAATTCCTCTATCCATGGTTGTAATCTGGCCTTGAGAAGGACCTCTTTCCTTTATAGCTCTTCCAACTGTGATTGTAGCTTCCTGCCTTCCTACAATTATGTGAGGCATTGGGATGGTGCCAAAGTGCATGTAGTCACTCATACTTCATCATACTTTCATTGTGTCTCCTTGATATTTGGGTTCATCCTCTACAAGTTTGGGTCCTCCTATAAGTTCTTCCACAACTCCATGGGTTAATCTAACATCATTGCACAATCTATGAATGCGGTATCTAATGTGCCCATATTTTCTCTGATCACTGCTCCGCATTGCTCCCGGACCTATGACAGAGTGGTTAGCTGCAACATTAGCTACAACTCTGAGATCTTCATCTGGAAATCAAATGTAACTTTACATATCTAATCCTTTGATGCACGGATCATAACAACCAATTTTATGATTTTTGTTGTGGCTGCGGCATCCTCCAGGATGTTCAACTCTGGAACTATTTTGCATGCCTACGTTATAGTTGTCTCTAGGCTCTGAGTTCACGTTTGATCTCCTCCTTTTCTTTCAGTGGCTAAGATTTCTCCATGAACATCTGTTCATTGTTAACTTTGAACTCATTGATGACTACAAGGGTGCGCTGCTCTTTGATCCTCAGCTCCCCCAAAACTCCTTGCTGCAGCGCATGGAGGGTTTGAAGCAACATCACAGCGAAGTTTACCCCCATGTCTTTAGCAATTCTTAATACAACGCAGTCTTCCTCCGATTCTGTGCGAACATACTCTTTTGGTAAAGGTATGTCTTAGAGGTCCAGAGTCCATTCCAGCTCTACTATTGTCCCGCTCCTTTGCGCCAGGCTCACTTACACCCCACTCACTTTCCCAACGCTCGCTAGAATCCTGCCATTCTAGAGCTACAGCTCACGCAGATCCTTTTGGATGCTCCCTAGTGTCAACATATATTGTTGTTCAAACTACTACCACAACTCTGTTGTGGTGTCTCTAACCTTATTGCCAATCTCATCGAGATCCCCTTTTGTGAGGACCATTGGGTCGATGCATGCCTGTTTGTCAGATTTTCATTTCTTTCTTAGCCCGACAATTGTCTCCTTTCCACACTTGTTTAAGGTGAAGGGAATTCTCTTCTCCTCTCCACCATCTCCACCTTGTCTTGATAGTTCCTGCTCATATGTATGTTGTGAAGCCAATTCTTTGACTTGCTCTGTATCTATGCGTTCTTTCTCAGCGCTCTCTTTTGCACGCTCTTTCTTGGCATGCTCTTTCTCTGCAGCTACCTTAGCAGTAACTTCTTTCCTTTTTTGTTTAGCCAGAGCTCACGTTGCCTTCATTGCTACCTCTTTATGCTTCTGTGTAGCAGTCGACTACACAACAGATATTTTTTCACCTTTACTAGTGCCTACACCAAGCTTCGTTGGTTCATGGCACTCTTCTAGCCAAGTCCCCATGATCTCCTTCATGTCTATCTTTGATACTAAGTATGGAATCTTGTGCCATATAATATTAGCGTCCTTCTGCGCCCTGATTGATACGTTTTGGAAATCGACCTTGAATTCCACGAAAGCCATTAATTGCTTGTACCAAGTCAGGGATAGTTGTGGCTGCTAACTAATGATTGTCCTAAGATCCATCTCCATTAAGATCCAGAAAACATTTGACTCCTTAATTCTCTCCAGATCCTTTTTTTCCCACATCAAAGCGAACTTCACTGCCTCTGGTAAATCTTCTAGTTGTGGGGGAAACTGACTCTCCTCCATCAATCTCCATGCCACTAAGACAATTGACAACAGTAGCCACGCATAATGAAACGTCTTACTATCCTCCTACACTTCACGAAAGTTTGAGAGGAAATCCTTGCACAAATACTTCGCCCAGTTATATTTCACTCCCTTCGCACAATGGGTGGCCAATGATACTACAAGCGCCGAACTTTATCCGCGCAACATTTCCTCATAATTTTTCCTACAAGAATTTGGGTGGTGAACTGCATCGCCTGCTCCTAAATGGAGCAGATAGAATATCCATTTGAATTCCTTATGAGACCAATTCTACCTTCATCTTATCTTCCAGCTCCGTTTCTCCTCTTTTCCCTCCAAACTCCTTGGCAAGGTCCTCCCCTTTGTAGGGCAGCTTCGTAATCCAGTGGATGATCATGTTTGTAATCGGGATGGGCTCTCTAAGCCATAGGCACCCATCATACACCAACGCGAGCAGATGGGGCACACACACCATATTGATTATTGATCTGTGAAAATGTGGTATGCAGAGCATGTGTAACAACCCGGACTGCTCAACACCTCTCACCCATTTCATGGGTTCCAACTGCGTAACCCCAGTTTCTTCATAATATTTTTTTTTCATATACTTGTGAGTAGATAAATGAGGGAATCTTTCATGGTCCGTGAGATCCCAGTCCTCCATCTTCAGCACTAGAATGCACCCTAAGGTTGTGCCTTCAAATTCAACCTGTTCCAATAACAGGGGTGTCGAGATTGCAAACTTCCTGGAATCAGGGTCCTTCGTCACATTAGTATTCCCTTTCTGCAAAGGGATATAGTCTGGGATTCATGTGATAGGCCTGCCCTCCTCAGCATCCAATTCCTCCACTCCTTGGAATTCCTCCTCCTCCAGTTCCACAACTTTCTCCCCCTGCTTACCCCTCTTCTCCTTCTTTCGCACTTTTGGGTTCTTCGTCGGTGATTGTCTCACTAGCATAGATTTCTTCTGCTTCCCTTTTACAGCCGATTGCTACAGCCTATGTGACCTTGGAGCTGTAGGCACAACAGGCATAGCTTGTTATAGATCTGATCTGAAAATATAAGACAATATAAATAAACCCAAGAAATAACAAGATAGAAATATATATAAATGCTTCTTCATTGATATCAAACCCTTAAGGTAGGGCAACACCATACATTCACTCCTTAAGGAAGGAGAACACTCCACAAGCCATATGCCTATTCATACAATAATTGCTTCACATCTTTCAATGGGGAGTCTCTAGCCTCTATATAGGCCTCATACATACAATACCATGGGTCATTACCATGGCTCCCTCAATACCATCTATCTAATACCATGGGCCCATTACATTATTACTAACTACTTGTGGTCCCTTACATGATACGGGTTAACCAAATTATTTATTACTATCACCCATCCCATTATTACATTATTCCTTTGGGTACCTCCCTTTTTACCCCATATTATCCCCTAGGTATACTACATTCCACCCCACTTAACATGTTTCGTCCCCGAAACATGGGAAAAACACAAATAATAAAATCTACTCAAAAGAGTAGTTCATTGGTACCATGCATGTGCATCTAAACATGCAAGAGAAAGGTGAACCCTCGATCTCGCTGGTGCCTCGCTCGCTTGAGATGGAAGTTGACCATGGCAACTCTTTTGTGTTGATGTGTACTGGGTGGATCTTCGCTCCTCTCTATCTGTCATGCAGGGGTTGTTGTCCTTGTGGCTAATTCGTTGCCATCTTGTTGGTTGTTTTCTTGCGGGGTGATGTGGGTGATAATATGTTGAATTGTTAACCCACGATGTCTTTTTCTTTAATTCACCCCTTACTAGAGCTTGACTGTTATCTAGTGCATGTTGTGGTGCCTCGTGTGGTGTCTTATCTTACAATATTACTTCAACCACTGAGCCCTGATCTGATGTATCAACACCTGTAACCTTTTCTGCTTCAGCCTCTGCTTGTGTTTGATTGTCGATCATCACTGGCTCATCATCTGATATGTCAATCCCTGGAACATCTTCTGCTTCAGCCTTCGTGGACTCTACCTGTTTATTGATGGAAATATCCTGTAATGTAATTTTCTTCTTTTTATACCAGAGCTTCAGGAATTTGTTCTGCACATTAATATTGATAGTACCCATAGATTCCATCCAATGATATCCCAAAAAAACATCCATGTTATCCATAACTGAAGTATAAAATCACCATGCAACACATACTTATCCATTGAAAGCTTCAAATATTTATAAACTTGCAGATCCTGTGTGTCTTCAATGTGTTTTGTTGGCACTTGTAATATTTTTACCATGTTGACATTTATGAGATTTTTCTTGCAACTCAGATTTATAGACACAATGATTTTCTCCTTCTGAATCAATCCATGAACCAACAATAATGATATACCAGTAGGAAATAACCCCACATGTTTCCCCTTATCTTGTTTTCTAGCCTGAGACCATTTGTCCAAACGGAGCTTTTCAAATTCTTTATCCGAAAGTTCAAACAACTGCGTGTTGTAAATTGATTTCTACCATCTATAAGCCTCATCTTGGAAACCAAGCGATAATAAAATTTTCCATTGTTTCCCATATGTTAACTTTTGGTTCTGTATGAATTTTTCAATAGTAGGGCTATCATCTTTTCCTGTAAAAAACATCTTGCTAGACGACACGAAAAAAAATCACTTACTTGGCGAAAATTTAAAGTGGCCACAGTTTAGTCAATATTGCTCATAATCTTTATTATGACCTATTTTCGGAAATGGAATAACCATTCTGCATCTTCCCATGTGATAGAAATCCCGATCTAAGCACTAGAATTTCAGATCCGCACTGCAACTCTCCCGCCGTCACCAATTTTTTTGAAAAAAGAGCTGATTTTAAATCAACAATATCTCCCTCCTCTAGACTCTGATTTGACTGATCGTTTTTTTGAATTTGGGTATTTTTTCACAGACGTACATATCTGCACCACAAACTCGCTGCCCGAAAAAATGTTTGCAACACCACTGATTTTTAGATCAACGATCTCTCCTTCATCTGGACTCCGATTCGGCCAATTTTTTTTTTGAAATCAGGTATTTTTTCACAAAGAATCTAGATCTGTAATTAGATTTTCCAGATTTTGCCCCAAAACGTACATGTCTTATTTGCAAACTCGCCGCCCCAAAAAGTTCCTGAAAAATAAATAAATAAATAAATAAAATAAAAATAAAAAATAAAAAATTCTCCACTTTACCCAAGAAAGTGCTTCGATACCACTCGTTATATATTTGATCTGAAAGTATAAGACAATACAAATAAACCCAAGGAATAATAACATAGAAATAGATAGAAATGCTTCTTCATTGATATCAAACCTTTAAGGTAGGGAAACACCATACATTCACTCCTTAAGAAAGTAGAGCACTCCACAATTTATATGCCTGATCATACAATAATCCCTTCACATCTCTCAATGGGGAGTCTCTAGCCTCTATATAGGCCTCATACATACAATACCATAGGTCATTACCATGGTTCCCTCAATACCATCTATCTAATACCATGGGCCCATTACATTATTACTAACTACTTGTGGTCCCTTACATGATATGGGTTAACCACCTTATTTATTACTATGGCCCATCCCATTATTACATTATTCCCTTGGGTACCTCCCTTTGTACCCCATATTATCCCCCCTAGATATAAAGGGTATCTCAGGGACCACCACGTCAGAAATGACATCTTCAGAACTCACAAATTCTGTGGGATTTGTGGCAGTCATTTGTGTGAGAATAGTCCTCTGGTTAATTTCAGGAAATGTTGCGAATATTGGATTGGAAATCAAGTCCTCCCAAACCTTATGATTCATACAATGACAATAAGAGGGCTGAGACATAATTCTCAGAAGGAAAATTGTTCTTCAACGGACCAACGTGCAAAATTTATAGGAGGTTTTGAATTCAAATCCAATTGGTCCCTCCAATTTCTGATCACAAATGCATATTTGGTGGTAGATACTCAAATATTTTCGTCATAAATGGCGCCTACCTGCTCCTCTTAATGGATTTTTTTCCATAAAATCATGAATAGTAACTCCAACGGATACTTTTGGGCCCATCTGCATGGCACCATCCTCCATGGCGTAGCTCATCCAATGCAGCTTCCCCTGTCACACTCCTGTTTTCCGTCGCGCAACCTCCCGACTAAGTTTTTCTCCTCGTCGAGCAACGTAGTTTATAATCCTGTAATCCCTTGAAATTGCCTGGATTACTAAGACTGTCCTACTACCATATAGTCATCGCGCAGGGGCAGGATCCCCTGTGTACAACTTCAACCTACTTACGTTCACTTTCCTAGGGAATGGTTCCCTATTCAGCTTCACAAGTTGAACTGTACCACCATCTGTGATCTCCTTAACAACATATGGCCCTAACCAGTGCATTTGAAATTTCCCCAAAAGTTTGGTGAACTTACTATCATATAGTAGCACTAAATCATCTCTCTTAAAAGTGCATAGCTTAATATGCCTATCGTGCCATGCCTTCTCGCATTCCTTTTATACTTACTGGTGAAATCCTGCAAGAAAGCGATCCTCTTCTAACTCCATGATCTATGTGATTCATTCCTCCAAGATCTTGTCATCCGCCATCTCTGTCAAAGCCGCAATAAGTAAAATTGGCACAATATACTCCATCAGCATCACTGCTTCAATCCCATAGACCAGCCTAAACAACATTTTTCCTTTCAACTTCTTGTAGGTCTTTCTATAAGCCCATATCACAACTCGCACGCACATATCCAAGTCACTCCTCTATGCATTGCAGACCTTTGTTAATGCATTCTCCAAAAATTTTATTAAATGCTTCCACTGTTCCATTCACTTGTGGGTGATAGGGTGTGCTCTTTTGATGATATAGCTGGAATTCTTCAAGCATTGCACTGATTATTTCATTCAAGAAGTGTGTACCCCTATCACTCATCAATATTGTAGGGCATCCAAACCACGTTAAGACATATTCAAACAAAAAATTCATAGCAGTGGCAGTTGTGCAATCCTTCACTGGTTGTGCTTCCACCCATCTCGTTAAATACTCTGTTTCCGTAACGATATACTGCATTCTCGTCTTCTTACTTGGTGGTTGTATTGGACATATGAATTCAATGGCCCATTTATCAAATACCTGCAATGAAATCTGAGGATTTAGAGGCAACTCATCCCTTCATGAAGGCTTCCGCATCCTTTGGCAAGCATCGTACGCATTGTAGTATACCTTAGAATCCTTGTGTAAGGTCGGCCACCATAATCCAGCACACAAAATATTCTGTGTGGTCGCTTTTCCTGTGTAATGACTTCCTACACTCTTCCATGTGCTTTCACAAGGATACTAGCGCGTTCAAACTCTAGAACATACCTTCACAGTATCTCATTTGTTCCCATCTTATGCATGTGACCCAAAATCACTGAAAAATCCGTAGTGCGGACAACTGACTCCTTCTTTTGCTAGGTAGAATAACCTTCTAGAGTTACTCATGTTGTTAAAAACTTAATGATATTGGCGAAATGATCATCCGTGATGCATGCCACAAAGAGATGTGCATCCGACAGTCCTTCCTCCAAACTATTCGGTTCTTCACTAGTTTTAATCCTTGATAGATGCTGTGGTCCTACATTCAACCTTTCAGGCTTAACAATCACTTCAAAGTAATCTTCCTGAAATAGTAGTAACCATCGGCATATCTCCCCCCCAACATAGGCTTATTGACCAGGTACTTTAGCGGAGTGATATGTATACATTTTAAAATGTCCACCCAACAAATAATGCCTAAAATTTTGCAGTGCGTATACCATCGCCAACCCTTCATGCTCTATAGTGGAGTAATACTTCTCATCCTTTGATATCTTCATGCTCGCAAAGGCTATCGGATGATCAATCTCTCTTTATCTTTCATGTGTCAATACCACACCTAGCGCAATGCAAGAGGCATCTACATGCACACGAAATTCCTTCTTCCAGTCTAGAAATACCAAAATAGGTGCAGTTGCCATCTTTTCCTTCAAGACATCTAGGTTGCACTGATAGTCTTCATCCCAACAAAACATCGTATCTTTCTTCAATAATTTCTCCATCGGCGCAGCTATCTGGGCATATGCCTTGATAAACTTCTTGAAATATCCAGTGTTCCCCAATGTTGCATGCAACTATTTTACATTCCTAGGAGCTTTCAAATTCACAATTACAGCAATATTTGAAGGGTACACCATCAATCCTTGCTTACATACAACATGGTCGAGAAAAATCCCAAAGGGCACACATAATTTGCACTTCTTTAAGTTCAGCATGATCTGATACCTTTGACATGTATCCAGCATAAGGTGTAGACTCACAACATGGCACTTCACCAATCCAAACACAGTCCAATCATCAAAATACACGTCCAAAAATTTATGAATATACTCTTTGAACGCCTCTATCACAACTCGGGAAAAAATTGCATGTGCGTTCTTCAATCCGAATGGAAATACGGTATATTGAAAGAAACCCCACTCCGTCGCAAAGTTTGTCTTTCTTCGATCTTTTAGCATGATCTTTATTTGATGACATCCTAAAAAACCATCAGTAAAAAAATACACCTCCTCTCCTCCACCATTCTCTAATACTTCGTCAGTAAATGGCATTGGAAATGGATCATGCATGCATGCATCATTCAGTTTTCTAAGATCCAAGCATATATGGATTTTGCCTCTCTGTTTCTTTTCTTTGACCACCATTGGGCTTACCAAATCAGATTCCTCTACTGGTTCAATAATACTGGCTGTAACATCTTATCAGTTCTTGGCACACCTTCTCTTTATACTTAGGATTTAGCCGATAAGGCCTCTTCTTAATAGGCTTTGCATTTGGTTTCAACGTAATATTCATAGCACCTAATCCTCTGATGATCCCCTTCAAATTTGAAAACTTTGTTGGTAATAAATCCTGGTACTCATGTAGCAATTCAACTACCTTATCAACCGTATCTTCGTCCCAATAGTCACCTACCTTCATGAACTTAGGCTCTGCTAATATCGGAGAAGTGAAAGATCACATCAAGAAAGAAGAAATGAATTCGACCATATCTTTTAATGCATTGGCCAGAATTACCAATCCTCAAACTATCAAGATAGAAGGACATATCAAGAAGAAAAATGTTCAAGAAGTGAAAAATCACATCAAGCATCAAGAAATGAATCCGACCATATCTTGTAATGCATTGGAAGAAACTACCACTCCAACTCTCAAGATAGAAGGACATATCAAGAAGAAAATGATTCAGGAAGTGAAAGATCACATCGAGCATCAACAACAAGTTCTCCAACTTTTAAAGTATAATGCCACTTTGGTGCAGAATCAAATGAAACAACAAGCAAATCAACATCGTAGTGAAAGAAGTTTTGATGTAGGAGATTGGGTATTTTTACGGCTACATCTCAAGCAAGATATTTATGAGAAGGAAATGTTGGCAATACTACATGCACTTAAGAAATGGCGACCTTACCTAATGGGAAGAAACTTCAAGCTAAAAATGGATCATGATAGTCTTAAATACTTTTTAGAACAAAGGTTATCTTTAGAAGAACAGAAAAATGGGTCACAAATATGTTGGGTTATGACTTTGAAATCATTTACAAAAAAGGGAAGAAAAATGTTGTTGCATATGCACTCTCAAGAAAGGATGAGGATGTTGAAGCATTGTTTTGTGCTATTTCTTTTATCCAACTAGATTGGATAAATGAAGCAAGGGATGAATGGAAGAAGGACAAAGAAGTGTGGCCACTCATTCAAAAGTTGCAGAAGATCCCAGTTCAAACAATATTGCCAAAACTTGATGAGGAAGGAAAAATCATATTGGAACCTAGAGTAGTCATAGAAACAAGAACTCGATAGCTACGGAATCGATCAATTTTATAGTATCTCATCAAGCGAAGAACTTACCCACTGAAGATTCCACATGGGAGGACAAGAATTTTATACAGAAGCATCAAGAACTACCCAAGCATTGAGGACAACACTTTTTGAAGGATAGGGGCATGTTAGGTCCCTATACTACTAGTGTAACCCCTTATTATTATTAGTACATCCCCCTTATTGCTATTATTGTGCCCCATAGAAGCCCACTATTGTTATTATTGTGCCCTTACATTGTTATTGTTATGTCAGCTCTAATTATATTATGACCCCTTAGACTCCTATATATAGAAAGGAGGTATTTTCATTTGTATCATCTAAGAATTGTTCATTTGTGTAATTTATAGGAGGTTGCCCCCTCAAATAGGCTGAATTATAAGGCATTGATATTTATTTTCTATCTTTTTGTGAGCTCGTTTCATAACATCAGGACATTCGCATTCGACCCCAGATCGAAGATCACCTGGTCCATTTCATATTTTCCTATCTGCGCGTTTAGCCTCATCTCACGCCCTATTCACTTCATGTGCTTACCAATTTTCCTTACAGTGCATTATTCAACATGATATTTTTCATTATTTGTACACTTGCAACTATTCTACCACTTTCTGATCATGCAGTAACTTCATAAAAGTCTTCAGAAAAGTAGCTGGTACCAAAGGATCTACCTCTTGTGCAGCACTAGTCTTTGGCATTTTCTCCTGACGTCCTGAGGTAGAGGCCTCAACGAAGTTCTTCTTTGTTTCCATGAAGGTTTCTTTAGCGCGATTAAGATAAAATTCTACTTCCTTCTTAGTAGCCTTGCGCACCCATCCGTCATCCTTAGGCTGCTTACCTTTATCTGCACCTGTCGCCATACCACTTCTTGTCACTATATTTATGCTTTGATCTTCTTCACAGGGCTCAGCCCTCATCATTTGAATGTTTTGCATAGGTTGCTAGGGATGCACCTTCTTTTCTTGCATCTTTTCCATAAGGACAAGACATTCCTCTATGACATGGTCAAACTGTTGACAATACTTACATGACATATGCGTGGGCCTTGCTCCACCACAGTTATAACAGATTATTTTCCCACACCCTTGACCTGGTCCACCACCTCTCCCTTGCCCTCGACCTTGGAATCCTCCACGCGTAGCTCCCGTGCCATGATCCTAAGGGTGGTTCTCTGCCTGCATTCAGTAGGTAGGGGTTCTATCCATCGTCAACTCATAACTTCTACAATGGCATTCATCATGTCCCATGGATTTATAGAAATTGCAAAACAATTGTTGGGGGGTTTGTATAAACTTTTGTAGTAAGTGGAAATTATCAGTCGCCTGTTGTCTTGTAACCTGACATATAGCGCACCATAGCACAACTCCCGTACTCAGCCTAACATTATTCTTTGGTTTCAGGGGAACAGACCCTCCCCCAATAATATAGTTCTTATAAATCAGGCAATGGTCCTTATCATGTCCATGGCACTTACATTTCAAACACCGGACCTCAGCACACACCTCCGACTGGGCCTCCTTTCCTTTCTTCAGACTCTACAATTCCAAGTGTAGGCTTTCCATTTGTGAGTGAATCTGTTGCACTGCAAGGTTCATATCCTATATGGTTGAAGCATCCAACCTCATTGAAATTTCCAAAGATCCGGATTGAGTTGCTATCTTTTATAGTGACAAAGATACTCTCAAGTGTGGCAAGAGCAACGCTATATACCAGTCATGATGTTGGGAATCCATGATTATCATATTGGTCTGCCTGATTAGGCATTTCAACCTTTGATCAAAATCCCAAGTTGTCTCCTATACCTTCTATCGAATTTCCTTAAACTTAATTACTGACTGCGCCTCTAACTTAGGCTTACTGAACTCCTTATTCAAAGGTTGTTGGGTCTCTGCCAACGTCACGTTCAGGAAATCAGTGTAATACTTGATGTGCCATGTTAATGCACGATCCTGTAAAGTTGTAACTAGCTACACTTTCTTGATGTTATCATCCGTAATCTATTGTGTTGTCCATACAACTCCTGCGACAAACCAAAATTGTTCAGGATCTTTACTCCCTACTCCTTTAAAAATCGACATCTTCATCGCATTTGCCATGTTGAATGGTGGAAGTGGAGGTGGAGGGGGTGAAGGTGTAGGTGTATGAGGTGGAGGTGAAGGTGGAGGTGGAGTGGATAGATGAGGTATTTTTGGGATACACTGCGTAATTAACTAAACTGTAGTTTGCAATGTAGTCAGCACCATCCCTTCGTCGTCACTTGAAGGGGGTCCAATCAGCAAACTATATTCTGGGCTTGATCCTCTGTTTCCTATAAAGAGTCTCCCACTTTTCATAGCCCCAAACATCAAGTTAACTGCACAACCCTCTTTTCACATAACAAAATTTTAATCCTAGTCTTTAATGATTTCAAATGCTTACCTCACAGTCCTTTAAAGAGCCTTCGTTTTGCTTCGCTATAACTGATATTTTTGTCGATCGAGAAATAAGTCACAAAACTTCCTAGTGTTTGATCAATCCAGTGATCCACAACTCGTGCGATATTGCTTTCTGATGCCTCCAAACATCGCACCAGTCCAAGAGCCCACACTATAGGACCATCAAGCCGCCACGTCCCTTGACCATCAGTGAATTTAGATAACCACTCATGTAGTTCATCAGGGAAGAAACAAAAGAACGTGTCAGTCGCGTCTGTGTACAAAAATATCTACAACAATTATTCCTTGGATAATTTAGGGCTCCTGTTCTCTTGAGCTGCGAACGCGTGCACATTTCGATCAATCCACTTGATAAATATTAATTACTTTGAAGGAATAACATTTTGACTAATATGGCTGTTAAGTACTTTGATTTGATAATTGTTGTAATCCTTTATAACTGGGTTGGTCTACTGTTGTAGGTCCAACTTATCATGGCATTCTTGAATATGGCCAACAATAGTAAAGTCAAACTCTAACCAAAATTTTCCTTGCAAATATTGGTTCCAACAGGGTCAAAATGTAGTTGACCATGGTGTCCACATATAACTATAGTTGACTATGATAGATTATGATTGACTATCATTCATCATTGTTGTTCATGATTAATTTTTGTTTACCATAGTTACCCATGGTAGACAATGGTCAACCGAGGTTTACCATAGTCAACCATGGTGACAGTAGTTGACTATGGTTGACCATGGTTGACTATAGATGACTTAGTAAACCTAGCAAAGATAGGTCAATCAACTAAAACCAACCAAGTAAATCTAATAAACCTAGGTCAACCTTTATGCAAACCTAGTAAACCTAGGTCAACTAAGGTAAACCTAGTAAGATTATTAAACCTATGTAAACCTAGTAAATTTAGTAAACCAAGAAAACTTAGGTAAACATAGTAAACCTAATTAACCTAGGTCAACTTAATAAACATATATCAACCTAGTAAAGTTAGGTATACCTAGTGAAAATAGGAAAACCTAGTAAACCTGAGTCAACTTGATAAACCTAGGTCAACCTAGTATATCTAGTTAACCTACTAACCTTGTAAGCCTAGGTCAACCTAGAAAACCTATGCCAACCTAGTAAATCTAGTAACTAGCAAACCTGGGTCAACCTAGTAAATCTAGTAAACCTAATAAACTTATGCCATCCTACTAAGCCATGGTTAACTTAGTAAACTAAGCAAACTTAGGCAAACCTAGTAAACCTCATAAATCATGGTTAAGCTAGTAAACTTAGACCAACCTAGTAAATATAGTAAACCTAATAAGCATAGCTTAACCTAATAAACCTAGACCCACCTAATCAACCTAGTAAACCTAGGTAAACCTAATAAACATAGTAAACATATACTAACCTAGTAAATGTATGTCAACCTGGTAAACCTAGGTTAAACTAATAAGCATAATAAACTTAATAAATCTAATAAACCTTGTCAACCTAGTTAACATAGATTAATGTAGTTAACCTTGCAAACCTAAGTCAACCTAGTTAACATACGTCAATGTAGTCAACCTTGTAAACCTAAGTCAAACTAGTAAATCTAGTAAATGTAGCTCTACGTAATCAACCTAGGTCAACCTAGAAATCATAGTAACCTAATAAATATAATAAACTAGGGTTATCCTAGTCAACATTGGCCTTTCTCATCAGGTTGATGAACCTAGGTTAACCAAGTAAACCTAGTCAACCTAGTATACTTAGGTGAACATAGTAAACATAGGCCGACCTAGTAAGCCTAGGTCAAACTAGTAAACCTAAGTGAACCTAGAAAACCTAGATCAATGTAGTAAATCTAGTAAAACTAGGTCGATTTAGTAAACCGAGTAAACCTAATAAACCTAATAATCTTATGCCAACCTACAAAACATAAGTTAACCTAGTAAACCTAGTAGTTTACTATGGTTGAGCATGGTTGACCTAGTAAACCTAGGTCAACTTAGTAAACATAGGTCAACTTAGTAAATGTAACTTAGTAAATGTAGGCCAACTTGGGGAACCTAGGTTAGATTGCATCACATTTATTTCTTTTCAAATTGTAATGCCAATTGTTGTTCATCACATTGTGATCTAATTCATTCATCATTACTTTGAAATGTTGTTTGTTGTTTGTCACATTTCAATGTCATCACATTGTGACATGGTTTATTCATTGTCATATTATGAAATTGTTTGTTATTCATCACACTATGATGTAATTTCTTGTTTTTCAAATTACAACCTTGTTTCTAGTTCATCATATTGTGACAGCATTGTTTTATTGAATTACAACATTTTTTGTTGCTCATCACATTGTGACATAGTTTGTTGTTTATCACTTTTGGAAAAATATTAATGTGAATTCCCATGGTGGATATGGTTCACCATGCCACCCAGTTGACTATGTTTGACAACATTATCGTTAGCCAACGATAGTTAACTGTAGGTGACATGTATTAATGTATAGGTGATTAATGTCTTGATGTCTAAATTTATGTATTATTGATGTCTTTTCAATCTGTTAATGCATAGATTAATATGTAGGGTCCACTACAAATTAATGTATTATTAATGTTCATGATTATTGGTTTTTCCACATTTTAAGATTTTGTTTTGTAAAATGATGCATGGTTATGCATGATTTTTGGTTTATCATATTGTGATGTTGTTTCTTTGTACAACACATTATGATGTTGATTTTCTGTCAATCATATTATGAAACTTATTTTTTGTTTTTCATATTATGATATGGACATTTGTTTGATACATTGTGACATTGATACTTATTTGTAAACCTAAATCAATTTAGTAAATGTAGTAAACCTAATCAACTTAATAATCTATTTTAGCAGCTACAACCACCCTCCAAAAGTTTTCCTATGCTTCGATTTTGGAGCCTCCCTTCTTAACCACAACAACTCATCTCGCACTGATCCAGGTATTGATGCTTTGACTAAGACATATCTTTTCATTTTTGGTTGTGTTTGCTTACTTAGGTGATTCTTCTAAGTCACAAGCTAATCTCCCACATTGGTCTCACAACAGTCCTGGGCTTGCCTCCAAAAACCACGCAATCCTTGACGACAAGTAGCCTTTATGACGGGAATTGTGTAGTCCTTACTACTAGTGAGCCTTGAGCTCAGAAACTGTACATTCATGGGAGAAAGCCCAACGCTAAGCCCAGAAACTGTGCAACCCTCACTAAACCCAGAAACTGCGAAGTGCACTGAGTTGAAAAGTTTCCCAATTCCCCAGAACTATGCAGTCTTTCCTGACAGTGTGCATTACAAGTTCCCCCTTAGAAAATAAATAAAAATAAAGGGAAAAAAATATCCCTAGGAAGTAGGGATCTATTATTAGTTTCCTTGAGATAGCACAATGCTACTTTTAGAAGTTTCCGCCAAGTGTCACTTTTTTCCTTAATCTCAGGCATGCATGTCATAAAACCTCATTTGCTCAAATATAGTTAATCAAAACCTATAGAGCTCATTTGATCATTCAATGTTAGAGCTCTAGCATTCCCGAAGAGATCAAGGAACCTTCAGTGGGGTCATCGTCGCTTTCCTAGGTGAGTTTTTCGTTTATCACCTTTTGTTGCCTTTTCTGTAAGTTTTTTTCATTTCGCTTGTGTGAGTGTTTTTTTGCTTATTTCTCTTTATGCTTGCTAGAGTTTCAACTTTTTTTAGCTTTTACAAGTGGTTTTTCAAGTTATCTCTTTCCTTTCACATGTATTGCATCAATTTTCTTGTTTTTACACTAACGTTCTTCGTTGTGGTGACTCTTCTCACATACTTAATTTTCCTTCTATTTGATAAGTTTCTTCACTTGACCTATCATGATGCATTCACACTTAGTCAGATATGCACTAAAACTCGCACCATCACTTATATTTGTTCATTTTTCACACTTCCACCACATAGATCAGTACTTCCATTAGCCAGATTTTTCCTTAGTAGCTGGGCATTGCGTAATCCTAAGGCTCAACCCACAAGATTAGCCTCTATAACTATGCATTGCATAGTAGAAGCCGGCCCCAAATTCGTACTCCAAAGTTCTAGAGTAAACCTGTCACCTTCTCCACTAAGATTGTGCAATGTGCAGCCTCTCCTAGGCTAAACTGCACATTGCACAGTCCCAAGCCTCAAGCTTCATCCTTGCATATTGAGACTATGAAGTGTGTAGTTCCAACAGGCAGCTTGTCCCTCATACCAATGAAAATTGTGCAATCCTTATCTCAAGTTGCCAACGGTAGAGGGGGAGAGTGAAAAGATGCAGGATTGGGAGCTTGCTCAGCAGATTGAAGACCTGATTGAAGTTGTAGACATGGAGTTACAACTGGAACCACCATATGAAGATGTTGAACCGATGCCTAGTACACCATAGGTCACCGTTCAGTCTCCACCACCTCCAATCACAGAGTTAGCCCCGAGTAAGGAAGGGGACATAGTTCCTCTTAATGGTGATCCGGTAATGGATGTGTACAATCTATCATAGAATGAACTTCATAAGAGGATTGTACAAGGGTGGAGAGATAATTTTATGGATGGTCATGCATCACCTTCATTCGTCAGTGAAAGGGTGATAGTGGAAGACACTAGCAGGGATCCAAATTCCATTGTCGAATCCAACTTGGCCTTTGTGGTTGCAACAAGACTCAACACTTAGTATTTGACATCTGAGAGTAAGAAATTGATATAGAATCTATAGGTTTCCCTGCAAGAGATAGAACAGCTCCGCGGAGTAGTACAAAATGCAGATCCCACATAGGCCTACTTGGGGGAAATGACAACAATGATACTTGGTGAGGTATCAACACTTGAAGAGATCGTGTGGGACCTCTATGACGAGCTCATGACCATACATAAGCTAATTTTCCACTTGAATATATTGCATCAGCAAAGCATGGAATTTATCAAGACTCTTAGGAATGTTCAAAATTCCATCACCTCCATGCAATAATGGATAATGCCATACAAAGGGGCACCACTTACTTTCGTAAATAATATGAATCTGCAGGTAGAGTTGGAAAGAGAAAGAGTTCAAATGTTGATTCAGAACAACAAGAAGCTCGCCTCGTTCAATGGAAAAATTTAGGCCCCATATGTACGGTTGTACGATATTTTGGACTTCATGATGGGAACACACAAAATCCCATCAGCCAACAGACTTACTGAACCTAAACGCAAACCCCAAGTCAGGCAAGAGATTGAAGATTACTTGGAGCAACTGAGACAGGTTGCCACCAAAGAGGATTTAGAGTTGAACAATCAAAATATGCATAACTACATTGGTGGTCCCACCCAGATCAAAACCATGTTGCTCCTTCTCGAGAAATAAGTTGAGACTGGTTCGATATCATTGAACCCTGATGATATGGAGGCTAGAGTCCACTTCTAGCCTGAGAACATCATGCAATTTTGGGATGTCATCGTGCAGTACCAAATTTTAGTGTCATCCTTTGAAAACTTCCATCAGTGATCAAATATGCTCTTACAAAGTGGTCTCAGGGTGTTAAAGTCAAATTTTGTCATTTCAGTAAGTTTTCAAGTAAAATTTGGTTACTAGGTATTCGGTCTAGGGTTGTTTTCACTCCTTCCAAAGTCTTCCAAGTATTGGTCCATGTCACCATTCAGCTTAGTGTACCATCATTCAAAGATTTGTCATCATCATTTCAGGTTCCAATGGGTCATTTTACACCTTGTTTGTGCTTCAGTTGTACTTGGGTAAGCCTCATTTCCCTCTCCTAGGGTTTTGAAGGTAATTTTTCTTGGATGGCCAAATCATCAACAAAAATTGTATCCGGATGCTCATTCACCTTCCCCTATCCTTAATTTACCTTCTTAAGCACTTCCTATCACTGATCTCCCTCAAATTCATCATTTTCCCACAAACCCTAGCTTATTGCTACAATTTGAAAATTTTCTAGGTTAGGCCTGTGTTTTTCCCTTTTGGACCATTCCCGTCACTCAATATTTGAAATTCCACTTTCGCCTACTTCCTAATATCCCTCCCTACTTTCCAAAATTTTCTCAATAATTTAGAAGCCCCTCATCCCCTTCATTTCCCTTCATTTCTACAAATCCCCTATTCCACATATCGGGATAGGTTTCCTTCAAACTATGTTTCTGAGCAAGAAAAGATTAATTTCACAACAATGAGAGAGCTTTTTTTCCATCATTGACCCAATAAGAAAAACCTCTTTCAGTTTTTACACAGGTTTCATGGTTTGGGAGAAATGTCAAAAACATCATTGGCCTCAAGAGGATTGATGCACTTCTGGAGTGACCTTGGGAAAATCAAGATTTCACCTAGCTGGGATGTTCAAATGACTTTTTTGATGATTTAAATGATATCTAAATAGAGAGAGATTTCCAATGAGCTATCATGAGCTCAATTTGGAGTTGAGGAAGACCTTCAAAAGTTGACTGCAACAACACTCTGCATTTAGGCAACCTCATTCTGCACATTTTGACCAGTCTTGGGAGATTTGACTTTTGATAGGGAAAATGAGCTCCAAATTGAAAAATTCAAGATGTTTTGGAAAGTATACTCGAAAATCGTTCCAAAAAGCTATTACACGCCCAATTTGGACACAAGGAAGGCCTCCAAAACTCGTTTTCAAAATGGCACTACGCATCAAAGGGTCGGCGCTGTGCATCAGAGGGGCACTGCACATCAGAGGGTCAGCGCTGTGCATCAGAGGGGCGTTGTGCATCAGGCAACGTTTTCCTGTGTAAAAATACACTGGTGATGCACATCAGGCAAGTGCTGTGCATTGGGCTTAGTGCACTGCGCATTGGCCAATGAGGCTTCAAAACCAAACAAATTCATCTCAAATCCTCCCAAATGCTTCATTTTCCTTCTTAACAAGTAAGTATACTCACTTTGGAGCCTAGATAGGGTTTTTATGTTTGGTTCATTATTTTTTCTTCCTAAAGGTCAAACCCTAGCTTTCCTCTATACTCTATTTCACATCATTGCAAAACCACAATCCCTTGTTGTTATAGACATTTTTGTGCCTTGCATCACTGAGCATGAAATGTCAATAATCAAGGGATCCAAAGTCCCTAAATATGTTGTTCCTACCCCTAGAGGAACAAGGCCAGCAAACCACAGCAATTCACAAAAGTTATCCACCTAAAAACACTCAAAAACAAGGAAATTCTGGATCATGTCAACTACTCCACTGAGCATCTGCGCTGAATGTCAACTGCTCCACTGTCTACCTGCGTTGAATGTCAACTGCAACAAAGGCTACCTGCGCTGAGCGTAACTGGACAAGTGGCAGGCTCATTTCTCAAGGTGTCAATGCTCAGGAAGCTTCCAAAATGACACTTGCATCAGGGAATTCGACTGGTGATGAGTAAGAGGTTCCAAATCTCCAAGTGGAAGCAAGAACCTCCAAGTGGACTCAAGAACTGAAGTGGGAGAGGACACTAGTCAGTTTCATACCAGCCTCAAGCTGACTCATCCTCTCTCCAAAACTCCTATATATAGATCTCTCTCCATGAGGTCAAGGGAGGCTGGAATTTTGTGATTGCAAAGAATTGCTGTTGGTTTGAGGTTGGATCATTGGGTGTTTATGCTTTGAAGGGAGCTGAAGAAGGAATTCCATTCTGCTGGGAAGGAGATGCTGGGTTGGAGCCCTATGGGTTGTATCTCTTCCTGAACCTTGTTTATCAATCAATAAAGCTTCTTGGTTCTTTCCTATATGCTGGTGTATTTTGTACGATTTGCATTAGTATATTTGATTTACTCCTAATCCTGAATAATTTATGAATATGTATATTTGCCTTTGTGTTGTGTCCTTCTCTTGTCACAAGTAGTTGTTCTCTTGTCACAGGTAGCTGTTCTCTTATGGTCTCGTGGAAATCAAGTAGCTATTCTCTTGAGCAAGCGAGGAGGCAAGTAGCTGTGGACACCCGAAGAGAAGAGGATCTAGATCGAGGGACAACCGGAAGACAACGGTAAGTCTACCAATCTCCCCTCTTTCACATTTCATAAAGGAAGAAATCGAAGTAGCTGTATTCATTTGTTGCTAAGGTACTGTCACACCTTAGGTGGATAGGATCGTCCTGCATAGGCATTTTTCCCCACAACAAATTGGCGACTCCGCTGGGGAGATTTGTTTTAGTCATTTTGTTTGTGTTTACATCATTGTTTACTTTATAGACTTAACAACAACAATCGAACTACTTTGCAAAGTAGAATGTTGCTGCTTTGATCCTTCACTGGGTTTTGTCTATGATCTCAACAATGGACTCACAAATGACTTGACGATCCTTTGTGATAGTCTTTAGTACCCTCTCAAAGCATCCCTCTATTTATACCTTGCTTGTGTTTCTGATTTGGCCTGAAACAGTTGATTTTTGAGCATTTTATGACCCGAAACCTAAGAGAAACGAGAGTTTCTCCTTTCAGCGCAGACACTGTGAAGGCAGTCTGCATTTCAACGCAGGTCTCGTGAAGGCTACCTGCGCTGAATGTCAAACTGACAGTGTTAGACTTGCGCTGAACCAGTGTGGCCTTGTGCAGCTGGGGTTCCTTGCTGTCTTTTGCCCTGTTTTGATCTCTGTTTTTTGCAACCTTTAACCAGCATAGGTACCAGTCTGATAACCCCTTTTCTTTGCTTAAATTCCGCCTCATTTTTTTACAAAAATACTGTAAGTGTTTTTATGTGTTTGTGGCGCCATTTACAGTTTTCCTTTGCATGAACGAAATAGTCATCCTATAGCCCTTGATTCAGATCTGATTGATTGATTGATTGTGATCTTAGGAGAGAGTTCATTGGCTGTTTGCAGTTTGATTGTACGTTTGCTTTTGCTTATTGGTTCGAATTTGTCACTTTTAATTTGTCGAAACGAGTATTCATTTTCGAAAATCGCAAAGTGATTGTAATATCTTCTACCCTTGCTGATTTTGGAAAAAGTAAACTTGTTTATTTTCAGTCATTTAAAAGCAAATTCAAAGTTGTACAAAAAGCTTTCTTTGTAGGCATTTTTACTAAGAAAGTGAAAAAAAACACCTGCATTGTGCATTTTCATTTTGATAAGTTTTCATGCTTGATTTAGGAAGAGTGCATTAGAGTGTGCTGATTGCTCTTTGAGAAAAGATAGTCGCTCTCTTTTCCCTTAGTAGCTAGGATTTTCAAAGTTGAAAGATTATAAAGCTTGCTTATCATCTTAGACTGCATTTAGGAATTTGTACCATACATCTCGTGGTGATCCTGAAAGACAAACTTTAAAAAGATCAACTTAAAATAAACTGAATGAACCTAACAACGCTTTGCAACATAACGCACAACATAGAGGTCTAGGTAGAGACATGTTCCGGCGTCGTTAAACCTAGTGACTGTCGATCTCGGGGAAGGTGGGTGATTCCTCTTGAGGGACGATAGCGCTAATACGGACTTGTGCTCCCACGTACCGTCGCGTATATATTGGGAGACCCCTATAGGCATATATCCTTTATCCTTAGGAAGCTGTTTCGGCTGCCCTACTGATCGCAATGCAGTGAACACAGCATTCACGAAGATCGACCACCCGTACCGTAAAAAGTATTCTGTGGTTTTGCGAAAAGTTTGGCACACCCTCTGCCTAGATCTCCAGAGCAGTTTCTTTTGGCCTTTTTCAGACTCTATAATAGAAAAAGTCCATCCGAGCATTTGTCACTTCGGGATCGTTAAAACATCGAAGGAGACTAGAGTCATCTTTAGCTTTTTCTCGACTCTTTAAAAGTGAAAAAGCAAGTTGTGTCTAAAAGCGTCTAATAAAATTCATTCATTTCGGAAACATAATTTCCCCTTTTGTATTTTAGTTGATCGAGTAATCCGCAACTGTGGAAGAAAGTCAATTGAAACCCCGTCGTTCACGGAGGCTTGCGAGTCAACCGTCTTTGTCTCCGGAATCGAAAACAGTACGGACAAAACGAACTCGTTTAACCGGTTCAAAATCTCCCATTAAAGTTAGAACAACTGTTCCAACAACATCTGAGATTCCGGTTACTCCAAACATTTCTGGAAACCCTGCCTCTATTGAAGAAGTTCAACAGCCACAGAGGGACAGTAACACTGATCCTAGTCTGAGAACAAGCACTTGCGTTACTGAACCAGTTCCATCTGTAACCGGTCCAAAGCATATTGTTCCTCAAACAACTGTCGCTGTCAAAACAACCCCTTCTTCGGCACCAGAAATCTTTTACGGACCTGATGGTCTTCCTCTTCCACCTGGTTTGATTGCGATAGAGGAAATTGTAGAGGACCCGCAAGCAAGTACTCCAACTCATTTTGGAGTAGGGGTCACTCTTTTTCCTACAACATCAGAAGTTAGTCCATCACCAGTGGAAGTTCCTGTAGAATCGCTAGGCGATTTATTGGATAGGCTTAAAATGTCTAAGCAGCCGTCGACATCTAGGACTGTGTCGAATGACACGGCGACAGCAGACCCCCCTGCTGCCACTCCGACGATGTTTGCCGATATACCATCTGTCCCAACTAGCTCGCAACAGCTAGAAGGAGTCCACCCAAGGACTATTTCGACAGTGTGGTCTGTTCCAGTTTGTTCGTCCGGAATAATATCCGGTAATTCTTATGTTGAAACTAGACAAATTGATCCCTACGGAGGTCAATTTGGGCCATCCAGTCCCCAAGGGCAAACCATACCCTTGAGTTCCGGATTGCTACCGTATGGGGGGCAGTATGCCCTTTCATTACCCCCTCCGGGAGGGTATCCATACGACAGTTCTCAACCGTATTCAGGTTATACTAGAGTTACGACAAGTGGTTGGGTACCTATGCTACCCCAGCAATCGAGAGTTGTGTATTCTATGCAACAATGTATACCTGTGTCGAACATCCCAAAAACGCCAGCTATTGTAACAGTGTCGCAAGTTCAAACGATGCCTGTTGTGTGTCAACCTCAGATTTCTCAGGTTGTAATGCAACAGCCCCTCGACCCTGTGACACAACCACAATCGCCGACTGGTGGGGCGACACAGGTGCAAACGGGTACAATTACCCCACATCTTGGTCCGTCGGTTAGTATAGCACAGCAGAACATGGCTTCACAACCATGGCTAGTGCAATACCAACAACCACAATTCCAGCAGGTGTACCAAGGGTCTGAGCAGCAGATCTTTGCGAATAGTGGACAACCGTATATTCAAAACGGGTTAAAACAGCCACTTTACAGTGGTCAAGTCCACTAGCTGTATCAATCATACCAACATCAATTACATTATGCTGGTATGCAAAGGCCTACTGCTCAGGTGATTCCATCGTATCCTGGGTACGCCTCGCCAAACCTGAATCAACAGTTACCATTCGTGGCAACTTTAGAATTACCAGATTTACACCGATTAACGAACGATCCGATTGCTTATGCCCATTGGTGGCCAGCGATTCCTCACAAGCTTCCATCGGACATTCCTAAATTCAATGGAAATCCAGGCGAAGACCCGTCGAATCATGTGATGACTTTTCATCTGTGGTGTTCGTCGAACACCCTGAATGATGATTCGATAGGGCTTCGCCTTTTTCAGAGGACATTGACAGGTCCAACGGCTAAATGGTATATTGAATTACCTAGAGCCTCTTTCGACAATTTCAGTTCCCTAGCCACGACTTTCTTGACCCATTTTCAATTACCGATAAGGTATGAAACTGGAACAAAAATCTTAACCAATTTCAAGCAGACAACGGCCACACATATATCCGATCATATACATGAGCGGCGTCGTCGTCGCAGAATGGTAGAGACCTATGTTCCTAATCAGCTATTAGCTGAATGGTTTATAAAGTCGTTACTTCCTGCTATAACAGAAGATGTGGCCAAAGGGGGAGTCGTAACAGAGGAGCAGGTTATTGCTCGTGCACAGTATCTAGACTTAGTATATACTCAGTCTGGCACGCTCTACGACAAGATACCTGATGCCCCTAGACCGGAATTTTCAATTCCTCCTCCTCCTAAATCAAATAGTGACTCTCATGCTGGCGATGGTGTGATTGGCACAGCAAACGCAAAGTCGACAAAGGCTCCGTCTAAGAAAGCTCGTAAGACTTTGGATCAAAATGCATATCAAGAAATTCTTGCTTCGGAAATAAATGCCGTATCAGCAGATAAAGGCAAAAATTCCAATCAACCAGGAAGCAAGAAGAAGTAAAACAAAGGGAAGAAGAAGAAACAGGGTGAGTCATCCCCTCAAAAAACTTCTTCAAACCCTCCTGGAAATAGGAAATTTCCTTGTCAAATATGCGATGAGGAGGATCATCGGACAACAGATTGTCCGTTAAGAGCTGAGCTAAAGAAATTCTTTAAGAGTTCTAAAACCTCAGCTGTGTTGACTGATCCATTTCCAAATCCAGGTCAAAATATGGTTGATAGTGGAAATGCTTCCCCGTCGCAAGTGCTAATGTTATCGATCTCTAAGCAACAAAATGATGCTTTGATTTCGACAAGGAACAAAGATTACGGGAATCCACCGGTGTCGAACGAAAAAGGTAAAGATCAACTGAGTAGTTCGACAACAACTTCGTCAGAGGTTGTACCACCCATCATTCCTGAGTTAACAATAAAACCGCCAAAGGGAGTAGTACACAAGTCGACATTTAATCCTCGCACCAGGGCGGCACAGCATTATAACATAGTGGAAGATTTGGCCCAATCGCCATCCGCTATGTCGACTCTAGAGGTACTACAAAATTGCCCATCCCAAAGGCAGGCATTGTTATCGGCTATTGGTGGGGTTGATCCTAAGGATTCCAATCTTGTATCCTTTGACCACAAAGGATATGATCCTCAGTTACCAGCTCAACTAGCTTTCCTTATTCAAGTGAAAGCCCTCAACAAAACGGTTCACCGAACAATTATTGATGAGGGGGCATCAAAATGTATCATGTCGATGAGTTGCTGGAAAACTCTCGGATCTCCAACCTTGTCGCGATCTTCGACGACACTAAAAGCATTTGACGGAAGGACGTACACCCCGTACGGCATCCTAAATAACTTGAAGGTTGAACTAGGAGGAAAAACAGTGGAAATTGATGTTGAAGTCATCGATGGCAATCTTGACTATAACATCCTACTGGGAAGACCATGGATATATGCCATGGCAGCTGTAGTGTCGACTTATTTTAGGAAGATCGCATTCCCTTTTCAAGGAGGGATTACGGTCGTCGACCAACAGAACTTCCTCCCTAATGGTTCACAAGTTACAGGAAGCATTCCCATGATCCATGGGAGCGACCATTCAATTCAAGATATCGGAGTAGGCCTATTGAAAGACCCCACAATGATGGGAACTTTCGCGCTTCCACCTCCTATTTACATAGGAAATATAGCGTTAGTGGCATCCTGCAACATGATATCTTCCACGAAGGTCGCAGAAGACAAAGTCAACATGGATCATGCAATGGTTTTGCCCCCAAGCCCTATAGAAATATTGTAGCAATCAATGTTTCGAGCATGGGAGGCGAACCCAAATCAATGCTCGTCAAGCGTTTGGGTAGATAGGTCTAGAGAATATGGTACCCCATTAGACCCTTGGTCAAAAGTACATGGGACTGACGAAGGAATCTTACAATCAATGTTGATTGAGGGGGCACCATGGAATGATCACCACCATCGTTCCCTTCTTCCAGAGTATGAAGAAGATACTCAACATGACCTTTACCACCCTTCAGTCTTTGAATTCCTATCAAATACTATAAATACGATGGATTCCGAGCGAAACTTATCCAATATTGAAGAGACTATAGCCATAAATATCTCGACTAAGCCAAATGTTGTAGAGAATATTTATGTCGGCAAAGATTGTTCCCCTTCAGAACTGGAAGTATATAATGCTCTTTTTCGCGAGTTCAGAGATGTCTTTGCTTGGTCATATGAAGAAATGCCAGGCATTGACTCGAGTATTGTTGAACATGAAATTAAAATGTATCCTGATGTCAAACCAGTAAGACAACGGCTTCGGCAGGTACACCCCAAGAAAGCCGTTGCCATTAAGGCAGAAGTTGAGAAAATTCTCCATGCTGGTTTCATCTACCCCGTTCCTTTAACCGATTGGGTATCGAACATTGTCCCTGTTATGAAGAAACAAGGGACGATTAGAGTGTGTGCCGACTATAGGGATGTAAATCAAGCTTGTCCAAAGGACAACTACCCTACACCCTTCATCGACCAGATAATTGATGAATGCGCCGGATGTGAAATCTTTTCATTTATGGATGGATTTTCCGGGTATAATCAAATAAATATCCGCCCACAGGACCAGTCAAAGACTGCATTTATTTGTCCGTGGGGCACATTCGCTTATCGAAAATTACCCTTTGGTTTAAAGAATGCAGGGGCGACGTTTCAGAGGGAAATGAATTATGCCTTCCATGACATCAAGAACATAGTTTAACCATATCTCGATGACCTTCCGGCTCATTCGCGAAAGCGGATTGATCATCTGCAACATTTAAGAGCGATATTTCTACGTTTCCGACACTACAAGATAAGACTCAATCCGCACAAATGTGTGTTTTGAGTCGGTTCTGGTCGTTTACTTGGCTTTGTAGTCTCTAAGGATGGGATTCGTCTCGACCCTTACAAGGTTCAGACAATCATTAATTTGCCTCCACCTTCAAATTTGCTTCAGATTCAGAAACTCCAAGGGAAAGCAAACTTTCTGAGCAGGTTCATTCCAAATTACGCAGAACTTGCTAAAGGTTATAGTCGTCTTTTGAAAAAGGATGTACCTTTTGTCTGGGATCAGGTCGCGCAAGCTTCCTTTGACGCTCTGAAAGATTCTCTAGTAAGAGCATCATTAATGTATGCCCCAGACTATCAAAGAGATTTTAACCTGTATCTGGCTGCAGCAGATACGACCATTGCGATGGTTTTAGTTCAAGAAGTCGATGGAATTGAACATCCTGTATATTATTTAAGTAAAAACTTAAATGATACAGAGAGTAAATATTCTTATGTTGAAAAACTAGCGCTTGCAGCTGTTCAAGCGATTCAAAGATTTCGACATTATGTCCTCTTTCAGAAAACTACCATTTTATCAGATTGCAACCCCATGACTTATATACTGTCACGACAGTTGCTGGGGGGAAAATATTCAAAATGGATAGCGATCCTTCAAGAGTTTGATCTGGAATTTGTAAAATCCAAATCAAAGAAAGCTCTAGTTTTCGCGGAATTATTGTGCGATCTCCCATCGTCGTCCAACGATGAAACATCAGAAGAGTCAATCGTGGATGAGAATTTGTTTCTAATATCTATAAGCGATGAGTGGTATGGAGATATCATAATTTATCTCCAAACCCAAACGTTCAGGCCTAACACCTCTCACTCTGAACAGAAACGTATACGATACCAAGCTAAAGACTACATGATCGTCGGTGATACGCTTTACCATCGTGGTATCGATACAGTTCTGAGGAGGTGCCTTACCCATGAGGAGGCCGAAAAAGCCCTGAATAAGTGTCATTCAGGCGCGTGTGGTGGTCATCAATCTGGATTTGCAACAGCACAAAAAATCTTACGAGCAGGATACTTCTAGCCAGCCATGTTCAAAGATTGCATAATCGCAGTCAGAAGTTGCCATGCATGTCAGATTTTTGATAGCAAAACCAGAAGACCACCCGCACCTTTACAGCCAATAGTTGCTGTTGGGCCTTTCGCCAAGTGGGGCATCGATTTCATACAATGTAACCCCACCTCAACCGAGGGGCATGGGTATATTATAGTCGCCATTGACTATTTTACCAAATGGGCTGAGGCGATGCCTACATTGGATAACACTGGTGAAACAGCTGCCCTTTTCTTTTTCAATCATGTAGTCGCTAGGTTCGGCGTACCGCAGGCTATAGTTACAGATCATGGATCGCATTTTCGCAATCACATGATGGTTGAATTAGCTGCCAAGCTAGGGCTATCTCACGACAGCTCTACCCCGTATTATCCGCAAGCCAACGGACAAGTTGAAGCAATCAACAAGGTCCTGAAGCGTATGTGGCAAAGGATGATTGGGGTTCACAAAAGAAGGTGGCACCTAATCCTGTACTCGGCCTTCTGGGCTTACCGAATGTCGGTAAAGAATGCGACTGCGTTCACACCTTTCCAACTGGTGTATGGCCTGGAGGCAGTCTTACCAATCCAGTGTGAAATTTCGTCTCTTAAACTCGCAATTGACCTCCTCCCCGGAACTTCAGAAAAAGAGGCCCATTTCTTGGAATTAATCCAATTGGATGAAACCCGTCGTGACGCCGCTTTGGCTAACGAAGCCCATAAGAAACGAGTCAAGGCGCAATTTGGCAAAAATGTCAAACCCCGTGTCTTCTCCGAAGGTGACTTGGTCTTGCTTTACGACCAAGAATCCGACAAATTCGGAGCAGGAAAATTTAATTCTTTATGGATGGGCCCCTATATTGTTAAACAAGTGTTAGAAAAAGGAGCCTACGAGTTAATGGATTATGACGGAATCCCACTGGCGCAACCCCGAAACGGGTTGTACCTCAAGCGTTACTATGCCTAAATAGTAACCTGAGTGCTTTTGTTGTATTTTGTTTTCGCTAAAGTGTTTGTTTCGGTCGAGTAATCCACCTTTTTCATTTGTTGCAGATGTCGAACTTTTCTGAGACATGTGTGGGATATGCTGATGGAGCGAGTCGTAGTTCGCGGAATCTATCCTCCGCGGCCTGGGCCATTTTTGATCCAAGCGGTGAGTTAGTGAGTTTCAGAGGTGTGTGTATTGGGCAATCAACGAATAACATCGCTGAGTATAGCGCGTTGATAGAACTCCTCTCTGATGCCATCGCCCATGGTATATGCCGACTAATCGTCAGGCTAGACTCACAACTTGTGATACTACAACTCAATGGTATATATTCTGTCCGCAATCCAGCTATTTATCGAATGTTTCTAAGGGTTAAGATTTTGGAAAGACAGTTTGATTCAATTCAATACCAACATATTTCCAGGAACTTAAACACATTAACCGATTCATTAGCAAACTATGTATTAGATAGACATTTGCGACATTTATAAAAAGAAATGCATCATCAATGTTATGCAAGTGGATCATGTAAATCAACCAGAATAAACCTCGAAAATCAAAATATATAAAAGTTGTTTATCGTTTATACATAATGTTCTGTAACCAAGACAAAAATGGGTCGCATGACCTAAAAACTCAAAAATGCTAGGGGGCACCCTAGCCTAGTGGTGCTCATGGTAGCACGTCATGGCCTGTGCAATCATGCGCAAGAGACGAGTCCATTGTCTAGGCACACCAGTAGTATGCCGCTGCAACTGTAAAGGTAACTCATCGATCCGTACATCCGGAATACCGAGAGTAAGGCTCTCAACCTGCTCCTGCACAGCTGTAAGGGTCTCGGCCACGTCAAGGTCGCGAAGAATAACTCTCCCAGCAGGCTCCACTGCCGGGGCAGCGACTAGCGGTCTCGGACGAACTGCTGGACGAACAGGACCAACATCTGCATGCACACAAGAGTTTGATTAAAAGTCTTGACAGAATAAAGCACAGCAACATTATGAATGAAAATAATAAACAGTGATATGGTCAAAGATTTTACCAATAGCGCCCCACTGTTCGCCATCCGGTAACACCAAATCCAGATCACCTCGGAAATCCATACCCACATATGGATACTCAGAAAATACCATCTCCTGGCGCTCGAACCACCTGAAGAAGGTATCAGTGAAAGTAATCTGAGGTTGACCAGCATGCCTAGACATGTGATCGACCCATCTCTGCATGCGTGGCTCGGTCGGAGAAGGCAAGTCGAGTGCTATATACTGAGGCTGCATCAGTGGTATTTTCTCCAAGGCGAAGGCAGTCAAGATAGAACCAAATCCAAAGTTCTTCAGCTTCCCGTCCTTCACCTTGGTCAATTGACTTTTCATCTGAACAAGTACTGCATCACACCAGTTGAATACTTTCGGTTGGAGACACTCCAAGGCGTGCTGCACATAAGACCTGTTGGCAACATGTAGAGATGCGCTACCGGCCATCCTACCAATAGTATACAAAATGGACCTGAGAGACCTATCAGTAATCTCACGGATAACAAACTTGCCGTCTCTGCTCAGCTGGGAACCTTCCCTGCAGTACTGACGAACATAGTCTCTCACGGAGTCATTTCCCCGGGCCGAACCTGACAAAGAAATGGGGGCACCCCGCCTTGACAACCCAGTCAAGAAGTAAATGTCTACTATGGTCAAGGGGATGGATTTTCCCCTAATCTGGAATACTTGGTTGATTGGATCCCAAGCATCAAGCATATACTGCAGCAAGGAAATCTGTGCTCTCATTCTAGAGGTACGGAAGAACTTCAGCAGGCCACAGTTCCGCAGCGCGTTCACCGTGACAGGGTCATGGAGAGCAATCATATCTTCTTCTTCATGTTCTCGTTCTCGCCATGAAAGGGACATTTTGCTCAAAGGTTCCTGCAAAACAAACAAGAGAATGAGTAAGATCCTGGATTTGATAAGAAACTGGCGAAATTTCATCAAAAACTGTGCTAAAAACTCAGTTTTCTGAGCCCAACGTAGGCAGATAGTGTCCTACCTACGTTGAAGGTCAGGCTGCCTTAAGGCAGCTTGACATTCAACGCAGGTTTTGAATGGACAACCTGCGTTGATGACAGGGCGCCCTGGCAAAACCCCTGAGGCTCAGAAAGACTGGAAAACAGGCATAGAATGGAAAAATGAAACCATGAAAAGAAAGAGCTAGGGTTTAGCTCCTACCTGGTCCAGACGGCGCTGAGAATCGTCCACAGAATATCCCAAAATCAGCTGGTGAAAATCAAGGGGGAAGAGGCACCTCCAAAGCTCCAACAAAGCAAGTTCAAATGAAATGATAAAATGAGAGGTAAAAACACTTTTAAATGACTTTTTACGTAGTTCAAAGAAAAATATTAGGGTTTTTATCTCATGTTATGTATTTCTAACTAAGTTTGATGCAGCAATTGAAAATGCAGTGCTATCCTTGAAAAGAGAAAAGCTAATAATGGTAAAAAATCAAAATTTGACCATATAATCGAGCAGTTTTACCGTGGAATTTATGCTCGTTAAAAAATAGAAAAGCGAGATCCGAGCAGTTTTAGCACATAGTTCATGCTCGTTAAAAAATAAACATAAGATTGAGCAGTGTTTTGGCGCATTCAAGCTCGTTAAAAAATGAACCCATCTCGGTAAATAACCATTGTATATGTAACCTGATCAACCATAAAAGCCTTGGTCGTGTTTGTGCACCGTCACCTCCACCGTTCATTTGGCCGATCGTTTACCTCCATATGATTGTTTACCCATTTTGAGGAACAGCTGTGAAGAGTGATTTCACCTAGCCATCCTTGTGACACTGCCGTGATTGGAAAATTCCAACCTGTACCTGGAATCAGCTGCTAACCCTGTTCATCACTCGTTCCTCAGAAGACGAGTCTTCTTTAAGCTCTTTTCAATTGACTCGTAAAATATGAAAAGATTGCCGAGTTTTGGCCTTCTAGCTCATTAAAGCGACCGGAAGTGCTATCCCTCCTCTAGATTTTAATCTTTTTGGACCTGAGGGATTATTGCACAAAAAGATCGAGCGCTTGTTTTGTTCGGCTCGTTAAAAATACCGAAAACTCATCCCTTCTGTATTGTTTTATACTTTTTCAGACTTAAGGGATTAGATGATGAAAAAGGAATTTTGGAGTTAACTTTATGTACCTTTTCAGACTCTCTAAAAATGAAAAGGGTCGAGTTTTCTTTGTCGCTAGACTCATTAAAATCACTAAATAGCGACAAACTTGTCTTTAGACGAGAACGAGTTTCACTATCGCTAGGCTCGTTAAAACATAGCGATGGGCTTGCCCGAAGGGCAGGTTATAGAACAAGAATATGTTATCCTCCTCAAGCTTGACAAAAATAAAGAGGTACTGGTCAGAAATGACTGGGGAAAAATTTGGAAAAAACCAAGAAAACTTTGATGGTAGCAGGTCGCTCTTGAACATGACACTTTTCCTCCGTACCACAATCGGGTTGGGTTGTTTCATTCACCGGTCACATCACCATGGTCTCGCCATACCATCCATACTTGGGGTAATGCTACCAATCCATCGCATTAGTGTCACCATATGTTCAAGAGAAGTCGTTCAGAAAGAGTCAACCGGGTCCCATCCACTGCCATACATTATCCTTCATCCATTCATGACCGCCACCCTGAATCATATGTTACAGATTGTTTTCACCTCCATTAAAATCATTAGCTCCATTCCGTGTCACTGATGTGGGATTCATTAAGGCCCTCCTTTGACGGATCGCTTCTTGTCGACATCAGCTCATTATCCAAGAAGTTGATCTAAGAACAACCCCTTCAGTACTTTGAAGCTTGCATGCCTCAATGGCAAGTTTCTCACTTCCGGTGACAGGTATACATCAATGACCTTCGACCAGAAGATTTTGCGTGGTGTTCGACGCCAAGTCCTTTATTCACACCACGTGAATTGTACTGCAGTACCTTGAGGGTCATTATCATTATCGGTGATTCATCTCGCGCTTGTTAACGGTTTACATCATGGACCGGTAATCAAGCGATGTCTTTCCATGTTCGACTTCAGCGCAATTCTCACATGGATCGACTTGTACTTAGAGTGAAGATCGAACGAGTTTGAAGACCCCGGATCTAGTTTCATCCATCCGGGCTGCGATATATATTCAGGAAAAATAAAGACATTTGACATGTACATCATTGCAGTAGATGATCATCCTACTCAAAGGATGATAGTTTCGCCAGAATTATCAGTCTACCATCAGACGATCGTCTGTTCTATGTACCAAAATGTATTTATAAAGCTGAGCATGGGAATGCCCGCCTCAGCTAGATCATGAAAGCAGTATGAATCATAATGTATTGTATTGTATCTTATTACAGGTCTCCTCCCAGCAAATGGATGAACTTCGGACTCTCCTGGATAAAGCATTTCACCCGATAAACGGCCTCATACTTTAGGGGGCAACTGTTATAGACATTTTTGTGCCTTGCATCACTGAGCATGAAATGTCAATAATCAAGGGATCCAAAGTCCCTAAATATGTTGTTCCTACCCCTAGAGGAACAAGGCCAGCAAACCACAGCAATTCACAAAAGTTCTCCACCTGAAAACACTCAAAAACAAGGCAATTCTGGATCATGTCAACTGCTCCACTGAGCATCTGCGCTGAATGTCAACTGCTCCATTGTCTACCTGCGTTGAATGTCAACTGCAACAAAGGCTACCTGCACTGAGCGTAACTGGAGAAGTGGCAGGCTCATTTCTCAAGGTGTCAATGCTCAGGAAGCTTCCAAAGTGACACTTGCATCAGGGAATTCGACTGGTGATGAGTAAGAGGTTCCAAATCTCCAAGTGGAAGCAAGAAACTCCAAGTGGACTCAAGAACTCAAGTGGGAGAGGACACTAGTCAGTTTCATACCAGCCTCAAGCTGACTCATCCTCTCTCCAAAACTCCTATATATAGATCTCTCCATGAGGTCAAGGGAGGCTGGAATTTTGTGATTGAAAAGAATCGCTGTTGGTTTGAGGTTGGATCATTGGGTGTTTATGCTTTGAAGGGAGCTGAAGAAGGAATTCCATTCTGCTGGGAAGGAGATGCTGGGTTGGAGCCCTATGGGTTGTATCTCTTCCTGAACCTTGTTTATCGATCAATAAATCTTCTTGGTTCTTTCCTATATGCTGGTGTATTTTGTATGATTTGCATTAGTATATTTGATTTACTCCTAATCCTGAATCATTTATGAATATGTATATTTGCCTTTGTGTTGTGTCCTTCTCTTGTCGCAAGTAGTTGTTCTCTTGTCACAGGTCGCTATTCTCTTGTGGTCTCGTGGAAATCAAGTAGTTGTTCTCTTGAGCAAGTGAGGAGGCAAGTAGCTGTGGACACCCGAAGAGAAGAGGATCTAGATCGAGGGACAAACGGAAGACAACGGTAAGTCTACCAATCTCCCCTCTTTCACATTTCATAAAGGAAGAAATCGAAGTAGCTGTATTCGTTTGTTGCTAAGGTACTGTCACACCTTAGGTGGATAGGATCGTCCTCCATAGGCATTTTTCCCCACAACACTTGTCCGTTTTCCCAACTTCATTGCACTAAAACTACCCCTTGATTCTATTGTCCATTTCCCTATTTTCCCTAAGAATCTAATCCCCTTTATCAAACCCTAACTCCCTCATAAATAAAAACCCCAGCTCCCCAAATCCTTCCCTTCATTCCCCTACCCCATCTCATTACTATTGTTCCATTTACATAATATTTTCATGCTCACCTTTTTGTTCCCACCTACTATCCATTATTCACCATATCTTCACCACATTATCTCATAGAGACAGGCATGGAAAGAGGTAGTGAATCAGATTTTGAAGAAGACACCCTAAGTGATAGCTCTATGGAAAGGATTTTGTAGCAGAGGAAGCCTCACAAAGGTGGCAAGATTATCAGAGAGGAGCCCATTAGTATGAGTGAACTACTTGCTTGCCCATTAACCACCTCACGCTTCAGACATCAGTCGTGTTTTGATTCTTGTGAAATGGTAGAGAAGCATCTGGTTCCCTTGACTCCAGTTGAACAAGAAATGGTTAATGAGAGAGAAATATGGCTTGAGAGGGTAAACATCCACCTTGAGGGTATTCTAAAGAAAGCCAACAAAGACAAAAAGATGCTTAGGCATATGGCCTACCATTACTTGACCCAGAATAGGATAGGTAACATGAGAATTAAGCACCTTAAGGCAAGATTAAGGAGGGACTTAAGAATCAAAAAGAGGGGTGACAAACTTGAGATCTTGGCTGATGTTACAATTTCCCAACAAAGTAACCAATGAAGTACATTTGAGCCAAAACTGGGCAGATTTTCGAAAAATTTTGTAAATTTTGATTTTTTTGAATTAGGCAACATAGGAAATTTCGGTGGATGTGCAGCGCCACTGGTGTTGTGCATTATATTGGCTCACTCTATTTCCAAATGGCTTGTAGTTTTGAATCTAACATGAAAAAACAACCAAACCCAGAAAATTTCAACAAATTTGGAGGAGATCTTGGCCACCAAAATGACAAAAAACACTCAAAAGGTGCCCTCTTTGCCACTTTTTGGACACACAAGAACCAATCTTGGGAGAATACACTTTTGAGGGGGTAAATGACCTGAAAATCAAAAAATTAAAAGTGTTCTAGAAGCTAGACAGGCAGGGATTTCCAAAAAACTATCTTGGGCCTGATTTGGATGAGTGGAAGGCCTCCAAAAGTAGCCTTGAAGCTATGCTGCGCATCATGCTCAGGGCACTGCGCGTCAAGTAAATTTTGTCAATTTTGCCTAAAAGTCAAATTTCTCCTAGTGTCTTTAGTAGTTGACTTTTTCTTCTTTTCTTGGTGAATTTTGCATGGTAAATGAGGTAATATGATGTAAATTTGATGTAAAATGACATGAGGGGGTAGATAGATCAATGAAAAGTGGTTTAAAACTGAATGTATCAGTTTCCTTGGTTTTAGAGGCAAGCTGTTCCACTACCTATTTTTTTTGTTCCCAATTTAGATATGGTTGAAATAGTCCCTTATCTCTTGGATTCAACCCCTGATGGATAGCACAGGTCGTTTGGATGTCTATATCATGTGTTTTTTCAGTCATTTGTAAAGGTTGGACTTTGGCAAAAGTGTTGGACTCATTGAACATTTGTATCAACAGTTTGGCAAGGAATAAAACCAGGTTTCACAGCTATTTTTGTGGGATTATTGTGAGATAAAGTTTATGTATTGTTTCCTCTTTGTAATGAGTTTTTCTAATGTTTTATATGTATCCATATCTCTCTCTCTCTTATAAACTAAATGAATCAAGGTGAATAAACAAAATACACTAATTTACAGTGCTTTGTCTTGGGAATGCATTTGGTTTTTAATGTTTTCACTGATTGAAGAGGATTCATAGTTTCTATATGCCCTCCTCAACTCCTCAGCTGTCTTAATCTACCATCTTAATCCATTGCTAATACATAAACCCTTGTCTGCCTTGACCCACAGGACATGACTGTATCCCTGAGTTGATTTCCCGGACCCAATCTGCCTTCTCCAATTGATCCAACAACCAAAACCTAAAATCAAACAAAATTCTCTGATCTACTATACCTAGCCTAAAATCAACATTCATTTCAGTCATCTCAAGCCCTAGTTTCCATATCCTAATTGCAATTGACAATGAGAGAGCCCTCTCCCAACCTGGCAGGGCTAGCTACCAGGTTAAGCATGGTTTGATGTTACCCTAGACCTACCTTCCTTAAGCCTGAGGTAGATCTAGGCCCTAACACCAAGCTTGGCATCGATACATGACTGGGAATCATCAAGTGGAATTTATTGAGCTAGAGTGTTCCCAAGCCCAACCATCATAGTGTCTTGTCTTGTTAGGCTGACAAGTTTTCTCTACCCTATTTTTTCATATATGTGTATGAGTGTAAAATGTAATATCATTTGTAATTATGTTGTAAGTGAAATTCAAAGTGCCAATATTGGAATATGAAGTGTCATCATGTAATTTAATGTGTCATTTTGTAAAGAAGTTGAAGAGTCATGAGGGTAGTCCAAAGGTCACAAAGGGAATTTGAAGAGTCACCCCCTCTTGTTATAAATAGAACCTCATAACTCATGTAAATGGCTCTTGAGAGCTAAGATTTTGTCCAGGATTAGGCTTAGGAAGAGCTTGGGAGTATTTTGAAGAGCCTTGACTTCTCTGTAGTGTAGAGCGAGTATACTTCTTTGGAGGAGCAAGTTTTCTTCACTATAATGTTCCATTATTGGGGCTAGGGGTCATCAATGTTGTATGTATGAATGGAACTTTCACTTATAATAATAAAATCAAAACAAGCAAACTTTCATGAATATGTTGTTAATATAGTAGGACTATTCTTATTGTGTTTTCAATGTATGTTATTTAACTTACACATATGATTATGAACTATTTGATTTGCATTGTATGAATCTTGTTAAATGCGTGTTGTTGTATTAAATCATCACTTTAACTTGTGGAATATTCTACATCTTAGCTTGTGATGTCATTTCGCTTGTGCGTTCCTTTCAAGCTACGTACTTTTACATGCTTCGAAGGGGCACACTTCCTTTTCCCTTCATTTGTTGGGACCTTCTTGCATCACTCTTAACTCTTTGCAAGGTCACATACTTGCTATCACCCAAAGTTATCATACCTCCCTCTGTGCATTTTCATAGTTAAGGCATAACATTACCACCCACTGTTGGGACTCCTACTCCAAATTGTGTGAGGTCTAGTTGAGACTTCATATCGGGGAGATATCCTAAATGTTGGTAGATTGAACACCATCAACATTTATATCAGGAAAAGGAGGGTCAGATGACAAACTGAGCCCTTGAAGTATGTTTTGAATTTCTACACTCATTTAATGACTTCTTCCACAATCATAATACGAACATGTTTCGCCATAAACATAAGTCTGCAAGTGCCAACGAGAATTTAAATGACTTGTCAACCTTTAAATTTGATGACAAAGGTGAGACAACCTTGCTTGAGCATAATGTTCGCTTTCTTGAATTTTTCACAGAGCACAACATCCATTGTAAGGATGTTGCTTGTAGGTTGTTCATATTCACATTCAAAGGGTGCATAAGGAAGTGGTGTCACACATTGATCGATGCCTCCCTACACTCTTTTGACATCTTGTCACAAAATTGTCTCGCACTTTTGACATGTCCGATCATAAACGTCTGGGCAAGAAAATTTTAGAATTGAGAAAATCACTTGATGAATCATTTCATCATTTTCACATTCATTTCATGCATTTGTGTTTTGAATATCCAAAACATGAAGTTGATAGGAAGTTCTTGATAGGAATATTTCAATATCTTGTTCACACTTCAGAAAATCCATACCAGTTAGAATATTTTGGGCCTCTCCCAACATACCTCGGTGTTAGAGCTTCTAAATTTCCGATGGACAAGTTTTTTGTTCCAAGTGACCCTCCATCCTCCTCTCATCAAACAACTCTAGTTCCATCAACTGAGGTGGGAGAAGTTGAAAATTCATCTGTTGATCTAGCACCACCTTTTCCCACCTCACATACTCAGAATTTCAGTATAGGTTAGGACTATCAATCTAATGATTGTGATGAAGTGTTATGTCCTCATCCTCCATCCTTTGGTCCTTCTCATCCTCAAGATTATGATGTGTTTTGTTCACCTATTTCAAATCTCTGTTGGGATGTTCACGAGGATCAAGTGTTGGATGGAGTTGGTGTTGATAAGCCAACTTGTGATATCATTCATGATGATTATGTAGGGGAGTCCATAGATGAACAAGAATCTGCGATGAAGGATGAGTATCTTCCTTTTGAACCTGTCATTCATAATCCTGAAATTTCCCATGATTCTGTCATTTTTGTTGAATCTTGTGAAAATTTAGTTCTTGATGATGTTACTACTTCTGATCATTCAAAGAACACGTGGGATGTCAATTTTTCATCCATATGTGGAGGGGATGAATCTTCTACCCTTGATCTTCCTAATCTCTCATCTCATCTTTTCGAAAACTTAGAGGGTGAAATTTATCATTTTTCATCTTTCCCTCTTTGTGATTCATCATATCATGAGGAAGCTTCCATCTTTCATCTTGAACATTCTGATTGTGGCTGTGATGACCTCTTCATTGATTCATTCAGTCACAATTGTGATTTTTTCGCTACTAATATTTCCTAGTCACTGATCTATGATTATCTACCTTCTGATGAGTTGTAACTTCCCCAAGCTGTTCGAGGCACTTTAGCCCGAGTGGATGGTTATGTAAGGTTCTCGTAGTCTTGAGGTTAGTTTCACTTCTGATCATAATAATGTTGAATCTTATGAGGCTCGTCATCACTCTATCGCACATATCGAAAATAAATATATATGACAATTTTCAGACCCTCCATATATATTACATGATCCTATCACTCAGTCATTTTAGGAGTCATACGTGGTGAGCACTGCTGCAAAACGAAAATTTTCTTCTATCTTCATGTTCGCTCGCCTTCATAGTTTAAAAGTTTGTGCTTGTATGTCTACAAATCACAGTGTGTCAAGACATCATGATATAATTGAAGAATTTATTTCATGCAATTTTCATAGTCATGTTTCTGCATGTATATTCAAACTTCAAACATTTTGCTTTGCAATGTCCTATCTTTCTTGTTCATTAATTTTCTTGTATATATTTCCTCACATGCAGTCCCTTACCCACATTGGGCAGCCAATGCACTAGTGGCTGCATTGGAGGTAATATTTCATGTGATTTTGGCCTATGTTCTATTTAGGTTAGGAGTAGGAGTAGTTTTTCTTTTCTTTTTTTTTTTCCTTTTATTTTCTTTACCTTGTTTTTCTTTCGCTCCGCTTCTTTCCTTTTATTTGTTTTCTTTTCAGTCATAGGTTAACTTCCGCATGAGACTGTGTTTGGATTCTCAGACAATCTCAGTGAAATCCCAGAGGAAGTTGTGTTATAGGCCATTTTGTCACATCCGATCAGTAAGCCTCCTAATGGGATTAATCAACATCCCATTCCACCTTGTCCCCATCTTGCACAAAAGCCTAAGCATGTACCTTTCATTTCCCAGAATTTGAGCCCTAAACTGCATCATCTAAGTCAGTTTGAGGACCAACACTCCTTGTAAGCATACGAGGGTGCGTTCACTAGCAGGTTGTTCCATTGTGGCCTAGGTTGGTCACTAGCAGGTTGCTCCCCTTTGCACCTGTTTTGGTTCTAGAAATCCAGGAGAATGACCGGGATTCTGAAGCTTCATCTCATAGGAGTTTCCACAAGTTGTTAGAACTACTTACCTTGGATAAATCATTTGTTTCCTATCCATCCATACATTGGATTTTTCACCACTTATACCTTGATCCTATCCCTCCATCAAAGTTGGATCTCTTACCCTAGAATGTTAATTGGATAAGAACTCCTAACTTGCCTTGCTTCTCTATATATTTTCAACCTATTATGAGGTTGGGGGTTGGATTTTGGAGAGTGATTATGCCCTTATGCTACTTTAGTGATTGGTCACCATTCCATGCATTTAGGGTGATTGGAGGTGCATATTGTGACAAGGAAAGGACAATTCAACAACTTGGAGGAGCTCTTCTACAAGAACAACTCATACTTATAGTTGTAATCTCCTTCCATTTATGCTAATAAAAAGAATTCAATTTTTTCCTATATGTGATGTTGTTTCACTTTTTTCAATACCATGTTGATCTATTGAATAAAATACTTAGATGATATTTCATAGATCTCGTAGATTCTTTGCTTGAGTTATCTGACTATGCGAGTTCTAATTTTGGAAATCGGAGCTTCCAAGTTGAAGAAGGAACCAAGCATGCGAAGGATTCCAGGTAGACCTCACTCCATCATCTATTTATTTTAAGGAAATAATTGTGTTCCTTGTCTCTCTGTCGTTCTAGGTTAGCCACCGGCCTAGAGGAGATACTTTTGTCTACAATCGTAAATCGTGTATAAGAAATTGGTGACTCTGTTGGGGAACAAAGTATTCCCTTGGTATTATCCTTTTCCATTATGCTTGATTACCTCCTTGACAGACCTTTGTTGTATTATCCAACCAAGAACAAACCTAGGAGGTGATTTCATTGAACCTTCTTTGCAATTTTTGTGCCAGAAACCTCTTTCCTGGGCCCAACATACGCCCTGTGTCTTTGACAAAGCATTGTACCTCACCCTAGCCCACTCTGCATGAATGTTGCAATGCATTGATGCTTCTTCTACACTTGTGTTGACCGTTTTTCTTCATGAATTTTTCCTTGGTTCTTGAGCCTCTGTTTGGTAAGCCTTCCTCCAGCTAAACTTCCCCAAGTCTTTAGTGTCTTGTGGTGTCTCTAAAGCCTCCACTTTGTTTGAATTTGTGTTGTTTGACTTTAGTAAGAATTGGTTTTTATTTTTCTTTATTCTTATCACTTGGTCTCTTGAAAATTATTTTCGTTTAGTTGTTGGTTGCTTGGATGAATTGTTGTTTTAATACTCATTCTGAAAAGTGTAATTGAATTAGTAATTGAACATTTGCATATTATTTCTATCTATTTTGAAAATTAAGTGTGGTGAAAAGAAAATGTTTTCATCAACATTTAGGGTTTTGCATGTGCATTAGTGTAGGAATGGTTGCATCGGAAAGGGAATTGCATCATGCATCTTGTTTGTTGCATATTTGTGCTGCATCTTGATTATTTCTTCCCTTCCTTATCTAGATTTTCGTTGAAAGAGAAAGGGTTTCTATTTTCTCATGCTAGATTTTCACTTTAGGATATTTAGGTGACATTTGTGGTGAGCCCTAAAACTAAAACCTAATCAAAGATAAAATGTAAAATTGATTGAATCAACCTAAGGAGCATTGGTAACATTAACACAAACATTTATAGGTATAGGCTAGAGACGTGTTCTAGTGTTGTTAAACATAGGAGTTGTCATTGTTTTCTCGTGTTTCATCCCAGGGGTGAGATCACATTCCACGTATATGAGTGTATAGGACCATACTCCATGTACCTTAGGGTATATTGGTGGTGCTCCATGCATGTAAAGTATATGGGAATGCTCTCATCGAACAATTACGCATTAGACATCACTACTATAGATTGCACTCCCACGTACAGTTGTGTATATTTTTAGAGTCCCCAATAGGTTGTTATCCATCCATAAGGAATCGAGTCTACCACCTTATATACCATGATACACGAAACACAACATTCGGGGAGATTGATTGTCATACGTTAAGTCCTTGGTTCACCAAGTTGTATATTGTAGTTCATGGTTGCTTGGAAATCGTTTATGCCTAGATTACCCTCTTTTTAATTTATTTCCTTTTATGTTAATAAAATTTATTTCCTAACGTGGAAGAACAAAATCCCCCTCTTCGTCATTCACGTAGAATGCAAAATAATCCTCCACTTCCTCCAAAGGCTACTCATAACCATCATCTCAGACATAGGAAAACATAAAATACCGAATCAGGAACATTGGGAACTAATTCTCGCCCTCCACCTGATATTGATCAACTAGAATCATATGTCCCTTTGAGTTCTGAACCCGAGATTACATCTATTTCTGTTGGTGCACTAACAAAATTGAAACACAGGTCCCTGAAAATTTGTTACCTGAGGTAATTAAATCTAACCTTCCTGAGTCAAAAACTTGTTTTCCTAAGGTTATTGAACCTGAGGAGCGTCAACCATCTTTACCTGAGTCTTTGGGACCTTCCTCCTCTCTTCCCTTGTCTTAGACAAAACTAATATATCTTGGGCCTCACGGTGAACCTCCTCCATACGGGCTTCTGAGTATTGAAGAGATCCCCCAAGAAGAGCCTCATCCTTCTACTCTTGATCATTGGGAAGGAATTAACTTTTATCAAAATAAGCCTCTTCTACCTCCTCAACCTCAGACACAATCTCATTTACCTGATTCTTTGGGCTTACCCACAGATTTCTTGTGGAAATCTTCATTGGGATTGCTAACCATGACTAGAACTGGTCCAAACTCCCAGCCCATGTCCACCACTATGGTTGATACATCAAGCATTTCATCCTCATACATGTTTGTAACATGACGAGAAGCTCATTTATATGGTGGCCCGTCCATCCGACCTGGCTATCAATTGTTATATAGTACCTTTTCTAGTGCGACTTCTAGTTCTTTGACCTCTCCCATGACATCCAATTCAGGAATTATGTGTGGTACTTCTCTTATGAATGCCATAAAGTTTGCTCCTCTCCCTCCATCTGCACCTACAAAAGAACAGTAGGATGGCCCTTATATCGGTGGGAAAAGCTACTCTTAACAGCCCAACCCTCTTTATGTTGATTACCCTCCATCTGGATCGCAGTTGCCTCCATCATCCCCTCCTCCCATGGCAGGGGGGCAACCTAATGTTGGTACACATCAATATCATAATCCATCTAGTTACATTCCTCCTCATCCTAGAATGGCTTCCAGAGTTTGGAAAGATACTTTATCCCTAAAACCTAGTTCATATTGGGATCAACTGTTAAATTCTCAAACTATACCATCTTCATTGCAAATTCCTACCTATCTGTCAACACCTCAAAAAGGTCAAATACACGTGATCCAACATTTACAACCTATTCCAATGGTGTCTAGTTCTCCCTAGATCTCGATTCATCAACTCTTACAAGGTCCCTCACCTTCTCAATCACTCACACAAGTGATTAGGAGCTCAAATTTTGCTAAAAATTCAAGGTTTTCCGAATGGTGTGGAACCTGAATGACCACATAGATCTCGTCATCCTAATTCTGGTGCAACTTGTTTCACGGAAATCTAATATCATATCCTCAAGATATCGCGTGCTAATTGTTTGCTCAAATAGGTAAAATTTTTGCAGGTGCTAACACAAATGCTGATTGGGCATCTGTATAGCCCATTTAGAAAAAGGAATATTCTTGGTATATTCCTCTAGCATATTCTTTTGGAATATTTTTCAGGCTTGATGGCATCACTCTATTGGTCCACGTGTTTTGTTTGGGGTTGATGACGAGGTGACATGTGGCTAAGCTTGAGGCAGCCATGTGTCCTACTCGTGGCATGGTAAAATTTGCTATGGTGGATAGGGCAGAGGTCGGGCTCGACCCTGTGACCTCCCTACCACCATTCAGTGAGATTACCAACTCACGTGTGCAATGTTTCTTAAGCCTACTATGTCACGGGTTACATTTGAAGTTGACTGTCCGCGAGATTGGGGGACAAGACCACCAACGGTTAGCCACCATCAGTCCATCCATGTGGCCACTCGTAACAGCTAATGCCGAATCTAGTGGTTAGAAAAACCACCAACAAATCGTCCCATGTGAACAGCGATAAGCCACTGGACTTTACTGTTTTATGCCACCGCTCGAAGCCCGGTTAGCATAACCGCAACATGTGACCAGGGTCACTTAGCATTTTTTTTATGACCGCATGGCGGTTATAGGACTTTTTAATGGTCCTACAATTTTTCCCTCCACGCGGTGAAATTTTTTCTTGGTTAGCTCTTTTTGGGGCAAAATTGTAGAATTAGCATCGATTTTTGTGCAATTTGTAGAGCGAATAGTGGAGAAACTAGGAGAGGTCATAAATTGTCCAATTTTTGACCAAATTGGGTGTAAAAAGAGGCTTGGTATCCATTTTTGGATATTCTAGAGTCATTGGAGTAGGTTTCAGAATCAAAGGAACACTTCTAGATAGCATTTTTTTCAGATTGAAGTCTATGGAAGGGTTTGATGATGGAGATGACCTTGCAGGGGTTTTCCAAGCTCCATGTGATTTTTGTAAAAATGATTGTATCAATGATGTAGCTTTTATTTCTCTTTTCTCTATGTGTTTTGGAGAAGATACTTGTTTATGTACTTCAAGTGGATTGTAGTATTGTTGATGCTCTTTGAAGTTGGAGTATGGGGTTTTGGTGCAAGATTCCTATGTTTGCTGAAATTTTAAATGTTTAACTATAGGTTAACATGTATTTGGAGTGATAAATCTTGCATAAGTTTATTTCTCTGAAGGAGAAACTAACCATTCCATTTCTTAGCGCTTTATGTACTCTTATTTTTCTAAACATTGGGCGTAATGAGAAGGGGTCGTGCCATTAGAGCTGATCCAAGGAGATGTAGCCCAGGAGTGTTGAACTCCTTTAACAATAGCTAGTGTATTACTGATTGATGCATTCTTCCATTCAGTATTTTGATTTCATGTTTAAATTTTTTCATTAAATTAACATAATAAAACACACATAAAAACACATGTTTTTAATTGTTATTTTGGAGTGCAAACCTCAAGCACATTTTTTCATTTTGATGAGGATCTTAGCATAGAAAACTAATATTCCACATCTAGATCAAGTTGGGACCAGAGCACTGGTTTTCTTTGTGCAAGGAGGAATTGACTGTTGTTTGCAAGTGAATGTGTTTGGAAGCTTAAGTGAGGAGAAGGTTTTGGAAACGAGAGTAAGATTTTTACAATCTCTACCACTAGTTCTACATCAAGTTGTAGAAGAAGCTTCAAGAAAAGCATGTCCCAAGGAGGAGATCCTGCAAGAATGTCAGAGGATGTGAAGAATTTCAGAAAGGCTTTCCTAGACATGGCAAAAATGGTGAAAGTCCTCTATGAAGAGAGGAATACAAAATTGCAAGGTGAAAGCTCTAGACCTCCAAGAGGAGAATGTTCTCTAAGGGAAGAAGGTAACAATAATGGTGATAAACCACCATCTTCTCCACAATATTCATGTTTTTCTACAACTCTTATGCAAGATGCTAGTGTAGAAAGTCCCTCAAAGAAGGAAGATGGAAACGTTTGTACCTTTTGTCCACACGATGTGGAGGATGAGGTTCTATCAACACCTAAATTCAAGGAGCTAAAAGAAGAGAGCCAAACAGCCTAAGAGGACACATACAGAATCAAAAGAGATTTTGAAAACATCTTTGTACCTCAATCAAAAGATGAGGCAAATGGTAAGCATTTATATGCTTCTTCTTTACATGAAAGTGTTGATGTAAATTCATTTTCAACCTTTGAAAAACATAGCAAAGGTATTCAATCTAGCTCTTGACCAAGATGGGTTACAAGGGAGGAGGCATTGGAGTGAACCATCAAGGCATTAAAAATCCAATTGAGGTGAAGGAGAGGCCTAAATATGAAGGCTTAGGCTATGTTGCAAAATAATAATGGTATTATAGCGACAACTCATGGGTATCATGTTCCTTTTTCCATAAGATAGTACATGAAGAGACAAGATGTTAGGATTTGCATCTAGAATTGGTACTCGCTTGGTTCCTCAAGTATAAGGAGGACTTGAAGTGAAACACATCTCCAAAGAGATATGAACAAGTTGAAGAAGAAATGAAGGTAAGTTCTTCTTGCCATGCAAGTTCCTCACACAAGAAGCATAAGCCAAAGGACAACAAAAAGAGGTATAATCATCCTGTTAATTCAAATGTTTTTCATAATGGAAAAAAGCATGCTGATTGGAATAACATGTTGAGGAATGTGTTTCCATGCACCTTTTTCCTTTCATTTAACCATTGTGTAGATAAGTGCTATAAAAGGAAATAAATAATCAAGAATATGTTTATGTCTAATGGAATTGAGACCAAAAAGAGGAAATCTCATCCAAGGTTAAAGAGATGTGAGCCAACAGAAGCTCAAAATAACTTTTGCACTCACTGCAATATCAGTGGGCATTGGGTTGCAAAGTGTTGGAAATTGTTGCCACAACTTCATCCTAGCGAGGGCAAGAAAATTATGCAAGCACGAGAAGAGGAAGTGACAAAAGAAAAAGTGGTGCAAGATGTGACCATTCTTGCAGCAGCTCTAGAAGGAGAACAAGTTCAAATAGACGGTTCATTTACCTAGTTGGGTTAGAAATGGGTGAATTATTTGTCTAGCTTAAGTTTTTAAATCTTTGTTTTGCACTAGTTTCATATCTCCATAGTTGGGAAATTTGTAAAAGTGATGTTCATAAATAAATCACTTATATGCAACAATGTTTTCTTTGGCATTGTTATGCTAGTTTGGCTTATTGATAGTCAATTTGAATGGAAATCAATTTATTATTTTATTTTTTTATTTCATAGATATAAGAAAAATAAATAATTTAAGTTTGATACAACAAATTGTACATAAGTTTACTTTTAGTGCATAAAGATCTACACCTTTTATGAAACATACATACATATTTTAGTCCCCCTAAATTTGCATGTTTCATCTTAGAAGTTGTTATGAAAGTTTCATCCTAGAAGCCTTTAGAGTTCACAAAGATATAATGTTTAGTCCCCAAAAATCTAGTCTTTAGGCCTCCCAAATTTTCATGTTTCATCTTAGAAGTTGTTATGCATGTTTCATCCTAGAAGCCTTTAGAGTCCATATAAATATACATGTTTTACCTTGTAGATTGACAAGAAAAATAAAAGTGAAAAATTCCTTCATTGATTTTAATATTTATTTTTATGATAAAATTAGGAATGTGATTTTTTGTTGTTGTGAATATGAGTTTTTTTCACATTATTTAACATTTCACAATTGTGGTAGTTTATAATCAGGATTTCTAATAAGGTCTTTCATCTCAAGACTCTAATAGTTCAAGCACCATTAATTAATATCCATTTTCTCCACAATTAAGTCCACTTAGCTTACTACCCATTCGCAAAACCTTAGCAGGTATTAGTTCCCTCATATCAATTCCATATCAAATTTTGCACCAAACTAAATAAAAATTATATTAATTCTTACATATTTGACTATGAATGTACACAATATCCAAATTTATATATATTATAAAACGAAAGTTTCAATAAAAAATATCAAATTTCCACCATTCACTTATTCAATTGATTCTGAACATAAATGATATCCTAATTCATAAATATTGTAAAATAATAATTTTAGTTTCTTTATAAATTAATACATCTATATTATAGCATATTTGAGAATTCAATTACATTTAATTTTGGATCATATTATAGTTTTATTTTATATTTAATTTTGGATTATATAAATTATGTTGGTGAGTTAAATTTATATTAAATTATGAATTAAATTGTAAATTATAGAATATTTTAAATTATGATATAAAAAGTTTTATTAATTTTTAGATAAGTATTTTTTTAATTATATATCATTTTTACTCATGGTACATGGAAGGGGGTCTTTGATCTCAAGGGAAATCAAGAAACAACCTTTGAATGGGCTCTAGGTAGCCAAGTTAGGTTGTGGCTCTTTTCCAAAGATTGAAACTCCTCTCTACAAGACATATCAAGAGTTTATTTGTTATTAGGATTGGGTTGTAATAATGAAATTGATAGTTGCTCCTCTCTAAATGATGGTAAACTTATAGAGATTATAAAATTTTCATCGCTCCCTACTTCTTAGCTCTTGAAACCATTCTTAGTATGCTTTCATAAAAACGAAGTGGAATGGGTGATTAGTTCCTCCTCTTTGAAAGATGGTAAATTTGTAAGGGTTATAAGGATTTCACTTTTTCATATTTTTTAACTTTTCAAGGCATAGTTATGAGTATGACTTGCATGAAAACCAAGTGACAATTCAAGTGGAAAGGAACAAGGGAATTCAACATTAAATGAGCATCACCCCAATAGTAACTTCACAGGCTTATGATTGAATGTTAAAGTAGAGTAATTATTTAAGAAGTGGCTTGAGTGCTCCAGCAGTTGGCATAACAATTTTTGAGGATTATCCTAGAATGCTTGTAGGGGAGGCTCTATGGTTTCTTGCATTGTGGTGAATTGCTCTATTTCAAACCCATTTGAATTAGTACTTTCTTTCCTATGGCCTTGAATGATCAACAAGGTTATGTTTTTGGGATCCCAATTCACTTGAATGGCTCATTTAATGGCTTGTTGAACCTTGTATTGTTTGCTTATTGGAATTTCTTGGGCACGTTGAATTATTGCTTCTTTTGAATACCTTATAAAGAACCTCTATTCACATGGAAAGACATAAATTTAGTGTCCAAATTTATGTGGACAAACTTTGATTTTGAAGGTCTTTTATTCAGTTCTCATTTCTTTGAAAGGATGTTGGAAAATGATCTATTCATTTATTATGGAAGTATACTCATTAAAATTATGGGAATTAGAGGTGGAAATTTGTGGGTATTCTCTAATGATTTCAGGGTGGAACACAATTCACATTTGAGGCTATGTCAAGCCACTAATATCCACAGAGTTTGTGAGAAGAGAGTAAAGTCTCATTGAAGATAATAGGAGTTCAATTTTCTATGTGAATGGTAGGACGCACTGTGATGAAGAAATTAGAGATACTAAATATGCATTCATCATGGAAAATATGTATGGTTAGAAGAGGAAAACATAATCTTTTCAATCTAGGTGCACTACTCTTTATCAGATGGTTTTGAATCTAGTTAAATTAGTTGTTGAGGAAATTAAAAAAGAAGAAATTTCCCAACAACAACATGATAATGAGTAAATGATGCTTATGGACTAGAACTTTCAGGCCACATGAGAGAATCAAGAGGAAGCCAACAACCAACATGCCTTTATCTATTGCTAGTGTTTGAGGGTTTTCCAAATTTTATTATTTCAAGTCTTTTAGAGAATTTGGAAGCTTTATTTTTTGAAGCAAAATTATATTTTTCATATTATTTATCCATTGAAAATCACTTAGTATTTTACATTATAATACAAAGTATTCAATCAACTTGCTATTTAGTAAAATTTATTTCATTTTGTAAGTTTTAAATCAATTAAAATAATATTCCAAATTTAGTTTTTTTTCTCCCTAAATCAATTAATACATAATTTCAAATTTAACTTTTAAATTGTGTTCCAAAATTATCTTAATATTTCTAATACATAACATTAACTTAACTTTCAAATCTTTTAGAGAATTTGGAAACTCTATTTTTTTAAGAAAAACTCAATTTGGATTGCAGGTTTCTGTGGAGTGGTTTTTGAGAGATTGAATTCGGATCATCCACAGTGTTCATCTTTTTCTGTCGACGTTTCGAGTCTAGAGCAAGAGTCATCATTAGGACATGATATACAGAGAAGAGGAAAAAGAATTTGCGATAAATATGGTGAAGGATGACAGCTTGGGAGTTTAGCCGACCATTGCTCATTTAATAAATTATTAAATTTTTCATTTTGTTTAAGCTACTAATTGGATATGCCCTAGCCTTGCCGCTGTACATTGTTAGGTTTTATTAATTTTACTTGACTATTCTTTAAAAAAATTTCATGAAGGATTTGAATATTGTATAATTAATTACGTATTATATTGTATATTTAATTAGTATAGTTTTTATTTTGTTTTTTATTTTAGATGCTTATTGTTCGATTATATGCATTAGGTTTTATAAATTAGTTGTATTAGCTTAGGTTCTATTGTTCAATTAACCTAGATATCTATTTATCTATGTATTGTGTAATTAAGTATTATATTGTATATTTAAGTATTATATTTAAGTATTATATTAATTAAGTATTATATTGTATATTTACTTAGTATAGTTTTTATTTTGTTTATTATTTTAGTTGCTCATTGTTCGATTATATGCACTAGGTTTTATATGTTTGTTTTATTAGCTTAGGTTCTATTGTTCAATTAACCTAGATATATATTTATCTATATTTATCTATGTCATCCTTCACCATATTTATCGCAAATTCTTTTTCCTCTTCTCTGTATATCATGTCCTGATGATGAGTCTTGCTCTAGACTCGAAACGTCGACAGAAAAAGATGAACACTGTGGATGATCCGAATTCAATCTCTCAAAAACTCAATTTTTTGTATTATTTATCCATTGAAAATCACTTAGTGTTTTACATTATAATACAAAATATTCAATCAATTCATTATTTAGTAAAATTTAATTTTAAAATTTTTAAATCAATTAAAATATGATTTCAAATTTGGTTTTTTCCTCCATAAATCAATTCATATATAATTTCAAATTTAGCTTTTAAGTTGTGTTATAATTTCAAATTTAGCTATTAAGTTGTGTTCCAAAATTATCCTAATTGTTCTAATACACAACATTTTTAATTACTTAGATACTTTTTTTTATGTTTTAATATTTACTTTTACAATAAACAATGTCAATTAGTTTACAATTAAATTAAATTATAATATAACATTTTACTGCATAGATCTATTCAACCTATATTAAAATATATAACCATAATTTATGTATGTTTTTAGTTTATTATATTTAACTATTTTCAATGACTATAAGTTGCTCTCTTCAAGAATATGGAAAAAAAAAGAAGAACAACGGAGATAGTTGCAAAGCAGCTAGACCCTACTTCTTTGAATAATGAGGTGAAATAATTAAGCAATGTGTAAATAAGATATGGTGTTTATGCCACAGAATTTCAGTAGAAATGAATTTATACCATATGTAATCAATGTGTGATTTTTCATGTGCATAAAAGTTTGACAATTAACCAACCATTACTACCTTATGTGTTTGAGATGATTTTCTTTGGTGTTGCTAAGTGTCTATCTCAAATATGTATGCAATGGTTATGACTGTGATAATACCTACCTTTGTCCAATTGCATCAAAGCTAGTCTTATTACCTTTGGCATGGAAGTTGACTAGAAATGGTTACATGTCATAAACAAATAATGTGTGACTTTTCATGTGCATAATAGTGTGAACCAACCCATTTCCATCTTATATGTCATTAGTGGAATTCAATTATCCAAGTTCTATGAAAATCACTTACAAATTCTCTAAAGTTGTTGAATTTGAGCTTTCATAAAGATACATAATACTAGAAGATAGCCAAAATCATCCAACTAGAAACCCTACTTTATTATTTCTAAATAATTGAACTCAATAATTTTTCTGCATTACTTTCTAAAGTGAGATCACTCCATTTTGTTTACATGTTATGGAAATGCTAAACTAGCTCCAATTTTGTTTACATGTTAGGGAAATGCCACATGGAAATAGGAGTTTGGTAACTTAACACATGTATTTGCTCAATTCTCTTTGTGTGATGAAGTTGGAGACACTAAAGGAGGCAGAAGCACCAAAAGTGTGAAGGTGGTAGAAGCACTAATGATTCACATATTGGGATTCCTCAATATTGTTTTGATTGTGAGGCAGAGCATACTATTTTCATGATCACTAAAGAGATTCAAATTTATTAGTATCAAAACTATATTCATGACCATTGAAGAGCATGAGATTTGCATCAACCCATAAAGTTTCTACTAAGACTCAAGGTTTCATTCATAGGGTCGATCATTCCTGTAATGAGTTCAAATAATATTCCTTCTAATTTTTGAAATTGTGAGCCTATGGAGTTTTCATTTCAATTATCACCTAGCTTGTATGAGAAATATGTTTTCTAGGGAAAATTCAATTGGTAGTTATAGATAGCTATGAACCTGATGAGTTGTACATGTTTCCAGAATGTAAATCTAAAGGGGAATCTCTAGGTGTACTACAGGATCCAGTGATGGACTATAAGATGCACACTAACGTCATTGACAAGGTACATTCTAACACTAACCTTAACGAACTTGGGGATGAAATCAAGTCATTTATTGTGAAGTTATATGCTAAGGTAAAGGAACCAAGAGCTCAATTTGATTTTGTTTTTTTTAGAATTAGAACTAGTTTAAGTTTTTTTTTTTATATACATTTTTATATGTGAACATGTTTGGAGAGTTTTCATTTCAATTTTCTTAAAACAAATACAAAAAGGGGATTTTATTTTATTTGTATTAAGATTCATTATAGATAATTTTTATAATATTATTCACACACTACAATACAATATATTTGACGTACTTAAATATTCACTATTTTAAGGTGAATGCTTCCATTGATAAGAAAGCTCATAGAACTACTTCAACGAGAGTAAATGAAGTGTCTTAGGGAAAATGAGAAAGGGGGGGGAATAGAAATAGAGAGGGAAGAAGAGAGAGCGAGAGATAGGAAAATGTGAATGGAAATAGAGATATAGAGAGTGTTGGGTATAAATTAGTCATAATGGTATAAAAAATAATTCCATCTATACAATTCCATTCTATCAAATTATACATTACTAGGGTTTTCAAATTCCACAAAAGTAGGGTTTTTAAATGGCACAAAACTAGGGTATCCAAATTCCACTTCAATATACATCAACGGACATTGCTAACTTGCAATATAAGGTCAATATGGTGAGTTTACTTACAATGTCTAATTATGTACTCAAATTTAAACTCAGTATGTTGGAGTTTCCACATTCCACATTGCTACGATTTTCAAATTCTACAAAGCTAGGGTTTTCATATTGCACAAAACTAGGGTTTTCAAATTACATAATGAGATTTCCTAAGAATGCACATGTGCTTCTGAGCCATGCCAAGCTAGTGGCCTCATTGGCGTCGTGGTTGGTAGCCTAGGCCTTGCCAAGCCTAAATGCCTAGGAACACATATGCATTCTTAGGAACAAGCCCACATTCTTGTGGGAAAGTGTTCCTGATGGCCCCATTACCACTTTTGGGGCCATCATTTTCATGCAAGCTCCATTAGTTGATTCACTTGTTTTGTCAATTATGCATAATCCTTCTGAAAGTCTCATTATAGAATTTCTTGCAACATTCCTTCATGCACTTCATGCTAGGTGTTTGCTCATTAGTCGACATAGTTTATTTCCTTTGCCACACATAACTTATGTGATTCCACAACTGCTTGCCACATGGTTTTTCATTTATAAGATATCGCTAGAGTGCTAAGTTAAATTTCATCATGACTATTCCCTAATTCCAAAAGCTTGCATCACATTTTGCTTGATTTCTTACACTTGTTTGAGAAACTTCCACATATTCAATTTATGTATCTATTTATTACCCTGTTATGTTCATCTCATCATTCTAGATTGGTTGTGGTTATGAGTACTGCAATAGGTTATCATCATTCATTTCTTAGAACCCTCATTTATTTATACTTATTTTTCTATCTTCTCATAGGTTTATTATCATTTGAGGGGTAAGTTTCTTCCAATTTTGATTTCATCACATGTACTTTAGGGAATTGCAATACTATTTCTCATTTATAATTTCTCCTAATCTGGATTGGATTATTATATTTTGTCTTCTATCTCAATGCTTTTAGAGGGTCTCCAACCTTCCAGATCCATTTTGAGGCATTAAATAAATTTTTTTGGGGTAAAAAACTCTTACTTGAGTGAGACCCTCTGGTGCTCAAAGTTCATATGAAAAATATATGCCTCCTTCAAGTTGATCTATTATACTAACCACCATGGTACAAATGGATGTCACATCAGCCCTCGTTACTCATGCATATGGGGCTAGCCATGTGTGGACTATCAAAAAGTCTCTAGAAGGTCCAAAATTTTAACTCTAGTTGAGGGTTGAGGGAGTCAAACCTTACCTCTAGTTAGCTATTAGGTTATGTTAAATACTAAGCCACTAGGAGAAGTTAATGGCAGAAGTGTCCTCAGACACGTAATTTTATTAATCAGAAAAAAGAATTACATAATTGATTTGCAAGAGTTTACACCCGAACAACCAAACACTCTTGCAATGAGCTATTTATAAGCTCCATGTCCTAACTACCTCTAATTATGGATCACTTACAAGTGTCCATTTACAATAAATGCTATTCAAACCAACTAGCTAACTAATCTCCTATAATAGAGCCTAAGATATGACTCATTTGGAGAGTCATATCTTGTTACAACAATATACTAATTCTAATTGTCTCTAAAATAATTAATCATTCTAGAATAATTATTAATTTAATTTCTTAAATTAATAATTATTTTATTTCAATTTTATAACCTATGATAATAAAGTATTTTTGGATCATCTAACATTCCCCCCTATGATCCAAAGATACATTACAACAGATACCAAGTTCATCCCTGAACTTAGTAAATTTTATTCTGCCAAGCGGTTTGGTGAAAATGTCGGAGATCTGATCTTCAGAAGGACAATAAACTGGTTTGAGGACATCTTTGGCAATGAGCGACCTGATATGATGATACTTGGTGTCCACATGCTTTGTCTTTGAATGAAAAACTGGGTTCTTGGCAAGTTTGATGGCTGACTGGCTATCAATGAACAATGATGTAGCTTCTCCCTGAGAAATGCCCAAGTCCTACAAAATTCGGCGCAACCAAACAATTTCACATGCTGCTTCCCATGCTGAAATGTACTCTGCTTCTGCTGAAGAAGTGGCCACTATAGCTTGTTTTTTACAACTCCAAGATACTGCTGCTGACCCCATATTCATTAAATAACCTGATGTTGATGCTCGATCATCAATACTCCCAGCAAAGTCGGCATCAGAATATCCACCAAGTACAAAATTTTTAGTCTTTGTGTAAAGAAGACCAAAATCTTTTGTTCCTTGGATATATCGAAGAACTCTTTTGGCTGCATTCCAGTGGCTGTCTCGTGGTTCCTGCATAAAACGTGAAAGAATACTGACTGCATAAGATAGATCAGGATGAGTATTTGTCAAATAAATCAAGCTACCAATCAACTGTCTGTAAGTTGTACTGTCCACCTTTTCCCCTCCTTCAAATTTTGAAAGTTTCAAATTCTGCTCCATGGGGGTGAGAACGGGCTTGCAATCTTGCATGCCAAAATGCTGAAGAACCTCTGCTGGATACTTACTCCGAGAAATGAAAATATGATGTGGACGTTGGAAGACTTCAACTCCAAGATAGTAGTGAAGTAATCCCAAATCTGTCATCTTAAAACTTGCATGTAACTCCTTTTTCACCTGCGCAATATGATCATCATGATTGCCAGTGATGATCAAATCATCTACATACATAACAAGAAGTACCAAATATTTTCCCTGTTGTCGCACATACAAAGTATCATCAGATTCACTGCGATGAAAACCAACTTTCTTAAGGTAATCATCCATCTTTGCATACCAGGCTCGAGGAGCTTGTTTCAACCCATATAAAGGCTTGATCAATTTGCAAACTTTATGTTCTTGTCCTTCCACTTCAAAACCTGGTGGTTGGGTCATATACACATCCTCCTGTAAATCCCCATTGAGAAAAGCACTTTTCACATCCATTTGATGAACTTTCCATCCTTTTTTAGCGGCCAATGCAAGTGTTAATCGGATGGTGTTCCATTTAGCTGTTGGAGCAAAGGTTTCTTCATAATCAATGCCTTCCTACTGCGCAAAACCTTTTGCGACAAGTCGTGCTTTATACTTGTCAAGTTCACCCTTCTGATTATACTTAATTCTGTAAACCCATTTACAGCCGATGGGTTTAACATTTACTGGACAATCAACAAGTTTCCAAGTGTTGTTATCAATTACTGCTTTATATTCTTCAACCATAGCCTGTTGCCATTCTTTATGTTTTACTGCCTCTTTGTATGTGGAAGGTTCAGTAAAATCATTTGCTATCAAGGAAAAATTGCCTTCACTTCTATGTGCCCTTCTGGTGCCAGTTTTATTTTGTTCATCAGGCTTTACATCTTTCAAAAGTTGAACTACCCATTTTGGAAGTTGGTGCTCACTTGTTTGAGCTTCTGTAAAGTCCCCATCATTGTAAAGAGGATTAATATAAACTGATGTTCGTCGTTCAGGTGAAGAATGTGGAGACTCACTATCTGAAGAACTGCTGCTGCTTGGAGATGTGGATGAACTGCTAGAAGACCCGGATGATGTTGTTGATGTAGATGGACTGGATGACTCATCTTCAGAGGAAGGAAAATCAAGTTCATACCAATTTGGTGAAGTTGGTTGACTTTGCATTTTTCCATTTCTTCTACTTCCCTTAGTTTCCAATTTGTAAAGAAGACTTTCAATTTCTTCAGCACTCTTACTTTCTGTTTCATCAAAAATGACATCCCTGCTCACAATGAATTTTCCATTGGTCAAAAGACGATACCCTTTCTTCTCATCAGAATAGCCAATCATTGTGCATTTTAAACTTCTGGAGTAAAGCTTAGTTTGTTTTTCTTTCGGAACTAAGGCATAACACACTGACCCAAAAACTCTAAGATGTTTAACTCGAGGTTTGAAACCAAACCAAGCTTCATAAGGTGTGGTTCTGTCTAAAGAAGCAGTTGGAGATCTGTTTCTTAAGTAGACAGCTGTATGGATTGCTTCTGCCCAATATGTTGGACTTAACCTCTTGAATGTTAACATGGATCTCGCCATTCCTAACAAAGTGCGATTCATTCTTTCGACTACTCCATTTTTCTGTGGAGTGTAAACATTAGTGAGATGTCGTCTTATGCCATTTTCACTGCAATAAGTTTTGAATTCATTTGAAGTGAATTCTCCCCCATTATCCGTCCTGAGAGTACCTATCTTTTCTTTGACTTCATTTTCAACAAGTTAGCGAAAAATTTTAAACTTATCAAATGCTTCTGACTTGTTCTTCAAGAAGTAAACCCAAGTCATTCTGCTGAAATCATCAACGAATAGTAAGAAATACTTGCAACCACGAAATGAGGTTTGTAGTGGACCACAAACATCACTGTGAATTAGTTGAAGCCGCCTGTTTGCTCGCCATGAACTTGTTGGAAAACTTTCTCGATTTTGTTTCCCATAAATGCAAGCTTCACATTTTGCATTTTCCCTTTTGAATGTGGGAAGTCCTTTAAACATTCCTTGTTTCTGCAATTGAGAAAGACTCTCAAAATTCAAATGTCCATATCGTACATGCCATAGTCTGATAGGTGAAATACCTGTAATCACTGCCCCTACAAAATCAGAATGCCTTGGAATAACTGTCCCTTTCATCCGTAACAGTTTTCCATCTTCATAACCTGTCATAACTGTTTTCAAGTTCTGTTTCACTGAATTAATCTTCACTAAACCATCTTCCATAATCACCTGATGTCCTGCTTGTCGAATCATGACTAAAGAGAGCAAATTTTTCTTGAAACTAGGTACATACCATACATTGGAAATCAATTTTTCTCCAATGTTAGGGAGAAAAACTTTTACAACTCCTTTTCCATAAGGAGTATGTTTTGTATCATCAGCAAGAAAAATTGAATTAAGTTGGCATTCTTGAAAATTCCAGAAAAAATCACGTCGACATGTCATGTGCTGAGTTGCCCCGGAATCCAAGATCCAGGCATCTTCATAGTCGCTTCTAAGATGAGATGAAATTTGTGATGCTGGTGAGGAAGTAAAAACATATTCTGAGCTGTCTTCATCTTGATCATTTGAAAATTGTGCTGAATGCTGCTGAAACTTGGGAATTCTACTAAGTGAAGTTCGACAATCTTCAGCATAATGGCCAACTTTGTTACATCTTCGACATACAATTTGACTTAAGTCTCTTCCTCGTCCTGAAGATTGTCCTCGGCCTCTGCTTTGACCTCTATTTGGAGATTGTCCTCTACCTTGACTACTATAGCCTTGTCCTTGAAAATTGCCTCTTACTTGGTTGTTTCCTTTACCTTGAAAATTATTTCTTCCTCCTCTGTTAAAATTGTTGCCTCTACTTTGGCTTCGACCTCGATTATGTGTTGCTTGATTCTGATTCCATCGGCCTCTTCCTCGAGAACTATCTGCTGAAGACTTACTTGTGCTGGCTTCTGTGAGAAAAACATCTTCACCAACTTTTTTCTTCTTCCCAAAAGTTTTATCATGCTGACTTAACATTTCACAAAGTTCATCAAACTTTAGTTTTTCTAATTTACCAGTTACTTGTAAAGTTTCTAAAAAATGCGTATAGGAAGAAGGAAGCCCAGCAATTACAATTGTGACCATAAAGCTATCATCAATTGTGGGAAAACCAGCATTAATAATTTCCTACTTAATATTCTTAAGTCTGGAGAGATATTCAAGAATATCACCATCTTCAGTTAATTTTTGTTGCAACAATTTTAACTGTAGATCAACCTTCTTTGATTCTGGCTAAGTATCAAAGAGGTCTTTAAAAGTTTTCAAGGCAGTCCATGCATCTGTGGCATTCTCTATATGTACATACATTTCATCATTCACAGACGATTTAATAAGAGCTAAGGCTTTAGCATTCTTGATTTCCCATTTTGCCAATGGATCTGCATCTGTGGGTTTATTCAGCTTTACATCTCCATCACATATTCCTTGCCATAATTCATTGTAAATGAGTGTACTTTCAATAAGACGATGCCACGTTTTATAAGATTTGGTGCCCTCAAGTTTGTCGGAATCAGAAAATAAGTTAATCAACTTAGACATTTTTAGCAATGAAGAGACGCACCAAGAAGCAGAACAGAAAGGAAAAAATAGGCAACACAACACACCACACAAAAAACACGATCTATCGGGGCTTGGCCTTGACCCTCGAATAGTCATCAAAACAGGAGAATATTGACTGAGCTTTGCACTTGGCTCTAGTCAATTTCTCAAATATTTACAAGGCAACTTTCAAAATTTGATTTTTACAAGGGTGCTTTTGCACAATCTGGTAAAAAAAATTTACCCCCCCTCAAAGTAAAATTACTTTGAGTTACAAATATGATCACCCCAATTAAAAAATAGCTTCAAATTATCAAACACACCTTATCTCTCCAAGTTACAAATAAAACTCCTTATTGCTCCAAAAATTACAAATTTCTATTGCACCTTATTTCTCCACTAACAATAAATTCCCAAGATTACAAAGCCCCTTATTACTCCTCAAACAATTAAAAAAACTCCATATCTCTCCAAAATACAATATGCCCAAAATTACAAACCCCTTATTACTCCAAAAAATTATCACTCCAACATAATTTTACAATTTAAAAAACATACCTTATCTCTCCATTAAAATAATTTATGATCACTCTTTAAAAAGTGCCTTTACATACTTCCCATTAAAAAATAATTATGAAAACTTTATGAAATCACTTGAATTCACGTTGCTTATGTATGTAAAAGTGTATGTGCCACTCCCTTTATGCATATAAAAATAGACGTACCATACAATGTGTGTTTTCAAAAACTTTTCACCGTATACTTTGAGCAACGCATAACTTGCAACGATAAAAAAATAACGCAGACATGTTAGCTGATCCAATGCAGAGACATCGAATAACGCATACCTCACACAACTAAGTTCCACACATAGTTCGTGGTTCATTTCTTGAAACTGAACTCCACGCTGGATTCTTTGCACTGCGTCTCTTTATTTTTCCTGGCAATTGTAGTTTGTATACCGCAACGGCTTCATTGTGGATTCTCTCTCGATCAACCAAAATACAAATCTCGTCTATTAGCCGCACAAACAACAGTAAAACTTATAATTTAACAGACGCTTTACTGTTCTTAACACAGTCGGCACCTCGAACATCTCGTTTTACTGAAGAGCAATCAACATTCAATTCAGATGGTCTGTCTTCCTCTGCTCATGTTTTGGCACCATCCACTGGTGTGGATTTCTTCTCTGATTTCAATACTTCAGGGAGTCGAAAATCTGGAAATTCCAACCGCTCTAAACCTCAGATTGAAGAAACTTCCAAATTAGGGAATTCGCCTGATCTTCAACGCCAGATCTTCAACGCTTTCAATATTAAAAAAATACCTTCCAAATTTCCATTAAATTCCGGTATGGGCATATATACCAGCATCAAAAAAATTAATAGAATCAATTTGCAGATTTAAAACTGGGTAATTTCATACCAATCATTTGTTGATCAATTCAATGGAGTTTTCCATAAACTTGTAGAGCTAGAATCTCCTCTTCACATCCACTGCAGCATTATTGGAGCTCTGATACCACAATAATGGCAGAAGTGTCCTCAAACACGTAATTTTATTAATCAGAAAAAACAATTACATAATTGATTTGCAAGAGTTTACACCCGAACAACCAAACACTCTTGCAATGAGCTATTTATAAGCTCCATGTCCTAACTACCTCTAATTATGGATCACTTACAAGTGTCCATTTACAATAAATGCTATTCAAACCAACTAGCTAACTAATCTCCTATAATAGAGCCTAAGATACGACTCATTTGGAGAGTCATATCTTGTTACAACAATATACTAATTCTAATTGTCTCTAAAATAATTAATCATTCTAGAATAATTATTAATTTAATTTCTTAAATTAATAATTATTTTATTTCAATTTTATAACCTATGATAATAAAGTATTTTTGGATCATCTAACAGAAGTAGGGGTTCCATTAGATGTTATTGTATTTTTTTCCCATACTTGAGCTAAGCAACTGAGAGTGGGAAGTTAGAGAGAAAAACAAAAGGGGTTAATATTTTGTACCAACTTTATAAGTCATATGTCTTAGGTAACTCAATAGAGAGCACCTCTTTCTTTGTATGTATATGTTTTTCCATACTTAGAGAGAATAGAGAGCAAAACAACCTCACCTTCTAGCTAGGTTTTCTCCCGTAAGGGTTTCCTATATTGCTCACATTTTAGCTAATTTATTTGTAAGCATACACACAATAAATAAAGAATTTGAGATCTAAAAGGAATTAAATTCAAAGTAAAGATTTCAATATTTGATCAGATCTATTGTGATGCACTGTTCTAATGGAATAAACACAACAATTTACTAATCATCTCCACATCTTGCCTAAATGGTTGATGTCTTCTTTACATCCACACATCACATTGATCAATTTAGCATATTATGTGATTGTATGTTACTTCATATCTGATGGTCTTTTCTTAATGTCCATAGTTAGGATTTTATCGCCATTCTTCCCATATTTAAGATGCAATGTCCTCAAAGAAAGACAATCCAATAACCATTAATTAGGAGTTATGCTCAACAATCATCTTGAATCCATTTTACATTTGAGCCCATCATTCATGGAATTGCATTTGCAAATTATGTCATGATCACTAAGTTCTTACTTTCATTGACCTTATCAAAAGATCTTAGCATAAGGACAAGTGTAAAAGACAAATATTACATAAATTAATTACTCAAATGTCTTTGCCCACACATTATAACTATTTATTGGTCATATCTATATTCCCTTGCCCTTGTAGCACTAAATAAGGTTTCAAATTCCTTTATCCTCCCTTTCTTAATTATATAACTTCATCATATCTAAAATGTAATAAGAAACCTTTATATTCACATAAAGTTACTCATATTCATGAAGTCATATGATTTCATAATTATGTTTTTCTTTTTAAAAGTCATACACATTTATTAATAACCAAATTATCCACATATTAAAATTACTATCCATACAAATTTATAAATCACAATAAAATTAAATGTAAAATTGTTTACTAAAAATTTCATATAAAAACATTAACCAATTTGTAAAGATAAAAGATAATTTAAGAATTTGTAAAGGAAATTTAATCATGGCATGCAATTTGGTTATTTTATGTTTTATTTTTTTATTCATATTTTATTATACAATTTCTAAATACACTCTGATTTTTAGCTGTTTAAAATATACTTTTAAATATATAAATGAATTCAATACCCCAAAAAATACCCTAAAAATCACTACTAAAAAATATATTTAGAAAAAAAAGTCAAAACATAAAAAAGTTAGTATGCTTAAATTATCTAATCTTAGAAAATGTTATATATATGTGTGTATGTGTGTGTGTGAGAGAGAGAGAGAGAGAGAGGATGGGTGGACCCACATATTATAGTAGATATAACATGGTTAATTTCTAGTAAATTATGTGTTCAATTTAAATATTTTATGTTTTATTTTCTCATAGATATTATTTTCCTTTTTTGAACTTGTTATAAAATATTTCAATTCATTTCAATCTTTATTTCAAATTATCAAATACCTAATGGGCCATTTTAAAAATGGTTAAAACCATTATATTAAATTATATCTTAATAAATTTGGTAAAAAATATTACTAATTATTAAAATCACCACATTAAATTATAATTTAATGGTAAAAAAAGTTAACCATTAAATAAAAATAGAAATAAAATAAATCTAACAAAAACGTTATTAATTATTGAGAAATTAAATAAAAATAGAAATAAAATAAATCTAATAAAAAACATTATTAATTATTGAGAACTTAAATAAAAATATAAATGAAATAAATCTCATAGAAAAACATTATTAAATATTGACACAAAATTGTTTTAGCATGTGATAGTTTAAATACATTGTTTTTTTGTCTGATAAGTTATCTAAATTCAGGTTATATTTTGAGAAAATTTGGTTTTTATGGTGCTAATCTATTTTCACCATAAAAACATGATTCAAACATTGTCTCCAATAAAAATTTGAAATTTTTTTACGAGAATTCCATAAACGACTCCATTTCAGCATTCCTATTCGTATCTCTGCACTGGACACACAGAGCCATTGCAGCGGGCTAATTCCACGCCTCGAGCTCCGCACTAAACGGGCCGAGGACAAAGTAGAGGACAAATGACAGATATTAAATGGAATAAAGAGAGTTTTCAGTTGTAAAACAAATTGGCAATAAATAATTGTCATAATAACGCTAACGTCCTTCTATATAAATGGGGCAGAGACAATGGGCCCGAGCAGCCATTTCAGCAGTTGCAACGAATCTGCAATCGGATAAGGGTTGCCCACAACGCCACAAAGCAATGAATTGAATTGACTCCACGTCGCACCACTGCTCAACGAGAGCGTGCTCCTCAACTGTGCCCCCCAACAGATTATCGCATTTATGTCGTCCATTCTATTTCATACACAAATATTTTGGGTTTGCTCTAGACTCTGCAGGAACAACAATATCTATTAGTTTCCTATGAAACTCTTATTCATATGAAACAGATCAGATACATGGAAGCAAATAAACAGATTAGATGGATCTATAATATTTATTTCCCAATCATATCAATGACAGGATAGTGGTAGGCATTCACATTACCGATTAAGTTGTAGTCGTCGTCTTGAATAGCAGGTATTGTCCAAATGGCTGGAAAAAACCCAAACAGAATGAATGTAAAAGCTTGAATGATCACTGTGTGCTGGCATGAAAAAATATATAAAAAAACAGCATGCAATGCTCTGAAGTGGAAAGATTGAAAAGAAATCGATATGGTTTACGCTGATCGAGAGAAACCGAGACTGCTTGTGACTCCATGTCCTTTTCGTTCAAACAGGCCAGTACCGTTGCTGTGCACAATGAGAATGGAAGGCCATGTACCTTAGTCACCTCCATTATGAAATTTTCACCCACTAGACGAGAAAATTGAAGTCTGTAGCTGAAGAATGGAGATGGAGATCAACTTGAAAAGCGGTAGAGAACACCATGCTTCAAATAATGATAGTAAAATTCATATATTTATGCCGATAGGTGTGCTTCTATTGGAGTTGGGCATTTAATCATTTTTTTAATTAATCTTTTTGATCGGATGGCCTAAATTGAAAGATGTCAGTATATTCTAATGGTTGCGACTATACTAATGGATAGAATTCATACCACTAACTTACTTGCATGTCTAAATCACATGATTAAAGCATACTTAAATTATTTTTTTACAAAGAATGACTAAAAATTTACCATACCATTTGTTAATCACTACCTATTATGATTAAGATGAAGTGGAAAGATTAAAAATGGTTGTGAAACGTACGAATCGTAATCACCATCAATTTCAATTACCTTAGGAACACCAACAGTTTCAATTATGCCTAGACATCACTCACCGTTTCAATTCTCCTATACGAAACGTGGCCAGAGGGATGTAAGACATTGATTTAGTGTGGCAATCACTAACAGTTTCAATTTCATATAGCCATCACTTACCGTTTCAATTGGCCTCCTCCATGCAGATAACCACACATTAGATGAAGCTTCACTCAAGGGATGTAACATAGTGTATGTCCCAAAAATGTAAGATAGTGTATGTCGGGAACTATGCATGTAATGCAAATTGATACAGTTGCAGAGATTTGATGGATGAATGCATGATCCCCTCAAAGACATGGGAAGAACTCTTGTTAAGGGGATATGCCATGAAGGCTAGCCGTTATGGATGAACTGTGTAACCCGAAGCGGAGTCTAGCGCTCACTCTTATATTAATCGTCGCCGGTTTTTTTCTCCTCGATTCCTATCATGTCAATCTGGTGCTATCATTTATTTCACAAAGAATCATGGATTGCCTTCGCCTGGTCCCTCTGTATCAATACATGAATCCCAGTCCCCAGCACCCTCACCCTCGATCGAATCAATTGGCAGAATTCCTTATAACAACAGCTCTGTCCATAAGGTGATTGAACCTAATATCGATGAATCTTTTTCTGTTTTCTCGTTGATAATAGTCAATAGTATTCTGAGAAATATTTTAGATGGGTCAACCAATTTTAATAATATTTTATGATACTTTTATAATAATTTTTAGTTAATTTAATGGGTTTTAAGAAATGGGAACAAAATTGAATTGAATTTTTTTTTGTTGATGGATGTATGGTAAGCAATGCAGAAGAGGAGGCGTACTATTCTGAAGGTGGAAATCAACCTGAGACACGCTCGAGCAGCCATAAGGAAAGAAATTTTAGAAAGGGAATAGAAACCGGAGGTGGGGGATTTCTCTATTCCAACTGGCGACATCTACCGAAATGCTCGTGCCTTTCAGCAATTAAAATTTATTTCAAAAATATATATACACACGCTGGTTCATTATATCTTAAATACATGGATTTCAGTCACTGTTAGTAGAGCTTATTTGATTTGAATTTTTCTGTGTTTTTGTCATCAGGAGTTACAGGGAACTGGAGAAGCATTTCAAGATCTTCATATATCGAGAGGGGGAACCACCTCTGGTACACGACGGACCGTGTGTAGCTATCTATACGACGGAAGGCAGATTCATTCACGATTCAATCATGGCCATTGGATCGTGAATAAATTACAACCGTTGGATCGCGAAAGTGGTTTTGCAACAGTGGAAGTGGTTTTCGGGCGAGCGAAAGGTCATAAGGTGTATTGAAGGGAAGTTTCCCAATCCCATTAAATGTTTGACACATCGCGCGAGGTTGAATAGGGAAACCGCTTTATCGGGCGATTAATTCCCATGTTACTTGTCCGCCCGAAATAGATGTGGACCATTGGATCCACTACGCGTAGATCGATGGTGGAGGATTGACGTGTCAGTTTAAATGTTTGGAGTGAATGCTGACCGTTAGATCGGAGAAGAATTGGATGGCGGAGATTAGCCGATTGGAGATTGGAGATATAGAATGACAGCGGAAAGGCGATGGACCAAAAGACGGATCCACCGATAATTATGGTCACGGATGTATAAAATTTGAGATCCAGATAAAGCATTCAGAGCGGGGTTTTCTTTGGTTTTCCCGTGTTTCTGTGTATTTCGATAAAAAGGTATGGTCCCGGGTTTTTAAAGCCTAACGCATTTGAAGAACGCTTCCGATAAGATTTTGAGGGTGTAAACCATAGACCCACGACTGATAATTGTTAAAGTAAGGGATTATGGCTAAAGTAACAAAAGTTTGATTACATTAACATTAACATTAAGTTTGAGGGAGATTACATTAACATTGTTGCCCACAAATACCCGTTTGTAACGGTTCGTGGGAGCATCACCAGTTTAAATATAGTTTTATTGGTAACCCTAATAGTTCAATGTCAATTGGTTATTGTTGACATTGTTGTGCATTAGGGCAACTTCTATTCCTGTTTAGTGATGATATTGTCTAGCAATAAGGTTACTGTTGAATTTGTCATGGACTAGAACCATCAACTAGAGACATATGTTTGTTACGGGATGTTGTTGATAAAGTAGTTGTTCCAAAAATTCTGATTGTATTAAATATTTTTGTCTTGTTTTTGGCATATGTAGGGGCCTTATGCATATGAAGGAAATCCATTCTTGTAATAAAAAAACTTTGTTTATATAATTAGTGTTGGTTTGTAAATTTACAGTGATAAATAAATTGGTTTTATCTCAAAACATATTAATTTTAATTCATATAGAATTTCTTTTATAAATTGTTTAAATTTTTTTTTATGAATTAAGATTTTAGACACATGAGTTTCCATTCATCTATTTATCTAGATATCATAGTAGTATTGAATGTTAATAAATAAATATTTTAAACTTATATTTAAACTAATTTTATAGTTTATATTGTAATTTCTCTTATTTTAAATAATTACTGCATATAAATATAATTATTTTATATAATCCACAGCTTCCATTCATCTATTTATATATAATAGTAGTATTGAATGTTAATAGATATCATAGAAGTATTGAATGTTAACAGATAAATGTTTTAAACTTATTTTCAAACTAATTTTATAAATTATATGTAATTTTTCTGATTTTGAATAATTACCCCATAATCCACATTCCAATAATATAGGGTATTTTAAAAAAATAGGTTATAATGAAAACCCCTCAATAATATAATTATTTTTTTATTTCCAACTATAAAAATGATGCAGAAGCATGTCAGCCCAGCCAACAATGTGATGGTGTGGTCACATGTTGTGGCTAATGAAAGTTTGGAGGAAGAATTGGTTGTTTAATTTTATTAATTGCAAAGTATGTAAGTAGTTAATTGTTGCCTAATTCTGAACAGAATTGGGAATAAGTGGCAAGTGATCCTCCCTGCATGGAGATCAAGCCAAGTAGTTAGAATGATTAGTTAGGGTAGGATTTGATTTCTAAATATATTGTGAATTCCTTCATTTGTGGAAGGAGATGGTTAGATAGAACATATATGTATTTTCCTTCTTTTTTGAAAGAGACAGAGAGATAGGATTCATGATGGAGTTGTAAGCCTATGGGCAGATTAGGAACAAAGGCCACTAATTTGAAGAATCGGGCTAGAGAGAAAGGATTTAGGAGAGGATTGAGTGGAGCAAGAGCAAGAATAGTGTTTGGATTGTATTTGAAACAAAGGTCTTTTATTTGTGTAATCGGGCCAAGGCGAGACTCTGTAATTATTTTTATTGTGAATGAATGATATTTTGTGTGTGATCAACTATCGAGCCTGCAGAAACCCTCGTTGGGCTCCTATTTCCTTTGTATTCGGGCGAGTGTTTATTCCTTTGTTTTTTTTATGCTTCACATCTAAATCACGGGATTAATAGAAGTTTGAGGCCTTTTTAAATATCATTGTTTTGGTGCTAATTTAATCCTAACCGTCGGATCACCCTTATCGGGTCGGCAAAGCTTGTTTGCATAGTTTCGGTCCCGCGAGCGTAAATCCAATTTACACTAAGATTTAGTGCAAAACACAGTTGGATCCGATGATCTGAATTTGAAACTACTTGAAATTTGTTTGCAAGGTATTCAATTCAGAATTAAACATGTTTAAAAGATTTCCATGTCTTGCAGAAAGAAAACACATGAAATTTTCAACTGTTCCTGACCCATTTAAGGATAGCAGAGTTATTTCCTTTTACTATTTAACACATTAAAATGAATTTGTTCTGCAAAATAAATCAACCACAAATGCAAAATAATTTGATAAAGCATTTCACCCCCTCCAGGGCTACGTCTGCTGGGTCCAAAGCTCCCAACCGGGCTTGTCCTTGTTTTTATTAAATGCTCAAATTGAAAATACAACGGAATAGAAACATCTACAGGAGAAATAAATGGTAAAAATGGATTCAGAACACTTGAATCCTTTAGGATTGACTATTGGATCATCTCCAATCGTACCTGCAATCCTATACAGTCTTCACAAAACTGGGCCCTAGTGGCTCCTAGAACTTTCACGGCTCCAAAACCTCTACAAAATGACCTCATATGGCTGTAATACCTCAACCAATGGCTTCAAAAGGTCGAAAATACCCAAAATCAAAAAAAAATTCGTCCAAAACTGACTTTCCTAGCCAAAGTTATGGCCATTTAAAGTTTCTCCAGTTTTTCCCTAGAAAAACTCCAGCTAACTTTAGTTAACTCCAAATAGCTCCGCCAATTATGCCGGGTCCGCCAAATTTGGCACTCTTGCCAAAATTCCGCCAACTTAACTGCAGTTACATTTAACATTTGGGTGGTTGCCTCGGATTTCGTGCTGGCGGAATATTCCTTTTTTAATTTTTTTTTGAAAAATTAAAATTTCTAATGTTATGGACAAATTCTTCTTTTTGCCATAACTTCCTCATACAGCGACCGTTTTTTGAACCGTTTATGGTGCCGGAATCAGGAAGACGAGAAATTTCCAGTCATTCAACTTTGAACCAGTTCTAAGCATTTTAAATTTTGAGCATTTTACGACACTTAGGACATGAGCACCTGATCACACATCCCCATTGGGAAGCTTTTGGACCCCAAAAGCCTTCAACTACCTATTAAAGAGGTGAGGGTACAACTCCCTCACTCTATCCACCTCCATCTACTTTGCCTTGTTCGGTTTGCTACCTTTGAAACCAACCCGAACATAATCTACACTGCCCCTCGTTGAAGTGCGTGTCCTTCTGTCAAGGATTGTATCTTCTTTCAGCTCATCTAAGAATTCTGGTGAGAAATATTCTATAGATGGCAGCTGAACAGCATCTTCATGATCAACAATCAAATGAGGTTCATACAAACGTAAGTTCTCCACATTGACAATAGAATACATTTGCATGTAGGAAGGCAAATCTAATTGAAAAGCATTATTTCCAACCTTCTTGAGGATTTTGAATGGACCATAACCAATAGGCTTCAGCTTTTTACCTTCTCCTTGCATCCTTTCCTTACTTATGTACAGCCATACCTCATCTCCTTCTTGAAACTTGTGATCGACTCTATGCTTGTCGTGTCTTTCCTTGTACTTGTCTTGACTCTTCTCAAGCTGTTCTTGAATTTGCTAATGTATTTGCTGAATTCTTTCAATGAATGAATGAGCTTTGTCAATGTCACTATGTCCCTCAATGGCAACATCTTTCTCAAGAATGAAATCAAGAGGTGATTTTGGCAAGTAACCAAAACAAGCTTCAAACGGTGAGGTGTTTGTGGAAGAGTGCTTGGCACGATTGTAAGCATGTTGTATGTAGTGCAAATGTTCATCCCAAAGCTTGGGATGCTTGTTGCAATAACCTCTCAAGAGGTGCACAATGGTTCTGTTCACAACTTCGGTTTGTCCATCTATTTGCGGATGGAAAGAAGTACTTTTCTTCAACTTTGCGTCCATCATCTCCCATAGGTTGGACCAAAAATTCCCCACAAATCTGGAATCCCTGTCACTAATAATGGAAGTAGGCAAACCAAAGTGAATCCATACATGATGAAAAAATAATTCAGTAGTTTGTTTAGCAGTTATAGTTTTCTTACAAGGCATAAGTATGCACATTTTGCTGAAACGATCAACTACTACATATAAATAATCATGTTGCTTTCGAGATTTTGGCAAACCTCCTACAAAATCCATAGAGATCTCTCCCATGGTCTAGAAGGTACTGGAAAAGGAGTATACAAACCAAGCTTCCTGTTGCTAGGCTTGCTTGTAGCACATAATGAACAACCTCTTATGAACCTTGAAACAAAATCTACCATGCGAGGCCAATAGCAATACCTCTGTAGATGTGCAACGGTTTTGCTCACACCAAAATGGCCAGCAATAAGAGAAGAATGAGCTTCTCTTATGACATTTATCCTCTCCCCCTATGGTATACACAACTTGCCCAAATGAAAAAGCAAATTGTTATGCATGTGATATTCATTTTCCTCTACATGATTTCCTTTACTCAAGTTAGCATACACATCTTTAAAGTCATCATCAGATGCATATTGTTCTATGTAACTATCATGTACAATGGAATCATTCTTAAGTAAAGTAACAACACCAATAATAGGCCTTGAAAGCATATGAACAACCTTATTCAAAGTACCTTTCTTATACCTTATTACCAAATGGAACTGTTGCAAGAAGCCCATCCATCTGAAGTGTCGTGACTGTTGTAACTTGCTTTGTGATTGCAAGTACTGTAAGGGCTGATGGTCTGTATGTATAACAGTTTCTTTGCCCATCAAGTAGTGTTTCCACTTTTTGACGCTTTGTACTAACGCATACAACTCCTTATCATATATAGGATAATTTACAACAGCACCATTAAAAGTTTCAGAATGAAAAGCAATAGGCTTACCATGCTGTAGAAGAACTGCACCCATAGCATAATCACTAGCATCAGTTTGTATCTCAAATGGCTGTCTCAAATCCGGTAATGCAAGGACTGGAGCTGAACTAATCTTCTCTTTCAAAGATTCGAAAGCTTTTTACTGCTTGCCTCCCAATTGGAAAGCATGATTCACACTTGTCACTGCATGCATAGGAGCTGCTATAGAAGAGAAGTTAGAGATAAACTTCCTCCAATATTGAGCTGCACCCAAAAAACTTCTTACCTTTGTTATGGATTTGGGAGTAGGCCACTTCACAATAGACTCAATCTTAGCAGGATCAATTCTCAAAGCACCTCCTCCTACTATGTGTCCCAAATAAACCAAAGAAGTCTTTCCAAATTCACACTTTGACATTTTAAGAAATAACTGATTCTTCTTCAAAACATCAAGTACTTTTATAACATGCATGACATGATCTTCTCTAGACTTGCTGAAAATTAAGATGTCATCTAAGTAGACAATAACGAAATCATCAAGAAAATTACGCAAGGCAACATCCATTACCCGCATGAAAGTTGCAGGTGCATTGCACAAACCAAACGACATCACAAGCCACTCAAAGAGTCCTTGTTTGGTTTTAAAGGCTGTCTTCCAAATGTCACTTTCTTCAATTCTTACTTGATGATATCCACTGCGCAAGTCTAGCTTAGTGAAATATCGAGCATCTTTCAGCTGGTCTAGCAAATCATCTATCCTTGGGAGTGGGTAACGATTCTTTACCGTTATCTTGTTCAAGGCCCTAAAATCAGCACACATACGCCAAGTGCCATCTTTCTTTGGAATCAATATAGTCGGTTACCCACATGGCGAAGTACTTGGCCTTATGAAACCCTTGTCCAACAAGTCCTTGATTTACTTCTTTATTTCAGCATTCTCCATAATACACATGTGGTACATGCCTATGTTTGGAAGAGGAAAATCTGGATGCAAATGGATTTCATGCTGAATCTCCCTCTTAGGAGGCAAACCTGTTGGCTCCTGAAACATCTCATGATATGCATCAACTACATCATACAGATCTGATTTAAGTTTTGGATCACAATTGTCAAATGACTAATGATTCACATCAACCTTGGGCTTAATCATAAGAAGAACAAAATTCTTACTTGAATTGACCAGCCTTTTTACCTGTCTTGCATTCACCATCGCTATATTTGTCGTCTTGCGATGAGATCTAACAATGAACTCCTTGCCATCTTTGAACAGATGATATTTGTTTTCATGGCAATGAAAGATAGCTTTCCTGTCAAACAAGTAAGGACTTCCCAAAACAATTCCTGCTATATCAAAAGGTACCACATCAAGTTCAACTGTGTTAATAAAATGTGCAGTAATTGCAAAGCGCAATGTGCACTTTCTTGAAACTTGTAAATTTGCATCCTTGCAAATCCATCCAAGTGGATATGGCTTCGGATGTGGAATGGTCTCAAGTTTAAGCCGCTTGACCAAGTCCTCTGATATAAGGTTTGCTTGTGACCCACTATCAAAAAGTGTGTCAATTTTAGTATGTTTTGAAATCACCCTCACATGAAACAGTTCAATTCTTTCTTCCTCATTAGGAGCTTGTACATGGCAGTTTGAGGTACTAGTGCTGGCTTGAGTTTCAATTTCTTTTCCCTTCAAGTTTTTCAAACCCATGGCTGCAATTTTGGTTTCATCACCTGAATCTTCCCCTAAATCTTGTGGTGTAGATGTAGTAGCAACAGTTTTCTATTTCCCTTTGGATTTGTTAAATTGAGGTCTTTTTTTAGGATACAATTTCCAACAGTTTTTCTCCTCATGGCCTGGTTTAGAACAGTGTTTACAGATCACTTTCTCACTCTCCTATTTGATAGATGCATTCTTTTTTCTCTTTCCCTTGGAGGCTTTCTCTTTGTTTTTCCCCTTGGGGGGCTTGTTTCTACCCTCTTCAAATGTGTTTTTTCCCCTTGCCTCTAAATGGGTAGCTTGGACACAAACCTCGTCTAGGCTAGTAAGGTTAAACATCAAGATGGTGTGTCTAAGGTAGCTATGCAAGCCACTGATGTATTTCAGCAAGGTTTCTTGGGTCTGTAAATCTACCCTTAACAAGAGAGCTCTTCTTCTGAATTCTTGGGTGTAGTCTTGGACACTCTGACCCTTAAGTTGTCCGAAATTTTGCCAATTCATAATGGCTTTCTACATGTGAGAAAGAGGATAAAACTGTTTTCTAATGGCTAACAGAAATTTAGGCCATGTTAAGGTAACCTTACCAAATTTCTTGATCTCCTCTTTAGTCTTGGCCTCCCACCAGACCAATGCTGCTCCATCCATTCTCAAAGAAGCCAACTGAATCTTTGTGGCATCATCATGCATATTTTGGATCTTCAAGTAAACTTCCAACTGCCTAATCTAGTTGTCAAGCTTTTCTGCATTCACTTTACCATTAAACATAGGTAATTCGAATTTTACATCAAGCTTCAAAAAAGGACTTTTTCCAGAGGATCTATGCTTATGAATAGAAGAAGGCGAAGATGAAGAGGAAGAAGGTGAAGATGGGGGTGATGGATCACCATTTCCTCCATGTCCTTTCTTGGAATGATCATCATCCTTCTTACCTCCTGAAGAGCCCTCTCCTTCATGTGGATGTTTGGACCCTTCTCCAGCCAATTTTTCATTTCTTTCTTGGTACAATATCCTCACCATTTCAGTGAGGTCCAAGAAAGCCTTTCTGAAGACTCTTTCTTCTTCTCTTGGATCTGTCTCTGTAGAAATTTCTCCTTCATGTTCAGACATCCTTGAAGCTTCTGTTGAGACTCTTGAGGGTGAAATTGAAGGTGGAGGTGATGGCTCTTTGGCCTTCCTTGACTAAGGATTCTCTCGTTCTCTAGTCAACTGTCCTTCCCCTCTTTTAAGTTTCAACTTGGTAAGCATCAATACTTTGCAAGACAATTAGAAGATCTTTGCAAAAAACCCTGAGCTCTGATACCAACTTGATCTGAATTTGAAACTACTTGAAATTTTTTTGCAAGGTATTCAATTCAAAGTTAAACATGTTTAAAATATTTCCATGTCTTGCAGAAAGAAAACACATGAAATTTTCAGCTGTTCCTGACCCATTTAAGCATAGCAGAGTTATTTCCTTTTACTATTTAACACATTAAAATGAATTTGTTCTACAAAATAAATCAACCACAAATGCAAAAGAAGTTTATAAAGCAGTTCACCCCCTCCAGGGCTACGTCTGCTGGGTCCAAAGCTCCCAACCGGGCTTGTCCTTGTTTTTATTAAATGATTAAATTGAAAATACAGCTAAATAGAAGCATCTATAGGAGAAATAGATGGTAAAAATGGATTCATAACACTTGAATCCTTCGGGATTGACTATTGGATCACCTCCAATGGATACCTGCAACCCTATACAGTCTTCACAAAACTGGGCCCTAGTGGCTCCTAGAACTTTCATGGCTCCAAAACCTCTATAAAATGACTTCATATGGCTGTAATACCTACACCAATGGCTTCAGAAGGTCAAAAGTACCCAAAATCAAAAAAAAAATTGTCCAAAACCGACTTTCCTAGCCAAAGTTATGGCCATTTAAAGTTTCTCCAGTTTTTCCCTAGAAAAACTTCAGCTAACTTTAGTTAACTCCAGATAGCTCTGCCAATTATGGCGGGTCCGCCAAATTTGGTGCTCCTGCCAAAATTCCACCAACTTAATTGCAGTTACATTTAATGTTTGGGTGGTTGCCTCGGATTTCGTGCTGGCAGAATATTCCTTTTTTAATTTTTTTTTGGAAAAATTAAAATTTCTAATGTTATGGACAAATTCTTCTTTTTGCCATAACTTCCTCATACGGTGACCGTTTTTCGAACCGTTTGCGGTGCCAGAATCAGGAAGACAAGAAATTTCCAGTCATTCAACTTTGAACTAGTTCTAAGCACTTTAAATTTTGAGCATTTTACGACACTTAGGACATGAGCACCTGATCATCCGAAATCCGAACTTGAAATTTTATCGATGAGAACCTATACCCTTATTGGGTCTGTAAGAATGATCGGATCGATGCATTGAAGTGGAAGGAGCCTGGCAAGTGGACTTGCGATTGTGTGATTCAATCGTGGCCATTGGATCATGAATAAATTACAACTATTGGATTGCGAAAGTGGTTTTGCAACAGTGGAAGTGGTTTTCGGGCGAGCGAAAGGTCGTAAGCTGTATTGAAGGGCAGTCACTCAATCCCATTAAACATTTGACACATAGCACGAGGTTGAATAGGGAAACTGCTTTATCGGGCAGTTAATTCTTGTGTTACTTGTCCGCCCGAAATAGATGTGGACCATCGGATCCACTACGCGTAGATTGACAGTGGAGGATTGACATGTCAATTTAAATGTTTGGAGTGAATGCTGACCGTTAGATCAGAGAAGAATTGGACAGCAAAGATCAGCCGATTGAAGATCAGAGATATAGAATGACAGCGGAAAGGCGATGGACCAAAAGATGGATCCACCGATAATTATGGTCATAGATGTATAAAATTTGAGATCCGGATAAAGTGTTCAGAGTGGGGTTTTCTTTGGTTTTCCCGTGTTTCTGTGTATTTCGGTAAAAAGGTATGGTCCTAGGTTTTTAAAGCCTAACGCATTTGAAGAATGCTTCCGATAAGATTTTGAGGGTGTAAACCATAGACCCACGACTGATAATTGTTAAAGTAAGGGATTATGGCTAAAGTAACAAAAGTTTGATGAGGGTTAAGAGTCCCGATAGGGTGTTTAGGGTGTGGCAGCCATATGGTTGCATCAAAAAACCACTATTAACATCAACATTAACATCAACATTAAAACCTAAACTTTCTATTAATACCTAAACTTTAACATTTTTTTGTTAAAATGTTATTAATTTTAATATTAGTTTTTAGGTTGATTAAGGTTTTAAGAGCTGTTTTTAGGTTTTCCCATTACATTTTAAGTTTATTTTAAGATTTATAATAATATTAAATTTTATGTTAAATTTTAAACATTATATTTCAGATTTAATATTATTATGTTTATATTAAAGTTTATGTAAAGTTTAATAATAACATTAAAATTTATATGAGGTTTAACTTTAACATATATTAGGTTTTATAGGTTTAATGTTTATATCGAACTAGTCATTAATAATATCATTATGGTAATATTTTAATATTTAATTTTGTTATTAGTAATATTGATATTAATATTAATATCACTATCAATTATTATATCATATTAATATTAATTATTAAAAACATTCTGAAAAAAGATTGGTTCGACTAGTTAATATCTTCTGCAAGTTGATGGTCTGTCAATGTATGAGGGGATGCGCGGTCCAACAAACTAGGGTTTCTGTCACTCCTGCAATGGCAGATCGCTTCGGACCTCTGCACACCTGCAAGCACTGTTAGCAACACGTCCATTCGAGTCCAAAAGAGCAGTCGTGGTTTTCATGATTCCCCCTCAGGGGGAGGACGTGGTGCCTCCCCCAAATGAAAATGTAGAGCGGTAGAAGAGCAAGGAAAATGACAAACCAGAGGATCAACAAGAGAACAGCACGGATCTGAACTCTCAGGCAAAAACAGAGGACAAAGAATAGCCCAAGGTCACCTCGACCACTTGCAAGCTAGTTGCAACACAACGACCGAAGGTAGAACTTCCAGCTCATCGAATCAATGCGCAGATTCAATATATGAGAGATCATGCTTTGATAGGCAAATTCATAGGACTCTGGCCAACTGAAAAAGCACTGTGTGGCTGGATAGCAGCTAAATGGCACCCAAAGGGACACATCACTCTACAGTTGGGGCCTAAAGGGTTCTTTACGGCCATTTTTAACTGTCTGGAGGATCGAAACAAGGTTTTAGATGGAGGGCCGTATTTCTTCAATGCAGCCAGACTGTTTCTCAGAAGTTGGGTAGAGCGCTTCAACCCTGATAAAGAGGACCTCAGCTAGGCTCCAGTCTGGATAAGATTGTACTCTTTGCCCGTGGAATATTGGGAAGAAACCTCCTTACAAGAAATAGGAAATGTTCTGGGCGAGTTTATCAAAGTTGCAGAGGAAACAAAGCTCCAAAGATACACCTCTTATGCATGAATCTGTGTATACATGCACCTTAATAAGGCTCTTCCGGATGCGGTAAGTATACTCCATGATGATGTTGAATGGGTTCAGTTGATTGATTATGAACATGTGCCGTTTAGATGCAGATGTCACGCCCTGGGCCACCTATATAGGGACTGTCCTTTGACTCAAAAACCCTCATCCCCTTCTGCTCTAGAGAAGCCTGAGTCTGATGGCTTCACTAAAGTGACCAACCGTAGGAAAAACCACAAGAAATCAGCTCCTAATCCTAAGATGCCTCAAGCCAGCCCCTCCAAGCCTTCCACTAGCAATAGCTTTGATGCTTTAGCCCGTCAAAAGGATACCAACTCCGAGAATCCCACATCCATAGAGAAGGAGGCATCGAAGGACAAAATTTCTGCTCATTCTAGTGCCAAGTCACTCCAAGAAGATACTCTGCCCACAGATCCTTTATCCCCAACTAAGCGCAATCTCCCAGCATGGAATAATCAAGGAATGGAAGTGGACAATCTACAAACTGATTCCAGAATAGCTACAGAATCCACTGAAGAATTCAATGAATCTCAGCAAATGGAAGAGGAACCGGAGAGTATAGATATTGGGGATCTAGACATTTTAGGTCTAGAGCAGGCATGTAAAACAAAAAACTATGACAAAATTCCAGTTAGACAACTAGAGAATTTGGAGGTGATCCTCTCAAGGGCACAAAGGAAAAAATCTCTAAGTATTCAGACAGGAAGTCTTTGGGATGGGAGGCACATTACCAAACATAACAAAAAACGTGGAAGGAAAATAGACCTCTAGCGAACAATCCAAATAGGAGAAATGTTAGTAGAGTCAGGCAGGTACTCTAAGCTAACAAAGTACTACAATGCCCTCCACAATATTTCCCAATGAAGTTAATATCATGGAATATTAGGGGGCTTAATGGCCCAGGGAAAGGAAGATTACTCAAAAACTTGATAATGCAAGAAAAACCACAAATCATATTCTTGCAAGAAACTAAATGCAATTCAACAGCTCTGGAAAGAATTGCATCAAAAGCATGGCCAGGAAGTCTCTCTATTGCAGTGGATGCTGATGGAGCATCTAGAGGCTTAGCAATCATATGGGACGCTCGTACCATTAGGCTCAATAACTTCCACGCTGCTAAGAATTTCATACAAGAAATTTTTCACATCTCAAGGACCAATATACACGGGCATCTAACCAATGTGTATTTTCCCCAGGATGCCCTGCGCAAAATAGAAATCTTGAACACCCTCTCAGCAATCAACTCTAACAGGATGCACCCTCTATGGATCGCCAGGGGTGACTTCAATATGATCACCAGGTTGGATGAAAAAAGGGGAGGCAGAATCAGTGGAAATAAGGAAGGGAGCAACCTAAAAGAGTTCATTCAGAACAATTGGCTTATAGACATACCCTTCGATAATGGAATTTTTACCTGGAATAACAAAAGAGCAGGGATGCATCAGATAGCCTCTCGTCTGGACAGATTCTTACTATCAGACAACGCTATTCATATTGGCGGAGACTTTGCCGCTTCCATCTTGCCGATCTCAGGATCCGATCACTGGCCAATCTCCCTTCATTGGTCTCGTCCTGGCAAAACAACACGCAGACCATTTCACTTTGAGGCTTTCTGGATGTCTCATCCGGATTTCATCAACCTGATAAACACAAAATGGAATAATTTCTCTCCTCCAAATGGTACAAAAATGATTCAATTTCAGCAAAAGCTCAAGCACCTCAAGGGCAAAATCAAACAATGGAATCATACCTCTTTTGGCAATATATTCAAGGCTCAGAATGATCTCGATAAGGATATGAAACAGCTATAGCAACGAATTATACTCGAAGGCCGATCAGAGGACATGTCAGAACAGGAAAAACTTCTGGAATCACAAATCTTAGAGAGAGCAAAACAGGAAGAAACGTTATGGAGGAAAAAATCAAGAATAAGATGGCTCAAGGATGGAGAAAAAAATACAAAATTTTTTCACAGAACCACAATCCAACGAAGAATGAATAACAACATTTCTCATCTTCAGACTGTGCAGGGCGTAAAGGTGGAAACGCATGAAGAAATTGAAAGTGAACTTCTAAATTATTTCAAGCAAGTGCATCAGGAGCCCCACATAGATAGATCGCAGGCCATAGAAAAAATCACAAGAAACATTCCTAAAGTTATTACAGAGGAGCATAACCAAATCCTTCTTAGGCCTGTAGACTTACAGGAGGTGGAAGTGGCAGCTCGTCAATTGAAAGATGGGAAAGCGCCTGGGCCAGACGGGTTTACCTCTAATTTTTTCCACACCTTCTGGGAGTTGATCAAAATGGAAGTTTGGTAGGTAGTTGAGGAATCGAGAACCATGAGATGGATGCTCCCAGGAATGAACGCTACCTTCATAGCTCTTATTCCCAAGGAAGCTCAACCCAGCACCCCTGATAAGTTCAGGCCTATTGCCCTGTGCAACATAATTTACAAGATCATCTCCAAAATTATTGCCTCCAGACTCAAATTGCTACTCCCTCTAATTATCTCACCGGAGCAATTTGGGTATGTTGAAGGTAGGCAGATCACGGACGGAATCATCTTGACTCATGAAATCATTCACTCTTTGAAGCATTCCAAAAATTCAGGTATGCTCCTTAAATTAGATCTTTCTAAGGCATTTGATAGCTTGAGCTGGCTGTACATTAAAAAAATTCTCACTGCTTTTGGTTTTGCACCTCCCTGGGTTAGGTGGGTCATGAGCCTCATCTCTTCCTCCTTCTTTTCGATTCTGATTAATGGCATTCCCTCCTCCCCCTTTCATCCTTCTCGGGAATCAGACAGGGAGACCCTCTCTCTCCCTTCCTTTTTGTTATTATGGCAGAAGGTTTGGGCCGCAGTATCAAACAAGCTCAGCATTCACAGCTTCTAAGAGGTTTGTCTCTCCATAATTCCCCCGCTTTCACCCACCAGCAATTTGTTGATGACAACATGATTTTTGGTCATCCCTCTATCTAGGAATCTCGTCAGCTCAAAATGCTATTGACGGATTTCTCGGACGCCTCAGGAGCCAATATCAACAAAGTCAAATCCCAAATCTTCTTTTTTCACACTCCTGTAATAACCCAAGTAGCCATTGCCCGCATTCTTGGTTTCTCCATTGCTGTCCTCCCTTCCAAATATTTAGGAGCACCCATGATTGCCTCAGCCTTGAAGCACTCTTCTTGGAAAATCCTTCTAGAAAAACTGGAAGCCCGCCTCTCCTCTTGGACTCACAGGACCCTCAATATGGCAAGTAGGCTAGTTCTTATAAAAGTTGTTCTTCAGTCCATGCCGCTTTATCTTTTCTCGATCCTAGCGGCTCCCAAATGGGTTCTTAAAGAAATCAGGCATCTTCAGTGATCTTTCTTATGGGGCAATTCAGGTCAAGGCCGCAAATGGGCCCTTGTCAAATGGGATACAGTTTGCATTCCAAAATGTGCAGGGGGAACTGGCCTAAGGGATCCCTATCACAGCAACGTGGTCATGGGGGCACGAATATGGTGGAAATGGCTTACTGTACCACTCACCCCATGGGCCACTCTATGGACAGCTAAATATGCCAGCAATCGCCCAGCAGAAGATCTAATCCGAATGTCAGAGGTCAGCATGGGATCCCTTATCTGGAATTCTGCCAAGCAACATAGAAGCCTAATTCAGTAGCATAGTTTTTGGGAGGTCAAGGATGGCAACACAACAAGGTTTTGGGAGGATTCTTGGCAGCAGCAGCCCAAGATAAAGGACCTAATCTCTCATATGCAAATCCCAGAGCAGGATATACAGGCCTATGACAAAATCAAAATGTTCTGGAATCCCTCTCCAATACAAGGTCACATGCAATGGATTAAGGTGGATCAAATCTTAAGACATGGATCAGAACAAGCTCAACAAACTCTTGCTATAGAATTAATGAAAAGGAAAATACAGTACTCAGACGACAAGGACATACTCAGATGGGGTTATGAAGAAAAAGGCACCTTTTCCACCAGAGAAGCTTACAATCTAATAATTAAGGAGCACATGGTCAAAGACCCACTCTGGAGCAAAGTCTGGGACACCAACAACTGGCCAAAAATTTCTACCTTTCTCTGGCTCTTATGTCAAAACAAGATCCTGACATGGGACAATCTCAGGAAGAGGAACTATCACGGGCCCTCAATGTGCCCGATCTACAGACAAGAAGAGGAATCCATAAAGCACCTTATGCACTACTGTCCTATTGCGCGCAAGCTCTAGGAAAAAGTTAGTTTTCGGTGTCAGAAGGAAGGCAGAATATAGGGAGACATCATAGCCACTATTCGCAATTGGGATCGGAATCCTTATCAAAGAAAGATCTTAAACTCATTATGGAAACTCATTCTGGGCTTCCTCATGTGGACCATTTGGAAGGAGAGAAATCAGAGAATCTTCAAGGATCTATCTGCGCCCCTGGAGAATCTTTGGAAAATTATCTGCCAAAATATTAAGGAAACATTACTTCTTCATACTTGGTCTTAGGAGGACTTTCCCTCTACTCCCCAAGAGAAAAATATTTGGGCCAACTGGAACCTTCAATGGAATCAAGAACCTATTTCCAAAGGACCAATTCCTTCATCAAGTCGTTCTCCTGATAAGTGGATCCCTCCTCCCATGCATATGTTCCAGCTGAACTTTGATGGGGCCTCGAAAGGCAACCCAGGTGACTCGGGCTTCGGAGGAATTTTCAGAAACTATAAGGGCTTTCCTCTTCTTACCTTTCTAGGCTCAAGAGGCTGGGACACCAACAATTCGGCGGAACTGGAAGGTCTTTGGCAGGGTCTTATTCTAGCTCAAAATAATGGATTCTTTCCGCTTATCATAGAAGGTGACTCTCAAATCATCATAAATATGGTCACCAAAATTATGCAAGGCACCCCCTCAGGTAAAGTTAGCAGTAGCTGGAGAATGGCGAAGTGGCTCGAGCTCATTGAAATCTAGCTCTCTTCTCACAGGGTGATTACTCTTAAGCACATCCAAAGGGAAGGAAACAAGGTGGCTGATTTACTAGCCAACATTGGAGTTGAAAGTGAATTAGAACTTCACACAGGCTCAATATCCAGATTAGCCTCTGAATCTCAACTCAAGGACTATCAAAATCTGGTGAAGAATGAAACGAATTAGGGAGAAGAAGAGCACTCGGATGCGGGTGATTTCAGAATACATTAATTAGGATATTTATGAGCGACGATGCTCGGACTTGCTAGTTGCTGGCCAGTGCTATTTTCCACATCCTTACCTGGTTCATGATGGCTCACATTAGGTGCGAGCAGGTCCATCTGCAGGTTGATATTAATGCTCACATCCACCAAGACATTGAAGGAGTTGGTTTTAACATGGAGTTTTTGGTCTTTAATCCCATTGCATGCACCCCGTCTCATATTCTTTGCCTGCCTTATGCAGATTTCCTTTGTAGTAGTTCGGTCTCATGAGCTCAATGTCGGCTCTTGGTTGCTCCTAATTCTAGGCTTGGGATGTTTATCTCCCACTCTCTGTCTTGCTCACTGAGTCTTCCTCAGATTCCTGTTGCGCAGACTAGGCATTCTCCAAAAGTTCTCTGTGCTTTTGTGCTCTCCCCTTGCTGTTTAACCATGGTCAGGCATCGTATGAGAAGCCGTCATGGTGGAAGCCGTGGTGGTCGTGCGAAGCATCAAGCTGCTCATTCTGTGGATCAGCCTCTACCCCCTGTCTCTCTGCCTTCTTCCCAAGCGAATTCACCCCCGTCCAGCCCTGCTCGAAAACCCTTCCTACATAATTATTTTCAATAGACTCACTTTAAATTTTAGAGTAGCTTGAATAAGCCCATCATTACGGCTAATATCACCATAATTTTCTCCGAGGAAGAAGCTCAGATTCAACCTCCGGTGAGTACAATGGCAGAGCATCCTCATGGTGGGGTCAAAGTTGTGGATAGCCTTGGTTCTAGGCAGACTTCTACAGATGAAGATAAGGTGGAAAGGTGTGGCGACATGCATGGTGAGGGAGGTATTCCAAGTGCTTCTTGGCCACTTGGTGGCTTGCCAAATGAAGTCAAAGTCTCAGTGGACTTTGTTGGCAACTCCAGTGGTGTCCATCGTGAGTTATTTCCTCCATATGGCAGTAGTGTGGATGATGTGGAACATGATGGTGTTTCTGGTATGGCAATGCATGCCTTGTCATCGAGGAGCCACTAGATCAGGATGTCCCCACGTGATGCAACCTGGTTTCCTTCTTAGCTACTCAGAGTTTTCCTTTGGTCACGGGTCAGGTTCGGTCTCTTCTATTTTTTTGATGTTCTGGCTTTGTATCGACAGTCTGGCAATCTGGTTCTATGTCTTTGTGGCTCGGAATTTCAATATTCTGGTTCTGCTCATGGGGTTTGGTAGTTTGGTTTTATGTCTTTTTGGCTCAGCAGTACATCATTTCCCGGTTAACATGTACAATTTTGCTATCTATAGGTGTTTGGTTTTCACTGTTTCAAAGGGATTACTCTATCTCTGCATTAGGGCTTTTCGGTAGTTGTCAGGCTTCTATAGATGGTTTGTGTGTCACTGTAACTGTTTTTTCCCAATTATGGGACAGCTCTGTTCTCGTGGATGCATTCAATTGCTCTAGTCTGAGGCCTCTGCCTCTTTGAAACCTTATTTTCATTTCCTTTTAATAGAATTAGTCTTTACTTAGAAATTTTTTTTATTAAAAACATTCTAGAATATGAAAATCAATCATGGGCAACCATTGTCCAACATCGCATTGTGACAAAGATTATGTGAATATGAAAATCAACCATGGTCAACGATGGACAGCCATGTTTATTTTGGGGTTTATAATATTTATTCAAACGACGCATTGTCACATAGATTGTATATAAAAATCAATCATGGTCAATTATGCTCAACCATGCTCAATCATGGTCAACCATGGTCAATGTGAAAATCAACCATCGTGAATCATGGTTAGCCATGGTCCAACATCACATTGTGAAGGAATTGTCTCAACATGAAAATCAACCATGGTCAACCATGTTTCAATGTCACATTTTGACGAAGACTGTCTCAATGTGAAAATCGATCATGGTCAATCATTGTCAACTATTCAACCATGGTCAATAATCATGTTCACATTGTGATGAAGATTGTCTCTTTGTCCAACGTCACATTGTGATAAAGATTGTCTCAATATGATAATCAAAAATGGTCAATCATCATCAACCATGGCCATTCATGGTCAAACAGGGTCCAAGATCACATTATAAGAATTATTGTCTCAATATGAAAGTCAGCCATGTCAACCATCTTCAATCATGGTCTACCATGGTCAAATTTTGCATTGTGACAAACATTGTCTCAAATGAAAATCAATCATGGTCAATCATGGTTAACCATGGTCAATATGAAAATCAACCATGGTCCAACGTCCCTTTGTCACAAAAATGTCTCAATGTGAAAATCAACCATTCTTAATCATGGTCAACCATGGTCAATAATCATGGTCACATTGTGAAGAATATGGTCTCTTGGTCCAATGTCACATTATGAAAACCATGGTCAAACATGGTACAACATCACATTGAGACAAAGATTGTCTCAATATGAAAATCAACCATGGTCATCCATGGTCTAACATCACATTGTGACACATATTTTCTCAATATGAAAATCAATCATGTTCAATCATGGTCCACATCGCATTGAAAAAGATTGTGTCAATATGAAAATCAACCATTGTCAACAATAGTCAACCAGGTTTATTTTAGGGTTTTTAATATTTACCTTAGTGTTTATATACCTTGGGTTTAATATTATTCCCTTGGGTTATAATCCCTTGGGTTTTTAGTATTAATCCATTGTATTTATTAGTCCCTTAGGTTTATAATATTAATCCTTTCGATTTATTAATCTAAGGGTCCATATTCCTATGGTATATTATTATTAATAGGGTTTATAATATTAATTCTAAGGTTCAATATAAATCCCTTGGGTTTATAATCATGGTCAACCATGGTCGACCATGTTTCAATGTTACATTGTGACAAAAATTGTCTCAATATGAAATCAACCATGTTAAACCACTGTCAATCATCGTCAACCATGGTCATTCATGGTGAAACATGGTCCAATGTCACATTATAACAAATATTATGTCAATATGAAAATAAACCATGGTCAACCATCTTCAATCATGGTCAACCATGGTCAAATGTCGAATTGTGACAAAGATTCTCTCAAAATCATGCTCAATCATGGTCAACCATGGTCAATCATGTTCAATGATGGTCCAACGTCACATTGGCACAAATATTGTCTCAATATCAAAATCACCATCGTCAACCATCATCAACCATGGTCTAATGTCCCTTGGGTTTATTAATCTGAGGGTCCATATTCCTAGGGTATAATATTATTTATAGGGTTTATAATATTAATCCTAAGGTTTAATATAGATACCTTAGGTTTATAATCTATTGGTTTTATAATATAAATTCCTTAGGTTTATAATATTAATCCTAAGGTTTATAATATTAATCTTAGGGTTTATATTCCTAGGGTTTAATATTAATCGTTGGGTCTAATGTTATTCCCTTCAGTTTATAATCCCTCAGGTTTTTAATATTAGTCCAATGCTTTTAGTAATCGCTTTGGTTTATAATATTGATCCTAGGGTTTTAATATTAATCATAGGGTTTGTATTCCTAGGGTTTAATATTAAACCTATGGTTTATAACATTAATCTTAGGGTTTAATATTAATCTCTTTAGTTTATAATCCCCTTCGTTTATAATATTAATCCCTTAGGTTTATTAATATTAGGGTTTATGTTCCTAGGATTTAATATTAATCATAAGGTTTAATGTTATTCCCTTGGGTTTTTCATATTAATTGCTCGGGTTTATTAATCAGATAGGTCTCTTTGTCCAACATTGCATTGTGACAAAGATTGTATCAATATGAAAATAAACAATTTTCAACCATCATCAACCATGGCAATTCATATCCATGGTCCAACATCACAAGATTTGAGAAATATTGTCTCAATATGAAAATCAACCATGGTCAACCATTTTAAACCACATTTAACAATGGTTGTATATGCGGTTTTATTAATGGTCTACCATGGTCCAACATCACATTACGACAAATATTGTCTCAATATGAAAATCAATCATGTTCAACCATGGTCCAACGTCGCATTGTGAGAAAGGATTTAATATTAATCCTTAGGTTTAACATTAATCCATGGTTGATTAATCCCTATTAATCCTAAGGTTTAATGTTATTCCCTTGGGTTTAAAATCCCTTGGGTTTTTAATATTAATCGCTTGGGTTTATTAATGAGATAGGTTTATAATGTTAATCCTAAGTTTTATAATATTTAAATTCCTTGGGTTTATAATATTAATTCCTTATGTTTAATATTATTCCTATGCATTTGTAATCCCATGGGTTTATTAGTCCCTTGCATTTATGATATCAATCCCTTGGGTTTATTAATCTAAGGTTTCATATTCCTAGGGTATAATATTATTCATAAGGTTTATAATATTAATCCTAGGGTTTAATTTAAATCTCTTGGGCGTATAATACAAATTCCTTGGGTTTATGAATCCCTTGGTTTAGAATATTAATATCTCGGGTTTAATATTAATATCAATCTCTTGGATTTATTTTAAGTTTAATATTAATATCTTGGATTTATAATTTGTAATATTATGGCTTATAATATTAATCCCCTAAGTTTATAATACTAATCTCTTGGGTTTACCGATCCCTTGGGTTTATAATATCATTCTTATGGGTTTATTAATATAAGGGTTCATATTCCTAGGGTATAATATTATTGATAGAGATTATAATATTAATCCTAGGGTTTAATATAGATCCCTTAGGTTTATTATTCCCTTAGGTTTATAATATCGATCATGGTAAACCATTGTCAATCATAGCCAACCATGGTCAACCATGCTTGAATGTCACATTGTCACAAGGATTGTCTCACCATGAAAATAAATGATGTTTATTTTAGTGTTTGTAATATTTATATTTGGGTTTACGAATGTTGGGTTTATAATATTAGTCCCTTGGGTTTAATATTATTCCCTTGGGTTCATAATCCCTTGGGGTTTTAGTATTAATCCCTTGGGTTTATTATTCATTTGGGTTTATAATATCAATCCCTTGGGTTTATTATTACCTCATGTTTATAATATCAATCATGGTCAACCATGGTTGAATGTCACATTGTCACAAGGATTGTCTCACCATGAATAAATCATTTCTATTTCAGTCTTTGTAATATTTATATTTGGGTTTACAAATGTTGGGTTTATAATATTAGTCCCTTGGGCTTAATATTATTCCCTTGGGTTCATAATCCCTTGGGGTTTTAGTATTAATCCCTTGGGCTTAATATTATTCCCTTGGGTTCATAATCCCTTGGGATTTTAGTATTAATCCCTTGGGTTTATTATTCATTTGGGTTTATAATGTAAATAAGTTGGGTTTACTATTCCCTTAGGTTTATAATATCAATCATGGTCAACCATTGTCAATCATAGCCAACCATGGTCAACCATGTTTGAATGTTGCATTGTGACAAGGATTGTCTCACCATCAAAATAAACCATGTTTATTTTAGTGTTTGTAGTATATTGGGTTTATAATATTAGTCTCATGGGTTTAATATTATTCCCTTCGGTTCATAATCCCTTGGGGTTTTAGTATTAATCCCTTAGTTTTATTATTCCTTTGGGTTTATAATATCAATCCCTTGGGTTTATAATATCAATCATGGTCAACCATGGTTGAATCTCACATTGTGACAAGGATTGTCTCACCATCAAAATAAATCATGTTTATTTTAGTGTTTGTAGTATTTATATTTGGGTTTACCGAATTTGGGTTTATAATATTAGTCCCATGGTTGAATGTCACATTTTGACAAAGATTGTCTCACCATGAAAATAAACCATGTTTATTTTAGTGTTTGTAATATTTATATTTGGGCTTACCATATACCTTAAGAAAACTAATTTTCTGGTTGTAGAGAAATTGTGCTTAAGACATTAATAAATATTATTTACTATCACTTATTGTTTGTTGTGTTCTCAAATGAAAGTCCTAGAAAACTTGGTCTTTAACCCTTAATACATGTATGACTGGAACATTTCAGAATGCCATTTGCTGCTAGATATAAATGATGAGTGAAGAAAGCTTGAAGGAGAAGTTAAAGATAATATGTTGGTTTTTCACAAAAACTACTATCTGTAACCTAGAAGAGTTATGAAAATTAGAACTGAATCATAGACAATATGTTGCTTAACACAGAAACTACTATCTGTGACTCTTGGAGAAGTTAAAGATAATATGCCGGTCTTTCACAGAAACTATTATCTATAGCTTAGAAAGGAAGGTGGAAACTTCAAGTATAGGAGCCCTCTTCTAAGGAATTTTAACTTTATCTACATAAGCAAATAAAAACCTACAACTTCATTACTATACTTGAAAGAAGAAAATATAACATGACACATCACAGAGAAGGTTACAAAATTATACCCAACAACTCATGAAAACTTCTGATTCTTTCATTAATCAATGATGATAGCAGGAATACAATGGCCTGGTCTCCGAGTTCTCCAAAATTCAAACCCTTTCTTTGTAAATTTTCATCTTTTTATACATTGTGGAATAGTTGTTGATTTCTGAAACTACCCAAATTATTTAACTACTTCTCTAACTATATGAAGTAAAAACTATTACATAATTTTACAGAGGGTAAACGACACCTTAAAGAACATGAAATAACAGGAACATAACTGAATTCAGAAAAAGGATGATAACTGCTGGCTTGCTTTATTAATCCGCTGCCGAGTTCCTCTATATATGCCCTAATGATGTTTAATTCACTTTAGTCGTAATGAAATGTGTTTAGCCTGTGAAATCCTGGGCATACATATGTATCGAGCGTTTTGATTGGCCAAAATACAAATAAATCATGCCCAACTGCCTTCCTCTTCAGATTCAGCTTTAACGCAGATTTTTCCTTTTACACAGCAAAATTAACGCAAAGCACATAAAAGCGGAACTGAAAAATAATTAATCCAGTTTAATAACTCCATCGGATCTGGAATCCCATCGCATATCGTAATCAATGCTTTTCATTGTTATATTAAGGTAATGTTGGACTTACGCATAAATCCTTCATATTTGCGCTATTTCTATTATATTTCTTTTATAATAGAAATACACCATGAACATGCCTTTTCCACTTTTAACGCGGGCTTTACACAACTATCAAGGCATACTTTTATCACAATCGCAGTCGGAACTTTCCATTATTATATCGACCCAACCCTTAATATTTTGCGGTATGACAGATGTGTCATAATTATAAAACATAACATGTAAACTATCGGGTCCGGATAGCATATCGCAATCGGCGGAACCAACCGCCATAGCCCTGTGGTGTGGCGGACCCGTCGGGACTTTTAAACACAGTGTATATATGTTTCAGGTCTAGCCCGCGATCGCAAATCGCAATTGGCGCTATTAGCGGAACCAATCATACCTATCATTGCAGACCCGCCGAACTTTATAAAACGTAACTTATAGTATTTCAGATCCGACTTTAACTCTTTAACACTTGTTTCTTTTGCAAATCCGATATATTACTTTGTTTCTTTCTTGTTTCAATATATATATATATATATATATATATATATATATATATATGTATGTATGTATGTATCAGGTCTAGCTCCATATAACCATTTATATAGTGATTTGTATAGCAACCTTGGCTACTCCGAGGTCGATTCTTTTACAAATATTTTAGCGATTCCGCTATGCCATTATCACTTCTTCATCTTGCTTTTATCTCTTCTTTTTGAAGTATTTTCAAGTGATTCTTGAATGAAAAATGAATATTATAAACAATAATATGCATGTTACAATAAGTCCTATGGTTGAATGTCCCATTTTGACAAATATTGTCTCACCATGAAAATAAATCATGTTTATTTTGGTCTTTGTAATATTTACATTTGGATTTACGATTGTTGGGTCTATAATATTAGGCCCTTGGGTTTAATATTATTCCATTGGGTTCATAATACCTTGGGGTTTTAGTATTAATCCCTTGGGTTTATTTTTCATTTGGGTTTTAATATCAATCCCTTGGGTTTATTATTCCAACAAGGTTTATAATATCAAACATGGTCAACTGTGGTTGAATGTCACATTGTGACAAGGATTGTCTCACCATGAAAATAAATCATGTTTATTTTAGACATTGTAATATTTATATTTGGTTTTATGAATGTTGGGTTTATAATATTAGTCACTTATGTTTAATATTATTTCCTTGGGTTTATAATCCTTTGGGATCATAATCCCTTGTGTTTATTATTCATTTGGGTTTATAATATCAATCTCTTGGGTTTATTATTCCCTTTGGCTTATAATATAAATCATTGTAAACCATTTTCAATCATAGACAAACATGGTCAACCATGGTTAAGTGTCGCATTGTGACAAGAATTGTCTCACCATCAAAATAAACCATGTTTATTTTAGTGTTTATAGTATTTATATTTGGGTTTACCAATGTTGGTTTTATAATATTAGTCCCATTCTTGAATGTCACATTTTCACAAATATTGTCTCACCATGAAAATAAAACATGTTTATTTTAGTGTTTGTAATATTCATATTTGGATTTAAAAATATTTGGTTTATAATACTAGTCCCTTGGGCTTAATATTGTTCCGTTGGGTTCATAATCCCTTGGGGTTTTAGTACTACTTCCTCCGGTTTATTATTCATTTGGGTTTATAATATCACAATTTGGGTTATTTTATTCCTGTACGTTTATAATATAAATCCTAGCCAAACATGGTGAACCATGTTTGAATGTCGCATTGTGACAAGAATTGTCCACCATCAAAATAAACTATGTTTATTTTAGTGTTTGTAGTATTGATATTTGTCTTTACTAGATGTGAAGTTTATAATATTAGTCCCATGGGTTTAATATTATTCTCTTGGGTTCATAATCCCTTTTGTTTTAGTATTAATCCCTTGGGTTTATTATTCATTTGGGTTTATAATATCAATCCCTTGGGTTTATTATTCCCTTTGGTTGATAATATAAATCATGGTAAACCATTGTCAATCATAGCCAAACATCGTCAACCATGTTGGAATGTCGCATTGTGACAAGAATTGTCTCACCATCAAAATAAACCATGTTTATTTTAGTATTTGTAGTACTTATATTTGGGTTTACCAATGTTGGTTTTATAATATTAGTCCCTTGGTTGAATGTCGCATTTTGACAAAGATTGACTCGCTATGAAAATAAACCATGTTTATTTTAGTGTTTGTAGTGTTTATATTTGGGTTTAACAATGTTGGGTTTATAATAATAGTCCCATGGGTTTAATATTATTCCCTTGGGTTCATAATCCCTTGGGATTTTCGTATTAATCACTTAGTTTTATTTTTCGTTAGGGTTTATAATATCAATTCCTTGGGTTTATTATTCCCTTAGGTTTATAATATCGATCATGGTCAACCGTTGTCAATCATAGACAACCATGGCCAACCATGGTTGAATGTCACATTGTGACAAGGATTCTCTCACCATGGAAATAAACCATATTTATTTTGGTCTTTCTAATATTTATATTAGGGTTTACCAATGTTGGGTTTATGTTATTAGTCCCTTGGGTTTAACATTATTTCCTTCGGTTCATAGTCCCTTGGGGTTTTAATACTAATCCTTTGGGTTTATTATTAACTTGGGTTTATAATATCAATCATGGTCATCCTTATGTTCCTCTTGTGTTTGTAATATCAATTCCTTGTGCTTTTTTATCCCTTAGGTTTTTAATATTTATCCGTTGGGTTCACTAATTCCTTAGGTTTATAATATTAAAGAGTTGAGTTTATTAGTTCCTTGGGTTTATAATATTAGTCCTTTTTGTTTAATATTATTCCCGTTGGTTCATAATCCCTTGAGATTTTAGTATTAAACCCTTAGGTAATAATAAACAAAAGGGACTAATATTATAAACCCAATGTATACAAACCGTAATATAAATATTAAAAATACTAAAGCCTAAGAATAATAATAATAATAATAATATGAGTTTATATTATTATAATAATATTCATATAATGATCATAAATATATAAATATATAGTTGTTATCATTTGTATAGTTATGAATTATCATAAATAATTGGTCTTTATTGTTATTATTATAATAATATGATAATAATATAATATTATAATCATATATATTATTATTATTATATTTTATTATTATAATAATAATAAAATGGTTATTATTTTTGATAGTTTTATATTATTATATTATTTTAATAATATAATAATAATATATTATTATGAGTTATTCTTATTATTAATTAATATATATTAAGAGTTTATATTATTATAATATTTATATAATAATATATATAAATAATCTCGATGTTAATATTTATATAGTTATTAATAATCTTAAATCTGGTTGATAACGTGGTTGATATAACCCTATCCGCGTATATCAACCACATTGGAAAATGTGGTTGTATATATGTTTCATATACTCTTATTGGCGTTTGTCAATCACATTAGTAAATGTAGTTGTGCTACTTATACATATTCAGTAAATGAAACCTCTACCATTCAATGACATGGAAGGCGAAAAAACCAGACATTGTGGCAGAACTTGAAACACATTTTAGAGATCCATGAACGTGGTCATTAATAGACACGTCCATCCGCTGATCGAGGAAACTTAAGCTTCTTTCCATCGTCGAAATAGAAATGTGGGCTAACTTTCTACCGATTTTTAACGTGGCACAACCCTGAACATATCCTGGACTCTGTTCACTATCAATTTGCAGCTCCAATAGGGAAACTAGAATTGACGTTGCAGATCCGATAGCAGAAATAAACCATTCTAAAGATATATTATTGGGTTAAATTGTCATCCATCGTCTTGACAAGGAATACTAGCTGCCCTTCCATCGTCGATAAGGAATGTGATGTTTATCTTAGCGTCCGGATAATACAAAATTTGTTTGAATTTGCGGATTGATAGGAATTTTGGAATTGTTTAGATATGGAAATGACAATGAACTTTTAAACTTTAAAAAGAGGAGTTTTAGTTTTTGGGCAAAGAGAATACATTGTAATTTTTTATCAGTAAAATATGTCTTAAAATTATTTAAAACATTTTCACATTTATTATATTTATATGTATATATTTTAATATTTTAAAATAGTTCTAGGTTATTTATATTTCATGAGGGTAGCTTAGTTGGCCAATGTCATGTTAGTATGAAGTGTATTATGTAAATTGCAAGATTCAAGGTTCAAACTCCCAAAATGTTTACCCACGAAAAAACTATTTAATTTATATAGCTAGGCTAATACTAGCACAACCACATTAATAAAGTGGTTCAAATAAGTCAATAGGCAATGTTGTTGGTTCAAACTCCCAAAGTGTTTACCCACAAAAAAAACTATTTAATTTATATGGCTAGGCTAATACTAGCACAACCACATTAATAAAGTGGTTGAAATACATCAATACGCAATGTTGTTGAGAAATGTATGGAAGGTGGAAAATGACATTGATTAGTGTATTCAACCACTTTATTAATGTGATTGTGCTAGTTGATGGATAACATGCATGAGGAGGATTAGTAGCCCATGGTTGACTATAGCTAAATATGTTCAAGTTATGGTTGAGCTTTGTTGTTACCCCGGAGACAATTACTAGTTGCAAAGAGAAGTGTATGGAAGGTGGAAAATGACGTTGATTGGTGTATTCAACCACTTTATTAATGTGATTGTGCTAGTCGATGGCTAGCATGCATGGAGAGGATTAGTATCCTATGGTTGACTATAGCTAAATATGTTCAAGTTATGTTTGAGCTCTGCTGCTACCCTAGGGACAATTCCTAGTTGCAAAGCAACGAGTGTCGAGGACATCAGTATAGAAAATGATAAAAACTTTTAAATGAATGGTGGAAGAAAGAGACTGTAAAAGCTGCAATGAGGAAAATAGATTGGCCAGGAAAAATAAGGGTTATAGGGCATAGGTTTTAAGAGATGACTTAATCACTGAGGCACTTAAGAATCTCAATTTTTGACCCTATAGAGGAAATGATGCAAAGTACAAGAGAGATGGGAACAAGAGATTTGGGTGACTGCCTGAGATGTTGAAGTGCCCATTAAGGGATTTAAACCAAAAGCATGATTACCATTAATTCCAAGTAAATTCATAAATTTGATTGAAAAACCCTACTGCTAAATTACACCCATACCAATGGAAGAAAAAAATCATGGAATGATAACAAAGTAGAAAGAAAAATTATACTACAAAGTACTCAGTCCTAGAATCAACTTGACCTTTTATTTTTTCGTTCCTGTGAGATTTCTTTCATTGCATAATCTCATGACTTGTAGAATCAAAACCCTTATTTGTCTTTTTTGCTAGTCTTTTTATTCTTGCCCTAGACTAACTTTTTAGCTTCCTATGCCAATAGGTTTCATATTTCATGATTGACAGTGGAAGGGCTAAAAATGTTCATCTTTTCCATGCTGCAAAAGTTCCATTTTTGAAAGATTTCACAGTTAAGGAAAGGCCAAATAGCTTAATCTTGGCTTCCCTAGGTTTAAATTTCTTGCTCTAGAGATAGAGAATAAAGTGTCTGTCCAAATAGCTTAAGCTGGGCAGATGAGTAGCTAGGTAGAGAAATGAAGGAGCCCAACTACTTAATCTAGGCCCTCAGGAGAGATAAGGGTACATTTAGATAGGAGGGCAGTCAAAAGAAAAGAAGATAATCAGGGTCTGTAAGTCTAAATGCACCCATTCAAAAGGATGAAAAAATGTTAGGTGTATTAGGCTGGGTAGGTAGTTGAGGTTGCAGAAGCAAGGTTTTGATCACCTCATGTATTGTCATCAGAGCTCCTCTCATCAGTGACAGAAGTCTCAAAGCAGTTGTTTTGATGGCAGAACTTTGGAAGCATGTCTAACTCCCTTTCACCCCTCCCCTCAAAATCTCTCACTAACATCCCCTTGAGGACCTTGGGATCTACCCAACAAGTTCTGTTTTCACTTCATTTTTGTAAAAATACTAAGTCAAGCTTTGACTTTCTTCAATGAAAAGAAGCCACATTTCTTGTGTGAAAATCATTTCTCCACATTCCATTCACTTCTTCTGTCTAAGTTTCAGTCCATAAACTTAACTTCTGCCCTACTCTTTCACCTCGCAAACCCATATTAACTCCTAATTCTATTATATAGCTCCCTAGCTACTTTCCCATCCCTATTGCTACAAAAAACTATATAAAATTCCAAAAAATATTAAATATCCTACCCCTTGGTACTATAGCCATAAAAACAAAGTCAAGGAAATGCTAGGTCCATTTGGGGCCTTAGCATTAGCCTTCCGCGTCCTAACCCTGGGATTAACTTAACATTTGGTTAAAGTTAATAACCTCTTTCCTCACCCCTTTACCCATAACATTTTATCATTCTACCCTCTCGCGCTCATCATTTAAAGTTCTGGTTTAAATGTTTATTTAAACATTGAACGCTGCTGGCACACATAACCCACGAACCCACATTAAACGAGGTTTTGGACCCCACACGGCATATTATCATTTCATATTCGCGCGAGCCCCGCTCCAAAGTTGCACGCCACCCCCATTAACTCACTAACCGTTCGATGGTCAGCGCTCCAGATCCAAGGGTGGGCAGTCATTCCTGCTCCTCGATACGCTGGAGGTTAATGTCCGGGGGATGGGCGGTTTCCCTGCCATACCCCCACCACGTATCAGCCTCTCGGCGTGTTCGGAGGTCCCTCCCCGAATACCACCTATGCAGAAAAGCGATGCGGGAGAAAACCGGATACATCTCCCCGCCTGTGATGTCACCGCCACGTCCTCGTGACGTCACCACCGCATCCCCGCCGCTGATCCACGTCACTGCCACATCACTATGCCGTACTTCCATGTCATCCACCACCTATCCTCCCCTGACGTCACTGCCACATCACCCTGCCATACCCGGGACCCGCCATTGACGTCATGCCAATGTTATCACAGAAAGGGCGAAAAGGGCGAAAATTGCATCAAAGAGTGCCTGAAACGAGAAACAGAGGCAGTTTTCGATGCGCGATTAGCACCTAGCGCTAATTGCGCATTGCTAGGAAAAATTACTCAAATTGGAGAGCTTCCTATCGCTCAACTACCTGCAAAAACCCAAAAATTTGCAAGAGGCAACGCTAGAAACAGAGAACTAAAGAAAAAGCAACAGGCAGAGGGAGTTAAGATATAAGATGTGACTACGGCAATTTTATAAAAAGGCTGAGTATGCATACCGAGATCAGGATAACAAACCAGTGACTCAGCAAAGCACCATGGCAGCAGGCCCAAAAAACGCAAAATTAAAGGTGCAGCCTCAGCCGACTCAACTGGACTCAAAAGTCAAATTCCTCTGACAGAACGAACAACTATTATATTCATATTTACTGCAGCATTTACTCTTTCAGCTACTATTCCTTAAAGAGTTGGTGAAGAAGTTATGAGCTATTAACTCATCAACTAGATGTTTTGTAACTCAATTTTCGGATATATACCTCCCCACAGAACCTATCTCGGTGGTGGTTGGTTGATTTCTTCATTCCGGATTTGCCCTGTAAGTTTAAGAACCTCTGTAATCAAATATTGCTGGAATGTTTGCATCTGAAATGGCTGGTTGTGCTTTTAAAGGCTGAAGATCTTGATATGGAATTCTCGCACTCGCTCATAGTCCAATAAGTTTTTCCTCCCTCTATTTATCAGTTTATATGTATTTGTATCATCTATATATCATAATTTAAGTTGCAGGAAGAAGGAATTGTTCAGAACTGGTTTTCATGCCCTCTCTCCTCAATTCTTGCAACTTTTCTATGTTTTCCTCCGAATTAGTGGTGAATATGCATACTTAATTGATCATGTTTAAACTATTTTCTTCACATATGAATTCTGTCTAGGAAGCTCTTCATTGCTCCTATTTAGCCTTCATCCACTTTCCCTCTTTGGCTGGGTGAGAGATCTTTAACTGTCTCTCATCCCCTAACCTCCATTTCATCCTTGTTCCAGCATTAATCATTGTGCCATGTGTAGCTATCCTACTCCATATTCCCCTCTTTTGCCAAAGAAAACACACCCTTCAGTTCACATTCATGGACTCCATGCCCAATGGTTTGAACTTCTTACACTTTGCATGCCAACTCTTCTTGGATAGATCAACCATCCCACCAAACTCAAAACAAAACCCATGTGCATCATATCTAGCCTAAAATCATCCCTTAAACAAAGCTAAATCATAAAGAGAGAGCCCTCTCTGACTGCAAGTAGGCTAGGACCTGTAGTCCAAAGATTGGTTTGTGGTTACCTCGGTCGTATTTCCTTAGGAGTCAAAGCGAACAACCTGAGTGATAACATAACTAAACTTATTCTTGGAACAATTATAATTTTTTTTTTTAGGTTTTCAAAATAATAAGATTACACATTTATTATCAAATATATATATATATATATATATATATATATATATATATATATAATATTAAATCAAATGTTACCCCTTTACAAAATAAAATCCGAGCCTTTTTAAAAAATATAAATTATATGCATCGGGGCTTTAAATTAGTGAGACTATACATTAATGTAAATGATAGAAGTGGGCCCCATGGTTTTCGATACATGCCATCTGGGAACTGAGGTCGTTGTGTGCAAGATTTCGTGGCAATTGAATGTCGTGTAGGTCCCATGCTTATTCATGCATATGTCAACAAACCTATGAGTAGTTTTGCAAAACCAGAAACTATTTTGCAACAACCGCTTGCAGCAGTTTTGGAGAAGTGAGGTGAGCGGTGGCACAATGAACCTTGATAGTCGATTTGTTGATGGCCCATTTGATAAAACCATCTGTGACACCATCGTATCATTTAAAATTGGGCATGTGAACCTGTCGTAATTTTGTTGGATGGAGCTCAGACTCATTTGGGTTGTCGATCATTTCCAACGATTGCAGGAATCTTATGTTAGTATCCACTGAAGAAGACGAAACCATAGATGGTAAGGCCTTGTCTCATGTAGATGCCCAACATGTCTATAGAAATCATCCATAAAAGCACAACACTTCACTTAACGTGTTATGCAATAGTCTTGACTCATACGACTGAAGTACTCAAGACCCCATGCACTATGTCTGCAGGACTCGATGTAGACAAAATTGCAATGAACGAGATGGAATTTAGCTTCACTTTGCTTGTCACATTTGAGAAAAGAATGCAAGGGCTTCAACACCCATCCCATGCATTCCATCTATATGTTGCAAAACTGCTAATTCCACACATCCAGGGAGCATACCTATCATTGCAACCAGATTGGGTTTGACGTCTGTCATTTATATTTGACTAGATATCTCAATGTTTGCTTCACATATCAATTATGGGTATACTTAGTGATCATTTCATTCTAGGTTATTACATCTTTTTTAAACACTTCGTCGAATAATTGATATGCAAGCCATACACTTCCACATTTTATATATATATATATACTTTTCTTTTTCTTTGGGCCTCTTTTTCCAAGCATAATTGAACTTAAAAATTTTACTGTGAAACTCTCCCTAAACCTAATGACAGAATACCACTGATCTATAATATTTTTAACCAGAGTAATCCTAAGGGAGGCAGATGGTACATGAGAACTAGTTTGAGAATTCGATGAAAGAGCCACCACTGTGAATAGATAAAGAGTCATTCGAAATGCCAACAATTGTTTATATAACTGGAATTTATCCAAAGGTTCCATGCCTTGGTATGAATCTTAAAAATAATCAAAAAAAAAAATCAAAACGAACAATAGGGGAAACCACCATGTATTCTTTCTTCCATTGTTTCACTATCTAAAAGTGAATTGACAAATTTAACGTGGAGATTTTCCTTAGGCACACTTCGAGAGAGCACACTCTTCTTGTTTTCACTCGCAAATTCAAATATTATTTCAGGATCTGTTGATGATTCCCAGAGTTTTCATAGGGTGTTACCTCTGTAAACCTGGAGGTCTTCTCTTCACTTATAATATTAATTGTTCATTTTAGGTAGCATCGGATGTGCTCTAGCCATGAACATTGGTGGAGAGGCTAAACCACATGAGATCTCCAAGACCCAGAAATGGTTTGGGAAAATTCTACTCGGTTAAGGAGATATTAAAATAATTAATATTTTTAATGGACTTCCTAAGTCTAAACTTAGGAAAAATAAAATATTAATGGGTATTAATATAAAACTGAGTTAGAAGGTTCTAAAGGACATGGATCAAGCCAATTATAATCTTCGCCATTGATTAGATATGTAATCTTGGTCATTGAAAACTCAACATAAAAACTATAAGAGGAGGCTTGAGGATCAGTTGGAGACACACCAGAGTGATCAATCATTCGATTTTCTAGAGCGGGGTTCGCTAAGAGAGAGTGGATCAGTGATTAGAGTTGTAGCGAGGGGCGGTGAGTATGAGGCAGAGAGGCAGAGATAGTGTCAGAAGACCAGTTGAGAAGCAAAGATAGTGCCAGAATACTAGCCGAGAGGCAAAAAGGTAGGCGCAGAGCCAAAGGGAGCCACGCAGAGGCCAACAGTGACTGTGCTGAGGTCAGAAGGGCCCGTGTCCAAGGATAATTTTAGGGGCGAATGTTCGCCCTTTGGCGAAATTAAGGGGTTTTAAATTTTTAGTGGGCGAATATTTTGTATCATAGTACATTTTCACAAATCACCTCAAATAGCCCACGTTATTTTAAGGGAGAGGGTAAAAAAGGTAAATTTAGCCCTTGAAATTAGGACTTACAACCTTCCATTCGCCCATTTTCAAGAATAGGTTTTATTTAAGTGAATCCATTCGCCCATTTTCAAGAATAGGTTTTATTTAAGTGAATCCTATGGGCCAAATACCATATTTATAAAAGAGCTATGGTAAATTAATAAAAATATAAATAAATGAGAGGTATGGTAAATTAATAAAAATATAAATAAATGAGAGGTATGGTAAATAAATAAAACATTTTTTATATTTACTCCATAAGTCACCTTATATACATGTAAGGGTGTAAACAAATAAAAATATAAGTAAAGTGGAGGTATGGTAAATAAATAAAACGTCTTTTTATACTTACTCAAAAGGTATGGTAAATAAATAAAAATATAAATAAACTAGACGTATCGTAAATAAATAAAACCTCTTTTTATATTTAGTCCATAACCCTCGTTCTATTTATGAAGGCTCAAGAAAGAGGTTTTATTTAAGTGAATCCTATGGGCCAAATACCATATTTGTAAAAGAGGTATGGTAAATTAATAAAAATATAAATAAACGAGAGGTATGGTAAACAAATAAAACATTTTTTTATATTTACTCCATAAGTCACCTTATATTTACGAACACTCAAAAAATGGATTATATTTAGGTGAAACCTATGGCCAAAATACTATGGGACAAATACCATGGACTAGATTGTTATTAATACCATGCAAAAAACCATTATTAACGCTAATATTAGAATTAATAAAAATAAAAATGGCACATGGTATTGACCCATGGTATTCACCAAAAGGGCACATGGTATTGACCGATGCTATTCACCTGGAATGTAGCCTATTTAAATGGGGGAATTAAACCAACATGTAGCCTATGCTAAGATTCACTAGGACTTTACAAAGTTTTATTATTTAGTGAAAGACTCGCCAAGATCTTAGAAGATTTTATAATTGAGTAAAATATTCACCATGCCTGGTGAGAGATTCGCCAAACAATTATATATACATATTATATTATTGATAAAATCGCCTTCCATTTTTCCTATATACCATGGAGATTCGCCCATTTATTATATTTATAAATTTAGGGGGCGTTCTTAAAATTTTCCCTGCCCGTGTCATCCACACAGAGGATGCAAGAGTGACACAGAGAGCCAAAGAGGCTGCACAGAGCCTCAGAGAGCTGACGCAGAGGCTAGAGGGCTAACACAGTGCGTCATATATTGATGGAGAGCGTTTCATGGGGAAGACTTTCATAATATCTACTTCCGAAGAGATGTATTACTGCCATAATTTGGCACCTAGTGTACTCAGAAAAACTGCTTAATAATAAAAACTCTCAAAACTGTTGCACCGGTTTTCCCAAGTTCGGTTTTTCTGGGGACGATAGTCCAAAAATAATGGTGTCCCCTGTGTGTTTGTTTATTTCTTTCAGCTATTGATCTATAGATGGTTGAGGCTGTATTTTGTTTATTTCAGTGTTTATATGGTTAAATAACTTGTTGGTATTGTTAGACTTTAAGCTTCTATGGTTGTTTTATTGTGTAGTACGATCTAGATTATCCACAGTATTATATTCATCATGTCGACGTTTCGAACCCCAAAGGGGGTCCATCATCAGGACCAAAAATGGTAGATTATGAATGATTGTTCTTTGAGGGAAGAATCCTTTGACGAGCATATATATAAACCTAATTAATCCTAAATAGTGAAAGCCGACTTAACCTACATATATTAATTTAATTTTTATTATTATTTTATTTATTTCAGTTTTAATTTATTTTTGTTTTAATTATTTATTTTAATTTAATTATTCTAATTATAATTATTTTAATAAATTAATTATTAATTATTAATAGATATAATAAACTATTTAATTGGTTTAATTAATTAATCAATTAATTTAATTGATCAATTAATTTAATTGATTAATTAATCAATCAATTTTTATTTTTTATTTTTTTATTTTTTTAATTTTTTAATTTTTAATTTTTAATTTTTTATTATTATTATTTATTATTTATTTTATTTTATTTATCTTTATTATTATTATTATTATTTTTTTTTTTTTTTTCTGAATTGGACTAATTCTATTAATCAAAAATATGGTACAAGAAGATACATTCAAGAGAGACAGAAAACCGGCAACCGGAAATGATAGGACTATCAACCTCGGTTCCGGAGAAGAAGTGAAACAAGCAAGAAGCTACAACATATGGCTGGATGCAAAAGAAGACTGACTTCTACCCAGAATGGGTAGAAGCCTCAATACGAAGCTTTTTCCCTTTCCTTTTTTTGACTTTGACCCAACCGTCGTGGGGTGAATGAGCAATAACCACTTGAAGCTTGGGGATCCCCACAGGGGAACCCTCCTTTTCTGAATCAGAGGAGGAGGTCAAATGGACGCATTTCTGAGCAGTGGCTATGTCAGAGGACTCCACTGGACCATCGGTGGAAGGGACCGCAGGATGAGGGGTTTGATCCATTTCTGCATCGCTGCTTTCACCTTCAAAGCTGGAGGAATCAGAATCCACGACTGGAGGTGGAGAGCAAGGAGCTCCTCATTTGGACTTGGGCTTGGAGAGGTTATCCTTATTCTTTTTTGCCGGGCGAGATGGGCAGGTGTTCTCCAAATGCCCTGATTGATGGCAATGGCGGCAACGGAATGCAGTGTTTTCGTAATTCAGTGTCTGGGTCTAGACAAAGTCATTTATCTTGAGATTGATTTGGTCTGGAAGTCCTTTCCTCAAATCTAACTCCACAAATATTCTAGCATATGAGTAGAGACCTTTGGATTCCCACGAGTAGTCTCCCATCATGAAACTACCCAAGGTGTTGCCTATAGCTCTATAGACACGAGTATGCCATAAGTGGGCAGGTAAGTTTGGAACCCTGATCCATACAGGTGTCCTGGTAATGATTGCATTTGCTGGATCAAAATCTGGGAACTAAGGAGTCAAGAAGAGCCCTGCAGTTCCCATGAACCAAGGGCCTTCTTTTAAGGCCTTCTCATAATGCTTACTATTATCAAAGAGGACAATGAAGTAACCTTTTGAACAGAAACTGACCTTACAATGATGAGTCCAGTTTGCATGGATCCATGCATAGAGATCCTGAGATCATGGCCACAGTCCGTTGAATCTACAAATGATGGCTTTTTCTGCAAATTCTTGAAGTTGGGTTGCAAGTTCTTCATGGTTGAGTTCAACAGAGGGAACTTCTTCTATCTTATCTACCAAAAAGGGATTAGGTTTAAGGGTCTCCGGGGGTTTGGGGATCTCTGGGTGTACTGCATCTTTGTATGAGAAGGGACGAGTAGAGGATGACTACCCCCCTGCACCTCCTCTCAGACGAAGGGTTACCACCAAAGAGTTGTTCCTAGTAATGCTGTAAGAAGAGAGGGGAAGAAGGTCTTCAAGTTGTTTACCTTGAAAGAGAAGTCTCTGAAGGCCTGAAGGGATCCTAATCCGCCGTTCTAGATCCAGTTTGAGATCTAGCACCAGATCTGAAGAACTGACCCATTGCAGGATGGTTCTGCCTGTAGGCTGAGAAATTTGGATCTGAAAAGAGTCAATGAAGTGCCTAGACCCAGTGCCAGGGCTTCTTGTGCTTCCGAGAGCAGATCTGCCATGGCGATTTTCCATCCGGGGTGTCAAACCTGCAAGATCATGGTCGATCTGTCTATTGAGAGCCTGATCTGATTGATCAATGGCGGATCTAGGGTTTTTAAACTTGATCAGATCAACGACTTCACTCATAAAAGCAGAAATAGCCGAACCCGCCATTGTGGAAGGCACCGTCAGACCAGGGATCGTTGCATGATCATCTACAGGAGCAGGAAACCAGACGTTGGTAGCCGGGTTGCTACGAACGGGGATCCATTCCATTAATCCAGTATCCTCCTGATAAGCCAAACGGAAATACGATCCGCCATTGCAATCCAGCTTTATAAACGCTTCTCCAGGCGGGCAATGAACCTTGTCGATGGCGTTCAGGTCCTCGTAATAGTCGATTTCCACAAACTCCTCCAGTGATTGCAAATAGCAGAGCAAATTAAATCCCATTTCGAATCTCTGGTTTCAAAGCGCCGCAGGAAACCACTTTGCAACAAGCAAACGGTTCACCAAGCTTAATTAATCAATCAATTAATATAATTTAATTAATTAATTAATCAATTAAATTAATTGATTAATTAACTAAACCAATTAAATAGTTTATTATATCTATTAAGAATTAATAATTAATTTACAAAAATAATTATAATTAAAATACTTAATTAAAATAAAAATAAATTAAAACTGAAATAAATAAAATAATAATAAAAATTAAATTAATATATGTAGGTTAAGTTGACTTTCTCTATTTAGGATTAATTAGGTATATATATATATGTTGGTCGGAGGATTCTTCTCTCAGAGAACAATCATTCATAATCTACCATTTTTGGTCCTGATGATGGACCCCCTTTGGGGTTCGAAACGTTGACATGATGAATATAATACTATGGATAATCCGGATCATACTACACCAACTTGTTGGTAATTAAAGAAGTAGGTGAAATAAACCAGAGAATAGAGATAAAATTTCTAATGGTTAATACTTAGAAATTTCAACATGGTATCAGAGCGTTGCAGATCACAAGAGAAATGAAGGTGCCAACTGAATCAGATAATTTGCAACAGAAACAATTGTCCCGAGTGAAAAAATTTGTTCCTAGGCAGAAAGTGTTGGTTGCGTGGGGCGTTACCCAGGTTCAGTGTTAGTTAGCCAAACAAATCCCTACACTACTGTCCCTTTTGGCATCAGTGTGCGAAGCGCGGACTGAAGTCTCACCCGAAGCAGTATGGGGGGATGCTGGAACCAAGTTTCCGCCCCCTGAGATGGTCGTGATGTCGGTTATTCCTTCTATTCCTGCTTTCACATAGGTCATTAAGTCTTAGGGCTCTATCTATCTAGCCCTTTATTCTGCCCTTCGGTACCTTCGTGAAGGGGTACGATTGACCTTCGCGCAGCCCTAACGTATGGTTCAGGTACTTTTGCGCTGCTAAGGCAGCGTATTGTACATATTCCCAAATTATCTTAAGTGCCTTACTTATCTTATCAAACGATCACGGTTAGCGCTGCATAAACAGATATTCTTAGTTGCATTCAACTAACCAATATATATATATATATATATATATATATATATATATATATATATATATATATATATATATATATATATATATATATATATATATAATTACATACATTCACACATCACATAAGCATTGTAAATGAAATTCATACACAATATGACAAGATGCATTAATAGGAAAAAAATACATAGAATTTGTAGAATCCTTCTCTTTATTGATATCTTCAGATGATTACAAACTCTATCTGCCCTGCGCACACAGCTGCAGGGGTCTGCTCACTCAATTGCAGACTTCCACCCTAGGCCTCTGTGCATTCAGTTGCAGAGCCTCTACCTACACTAAGACCTGAAACTTAGACTTCTATAAAGACTTCCTACTTATCACTCAAGACTTCTTACTTCCAAATCTACTTAGAGCTTACATACTTAGCTCTTTTTATACAATCCCATGGTTTGTGGACCATGGGTAGATCTTTACAGCCGACTTTATACTTTACAAAATAAGGGCAGACAACCCTTTATGACTGATGACACCTTCGCGTTCGACAACTACAAAATGCGGAGACTTTACAACTTTATTACAAAACTTGACCCAAAACATGGGCTTTTAGCCCCAAAACTTTCCTTGGGGGATTCCCTTCCTGGCAACCCCCCAACACGAACATCGTGACTTGCCCTCGAGTCACTCTGTGGGCATGGAGATCTTAGCGCGAAGACCTCCCAGCTCGACCTGTATGACCGCAACCTCGGAAATGCACTGTGCGGCCACGTGCTTTGCTTCTTCAACCATCTTCTTGGTCACTGCTCCTGAACTGTTGGCCTGAAGCTTTTGCTAAGTTTCTTGTAGAGTCGCAAGCTTTCCTTCAGTAGAGGCTGTGACTGTGTAAACCTCATCCAGCCAGGGCTGCAATCGCACCTTTAGCACTGCCAAGGGAGCAAAACAACCTTCCTGGGATTGCGCAGAGCCTAGAGGCTCAGTTCTTCAGTTGCTGGGGCATATGAAACTATGGGCAGATTTCGAGGAGTGAATCTGGTGGGGTGTTGTTGCTATTGAGATGGAATAGTACCTAACGGGACAAAACCAAGGTAGAGGGAGTCACTACCTAGGAGGATTTCTAGCCAAGGAATCTAGATCAGTTTTGCAGGAGCATCGAAGATCGGAGAGGTGCAACTCAATGGTTGGTAAGCGGATTTCCACGAGGGAAATCGAAACTCAGAGGGATTATAGTAGAGAACTTCCAGAAGGGAAGTAGTGACTCAGAGGGAGTAGAAGAGAGAACTTCCAGGTGGTAAGTAGAGACTCAGAGGAGTCAAAAAGAGGAGCAGAGAGATGGCCATGAATGGATTGAGGGTTGATGATGTCTTAGTGGCCTTGGAATTCTTCCTCGACCGTCCTTTCTCTTGTTCTCATGGAGCTTGATGTGGGTGGACTTTGCCTGTGGGTCCGCGCCATGCTGCTCTGATTCGGGTGAAGGTGACCTCGTGCCTTATTAGAGCCCAACTCTATTCCACCTATTTTCTTCTTCGTCTGCTGAGCGGCATCATGCTCCACCTGGGCCTTGTCAATGGCCTCCTTCTTTCTCTTTTCGGCTAGCTGCATCATCTTGAGCTTGGCCTCCTCCTTCTTGTGCTACGCGGTGGAATTTCTCCCTCCCACCGCCAAGTCTATTGTAGTGTGTCATTATGCTGGCCAACGATCAAGTACTACATCAATGGCATCATCCGTTGCTAGGTAAGGCAAGTCACACCATGTCTGCGCAAGGTCCTTACGTGCCCTGATGGACACATGGTGAAAATCGGCCTTCCACTCTGCGTAGTGTTACAATGAAAAGTGTCTATGCAGAACTGCTAATCCCACTAAGGTGTGGTAGCTACCTTAGAAACAAACAAAGTAAAACTATTTTCGTTTTCCTTTATGAAAGATAGATGAGAGAAGAATAAAGGAGAACAACCTCTGTCTTGCGCTTGGTTCCTTGCTCGATTCCTCTCTCTTCTGATAGTCTTTTGCTACTTGCTTCTTTGCACACCCAGCTTCACAGAGTACCTGTAGAATCAAAGCAGCATAACACTATACAAGAACATGGATCTATTATCATAAACAATCTAGGATCAGATGTAAATTGACCATACAAATGCATAAAACATAAATGACACAAGAGTATGGAGGAAAACTTAAATAGCTTTATTGATAATCAAGAAAGCGCCAAGAGAGTTACAACCAGTTGTTCTGCCCAGCATCATCCTCTTAGCAAGTAAGCCCTTCTTCACCTCACGCAAAGCTTATATCACCCAACACTATGATGTTTCCTCAAGAAACCAACAACAATTCCTTACAAGATGCAAAATTCCAGCCCCTGGATCTCTGGGATGAGGGATCCATATATAGATATCTGTAAGGGAGATGAGTCAGCTTGTGATTTGATTAGTGGCTTCCCTTTGATAGTTCTTGCTTCCACTTGGATATTGATGATCTCTTACTCATCCTTGGTCGAATTCAGAATGGCAAGTGTCACAGGAGAAGTTTCTCGAAGATTCCATGCTTCTCCACCTCGTGGATTGACACTGCCATTTGTCTCTTCTCGCCCATCGCACCCCATAGAAGGGCTTTTTGAAATGAAATGCACCCACTGAGTGTACTTAGGTGAGATGCAACGCACTTTGCCTGTGGAGCAGGTGAAATGATCCTGTTTTGACCAGTTCTGAGTGGCTTTTCATGGAGAACTTCTGGGAGAAGCTGTAATCAGTTGACCTTGTTCTCTTAGGGGTTGGAACAACACTTTTAGGGACTTAGGAGCCCTTGGTTTATGGACATTTTATGCTTGGGGTTGCAGTGCCCAAAAATGTCTATAACAGTTGCCCCCTAAAGCATGAGGTCATTAATCTTTTTGATGTCGGGTGAAATGCTTTATCATGAGGATCCGAAGTTCTTTCAAGCTGGGAGGAGACCTGTAATAAGATACAATACAATACATTATCTTCATAATATTTTCACGATCTAGCTAAGGCAGGCATTCCCATGCTCAACTTTATAAATTCATTTTTGTGTACATAGGACAGACAATCGTCTGAGTGTAGATTGATGATTCTGATAGAGCCATCATGCCTTTGATTGGATGATTATCTGTGCGACAATGATGTACATTTGATGTCTTTATTTTCCTGAATATATATCGCAGCCCGGATGGATGAAACTAGATCCGGGGTCTTCAATCTCGTTCGATCTTCACTCAAATTACAAGTCGATCCATGTGAGAGATGTTCTGGAGTCGAACATGGAAAGACATCGCCTGATTACCAGCCAATGATGTAAGCTGTTAACAGGCGCAAGAGGAATCACCGATAATGATAATGACCCTCAAGGTACTGCAGTACAATTCACATGGTGTGAATAAAGGACTTGGCATCGAACACCACGCAAAATCTTTCGATCGAAGGCCATTGATGTAAACCTGTCACCAGAAGTGTGAAACTTGCCATTGAGGCATGTAAGCTTCAAAGTACTGAAAGGGGTGTTCCTAAATCGACTTCTTGGATAATGAGCTGATGTCGAAAAGAAGTGATCCGTCATAGGAGAGCCTTAATGAATCCCACATCAATGACATGGAACGGAGCAAATGATTTTAATGGAGGTGAAAACGATCTGGTGATATAAGGTTTAGGGTGGTGGTCATGAAATAATGGAGCATAAATGTATTGCAGCAGGTGAGACACAGGTTAATTCTCTGAGTGACTTCTCTTGAACATATCGGCGACACTGACATGATGGATTGGTAGCATTAACCCCAAATTTGGATGGTTTGATGGGACCATGGTGATGTGACCAGTGAACAAAACAACCCAACCCGACTTGGATGCGGAGTGAAAGTGTCATGTTCAAGAGCGACTTGCTACCAATAAAGTTTCTTCAAGTTTTCTTCCCAATTTTTCCCTAGTCATTGCTGACCAGTACCTCTTTATTTTTGTCAAGCTTGAGGAGGATAACATATGCTTGTTCTATAATTTTCCCTTCAAGAAAACCCATCGCTATGTTTTAACGAGCCTAGTGATAGTGAAACTCATTCTTGTCTGCTATGGACAAGTTTGTCACTATTAGGTTTTAACGAGTTTAACGACAAAGATAACTCAGTCCTTTTTAATTTTAGAGAGTCTGAAAAGGGACGTAAAGGAAACTCCAAAAATCCTTTTTCGTCATCTAATCCCTTAAGTCCGAAAAAGTATAAAACAATACAGAAGGGATGAATTTTCGATACTTTTAACGAGCCGAACAAAACAAGCCCTCGATCTTTTTGTGTAATAATCCCTCAGTTCCAAAAAGATTAAAATTTAAAGGAGGGATAGCACTTCCAGTCCCTTTAACGAGCTGGAGAGGCCAATGGCTCGACAATCTTTTCATATTTTACGAGTCAGTTGAAAAGAGCTTAAAGGAGACTCATTTTTGAGGAACGAGTGATAAAATTGGGTAGCAGCTGATTCCAGGTAAGGTTTGGAATTTTCCAATCACGGCAGTGTTACAAGGATGGCTAATAGGATCACTCTTCGCAGTTGTTCCTCAAAAGGAGTAAACAATCAAATGGAGGTAAATGATTGGCCAATACAGAGTGGAGGTGATGATGAGAACACGACCAAGGCTTTAAAGGTTGAAGTACTACATTCACGATGATTATTTACCGGGAATTGGTTCATTTTTTATTGAGCTTAAACGCTGGGGGAAACATTTGCTCATGACTTATGTTTATTTTTTAACGAGCTCGAACTATGTGCTAAAACTGCTCGAATAATCCAGTCGTATAATAAGGATGTCTCATATATAAAAACGACAATTTTCCAAATCTTTGCCCCACATCCTTTCTTTATGCAAGCTAGGAAACGACCAATCCTACGAGTTTAAAGGGTTAGAGGACCTACAAATTTAAAAAATAAATGGTCGCTCTTCGCTTGCACGCCAAAAGTTTTGCATGACCCCAGGTATAAAATATAGTTTCAAGGTCACCTCTCAATCTACCGACAAAACATTTGTTTCATCGGGAAAGGCTTACCTCTTTCAGGTTACCAAAGATTGTTCTATCTGCACCGCAAACAAAACACTTCTTCGGCGATGTCTACCGAAATAGACAAAGGCGAGTGGTGCAAACGCCTCTACTCACATAACTTTGACAAGGGAATCTTATTCCAGTCTAACCCCCTTTTCCAATCACGGACGGGAGTGTCAGACTAGTCATATATCTCTCGCAGAAACCTACCCTATACCTGAAGTTTTCCTGCCGAAGCAGACCAGGGTGCATGCCCCCTGGGTTTCAGTCATGTCCCCCGAATCACTCGCGCTCATCAGGTGGACGGACTGGGGATTGATGAGACATTCCTTGCGTAAAAAGACCATTCAGGGATGGTATATGACTATTTGCCATGTGTGAACCGGGAAATGAAAGCTGGTCTACGAGCTTGACCACTCTTCCTTCATGTGGAAAACACATTACTCTAAAGAGTGAGGAGACAATTGCTCCCATGCAATAAATATAGTCTCGTCCAAGGAGTAGATTATAATCCAGGGGTCCTTGGACTACCATTACGTTCATTTGAACGGTTTTCCCTCTCAATGTTATGGGCACACTGGGAAGGATCCCTAACGGTCTACTAGTTCCTTTGTCAAAGCCTGTTAGATTTCTCATCTCAGGCAAAAGCGATGGCGAACCAAGCGCTTTCCAAGCATTCGAGGAAAGGATACTCAGAGAAGCCCCTTCATCTATGATGGTACTGGCCATAACCATTCTATATATTTGAACAATCATTCAGAATGGTATACTGGCTGGTAAACGGGGTATGCCTAGTTGATTCCAGTCGAAGGAAACAACTAGGTTGCTTGAAGGTGGGACCGAATAGACGATCGGGTATGACTCTGACGAACTTCCTTCCTGCGGTAAAGGAATGGGTAAATTGCCCCCATGTTCATCAAAGTCTGTGTTTACGAAAAGAATTTGGACAGTGTCATCCTTGTTCTCTTCGATGACTGTATCATCTGAAGATGGAACCTCTCAAGGCAAGACCAGGTCAACTGCCGCCTCGAACTTTTGACTTTTGTCTGGTATGGGTTCAGATGGTTTATCTTCAATGATAGATGTTTCATCCGACCACCTGGGCGGGTCAGCCAGATTTTCAACTAGCGACGGGCTTGGCAAGAGTTTCTTATATCCAGGAGGAAGTCGTAACGGTGAAACCGGACGATCGTCCAAAACTCTTTTAGCCTCGTCTAAGAAGGGACAACGGTGGACGTCATGATTGCCTTCACACAGTTTACAAGGAAATTTGCACTTTCCTTTTTGTCCAGGGGCTTCACTTTCACTAGTTGACAATGTGTTTTCAACATGATCAACAGAGGTTGACGACACCGGGTTGTGCAAACAAGGAAACCAGTCCCTTAAGATCTGAGGGATGCATGGACAATCTCTATGATAGTGGTCTCCTTTGCAAATGACACATGGCGATTTAGGCCTGGTCGGTGCAGTGTGTGGATTTTCGCTAGAGGATGCTTGGTTGCCCCCTTTTGCCTTTGGCTCCTTCTTCTTCTTCTCTTTCTTCTTCTTTTCCTTGTTCTTCTCAGATACTTGATTTTTGGCTTTATCAGCCCTATCAAGCGAAGAGGAAGGAGGAGAGGAAGAATTGGACAAAGCAGAGGGTTGCGGGGTAACTTTGGAATTGTCTAGTCGCTGACTTGATTGTCCAGGAATCACGGAGCTCTAAACGGTGGAGGTTGAGAAAAGCCATACGGGTAATCCAATCGTCAATCCTGGAAGCGACAATGTGGCCATGTGGGGTGCACCAACATCTCCCCAAGAGGAGAAGGGACTAGGATTCCCTCCAAGGGGAACTCCTTGGTTGGTGGACTCCATTCTCTCAACCCAAGACCAACGTAGGAAAGGTGACGATTATTCCGTTTAAAATAAATTTTAGATGCTTTGACACAACTTGTTTTTTCAATTTTAAAGAGTCGAGAAAAAACAAAAGATGGCTTTAGTCGCCTTCAATTTTTAATGAGCCTGAAGTGACAAGTTCTCAGATGGACCTTTTCCGTTAAGGATTCTGAAAAGGAACGAAAGGGACTGCTTTGGAAATCTAGGCAGAGGGATTACCAAACCAATCGCAAAACTGCAGAATACTTTTTACGGTATGGCAGTCAATCTTCCCGAATGCTGTGTTCAGTGCATTGCGATCGATAAGGTGGCAGACACGTCTTCCTATGGATAAAGGATTAAGCCTATTGTGGTCTCCCAAAATATACTCGACGGTACGTGGGAGCACAAGTCCGTACTAGCACTTATCGTCTCAAAGTGGAGGAATCACCCAACCAACAGTGAGAACAACAGTTAGCAGGCTTTACGACGTCGAAATACGTCTCTAGCTTAGACTTCTAGATGTTGTGTGTTAGGTTCCAAAGCGTTGTTAGATTCATTAAATTTATTTTATAGTTGATCTTGCTTAAGAAATTTTCCTTTCAGGTTCACCGCGTGATGTAGATGTACAATTCCTAAAATGCAATCTAAGATGATAAACAGTCTTTTATCTTCTTTGTACAATGAAAATCCTAGTTACTAAGGAAAGAAAGACAGAATTCTTTCAACAAAGAGCAAAGAGCACACACTATATGCATTGTCCTAAATCAAACCAATCAAACAGTCTAAATTCAAATGCACATGCATGTATTTCTTTTCAGCCTTCTTAATATGTGAATGATAAAAAGAGAGCTAATGCGCAAATCTGAATTAATTTTCAAGTGACAATTACTAACAAGTTTCTTTTCAAATTCAAAATGAAGACAATGACAACACTTTGCGATTTGGAAATGAAGACTTGCTTTCAACACTAGAAAAACTACTAATTCCGATCAAATACAACAATAACAGGGTAATCGACTATCAAAAGCAATCAGACTCTCTTCTATGACTGAAAATGACACTTGCGACACTTTCAAATCAAGAAACGACAGTACAATTACGTTACTTTTTTGTAAAGGAGAACTGAAAATTACTCAACAAATACACAAAAACATTTACAGTTCTTTGCACAATAGAGGCGGAATCACAGCAAGGAAAGGGGTTTCAAATAGAGGTATACTGACTACAGGCAACAAAATTCTTGAATAGATCTGAAAAGAGTGAACAGAAACTAACATTCAGGAACAATGCCTAGTATGATCAGCGCACCTGTAACACAGTGAATTTGAAATGAAACGCACCTACTACACTCGGGAAGTGCGCTGAATTTTAGATTCGCATAATAGAGACTGTGTTGGGCCAGGGATGAGACTTTGCTTGGGTTCCGGGTCACAGTTTCCAGTTCAGTTCAGGGATTTTGGCCGAGCAAGTGGTAATCAGTAAATCAACAACATGGGTAGATCTAAGGAGGTTACTAGAGCCACCACAAGGGCAATTAGAGAGTTTGTAAATCAATTGTTTAATTCATAAACAAAACCCGGAGATTGACTAGAGTGGCATTTATCTACTTTGCATTTGCATAGCAAATGCAGTTCGAAAGCTACCTGGCTCAACTTCAGGCTCCATCTATAAGTTTATAAAATAAACAAATGTAGATAAACAAAAAACCTAGTCGCTCCCCAGCGGAGTCGCTATTTTGTTACAGGGAAATGTGTCTATGCAGAACTGCTAATCCCACTAAGGTGTTTTAGCTACCTTAGAAGCAAACAAAGTAAAACTACTTTCGTTTTCCTTTATGAAAGATAGATGAGAGAAGAATAAAGGAAACCAACCTCTATCTTGTGCTTGGTTCCTTGCTCGATTCCTCTCTCTTCTGATAGTCTTTTGCTACTTGCTTCTTTGCACACCCAGCTTCACAGAGTACCTGTAGAATCAAAGCAACATAACACTATACAAGAACATGGATCTATTATCATAAACAATCTAGGATCAGATGTAAATTGACCATACAAATGCATAAAACATAAATGACACAAGAGTATGGAGGGAAACTTAAATAGATTTATTGATAATCAAGAAAGAGCCAAGAGAGTTACAACCAGTTGTTCTGACCCAGCATCATCCTCTTAGTAAGTAAGCCCTTCTTCACCTCATGCAAAGCTTAGATCACCCAACACTATGATGTTGCCTCAAGAAACCAACAACAATTCCTTACAAGATGAAAAATTCCAGCCCCTGGATCTCTGGGATGAGGGATCCATATAGATATCTGTAAGGGATATGAGTCAGCTTGTGATTTGATTAGTGTCTTCCCTCTGATAGTTCTTGCTTCCATTTGGAGATTGATGATCTCTTACTCATCCTTGGTCAAATTCAGAATGGCAAGTGTCACAGGAGAAGTTTCTGGAAGATTCCATGCTTCTCCACCTCGCGGATTGACACTACCATTTGTCTCTTCTCGCCCATCGCACCCCATAGAAGGGATTTTTGAAATGCAATGCACCCACTGAGTGTACTTAGGTGAGATGCAATGCACTTTGCCTATGGAGCAGGTGAAATGATCCTGTTTTGACCAGTTCTGAGTGGTTTTTCATGGAGAACTTCTCGGAGAAGCTGTAATCAGTTGACCTTGTTCCTTTAGGGGTTGGAACAACAATTTTAGGGACTTAGGAGCCCTTGGTTTATGGACATTTTATTCTTGGGGTTGCAGTGCCCAAAAATGTCTATAACACGTAGCCCTGCAGGTTGGCAAACACTGTAGGCGACAACTGCGGTTTGTGATTGATGGCCATGTGAATGTTCATCTCCATCAAGATCCAGAAGATCTTGTTGTCCTTGATGTGTTGCGCATCCTTGGTTGCCCACAATGAAGCGTACTTCGCTGCTTCTGGTAGGTCTGGCATGACCAAAGGGAATTGACTGTCCTCTGGCAGCTCCCATGCTACCAGCACAATAGACAACAAGAGCCACGCATAGTGGAACGTCTTGCTGAGCTCCTGTGCCTCACGACAATTTCTAAGGAACTCATTGTAAAGATAGTGTGCCCAATTGAACTGGACTCCTTCGGCGCACTGGATTTCTAGTGCGACGATAAGTGTCGACACCTCATCAATGCGACAGTTCCTCATCACCTTCCCTACCAAAATTTGCATAGCCATCATTACAGCAGGGTCACTGATGCTTGATATGGCATATCTGCGTGGCTTCTTCACAAGCTTAAATTTCTCTTTCATGGCCTCTGCGAGGGCTTTCTCACCACCTTTTCCACCAAACATCATGGCCAGATTGGCGGTATATTTTCAAGGATCTACCCCATAAATTTCATCCTAAATGTCGACCACCCGCTCCATTTGGCCGGATTTCTACTGTCAAATCATGAACAGTGACTTTAACAATCACCTTTCGGCCAACCTGCATGATTTCTCCCTGGGTAGCGCAACTCCCTTCGCGCTACCACGAACCCTGTGACACTTCCTTACTTCGCACAATATTCCAATCACGCAGCGCCCCAACCCAAGTAGTGTAGTTTATAGTCTCGCACCTCCTTTCAACTACATGGAGCACTAAGACTGTGCTACCTTCATATAGTCACATGGACAGACCACTAGTGTATGGCTTCAATTGACTTCCATTCACCTTCCCTGGGAAGGAACCTCCATTCAATTTGACCAACTGAACCGCTCCTCCGTCGGTAATATCCTTAATGACATAAGGTCCTAACCAGTGCATTCTGAATTTCCTTGGAAATTTATGAAATTTGATGTCATATAACAAAACCAAGTCATTTACCTTGAAGGTGCACAGCTTAGTGTGCTGATCATGCCATGCTTTTTCACGCTACTTTTGGACCTGTTGGTGAAATCCAGCTAGAAATATTTCTTCCTCAAGCTCAGCGAGCTACGTGAGCCTCTCCTCTAGGGCTCAACGATCCGTCATACCCATGAGTGCCACTAGGTGCAGACTAAGCACAATGTATTCCGTGGGCATCACCACTTCAATGCCATATACAAGCCTAAAGGGTGTTTGTCCAGTCAACTTCTTGCATGTTATCTAATAGGCCCATATTACTGCATGTATGCGTAGGTCCCAATCACTTCCCTGAGAATTTCAAACCTTTGTCAGCGTGTTTTCTAGCACTTCATTGAATGCTTGCACCATTCCATTAGCCTGTGGGTGATAAGGCATGCTTTTCTAGTGTTATACCTGAAATTCCTCCATCAGTGCGTTGATCGTCTCATTCAGAAAGTGCGTACCACGATCACTCATCAGAATATTTGGGCACCTGAATCGCATCAGTACATACTCAAAGAGGAATATTGCGATAGTTGCACATGTACAATCCTTTATAGGTTGTGCCTCCACCCATCGAGTCAAATACTCCGTCGTGGTGATAATGTACCGTGCTCCCATCTTATTTCCTTAGGGTTGAATGGGTCCCACAAAATCTATCGCCCATTTTTCAAAGGGTTGTAACATCATCTATGGATTCATAGGAAGGTCATCCCTCTGCGACAACCTGCCAGTCATATGACACACATCACATGCTTTTTAGTAAGCTTTTGAATCCTGATGGAGGGTTGGCCACCTCAACCCTACATGTAGAATCTTCTGCACGGTCGCTCTCCCTACATAATGTCCTCCCGTGATGCCCCCATGAGCATCCATGAGGATACTGCTCCTTTCAAACTTCGGTACATATCGTCGCAATATCTCATCGAACCCCATTTTGTACAAATGCCCGGAAATGATTGAAAAGTCTGCCACGCACACCACTAACTCCTTCTGTTGGACGGTGTAACGTTCCAGGGAAGTTCCTATTGTTAGGAAGTGTATGATATCTTCAAAATGACCATCTGTGACGCGTACTGCAAAGAGCTGCACTTCAGGCAATCCCTCCTCCAAATTGGTGGGCTCTTCCCCTGTTTCAATGTACGACAGATGGTCTGGTCCTGTGTTTAGTCATTCAGGCTTTATAATAACTTCAAATCATACTCCTGGAACAATAACAACCACCTGCAGATTCTGCCCCCCAACACAGGCTTATTGACCAGGTATTTAAACGTGGAATGATCTGTATACATCTTAAAATGGCCACCCACCAAATAGTGTCTAAACTTCTGGAGTGCATATACCATGGCTAACCGTTCGCGCTTGGTGGTGGAATAGTTCTTCTCCACCTTGGATAATCTTCTGTTTGTGAATGCTATAGGATGGTCCAAGTCTCCACCGCCAGCCTGTGTAAGTACTACTCCCAACACTATACATAACATGTCGACATGTACATGAAACTCCTTCTTCCAATCCAAGAAGACTAAAATTGGCATGGTGACCATCTTTTCTTTTAGTAAATCCAAGCTTTTCTTACAGTCCTCATTCCAGCAGAACGTGATGTCCTTTTTCAACAACTTTTCCATAGGCGCTGTGATCTGAGCATAGCCTTTGCTAAACTTTCTATAATATACAGTATGTCCTAGGGTATCATGCAGTTGTTTCACACTCCTCGGCGCTTCTAAGCTAAGTATCACCACAATCTTTGTAGGATCTACCATCAGTCCCTGTCTACATACCACATGACCCAGCAGGGTCCCAAAAGGAACAAAAAACATACATTTCTTTAGATTGAGCATGATCTGGTATCTTCGGCATGTGTCTAGCATCAAGCACAAGCTTGTCACATGCTGTTTCACCAGCCCAAACACAGTTCAGTCATCAAAGTACACTTCCAAGAACTTATGAATAAATTCCTTGAACTCCACAATGACTGCGCGCGAAAAATCACAGGTGCATTCTTCGATCTGAAAGGCATTACAGTGTACTGAAAACATCCCCACTCAGTCACAAAGGTTTTCTTGCTTCTATCCTCCAGCGCAATTTTGATCTGATGTTACCCAGAGAACACATCAGTGAAGGAATATGCTTCATGGCACCTACATTGTCCAACACTTCATCAGTGAACGGATTCGGGAAAGGATCATGTACACAAGCGTCATTCAACTTCCTGAGATCTATGCATATCCTTATTTCATCCTTTTTCTTCTTTTCCTATACCACCATTGGGCTTACCCATTTAGATTCCTCTACGGGCTCAATGATGCATGTCGCGAGTATCTTGTCTAGCTCTAAGCGGAACTTCTCCTTATACTTAAGATTGAGACGGTAAGGTCTTTTCTTAACGGGCTTCGCGTCAAGCTTCAACGTGATCTTCATAACACCCAGGTCTCCTATTATCCCTTTTAGATCCGTAAACTTGGTAGGGAACAAATCCTAGTATTCGCGGAGTAATTAAACAACCTTATCCACTGTCACATCATCCCAGTAATCTCCAATCTTCGCGAATTTGGGCTCTGCCTCTGTACCAATATTTACCTGTTTCATTTTCAGTGGTGCGGTTATATCAGGATTCTCAATTTGTGGTCCCTCAACCTCGCGGTGACCTTCTGTTTCAGGGATGTTAATCTTTTGTGGATCCTCATCTTCTTCTTCAGCGGTCACGTTATAGCATTCCAGTGCATGACTCAGCTGAGTAGTCCAATCAGGTTGAATCAGGTCCAAAGGATCCTGCAGTATCCTAAAGATTGTTGCTTTCACCTCTTGTAGCGCCTTGTCAATACAGTCAAACCCATCTTCAAAGATGAATGTCATTATGAATCCTTTGCGTAGAATATCCCATTCACCTGTACCATGGTGGAGCTCTGTTTCTAAGTACCAGTTCATCGAGATGACATCCAAGGTGTGACAGAACAAGTGCACCCATTCAGGTTGGGGCTTTGCTCCATAAGCTTGAGCCCATTTGGCCAAGTATGTGCGCGGATCGTCCTTGTTGTCATACTTGTCTTTCATTCGTACCTTCGTCTTCCCAAAGCATGTTCTCATCATCCTCCTACACTCGCACTAATCATCAAAGCTACCCTTGTGCGTACCCCACCATCTTGCGGGCGTAGCGCACAGTGCCCAAGACAAAGCTTGGAAGTGCTACTTCTCTGGTACCTCCCTCTCAAATGCATCCAGAAATATATCTACATCATTCAGGCCATCATAAGTGGGCATGTTTCTTACCTCTAATGACACACAGCGTAGCGATCGGGTCATCATGTTACAGCTTAGCGTGTTTACTTCATGTAACACATTCTTCCAGCGCTCTAATTCTTCATTAGAGTCTGAGGTGCAGGAAACCCTTGCGATCCCATGTAATTCTTCCATCCACTATTGGATTCACCCAATCTTGGTCTTGCGCTGTTATCTGATATATACAGTCCAAATTTTCATCGCTCTCATAATCGCAGATTGGTTTAGTATAGCGCGATCCTTCAGTAGGATCTAGGGGTACTATTATGCGGAGTGATTTCTTCTCAAATATCATCTTTTGCTTCTTTAGGTTGATTACCCCATTCATATCAGTAGCCAAATCAATGCCAAGGAGTGCAGGGTAGGGGTTGCTATCATCCAAAATTTTTATTACTTCAAAGTCAGCCAACGCGCTTGCACCTTCAATATCTACAATCACCCCTTGCAGTCGCCCCATGGGGATGATCTTCGACTGATTTTCCATTCTTAACTAAATCGGGGACCACTACAGCGCGAGTCTTCGCATTCGTTCCCAAGTTTGCTTTGGTAGGATGTTCACGTCTGACCCCAGCTCCAAAATAACCTGATCCATTTCATATTCTCCTATCTGCATGGTTAGCCTCATCTCTTGTCCTGTCCTTATTTTATGCTTACCAATATTTCGTACCATGCATGGTTCATTTGGAGTGTTCCTGGCACATCTATTTATAAGCTCCTGTTGTCCCTTCACTGCCCTGCTATCGTGTAGCAGCTTCATGAAGGTCTCTAGAAAGGTCATAAGCATAGAAGGGTCCATTTCCTGATCAGGCTTATCCTTTCTCCCTGAGGTGGAGGCCTCAGCAAAGCTCTTCTTTGCTTCCATGAATGTTTCACGTGCGTGCTCCAAATCAAATTCAGCCTCCTTCGCCAGAGCTTTGTGAATGCATGCGCTGTCTTCAGACTATTTCCCCTTATCATCCCCTGTTGCAATTCCACTTCAGAGCACTATATTCACATTTGGATCCTCTTCTCGAGGCTTAGACCTCATCATTTATAGGTTCTAAGTCGGTTGTGGTGGTCGTGCCCCTTTGTCACGTATCCTCGCTATCAGCGTAGGACAGTCCTTCGTTTCATTATCAAACAGAGTGAAATATTTGCACAACGGATGCGTTGGGTTGGTTGCAATCACGGGCATAGTGTCCTGGTCCTCCAAAATTGTAGTAGATCAGCTGTCCCCTACATCTACCAGGTCCTCCTCCACCTCGGCCTCATCCGCGCCCCTAAAATCCTGTTTGCGCCATCCCCACGCTCTAGTTAGGGGGAAGCATTTTTTCCTGAACCCTATAAGCGTGTGTTCTATTCATCATCAATTCATAGCTTCTGTAGTTACGCTCATCATTCCCTACCGACCTACAGAAGTTGTAGAACAGTTGCAGTAATGTTTGTACAAACTTCTGCAACAAATGACAGTGATCCGTCGTATGTTTTCCTGCTACCAACATATAGCGCACCACAATGCAGGCCCCGTTCTTGGTCCTACTTGAGCTTCCGACCTCAAGGCATCGATCCTCCTCCTACAATATAGTTCACAAATACTTGGAAATGGTATTTGTCATGCCCTAACCCTTGCATTTCAGGCACCATACCGCTTCGCGCACCTCCGGTTGAAATGTTCTGTCATGCTTCAAAATTTGCATTTCAAGGCAAAGATTTTGCAACTGCGCATGGATCTGCTGAACACCCATATTCGGATCCTGCATCGGTGTTTCATGCAGTCTCATTGCAGTCTCCAATGCCTACGCTCAGTCGTTACATTCTGTTGTGACAACACAACCCTTAGGTGTGGTAGGAGCGAAGCCATGAACCATTCGCAGTTTTGTCCATCTGTTAAGTTCATATTAGCTTCATGGATTTTACACTTCAATCTCTGATCTAATTACCAAGGTGTCTCGCCTAGTTTCATCGTGATTTCCTTGAACCCCACAATCGACTATGCCTCAGATTTAGGCCTACTGAATTCTTTATTCAGCGCGGTCTATATGTCTGCCAATCTAGCGTTTGGGTTATCATTAGAGTATTTAATGTACCAGGTTACCACGTGATCCTGCAAAGTACTAACCAATGTTTCCTTCTTCATGTGATCATCTATGACGCCCTAAGCTTCCCATACAACTTTCACGAGAAACCAAAATTGGTCTTAGTCATTATTTCCCAAGCCTTTAAATAAAGGTTGCTTCAATGAATTAGCCATGCTAAATTGTGGTGGAGGTGGTGGTGGTATGTGTGAAGTCACAGGTGATGGTGGTGAAGTTGGAGGTGGTGTGGGTGGAGGTGGCAGTCATGGGAATCCCTGTCTTATTAACTTAATTGCACTTCACGGAGAAGGATGCACTACTCCCTCTTCATCACCCAATGGAGGTGAAATCAATGGACTATATTGAGGACCCTTTTTTTCTTCATTCCTATAAGTCTTTCCACTTTGTGTAGCCCTGGACATCAAGGTAGCTGCATAACCCATTTTTTGCATAATAACATCTTAATCCATGTATTAAAAGACTTCAGGTATTTACCTAACGGACCTTTGAAATAGTGTCGCTCCACCTCGTTGTAGCTAACTGAGGTATTGACTACGAATTCAGTCACAAATCCTCCTATGATGCAATTGATCCAATGATCGACAGCGCGGGTGATCTTATCCTCAGAGGCTTCTAGTCTCTGTACTAACTCTGGGGTCCAAACAATAGGACTGTCAAGTCTCCACCTTCCTTGGCTATCCGCTAGCTTCGCGATCCACTCATATAGCTCAACCGGAAAGGAACAGAAAAAGATCTCGTGGATTTCTATATATAGGTACCTATCCAGCTACTGTTCCTTTGTCAGTCACAGATTTTTGTTCTCCTGCGCCGCGAATTCGTGGATGTTCCTATCCAACCAGTCTCCGATCTATTTCTTAGATAGATTCCAATGATATGGCATCACACATCTCTTATGCAGATTCTGGTCTCTGCAACAAAACCATTTCTTGGCTATGTGGGGCCTGACCAAGGTTCAGTGTTAGTTAGCCAAACAAATCACTACTAGCCCTTTCAGCATTAATCCATAGAGCGCAGACCAATGTCTCACCTGAAGCAGTATGGGGGGATGCTGGAACCAAGTTTCTACACCCTAAGATGGTCGTGATGTCAGTTTATTTCGTATGTTCCTATTTTTTGCGTAGGTCATTAAGTTCTAGGGCTCTGTCTATCTAGCCCTTTATTCTGCCCTTTGGTACTTCCGTGAAGGGGTACGATTGACTTTCACGCAGCCCTAACCTACGGTCTAGGTACTTTTGTGCTGTTAGGGTAGCATATTGTACAGATTCCCAAATTATCTTAAATGTCTTACTTATCTTATTAAACGATCACGGTTAGCGCCGTGTAAATAGATATCCTTACTTGTGTTCAACTAACCAACGTAATTACATACATTCGTGCATCACATAAGCATTGTAAATGAAATTCATACACAATATGAAAAGATGCATTAATAGGAAATGAAGACACAAAATTTGTAGAATGCTTCTCTTTATTGATATATTCAGATGATTACAGACTCTATCCACCCCGCGCACACAATTGTAGGGGTCCACACACTCAGCTGCAAACTTCCACCCTAGGCCTCTGCACACTCAGCTGCAAAGCCTCTACCCATGCTAAGACATGAAACTTAGAATTCTCTAAAGACTTCCTCCTTATCGCTCATGACTTCTTACTTGCAAAGCTACTTAGAGCTTATTTACTTAGCTCCTTTTATACAATCCCATAGTCCACGGACCATGGGTAGATATTTACAACCAACTTTATACTTTACAAAATAAGGGCGGATAACCCTTTATGACTCATGACACCTTCGCGCTCCGTCACCACAAAATGTGGAGACTTTACAACTTTATTACAAAACTTGACCCAAAACATGGGCTTTTAGCCCCAAAACTATCTTTGGGGGATTTCGTTCCCAACAAAAAGCAGTAGGGAAGGGTTTACACAAAATGCATGCGTCATCAGTTCGAGCTAGAGAGAGGCCAGTGCAGAGAAAGAAGAAGGTAGTAGAGGCTCATGAAGAGCCACACAAAGACCAGGAGGGTTGACGCAGTTGGCCAAGGGAGCAAAAAAACCTTCAAGGGATTGTGAAGAGCCTAGAGGCTTAGTTCTTCAATTGCTAGGGCATAGGAAGCTATGGGCAGATTGCGAGGAGTGAAGCTAGTGGGGTTTTGTTGCTATCGAGACAGAATAGTACCTAACGGGGTAAAACCAAGGTAAAGGGAGTTGCTACCTAGGCAGATTTCTAGCCGAGGAATTTAGATCAGTGTTGTAGGAGCATCGAAGATCGGAGATGTGCGACTCGATGGTTGGTAGGCGGATTTACAGGAGAGAAATTGAAACTCAGAGGGAGTCTAGTAGAGAACTTTGAGGAGGGAAGTAGTGACTCAGAGGGAGTCAAAGAGAGAACTTCCAAACGGGAAGTAGAGAATCAGAGGAGTCGAAAAGAAGAGTAGAGAGATGGCCATGAATGGATTGAGGGTTCATGACAGGCTGGATGGGGCATCCAACTTTGTCATATGGAATGCTAAGATCCTATCTGTTCTAGATAGACATCACGTCAAGGCATTTTCCTTGAGAACCATGGCTATCCCAGTCGACCCAACTGACAATAAAATGTATGATGATGTGATGGCCAAGGCGAAATGCATAATCCTTGATGGGGTCAAGGATCATGTGGTCCAGCATATTTCCGAGAAGGAGACGGTAAAGGAATTGTGGGATACCTTGAAGACATTGTATCAAGGCACTTACATGCAAAGGAAGATTCTACTCGAGAATCAGCTGTGGTCATACTAGATGCAGAAGGGGGAGCAGATAGATCACTTCCTTGCCAGGTTGCAGGAGATTTAGGACCAACTGAATTTCACAAGGGCCACGCCAGATCAAGATTTAATGGTGAGGACTGCCCTGAACACAGTCTCCGAGGAGTGGGAGACGTTCGTCTAAAGCATTTTGTGTAGAGCGAATACTCTAGGATGGGAAGAATTGTGGGCATCTCTTCGCCAAGAAGTGATCAGATGGCTTACCAAGACGGGAACTAGCAGCAAAGGAGCTCAGGGCAAGAAATATGAGGAATAGGATGCATCTCTTGCATTTGCGGGGAAGTAGGAGAAGAGGAAGAAAAAGGACCTCTCTAAGATAAAGTTCTTTAACTGTGGGGAACTGGGCCATTACACGAACCAGTGTCCAAGGAAGAAGAATAAGGGAGAGGCATCTGAATCCAAGGTAGCACCAGCGAAGGTAGAAAAGGAGGTAGAGGATGATGACAATTGTACCATGAGTGCTCATGTACCTCTAGATAAGAGGTGGGGAGACATTGAGCTATAGTCAGGAAGACTACAGGAAATGAGGGGCATGATCCTTGAGGTACCCAAACTCTTTGGATCATACTTGGCTACGAGAGCCCTGAAGTGACAGTAGTAGGATGGTGGATATCGATAGAAACAGATGCGGATGAAGCAACATAGAGTGCTAGAAGTGCAGTAGTCCCTGGAAGCGTAGAGAGGCTTGCAGCAGTCCGAGAGGCATAGAGGAGGTTGCATCAGTGCAAATCCATGGGCAACAGTATAGGATGTAGTAGTCCAAAAGATGTTGGGTGGGGAGGCTTAGCATTAGCACAGGTACTAGTGTCGTATAATCATGGTGATGCTCAGTGGCAGAGTATTAGTAGAGCACAGTCCTCGTTAAGAGGGAGTGTTGATTTTAGGTAGCCTCATATGTGCTCTAGCCATGAAAATTGGTGGAGAGGCTAAAGAACCTGAGATCTCCAAGACCCAGAAATGGTTTGGGAAAATTATATCTGGTTAAAGAGATATTAAAATAATTAATATTTTTAATGGAGTTCCTAAGTCTAAACTTAGGAAAAATAAAATATTAATGGGTATTAATATAAAACTGGGTTAGAAGGTTGTAAAGGAAATGGATCAAGCCAAATCTAATCTTATACATTGATTAGAGATGTAATCTCAGCCATTGAAGAGTCAATAGAAAAAGTATAAGAGACACTAGAGTGATCAGTCATTTGATTTTCTAGTGCAAGGTTTGCTAAGAGAAATTGAATCAGTGATCAGAGATGCAGCGAGCGGTAGTGAGTACAAGGCAGAGAGGCAAAGATAGTGCCGGAAGACCAGCACAGAGGCAGAAAGGTAGATGCAGAGCTAGAGGGAGCCACATAGAGGCCAGTGGTGATTGCGCAGAGGTTAGAAGGGCTTGCGTCATCCACATAGAGGCTATAGGAGTGACGCAGAGAGGTAGAGAGGCTGTACAGAGCCTTAAAGGGTTGACATAGAGGCTAGAGGGCTTGGTGGGACAGACTTTCAGAATATCTACTTCCAAAGAGAGGTATTACTGCTAGATTTTTTTTATCTTTGTTGGGTGAGCCAGTTTGGCACCCAATGTACTCAGAAAAGATACTTAATAATAAAAACCCTCAAAACTGTGGCTCCGGTTTTACCAAGTTTGGTTTTTTCGGGGATGATTGTCCAAAAATAACGGTGTCCCTTGTGTGTTTGTCTATTTCTTTCAGTTGTTGATATGTATATGGTTGATACTGTATTATTTTTATTTCAATGTTTATATGGTTAAATAAATTGTTATTAATTAAACAAGTAGGAGAAATAAACCAGAGAATACAGATAAAATTTCTAACAGGTAATACTTAGAAATTTAAACATTAACAAGGATATCGAAACCATTAAAGTATTCAGTTACCAAATAAAATTTCGATGCTTAGTGCCCTTGTTGACCACTAAAGTGTTCGAGGTCAAATGATCACTTTTGTAAAAAAAATAAATTCAACATAGTAATTTTATGCGGAAAATCAAGGGTAGTCTGGTCTCATTTCTTTTTCACTACCTCAAATGACCAAGACTCTCTTGAATTTGTGACTAGAAATTTGTAAGGACAAAGGATCCCTTTAACATCTAAAATCCATATGACAATTCCAACATTTATTTTCTGAAGTCAAAGTGATCCCGCATTTGGTAAATAGAGGGAGACCCATAATATGATTATTTTCTCAATAATTGATATTAGAGCTAATTCTATTTTTCATTGCATTTTAGACACATAACCTAACATTCTCATGGTACAAAATACAACTGAGACTTCTTTCACTCATTCACATTACACACTTTCGATCACTATCTCCTTCCCTCTTCTTTTCAAGAATAACATTTTGGCTAATATGATTATGAATTTCTTTGATCTGATAAGTGTTGTAATCCTTTATAATTTAGCTACTCTAGTTCTCCAAATCCAACTTATATTGGAATTCTTGAAAATGGAAAACACTAGTAAAGTGAGTCTCTAACCAAAATTTGTCTTGCAAATATTGGTTACAACACTTGGCTCCATCCGTGGACAAGGTATTTCTTATAAAATTATGAAAACTACAGGCCAATTTTGGGCATACTTGGTGATCAGTTCCTTCTAGCTTATTATGTCTATATTACAAAATCTACCCAATAATTGATATGCAAGCCATATGCTCCCACATTCCATATATATATATATATATATATATATATATATATATATAGAGAGAGAGAGAGAGAGAGAGAGAGAGAGAGAGAGAGATATTTCTTTTCTTTGGGCCTCCCTTTCCGAGCATAATTGAACTTGGAAATTTCAGAGTGAAACTATCCCTAAACCTAACACCAGAAGTCCAATGATCTTTAATATTTTTAACCAGAGTACTCCTTAGATAAGTTGTTGGTACAGAAGAATAAGTTTGAGAAGTCGATGAAAGAGTTGCCGTTTGGACTAGGTAAATTGTAGTTTGGTCTCATTTCATTTTCATTCCCTCATATGGCCAAAACTCTCTTGAATCTTTGACTTGAAATTTGTAAGGACAAAGGATCCCTTCAACATCTAAAAGCCCTATGACCATTCCATCATTTATTTTCTGAAGTCAAAGTGAGCCCGCATTTGGTAAATACAGAGAGACCCATAATATGATTCTTTTATTTATAACTGATATTAGAGATAATTCTATTTTTTTGTTGCATTTCACACACATAACCGGATGTGTTCATGGTACAAAATACAACCAGGACTTCTCTCGCTCATGCGCATTTCACACTTTCGATCACTATTTTGATCCCTATTCTTTGCAAGAATAACATTTTGACTGATATGGTTGTTAATTACTTTGATCTAATAAGTGTTGTAATCCTTTACAATTGGGTTGCTCTATTGTTGTAGGTCCAACTTATGATGGCATTCTTGAATATGGCCAACAATAGTAAAGTAAATCTCTAACCAAAATTTGCCTTGCAAATATTGGTTACAACAAGGTCCACATGTAGTTGACCATGGATGACCATGGTTGTCCACATATAACTATAGTTGACTATGATAGATTTTGATTGACTATCATTCACAATTTTTATTCATGATTAATTGTGGTTGACCATAATTACCCATGGTAGACAATGGTCAACATGACTTAGTAAACCTAGCAAAGATAGGTCAATCAACTAAAACCAACCAAGTAAATCTAATAAACCTAGGTCAACCTTTATGCAAACCTATTAAACTAGGTCAACTAAGGTAAACCTAGTAAGCCTATTAAACCTATGTAAACCTAGTAAATCTAGTAAACCAAGAAAACTTAGGTAAACCTAGTAAATCTAAGGCAACTTGATAAACCTAGGTCAACCTAGTATATCTAGTTAACCTACTAACGTTGTAATCCTAGGTCAACCTAGAAAACGTATGCCAACTTAGTAAATATAGAAAATCTAGCAAACCTTGGTCAACCTAGTAAATCTAGTAAAACTAATAAACTTATGCCAACCTAGTCAGCCAAGGTTAGCTTAGTAAACCAGGAAAGCTTAGGAAAACGTTGTAAACCTCATAAATCATGGTTAAGCTAGTAAACTTATGAAAACCTAGTAAATATAGTAAACCTAGTAAGCATAGGTTAACCTAATAAACCTAGGTCAACCTAGTTAACATAGTAAACCTAATAAATTTTGATCAACCTACCAAACATAGTTCAAACTAGTAAACCTAAGAAACACAAACCAACCTAATCAACCTATTAAACCTAAGAAACACAGACCAACCTAATCAACCTAGTAAACCTAGGTCAACCTAATAAACATAGTAAACCCATCCTAACCTAGTAAATGTATGTCAACCTGGTAATCCTAGGTTAAACTAATAAGCATAATAAACCTAATAAATCTAATAAACCTTGGTCAACCTAGTAAACGTAGATCAATGTAGTTAGCCTTGCAAACCTAAGTCAAAAGAGTTAACGTAGGTCAATGTAGTCAACCTTGTAAACCTAGGTCAACCTAGTAAATCTAGTCAATGTACATCTACGTAACCAACCTAGGTCAACTTAGAAATCATAGTAACCTAATAAATCTAATAAACTAGGGTTATCCTAGTCAACATCGGCCTTTCTCATGAGGTTGATGAACCTAGGTTAACCTAGTAAATATAGTAAACATAGGTTAACCAAGTAAACATAGTCAACCTAGTATACTTAGGTGAACGCAGTAAACCTAGTCTGACCTAGTAAGCCTAGGTAAAACTAGTAAACCTAAGTGAACCTAGAAAACCTAGATCAACGTAGTAAATCCAGTAAAAATAGGTTGATTTAGTAAACCTAATAATCTTAGGGCAACCTACAAAACATAAGTTAACCTAGTAAACCTAGCAGTTTACTATGGTTGACCATGGTTGAACTAGTAAACCTAGGTCAACTTTGTAAACATAGGTCAGCTTAATAAATGCAACATAGTAAATGTAGGCCAATTTGGGGAACCTAGGTTAGATTTCATCACATTTATTGCTTGTCCAATTGTAATTCCAATTGTTGTTCATCACATTGTGATCTAATTTATTCATCGTTACTTTAAAATGTTGTTTGTTGTTTGTCACATTTCAATGCGGTCACATTGTGACATGGTTGATTGATTGTCATATTATGAAATTGTTTATTATTCGTCACACTACGATATAATTCCTTATTTTTCAAATTACAACATTGTTTCTTGTTCATCATATTGTGACGTCATTGTTTTATCTAATTACAATATTTTTTGTTGCTCATCACATTTTGACACAGTTTGTTGTTTGTCACTTTGAGAAAAATATTAATGTGATTCCCATGGTGTATATGGTTCGCCATGCCACGCATATTGACTATGTTTGACAACATTATCATTATCCAACCATAGTTAACTATAGGTGACATGTATTAATGTATATATTAATGTATATTTGATATGTTATCAATGTCTTGATGTGTAAATTTATGTATTATTAATGTCTTTTCAATCTGTTAATGCATAGATTAATATGTAGGTTCCACTATACATTAGTGTATTATTAATGTCCATGATTATTGGCTTATCCACATTTTAATATTTTTTTTTGTAAAATGATGCATGGTTATGAATGATTTTTGGTTTATCATATTGTGATGTTGTTTATTTGTATGCCACGTTCTGATGTTGATTTTCTATCAATCATATTATGAAACTTATTTTTTGTTTTTCATATTATGATATTGACTTTTGTTTGATACATTGTGACATTGATACTTGTTTGTAAACCTAGGTCAATTTAGTAAATGTAGTAAACCTAATAAACCTAATAATTTGTTTTAGCGACTACAACCACCCTCCAAAATTTTGCTTATGCTTTGATTTTGGAGCTTCCCTTCTTAATCACAACAACTCGTCTCACACTAATCCAGAAATTCATTCTTTGACTAAGACATATCTTTTCCTTTTCTCTCGTGTTTGATTACTTAGGTGATTCTTCTAAGTCATAAGCTAATCTCCCAAATTGGGCTCAACACAGTTCTGGGCTTGCCTCCAGAAACCACAAAATACTTGACGGCAAGAAACCTTGATGATGGGAATTGTGTATTCTTGACTACTAGTGAGCCTTGAGCTTAGAAACTATACATTCATGGGAGGAAGCCCAATGCTAAGCCCAAAAACTATGCAACCCTCACTAAACCGAAGAATTACGTAGTGCACTGAGCCAGAAATTTTCCCAGTTCCCCATAATTGTGCAGTATTTCCCGGTAGTGTGCATTGCAAGTCCCCTTCGGAAAAGAAAGAAGAATAAAGGGAAAAAATATCCCTAGGAAGTAGGGATCTATTATTATTTTCCCGAAGAGAGCACAATGTTACTTTTAGAAGTTTTTGCCAAGTGTTGCTTTTGTCCTTAATCTCAGGCATGCATGTCATAAAACCTCATTTGCTCAAATATAGTTAGTTGAAACCTCTAGAGCTCATTTTATCCTTCAATCTTAAAGCTCTAGCATTCCCAAAGAGATCAAGGAACCTTTAGTGGGGTCATCGTCGCTTTCCTAGGTGAGTTTTTCTTTTAACACCTTTTGTTGCCTTTTCTGCCGGTTTTTTTCGTTTCAATTGTGTGTGTTTTTTTTCTTATTTCTCTTCATGGTTGTTGGAGTTTCAACTTGTTTTAGCTTGTAGAATTTTTGTTTCAAGTTATCTCTTTCCTTTCACGAGTATTACATCGATTTTCTTGTTTTTACACTAATGTTCTCTGTTGCAGTGACTCTCCTAACATACTTAATTTTCCTCCTGTTTGATAATTTTCTACACTTGACCTGTCATGATTCATTCACACTTAGTTAAATATGCACTGAAGCTCACACCATCACTTAGATTTTTTCGTTTTTCACACTTCCACCAGGTAGATTAGTACTTTCGTTGGAAGAATTTTTTCTTGCCATGCTGGGCACTGCTCAATCCTAAGGCTCAAGCCACAAGATTTGCCTCTAGAGCTATGCATTTCAAAGTAAGTTCTAGCCCCAGATGCACACTCTGAAGTCACATGGTCAACCTATCACCTTCTCCATTAAGACTATGCAATGTGAAATCTCTCCTAGGCTGAACTACACCTTGCGCAATCCCAAGCCTCAAGCTTCATGCTTACCTATTGAGACTATGAAATGTGTAGTTCGCACATGCAGCTTATCCCTCTTACCAATGAAAATTGCGCACTCATTCTCTCAAGTTCCCTGGATTGCTACTTGATCATGCTTTGAAGGTAGATTTAATGAAGCTAATGTTTTCTTTCCATGAGTGTCCTTTTTGTCCCACAGGTACCACACTTGTGCAGCACTTCTCTCAAGTAGTGATTGTTAACATGGCACCAAAGAGAGCTACTTCAAAAGGACCACTAAAAGTAGTACTAGGGGAGCAGTTGAGAAAATTTCAGTTAACTTGCTAATATATGTGGACACTCAATTGTTTATAGGGAAGGAATCAACACTAACATGGCATCAATTCCAGTGGTAGTAGTAGTAGAAGGTAGCCACCTCGTACAAGATAAGCGAAAGAGAAAGGTTGCAGACAGTGCAAAGCAGGAACAAAGCTGCAAGATGAAACCACATCCAATATTCATGCAAGAATATTTGGTAGCAGAAGAAAAAACAAGCAGGGGATATAGAGAGTAGAGCAGAGGAAGAGAGAACAAAAAAGCTTGCAGTAAGTAGAACTAAGGGCATAAAAAGAAAATCAAAAATTGACGGAAGAATGAGAAGAAAGGAGGAAAGAACATGAAGATAAGTAGAAGCAGGAAGAAGAAGAAAGGAAAGGTGCATTGTAAGGAAAAACAACACGATTCAATTTGAAGAGAAAGGACATAACCAACCAGCAGTAGAGGGGGAGAGCGAACAGATGAAGGATTGGGAGCTTTCTTAGTAGATTAAAGACTTGATTGAAGTTATAGACATGGAGTTACAACTGAAACTGCCAGATGAAGATGTTGACCTAGTTCCTAGCACACCATAGGTCACCGTTCGGTCTCCACCACCTCTAGCCATAGAGTTAGCCCCGAGCAAGGAAGGGGACATGGTTCCTCTTGATGACGATCGAGTACTGGATGTGTACAATATATCATAGAATGGACTTTATAAGAGGATTGTACAAGTGTGGAGAGAGAATTTTCCAGATGGTCATTCATCACCTGCATTCATCAGTGAAAGGGTGATAGTGGTAGACACTAGTAGTTATAAAAATTCCATTGTCGAATCCAACTTGGCCTTTGCGGGCGCGACAAGATTCAACACTTAGTATTTGACATATGAGAGTAAGAAATGGATATAGAATCTATAGGTTTCCCTACAAGAGATGAAATAGCTCCGCGGAGTAGTGAAGAATGTAGATCCCACATAGATCTATTTGGGGCAAATGGCAGCAAAGATACTTGGTGAGCCATCAACACTTGAAGAGATCATGTGGGACCTTTATGAGGAGCTCATGACCATACATAAGGAAATTTTCCACTTGCATATATTGCAGCAACAGAGCAAGGAATTTGTCAAGACTCTTAGGAATGTGCAAAATTCCATCACCGCCATGCAAGAATGGACAATGCCATACAAAGGGGCACCTCTTACTTTGGTAAATAATATGAAGCTGTAGGTAGAGTTGGAGAAAGAAAGAGTTCAAATGTTGATTCAGAACAACAAGAAGCTTGCCTCGTTCAATGGAACATTTAGGCTCCATATGTACGGTTATACAATAGTTTGGACTTCATGATGAGAACCCACAAAATCCCATCAGCCAACACACTCATTGAAGCTAAATGAAAACACGATGTTAGGTAGGAGATTGAAGAGTACTTAGAGTAGATGAGACAGTTTGCCATCAGGGAGGATTTAGAGTTGAACAAACAAAGCATGCATAACTACATTGGTGGTCCCACCCAAATCAAAACCATGTTGCTCTTGCTCGAGAAGTAAGTTAAAACTGGTTCCAAATCATTGTACCCTAATGATATGGAGGCTAGAGTCCGCTTCTAGCCTGAGACCATCATGCAATTTGGGGATGTAATCGTGCTGTACCAATCTTGGCATCGATACATGACTGAGAAGCATCAAGTGGAATTTATTGAGCTAGAGTGTTCCCAGACCCAACCATCATAGTGTCTTGTTTTGTTAGGCTGACAAGTTTTCTCTACCCTATTTTTTCCTGTATGCATATGAGTGCAAGATGTAATATAATTTGTAATTATGTTGTAAGTGAAATTCCATTATGAAGAGTCATCATGTAATTTGATGTGTCATTTTGTAAAGAAGTTGAAGATTCATGAGGGTAGTCCAAAGGTCACAAAGGGAATTTGAAGAGTCACCCCCCATAGTTATAAATAGAACCTCATAACTCATGTAAATGGCTCTTGAGAGCCAAGATTTTGGCTAGGCTCGGGCTTACGAAGAGCTTGGGAGAATTGTGAAGATCCTTGACTTCTCTGTAGCATAGAGCGAGTATACTTCTTTGGAGGAGCAGGTTTTCTTGACTGTAATGTTCCATTATTGGGGCTAGTGGTCGTCAATGTTGTATGTAAGGATGTAACTTTCACTTATAATAATAAAATCAAAACCAACACACTTTCATGAATATGTTGTTAATATAGTATGACTATTCTTATTGTGTTTTCAGTGTATGTTATTTAAATTACGCATATGCTTATGAACTATTTCATTTGCTTTTGTATAAATCTTCTTAAATATGTGTTGTTGTATTAACTCATCACTTTAAATTGTGGAATATTCTGCATCTTAGATTGTGAAGTCATTTCGCTTGTGTGTTCCTTTCAAGCTACATAATTTTACATTCTTCCAAGGGGTGCACATCCTTTTCCCTTCATTTGTTGGAACCTTCTTGCATCACACTTGACTCACTATAGGGTCACACACTTGCTATCACCCAAAGTTATCATACTTCCCTCTGTGCATTTTTGTAGTCAAGGTATAACATTAACACCCATTGTTGGGACTCCTACTCCAAATTGTGTGAGGTCTGGTTGGGACTTCATATCAGGGAGATATCCTAAATGTTGGAAGAATGAACATCGTCAACATTTCTACTAGTAAAAGGAGGGCCAAATGAAAATCTAAGCCCTTGAAGTACGTTTTGAATTTCTACCTCATTTAATGACTTATTCCACAATCATAATACCAACATGTTTTTCCATAGACATATGTATGCAAGTGCCGGTGGGAATTGTAGATGACTTGTCAACCCTTAAATTTGATCGCGAGGGTGAGACAACCTTGCTTGAGAATATTGTTTGCTTTCTTGAATTTTGTATAGAGCACAACATCCATTGCAATCATGTTTCTTGTGGGTCTTTCATATTCATGTTCAAAGGGTGCATAAGGAAGTGGTGTCACACATTGATCGATGCCTCCCTACACTCTTTTGACATCTTTTCAAAAAATTGTCTCGCACTTTTACCATGTTTGATCATAAATGTTTGGGCAAGAAAATTTTAGAATTGCGAAAATCACATGATGAATCATTTCATCATTTTCATATTCATTTTATGAATTTGTGTTTTGAATATCTGAAAGATGAAGTTGATCGAAAGTTCTTGATAGGAATATTTCAATATCTTGTTCACATTTCAGAAAATCTACATGAGTTAGAATATTTTGAGCCTCTCCCAACATACCTCAATGTTAGAGATTCTATATCTCTGATGGAAAAGGTTATTGTTCGAAGTGACCCTCCGTCCTCCTCTCATTGAACAGCTGTAGTTCCATCAGCTGAGCTGGGAGAAGTAGAAAATTCATCTATTGATCTAGCATCACTTTTTCCCACCTCACATACTCAAAATTTCAGTATAGGTTTGGACTGTCAATCTAATGATTGTGATGAAGTGTTATCTCCTCATCCTTCATCCTTTGGTCCCTCTGATTGTCCAGATTGTGACGTGTTGTGTTCGCCTGTTTCAAATCTCTCTTGTGATGTTCATGAGGATCAAGTGTTGGATGGAGTTGGTGTCCAACAGCCAACTTGCGATATCATTCAGGATGATTATGTGGGGGAGCCCATAGCTGAACAAGAATCTATGACGAAAGATGCGTATCTTCCTTCTGAGCCTCTCAATCATAATCCTGACATTTCCCATGATTCTGTCATTTCTGGTGAATGTTGTGAGATTTTAGTTCCTGATGATGTTACTACTTCTGATCATTCAAAAAACACGTGGGATGTCAATTTTTCATCCATATGTGGAGGGGATAAACCTTCAACCCTTGATCTTCCTAATCTCTCATCTCATCTTTTCGAAAACTTAGAGGGTGAAATTGTTCATTTTTCATCTTTACCTCTTTGTGATTCATCATATCATGAGGATGCCTCCATCTGTCATCTTGAACTTTTTGATCGTGGCTGTCATGACCTCTTCATTGATTCATTCATTCACGATTGTGATATTTTCAGTACTAATATTTCCCAGCCACCGATCTATGATGATCTACCTTTTGATGAGTTGTAACTTCCCCAAGTTGTCAAGGCACTTTAGCTTGAGTTCATGGTTATGTAAGGTTCTCGTAGTCTTGAGATTAGTTTTGCTTTTGATCATAATAGTGTTGAATATTTTGAGGCTCCTTATCACTCTATCACACGTATCGAAATAAACCTATATTACAATTGTGAGACCCTCCATATATATTACATGATCCTATCACTCAGTCATTGGAGGAGTCATACGTGGTGAGCACTATTGCAAAATGAAAATTTTATTCTATCTTGATGTTCGCTTGCCTTTTCAGTTCGAAATTTTGTGCGTGTATGTCTACAAATCATAGTGTGTTGAGACACCATGATATAATTGAAGAATTTCTTTCATGTGATTTTCACAGTCAGATTTCTGCGTGCATATTCAAACTTCGAACATTTTGGTTTGCAATGTCCTATCTTTCTTGTTTACTAATTTTCTTATATATCTTTCCTCACATGCAGCCCCTCGCCCACATAGGCCAGCCAATGCACTGGTGGCTACATTGGAAGTAATATTTCACGTGAATTTGGCCTATGCTCTATTTAGGTTAGGAGTAGGAGTAGTTTTTCTTTTCTTTTTTTCTCCTTTTATTTTCTTTACCTTGTTTTTCTTTCGCTCCACTTCTTTCCTTTTGTTTGTTTTCTTTCCAGTCATAGGTTAACTTCTGCATGAAACTGTGTTTGCATTCTCAGACAAGCTCGGTGAAATCCAAGAGGAAGTTTTTTTATAGGCCATTTTGTCACATCCGATCAGTGAGCCTCCTAATGGGATCAATCAACATCCCATTCCCCCTTGTCCCCATCTTGCAAAAATCCCTAAGCATGTACCTTTCATTTCCCATAATTTGAGCCCTAAACTGGATCATCTAAGCCAGTTTGAGGACCAACACTCCTTGTAAGCCTACTAGGGTGCGTTCAATAGTAGGTTGCTCCATTGTGGCCTGGGTTGGTCACTAATAGGTTGCTCCCCTTTGCACTTGTGCTGGTTCTAGAAATCCAGGAGAATGATTGGGATTCTAAAGCTTCACCTTATAGGAGTTTCCAGAAGTTGTTAGAACTACTTACCTTGGATAAATCATTTGGATACTATCCATCCCTACATTGGAGTTTTCACCACTTATACTTTGATCCTATCCCTCCATCAAAGGCGGATCTCTTACCTTAGAATGGTAATTGGATAAGAACTCCTAACTTACCTTGCTTCTCTATATATTTCTAGCCTACTTTGAGGTTGGGAGTTGAATTTTGGAGAGTGATTCAGCCCTTATGCTACTATAGTGAGTGGTCATAATTCCATGCATTTAGGGTGATTGGAGGTGCGTATTGTGACAAGGAAAGGACAAGTCAACAACTTGGAGGAGATCTTCTACAACATCAAATCCTACTTATGGTTGTAATCTCCTTCCATTTATAGTAATGCAAAGAATTCATTTTTTTCCTATATGTGATGTTGTTTCACTTCTTTCAATACCATGTTGATATATTAAACAAAATACTTAGATGATATTGCATAGATGTCATAGTTTCTTGGCTTGTGTTATCTGATTGTGCAGGTTATAATTTTGGTAATTAGAGCTAGGATTAGAGCTTCCAAGTTGAATAAGGAGCTTTTGATGGTGCTGGACCCGCCAACATGTCAAGGGGATCTCCACGGTAAGAAGTACAAATTATAACTCAGACTGTTTGGTGTAGGAGTCCTAGAAATGGGTCGTAAAGTAATGCCTTGACCATGATATAGCATAGAGGCAAGTAGAATAACTCTATCAGCAGGAAGGGTGTGACTAACACAGTGAGTCAAGGAAGGTGTATGAGATGTTCCAAAACTTCGAAGGGGGAAGGAGGTGAAGGTGAGTTCCAGGTTGAAAGGGATCAGCCCCAACTCTGGTAGGAACACACAACAAAAAGAACGTGCATGGCTTCCAGTGGAGCAGTCCAATTGGATGTGGTAGTCACATCATACAATGTAAGATAACACATACAACACTCACAAATCAATCTAAGATGAGTGTGATGGTTTCTATGGAAAGTTTCAAGTGAAAGGTCTATCTAATGTCCGGCAGAGAAGTCGATACAGACGGTGTCAAAATTAACAGCATATGCAACACATTAACAACAAGATACATATAATTGCATGTGAATCAGTTCATACACAAGTACGTAAGTTAAACAACATATATAATTAAAGCAACTGAAGCAGTCCAACTACAATAACAACATATCCATGAAAATGTGTTGGCTCTTATTATATAAAGAAGTGTAAGTCACGATCATACAATACATCCATGTAAACTTGCTAGCCCCAACAATGGAAAATTACAGCCACATACGCCTGCTCCCCCAAAGAGATGTATTAGCTCAGTGTAGTGGAGAATCCAATGCACGTTACAATACTATCCAAGCCTTCTTCAAGATAGTCTTAGTAGAAGCTTGGCTGACCAAAAGACTATACAATGACTTATGAGGGACTATTTATAGCAAAGGGTAGGGTGACCCTTGACATTCCCCTTTGTGGCCATTCAACTACCCTCATGACTCTTCACCTACTCTATGACTATTACATCCACTATTGACATTTGACTTACACTTGACATGACTCAACATTACAATGCACATGTACTCATGTGAGACAACATGGCTTGAGCAAGCCTTGCAAGAAATCACTGACAATCGGTCTCTTGTGGTAATACCAACACTTTGACATGGTTGCGATGGTGAAGGTGGTGAGATGACGCCAAGCTTGGTCACCCATGATGGTGTGAATGCACCTCATGGTGACATCTTGTTGAAGTGAACTCTTGCCTCCATTGCAACTGGTGCATTGGTTTGGCCCCTTCATCCAACTCATCTGCTAACATGCACATGGTCTTCTTGGGTATGGCTGAACCAACAACACACTGATGCGTAGTGTCCGTGCTAATCTTCAACGGTGTGTTGGTGGTCATATGCATCAACTTGCCGAAGTACATGTTCAGCTCTAGTTGGACTTGCTTCTTGTCTTCTCCTTGGTGAGTGTGCTAAATGGGTTGGGTTGCATGCATGTGCACAATGACATGCATGCTGCTAGATCCCTTGCATGCGATCAACAAAACTTTTCACCATGTCTTCTCCTTGATAGTTGTTGTAATAGATCTTTAACTTGTACGGGTGCAGTTTCATCCGTGAGTGCATGTTGCGCCCGCTTCCGTTCCTGATCCTGCTGCAACTCATTCGTCTCTCTGTGTAGCTTCATGTTCTTCCTCGAGTTGTTGCTTTGGCACATGCAACTCCTTCTTCATTCCATTCTCTATATTCATGCGACCTTCATGTCATGTCGTCACCTCATATCCTGAGTCTCCAAAGTTTCCTTCATTATCAATGGATCTGCTTGACCTTGCAACTTTGTTCCGCATTTGTGTATGTCAACAACCTTCCATTTGCATTCACTGTGTTCGCTGCATTCGTTATGCTGCCTTTAGCTGCTCTTCATGATGCTACTTGTTGTCATGCTATTGCTTGATGTCCTTTTCTACGAACAACTTGATGTCTTCATGAGTAGGCAGTCTCATAAACACTTGATCAACAGCATCCCCAAGCGTTCTTTGAACAATGTCTTCGTCTCTGCTCTCTTGGAAAACATTGTACCTGTATTGTTGAGAGGTAGATGAACACCTGCAATACCTAGAGACATGGAAACACTCATAGCAAGCAATCTGTCTGTCGAAAACTAAAATGAACTCGAGAACTGACTTGCAACATACCTGGGTAAATGATCATGAAGGTTGCACAATTTCGGCCGGGAGGTCAAGAGACCAACTGCGAAGACTTCTCAAGGCACAGTTAGGGCTTCTGGGAGACTGGCTAACTACTGGAACTTCACAATGCATAGTCTAGTCTGGCTGCTGACTGCTGGGATTCCATAATGCACAATTCCAGATTGAAAGGATTGCTGGCCTAGGGAGAGATTTGCGCAATTTCTTCGGCCTAAAAGCCACTATCCTCCAGAAATGCGCAAAGATAGTCCTGGAGTCTAGGGATGGGTAGGAATGCAACAATTTGGAGAGGAAGGTGAGCCTTCCATCCCCAGATTACGCAATGTAGCCTTGCTGAAGGCAAAGTCTGGGCCAAGGTTGGCTCGACTCACCGATGGGCAATAGAAATCAACTAAGACAGTAAATGCATGGGGACACTAAGTGATAGAAGAGGTGATTGATAGTGCATGAAAAACATGAATGAAATATTTAGCGAATAGATCAACGTGCATGTGGGTGAGGCAGTTCGCTGGTTGGGCGAATGTCCGTGCAAAATAGTTTCATGCATGCGACAGTAGTGAGATAGCAACAAAAACTAAAATAGAGCTAGGACAAACTAGTATATATGTAAATGATAGCAAGCATTCAAATAAATCAAGAAAATAATACTCCCACAAGTGAAAACGTAAAAAATGATAGAAATTTAGCATAAGGCATGGGAAGCAGGCTTACCCCAAAATAACTAACTTGAATGTGCCGAATACTCCTAGATGTGAGGAATGAGCTCTACAACGTTTGATTGATGAGTTTTGATAACATTGAGGTCGTTTCATGCATGCCATGAATCTAGGGGAGGCGACACTTGGTGGGAGGTTTCAGAATTTCTCCTTGCATGTAATCTCCAATTGCTAAACATAGAACCCTGAAACAAGGGTTTCCTTTACATGTTTCCTTGGGAGAAGCAACCCATGCATGCAATATTGTTTTTCTCAGTCCCGGAGAGAACCGGTCAACTCAGTTGCACATGGAAGAGACTACTCGAATGCTGGAGAAAAATGCACATTTCTAGCTGGGAACTGGGCTAGCTACCCAAGAGATTTGTGCAATTTCTGGGCAGAGCAACTGACTGCTTCCTAGATTTGCACAATTTTTGGGCTAAGAAGCCTTTCTAGGGAAATTTGCCCAAATCTTGATGGGAGTGTTGGCAGGAAGGATTGCACAATCCCGGAGCTCAGCAGGCTGCCAGAGAGGATTGCGCAATTTCTAGAGGGAAGGTTGGTTTCCCTCCAGAAATGCGTAATTTTCAAGGGGAAGCTACTAATCCTGTAGCTAGACCAAGTCTGGGTGAACAACCTGTGAGGGGAATGGATCAAGCTATGACCGACAGGCTACCTTTGTGCAAGAAAGATACTGAAGCTTGTGAACTTGACGAAGCAAGAGAAAATGTTATGTAAGGTTGGTGAGGAGGCTCCAAAATAGGCTAAGGCAAATCCATCTCTCTGAATGGACCTTGTTTGTGAAAAACAAGCCGAACACCTCTGAAAGTATTGTTCAACCCTTGTCTCATCTTGGATTCACACTTGCTTGATGTAAGTTGTAGCATCTACTAGACTCTTGGTCAATTGAAACACATTCCAAGCCAAGGCAACTAGTTGTTTCGATTGGGGTTGAGGGGTATATAGGTGCACAAGTAGTATAGTCGTCAGAGTCTTAGTTTCATCTCTGGTGTTGCTCCACTACCAGCAGGCCTAAACAATACCCCGGTGGAGTCACATAGGAACACAAGCATGGCTCTGCTACCAGCGAGCCTAGTCAGTACCTTGGCGGAGTTAATTGCATCACCTCCCTATGCAGGAAGCCTTTCTCTTCTTTCTCCTTATTCATTTTTCATTTTGATTTTTTTTTTTTTCATTTTGATTTTCATTGTGCATAACACTTATTCATTTTAGACGTGGAAGAGGGATCCGACTTATTGAGGGTAGAGGATGTTGTTCCAACAGAGAAGTATTTTATTGTATCTTTGATGTGTTGGTTAAGGTTTTCTGCCTCACCTTACTCTACTTAACAGAGCTGACAAGGGTTAACCCAAAAAAAATCGACTAGAGAAGGTGACACTAGTTAGCGTGCAAGCTTTGTTTTCACCCCAAGGTTCACTTTGAACAATATGTATTTTCCTTCGACGTGTCATGGACTAAAAGTAACAAGCTCATCATACATAGGCAAGATCACAGATAACCAAGTAGTCATAGTTGTACAAGCCCTCTTGTTCTTTACCCAACTCGCTTCAAGAGCCATACATGGTTTCATGCAAAACTAACCTATGAACAAAACAAGCAAACAAGCTAACAATCATCAAAGCAAAGAAAGAGAAGAATCAAAAATGAAAGCGAAGCAAGTAAACAAACAAGCAAGAAAACAACCAACCAAACAAAGCACGTAAGCAAACAAGAATGCAAGAAAACAACTGAAAGCAAACACTACTCCTACTCCTACACTAACGATACATGGGTCTGATCATGTGAAGTGATACTTCCAATGCAGCGATCGACACATTGGTAGACCCATGTTGGTGAAGGATTGGTTCACGAGAAACCCATTTGTGCGAACCAGCAAGAAAGAAAGATATAACAATGAAGACAACCACACTTCGTGATTCAATGCACCCATGGGACATAAGTGAGTGCATGTGCATGACGGGTAGTCCGCGGACATATCATGGTGTTGTGTGCAACTACGTGCAACTTTGAAGCATAAGCACACTCTTGACTATGACATGTAAGAAAATGAAAGAAATAAAGATAACTTGCATCACGCACGAGTGCTTGTAATGTAAGATTCCTCTAATGCATGAGAAATAGGTTCATGTAGTTTGAGTGAAGGAAGTAAAATTTGCGTGTTAGATTGATCTTGAGTGCATACAGATGAGTGATGAGGAGCCTTGAGTGTTTGGACAATTTCCTGATCGGAAGTGAAACCAACCTCAGGACAACAAGGGCCTGACATAACCATCAGCATGGGCTGAAGTGCCTTAATGGCCTGTGGGGTTTCAACTTCGTTCACAAATGGATCTTCGTAGACCAGTGGCTTAGACAAATTAACAACAAGTGAATCAACATCATGATTGGATGATGAGGTGAAGAGATCATGAAAACCAAGATCAAAAATTTCAGGATGTTTGTCGGCATCCTCATGGGTTGATGAATCACACAGAGGGGTAGATGAGGAGGAAGGATGTTCACCCTCTGCATTTCTGGAAAAATAAGATGAAAGATCAAGTGGATCTCCAATGAATGATTGGTCCTCTCCTTTGTTGGATGATGGGATAACATATGGTGTGTCCTGCGAAAGATCAACAATGGGGGCATCCGTGGATGAAGACACACATGCAAAATCATGGATGGCAGGTTCACCAACGATGTTAGGAGAGAATGGCAAGGGCTTGGATGGAAGGGAGTCATCCTTCACCGAGTGTTGATGCTCAAGCTCCCACTCATACTCTTCATAAATGATAACGCATGTTGGTTGTGAAACACTAAATCCGTCAATGGGTTTTTCCTCATTCACAACAACTGAAGAGTCCAAAATGGACAAACACAAGACAGCATCATCCGGAGGAACACCCGAGTGTGAAGACGAAGGTCGTAGTAAAGAATGCATATGAGGATTCGAAGGACTCACAACCAAATCTAGAAGAAAATTGAGTGAAGTGATGTTGGGAGGGTGTGAAGGATGAGTAGGTGTGTGAGCATGATCCTCAATATCACTAGGCAGTGGTGGAGCTATTGAATAAGAGGAAGGCGGATAGTTAGTTGAGACAGTTCTTGCTTCCACATGAGATTATGTAGCTCCATCAACAAATAATGTTGAACGAGGCTTGATCTCAAACTCTCTCTTGGGATGGGCATATTTCTTAAGGTAGTACTCGAACTAGTCCCAAAGATAAGCAAATTTCATCTGGCTCCTGGGAGCTTGAAACTGGAAGTCACGGAAGCACTGCCAAAAATTAATAACAGATTCATGTGGAGACCTCCGTTGTTGTAACAATTTCTAGTCAAGATCGTCTAGATCAAAATGATAGAATGTGTCTTCAATAAGATAACAAAAATGCTTAAATGAGTGCATGGTGTCAGCCGGTAGGCTGAGCACCGAATGAAATGGATATTCGTTAAGTGTGTATGCGAGCAGCAAACTGGCCTGTTCATAAAAAAACTCATCTTCCTCATAAATCATGGAAAGAAAGTTATGTAAGTGGTTAGGCTAGGCCACTTCACCTTTACCATCATACATGTGAGTGGACAAGAGATCAAAAAGCTTCCCCGAGATGGAGACATCTTCAAGATTCAAAAAACACTTCGGGAGAAGTAGAGCGCAAGACTCCATGAAAGATATGAAAAGGTTCAAAACTGGATGAGAGGACACAACTTGTCATCAGGCCCTCCTTCTAATACCAGAAATGTTGACGATGATGCACCCACCAACATGTCAAGGGGATCTCCCCAGTAAGAAGTCCCAATTAGACCTAAAACTATTTGGTGTAGGAGTCATAGCAGTGGGTCGTAAGATAATGCCTTGACCACAATGTCACATAAAGGCAAGTAGAATAACTCTGTCAGCAACAAGGGTGTGATTGGTACAGTGAGTCAAGGAAAGTGTATGAGAGGTTCCAACACTTCAAAGGGGGAGGGAGGTGAAGGTGAGTTCTAGGTTGAAAGGGATCAGTCCCAACTCAGCTAGGAACACACAACACAAAGAACATGCACAACTTTCAGTGGAGCAGTCCACTCGGATGCAGCAATCACATTATATAAGGTAAGATAACACGTACAACACTCACGGATTAGTCCGAGATGAGTGCGATAGTTTTTATGGCAAGGTTCAACTGAAAGGTATGTCTGATGTCCGGCAGAGAAGTCAACACAGACAATGACAGCATTAACAACATATGCAACACATTGACAACAAGGTTCATATAATTGCATGTGAATCAGTTCATACACAAGTACATAAGCTAAACAACATATATCATTAAAGCAACTGGAGCAGTCCAACTACAATAACAAAATATGCATGAAAATGTCATGGTTCTTATTATATAAAGAAGTGTAAGGCACAATCATACAAACATCCATGTAAACCTGCTAGCCCCAACAGTGGAATGTTACAGCCACAGCCACCTGCTCCTCCAAAGAGATGTACTAGCTCCATGCAGTGGAGAAGCAAAGGCGCGTTACAATACTATCCAAGCCTTCTTCAAGATAGTCTTAGTAGAAGCTTGGCTAACCAAAAGCCTATACAATGAGTTATGAGGGACTATTTATAGTGAAGGGCGGGGTGGCCCTTGACATTCCCCTTTGTGACCATTCAACTACCCTCATGACTCTTCACCTACTCTATGACTGTTACATCCAATATTGACACTTGACTTACACTTGACATGATTCAACATTAAAATGCACATGTACTCATGTGAGACAACATGGCTTCAGCAAGCCTTGCAAGACCCCACTGACACTCGGTCCACTGTGGTAAGACCTACTCTTTGACATGCTTGTGATTATGAAGGTGGTGAGCTGATGCCAAGCTTGGCCATCCATGATGGTGTGCATGCACCTCATGGTGACATCTTACTGAAGCGAGCTATTGCCTCTGTTGCAACCAGTGCATTGGTTCGGCCCCTTCATCCAACTCGTCTCCTAACATGTGCATGGTCTCATTGGGTACGACTGAACTGGCAACACGCTGATGCGTAGTGTCCGTGCTGATCTTCAAGGTTGTGCTAGTGGTCATGCGCATCAACTTGTCGAAGTACATGTTCAACTCCAGTTGGACTTGCTTCTTGTCTTTTCCATAGTGAGTGTGTTGAATGGGTTTGGTTGCATGCATGCACACAATGACATGCATGCTATTGAATCCCTTGCATGTGATCAAAAGCACTACTCACCATGTTTGCTCCGTGTTAGCTACTAGGATGGGTCTTTAACTTGTACATGCGTAGTTTCATCTGTGAGTGCACGTTGCACCCATTGCCATTCCTAATCCCACTGCAACTCATTCCTATGTTTTCGCAGCGTCATGTTCTTCCTTGAGTTGCTGCTTCAGCACATGCAACTCCTTCTTTGTTCCATTCTCTGTATTCATGCAACCTTCATGTCATGTCGTCACCTCATCGCCCGAGTCTCCAAAGTTTCCTTCATTATCAGTGGGTATGCTTGATCTTGAAATTTTGTTACGCCTCTGTGTGTGTCAACAAACTTCCTCTCGCATTCATTGTGTTCGCTGCATTCGTTGTGTTCGCTGCATTCGGTATGCTGCCTTCAGTTGTTTTTCATGATGCTGCTTGTTGTGATGTTGTCACTTGATGTCCTTGTCTACAAACAACTTGATGTCTTCGTGAGTAGGCAAGCTCATAGACACTTGATCTACTGCATCCCCAAGTGTGCTCTGAACGGTGTCTTTGTCTCTGCTCTCCTGGAAACCATTGTACCTGTAATGCTAAGAGGCAGATGAACACCTGCGATACCTGGAGACATGGAAACACTCATAGAAAACAATCTGTCAGTCAAAAACCAAAATGAACGTGAGAACTCACTTGAAACATACCTAGATAAATGATCATGAAGGTTGCAGAATTTCAGCAAGGAAGTCGAGAGACCGACTGCAAAGACTTGTCAAGGCATATTCAGGGCTACTGGGAGAGTGGCAGACTACTAGAACTATGCAATGCACAGTCCAGTCTCGATGCTGAGTATTGGGATTGCGCAATGCGCAATTCCAGCTGGGAAGGACTACTGGAAAAGGGACAAATTTGCGCAATTTCTTGGGCCAAGAAACCACTATCCTCCAAAAATGCATAAAACAGTCCTAGAGGTTAGTTCTTGGTAGGAATGCACAAATCTAGAGAGGAAGGTGAGCCTTCCCTTCCCAGATTGTGTAATGCAGCCTTGATGAAGGCAGAGTTTGGGCCAAGGTTGGCCTGATTCGCTGACGGGCAACTAAAAGCATCTAAGACAGTAAATGCATGGCGAAACTAAGTGATAGTAGAAGTGATTGACAGTGCATGGAAAACATGAATGAAAGATTCAACAAATAGATCAACATGCATGTGGGTGAGGCAGTTCGCCAGTTGGGGAACGTCTGTGAAAAACAGTTTCATGCATGCAACATTAGTGAGATAGCAACGAAAACTGAAACAGAGCTAGGAAAAGCTAGTATATATGTAAATGACAAGAAGCGTTAAAAAAAAATCAAGCAAACAATTTTCCAACAAGCGAAAACACAAAAATCCACATAAATGCAACAGAAGGCATGGGAAGCGGGATTACCCCAAAACAGCTAAGATGAATATGACGACTGCTCCTAGATGTGATGTAGGATGTTAGAGCTGCAAGGTTGATTTGAGGAATGAGCTTTGCAGTGTTCGGTTGATGAGTTTTGATAACATCGAGGTCGTGGCGTGCATGCCACAAATCTAGGGGAGGCGACACTTGGTGGGAGATTTCAAAATTGCTCCTTGCATGTAACCTCCAACTACTAAACATAGATCCTTGAAACAAGGGATTCCTTTGCATGCTGCCTTGGGAGAAGAAGCCCATGCACGCAAGTCTATTTTGCTCAGTCTTGGAGGGAACTAGTCAACTCAGTTGCACATGCAAGAGACTGTTAGACTACTGGAGAAAAATGCGCATTTCTAGCTGGGAGCTAGGCTAGCTGCCCAAGAGATTTTCACAGTTTCTGGGCAGAGTAGCTGACTCCTGCCCAGATTTGTGCAAATTTTGGGCTGAGAAACCTTGCTAGGTAATTTTGCGCAAATCCTACTAGGAGTGTTGGTAGGCAGGATTGCCCAATCCTGGAGCCTAGAAAGCTACCAGAGAGGATTGCATAATTTCTGGAGGGAAGGCTGGTTTCCCTCCAGAAATGCGTAATTATCAAGGGGAAGTTGCTCAAATTGTAGCTGGACCAAGTCTGGGTGAACAACCTATGAGGGGAATGTATCAAGCTATGACAAACAAGCTTCCTTTGTGCAAGAAAGACATTGAAGCTTGTGAACTTGATGAAGCAAGATAAAGTGTTGTGTAAGGTTGGTAGGGAGGCTCCAAAATAGGCTAAGGAAAAATTTCGGAGGGTGGTTGTAGCTGCTACAACAGGAGCTAAGCATACGAAGGATTCTAGCTAGGCCTCACTCCATCATCTATTTACTTTAAGGAAAATCATTGTGGTCCTTGTCTCTATGCTTTTCTAGGTTATTCACCGACCTAGGGGAGATACTTTTATCTACAATCGTAAATCGTATATAAGAAATTGGTGACTCCACTGGGGAGTAGAGCATTCCCTTGGTGGTATGCTTGTCCATTGTGTTTGATTACCTCCTTCATAGTCCCTTTTTGTATTATCTAACAAGGAAAAAACCTAGGAAGTGATTTCATTAAACCTTCCTTGCAATTGTTGTGCCAGAAACCTCTTTCCCAGGCCCAATGCACCCCCTGTGCCTTTGACAGAGCATTACACCTCACTCTGGCCCACTCTGCACCAATGTTGCAATGCACTGATGCTTCTTCTATACTTGTGTTGGCCGTTGTTTTTTCATGAATTTTTCCTTGGTTCTTGAGCCTCTATTTCATAAGCCTTCCTCCATCTGAACTTCCCTAAGTCTTTAGTGTCTTGTGGTCTCTTTAAAGCCTCCACTTTGTTTGCATTTGTGTTGTTTTCCTTTAGTAAGAATTGTTTTTTATTTTTCTTTATTCTTATCACTTGGCCGCTCACAAATTATTTTCGTTTAGTTGCTAGTCGTTTGGATGAATTGTTGTTTTAATCCTCATTCTGAAAAGTGTAATTGAATCAGTAATTGAACATTTGCATATTAGTTTTCTCTATTTTTAAAATAAACTGTGTTGAAATGAAAAAAAATTCATCGGCATTTAGGGTTTTGCATGCGCATTAGGATAGGAATGGTTGCATTGGAAAGGGAATTGCATCATGCATCTTGTTTGTTGCATATTGTGTGCTGCATCTTGATTATTTCTTCCCTTACTTAGCTAGATTTTCACTGAAAGAGAAAGGGTTTCTATTTTCTCGTGCTATATTTTCAAAGATGAAAAGTAAAATTTATTAAATCAATGTAAGGAGAATTTGTAACATTAACGCAAACATTTAGAGGTATAGGCTAGACATGTGTTCCGGTGTCGTTAAATGTAAGATTTTTCGTCATTTTCCAGTGTTGCATCCCAAGGGTGAAATCACATTCCATGTATGTGAGTGTATAGGACCGTACCCCACATACCCTCGGGTATATTGGTGGCGCTCCATGCACATAAAGTACAAGGGAACTCTCTCAACGAATGATTATGCATTAGACATCACTACTACGACTGCACTCCCATGTACAGTTGCATATATTTTTAGAGTCCCCAATAGGTTTCTATCCATCGATATCGAACTGAGTCTACCACCTTATATACCGTGATACACCGAACACAACATTCAGGGAGATTTGTTGTTGTATGTTAAGTCCTTGGTTCACCAAGGTGTATATTGTAGTTCACGGTTACTTGGAAATTCTTTATGCCTAGATTACCCTCTTTTTTATTTATCTCCTTTTCTATTAATAAAATTTATTTCCCAACATGGAAGAACAAAATCCCCCTCTGCGATGTTCACGTAGAATGAAAAATAAGCCTGCACTTCCTCTAGAGGCTACTAATAACCATCGTCTTAGACATAGGAAAACACAAACTACCCAATCGGGAACATTGGGAACTAATTATAGCCGTCCACCTGATATTGATCAGCCAGAATCATCTGTCCCTTTGAGTTTTGAACCCAAGATTACATCTATTTCTGTTGGTGACATTGACACAATTGAAACAGAAGTCCCTGAAAATTTTTCACCTAAGGTGATTCAACCTAACCTTCCTGAGTCAAAAACTTATTTTCCTAAGGTTATCGAACCTGAGGAGGTCAACCATCTTTACCTGAGTATTTGGGACCTTTCTCCTCTCTCCCTTTGTCTCAGAAAGAACCAATATACCTTGCGCCTAACAGTGAACCTCTTCCATACAGGCTTCTGAGTATTGAAGAGATCCCTCAAGAAGAGCCTCATCCTTCTACTCTTGTTCATTGGGAAGGACTTAATTTTTATAAAAATAAGCCTCTTCCACCTCCTCAACCTCAGACACAATCTCCTTTACCTGATTCTTTGGGCTTACCCGTGGATTTTTCATGGCAATCTTCATTGGGATTGTTAACCATGACTAGAACTGATCCAAACTCCTAGCCTATGTCCACCACAATGGTTGATACATCAAGCGTTTCATCCTTATACATGTTTGTAACATCATTAGAAGCTCATTTATATGGTGGCCCATCTGTCCATCCTGGCTATCAATTGTTATCTGGTACCTTTTCTAGTACGACTTCCAATTCTTGGTCCTCTAGCATGACATCCAATTCGAGAATAATGTTTGTTACTTCTCTTATGAATGTCACAAAGTCTGCTCCTCTCCCTCCATCTACACCTACAATAGAGCAGTAGGATGGCCATTATATCAGTGGGAAAAGCTACTCTCAACAACCCAACCCTCTTTATGTTGAGTACCCTCCATCTGGATCACAGTTTCCTCCATCATCCCATCCTCCCATGGCAGGGGGGAAACGTATTGTTGGTACACATCAATATGGTAATCCATCTAGTTACAGTCCTCCTCATCCTAGAATGGCTTCTAGAGTTTGGAACCTACTTTATCCCTACAACCTAGTTCATATTAGGATCGACTGTTAAATTCTCAACTATACCATCTTCATCACAAGTTCCTACCTATCCGTCAGCACCTCAACAAGCTCAAATACATGTGAGCCAACATTTACAACCTATTACAATGGTGTATAGTTCTCCCCAGATCCTGATTCATCAACCTGTAGAAGGTCCCTCACCTTATTAATTGCTCGCACAAGTGATCAGGAGCTCAAAATTTGCCAAAAATTCAAAGTTTCCAGAATGGTGTGTAACCTAAATGACCACATAGATATTGTCGTTCTGATTCTGGTGCAACTTGCTTCACTGAAAACCGATATCATATGCTCAAGATATCACATGTTGATTGTTTGCTCAAACAGGTAAAATTTTTGCAGGTGCTGAGAGGGATGTTGATTGGGCATCCAGATAGCCTAGTTAGAAAAGGAATATTCTTGTTATATTCCTCTAGCACATGCTTTTCGAATATTCTTTAGGCTCGATGGCATCACTCTATTGGTCCACGTGTTTTTTTTGGGGCCAATGAGGAGGTGACACATGGCTAAGCTTGAGGTCGCCAAGTGTCCTCCTCATGGCATGGTAAAATTTGTTATGGTGGATAGGGCAGAGGCCGAGATCGACCCTGTGACCTCCCTACCACCATTTAATCACATTACCAACTCACCTGTGTCATGTTTCTTAACCCTACTATGTCACAGGTTACATTTGAAGTTGACTGTCCGCGGGATTGGGGGACAAGACCGCCAATGGTTAGCCACTGACGGTCCATCCATGTGGCCACTCCTAATAGTTGATGCCAAAGCTAGTGGTTAGAAAAAAATGCCAAACAAGGCCTCCAAAAAACTATCCCATGTGAATAATGATAAGCCACCAGACTTAACTGTTCTATGCCACTGCTTGGAGCTCGGTTAGCCTAATCGCCACATGTGAGAAGGGTGACTTAGCATTTTTTTATGACCGTGCGGGGGTTATTGGACTTTTTAATGGTCCTACAAATATTCCCACTGTGTGGTGAATGTTTTGCCCGGTTATCATTTCTCGGGGCGAAATTATAGGATTGTTCCAGATTTTTGTGCAATTTGTAGAGTGAATAGTTGAGAAACTAGGAGAGGTCATAACTTCTCCAATTTTTTATCAAATTGGGTGCAAAAAGAGGCTAGGTATCCTTTTTTGGGCATTTTGGACTCATTGGAGTAGGTTTCAGAATCAAAGGAGCACTTCTAGATAGATTTTTTTTTTTAGATTGAAGTCTATGGGTGCCATGGTCAACCAGAGAGTTGAATCAGTTTATGGAGGGGTTTGAAGATGGAGATGACCTTGCAGGGGTTTTCCAGCCTCCATGTGATTTTTGCAACAACTATTGCATCAATGTTGTAGATTTTATTCCTCTTTTTTCTATGTTTGGAGAAGAGACTTGTTTATGTACTTCAAGTGGATTGTAGTACTGTTGACGCTCTTGGAAGTTGGAGTTTGGGGTTTTGGTGCAAGATTCCTATGTTTGCTGAAAGTTTAAATGTTTAATTGTACGTTAACATGTATGTAGAGTGATAACTCTTGCAGAAGTTTACTTCTTTGAAGGAGAAACTAACCATTCCATTTCTCAGCACTTTATGTACTCTTCTTTTTCTAAACATTGAGCATAATGAGAAGGGCTCATGCGATTATAGATGATCCCAGGAGATGTAGCCCAAGAGGGGTGAACTCCTTTAACAATAGCTAGTGAATTACTAACTGATGCATGCTTCCATTTAGTATTTTGATTACATATTTAAAATTTTTCATCAAATTAACATTAGAAAACAAACATAAAAACTTATGTTTTTACTTGTTATTTTGGAGTACAAACCCCAAGCACATTTTTGCATTCCGATGAGGATCTTAGCATAGAAAAATAATATTCCACATTCAGATCAAGTTGGGATCAGAGCACTAGTTTACTTTGTGCAAGGAGGAATTGACTGTTGTTTGCAAATGAATGTGTTTTGAAGCTCAAGTGAGGAGAACGTTTTGGAAAGGAGAGCAAGATTGTTACAATCTCTACCACCAGTTTTACATCAAGTTGCAGAAGAAGCTTCAAGAAAAGTATGTCCCAAGGAGGAGATCCTAGAAGAATGCCAAAGGATGTGAAGGCTTTTACAAAGGCTTTCTTAGACATGGTAGAAATGGTGAAAGTCCTCTATGAAGAGAGGAATACCAAATTGCAAGGTGAAAGCTCTAGACCTCCAAGAGGAGAATGTTCTCTAAGGGAAGAAGGTAACAAGAATGGTGATAAACCACCATCTTCTCCACAATATTCATGTTTTTCTACAACTCTTATGTAAGATGCTAGTGTAGAAAGTCCCTCAGAGAAGGAAGATGGACAAGTTTGTACCTTTTGTCCACATGATGTGGAGGATGAGGTTCTATCAACACCCAAATTCAAGGAGCTGAAAGAAGAGAGCCAAAGAGTCCAAGAGGACACATCTAGAATCAAAAGAGATTTTGAAAACATCTTTGTATCTCAATCAAAAGATGAGGCAAAGTCTAAGAATTTACATTCCTTTTCTTTACATGAAAGTGTTGATGTAAATTCATTTGCAACCTTTGAGAAACATAGTAAAGGCATTCGATCTAAGCTCTTGACCAAGATGGGTTACAAAGGAGGAGGCCTTGGAGTGAACCATCAAGGCATTGAAAATCCAATTAAGGTGAAGGAGAGGCCTAAATATGAAGGCTTAGGCTATGTTGCAAAATAGGAATGGTCTTTTAGCGACAACTCATGGGTATCGTGTTACTTTTTCCATAAGAGAGGACATGAAGAGGAAAAATGTTGGGATTTGCATCCAGAATTGGTACTCGCTTGGTTCCTCAAGTATAAGGATGACTTGAAATGAAAAACATCTCCAAAGAGATATGAACAAGTTGAAGAAGAAACAAAGCTAATTTCTTCTTGCCATGCATGTTCCTCACACAAGAAGCATAAGCCAAAGAAAAACAAAAAGAGATACAATCGTCCTGTTAATTCAAATGTTTTTCATAATGGAAAAAAACGCGCTGATTGGAATAACATGTTGAGGAATGTGTTTCCATGCACCTTTTTCCTTTCATATAACCATTGTGTAGATAAGTGCTATAAAAGGAAATCAATCATCAAGAATATGTTTATGTCTAACAGAATTGGGACTGAAAAGAGAAAATCTCATCCAAGGTTAAAGACATGTGAGCCAAGAGAAGCTCAAAAGAACTTTTGCACTCACTGCAATATCAATGTGCATTTGGTTGAGAAGTGTTCGAAATTGTTTCCACAACTTCATCTTGGCAAGGGCAAGCAAATTATGCAAGCACCAGAAGAGGAAGTGACAAAAGAAAGAGTGGCCCAAGATGTGACCATCCTTGAAGCAACTCCAAAAGGAGAAAAAGTTCAAATAGAGGGTTCATTTATCTCGTTGGGTAAGAAATGGGCAAATTAGTTTTCTAGCCAATGTTCTTAAATATTTGTTTTGCACTAGTTTAATACCTCCAGAGTTGGGCAATTTGTAAAAGTGATGTTCATAAATGAATCACTTATATGCAACAATGTTTTCTTTGGCATTGTTATGCTAGTTTGGCTTGTTGATAGTCAATTTGAATGGAAAGTTTGGGAGTCAAGTTTATTCCATCTTATAAAATGCATTTCTATTTGTAGTTTAAGAAATAATTTTTAAAGTGTTGTATGAGTAGTTGTTGAACATTTAGTACATTACGAATGTGTTAAGCACTCATTTATACAAGTATTCACTATGTGAAACTTGTTTGGTTCATTTGTCAAGGTCCTTTTGGGATCTTATCCTTGATATGGATTTTTCAGAAGAGCGCCATGGGAATTCTTCTTGGGAAGGATGTTGCTATGGATGGCCATAGAGACATGGACAAGCCGAGAAGATAATTGAACTTGAATTCTTTGGTCGGGTTATATTTCAAGTTTAGCCTAAGAAAGAGACAAGACAAGTCCAATTCAAGGCACTACAATCATCAATTGGATCGAGTCTGGAAAAGTGAAGGAAATGTAACTTGAATTGCTGAACAATTGAAAGTGAACTTTTGGAGACCAAAATTTTTTAGCGGGGAAGAGTGATAAGGAGCTCAAAATTTGCTAAAAATTCAAAGTCGTCAGAATGGTGTGGAACCTGAATGACCATGTAGATCTCATCGTCCTAATTTCATTGCAACTCATTCCATGGAAAACTGATATAATATGCCCAAGATACCACATGTTTATCGTTTGCTCAAACAGGTAAACTTTTTGCAGGCGCTAACAGGGATGCTAACTAGGCATCCATACAACCCAATCAGCAAAATGAATATTCTTGTTATATTCTTGTGGTATATTACTTTGGCATATTGTTTGGAAATATTCTTCGGGCTTAGTGGCATCACTCTATTGGTCCACGTGTTTTTTTTGGGGCCAATGAGGAGGTGACACATGGCTAAGCCTAAGGCCACCACGTATCCTCGTCATAGCATAGTAAAATTTGTTCTGGCAAATAGGGCAGAGGTTGGGCTTGACCTTGCAACCCGCCTACCACCGTTCAACAACATTACCTTCTCACTTGTGTGATGCTTCTTAACCCTAGTATGTCACGGGTTACATTTGAAGTTGACTGTCTGCGGGATTAGGGGACAGGACCGTTAGTAGTTAACCACTAGCGGTCCATCAATGTGGCCACTCCTAATAATTGATGTTAGAGCCAATGATTAGTGGAGACTTCCAAACGAGACCACCAACAAACTGTACCATGTGAACAATGATAAGCTGCCAGAATTAATTGTTTTATGCCACTGCCTAGAGCCCGGTTAGCCTAACTGCCGCATGTGACCATGATCACTTAGCATGTTTTATGACCACATTGGGGTTATAGAATTTTGTAATGGTCCTACAATTATTCCCACCACACAATGAAATTTTCTCCTGGTTAGTGCTTTTTGGGGCGAAATTGTAGGATCGGTGCCAGATTTTGTGCAATTTGTAGAGCGAATAATGGAGAAACTAGGAGAGGTCATAAGTTCTCTAATTTTCAATCAAATTGCATGGAAGAAGAGGCTAGGTAGTCATTTTTTGACACTATGGACTCATTGGAGTAGGTTTCAGAATTAAAGGACCACTTCTAGATAGAATTTTTGCAGATTTAAGACTATGGGTTCCATGGTCAACTAGAGAGTTGAATCAGTTTATGGAGGAGTTTGAAGATGGAGATGACGTTGCAGGGGTTTTCCAGCCTCCATTTTCTTTCTAAAACAACTATTGCATCAGTGTTGTAGCTTTTATTCCTCTTTTCTCTATGTGTTTTGGAGAAGAGACATGTTTATGTACTTCAAAAGGATTGTAGTACTATTGATGATCTTTGGGGATGGAGTATGGGGTCTTGGTGCAAGATGCTTATGTTTGTTGAAAGTTTACATGTTTGATTATAGGTTAACATGTATTTGGAGTGATAAATTTTGTATAAGTTTGTTTCTTTGAAGGAGAAACTAACCATTCCATTTCTCAACATTTTATGTACTCTTCTTTTTCTAAACATTGAGCATAATGAAAAAGGGTCATGCCATTAGAGTTGATCCAAGGAGATGTATCCTAGGAGGGGTGAAATCCTTTAACAGCGACTGGTGTATTACTATTTGATGCATGATTCCATTTAGTATTTCGATTTCATGTTTAAATTTTTTCATGAATTTAACATAAGAAAACACACATAAAAACACATGTTTTTACTTGTTATTTTGGAGTACAAAACTCAAGTACATTTTTGTATTTTGATGAGGATCTTAGCACAGAAAACTAATATTCCATATTCAAATCAACAAGGTATTCCTTCAGTTTAAGTATGTCAAATTATTCAAAATTTGGCGCAGTCTCAATCGAACCCGTACCACGGGGCAATGCAAACCCTGACCGAGCAATAGTATGGATCACACCAATTGCCTTTTCAAGGCCAACAAATACAAACCCAACCATTCTAGTAGCTTTATCACCATCTCGGGACTAGACAATAGACCCACTTGTATGCTGGTTATCAGACCCCACTATATTCTGGTAATTATGTTCCTGATTATCAAAACCCTCTTTATCCAAGAATGCAAGTGATTGTTTCCCAGGCTATTCCTTCATATGCAGGTCATCCACCTCCTGACTTTAACAAGTAGTTTCCTTTTCTCGATACTCTTGAATTACTAGATTTAACTTGGCTTACTAGCGACCCCATTGCTCCTTCGCCATGGTGGCCGATTATTCCCACTAAGTTTCCTTCTGATATCATAAAATTCAATGGGAATCTTGGAGAATACTTGTCGATGCATGTCATGACATATCATCTATGGTGTTCATCCAATTTAATCAATGATGATTCCATTCGACTCCATATTTTCCAATGAATTCTTACGGGTACCACAACTAAATGGTATATTGAATTGCCTAGAGCATCATTTCATGAATTTTAGCACATTATCCAATACCTTCCTCACACATTTCCATTTGCCTATCAGATATGAAACTAGAACAAAACTATTGACTAACTTTAAACAATCAGACTCTACTCACATTTCAGATCACATTCATGAGTGGAGATGCCACTGATAGTTGGTCAAGACTTATGTTCACGATTAGATGTTAGTGGAAAGGTTTTTCAAATATCTATTAGATCCCATAATAGAAGATGTGGCCAAAGGTGGAGTCATGACCGAAGTGTAAGTTATTTCTTGTGCTCAGTATTTAGATTTGGTCTACATCCAATCAGGCATGTTGTATGATAATATATAAAATGCTCCGAGACCGTCAAATATTGTTCCTCCTCCATGTGGTGAACAATCTCATGTTGTTGATGGCATTATAGGTTCCACCAGCTCACAGTCTATGAGTAAACCATCTGGTATTGCTCTTACCATTCTTGTATAGAACCCTCCATCTCATCCTCCTCCAGATTCTGCTTCCTAGATAAATGCCATCTCATATGATAAAGGCAAGTGTCAACAACAACCTGTAAGCAAGAAGAAAGGTAAAGTTAAGAAAAACAAAGATTCCTCACTGAGGATAAACAAATAAATTCGTCTTCTCATGAGAAACGAAAGCCTAGAAACCCATGTCTTATTTGTAAATAGGATCACTTTACATGTGATTGTCCACATTGTGCTGAAGTGAAACAGTTCCTTAAATCATCCACTTCTCCTGCTCGACAAACTGACCCATTTCTTCATCAGGAGACCCATATGGTTTCCTGGGATGCCTCTTCCTATAACAAATTTTTTATGCTTTCCTCCTCAAAGCTGAAGTCCAATGTCATGGTGGTCACTCGGAATAACAACTATGGTAATGCGAATCCACCGAACGATCAGACTACTGATCAACCTACTAGTTCGGCACCACCATCATTTGATCCTATTCCACCTCTAGTTCCTATGGAATTGACTATCAAGTCTACAAAGGGTGTTATCCACGAGTTTTCTTTCAACCCTCGTTCGAGAGCTGCTCAAAATTATAACGTAGTTGAAGATTTGGCTTAGTATCCTTCAACTATGTCAACTCTTGAGGTGTTTCAAAATTTCCCCACCCGAAAGAAGGCCTTATTGTCAACTATCGAATGTGTGGATCCATCGGGTTCCAACCTAGTGGTTTTCTCTCATAAAAAATATACCCCTCAACTTCCGACCCAATTATCTTTCATGATCCAGGTTGTTATCCATGACAAGAAAATTCAACGTTCTATTATGGATGAGGGAGCCTCAACCTGCATCATGTCCCTATCTTGCTAGAATGCGATTGGTTCACCCCAATTGAGTCAATCGACCACCATATTAAAATATTTTTATGGAAGGACATACAAACCCTATGGGATTTTGAACTATCTACAAGTGGAATTAGGGGGAAAAACCGTCTCCGTTGAAGTAGAGTTATCAATGGAACTTTTGATTACAATATTCTACTGGGAGATACATAGGCTTACTCTCCGGTTGTCGTCGTTTCAACTTAATTCTGTGTGATCAAATTTCCTCATAAAGGCAGGATCATGGCCATAGATCAACTCACCTTTTTCGAATCTAATTCCAATGATACTAGAATTTTCCCTCTTGTAGGAGAAGCCCTACATTCCTATTAGCATGTTGGAGTTGGTTTATTGAAGGATTCATCACTTATGAGAATTTTTTCACTTCCTCCCCCTTCCCTTCCCAGCTCCTCCACTTCAATTTCTTATATCAACATGATATCATCATCTACGATCCTGACGAGTCCATGGATTGTCCTTGATGAAACTAGCATCAAAATTTTTAGCAACCAGATGACGCTCAGCCTCATTGATAAATATTACGAAGCCATCTTTTCGGATATTGTGTCCCATACGTTTTCCTTGATTAATTGGGTAGATCGATCACTGGATTATGCTTCTCCCTATGATCCTTTCTCTCTTACATTATCTATTTCTGAAAGCATCATGAAAATCATGATGTCAAATGATGCGCCATGGGATGAACATTGTCACTGTTCCTCATTCCCAAATACCATTGAAGATAATCTCAATGGTGTATAACTACCTAATTTTTTTGACCATTTTATGAATTTTTTTTCCATTCATGAGATCTAATATGGAAAGAACCTTTCGAATATTGAAGAAATTATTCCTCTTAATATTTTGATTAAACTAGGAATAGTCAAAAATCTATATATCAGAGCATCTTGTACTCCATATGAAATTGAGATTTATCAAGCCATTTTTTGTGATTTCAGATATGTCCTTGCATGCACATAAGGAAATGATAGGTATTGACCCAAATATCATAGTGCATAAAATCAAAATGTATCTAGATGCCAAAGGCATCCTACATCGCCTCCATTCAGTCCATCCCAAGAAGGCTTCTAGTATAAAATTTGAAATTGAGAAGCTCCTTCGAGCTGTTTTCATATACCACGTTCCTTTAAATGATTGGGTATCAAACATTTTCCTCGTCATGAAGAAACAAGGCACAATCCAAGTATGTGTTGATTAACAAGACATAAATCGAGATTCTCCAAAGGAGAATTACCTGACCCTATTTATTGACCAAATTGTTGATGCCTGTGCTGGCTACAAGATTTATTCATTTATGGATGGATTCTTGGGTTATAAATATCAACATTCTCCCGACTGATCGACCTAAAACTACCTTTATTTATCCATGGGGCACTTTCACTTATAAAAATATTCCTTTCGGTTTAAATAATGTAGGGGCCATGTTTCAACGTGTGATGGACAACACTTTCCATGATATCAAGCAAGAATAAGTACATATTGAACAACCAGAAGGATTAATTTTTGGGAATGCTGCAAACCTTGTATGCAAACTCAAAAATGATTTATATGGGCTAAAACAAGCTCCGCAGGCATGGTATTATCATCTTGAAAAATATCTTCAACAACATGGTGTTAAAAAAGGATCTGCAAACAACAACGTGTACACAAGATTAGAGGGTGATAAACTGCTAATTATTGTTGTTTATGTTGATGATATCATCTTTCGCAATAATGAAGAATCTACGAGTCAAAAATTTTCTTCTGTTATGCACCAAGAATTTGAAATGTATTTTCTTGGGGTACTAACCTATTTTCTTGGTCTACAAGTGCAACAAGAAAATATGGCATCTTCGTCTCACAAAAAAAATATCTCAAGAAAATTATGAAGAAGTATGGGATGGAAGATTGCAAAACTGTATGTACTCCCATGATGACAGGATGTAGCCTCAGTCCTAATGATGATTCTCCTGCAGTAAACCAACCAGAGTACACATCTATGTTTGGAAGTCTACTTTATCTAACAGGTACCGGACGAGATATCATGCATGCAGTTGGGATTGTTGAATGTTTCCAAGCCAACAAAAAGGAGTCACATCTTCAGGAAGTGAAGAGAATATTCAAATATCGCCAAGGAACCCAAGACTTTGGTCTATGGTATCCTAAAGATGCAGATCTTACCCTTGATTCATAAATAGATGTGGATTGGGTTGGAAATGTTGATGACAAGAAAATCACTAGTGGAGGTGCCTTTTACATGGGGCCCTGATTTGTATCTTGGTTCAGCAAGAAACAAAGTTCCATTGCCTTATCTACAGCGAAAGAAAATTATGTGGTTTCTGCATCTTGTTGCACACAACTTCTATGGATGATGCAAACATTACAAGATATAAAAATTAAATGTTCTCCGCCTATGTCCATCCTATGTGATAATACAAGTGCAATTAGTATTTTGAAAAATCATGTTATGCACTCCAAGACCAAGATTATTCCCATTAAGTATCACTTTCTGTGAGAACAAGTGCTTGAGCAAAAGGTTAATTTGGACTATATTCCCTCCAAAGAACAAGTTGCTGATATATTTACTAAACCTCCTCCTAGAGAAGAATTTGAATATCTTAGGTAGAAACTGGGAGTTTTCTCTGCCTGATTTCACTATTTATCTAGTTTTCTTAGTCTACAGGTGAACATTCAAAAGGTTTCTTTCTATACATGGGTTTCATGAAGTATAGTCATGTATATACGCGAGTTTCTTTGCAAACAGTCGGGTATGTTTTTCTCTAATAGAAAAACAGTGAGACAAACTCAATATCAACCTCTAAAATGCTACTAACAGCTATGATTTGTTTTTTCTTGGTCTAGTGTTGATGGGTAGCACAAATTCAGGTGGAGCATTAGCCTTGCAGAATATAATGCATGGTTGGAATTATGGTTGCTGAATTATGCTACTATTAAGAGGTTTTGTCTTAGTTATTAATGCCATATCTGTCATTTGATGTAAAGGTCATGTGGAGACCTATGATGTAATAATTTTATTATTTGTTCGTGTATGGACTTTTGAGGTCATGTAAAATATGTAATCCCACTTGGTTGGGTGGTAGTGTAAAAAATGTAATCCCAATTGGTTGGTTGGATGAGTCAAATATGTATCCCCACTTGGTTGGGTGATTGATGTAAGTATGAGTCCTTGGTGATATGAAATTCATACTTAGTTGAGTTATAAAGTCATGTTCTACATTTGAAAATATTTCTGAAGATTCAGCATGTGCTACGGGGGAGCATGGATAGTATAGTGCAAATCAGATCCAAAGGGGGAGCTTCGGTCCACCCTTTACCCTTGATGTCAAAGGGGGAGAGTATATAGGTGTTTGAATAGTGGTTATTTGATGCATCTAATAGGTTTCCATAGTTTGAGGTGATCAACACCAATATGGTTGCGATCAAGTCCAAAGGGGGATATTGTTGGCATTATGATGGATGTGTTGTCCTTGATGGCAACTCACTTGTAACAAAACAAGTATACGGTAACTAGATGGATCCACAGGTCATTTCAAAGGTGATAGAGTGATGGAATAGAATAATAGAATGATGGGACAAAGGTTTACAGATCATAATCAAAAGTTTGATAAAAGCGATTATTTGAAGATCTATACGCAGGTTCGTTAAGGCCAAGTTGTGTATGCATGCAGGTACAAAGAAGAAAAGTTGCGTACATGTTGATGCACTAATTTAAGAATACCAAGGGTCATTACCATGGTATTAGCCCACAATATTGAGCGTGGTAACGGTTACTTGATCCCATCCAAGATTACCATCGGCACTAGTGTAGCTTTGACCCATGTTATTGGATAAGGCTGTAACTATATAAGCAGGTGAAGATCAAAGTGATAAGTGTGCATGTGAAAGGTTTTTTTACAAATACTGCAATTTGAAGTATATTTGCATTTTAAGGTCCATAGTTGACACATAAATCTGAAATAATTATGCACCGATCAATAAAATGATGGATTAGGTTCATCAGACCTAAAATCACTTTCCATTGTATCATCTTCTCATGGATTTACCAGATCTAAGTAATGACGCATGTTTTTATCTCTGAATATTATGATTTGGGTTTTTCTAAAGTTTTGAAGAGTCGCACAATTTTAGGTAAAAATTTGCAGATCTGTATGCAGGTTGGTCTCGGTTAAGTCACATATACATGCGGGTGTGTTTCTTCAAAGTCACATCTACAAAGGAAGGGTTTCTATTCATAAATGATTTATCAACATGATTAGTGTTGTTGTATCGCTACTATCTATTAATGATGTCTTCATGTTGATCTGGGTTGAGTGATAATGTCCGATGTAGAACTGATTGAATGATGAAGTTTAATTTGGTTACATGTTGATTGGTTGAAAATATTATTGATGTTGCTAACTATATGAGGGTTTTGTAAGCTGACAAAATATTTCAGAATAACTTTGGTCTCCTCTATGTCTAATTTAGTATTACAATTTTTTAGTATATTAATATTTGTACGCAGGTTGCTCTACAGAAAAGCACATATACACGCGGGTTGCGTTAAATGAAGTAGCGTATACATGTTTTTATATGAATGATCAGGGTTGTAGTTGATTTTGTGTCTTGATGTAGTATTCTAAGTTCAATTCTGTGTTCTGGTTACAGTGATCTCACTGTTATGTTTGAATTAAGTTTGTGTTTGCTTCAGTTTATCTATAAGTTGTGATGTATTAAAGGAGGTCGATCTAGTGTGAAAAATTATGAAACATGGTCCACGAATGTTGCTGAGGGTTGGATCCTTCAGTGAGGAAGTCGAATCTTCCTGATAGTAGCAGTCAGTAATCAGATTACGGGGTTGAAGCCTTTCACGAGGAAGTCGAAGCTTCCTGCCAGTAGTAGCTGGTAATCAGATTAGGGGATTCGAGCTCCCTTCCAGTAGGAGTTGGAGAATTAGTGAAGGTTGTAGCCTTCAGTAGGTGGCTTTCCACGTACTGGCATGAGTTTTCACCAGTACAAGAATGTAAGAAATTTTTGATATTAATAACTTTGAAGACTGAGATGATAACAGTGGTGGTTTTCTCCCACATTGGGTTTCCACCTTAAATCCTGGTGTTCATGTGTGTTTCTTATGTGTGATACTTTATTCTATTCTTGTTTCACCTACTTACTGCTTATCAAATGCCTCATAAATCTCTTACATTATGGTTTAAGTTTAACAGATAAAGAATTAGTTGTCTTACAAGTTTACTAAGTATATGCCATCTTCTTTTACAACAATCATGTACATACGCGAGTTCAGTTTAGTAAAGTCGCATATATATTTCAGAAAAGAAAATCATTATTGTGAGTTTTTTATGCAGGAGCATTCAACTCAACAAATTCATTACATTTAAGTTAATTTAGGGGGTCTTGTGTTTTCAAGGAATTTAGATTCCTATGTATGTAATTATTAATGTTTTGAGTGATTAGAATAGGAATTAATTAGATATTGTGAGGATATTTGTAAATGCTTTCGAATGTAGGAGAACATGAGTAACGATGAGAGAGTTGGAAATTAATTATAAGTCTTAGACTAGGAAGTGGAGTCATGATTCGTGGAACTAGAGAGGATTCTTAGGGATTACTAGAGTTAAAAGTGGACTTAGAGGATATTCAGGATTTAGTTCAATAGATTAAGGATCTGAAACAGAATTGGTTAAATGGAACCTTTTGTATAAATGTAAGCCTAAAAGGCATAGTAAAAAGGTAGAGAGTCAGCAGTCAGTCAGTCAGAGTCAGTTAGTCAGTTAAGCCTACGGGCAAGGGAAGGAAAGGCCACTAATATAGAAGATCAAGCTGAGGAAGAAATTCATGTGTAAATTTTTGTTATTTAATATAGATAACTCGATTCTGAGTTCATGTGATGTGTTGAGTAATTGAATTATAAGTTGTGTGTGATCTAGAGTGATTCTGCGTAACATAGGTTGCAGGTGTGTAGTACCAACGAAGAGGTGCAGAGAGGAGTGCGTTACATGGTTGCGCACACACAGTAGTGGAGACAACCTTCACAGTGAAGGTGAAGGAAGCGTAAAGGCACAAGCAGAGATTGAGATCAGAAGAAGTGAAGATTGTGAGGCGAAGACGAATACATAGGCAGAAATAAACGAATGGGCTATTACACAGTAAGAGACAAAAGAACGTAGCAGCGTAGCATAGTCGTTGGATCAATCAGATGAATGAACGAGGTTGTGAGCGATGGGCGACTAGGATTAAGTCACGTAAAATAAAGTGAAGATGAATGGTGGAGATTAAGCTGAGTTCTTTAAGTTTTGAATTAAGCGCGTGGGTAGTTTCCAAATACGCGAAGTAGTTTCTCGCACGCCCTAAAGGTGGTAAGCGGTCTTGCAAAATTTCACATGATTACCTTTAGCGGCTGACACGTAGCAAATGATGGAGAGAGAAAACCACTTTTCTCGCGTGCTCTCAATCGGATAATGGTCATGTAAATATCTATGCGAGATTGCGCGATACTTGTTGGATCAAGCAGGATTGATCAACGATGGAGATCAGCCAAGCTGGTTGGTGATCGGGTGACGCGACAACCATTGGATTGGGTAGAGGAGATCAACGGTGGAGATCATCTGGGATAGTTAATGATCAGGTGATGCGATAACTGTTGGATTGAAAAATGAGGTCGATGGTAGGGATTAAACGCAATAACAAGAGCATCGATATATGTGCAAATATTTGAAGAAAGGTGGAAAGGTAAAGGTTAAGTGTGTTTTATGAGTTATTTCTATTATACGGGAATTACAATAGAAATAGGTGGAATAAATGTTTTATGGGTTAAGTTTAGGTTTTAACCAGAGTCTGAACACCATGGTATGGTTGACATGCACCAGTAACAAAATTAACCGAAAGGTTGAGTTATAAGGGTTAAGAGAGAACCAAATATATTTCCACTTAAAGACTTTGACTTTGATAAAGTGGGTTTTCGTAAGATGTTTTAATTCTGCATAGAGTTTAATTAAAGAACCTTAACCTTGATTAATTGAAGGTTTTACTTAGTATGGAATCTTTGGAGTTCATGGGACACACATAGTATGACATGCAAATTTATTTGTATATTGTGGGTATATGTGGCTTAGGCTGCATCATTGGCGTATATGTAGCTTAGGATGGCATCATTTGGTATTAGAGCAGAATAAGGAAATTCTATGTGTAAGAATTCTTTGAGAAAACTTAGAACAGAGTTATGTTTTGAAGGTATGTATACAGGTAAGAGGAGATCAATGTTTAAATCTGACAAACAGAAGGCACATAGAGATAAAGTGTAGCAGAATTTGTAGATGCAAAGGAAACAGAGAACAATCCATTCAAAGTGTAGATGAATGGTAGAACCAGATCATGCAGAGGTCTTGAAGGTGAGAAGATTGCAGCAACCTAGAGCAAGGAGTGCTCAATTGGTTCTAGAGGAGAGAACCAGAGAGATGCCAAAAGACTGAGCTCAGAGGAGAGAAGCTTAGTGAGGCATGTGTAGCAAGAAGGAGACTTGTTACTGCAAAGGTATTGTTGCAGCTCACAGAAAGATCATAAAGGCAATTCCACAGAGGATGTGGGTAGAATTTCTAAGGAATGAAGAAAGCTGGTAAGAATTTCTTAGTGAAAGAAGAGGTGGTCAGAACCTAGTATTTCATTGTGATTGAAATAGAAGAGGACAATTGTGTTAGCCCCAAGGGTTAGCTCAGTTGGTCAAAAACTATGCCTCGCCATCGGGAGGTCACATGGTTGATTCTGCTCGAAGCCCTTGGGATTAGGTCTTGCCAGTAGGCTGAGGGGCGATTAGCCCAGATTTTTCTGTGGATGTATCGACCACTCATTGACCAAGGTGTTCATGAACCACACTAAAAAAAAAGAGGACACTTGTGTTATTAAAAGGTGTATATGAGTTGAAGCCTAGAAGGAGCAGAGAGAAGTGCTCAAAGAGGTTCGAGAGAATAGAGAACCAAGTTCTTGCCAAAAGACCAAGTACAGAGGAAATATTGGTGAGGTAAGTGACAACAGGGAGGACTTATTGTTGTAGAGGCTTTAATGCAGCTCATAGTAAGTGAGTAAGGAACTCATGAAGATAGAGAAGAAGATGACTATTGATAGTCATAACAGAGGTAACAGAGGTTCTAAGGGAGACCACATCAGAAAAAAAGTGAAGAAGGAGGATGCCAAGGAAAAGGGCAAGAGAATGAGTCAAGAGGAGCGTGAGAAGGAGATTGTAGAGTTAAAAGAACAACTCAATCTATTAAGAATGATACTAGAAGAAAACCAAAGACAAGGTTGGGTCTTAAGGAAAAGGTAGTGATGTGGTATAAGTTACAGAGAAGGCTACAACAAAGGAAAGTGAAGTGGCTGGTGGAAGAACTTAGAGAAGTTGAGTTGGAAATGGAAGTTTCCATTTGTGAAGTAGAATAGGGTGAAGTTCTGGGTAAAGATGAAGACTAGAGATCTGTGGAAGATCTTATGAATTACTGTGAGAATTCAAGACAGCAAGGAGATATGATGACTGAAGCATTAAGTGAGACCACATGGTCTTATGTTTTTAAAATTGATAGTTTGTGTATGATTGCAGGTATTACAGGAGAAAAGCAACCTTTTGAAGATGTCTTCGGGATGGATGAAGATCTTGAAGTGAAAGGTGACAAAGAAAACTTCTCAGAGGAAGAATAATTTGACTGGTTACAACAAAAAGAGTCTATGGATGGGTTACTTAATGAGAGAAGATAGACATTTGAAGCTATCATAGAGATGGAAGATCGGGATCTTGTTCTGATGAAAACTGAAGGAATATTGTCTAAGAGAGGTAATCTAATGAATTTGATTAATGTTCTTGTTGAAGGAAAAATACTGGAGAATATTAATGTAGATGAGGAGACAAGTATAGCTCTTGAAGAAGGAGTACAAAGAAACAACAAGGCAAAGTGTATTGAAGAAGAAGGAGAGGCAGATTTATCTCGAGACAGAGAAAAGACAATCACGGAATTGAAGAAAGAAGAAGTACATCTACTGAAAGATGTTAAGGAAGAAGAAGTCTATGCAAAAGATTTAGCAAAGGGAGAAAGGACATCTAATGATTGGTCAATAACAAGTGAAGGTATGGAAAATTGTGTGAAATTTCCAAATTCTACTCCAATTGAAATTATTGAGTTATATGGAAAATTAGACTTTCAAATAAGGGAGTTGGAAAAGTAGAGGATGTATACTCAGGATAGATTGCTGAATAAGGAAGACAAATAATTTTTCATGAATGAAAATCATGGGGAAAAGAGGATGGTAATGAAAGTTCAGCAAATTGACATTACAGAAGGAGTTCATTATTGTGAACCAGAGCAGAGGGATATCATTGAAACAAATGATATGGAGGAGAGTTTAAATCAACATATTGATGTGTTGTCAAAGGGATTGAAGGAAAACTCAGAGCAACATACTAAGATGTTACCAGAGAAAGAAAACATAATGAGGCCTTATATTTTTAATTCTGATAATTGTTTTAAGATTACAGGATTTGATGAAAATGAGACAGACATGTTTCAAGTTGAAGAGTCATTTTTAGAACTGAAGAAGACTAGAAGTTGTCAAGACAAACTTGCTAATATGGAAAAAGGAAAGCATGAAGATACCATGCTTAAAGAAGTTAAACTGATTGTCAAAATCAATCAATGAAGTGAAGGACAATGACTTAGGGTTGTCAAAGAAGAAGAGAAAGGAGAATGTGTTGGAATTGATGAACATCATAGTGATGTATTTGAGAGGAATCAAGTACAAAGAAAATTGGGGGACAATTTACTTTTTGAAAGTAAATTTCCAGATATTGAACAGAGGTTGTTTGGAAAGCAACAAGAGGGTAAGGATGGAAGGGTGGTAGTAAGGATCCAAAAACTTCAAAGAAAAGACATCAAACAACGGTTTGAAGATGAAGGGATAAAGTACACCAACAACTGCCAAAGTAATTATCAGTCAAAAGATAAATTGGACATAGAGCTTGAAAGAATAATATGATTGATGATGAAGGTGCATCAGAAGAAAACAGAAGTAAGAAGACCAAGGAGCAGCAGAAAGAGAAAGATAGCAGCAGACTGTGAGAGCATTGCTAGTGGGGCAATGCAGCATAAAGTGTGGAGACCTGGAGAACATCAACAAACAACAACAACCAAAGACAAATTGCAGAACAAAGTATGGGATCCAGGAAGACAAAGATCAGAAGTACATGATCAAGAGATCATGATTATTTTAACCTTGGGAGTCTGATGCAGGAGAATTCAGCTCAAAAAATTCATTACATTTTAGTTAATTTAGGGGGTCTTGTGTTTTCAAGGAAGTTGGATTCCTATGTATGTAATTATTAATGTTTTGAGTGATTATAATAGGAATTAATTAGATATTGTGAGGATATTTGTAAATTCTCTCAAATGTAGGAGAACATGAGTGATGATGAGAGAGTTGGAAATCAATTATAAGTCTTATACTAGGAAGTGGAGTCATGATTCGTGGAACTAGAGAGGATTCTTAGGGATTACTAGAGTGAAAAGTGGACTTAGAGGATATTCATGATTTAGTTTAGCAGATTAGGATTTGAACAAGAATTGGTTAAACAGAACCTTTTGTATAAATGTAAGCCTAAAAGGCATAGTAAAAAGGTAGAGAGTTAGCAGTCAATCAGTTAATCCTACGCGCAAGGGAAGGAAATGCCACGGATATAGAAGATCAGGCCCAGGAAGAAATTCCTGTGTAAATGTTTGTTATTTAATACATATAACTCGATTCTAAGTTTGTGTGATGTGTTGAGTAATTTAATTATAAGTTGTGTGTGATCTAGAGTGATTCTGCGTAACATAGGTTGTAGGTGTGCAGAACCAACGAAGAGGTGCAGAGAGGAGTGTGTTACGTTGTTGTGCACACAATAGTGGAGAGAACCTTCACAACGAAGGTGAAGGAAGTGTAAAGGCACGCGCAGAGATCGAGATCAGAAGAAGTGAAGATCGTGAGGTGAAGAAAAATACATAGGAAGAAAGCAACGAATGAGTTATTACTCAGTAAGAGACAAAAGAGCGTATCAACAAAGCACAGTCGTTGGATCAATCAGATCAATGAACGAGGTTGTGTGCGATGGGCGGCTAGGATTAAGTCAGGTAAAATAAAGTGAAGAAGATGAACGTCAGATATTAAGCCGAGTTCTTTAAGTTTCAAATTAAGCACGTGGGCAGTTTCCAAAGATAGGAAGTAGTGTCTCGCGTGTCGTAAAGGTGTTAAGCGGTCTTGAAAAATTTCATGCAATGACCTTTAGTGGCTGACATGTAGCAAACGGTGGAGAGATAAAACCACCTTTCTCACGTGCTCTCAATCATATAATGGTTGTGAAAATATCTGTGCGAGATTGCACAATAACCATTAGATCAAGAGGGATTAATCAACGTGGAGATCAACCCAGCTAGTTGGCGATCGGGTGATGTGACAACCGTTGGATTGGGTGGAGCAAATCAATGGTGGAGATCATCTGGGATAGTCAATGATCGAGTGACGCAATAACCATTGGATCAAAAAACGAGGTCGACGGCAGGGATTAAACACACTAAAGAGAGCATTGATATATGTGAAAATATTCGAAGAAAGGCGAAAAGGTAAAGTTTATGTGTGTTTTATGAGTTATTTCTATTATACGGGAATTATAGTAGAAATAGGCAGAATAAATGTTTTATGGGTTAAGTTTGGGTTTTAAGCAAAGTCTGAAGGCCATGGCATGTTGACATGTACCAGTAATAAAATCAATCAAAAGGTTGAGTTATAAGGGTTAAGAGAGAACCGAATATATTTCTGCTTAAAGACTTGGACTTTGATAAAGTGGGTTTTCATAAGATGTTGTAAGTTCACATAGAGTTTAATTAAAGAACCTTAGCCTTGATTAATTGAAGGTTTTATTAAGTAAGGATCTTTGGAATTCCTGGGACACACATAGTGTGACATGCAAATTTATTTCTATACTGTGGGTATAGGCGGCTTAGGCTACATCATTGGGGCATATGCAGCTTAGGCTGGCATCAGTTTTTAAAATACTAGTTCACCCCCCCCCCCCCCCCCCCCCCCCCCCCACCCCCCCAGTATTTTTCCCAACATCAACCATATATGCAATCCATAAATCTTGACAATGTGATATATAGTTCATTTAATGGGAGGATACATTGCATGATTAGATAATGAGTTAGATTATTGGATCAATGGTAGCACAGCACCTATTTTTTCCTTCACAATTTTTTTTGAAAAAATATGGCATGCTTTATTGCCTTAGACATCACAATTTTGAAATCAAAGCATTTGATTTGTTTTTTTTAAAGACAATATTATTATCAAATAAGAGAAATTCAATAATATTAAGTTAATTATTAAACTTGAGTGCCTAATAAATATTAAATTCCTTATTTTCAATTTAGTTACAAGAAACAAATCTAAAAAAAGAGGATAAGCTTAGCTTAATTATTTAAGAATTCTCCAAAAATCTCATGTAATTGTTTTCTTCATGTTTTTATTTTTTTCTTTTAATTTATTTTAATAATAAAAAAATAAACCAATTAATAACAATGATTACGTATCTATCTAAAATTTATCTTTTAATTACTAAACAAAATTTATAATATTTCTCATCAAAATTTAAATTCTTAATTTTCACACACCTTATGGATGGAGTCCCCACCACAATAGGGAGAGTGGGAGAACATTGCCAATAATTTCACCCCTTATAAACCAATTCCTAGGCTTCTTGGAAAGAGAACTGGCCATGAGATTTTCCATAATGAAAGGGGCAAGTAGCCTCATGAACCAATGGTGGGTAGCCCATCACTAAAGAGGAACAAAGTTTAAACATGAAAAGCCGCCACAGGACCAATTCCTCCCACCATGCCCATATTTCCTTGCATTGTTCCTTGAGGAATTATCCCCTATTATTTTATAAAATTCTTCTAATTTATTGTGCAATTTTCAAGGATGGTCCACCTAACCTCATGCAGCAACTGTACACTCAAACTAGTTTACAATTACTAGTTAATTTCCTTCGAAACTCCACCACAACTAGGAAAATCGTATTCTTTGTATGCATGAACTAATTATTAGCTGATTGATTAGTTAAATATATGATCTTTGAGTTAGACTGATGTCTCACTACTTAACTGACCACCAAATATTTCTTTTAACAATTAGAACTAGTTTAAATGATTACAACAAAAATTAACTCAACCTACACTTCTACAATTTAGGAATCACTACATACAACTGAACTTCTTTCCCTTAACGCAAATTAACTAAGCTCACCAATTGAAAACAACCATGTCACCTAAGTTAGCTCATCCAAGCTCTTTGTTGATGTGGAATTTCGAATTTTCTCAATTTAAACAAGGCAAAATCAAATTGAGAATTTCTTGCTACATTTTTCAACACTCCCTCTTAGTAAGAAAGGGATTATCAACCACCCCTATCATGCAACTATGGAATGTACTGAATGCAGAAATTGTCTCTGTTGTTTCTACTACTACAACATCTGCAACTAAGAGGCATAAAAAAACAAATTTAATCAACTGTGTCTACAATTGTCTACTAGGAAAACTATGTTGTTGTTGACTCTACTACTGAGCCTCCTGCTCGACTGTCGACACTCCTCTCCACTCCTTAGTATCTGGTTAACACTATTCCTCCTTCTATTGAATAATATGGGCCCCTATATTGAGGTAATGATCCATGAGGAGAACGCCTCAATGGACCCTGCCCAAATTCCTCCAACTCTTGGATTAAGAATATCCATCACTCCACCTCACTCTTGGAAGTATAGTTGCATGCATGGAGAAATATAATTTACTCATACTATTGTTTCTACTTCTCTACTACTTCTTATGCACTATTTTTGCAACCATTTCAATATTGTGTCTCATCTCCCCAAATCCTAAAGTAGTATCTTCCATAGGGTTTCTCCCTCCGAAACTAGACTCCCTCTGAGTTTCGATAGCCCTCTGGGAAATATCGTTTCTCCTCAATCTACCAATATCAATGATCACATCTCCTTTTTGTGTCACTAAACATTGGTTCACTGATCTGCCCATTAGTAGCCTTCTAGCTCCATTAATAAGTTTACACATAGGGTCTTCTCGATCTGCCCTGAACTAGGGTGCCATAGCTCTCCTTCCTAACAACTCATTAGTTCTTCAATGTTCATTGTACATGAGGACTTCAATGACTAGTTTCTAATGTGAATATTGCTCTGATACCATGTAGATATTATGGTGTATATTTTCAACTGCTTGTGAAATTTTCTAAATCACAAGACATAAACCTACTCTACTACTATGCAAAATTAATTCAAAATATAACACAAATCGTAAACATGCAAGAAGAATTAACACACATGCACAGATATTTATCTAGGGGAAATAAGATGCTTAAAGCCTCTTCAGTCTTGTGTTCATTAATCAAGTGAGTAATATAAGCTATTACAATTTTCAGCTCAATGCCACAGCTCAACCTAAAAAACCAATTCTCTTCTCTCCTACTGAATGACTGATCTAGCTAGTACACCAATTCAACCCACCGTGCCCCTATTTACTTGTGTTATTCCTTGAGAAATTAGTCCCTATTATTTAGGAAATTCCTTTAATTGATTGCATAATTCCCGAGGATGGTCCACCTAACCTCATGCAACACTTGTACACTCAAACTAGTTTACAATTGTTGGTTAAATCCCTTGGAAACTCCACCACAACTGGAAAAATCATATTCCTTGGATGCATGAGATAATTATTAGTTCATTGGTCAGTTAACTAGATTATCTCTAAGTTAGATTGATGTCCCACTACTTAAATGGCCACCAACTACTTCTGTTAACAATTAGAACTAGTTTAGTTGATCACAACTAAAACTAACTCAATCTAGACTCCTTAAATTTAGGAATCACTACATACAATTAAAATTCATGCCCTTATCTCCATCTAACTAAGCTAACTGAGTGAAAATAACCATGTCACCTTAGCTAACTCATCCAAGTTATATGTTGATGTGGAGTTTTGAATTTTCTCATTTTAATCAAGGCAAAATCAAATTGATAATTTCTTGTTACATTTTTCAACACTACAATTCAAGATGAGTTGTGAGATCATTCCATAACCATGATGTAATCCAAAAATCAAGATAAGAAACCCCGCAAGTCTTCCTCCTATGTGTTATCACTCCTTCAGATCTCCAAGGCTGAGGAAGAGTCTAACTAAGGTAACCATAAACCAATCCTTTGACTAGGTAGCTAGCCCTACCAAGCTGGAGAGGGCTCTCTCCAAAGGATCATAGCCAAGAAGGTTGGATAGATTAGGGTTTTAGGCTAGATGTAAAGTGCAGAGGGTTGTTTGATTTGATTTTGGTTGGGTAGTCACAAGGATGAGTGAATTAGGTCAGAGAATGAACTAGGTCAGGGAAAAGTGAATCTGAATTGCAGACATCTGATGGGGCAAGGTAGGCAAGGTACTTTAAACTTTGTAGTATAGTGATGAGATGGTTTAGACTAGTGAGATGCTAAAAAGAGCATGAGGGTCATGAATTCTTTTTAAACTGAAGAAATGAAACAATCTATGATGATTTTCCCAAAACAGAGCATATAAAGATGAATTCTGCCTGTCACATCTTGAAAATCAAACATAATTAGGCTGAATTGGATCATGAAAGGAAAAAAAAAATCACACATATGAAACTGAAGAAGAAACAAGATAAAAATACCATGCCATAGGTATCCCACCAAAATAGCTGCAACTTCATCCAATATATTCCATGCCAAAGTCTGAAAGCTATTACAACATCCAAGAGAGTCCAACGTGTATAGGCCTCAAACCAACTCATCCTAGCATCAAGGGTCAAATCCATGAGAGGAGGAGAAGTTTCAAGAAAGGCTGAACTGATAGCTAGAGTATAGGGTGGTAAAACTGACTCATCCCTAACTTAAGCAAACTGATTCATTACAAGTCATTTAGGCCATTTAAATAATGTATTTACCCTAGATAACAATAAAAAACATAATAATTACATCATACTTATCAATTACATCAGTAAAACATCAATTTCGCATAGGTGAAAATCAATTTGGAGAGAAACGGTGAAAATTGGAGAAGACTGTCAAACGCGCCCTCTCAATGTCAAACACGCCCTCCAACTTCTGGTCTGCTTTTGGGTGCCTTCCTGGTGTCCAAATTTGCTCCAGGATAGCTCATTGGAAAGCCCTTCGAGTATAACTTTGATATATGCCTTTATTTTTCAATGTTGAGATAATTTTCCCTATCAAAATATCAATCTCCCAAGACTGGTAAACGTGTAGTGCCCAAGTCATAAAGAGGCAGAAAGGTGGTTTTTCGGTGGTTTTTGACCCTTTTGGCTGACCAATTTTCCTCCAAATGATTAGAAAATGGATAGGATGCATGTACTCATCACTCTGAATCCAAAAAATTTGGCCATTTTTCCATCATATTCCTCAAAAAAGAGTTCAACACCCTAGGTGCTACGCGTTTGACATTTTGACTGTGTTGAAAATGCTTTAAAAAACACAGAAAATCAAAACATGCAAATTTTTTTCAAAATTGTCAAAATTGGTGGGCTAATGGCTGATAATATGTTTGAGGCATGGAGTGATGCCTCAGAAAGAATATCTATCCTTCTTTTCTCCTCTTGCTTGGTCAAGGCTTCAATTTTTGCATGAGCTCTTTTGAGCTTGGCTCTTGCAATTTTGTTTCTCATGGCATAGTACTTAGCCATCCTTCTCTGAATATCAATATCCCTTTTGGCCTTGTCTAATAGGCCCTGAAGATGAGTGTTCACCCTCTCGAGCCAATGTTCCTGGTTCTCATTTACCATTTTGGCAAATTGCTCATTTAGGTTGAGCTCATTGGCTAGTTCTACCTCCTTTGCTTTTCTAGCTCCAAAGCTCTCTTTAGGTCTCTAATCCTTGTCCTTTTTCTTGACACCTATTCATCAAGTTGTTCACCATATTTTCCATATGCCTCATCAAGTAAGGCCTTAGCCTTTTCAGCCTCTCTCTTTTCTTTGATGAGCTAAATCTCCATGAGCTCATTTTTGACCTCAAATTGCCTGTTCTCCTACTCATAGTATGAGATAATGTATTTGGCCCTTTGCAAGTTGACCTGGAGTTCTCCTATGAGTGAATTCTTTTCCTTGATGACAATGGCTGTGATCTCACTATCATCATGTTCATTTTGGTCAACTAACTGAAATTCATGCTCCGTCTCATGGAGGTCTTCCTCCTACTATTGGATCTCTGTCTCTATAACCTTTTCCTTACCCTTCTGTACATGCTTTGCCGATGAAGAAGGAAAGGCCCCTACCACAATCCGTGGGGAAAAATCTTGGCTATTCCCTCTCTAGTAGGTATGTGTCAAGGTACCTAGACCATCCCCTTTAGGCTTGCTGCTCTCACCATGCTCAATGTGTTCTTGGTCATTGCCTTCATCTCTGCCAGGTGAATGAATAGGCTCATGAGACGGTGATGATGACGGTGATGGTGTGGCTAACTCATCAGATGAAGATGGATAATGTATGGGCTGAGGTGGAGGAATGGAGGTGGAGAGATGAGAAGATGAAGGTGCTCCTTGGCCATGCTGAATGGGTGGGACTGTGAAAATCTCATTGGATATGAAAGTGTCCCATACAATGTCAAGTTGATCAAGGTGGTGTAGGAATATCATCTTGATGAGGGAGTGGTGAAATATGCTTTACATTTGATGATCATAATCTTTCCTTTGGGCAATGAATGGCATCTTGTCAATGTCCTGGTAAAGATAGTAGGGAATATTGAGCATTTTGACTCTTGTAAAATGCATGAGTAGCTAAATATGATAGGAATAGAGTGAGGGTTATTTCGCGAACAGGGTTAGGTTAGGGTTTCTGTGAACCCTACAGCTGCTGAATCCGCCGCACTCCATTTTTTCTCGCCGCGAACGATCCACCGTCCTCCACTTAGCCATTTACTGTCACCTTCCAGTTGCATTGCGCCTTGCGGAGATATTCTCTACCTGAGCTACGACTTCCGGACTCTCCTGTGGCGGTTACATTTTTACCCTTCATCGGTTTCGTTAACTGCAACCTGTCCTTTTCTCTGAGATTCTTCATTTTCTCAAGGTTTTCACCATTCCGAGATGCAGCTGGCCATGGATGACCTGGAGGCCGTCGATTACTCCGCTGACCCGATGGAGGGGGTCCCCATCTAGCGAACCCCAAATGCCAGCTCAGAAGGTATGTATTACGAAGACTTCTCCGAGAATTTCTCACAGTATACGCATGGCGAATCGTCTAGATCTCTACCTGTGGTTCTCCCAGACGAACCTCCCACATGGCCGGCCCTCTCAACGCCTCCTCTCTCGCCGTCAACCCTCGGTTTCGTCACTGAATGCCTAAACCCTAAACCCGGTTTAGACCCTCATGTAGCCGGCACTTACCCCCGTTTACCGCTCAACCCTACTCTGTTTCCATCCTCATCTAGCCCCTTGGGTTGTCCTGGTCCCTCCTCTGGTTGTTTTACCTCCGTACCCCCGCTTTTGGGTCCCCCCCTTGCTGCTGGTCACGAAATCCCTGCGGTATTCCCTGCCTCCCATCACTTCTCGGTTCCATTACATGCCTCTGCTCCTGTCCCCAGGCCATCGTTGAACCCTCCCCCTTCTGGTGGCCCGAAAAGAAAATCTAAGTGTTTCAAATCTAGAGAGGACGATTACTTCCTTAGATTGGAAGAGGACATACAGTGGGGTGAAGCGATGGACTTCGCAGATCGGGTCTTGGTCGGCCGCATCAGAGGTCGCAGCTATTCGGTGGCACGATTGAAGGCTTGGGCAACCGAGGTTTGGGGAAATCACCTGGTGGATATCCCATTTGTGCAGACATTTGTGAGAGGATGGTTCGCACTAAGATTCGCGCGTGCTGACCATACTAACTGGGTTCTGTCCTCACATTGGCACTTCGAGCATGCGCCTGTGCTCCTAAAGAGATGGACACCTTTGTTTGATCCTGAGACAGAGCAGATTGGGGTCGGACCTATTTGGATTTAGCTCCCGGGCCTTCCTCTGTAATACTGGTCTGAAGAAATATTCAAGCGCATTGGGAATTCACTCGGCACATATATGGGCTACGACAAATCTTATATCCAGACTGGTATGATGGCCTATGCTAGGATTCTCATAAACATGGATACCAAGGGCGGTCTATATGAGCACATTACTATCCAGTGGAGACATACGGCCCGTAGACAGATTATTGACTATGAGGGCATACCCTACCGTTGTTGCAGGTGCCATAAAGTTGGGCATCTCTATAAGGATTGCCCACTCCTCCAGAAATCGCAAAGGAACGGAAAGGATGAGCATACTGAACCCACTCAGATGGCACCCTCGGTTCAGCAACCTGATCAGCCACCAGAGATTCAAGTGCGCAACCAGAGGGAAGATGCCACACAGGGAGAGGTAGAGGTCGCTGCTGCAGACATTGTTACAACCACCTCTGTTCCGCCCTCATCTACAGCAGCTCCTGAGCATCCGGTGCCCCCTCGATTGGACTCGGCGGTTACGGGTATGTCTTTATCTCCCATCACTTTGTCAACACTTGCATCCTGCACATCATCGGACATATCAAGTTCCCCCTTATGCAATGACCCCCCACCTTTCGCTGCTTCTCATGCACCTCTTATTCACACACAATCTTCCCTTACGTGCTCGCTTCCTCCCCCTCCTCCATTGGATCCCCCTCCATTGATCACATCGACACTGATTACCACCCAGTCATCTCCACGCTACTCCCTTCGTCCTCGGGTTAGAGATCGAGGCCTGGAAGTAGTCAGGCTCGACTCTGTCAGTTCCCCTACTTCTCATAAGACCTCCCGAGGTCGTCCCTCCCGTATCACAAAAGCGAGACATACTGCAAATGAGGAGGTCGCTCGTGGGCGACAGCAAACAATTTTTGGGGCCCTTAGAGCAAGGGATGGCCCTCCTCCCCCCCCCCCCTCATGAAGATCCTCTCTTTCAACTGTCGAGGGTTTGCTAGTTTAACCAAAACACTAGCGCTCAGGAGGCTGCTAACCTCGGCTCAACTGGATATTATTTTCCTGCAAGAAACTCTCTGTCCAGCGGATTCCCTCATTCACTCCCTTTCCTCCTGGCTCCACAACTGGACTTTCCACGCACTGGATGCATCAGGGAGATCCTGAGGCCTGGCTATAGGGGTTTGCCATAGATCTGTGGACATTCGCAATATTTGGGGAGGCAAGGGTTACATAGGCCTTGACATTTTTGCACATACTATAGAGAGGGAACTTCACATCATCAATGTCTATGGCCCTTGTTCCGATCGAGCCACCTTCTGGAGAACCCTACTTGGATCTGAGCTTTTCCAAGTGGATAACATTATTATGGGGGGGGACTTAAATTTTTCCCTAGGGTACTGCGAATCCTGGGGACACATGGCACAAGTCGATTCACTCTCTGATACCATCTCCTCCCTTTTGGAGAACCACCACTGGGTGGACATCCCATCTACTCATCTACAGTATACCTGGTCAAATAATAGAAGTGGAGATCAGAGTTTGGCGAGGAGGCTCGATCGATTCCTCATAAAGGAGCCTTTATATAATATTATCCCCAGAACTCGTCAATGGGTAGGATCTGGTGGATTATCCGACCACAGGCCTATCTTCCTGGAGGCAGATGGCCTCACTCACAAAATCAAGAGCCCTTTCAAATTAATGCAGCCTGGCTACAAGATCCTTCATACATACAGATGGTTCATGAATATTGGCAGAACAATCCCATCCGGGAAGATGAGGAACTATCAGCTGGTTTTGTTAGGAAGCTCACTGAACTCAAGCAGATCACTAAAAACTGGGCACACCAGAAGCGAATCCAGGATAACCTCACACTCAATGAGGCGGAAAGGGTCATTGCTGAGTTTGAAAATTCGTCAGCTGGGACTTTCACTTCACAGGAGTTCAAGGATCAGTATAACCTCCTTATCGCCAAGTGCTCACAGATCTTGAAGGAAAGAGAAGAAAGTTGGAGACTGAGGAGCAGGGCTATTTGGCTCACTGAGGGAGACAACAACACCAAATTTTACCACAAATTTGCCAATGGTCGTAAAGCAATCAATACCATTTGGTATTTAAAGGATGAGCGGGGCCAAACTATTTCATCCCAGCAGAACTTGGCCAAACTTGCAAATGAGCACTTTAGGGGTATATACAAGGCGCCTGGAATCATAAACATATTGGAAATCATGAGAGTGGTTGAACTATTTCCTAGATATGTGGACCAGGAAGTGACAGAAGAATTACAGAAGGAGGTAACCATGGAAGAGCTGGAAGCTACTCTGAAATGGTTCAAAAAGGACAAGAGACCTGGCCCGGATGGATGGACCATTGAATTCTACATTGCCTTCTTTGATATCCTGGGCCATGACCTATTGAATATTGTGGAGGACAGTAGGAAAAGAGGCCGGATATCATCTGCAATCAAATCCACCTTCATCGCCCTCATTCCTAAGACCGATGACCCGAGCTCCTCCGATGATTTTCGACCCATATCACTCTGCAACTGCCTCTATAAAATTATAGCTAAGATTATTGCCAACCGCCTAAAACCCATCCTCTCTATGCACATATCATCAGAACAATTTACTTTCTTGCATCATAGACAGATCCATGAGGCCATTGCCACTGCTCAAGAGCTCATACACTCCCTACAGATCAAGAAGCAGAAGGGAATGATACTCAAAGTAGACCTATCCAAGGCTTTCGACAGAGCAAATTGGCTGTATCTTAGATTGCTACTCACTCATCTTGGATTCCCATATGATTTCATCAAATGGACGATGAGCTGTATCACTGATGTATCTTATAGTGTATTACTCAACGGGGAAGCTACACCCTTCTTTACTTCTGAGAGAGGACTTAAGCAGGGATGTCCTCTCTCACCGCTGCTATTTCTCCTGATTATGGAACGGCTGAGCCGGATTATTTTATCCACCAGAGATCGACACCAACTTACAGGCATCAAAATTGTGGACAGTTTGTTTCTCACACACCTATTATTCGTTGATGATATTTTAATCTTCCTGAATGGTAGCATCGGTGACACCTCATCATTACATAACTCTTTCCTCCTATTTCAGCAAGCCACTGGAATGCTGATCAACAATAATAAGTCTACTATCTCATCGGTTGGTTGCTTAGTTCATGAAATCACCTATGCTACACAGCGCTTTCCATTTGTCAACTTGAATCTAACCGATGGTATAAAATATCTTGGTTTTAGACTTAAACCATCTGGCTACAGGATTGCGGATTGGCTATGGCTTATTACTAAAGTGGAGAAGCGGCTTCAGGTCTGGTACCATTGATACCTCTCACGGGCAGGCAGATTAGTACTCATCAAAGTTGTAATTGAAGCCACACCCGTCTATTGGATGGCCCTTGCTTGGATACCAAGGGGCATCCTGAACAGGCTCCAAAGCATATGCTGTAGATTTCTATGGAAAGGACACCAGCCGGGGCGACTATTTTCTTGGGTTAAATGGGACACCATCACCAAGCCTATAAGATGGGGTGGCTGGGGCATCAAGAGACTGGCTATATTCTCAAAGGCGTTGGCTGCCAAGCTCGGATGGCGATTACTCACATCAGACAGCTTCTGGTCACAGGTGGCATATGCCAAATATATTAAGCCTCAATCTGTATTAGATTGGATCTGCACTAGACAGGGAAATAATCACCATATTTCCAATATCTGGAAAGCTGTCCTAGACACCATACCTCTACTACGAGAAGGAATCACATGGCGTATTAAGGAAGGGAATGCTGTTCGGGTAGGAGTGGATCCATGGGTCGGATGTGGTAACGCCCATAGATTACCTGCAGGTCTCATCCAACATCTCCAAGACAGAGGTATTACTCATATCAAACACATTGGTGATCAAGCAACCTCCACCTTCCTCGAGCAGGCTTGGCTATCCGCCCAAGCACTAGACCTGCCTCTACAATGGACTAACGAATGGATGGAATATACTGCTGCTCTCACTCAAGCGCAAATCAGACTCACTGAGGGACCTGATGAGATTATCTGGGCATATGCTAAACATGGTGTTTATACTCCAAAACTGGGTTATCTCAGGCTCATGGAACCATATAAGCCCCCAGAAATTCATCCTACCTGGAAGGCGATCTGGAAGCTTAAGGCTGCACCTCGGACGAGACTTCTGATGTGGAATATCCTATTTGATAAAATACCTACTGGCACCAACCTTATGAAGCGGTCCTTCTATGGACCATTCCGCTGCCATCTCTGTCATGATGCTGAAGAGAGCACCGAACACCTATTTCTTTCATGCAACTCCTCCCGTACTCTTTGAAAATCACTGTCTATACACATCCCTCATCTAAAAGATTGGCATGGGAATAACCTTCCTGAGGCATGGTCTAACTGGTGTCTTGAGCACACAGGAAAGGCTAAAAATCTGCCTCTGCTTGCTTGCTGGGCTATCTGGATTGCCCGGAACCAGTCAATATTCAATCTTAAAGATCCACACTGGCCCTCCATCATCCTCCATACGGTCGCTGACCTCAACATGCTTCCTGAAGAAGACCACCCTACCCCACCGAGAACCCTCAGACCTGTGCCCATCGACAAAACCAAACCTTGGGCTTATTTCGATGGCTTAGCTCAAGAAGATGGATGTGGGGGGGGTGCCATACTCCATCTTAATGACAATCATTGCTACAAACTCCAAATCAACCTTGACAAAGGCACTAATAACTATGCAGAGCTTAGCACAGCCAAACATTTCATCCATTTTGCTATCCAAAAAAACTGCAGGCACTTACAGATATTTGGAGACTCCAAAATTGTTTGTAATTGGCTCAATGATGCATCATATTGTCGTGCTTTTACTTTAAGACATATTCTTGATGAAGCAAAGAGATTGACTACTTCTTTTGAATCCTTTGTTTGCCATCATATCTACAGTGAGCAAAACACCATTGCAGATCAGCTCTCCAAAGAGGCAGCGCACAGAGTAGGTGAAGATTGGTGGATCCAAGAGGAAGTTGAGGGCACTTTCTATCAGTATTATCATCGCCCTTTTGATGATCAGATGGGAAACGGGCCATAGAGCCCATACTTTATCAGTTTTTTTTGTTTATTATAGCATGTAGATAGACACTGTTAGACAGAAGAATCAGTAAAATTTTGATTATATTTGCAGTTATATATCGCTCTCTGCGGAGAGCCAGCCACAATTTTGATCACAGTCAGTCTCATTTTGAATGCTCCCTGCGTGGAGATAACTAGTTTATACTGTTACCTGTTATTATGAACTCGACAGGCAACTGCCTGCATATGAATATGCTTCGGCATCTGCAAAATGTAATTTTCTTAATCTTAATGAAAATTACGACTTTTTCCCAGGGGAAAAAAAATGATAGGAATAGAGCCTAGAAAAACTACCCTCACATGTGAAGTACTTCATGATGATTTTCATCATGGGAATATATCTACCTAGGAAATAAGAGAAAGGGAAAATCCTCTTTCTCTCATTCTTGTACCTTGGTTTAAGATATGGCTCATAATAAAAATGATCCAATTCTCCTTGTTTAAACCATTTTTTCCCAATATTTTGGATCCCTGAGGCAAATGATATGATAACAGGAGATATAGTGAAGGTGACACCAGCAAGGGTTACCTGGCTATCATGGAGGTTGGTGATGAATAATATAGTCAATGTAGGATGATGCTGGATCCTTTCCACTTTATCACAAAACTCAAAACAACCCATATGCTTAAAGCTTGTCATAGTGATGGGAGATGCCATGAGTTTTTTGGTATTGGTTGGCTCATTTCTAATGATTCTCCCTCCTTTCTTAGATAACATTCTCTCCAGTCTTTCTTCCTCACTCTATCTTCTATCCTCTTCTTCTTCCATGAGTTATTGAAGTCAAACCCTAGGGAGATGATGAAATGGAATGTAGGTGTAGGGAGTATGGAATGATGTGAGGAAATTGAGGAGATGGAAATGGGGAGGTGACAGGGGTACTTATGAAATGTAGGAATGGTAGTGGGATGCTAGGAAATGAGTTTTAGGAGTGGAACTAGGTTACTATGGTTTCAAAATTAGTATGAATCCAAAACAAATGAAACACCATATAAAACAATTGTGAAGGAGAGGAACAATGTAATTTTAACCTACTTGCTTGTTGAAGCACCTTGGTGGCAAATTTTGATGTTTGGAGCAATGTAGTGAGTTTTGGGAAATTTCTAGTTGTTCTCAAGCAAAGGTGCAACACAATGGTCAAACGCACCCTTTACTTACAGGCGCGCAAAGCCCTTAGAAAATACATTGAATTTCCTGGAAAACGTGCAGCACCAGTTCTGAACGCGCCCTCTAGTTTCTAAACGCACCCTCTACTTTCAAAACGTGCCCTCTGCCCCTGTTTTGCCCAATTTCACCTAAAATTTGAAAATTCTCTTTTGCTGAGGAGGCTTTGAGAGTGTAGGAGTGCAAATGAATGTTTCATATATGTCTTTGAGGGATTTTATACTTGAATGGGTTTTAATTTATGATTTGAAAACACATTTTCTAATATTTCATGTCACTTTTCAAAGTTTCACACTAACGCTCTTTGACTTTCTGACCTTTTTTCCTTTGACAAGTGGATGATGCTTTGGCCATCTTTATTTTGAACTTTTCTTGGATGCTCTTAGTAATGGAATTGAGTAGACAACTATAATGGTGACTTATTACATATAATAGACATAAAATTACATAAATGAAATAAAAATTATTACATCTGTTTTGAAGTAAAAATTTACAAACTGGAATAAAATCCTTTCTTGAAATAAAATTTGGAACCTCAGTAGCCATGGTTACATGCTTGTAAACCCTTAAAAAATTGAAAAAGGGATATTATTGGCTTCACTCTCATAATTTTCTGACCTTATGCAGTGAGATGGTGATTGATTAGACCTTGGGAAAATGAAACCTAGGTGACCTAATGGAACCTTGAATGACTAAACTTTAGGTGGACTTGACTGATATAAAACATGATGAAATGAGCATTTTATAGTCAATGGATGCTCAGCAAGACACGTGAAGTTGGGCCAGAAAATAAAAATTTTTGAGAGGGGAGTGTGATTTTTGATTTTGGGCTACCATTGGTGAGTAGATTTTTGCATGATGACCTAGTGGAATGACAAAAATTTTAGAATGTGACCCTAATATGATATGAAAAGAGGATTTTTGATCACTGATGGTAGTATGTAAATACTAACACTAACATCAGCCTTATTGGGGATGGCAGCTCCTTGGAGGTGTCAAGAACAACATAGACCAAGTGCCTAACCATGTGGGCCAATATGGTCAAAAACTTAACTGAAATGCATGACTAAATGCTGACAACTCAAATGACACAAACTGACTCGAAACTGACTTGAAATTGACTGAAAAAATGACTCAATACTTACTTAAATGAAACAAGTACTTACAAAGCTTATCAATAGCAGTAGACCATTGAGATTTGAGGGCTTCAAACCCTGATTAGAACCACCTGCCTACTGAAGAAATATGTACAATAATGTGAAGAGAGCCTTCCAATGTAAGCAATCCAATAGATGGCTACTTACTGAAATTCTACTCTCACTTTCCCCTAACAGGCAGAATGATGTACATGTAGGAAACTTACAATAACAACTGAAACCAAGGCTTATTATAACAAACCAGACAACATTCATCCTCTCCAATGCTTGCAAAAGACTGTTGAAGGGATCTTGAAAGTCCAGAAGCATTACCTTGTCTTAAGATCCAGCAACAAAAATACAAGTACTCCCTTCATTCTGATCTGAATGAAAAGTTGGTTGTTGATTGATAGGAAGGCATAGGGAAGTATAACCTTATGCTATCTGAGTGTTGGCTATAAATTCCTCGATCATGAGAAATCCTGACTCGATTTCTGGCATACTGTCTCTCCCAGGCTCATACTCCTCAAATTCATAGTCTAAGTCATTCTTAAACAAAAAACATTCTTCAAAATTATCAAACATGACAACCCTATCATCTTCATGAAAGAAAGCAAAATTTCTTAGTTGATCTATAAATCTAATTTCAAGACTGTCCTCATTTTCAAAAGTGGAAGAAGTTTCACTAACACCTTCTTGGCTATGTGAACATGAAAAACCTGCATTAGCTTTGGCTGTAACATGACTTTTCAAGAGTTGATCTATCTCATCTTCAGACAAAGGAGATAGTACTTTTTGTTTTCTTTTCCTAAAACATTAATTGTCTTCTTTCCCTCTTAAAGTTTGACAAGGATGTTGAATATATTCATTAATTTCAAGCAAAGGAGTATATAAATTTTCATCAGATTGTTGATTCATTTCATGTGATTCCTTTTAACTATCAAGATGCACAATTCCTTCATCTTCAAGCAAAGAGTAAGCTACTGTATCAAAGTGACTAGCTTCTTCAGATTGTCCTTGAGACTCAAAGCTAAAATTTCTATCATTTACCATAGATTCATCCAAAGAAGATTTTTCACTTACTTGAGCAAAGATCTCATCTCGTTTTTCATAAAGGGACTAGATTACCTGCTTCTAAAGACTTTTTTCTGATGGGGTGAGAACACTTGAGTCAATAACTTCATTTTCTCTTGAATCATTGACCGGAGAATCCACAGTTTGAACATTTTTATACCAACGTTTCAAATCCCAAATGGGATCCATCATATGGATCCCATTTGGGATTTGAAACGTTGGTATAAAAATGTTCAAACTATGGATTCTCCGGTAAATGATTCAAAAGATACAAGCCACAGATCTCTTAAATCCAAATTCATTTTCTTCGTTAAAGGTGATGTCAACAATAGAGGTCTCCTTCATGGGATCTGGAAAAACATACTCTTCATCATCACAATCTAAATCTAGATCTGGAATAGCGAACTTGACCTTATCACAATCTGAAATTGGAACTTGATTTTCCTTCATACCATCTTCTACTACAAGCATATCTAAAATAAGACCTTGTCTTCCATCGCTTTCAACTATACAAAGATCTTCAACCTACACGAACTTTCCTGAGCATCTTGACAAGTATCCTCTAAGATTTCTTTATGCCGCTGAAATGGATTTTCATACAGGGCTTCCATGATCTCATCGTCCATGAATTCATCATCTCCATAAACATTCTCAAGATTTTCAATAAAACTATCAACATGTTTACAGCAGTTCTGAACTAATATTAAGGATGGACAAGATTCTTTATACCTTTCAAAGAACATGGTATGAAAATCCTTTAAACAATAAATACAAGCAGGCGGAAAACTTTCATACCAAGATTGGGCTTCACCTTCCAAAGTTGCCATGAATATCTTTATCAAGCAGTCTTCAGGAAAATCAATCTTTAATCTACGCACATGCATGTGAAACCTCACTAGATGAAGAGCAGCATCATAACCTTTCACGTCTTTGAACATAGGAAAATTGCTTTGTCAATTTACCTTAGGCATTTTATTTGGGAAACTGGAATGTGATCTTTTTTCATTGGGCATACCTTCTTGCAACAGATCCCATCTTGAAAGTTCTTCAAGCTACTGATCTTAATGCAGTGGAGTCGCATGAAGTGTTGATTTTCTAGATCTTTCAGTCAATGGAGTTGCCAGGTGAATGGTACATCCTTCCTATGTGTCCAACTATTGTTCACCATCAACAATTAGATCTAAAAATTTTCGTACACCAAGGGAAAATGAATCTTTTGTTTCCCAACAATGGCGTCAGTATGCTATCACTCCTCCAGATCTCCAAGGCTGAGGAAGAGTCCAGTTGAGGTAACCACAGACCAATCTTTTGACTTGGTAACTAGCCCTACCAAGCTAGAGAGGGCTCTATCTAAAGGATCATAGCCAAGAGGGTTGGATAGATTAGGGTTTTAGGCTAGATGTAAAGTGCAGAGGGTTATTTGATTTGATTTTGGTTGGGTAGTCACAAGGATGAGTGAATTAGGCCAGAGAATGAACTAGGTCAGGGCAAAGTGAATCTTAATTGTAGACATCTAATGGGGCAAGGTAGGCAAGGTACTTTAAGCTTTGTAGTATAATGATGAGGTGGTTTAGACTAATGATATGCTAAAAAGAGCATGAGGGTCATGAATTCCTTTTAAACAGAAGAAATGAAACAAACTATGATGATTTTCCCAAAACAGAGCATACAAAGATGAATTATGCTTATCACACCTTGAAAATCAAACATAATTAAAGTAAAATGGATCATGAAAGGAGAAAAACATTCAAACATATGAAACTAAAAAAGAAACAAGATAAAAATACCATGCCACAGGAATCCCACCAAAATAGTTGCAACTTCATCCAATATATTCCATGCCAAAGTCTGAAAGCTATTACAACATCCAAGAGAGTCAAACCTGTAAAATGACTAAGAAAATACATAATGTAGGCCTCAAAACAACTCATCATAGCCTCAGGTGTCGAATCCATGAGAGGAGGAGTAGTTGCAAGAAAGGATGAACTAATAGCTAGAGTATATGGTGGTCAAAGTGACTCATCCCTAACTTAAGCAAACTGATTCGTTACAGTCATGTAGGCCATTTAACTAATGTATTTACCCTAGGTAAGAGTAAAAACCATAATAATTACATCATACTTATAAATTACATCAGTAAAACATCAATTTACCATAGGTGAAAATCAATTTGGAGAGAAACAGTGAAAATTGGAGAAGACTATACACGCCCTCTCTTTGTCAAACACGCCCTCTCAGTGTCAAATGCGCCCTCCAACTTCAAGGCTACTTTTGGGTGCCTTCCCGGTGTCCAAATTTGCTCCAAGATAGCTCATTGGAAATACCTTCAAGTATTCTTTTTAGATATCCATTTATTTTTCAATTTGGAGGTTATCTTCCCTACCGAAATCTCAATCTCCCAAGACTGGTAAACGCGTAGCGCCCAGGTCAAAAAAGAGGCAGAAAGCTGGTTTTTTGGTGGTTTTTGACCCTTTTGGCTGACCAGTTTTCCTCCAAATGATTAGCAAATGAATAGGGTGCATGTCCTCATCACCATTAATTTAAAAATTCTGGCCTTTTGTCCATCATATGCCTTAAAAAAGAGCGCAACACATTTGACATTTTGGTTGTGTTAAAAATGCTTTAAAAAACACAGAAAATCAAAACTTGCAAAATTTGTTCAAAAATTGTCAAAATTGGTGGGCTTATGGCTGATCATATGTTTGAGGCATGGAGTGATGCCTCAGCAAGAATATCTAGCCTTCTTTTCTCCTCTTTCTTGGTCAAGGATTCAATTCTTGCATGAGCTCTTTTGAGCTTGGCTCTTGCAATTTTGTTTCTTATGGCATAGTACATAGCCATCCTTCTCTGAATATCAATATCCCTTTTGCCCTTGTCTAATAGGCCCTCAAGATGAGTTTTCATCCTCTCGAGCCAATGTTCCCAGTTCTCATTTACCATTTTGGCAAATTGCTCATTTAGGGTGAGCTCATTGGCTAGTTATGCCTCCCTTTGCTTTCCGAGCTCCAAAGCTCTCTTTAGGCCTCTAGTCCTTGGACTTCTTCTTGGCACCTGTTCATCAAGATGTTCAGAATATTGTCGATATGCCTCATCAAGTAAGGCCTTATCCTTTTCAGCCTCTCCCTTTGCTTTGATGAGCTGAATCTCCATGAGCTCATTTTTGACCTCAAATTGCATTTTCTCCTGCTCATAGTATGAGATAATGTATTTGGCCCTTTGTAAGTTGACCTAGAGTTCTCTTATGAGTGCATTCTTCTCCTTGATGAAAATAGTTATGATCTCACTGTCATCATGTTCATTTGGGTCAACTAACTGAAAATCATGCTCTGTCTCATGGAGATCTTCCTCCTGCTGCTGGATCTCTGTCTATATAACCTTTTCCTTACCCTTTTGTATCTGCTTTACCAATGAAGAAGGCAAGGCCCCTCCCACAGTCTATGGGGAAAAAACTTTCCTATGCCCTTTCTGATAGGTATGTGTCAATGTACCTATACCAACCCCTTTAGGCTTGCTACTCTCACCATGCTCAATGTGTTGTTGGTCATTGCTTTCATCTCTACCAGGTGAATGAATAGGCTCATGAGATGGTGATGATGACGATGATGGTGTGGTTGATTCATCATATGAATATGGATGATGTATGGGTTAAGTTGGAGGAATGGAGGTGGATGGATGAGAAGATGAAGGTGCTTCTTTGCCATGCTGAATGGGTGGGACTGTGAAAATCTCATTGGATATGAAAGTGTCCCATGCAATGTTAAGCTGATCAAGGTGGTGTAGGACTATCATCTTGATGAGGGAGTGGTGAAAGATTCTTTGCATTTGATGATCATAATACTTCCTTTGGGCAATGAACGATATCTTGTCAATGTCTTGGTAAAGATAGTAGGGAAGATTGTGCATTTTGACTCTTGTAAAATGCATGAGTAGTCGAATATGATAGGAATAGAGCCTGGAAAACCTACCCTCACATGTGAAGTACGTCATGATGATTTTCATCATGAGAATATATCTATCTAGGAGGTAAGAGAAAGGAAAAATCCTCTTTCTCTCATTCTTGTACCTTGGTCTAAGATATGGCTCATAATAAAAATGATCCAATTCTCCTTATTTAAACCATTTTTCCCCAATATTTGGGATCCCAAAGGCATTTGATATGATAGAGGGAGATATAGTGAAGGTGACACCAGCAAGGGTTACTTGGTTGTCATGGAGGTTGGTGATGAATAATCTGGTCAACACAGGATGATGCTGGATCCTTTCCACTTTCTCACAAAACTCAAAACAACCCATATGCTTAAAGCTTGTCACAGTGATGGGAGATGCCATGAGTTCTCTGGTATTGGTTGGCTCATCTCTAATGATTCTCCCTCCTTTCTTAGATAGCCTCCTCTCCTGTCTTTCTTCCTCACTCTGACTTATATTCTCTTCTTCTGCCATGAGTTATTGGAGTCAAACCCTAGGGAGATGATGAAATGGAATGTAGGTGTAGGGAGTATGGAATGATGTGAGTAAATTGAGAAGATGGAAATGGGGAGGTGACATGGGTAGTTATGAAATGTAGGAATGGTAGTGGAATTCTAGGAACTGAGTTTTAGGAGTGGAATTAGGTTACTAAGGTTTTAAATTTAGTATGACTCCAAAACAAATGAAACACCATATAGAACAACTGTGAAGGAGAGGAACAATCTAATTTTAACCTACTTGCTTGCAGGATCACCTTGGTGGCAAATTGGATGTTTGGAGCAATGTAGTGAGTTTTGGGCAATTTCTGTTTGTTCTCGGGAAAGGCACAACACAATGGTCAAACACACCCTTTACTTACAGGCGCGCAACGCCATTAGAAAATACATTGAATTTCCTGGAAAAAGTGCAGCACCAGTTTTGAACGCACCCTCTAGTTTCTAAACGCACCCTCTACTTTCAAAACGCGCCCTCTGCCCCTGTTTCTCCCAATTTCACCTAAAATTTGAAGATTCTCTTTTGCTGAGGAGGCTTTGAGAGTGTAGGAGTGCAAATGAATGTTTCATATATGTCTTTGAGGGATTTTATACTTGAATGGGTTTTAATTTATGATTTGAAAACACCTTTTCTAATATTTCATGTCACTTTTCAAAGTTTCACACTAATGCTCTTTGACTTTCTGACCTTTCTTCCTTTGACAGATGGATGGTGCTTTGGCCATCTTTATTTTGACCTTTGTTTTGATGCTCTTGGTAATGGAATTGAGTAGACAACTAAAATGTTGATTTATTACATATAATAGACATAAAATTACATAAATGAAATAAAAATTATTAGATCTGTTTTGAAGTAAAAATTTACAAACTAGAATAAATTCCTTTCTTGAAATAAAATTTGGAACCTTAGTAACCATGTTTACATGCTTTTAAACCCTTAGAAAAATGAAAAAGGGATATTATTGGCTTGAGTCTCATATTTTGCTGACCTTATGCAGTGAAATCGTGATTGATAGGACCTTGGGGAAAATGAAACCTAGATGAGCTATTGGAACCTTGAATGACTGAACTTCAGGTGGACTTGACTGATATAAAACATGATGAAATGAGCCTTTATAGTCAATGGATGCTCAACAAGACACATAAAGGAGGGATAGAAAATACAAATTTTTGAGAGGGGAGTGTGATTTTTGATTTTGGGCTACCATCGGTGAGTAAATTTTTGCATGATGACCTAGTGGAATGAAAAAAATGTCAGAATGGGACCCTAATAGATATGAAAAGAGGATTTTTGATCGTTGATGGCAATATGAAAATACTAACACTACATGGTTGTGGAAACTACATGGTTGTGGTTTTCCTATGGATGGGAGGAACATTATAAATCTTACCTCAATGTCCATTTTGAAGTACCTTATTGAATTTTATGAGAAATTCATAACCAGGTTTGCTTACAAATCTGCTCCAAATATGCCTTCCATTAATGTTAATGTTCCTAATAGGTATTCCATGCCTCATTAAAGTCTATGCAGCTCCTAATGGACTCTGTTGTCTCTATTGATTATTAAGGCCCACACATGGGATAGATTACTATATTGAAATCAATATATAATTTGTATATGTTTCACTCATGTGGACCTCTCTGAGGATAATTCCATTGTTGGTCTACAGTAAGTTACCCTATTTTCATTAGTGTATATTAAGGCATGTGCGTGGAATATGTTATCTGAATGGAACTAATATATATAGTTGTCTTCATTTCATTCTGGTGGACTTCGTTGAGGATGGTGCCAATGTTGGTATGTAGTAGGGTAAAGCCACTCATACCAAATGAATGTTTGCAATACATGATAGTAATCTTAGACTCTATATTTCTGAAGCCACATATTTCTACAACATTTAACTTAACCAAGGTATGATGGTCCAAAGTTGAGTTCAATCATTTGAGTAATCGACAATATTTTTTTAAAACCAATATTAAATAAATTTAGTGTGCTTGAGCTTGAAAATCTACTCCTACAAAATGTTTGAATATCCTTGTTTGTTAATTTTAACCATGAGTATGTAAGACAATAACTAAGAGTAATAGCATCTCTAAGCCTTGGGTAGGATGTGGGTTTACTCCTGATTGGACATTGTTGCCTTTGGTGATCAACACAACACTAGGATGATTTAATATGAGTGCTTCCTTCTTATCTCCTCATTGAGTAGGATATTCTTAAATGGATTTGAATACATTGGCATACTCTATTTCTTAATGATGTTTGCATAATATACTAGTATGTCTTGATGCTTGAATAAGGTGGAAAGAATACACTATCACATTCAAATACCATTTCTTCTGAGATATAGGTATAATCTAGAAACTTCAAGACTTGATTCAGTCTGATATAGTCCTTATCTCAGGCATATAAGGTTTACTTGATCTGAATTTATAAAGTGAGGTAATAACAGATTGATCTATGGAGTTTTCTTGGCTGGAAATTTGCATAAAATAGGCCCAATACCCAAATACTTGTAAGTTAAGTACGTAATTATTTTTCTCCTTTGGTGTTAGAATAATAGATAAGGCTTGCAGTCATGAGTATCAAGACATAGCCTATAATTTCTTATCTTTCATATAGGTCATACTATTCGAATTCATTAATGGATTTTATCTTTAATACAACAAGGAACAATGTAAACTTTGAAACGGGAACTATAAACTCAAAATGAAAACTTTGCCCAAAAAACACCAAAAAAACATGAAAAACAATGCTAAAAACGAAAAGTGTGTTTACTAGAATGATGGTTTTTTTTTAGGGTCAATTTTGAACATGTTTTAAAAATGGTAGTGAGAATGAATGTTTTGTGCAAAAATTGTGCAAAAAAAAATCTAAAAATGAAAATTGCTAATAATGGAACGATGGATTTTTTTTTTAGGGTCAATTTCCAACATTTTAAAGAAATGTCAGTAAAACCGAATTTTTATGTGCAAAAATTGTGTAAAAACACCCTCAAAACTAAAAGTGTTTTTTTTTGGGTAAATTTTCAGCATTTTGAAATAATGGTATAAAATATTTTGTTATAACTCCCAAAAGCATTAAAATTTCAAAAAAATAATGAAAACATAAAATTAAAAATAAAAACAATGAAGAAAACACAACAAAAAATTTAAAAAAAAGTACCAAAACATAAATAAAAATATATATTAAAAACAAAATATAAAATTAAAAAACAGAATCAATCATAAAAATGTAAAAAAAAAAAACAGAATTAACCTATAAAATATAAGAATTAAAAAATCAAAAAAAATTAAAGAAATAAATAATAAGAAAAATATACTTTCAAAAAAATAATATTTTTTTAAATGTGGTAAACCATAAAAAAAATTTGGAAAGAAAAAACTAAAAATACTATAAAATTAAGTAAAAATAGGAAATTTTAAAAAAGCATTAAGAAAAACTAAAAAAATAAAATAAAATAAAAAAACAAACTAGATTAAAAAAATAGAAAAATAACAAAAAAGAATGAAATTTTTTTTTTAAAAACTACAAAAATTTAGATTAAAAACATTTTAAAAAAAATTAAAAACTACAAAAATTAATATTAAAAACATTTTCAAAAACCCTAAAAAACAAAAATATGTTGAAATTAAAAATAAAACAAAAACCTGAAAAACAATAAAAATTTAAGAATAAAATACATATTTTCAAATTAAAAAATAAAATAAAAAAACATTAAAAAGAAAAACAATATATATTGGTTTAAAAAAAAAAAGAAAAAAAAGACATTTCAAATTTTATATTAAAAAATTTAAAATTTGGATTTAAAAAAAATAAAAACAAAAAACATTAAAATTAAAAAAAGCTAAATATATTTTTGATATTTTTTAAAATAACATTTAAAATATATATATTTTACAAATATATATAAAATTTAAAAAAACATTTGAAATATATATATATATATATATATATATATATATATATATATATAATAAACATATGTAACAAAATTTATTTTTTATTTAAGAAAAACAATTTTATCTGCCACTGCCCCCACGAGCGGTCGGGTGGTGGCTATTTAATTCTGAGAATCGAATAGCCACTTCTCGGCCACCCCCACGGGCGGTTGGGCGGTGACCATTTGATTCTCGGAATCGGATAGCCACCACTCAGCCGCCTGTGCGGGTGGCCAGGTGGTGGTTATCTGATTCTCAGAATCGGATAGTCACTGCTTGGCCGCCCAACGCCCCTGGGGGTGGCTGAGAAATGGCTATTCAATTCTCGGAATCAAATAGCCACCACCCGACCGCTTGTGGGGGTGGTGGCCAATAAAATTGTTTTTTTTAAAATAAAATATAAATATTGTTTTTTTTAAATACAATAAACATATTTAACAAAATTTATTTTTCATTAAAAAAAACAATTTTATTTGACACCGACCCACGAGCGGCCGAGTGGTGGCTATTTTATTCCGAGAATCGAATAGCCACTTCCCGGCCACCCCAATGGGCGGTTGGGCAGTGGCTATCCGATTCTCGGAATCGGATAGCCACCATTCAGCTGCCTATGGGGGTGGCTGGGTGGTGGTTATCTGATTCTCAGAATCAGATAGTCACTGCTCGGCCACTCGTGGGGGCGGTGGCTGTCGAGCTGTGGCTATCCGATTCTGAGAATCAGATAACCACCACCCGGCCACCCCCACAGGCGGCTGAGTGGTGGCTATCCGATTCCAAAAAACGGATAGCCACCACCCAACCGTCTGTGGGGGTGGCTGGGAAATGGTTATCTGGGGGCGGCTGAGCAGTGGCTATCCAATTCTGAGAATCAGATAACTGCCACCCGGCCACCCCCATAGGTAGCTGAGTGGTGGCTATCCAATTCGGAGAATCAGATAGCCACCGCCCAAACGGCTGTGGTGGTGGCCGGGAAGTGGCTATTCGATTCTCGGAATCAAATAGACACCACCCGGCCACATGTGTTGGCGGTGGCCGATAAAATTGTTTTTTTAAATAAAAAGAAAATTTGTTAAATATGTTTATTGTATTTAAAAAAAATCAAAATTTAATTTTTATTTAAAAAAATCAATTTTATCGGCCACCGCCCCCACGAACAGCCAGGCAGTGGCTATTTGATTCCGAGAATCGAATAGCCACTTCCCGGCCACCCCCACGGGTGGTTGGGCGGTTGCTATCTGATTCTCAGAATTGGATAGCCACCTCTCAGCCACTTATGGGGGTGGCCGAGTGGTGGTTATTTGATTCTCAGAATCGGATAGCCACTACTCAGCTGCCTATGGGGGCGGCTGAGTAGTGGCTATCCGATTTTGAGAATTGGATATCCACCTCAAGGGCGGTCATGGGGTTGTTATCCGATTCCGAGAATCGGATAGCCACCGCTTGACCCCCCAGTGAGGTGGTTATCCAATTCTTAGAATCAAATAGCCATCGCCCGACTGCCCATGGGGGTGGCTATCCGATTCTCAGAATTGAATATCCATCGTCTGGATGCTCGTGTGGGTGGCTATCCAATTCTCGGAATTGAATAGCCATCGCACGGTTCCCCATGTTGGTGGCTATCTGATTCTCAGAATCAGATGGCCACCGCTCGGCTGCCCATGGGGGTGGCTATCCAATTACGAGAATTGGATAGCCACCCCCACGAGTAGTCGGGCGGTGGTTATCCGATTTTGAGAATCGGATAGCCACCGCCTGACCGCCCGTGAGGCGTGGCCTTGGGTGGCGTAGCTGTGTGCAGATATATTTTTTAAAGTTTTAAATGTTTTTTATTTTTTAAAAATTGAAAATATATGTTTTTTTTTAATTTTTAAATGGTTTTTTTTAAATCATATATTTATATATATTTAAAATTTAAAATGTTTTTAGGTTATATATATATATATATATATATATATATATATATATATATATAATTTTAATTGTTTTTTGTTTTTTGTTTTTTTTTATGTTTTTAGTCTTGATTTTAATAGTTTTTTAGATTTTTCTATTTTTAGTTACTTAATTTTATAATTTTTTTTTTTGCCAACTTTTTTTATGGTTCACACACACACATATATATTTTATGTTTTTTTTGGTCGTTTATATATATATATATATATATATATATATATATATATATATATATATTTTAATAAAAAATTGATATAAAAAATTTAAAGTGTCAAAATTTGTTAAATTTAAAAATTAATTATTTACATTTCATACATCATAAAATTTAAAGTCAAGAAATAGGTCTTTTAAAAAAAGGGCCTGATGTAGAATCACCAATTTTTAAAATCAGCATGCATATTACTAACATTCTAAAACGTAATGTACATAAAAAAATTTAAAGTGCCAAAAACTATGCTCTAAAAAAAATATGTGTATTCTACATCCCCCCTTTTCAAAATCGGGTCACTATTTTGCTATCTCTACGAAATGGGTAACAGTATCAGTTCCTGTTTCAAAGTTTACATTGTTAAGGCTAATTGTTGATCCAGGTTCCTTGGAATAAATGGGCCATCTAGTCTCATCCTACAGGAGCCTGAAAATATTCATAAATTGTTTTATTGTAAATCCTCTTCCTATTTCATATGCATTCTTATTTGATTCGATAGGCATACATACTTATGACAGATCCTTGGCAATATTTAGAGGTCTAGATTGTAAAATGACAACGAGACAATATAAGCTAACATACATTATTTATAGTGTGGTATGGTTAAGAACTGTTGGCTCAATTTGGGTTGGCTCAGGTTCGATCTGCACTGCGCACCAACAAAAACCTTCATCATTGGCCCTTTTAGCAACAACCTGCAAGCAAATCGCAGTCTCACTCGAAGTGACTATGGGAGGATGCAAAACTAGGTTTCTACAACCTTGAAGGACTAGGAGATGTGGTATTATTATGTTATCTTATTCTTAACATTTATAAATCACTTCGCCACATTATATTAATCACTTAAACATGCCATATAAAACCATAAACCATCACTGTGTTGAAGTAAAATATAACCTCTACGCTACAACAGATAATAAGCAAATATACACATAAAACACTGAATTAACATGGTTCACCCTAGTGTAGGGCTACATCCACAAGAACTGTTGCTCAATATAATGAATCTTTGAACAACAACGAGTTCTTAGCCTATGCACTAAGCTGCAGCCTATTTGTGCACTCAGTTGCAGACTCCTCTGCAGGCCTCTGCACACTCAGCTGCAAAGCCCCTTTTGTGCTACTAAATTATAGATCACAATAATTCATCCATAATATTGATCTGGATCAAAACTGATTGATTCTGATCGATTTCTCTTCTTATTATTTTACCCTATATATACTATTACATTGTATGGTTACATCATCAAAATACCATGGTCCAAATACCATGGACTCCCTAAAACAAGAAACTATGGCCCCAAAGCCATTGATACCTTACCAAATCATGTGCTTTTACAAAAAGGAGGGGTTGTGATGGATCCTGAAGCCCTTACGACACCACACGGTATATTTAATTCCTGAAAATGTGCTCCACTTCTCACTCCATTTCTCGCTCCGTTCCGTGCTCGTACCCACAAAATGTGGAGTCTTTGACAAAATCTAGGCCTAGTTGGGATGCGCCCAATACGCCCCCAACACTCACATGTGACTCATCCCGAGTCACTTATGTGATTTTCCTCTGATATTCACTACAATGTTGTTGTAGGCATTATTGAACTACTACAGAATGTTTGTGACCTGCTTCTCTTCCTTGTGCACTTCCTCCAGTAGTGCTTCTCTCGCCGATATTGTAACCTTCTGCACCACTACCTCTTCTCTCTATTGAAGCTCTTGAAGCTTCTCATCCACTGCTTGGGATAGTTTGAGAGCCAATTCCTACCATGGATGAGTTCTCTTTGTGAGAGTCTTCTCTTCCTTCCTCAGCTCCTCTATCTTCTTCTAGAGGGAATTTCCCTCATTGACCTTTGTGAGCTTCTGTGAGATTGGTAAGGTTCTCATAGTTGCCTGAATCTCCTCCAGCTGCTGCTGCTTATTCTGAATATCCTCTTGTAGTCTTTGGGCATTTAAATCTTCCTGCAAGGAAGTCCAAATCTGTAATCTCTCATCCAATAGCTTCCCACTATCTACCACTATAGCCTTTACGTTGGCCTCTGTTGGGATGAGGTCCCCAAGGACAAAATGGAATTAATTAAGTCATTTTTTGTAACAAATTTTGTAAAAGATGTAAAGTCTCCGCAAAATGTGGATGCAGAGTGCCTAGTGAGATAGAGTCAAAGGGGTCTTAGCCCCTTGTTTTTGGTTGGCTTTTGGATTCTCCCATCATCCGCAGACCATGGTATTGTATTAAGAAATAATATAAATAGTTGAGTCATAGCGAGTCTAAGAGATAGCGAAGTAAGAAGAGATAGAGAATTGGGTTCATTGAGGAGTTTTGGGTAGGAGCTAAGGTAGGAAAGCTCTGCTTCCTGCGCTTAGGTAGAGAAGGGAAGGCTCCGCAGCTGAGTGCACAGAGGCCTGGGTAGAGTTCGCAACTGAGTGCATGGACCCCTACATTTGTGTGCACAGGGTAGTTTGAGTCTGTAATCAGTGAATTGAAGATTAATAAAGATAATTTTCCAGAGAATTACTGAGTATTTCCATTTATATATGTTTATGTTATATGCTGCCAATGAATGACATGTTTTATGCAATAATAATTGAATGCTACACAAATTTATTGAATCTATCTTAATAATGTATGAAATGAATGCTTAGCCACTTCTGTGAGGTTTCATATCACATCTCTTATTTTTTATGATGAATAAAGTAGGTCTATGATAGCTCCAATCTAGGGTTACCTTTTGATTCACGTAAGTAGGTAAATTGACTGTTAAGGGTCTGCAAGGTCTGATCGTGGACCTTCATGAAGGTCTGAAGGCCGATTTAACTGATTTGCAGTGATAGGCTCTAAAAGTTTATCGATCTGTGCGGAGGCATATCCAAGGCGTTAGAGGACATCACACTAGTCTCTGGAGGCAGAAACTTGGTTCTTACATCCCCCCATACTGCTTCGGGTGAGACTGCAGGCTGCACTACATGGGTTGTTGCTGAAAGGGCCAGTAGTGTAGGTTTTTGTTCGTTGGCACAACTAACTCTGAACCTGGGTCAGGACCCCCTAAGCCAACAAATGGTTCCATTGTCAAGATCGAGATCTGCTTAAAAGAGATGTGCGATGTCGAACCATTGGAACCCGAAAAAGAAAGAAATTGAAAAGTGGTTGGATTGGAAAATTCATGAGTTTGCAGTTCAAGAAAACAGGAATCCACCCCTGTCGAAGGAGGATTGGTTAAAAAGATATCTGTATACAGAGATACACAAAATCTTCTTCTACACCTTCCCAATTGAACTATACAAGTGGTTAGCTAAATTGACAGACAGTAAAGGAAGGTGGATGCTCGATAGTCCTATAGTGTGGACTCTAGAACAAGTGAGGCAATTAGAGGCCTCTGAAAACAATATCGTGCAGGCTATCGATCATTGGCTCAATCGAATTCTAGGAAAATTTGCTACGGAATTTTCAGTTGATACCTTAGTAAGCTATAATGAAGTAGAGCAAAGATTCTTCAAAGGACCGCAAGGTAATTATTTAAGTATTTAAGTATTACCTTGATGTTCGGAGCTACGTGAAGTGGAATATTCTTTAGAAATCACAAAGGATTTGGACTAGAGTATAGTCCATTGATTGGACCTCCTTCAAACGACGACAAAGGGGTGGGGCAGACTACACCATGAATTTCTATTCAACTAATAACTCAAGGAATTCATAGAACAAATCCTCCACCCACTCCACCTCCACCTCCACCTCCACCTCCACCACATACACCTTCACCCACACCTCCGCCTCCACCGCCACCTTTCAACATGACGAACGCAATGAAGATGTTGATCTTCAAAGGAGTAGGAAGCGAAGATCAAGAGTAATTCTAGTTTGTTGCTAACATTGTATGGACATCGCAAAAAATCACTGATGATAATATAAATAAGGAACAGTTGGTTACCACTTTGCAAGATCGCGCACTAACCTGGTACATTAAGTATTGCGTTGATAATCCTCTTGCAACGCTAGCAGAGACTAAGATGGTTTTGAACGAAGAGTTTAGTAAGCCTAAATGTGACTCATAGTCGGTGATTGAATTTAAGGAAATCATGATGAAGGTTGAGGAGACACCTTGGAACTTTGATAGGAGGTTGAAATTCCAGATTAGACAGGCTAACATGAAAATCACAAATAGCCAGCATCGCGACTGGTTTATTGCGTCATTTTTTCCCAATTTGAGAATCGCTCTGTCATAGCAGAACATAAAAACACAGGAAGAAGCCCTGGAAATCACGATGAGGCTACACGAATCACCTATTCAGGACACGAACCTAAGGGTGCAGCAAATCCACTCACAGTTAGCAAGCTTACACCTAGAATTGCAGAGTTTGAAGAAAGACAAGGAGATTAAGATTGACATGTACACAAAAGTTTGGTGTTCAAAGTGCAAGGACCATGGGCACGATAAGGATCATTGTCCCGTGTTCACAAATTATATTACAAGGGTGCGGGGGAATTCCCTTGAAGCTAGAAGCCCCAGCAGGTCCGAGCATGGGGGCTACGCTATGGTGTGCCATTTTTTAGGTTATTGTACAACATGCGATGGATAATTGCCACTTGATTCAAAAGTTTTCTCAAACACCTCAACAGTTGTTCTGTAATTTCTGCAAATCTATGGGCCACGGTGAGCACCATTGTCAAAGCTATGAGTTGATGATGGAAATAAATCCTACTTACCGTATGCAAGTAGAGACTCGACCTCCAGATCAAGGCAGCGAGGAGTGCATGGAGGCTTTCAAGGCCGAGGATGAGGATGAAGAGGAGGACCTGGTAGAGGTCACAGACAGATTGTCTGCTACAACTACGGATAGCTATGGCACTTCGCTTGGGATTTCCTGAATCCAACACACCCTTCATGTCAATATTGTAGGCAATTCGATTATACCCTCAAAGAATTTTTGGTGTTGGTAGCTAAAATGCAAGAGAAGAAAACGCAACCTCAACAGCCTACGCAGAATTTACAAATGATGAGGGTTGAGCGTCGTGAGAAAGATCAAAGTGTTAATATTGTGTTGAGAAGTGGAATGATGACTGGCACTGATAAAGGTAAACAACCTGAAGAAGATGGATGGGTTCGCAAAGCTACGAAGAAAGAATCTGCCTTTTGTTATCGGGATAAGTGTCTATTCAGAATGACTCTATCCCACTAAGGCGTGACAGTTACCTTAGAAACAAACAGAGAAAACTACTTTCGTATTCTTCTTTATGAACTATAAACAAAGAGGAATAGGATGAACCAACCTGTGTCTTGCGCTAGTCCTTTGATACAATCTCTCTCTTCTTTGACAGCTTCCAGCTACCTGCTTCCTTACTTGCCCAGCTTCACCAAGTTCCTGTAAGATCACAGAAGAAGAAAACTACACAAAGACATGGATTTATATTCATAAATAGCTTAGGATCAGATTTAAGCTAAACATACAAATGTAACAAGCATCAATGATACAAGCATGTAGGAGAAACTCAAATAGTTTTATTGATATAACAAGAAGATCCAGGAGGAGTTACAACCGATGATTCCTGATCCAGCATCAACCTCCTAGCAAAGAAGCCCCTCTTCACCTCCAACAAAGCATAAATCACCCAATACTCTGATATCTATCTCGAAACCAACAGCAATTCTCTGCAATGTACAATATTCTAGCCTCTGGATCTCTTGGATGAGGGATCCATATATAGATGTATGCAAAGAGGATGAGTCAGCTCATGAATTGATTAGTGGCTTCTCTCTGTCAGTTCTTGCTTCCACTTGGAGACTGAGAGCCTCTTACTCATCCCTGGTCGAATTCAGTGAGGCAAGTGTCATTGGAGAAGATTCTGGAAGCTTCCATTGTCTCTCCACCTCGTGGAATGACTCTGCCACTTGTCATTTCCCACTCAACGCACCCTGGTAGTGCATTCAGGTGCGTTGCAATGCACCTAGCTAGTGGACTTAGGTGCTTTTCAACGCACTTGGCTAGTGGAGTAGCTAAAATGATCCTGATTTGACTAGTTCTGAGCAGTTTCTGGTGGAGAACTTCTGGGAGAAGCTGTAATTTGTTGACCTTGTTCCTTTAGGAGTTAGAACAACACTTTTAGGGACTTAGGAGCCCTTGGTTTATGGACATTTCATGCTTAGAGCTGTAAGGCACAAAAATGTCTATAACAGTTGCCCCCTAAAGTATGAGGCCGTTTATCGGGTGAAATGCTTTATTATGAGGATCCGAAGTTGTTTCAATGCTGGGAGGAGACCTGTAATAAGATACAATACAATACATTATCTTCATACTATTTTCATGATCTAGTTGAGGTGGGCATTCCCATGCTCAGCTTTTATAAATTCATTTTCATGTACATAGGACAGACAATCGTCTGATGGTAGACTGATGATTCTGATAGAGCCATCATCCTTTTGGTAGGATGATTATCTGTGCTGCAATGCTGTACATTTCAATGTCTTTATTTTTCTGAATATATATCGCAGCCCGGATGGATGAAACTAGATCAGGGGTCTTCAATCTCGTCCGATCTTCACTCGAAGTACAAGTCGATCCATGTGAGAAATGTTTTGAAGTCGAACATGGAAAGACATCGCTTGATTACCAGTCAATGATGTAAACTGTTAACAAGCGCGAGAGGAATCACTGATAATGATAATGACCCTCAAGGTACTGCAGTACAATTCACGTGGTGTGAACAAAGGACTTGGCGTCGAACACCACGCAAAATCTTTCGGTCGAAGGTCATTGATGTATACCTGTCACCGGAAGTGAGAAACTTGCCATTGAGGCATGCAAGCTTCAAAGTACTAAATGGGGTGTTCCTAGATCGACTTCTTGGATAATGAGCTGATGTCGACAAGAAGCGATCCATCAAAGGAGGGCCTTAATGAATCCCACATCAATGACACAGAACAGAGCAAATTATTTTGATGGAGGTGAACACGATATGATGATATATGGTTCAGGGTGGCGGTCATGAAAGAATGAAGTATGATGTATGGTAGTGGATGGGACACAGGTGACTTCTCTGGATGACTCCTCTTGAACACGTCGGCAACACTTATGTGATGGATTGGTAGCATTTACCCCGAATGTGGATGGTATGGTGAGACCATGGCAATGTGACCGGTGAATGAAACAACCCAACCCGACTCAGGCACGGAATGGAAGTGTCATGTTCAAGAGCGACTTGCTACCAATAAAGTTTCTTTGAGTTTTCTTCCCAATTTTTCCCCAGTTATTGCTGACCAGTACCTCTTTATTTTTGTCAAGCTTGAGGAGGATAACATATGCTTGTTCTATAATTTTCCCTTCGGGCAAACCCATCGCTATGTTTTAACGAGCCTAGCGATAGTGAAACTCGTTCTCGTCTAAAGGCAAGTTTGTCGCTATTAATCTTTTTAACGAGTCTAACGACAAAGATAACTCGGTCCTTTTCATTTTTAGAGAGTCTGAAAAGGTACGTAAAGGTAACTCCGAAATTCCTTTTTCGTCATCTAATCCCTTAAGTTCGAAAAAGTATAAAACAATACAGAAGGGATGAACTTTCAATCGTTTTAATGAGCCGAACAAAACAAGCGCTCGATCTTTTTGTGCAATAATCCCTCAGGTCCAAAAAGATTAAAATCTAGAGGAGGGATAGCACTTCCGGTCGCTTTAACGAGCTGGAAGGCCAAAACTCGGCAATCTTTTCATATTTTACGAGTCAGTTGAAAAGAGCTTAAAGAAGACTCATCTTTTGAGGAACGAGTGATAAAATGGGTAGCAGCTGATTCTAGGTAAGGTTTGGAATTTTCCAATCACAGCTGTGTCACAAGGATGGCTAGTGAAATCACTCTTCGCAGCTGTTCCTCAAAATGGGTAAACAATCAAATGGAGGTGAATGATTGGCCAATGGAAAAGTGGAGGTGACGGTGCAAACACAACCAAGGCTTTAATGGCTAAAAATGCTTCATTCACGGTGGTTATTTACCGAGGGATAGTTCATTTTTTAACGAGCTTAAACGCAGGTGGAAACATTTGCTCGGTCTTATGTTTATTTTTTAACGAGCTTGAACTATGTGCTAAAACTGCTCGATTAATCCAGTCATATGATAAGAATGTCTCATATAAAAACGGCAACTTTTAGATTTTTGCCCCACATCCTTTCTTTATGCAAGTTAGGTGACGAGTAATCCTACGAGTTTAAAGGGTTAGCCTACAGGTTTAAAGGGAGGACCTAAAAATTTAAAAAATAAATAGTCGCCCTTCACTTGCACTCCAAAAGGTTTGCATGCCCCCAGGTATAAAATATGGTTTCAAGGTTACCCCTCAATTTGCAGACAAAACATTTGTTCTATCAGGAGAGGCCTACCTCTTACAGGTTACCTAAAGATTGTTCTATTTACGGCGTAAACAAAACACTTCTTCGGCGATGTCTACCGAGATAAACAAAGGTGAGTGACGACGTCCGCCAACTCACATAACTTTGACAAGAGAATCTTATTCTAGAATAACCCCTCTTCCACTGACGGATGGGGTATAGACTAGTCATATTCTCCCGCGGAAACCTACCCTATACCCGAAGTTTTCCTGCCGAAGCAGACCAGGACGCATGCCCCCTGGGTTTCAGTCATATCCTTCCGAATTACTCGCGCTCATTGGGAGGACGTACTGGGGATCAAGACATTTCTTGCGTGAAGAGACCATTTAGGGACGGTATATGACTATTTGCTATGTGTGATCCGGGAAATGGAAGCTGGTCCACGAGCTTGACCACTCTTCCTTCGTGCGGAAAACACATTACTCTAAAGAGTGAGGAGACGATGGCTCCCATGCAATAAATATAGTCTCGTCCAAGGAGTAGGTTATAATCCAAGGGTCCTTGAACTACCATGACATTCATGTGAACTGTCTTCCCTCTCAATGTTATGGGCACATCGGGAAGGATCCCTAAAGGTCAACTGGTTCCTTTATCAAAGCCTGTCAGATTTCTCATCTCAGGCAAAAGCGATGGTGAACCAAGCGCTTTCCAAGCAATAGAGGAAAGGATACTCACAGAAGCCCCCTCATCTATGATGGTACCAGCCATGACCATTCTATATATTTGAACGATAATTCGGAATGGTACACTCGCTGGTAGTCGGGGACTGCCTAGTTGATTCCAGTCGAAGGAGACAATTAGGTTGCTTGGAGGTGGGACCGAGTAGACGACCGGGTATGGCTCTGACGGACTTCCTTCCTGTAGTAAAGGAATGGGTGGATTGCCCCCATGTTCGTCGGAGTCTATGTTGATGAAGAGAATTTGGACGGTGTCATCCTTGTTCTCTTCAGTGACTGTATCATCCGAAGATAAAACCTCTGAAGGCAAGACTGCCGCCTCGACCTTTTGACTTTCGTCTGGTATGGATTCATTTGGTTTATCTTCAATGATAGACGCTTCAACCGACCACTTGAGCGGGCCAGCTGGATTCTCAACTAGTGACGGACTCGGCAAGAGTTTTTTATATCCAGGAGGAAGTCGTAACGGTGAAATCGGACGATCATCCAAAACTCTTTTAGCTTCATCTAAGAAGGGACAACGGTGGAGGGCATGGTCGCCTTCGCACAGTTTACAAGGAAATCTAGCTTTCCCTTTTTGTCCTAGGGCTTCACTTTCACTAGTTGACGGTGTGCTTTCAACATGATCACCAGAGGTTGATGACACCGAATTGTGCAAACGAGGAGACCAGTCCCTTAGTATCCAGGGGATTCAAGGAAAATCTCTGAGAAAGTGGTCTCCTTTGCAAATGACACATGGCGATTCAGGCCTGGTCGGTGCAGTGTGTGGATTTTCATTAGACGACACTCGTTTTCCCCCATTCGCCTTTGGCTCCTTCTTCTTTTTCTCTTTCTTCTTCTTTTCCTTATTCTCCTTAGGAACTTGGCTTTTAGCTTTACCAGTCCCGTCAAGCGAAGAGGAAGGAGGAGAGGAAGAATTAGAGGAAGTAGAAGGCTGGTGGGTAACTCTGGACTCGTCTAATTGCTGATTCGATTGTTTAGGAATAGTGGTGTTCTGAATGACATTGGTTGAGAAGAGCCATACTGGCAAGCCAATTGTCAGTCCTGGAAGTGACAATGTGGCCATATGGGGCGCACCAACATCTCCCCAAGAGGAGAAGGGACTAGGATTTCCACCAAGGGGAATTCCTTGGTTGGTAGGCTCCATTTTCTCAACCCAAAGATCAACGTAGGAAAAGGGTATGAATATTCCATTTAAAATAAATTTTAACACGCTTTGACACAACTTGTTTTTTCAGTTTTTAAGAGTCGAGAAAAAACAAAAGATGACTCTAGTCTCCTTCGATTTTTAATGAGCCTGAAGTGACAAGTGCTCAGATGGACCTTTTCCATTAAGGAGTCTGAAAAGGAACGAAAGGGACTGCTCTAGAGGTCTAGGTAGAGGGAGTACCAAACCAATCGCAAAACTGCAGAATACTTTTTATGGTACGGCAGTCAATCTTCCCGAATGCTGTGTTCGGTGCATTGCGATCAGTAGGGCGGCCGACACGGCTTCCTATGGATAAAGGTTTTAAGCCTATAGGGGTCTCCCAATATATATTCGACGGTACGTGGGAGCACAAGTCCGTACTGGCACTTATCGTCTCAAAATGGAGGAATCACCCAACCATCACTGAGGACAACAGTTACCAAGCTTTACGACGTCAGAATACGTCTCTAGCCTAGACCTCTAAATGTTGTGCGTTAAGTTACAAAGCGTTGTTAAGTTCATTGAATTTATTTTAGGTTGATCTTTCTTATGAAGTTTTCCTTTTGGGATCACCACGAGATGTATATGTAATTCCTAAAATGCAATCTAAAGATGATAAACAAGCTTTTATCTCTTTTCAGCAATGAAAATCCTAGCTACAAAGGGAAAAGAAAGACAATCTTTTCGCAAAGAGCAAAGAGCACACTGTAAATGCACTTTTCCTAAATCAAGCCAAACAGACTGCCAATATGCAAATGCACATGCATGTGTTTTGTTTTTCACCTTCTTAATATTGATGCCTAAAAAGAAAGTTGTTGTACAAATCTGAATTTGCTTTCAAGTGGAAAACACAAACAAGCTTCTTTTTGAAATCAAAAGGTAGAGATGATTACGACACTTTATGATTTTGAAATAAATACTCGTTTCGACACTAGAAAGTGACAAATTCAAGCCAAAGGCAAAAGTAAAAGCATAATCGACTATCAAAAATAAATAAACTTTCTCCTATGATCAAAATCGACACTTGCGACAGATCTAAATCAAAGGATGACAATACGACTATTCTACTTTTGCAATGGAAAACTGTAAATGACGTAACAAACACACAAAAAACATCTACAGTTTCTTTTATACAACTGAGGTGGAATATCAGTAAAGAAAAGGGGTTTGAAACAGTGAAATACTGATCACAGGCAGCAAAAAACAGAGACAAAACTGAAAAATGAAGCAAAGAACCTCAACTGCATAGGGCTAGGCTGATCAGCGCACCTGTTGCACAGAGAAACTGCATTTCAGCACAGGTAGCCCTCTCGGGAAGTGTGTTGAAATGCAGAACCTCTTCACAGAGCCTGCGCTGGGGCAGAAACGAGAGTTCTATCCGGGTTTTGGGTCACGGTTTGCAGTTTAATCTATGTTTTTTGGCCGAGTAAAAGCAATCAGTAATGCACAATCAGAGGGTAGATTTAAAGAAGGTCTAAGAGCTATCACAAAGGGAAATCAGATCATTTGTGAATCAGCTGTTCAAATCATAAACAGATCCAGTGAATGGATTGAAGCAGAAAATGTCTACTTTGCATTTGTTAATGGCAAATGCAATTCGATTTGCTACTTCTAAGTTTATGAACCAAACAACAAGAGAAACACAAACAAACTAACTAGACAATCGTCCCCAGCGGAGTCGCCATTTTGTTATCGGGATAAGTGTCTATTCAGAATGACTCAATCCCACTAATGCGTGACAGTTACCTTAGAAACAAACAGAGAAAACTACTTTCGTATTCTTCTTTATGAACTATAAACAAAGAGGAATAGGATGAACCAACCTGTGTCTTGCGCTAGTCCTTTGATCCAATCTCTCTCTTCTTTGACAGCTTCCAGCTACCTGCTTCCTTACTTGCCCAGCTTCACCAAGTTCCTGTAAGATCACAGAAGAAGAAAACTACACAAAGACATGGATTTATATTCATAAATAGCTTAGGATCAAATTTAAGCTAAACATACAAATGTAACAAGCATCAATGATACACAAGCATGTAGGAGAAACTCAAATAGTTTTATTGATATAACAAGAAGATCCAGGAGGAGTTACAACCAATGATTCCTGATCCAGCATCAACCTCCTAGCAAAGAAGCCCCTCTTCACCTCCAACAAAGCATAAATCACCAAATACTCTGATATCTATCTCGAAACCAACAGCAATTCTCTGCAATGTACAATATTCCAGCCTCTGGATCTCTTGGATGAGGGATCCATATATAGATGTATGCAAAGAGGATGAGTCATCTCATGAATTGATTAGTGGCTTCTCTCTGTCAGTTCTTGCTTCCACTTGGAGACTGAGAGCCTCTTACTCATCCCTCGTCGAATTCAGTGAGGCAAGTGTCATTGGAGAAGATTCTGGAAGCTTCCATTGTCTCTCCACCTCGTGGAATGACTCTGCCACTTGTCATTTCCCGCTCAACGCACCCTGGTAGCGCATTTAGGTGCGTTGCAACGCACCTAGCTAGTGGACTTAGGTGCTTTGCAGCGCACTTGACTAGTGGAGCAGCTGAAATGATCCTGATTTGACTAGTTCTGAGCAGTTTCTGGTGGAGAACTTCTGGGAGAAGCTGTAATTTGTTGACCTTGTTCCTTTAGGAGTTAGAAAAACACTTTTAGGGACTTAGGAGCCCTTGGTTTATGGACATTTCATGCTTATAGTTGTAAGGCAAAAAAATGTCTATAACACCTTTGACCTTAATCGCGTGAAGGAAACATTCATGGAAGCTAAGAAAAGCTTCACTGAGGCCTCCACCTCAGGAACCCAGGAAAAGACACAGGAAATCAGTGCGACTCAAGAAGTTGATCCTTCCATACTTACTAAATTTTTGGATACTTACATAAAGCTACTGCATGATAGAAAGGCTGTGGAAGGATTGTAGGACTTATAGACAAGTGTGCCAATAGGGAAAAGAATCCCTCAGAGCAGTGCATAGTTAGGAAGATTGGTAATCATAAGGCGTGAATAGGGTGTGAAATGCGGCTAACGATGCAGATAGGTGGTTATGAAATCGACCAGGTCATCTTGGATTTTGGGTCTGATGAAAGTGTTCTATCGAAAGAGACATGGGAAAGGATGGGGAGAACTGCACTGCAATGGTCTCTGATTTAGCTTAGGATGGTGAATCAGTAAAAAATCATTCCCATGGGACGATTATATGGAGAAACAGTTTATATTGAAGGTGCGAGTGTAGTAGCAGACTTTGAAGTTTTAGAAATTTGTCGATGATAGTAATCCGTACCCCACACTCCTAGGAATTGACTAGGTTATTGATATGAATGGGGTCATTAATTTGAAGAAAAGGATAATGTCATTTGAAAGAAAATCACTTTGGGTTATAGTGCCACTGGATCCTGTAGAAGGAGCGCGCTTTACTAAACTGGTCCATGACTATGAAGACAGTGACGATGAGCTGGATCAAATCTACATGATAACATCACAAGATTAGTACTAGATCAATCCAATGATAGATGGATGGATTGCATGGGACCGAGAGAGTTCTTGCACCTCTGATTCAAACAAGAAATTAGAGTATTGGCAGAATCACTTACATGTAGTTTCTACATTGTGATGTAATATGATGACAAAGTCACTACACTATGTTTCATTGGAGGTAATAAAGTTACCTTATTATCATGGTTTAATTGACGTAGATCTACTTTTAGATGAATTTGAGCGAGAAGTCCCTGAGGACCACCGCTTTCAATAATTGGAGTTGGCATTATGTGTTATGCCTGCATGATGGTGGGGTATGCATAAGGATAGTTTTTCTGGATGGCGAGATTACAGGAGAATGATGAAGCTACGGTTTGGGCATGATAATACTAGAATGACTGAGAAGTATAATGGAAAGGGTGATCCGTGTGATCACCTGGAAAAATGGACTAAGGCATGGGTGATAGAACCACAACCAAAATGGGTATACATATTTTTTCATACCTTGGATACAATCCCCGTGAATTGGTATCTCGAAATGGAACTCCACCATGGCACTACAGAATGGGATGTATTGAAGGAAGGGTTCTTATTGAATTTCAACTTTGAATACGGATTTGCAAGCATCGATGAAGCGTTGCAAGAGATTAAAGTGGTTATTTTCAAAACACTGAAGGAACGTATGGAATGGACCCAACCAGATTGGAGAACCCAGCTGCGCCACACATTGGAATGCTATAATGTGACCGCTAAAGAGGGGAAAGAAGGCCCGAGGAATATCAATATTCTGGAGGCAAAAGGGAACCGCGAAGTCAGAGGCCCACAAATAGAGAACCAAGACATCTCCGCACCTTTGAAAATGAAGCGAGTAGACATTGGCACTAAATAAGAACTGAAGTTTCTGAAAATTGGATATTATTGGGATGACGCTACAATAGATAAAATTGTTTAATTACTTTTTGAATACTAGGATCTCTTCGCTACTAAGTTTTCATATTTAAAGGGCATAATCAGTGACTTGGGCATTATGAAGATCACATTAAAGCCGGATGTAAAGCCTGATAAACAGAGACATTATCGCCTTAATACCAAGTATAAGGAAAAGTTTTTCAAAGAGATGGATAAAATGCTGGAGGTAGGCATCATAGAACTTGTTGAAGAATCTGATTGGGTGAGCCCAATGGTGGTCCAAGAGAAGAAACAAAAGGTTGAAATAGGGATTTGCGTAGATCTGCAGAAGCTTAATGATGCCTACGTTCATGAACCATTTACGACGCCATTTACATATGAAATGTTAGATAATGTGGGAGGGTAGGAGTCCTATTCCTTTACTGATAGGTTCTTGAGGTATCATCAAATCAAGATTGTGCCAGAGGATTGAAGCAAAAGGACCTTGACGACAGAGTGGGGTAGTTTTCAGTACACTGTTATACCATATATATTAAAGAACACACCTGCGATATTTTTCGACGTAGTCATAGCAACATTAAAGGAATTCATTCATAAGTTCCTAGAAGTTTACTTTGATGGCTGGATGGTGTTTGGCTTAGTGGAGCGCCAGTTAACAAGTCTGCACCTTATGTTGGATACATGCCGTAGATACCAGATCGCACTAAATTTGAAAAAATGCACATTGTGTGTTCCTTTTGGGATCTTTCTGGGTCATGTTGTGTGCAAACAAGGATTGATGGTGGACCCTACAAATATTGTGGTTATTGTGAACTTGGACACCCCTAAGAACGTTAAGCATCTGGGCACGACCTTGGGACATATAGGATACTATAGGAAATTTATCAAAGCTTATGCTCAAACTATCGTGCCAATGGAAAAACCGCTAAAGAAGGATGCAACATTCTGATGGGATGAAGAATGTCAACACAGTTTAGATGTGTTAAAATGAAATATGGTAATTGCACCAATCTTGGTATTCCCTGATTGGAAAAAAGAGTTTCATGTGCACATCGATGAGTCTTGCATTGCGCTAGGTGTAGTGCTAACACAGGCCGGTGAGGGAGCAATGGACCATCCTATATCCTTTGCATGTAGGAAGTTATCGAAGGCCAAGATAAATTATTCAACGACTAAGCGCTAAGAGTTGGCCATGGTCTATGCACTGCAAAAATTTCGGAATTATCTGTGAGGATGGCACTTCAACATGTATACAAATCATTCAGCCTTAAAATACCTAGTCAACAAGCCTGTGTTGGGGGCAAAGATTTGTAGATGGTTGTTATTATTTCAAGAGAATGACTTTGAAGTCATTGTGAAGCCGAGGGGTTGAACGTTGGACCTAACAACCTGTCACGAATTGAAACAGGCAAAGAACCCAATTGTTACAGGGAAAAGTGTCTATATAGAACTGCTCTATCCCACTAAGGTGTGACAGCTGCCTTAGAAACAAACAGAGAAAAACTACTTTCGTTTTTCCTTTATGAATTATATATAGAGAGGAACAGAAAGACCAACCTCTGTCTTGTGCTAATCTCCTGATTTGATCCCTCTCTTCTTTGATAGTCCTCAGCTACCTGCTCCCTTGCACGCCCAGCTTCACAAAGTACCTGTAAGATCACAGAAGCATAGCACTATACAAAGACATGGATCTATAATCATAAACAATCTAGGATCAGATGTAAATTGACCATACAAATGTAGCAAGCATCAATGACACAAAAGCATGGAGGAAAACTCAAATAGCTTTTATTGATAAACAAGAAAAGAGCCAAGAGGAGTTACAACCAGTTGTTCTGACCCAGCATCAACCTCCCAGCAAAGAAGCCCCTCTTCACCTCAAACAAAGCTTAGATCACCCAATAATCTGATGTTTGTCTCAAGAAACCAACAACAATTCCTTACAATATGCAAAATTCCAGCCTATGGATCCCTGGGACGAGGGATCCATATATAGATATCTGTAAGGGGGATGAGTCAGCTTGTGATTTGATTAGTGTCTTCTCTCTGATAGTTCTTGCTTCCACTTGGAGACTGATGGTCTCTTACTCATCCTTGGTCGAATTCAGTGAGGCAAGTGTCACAGGAGAAGATTCTGGAAGCTTCCATTGCCTCTCCACCTTGCGGAATGACACTGCCATTTGTCATTTCTCGCCCATCGCACCCCACGGAAGGGATTTTTGAAATGCAACACACCCACACATTGTATTTAGGTGGGATGCAATGCACTTAGCCAGTGGAGCAGCTGCAATGATCCTGTTTTGACCAATTCTGAGCAGTTTCTCATGGAGAACTTCTGGGAGAAGTTGTAATCTATTGACCTTGTTCCTTTAGGGGTTAGAACAACACTTTTAGGGACTTAGGAGCCCTTGGTTTAGGGACATTTCATGCTTGGGGTTGTAGGGCCCAAAAATGTCTATAACAGTTGCCCCCTAAAGCATGAGGTCATTAATCTTTGATGTCAGGTGAAATGCTTTATTATCAGGATCCGAAGTTCTTTCAATGCTGGGAGGAGACCTGTAATAAGATACAATACAATACATTATCTTCATAATATTTTCATGATCTAGCTGAGGCGGGCATTCCCATGCTCAACTTTATAAATTCATTTTCATGTACATAGGACAGACAATCCTCTGAGTGTAGACTGATGATTCTGATAGAGCCATCATCCCTTAGATTGGATGATTATCTGTGCAGCAATGATGTACATTTTATGTCTTTATTTTCCCTGAATATATATCGCAGCCCTGATGGATGAAACTAGATCGGGGGTCTTCAATCTCGTTCGATCTTCACTTGGAGTACAAGTCGATCCATGTGAGAAATGTTCTAAAGTCAAACATGGAAAGACATCGCTTGATTGCCAGTCAATGATGTAAACTGTTAACAAGCGCGAGAGGAATCACCGATAATGATAATGACCCTCAATGTACTGCAGTACAATTCACGTGGTGTGAATAAAGGACTTGGCGTCGAACACCACGCAAAATCTTTCGGTCGAAGGCCATTGATGTAAACCTGTCGCCGGAAGTGAGAAACTTGCCATTGAGGCATGCAAGCTTCAAAGTACTGAATGGGGTGTTCCTAGATCAACTTCTTAGATAATGAGCTGATGTCGACGAGAAGTGATCTGTCACAGGAGGGCCTTAATGAATCCCACATCAATGACACGGAATGGAGCAAATGATTTTAATGGAGGTGAAAACCATCTGGTGATATAAGGTTCAGGGTGGCGATCATGAAAGAATGGAGCATAAATGTATGGTAGTGGGTGAGACACAGGTGAATTCTCTGAATGACTTCTCTTGAACATATCGGCGACACTGATGTGATGGATTGGTAGAATTAACCCCAAATGTGGATGGTATGGCGTGACCATGGTGATGTGACCGGTGAATGAAACAACCCAACCCGACTCGGACACAGAGTGGAAGTGTCATGTTCAAGAGCGACTTGCTACCAACAAAGTTTCTTCAAGTTTTCTTCCCAATTTTCCCCAGTCATTGCTGACCAGTACCTCTTTATTTTTGTCAAGCTTGAGGAGGATAACATATGCTTGTTCTATAATTTTCCCTTCGGGAAAACCCATCGCTATGTTTTAACGAGCCTAGCGATAGTGAAACTCGTTCTCGTCTATAGACAAGTTTGTCACTATTATACTTTTAACGAGTTTAATGACAAAGATAACTCGGTCCTTTTCAATTTTAGAGAGTCTGAAAAGGAACGTAAAGGTAACTCCAAAATTCCTTTTTCGTCATCTAATCCCTTAAGTCTGAAAAAGTATAAAACAATACAGAAGGGATGAATTTTCGATACTTTTAACGAGCCTAACAAAACAAGCGCTCGATCTTTTTGTGTAATAATCCCTCGGGTCCAAAAAGATTAAAATCTAGAGGAGGGATAGCACTTCCTATCCCTTTAACGAGCTGGAGAGGCCAATGGCTCGGTCTTTTCATATTTTACTACTCAGTTGAAAAGAGCTTAAAGGAGACTCATCTTTTGAGGAACGAGTGATAAAATGGGTAGCAGCTAATTCCAGGTAAGGTTTGGAATTTTCCAATCACGGCAGTGTCACAAGGATGGCTAGTGAAATCACTCTTCGCAGCTGTTCCTAAAAATCGATAAACAATCAAATGGAGGTGAATGATCGACCAATGAAGAAGTGGAGGTGACGGTGCAAACACGACCAAGGCTTTAATGACTGAAGTACTACATTCACGATGGTTATTTACCAGGGAATAGTTCATTTTTTAACGAGATTAAACATGGGGGGAAACATTTGCTCATGTCTTATGTTTATTTTTTAACGAGCTTGAACTATGTGCTAAAACTGCTCGATTAATCCAGTCGTGTGATAAGAATGTCTCATAGAAAATGACAAATTTTAGATTTTTGCCCCACATCCTTTCTTTATGCAAGTTAGGAAATGACCAATCCAAAAAACTGATAAATGATCACTCTTTGCTTGCACTCCAAAAGGTTTGCATGCCCCCAGGTATAAAACAGAGTTTCAAGGTTACCTCTTATTCGAGCTGACAAAACATTTGTTTTATCAGGAAAGGTATACCTCTTTCAGGTTACCCAAAGATTGCTCTATTCATAGCGCAAACAAAACACTTCTTCGGCGATGTTTACCGCAATAGACAAAGGTGAGTGAAGGAAGGTACTCCACTCACATAACTTTGACAAGAGAATCTTGTTCTAGAATAACCCCCTCTTCCAATCACGGACGAGAGTACAGACTAGTCATATTCTCTCGTGGAAACCTACCCTATACCCAGAGTTTTCCTGCTGAAGCAGACCAGGGTGCATGCCCCCTGGGTTTCAGTCATGTCCCCCCGAATCACTCGCGCTCATCGGCTGGACGGGCTGGGGATTGAGACATTTCTTACGTGAAAAGACCATTCAGGGATGGTACATGACTATTTTCTATGCGTGATCCGGGAAATGAAAGCTGGTATACGAGCTTGACCACTCTTCCTTCGTGCGGAAAACACATTACTCTAAAGAGTGAGGAGACAATTGCTCCCATGCAATAAATATAGCCTCGTCCAAGGATTAGATTGTAATCCATGGGTCCTTGAACTATCATCACGTTCATGTAAACGTTTTTCCCTCTCAATGTTATGGGCACATTAGGAAGGATCCCTAACGGTCAACTGGTTCCTTTATCAAAACCTATTAGATTTCTCATCTCAGGCAAAAGCGATGGTGAACCAAGCGCTTTCCAAGCAGTTGAGGAAAGGATACTCACAGAAGCCCCTTCATCTATGATGGTACCAACCATAACCTTCTATATATTTGAATAATAATTCGGAATGGTACACTAGCTGGTAAACGGGGTCTGCCTAGTTGAGTCCAGTCGAAGGAGACAACTAGGTTGCTTGGAGGTAGGACCGAATAGACAGCCAGGTATGACTCTGACAACTTCCTTCCTACGGTAAAGGAACAGGTAAATTGCCCCCATGTTCGTTGGAGTCTGTGCTTATGAAAATAATTTGGACGGTGTCATCCTTATTCTCTTCAATGATTGTATCATTTGAAGATGGAACCTCTGAAGGCAAGACTGGGTCAACTACCGCCTCGACCTTTTGACTTTCGTCTGGTATGGGTTCAGATGGTTTATCTTCAATGATAGATGCTTCGACCGACCACCTGAGCGGGCCAGCCAGATTTTCAACTAGTGACGGACTTGGCAAGAGTTTTTTATATCCACGAGGAAGTCGTAACGGTGAAACCGGTCGATCATCCAAATCTCTTTTAGCTTCGTTTAAGAAGGGAAAATGGTGGACGGCATGATCACCTTCACACAGTTTACAAGGAAATCTATATTTTCCTTTTTGTCCCGGGGCTTCACTTTCACTAGTTGACGGTGTGTTTTCAACATGATCATCAGAGGTTGACGACACCGAGTTGTGCAAACGAGGAGACCAGTCCCTTAAGATCCGAGGGATGCAAGGACAATCTCTATGATATTGGTCTCCTTTGCAAATGACACATGGTGATTTAGGCTTGGTCGGTACAGTGTGTGGATTTTCATTAGATGACACTCGTTTGCCCCCATTCGCTTTTGGCTCCTTCTTCTTCTTCTCTTTCTTCTTCTTTAACTTCTTCTCCTTAGGTACTTGACTTTTGGCTTTACCAGCCCCATCAAGCGAAGAGGAAGGAGGAGAGGAAGAATTAGAGGAAGTAGAAGGTTGGTGGGTAACTCTGGATTCGTCTAGTTGCTGATTCGATTGTTCAGGAATAGTGGTGTTCTGAACGACAGAGGTTGAGAAGAGCCATACAGGAAAACCAATTGTCAGTCCTGGAAGCGACAATGTGGCCATATGGGGTGCACCAACATCTCCCCAAGAGGAGAAGGGACTAGGATTTCCTCCAAGGGGAATTCCTTGGTTGGTGGATTCCATTTTCTCAACCCAAGATCAACATAGGAAAGGGTAATGAATATTCCATTTAAAATAAATTTTAGATGCTTTGACACAACTTGTTTTTTCAATTTTTAAGAGTCGAGAAAAAACAAAAGATGACTCTAGTCTCCTTGGATTTTTAGTGAGCCTGAAGTGACAAGTGCTCAGATGCACCTTTTCCGTTAAGGAGTCTGAAAAGGAACGAAAGGGACTGCTCTGGAAATCTAGGTAGAGGGATTACCAAACCAATCGCAAAACTATAGAATACTTTTTACAATACGGCAATCAATCTTCCCAAATGTTGTGTTCAGTGCATTGCGATCGATAGGGCGGCAGACACGACTTCCTATGGATAAAGGATTAAGCCTATTGGGGTCTCCCAAAATATACTCGACGGTACGTGGGAGCACAAGTCCGTACTGGCACTTATCGTTTCAAAGTGGAGGAATCACCCAACCATCAGTGAGAACAACAGTTACCAGGCTTTACGACGCCGGAATATGTCTCTAGCCTAGACTTCTAAATGTTGTGCGTTAGGTTTCAAAGCGTTGTTAGATTCATTGAATTTATTTTAAGTTGATCTTGTTTATGAAGTTTGCCTTTCGGGTTCACCACGAGATGTAGATGTAATTCCTAAAATGCAATCTAAGATGATAAACAAACTTTTCATCTCCTTTAGGCAATGAAAATCCTAGCTACTAGGGAAAAGAAAGACAGAATCTTTTCACAAAGAGCAAAGAGTACACTCTAAATGCACTTTCCTAAATCAAGCCAATCAGACTTTCTATATGCAAATGCACATGCATGTATTTGTTTTCGATTTTCTTAGTATATGAATGCTAAAAATAAAGTTGATGCACAAATATGAATTTATTTTCAAGCGACAAATATCAACAAGTTTCTTTTCGAAATCAAGAAAATGGAGATGATCACAACACTTTATGATTTTGAACTGAATACTTGTTCTCGACACTAGAAAATTACAAATTCAGACCAAAATCAATAGTAACAGGATAATCAACCATCAAAAACAATCAAACTCTTTCCTATGATTGAAATTGTGGAGTACCAAAAAGGTATGCTTTTGATGATCATTTCAATAGCTTTTTAGTAGAATTTGTAAACCTTTTTGCATCATGAATCTAGAAAACAATAAAGAATTATAACAAGACATGTGAATTAATATGCAAGACTTAATCACTGATAATTGTTATTCTTCTGTGCAGGAAAGGATGAAAACAAAGAGTTGTCGTTCCAAAGGAAAAGATAAAGATGAGATAACTGTTGTCCCTTTGAAGGGAAACCAAATGCAAACAAGGCTAAGCAGATCAAAGCAAATCGGCCTGGAAAAGGAGGAGAAGACACTAGCTCGGCGCAGAAGAAAAGAAAAGATTAAGGATTGATAGTTTGGTGAATCCCTCAGGATCTTTGATCCTGAGGGATCGCTGCTTTATTTATCTTGTTACTTAGACATCTCCGTCGTCGCCTTTATATAAAGGGACAATACTGTTAAATTGAGAGGATATACTTTTATGTAATTTTCTGTAAAAGATCAACTTTGATCATCGAGTCTTGTTGAGAACTGGTTCATTGTACTTTTGTCTTATGCGTTCATATAAACTTGGTGATTACCGTATCTCTACATCTGGATTAACTCAAAGTGGTGTACCCTTGAGGCTAAGGGCCCAGCCCCGGAGGACACTTGCTTCTGTACCACTACAATTTGATTTCTCCGTGGTTTGCTTATTGTTGTTATCTGGTAATCTGATATGCTTTATGAATCGCCATTACATGCTCTGTTAAGATTAATCCATTAACGTTTTTACAGATAGAATTGTGCATTGACTCTGCATTATATTACTGATCCTTTCAGAGTTGATTGAATGATTATTAGTCTTGGCAGAATATTATTACTGTCTCGTTACAGAGCTCTTGCACTGAACATTTACGTCATAGATTCATTCGAAGTTGTATTCAGAAATAATGCTGTTAAATTAAGATTGATCAAATTACTGTTACGCGTGTATGATCTATTAGCACTGTTCCATAACTTATCAATAGTTAGTGTTGTTCCATTAGTGAGTTCTACTTGATTTGCCTTAAGAGTGAGAGATTGATATTTGATCGTGAAGATTGCATTTGGGTTAATAGATTAAGTTTGGTTATGACTCGCGAGACTTAATTGTTTGATTGCTGTTCCATTTTATTATTGCTGTTCCATTCCAGATTTGCCGTTCAATTCTTTATTTGCCGTTCCATTTTGCTATTTGCTGTTCCATTTACTTGCATTTGTTATTTTGGTGTGAGAGACGATCCAAGGGTGTAGTGAGCCTCGGCATTCACCGCCTCGCTCCCAGACCTGTGATCCATGCTCTAATTTCCTTTCCATCAGTTTCCAAAGGGATGGGCTATTGTTGCCGAACCCTTGACTGGTAAGTTGCTTGGTTTTCTGAATGTGTGATTTAAGGGATAGGTTATCGTCACCAAACCCTTGACTGATCAGTTGCCTAGTTTTAAGAGTGTGTGCTTTAGTCATTTGAAGTGATTTAGTTATGGGCAAGCATCCATTTTCTCTTGTATTTTTAAGAACACTGTACTACTAGCATTACTCTGACAAATAACCTCGGTTTGAGTCACTCTTTGTAATAACCAAACGCTCCCGGATTGACATACTAATGTGAGATAATTAGAGGTGAAAGATACCCTTTTTATAGCTCCAGATTTTGGCGCCGTTGCCAGGGAAAAAGAGTGTAGCCATTTGTTTTTTTCAGAGTAGTGTATGAACCTGCGAGGGAAGAGTTGGATTTTGAAAACGGAAGGTAAGAACCTGCGTGCGGAGCATGTAAAAGCCCTGCTCCACTGTCCGCTTTCCTAACAGATTTGTTTTTGCTTTGTTTGAATAGTAGTTCATTTGAGTGCATGACTAAGCAGAAAAAAATAGAAAAGAACATCAAACCTCCATCCAAACCCGAAAAAGCTAAGGGGCCGGTGCCCCTTGGCCGAACGACCTTCATAGACGAAATCTATAAGAAAACAAAATCTCAGCCATCAGTAGGCCCTAGGAAAATCATTTCTAAACAGCCTACTAGTTCCCTTTAGGCCACAGGATCACCATCTGTAGCCTTTGCTGAGGTGCATAGTCAAACTGAAGAACAGGACTTTCAAGAAATTGAAAATTCTACTCCAGAACTATTGCAGGAAGGGAATTTCAGCAACTTTTGTGAAGGAGAAGGAGAAATAGGGGAAACCGAGGAACCAAAATATCCTATTGAAACAAATCAGCCGTTAAATAGCCCGGATAAGGGGAGTGCTGCAAAAATCATTGTTGAAGGAATCCAATCTCCTCAGACATCAGTTATTCTCATTATCCCAGATAAGGGAAGTGCTATTAAAACTACCCCAACTGTTCCCTCTCAACCTAGGAATACCCTCCTAGATATCCCAGAAGGTTATTGGCATATATTCGATCCTATGGCTTAGAACCAGCCAAATGCTCAAACCTCTACATTGCAATATCCTATAGTGGATTCAGCAGCAAATGCGCCCATGAAAGCTATCCCTCTTTAGCATATCCCTAAATTCCACGGTCTCACATCAGAAGATCCGGATGCATTTTTATTTGAATTCGATGTGTTATGCAGGGGATATGATTACACCACTGATCCCCAGAAATTGAAACTATTTCCCTCTACATTAAAAGGGGCTTCTTTAAGATGGTTCATGGGATTAGGTGGTGGGGTAATATCAACAATTGGGATCAAATGAAAGAATCCTTCCTAAAGAAATATCAGGATTATTGTAGGTCCAGAGAATTAAAAGATGAAATATTTCAAATGACAACCAAACCGAATGAGACATTAGAGGAATATGTGGAACGCTTTCAGTACAATCTACAAAGATCCCCTTATGCATCACTACCTTTACCTGATAATGTATTAAAAACTGCATTGATAAGGGGCATGAAGGAACAATGGATAGAAACATTAAACATCATGGGAAAAGGGGATATTTATCAAGAGAATTTTGCTGACATCATTGACTTATGTATCAGGAGTTCAAGAGGAAGCACAAGAATAAAACCGGCAGAATATGATCGGTTTGCAAGAGATAACAAAGTATCAACAGAAGGAGTAACACGTGTAGAAATTGGAAATTTATTAGAAAATTTTAAAACTGATATTCTGGGGACACTAACTACACAACTTGATATTGTGCAGGCTAAACAGAAGCAGATGGAGGTAGAAAATAATTTGGCGATCTTTTGCCCCTGATGCAGAAAAAACATAGCCACAGAGATTGTTCGTTGGATACAGTCCAAACATGCGCCATCTGCACAAAAGATCACCTTACAGAGAGCTGCCCCTCACTTCCTGGATTGAAAGCAGTATATAAGGAAGTGGAAGAAGAACCAGAATCGATGTACTTGATCAACCAGCGTCGCTAGTGGCAGCCGAGACAATCTGGTATGTTTCCAGACCCAACCTCTTCTTTTCAGCCTCTATAGTATAATGCTCAACAATATGGTATGTGGCAAAATCAATCTCAACCCCCATTTTCAAACTGGTCACCACAATCGTTTCCTTCTTCAAACCCATGGCTGAATCAGACAAGCCAATCTGGTTGGCCAAATTTTCCTTACACTCCACCATATTGGCAAAATGGCCCATATCTTCCACAATGGACTCCCCCTACTTCACAAAGTTCACCCTGGCAGACAAACTAGCAAAGACCGATGCACTAGCCAGCAGGAACTATTCCACTCCCTCAACCTACTCTGCCAGCCTTACAACAAAATCCCCAGTCTAATTTGAGACCGCAACTCCCAGCTCAACCCAATCCCAATCCAAATAACAGATCGGTCCAATCTCTCCAAATCATCGAATCACCAGAAATAAGACCCAATCTGAGGGAGTGTAATGATCTTCAATTAAGATCTGGACGTATAATTGGAACTGAGGGAGATAAAACAATTCATATTGAAGATCAGTTACCTAGAGAACAATAGTCACAACAAGAGGATGTAAACAAGCAACAAACTTATAATCAAGAAACCACATCCTCTCCTCCATTCCCAGAGCGATTGGTCATCCCTCAACCCATACAATATCCCGACTTTGACATTCTGGGAGAATTACAAAATCTGTACATAAAAATCCCATTCCTCCAAGCCATTCAAGACATTCCTATATATGCAAAAACTATCAAAGAATTGTGCATCAAGAAACCGAGGAGGAATACAACAACTAATCCAAGGGTCCAAGTAGTTGGTACTTTATCTGATTTACTGTCCGAGAAAGAAACACCCATTAAATATGAAGACCCAGGAAATCCAATTGTAACTTTTCAAATTTATGGTCAGACTCTGTTTAATGCCTTAATTGATCTAGGAGCCGCAATTAATATTTTAACAACCGCTACTTGCCAAAAGCTTGGCATTACATCTGTAGAACCCACTTCTACTCTATTAGAACTAGCTGACAAATCTGTGGTGAGACCAGAGGGTACTCTACATGATGTCATGGTCTCTGTAGACTCCTGGGAATATCCAACCGATTTCCTGATAATCAATCCAAAAACCCGACTTGATGGACACCCGCTAATTCTAGGTAGACCTTGGCTCGCCACTGTCGATGCTTACATTGGCTGCCGGCAGGGAAATATGACTATAACCAGAGGACCGAATATAAAAAATTTAGTTTTATATCCTCCAGCGCAGCCAAGTGTCATAATAATCAAAACTAATAAACACCCTGTATCATACCTTATTGATAACATTAGATCTCCATTGACTATACAAGAGGCACTTGATTTTAAAGATCAAATAGAAGATGATGCCATTAATAATCTCATCAGGCAAACTGAATCTAGATCCCGCGCACAGTGTCACATGATTGAAGTAGCATTTGATAATGAATTAGAAGAAGATCCTCTGAAAGATACACATGACCAAACGATACCCGTTACTTCTGTTACAAATAGTAAAATTGTGGAAATCGAACCAGGAAAAACTTTAAACATCAATGCCAATCTCACACCTGAACAAGAAACGAAGCTCATCCATTTGTTGACAAAATATCAAGAAAAATTTGCATGGGATTACCCTGATATGAAAGGAATTGATCCCCAATTGTGTACACATCACATTTATATAGAAAAAGATGCCAGACCTGTTCGTCAGCCGCAAAGAAGAATTAATCCTCATCTAAAGGATGTGGTAAAAGCTGAACTTCAGAAACTCTTAGATGTCAATTTTATCTATCCTATTTCTGATAGTAAATGGGTCTCTCCGCTTGTGGTGGTACCAAAAAAGAATGGAAAATGGAGAATTTGTGTGGATTACAGGGAACTAAATAAAGCAACACAAAAAGATCATTTTCCTCTCCCATTCATAGACCAAGTATTAGATACTTTAGCAGGAAAGAAATTCTTTTCTTTCCTGGATGGCTTCAGTGGATACAATCAGATTCAGATTGCCCCTGAAGACCAGGACAAAACTACTTTTACTTGTCCTTGGGGAACATTTGCCTATCGAGTTCTACCCTTTGGCCTATGTAATGCTCCTGCCACATTCCAAAGGGCTATCCTTAGCATTTTTGCAGATTTAATAAATGATCCACTTGAAGTATATATGGATGATTTTACACCATATGGAGATGATTTTGATCTAGCACTAGACACCCTAGAAAAAGTCCTACAGCACTGCATTGCTACCAGGATTTGCTTAAGCCACGAAAAATGCTACATGATGTTAACCGAAGGACTTATCCTAGGACACTATGTTTCAGCAACCGGCATTTAGGTAGACCCGGCCAAAATTCAAATACTTTTGCTTATTCCCACTCCTACTACTCAAAAAGAGGTACGCAGCTTTCTTGGATTTTCTAGTTATTATAGACGATTTATAGAACATTATTCGCACATTGCTGCACCTTTATATGCACTAACTGGTAATGTTGATTTTCTTTGGACAGAAAAATGTGACCGTGCTTTCGAGGATCTAAAGAAGCTCGTATCTACAGCCCCAGTCCTTCGAGGACCAAACTGGGATTTACCATTCCAGATATCATCTGATGCCTCAGATACAGCCATTGGTGCAGTCCTTGGGCAGGAAGAGGATAAAAAACCATATGCCATCTATTACATCAGCAAAAATTTATCCCCTGCTGAATTAAATTACACTGTTACTGAAAAAGAATTCCTAGCTGTGATACATGCTGTCAATAAGTTTAGACATTATATTACAGGCTATCCTGTTATTTTATATACAAATCATTCTGCCATTAAATATCTAGCAAATAAGCCTGTCACAAATGCCAAAGTAACTAGATGGTTGATTTTATTGCAGGAATTCGACATCACAATCAAGGATTGGCCTGGAAAAGAAAACCCTGTAGCCGATTTCCTCTCAAGAATACCAAAACCAATCGATGCAGCAGCAGTTGAAGATCAATTTCCAGATGAGCACCTGTTTGCTGTTGCTGTTCAAACACCCTGGTATGCTGATGTTGCCAATTACCTTGCAGTAGGTAAGCTACCAAAACACTTAACCCCTAATGAGCGCAAGCGGATTGTTCAGAAGAGTACTCGATTTTCGTGAATTGGGGGCTACTTGTTTCACACAGGGGCAGACATGCATATCAGGGGATGTGTTCGAGAAGATGAAATCTTTGACATCCTAAAAGCTTGTCATGATGGACCATGTGGTGGACACTTTGCTGAGTGTAGAACTGGACATAAAGTATTGCAGACAGGATACTACTGGCCCACGATTTTCAAAGATGCAAAGAAATTTGTCCAAGCTTGTGACAGCTGCCAGCGAGCAGGACGACTTGGTCAAGCCGACGAGATGCCTCTGAAGCCACAATTAGTCATTGAACCATTCGAGCATTGGGCTGTTGATTTCGTTGGCCCCATCAACCCATCATCAAATCAGAAAACATATATCTTGGTGGCAACAGAATATGTCACCAAATGGGTTGAGGCAGAAGCATTGCCAAGAGCCACAGAAGACTCTGTAATACAGTTCCTGTTCCATCTATTTGTACGTTATGGCCTTCCAAGGGAAATAATTATAGATGGAGGACCACAATTTGTTGGAAATAAATTAGCTGCAACACTCAACAATTATCACGTCCATCATAAAATTACTACTCCATATCATCCACAAGCGAATGGGCAGGTAGAAAGCAACAATAAGATAATAGAATCAATCCTAACGAAAACCATTGCATCACATAGGTGTGATTGGGCTACTAGACTACCTGAAGCACTGTGGGCTTACAGAACATAATGGAGAAGCACCACTGGTTACTCACCTTATCAATTAGTGTTTGGAAAACAACCTATTTTTCCCATAGAATTTGAAATCCAAACCTTACGAACCGCACAGGAAGTTGGCCTAGATCTAAGCGAGGCACAAATCAATCGACTACAGCAGATCAACGAATTCGATGAAATTAGGCTCTCTGCACTACAAAATACAACACTAATTCAGCAGCAGCGGGCTAAATGGCATGATGCACTCATCAAGAACAAAGTTTTCCATGAGGGAGACTGGGCTCTGTTATACGACTCTCGATTTCAGGACTTCCCTGGGAAACTCCAGACTCGTTGGTTGGGACCATATGAAATCTAGAAGGTGCATGAAAATGGGACCATCACGTTAATCACCATTGATGGTTCTGGATACGCCTTCAAAGTGAATGGCCACCAAGTTCGTCTCTATCGCAAACCACTTACTTGAGAGTCCTTCTGCCAGCAGCTACGTCGAGACACTGATATGGAGATTTTAGGAGAGGAAGAGAAATCTTCCTGACCTGTAATTCATTAAGGAATTCACTCCTTTCTTTTTTACAGTCTGTACATAAGTTCTTTTTTTTCAAGATGTTCTTGTATATATGTTTGAACTCAATGTTTTTTTTGCTTTCTCAAAATTTTGATTTTTGCCGTTCCGTTTCTAAAAGAACGGCATTTGCGTGTTTTGCTATTCCTTTTCAAAAGGAACAACATTCTGAATTTTTTTGCTGCTCCTTTTCAAAAGGAAGAACATTCTTGATTTTCTGATTTCTGCTGTTCCTTTTCAAAAGGAACAACACTTTCAATTTCTGTTGTTCCTTTTTCAAAGGAACAACATCTCTGATTTCTGCTATTCCTTTTCAAAAGGAACAGCACTTTCGATTTCTGTTGTTCCTTTTTCAAAGGAACAACATCTTTGATTTTTTGCTGTTCCTTTTCCAAAAGGAACGACTTTGCTCGTTCTGCTGTTCCTTTTCTAAAGGAACAACATTTTGGATTTTTGTTGTTCCTTTTTCAAAAGGAACGGCGCTGCGGTGTGTTTGCTGTCCCTTTTCCAAAGGCACAACATATTTTGGTTTCTGCTGTTCCTTTTCCAAAGGAACGACATTTTTGCCTCTTTTGTTGTTCCTCTTTCAAAGGAACAACATTTTTGGTTGTTGCTGTTCCTTTTTCAAAGGAACGACATTTTGAGTGTTTTTTTCATACCATTTTTTTATTTTTGTTGTTCCTTTTTCAAAAGGAACGGCATTTGCATTTACATTCTTCGTCTTTTTCCAAGAGGAACACCACTAGCATACTTTTGCTCTCCTTGTGAAACAGCTTACTCCTTTTGCTGATCTCAATAAGAGGATGCTTCTTGCCCATATTCTTTCAAGTCTTTAAAATACAGCTATGCACTTATGCAATGAATATAAAATCACAACATACCGAAATCCGCAAATCATAAATCGCTATATTTATAAGGCTCTGCATTGGTAAGAGGACAAAAGGAAGGATATACTTATTTCTTATCTTTTGTTGTCATTGTTTTACTAATTTTGCTCTGATTGGTTATCTTTATCATGCTGATCCCTTTAACCCTCTTTGATTATTATTTAGGAATAAGAGCAAAGGGCTTATATCTTCCTATTGAGATGATAAGACTTCTTCCACCATTCCTACTCTTAAGGAGTGTTGAACCACCCTTTGTGTATAAATAAGGAAAAGACTCTATGAAAAAGAAAAAATGTGTGTGAACATGATTTATGAGATGTCAAATGCAGGATAGGGGGTCTCATCAAGAGCCAGCTTACCATGATCATGAGGATGAAAGTGAAGTGGCATTCCCACTATGGCCACCACACCAGGGATATGGTCCAAAAGGTATATCAAAAAAATTGAACCTTGGAACAGGAGGTCTCATCACGAGCCGGCCTGCCCATCTTTCACTCCTTCCTCGTGAATGGCATTATGATTAACTGGTCATCAAGCCAGCATAATGGCCTACACTTTGACATAACAACATTCCTAAGTATACACAAAGGATCATAGTTCCAGGGGAAAAATAAACAACTCTACCAAGGTTATGGACACCTGTCGGCAGCAGAGCACTGTTAATGGTATTGAAGTCACATTAGTTATTCCAATGGGTAAGATACTAATACTCTTTTGTTTCTTATATCCTAAGGAACTAATCATATATTATTTCCTGATTTATACATCGCATGAACATTTATTACCACAAATCATGGCAAAGGAAGTGACAATGACTACTTGAGATTTGGCAAGTACGACAGACGTCCTATCCCCTAGCCTCATATCATATCACAAGAGCCTCTTACGTAATATGCGATCAACTCTCCGCCTCGATTTCGGTAATTCATTGTCTTTCTAAAACATGGCATAATTCCACACGCTGTTCCTTTATGACTTGGTTGCAGATCAGGTGTTGCTCCTTTATTTGACAGCTGGGACAGCCTATCACATTGCGGGGGGGAGGTTAACCTCATTATTCCCCGAACTACGTGTCAGCTCACTATTCGGGAAAGATAGCGTACAACGACATGGCATGGCTTAACGACATGACATTTCTATTTTTACGCAAGCTGCTGTTCATAATCCATTTTTGTTGCATACTCTGTGTTTTTTTTCCCAAAGCTTGCAATTAGCACCCTCTCTGTGTTTCAAACAGCACAAGCAGTTGCTGTTCCATTGAGGATCCACAGTGAAACCATGGGAGGAAGGGAAATTAGAAGCGAACCTCACAAGTTGACAGTCTCCGCTGCTACCTGGGAGATCCTGGAAAGAGCAAGGTGGTTGAATTATCTTAGTCGCCTGCAGGAGTCTAATGAAACAGTAGCGATGGAATTTTTGCAGAACCTGCAGGAGAACCACTCCACAATAAGGGGGAAGTGGATAGCGGTCACCAACGATATAATTGCAGAAGTCTCGGGACTACCAGCCACCGGACCAGTATGGACACTAAAGAAGGAAAGATTACAGAAGATCATGGAAATTTTCCAGGATGAAGGCCAGAGCTTGACAATTAAGGGGAAGGGAGTTCTGCCAGCAACCCTTGGAGAACCCTGGATCGAATTAGCAAGAATAGTTCAGAGTTACATTACCTGCGAGGGGAGGAAAGATGTGGTAAGGCCACAACATCTTAAGCTCTTAGCTGTTTTAAAGCAAAAATGCTCTGTAAATCTACCTGCACTTCTGAATTCATTACTGCATGATGCTGCACGAAGCCTAAAAAAGGCACAGCATGCAGAGTCAGTCGTCAGTCACCATGGATTAATTCGATTAGTAGTTAGTCATAGTCTTACCCAGCAGCAAAGCAGCTGGGATGAACTGATTGCAATGATTGAGGGGGGAGTGACAGCACCATCCCCAAAACGAAAACATTCTACAAGCACACCAGAACGTCCGGAAAAATGCAGAGAATTGGTAAAACAAAAACATGTTGCTAGTGCATCTAAACAACCAGAAATACACCAGGAATCGGAAAAGCGTAAGCATGTCACCGATACACCCGAACAGCCAGAGAGGCCTAGAAAATCAGCCTGGTTAGCTCGAATAAGAGGAAGGATGGAAAAGCTCCAGGGGAGCACCAGCCAGCCAGTGGTAATCGAGGACGAGCAACCCTCACGACTAGAGGTAGAGATAGAACAATATGAAAAGGAGGCCGAGCAATCTGAAAAGGAAAATGAGGAAGCAACTGAGAATTCTGAAACAGAAACAGAAGCTGAGCATTCCGAATCTAAGCAAGAGGAGGAAATAGGACAGCAGGAAGGTAGCCCACCACAAGATCTAGTGGGAGAAGATGAATTGGCTGCAGTTTTGGCCAATATGGTTGAGTATGGCCAACCTTTCAGTCCAGCAGACCTCCACGGCGAACCCCAAGAAGAAAATGCGTCTAAAAAATCACATGCAGTAGAGGCAGAAGAAGGAAAACTGCATGGTCATGATGAAGCGGAGATAAGAGATACTGAACGGGAACACTCTGTCCCCAAGTCCCCAGAGGAAATTCCTGAGGGAGTAGGAGCAGAACAAGCAGTTGTCCAGGAAGAGACAGAACCAGCTAAGGTTCCTACCCCAGAACAGCTAGAACAGAACAACGAAGAAGCACCCCAAGAGAAAGATCTAGAGACTAGTCCAAACCGCAGTAGACAGCCTGCTGCCCCTTCTAACGAAACGCTGGAAATTAAGAAATTGCGAAAGGAACAGCAGAAATTATTGAATACAATAGTCCAGCTCCGACAGCAAATTAGAATTCTGAAAGCAAACCAGAAGGTAAGGAAGATCGCAGGGAAGAAAAAGAGGGCCACTGCAGTAAAATCCCGCAAGGCAAAAAGGCGAAGGACCAACGATCACCTTGCTGTTCCAAACCCTGCTGAAGAACAGACTGCTGCTCCAAATAATGTTGAAGAATAGACGGCTGTTCCAAATAATGTTGAGGAACAGACTGTTGTTCCATTTGAAAAGGAACAACAGCAAGCTGATATTCGTGTTAAAAAAGAAAAGGAGAACAAGGAAATGCAGACAGAGGCACCACCCTCAGGGGTAATAAGGGTTCTGAACTCCAAACAACGTAATAAGAAAGTTCAGGTAAAACTCCCGGCCTCCACTGACCTATGGAAAAGAGATCCGAAGACAAGAACCTTGCATAAGATGATGAAGCAAGCCCAGCAAGAAGCTGAACAACTTAGAGAGCAAACAGTCCCCCATGCGAAATATGAAGAGTTACAGCAACAATTAAGGAACGTCAATCAATCTGAAAGCCAGGCCTTTGAAGGGTGGCCAAAGGAACAAGAGAAAGCTGCAAAGGTAACCCGTAGGCTAGATACTGTTATCAAGCAGATGGATACCTTGTGTTCTTTATACAATGACGTTTTAGCATGTAGGGCCCCTGCCAAAAACTATGCTTTGTTTCTACTAGAACGATATTTACAATTAAAAATAAAATCTGTTAAAGCAGGCGCTCCTATACAAATCAACATTGTCAATGACTTTATAGACTATTGTAAACATTATGGGGTGAAGGTCCAGAGATTGTTGTGTGAATTTTATTTGCATAACCTCATGCTAGATCAGGAGACTGAATTGAACCCTGGTCCTTTTGTTGGGGACATTCAGTTGCAAGCATTCATCTCATTCGGGGTTAGTCAAATTAAATGGCTCAAAGCCTATAACACTTTCCAGAGGTAGGAAAATGGCCTAGACTTGTGGGTAAGGGCTGAGCCTAGGCACCTAGTGCCGTTATGGAAAGCACATAGAAACCTTATGAGAACTCTGGGTGCCATTGAAACGTTAGGACCTATGCATGAGGCACTCATTCGACAAAGTTTAGAGTATTTTCTTTCTATCAAAGACCTCGCCATTGATGCAGCCAAATTTCGGTACCGAATCTCTAATCCAAACATCCATCTCAGGGAACCGTTTAAGTATGAGAATTTTCAATTAGCTGCCAACCGTTTGAACCTCTATGGCGAGAGAATTTTGAAAGCAGGGCCATCCTGGTTAGGATATAGATTTCGGAGTCCAATTATTTGGCACCCTGCACCCGGATATCAAGCCCTGTATGAGATGCCTAAGGATCAAACAGGTCAGTTCTTTAACTATCTAGTCACTCATCATGGTTGTAGGCCTCCGCATGAGATTCCTTCTCCAGCCTATTCTCTCACTGCTTTGCATGTCAACTACAATGTTTTCATGAGGGCATGAAACAGGGTAAGCAGGGGGGTGTGTGGAGTACCAAAAAGGTATGCTTTTGATGATCATTTCAATAGCTTTTCAGTAGAATTTGTAAACCTTTTTGCATCATGAATCTGGAAAACAATAAAGAATTATAACAAAACATGTGAATTAATATGCAAGACTTAATCACTGATAATTGTTATTCTTCTGTGCAGGAAAGGGTGAAAACGAAGAGTTGCCGTTCCAAAGGAAAAGATAAAGACGAGATAACTGTTGTCCCTTTGAAGGGAAACCAAATGCAAACAAGGCTAAGCAGATCAAAGCAAATCGGCCCGGAAAAGGAGGAGAAGACACTAGCTCGGCGGAGAAGAAAAGAAAAGATTAAGGATTGATAGTTTGGCAAATCCCTTAGGATCTTTGATCCTGAGGGATTGCTGCTTTATTTATCTTGTTACTTAGACATCTCCGTCGTCACCTTTATATAAAGGGACAACACTGTTAACCTGAGAGGATATACTTTTATGTAATTTTATGTAAAAGATCAACTTTGATCATCGAGTCTCGTTGAGAACTGGTTCATTGTACTTTTGTCTTATGCGTTAATATAAACTTGGTGATTACCGCATCTATGCATCTGGATTAAGTCAAAGCAGTGTACCCTTGAGGCTAAGGGCCCGGCCCCGGAGGACACTTGCTTCTGTACCACTACAATTTGATTTCTGCGTGGTTTGCTTATTGTTGTTATCTGGTAATCTGATATGCTTTATGAATCGCCATTACATGCTCTGTTAAGATTAATTCATTAAGGTTTTTACATATAGAATTGTGCATTGACTCTGCATTATATTACTAATCCTTTCAGAGTTGATTGAATGATTATTAGTCTTGGCCGAATATTATTACTGTCTCGTTACAGAGCTCTTGTACTGAACATTTACGTCATAGATTCATTCGAAGTTGTATTCAGAAATAATGTTGTTAAATTAAGATTGATCAAATTACTGTTACGCGTGTATGATCTATTAGCGATGTTCCATAACTTATCAATAGTTAGTGTTGTTCCATTAGTGAGTTCTGCTTGATTTGCCTTAAGAGTGAGAGATTGATATTTGATTGTGAAGAGTGCATTTGGGTTAATAGATTAAGTTTGGTTATGACTCGCGAGACTTAGTTGTTTGATTGCTGTTCCATTTTATTATTGTTGTTCCATTCCAGATTTGTCGTTCAATTCTTTATTTGTTGTTCCATTTTGCTATTTGTTGTTCCATTTACTTGCATTTGTTATTTTGGTGTGAGAGATGATCCAAGGCTGTAGTGAGCCTCGACATTCACTGCCTCGCTCCCAGACCCGTGATCCATGCTCTAATTTCCTTTCCATCAGTTTCCAAAGGGATGGGCTATTGCTGCTGAACCCTTGACTGGTAAGTTGCTTGGTTTTCTGAATGTGTGATTTTCCTTGCTTTTATTTCCTTTCCGTCAGTTTCCAAAGGGATAGGTTATCGTCACCAAACCCTTGACTGATCAGTTGCCTAGTTTTAAGAGTGTGTGCTTTAGTCATTTGAAGTAATTTAGTTATAGGCAAGCATCTGTTTACTCTTGTATTTTTAAGAACACTGTACTACTAGCATTACTCTGACAAATAGCCTCGGATTGAGTCACTCTTTGTAATAACCAAATGCCCCCGGATTGACATACTAATGTGAGATAATTAGAGGTGAAAGAGACCCTTTTTATAGCTCCACAGAAATCGACACTTGCGACAGTTTCAAATCAAAGGACGACAGTATGATTACGCTACTTTTGCAAAGGAGAACTGTAAATGACTCAACAAACACACAAAAACATCTACAGTTCTTTTGTACAAAGGAGGCAGAGAAACATCAAGGAAAAGGGGTTTCAAACAGACATATACTGATCACAGGCAGCAAAATTCAGGAATAGAACTGGAAAGAATGAACCACAGAAACCACAACTGCAAAGAGCTAGTCTGATCAGTGCACCTGTAACACAGAGAATCTGAAATGCAGCGCAGGTTGTCCACTCGGGAAGTGTGCTGAAATTTAGAATCTCTAAACAATACCTGCGCTGGGCCAGAAACGAGACTCTGTTCGGGTTCCGGGTCACAGTTTGCAGTCCAGTTCTTGGGTCTTGGCCGAGCAAAAAGAAATCAGTAATGCAACAATCAGGGGTAGATCTAAGGAGGATCTAAGAGCTATCACAAGGGCAATCAGATAGTTTGTGAATCAGTTGTTTAAATCATAAACAGATCCAGTAGATGGATTGAAGTAGCAGTTATCTACTTTGCATTTGTTATGGCAAATGCAGTTCGAATGCTACTTGTAAGTTTATGAAACAAATAACAAAGAATGATAAACAAACAAACTAATTAGCTCCCCAGCGGAGTCGCCATTTTGTTACAGGGAAAAGTGTCTATGTAGAACTGCTCTATCCCACTAAGGTGTGACAACTGCCTTAGAAACAAACAGAGAAAAGCTACTTTCGTTTTTCCTTTATGAATTATAGATAGAGAGGAACAGAAAGACCAACCTTTGTCTTGCGCTAATCTCCTGATTTGATCCCTCTCTTCTTCGATAGTCGTCAGCTACCTACTCCCTTGCACGCCCAGCTTCACAAAGTACCTATAAGATCACAGAAGCATAGCACTATACAAAGACATGGATCTATAATCATAAACAATCTAGGATCAGATGTAAATTGACCATACAAATATAGCAAGCATCAATGACACAAAAGAGGAAAACTCAAATAGCTTTTATTGATAAACAAGAAAAGAGCCAAGAGGAGTTACAACCAGTTGTTCTGACCCAGCATCAACCTCCCAGCAAAGAAGCCCCTCTTCACCTCAAACAAAGCTTAGATCACCCAATAATCTGATGTTTGTCTCAACAAACCAACAACAATTCCTTACAATATGCAAAATTCCAGCCTCTAGATCTCTGGGATGAGGGATCCATATATAGATATCTGTAAGGGGGATGAGTCAGCTTGTGATTTTATTAGTGTCTTCTCTCTGATAGTTCTTGCTTCCACTTGGAGACTGATGGTCTCTTACTCATCCTTGGTCGAATTCAGTGAGGCAAGTGTCACAGGAGAAGATTCTGGAAGCTTCCATTGCCTCTCCACCTTGCGGAATGACACTGCCATTTGTCATTTCTCGCCCATCGCACCCCACAGAAGGGATTTTTGAAATGCAATGCACCCACACAATGTATTTAGGTGGGATGCAATGCACTTAGCCAGTGGAGCAGCTGCAATGATCCTGTTTTGACCAATTCTGAGCAGTTTCTCATGGAGAACTTCTGGGAGAAGCTGTAATATGTTGACCTTGTTCCTTTAGGGGTTAGAACAACACTTTTAGGGACTTAGGAGCCCTTGGTTTATGGACATTTCATGCTTGGGGTTGTAGGGCCCAAAAATGTCTATAACACCAATAAATTGGAGGAAGGCTTGCCATATGTGCATCTCTTTGCGGTGTGTGTATCTGATGACCATTTTGCAGAAATTATTCACTTATTAACTACAGGGATGGAACTAAAAGGATATACAAGTCATCAAAAGAAGGAGTTAGTGGCGCGTGCAACTGACTTTTCAGTCATTGTGGGACATTTCTACAAGATGGGCACAAATGAAATTTTGCAGAGATATGTGATTGATTTTGAGCATGATAGCATTCTTGCCGAAGCTCATGGGGTAGCTATGAGAGGCCATTATGTAGGTAAAGCAATTGCGCAAAATATTTTGCACACAGGACTATGGTGGCCAACATTTCGAAAGGATTTCAAGGCATACTATAAAGCGTGCGACACATGTCAAAGAACTGACAAACCATCATGAAGGGATGAGATATCACTCATGCTCGGTGTATTTCCAAGCATTTGAGAAGTGGGCGGTTGATTTTATTGGGCCAATTCAGCCCCATGGAAAGAAAACGGGTGCTCAATACATTATCACTGCAACGAAATATCTAACTAGATGGGCAGAGTCACATTGTGTAAATGATTGTCAAGGAAATTACATATGGTGGCGCAGTTCAGCTTGCAAAGCTAAATTGGGAACCCTTTCGGGGAAGAGTGAATGGGAGAAGTTTGAAATTGTATACAGGGGATCATGTATAATGACTATATGGCACCAGGATAGTCTTAGTGCTCTAGGTAGTTGCAAGGGAGCACAAGACTATAAACTACACAGCCCGATTTGGAGAACAAGGTAGCGACCAGGCTGCGCGGACATTGATGAGGATGCACCAGATGGAGCTGTGCCCAGGACGCTATGTGAGAGTGAAAGGTGCCATGCAGCCTAGCAAGAAAATGACCGTTGGAGTTACTATTCATGATGAGACGACCATAAAGCAGTTAAGAGGAGCGAGGAGGCAGAAATTAAGGCGAAAATCATTGAATATATGCCGCCAAAACAACATTTATTATCCAAATTTTGGGGGAATGGTTGGATTTGAATTCAACTCCCCCTATAAATTGTGCATACTGGTCCAACAGAGAACACTTTGTGCTCTAAGACTTTTTGGTGCATCTTGCTTTCTGTCGTATATGAGCCGAGTGTTCTGGGAATAATTTATGTCGCTTGCGAATTGTTATCTTGCAGTGCGAGAGTTGTTTATGGAAATAATGACTGCCACTAACCCCACCAAAGCCCTTAGTTTGGAAGTAGTTTTGTCCAACAGATCAGGACTGGCAGTGTCTAGTATGGAGGCTATGCCTGTTGTGCCCACAACATTGAGGTCACCTAGATCGAAACAAACTAGGGCTAAAGAAAAGCAATTTGCTATGAAAGAAAAGCAACCAGCCATGAAGGAAAAAAAAAAGAAGTCAGTTTTGGTGCACGCATCACCAAGGAAGCATACCAAGACACAAGAAAAGCAGAGAAAGGATAAGCAGCTAGAAAGAGTAGTGGACCTAGAAGAGGAATAATTCCAGGGCATTGAGGATGTTGATGTCGAAGGAGTGGAGCCTATGACGAGGATGCCTGAGTATATCCCTTCATGGAAGGGAAAAGATAAAGTAACTAAGGTTCTCTATACAGTGAATTTTCAGTTTTGACACCTTTGTTGGTTGAGCAAGTTGTGTTCGAGGGTCCTAGGCTAGCGCGCATTCGAAACTAGTCTAGGAAGGACAACAAGAATCAGAGAAGAGTACCACAGAGCTTTAGGTGTTGACTAAGGCATTCAACGAACTCTGCCAAAAAGTAGAACAACTAGCTAATGACTCTAGGGCGAGTCACGATCTTTGTGTTGGGGGCCTATTGGGATCAAGTCCCCAAGGGCCAAATGGAATTAAATAAGTCATTTTTTGTAACAAATTTTGTAAAAGATGTAAAGTCTCTGCAAAATGTGGATGCTAAGCACGCATTGAGATAGAGTCAAAGGGGCCTTAGCCCCTTGTTTTTGGTTGGATTTTGCATTCTCCCATGGTCCCCAGACCATGGTATTGTATAAAGAAATAGTATAAATAGTTGAGTCATAGTTAGTCTAGGAGGTAGCGAAGAAAGAAGAGGTAGAGAATTGGGTTCATTGAGGAGTTTTGGGTAGGAGCTAAGGCAGGAAAGCTCTACTTCTTGTGCTTAGGTAGAGAAGGAAAGGCTCCATAGCTGAGTGCATGGAGGCCTGGGTAGAGTTTGCAACTGAGTGTGCAGACCCTTGTAGCTATGTGCACAGGGTAGTTTGAGTCTGTAATCAGTGAATTGAAGATTAATAAAGACAGTTTTCCAGAGAATTAATAACTATTTCCATTTATATTTTTTTATGTTATATGTTTCTGATGAATGACATGGTTTATGCAATAATAATTGAATTCTATGCGAATTTTTTGAATGTATCTTAATAATGTATGAAATGAATTCTTAGCCACTTCCGCAAAGTATCAAATCACTTCTCTTATGTTTTCTGCTGAATAAAGTAGGTCTATGCCAACTCCAATCTAGGGTTACCTTTTGATGCACGTAAGTAGGTAAATGGATAGTTAAGGGCCCACAAGGACTGATCGTGGACCTTAACAAAGGTCTAGAAGCTTCTTTAACTGAGTTGCGGTGACATGCCCTAGAAGTTTATCGATTTGTGCGAAGGTACATCCAAGGCGTTGGAAGACATCACACTAGTCTTTGGATGCAAAAACTTGGTTCTTGCATTCAGCCATATTGCTTCGGGTGAAACTACAGCTTGTGCTACGTGGATTGTTGTTGAAAGGGCCACTAGTGTAGGGTTTTGTTGGTTGGCACAACTAACTTTGAACCTAGGTTAGGACCACCTAAGCCAATAGCTTCCCTCTGCTCTTGCACTTCCTTTGGTGTGGTTGGTTGTAACTTCATTTGTAGCTCGTTCATATTCATATCATATGTGACTTTCACGTCTGTGATCTTATCCTTGTATAATTTTACTCCAAGGTCGAGCTTCGTGATCTTATCCTCCACTAGTTTCGCTAATCAAACATCAATGTTGGGAACCTCTCAGCATGTTTCTTCGATCACCTCCTTTAGCTTTTGCTATTGTTGTACTACCTAATTCGTCTCCTGGATCACCTATTTGAGAGTTTACTTCAATGAAGATTGCTCTCTCTCTATGTGAATGTTTAACTGCAAAGTAAGTTGTTTGTGCTGCTTCAGCTCATCTATGATCTCTAGATGCAGCTTTTGTAATCTCTGAAGTGGCATTGCTGCGATGTTCATATTCATGTACCTCCACTCTTTAGCCTACTACTATACCTCGATGGAGTCAAACTACAAGGCTCTGGAAGGTATTGGTGCTATCCACTCTCCAAGTGTAGGCTCTATTGGCCTTTCCTCTCCAAGCTTCTCCTCTACCTGCACTGGTTGTCTGACTATTTGTGCCAATGTATTTAGTTCTATAATGTGCTCAATGATGCTTGTTAGAAGTGCAGTGTGGAGATCCTCTAGCTTGTTCCATGATTCTATCGTTACTTCCTGAATTTTGTCCCCAATCTGGTCCAAGTCCCCATCAATGAGGACCAATGGCATTATGTCCTTTGTCTTGTCTACCTTCTACTTCTTTTTTCTTCTTGTGGCAGCTTTGGCATGTGCCTTCCTCTTCTCTAGGATAGATGGGTCTGTGTCTGTCTTTTTGGACTCTTTGTTCTTCTCATCACCTCCAAGAGGATCCTAGAGACCCTCGCCATATTGATCCTCTTATTCTGACTCTTTCTCATCCTTATCCTTCCCACTGGCTTCCCCAAACAGCGTTGTGTCCTCCTTTGTTGAAGTATATTATATATGTGTCTCTAGCATAGTCCTCCACTCATCATGCCACTATTGTATCTATGCTAAGAGATTGTATTCTATGACTAAACATGGTAGGGGATGCCCTGTCCTCCTTGTGTCCCTGTGACCCTATATGTAAATTTTCTGGAAGTCAGACTTAAAGTTCGTGACATAGCTATACTGCTCATATAGGTTTGGTGAAAGGTGAGGCTGTTGGTTCACCAACATGGGTAAGTCCATATGGTGTAAAATGAAAAGCATTCTGTAATACTATTCTCGCATCAGTTTAGTAGTACACCATAGCGAGGCATATCACACGGCTTCACAAACATATTAGGCTACGAGAGGGAATTGTGAATCTTCCATCTCTCTCCATGCAAGCATCACAATTATCAGAATTAACCATGTGTAGTGAAATGAAGTACCTTTCTCCTGAGCCTCATAACAGGTGTCTAGAAACTCTTGGCATAGATATGTGGCCTAGTTGTATTGAACCTCGTTAGCGCACTGAGTGGATAATGAAACCACCGATCCAGGGACTTCATTAACCTGACCCTTCGTCATGATTTTCCCAGCCAATATATTTGTTGTGAAGTGAACTCCCTAGTCATTGATCAAGTTGATATCATAACATTGCTTCCCTTTCATCAGTCCAAACCTCTTCTTCATGTTTCCTGCTATGGCTCTGTCTTGATCTTTCCCAACAAACTCCTCTACAAGGTTCAACCTTTGATAATTAAGTCTTGTGATTCTCCATATTAACATTGGATCCATATGGATCGTCTGCCCCATCCAAAGGCATCCATCATTCACTAGCATGAGAAGTTGTCTAACATAAGTTGTGCTTCTTGGAATTCTACTGAAGTGTGGCACATTCGATATATTCAACAAGCCCAACTGTGCCAATCCAGCCACCCACTATTGTGGTTCTAACCTTGTCACACCATTCTTAGGGTAGTGTACTTTTTTCAAATACTTATCTGGTGTGAACTACGGATATTTATTTCTGTCATTGAAATCATTGTCCGCGAACTTTAGTTGCGGAATATTTCCAAGGTTTTCTTCAGTAAATCACACTGACTCTGGCAACAAAGGTGTGAAGGTGCCATACTTTGCATCCTTCGACTCTGTCACTAGTTTTGCATCTAGTTTTCTTGGTGGAATATATGGTGGGACAAGTGATAGAAACATTGCACCATTTGGTTCCATTCAGACTTTCTCTGCTTCTTCCTCACTATCTCTCACATGTTCGGGCTCTTTTTGAGGCTCAACAAGTCTCTTTTCTTGTTTCTTCTTCGTTCTCTCCTCTTTGGTCATTTTATTTCATGGGGATCTCCATTGCATGCATGATGATGCTGTTGCAGGTGGTGATGTTTTTGGGGAATATCAAATGTTCCTTCCATGACTCCAGCTAAGCCCTTCTCACTAAATATATGAATAAATTCTTCAGGCGTCATATGGCAGCGAAAAATTCAACAACTTCTTCGCAATAGCAATATTCGAACTCTCAGGACAAAAAACTGCCAAATCTGGGTGGGATGCAGATTTTTATAACAAATATGAATTTCTAACCCCATCATTAGCTCAGATTGTGTTCATTAATTGCATATCTATCGCTAGATCCAGTCACTCTATTCTCATAAATGCATCTTTCTGTGTGTTTCAACGACAACTTTCCTTTTTAATAGTCATATTTTTCCTAGCAAAATTTGACACATCCCATACTCTAGCGAAGCAACCCCTATTACGTCGACACTCCTACAAACTTCGACATAACCCAGAATGTAGCGAAGTAACTTCCTACATCGAAGCTCTCTCTGCAACATAGTTTATAGTCCAGTGCCCACTTTCAACTATAGGTGGCACTAATACTTTTCTCCTTTCTTCAAATCGAAGTTGTAGGGGTAGGGTTGTCCCTATACAACTTCAACCTACTACCATTTACTCTTCCTTGAACCAATTCTCCATTTAACTTTTCTAATTTAACTACACCTCCATCAGTAATATGCTTGATAATGTATGGGCCCAACTAATGCATCTTGAATTTTCCTGGAAATTTTACAAACTTACTATCATAAAGGAGAACAAGGTCTCCTACATGGAACTTCTTTTTCTTAATATGTCTGTCATTGCAGGCCTTTTCTCTTGATTTTTGTACCTACTCATGGAATCTTGCTATATATCTATCTTCCTCCAATTCAATCAACTATGACATTTTTTCCTCCATTATATCAGGGTCTACCATATTTGTAAAGGTTGCAATCCTCAAACTAAGCATGATGTACTCCACAAGCATCATAACTTCTTGCCCATAAAAACTTGAAGGGTGTATAACATGTATGTGATCCTATTAGCCCATAAAATGCTGGAATTCTAAGGTCACAATCATCTCTATTCAAATTGCATACCTTAGTAAGTGTATTCTCCAAAATCTTATTAAATTCTTCTATTGTTCCATTGGCTTCAAGTTGATAAGGGGTACTCTTTTGATTATAAACTTGGAACTCCTAATTTAATGCTTCAATAGTCTTATTTAGGAAGTCTAAACCTTGGTCACTCATCGAAATATTCAGACACTCAAAACTAGACAATATGTACTCAAAATAACTTCGCAACAGTCTTTGTACTACAATCCCTTACTGGTTCTACTTCAGCCCATGTTTTCAAGTAATCAATTGATGTAATTATGTACCTTGCACCAGTCCTCTTTTCAGGTGGGTTGATGGGTCCAACAAAATCAATGGACCACTTATCAAATTCCTATAATGTAACTTATGGTACCAATGGCATTTCATCTCTTCTAGAAGGCTTCCCTTTTCTATAACACACATCACATGCTCAGTAGTACTCCTTCGCATCTTTATGTAGTGTAGGCCACCACAATCCTGCCCTCAAAATCTTTTATGTAGTATCTTTTCCTACATAGTGTCCACCAATTGTGCTCCCATGAGCCTCTACTAGAATCATCTGTCTTTTATGATCAGGAACATATCTGTGCAGTATCTCATATGGTCCCATCTTATATAATTATTCTTATAGTAATGAAAATTTAGCTTCCTTAACCACTAATTATTTCTTTTGTTGCATAGTATACTCTGAAGGAGCCATTCCTGTGGTCAAAAATTGAATGATATCTAAGAAAGGGTCATCTCCCACTCTGATTGTAAATAATTGTGCATTAGGGATATTATCCTCTATGTTGGTTGGTTCTTCCCTTGTTTCTAGTCTTAAGAGATGGTCAGGTCCTGCATTCAGTCATGTTGGTTTAACAATGATCTCAAAGTCATATTCTCGGATTAACAACAACCATCTGCAAATATTTCCTCCTAAGACAGGCTTATTAACCAAATACTTTAGTGAAGAATGATCTGTAAACATTTTAAAGTGTGACCCTAGAAAATAGTGTCTAAACTTCTACAAAATATATACCATGGACAATCCTTCTCTTTCTGTAGTGGTGTAATTTTTTTTTCTACTTTATATAACTTTCTACTTGCAAAATCTATAAGATGATCAATATCTCCTGCACTAGGTTGTGTCAGTACCACTCCCAAAGCTATACAAGAGGCATCCACATGGGCATGCAATTCCTTATTCCAATCAAGGAACACTAGTATAGGTGCAACTACCATTTTTTCTTTCAATATCTTGAGGCTCTTATGACATTCTTTATTCCATTGAAAAGTTACATCATTATTCAACAATTTATCGATAGGCATAGTGATTTGAGCACACCCCTTGATGAACTTCCTATAATACCCAGTATGTCCCAACCTATTGCGAAGCTACCTTACTTTCTTAGGTGGAGGAAAGTTCACAATGGTAGAAATCTTAGCCGGGTCCAGCATTAGTCCTTGCTTACAAACAATATGTCCCAACAATATGCTAAAAGGTACAAAAAATATGCACTTCTTTAAGTTCAAAGAGATCTGATATTTTATACATGTGTTGAGCATAATTTTCAAACTTTCAACATGTTTTCTCAACAATCCAAATACTATCCAATCATCAAAATATACCAATAAAACTTGTGGATGTATTCCTTAAAATCTGTGACCACCACCCTAAAAAATATAGTAGGGGCATTTTTTAATCCAAAAGGTATTACTCTGTATTGATATGAGCTCCATTCTATAACAAATGTGGTCTTATGCTAATCTTCAGGTGCAATCCTAATTTGACGATATCCGGAGAATCCATTTGTAAATGAGTAAGCTTCCTAACCCCCTACATTGTCTATCACTTCATGTGTGAAAGGGTTAGGTAAGGGATCATGTAAACATGCATCATTCAACCTTCTTAGATTAATACAGATCTTAATTTATCCTTGAGTCTTATTCTCTTGCACCACCATAGGACTCACCCATTTTGATTCTTCCATAGGTTCAATAATTCCTATTGTTATCATGTTATCAAGTTCTACTTTAGCTTTCCCCTTATACTTTGGGTTTATCTTGTAAGGTATTTGTTTGACTGGCTTTGCATCAGGATTAAGAGGAATCTTAATAACTCCTAGATCTCCTATTATACCATTTATCTCTAAAAACCTGGTGGGAAACAGTTCTTGATATTCATGAAGTAACTCTATAACTTTGATTACTATCTCCTCATCCTATTAGTCTCCTATTTCTTCAAACAAGGGTTCGTTCTCTCATCCTATGTTCACCTTCTTGGTATTTAGTGGCTTCATTATGTCTGTTATCTCTAGCTTAGGTCCAGTTAATTCATGGTATCCTTCTAACTCTTCTATGTCGATGTTGCGAGGATCTTCTTCTTCATTTGTGGTAAGGTTATAACACTCCAGTGCATTTTCTATTTATGGAGCCCAATCAAGTTGCTTCCATGTCAGTGGGGTTTCATTCTCAAATATCTTCTTCTTGATTGTCTATGTGGGCCAAATCTATCTATGGTAAATTGTCCTCAAAGTTGAATGTTAATACGAAGCCATCAATCATGTCTACCTAGTTCATGGTACCATGTTGAAGCTCTATTTCTAGGTGCCAGTTCTTAGCGATTATCTATAATGTATGAATGAATCCATGTACCCATTCTTTTTGTCGACTCTCCTTCCATGTTGTAGTGCATAGATGGATATGCTTCCTAGGATTAGTTTTGCCATCATATTTTATCTCCATCTATGTATCTATCTGTCCAAACCTTATCCCCATTAGTCTTCAACATTCCTCCCAACATCCTATATTTTTCTTGTGTGCATTCCACCATCTAGTAGGGGTAGCTTTCAAGGCTATATCTAAGGCTAACAACCTTTGATTTTCTGGAACTTGTCCTTCATAATCATTATGAAAAGTATTTGCATCACCTAGGCCATCATAAGAAAGCAAGTTACATACCTCAGATATCATACATCGAATTGATTTGGTAATTCTTGCACAATTCCTTGTGGATACTTCATGCAGCCTATTCTTTCAGTCCTCCAACTCTTCTTCTGAGTCTGAGGTACAAGAGTTGTCACGCTCCCAACTCAACTTTCCTTCTGTAGTAGGGTTAAAACAATCATGTTGCTTCGTTGTCATTCGATAGATATTGTCTATGTTAGATGCGCAATACTCTTCGTTGACTAGTTATGTATATCTTACTCCTTATGGATCCAAGGGAACAATTACTCTCATATTGTTTCCTTCAAATATCATTTATCTCTTCTTTAGATTAATTATGGCCATATTGTGAAATTCCTAGTCAATACCAAGAAATGAAGGATAAGGGTTATTGTCATCAATGATCTCTATTACTTCAAAATCAGTAGTACAGTGAACTCCTTCAATATCCACTGTGATGCCTGGTAGTCTTCTGAGAGGGAATATATTTTGTTGTTTTTCTATCCTTAACTCAATAGGTGACCATTGTAGCTTCGGCTTGTCCATTAATTTTGATGTCTACTTCATTAAGACATTTGCATAAGATCCCATATATAGAATAATTTGATCCATATCATACTCTCCTATCTGTGCAATAAGCCTAATATCTCTTATGGTTCTCTTCTGCTGATACAAATTATTGGTTGTGTGCATCTCACTTCCCAGTGTTTCTTTAGATGCATAGGAATCTATTAAATCCTGAAGCCCTTCTACAACCTTTAGATATCTTAAAAATTTCATACAAGTCTGCATAAAATATTTTAAAATACCTACTTGACTTGCTAAATCCGGGTCTCGTGTCAGAGCTCGATTGTGTGTCTAAGCTCCATTCTATATCGAAGCTGATGACACGTCGCAGTTACTTTACTGATCGTGCTTTCTCTAGGCACTAGAGGTTGAAGCTCCAACATCCATAAAACTGTGCTATACTTCCATAAATACTTTTTTTTCTTTCTGAATATAAAAAATAAGAACATTCTCAATAGTCTTTTTGACCCATGCACTTTTAGATTCTTTATTTTCATCCAATTTATCACTACCGGTCACAGCTTCACTTCTAGTGACAATACTAATTTGAGGCTCATCGGTCCTCCTTTCAACACTCATCATTTGAATATTTTCTATCAGCTGTTGATTCATTTTTTCTTGCATCTTTGTCATAACTACTGTTAGCTCCGCCATATAATAGTGATTTGCCGAAGTCGGAAGCATATTCTGCCCATGGTCACATTCAAAGGAGCGGCTATGGTGGTTGCTCTCACATTCTCCTCTACCCCCCCCCCCTCATCCTCCATTGGTCTTTATTTCCCGTGTTTACATCAAAAATTACATAAAATACTTTTCCTTAAGCCCCGGGCATTAAAAATCCCGAAACCCATATAACTGCACACTTTCGCACAACCCATAATCCGCCATGTCCTTGTCACATCAAGCAAAAACACGTATAATCAAACCCACGCCATCCGATCATCTCCACTGCGATCAGACAATGGTCGCTCCCCCTGCGCCTTCGAACTGCTCGCGCGTTAACTCATGATCAAAGTGGTTTCCGTCACGTCCCATCCACCATGCATCGCCCGTTAATAGGTATCACACACCTTTGTACAATTACCACTAAGGCCCCAACGACGGTGCTATAAATACCTCTCATCGCCAAAACCACCCATCCCTATCGGTTAAACCCCGCTTATCTTCCCCGCCCAATGGCCGTTGGATCTGTCCACCGGAGATCTAGTGGCTCACAATTGTTTTGCTCATGCTGCCTCCTGATAAGTCCCCACCGAGCGATCTCCGCCATCCATCCATTTGATCCAACGGCTAATGTCCCTCCCCTGTCCTGCCCATGCATCTACCATGCAACCTTCTCATCCTTGACCTGTCCCATGCATCCAAAGGACAAATGTGGCCAGTATCCAGTACTCGGCATAACAGATCACCAACAACTACATTCAAGAGGCAATATGGCCGAGAAGGAAAGGTACAAAGTCAAGTAGGTAAACGCATTCGATAGTTATGGGATTGCATCCCGTATAATAGTCCACTTGCCCGAGAAGGACAACAGAGCATCCAGGAAGATCCATTTTGTTCACTACAGCAAGCAATTGCACTCAGAATTTCTACCATGCAGTTAAATCAGTTGGTGGTCCATTATGACCCCTCCACGTCTAGAATAGCAGAACATTTTTGTAATCAAACTCTATATATACCCTAAAAATAGATGTAATGAGGGTTGATGGTTGTTGTTTTGATGTAAGATTCAACTTCTGGATACTGTAACTTCTTTGATACTTGCAGTGTCTCATCTTCATTTTCAGCTAATACAAACTTCTTTTGTTGTTAATTGCTCACCTTCCATCCCCTTTCTGTTCTATGATGTGTTTGATATGCATTCTTCCTAAACTCTTGATGTTTAGCATTAGAGGGGCTGTCATCCCACCTCAGTGTTTGGATCTTGGATGTATTAGTGAATGTATTGATTAGGTTTCTTTCCACTTAATGACAGAGAGTTGTCATCCTATTTGTGCACTAGGGAATCAGATTTGCAGACCTTTTTATTGGTTGTAGCCGACCATCATAGGGTCTTGTGCATCTGCTGGTGTGGTCAGTATTCTCCATATTCACACAATCCTAAAACTGCGAGTAATTGGTGGTCTAAAGCCCTGTAGTTTGGGGGTGTTCACGCATGTCTGGTGTCAAGCAAAGTAGGAGTGGTTATCTAGCTTGAATATGCATCATTCCTTCCATTCATCCATTTCCAACATCAAGTTGAGTTTGTGATGTCCCGAGCATCTCTGAGCTACAACCTAGGAGAGTTTCTTGGGGTGATAACATCGATTGGCACCATTGCCAGGGAGAGAAGATTGAAGCTCAGCTTCCTTGGGAGAATGAGCAGTTCCATGCTTTGATGATAGACAAATTCTGGACACATTTCTAGTTGTAATCATCTATCTGGCGACTCTACTGGAGAACCTACCTAGTGGCGACTCCACGTTTCAGTTCTGGCTCAGTTTGTGAGGCATACCCGGAGAAATCCTCAGAAATCACTAGCTGACCTAGTGCCTGACCCTGAGAAGATTGTCAAGTTGAAGAAAACATCATAGAAAGGAGGATCAGGGTCAGGTAAGCCTAAGAAAACTTATGCATCTCTGAAAGATAAGGTTATAACTGAGGATATACAGTCTGAGGACTTAGAGCCCAACACTGTTAGTAAAGAAATTCCTTCAGAGATTAATAGAGCTCCTTGTTCAGTCAGTTCCCCTTTGGATCTCAGTCCAAAGAAAGCCTCCCATTCAGTCCATCATATTCCTTCATTTCTGTCATTTATTTCATTACTTCCTACTACTCAATCTACTAGTATCCTTCCACCTAGCCTAGTCATGGCAAGCTAGCAAGCTCCCACGAAGATGGAAAGAATCATAGCTACTAGGTATGGACCTCTAGTCTTGCCTATTCCTTTGAATTCTATGCCTACAGGGGAATATCAGAAATATATGCCCAAATTCACTGGTACATAGGGGGTAACAGCTAAAGAACACCTTGAGTCTTTTTATAGTTATGTTGATAACCTAGATATCAGTGAGGATGATGTGTGGATGAGAGTGTTTGCTCAGAGCCTTGATGGAGAGGCTAGGAAATAGTTCAAAAAATTGCCCCATAGGTCCATAACAGACATTGAGGCATAGGATGATCCACTCCTAAAGCAATGGGGAGATAGGAAAGATCTGCTCTATTACCATACCGAGTTTAGAAACCTAAAGAGGGAAAATGAAGAATCATTTCCTGATTTTAATAAAAGATTTAACCGTATGTATAGTAAGATACTAGCTGAAGTAAATCCCACCCCCACCTCTACCAAACTCACTTATGCCAACGCTTTTGAGAGAAAGAAGATGTGCCACTCTAGCTGATATGCAGGATGTAGCACTGGAGGTGGAATCAAATATCATGGCTGCAAAAAAGCTTAAAACACATGCTGATAGAAGGAGGCAAAGAGGTGAGGCTTCTTCTTCCTCTGCTTCATCTTCAGAACCCAAGTTAGATAAAATGACTAAGATGATAGAGTCATTAGCTGCTGAGATATATAAGCTAAAGGTTGAGCAGGGTTCTGGGAAAATAAGGTTTCAAAACACATTTGCTCCAAAAAATCCAAATCCATTCAGAAGAGCAAATGAGCAGTTGCAAATCATTCAAAGGGGTAAAGAAGCAAATGAAGAACAAAAAGTTAAGGCTCCTTTCCAGAATGTAGTCATGGAGGAGGAGCAGTTTGAAGAGGAGGATGAAATCCGTTGCATGGAAGATAAAGGTAGTGCTACTTTTTTGACATTGGCTACATATGAAGAATCATTACTGCAGGACCAAAACAGTCAAGAGTGGGACAGAGAGGTTGTTCTGTAGACTAGTGAACAGCAAAGATATAATCTGAGGTCAAAAGAAAACAATGTCAAGGAGAGTCCTGCCCAAAAAGTTGTTGTCCAGACAGAGTCACAGAGTATCAGACAAAAAAGACCAGCAGCTGATCCAATCATCCTCAAAGCACCAACTCAAGAGGTAAAAGGAGTCCCCTTCACCTTTCAGTTTTGAGTCAGATGTCTAGAAGGTAAAAATATATGTGCCTCCGTTAGAACTAGTAAAGAGTGAAGTTTTTAGAAAGCCTATCCTTGAGGCTCTTGAGCTGAAATCCATGCAAACCTTCACTGACTATGTCAATTTGCAAGATGACAAGCCTGCAGTTGTGCTTAGCCCTATGATCGAACTTGCTGATAATAATTCTCCATAATTTTATGTCTCCTTGACCATTCATGACAAAATCCTCCACAATTGCCTGCTAGACACAGGGGCCAGCCACAATTTGATGCCTAAAGCTGTCATGGAAGAGTTAGGCCTTGATATCACTAGACCATATAATGATTTATTCTCTTTTGATTCAAGAAAGGCAAAGTGCCTAAGATTAATCAAAGAATGTCCATTACCCTAACCCAGCTACCCATGAAGAGTATGATGATGGATATTGTGATAGCAGATGTCCCTCCCAAGTTTAGTATGCTGCTATTTAGAGGGTGGATTAAAAGACTAGGTGGGACATTACAGAATGACTTATCTGATGCCACTGTCCCAGTTTTTGGAGGAGAAAGCAGGAGATTGTATAGGGAAGCACAACTGGCATACATCATTAGTGATGAGAAGAATCCTTCTAATCGTCCCATATATGTTGCAGACACTGATTTTGGAGCATGTATTCTCCAAATTGAAGAATCCGAGAAGGCCTCAATGAAACTTAGGAAACCAGTCAATCAGGTTGAGGGAGAGCAAGGAAGTTTGGTTTGGGAGATGTTCTTTGATGGAGCATGTTCCAGGGAGATTGCAGGAGTAGGGGTGGTGCTGATATCTCCAGAACAAGAAAGTACACATCTGTCCTTTAAGCTGGCTTTCTAAGTCACAAACAATATAGCAGAGTATGAGGCTCTGATATTGGGCCTTAAGGCAGCTAAAGACAGAGGAATCAGAAATATAAAGGTGTTTGGAGATGTTGATCTTATCATTCAGCAAGTAAATAAAACATTTCAAGCAAATCACCCAAGGCTGAAAGCATACAGAGATGAGGTATGGCGACTTAAAGACTCTTTCGATAATTTTTATATCTCATACAGCCCTAGAGCCAAAAATCAGCTCGTTGATTCCCTTTCCATGTCTGCTAGCATGTTTATCTCTCCCATGCCTCCCAGACTAGTCTATGAAGTTCAAATGAGATGCAGACCATCCTTGCCTGATAATGTCCACCATTGGAAAGTTTTTGAGGATGATGATGAAGTAAATAGATTCCTGCAAGTCATTGATGAGTTTTCCGAAATGAAAATTGACCAAGAAAATGAAGCCTTGGAAGAAAATCCCCAATCCCAGCTTAGAAACAGAATTGGTAAAGATAGCATTGTCCAACTGCCCAACAGTCATATACCTAAGGGCCTAGTTCCATTAGAAAATCTGTTTGACTAGAATGATGTACCTTATAAGGTTTCCCAAAAAGAAGATCAATTTGCAGTCTGTAAGAATAATATAGGGAGTCTAAGTCAGCCAAGATACATAAATCTGTCTACCCATCTGTCTGTTGCCCAAAGTGCTTAATACTACAATTTGATGAAGCAATTTTCTGATGTCTTTGCCTGGGAATATAGTGACCTGAAAACATATGAAAAAAAGATCATCCAGCATAAAATTCCTTTAGAGAAAGACACCATCCCTTTCAAGAATAAACTGAGACCAATAAATCCTTTGCTCCTCCCTTTGATTGAAAAAAATATAAAGAAGTTACTGGTTTCCAAAATCATAGTTCCTCTCAGATATTCAAAATGGGGAGCCAATTTAGTAGTGGTAAGGAAGAAAAGTGGAGAAATCAGACTCTATGATGATTTCAGAAACTTAAACAGATGCTCTAAGAAAGACAACTATCCTCTGCCCAAGATGGAGCATTTACTGCAGAAAGTCTCCGAAGCCAAAGTAATGTCTTTCCTGGATGGATTTTCAGGCTATAACCAGGTTGTTGTACATCCAGATGACCAAGAGAAGACTGCATTCACCACTCCTTGGGGCACTTTTATGTATTCCAAGATGCCTTTTGGGTTGATGAATGCTGGAGCCACCTTTCAGAGAGCCACAGATATAGCATTTGCGGGGGAGAAGGACAAGTTCATCCTTATCTACCTAGATGACATAACAGTGTACTCTAGCAGCCATCATGACCATTTGCAGCATTTAAAGAAAGTGTTCCTGAAGTGCAGAAGGTTTGGGATTTCAGTCAATCCTAAAAAGTGACAGTTTACTTTAAAGGAGGGCAAGCTGTTAGGACATATTGTTTCTGCTGCAGGTGTCCACATTGACCCAGAAAGAGTAAGAGCAATAGAAACCTTGTCTATCCCAATATCAAAGAAAGACATCCAGTCCTTTATGGGCAAAATAAATTTTATGAGGAAGTTTATCCCAAATTTTGTAGAATTCGTGAAGCATATTACCTCCATGTTGAAAAAGGGGTAAGAGATTAAGTGGATTGATTCAGCAAGAAAATCCTTTGAGTCCATTAAGAAAGCTATCATGGAGGCTCCCACTTTAAGAAGTCTAGATTACAGCAATGAGTTCCAAATATTTTCTTTTGCCTCTGAAGACACCCTTGCAGCAGTTTTATTGCAAGCAGATGAAGAAGGCTCAGAGCATCTAGTGGCTTTTTTCAGGAAGACCTTAAGGGATGCTGAGCTGAGGTATGAAATTATTGAAAAACATGCATATGCTCTCATCAAGTCTTTCAAGGCTTTCATAGTTTATATTCTGCATTCCAAGATAATTGCATATGTACCCTCTGCTTCAATAAAATATGTCTTAACACAACATGATGCTGATGGAAGAAGGGCTAAATGGATTGCAAAGTTAATTGAATTTAATATAGAATTAAAGCCCACCAAGCTGGTCAGAGGTCAAGGCCTGGCTAGGTTAATGGTTGAAGAAAATTGCAGAACATTGGCATAGATTTCATGGGCATAATTGCATAAAATGATCAAACAGAAGAAGAGGAAGCATCTGAACTAGGGAAAGAATAGTCATTAGTAGAAAATCTAGCTTCTTGTGATTGGTACTCTGCAATAGTTGAATTCCTGTTGAAGCTAAAAATCCCTCGAGGCCTTAGTTCAAGTTAAGCCAGAACTGTTAAGCTCAGGGTAGCAAAATATTGCATTCATGAAAACCTGCTATACTGGAGAGATCCCTCTGGAATCCTGCTAAGGTGTCTGGACAAAGAAAAATCTGTTAAAGTCATGCAGCAATTTCATTCTAGCATATGTGGGGGGCATCATTATTGGAAAACTACAGCCCACAAAAATCTCAGAGTTGGGTACTATTGGCCCACCTTATTTTTTGATGTATTTTCATTTGTTAAATCTTGCGACATGTGCCAAAGATTTGAAGGAAAGCAGCAATTGAAGTCCCTGCCCTTAAAACCAATACATGCTAATGGACCTTTTCAGCAGTGGGGCTTAGACTTCATTGGAGAGATCAATCCACATTCTAGTGGCCAACACAGATGGATCTTAGTAGCCACTGATTACTTCACTAAGTGGATTGAAGCAATCCCTACCAGAAAGGCTGATCATAATGTGGTCATCAAGTTTTTAACAGAGAATATCTTCACCAGATTTGGTTGCCCACATAAATTAGTCACAGACAATGCAACAACCTTTAGGGAAAAATAATTGGTGGACATGTGTGACTCAATGGGCATTAAGCTAGTTCATTCCACCTCTTATTACCCTCAAGGTAACGGTCTAGCAGAATCTTCCAATAAAAGCCTGATAAGGATAATTAAAAAGTTGTTGGAAGACAATAAAAAGAATTGGGATTCTAAGCTCAAATATGCATTGTGGGCTAATAGAGCGACCATCAAGAAATCCATAGGAAATTCTCCATTCAGGTTAGTGTATGGAACTGAAGCTGTGTTCCCAATTCAGTTAATTCTCCCCATGGCAAAGTTATTATATGAAGGACAAAATGAGGAAGAAGACATTTCAAAAAGGGTCACTGATTTAGCAGAGGTACATCAAATCAGAGAACAGCTGGTTGAACGGTCTGCAACACATCAGAAGAAGGTCAAGGAAGTCTTTGACAGAAAGACAAAGTCAGATAATTTTTAGGTTGGTGACTTGGTCCTGAAGTGGGATGCATTGACAGAGAAGAAAGGCAACCATGGGAAATTTGATGCTTTCTGGACAGGGCCTTTTATCATTTCTCAAATCCAAGGGAACAATACCTTCCTACTACAAAGTATGGGAGGAGAAGCGGTTTTTGATGGCCCAGTTAATGGGCGTTTTCTAAAAATTTATGTGATTTAAGGTCTTTTGGCCTTAAAGTTGTAAATATGTTGTTTTATCAGTTTTAGTTAGACTCCATGCCCAATGGAACACTAGGAAATTTTTCTATTTTATGTTCATAGGAAAGGCATTGATCTGCAAGTTCTTGAGACCTCATAGGGAGGAATTCATCCCTAGAAGGAGCCAATGTTAGCTCTGCCATATAACAGTGATTTGTCGAAGTTGGAAGCATATTCTTCCCATGGTCACATTCAAAGGAGCGGCTATTGTGGTTGCTCTCACATTCTCCTCTACCCCCCCCATCCTCCATTGGTCTTTATTTTCTGTGTTTTCATCGAAAATTACATAAAATACTTTTCCTTAAGCCCTGGGCATTAGAAATCCTGAAACCCATATAACCGCGCACTTTCGCACAACCCATAATCCATCGTGTCCCTGTCACATCAAAGAAAAACACGTGCAATCAAACCCGCAACGTCCGATCATCTTTTCCGCGATCGGACGACGGTTGCTCCTCCCACGCCTTCGAACCGATCGTGCGTTAACTCGTGATCAAAGTGGTTTCTGTCACATCTCGTCCGCCACGCGTCGCCCGTTAATAGGTATCACACACCTTTGTAGGATTACAACCTAGGCCCCAACAATGGTGCGATAAATACAGCTCATTGCCAAAACCGCCCATCCTCGCCAGTTAACCCCCGCGTATCTTCGCCACCCAATGGCCGTTGGATCTATCCACCGGAGACCCAATGGCTCACGATTGTTTTGCTCACACTTCCTCCCGATAAGTCCCCACCGAGTGATCTCTGCCATCCATTCGTTTTATCCAATGGTCGATGTCCCTCTCCCGTCTTGCCGATGCATCCGCCATGCAATCTTCTCGTCCTTGACCTGTCCCATGCATCCAAAGGACAAAGGTGGCTAGTATCCAGTACTCAGTGTAATAGATCATCAACAACTTCATTCAAGAGGCAATATGGCCTAGGAGGAAAGGTACAAAGTCAAGTAAGTAAACACATTCAATAGTTATGGGATTGCATCCCATATAACAATCCACTTGCCCGAGAAGGACAACAGAGCATCCAGGAAGATCCATTTTGTTCACTACAACAAGAAATTGCACTCAGAAGTTCTATCAGGTAGTTAAAGCAATTGGTGGTCCATTATGACCCCTCCATGTCTAGAATAACAGAACATTTTTGTAATCAAACTCTATATATACCCTAAAAATAGATTTAATGAGGGTTGATAGTTGTTGTTTTAATGTAAGATTCAACTTCCAGAGACTGTAACTACTTTGATACTTGTAGCGTCTTGTCTTCATTTTCAGCTAATACAAGCTTCTTTTGTTGTTAATTGCTCACCTTCCATCCCTTTTCTATTCTAGGCTGTGCTTGATATGCATTCTTCCTGAACTCTTGATGTTTAGCATTAGAGGGGCTATCATCCCACCTCTGTGTTTGTATCTTGCATGTATCAATGAATGTATTGATCAGGTTTCTTTCCACTTAGTGACAAAGAGCTGTCATCTTATCTATGCACCAGGGAATTAGATTTGCAGACCTTTTTACTGGTTGCAACCGGCCATCTCAAGGTCCTATGCATCTGCTGGTGTGGTCAGTATTCTCCATATTCACCCAATCCTAAAACTGTGAGTAATTGGTGGTCTAAAGCCTTGTAGTCTGGGGGTGTTCACACATGTCTGGAGTCAAGAAAAGTAGGAGTTGTTATCTGGCTTGAATATGCATCATTCCTTCCATTCATCCATTTCCAACATCAAGTTGAGTTTGTGATGTCCCGAGCATCTCCAAGCTACAACCTAGGAAAGTTTCTTGGGGTTATAACAAGTACATGACATTCTTCAATTACATTGTCAAAGGATTTATAGTACTTACATGTCATTGTGGGGTTCTGGAAGTCTCTCGGAAAATTACCTGGCTGGCTGTAGTTATAGAAAATGATCTCTCCATGTCCTTAACCAACTCCACCACCTCGACCACTTTGTTGTCCATTGTCCTCATGTCCATTCTCTTCTGTTTTCATTTTATAAGCATCAAAACCGCGCTGTTAGGTCCCGATACTACTAGTGTAACCACTTATTATTATTAGTGAAACCCCCTTATTATATTGTTGTGCACATGTAGTATCCATATTGTTATTATTATGCCCACAGAAGCCCACTATTTTTATTGTTGTGCCCTTACATTATTATTGTTATGTCGGCTTTGATTATATTATGACCCCATAGATTCCTAGTTATAGAAAAGAGGCCTTGTCATTTGTATCATCCAAGAATTGTTCATTTGTGTAATGTAAAGGAGGTTGCCCCCTTGAAGGGGCTAGTTTCTAAATTGTTGATCTATCTTTTCTATCTTTTTGTGAGCTAGTTTCATAACATTTGGTATCAGAGCTTTGGATTCTAGGGTTTCGCTGGTCCAAACAGGTCATCGTGGCATTCTCACTATAACTTTTTTTTCTGCGATGTTTCAACATCTAAAATAGAAACCCATGTGAGATGAAATCTCGCTGACACTCGGGTCCAAATTTCAGATCTTGTCTCGCCATATTTTCGGAGATATGATCTGAGGAAGTTAGGGTTTTTGCAAGCTCCATAATTTCATCTAAAATAGGCCATTGTGGAATTTTCGCTATTACGTTTTTGCTACAAATTTTCAAAAGCTAAAAAAAACCCATTTGAAAAGAAATCAGTTTGAACCTCAAGTCCAAATTTCAGATCTTGAATAACTATATTTTCGGATATATGATCTGAGGAAGTTAGGGTTTTCGCAGACTCCCAAATTACATCCTAAACAATTAACCTTGGAAAAATCGTCAAAACATTCTCTCTAAGCATCAGATTGAAATTTCGTCAGAAGTTATAGAAAGAGGACGGACTTTGTTTTGTTTGGGTATAATTTGCAGAACCTAAGGTTGAAACAGTGACACGTGTCACGTCGTACAAGTTCACTTTACTGAACTAGTCTTTTATTAGGTCATTAGGAGATTGGGAATAAATCTTTCTTCGGGAATCCAATTGCAATCAGACTCACGGAGTTAGAAAGAGGAGTTAGAGGGCTATTACAGGCCGAAACATCATAACTTAAATATCCGAAATTATAGAGTTACATTCGTTTCAAGATTGAGCTCCTAAAATCAAGAAAAAGTGAGATGAGGAAGTTTGATGGCAAGGATCCAGTAAATTGGATACTACAAATGGAGAAATATTTTTATCTACATGGTGTACCATTGTTACAAAAGGTACGTATTGCATCTAATTATTTATAACTGAATCAATTTTTATGGTATAAAGGGCTTTGTTCTCGTAAACGACTTGTCACGTGGTCAATTTTCACAGAGGAAATGATAGCACATTATGAGGATACAAAGAGAAACACCTTCTTTAGCCAATTGATAAATCTCAATCAAAAGGGTTCAATGGAGGAGCACATTGAGGACTTTCAAAAATTGAATATAAGGGTAAATGATATTCTAGAGAAGCAAAAGATAAATAGTTTTATCTATGCCATGGAAGCTGATATCGATGGTATGAAAGCATATTGGAAGAAATGCATGGAAGATTTGATGAAAGACATGGAAGGTTTGAAGGAAGGCAGGACAATGTTGCTATAAGAAAGGCCTCATAATGATGAATAGGATCCATAAACATCAAAAGAAGAGGATATACACTGGGAACCAATCCTAGAGAAAGAAAAAATGAATCTGACCATATCTTGTATTGTAATGTTAGGAATTACCACTCCTTAAACTCTCAAGATAGAAGGACATATCAAGAAGAATAATGTTCAAGCAGTGAAATATCAGGAAGAAAAGTATCAAGAAACATCAAAAGAAAATGATACTCACCAGGAACCAACCCCAGAGAAAGAAGAAATGAATCTGACCATATCTTGTAATGCATTGGTCGGAATTACCACTCCTCAAACTATAAAGGTAGAAGGACATATCAAGAAGAAAAAGGTAATAGTTTTGATTGATTCGGGTAGTACCCATAATTTTATTCATTGTAAGATAGCCCAGGAAATGAATTGCTTCCTATATCCATCACCAGAGTGTTAAGTGATGGTTGTAAGTGGATGAACCATAAATTTATCTGGAAAGTGCCATAATATCAAGTTATCCATGGGAGAATATGTATTGAATAGCCCAATGCTTTCCATTCCAATGGGCGGTTTTAATGTTGTACTAGGGGTCCAATTGCTAAAATCCTTGGGTACAATAGCTTTTAATTTTCAAGAACTTTTCATGAAAATTTCTTTGGAAAGAAAGGAGGTTCAATTAAGGGGTATCACAGGGAAACTAGGAAAGATAATCAACTCTAACGGAATGACAAAGATTCTAAAGGAAGAACAAAATTTCACAATTATGTTCGCTAATGGTTCCCACATCGAAATCATCTATTTCTCTAGATCTCCAAAAAGTCTTGGACAATAATTCCAAGGTATTTGAGACTCCTAAAGGTCTCCCACGTATTTGTGATCATGATCATGCTATTCATTTGATTCCAGGAAGTGTTCATCTAAACATCAGGTCTTATAGATATTCATATGCCCAAAGGAGTGAAATTGAACATATGGTTGTAGAAATGGTAGAGGTTGGTATAATTATCGAACCAAATTTGATAAACAAAGCAAGGGATGAATGGAAGAATGGCGAAGCAGGGTTGGAACTCATTAAAAAGTTGTCAAAGATCCTAGTTCCAACAATATTACCAGAACTTGACAAGGAAGGAAAAATAATATTGGAACATGAAGCATTCACAGAACCGAGAAGTCGACAGCTACGAAATCAATCAATTTCAAAGTATCTCATCAAGTGGAAGAACTTACCCACTGAAGATTCCACATGGAAGGATGATAGTTTTATACAGAAGCATCCAGAACTACTCAAGTGGTTAGGACAACACTTTTTGAAGGAGAGGGGCATGTTAGGTCCCTATACTACTAGTGTAACCCCTTATTATTATTAGTGCATCCAACTTATTATATTGTTGTGCCCATGTAGTACACATATTTTTATTATTGTGCCCCATATAAGCCCCCTATTGTTATTGTTGTGCCCTTACATTATTATTGTTATGCCGACTCTGATTATATTATTACCCCTTAGACTCCTATATATAGAAAGAAGGTCTTGTAATTTATATCATGCAAGAATTATTCATTTGTGTAATGTAAAGGAGGCTTCCCCCTCGAAGAGGCTCGTTTCTAAATCATTGATCTATCTTTTCTATATTTTTGTGAGTTGGTTTCATAACAGTATTACCATCCATTGTCCTCATGTACATTCTCTTCTGCTTTCATTTTATAAGCGTCAGAACCACGCTCCATCATTAGTTCATAAGCTCAACAAATATTCTCATCATGTCATACTGATTTACATCATTTTCAATATAGATTCTTCAGAGTCTGTACATATTTCTGTAATAAGTAACAATATTTTGAATGATATTGGCCTCCAGTGTAATAAAACATATTCTTTATATCTAGTTTCCATTAGATTATTGGAATTATTTGTGCTTATTTTTTTATTCCATTTTGTTGTTTAACTATTTTTGTTGCATATATGAGGACTTTGGCAGTTTTTGCTTCTATAATTTGCTGGAGATCTACACTATTTAACAACCAATTTTACTTTTGAATTTTTTCTTCATCCACAGTCTAAAGTGGTTTATTTGTATAAATCTTCGTGAAGAACTCTACACAACAGATGGCAACTCCACTGGGGATTTAGTTATGCATTTGTCGTCCAACAAATGGCGACTCCACTATGTTTATAATTGTGATTCAGAAACCTGGGTGACCTTCAGTTTTCAGCTTAGGGTTTTTGTTTTTTCACTCTCTTAATTTTTTTTACTAGCATTCTAACCCTAGATCAGTCAAATTTCTAACTTCCAAAAGTTTTATGGTTATTTCCGCAAGTGACAGGAACCAGCCACACTAGAGGCAGAAATGTTTTCCATGACTTGCTACCTGAGAACTGAGGAGAAGAAATCACACTTTTTATCCCCAAACCTCTGATCTGGAGGTCCAAAATGCACTTTTTGGCCCAAAAAGTGCGATCTCCTCGGAATCAGGCTAGTACCTGTGATTTTAGGGTTTCTAGAAATTTTTCTGATCATTTTTCGAGTTTTGCTGAGAGCACTCTACTGGGTTGGTTGACCACTATATTAGGCTACTTAGGCCTCGATCTACTCTTTTTTTCTCATCGAAGTGCAATTTAGCCCCCTAGGGCTTCTAGTACTTCCACCTTTGTAGGAGTTCAAATGAGTAAGAAGTATGAGTTTTTACAGAGCTTTCAACCATACATTTCAGATTTGTACCTTTCTTTTTCAGATCTTTAAAGATAGGTTGTTTCCATCCAAAGTTCCCTCTTGAACCTTCTTGGTCATTTTCCTTAGGGTGCCATTGTTTGCCCTAGGTTCCACACCCATCGCCCTATATTTTGCAGCAATTTTCCTCACTGGTTTTTTGTTGTTGCTGCACCACTTTCCAACAACATAGTTTCATTTGATCCCAGTCGCACCAACGCTTAGATCTCTTGGCCATTTTAGTGTGTTTTTAGTTGATTTCACCACCAACCAGCAGAATGTTTGCAAACCCATTTTTGGTGGGGTTTAGATAGTTGATTTTTTGTTGATTTTATGTTTTTAATTTCAATTTATTTACAATATTTTAGCAATCTTTTTCTTTTTCTTTTTTCAAACATGATCTGGGCTTAATTAATAAACACACATATTTTCACACACAAGCACACCTTAAGTGAAGGGCACTTGGTTAACACCACTAAGCCAATACTTTACTTAATTAATTTATCTCCCTAATAGAGTCAAAGACATTTTGTTTATCTTCCTTCACCATTTCTGTGTCACTTATTTCTTGTAACCATTGCACCAACAAAGCATTTTTCACAAAGACTTTTAGGTCTTCATCCCTAGTTTCTGCTTTGACGTATTACTCCTCCCTGCAGGGTTCAGTTTAGTCCTCTCCTGAGTCACCATACAGACTATTCTTCTATTTCATCTGATTCCTTATCCAATTCTGAGCCTCCTTCATCACATACCATCATCATGTAAGAAACCAACCTGGTGGTGGCCCCAGTTCTATCCTGGTAGTTGGATCTAGCAGAACCATTACAGGAACCATCTCAGCAGCTCCGTTACTACCTTTCATGGTTGGGCTAAGTTTCCCAGATTTTAACAAGTTGATTAATGACCCCATACACCATGATGTTGGTTGGCCAGCTATACCGACTAAGCTTCCCCCAAACGTTCCCAATTTTGAGGGTAATTATGGAGAGGCCCCCACTAATCACGTTTTCTCCTTCCATATGTGTTTTTCATTTAATTTCATCACTAATGACTCCACTTGTCTTTGGTTGTTCCAACGCACGCTCATTAGAGATGCTGCGAAGTGGTATTGACCAGCCCTCTGCTTCTCATCCCACTTTTGTGATGCTTGATGAAGCGTTCCTTTAATATTTCCAGTTACCTCTCCGATATGAAACCAATATGTAGCTCGTTACCACATTTTTTCATTCCTCTTCCACCTGTCTTTCTAACCATGTCAAAGAATGGTGTAGAAGGAGGAGCATGTTTCGTTCTCCTTCCTTCGAATACTATTTGTACCTCGATTGGTTGCTTTGGAATCTTTTAGCACCCATCGCTAAAGATATCCCATCTCACTTTCATCAAACAGAGGAAGAAGCTCTCCAAACTCCTCTAAGATATGACTTGATTTATGCTCAATCAGGTTATGTATATACTATTATACCAAAACTCCCTTGTCCTGGTGGTGCCAATGCACCAGGGGCATCTCACGTTGCCGATAGTATCGTTGAGCTATTTCACATCCTTCACCGTATACTCAATAAAGTTATGGATATCCACAGGGGGGGCACTAGTTCCTCCAACACTTATCCCCCTCTTGCTAGCAACGTGTATTTAGGAAAAAGCACATCTAATGCATTCACCCAACTACATCAGTAGATGTCAGGGCAAGATAGTGCTCAACCTGTCTACCAAACCATTTCTCCTTCACCATCTTTATACACTTATGCATCGTCGAGTGCTCTAGCCCCTCAAGCATTAGTGTCGCAGCCTCCCACACCTCCTCAACCTCTACCATAGTAGCCACCTCCCCCATAGGGGAAAGTGCATGCTTAGTAGCGTGCAACCAATCCCCCCAATTTGAAGTAAAAGAGTAAGGAGAAAGGTAACTAAAACCATCAAATGTAGGGTAACCATGGTAATCATCCTAATATACCCTAGGGGAACCAACCTACCACCAATAACAAGCAACAGGGTGATCAGTCCAAGCAAGGAAAGGTAATTCGTATGAATAAGCCTTATGCATGTTGTGAAGTGTATGGATATTATACTCATGAGTGTCCCCTCTTACCTCAGATGCGCCAAATGTGGGAAGCCCAAGAAGCTTCTAGAGGTCAACCACACATGCAACAATGACCTCAGAATCCTGCACCATGTCAATTGGTCATGCTTATGAATCCTTTCCCTCAACAAGGATTTGTTTTTGCTCAACCGCAGCAAGTTTAAGCAGCCCACCCTCCCCAACCTTCTGGTCCAAGTGACTACCAGATTATCATAATAAATTCTGACGGGGTTAGTACCTCTGATGTCAACTTACAAACTCAATCATGTCAATACAAAAAGCCATCAACTTCATCCGCAACCGATCCCAAAACCAAAGAATCTATTGAGTCTCTTATGACATCAAATGGTCCTTTATAGATCCCTCAGCCCAACGTTGAGTCAATTCCCAAGATCCCCAAAGGGCCATTGCATTGTAGAGGGGCTTCTAACTGAGATTCTAACACATAAAATATAGTAGATGACTTGGCGCAATGACCAGCTGTCGGCCGGATAAATCATTCTTGCAGACAAGACTGATCTCCCTAGTATCAACTAATATCTAGCAACAAGTAGAAAAAGAAAATCTACCTTTCTCTAAATATTACGATTTATAAATAAAAATGTTATGCTCTTAACCTGCAAAGTAATACCCAAACACAGAATATGTGAAGAAAAGATACCCAGAACATAGAATATGCGAAGAAAAGATACCCAGAACACAGAATAGCAATGATTTTATTATTCAGAGAGAGATGTTCATAGGCCTCTTCGAGGGGGCAACCTCCAATAGAGCAGAGCTCGATTACAAAAACAAGACACGATACTCCTCGTAGGGAGTCTCTCTCCTTTATATATGACTCATACATGCAATACCACGGGCCAATACCGTGGGTTTTATTAATACCATCTATCTAATACTACCGCCCATTTGCAACTAACTGTGGTCCCGTCATTAATTGCGGGTTAACCACTTACAAATATTAATATGGTCTTTATTGACTCTTGACTATCACGTGATCCCATGACATAAATAAGGGGGTTAGGGTGGGACCCTAACATGCCCTCCCCCTTAAGACTAGCCTTGTCCTTAAGGCTGAAGCTGCGGAAACTGCTGAAGAATAGTGGCTGGTTCCCAAGTTGCATCTTCCGGAGAGGTGTCTTTCCATTTGACGAGGACCTCCTTAATCATGCGGCCGCGCAGGTGCTTGTCTCGTGTGTCTAGAACCTGTTCGGGTTGAAGCCAGATTGACCCTTCTTCGTCTAATTCAGGTAGACTGGTTTGAACTCGGCAATTGTTCCCAATCACTTTCTTGAGGCATGATACATGGAAAACTGGATGGATTTTTGTCGTAGGGGGCAAAGCCAACTTGTAAGCCACTTCTCCAATGCGCTGAAGTACTTGGTATGGTCAATACAATTTTGGAGCGAGCTTTTGAAAACCCTTATCCTTGAGTGATGTTTGCTTATATGGTTGCAGCCTCAAAAAGACCTGATCCCCTTCTTGAAATTGGCGCTCTGAGCGATGTTGGTCGGCCTGTTGCTTCATGCGGTTCTGAGCTTGATGAAGATTCTCGCGAAGATGGGCGAGCATGGTTGCGCGGTGTTGTAGGAGTTGATCCACTGCTTGTACTTTGGAGCATCCCTTGAGATAAGAAGTAGGGGAAGGCGGACGTTCACCATAGACTGCTTCATAGGGAGTCATTTTGGTGGTGGCATGATAGTTGGTGTTATACCACCATTCAGCCAGAGGTAACCACTGTGCCCAAAGGTGTTGCTTTTCTGAAGTGAAAAACCTAAGGTAGGTTTCTAGACATTTGTTGACGGCTTCGGTTTGACCATATGTTTGCGGATGATATGAAGTACTGAGTTTGAGTTGAGTGCCTTGTATTCTGAAGAGTTCCTGCCAAAAATTGCTGGTGAAGATCGGGTCACGGTCGGACACTATAGAAGTGGGCATGCCATGTAATTTGAAGATCTGATCCATGAAAGTTTGAGCAACCAAGGTTGGTGTAAACGGGTGGGGTAGGTCGCAGAAATGAGCATACTTCGATAGTCGATCCACAACCACCATGACGACTGACTTGTTCCCTGACTTTGGAAGACCTGTAATGAAATCCATAGAAACCTCCATCCAAATTGAGGCCGAAATGGGCAATGGTTGTAAGGTGCCTGGTGTGTTGACGGTTTCCCCTTTGTGGCGTTGATAGACATCACATTCGGCTATGAAAGTAAGGACATCCTTTTTCATGCCTGTCCAAAAGAATGATCTTCTGGTGCGAGCATACGTCTTCTGAAAGCCCGAATGTCCTGCAATGGGAGATGAGTGCAATTCTGCCAAAAGGCGACTTTTGAGGGTAGATGTTGGTGATATTACGACTCTGTCCTTGTAGCGAAGAATATCATTCTGCCACGAGTAGCCCTTGCGGGAATTAGGATCTACCTGCAATTGAGAAATGAGTTGGGAGAGCCCTGTGTGTGAAAACCATTCCCTGCGAGCCTCTTCAATCCAGTCTGGAATGGGAAGGGAAATTGCGAGCAGAGTACTTTCCTCCTCAAATTGGCGTGATAATGCATCTGCTACACTATTGTCTTTCCCTTTCTTCTAAATGATCTCATAATCATATCCCAACATTTTGGCTAACCATTTATTTTGTTGTGGGGAGGATAGGCGTTGCTCCAAAAAATATTTAAGACTGTGATGATCTGTGCGGATTTGGAAACGTTGCCCCAATAAGTAAGGTCGCCAGGTCTCGACTGCATGTAAGATGGCCATCATCTCCTTCTCATAGGTAGATTGTCCCAGATTCCTCCCACTGAGTTGTTGGCTTGTGAAGGCCAATGGTCGCCCTTCCTGCATTAAGACCGCCCCAATACCTGTACCCGAAGCATCACATTCAATGACAAAGGATTTGGTGAAGTCAGGTAGTGCTAAGACTGGAGTGGTACACATGGCATTTTTGAGAGCGGTAAATGCCTGTTGTGCTTCCTCGGTCCAGAAGAAGGAATTTTTCTTTAGGAGTTGAGTGAGGGGCTTCACTATGCAGCCATAGTTGTGGACAAATTTACGATAATAGCCTGTGAGACCCAAAAATCCTCTCAAGCTCTTCAAAGTCTTAGGTTGAGGCCATTCTTGCATTGCCTGGATATTTTTGGGGTCCACCTTGACACCTTCATGCCCCACAATGTGGCCCAAATACTCAACTTCTTCCATGCCAAATGAACACTTAGACATCTTGACAAATAATTTGTGCTTGCGGAGCAGTTGCAAGAGTAGATCTACATGCTGAAGATGTGCCGCCCAAGTGCCACTATAGATGAGAATGTCATCGAAGAAGACAAGGACAAATTTTCTGAGATATGGTTTGAGGATGTGATTCATAAGACTCGGAAAAGTAGAAGGGGCATTACAGAGACCAAATGGCATGACCAGGAACTCATAATGGCCTTCATGAGTTCTGAAAGCCATCTTGGGAATGTCGACTTCCTTCATGCGAATTTGGTGGTAGCTGGAGCGAAGATCCAACTTAGTGAAGAATTGAGCCCCATTGAGTTCGTCCAGCAAATCGTCAACCACCGGAATGGGAAATTTATCTTTGATGGTCAACTTGTTGAGGGCCCTGAAGTCGGGACACATCTGCCACTCCCCATATTTCTTGAGGACCATGACCACTGGGGATGAATAAGGACTATTGCTGGGACGAATGACACCTGCTTCCAACAATTCCTTGATGATTTTTTCTATTTCATTCTTTTGAGTGAACGGATATCTGTATGGCCGCACATTTGGGGGTTGGGCCCCTGGAACCAAGGTGATGCTATGATCATGTTCCCCTCGCGAGGGTGGAAGCTCATGAGGCTTGTCAAAGACCGTTCGATGGTTATTTAAAATCTGCTGCATCTCAGGATGAATTGGCAGAGACCTGGTTTCGACTACCTGGATGGCATTAAATTGAGCTACCACTCCATGATGGCCCTTTTTTAACAATTTTTCCATCCGATGCGAGCTGATGACAAAGGGGGCTCCCGGCTGGAGGCCACGGAGGGTATGTGTGGAGTTGTTCTGCTTAAAACTCATATATAACTCCTGGAAATCCATTGTTATGGGCCCAAGGGTGCGGAGCCATTCAGCGCCTAGGACAATGTCGCATCCCCCCATGTGTATGGCAAACATGTGGGTTTTCAACTGATAATCCCCCATTTGAAGTTTGACATTTTCACAGTGGCCTTCACATTTCCTTGTGCCCCCATCTGCAATTTGGACTTGGAAGTTAGAAACTGCCCGTACAAAACAATGTGCTGCTTCGGCGATTTTTTGATGGATGAAATTATGGGTACTGCCACTGTCAATCAAGACTATTACTGGGCGATGTTTAAGAAAACCCCTGATTTTGAGAGTTTGAGGGGAAGAGTTTCCTGCCAACGCATTGAGCGAAATAACTGGTTCGTCAGATACAATCTCCTTTTGGTTGTCTTCTTCGATCGCCTCCGGTTCCTCAAAAGGTGGGTCTTCCTCGGTGGAGCTGTAGTCCATGGCATCTATTTGAAAAAACTTGGGCTCCTTGCATTTATGACCAGGGGAATATTTTTCATCACAGTAGTAACATAGTCCTTGCTTCCTTCTTTCGGCCATTTCCTGAGGTGACACCTTTTGGACCTTAAGTGTCTGAGTCGTGTTGTGAACTTGTGGGGGACGACCTTTAGTGGCGAAATTGGGGCAGCTGTATTGGGCTGTTATGGCACGTTCCACCTTACGGGCTACCTGGCAAGCCTCCGTCCATGTGGGAGGGTGGTGGAGTAGAACTTGAGCTTTGATGGCTTCTTTAAGACCAATGATAAAACATTCCATGTAGAACTCATCTGAGAGATGCTGAGTGCGGAAGGCTAAGGCTTCAAAAGCGGTGATATATTCATCCATTGTACCCGTCTGTCGCAGCTTAGTGAGACGGCCCAAAAAGGAGTCTCCCTGTTCAAAGCGATCTTGAAGAGCTTTGGCAAATTGGGCCCAACTCGGAAAAGGTCCATGGCGACGTTGATGCCATTCCACCCATTGCCATATTTCATTGTCCAAGTACATGGTCCCCACTCCAAGCTTAGTCCAATCATCTTGGAGACGATTCAATTTGAAATACTGGTTCATTTGTGCTAGCCATGCGGATGGGTGGGAACCGTCAAATTTCCACATATCCAACTTGGGAGGTCGCTGACTGGGTGGTGAATGGGTGTGCCAGAGGTGAGGAGAGTGGCTAGACTCTCCCTCATGGTGTTCATGGTCATTATATGGTTCCTCGAGAGCCGGCTCCTTGCCCTTATCGAGTGCTTGCCGTACCAGACTAATTAGTCCGTTAAGCGTAGTTTTGAGCTCGTTCATATCTATTTCAAGTTTGTCTAGCCTTTCATTGGCCATTGCTTGAGCTCTAGTTTCTACCATACACCAACTTGATGAAAAATTGGGATCGCCAAAATATTTTTTCTAATAAATTGAATGGTACCACCGTGCTCAGCTCGTCGTCCTGATGCTGATGGGCTAGATCACAAATAAGCGCTTCGGAAGATCTCAGACTCTTTTTTTTTTTTTGGAAAACTCCTAACGGAGTTTTACTCCTTCCTGGTTAATACTGCAGTCGCCAAATCCTCAAAATGTCAATGCCGCCAAAAGTCCTGCGAAAATTATATCCAGGTACAGGAACCCTTCACAACTACTCCGATCTGGTGGATCTGAGAGATCTGAATGGTGGAACAACTGCTGTTGCTGATCTGATGGAGCTGCGGGGCTGATGTCTACTGCTGCTGCACTTGCTGATCTGGAATAGATGATGTGTGATCCCCCGATAGAAAGGGAACTATGGTCTTGAGGAGTGTCAGGTGCTACAGATCGCAATATACATAAGGGTCTGACAGTAGTACTCGGCCCAATGTTTCAGGGCTCTAACTAAGGAGGATCGACCGTACCCTTAGCCATACAACCCGACTACCCTATCATACGGGCGAGTAATCTCTCCGAGTGCTATTCTCAGTGTATTGTAGCCACAAGACGACCGAAGGTTTATCTATGGCGAGGTTTCAAGGGAGCTAGGGGGCTTCCTATATACCCAGAGGGTACGTGGAAGACAGTCCGTGCGCGGTTCTGTCTAATGCGCTACTACTCGAAGGGGTACCCACAGGGGTTACAAGGGAGTCCAACAGACGTGACCACCTCTTGTATTTCCTGCGTGCATGCCTCCCCAAATCTGCAGGTTTATGCGCTTAACGACAGATCCCGTGGTTTAAAGACGCCGGAACACGTCTCTAGCCAAAAAAAAAAATTGCTAAAAATTGGAGATCCCACCGAGCCCTGGAAAGTGCTCTGATACCACTTGTTATGCTCTTAACCTGTAAAGTAATACCCAAACACAGAATATGCGAAGAAAAGATACCCAGAACATAGAATATGCGAAGAAAAGATACCCAGAACACAGAATAGCAATGATTTTATTATTTAGAGAGAGATGTTCACAGGCCTCTTCGAGGGGGAAACCTCCAATAGAGTAGAGCTCGATTACAAAAACAAGACACGATACTCCTCGCAGGGAGTCTCTATCCGTTATATATGACTCATACATGCAATACCATGGGCCAATACCGTGGGTTTTATTAATACCATCTATCTAATACTACCGCCCATTTGCAACTAACTGTGGTCCTGTCATTAATTGCGGGTTAACCACTTACAAATATTAATATGGGCTTTATTGACTCTTGACTATGACGTGATCCCATGACATAAATAAGGGGGTTAGGGTGGGACCCTAACAAAAAACCAAGAGGTGTTTTAAACCCTACGTTAAGTCCAACGCTAGTTTGTGGCAGCCGCACTTCTAACGTCTGAATGAGTTTCCTTCTAAGAACCTGCAAACACAAACAAGCACACATCAAATAACACCTGCATAGCCAATATAATAAATCTCATTCATCATGGTGATCAAGGAATCCATGAAATAAACCATAAGAGATAGCTTATTGAGAAAAATAAACTTGATTGTATTAAATTTAAACAAAGAAGAACTTTACAAGCTTGGTGCCTTGATATTGTACAAGCTCCTCCCAAGGTCCAAGCAAGAATCTCCTCTACTTTGACAAGCTTCACACTTTTCCCAATGAGATCAAAAGGTATGTAATCTCTCCTCTCAAGCTTAATTAGGAAGTCTAAATTCCAATAGCATTTACCCTAAAAAATATTCAGCTTTCAACCTCTTAAGTAACCAGCCCAATGCATCATTTTATAGTGCAAAGGAGGGAGGTTACAGGTCCACCTATGAAGGGATAGAGTCCTCCTTCAAAGGGATAAGCTCCTCACATCAAGGGGTTAGCTCCTTTAGGTATGGGATGCATGAACCTTAAAGGAGCGAACTTGCCACCTCAAGATTCCCTCTAGAAGCTTCCAGAAATAACCCAAAGTGAGTTTTTAAGAATATAATTGTGCCTTTTTGACTTTTATAGGGGTCCGCACCCATTACATAGAAACAGAGCAGGCAGGTCCACAGGGGACATGACCAGTGGGTGCGGGACCACAGGTAATGCTAAGAGAAAGTGTGGAACCAGAGTTTTAGAGATTTTTAAGGGCTTTCTCTCATTTTTCAAGGCTTGACATGAAGAGCTGAGGTTTAAGACTTGCAAAGGAGGAAAGTATGAGTGGTGATAGACTCACACTGATTGTAGAATGTCATGGTGACAATATTTTTTGCAACACCAGTTGCCATGTCGATGCTCATCTAAGAAGAAATCTCTGCTAACTACTTTGGGTGCAGTAGATATTTCAGACGATTGTTTGATTCTCTTTCGTGTTGATGTGTCAAAACATCCTCCATTACCATCATTTGTTGCTTTCTAGATACCATTCTGAATCTGTAATACCATCATCTTTCGATGCATTATTGATGAAGGTGCATCTGGCTGCGTGATGTCCACTTTCATTTTGAAGCAACTCATGTTGCCTGAACTATCCCCATCCACCATCAATTTGCATTCTTGGGATGGTCACCCCTCCCAGCCTCTCGCCATGTATCGCAATTGTCGAGTAATTTTTGCGGGAAAGACTGTTAATGTAGACATTGAGGTTATCGATGCCACTCTAGATTACAACATTCTATTGGGGCGTAGTTACAATTATGCCATGTCAACCCTCGCGTCTACGGTTTTCTGCAAGATGTGCTTCCCCCATGTAGGGAAGATCATCACTATCAATCAGTTGATCTATTACAAGCCATCATCCTTGACCTCCCTTGAGTCCATTATCTCGTTGATGTCCGTCAAGCATTTTTCCACCCCTCTCACTATTGTTTCACCTGGAGTCTACAAATATTCCACCTTGTTGGGTTCTTTCCCTAGTCCTCCCCCTCCCATCTCTAAGTCGAGCTCATCAAGTGTTTTCATGTTACAAGCGTCATGGGATGCTCAAAAGAAGTCTGGTACCTCTGTTCAATAGTCAACTCCATAACATCTTATTGTTGCAAATTTAGCCGAAATATCTGGATCCACCCCTCCAGGACCTCCTCCTTTTGTGGGCGCCTCTCCTTTGTTCCCACTGGGAACTCTTCCTCCAGGTCTTAACCATCCAGGAACTGTTCCGCCAGGATAATATCCTACAGGACATATACCTTTTTGATTCCTTCTCCTATAATCTTTTCTATCACTATCATGGGTTCATTGAGTCTTCCTAATATGATTTTGGGGATCTGAGTCTAGTACATTGATCCCCCAATGAGCACTTAGCCTGGTCAGCTTTGGCCATATCATGCTTTGACCCTGGTTCAATCAATCCCTATGACCCCTGTCGCTACTCCAGTTCCACCACAACCTCCATAGGAATCCACTCCTATTGCAAAAGAATCAAAATAGGGGGGAAAAGCCAAGAGGAAGGAACCTAAGGACAAGGCTCCCCCAGAACCACTAGCTTCCAAGGCTCCAAAGTCGACACATCTTTGAGCTTTGTGTAATTTTGTCGGGAATGCCAATAATAATTGTCCTGAGCTTCCTCGTCTCAAACCATTAGTCAATGATATGTTTCGTGAGTCCAACATACGTGAGGTCCATGTTACCTTACCTAATTCAGCTAAGAGACTTAAATCATTGGGCATGAATCACCATTGTGCTTTGTGTGATCATTATGTTCACTATTCCCATTGTTGCCCTCTTGTCAATGAATTTTGCAACTGCCTCCATGTGCTTCATGAATTTTAGGCCACTCGGAGTGTATTATCTACTCCTCTACCTGTGGATTATGGTACCACTAGTACACTAGAACAAGGGGACTCTAGTCCCACCAACGTGATCCCTCCCTGTTGGATAGGTAAATCCCCTCTGCGGACAGAGGCGATCCCACTAGCCTAAAACAGAACTAGCCACAATCAATTCACGCTGCCACGCAAGTTCCTAGTTGTACATTAAAGGTGAATTAAGAAGACCAACCTGGAATCCAACGCTATAGTTGAAGCAGAGTTGGTATTCCCACTCCCTCGCTCCGGCAAGTCACAATCCTTGCAATCCTTGCAAACGGACACCTGCACATGCAAAGGAAGAAACAGATACAAGCATAAAATCCACCAAGGCACAACTATATTTCAGTCAGAAAGGAAATAAATCAAACATCACTATAATAGACAATGAGATTGGAACTATAATAGCAGTCGTTCATTAATGAATAATAGACATGAAAAGTTACAACCAAGGTTCTGACGTTGAACCTCTCCTCTGGCTGGGCGAGCATCTATATGTGTCTTGCAATGTACCTCCTCTCCGGCAGCATAACCTCTCTATGCTTCACTATCACTCACAACAAGCGTAACCACAACTAGCATTCCTCCAAAAACTTTAGAACTCAACAACTAGCTTGTCTAATGCATGAGGACAGATATTTATAGATGGACAAGGGAGAAAGATTCGATGAACCAGGACACTCATTGTGGATTGGCATTATCTCTGAAAAGCCACTGTGGATAGATGTCAAGGATAGATGATGACTCTCGACCTCTATCAGATGGATTTTACCCTCAAAAGACTTCGTGATCTGAAGGGAAAAAGCAGATGGGCGTGCGTTTGTCAAAAATCATTACCAAACTGGGCTGGCGCGGGTGTTGTTCTGTGACAGAGCGCCAATGGTCGCGCCCTCTTTTGAGGATCTCAGTGATTGGTGCGGGTAAGATACTGTGGACCTGCGCCAATGGAAAAAGAGTACTTTCCAGGGATAATTTGCAGAAGGTGTCTTCAGGGAACATGAAGTACATACTCAGGGGAACATAATGCAAGTGTTTTTGGGTTATGTCACTGTTCACAGGTCCAGGAATGCGTCCTCCAATGTATGGAAACGGGGCGATAGGGACGGTGACCAATGGTGACAAATTACTGTGTAACAGATGCCCCCTAAAGCATGAAGTCTGAGAGGGAGAGAGAGGGGTGAAATGCTTTATAGGAACACACAAGAACACACATATAGCTGCCGCCGAGGATTTGCATTGAGAGACACGACTGATAGTTCAATTACATGATGTAAGTGGTATGGTCGCAGCCATCCATAAGAGAGTACATAAATAATCGAGATCCATAGTATGGACACAACCATCTAGTTAGGATCAATGACTAGACTCAGGCATGGTCGCAGCCATCCAGTGAATGAGTCCTGTATCAAGAATCACGCCTGGATTACAACAGACACAATCCAGGGTCTTGCGCTCCATCTCGGCCCGAACAAGAGTACAAGTTCAAGCATGCGAATATATGAGCTGAAGTCAAACATGCATGAACATCGTCTGATTACCAGTCAATAGCGGAAACTGTTAACAGACGCGAGAGGTACCACCAATAATGACAATGGCCCTCAAGGTACTATAGGTACAGTCTACGGCGTGCGAATTAATGAGCTGGTGTCGAACACCCGTAGAATCATTCGATCGGAGGCCAATGATGAAAACCTCACGTCAAACGCGAAGAACCTACCATTGAGGCATGCAGGCTCCAAGGCACCAGAAGGGAGTCTCTAGATCAGCTTCCTGGATAATGAGCTGAAGTCGATAGGAAGTGACCTTGATCAAAGGTGGGCCATAATGTTTCCCACATCATCGACACGAGACAGAGAGATAATGTTGTGAATCAATATTATGTGAACCTTCATATGGAGGTTGTTTCTTTTCAGAGGTCAACTTCTCTTGAACATATCGGCGGCACATTAATGGAATTGGCAGTATTTGACATCAATGTATCAAAGGTCATGATGACGAGGCAATGAGTAGATGAGAGGTCAAATAGGATTACCCAAATCCACGGAGGCCAGTGAAAAATGAGATGAGATATCCCCACCCAGACACGAAAGAAAACAAGTGCCATGTTCAAGAGCGACATACTGCTGACACGATAATAATTATGGTTCCAAAATTTTCTTTTCCCCCACCATTTCTGGCGAGTACCCCAGTTATTTTTAACAAGCTTGATGGGGATAGCATATGCTTGTGGTGCGTCATTTCGACAAAATCCGATGTCATCAGATTTTAACGAGTCTGACAAAGGAAGAACTCGGCGTCTTTTCATGTTTAGAGAGTTTGAAAAGACAGCAGAAAAGGAAACTCCAGGGGTGTCCTTTTTCGTAAAGTTGTGTCTCTCAGGCCCGAAAAAGTATAAAATAATGCCCGAAAGAACCGCTCGACCATTACGATCGAGGAGTACTTTTCATAAATAGTAATTTCGACCTGAAAAAGTAAAAAAGCGGTCAAAATCACGTCGTTCCGTAACCATTAACGAATTTGAAACGACAAAAACCCGGTAATCTTTTTATGTTTTAACGATCGACAAAAAGAACTTAAAACGACCGCCCCTTATTAACGTTTAATGAGTCAAGAGGAGCAACTCGGCAATCTTTTCCTCTTTAAATGGTCAGAAAAAGAGCTGAAAGCAGACCTCCATTTTTATTCTCTTTAACGAGTCAAAAAGGAAAAAATACTCGGTAATCTTTTCATATTTTACGAGTTAGAAAAGAGCTTAAAGGTGACTCGTCCTAGAGGAACGAGTGGTATAAAGGGTAGCAACTGGTTCCGGTAATGGTGGAACTGCTCAAAACACGTAATGGTCAAGAGGCTGGCTAATACAAACCACTCATCACTGCGGTTCCTCAGGAAAGGATAAACAACCAAGTGAAAGCATATGATCAGCCAAAGAGATGGTGGCGATGGAATGAAACAACCAAGGCTCATCTAGTAGAATTTAGCAGATAAAAGGCAATCACAGGATGTAAATCAGGTATGGGTTCATTTTTACACAAGCTTGAACCATGGAGAACTCTGCTTGGATTCGGTTTCATATTTACACAAGCTTGAAACAAAAAAACTATGCTTGTTATAAATTTGCATGCCCCCATCATGATAATGCAAATCGAGGTACATGCCCCCCAAGCTTCATGGCATTCACGGAGTGGATGGAATGAAGGTTCACTTGGAAAGACTCGATTTTGAAAAGGAGGATGCATGCCCCCCGGGCTTCAGTCACTTGCCCGGGTCAGCTACCGTCATCAAAATGACGGGCTGGATGTTGAGGCATTTCCTGTGGAAATAAGACCATTTAGGAATGGTAGATGACTATATGTGAAGCGTGAACCGGGGAACGAAAGTTGGTCTACGATCTTGATCGTCCTTCCTTCATGTGGAAAACACATCACTCTGAAGAGTGAGGACACAATTGCACGTATGCGATAAATATAGTCTCGCCCAAGGAGTAAATTGTAATCTAATGGACCTTGGACTACCATGATGCCCATCTGAATGGTCTTCCCTTCTAATGTGATAGGTACATTGGGAAGAATTCCTAAAGGTCGACTGGTTTCTCAATTAAAACCTGTAAGGTTTCTTACCTCAGGCAGAAGCAGTGGCGAACCAAGTGCTTCCCAAGCTGTTGAAGAAAGGATGCTCACAGGAGATCCCTCATCAATAATGGCACCGGCCATAACCATTCGGTAGACTTGGACTATAATTCGAAATGGTATGGAAGCTGGTAACCGGGGATTGCCTAGTTGATCCCAATTGAAGGAAACAACTAGGTTTCTTGGAGGTGGGACCGGATAAACGGCCGGATATGACTCTGATGAACCTCCTTCCTGCTGCGAAGGAATGAGAGGGATGCTCACTTGATCATTAGAGTCTGTGTTTATGTATAGAATTTGGACGGTGTGGTCTTCATTCTTTACAGTGATAATATCATCTGAGGATGGAACTTCTAAGGCAAAACCTGGTCAACTGTCATCTGGACCTTTTGAAAGACCGGGTCAACTGTCATCTGGACCTTTTGAAAGACCGGGTCAACTGTCATCTGGACCTATGGACTTTCGTCTGCTTTGGATTCAGATGGTTTGTCCTTGATGATAAACGCTCCCGGAACAAAGTGGTGCGTAGACGATGAACGTAAATCTACACTCTTTTCGACCAGGGACTGGTCTGGAATAGGCTGAGCATAGCCAGGTTCGGGAAGAGAAGGCTGGACCAAAGAGGAATCATGCTTGATCTCTTGGCTAGCGGAGAGAGGATCTACAGTTGAAAAAAGACGCTGATATCCAGTGGGTAGTTGGGGTAAGGGAGCTGACAAACTTTCCAAAAGACGGGAGGCTTCATCCATAAATGGACAAAGGCGAAGGAGATGATTACCTCCACAAAGTCGACAAGGGAAACGAACCTTCCCTTTTCCCTTACCAACTGATAAGGTATCGTAAATCTGTGACGACGAGGGGCGAGTCGGGTCACAGGACCATATATCTAGGACCCTGGGAATACCAGGACAATCAGTAAGAAAATGATCCTCCTTGCATAATCGACAAGGAAACTTAGCCTTCCGCGGAGGAGCAGAAGGTGGCTCTACTTCAGGTATACTCGTGGTAGATGCGACCTTTCCCTTGGGAGACTTCTTCTTTTTGGTCTTCTTCTTCTTCTTCTTAGCCACCTGGTTACTTAAATCCAGAGTTTCACCAGGCGAAGTAGAAGATGAGGACGCAGCAATAGGCGAAGAAGGGGAAGGATCCACCTTGGAATCAACATGATGTTGTTCGGGTGGAGGAGGTGGTGGTGGAACAGGAGTTATCACACTCGAGACCACCGAGTTTGGAAACAACCATACGGGCAAACCGATGGTTAACCCAGGCAAAGACAAAGTTGCGATATACTGAACACCGACATTTCCAACAGAAGGAAATGGACTAGGGTTTCCATCAGGGGGAACACCTTGGCCGGTGGACGCAGGGAAGGATGCCATTGAGCGAGAAAGAATCCTACTCAAGCCAACGCAAATAAAATCTAATTGGGTAAATGTTATCGTGGTCAATATATTTTAAGACGCAAAGACACAACTTGACCTTTTCATGTTTTAAGAGTCGAGAAAAGGACAAAAGATGACTCTAGTCTCCTTCGAATGTTTAATGAGCACGAAGTGACAAGATGCTCACAGGCACCTTTTCTTTTAGGGAGTCCGAAAAGGATCAAAAGTGACTACTCTGGAGACTCTAGGCAAAAAGGTTTACCAAACAATCCGTAAAACTGCTTATACACCTTGGCAATCAGATGAAAACCAAGGACTTCCCGTACTGCAGTCAATCTTCTCGAATGCTGTGTTCAATGCATTATGGCTTGTAAGGCGGCAGACTTGGCTTCCTATGGATAAAGGATGATAGCCTAGTGGGGTCTCCCGTATATACGTGACGGTACGTGGGAGCTCAGTCCGTATTGGCACTTATCGTTTCACCGTGGAGGAATCACCCAACCACTCGACGATAATCTACCAGTTTTAAAGACGCCGGAACACGTCTCTAACCTAGACCTCTAGAATGTTTGCGTTATGTTCCAATGCGTTGTTATGTTCATTGAGTTTATTTTAAAGTTTATCTTCAATTATGTTTCAGTTTTTTGGTCCTACCGTATGTGATATCTCAAAAACTTCTTAAATGCGAACTACATGCCAAAACTATATCATTTCATTCAATGAATTCTATCTACAGGAGGGTTGAGATCTTTACACAAACGAAATGATCACTCAGCAAACAACAAAGATCCTAATGCAGCTAATAACAAGAAATGAAAATTTTTCTTTTTCTTTTTAAAAGCAACAAATAACAATAAACGCTAACTAATATGATGCAAAATATCTTTTGTTTTTCTTTCCTTTAAGATGGTATGATGCATTTAAACAAATTTTAAGAGATATTCACAAGTATAAACAAACCAAGTTCACTCAATGAAATGGAACCAATTCTGAAACACCAAGATGAACTATCCAAGCAAGGAGAAACACAAAAACTTTCTATGAACCATGTAATCTAAGTTCAAATGAAGTCGAGCAAAATCCAAAGAAGCTAGAAGTGAATCACCCAAAGCATAGAAGACCAAGCTTTAACAAACCACTAGATAGGTGCGGAACACAACCAACAAGTTGACTGGAAAATCAAAAGACCGAAACTTCCCACAGAAGGCTAGACATGCGAAGCCACTAGATGCTCTAGGGCTGAGACGAAAATCAATAGAAATAAGCAAACAACTGAAGGATAAAGGCAAAACCAGTCAAAAAGAGGTTCAACACACTTCCAGAGGCTATAAGAGATATAAAAAAGATAAAACTCTGAGTTGAAAGAGCTACCAACCAATACACAGGCAAAATTCACAGGGCTGGCGCGACTGTCAGCCTGCAACTTACGCTACCAAAGGATTGGCGTGAGTTTTTGTTAAGCAACATGCGCCAACTGGCGCGACTGTCAGAGTAAAAACTGCGCCAACTAAGCTTTCCGGCTAAAAAAATAAATAACACGACCCCAGGTCGGGCCGACAGTGTTCAGATGGATTAAACAGTAAATAACAATCTCGAAAATGACCCAGAAAGCTCATTCACTCAAGCAAGCAAGAGAAAATTGACATGCAAGACAAACTCCAAATAGCTTCTCCCCAGTGGAGTCACCAAATTGTTGGATAGGTAAATCCCCTCTGCAGACAGAGGCGATCCCACTAGCCTAAAACAGAACTAGCCACAATCAATTCACGCTGCCACGCAAGTTCCTAGTTGTACATTAAAGGTGAATTAAGAAGACCAACCTGGAATCCAATGCTATAGTTGAAGCAGAGTTGGTATTCCCGCTCCCTCGCTCCGGCAGGTCACAATCCTTGCAATCCTTGCAAACGGACACCTGCACATGCAAAGGAAGAAACAGATACAAGCATAAAATCCACCAAGGCACAACTATATTTCAGTCAGAAAGGAAATAAATCAAACATCACTATAATAGACAATGAGATTGGAACTATAATAGCAGTTGTTCATTAATGAATAATAGACAGGAAAAGTTACAACCAAGGTTCTGACGTTGAACCTCTCCTCTGGCTGGGCGAGCAACTATATGTGTCTTGCAATGTACCTCCTCTCCGGTAGCATAACCTCTCTATGCTTCACTATCACTCACAACAAGCGTAACCACAACTAGCATTCCTCCAAAAACTTTAGAACTCAACAACTAGCTTGTCTAATGCATGAGAACAGATATTTATAGATGGACAAGGGAGAAAGATTCGATGAACCAGGACACTCATTGTGGATTGGCATTATCTTTGAAAAGCCACTGTGGATAGATGTCAAGGATAGATGATGACTCTCGACCTCTATCAGATGGATTTTACCCTCAAAAGACTTCGTGATCTGAAGGGAAAAAGCAGATGGGCGTGCGTTTGTCAAAAATCATTACCAAACTGGGCTGGCGCAGGTGTTGTTCTGTGACAGAGCGCCAATGGTCGCGCCCTCTTTTGAGGATCTCAGTGATTGGCGCGGGTAAGATACTGTGGACCTGCGCCAATGGAAAAAGAGTACTTTCCAGGGATAATTTGCAGAAGGTGTCTTCAGGGAACATGAAGTACATACTCAGGGGAACATAATGCAAGTGTTTTTGGGTTATGTCACTGCTCACAGGTCCCGGAATGCGTCCTCCAATGTATGGAAACGGGGCGATAGGGACGGTGACCAATGGTGACAAATTACTGTGTAACACTCCCCTTGATGTCGAGATGACAGACTCCACGATTCATATCCTTTAACTATATTCATCCTTGAGATCTTCATAGGAAAACCTCTCTGAGATTCCCATGCATGCTTCTGTCAAACCTCCCTCATCGGAAACCTAGGTCTCAACATCAATACATCTTCCATCTACTAGCTCGTCGTCTACCATTTCAGATGATGCGTATGTGAACCTCCTTTCTCAGGATGATGCACCAGGTAGTTCTGCTGCATCATGTAGTCAATCTTCCTTCTGTTTACCCATATTCCATTCCGATGAGGACATTATGGAAGTCATGACTACCCCTGATTATGCTTGGGATGATATGCACCATCATGCGTACTTCCTTCCATATTTGCAAACCCATAAGATTTTCCCCCATATCACTTGTGATGATCGATGATGAATTCGATACCAGGCCCCTCACTACCTTCTCATCGGTGTTGATATTTATCGTCACAATGTTGATTGTATCCTTCGTCACTGTCTCACCCATCTTGAAGTAGAGAAGGTGCTCAGTGCCTGTGACATTGGTGCTTGTGGTGAACACCTCTCTAGTATGGCCACTGCCTAGAAAATCATGTGCACTGGTTACCTTTGGCCTTCTCTCTTCAGAGATTGCGTCGAGGCAGTCAAATACTACCCCAATTGCCAACATTTTTCCCCAAAGGAAAGAGCCCCACCAACTCCCCTCCATCCTGTCATCACATCCAGTCCTTTCTTTGAATGGGCCATTAATTTTATGGAGTTTCAACCACCGTGTGTTAATAACCATAAGTATATTATCATGGTGGTTGACTATTTTACCAAATGGGATAAATCCATGCCTACATTCAACAACACGGCTGCTACTACAGCCCTTTTATTTTTTAATCATGTTATTGCTCAATTCGGGGTTCCAAAACAATTTATCTCTGGCCATGGCCGACATTTTGAAGATGAGGTATGGCATGAGCTATCCTTGTTGTTGGGCTTCCATCACCAATATTCATCATCGTTTTACCCCCAAGGTAATGGACAAGTTGAAGCAGTCAAAAAGATTATCAAAACGATGCTTCAACGGATGGTGAATAAGAACACGACCAACTGGCATCTTATGCTCTTTCCATCTTTGTGGGCCAATAGAACCTCTGTTAAAAGTGCCACTTGGATTACTCCTTTCCACCTTGTTTTTGGTGAGGAGGAAGTCTTACCGATCGAGTGTAAGATCCCTTCCCTTCACCTAGCTATCGAACTTCTCCCTAACACCCAACCATTAGAACAAACACTTATCATGCTTGAGCGTGCCTCTGAATACCTTCGTGTTTCTTTGCAAACCATTGAAGTGGACAAAAAGCGCACCAAAGCTGAGTATGATAAAAAAGTCCACCCTCATATCTTCCATGAAGGTAATCTTATTTTGGTGTATGACCAGGCCCATGATGTCCTACGACATGGGAAGTTCAAATAATTATGGCTAGGACCTTACATCATTCGTAAGGACTTAGGCAAGGGGGCATATCGCTTAGAGGATTTCAAAGGCCAACTTCTTCCTAATCCTTGCAATGCACTCTACCTCAACAAATTTTAGCCATAGCATATCCCAATGATTTCAGTGTATTTATTTTTTTCATGTATTTAGGTAGGTTGCATCATCTCATTTGTTGTCTTTTGCAAATTTTTTATGGATTCATCATCCACATTGTATATCGATTATGCCGACGGTGCGAGTCGCTTCTCCAGGAATTTAGCCTCGCCGGCATGGGCCATTTTCACCCCCTTCCATATGTTAGTCAATTCTAACAGCATGTGCATTGGATCTACCACCAATAACCAGGTTGAATATGATGCAGTGATAAGTTTGTTAGTCGATGCCCTTGCTCATCGCATCCTTCATCTTCATGTTTGTTTAGATTCCTTGCTACTTGTCATGCAATTGAATAGTGTGTATCATGTGCATAACCAAGTCCTATTTAGAAAATATCTACAAGTTAAGTTGTTGGTATGTGAATTTGAAACCATTACTTTCATTCATGTTCCTAGAGCCCAAAATAACTATGTAGATACCATTGCAAATAACATTCTAGATTGGAATTTCTCACATGTATACCACAGAAGACAACCATAACCAAAACAAATGGTGAACCAAAATCATCATATAAAATATGCATAACCACATTATGTATCGACATATAAAAATAAATGCGCTTGGAGTCGACCACTCTAAATACATCCAGTACGACCATAACATACTAAGTGGCATATAGGCCCCTACACCTCCTTATCATCTGTTGGAGGATCTCATGCCAAGTTGGGCCGATATGCTTGAATCCCTTTTTCGAGCACTCAGAACACAATGGCGCTCCACAAACTCCACCTACTAGGGGGCATCATTCCCACCTTTGCATACTAGATCAGTCCCCTCCATCAGATATTCTTGCGGGCAGTATCCCATGCTTAGGGGAATTATGGTTTTCCCTTGGCCATCTTCTCAATTGATTAACATAACTCTTGGCCTAGATCCCACCGGATCTAGGTATGGTTGATTATAATCCCATTCCTTGGATAGTTTGTCTTACCAGCCTCTTCGGTGAGCCATATTCACATCACATATCGTAGACATTTGATATTATATCTTCAAATATTCTACTCTATGTCATACAACCTTTACCACATAATCCCCATGTTTGATTTAGTCGATGAGGATGATTCTACACCTCCTCTAGTAGTTCATTTGTGTTTTCCTGTTCCCTTAATTCTTCACCAGGAACCATCGTTCCAAGAAGCATTAAGGCCATCTTTAGATAAGTAAGGCCACTTGCCTGAAAGTCGCAAATCCTGATTCCAATGGTCAGTTTTTCTGCTATGATCTTAAAAATATTTAGGGCCTTCACCTCCTATCATATTGGAGGGAAAATGTTGTTTTATAAGAAAACCCCTAGTTTTTCCATCACCCCTTATGACCAAACCATAGCTCGGTTTGACGAATCATCAACATCGTTGGAAATCTCTCATTGAGTACTATAATTGGTCTCTCTTCATTTTTTATTATTTTACACTTCACCTGGAAGCCATTTTTCCAAGAAGGGTCACGTTGTCGCATCTCAAAATCGAATTTCTTCATATGTGACGCTTGTACTTTGGGGACCACCTTCCCTTGGAACTTGTTGTTTCACTTGTCAATTTTCATTATGAGAAACCATCATTTTCTCATGTTTTCAAGGTCCCCACCATGCCTCTTCTTTGTGGCAGCATCATCAAGTCGCCCTTGTTCATAGCATCCGCCATGAGTCACCTTTGCATCCATGGAGTCTGTTTCGCATCCCATTGTATCATGTCACATTATTCAACCAATATTTTCATACCATTCATCCTGTGCTGCCCATTTTTGCCTTCAGCCATACTGTCCACCATCCCTTCTAGAGTCAAGTCAGTCACTGCCAGCTCAACCATGCCCTTTATGCTCTGACAAGGGAAGTCGTATGTTTTTCCATCAATCCCATTTTACCTGTTTTCCCTGGTGTAATTCGATCAGTCACATTATTATTTTCCCTCATTCCTTAGTTGAGGATCCTCATTGCCTCACCTATGGAGGGCCCTATTCTGTCGACATCAACACATCTATTCCAAAAGAATGGCATAGAGGGCGGTGTATCTTGGTTCTAACTTCCACTTTTGTTCGATTCCTCGAATCAAGGAAAGGGAATCTTCATTTCCCTTTGACTTCGTTGTTTCATGCTCGTGATTCATAGACTTGATGGTCTAGTGATGTAGCATATTGTACCAGTAATTCCCGAGTGTGTGTGAGATATTTCAGACCCCATGAGGGGGTGGCCCTTCAGGTAGCCCCCCACATGCCTGGATGACTTCCTATTATTCTACAACCTTAGATGCAGTTGCAAAAATTTGATGGGTTCAGTTCTTGCCGCTTGTAGTGCTCATAGCATGCATGTCTCCATCAGATGATCCATTTAGTTTTGCAGAGCCCTTTCCTGTTTAGTATGGTTTCTTTGGTTGTTCTACCCTCCCTCCCACCCATTTTTTGAGGGAAGGACCATTATATCTCATGTACTCAGATATTATTGTATTCAATCCTCGCTCATGTTTTTCCCATGCACATTATATATATTGGATACATTGAATTATTTTTTGGCTTATTTATGTCAGCATGTCATGTACCATTCGGCATGTACTCTAGTGCTCAGTTTCATTTTTTTGGGCACATTATTATTTTTTGTATTGAGTTATCTCAGGGGGTATAAGTATGCCTCCCCCGCATCACTGAGATCAGGTACCACAACGTAAAAGGAGACTTACATTAGTTAGTTGGTCTCGCCCCCTCAGTCACTATCCTCTTTCTATTTAGCTCCATTGGTCTCTCTCTCTCTTATTGACTCCCCTTCGGTGTCTAGTGATTGTGTCCTTACAACGTACTTCGGTCATATGTTTTGCTCCTAACACTCGTACATTGGGGGGCAATCTGTTATCACCAAAAAATGATCATCTAGCCATTACTTACTAGATGGATCGAGGTACACCATGTAGGGCCAATTTAACCATAGTAAAATTGCTTTCACTAAAAGAAATTACTTACTAAACCACATTTGTTAAGTTATTTGTTATGAAACTAGCTCAAGAGAAGATAGAAAAGATAGATCAATGCCTTAGAATTCAGCCTCTTCGAGGGGGCAACCTCCTTTACATTACATAAATGAACAATTCTTGGATCATTCAAATGACAAAACCTCCTTTCTATATATAGGAGTCTAAGGAGTCACAATATAATCCAGCCGACCTAACAATAATAATATAAAGCCACAAAAATAACAATAGAGGGATTCTATGGGGCACAATAATGACAATATGGGGGCAATAAGGGCACAACAATATTAATAAGGGTTATAACTACAATAGTAATGGGGTAATCACTAGTATTATAGGGACCCAACATGCCCCTCTCCTTCAAAAAATTGTTGTCCTCAACGCTTGTGTAGTTCTGGATACTTCTGCATAAAATTTTCATCCTCCCATGTGGAATCTTCAGAGGATAAGTTCTTCCACTTGATAAGATACTCGGAAATTGATCGATTTCGTAGCTGTCGAGTTCTTGTTTCTGTGACTGCTTCCGGTTCCAATATAATTTTTCCTTCCTCGTCAAGTTTTGGCAATATTGTTTGAACTGGGAGCTTGTCACCTATAACCTTCTTTAAACATTAAACATGGAAAACTGGGTGCAATCGACAAGCTGCAGGAAGCTCCAATTTGTATGCCATAGTACCAATCTTTTGCAACACCTTGTACGGACCATAATACTTTGGTGATAATTTATTATCCTTCTTAGCTTGCTTGAGGGACATTTGCTTATATGGTTGTAGCCGTAGGAATACCCAATCACCTACATCAAAACTTCTTTCACTGCGATGTTGATCTGCCTGTTGTTTCATTCTATTCTGTGCCAACACGAGGTTATCCTTTAAGAGTTGGAGGACTTGTTGTTGATGTTCGATGTGATGTTCCACTGCCTGAACCTTAGAATTTTCTCTTAAATATGATGTGATGGATGGTGGTTGATACCCATAAAGTGCCATAAATGGGGTCATTTTTGTTGCTGTATGGAAGGAAGTGTTATACCACCATTCAGCCAGAGGCAACCATTTGACCCATTGTGTCTGTTTATCAGATACAAAGCAACGAAGATATCCTTCCAAACATTTGTTTACTATCTCAGTTTGCCCATCAGATTGAGGATGATAAGATGAGCTATGAGCTAACTGAGTACCAAGACAAGAAAATAATTATGTCCAAAAATTTCCAGTGAAAATGGGATCTCTGTCACTTACAATAATCTTTGGGTTTCCATGTAGCTTTTGAATTGTTTCCATAAATGCAGTAGAAACTGTACTGGCTTTAAATGGATGTGATAATGCACAAAAGTGTGCATACTTGGTAAGTCTGTCAACTACCACCATGATGACACTCTTTCCCTCAGACTTGGGTAAACCTGTGATAAAATCCATTGAAACCTCCTCCCAACGTTGGCTTGGAATGGATAAAGGTTGTAATAGACCCGGTGTCTTAATTGTTTCAACTTTATTTTGTTGGCAAACCAAACATTCCGCCACAAACTTTTGAATATCTGATTTAAGGCCATCCCAAAAAATTCCTTCTTAACCCTGTGGTAAGTTTTTAAAAATCCTGAGTGCCCTCCTAAGGGAGAAGTGTGCAATTCCATAAGAATCTTTTGTTTTAGCTGGGAATTCTTACAGAGGTATAAGCGATCTTTGTACCATAACGAATCATTTTTCCAGCTAAATGTATCAGACGTACTGGAATCTTTTTGTAACTTTCAAATAAGTGCCCACACTTCTTCATCATTCTTCCATTCCTCCCTTGCTTCATTTATCCAATCTGGTTGGATAATAGAAATGGCGCACAACAATGCTTCCACATCCTCATCCTTTCTTGAGAGTGCATCTGCCACCACATTTTGCTTCCCTTTTTTGTAGATGATTTCAAAGTCATAACCCAACATCTTTGTGACCCACTTTTGTTGCTCTTCAGAGGATAATCTTTGTTCTAAAAAGTATTTAAGGCTATCATGATCCATTTTTACCTTGAAGTGTCTTCCCATTAGGTAGGGTCGCCATTTCTTAAGTGCATGGAGTATTGCCAACATTTCCTTCTCATAAATAGCTTTTCTTAAAAACTTTCCCTTGATTGGACGACTTTCAAAAGCAATGGGTCTTTCATCTTGCATTAGAACAGCACCAATTCCATTTCTGAAGCATCACATTCCACAATAAAGGTTTTTGTGAAGTCCGGTGTAGCTAAGACCGGTGCTTGGCACATTGCCTCTTTAAGATGTTCAAAGGCCTTTGTTGCTTCCGGAGTCCATGAAAATGCATCTTTCTTCAATAATGTTGTTAGAGGTGCTGCTATTCTCCCATAATTCTTAACAAACTTGCGATAATACCCTGTCAACCTGAGAAATCCTCGCAGATGCTTTATGGATGTGGGGATTTTCCATTCCTTAATGGCTTTAATTTTGCTAGGGTCTACCTTAACTCCTTCATGAGATACAATATGACCCAAATATTCCACCTCCTGGACTCCAAAGAAACATTTGGATCTTTTTGCATATAATTGTTTCTCCTCCAATAGTTGTAGCACCCTGTCAACATGTTCAACATGATCCTTCCAAGACTTGTTGTAGATTAGTATATCATCAAAAAATACTAACACAAATTTTCTAAGGAATGGTTTGAAAATTGAATTCATCAAACCTTGAAATGTTGAAGGTGCATTGGTAAGGCCAAAAGGCATGACCAAAAATTCATAATGACCCTCATGAGTTCTAAATGCTGTTTTTGGAATGTCTTCAGTCTTCATTCTGATTTGATGATATCCTGAACGAAGATCCAACTTGGTGAAGTAAATTGATCCATGCAATTCATCCAGTAATTCATCAATGACAGGAATGGGGAACTTATCTTTAATAGTGAGCTTGTTGAGCTCCCTATAATTCGGACACATGCGCCATGATCCATCCTTCTTGTGCACCAATACTACTAGAGTAGAGAAAGAACTTTGACTCGGTTGAATTATACCAGCCTCTAGCATTTCTGCAACCATACATTCAATTTCACTCTTTTGGACATATGGATATCTGTACGGCCTGATGTTTGGAGGAACACTTCCTGGAATCAGATGAATAGCATGATCATGATCACGCATAGGTGGGAGACCTTTGGGAGTCTCAAATACCTTGGAATGATTGTCCAGGACTTTTTGGAGATCTGGAGAAATAGATGATTCCGATGTGGAAACATCTAGCGAACATAATTGTGCAATTACACCTCTTTGCTCCTTTTTTAGAAGCTTTGTCATACCATTAGAGCTGATTATCTTTCCTGGTTTCCCTGCAATACCCCTTAATTCAACTTCCTTTCCTTCCATAGAAAATTTGATGAAAAGTTCTTGAAAATTAAAAGCTATTGTACCCAAGGATTGTAGCCATTGGACTCCTAGTACAACATCAGCACCTCCCATTGGAATGGAAAGCATTGGGCTAGTCAATACATATTCTCCCATGGATAGCTTGATATTATGGCACTTTCCAGAGAAATTTATTGTTCCTCCATTTGCAATCATCACTTGACACTCTGGTGCTGGATATAGAAAGCAATTCAATTCTTTTGCTACCTTACAATGAATAAAATTGTGGGTGCTTCCTGAATCAATCAACACTATTACCTTTTTCTTCTTGATTTGTCCTTCTATCTTGATGGTTTGAGGAGTGGTAATTCCTGCCAATGCATTACAAGATATGGTCGGATTTATTTGTTCTTCATCTAGGCTTTGTTCCTGGAGTATATCCTCTTCTTTTGACCTTTCTTGCTCCTTTTCTTCTTCCTCTTCACAATCTATGTAGAATAATTTCTTCTCAGCACACTTATGACCTTTAGTGTATTTTCTATCACAACTGTAACAAAGCCCTTTTGCTATTTTTTCTTCCAATTGTTGTGGTTTCAACCTTATAGGTTGTGGAAGACTAGGGGCAACAACACTTCCGTCTTTATAGTTGTGAGTGGTATGCTTCCTGGTTGCCATAATTTTGCTTTCTATTTTTCTTGCTAACCTGAATGCCTTCTCTAATGAATCAGGTTCCCAAAGGCAAACATCATGTTGGATATTATCCTTTAAAGACCCTATGAACACATCAATCCTATGCTCCTCTAGAATATCTTTTACCCTTATGTTCAATTTTTGGAACTCCTCAATGTGCTCCATTATTGAACCCTTTTGTTTGAGACTTATCAATTGGCTAAAAAAAGTGTTGCTTTTTGTATCCTCATAATGTGCTATCAATTCTTCCGTAAAAATTGCCCAAGTGATAAATTTTTTACGAGAGCAAAGCCATTGATACCATACAAACTGATTTGGTTCCAAATATAAAGTTTCCATACGTACCTTTTGTGTGTTTTGCACATTATTGAGATCGAAGAATTGCTCCATCTGTAATATCCATGTTGCGGGATCCTTGCCATCAAACTTCCTCATATCGATTTTTGGAATATGGTGGGTCTTTGATCCAACATTAGAGTCTATGGAATCATGATTAACATTTCTTTTGTTCTCATCATGAGTTTCCTTTACTACCCTTTCACCATTAGTGACCCTTTCTTGTAGCAACTTCTTCAATTCTTCCATGTCTGTCTTCAAATCTATCTTCAAATCGTCCATCTTAGCTTCTACGCCTTTCTTTAAACAATCCATCTTAGCTTCTATGCCTTTCTTTAAACCATCCATCTTAGCTTCTACATCTTTCTTTAAACCATCCATCTTAGATTCTGTTCCTTTTTGTGCAAGTGACACTTGTTGCACTTGGTCTCGTAATTTTGCTATATCATGTTGCATTTCTTCCTCTTCTTCATAAGTCATGCTAGAGCTTTCAGGTTGCTTACTAGGTGTTTGCATTTTCTTTCCTTGAGGCATTAGTTACCGATAATAATGATTTACTATGCCCTTTGAATTCCTTCAAACCAAGCTTACACAAAAAAAAAAAAAAAAAAAAAACTACACACCTTTTTTCACTTTGTAGAAGCCTGATATTGAATCTGATGTATCTCTGTAATTTCAAATCATCCAGTTCTAAAATTGTGATATGTAGTAGCCTTCTGTGTCCTATTTCCAATGCCACTAGTCCAATCCCAATTTGATTCTCCAAGAAAGAGTTGCACAATCTCCCGCAGTGACCTGATTATAGACTAGTTCAGTAGAGCGAACTTGTATGAAGTGACACGTGTCACTGTTTCAACCATTGACTCTGAAAAATATATACAAGAAAACTACAGTCCGTCCTCTTTCTGTACCTTCTTAGGAAATTTCAATCCAATGATCAGAAAGAAAGTTATGACAATTTTCCCCAGGTCACCTGTTTGGAATGTAATTCAGGAGTCTGCAAAAAGACCAACTTCCTCAGATCTTATCTCCGTAAATGTAGCGTGGAAAGCTCTGAAATTTGGACCCGAGGTTCAGCGTAATTTCTTCTCAAATGGGTTTTTTTTCAACTTCTGAAACGTCGCAGAAAAAAGTTTATAGCGAAAATGCCACAATGACCTGTTTGGAGTAGCGAAACCCTAGAATCCAAAGTTCTGATACCAAATGTTATGAAACCAACTCAAGAGAAGATTGAAAGGATAGATCAACACCTTAGAATTCAGCCTATTCGAGGGGGCAACCTCCTTTGCATTACATAAATGAACAATTCTTGGATCATTCAAATGACAAAACCTCCTTTCTATATATAGGAGTCTAAGGAGTCACAATATAATCCAGCCGACCTAACAATAATAATATAAAGTCACAAAAATAACAATAGAGGGATTCTATGGGGCACAGTAATAACAATATGGGGGCAATAGGGGCACAACAATATTAATAAGGGGTATAACTACAATAGTAATGGGGTAATCACTAGTATTATAGGGACCCAACATTATTTCTGGTTAAACCCGTGAAGAATAATTAAATAAATCATTATTAATCTTATTTTTATCTAGGAATAATTAATTAATCATTATTTAGTTATTATTCCTTCTCAAGTTTGACTAAATCCCCTAGGAATACTTAAATAAATCATTATATTTTTATTAATCCTTAATCACATTCCTTGAGATGATAAATAAATCATTAATTTATTTATTATTTCTAAATAAAAGTATTTAACCAATTTAAAAACTTTTTCCCTCCAACCAAATATAATAAAATATTCCAAACGGTTAATTCTAGAATTTGGTTAATAATATTTTACTATTTTCTAATATTTGAGAATAACCTTATATTTTGTTATAAATTGGAGGGTTTTAGATCCATTCTTCACTTTCGATTATTTTCATTGTTTCACTCACTATTGTAGCTCTAGTTATTATCACTATCACTCACCATTTATCTTTTTCATTTTGAGTTCCCATTAAGCTCAAGCATTTTGTTTGCTTGGAAATGCATTGTGGAGAAGAGAGAGACTCTACAAAACTGAAGACATTGAGGATAGCCAAGAACCCATCCCATAGAGGGGCACTGGTAGCATTAATTTTTTCCCTTCACAGGTGTCATCTAATAAAACATGTTCTTTATATCAGTTTCCATTGGATTATTGGAGTTATTTGCGCTTATTTTCTTATTCCATTTTGTGGTTTGACTATTTATGTTGCATAGATCATGACTTTGGCAGGTTTTGTTTCTATCATTTGCTGCAGGTCCACACCATTTTACAACCATTTTTACTGTTCAGTTTGTTTGTCATCCACAGTCTAGAGTGGTTTATTTTCCTACACCTTCGAGAAGAACTCTACACAACAAATATCGTTAGCCATACTTCTTCTTGGAATGGGAGGGGAATTAGTAAGGGGATGGGGATGGGAGGTATGAGGGGTAGGGGAAGGGGAAAAGCTGAAAACACCCTGGCTATTACTGGATTCTGTCTTCTGCGAACTCTCAGGCTAGGAGGCTGAATACTGCGAAGTTACTTGGGGGTTATGAGGATGGCCTTCTTCTCTTTCACTTTAAAATCTACTTAAAATAGGACTATAATCAGTCTCTACAAAGGTCTTTGGGTATTCTGCATGAGATCTCTTTCTAGTATCTAATCTATATCTCTTTCCACTTAATGTTACTCTGATCTCTTGCTCAGATTTATTCTCTCTTCTTCCAAATATAAGTAAACTAATAATTTGATTACATTCGTAAAACTCCCTTTTCACACATAAGCATATTAATCCAAAGTTTCAAAGATTCTAAATACTTACCTTGTGTTCCTTTAAACAAAATCTTGTTTTTCTTTGTTGTAGGTCACGGTTGAGTCTACAACAAACTCGATAATGAATCCTCCCAAGATGCTATTAATCTAGAAATTGACATCCCTTGAGATCCTATTGTCAGTGCTCTTGATTCATTGTATCAGTTCAGGAGTCCACACTGTAGGTTCTTCACCCTTAAAACAGTTCTTTCTTTTGGTCAACCTCGATATCCACTTGTACAACTCAACATGAAAAGAACAGAATAAAATTTTATATTGATCTATAAAAATATACTTCTGTAACCAAGCTTTGGATGTTAGATGAGGGTTTCTATTTTCTTTATCCATAAATTCTCGCTCTTTCAAGTCTATCTAGTCTTGAATCTCTTTCTTCGATGGGTACCAGATCCACATATCCCTCAAACAGATCTTGGTCCTGACAATGGAACCATTTTTTCCCTTGATGTGGGTTGACCCAAGTTATATCTATACTGCACACCAACAAAACCCTTGATCAGTGGCCCTTTCGGCAATGACCTGCAAGCAGATTGCATTCTCACCCAAAGTGACTATGGTAGGGTGTAGAACCAAGTTTTTGTAGCCTTGAAGGACTAGGAGACGTGGTATTATTATTTTATTTTATTCTTAGGATTTATAAATCACTTTGTCGCATTAGATTAATCACTTAAACATGCCATATAAAACCATAAACCGTCACTATGCTGAAGTAAAATATGGCTACTACTCTACAACATATAATAAGAAAATATACACATAAAACACTGAATTAACATGGTTCACCCTAGTGTAGGTTGCTTAATATAATGAATCTTTGTACAACAACCATTTCTTGTCCTGTGTACTATGTTGCAGGTTGTATGCACACTTAGATGTCGACTCTTCTCCACACCTCTATGCACTTAGCCAAATAGCCTCTCCCGTGCTACCAAATTACAGATCATAATAATTCATCCATAATACTTATCTGGATCAAAATTAATTGATGAAAGTCTATTTCTCTTCTTATCATTTGACCCTATATATACTATTACATTTTAGGGTTACATCATCAAAATACCATGTTTCAAATACCATGGACTCCCTAAAACAAGAAACTATGGCCCCAAAAACATTGATCCCTTACAAAATCACACTTTTACAAAAGGATGTGCTTCGACCCACCTCGAAGCCCTTATGACACCGTGTGGTATATTTATTTCCTAAAAATGTGCTACATTGCTCCGCCCCACAAAATGTGAAGTCTTTGCCAAAATCTAGGCCAAGTTGGGCTATGCCCAACAAGCACCTTCCACTACATGTGACCCACTATGAAATATCAAGAAATCCATGCCTAACAGTCAAAATAAGATATCATGACTCCGGTCGTTATATAAAGAAATTAGATAGATACAATGAGTCTACTAATTTTTAATTAGCACCTCAATATAATTAATGTTCTTTGTCAGTTGAGGTTGCTAGAAATTAAAGGTAATTAAAAAAGAGTATCTGTTTTCATTTGAATTATGCTTGGCCAATCATGTTCCATCATGAAATAAAAATAGAAACGCTAATACAACACCTACTGTTATATGCCACCAATGTGTTGCAACTTATTGTAATGATATAGTAAAAGTCAATTTCCCAAATGTCATGGTAAAATGACATATGATTCTACATGAGGGGTTTATTGTTGTGTTAAATGGTCATCCCACATGGCCCTCAATCTCATTCGGATGGTGTGGAACTTGAGCCCTTGTTTCAATGGCAGTTAACCTAATGCAGCTAGTCATTTCAACTTTGTTCTTTGGATCCTTGCTTGAGATTAGCTAGTTTGGAATGGAATCTTGAAGATGAGAGTTCCCAGCTATGTTTACCTAGTTTTGAGTGATGTCTGAAGAAAATATGGGCATGGGCCTCATGGGTTTCTTGGAAGCTATGTTGGTTTGGCTTATTTCAGCCTTCCACTTCTCATTTAACACCAAACTCCAGTATTGAGGATAAGGTAAATTTTGAACATGGAGTGACCTACATTTGACTTTCATTAATTGTGTGCAACGTATTATGTGAATGGAAGCTAGAGTGAATTCTATGCATTCCCAATCCCGAGTTACCAAGTCATTTCCCATGTTTTTTTTTGGGTATGATCGCATTGTCATGTATGCTTTGCATATTATTATTTTTCAAATGATTTGGTTTGCAAAGATTAAGCTATGTTTGACAACAATCATGGTTAGAGATATGACTACATGAGTACAACACATCTTTGTTATACATGGAAGAACATGAGGCTTAAACCCCAAATAATTATTTTAGCCATGTTCCTATTCAGATTAAAACATGAACCTTTACGTCAAACTCGTTACTTTTTGGGCTATTGTGCAGCATTAATATTAAAGCCAAATGTTTCCTTTTTTTGTTGGAAAAAAAAAATACATACATACATACATACATATATATATATATATATAAAATAGGGGTTTTGCTACATGTAATATATATGAAACATAGTAACTTTGCATTCTATTTTTTTGTATTACTGGAAGTATTTTTTGATTTTCTACATCACATTCTAGCGCTAATTTAAAACCTTCAAACCTAGGTTCCAAGGTTGCATTGTAATGATTTTCAACGGTATATTTGGGTCAGCTCTGATATCTATGGAAACACTTCATTAGTGTCTTTTATTTGTTGTTTTTGACGTTATAATTACAAGCTAGAAAACTCTATATTTTTCATCCTCTCAAATTCATATTTTCTTTGTCTCCACTCTGATCATTCATTTAAAGCTATAATGTAAAATAAGCCTAGAGTTGTTGGTTTTTTTTTTTTAATTTCAGGTAATGTATGCATGAGCACATTTTCAAATGGTATAAATTGTTCTAAAGCATTTTTAATGGATAAAACCCTGCTCACTATGAGGATTTCGAAACCTACTTATTGTCACTTGGTCAATTTTTGTTCTTCTTATCAATATTGAAAAGAGGTTTGCACAACATTCACATCATTTTCTTTTGAGAGGTTGGTGGGTCTCTAGTTTCATCTTGTAGCTATATGAAATTCTTTCACATGTTGTTTTGTTTGTGAGTGAAAACTCCCATTCATTTTATATCATATTTTATGTTTGCATATTGTTTGTGACTCTTCCACTAATCTCAACACTTTTGGTGGTTGTTGTAAAATGCTTGTGATCCACTTTTTGAAAATCGGTTAACTGATAAAATAGCCTTCCCCCCCCAAAAAAAAACTCTCGAACCCTCACAAGTTATGCTAGTTAAGGATTTATAACTAGGTTGAACTTTTCCTGGTCGAATTATCTTCTAGCCACTGGGAAAAAGTATGGCATTAATGTTCAGCATATACCTATGCTTAGACCTCAAGATAGAGCTAAAAGTATTTATGCTCTGCTCCAACTGAAGTTGCAACAAAGGTGATGTTCTCTTGATTTTCTATATTATGGTCTTTACAGAAGCAATTTAGCCTCACATTAATTTTGTCTTTTGTAAAATTGTCTGCGATGTATGTGGGCCCCTTATAATACAGAACTTTATAGATGAAGCCACAAACAAAGAGGCTTTCTGGTACAATGTAATGGCAATTGGATTTGTATTATTTCTAGCTAAATTTTCTAAGTGATTATAGATCATTAATACAACCCTTTTTGTGGAAAACATAGTTTGTTGGTGTAATTGCCATTATTTTATACAGTTTACCAAAAGGGTTTATTGCCTTCTAAATTTTGCTTAGGAAAGCCATGGAATTAGGAAAAATGTGAACTATATGTTGGTTTATGTGGAGATAGTGACTCAAGTGGTTGTAAAAGTTCATGACCTTTGGTCAATGCTAATTCATATATTCATTACATTTCTTATTGTCCTTTTGGCGTGATTCAACTAGTTGTGTTCACTATCTTGGCTATTATGTTAATTGTGTTGGTTATTTTTCTACTCCTAGCCTCTAAACAACACAAATAAATGACACAAGTAATATCTTTCGAACATAACCATATTAAAGTCACTAATTAAGTAATAAGCAACACAAACATTATTAAGTTGTAGGCCCAACATTAATGGTTTCATGGGAAATTTTATGTTGCTCACGGTTAAGAAGGCATTTGGATAATTATGTTCATGTATACAGTTTCTATGACCATTTTTATACTGTGGTTACCACCTATTGTAGTTTCTATTACATCATTTTATTCATGCATATTGATGCAAATGGTGCTTACTTGAGGCAAAGATTTTACTATAAGTTTGACATTTCGCATTCTCCAAGATCCTCTGAGATATTTTCCTCAAGTACTCATTACAACAACACAAGTTGTTATTTCTCTTCGTCAACTTGAAAAATATCGTGATGGTGATGCAGTGAATACTAAGGTTGTTGAGGAATTTTTTGATGGAGCTGAATGTTATTTTTCAATTACAAATGGGTCATTCAAGTGGTATCCTAAAGATGAAGATCTGATTCCAAATAATATAAATTTATATGTAAAAATTTCATCTTTCCTAGCCATTCTAGTGATGTGGGCAGAGGAAAATCTATACTCCTGTCATGTATACTTGGAGAGATGGAAGTAGTCACTAGAATTGTAAGTAAAATAGCTTTTATGTGCATTTTTTTGTAATCTTTTAGTTGGAATAGAGTGATCAATGTTGTTGAGTATCTCATCTTATATTGTTTCGAATGTCATTATGTTATGGAGATCATGTATTGCCAAAGCTTTTGAAGAAAAACCATTGCGTTGTAGTTTAACAAAGTGTAGAATTGTGAATTAACTTATTTTTCTAGAGTATGGTTATGCTTATAGATTTTATTAATTGGAATTATGTGAGAAAAAACGGTGTTATGCTAGTGAATGTAAAAACAAAACAAGCATTAATTTTTGCAGATAAAACCCACGTTGAAAATTTTGAAAGCATGTATTTATTCTGTAAGCGTAGTGCTTTGTTATATTGGCGTCATACATTACTTTGTATAAAAGAAAATAGTCAATCTATAAGGGATACCTTGCTTGGCTCGACCCTTTCCACTAAGTGTAATGCCCAAGTAGGTTTTGGATCCATTCCCACCAAGACCTGTGGTTTCACTAGCCACTATTGTGGCTGAACTCTTTAAGTATAGGATGGTGAGGGGAAATAATTAGTCTCATGCATTCACCCAACTACATCAGTAGATGTCAGGGAGAGCTATTTCTCAACCTATCTACCAGACCATTTCCCCTTCACCATATTTATACACCTATGCACCGCTAAGCACTCCAGCCCCTTAGGCATTAGTGTCGCAGCCTCCCACACCTCCTCAACCTCTGCCGCAGCAACCACCTCCGCCACATGGGAAAGTGTATGCTTAGTAGGGTGCAACCAATCCCCCCAATTCGAAGAAATAGAACAAGGGGAAAGGTAACCATAACCAACAAATGCAGGGTAACTAGGGTAACCACAGTAATCATCCTAATATGTCCCAAGGCAACCAACCTACCACCAAAAACAAGCAACAGGGCGATCAGTCCAAGCAAGCCAAGGTAATCTATATGAATAAGCCTTATGCATATATGTCCATTATACTCATGAGTGTCCCCTCTTACCTTAGATGCGCCAAATGTGGGAAGCCTAAGCAGCTTCTAGAGGTTAACTGCCCATGTAGCAATGACCTCAAAATCCTATACCATATTAACTAGTCGTGCTTACAAATCCTTTCCCTCAATAAGGATTTTTTGCTACTCAACCTTGGCAAGGTTAAGCAGCAGACCCTCCCCAACCTTCTGGTCCTAGTGACTACTAGATTCTCATGATAAATTCTAAGGAAGTCAATACCTTTGATGTCAACTTGCAAACTCAGTCGCTTCAATACGATAAGCCATCGATTTTGTCCGCAACTGAGCCCAAAACCAAAGATTCTATTGAGTCTCTTACGACATCAAATGGTCATTTATAGATACCTCAGCCCAAGGTTGAGTCAATTCACAAAATTCCTAAAGGGCCATTCCATCGTAATGTAGCTTCTAACCTAGATACCCACATGTACAGTATAGCAGACGACTTGGCGCAATGACCTTCCGCCATGTCCATGCTCATCTCAGAAGAAAGCTCTTCTAACTGCTTTAGGCATAGTTGATTTGAAATGGGGACCTAAAGGCTTCTTGTCAATCTACAAGAACCTCTCCCACTCCAAAGCTTATATATTCCCAAGATCTATGTTTATGATTGACAATTTGTGGAATTAAGTACTTGAAATAGGTGTATGTATTTGTTTGCCTTTAAACTATTCAACTGCCTTAAATTCATTTGCCTTGCTAATATTTAAACACACACAATAATAAATATGATGCAAAAAATAAGCAAACACATAAAACAACAATATAACATGAAGTTTACCCTGATATCTTGGGCTACATCTCCTTGAGCTCTAATCAACTCGATTAGGTTCTTTGGGATTATGGCTTGGCTTCTTTTACAAGTCTTCAACTCAAATCCATAGTTTTACAACTGAACCAATGGGCTTAGAATGCCATCTTACCCCTGGCTGTCCTTACTCTGCAGACAGATCTAGGCTTCTCTTGACTATAGTCCTTCAATTAGTGCTCTGAGCTATCTTGAGCTCTAGGTTGAACCAACTCCCTCAGAATTCTGTTAACTGTCTCTGGAACTCCTTATTCTATCTTCAGCACACCTCGGGCATCAGCAATAGCTTGACCATTTGATCTCCTTACTGTTCTGAAACTTCATTGCAGCCACATGGCTCTTAGAAGTCTGTTTTGAGCTCTTTGGCTCTGCAGCTTTGCCTCCAATATCTGGTGGCTCTGCCTCTATCAAGCCTCCAACCTCTAGTGGCTCTGCCCTCTATCAAGAACTCTAGCTCTACGGCTCTCCAGAGCTCAAGCTCTTTGGCTCTGTCTGGCTCCCCAGCTTACCAACTCTCTAGCTCTTTGGCCTTTTGCGCTCTTGCTGCTGAGTCCTTCCTCACTCTGCAGACTGCCCTCCTGGCATACACTGAGCTTCCAATGGATTCCTCAACATTTAAACATCTCTGGGCTTCTCTGAGCTTCTTTGAGCTTCCCCTGAGCATTCCTCTCTCTCTGCCCCTAAGAATCCACTGCTCTCTATTTTATCTGTGTTTCCCTTGGCCTTTTCTATTAATTGTTTTTTTTCTTTGTTTTTGTAGCCATTTGGTTATAGTCGCCTAACGCATGGAAGACTGATCGTTCCATAAAAGAAGAAGTTTTACAATCAAAAGTAATGGCGGACGTGGGTAACCCAATCGCTTGGCATTCCTCCTGTATAATTCTTGAATTAGAACACATAACGGAAATACACAGGAAAATCACGAAAACACCATCATGAGCATTACAGCCAGAACTCAAATAGAATTCAATCACATCTATAATCCTCTTGGGTCCATCCTTTTATCGACTATCGCAAATTGCATTGCGTAAGGCCAAAAACACAATACATGGAAATACATATAAAATCCTCTATCGGGCACCCAAGATGGATCTCAAACCGAATTAAATCGCATCCATAATCCTATCGGGTTCGTGCCTTTATCACATATTGCAATCGCATGTCACGTATGTCAACGACCCTTTGTATTGTGCGATTCGATTGCCAATTTCTGATCGCATCGGTGTATCACTATCGCTTTATTGGCATATCGCAATTGCTGTGTTCATCGCACACCATCACTTGACCTTCCGAAATGTGATTAGCGATTAATTCCCAACCATTGATCTGCTCCTCGATCCGACGGTCAATATTCCATTGCAATCGCTTTATCGACTTGATCACAATCACAAGTCGCAACGACCCGAGGCCTATACAGCATCTCATGGACTACTCCGATGTGATATACATCGTCGATCGCCAATCACCGATCTAGATTTATTGCAATCACAAATCGGGTCACCCAGGTTCCAATATCATATGTAAGTCTTTCCCCGATGCGATATGTCGGAGATCGCCAATAGGGAAGTCCTTCTGCCTGCGGTTAAGTCCTCCCTTTGAACCTTTCTGACGTGATTTCTTTAAGGAACTTATGTTAATAACATATTTTCCCTTAACCCTTCTTTAATAAGAAAATGCCTCCTTTTCTAAGGACATTGGGCAATTTTCTTTTTACAATAATTCCTTCATCTGGAGTCTGTTTTGGTTCATTCAAATTGCATTAGATTTGGAATGAAGAGATCTATGCAATGCGACTATTTCCAAGAGCATACTTTGACTTTCATTTTTTATCATTAAAAGTCATCGAGGATCATTTTTTGATCATGCCTCCCAATTAGAAGTCTTTTGGACCCCAAAAGGCTAATATACTGATCTGAATAGTAGATGAGAATAACATCACCCTCTTCTTTCAACCTTCGTACACTTGCCTTGCATAGTGCCTCTGAACCAAAGCCTTTGAACACTTCCTTCCTAGATCTGCTAGTCCTCCGATTAACTACTATCTTCCTCCTTGAATTCATGCAGAACTCTTGCTGAGAAGGTTATAGTAGGTAGGTTAAGCCCTTATTCCTGGATCATTGATCCAAGGTGGCTCAAACAAATGTGAAGTTACATCTTCTTCAGAAAAAATTACATTTGTATCTATTTGACATATTGTCAACAACAACTGTTAACAACAACAGAATTACAGATAACAACTGGATGGCCTAAACTCTTGCTTCATCAAAAGAAATAGATTTCACATCTTGTGAACACCTCCATGTCTTTACATCTGCATAAAAATGATTGACTAGATAACAAGCCAACAAAACATGTGTTTAAAAGAATTGACCCTTCAAGTCAAGCATGTAGAAAAAAGACTGTAGGATTCTTTTTCAAAGATGAAACACTTCATCATTATCTGCATATTGGAGACCAAATCAAATTTTCCCAAGTCAATATTACATGCATGTTAAAAAAAAAAGTAATCAACCCTTCAAGTTAATCACACATACATTTTAAAATATAAGGAAATCATCAACATCCCTGTGTTCATGCATATCATGCTTATGCATGCATTTCGCCTTTCAACTTTTGCTTAAGTACATTGTACTTTCGAAGCTGAAATGAATAGAATGTTGCAGCAATAAAGTGAGTCTCCTACTCAACTTTTCCAATCACATTCTTGGTAAAACCTTGCAACTTGCATTCCATTAACAAAGAAATGCAAATAGATGCAGTATATCAATAGGCATGCAATCTTAATTGGATAAGAATTCTAACCACTTCTTACCAATCCATTTCAAAGGTCCTTCCTTTGTCTGCACATCAGCATCAACATGTGAATCATCTTGAAACACATCATTCATGGAATCTTTCTTTCCATTCCTGCCATTCTCTCTTTCCATCCTCTTCAAGTTTTGTGGAAGCATTTTTGGATTTAGAGTCCAACATTTTGCAGCAATATGTCCTTGCTTATGGTAGTGAGTGCAACAAATGTGCATCTTCTTGACAACATGATTTGCCTTGTCAGTGGACCTTTGGCTTTTTTCTTCCTTTCCTTCAAAAGTTTCTTGTATGTGGCCATTCTCTTCCAACATCTAGAAACATTATGGTTATCCAAACTACAAAAGGAACATGCAATTATTTTCCCATACTTATATGGAAATTTAGTATGCTGAACATAATCAAAAGGAATATGGTTAAAAATAGATTTATACCTTTCTCTTTCACCCTTATTGCCTTCATGAGGGGGTGAGTCGAATGAAGAAGTGGCTCCCTTTGGAACACCATCAATCTCTTCACTTCTGTTAGAGTTTCCACAATTCTCTGGTTCAAGTTTATGCTGATATACACCTTCTTTCCTCAACCATTATTGGCTCAACTATACCCTGTGCATGTTTACCCAAGCCTTTTCCTTCATAGCCCATCTTGGATATTAACTTGGAACCTATGCCTCTAGTATGTTTTTCAAAAGAACCAATATAAACATTCTTAGAGGAAATTGAAGACAAACTAGAATTATTTACCTCTTCTTCAAGCTGATACTTGACTAAGGCTTCTTTGGCAACAAAGAGCTGTGTCTCCCACTGATGCATCCTTTCTAGGTTCATATTTGCAATATGAAGTTGTCTTTCCATTTCCTGCAATTTCTCAAAAAGCAATAGATTCTCTCCCTTCAAGGAATTCAATTGATCTCGAAGTATGATGCTCTTCCTTCCATCCTCATACATTTCTCTCACCATATACATCATGGTGAACAAGTCTTGCTTCATGTCTTCATCAAAGAATCTTGGATGAAGGAAGAATTTTGAGGACTCCCTTGTAGAAGTAGTCATTATCAAAATGAACAAAAGAACTTCAAACAAGATTAACAAAGAGCTTATTCAAGAAACTTTTGCAACAAACCTCTTGTGCTTCCAGGATTTCTTTGAGGTTCTTTGGGATAAGAAGAATGCCTTCAGCTCTTCTTCCTTCTTGTCCTCTGCTGGACTTATCCATCCATAGCTTTCCCTTCACCTCTGCAAACTCAAACAATAATCAATTTACAAGCAATCAAACAATCAATCCTTGATTGTTTAAACACCTTTCAAGTTAAACAAGAAAATAGAATTCTTTGTCAATCAAGCATTCTGATCTGATACCACTTGCATCATGATACAACCTACTCTGGTATAACTTGCTCTGGTATAATCAGCTCTGATACCACCTTCTTTGAAGGTGGGGTTAATCAACCTGAAGCTCTGAGACCATCTGATATGAAATGGGGACCTAAAGGCTTCTTGCCAACCTACAAGAACCTCTCCCACTCCAAAGTTTATATATTCCCAAGATCTATGCTTATGATTGACAATTTGCGGAATTAAGTACTTGAAATAGGTGTATGTCTTTGTTTGTCTTTAAAATATTCAAGTGCCTTAAATTCAATTTCTTTGCTAATATTTAAACACACACAACAGTAAATATGATGCAACAAATAAGAAAACACATAAAACAACAATATAACAAGGAGTTCACCCTGATATCTTGGGCTATGTCTCCTTGAGCTCTAATCAACTCGACTAGGCTCATTGGGATTATAGCTTGGATTATTTTACAAGTCTTCAACTCAACTCCATAGGTTTACAACTGAACCAACGGGCTTAGAATTCCATCTTACCCCTGGCTGTCCTTACTCTGCAGACAAATCTAGGCTTCTCTGGACTAGACTCCAATTAGTTCTTTGAGCTATCTTAAGATCTAGCTTCCACCAACTCCCCCAAAATTCTATTAAATGTCTCTGGAACTCCTTCTTCTGTCTTCAGCACACCTTGGACATTAGCAATAGCTTGGTCATTTGATCTCCTTGCTGTTCTGAAACTTCATTACAGCCACATGGCTCTTATAAGTCTGTTTTGAGCTCTCTAGCTTTGCGACTCTGCCTCCAATCTCTAGTGGCTTTGCGTCTATCAAGCCTGCAACCTCTAGTGGCTCTACCCTCTGTCAAGTACTCTGGCTCTATGGCTCTTCGGTGCTCAAGCTCTTTGGCTGTGTCTGGCTCCCCAGCTTAGCAACTCTGTGGCTCTCTGGCCTTTTGCGCTATTGCTGCTAATTCCTTCCTCACTCTACAGACTGCCCTCCTGGAATACACTGAACTTCCAATGGATTCCTCAACATTTAAAAATCTCTGGGCTTCTCTGAGCTTCTCCAAGCTTCCCTTGAGCATTTCTCTATCTCTGCCCCCGAGAATACACTACTATCTATTTTATCTGTGTTTCCCTCGACCTTTTCTATTAACTATGTTTTTTTGTTTTTGTAGCCATTTGGTTACAGCCGCCTAACACATGGAAGACCGATTGTCCATAAAAGAAGTAGTTTTACAATTGAAAGTAACAGCAGGCGGACCGATTGTCCATAAAAGAAGTAGTTTTACAATTGAAAGTAACAGCAGGCGTGGGTAACCCGATCATTTGACCTTCCTCCTGTATAATTCCCGAATTAGAACACATAATGCAAATACACAGGAAACTCATGAAAACAGCATCATGAGCATTATAGTCGGAACTCAAATAGAATTCAATTGCATCGATGATCCTCTCAGGTCCATCCTTTATTGCCTATCACAAGTCACAAATTGCGTAAGGCCAAAAACCCAATACATGGAAATACACAGAAAATCCTCTATCGGGCACCCAAGCTGGATCTCAAACAGAATTAAATCGCGTCCATAATCCCATCGGGTCCGCGCCTTTATCGCATATTGCAATCACATGTCACGTATGTCAATGGCCCTTTGTATTATGTGATTCGATCGATGATCACCGATTGCATCGGCGTATCGCTATCACTTTATCGACATATCACAATCACTGTGTCCATTGCATGCCATCACTTGACGCTCTAAAATGTGATTAGCGATTAATTCCCGACCGTTGATCTGCTCCTCGATCTGACGGTTGATATTCCATCGCAATCACTTTATCAACCTGATCGCAATCACAAGTTGCAACAGCCCAAGGCCTATACAACATCCCATGGACTTCTTCAATGCGATATAAATCACTAATCACCGATCGCCGATCCCGCTTTATCGCAATCGCAAATCGGCTTGCCCGAGTTCCGATATCATATGTAAGTCTTTCCTCGATGCGATATGTCGGAGATCGCCAATCGGGAAGTCCTTATGCCTACGGTTAAGTCCTCCCTTTCAACCTTTCTGATGTGATTTCTTTAAGGAGCTTATGTTAATAACATATTTTTCCTTAAGCCTGCTTTAATAAGAAAATGCCTCCTTTTCCAAGGACATTGGGCAATTTTATTTTTACAATAACTCCTTCATCTGGAGTCCGTTTTGGTCCATTCAAATTGCATTAGATTCAGAATGAAGAGATCTATGTAATGAGACTATTTCCAAGAGCATATTTTGACTTTCATTTTTTATCATTAAAAGTCATGGAGGATCATTTTTTGATCAATAGTAGAGCCTTCAGATGATCATTTTATTATCTTTCCTAATGATGTGTGTTACACTAAAATTTGTCACCATGACTATTTGCAGTCAGTATGGCTCCATCAATAACCATAATGTCCTCCTTGGCAAGTCTTATACCTCTGCTCCTCATGTTAAACTCCCAAAAAGAGAGAAAGCCTTTAAAAAATCAATATAACTCTAGTTACGCACTTTCTCTTACTCTTACCTGCAGGCCCGCACCTCAAGTACATAATACCTGCGTACTTGTACGCTCTGTCTATAAAGGGGTGGGTGCGTACCCCTGTAAAAGTCAAAAGGCGCAAGTTTTACTTCAAAAAACTTACTTGCGGTAGATTCTAGAGCATTCTAGAAGATGGTTTGACGTCGATTGAGCGCCTCCAGATGGTTCATGCATCCCAATGAAAGAGGAACTTATCCCATGAAGAGGGGATCTATCCCTTTGAAAGAGGGGCTTATCCCATTGATGGTGGACCTGTTTAACTTCCTCCAAAGCATTATAAATATAGGCATTGGGCCAGAAGGAGGGAAGGTTGAAAGCTGAACATTCCTAAGGGTAGTTGCTGCTGAAATTAGGACTCCCTTATAGAGCTTGAGAGGAGAGATCCCATTCCTTTCTTAGCTTCATTTGGAAGTGGGTGAGCTGATAAAAGTAGAGGAGAACTCTTGCTGGACCCTAGGAGGGACCTGCACAACACCAAGGCACGGGTTGTAAGGTTTCTTTTGTTTCCAATTAATACAATTAAGTTCATTTTTCTCAACAAGTTGTTATATATAATTTGTTTCATAAACTCCTTGGTCTTTATGATGAATATGTTTTATTATATGAGTTATTCAGGTGCTATGTAATCGTTTGCTTGTTTGTGTATGCAGGCTTCAAGGAGAGGAGCTCATCTGGATCCAAGAGGCTTGGCCCCTACAAACAACGTTGGACTAAAGGTAAGCCTTAAACACCTGGTTGCTTTTATTTTAAATGCATATTTAGGGAAAGATAGTGCTTGATTGTTTTGTTTGTCACTAGAAACACCTTAGTTTCTAGGGAGGTCAGTTTTGTCTGCAAAATTGACTCTTTCCGCATGACAAAATGACGACCATACTGGGGAATCCATGGATTTGATTGATTTCTTTTTTGATTGATACTTTGATTTGAGAAACCTTGATTTCTTTCTAGTTTTTGACTGATTGACTGTGAATTTGGGTGGAATAGCTTAGGATTGAGTTAGTTTTTTATTTTTCTTGTTTTTGAGAGAAGTACGCACCCTCTGCGTTAAGCACAGTGTGTACCTGTACGCACTTATGCTTTGCACACAGAGCATGGCCGCACCTGTGCAAACGGGTTGCCTGCGTACCCTGTCAAAAGTTTAGAAAATTTCAATTTTTTCCTTTTTACCTATTAGATTTTGTTTATAGCTTATTTATTGCTGCCCAAATCCACTAGTTACCTGTCAGAAGTTCTCATCTAGGCTTGTTTCATTAGCATCAAGGGTTTTAGTGAAGTTCATAGAAATTCTAGCCCTAGGTTTGATTTTTGTATTGGTCTTGTAGTGACTCTGGATTTAGAAGTTGTAGAAACCTTGGATATCCCTGGTCTTTTCAGTCTTCTTAGGAGTTAGACCATTCGTAAAATCCACCTTTGTTTGAGAAACCTACTGTTGTGTTGTCTCTTTGCGGAATTTCAAGAAGGCTTGTTTGTTAAGCTGTGAATTTCATTCTTAAGAAAAAGAACAAGAGTATTTTATTTTTGTTTTTGACTGATTTATGATTTTGCATGAATTAGTCCTTGGTTGAATTGTAACTGAGTAAAACAACCTGGAATTATATTTTGCAGGCTTTTACCTCATTAGATTTGCTTTTAGATAAATTTCTCTTAGATTTTCATAGATCTTAAAATTGATTTTTGTTAAGTAGTTTTACGTGCTTTGTTAAAATAGGAAAAATACAAAATCTCTTTTGAAGAAAGTTTGTTTTAGTAGTGTTTGAAGTCTTTGAAAAGAGAAAGGAAGTTTTCATGAAATAATTAGTGGTCTTGTGTTGTGTGCTTTGGAAAAGATAAAGAGATTTTTTCTTTGATTTTCATTGTTAAGAAAGTTGTCTTTATAAATTTTTCATTCTCCAACTCTCTTAGCTAGGAAATTCATTGAAAAGGAAAGATTGTTTTGTCATCCTAGGTGCATCTTTTTTGTGGATTTGAGTCGAGACTACACATCATAAGTTTCATCTCCACTACCTTTTGTCCTAAAGAAAAGCCATAAAAAATAACGTTTAAAGTAAAATTAACTTAGTAACTTTTTATTTACTAGGGCTCGGATACAACAACATAGATCAGGCTAGTTTCTTGGAGTAGGAGAGTAATTAACTCTCCAAGACAGTAAAAACAAACAAGTAGCTTATCTTGCTGTAGGATAAATCCAATTGTTACATTTATGCTCTGGGAAAGCTCCTTTTAAAGGAGAAGCACGAGATCGTGTCCGAACCAATGAGGGAATCAATCCTCCTTCATTGGGAACGACGCCAGATATGCACGTACTCCAAATGGTAAACCTCGGATTAACCATTGTCGAGGAGCCTGGGGTCACTTGTCTGTAAACCTTGGATTATTGTCAAGGATCCGGCAAGGGGATTGAGCTTGTTACTCTGCCCTTGCATGCGTATCGGATCGTAGACTATTCCCCTAGGTATATTTGTTGCTGTTGGTGACCTTAGTGACTATTATCTTTAGGATTCTTCCTAAGGTGATGGTGGAGGGAAGATCCCACTGTACCTGGAGCAGACGTCGGCTAGACTCACTTGGATTTTCTGGGGGGTTCACTTCACTCGAGACGGTTAAAGTGGAGGAACTTGGTCCAGTCTATTCATTAAGCAGGTTGCCAGGGTAACTATTCCACCCGCCATTTCTGTACTGAATTCTGCGATGTTGGATTTCATCACCAACTAGTGTTTTCGGTCCGGAAAGTTACTGTTTGTGTGTGGTTTGACGCCCTAGATTCTTTAGGCGTGTGATTCAAATTTGTTTGGTTCTTTAGAGAGTTTAGGCGGTTTGCTTTGAGATTTTACTTTGTTTGCATGTGCAGTAGTTAAAAGTTTTTAGCTGTGGCTGAATTACCAAGACAGTCCCGTAGACTTCGGGGCCAGTCTCCTGAGGTTGTAACTGTGGCTGATTTGTTGAGGAAGTCCCGTAGACTTCGGGGCCAACCTCCTAAAAAAGTTCCGGGCCATTACGAAGGTTTGAAAGTCCTCGTAACTCCTAGTAGTAGTAAAGTTGGGTCACCTGAAGAAGGAGAGTCTTCGTTGGTTGTTCATCCTGATTACCAAATTCTAGAAACAGGTTATAATCCTGAAGCTATTTCGGTTTCCAAACTTGCTGGCAGCTTTTCATCTACTAGTGATATAGGCGAAGAACCTGAGACATCTGAACCTGTTACTCCAACATCGGGGTTTGTCTCTCCGACTTCTAGTGCTCCAAATTCACCTAGGGTAGAAAGAGTAATCACCGAAAATCTCCCTTCTGGTTTGATAGCTATTGAAGAACTTGCTCCGAAAGAAGAAATAGGCATCCCTATCCCTGAAAATCAACCTACTATTGATCTAAGGGAGCGTGAATCAATTTTTTACAGTCCACCTAGAAGTACTATTTAGTATCTTTCTTTAACTAATTATTTGGACAACTCAGTGTTAAGTTTTTCACCACCTAGGGGTTTTTATACTCCCGTAAATATGTCAGGTCAGTCGTCCATGTTTACTCAATCGCCTCAATATTTTTTGTACGGCGGTCCTTCTGTTCCCTCTGGGTATCAGTCACTTTCTGGTACTTTTTCGGGAGCATCTCCTCAACCCATTGAACAAAGGCTATTCACTGGAAGAAATGGTGCAAAGCCGTTGAGCGTAGAAGACATTCTTAAGATGTCAGGTTCTATTCCCACTTCTCAACCTCAAGGTGGCCAGTTACCGCCTGGGGGGCAACCTCAAGGTACACAATTTGCATCTGGGGGGCAACCTCAAGGACAGTATGTGCTTGCGGTACATTACGTTCCTCAATGTCAACCCCAGACTCAATATGTACCCCAAGGTCAAGCCCAGTATCAATTTATACCTCAAGGTCAACCCCAGTATCAGTACATGCCTCACGGGTACCTACCCCAAGGTCAGTACTCGAACCAAGGTTTCCAACCACCCCAAGGTCAATCTTATGTTCAAGGAACAAGAAATGTACCTTTCAATTATCAATCCTACCCTCAACCCGGTTTTGGATCTCAATATTCTCAACCTGTTATGGGTCAGTACCCCGGAATGAACATAGTGTGGGATCCATCACAAACTCAACAGGTGTTGCAGCCAAATGTACAGTTGTCATCTCAAACTAGACAACCCTTAGTTTCTAGTTCGCCCCAGCAACCAGTCCAGTCTAATATTCAAACTTCTGTACCTTCGGTAGTTTCTCAGTATGGGCCTACTGTGCCTTGTACTCCATCTCAAACGACTGCTGCAACTGCCGCAACATCTGTTCCATCTAACCCACCTACTTCTAGAGTATCGACAGCTCCGGTTTCTACTGTTCCTGTATCTACTCCTCAGACATCTTTACCATCGTCTGGATCCATGATTCAAACTACGGTTCAGATGCCTGTAGGACAACCTGGTTTAAGTACGGTTGTCACAAGTCAACCACAATTCACTTATCAACCGTACCAGGGACAGTACCAATTCGGTCCTGCTGTCCAGCAGCCAGTTTACCAGTATCAACCGTATCCTGGGTACACTTATCAACAACCACAACAACCCCAATACGGTCCGGTTAATCCTGGTTTTCCAGGAGGATACAATATCCCGAACGCGATTCCTATTCCTAGTTATCCTGGATATCCTCCTCCTGGGGCTGGTCTCATGACCCAGAGTTTTAGGGATCCTAATCGGCAGCTACCGTTTATCGCAACTTTGGACTTACCAGACTTGTCGCGCCTAACGAACGATCCAATTAATTATCTTTCGTTTTGGCCGCCAATGCCGAATAAGTTGCCCAGTGACATTCCCAAGTTCGAGGGTAAATCTCGAGAGGACCCGTCGAACCATGTGATGACTTACCACCTCTGGTGTGCCTCTAATTCCATCTCGGATGATTCGATCCGCTTACGTCTTTTCCAGCACACTCTCATTGGTCTTGCGGCCAAGTGGTATATTGAGTTACCACGGGCCTCTTTTTATAATTTTAGCCAGTTAGCTACCTCGTTTTTAACTCATTTTTAGTTGCCGGTCAGATATGATAATGGCACGGAGTTACTAACTTCATTAGAGCAATCGACGTCCACTTATATTTCCGATCATATTCATGAATGGAGACATCGAAGGCGATTAGTGAAAGTTTTTATCCTGGACCAGATCTTAGCTGAATGGTTTGTTAAATCATTGTTACCGAAGATTATTGAAGACGTAGCTAAGGCCGGAGTAGTTACTGAGGAGCAATTGATTGCTCAAGAACAGTACCTTGACTTAGTTTATACTCAGTCAGGTACGTTACACGAAAAGATCCCTGATCTTCCAAAGTCAAATCAAATCGCTGCAGCTCCTTCGGGATCTCATGTCGCTGATGGTATGATTGGTACGATTAATACTAAAAGTAAGTAGAAGTCTCCCAAGAATTCTTCTCCTATCATAACCTTGCCTGATTCCCCGACAAGAGATTCTTCTACTGAGGTTTCTGCTGATATTCACGCTATAGAATCATCTACAGCTAAATCAAAATCCGGTGGGAAGAAGAAAGGGAAGAAGAAGAATAAAGCAGACAAAACTCCAAAGGAGAAAACTGAAAAGGCGGAATCCAATGATGAAAAGCGCAAACCTCGTTATCCATGTCTCATTTGTGAAGAGGAAAATTTTACAAGAGACTGCCCTCATCGAGTAGAGGTTGCAAAGATTGTCAAAGGTTCCCAAAATCCTGCTGTTTTGAAGGATCCATTTCCAAATCAAGATAGCAAGATGATAGGTTCTTCCTCGAGTTCCAATCAAGAACCCATATTGATGATGTCCCATGTAAGGATTGCGACTCGATTGCAAGATTATGGTAGTAAAAGTCCTGTTGATGGCAAAGAAGCAGAATCTTCTCATTCTAATCCATCAACCTCAGCTCCCGGTTCCGATCCACTACAGACTGAGAAGCCTAACCCAGACTTAGTAATCAAACCGCCCACCAAGGGTATACTTCGAAAGTCTGCTTTCAATTCACATGCGAGAGCGGCCCATAATTATAACATTGTTGAGGACTTTGATGTTTCACCCTCAGCAATGTCGGCTTTGGAAGTGCTGCAATCATGCCCAGCACATCGAAAATTACTTTTGTCAGCTATAGGAGCTGTTGATGTTCAGGACCCAAACCTAATAATCTTTGATCTAGAAAATAGTACACCGCGTTTGCCTCATCAAATGGCTTTCCAGATCCCAGTGATAGTTAAAAACAGGCCCATTCATCGGACTGTAATTGATGAGGGAGCTTCAACGTGTATTATGTCGATACAGTGTTGGAGATCGCTTGGTTCTCCTTCACTAAATAAATCCCCGACAATTCTTAAGGCCTTTGATGGCCGTGGGTTTCATCCTTTTGGCATTCTACAGGATTTGCCTATAGGTGTTGAAGGAAAAACAGTTAGTCTAGATGTGGAGGTGGTTGATGCCCCTCTAGACTACAACCTTCTCTTGGGTCGAAGTTGGTCTTACGCTATGACAGCGGTCGTTTCATCGGTCTTCCGAGTAATAAAGTTCCCACATAATGGAAAGATCGTAACAATAGACCAGCTGGCTTACTTTTCATCCGACCCAGCCTCTTCAGAGAGTATTCAACATGTCGGTAAAATGACTATCCCATATAAGGATGTTGGAGTAGGATTAGTTAAAGATGCCAGTTTACTAGGAACTTTTCCTTTTCCTCCACTCAACGCATCATCTTCATTTGCAACCATTCATATGATTACATCAGACACTATTTATTATGACGATCCTTGGATCATTCCTTCTGAATCTGAAATAGACTCATTTGGTAATTTTATGCCTTTGAGTCCATATGAAGTTGCCTATGAAGCCGTGCAGTCTTTTGCCGACCCGTGTTCAACCAAAATCGACCTAATGAATGTGGTCCGTGAGGAACACTTTTCACATCAACCTCGGAGTTAATAGCGTTTCCCGAAGTTGTTTCATCTGATGAGCAACTTCGTGAAGTCCTGTGTATAGATGATTTACCATGGAACGATCTCCATCATAGATCTTCGTTTTTACCCGAGAATGATCATTTTGAAAATGATTTCTTATCAATTTTTACAGCTGAATATGTCAAGGAAGCTCAGAATCCCATGAAACATCTTGATTCAGAGTTGAATTTGGGAAACATCTCTCGAACTATTCCCATTGACATTTCGGTTAAGCTTGGAATTGTTGAGAACATACATATAGGTGCCTCGTGTACAGATGATGAAATTCAGACATACAAGGCCCTATTTCAAGAATTCCGCGACGTGTTTGCCTGGTCCTATGAGGAAATCCTAGGAATTGATCCCGCGATTGTTGTTCATGAGATCAAGACTTACCCGGACGCTAAACCCATCCGACAATGTTTGCGTCAGATTCACCCACGAAAAGCTGTTGCAATTAAAGCAGAAGTTGAAAAACTGTTGAAAGCAGGTTTCATTTATCTGATCCCATTAACGGATTGGGTATCGATATTGTTCTGGTTAACAAAAAACAGGGAACAATAAGAATATGTATCGACTATAGGGACATTAATCGAGCTTGTCCAAAGGACAACTACCCAACTCCATATATCGATCAAATCATTGATGATTGTGCCGGCAGCGAAATATTTTCCTTTATGGACGGTTTTTCCGGATACAATCAAATCAATATTCTACCTGCCGATCAACCAAAAACGGCTTTCATTTGTCCATGGGGGACATTTTCTTATTGTAAATTACCTTTTGGGCTCAAGAACGCTGGAGCAACTTTTCAAAGGGCGATGTCTTATGCGTTTCATGACATCAAACACATTGTGCAACCGTATCTCGATGATTTGCCCACCCATTCATTACATCAAGCTGATCACCTCGTCCACTTACGAGCAATCTTTAGGAGGTGTAGGCATTATCGTCTTCTGTATAGAAACAGGTCGATTACTGGGATTTGTAGTTTCGAAAGTCGGCATTTGCGTCGATCCCTCAAAGGTAGAAGCTGTCATCAAATTTCCTCCTCCTTCGAGTCTTCGCCAACTCCAAAGTTTGCAGGGGAAAGCAAACTTTTTACGACGATTCATTCCTAACTACGCCGAGGTTACAAAGGGTTTTACACGGTTGTTGAAACAGAACACTCAATTCTCTTGGGATGAGATAGCTCAAAAATCTTTTGATGCACTCAAACATGCGTTGACCCATGCACCGTTGTTGCATCCCCCCAACTACAACCAGGATTACTTTTTGTATCTCGCCGCCTCCCATTCCACCATTAGAATGGTCTTAGTTCAGGAAGATGAATTCGGAACATAACATGTGATATATTACCTTAGTCGAAAGTTAAATCCAACTGAGCTAAAATACTCACATGTGGAGAAATTGGCATTGGCATCTGTTCAAGCTGTCCAACGTTTTCGTCACTACATTTTACTACGTAAAACTACAGTCATTTCGGATTGCAACCCTATGATCTACATTTTGACCAAACAATTGCTAGGGGACAAGTACTCTAAATGGATTGTTATCCTACAGGAGTTCGACTTGGAGTTTGAGAAATCTAAGTCTAAGAAATCTTTAGTTTTTGCAGAGTTAATGTGTGACTTCCCGCGTGCTGACACGGAAACTGTGGCAGAGGAGCCCATTGCGGATGAATCTTTGTTTCTAATCAGCACTTTAGATCCGTGGTATGGGGATATCATCGTCTATCTCCAGACCCAATCCTTTCGGCCCGAAGTTTCAAAGTCGGAACGTCGGAAAATTCAATTCCAGTCCCAACAATACAAAATTATTGGAGATACTCTTTATCGCCGTGGGGCGGACTCTATTTTTCGACGTTGCTTAACTCACGAAGAGGTTGAAAGGGTTCTAAATGACTGTCACTCTGGAGCGTGTGGCGGTCATATTTCTGGGTATGCCACAGCCCAAAAGATATTGCGTGTTGGCTACTTTTGGCCGTCCTTGTTCAAAGATTGTATTACTGCGGTCCGAAAATGCCACAACTGTCAAGTGTTTGATCGAAAGATGCGCGCTCCACCTACTCCTCTCCACCCTATAATTGCCATTGGTCCTTTTGCAAAATGGGGTATCGATTTTATTACATGTAACCCTCACTCGGCCGGGGGGCATGTGTATATCATCATTGTGGTAGATTATTTTACTAAGTGGGCCAAGGCGATGCCTACATTCGAGGCAGACGGCAAGACAGCTGCAATTTTCATGTTCAATCATATAACTGCTAGGTTTGGTGTCCCACAAGCGATAATCACTGACCATGGGTGCCATTTTCGAAACGTTATGATGACAGAACTTACAGGCCAGCTTGGTTTGCATCACGATAGTTCAACTCCTTATTATCCACAAGCGAATGTTCTGGTTGAGTCCATCAACAAAGTTTTAGTTATCATGATCCGACGAATCATTGGTATTCATCGGTCGAATTGGCACAACATGTTATTTTCAGCGCTTCGGGCATACTGAACCTTAGTGAAAACATCAACAGGGTTCACTCCTTTCCAACTAGTTTATGGTTTGGAAGCTGTGCTACCCATTGAATGTGAAATCCCGTCACTGCAAATGGCCATCGAGTTACTTCCAGCTACTTCCGAAGAGGAAAAGCATTTATTAGACTTAGCTCAATTAGATGAGAATTGACGTGATGCTGCATTGGCGATCGAGACTCACGCAAAACGTATGAAAGCTCAGTATGATCGAAATGTGACCCCTCGAAATTTTTCGGAAGGATACCTAGTGTTATTATATGATCAAGCTAATGATAAATTAGGTGCTGGAAAATTCGTTCCTATGTGGCATGGGCCCTATATTGTCAAGCGAAAGCTAGCAAAAGGGGCCTATGAGTTGGTAGACTTTGACGGGGACTCTTTAGGTAAACCCAGAAATGGTCTTTACTTGAAGAGGTATTATGCTTAAAAGAATGGGTATGGAGATTTTTAGTTAGGTTAGTTTTTCTTTCTAGCTGGTGTGTTTGTTAGTTTAGACAATGTGCTTAGCCTAGAGAGTGTGTTTTCGTCGTTATTCCTGCTTATCTTGGTTTTACTCTTGATGATGCAGATGTCGATGCCTCTCCAAACATACATTGGTTTTGCTGATGGTGCTTGTCGTAGTACACGGAATATCTCTTCTGCAGCTTGGGTTATCTATTCACCCTCTGACGAGATAGTATCTATGCATGGGGTGAGCCTCGGTCAAACAACAAACAACATTTCCGAATACAATGCAGTGATTGAGTTATTGTCTGAATCTATTTCATTTGGGATTCGGAGTTTGATAGTGAGGTTAGATTCTGAACTCGTTGTATTACAGCTTAATAGAGTATATGCCATTAGAAATCCAGTGTTATTAAGATTACTTTTGAGAGTGCGTCTCTTGGAACGTGAGTTTGATTACATTGAATATCAGCATATTCCAAGGTCTTTAAATACATTAGCAAATGCAATTTCTTCTCGAATGTTAAATAGACATTTGCAATAATCATACATGTAAATTTAAAACAATTCCATAACATGATTTACAAGATAAGCCGGTAATAATGATATATATATATATATAGGAGTGTGTCAAAAAATACATCGTCTTCGATCATAGGTTGAAAAACACCTTATGATCGGCAAAAATGATAAGTACAAAAAACCAAAATGTCACATGTGTCTACAAAACGACCATCCAATCACTGGTGATGATCTCTATATGACACCACTGCACAGGCCACCCTACATAAGAACCTCCTAAAAGGTCCTGGGACCCCGACTAGATAGCGCTGAAGCCTGATTGGAATATCATCTATGGTATTCTATGATATGTCTGCTGTAAGACGCTCTAGGTCACTTTCCAACTCAGCCAAAGTCTCTGTGGCCTCGTCCTGTGGGGTCGGTGCCGCTGCAGCTGGTAGTCTCCTCTCGTAAGGCCGGAGATTGGCTGGACGTCGTGGGCCTACATCTGCATTTTGAAAATTATTACTATCAGTTTTGAGATGATATAAAACAAACAAAAATAATAGATATTTTAAAAAACTTGTGAAAAATGAAGTTACCTGTATCATCCCATTGTTCTCCCGGTGGAAGAACCATGTCTGGATCTCCACGAAAATCAACTCCGGCATAAGGAAAATCCTGTATAGAAGAGACCTCGTCTTCTAACCAGTGAAAGTACTCCTGAGTAAATCGGACAACCTCCGTCCCCTCATCAGGATGACAGGCCATAACCGCAACCCATCGCATCAATTTGGGCTCTTGAGGAAGCCCAACCTCAACAGTGAGCTGCTGTGGGATCAACATCGGAACCCTCTCTAAGCCAAAACTCACAACTAAAGCCCCATAACCAAAGGTCTTTAGCTCTCCATTTTTGGGTCTAGTCAGTTGGCCTTTTACATTGGCCAACACAGCATCACACCAGTTGAAAATGGTACCTCGATAGCAATCAATTGCCATCCGCATCTGGGATCCAGTGGCAATGTGTAAAGCGGCAGCCCCGCAAATTCTGGTAACTGTAAGGGCAATCACCATAAGTTCAGGATGGGATATAGTTTTGGTCTCTATCCCGTTCTCCTGAGATTGAGTGTTACACCACTCTAGTCGGAGACTAGCAATAGACTGGCCACCTGGCCTAGTCCCGAACAGAGTCAAGTGTTCGCCTCTCTTGGGCAAACTAGTGAGAAAGTAGATATCTGCCAGCTCCATCTCAAGCTGGTGCCCTCCAATATAAAAACACTGGTCCTGAACATTCCACCTTTCTACCAGCCACTCTAGAAAGCTCACTTGAGCCCTCATGCCAGGTATGGCCCAGTATTTATAAAGGTCGCATGCCTTCAAAGCATCAATTGACGGTTTATGATTAATGGCAGCCAAATCAACATCTTCGTGCTCTCTCTCACGCCAATCGAGCATGGTGAACAATCTACATGCCAAAAAACATCCATTAGATTCCATGAAATCAAAAAATTTTGGTCCATTTTGGAGAATTTAGGGTTTAAAAACTCGTTGCACGGGGTACGCACCCCACCTTTAGGAATAGAGCGTGGGTACGCAGGGTCCCTGAAGGCAAGGTGCGTACCCCCGACAGTTTTCCAACTGAGAAAATGTCGGGGTACGCGGGTCCCTAGTGTGGTTCCTGCGTACCCCGAGAGGCGGTTTTTGAAACCACAAAACCTCCCAAAAATGAAATCTGGGGCCTAAAAAGAATTCTAAACAGATGAAATTGAAGAGGAGGATGTTGTAAATTACCTGGAAGAGACGGCGTTCGGTTTCGATGGTCGGATTCTCCGCAATGTCCATGGGAAGTTTCTTGCCAAAAGCCCTTTCTTCTCTCCTCAAATAGTAAAATGGTAAAAATGAATTGGTAAAAGCCCTTTTTATAGGTTTTTTGGGTAAATAAATGGTAAATTTGTTTATTTTTCACCATGAAAAGGTATTTTTCAAAGTATTTTTATCTATCTTCAACAGGTATGAGTAATGTGTTGGTTTTTGTGCAGGATAAAGGATTTTCAGGGAAAATTGTCATTTTTTACAAACAAAAACATCAGAGTCATCTTTAAGCCCTTTTCTGACTCCTAAAACATGAAAAGATTGCCGAGCGTTTCTTTTACACTCGTTAAAACGGAATTAAAAGACGGTCCTCTTACAACCCTTTTCTGACCGTAAAAACATGAAAAGATTGTCGGATTTTTGTCGTTTCAAATTCAATATTGGAAATAAAACGACGTGTCCTTGATCGCTTTTTACTTTTCAGATCAGAGACACTAATCATGAAAGTACTCCTTGGTCATAAAGATCAAGCGGTTCTCTCAAGTATTATTTTATACTTTTTCGGGCTTGGGAGACACAAATTTACGAAAAAGGTCAACCCTGGAGTCTTCTTAAGTTTTTTTAGACTCTCTAAAATTGAAAAACGTCGAGTTTCTCCTATACTGGACTCGTTAAAATTTCACAGTAAAGGACCTGTTCGATTACAAACAGGAATGGACCACTCCTTCTTAGGGTTCGAATCTAAAGTAAGTTGGACTCATCCGAAGGATGAGCTTATAATCAAGCAAATGTTATCCTCCTCAAGCTTGTAAAAAATAAAGAGGTACTTGCCAGAAATGGTGGGGGAAAAGAGAGGAAAATGAGCCTATTTGTTATACTTTGTCTTGAAAAAACCTTATCACCACTCTTGAACACGACACTTTTCATTCATCTGGGTTGGGAAATCCTTTGCCTAACAGTTGATCAAACCACATTGAAAGTCTTTAGTCGGTTTCTGGGTATTAACTTTGGGTCAATTGTCACTAAGCCATCTGTTGTGTCATTATGTGTTCAAGAGGTCACTGCAAATAAGCCATTCATCTGCAAAATATCTGTCATCCATCTTGACCATCCCTGAGTCAGTCCTTACAGCTACATTTCTTCAACTTGATCTATGATTTCGTGTTGTGGGCTTGCCTGCAACGGATCACTTTCTATCGACATCAGCACATTATCTAGAAAGATGATCTAGGAATCATCAGTACCTTGAAATCTGCATGCCTCAATGGCAGGTTTCTCGCCTTTGACGACAGGTTACATCAATGACCTTTGATCAAGGGATTTCGTGACATGTTCGACATCAACACATTCATTCACATCTCACGGATTATACTAGGTACTTTGAGAGCCATTGACATCACTGGTGGTCTCTCTCACACTTGTTAATAGTTTACATCATTGACTGGTAATCAAGTGGTTTCTACCATGTTCGACATCAACTCATTTATTTGCATGGATAGAATCATACTATTTCAGGAAGCAGAAATGAAGACCCTGGATCTAGTTTCCGCCATCCAGGCTACGAGGAGTTTTGTATTCATTATATAGTAGATTAATTATAAACAGATGGCTGCATCCATACTGTGTCTACATATGTCTATGATTATGATGTACTGCGAAATCATTCCTATATCAGAGCAGTAGTTAGTTTGTTAGTTAAGTTTTTGATCTGAGTATGGGAATGCCTACCTCAGCGATGATATGATCTCATATATGTATTTTGTGTTGAATATTTGCAGGTTCCAACTGGGCTCTCCACAAGATAATCCTTGAAATGATAAAGTGCTTCACCCTTCCTAGATGATATGAAACCCTAATCTACTACAGACCTCACACTTTAGGGGGCAATCTGTTACACTAAAATCTGTCACCATGACTATTTGCAGTCAGTATGGCTCCATCAATAACCATACTGTCTTCCTTGGCAAGTCTTATACCTCTGCTCCTCATGTCAAACTCCAAAAAAGAGAGAAAGCCTTTAAAAAATCAATATAACTCTAGTTACGCACTTTCTCTTACTCTTACCTGCGGGTCCGCACCTCAAGTACATAATACCTGCATACTTGTACGCTCTGTCTGTAAAGGGGTGGGTGCGTACCCCTGTAAAAGTCAAAAGGCGCAAGTTTTACTTCAAAAAACTTACTTGCGGTTGATTCTAGAGCATTCTAGAAGATGGTTTGACGTCGATTGAGCGCCTCCAGATGGTTCATGCATCCCAATGAAAGAGGAACTTATCCCATGAAGAGGGGAGCTATCCCTTTGAAAGAGGGGATTATCCCATTGATGGTGGACCTGTTTAACTTCCTCCAAAGCATTATAAATACAGGCATTGGGCCAGAAGGAGGGAAGGTTGAAAGCTGAACATTCCTAAGGGTAGATGCTACTAAAATTAGGACTCCCTTATAGAGCTTGAGAGGAGAGATCCCATTCCTTTCTTAGCTTCATTTGGAAGTGGGTGAGTTGATCAAAGTAGAGGAGAAATCTTGCTGGACCCTGGGAGGGACCTGCACAACACCAAGGCACTGGTTGCAAGGTTTCTTTTGTTTCCAATTAATACAATTAAGTTCATTTTTCTCAACAAGTTGTTATATATAATTTGTTTCATAAACTCCTTGGTCTTTATGATGAATATGTTTTATTATATGAGTTATTCAGGTGCTATGTAATCGTTTGCTTGTTTGTGTATGTAGGCTTCAAGGAGAGTAGCTCATCTGGATCCAAGAGGCTTGTCCCCTACAAACAGCGTTGGACTAAAGGTAAGCCTTAAACACCTGGTTGCTTTTATTTTAAATGCACATTTAGGGAAAGATAGTGCTTGATTGTTTTGTTTGTCACTAGAAACACCTTAGTTTCTAGGGAGGTCGGTTTTGTCCACAAAATTGACTCTTTCCGCATGACAATGTGTTAGAACATTCTCCATTACCATCATCTATTGATTTCCAGATACCAGTCTGAGTCCATAATACCATCATCTTTTGATGCATTATTGACAAAGGTGCATCTGCCTGCGTGATGTCCACTATCATTTGGAAGCAACTAAAGTCACCTGAATTGTCTCCATCCACCATCAATTTTCATTCTTGGGATGGTCACCCCTCCCAGCCTCTCGCCATGTATCACAATTGTCGAGTGAATCTTCCGGGAAAGACTATTAATGTAGACATTGAGGTTATCTATGCCCCTCTAGATTACAACATTCTATTGGGGCGTAGTTACAATTAGGCCATGTCAGTCATCACGTCTATGGTTTTCTGTAAGATGTGCTTCCCCCATGTAGGGAAGATCGTCACTATCGGTCAGCTAACCTACTACGTGCCATCATCCTTGACCTCCCCTGAATCCATTATCTCACCAATGTTCGGCAAGTATTTTTCCACCCCTCTCACCATAGTTTCACGTGAAGTCTACAAATATTCCACCTTGTTGGGTGCTTTCCCTTGTCCTCCCCCTCCCATCTCTAAGCCGAGCTCATCGAGTGTTTTCATGTTACAAGCATCACAGGATGCTCAAAAGAAGTCGGGTACCTCTAGTTAATAGTCAACTCCACAACATCCTGCTGTTGTGACTTTAGTCGAACCATCCGAATCCACCCCTCTAGGACCTCCTCCTTTCTTGGGTGCCTCTCCTTTGTTCCCACCGGGAACTCTTCCTCTCGGTCTTAACCATCTAGGAACTATTTCGCCGGGACAATATCCTACATGACAAATACCTTTCTTGATTCCTCCTCCTGGAATATTTTCTATCCTTGTCATGGCTTCGTTGAGTCTCCCTAATATGATTTTGGGGATTCAAGTCTGGTACATTGATCCCCCAATGAGCACTCAGCCTGGTCATCTTCGGCCTTATCATGCTTTGACCTTGGTTCAACTGGTCCCCACGACTCCTGTCACTGCTCGAGTTCCACTACAATGTCAATGGGAACCCACTTTTGTTGTGAAAGCATCCAGACAGGGGGGGAAAAGCCAAGAGGAAGGAACCTAAGGACAAGGCTCCCCAAGAACCTCCAACTTCCATGGCTCCAAAGTTGATACATCTATGAGCTTTATGTAATGTTGTTGGGCATTCCACTAGTAATTTTCCTGAGCTTCCTCATCTCAAATCATTAGTCAACGATATGTTTTGTGAGTCTAACATACCTCAAGTCAAAGTTATCTTACCTAATTCAGCCAACAGACTTAAATTGTTGGGCATGAGTCACCCTTGTGCTTTGTGCAATCATTACGGTCACTATTCCCATTGTTTCCCTTGTCTCGATGAATTTTACGATTGCCTCCATGTGCTTCATGAATTTGAGGCCACTCGTAGTGGATCATCTACTCCTCTACCTATGGATTATGGTACCACTAGTACACCAAAATAGGGGGACTCTGGTCCCACCATTGTGATCCCTCCCCCCGATGTTGAGATGACGGACTCCATGTCCATATCTTTTATCTATCTTCATCCTTGAGATCGTCACAGGAAAATGTCTCTGAGGTTCCCGCATGCGCTTCTGTTGAACCTTCCTTATCAAAAACTTAGGTCTCAACATCAGTAGATCTTCCATCCACTAGCTCGTCGTCTACCATTTCAGGTGATGCATATGTAAACCTCCTTTCTCAGGATGATGTAACAGGTAGTTCCATCGCATCATTTAGTCAATATTCCTTCCATCTACTCATCTTCCATTCTGATGAGGACATCATGCAAGCCATGACTAACCCTGATTATGCTTAGGATGACATGGACCATCGTGTGTACTTCCTTCCATATTTGTGAACCTAGAAGTCCTCTCCCCCCATATCACTCGTGATGATTGACAATGAATTCGATACCAGGCCCCTCACTACCTTCTCATCGGCATTGATATTTATCGTCATGGTGTTGATTGTATCCTTTGTCATTGTCTCGCCCATCCTGAAGCAGAGAAAGTGCTCAATGCCTATGATAATGGTGCTTATGGTGGTCACCTCTCCTGTATGGTCACTGCCTATAAAATCATGCATGCTGGTTACTTTTGGCCTTCTCTCTTCAATGATTGCATCGAGGCAGTCAACCAATACCCCAATTGCCAAAATGTTTTCCCAAAGGCAAGAGTCCCACCGAATCCCCTCCATCCTGTCATCGCAGTCGGTCCTTTCTGCAAATGGGCCATTGATTTTGTGGAGTTTTGACCACCGTCTATTAACAACCATAAGTATATTATCATGGTGGTTGACTATTTTGCCAAATGGGATAAATCCATGCCTACGTTCAACAACACGATGGCTATTGTGACCCTTTTCTTTTTTAACCATGTGATCGCTCGATTCAGAGTTTCGAAAAAATTGGTTTGTGACTATGTTCGACATTTTGAAGATGAGGTATGGCATGAGCTATCCTTGTTGTTGGGCTTCCAGCACCAACATTCATCATATTATTACCCCCAAGGTAATGGACAAGTTGAAGCAGTCAACAAGATTCTCGAAATGATGCTTCAACAGATGGTGAATAAGAACAAGATCAACTGGCACATTATGCTCTTCCTAGATTTGTTGGTCAATAGAACCTTTGTTAAAACTGCCACTGTGTTTAATCCTTTCCACCTTGTTTTTGGCGAGGAGGCAACTTACCAATAGAGTGTTAGATCCCTTCCCTTCACCTAGCTATCGAACTTCTCCCTAACACCCAACCATTAGAACAAACACTTATCATGCTTGAGCACACCTCTGAATACCGTCGTGCTTCTTTGCAAACCATTGAAGCAGCCAAAAATCGCACCAAAGCCTAGTATGATAAAAAATTCCGCCCCCATATCTTCCATGAAGGTGACCTTTTTATGGTTTATGACTAGGCCCATGATGTCCTGCGACATGGGAAGTTTGAATCATTATTGCTAGGACCTTACATCATTCATAAGGACTTAGGCAAGGGGGCATATCTCTTAGAGGATTTCGAAGGCTAACTTCTTCCTAATCCTCACAATGAACTCTACCTCAAGAAATTTTACCCATAGCATATCCCATTGATTTAAGTGTATTTATTTTTTTCATGCCTTTAGGTAGGTTGCATCATCTCATTTGTTGTCTTTTGCACCTTTTAGATGGATCCATCATCCACATTGTATATCGGTTATGCCGACGCTGTGAGTTCCTTCTCTAGGAATCTAGCCTCGATGGTGTTAGGACTCCATATTGTCTACTTTTGACCTTGTATTTTGTTATTATATTACCCTCTTTAGCCCACAAGTTGAAAGCCTTGATAATATTTTGACCTAATTATTCCAAAGGTGTGAAGTAACTCTCCTCATTACTATAAGTTTAACTATTCAACACATACTCATGTTATATTTATATTTAATCCTTGGAAGTTGACTAAGTTGTTTAAAGCCTGCAGAATTATAATTCACAGTTGCAGATATTGGAACACCAGGAGTAGCACGAGAGCTTTACGGGAACAGTTAAGATTCACCAGATCAGCAAAAATGTTGGAACAGCCAAGGATTGTACGAGGATATCAAAGGGACGGTCGAAATCTATCAGCTGTGCAACATCAAAAGGATCTGATATGATAAAATCACATACTGTTGTAACAACATTTCTTATTTTTGTACAAAAGGGTCAACTAAATGGGTAACGACAATATATTATAATAAATGTCTCCTCTTTATAAGGAAAGGGGTGTAACAAGGGTACTGTATTACAGAGCAAGTCTAAACCTTTATTGTAACTTGACATTTTGGCAGATGAATAAAGCATTGTTCTGGGCATTTTTACTTAGTATCTGTGTCCTGGGGAATCTTGTGAGAGGGACAGGGCCCACCTTCTTCACAAGATTCACCCATTTCTTTTCTGTTGAGTGTGTGTGTGACTTCTGTGTGGCATTGCTTCTGATATTTCCCTTTGCTGATAATCTGTTTTCTTAATCAATTGGCGTTGTAAAAGAGTGTGTCATCGATGATTAGGGATTGCAGTGTGCATTGGCAAATTGATCACAGGGGCAGGTGCTGAACATCCTTACCCTGAGGATACGGTCCTGATCCTCTATTACAAGACAACCATCATTTCTTTCAGCAGATTTGTTACCTTTAGTTCATTGTTTCCATTTCATTTCTGCAATAGATCATAACTGCTATAACACAGAGTAAGGGTTTGATAAAAAGTAGATTTAGTTATACTATAGCTTTTAATACTTTTAGAATTAAGTGAATACAGTACGAGGTCACCTTTGAGACAAAATGACTTTCCCGGGTTGACAATTTAATGTGGTACTCGACTGTTTAATAAATAAACCATTCGAGTAGCCAACATTTTGGCGTCGTTGCTGGGGAACGCGACTGAAAATTTTAAAGGTATTAACATATTTTTCTTTTTTCTTCTAGAAAGGCAGGATTCATGAGAGGACGCAAGAAGGTTAACCATTCAGGCGGCAAAGGCAAAGGAGGAGGAAGAAAAATTTTTATTGACGATATTATTTCAAAAGCTGAGACATCCCAGAGGCTAAGCTCTTAGAGGCCACAGATCCAACACTCTTCTCAGACTGATTTTCAGACAGAGGAAGTAGTGGGGCCAGAGAGGGTTCTAGAACCATCAGAATACACTGAGGAACCAAAGGAAGAAGATGAACGACCAACAGAGGAAGTTAAGGTGGAGGAACCAGTGTAGGACATTGAGATCCCAACAGAAAACTCCGAAGACCGAGCAAGCGCATCAAGGAAACAACCAATGCAGGATAACAATGAAGGACTTTTTGGTGGAGGATGTAGAATAGAGGGAAGGGGAGAAAATTCTCTCTCTACCCTAGAATTCCCCATTGGAGACCTCCCCAGAGGTGCAACTCCTATGAAGAATATCCCTCTTTCAGCATTACCCAACTTCCATGGGTTATCCACAGAAGATCCTGATGAATTTCTCTTTGAATTCGATATACTATGTAGAAGATATGACTATATTAATTCTGCTCAGAAATTAAAATTGTTTCCAGCTACATTAAAAGGGAATGCATTAAGATGGTTCATGAGCCTGAGAGCTCATGTGATTACAACATGGGATCAGTTGAAGGAGAAATTTTTGGCTAAATACCAAGACTATTGTCGAACAAGAGAAAGAAAGGAGGAATTATTCAAGATGACTTAGAAAGAGGACGAAAGTCTAGAAGACTTCATGGAAAGATTACAATATAACTTACAACGATCTGATCATCCTAAGATGAGTAAGGATATTCTTAAATTAATACTGCTAAGAGGGGTATGACATGATTGTTTAGATATGTTAAACATGCTTGGGAAAGGAGAGATATCTAAGGAATCCTATGATGAGATTATTGATCTCTGTAAAAGATGTTCAAGAGGAGCAGCAAGCAGACCAAGGAGCAAGGACAATACGTATTCAAGAGTCCAGAAATCAGCAAGTGGAGGAGCAACACGGGCCGAATAGGTAACTTACTTGAAGAATTTAAAACTGAAATGTTAAGCTCTTTTGCTTCACAAATTGATACCTTGCAGGTTAAAAAGAAGCAGGCAGAAGCAGAAGCCGCTCTGGCTATTTTCTGCTCTAAATACAGGGAGAAACACCCACTAAGGGAATGTCCCCTGGACAAGGTACCAATTTGCACTATCTCTGAAAAGGACCATGAGACCCAACAATGCCCTTCTCTGCCAGGAATAAAAGCAGCACTCCAGCCAACCGAAGAGGAAGCTGAAGCAGTGTACCTCCTCACACAGAGGAGATAATGGCAACCACGAGGACAAGGTATGAATTCTAACATGCCATTTAATCATTGGAATAATCATCCTCCTTTTCAAGGAAATTACCCAACCTTCAATCAAATGCAGTACCCACCCTTCAATCAGATGAATTTCCCACCCATGCAGCAATCGAATCCTCCTTTTGCTGATCCCACAATGTGGAATCCCTGGGCTTTTCAGCACCCCTATCAATGGAACCCAAGTTGGACAGCTCCACAGATCCCATTTCCAAACCAATTACCTCAATATCAGCAAACTCTCTCCTTACCATTAAATGCCCCACCTAATAATCAGACAATAAGACCTCAGCTACCTGTACAACCTAACCCCAACCCGAATAATAATAAAGCTCTACAAGTAATTGATGTTCAAAACCAACTAGTTTCCCCTCTGCAATGCAATGACATTCCTTTACGCTCAAGAAGAATACTGGAACCCATTATTGATGACATCACTTCTGATTCACATAAAGAAGAAATCAGAAAAGAAAAATCATCTAATGCTGAAACAGTTGGATCATCCTCTAAAAAGAACGCTGAAACAGTTGAAACATCTTCTAAAAAGACTGCTGAAGCAGCAGAGCCACCATTCCCTGAATTTTTGGCTCTTACCAAAACCCTTAAGCCACCTACTTTTAATTTGTTAGGAGAATTACAGAATTTGTATGTTAAAATTCCACTTTTACAAGCATTAAGAGATGTACCGATTTATGCTAGAAGTGTTAAAGATATTTGTATTAAGAAACCTAGAAGAAAAGCTAAAGACCCCCTCACAGTTCATGTGATGGTTGATCTAGCTGCTCTCATGTCAGAAAAAAACCCCCCTGTAAAATATGGTGACCCTGGTCACCCTACAGTTACAATCCAGGTTAGTAAAACCTTTGTTTCTAGAGTTCTGGTAGATCTCGGTGCTGCAATAAACATCATGACACTTGAAACAACACAATTATTGCAGTTAAAATATTTTATTACGGAAACCCCAACCATTCTAGAACTGGCTGACCGCTCCAAAATTAAACCAGAAGGAGTCATTGAAGACCTGATAATTTTAGTAGAATCTTGGAACTACCCCGCTGATTTTGTCGTACTACAGACCAAAAATAAGTTGGGGGGTCATCCATTGATTTTAGGAAGACCTTGGCTGGCTACAGCAGGTGGCTTCATCAGCTGTAGGTCAGGATCAATGACAATCTCTAATGGATCTGAAACCAAGCAGCTTACTCTATACCCTCATGCCACACCTATGATTAAAAATGACAATTCAGTATGGTTAGATTATGACGATGATGAAATTCAACCCATTTTGACTATCGGACAAGCACTAACTTTTAAAAATTCGACCGAAGATGAATTAATTAGTAGTTTTATTTCTGAACCTTCTTCGGCTAACTCTGAATTACATGACCACTTGACTACAATCTTGGAATCTGAATCACAGCAGAATCTTAAAACTGAAAACTTGTCTTGCACATTAGCTGACACTCCCTCCAAAAGTATAGCAGTCGAAATTGAGCTTGGCAAAACATTAAATATAAACCCTAAACTAACAGATGCTGAAACACAACAGTTAATGAAGTTACTTCACGAAAATAAACAAGAATTTGCATGGGATTACACAGATATGAAGGGAATTTCTTCTGAATTATGTACTCATCGAATTTATATTAAAGAAGGATCTCGCCTAGTCTGCCAACCCCGACGACGAATGAATGCCAATCTAAGGGAAATTGTGAAAGAGGAACTTCAAAAACTATTGAATGCAGGATTCATATATCCTATATCTGATAGCGAATGGGTTTCACCATTAGTGATAGTACCTAAGAAAAATGGAAAATGGAGAGTATTTGTGGACTATAGAGCTCTGAATAAGGCTACTCAGAAAGATCATTTTCCCTTACCATTTATTGATCAGGTACTAGATAATTTGGCAGGCAAGAGATTCTTTTCCTTTTTGGATGGGTTTAGTGGTTATAATCAGATCAAGATTGCATCCCAAGATCAAGACAAGACCACTTTTACTAGCCCCTGGGGAACTTTTTCCTATAAAGTTCTTCGATTTGGACTATGTAATGCCCCAGCAACATTTCAAAGGGCAGTGATAGGAATTTTTTCTGATATGCTTAATGATTCCTTAGAGATATTTATGGATGACTTTACTCATGGTGTGACTTTTGAAGATGCCTTACAAAATCTTGAAAAAGTACTTAAAAGGTGTATAGAAGCACATCTTGCCTTAAGTACTAAAAAATGTCATATGATGATGAATCAAGGTATTGTTTTAGGACACTTCATTTCATTCCTAGGAATTCAAGTTGATCCAGCTAAGGTACAAGTAATTCAGACTTTGCCTATCCCAAAAACACAAACTGATGTAAGAAGTTTTTTAGGACATGCTGGATATTATAGAAGATTTATCAAAGATTTTTCTAAAATAGCTTCTCCCTTGTTTGTGTTACTTATGAAAAATGCTGAATTTAAGTGGACTGATGATTGTCAAAAAGCATTTAATGAACTCAAACATCAATTGTCTATAGCTCCCATTTTAAGAGGACTTGATTGGGCACTCCCCTTTCATATATCCTCTGATGCTTCAGATTGTACAATAGGAGCTGTCTTGGGTCAAGAAGAGAACAGTCTTCCCTATGCAATCTATTTTATTAGTAAAAATATGACCCCTGCTGAACTTAACTATACAGTCACCGAGAAAGAATTTTTAGCAGTCATTTATGCTATTAACAAGTTTCGACATTACATTACCGGCTATACTACTTTTGTGCACACTGATCACTCGGCCATTAAATATTTAATGAACAAATCAGTTACAAATGCTCGAGTTACCAGATGGTTATTATTATTACAAGAATTTGATATCACAATTGTAGATCGGCCAGGTAAAGAAAATGTAGTTGCTGATTTTCTTTCTCGATTAAAGACTGATGAAAACATTCCAGTAGATGATTCTTTTCCTGATGAATATTTATTTGCAGTATCTGCTCACTCACCTTGGTATGCAGACATTGCCAATTATTTAGTTGCAGGAAAACTACCATCACATCTATCGCACAGAGAGAAAAGGAAGATCGTTCAGCAAAGTGCTAGGTACAGCTGGATAAGTGGGTGTCTTTTTCATACAGGACTTGATCAGGAAATTCGAAGATGCATCAGAGAAGATGAAATTTATGATATACTAAAGGCTTGCCACGATGGCCCTTGTGGAGGGCATTTTGCAGACAAAAGGACAGCACATAAAGTTCTCAGAATGGGTTACTATTGGCCCTCACTTTTTAAGGATGCAAGGAAAAATGTCAAGGCTTGTGATAGCTGTCAGAGAATGGGCCAGCCTAATCATAGGGACGAAATGCCTCTTAATCCCCAGGTAATACTTGAACCTTTTGAAAGATGGGCGCTAGATTTTATAGGTCCCATCAATCCTCCATCCAATCAAAGAGTTTATATACTGGTTTGCACAGATTATATGACTAAGTGGGTAGAAGCTAAGGCACTTATCAAAGCTAATGAAGAATCTGTGTTAAATTTTTTATTTGAAGAAATCTTTGTTAGGTTTGGTTTGCCTAGAGAGCTAGTCACAGATGGAGGACCTCCGTTTAACTCTCATGGCTTCAAAGATATGCTCCAGAAATATCACATTAAACATAAGATGACTACACCTTATCACCCCCAAGCAAATGGGCAAGTAGAAAGTACAAACAAAGTCATAGAATCCATTTTAACAAAGACAGTCAAAGAGAATAGGAGGGATTGGTTTCAAAGGTTGCCTGAGGCATTACGGGCTTACAAAACCACTTGGAGAAATACTACCGGTTTTTCAACCTATGAATTGGTCTATGGTAAAAATGTTGTTTTTCCTGTGGAATTTGAGATTAAAACCTTAAGGACTGCTTTAGCTGTTAACCTTGATTTGACAGATGCACAAACAGCCAGGTTGCAGCAGCTTTAGGAATTGGATGAAAAAAGATTGGATGCCATCCATCAGACAACCATGATACAACAGCAAAAAACAAGGTGGCATGACAAAATTATTAAGCAGAAGCAGTTCCAAAAAGGTAACTGGGCCTTACTGTACCACTCCCGTTTTGAAAACTTTCAAGGGAAATTAAGAACAAGGTGGCTAGGACCTTATGAAATAGATGTTGTTTTTCCAAATGGAACAGTCAAACTCCTAACTATTGATGATAGAAAAACACCATTATTAGTGAATGGGTATCGACTTCATTTGTATCAACGACCTATTTCTAAGGAAGATTTCAAAGCCACTTGCATGACAGAGATACACTATGCCTTTTTGGGGGAGTCTGCTATCCCTCAATGCACTTAATTTCTTGTTTATATATTTATTTTTAGATTAGATTCTTTTTTTCAAACTAATAATCCCTGTCAAGTGTTGCCATGTTATAATTAATTATTTTGCAGATTTTAGTTTCGGAGGATTGCTGAGAACGAAAAATTCCAAAAGAATCACTTTGTAGCCTGGGAACATCTTTCAGATCATAAATTGTTTCTCTCCCATCTTCCTGTTGTTGCAACACCACTTCCTGTTGCTGCAACACCATTTTCCTGTTGCTGCAACACCACTTCCTATTGCTGCAACACCATCTTCCTGTTGCTGCAACACCACTTCATGTTGCTGCAACACCATTTTCCTGTTGCTACAACACCACTTCCTGTTGCAACATCATTTTCCTTTGGCTGTAACACCACTTTCCATTTTCCCGTTGCTGCAACACCACTTTCCGTTGCAACACCATTCCCCGTTGCCGAAACACTATATTCTAATGCTTAACACCAATCTTTTTCATTTTTTTATCAACCTCCTTATTTGTGTTCCCAAAAAATGAACCATTATTCTAATGGAACACATCATTCATCATCAAAGGAACCAGTCATGCACCCCGATGATTACATTTCCCCATTACCACTTCCTACCAATAATAAAGACCGCCCATATTTTTATAAGTTTAGACCCTTTTTAATTATTATTGGTCTAGCAAAAGACAAGATAAGACTTTATGACGCAAACAACTAAGGGTAAATATAAAGGTACGCATGTTTAAGTGTGGGTATTAAATTATAGTTAATGTGGAGATATTGATACGACTACGGAAATCATTGTACTACCAATTAGATCATTCGGCCGTAGATTTGGGGCGATTACCAAAATATTGTTATGATAACAAAACACGTCAACCACCACCGCCCTTAATTCTCCCGGTAGTATCTAACTCACCTCGACTATACTGTACCGTGTCATAACCTCATTTGCAATAGTTTACTCTGTCTCGATCTCGGCTACTCGGCTCTGTACTGTGTTTCTGTCTGAACTAGCAAATATGGGAGGAAATCCAATTACGTATGAACCTGGTTCAACAACATTGCTGGAACTCTACCTAGAAGCCTATCAGATTTTTCTTCAAGCAGGATGGGTAGAATATTTCAGAAGACTGCCAAATTTTAACTCACAACAAGTTCTAGAGTTCGCATGCAACTTAAGAGAAGGATTTTCCATCGTCCAGGGAGTGCAAATTCCGGTGATAGAAGAAGCTATAGCCCAAGTCTCCGGGTTACCGACCAATGGTACGCGCTGGTTTAGTAGAAAACATCTTATTCTGAATGCGCAGCAAGACTTTCTCCTACCGGGCGAACTTGTTGAAGCCAAAGGCAGAGGGGTCGCACTTTGGCCACTGCCACCACCATGGCCAAAGGTCGCGGAGTTCGTTAAGCAATATTTGACATGCGAAGGTCGTTATTAGGTAATTTACCAACACGACTTCATTTTGTTAAATCATTTGAGGCATGGTCAGTTAATAAATATGCCTTATTATCTATTGGGTTATCTAAAAAATATGTCACGTTATACTGTAAATGCAAAGCATTAACTCCTTTCCCTGAAACACCATTGCTTAGACCAACTTTTGATAAATAGAGGCTTTTCTCTCCTTAATCCTCCAGAGCAAATACCTCAAGAAATTCCCCAACAACCAGAGCAAATACCTCAGGAAATTCCCCAACAACTAGAGCAAATACCCCAGGAAATTCCCCAATAATCAGCAGCAGAAACACCCCTGCAGAGGACCCCATCCCCCAATGAGCTCAACCATCCACCCCTGTACTCAATATTTCCACCAATGATTCCGATGATAATAAACCCATCATCTTCCGCAAAAGGAAAAAGCAGCAGGAAATTGTAACCCCACCAAAAAGAAGAAGAACCAGGGCTTCACTTAAAGAAGCTGCTATTGCCGATAGTTCTCCTATTTTAAAAGAAAGGAGTGGCAAGAGAAAAATCACTGATTTTCCTGTCTCCTTACCAAGACGACGAACAGGATCGTCTGTAGCAACTGAAACCATTACCCCTAGTTCTCCACCCATCATCCTAAAATCCTGCATCCTAACAAGCCCTGAGCATTCATCTCCCTCACCCTCTGCGGCTGAAATGCAGAGCATTGACAGTTTTGTGACATTATTTTCTTCAAAAGAGGCAGCTGCTACACAAGAACCAGCTGCCGAAAAATCCAAAATAGACACCCAAGATGATATTGGGCAAGTGGCTGTTACACAAGAACCAGCCACTGACCTGACAGGTGATGCACAAGAACCACCTGTTGGGGAACAAGAAGATAATGACCTGCATGTGGCTGATACACAAGAACCAGCCACTGACCCAACAAGTGATACACAAGAACCACCTGTTGGGGACGCCAATGATCAAATTGATGATGAACAACAATCCCCGCTTCCACTTGAATCTCCAGATACATAAGCCCCGCCCACTTTAGCCTCCCTGCAAGAAGAAATTGAGTTTTTAAAGTCTCAAATTAAGGATTATCAGCAGGAGATAATAATGGTTAAGGAATCTTATCAAAATGAATTCAATCTGCACACCTTAGCATGGGTAGCCTCTGCAGCCAAAAAGAGCCAATACAATGAATATATGTGCAGTGAGTGTGGTGAGCTTTACACTCAAGCGGGATACAAGATATTCGAAGTTCCAATGACTGGAACCAGCTCACAAACTCCCCCTGTTGTAGTCAAAACAGAAAAACCTGCTGTTACACAAGAACCAACAGGCCCCCTAAGAATGCTAAAACAAGAAATAGAACAACCTGCTGCTACACAAGAACCAGCAGGCCCCTCAAGAATTGTAGAGGAGGATATAAAACCACCCCGGCCTATCCGAACCATTACAGAACAGAAATCCTTTACTGATGCCTTTACACAGACTGAATCTCCCAGTGTCAGCAGTGCTCATACTGAGACCTTTAGTTTTCAAGAACTAAAGGATACATGGAGAACAGAATATGAGCTTTCACAAGGGAAAGCATTCCAACAGCAAAAGTCAACCTGGTTGTACTATGCATACAAAAATTGGGATGCACTTGAACAGTTTCGAGCTCAACGCAAAGAAAACAAGAAATTAAAAGAAAGGTTGTACAATATCTTTGACTTGGTCCAGAGGGTACTGGCTACAAGAAAACCTTCTTTCAACTATGCAGCATTTTTAAGAGAACGCTTAGTGTTCTTACAAATAAAGGCAATCAAAGATGGAAGACCTTATCAAGTTGCTAGACCTGATCAATTTATTGAAACATTCACAGAAGCACCAAATAATGATCAAAATTTGCTCTGTGAACTCTATCTTCACAATGAGGCTATGCCTGAAGATAGAGTGATGAATATACTCCCCATCGCTGGTGATATCCAAATAAGGGCTTTCATCTCTTTCCTTGCCAACCAACTCACCTGGAAAAATGCTTTTATGTCTGCAACACATAATGAGCAGAATTGCCTCCTCTGGATTCGAAGTGAACCACGGAATGCAGCCCTCTTTATTGCACAACATCAACAGAATCTGACTAAACCCGGCATGCTTGATCATATGAGGCCACTATAAATAGCAGTCTTATAGGACTGCCAGCATTATGTGAAAACAAAGGGAGATCTGGCCATCAAAGCAAACAATTTATTTTGGGAGCATTGCCCGAAAGAGAGACAGGAATATCATCCTTACAATCCCCTCAATCTTCCAGTAGCAATGTCACGAATACCCCATTATGTCAGATGTATGGAACAGTGTGCTGAAAAGTGGATTGGGTACTGTTTTCATTTTTCGCTCTTGTGGATACCTGGTCAGCAATACAAGGCTCATTACAAACTGACCAAAAAGGAGGAGGTGGCAGTATGGCAGCAAATACAAAATGTCTGTGAGTTCAGAAATAAGATGGAAAACACCTTCTTTAGCTACAGTATCAGCAACTTACACTCTTCATCCCAGTATTCCGACTCCGATTCAGAATAAACATTGCATGAGGACATGCAACCATTTCAGCTGGGGGGGATGTTAGGACTCCATATTGTCTACTTTTGACCTTGTATTTTGTTATTATATTACCCTCTTTAGCCCACAAGTTGAAAGCCTTGATAATATTTTGACCTGATTATTCCAAAGGTATGAAGTAACTCTCCTCATTACTATAAGTTTAATTATTCAACACATATTCATGTTATCTTTATATTTAATCCTTGGAAGTTGACTAAGTTGTTTAAAGCCTGCAGAATTATAATTCACAGTTGCTGGAACACAAGAAACAACAACTGCGCAGTTGCTGCCATACCAGAAACAGCAACTGACTAAACCAGGTAAACCCTCATTTTTCAAATGGCCGAGATATCTGGAACAGTAATTGCCCAACAGGAGCAGTAACCGTCTGAAGCGACCAGAACAATACGTTGCAGATGTTAATATAGCATGATCAGCCACTGCCCAAAAATTGACAAAGCACAGTTGCAGATATTGGAACACCAGGAGCAGCACGAGAGCTTTACGGGAACAGTTAAGATTCACCAGATCAGCAACAATGGTGGAACAACCAAGGATTGTACGAGGATCTCAAAGGGACGGTCAAAATCTGTCAGTTGTGCAACAACAAAAGGATCTGATATGATAAAATCACATACTGTTGTAACAACATTTCTTATTTTTGTACAAAAGGGTCAACTAAACGGGTAATGACAATCTATTGTAATAGATGTCTCCTCTATAAAGAGGAGACATCTACATTAAGGAAAGGGGGGTAACAAGGGTACTGTATTACAGAGCAAGTCTAAACCTTTATTGTAACTTGACATTTTGGCAGATGAATAAAGCATTGTTCTGAGCATTTTTACTTAGTATCTGTGTCCTGGGGAATCTTGTGAGAGGGACAGTGCCCACCTTCTTCACAAGATTCACCCATTTCTTTTCTGTTGAGTGTGTGTGTGACTTATGTGTGGCATTACTTCTGATATTTCCCTTTGCTGATACTCTGTTTTCTTAATCAATTGGCGCTATAAAAGAGTGTGTCACCGGTGATTAGGGATTGCAGTGTGCATTGGAAAATTGATCACAGGGGCAGGTGCTGAACATCCTTACCCTGAGGATAGGGTCCTGATCCTCTGTTACAAGACATCCATCATTTCTTTCAGCAGATTTGTTACCTTTAATTCATTGTTTCCATTTCATTTCTGCAATAGATCATAACTGCTGTAACACAGAGTAAGGGTTTGATAAAAAGTATATTTAGTCATACTACAGCTTTTAATACTTTTAGAATTAAGTGGATACAATACGAGGTCACCTTTGAGACAAAAGGACTTTCCCGGGTTGACAATTTAATGTGGTACTCGACTGTTTAATAAATAAACCATTCGAGCAGCCAACAGATGGCATGGGCCATTTTCACCCCATTGCATATGCTAGTCCATTCTAATAGCATGTGCATTGGATCTGCCACCAATAACCAGGTTGAATATGATGTAGTGATAGGTTTGTTAGTCGATTCCCTTGCTCATCGCATCCTTCATCTTCATGTTTGTTCAGATTCCTTACTACTGTCATGCAATTGAATGGTGTGTATCATGTGCATAACCAAGTCCTATTTAGAAAATATCTATGAGTTAAGTTTTTGGTATGTGAATTGGAAACCATTACTTTCATTCATGTTCCTAGAGCCCAAAATAACTATGTAGATACCATTGCAAATAACATTCGAGATTGGAATTTATCACATGTATACCACAGAAGAAAACCATAACCAAAACAAATGGTCAACAACAATCGTCATATAAAATATGCATAACTACATTATGTATTGACATATAAAAATAAATGCGCTTGGAGTCCACCACTCTAAATACATCTAGTAAGCCCATAAAATACTAGGTGGCATATAGGACCCTACATCTCCTTATCATCTGTTGGAGGATCTCATTCCAAGTTGGCCGAGATGCTTGAATCCATTTTTTGAGCACTCAGAACACAATGGTGCTCCACAAACTCCTCCTGCTAGGGGTCATCATTCCCATTTTTACATACTAGATCAGTCCCCTCCATCAGATATGCTTGCAAACAATATCCCATGCTTGGGGGTGTGATGGTTTTCGCTTGGCCATCTTCTTAATTGATTAACATAATTCTCAGCCTAGATCCCACTAGATCTGGGTATGGTTGATTATACTCCCATTCCTTGCATAGTTTGTCATACCAACCTCTTCGGCGAGCCATATTAACATCACATATCATTGACGTTTGATACCATATCTTCAAATATTCTACTCTATGTCATACCACATTTACCACATAGTCCCCATGTTTGACATAGTGGGTGAGGATGATTCTACACGTCCTCTATTAGTTCATTTGTGTTTTCCTCTTCCCTTAATTCTTCACCAGGAACCATTGTTCCAAGAAGCATTAAGGCCATCTTTAGACAAGTAAGGCCACTTGCCTAAAAGTCGCAAATCCTGACTCCGATGGTTGGTTTTTCTGCTATGACCTCAAAGATATTTAAGGCCTTCTCCTCCTATCAAATTGGAGGGAAAATTCCCTTTTATAGGAAAACCCCCATTTTTCTGTCGCCCATTGCGACCAAACCGTAGCTCGGTTTGATGAACCATCAGCACTGTTGGAAAGCTCTCATTGAGTGCTACAATTGGTGTCTCTTTATTTTTATTATTTAACACTTGACTTGGAATCCATTTTTCCAAGAAGGGTCACTTTGTCGCATCTCAAAATCAAACTTCTTCGTATGCGACACTTCTTCTTTGGGGACCACCTTCCCTTGGCACTTGTTGTCTCACGTGTCAATTTTTGTTATGAGAAACCATCATTTTCTCATGTTTTCATGGTCCCCACCAGGCCTATTCTGTGTGACAGCATCATCGAGTCACCCTTGTTCAGAGCATCCGCGATGAGTCACCTTTGCATCCATGGAGTCTGTTTCGCGTCCCATTGTATCATGTCACAGCATTGCACCCATATTTTCATACCATTCATCCCGTGTTCCCCAATTTGGCCTGCATTCATACTGTCCACCATCCCCTCCAGAGTCGAGTCAGTCGCTGCCAGCTCAACCATGCACTTTATGCTATGACAAGGGAAGTCGTATGATTGTCCCTCAATCCCATTTCCCAATTTTCCCTGGTGTCAGTCCATCAGTCAAATTAATATTTTACCTCGTGCCTTAGTTGAGGATCCTCATTTCCTCACCTATGGCGGGCCCTATTCTGTCGACATTAGCACATCTATTCCAAAAGAATGTCATAGAGGGTGGTGTATCTTGGTTCCAACTTCCACTCTTGTTCGATTCCTCAAATCAAGAAAAGGGAATCATCATTTCCCTTTGAATTGGTTGTTTCATGCTCGTGATTCATAGACTTGATGGTCGAGTGATGTAGTATATTGTACCAGTAAATCCCGGGTGTGTGTGAGATATTTCAGACCCCATGAGGGTGTGTCCCTTCAGGTAGCTCCCCACATGCCTAGTTGACTTCATATTATGCTACAACCTCAGATGTAGTTCCACAGATTTGATGGGTTCAGTTCTTGCTGCTTACAGTGCTCATAGCATGCATGTCTCCATCGGATGATCCATTCAGTTTTGGAGAGCCCTTTCCTATTGAGTACGACTTTCTTTGGTTGTTCTATCCTCCCTCACACCCATTTTTTGAGGGAAGGGCCATTATATCTCATGTACTCAGATGTTATTGTATTTAGTCTTGGCTCATGCTTTTCCCAGGAGCATTATATATATGGGATACATTGAATTATTTTCTGGCTCATTTATGTCATCATTTCATGTACCATTTGGCATGTACTCTAATTCTCAGTTTCATTTTTTTGGGTGCATTAGTATTTTTTGTATTGAGTTATCTCAACACGTATAGGTATGCCTACCTTGCCTCATTGAGATCAGGGAACACAACGTTAAAGGAGACTTAGATTAGTTAATCAGTCTTGCCCCCTCAGTCACTATCCTCTTTCGATTCAGCTCCATTGGTCTCTCTCTCTCTCCCTAACTCCCCTTCGGTGTCTAGTGATTGTGTCCTTACAATGTACTTCGGTCATACATTTTTCTCCTAACACTCATACATTGGGGGGCAATCTGTTATCATCAAAAATTGATCATCTAGCCATTAGTTACTAGATAGATCGAAGTACACCATGTAGGGCCAATTTTCCCATAGTAAAATTTCTTTCACTCTAAGAAATTACTTAATAAACCACATTTGTTAAGTTATTTCTGGTTAAACCCCTGAACAATAATTAAATAAATCATTATTTATTTAATTATCTTGTAGGAATAATTAATTAATCCATTGTTTGACTGAAATTCGTTGTCATATTTGACCCAATCATGAGAAATAAATAGATAAATCATTATTTTTCTTATTTTTCTCTAGGAATAATTAATTAAACATTATTTAGTTATTATTCCTTCTCAAGTTTGACTAAATCCCCTAGGAATACTTAAATAAAACATTATGTTTTTTATTATTCCTTAACCACATTCCTTGAGATGATAAATAAATAATTTATTTATTTATTATTTCTAAATAAAAGTATTTAACCAATTTAAATACTTTTTCCTTCCAACCAAATATAATAAGGTATTCCAAACGGTTAATTCTAGAATTTGGTTAATAATATTTTATTATTTTCCACTATTCGAGAATAGCCTAATATTTTGTTATAAATTGGAGGGTTTTAGACCCATTATTCACTTTCGATTACTTTCACTATTTCACTCACTATTGCAGCTCTAATTATTACCACCGATGCTCACCATTTGTCTTTTTCATTTTGAGTTCCCATTGAGCTCAAGAATTTTATTTGCTTGGTTATGCATTGCGGAGAAGAGACAGACTCTACAAAGCTGAAGACATTGAGGATAGCCAAGAACCCATCCCATAGAGGGGGACTGGTAGCATTATTTTTTCCTTTCATAGGTGTCATCTAATAAATCATATTCTTTATATCTGGTTTCAATTGGATTATTGTAGTTATTTGTGCTTATTTTCTTATTCCATTTTGTTGTTTAACTATTTATGTCGCATAGATCATGACATTGGAAGGTTTTGTTTCTATCATTTGGTGTAGATCCACATTGTTTTACAACCATTTTTACTATTGAGGTTTTCTGTCATCCACAGTCTAAAGTGGTTTCTTTTCCTACACCTTCGAGAAGAACTCTACACAACAAATATCATTAGCCATACTTCTTCTTGGAAGGGGAGGGAAATTAGTAAGGGGAGGGGATGGGAGGTATGAGGGGTAGGGGAAGTGGGAAAGCTCAAAACACCCTAGATATTACTGGATTCTATGTTCTGCGAACTCTTAGGCTGGGAGGGTGAATACTGCGAAGTTACCTGGGGGTTATGAGGATGGTTTTCTTCTCTTTCACTTTAAAATCTACTTAAAAGAGGGCTATAATCAGTCTCTACAAAGGTCTTTGGGTATTATCCGTGAGATATCTTTCTAGTATATAATCTATATCACTTTCCATTTAATGTTAGTATGATCTCTTGCTCAGATTTATTCTCTCTTCTACCAAACATAAGCAAACTAGTAATTTGATTGCATTCGTAAAACTCCCTTTTCATACAGAAGCATATTAATCCAAAGTTTCAAAGATTTTAAATGCCTACCTCTTGTTACTTTAAATAAATCTTGTTTTTCTTCGTTGTAGGTCACATTTGAGTCTATGAAAAACTCAGTAATGAATCATCCCAAGATGCTATTAATCTAGAAATTGACAGCCCTTGAGATCCTATTGTCAGTGCCCTTGATTCGTTGCATCAGTTCAGGAGTCCACACTATAGGTTCTTCACCCTTAAAATAGTTCTTCCTTCTGGTAAACCTCAATATCCACTTGTACAACTCAACATGAAAAGAACAGAAGAACATTTCATATTGATCTATAAAAATATACTTCTGTAACCAAGCTTTGGATGTTAGACAAGGGTTTCTACTTTCTTGATCCACAAATTCTTTCTCTTTCAAGTCTATCTAGTCTAGAATCTCTTTCTTTGACGGGTACTAGATCCACATAAACCTTAAACAGATCCTAGTCCTGACAACAAAACCATTTTTTGGCTTGATTTGGGTTGACCCAAGTTCAATCTATACTGCGCACTAATAAAACCCTTGATCATTGGCCCTTTTGGAAATGACCTGCAAGCATATCACAGTCTCACCCAAAGTGACTATGGGAGGATGCAGAACCAAGTTTTTGTAGCCTTGAAGGACTAGGAGATATGGTATTATTATGTTATCTTATTCTTAGAATTTATAAATCACTTCGCCGCATTAGTTTAATCACTTAAACATGCAATATAAAACCATAAACCATCACTATGTTGAAGTAAAATATGATTACTACTCTACAACATATAATAAGAAAATATACACATAAAACACTGAATTAATGTGGTTCGCCCTAGTGTAGGGCTACATCCACAAGAATTGTTGCTTAATATAATGAATCTTTGAACAACAACTAGTTCTTGTCATGCACACTATGTTGCAAGCTGTCTGTGCAGTTAGATGTCGACTCTTCTCCATGGCTCTGCGCACTCAGCTACAGAGCCTCTCCTGTGCTACCAGAATATAGATCATAATAATTCATACATAATGCCCATCTAGATCAAAATTGATTGATTATAATTGATTTCTCTTCTTATTATTTGACCTTATATATACAATTACATTGTAGGGTTACATCATCAAAATACCATTGTCCAAATACCATGGACTCCCTAAAATAAGAAACTATGGCCCCAACAACATTGATCCCTTACAAAATCGCATGCTTTTACAAAAAAGAGGGGATTCTACCCACCTCGAAGCCCTTATGACATCATGCGGTATATTTATTTCCTAAAAATGTGCTACATTTCTCGCTCTACTTCGTGCTCTGCCCCACCAAATGTGAAGTCTTTTCCAAAATCTAGGCCAAGTTGGCCTACACCCAACAAGTACATTCCACTGCATGTGAGCTACTATGAAATATCAAGAAATCCATGCCGAACAGTCAACAGAAGATATCATGACTCGAGTCGTTATATAAAGAAATTAGATAGAGACAATGAGTCTACTAATTTTTAATCAGCACCTCAATATAATGAATGTTCTCTATCATTTGAGGTTCATAGAAATTAAAGGTATCTAAAAAAGAGTATATGATTTGAATTAGAATTATGCATGGCCAATCATGTTCCATCATGAAATAAAAATATAAAGCTAATACATCACCTCCTGTTACATGCCACCAATGTGTTGCAACTTATTATAATGATATAGTAAACATTAATTTCCCAAATGTCATGGTAAAATGACATGTGATTCTACATGATGGGATTATGATTATGTTAAATGGTCGTCCCACATGGTCCTCAATCTCATTCGGATGGTGTGGAACTTGATCCCTTGTTTCAATGGCAGTTAACCTAATGCAGCTAGTCATTTCAACTTTGTTCTTTGGATGCCTTCTTGAGATTAGTTAGTTTGGAATGGAATCTTGAAGATGAGAGTTCCCAGGTATGTTTACCTAGTTTTGAGTGATGTTTGAAGGAAATATGTGCATGGCCATCATGGGTTTCTTGGAAGCTATGTTGGTTTGGATGATTGCGGCCTTCCTCTTCTCATTTGACACCTAACTAAAGTATTGAGGACAAGGTAAATTTTGAACATGGAGTGACCTACATTTGACTTTCATTAATTGTAGTGCAATGTATTATGTGACTCGAAGGTAGAGTGACTTCTGTGCATTTCCAATCGTAAGTTACCAAGTCATTTCCCATGTTTTGTTTTTGCGTATGATCCCATTGTCATGTATCCTTTGCATGTTATTATTTTTCAAAATATTTGTTCTGCAGAGACTAAGCTATGTTTGACAACAATCATGGTTAGAGCTATGATTGCATGACTACAACATATCTTTGTTATACATTGATTGTATATACATGGGCAGAACATGAGGCTTAAACCCCAAATAATTATTTTAGCCATGTTCCTATTCAGATTAAAACAAAAACCTTCACGTCAAACTCATTACTTTTTGGGATATTGTGCAACATTAATATTAAAGCTGAATGTTTCCTTTTTTTGTTGGAAAAAAAATATACATACATACATATATATATATCTATATATATATATATCTATATCTATATATATATATATATATATATATATATATATATATATATATATATATATAATAGGGGTTTTGTTACATGTGATATATATAAAACATAGTACCTTTCAATTGTAATGATTTTCAACGGTATATTTGGGTCAGCTTTGATATCTATGGAAACCCCTCATTAGTGTCATTTATTTGTTGGTTTTGATGTTATAATTACAAGATAGAAAACTCTATTTTTATCCTCTAAAATTCATATTTTCTTTGTCTCCAATCTGATCATTAATTTAAAGCTATAATGTAAAATAAGCCTAGAGTTGTTTTTTTTTCAAATCTCCAGTAATGTATGCATGAGAACATTTTCAAATGGTCTAAATTGTTCTAAAGGATTTTGAATGGATAAAACCCTGCTCACTATGAGGATTTCAAAACCTACTTATTGTCACTTGGTCAATTTTTGTTCTTCCTATCAATATTGAAAAGCGATTTGCACAATATTCACATCATTTTCTTTTAAGAGGTTGGTTGGTCTCTAGCTTCATCTTGTAGCTATATGAAATTCTTTCACATGTTCTTTTGTTTGTGAGTGACAACTCCCATTCATTTTATATCATATTTGATTTTTGCATATTGTTTGTGACTCTTCCACTAATCTCAACACTTTTGGTGGTTGTTGTAAAATGCTTGCGATCCACTTTTTGAAAATCTGTTAACTGATCAAATAGCCTTCCCCCAAAAACAAAACTCTCGAACCCTCACAAGTTATGCTAGTTAAGGATTTATAAGCAGGTTGACAATTTCTTGGTTGAATTATCTTCTAGCCACTAGGAAAATGTATGCCATTAATGTTCAGCATATACCTATTGTTAGACATCAAGATAGAGCTGAAAGTATTACTGCTATGCACCAACTAAAGTTACAATGAAGGTGATGTTCTCTTGATTTTCTATATTATGGTCTTTCCGGAAGCAATTTAGTATCACATTTATTTTTTCTTTTGCAAAATTTTCTGTGATGTATGTGGACCCCTTCTAATAGAGAGCTTCATAGATGAAGCCACAAACAAAGAGTCTTTGTGGTACAATGTAATGGCAGCAGGATTTGTATTATTTCTAGCTAAATTTTCTAAGTGATTATAGATCATCAATACAACCCTTTTTGTGGAAAACATAGTTTAATGGTGTAATTGCCATTGTTTTATACAATTTACCAAGAGGTTTTATTTCCTTTTAAATTGTTCTTAGGAAAGCCATGGAATTAGGAAAAATGTGAACTATATGTTGGTTTATGTGGAGATATTGACTCAAGTGGTTATATAAGTTCATGACCTTTGGTCAATGCTAATTCATATCTTCATTACATTTCTTCTTCTCCTTGTGGTGTGATTTGACTAGTTTTTTTGGCTAGCTTGGCTATTATGTTAATTGTGTTGGTTATTTTTCTATTCCTAGCCTCTAAACAACACAAATATATGACACAAGTAATACCTTTCGAACATAACCATATGAAAGTCACTAATGAAGTAATAAGCAACACAAACATTATTAAATTGTAGGCCTGACATTAATGGTTTCATAGGAAAGTTCATTTTGCTCGTGGTTAAGAAGGCATTTGGATAATTATGTTTATGTATACAGTTGCTATAACCAATTTTATATTGTGGTTACCACCTATTGCAGTTTCTATTATATCATTTTATTCATGCATATTGATGAAAATGGTGCTTACTTGACGCAAATTTTTTACTATAATTTTGACATTTTGCATTCTCCAAGAACCTCTAAGATATTTTCCTCAAGTAATCATTGTAGCAACACAGGTTGTTATTTCTCTTCATCAACTTGAAAAATATTGTGATGGTGATGCGATGAATACTAAGGCTATTGTGGAATTTTTTGATGGAGCTGAATGTTCTTTTTCAATTACAAATGGGTCATTCAAGTGGCATCCTAAAGATGAAGGTTTGATTCCAAATAATATAAATTTAGATGTAAAAGCTTCATCTTTCATAGCCATTATGGTGATGTGGGTTGAGGAAAATCTGCACTTCTATCATGTATACTTGGAGAGATGGAAGTAGTCACTAGAAATGTAAGTAAAATCACTTTTATGTGCATTTTTTTGACATTTTTTAGTTGGAATAGAGTCATAAATGTTGTTGAGTATCTCATCTTATACTATTTCGAATGTCATTATGTTATGGAGATCGTGCATTGCCAAAGCTTTTGAAGAAAAACCATTGCATTGTAGTTTAACACAGTGTAACATTGTGACTTAAATTACTTTGCTAGAGTATGGTTATGCTTATAGATCTGATTACCTGGAATTATGTGAGTGGAAAAGGTGTTATGCTAGTGAATGTAAAAACAAGACAAGCATTAATTTTTGCAGATAAAACCCATGTTGAAAAATTTGAAAGCATGTATTTACTCTATAAGTGTAGTTCTTTGTTATATTGGTGTCATACATTACTTTGTATAAAAAAAAATAGTCAATCTACAAGGGATACCTTGCTTGGCTTGAGCCTTTCCACTAAGTGTAATGCCCAAGTAGGTTTTGGATCCATTCCCACCAAGACCTATGGTTTTACTAGCCACTATTGTGGCTAAACTCTTTAAGTATATGATAGTGAGGGAAAATAATTAGTCTTGTAACTCTATCAATTGCTAATAATGTACTTCAATTAAATTATATATTTTTACATTTTATTAAATGGTAACAATGGTTTGTGATGCTGGTAGTAGCTTATATTTCTCCTTGTGCTTGTAGCTAACCGTTTTCTAGATATATGGAAAGGCATTCTATTATTTCTTCATTAACGAATAACAACATTCTTGGTGGATATTGTGGGCGGCTAACAAAAAAATATTATTTAGGTGGATAGAGGGTATAAGACTTGGTGAATGAACAAGGTCTAGTAGCGGATATAGTGATGGTACTGTTTTTCAAGCCATCATGGGATGGGTGCATGATAATGAAAAGAGGCCAAACAACAAAACAATCAAGAAATTCTTGAAAAAAAAACACAAAGAAAATGATCACTGAAATGTTTCCAAGATGGATGTTGATCTCGGACACTAGAGGACATAATGAAAAAAAGTCCCTTCTAAGAGGAGGTAAGGATTTGTGTTTCCAAAATTTACCATTTCTAGCTCTAACTATGAATTTTTAATGGTGACATGTCTTATTTAAAAAAATAATCACATGAAAAGTGTGATGCTTTCTTCCATGTTAAAGGACCAACTAGTGATTGTTTGCTTATATTTTTTCTTTTCTACATTTGACAAAGAACACATGTTGTTTCCATAAGGATAATGAGTCACCATTACTTGAAGCTTAGGGTTGAATATTTGATTCAGATTGGATCATTATATTTATTTTCATCCATATTAATGCATTTGGAGTAGAAAAAATGGAGGAATCAACTCATGGTATTGTTTTTACTAGTGGGACATAGTTTGGAAAAACGAGGTCTAAAACCTTTCAATTTCATTTTCTAGCATCAAATGACATTTTTTGGGGTAAAAATTTTCCTCTTTAGCGCTACACCTTTTCATGATATTCTACATGCAGAGATCTTTCCAACAACGTAAGAAGCACACCAATCGGAGTCCGTATGAAAAATTTATGTGACTCAGAATTTGACCGTCCTGTTTTCACACCCTTAGTTCGGGAGGATGTTGTGTTAGCCCCCATTATTCATGGAAATGGAGATAGCCATATGATTATGATGTAAAAGACGCTAGAAGAGTCTATATTGTAACTCTAGTTAAGAGTTTATGTAGTCAAAATTAACCATTAGGAGGCTATGAGGTTGTGTTATAACTAAGCCACTAAGAGGAAGAGGCATTCCATTATTTCGAGAGAATTTTTTTCCATAGCTGAGGAAAGATAGGTAGAAGAGGTAGGAGGTAGAGAACACAGAGAGGATTTGAGCATAGTAGCAGCCCACAGGCCATAGGTAATACTTCTTTGTACTTGCAACCATATTTCTAGCTAGAGAAAGAGAGCGAAGCGACCTCACCTTCCAACTGGGTTTTATCCCGAAAGGGTTTCCCATAGAGAATATCTTGTGTCTTGTGTGTGTGTGTGCTTATTTTTTCATTCTCTACTTTTCTCCATAATTTCCATGTGCATGCATACACTAATTATAGTTAAATCTACAGATCTTAAAGTTAATAAAACTGTAATAGTGTAGAACCTCATATTTTTAATACAATATTATCAGATCGGTTGTAATGAACTGTCTAGTGGAATATCCATGTCATTTTATGGATCATCTAGTATAAGAGCAAGTTTCTTTGGTATTTTTGGATAATTTTTAGGGGATCTAGGTTGTTTGGCTTAAAAATCATAAAACTTTAATCATGGTCGATGAAAATGTAAATGAACCTCGTGATCATGCATAGGTGAGGTTTTTGCAGCTGAGACAACAAGTCACAAATATAAAATACAATGTAAACCTCCTCATGGAAACCCTACGCAATCAACTTGGAATATTTAGAGAAGATTGGGGTTCAAATGTAGAGGACAAATCATAAGGGGGATCAGGAGATCAGGAAGACATGGAGAACCAGCCAAGGAGAGAACCTAAAAAAGGATCAACCTAGTTCAAGTGTCATGAATCAATCCTTGTTCAAAACTGAAGAAAAATTTGATATCAAGAAGTAACATGGTGAGATCGACACTTTGAAGTTGAACCACTAGTTGTAATAGTTGGAAGCTTATTTCAGCGTCCATTAGATCAAGGAAGGGAAAAATATCTCATTCGTGTGACTAAAATTAGAAGGCCATGCATTGATTTGGTGGGAGAGTCACACAAAAATCCTAAGGTTGGAGGGAGGAAATCAATTGACTAAGTGGGAGGATTTCAAAATTGTCATTAACTCACAATTCTATCCCATCGGGTACATTGAGGACAAGTGGATCTAGCGGCATTACTTCGGGCAAAAGTCGGGTTAATGTGTGTAGGAGTACACCACGGAATTTAGGAAGATGGTTATATTGTTGGGTATCTCTCCAAAGAACCCAGATTTACTCCTTAATTATTTGGGGGGTATGCACCTCCATCCATGTGATCAAGTAATGTTGTTCAAGCCCAAATTGGTGGACGAGGCTTGTGTACCAGAACAGTACCTATAGAACATAGGTTTGAAAAGAGAGCAATCAAGTGGATCGAAGCAGAAGGAGCAACAAGAAACTTCTAAGGAGGGTAAGAAGAAAATAGAGGGGGAAAATATACAAAATATGGTAGCAATGGCACACCAGTGAAAATATCCTAGCAACCACTGCAACCACTACAACATTAATGGCCATACAGAGGAAAAGTTCTAGAAGTTGTATCCAGAGCCAAACCTAAAGAATAAGAAGAAGAATCTAATGGACATGGATTCCAAAAACTAAGTTGAAATAAGCTCATATGTGGATGATAATATCGTTTGTACGTCAAAGTAGAAGGAGGTGAACGTGAGTATCCTTTAGCAACAAGAAGAGAAAGAAATGACCAAACTCTTCCATATAAAGATACAAGTTAAGAAGTTAAGGATTGATGCTCTGATTGACTCAGGATAGTAGGCAAATCTCATTGCAATAGAGTTGGTCAAGAAGTTGGGGCTAGAAGTTCGTGATCATCCAAACCCATATCCATGGGGACGTGTAAATAAGGATGAAGAGTTGAAGGTAACAAAATAGTGTAAAATTAGATTTTCTATTAGTATTGATTTTATTAATGAAGTAGATCTAGATGTGGATCGATGTATGTGGAGTTATGTTTGTGAGTCCATACATGTACATATGAGATTCAATATTCATGAGGAGAGCTAATTAATGCTAGCTCATCAATGCTAAAAAATCGTTCATCATCAATGCACATAAAGGCAAGTCCAAAATTTCTGCTGCTAAGTGCCAACCAAGCCAAGAAATTGTTTAGTTCCAACAAGAAATATGTTTTATTATTTTTAAGAGAAAGTCATTATAAAGAGGAGTCAATAAGAGGTAAGAAAACCCTGGAGGGGTGTACTAAGAAAAATAAACAATAATTGGGGGAGTTGTTACAGGCATACAAGGATGTGTTCCGAGAGCCTAAAGGGTTACCATCTAAGAGAGAAGTGGAGCATGAGATCCAACTACTGTCAAACCCCCCATTGCCAAATATCAGGATGTACAAGTAGTTTGTTATAGAAGAAAGTGAGATGAAGAAACAGTTGAAACAACTATAGGAACATGGTGTCATTTGACCTAGTACATCACCATGTGGTTCACCTAATATCATTGTGCCAAAGAAGGATGGGACTTGGGGGATGTGTATAGATTACAGGGAGTTGAATAAAATCAAGCTGAAGAACATATACCCTGATCCCAAGATAGATAATCTGCTAGATCAGTTGTAGCAAGATAAGTACTTCACAAAGATGGACTTGAAGTCTAGCTATCACCGGGTTCAAGTAAAAGAAGAAGATACATGGAAGACCGTCTTCAAAATGAGGAAAGGTTTTTATGAGTTGTTAGTTATTCCATTTGGCCTATGAAATGAACCAACTACATTTCTGAGATTAATGAATGATGTATTTTTCCATTTTATAAATTCATTTTTTATTGTCTATTTGGATGATATACTACTATATAGTGCTACCTAGGAGGAGCATATGTCACATTTGATGCAAGTGGTAGAAACATTGAAAAAGCACTGGCTGCTAGCAAATCTCAAGAAGCAAGAGTTTGCGCAACAATATTTGGTGTATCTGGGCCATGTGATCAGTGGAGGAGAATTGAAGATAAATGCTTCCAAGATGGAGGCCATCATGAAATAGTAGGTGCCTACTAATGTTTATGAGGTCAAGAGTTTCATTGGGGCAGCACAATACCTGAGAAAATTCATAGCCTCATTTTCAGCGGTAGTAGCACCGCTCGACACCATAACAGATAGTGGAAAGAGTTTCCAGTGGGGGAAAGGTCAACAAAGCGCTTCTAAGAGCTAAAGAAGAAGAATAGCCAAGCACTAGTTATGGAATGAACAAACTTACAGTGACCCTTTGAAGTGGAGACAGATGTGAGTCTTTATGCTACGGGAGTTGTCTTGATGCATGGAGGAAGGCTTGTATGCCACCATTCTAATGTATTTCATGGGGCATTCCTTAACTACGCTAGCTACGACATGAAGCTCTATGCGATGGTGAAATATGTAAAGAAGTGGAAGCATTTTCAGATGGGAAAGGAGACAGTAATCTAGATAGATCACCATTCATTACAGTACTTGCAGGCCCAATGGAAGCTACATTAGACTAGGAATTACAAGTGGATGGGGTTTTTATAGTGTTAGCTACCTATACCAATAGGTTTCATATTTCATGATTGACAAAGAAAGTTCCAAATATGCTCTGCTTTGGTAATGCAAAGATCCCATATTTCCAAAAGAAAACAAAGTGTGTATATAGCTTAATGTTGACTCAATTTTGATGGATGGTCCAATAGCCCAATCTGGATCATGCCATGTTTCAATTTTTTGTTGTAGAATAGAGAAAGAAGTCTGTCCAAACTGTTTAATCTTGGTAGACTAGTAGCTTAGGTAGAGAAGTAAGGTTCCCAACTGCTTAATCTGGGACCTTGGTAGCAATAAGGGTAGTTCTAGATAGAAAATCAAAAGAAAAAAGCAAAGAAAAAGAAAAGGCAAGTAAGGGTCTACAAGTCTAAGTGCACCCTCCATGAAGAAACAAAAAATGCTAGGCAAGTAGATGGGTAGGCAGATGGGGTTGCAGAAATGTCATTCCTTTCAAATGAATCTTGCTGGTCTAACACAAAGCAAACATCAGTGCATAGAGAAGCTCCTCTTCTCCATCATGTCGCAGCAAAGCAAAGGAGCATGACTAACTTCCTTTTCCCCCCTTTCAAATTGATTACTAACATCCCTTCATCAGTTGTGTTCATGAAAGAATTTAAGGTTTCATGTTGGTTCTTATTCCTCTAAAAGCCACATTTCTTGTCTAAAATTCTTTTCATTTTGATCTACTCCCTAAGCCAAGTTGTTTTCATATAAACTTAGTGATATCACTCTTCATTCACTTCTTCCACTCATACTAATCCCTAACTTCCTATTATCTAAATCCCCTATGTTACCCTTTCCCTATTATTATAAACACTATGGTGTATAAACCCCAAGCATTCTATAAATATCCCTTCCCCTTGGCATTATAGCCATATGTTCACAATCAGGGATTAAATTGACATCTGGTCAATTTAACAACCCAAACCCTACCCCTCTTCCCCCTTCAGAAGTTATCTAAACCATTAACCCCTTCATTTGCTAAAGAACCTTGTAAAAAAACCCATTTTCACCCTTAACCCGCTTCATTTGCAAAAATATATGAAAAACCCACTTTTTCATTTTACCCAAAGTTCGGGTGCTATGCACGTTTTTATAAAAATACATAAAAAACCATACAAAGTTGCCAAATTCCAAAGGTTCCCGCCAGGCGCATCTTCCAAAAAATATATTATTCTAATCCCCGCCCATGTCCGTATCAACCTGGCACCTTAACGATCCGTCGACCGTCGGATCTGGCCATTTTCATCTGACGGCTCTCATGCGTATCAGACCGGGCCCGACGTCCGTAAGTTACCTTCCGAAATTTGTCAGAGGGTGACGTCAGGCCTCTGCCACGCGTCACCCCCAAATCATATCGGAGCACCCTCTTACAATCCCACTTCCGTATATACGGCGGTGCGATATTATACCTCTTACCGTTTCCGGTTTCTGTGAACCCGCCTTGCCAACGTCATTACCACGTCATTACCGCGTCACTGCTACATCACCGCCACGTCAGTGCCCCCGTCCGCCACTGCTCTGACCTGCCCGCCACCTCACCATCACCGTGGACTACTCTTAAGATCCCACGTCACTTGATGATGTCATGCTGACATCATCCGACCTTGACCCCACCTGATGACGTCATGCTGACGTCATCCCAAAAGGCGCCAATGTTCCAAAAAATCCATATTTTGGCCAAAAAACCGTGTTTTTCTCACATTTTGCAAAAAACGACTGTTGCTCCCCCTACATGCATTTTACGTCCAAACTGTCGCCAACCTGCAGAAATCGACCCGAGGACCGTTGGCGCGCCAAATCCACCTACATTTGTGACTATTGCCGACAGTTTACCAGGTATTTATCCCAGTCAAATCCTCCTGCGCCTGGTTTTGTCTATAAATCTCCAAGAATAGCTTAAAGAGGTAAAAAACACAGTTTACCAGCAAATCCCCTGTGGCTAGCCTCCATTTTTCAACTGTAAAGTCGAAATTCACCTGCAGAGCCTTGTTTAGCCAAATTCTCACAAGACATACGGTTAGTTCGCGCATTCGTGAACTGAGAACCCAAGCTGCATCAATTTACCGTGAAGAGAGTCTTTTTTAGGCCGAGCATTTGCTCTAGTACTCCTCTGTGTAGTATTTCAATTGCTGCTGTTACAATTTACCCTCTCTTCCTTGCAATTCACCTCTACATTGCAAAAACACTCCTCTCTGTTGCTCTGTTCATTAACACCAGTTCACATACAAACAGAGCCCTAAAGTAACCATGGATGCACTAGTAGCTCCTGTAGCCTTGAATATTGCCCCACTAAATGCCCCTCAGAGAGAATTGGAATGGCAACCATTAGCAGACCTGGATTATCAAATATCAGAAGAAATGTTGATGCACAGCAAGTACCACATTCACTTGCTGAACGAATTGAAGATTAAACACGAGGCTAGAACAAATGTATTGGGCATTTGGGACTCTTACCTCCCTATCTTCAAGCTCCCTCAGGTCAATCAATTTCCTGACCTAATCCACCTATGTGCTGAATGCTATGACCCCACTCAGAGGGCTGTGATTGACCCTTCAGGCTCAGTTGTTTTCTATGTCACCCTTGAAGCCATCAGAGAGATGCTGCACTTCAAAAATGAGAAGAAATTAGTTCCTCTATCACTGATTGATCTGATAAAGCAAGGAGCTAAATTGACAGATGCTCAGATCACCAAACTAAATCAATTGTACATTAGCTCTGACACTGTGTAGTACCCTCCCATTTCTCATGTTTACCTCAACCAATTGGGCAGGGACCTTGTAGACATGATCAATCCCATTCTGGGCTATAATGCAATCGAGTTTGTTGATGAAACTATGCTGGTGATGATGCTCATGTTTGCCCCTGGCATGTCCCCAGTCTGTTATGACTATGCCACCTACATATCTGATAAAATACATGAGCAATTGATGAACTTGGCAAGAGAAAGGGTGTTCAGATACACCTCCTACATCTACCACTTAATTTTGTATTATGAACATGAGAAATTTCACTTTGCTATGAAGAGAGTGGATGCACAAGGAAATCCAAGGTCAGTGGTTTATTGGTCCTCTGCCTTTCACTATAGATCTTGTTCTCCATACACTTATTGTGGGTTTATAGACCTCTTCATCCACCCAGCCATGTCTTTGCTTATGAGCTGACCTCCTCCAAGACTAACTGATGAGATGCAGAGAGTCCTTCAGCTATCTAAGGTATACAGCATTGGGGATTGGTACTATTACCAAAACCACACAGTTATCAGGATATATGGGTGTGAGTTGCCCCCATACAGATTGCCCAAATATGTGCCCATGAGATTGTTTACCCTTGAATACTTCAGGCAATTTGGGAATGCTGATGTGCTACATTTTTCAGGCAAAGGAAAGAAAGCACAGCTCAAAGTAAGAAACCAATTAGGCCACTTCATTTACAACAAAAGAGAGGAAGGTTGGCAAGAAGCAGACAGAATGCTAGAATCCCTTGGCCTACAGACCAGTTTCCTTTGGAAACCTTATGACCCAAATCACTACGTAACTTTAAGAAGGGTCAAATATAGGCTGTCCGGTTATGACCATGTAAGGTTGCCTCACACAGAAAAGTATGCAAATCAAATAAAGTGGAGGAGAGGAACCTTAGAGGAGGCTGCCACACAAGAAGAATTAAATCAAAGAGCAGTTAAAAATCTCCAAAAGATGGCTGACTTGGATCTTTGTTCACAGGTATTTGCTCTTCCAAGCACTCAATTGGGAGCAGCTGCCTCATCCTCTACAGCACAACAGCAAGTAGCCAAAGCTACTGATCAAACCTCTAGCAAAGGCAAAGAGAAAGAGATGGAGCGAGAGCAGCCACCTCATGAAGAGGTGCAACATGAAGAGGTACAGCGGCAGGAGATGCAGCAACAGCAACAGGTACAACAGCAACAAGAGGGGCAGCAAGAAAATACATCACAGGCCCCAATTTTCACTGAGCAGCAGCCACAACAAATTGTGCCTCCTACGTAGGAGACAACAGTGGAGGCCTCTGTCCTCCAAACCCCACAGAAAGAAGACGTAAGTAGAAAGAGGGACAGAGAGACTCCCCTCACAAGATCAACAACTCAAGGGGAGAAAAGACACAGGATGAATCCCCTCTCTGAGGAGGAAATGCCTATAGGGAAATCTTTGGGCATGGGCCCACCTAGCATGGAAGCATCTGCAAGTTCCTTCCAGCAAGAACAGGAGAGGATAGTGGGAGGAGAAGTCAGCTCCTCCAGCCAACAAAGAGAAGCTGAAGCAGGCATCAAACAGCAATTCATTGATATCAAAAGGAGGAATGAGCCGCTCAAGATACAACTCTACAATCACTTGTTGAAGATGGCCCCTACAAACCAACAAAGGCTAATGTCTGCATACGATGTACATGAAGGCAAAATGATCATGAGCCACTTCATGCCAACCGCGTTGCAGCCACAGTCCCCTGCAGACTACTTAAGGACCAATCTTGAGGTCCTCGCCAAGGACATCCACCCGATGGATCAGATTGAACTACATAAGCAAATGGGTGAGATGGTGTATGCCTCCTTGGCAGACAAGACATCGGTGAACTACAGGCTAGAAAATAGCCTAAACAACACAACTGCCCAACTTGAGTTGGAAAGAGCATCCTCCCAAGCAAAGGACAATAGAATCAAAGCCTTAGAAGAGATAATCATAGAAATTGGGCATGATCCCAAGGACATCAATGCCATCCAAGCATTATTGAAATTAAGAGATGCAGATATGGAAGCGTTGAGGAAGATGATCAAAATCCCAGCAACTCTTCATCCTCAAACAGAAGAGGTTGCCCAGCTGAGACATGACCAAGATGTAGCAGCTATGCTGGTCTCATTATACAAACAGCTGATCCTAACACAGGAGAAATTGGGAGAATCAGAGGCTGCACAGGCTGCACTGCAGGCAACATTGCAACAAAAGGAAGGAGGTCAAACATCTCAGCCTCGTCCAGAGTTAATCAACCTGGAGGAACCTCCTCAAACTACTGCTCCTCCCACTGAACAGACAACACCGTCTACATCAGCACCAGCACCAACAACAGAGCAGGCTCCAAGCCTCGATATGCAGAAGCTAAGGAGTGAAATCCAAGCCCTGGAAGCCCAAACGACAGAACTAAATGAGGCCAGGGAGAATTTAGCCAAGTTGAATGAAAAATATGATAAATCCAAGCAGACTGTAGCTGAGAAAGGAAGAGAGATAAAGGCTCTCAAAGAGAGGATAAAGGAGCTGGAGAAGGAGCTCACCCTCGACAAAGTGATAGCTGAGCTCAAGACAGTCTTATGGGCCAACATTGGCCAATCCATCACTGATCAATGGCAATACATTGAGACCATTCATGAGCAGATGGAGCTCATAGGGAAAGCACAGAGGGAAATCCAGAGAGTAAAGGCATCTCTAGGCAACATGCCTGAGGTTGCCAATAGAATGATTAATGTGCTTAATAACAGAACAAGTGCTCAGCTGGCAGCAATGGGAATTACAAGCAGAACCGAGACCATCTAGCTGATAAAGAGGGTCCTGAAATTAAAAAGCCTCGTACAGACATTGGAAAGAAGAAGCCAGGACATGCAGACAGAGGTTAATAAGTTTATGGACAAATTTACAGTACTACAAGGCAGAGGCCTCCCTGGCTTACTGAACAGCGCAGGGAGACTACGTTCACATGAGCATTATGCCAAAAGGGTCAATACATTTGCTACTAATCAGATCACTGAAAGGCCCAGTACCTTAGAGGAAACAGGACCAGCAACAGGACAAAGTCTCTACAACAGGGTAGAGAACTTATTCTTTATAATGAATGAGATCAAACATTTGTTTGAAGTGCCTCCAAACTTCTATAAATACACAGAGGCAGATGAGACCTTAGAGGAAATTCTGAGACATCAATTGCCCACACAGGAATGGTGGACTAAGACCATACAGATGATATTATAGGCAAGAAGTCATTCACTAAGTTTTTCATCAAAAAATATAAGTTATCATGCACAGGAAAATTTGATAAAATCAGCATGTATGGAGAAGAATGGGTTGAGCCAACTCAGCAAAACTATTCGGCCACCAAAGTAGCACTGACAGTCACAGGTGACAGGGCCGAGAAAGCTACAGCACGACAGCCATAAAGACACATCATCCAGCATTAAAAATAGAACGTTCAAATCGACTTAGTGGCCTCCAAAGGTCAAAAAGTCTTCTGACAAAATTAAAGAGCATTTATTTTATATTCAAAGCTGTAATAACTTTCTTATCTGTTGTTCTGTAATAGTTGGTGAACATATTCATTTCTCAGATGACTCAACGCTTCAGATATTTTGTACCACCATTTGTATATATTCCCCCCTCGCATAAGCTTGCAGGGCTTGTTGTTGATCTCTCTTCCAGAATTCTTGTGCTGTAAATTTTCAGAAAATTAATACAAAGCTGATGGAATTTCCAAAGCTCTGCGTTATTTGAGGCATTGTGGTGTTTTGCTGAATGTTACAGGATTCCTGCGTATTTCATGGCTCAATAAGTTTTCTTAAAACTCTTCGTTATGTGTTTCTATTATCCTTTCATAGCTCATTCATGTTCTGTGTTTCACAGTTAATGGCAAAGAAATTGAATGGTTCCAGGATTTAATCACAGATTACCCTGAACTCAATCTATGCTATTATAAATGTTTTCTTCAGTTATAGTAATAAAGGTGTAATTCTTAATTGTTGCACCTCCACACTATATCTTTCACAGTGATTATTGTTTCAGGAATTCAAGTCTCCTCCTGTGCAGTATATCTCTTTCTCACACTCCCAGCTTAGTGGAAAATTCTTAATTGCTTTTCACTGGTTGAACACACTTCACCATCACAATTTCAAGTTTGTTTCATGAAGTATTTAAATGGCCCTTTAATTTCAGCAACTCAACTCATTATTTCAAACAACCTGAAGCCACAGACTCCATAGTCCAATGGATTAGAACTATCTGAAGATTTCCACCTTAGATACAGAAAGATATCCCTCAACCAAAACATAAACCAAACCCTGAACTCATAACTAGCCTAAAATATTCACAAAACAGAGACAAACCCTAAAGAGAGAGCCCTCTCTGATTACAGTTTGGCTAGAAGCTGTAATCCAAAGACTGGTTAGTGGTTACCCCGGCCGTATTCCCTTGGGAGTCAAAGGGAACAACCTGGGTGTTAACATAATTGGCGACTCCACTGGGGAGTTCCTCAGGATTTTCTAATTTCTGTATATTTCTTTAAGCTGCCTCAGTCTATTTTTCATGCTAGCTTTAAGATATACACAGTCACTCCAAAATCTTGTCTGGCACTTGTAGACACAAAAATATTCCAAAAAACATACTCAAAAACAAGTTCAGAAGATGGCTCCCAAGAAGAATCCGCGATATACAAGGTCAAATCCTGACCCCAATCCACCAACTGATTTTGAAAATCCTAACACAATCCCTAAGATCATTAGGAAGCAGCAAGGACAAGAAACTCTTGCTGATTTAATTCCTGAGACAGCTTATCCAAATCCTATTCCAACTCCAATCAAGGTTCTATTTCGATCTACCCTTGATTCCCCCAGTTCACCATCCACATCTCAAAGCCCTTCTTACACACCTCCATCCACTGCACATATTCCCTTGACCAACACTCTAGTTTCTACCATTCCCACTACCCCTGTTGTACCAGTCATTCATGTTATCCCAGTTATCCCTGTCAACCCTATAAATCCTGCAAATATGGCTAATAGATATGCACCCCTGCAGTTGCCTGCTAATGCTGCAGCTCTACCTCAGGACTACTAATCCAAGATCTCATATTTTGACTCCACTGGCCCTTTCATAGCAATTCAGCATGCCAACAGGATGCAAGACCATTTTGAGAACTATGAAATAGATGATGATAGTGTGAGAATGAGAATCTTTGTTCAGAGCTTGACAGGGGATGTAAGAACTTGGTTTAGATCACTGGCTGTAAATACCATCACAACTCCTGATGAGCTTTATCAAGCCTTTACTAATAGATGGGAGAAAAAGAAAGATCCCCTGCACATACTTGGTGAATATGATACAATCAAACGAGGTCCTCAAGAGACCGTTTTGGAGTATTGTGCAAGATTCAACAACGTATATAACGCAATACCACAGAATTTAAGACCTCCTCCTGATTTAGCCTTGTACAAATTTCCTGATGGTTTTGACCCTGATATGGCATATCAATTGAAGGAAAGAGCCCCTGAAACCCTTGAAGATGCCCAAAAGCTTGCTGTCACAGTAGAGGCTAACCTGATTGCCAAAAGAAACAGGGCAAGATTGGAAAAAAGAACCACCTTCAAAGAAGAACCCTCAGCCTTTGATCAAAAACTGGATGCAATACTCACTGGTATGAAGAGATTGGGGGATAGAGTAGAATCAGTTGGGAGAAAGTCATCATGGGAAGCACCACAAAATAACCCCATCAGGAATCCCAATTTTAGGAGAAATCAAAACCCTAACGTTGGCAAGGTCGTTTATGATCCAGACATAAGACCTCCTTTCCAGGAAAACTATACTGAGACATCCACTCCGAATGAGCAAACAGATGACACCCACATTAACCTGATGGGCCTGAATGATGAGCAGCAAGTTTTTCTGAGTCAAGAAGATCATAAGGATGATGACATTCAGCAATTCCAAACCAGGTCAGGTGAGTCATTTGACTTTAAACAAGGATATGACACAGCTATTTATGAAGTTCATAAGCAATACAAGCTAAGAAGCAGAACTATAAATGTGACACAGCCTGACAAGACAAAGGACACTCCACAGCCTAAGAAAGCTATTGTCACAGAACCAAGTGACAAAACTGGTCCAATTACAGATGAGGTAACAGTTGAGGAAATAACTGAAACATCCCCCTCAAAACAGCAACCAGTAGATACATCACCCTTGCACCCTAATCCAAGTAATACTCCTCAAGAGATGAGTAATAAGGATAAGCCTCAAGATCAAGAAAAGAAACAAGAAGAAGACTTAGTGAACAAGGAAAAAGTTGTCACCCACAACACCAAGATCCCATCTGAAAGACCTTTTGACTTAGAAGCTGAAATTGGCAAATTGAAGGTAGCTATTCCTATTTCAGAACTAGCCAAGCATGACATTTATAGACAACAAATCAAGAAGTCCCTTCAACTTACTCGAAATAAAGATAATGTCAATGTGTTGGATGACACCCCAGAATTGCTTTTCGGTCCAGAGGTTGATGGAAAGACAGCAGTTACAGGGATCTTACCTTTCTATGCCAGCCTGCATGTTCATGATAAGATACTACACAATGCAATGTTTGACTCAGGTGCCTCTCACAACTTGATGTCTAAATCAGTCATGAAAAGATTGAATCTAGATATTACAAGACTGTATAAGGACCTATTCTCATTTGACTCCAGCCAAGTTAAGTGTTTAGGTCTCATAAAAGATCTCTGTGTCTCACTCGTCCAATATCCCAATAAGACAATCCTGATGGATGTTGTAGTTGCTGATATCCCACCCAAATATGGGATGCTGTTATCAAGATCATGGGGGGCTAAACTCCAAGGTTCCCTACAATTAGACATGTCGTATGCAACCATCTCAGTCTTTGGTCAACCCAAGAGGTTATATAGAGAGTCACTTATGAAATACATGGTCAGCAGTGAAGAAAAACCTCAAAACTTTCCCATATATGCTGTCCATTCTGATATAGATTCATATATTCTCTTCAATGATAATTCAGGTCTTATAAATGATGATGAAACCAAGACACTCAAACAAGATCAGGACATTAATGAACAAGCTGCTGCTCTAGAAATAAAGCTGATCCAATCAAGTGATGAGACTGTCCTAAAAGACAAACTAAATGAAAAACCAAAACTTCAACTCACAATCCCAGATCACAGAGAAGTTATTAAGTCTCCCCTAGAACAAGAGATCCTATGGTTCCTTGAATTTGATGGGTCAGTCAACAAATTAGGGGCAGGAGCTGGAGTTTGGATACATAATAAACAAAACAGTCATGCAGAAGGCCGAGCCTATAGGTTAAACTTCAGGTGCACCAACAATATGGCAGAATACGAAGCTCTCTTACTAGGCCTCAGACTAGTAAAATCCTTACAAGCCATAAAAGTTTCAATACTAGGAGATTCAGACCTAGTTGTCCAACAAGTAAAGGGAAATTTTGTCACCAATGACAAAAGAATGAGATCTTATAGGTCTGCTGCTGCTGAAATACTAAACTCCTTCACCGAATTCCAAATCACCAAAATCTCTAGAGACCATAATCTTCATGCTCACAGTTTGGCCACATTTGCAAGTACCTGCAAGCTACCTTTTGAGCCCCACCATTGCTTTACAGCTGAGGTAAAACACAGACCTTCTGTCCCAAACAATGTCAAGGACTGGCAAGTATTTGCAGATGATAGACAAATAAATAATTTCTTGACCTTACAACAGGAGTTTGCAGGACTAAATATTGACACTGAAAGAGCAAGTCAATCACAAATACTTGAAAGAGCAAGTCAATCACAAATACCTGATCGACAGAACCACAAGCCAATATCACCCAAAACAGCTAACCAAAGGCTACACCCAACAATTTTCAACAAAGACAACATACAAGAAATTCAACAAACTAGTTGTGAAGAAATAGTTGGTGCTGAAGCTGAAGTGATACAATTGAAAGACAATTTTCTTCCAACAGGCCTAACTCCACTAGAGGATATTTTTTATTCAAATGATGTCCCTAGAAAACCAAAAATGCAGCCCCTTAACTCTGCCATTGAAGAATGCAACATTGGAACCATTGAGAAACCCAAGATAATAAAATTATCTGCATCCCTACCTCCTGATCAGAAGCCCAAATACATTGATCTCTTCAAAGAGTTCCAAGATGTCTTTGCATGGAGTTATGAGGATTTAAAATCCTATGACACCTTTGTTATCCAACACACAATCCCTCTCAAGCCAAATCAAAAGCCATTTAAGCAAAAATTGAGAAGAATAAACCCTATGCTTCTCCCTGCAATTGAGAAAGAGGTACAAAAAATGTTCAAAGCTGGTATCATAGAACCAATTAGGTTTTCTGATTAGATCTCAAATTTGGTGCCCACAAGAAAGAAAACTGGTGAGATAAGACTTTGTGTTGATCTTAGAAACCTAAACCAAGTGTCCCTCAAAGACAACTATCCCTTACCTAAGATGGATCACATTCTCCAAAGAGTGGTAGGAGCTTCAAGGATCTCATTACCTGATGGATTCTCAGGCTTTAACCAAATCCTAGTGCACCCTGATGATCAAGACAAAACTGCATTTACAACCCCCTGTGGAACTTTCAAATATGTAAAAATGCCTTTTGGGTTAAAAAATGTAGGGGCCACATTTCAAAGAGCAATGGATATTGCTTTTGCCAAAGAGATCCATGACTTCCTTGTTATTTATTTAGATGACCTCACACCTTTCTCAAAATCAGACCAAGAACACTTGAAGCATTTGAGGCAGATCTTCTAAACATGCAGGAAATATGGAATTTCCTTGAATCCCAAGAAATCTTTATTTGGTTTGGAAGAAGGTAAGCTGTTAGGTCATATCATTTCAAAGGATGGCATTAGAATTGACCCAGACATAATACAAGCTATCTTGCAAATGCCCCACCCAAGAAATATCAAAGAATTACAAGCGTTCTTGGGGAAGATCAACTTCCTAAGGAGATTTATCCCAAATCTGGCAGAATTGAGCAGATTACTCAATAACATGCTTAAAAAGGACTCTAAAGTAAAATGGACAGTAGAAGCAAATCAAGCCTTTGAAGGTATAAAATTGGCCCTTACCCAAACTCCAGTCTTAACAAATCCAAAATTTGACAAAGAGTTTATCATTTTCTCTTTTGCCTCCCAACATACTATTGCTGCTGTCTTATTACAGAAAGATGACCAAGGGAATGAGAGACCTATTGCTTTCTTTAGTAGAGCTCTCAGAGATGCACCCCTGAAATACCAGATCATGGAAAAACAAGCATATGCTTTGGTCAAATCTATCAAAGACTTTAGGATTTATATCTTGTACTCCCATGTTATAGCTTATGTACCAAGTCCTATTGTAAAAGACATACTTACGCAAGAGAACTTAGAGGGCAGAAGAGGAAAATGGATTGCTAACATTTTAGAATTTGACATTGAAATAAAACCTACAAAATTTATAAAAGGGCAAGATTTGGCCAAACTAATGACAGAAGCAAACTTCCAAGCCTTAGACATAAACCAGCTGGACAGTGAACCGGAGCTGGCGACTCCAAAGATCAATGTAGCCTTTGAAAAATCCCCTTGGTATTCTGATATATGTTATGTGTTACAAAACCTGTGTGCTCCACCAGGATTGTCCAGAACTAAGTGTAGGTTCCTAAAAATGAAAGCTTCAAAATTTTGTGTCATGGATGGTAATTTACTTTGGAAAAACCATGAGGGTATATTGCTAAACTGCTTGATTGAAAATGAGACTAACAATGTCACCAAAGAATTTCATGGAGGTGACTGTGGTGGACACTTGTATTGGAAGTCCACTGTGGATAAGATACTGAGGGCTGGTTACTACTGGCCCACTCTTTTCTCTGATATCAAGAAATTTACAACTTCATGTCATAAATGTCAAGTGTTTGAGGGAAAGAGAAAGCTACTACCACTGCCTCTGAGGCATATTGCAACAGAGAGACCTTTTCAACAATGGGGCTTGGATTTCATTGAGGAAATTCATCCCTCATCTTCAGGCCAACATAGATGGATTCTAACAGCTACAGACTACTTTACTAAATGGATTGAAGCTGTTCCATGCAGACAAGCAAATGATTCCATTATCATTCAGTTCCTTGAGACCAATATCCTTGCTAGATTTGGTTGTCCTGATAAAATAATAATAGACAATGCTGCTGCTTTCAGATCTAAGAAGATGGTTAACTTCTGCCACAAATTTCACATTATCTTGGGCCATTCTACTGCATACTATCCCCAAGGAAATGGCCTAGCTGAATCATCAAATAAAAGCCTTGTAAACATCATAAAGAAAGTGTTGGAAGAAAATAAGAAAAATTGGCATAAGAAGCTTGTGAATGCCTTATGGGCAGATAGACTGACCACAAAGAGATCAATTGGGATCAGCCCATATGAGTTAGTCTATGGATTAGAAGCCAAATTTCCTTCATCACTAGGGATTCCTATTATGAAACTACTTCAAGAAAGTCAAGCTGAGCCTAATGACATGCAGAGAAGGATCAATCAGATAGTATGTTTGCAGCAAACTAGAGACCAAGTTTTCAGCAGAGTTCAAGTTTTACAAGAAAAATTAAAGAAAGCTTTTGATAGAAGGACCAACGCTAAAGATTTCAACATTGGTGACAAAGTCCTCATGTGGGATTCAAGAAGGGAAGATAAGGGAAAACATGGAAAATTTGATTCCCTTTGGAGAGGACCATTTGTTGTTCAAGTAGTACAAGGAAACAATACTTACTTCCTTAAAAGTCTTGATGGAGCTGATCTGGATGAAGGTCCTGTGAGTGGCAGGATGTTGAAGCACTATTTTGACTACTATCCATAAGTGCATCCTAAGTTTCCCTTGTACATATTCAAGTGTATATAGTACTTTTTGTTAAACATGTAAAAATGCAGTTTCTCAAGTTTTATAAGTTATCAGCAAAAGGCAAATAAGTTCAGAGATTTACCAAGATGGGAAAAGCACAATTTTGGTATTTCAAAGAGGAATACTCCAAGTTTTGATACAAAAAGTCAAGGGCCAAGGCATTCTGACCTGCTGTTCTTGGTCTTTCAAATGGAAAAACCATCCCCATGTGGAGCCACTGTTAGCTACCTATACCAATAGGTTTCATATTTCATGATTGGCAAAGAAAGTTTCAAATATGCTCTGCTTTGGTAATGCAAAGATCCCATATTTCCAAAAGAAAACAAAGTGTGTATATAGCTTAATGTTGACTCAATTTTGATGGATGGTCCAACAGCCCAATCTGGATCATGCCATGTTTCAATTTTTTGTTGTAGAATAGAGAAAGAAGTCTGTCCAAACTGTTTAATCTTGGCAGACTAGTAGCTTAAGTAGAGAAGTAAGGTTCCCAACTGCTTAATCTGGGACCTTGGTAGCAATAAGGGTAGTTCTAGATAGAAAATCAAAAGAAAAAAGCAAAGAAAAAGAAAAGGCAAGTAAGGGTCTGCAAGTCTAAGTGCACCCTCCATGAAGAAACAAAAAATGCTAGGCAAGTAGATGGGTAGGCAGATGGGGTTGCAGAAATGTCATTCCTTTCAAATGAGTCTTGCTGGTCTAACACAAAGCAAACATCAGTGCATAGAGAAGCTCCTCTTCTCCATCATGTTGCAGCAAAGAAAAGGAGCATGACTAACTTCCTTTTCCCCCCTTTCACATTCATTACTAACATCCCTTCATCAGTTGTGTTCATGAAAGAATTTAAGGTTTCATGTTGGTTCTTATTCCTTTAAAAGCCACATTTCTTGTCTAAAATTCTTTTCATTTTGATCTACTCCCCAAGCCAAGTTGTTTTCATATAAACTTAATGATATCAATCTTCATTCACTTCTTCCACTCATACTAATCCCTGACTTCCTATTATCTAAATCCCCTATGTTACTCTTTCCCTATTATTATAAACACTATGGTGTATAAACCCCAAACATTCTATAAATATCCCTTCCACTTGGCATTATAGCCATATGTTCACAATCAGGGATTAAATTGACATCTGGTTAGTTTAACAACCCAAACCCTACCCCTCTTCCCCCTTCAGAAGTTATCTAAACAATTAACCCCTTCATTTGCTAAAGAACCTTGTAAAAAACCCCATTTTCACCCTTAACCCGCTTCATTTGCAAAAATATATGAAAAACCCACTTTTTCATTTTACCCAAAGTTCAGGTGCTATGCGCGTTTTTATAAAAATACATCAAAAACCATACAAAGTTGCCAAATTCCAAAGGTTCCCGCCGGGCGCATCTTCCAAAAAATATATTATTCTAATCCCCGCCCATGTCTGTATCAACCTGGCACCTTAACGATCCGTCGACCGTCGGATCTGGCCATTTTCATCCGACGGCTCTCATGCATATCGGACCGGGCCCGACGTCCGTAAGTTACCTTCCGAAATTTGTCAGAGGGTGACGTCAGGCCTCTGCCACGCGTCACCCCCAAATCATATCGGAGCACCCTCTGACAATCCCACTTCCGTATATAAGGCGGTGCGATATTACACCGCTTACCGTTTCCGGTTTCTGTGAACCTGCCTTGCCAACGTCATTACCACGTCATTATCGCGTCACTGCTACATCACCGCTGCGTCAGTTCCCCCGTCCGCCACTGCTCTGACCTGCCCGCCACCTCACCATCCCTGTGGACTACTCTTAAGCCGCCATGTCACTTGATGATGTCATGCTGACGTCATCCGACCTTGACCCCACCTGATGACGTCATGCTGATGTCATCCCAAAAGGCACCAATGTTCCAAAAAATCCATATTTTGGCCAAAAAACCGTGTTTTTCTCACTTTTTGCAAAAAACGACTGTTGCTCCCCCTGCATGCATTTTACGTCCAAACTATCGCCAACATGCAGAAATCGACCCAAGGACCGTTGGCACGCCAAATCCACCTACATTTGTGACTATTGTCGACAGTTTACCAGGTATTTATCCCAGTCAAATCCTCCTGCACCTGGTTTTGTCTATAAATCTCCAAGAATAGCTTAAAGAGGTAAAAAACACAGTTTACCAGCAAATCCCTTGTGGCTAGCCTCCATTTTTCAACTGTAAAGTCAAAATTCACCTACAGAGCCTTGTTTAGCCAAATTCTCACAAGACATACGGTTAGTTCGCGCATTCATGAACTGAGAACCCAAGCTGCATCAATTTACCGTGAAGAGAGTCTTTTTTAGGCCGAGCATTTGCTCTAGTACTCCTCTGTGCAGTATTTCAATTGCTGCTGTTACAATTTACCCTCTCTTCCTTGCAATTCACCTCTACATTGCAAAAATACTCCTCTCTGTTGCTCTGTTCATTAACACCAGTTCACATACAAACAGAGCCCTAAAGTAACCATGGATGCACCAGTAGCTCCTGTAGCCTTGAATATTGCCCCACTAAATGCCCCTCAGAGAGAATTGGAATGGCAACCATTAGCAGACCTGGATTATCAAATATCAGAAGAAATGCTGATGCACAGCAAGTACCACATTCACTTGCTGAACGAATTGAAGATTAAACACGAGGCTGGAACAGATGTATTGGGCATTTGGGACTCTTACCTCCCTATCTTCAAGCTCCCTCAGGTCAATCAGTTTCCTGACCTAATCCACCTATGTGTTGAATGCTATGACCCCACTCAGAGGGCTGTGATTGACCCTTCAGGCTCAGTTGTTTTCTATGTCACCCCTGAAGCCATCAGAGAGATGCTGCACTTCAAAACTGAGAAGAATTTAGTTCCTCTATCACTGATTGATCTGATAAAGCAAGGAGCTAAATTGACAGATGCTCAGATCAGCGAACTAAATCAATTGTACATTGGCTCTGACACTGTGAAGTACCCTCCCATTTCTCATGTTTACCTCAACCAATTGGGCAGGGACCTTGTAGACATGATCAGTCCCATTCTGGGCTATAATTCAATCGAGTTTGTTGATGAAACTGTGTTGGTAATGCTGCTCATGTTTGCCCCTGGCAAGTCCCCAGTCTGTTATGACTATGCCACCTACATATCTGATAAAATACATGAGCAGTTGATGAACTTGGCAAGAGAAAGGGTGTTCAGATACACCTCCTACATCTACCACTTAATTCTGTATTATGAACATGAGAAATTTCACTTTGCTATGAAGAGAGTGGATGCACAAGGAAATCCAAGGTCAGTGGTTTATTGGTCCTCTGCCTTTCACTACAGATCTTGTTCTCCATACACTTATTGTGAGTTTATAGACCTCTTCATCCACCCAGCCATGTCTTTGCTTATGAGCTCACCTCCTCCAAGACTAACTGATGAGATGCAGAGAGTCCTTCAGCTATCTAAGGTATATAGCATTGGGGATTGGTACTATTACCAAAACCACACAGTTATCAGGATATATGGGTGTGAGTTTCCCCCATACAGATTGCCCAAATATGTGCCCATGAGATTGTTTGCCCTTGAATACTTCAGGCAATTTGGGAATGTTGATGTGCTACATTTTTCAGGCAAAGGCAAGAAAGCATAGCTCAAAGTAAGAAACGAATTAGGCCACTTCATTTACAACAAAAGAGAGGAAGGTTGGCAAGAAGCAGACAGAATGCTAGAATCCCTTGGCCTACAGACTAGTTTCCTTTGGAAACCTTATGACCCCAATCACTTCATAACTTTAAGAAGGGTCAAATATAGGCTGTCCGGTTATGACCATGTAAGGTTGCCTCACATAGAAAAGTATGCAAATCAAATAAAGTGGAGGAGAGGAACCTTAGAGGAGGCTGCCACACAAGAAGAATTAAATCAAAGAGCAGTTAAAAATCTCCAAAAGATGGCTGACTTGGAGCTTTGTTCACAGGTATTTGCTCTTCCAAGCACTCAAGTGGGAGCAGCTGCCTCATCCTCCACAGCACATCAGCAAGCAGCCAAAGCTACTGATCAAACCTCTAGCAAAGGCAAAGAGAAAGAGATGGAGCCAGAGCAGCCACCTCATGAAGAGGTGCAGCATGAAGAGGTACAGCAGCAGGAAATGCAGCAACAGCAACAGGTACAACAGCAACAAGAGGGGCAGCAAGAAAAAGAGAAATCAGGGCAGCAAGAAAATACATCACAGGCCCCAATTTCCACTGAGCAGCAGCCACAACAAATTGTGCCTCCTAGGCAGGAGACAACAGTGGAGGCCTCAGTCCTCCAAACCCCACAGAAAGAAGACATAAGTAGAAAGAGGGACAGAGAGACTCCCCTCACAACATCAACAACTCAAGGGGAGAAAAGACACAGGATGAATCCCCTCTCTGAGGAGGAAATGCCTATAGGGCAATCTTTGGGCATGGGCCCACCTAGCATGGAAGCATCTGCAAGTTCCTTCCAGCAGGAACAGGAGAGGATAGTGGGAGGAGAAGTTAGCTCCTCCAGCCAGCAAAGAGAAGCTGAAGCAGGCATCAAACAGCAATTCATTGATATCAAAAGGAGGAATGAGCCGCTCAAGATACAACTCTACAATCACTTGTTGAAGATGGCCCCTACAAACCAACAAAGGCTAATGTCTGCATACGATGTACATGAAGGCAAAATGATCATGAGCCACTTCATGCCAACCACGTTGCAGCCACAGTCCCCTGCAGACTACTTAAGGACCAATCTTGAGGTCCTCGCCAAGGACATCCACCCGATGGATCAGATTGAACTACATAAGCAAACGGGTGAGATGGTGTATGCCTCCTTGGTAGACAAGACATTGGTGAACTATAGGCTAGAAAATAGCCTAAACAACACAACTGCCCAACTTGAGTTGGAAAGAGCATCCTCCCAAGCAAAGGACAACAGAATCAAAGCCTTAGAAGAGATAATCATAGAAATTGGGCATGATCCCAAGGACATCAAGGCCATCCAAGCATTATTGAAATTAAGAGATGCAGATATGGCAGCGTTGAGGAAGATGATCAAAATCCCAGCAACTCTTCATCCTCAAACAGAAGAGGTTGCCCAGCTGAGACATGACCAAGATGCAGCAGCTATGCTGGTCTCATTATACAAACAGCTGATCCTAACACAGGAGAAATTGGGAGAATCAGAGATTGCACAGGCTGCACTGCAGGCAACATTGCAACAAAAGGAAGGAGGTCAAACATCTCAGCCTCCTCCAGAGATAATCAACCTGGAGGAACCTCCGCAAACTACTGCTCCTCCCACTAAACAGACAGCACCGTCTACATCAACACCAGCACCAACAACAGAGCAGGCTCCAAGCCTGGATATGTAGAAGCTAAGGAGTGAAATCCAAGCCCTGGAAGCCCAAATGACAGAACTAAATGAGGCCAGGGAGAGTTTAGCCAAGTTGAATGAAAAATATGATAAATCCAAGCAGACTGTAGCTGAGAAAGGAAGAGAGATAAAGGCTCTCAAAGAGAGGATAAAGGAGCTGGAGAAGGAGCTCACCCTCGACAAAGTGATAGCTGAGCTCAAGACAGTCTTATGGGCCAACATTGGCCAATCCATCACTGATCAATGGAAATACATTGAGACCATTCATGAGTAGATGGAGCTCATAGGGAAAGCACAGAGGGAAATCGAGAGAGCAAAGGCATCTCTAGGCAATATGCCTGAGGTTGCCAATAGAATGATTAATGTGCTTAATAACAGAACAAGTGCTCAGCTGGCAGCAATGGGAATTACAAGCAGAACCGAGACCATCCAGCTGATAAAGAGGGTCCTGACATTAAAAAGCCTGGTACAGACATTGGAAAGAAGAAGCCAGGACATGCAGACAGAGGTTAATAAGTTTATGGACAAATTTACAGTACTACAAGGCAGAGGCCTCCCTGGCTTACTGAACAGCGCAGGGAGACTACTTTCACATGAGCATTATGCCAAAAGGGTCAATACATTTGCTACTAATCAGATCACTGAAATGCCCAGTACCTCAGAGGAAACAGGACCAGCAACAGGACAAAGTCTCTACAACAGGGTAGAGAACTTATTGTTTATAATGAATGAGATCAAACATTTGTTTGAAGTGCCTCCAAACTTCTATAAATACACAGAGGCAGATGAGACCTTAGAGGCAATTCTGAGACATCAATTGCCCACACAGGAATGGTGGACTAAGACCATACAGATGATATTATAGGAAAGAAGCCATTCACCAAGTTTTTCATCAAAAAATATAAGTTATCATGCACAGGAAAATTTGATAAAATCAGCATGTATGGAGAAGAATGGGCTGAGCCAACTCAGCAAAACTATTCGGCCACCAAAGCAGCACTGACAGTCACAGGTGACAGGGCCGAGAAAGCTACAGCACGACAGCCATAAAGACACATCATCCAGCATTAAAAACAGAACGTTCAAACCGACTCAGTGGCCTCCAAAGGTCAAAAAGTCTTCTGACAGAATTAAAGAGCATTTATTTTGTATTCAAAGCTGTAATAACTTTCTTATCTGCTGTTCTGTAATAGTTGGTGAACATATTCATTTATCAGATGACTCAACGCTTCAGATATTTTGTACCACCGTTTGTATATATTCCCCCCTCGCATAAGCTTGCAGGGGTTGTTGTTGATCTCTCTTCCAGAATTCTTGTGCTGTAAATTTTCAGAAAATTAATACAAAGCTGATGGAATTTCCAAAGCTCTGCATTATTTGAGGCATTGTGGTGTTTTGCTGAATGTTACAGGATTCCTGCGTATTTCATGGCTCAATAAGTTTTCTTAAAACTCTTCGTTATGTGTTTTAATTATCCTTTCATAGCTCATTCATGTTCTGTGTTTCACAGTTAATGGCAAAGAAAAAGAATGGTTCCAGGATTTAATCACAGATTACCGTGAACTCAATCTATGCTATTATAAATGTTTTCTTTAGTTATAGTAATAAAGGTGTAATTCTTAATTGCTGCACCTCCACACTATATCTTTCACAGTGATTATTGTTTCAGGAATTCAAGTCTCCTCCTGTGCAGTATATCTCTTTCTCACACTCCCAGCTTAGTGGAAAATTCTTAATTGCTTTTCACTGGTTGAACACACTTCACCATCACAATTTCAAGTTTGTTTCATGAAGTATTTAAATGGCCCTTTAATTTCAGCAACTCAACTCATTATTTCAAACAACCTGAAGCCACAGACTCCATAGCCCAATGGATTAGAACTATCTGAAGATTTCCACCTTAGATACAGAAAGATATCCCTCAACCAAAACATAAACCAAACCCTGAACTCATAACTAGCCTAAAATATTCACAAAACAGAGACAAACCCTAAAGAGAGAGCCCTCTCTGATTACAGTTTGGCTAGAAGCTGTAATCCAAAGACTGGTTAGTGGTTACCCCGGCCTTATTCCCTTGGGAGACAAAGGGAACAACCTGGGTGTTAACATATAGCAGTTTCATTTAGTGATCAAGTATAAGGATGGAAGCGCAAACAAGTTGGCTGACATTCCTTAAGGGCCACCCACATAAAAGATCACAACTTTGGGGACTCTTATGAACATGGAGCCATTAACCCATGACACATACATAGAGGCATATTCCGAATATGAGGACTTCAAGGAGGTGTATTAGAACTTGCAGAGTTAAGAGTCATGTGCACGATGGCGATAGCACGATTGACTACCATATCCACGATGGGTTACTCTATAGGTTGGATAACTTATGTGTTCCTAATGGTGAACAATTGCAGCTGATCAGAGAGGCTCACACCTCCAAGGTTGCAGGAAACTTTCATTTAGGGAAGACCGTGGCTAACTTGCATAAGTATGTGTATTGGCCCAAGATGCAAGACCAGGTAGCTAGGTTCATAAGAGGATGCATGCTTTATTGTACCAGAAAACCTAGCAATAGGAAACAGGGTCTATATCATCCCTTACCTATACCTACTTGTCCTTGGGAAAGCATTTCCATAGAATTTCTTGGAGGTTTACTGATAACGAAGTTTTGACATGGATGTTCATGGTAGTTGATAGGAATAGCAAAATGTGTGTTCTAATTCCCTGTAAAAAGACCATCAATGGGAAAGAAGCAACAAACTTGTTCTTTGGACATGTTTGGGTGCACTTTGGGATACCGAGGAGCATCATTTCAGACAGGGATACAATATTTCTCAGTGCATTATGGACTACATTGTGGGAGATGATGGACACAAAGTTGAAGATATATACAAAATTCCATCCACAAACAAATGGGTAGATAGAAGTAGTCAACAGGAATTTAGTGCAACTTCTAAGGGGATACAACTAGAAGCATCCAAAGACCTAGGATGAAAATTAGGTATATATACAACATTCTTACAATAGAGCAGTCCAAATTTCTAAAGGAAATTCCCCATTTGAGACTTATTTTGGACATTTTCCACCTTCACCTCTAGATATTTCATATGAGAAACGAGGAGGAGTGAGGGAATATCTTACAAGAAATTTTTTGAGGATGGAAAATTTTATAGAGAATATCAGGCAAACCCATCTACAAGATCAAGAAACACTACAAAAATAATATGAGAGGTATTAGGTCATGCATGATCAACACATAATAGAGAAGTCATTGAAGGTGGGAGACAGAGTATGCTTACAATTGAACAAGGAGAGGTTGTAATTACCTAGTAAGAAAATCAAGGCTCTGAGGCATGGTCCCTTTAAGATATTGGAAAAGGTGAGTGATAATTCTTATCAACTCAGTTTACCACCATATATGCGCATTTACTCAGTTGTGAATGTAGAGAATTTGAAACTCTATGAGCCTTCCATGCTAGATTAGGAATAAGAATAAGTCATACCTATGGAGGATATGGAACTAGATGCTCAGGCATAATTGACAGAAGATACAATTTTGCAGAAGAGGTCCATAACTACAACACATGGTAGCATGGCCTTTCGTAGATTGGGTTGAAGGGACGACTTCCAGGAAAAGCTAAATGGTACACCAGAGAGAAGGTGGAGGAAACATTTCCTCACCTCAATCAGTAGAATATTTTGGGGACCAAAAGCCTCCCAAAATGAGGAGGGGTCATCCAGATTGGATCATTATATTTTTTTTTCATCCATCTCGATGCACTTGGAGTGGAAAAAGTGGAGGAATCATCTCATGGGATCATTTTTATAGGTAGGACCTAGTTTGGAAAAATGGGGTTTGAAACCTTCCGAGAGCATTTTGAGGCATCAAACGACCATTTTGGGGGTTAAACATTTACTGCTTTATTTATTCACCATTTCATGCTACTCTAAACATAAATATATTTCCAACTATGTACGAATCACATCAATCAAAGTCTGTATGCAAAAGTTATTCCACTGACAAGTTGACCTTTCTCTTTTGACACCTATAGTTCTGGAGGATGTCGCATCAGCCCCATTAGTCATGGAAAATGGGTTAGCTCTATGATTATGATGTAAAATAATCTAGAATATTCTATATTGTAACTCTTGTTAAAAGTTGAGGTAGTCAAAATTAACCACTAGTAAGCTATCAGGTTGTGTTATAACTGACCATTAGGAGGAAGAGGCATTCCATTATTTCAAGAGAATTTTATTCCATAGCTAAGAAAAGATAGCAAAGAGAGATAGGAGGTAGAGAACAAAAAGAGGATCTATTCACTGTAGTAGCCCATGGGCCATAGGCACTACTTCTTTATACCTACAATCGTATTTCCAGACAGAGAAAGAGAGCGAAGCGGCCTCACCTTCCAGTTGGTTTTTCTCCAAAAAGGGTTTCCTAGAGAGAATATATTATGTCTTGTGTGTGTGTGTGTTTTCTTATTTTGTCATTCTCTACTTTTCTACATAATTTCCATTTGCATGCATGCACTAATTACAATTAAATCTATAGATCTTAAAGTTTAATAACACTATAATAGTGTAGAATCTCAAATTTTTAATATAATATTATCAAATATATTGTAAGGAATTGTCGAGTGGAATATAAAATACAGTTTACGAATCAATATTAAAGGAATATTAGTTTTTATTTCCATTCTGTTGTGTGTCCTAAAGAAAGGTATACCCTATGCGGGGATTTTGTTCAACGAGAAAATCCTAGGGCTCACACATAAATATATTTTTATTTATTAATATTTAAGATGTTTCTATCATACCTAGGGATAGCGTCCAAGTCTACCACCTATTTGGAGGTGGGATTTTTTTTACATTGTACAACCACTATGTAAGACTCAAAGAACAATCAGTTCAATGGCCCCATCACAGATGCGTGTTGACTACATTTTTATTTGAGGAATAAAATCATTGTGGGAGCTATAATAGTGCCCTAGTTTCATTGACCACGTAAGTCTACCATTTCTAAATTTATGTTTAAATACCTATTTACTAGGAATCTAGTTACTCATGAACAATGGATTAAGAGGGCTTTCACCAATTTTCTTTTCTAGATGCTACTAAATGAATTAATGTTCACTTTGACTAATTGGACTATTGGAATGTAGGCCTAATAGGGTACACTGTATGTTCTATGTTTTGGAACTTTTTTGGAAGGATTCCCAACAACCCATTGAGGCTAATGAGCTTGATACTATTGTTCCTTCTTTTGATATGCCTTGAATTACAATACTTTGGTATCATGAAGACTTTACAAGGAATCCTCATGTAAGACATTTCAGGACCTTACAACCATTCTAAAAGGGCTCTTTGCAAAACAAACCTATCCATTACCTATTGTATCTCACAAAAATTATAAGAGTTTCTCTTCCCATGGTGTTCAAAATGATTCATTGTTTGGTTTCATTTGTTCACCAAGGGTTTTGTTGAATGTAAGCAATATCACACTCTTCTTTCTAGTTGCAAAGGATCAAAATATCGCATGGGGCTCAGTACTAAATTATCATGTATAAGTGATATCCTTCATAATTGAACCCTACTATCAAGTAAGATGACAATATGAACCATAATATCACCTCCAATTTGTTCAAAAAATTTTGGCAAGTTTTCACGGTGATCCTTCTCCACCTTTTTTGTTGAAAGTGTTTCCACAACGTTTGAAGGTCTGCTCAAAGAAATGTTTATATAAATTTATAAGTTATAATTTTTTGATAATATAGCTATATGATATATGACTATTATCTCATTTTATTACATCAAGAAAAGACAGTAGAAAACTAGATGTAGGAGGTAGATCACATGCACTTTCTCTTGCTCTACTTGCTTAAGCAAGAATGGGAAATCCTATCTTGAATTTTTATGTAATCCTTGCTTTGTATAATCCTTTAGGAGGGATTATAATTGCCTCCATTTAATAATATACATGCCAGGAAGAGAGAAAAAGAAAAGATATTATTATGCTTTGGCCCTTCATTTATTCTAGATCTATTGCAACATTTAGTTATTTGGTTTTAATTATGGTTTGTTTTTTTCTTCTTGGGTTCTTGGATGTGTGTTAAGTGCAAGGATATTTTGACCTTACAAGTCCTTTAAGAAATTTGTATAATAGTTACATTCTTTGTGTTAATGGTTTATTAGAATTCCTCTGTTTTTTTGCATGTGAAATCCTATTGCCTTATTTCCAATAGATGCACTATTTCTTCATCCCTCCATCAATCATCTTCACATTTTCATACATTCTAAAACTGAACCAACAGAATCAAATATTTTGGATTTATCCATCACTGTAAATTGGGCATCTATTCACCTATGTTTCTTTCATTGCTAAGAATATAGCATGGTTTACAATTGACTTTCCATATCGAAAATCGACTTTGCATATTTAAGTTTACAAAATCTAGAAAATCCAGTGTGATAATCCACTATAGTTACATGGTGTGCATGAGTAAGATATACCAAAATGACTAGGCACTTATGGTTCCCCTCATTCTTGCATATTCCATTCTATTTCGACTTGTGTTTCACCTTAATCTTGAACAAAGGATCATTTTACCTTATACAATCAAGTAGTCTCGGATCTAGTTGACTTCATTGGGGATGTTCCATGAAGTAGCAGTGAATAATTCATTCCTACCTCTAGTGGTCATAGTATTAAAAACTTCATTGAGGATGTTCCATGAAGTAGTACTGAGTAATTTATTCCTCCCTCTAGTACTCAGAGTATTAAAAAAATTCTCTTTTTTGATACTTAAATTTGATATCTTAATGGTCTAAATAATAGTAATTTTTTGCCAAAAGAAGTTACCCGACTTCCTAGTTAATTTACAGTTATGTGAAGGTTTCATTTAACTATATAAAAATTCCCCTAGCTCCTTAAGGTTTTCTTATATGTAGGCTTGCATATTTACCATACATAAGTCGATCTCACTACCTACATGCACCTTATTCCTATACGAACTGATGTGAGCTTTGAACCATGGAGTGTGTTGTACGAGATTAACGAATGTGTTTTATGATATTTTATGTGGAGAGACATGGTGTGACGGGTGTTTTATATCATCCTATCCTTCACTTTGTTATTGGTCTGTAACTCGCAAAACTTCAGAGTATACGGTGTTGGCATTTTGGCACAGGTGTGGTGCTTTGATACAGGTGTTGTCCTTGATGGCAACTCTATTTGATGACAGATCTCTGTTCAAACTACAGAATAAAGAGAAATCTAATATACGCCGGTTAATCAAGTCCAAGTTGCGTATACACGCTGGTGATATGCATACTAAGTCGCGTATACGCAGGAGAGCTATATACGAAGGCGCGTATACACGCAGATGCATGAACAGAAAAGGGCGCATATGTCAGGAAGTTTCCTTTTGATCCATGGTAGTTAGTCCTCGGTACTTGTGCCCATGTCTTTGGACCAAAGTACCTCGACAGACGTGTAGATCTCTAGTTTTGAAGTTGATGGTTTTGGATTTCTATGGTTTTGGCTCTTGGTATTGAGCTAGGCCTAAGGCTATATAAGGAGGAGAAGATCATTAGGCAAATCATCTTGTAAAGGCTTGAATATCTGAAGAAGAAAGAGATCTAGTATGCAGGTTCTGGGTTGCTTGATCTAAGCTAAGGAGAGATCACTTCGGTTGATGAAAGACTAGATCTAAAGGATAGATCGGGATCTAATGATTTGAAATGCACTATTATGATATGGTTGATTATGCGTATTTCTAGATCTGCATACTGACGCAATGTTATGTTCTGGGTCTAACTGATGTCTGGTACAGCTGCAAGTTGATAGAATTTATTTTTAGATCTGTACGCAGGTTGGCTTCGGTAAAAGCTCGTGTATACGCGGGTTTCTCTCATTGAAGTAGCGTATATATTTTGGAGCTTGATTTTTTGAGTTACAGTTGGGTCTGACTGTTATTGCAGAGTTATGTAGTCTACTCTGTGTTCTGGTAACTGGTGATTGACAGGGTTCAGTGGTTCAGTGATTCAAAGTTTGATGATGCTAGTATTGGTTGTTTTATGCTTCAATGATCTGTTTGTGGTCTACAGATTGTAATGTTGTGCTTCAGGAATATCCAGTCTGAAAATGTATGAAAGGTGGTACCTGAAAGAAAGAAGATTGTAGGTCAGCACCTACGTACTAGTATCTTAGCCAGTACTAGAGCAAAGGGGGTTGGAGCTCCCTTCCAAGGAAGTTTGGAGAACGAGAGAAGGTTGTAGCCTTCTGCAGGTTGTAGCCTGCGTACTGGTATAAGGCTGCACCAGTACAAAAAGATTGTAAACTGAAGTTTCATATTAAAGAAAGATAGAGACGACTTGCAGCAGGTGGTTTTCACCCACATTGGGTTTCCACCTTATATCTTGGTGTTCATATGTGTGGTTTCTGTGTGATCTGTTCTACTGCATCTGTTTATTCTTAATATGGTGAATAATGTCCTCATGCACTTAACTGAAGATAAACTGACTGAATTATAAGATTTCTAGTTATACGCTGTTTTCTTTATTCACAGTTGCGTGTACACGCTGGTTCACTTAACGAAAGTAGCATATATGTTTCTGAGCATTGAAAAAGTTTTATAGTTCTGATAATACTGATTCACCCCCCCTCTCAGTATTATTTCCAACAATTGGTATCGGAGCAGGTCCTTCAGAGAAGCTTGATCGCTTGAAGGTAGATCGTTCATCATGAGCAACTACGAGAGAGAAGCATCAATCAGGCCACCGATTTTTGATGGGACAAACTTCAATTATTGGAAGGTAAGAGTTACTGCATATCTTCAATCTCTTGGTACAGAAGTTTGGGACATTGTAGAAACAGGCTATGCTTTTCCTTCAGCTACTCCTACAGATCCAGCTGAGAAAAAGAAGTATGAAACAAATGCAAAAGCAGTCAGTACTCTATTAGGAAGTATATCCCAAACAGAATTCATGAAGGTAATGCACTTCAAATCAGCAAAAGAGATATGGGACAAAATGGTCACGAGCTATGAAGGAGATGAACAGGTAAAACAAGCTAAACTTCAAACTCTCAGGATTCAATATGAGACTCTCAAGATGTATAATGATGAAAGTGTTGCTAATTATTTTCTTTGGGTAGATGAGATTGTTAATTGTATGAAAAATTTGGGTGAAGAAATAAAAGAGGCTATAGTAGTTCAAAAGATTCTAAGATCATTATCCCCCAAGTTTGAATCTAAAGTATCTGCAATAGAAGAAAAGGAAAATCTCTGTGTTCTCACTATGTCTCAGCTACATGGAATTCTAACTGCTTATGAAATGAGAAAGGGAGGTCCATCAGACAGAAGGGAAGCTACTTTTAAGGCATCAGGCAAAGAAGATTACTATGAAGCAAGCCATGTTCCAGAAGAAGAGGAAGAAGAATCAAATTTTGTCAGAAATCTTCAAAGGGGTTCTGGAAGGTTCAGAGGTAAGCTACCTTTCAAATGCTTTGCTTGTGGAAGAGTAGGTCATTATGTTGCAAAATGTCCTTATAAGGATAAAGGAAAGGAACCTGCTAGATGGAACAAGAAACAAAGTGCAAATAAGAAAAGCTACTACACCCATGAAGATAGTGATGGTTTATCAAACAGTGATGAAGATGAACAAGGTAATAAATATAAGTTGTTAATGGCATTTGAAGATGATGATTATGAGGATGCTGTAGATGTGAATAACCTCTATGATGAAATTACTAGACTCAAGAGATGTATAGAAGAAAAGAATGTGATCATTGATACTCTACAATTTCAAATTGATGAAAAAGAAAAACATCTTGAAAAACTAGAAGGTGAAATTGTTGGTCTCAGAAAAGAAATTGAGAAAACAAAAGCTATTAATCTTAAGTTTGTCAAAGGATCTGAAACTTTGGATGAGATTATCAATGTGCAGCGGTCTCCTCTAAACAAGACAGGTTTGGGTTACAATGGAGAAACCTCTCAAGCATCCACCTCAAAAAGTTATCTTGATGCGGCAAGAAGAAATGAGCAGAAGAACAATGAAGATAATCAGGTAAAGCAGGGACAAAATACAAATAGAAACTATCAGGGGCAATCCATCTTAAGGGTGAACAAAAGCTACAACCAGCCACAGGTAAAATCTTCTCAGTTTGGTTCAAGAATAGATGGAAATAGAAATTACAATCAGTTGGTAGGTAGATTCAATAACCGCAGAAGCTTCTTCAATGGACAATGCTTTTCTTGCCATAATTTTGGTCACAAAGCAGCTCAATGTGTTGCATATAAAACAATCATGACTAGGGAAGCTCAAAAACAAAGAAGTATGACAGGGATGACAAAAAGGACCTATAACAACTTTTCGGTTCTTGAAAATGAAGTCGAATGTTCTATTTGCAATAACTTTGGTCATGAAGAATCTGAATGCAGGAGCAGGTTTCAGCAGAAAAAGGAGCAAGCCTCAAGCACCAAAACATGGAGAATAAAGGAACCTCAAACAGAAAGATGTGGAATATCATTTTATGCAGAGGGACAGGAAAATCTATGGTACATTGACAGTGGATGTTCGAAGCATATGACAGGTGATAAAGAAAAACTTGAATCTTATTCTGTTCTAGAAAAAGGAAAGAAAGTCTCTTTTGGAAACGATACTCCTACAACTATAAAAGGAAAAGGCATTGCTCAGTTAAAAGGAAAGGTCAAAGCTGGAAATGTTTTGTATGTTGATGGATTGAAGCATAATCTTCTAAGTGTTAGCCAGATGTGTGATCAAAGAACCGAGGTTATTTTCAGATCAAATGGATGTATTGTTCGTGATATTGATACAGGTAAAACAGTACTCAAAGGCAAAAGAACTCCAAATAATCTGTACATATTTGAAGAAGGACAACAACAATGCTATCTAAGCAAGGATGAAGAGCACTGGTTATGGCATCGAAGGTTGGGACATCTAAGCTTTTCACAAATAAGGAAAGCATGCAAATATCAGGCAGTTCGTGGTCTTCCAGATATCAAAATTCCAGACAATACCATATGCAAATCTTGTCAATTTGGAAAGCAAACCAGAACTAACTTTCCAGAGAAGGAAGGATCAACTAGCATGCCTCTTGAGCTAGTCCATACAGATGTATGTGGTCCATTTAGGAAGAGGACACCTCGAGGAGAAGAATATCTGATATTATTCATTGATGATTTCTCCAGATTTGTTTGGTTAGGGCTCATGAAGCACAAAGATGAAGCATTCGAAAAATTCAAATCTTTCAAAGCCTTGGTTGAAAATGAATCAGGACACAAAATTAAGTGCCTCAGATCTGACGGAGGTGGGGAATTTACCTCAAACGAATTTTTCGATTTCTGTGAAGAACATGGGATAAGAAGAGAATTCTCTATAGCTAGAACTCCTCAGCAAAATGGGGTTGTGGAAAGAATGAACAGAACAATCCAACAAATGGCTCGTGCTATGCTTGATGAATTAGGTACTCCCGCAACCTTCTGGGGTGAAGCTGCACATGCTGCGGTTATTATTCTTAACAAAACAAATGTCCGAGTAAACAGCACTCAAACACCTCATGAGCTCTAGAGTGGTGAGACTCCTTCGGTGAAGCACTTCAAAATCTTTGGGAGCAAATGTTATATTAAAAATACTGATGAGCAACTTGGCAAACTTGAACCAAGAGCAGATGAGGGCATTCTTCTTGGTTATTCTCCACATAGCAAAGCATACACGTGCTACAATAAAAGACTTGGCAAAATTGTTGACAGCATTGATGTAGTGGTTGATGAGAAGGGATATATTCCTAGGCAAGTTCACCATGAAGACATTGAAGAAGATGAAGGCTACCCTCAAAGACGGAATGATGAAGAAGAAGAACCTCAAGAAGAAGAAGAACCTCAAGAAGAACCAGAGGAGCAGACAAGAATAGAAGAGAAGACTCCATCCAGATATGTTCAAAAGAATCATCCGGAATCTCAGATTGTGGGGCAGAAAGAAGCAGGAGTACAAACAAGGAGGACACTTGCAGAAGCTTCAAGCTATTTGGCATTACTCTCCTCCACTGAACCACAAAATGTGAAAGAGGCATGCAAGGATGAATGTTGGGTCAAAGCAATGGATGAAGAACTTGAGCAGATTGAAAAGAACAACACTTGGGAATTAGTTCCTAGACCAAAAGATAAAAATGTAATAGGAACAAAATGGGTCTTCAAGAAAAAATTGAATGAAAATGGAGAAGTAATTAGGAACAAGGCCAGACTCGTTTGTAAAGGGTATGCACAGCAAGAAGGAATAGATTTTGAAGAGACCTTTGCTCCTGTGGCAAGACTTGAGGCTATCCGAATGTTCCTTGCTCTCTCAAGCTTTCAAAACTTCAAGGTATTTCAAATGGATGTGAAATCAGCCTTTCTGAATGGAGACTTAGAAGAAGAAGTATATATTGAGCAGCCAGATGGTTTCATTCTTGGGAATGATCCAAACCTTGTATGCAGATTGAAAAAGGCTCTCTATGGACTCAAACAAGCCCCAAGGGCTTGGTACTATCGGTTGGACAAATATCTTCACCAACAAGGCTTTTCAAAAGGATCAGCAGATAGCAATCTCTATATAAAAGTTGAAAATAACAAATTGCTAATTCTTGTTGTTTATGTAGATGATATTATCTTTGGCAGCAATGAAGAGACTATGAGTCAAAATTTTGCCTCGGTTATGCAGAAAGAATTCGAAATGTCACTACTTGGAGAATTAACATATTTTCTTGGATTGCAAATTCAACAAAATGAAGGAGGTATCTTCTTGTCTCAAACCAAATACCTCAAGCAGATCTTGAAGAAGTATGGCATGGAAGAATCAAAGCCAGTATGTACACCCATGGTTACAGGATGCAGCCTCAGTGCAAATGATGAATCAGCAGCAGTTCACCAACCCACTTATAGATCCATGATTGGGAGTTTACTCTATTTGACAGGTACCCGACCAGATATTACACATGCAGTAGGAATTGTTGGAAGATTTCAAGCCAACCCAAAGGAAACTCATCTTCAGGCAGTCAAAAGAATCTTCAAGTATCTTCAAGGGACCCAAAACTATGGCTTATGGTATCCTAGAAATACAGATCTCACTCTTCATGCTTACACAGATGCAGATTGGGCTGGAAGTGTGGATGATAGGAAAAGCACAAGTGGTGGTGCTTTCTTCATGGGTTCCAGATTAGTATCTTGGTTCAGCAAGAAACAGAGTTCGATTGCCTTATCTACAGCTGAAGCAGAATATGTGGCTGCGGCATCTTGTTGCACACAACTTCTTTGGATGATGCAGACCTTGCAGGACTTTCAAATCACTTGCACTCCACCAGTTTCTATCTTATGTGATAATACTAGTGCAATCAGCATTTCAAAGAATCCAGTCATTCACTCAAAGACCAAGCACATACCAATCAAGTATCATTTTCTCCGGGAACAAGTGCTTGAGCAGAAGGTCAAGTTGGAGTATGTTCCTTCTAAGGAACAAGTTGCTGATATTCTCACAAAACCACTGCCCAGGGAAACTTTTGAATATCTCAGACAAAAGCTGGGAGTAGTTGATGCTTCATCCTGCTGTTGAAGCTTGTCTGTTCTACAGAAAAGTTGGTATACGCAAGTTACGAAAGGTATATACGCGTATACACATGGATTTATGCTGGGAAAGTCGCGTGTATGGTGTACGCTTGTTGCAGAAAGTATATCCGCGTCCATACGCTGTTTTGTGCAGGATAAATCGCATATATGGAGTTCTGAGCAGCAAGGGCAAACTCTGGTTTGAAAAGTTTTGAGATGGGTATGTTAGAATCCTTCAGACACAGTTTCAGGAGATGCAGCAGGCACAGGTTCAGGGGGAGCAGCTTAAAAAGTCTCATAAAGCATTGTTGGCATTTAGATGTTTTGGTTATTGGTTTCAGGAGAAGGAGCTCAGAAAGAAATCCTGGTTGCTGATCTAAAAGATGTTTATCAGATGCTGCTGGTGACTTTCATAAGTCTTGGTCTAGATCTGTTGTCTCTATGTCATGTATCTCTTTTGTGATATCTCTTTTATGATGTCAAGGTCATGTAACGGCCTAGGTTGGTTTCCCCACTATGCCTGGGATGATTGATGTAATATAATTGGTTGTTTCTGATGTGTCCCCTCTTGGTAGGGAGTATGGATGTATGTATTGAGTCTTTTGGTGATAGGAAGGTTCCTTATGGTGTAGAAGTCTTGGTTCTTCTTGAAGAACATCTTTTACAGATCTGGCCTACAGTCAGGGGGAGCATGATTCAGCACAGCCAAGCAGAGGTATCAGCATGTACTCAGGGGGAGCATAGCCCTTTGCCCTTGATGACAAAGGGGGAGAATGATTCTAAGGATCTTGAGGTTGCCATCAAGTCCAAAGGGGGAGATTGTTGGGATTTTGGCACAGGTGTGGCGCTTTGATACAGGTGTTGTCCTTGATGGCAACTCTCTTTGATGACAGATCTCCGTTCAGACTACAGAATAAAGAGAAATCTAATATACGTCGGTTAATCAAGTCCAAGTTGCATATACACGCTGGTGATATGCATACTAAGTCGCATATACGCAGGAGAGCTATATACGAAGGCGCGTATACACGCAGATGCATGAACAGAAAAGGGCGTATATGTCGGGAAGTTTCCTTTTGATCCATGGTAGTTAGTCCTCGGTAGTTGTGCCCATGTCTTTGGACCAAAGTACCTCGACAGACGTGTAGATCTCTAGTTTTGAAGTTGATGGTTTTGGATTTCTATGGTTTTGGCTCTTGGTATTGAGCTAGGCCTAAGGCTATATAAGGAGGAGAAGATCATTAGGCAAATCATCTTGTAAAGGCTTGAATATCTGAAGAAGAAAGAGATCTGGTATGCAGATTCTGGGTTGCTTGATCTAAGCTAAGGAGAGATCACTTCGGTTGATGAAAGACTAGATCTAAAGGATAGATCGGGATCTAATGATTTGAAATGCACTATTATGATATGGTTGATTATGTGTATTTCTAGATCTGCATACTGACGCAATGTTATGTTCTGGGTCTAACTGATGTCTGGTACAGCTGCAAGTTGATAGAATTTATTTTTAGATCCGTACGCAGGTTGGCTTCGGTAAAAGCGTGTGTATACGCGGGTTTCTCTCATTGAAGTAGCGTATATATTTTGGAGCTTGATTTTTTGAGTTACAGTTGGGTCTGACTGTTATTGCAGAGTTCTGTAGTCTGCTCTGTGTTCTGGTAACTGGTGATTGACAGGGTTCAGTGGTTCAGTGATTCAAAGTTTGATGATGCTAGTATTGGTTGTTTTATGCTTCAATGATCTGTTTGTGGTCTACAGATTGTAATGTTGTGCTTCAGGAATATCCAGTCTGAAAATGTATGAAAGGTGGTACCTGAAAGAAAGAAGATTGTAGGTCAGCACCTACGTACTAGTATCTTAGCTAGTACTAGAGCAAAGGGGGTTGGAGCTCCCTTCCAAGGAAGTTTGGAGAATGAGAGAAGGTTGTAGCCTTCTGCAGGTTGTAGCCTGCGTACTGGTATAAGGCTGCACCAGTACAAAAAGATTGTAAACTGAAGTTTCATATTAAAGAAAGATAGAGACGACTTGCAGCAGGTGGTTTTCACCCACATTGGGTTTCCACCTTATATCTTGGTGTTCATATGTGTGGTTTCTGTGTGATCTGTTCTACTGCATCTGTTTATTCTTAATATGGCGAATAATGTCCTCATGCACTTAACTGAAGATAAACTGACTGAATTATAAGATTTCTAGTTATACGCTGTTTTCTTTATTCACAGTTGCGTGTACATGCTGGTTCACTTAACGAAAGTAGCGTATATGTTTCTGAGCATTGAAAAAGTTTTATAGTTCTGATAATACTGATTCACCCCCCCTCTCAGTATTATTTCCAACATACGGTCATCAAATGATCCACAACTTGTGTGTGAAGATCCACAGGTTCCACTTTTTTGTTTTCTTATGCTGATGTGAAAGATATGCCAGAGAAAGGTACAAGGTGAACTATTCTACAACAAAATCTATCCATGTGGATAGAGTACACACCATTCTACGTGACAATAATTAGGTTGCTTTGGAAGAAATATTGGATATTATTTCAGTTCATCAACCATTCTAAAAATGAAACCCCTGACCTCTGATGCTCCTTAGTCAAGTTTGTTGGAGTAAGCTAAAACAAAATTACTTTAAGTGGTTTGTCTTGGCAATTTGCATGACCAATCATGAAAGAACTAGATCTAAAATCAACTATAGAATGTTTTAGATGGAAACATGAGAAAAATATGGTATATGTGATGTAATTATGCATAAATATTCCCATAACAAGATGTTAAAGACAATCGGACTCATGCATTATACTTCTTACACTATTCCAATGCTTCTTACACCACAAAGCCTAACAAATGGGATGTCCCTTGCAAGGATGAAAAACGAAATGCTGTAAATACCTCAAAAACCTAAGCTACACACATTAAATTATTCAAATTAGTACATATGTTGATATTTGTAATGCTTAGGAGATGATAGTATGTCATGTTATCTCTTGACATAAATTGTATTATTAACAAAAATGCAAGGATTGGAAAGAATGTTGATTTCAAACACTGATTTGAGCTTAGTATAGCCATGCACATATAACTGAGTAATGTAAGATATTATTATTCAATTTAGAAAATATTAGTATATTTGATCAATTTTAATTACCCTTATCACTCCATGTACACATAGCCTAAAAATTTCTTTATGATCTTATGAAATTTGTTTAAAAGTGAAACTTCTTTAGGAGTCTATTTTTGCTAAAATTAGATGTTGCAGGCTATAGGAGATGGTGAATATGATATCACAGGCCTTAACATTGAAGCATCTTCAAAATTTCTTCTAGGTGCTTCATTGTTGGAGCCATTGGTGCAACCTTCCTATCTTGAGAATGAAAAGCGTGGAGAAATACCTCATTCTATGAAGTTATACACAAATACTGCGAGACTCCTTGAGTACGTCCCATAACTAGATTGAATTTGTGATGAAAGTTTTGATTATTATTATCTTATGATTAGCTAATTTGGATGTGAACTTTCATAATTTGTAGTTCTGGACAAATTTTCAAGCAGTGTTAAAATATAATAATGATGATTCATATTTTAATATGACAGCTTCACTATTTTCTTACATGTATTGTGCCTCAACATATAAGAGAAACAAATAAATGGTAGTTTTTCTTTTGCATATAAATGTATGGGATTGGCACACATGAGGTTTTTTCTTTAAAAAAAATCATGTTTATCTAGAGATTGGCATGAGCTACATGCAACTTTTCAGAATGCTCCACTTGGTAATTTGGTTAATCTTGTATTTTTCTATTTTGAATGTTGTCTCTGTAAGAATACATCATGCAAAATTAAGATTTTTTAATATATGTGATTCTTCGAAATTCCTTTCTAATGCTGTGGTCAAGGAAATGTGTCTAAAACTATTAGCCATCTGGCATATACCCCTTACTCTCACTTGATAGCAAATATTGTTGACATGTAGTGTGTTTGACAACCACCCAATGACTAATATTAAGTGTCATTATGTATCTAGCATTTTTTAAAAATCAATTGCAATATATGCAATTTCAAGGAAAACATATTTCTTTAAATGGTGTTAGCTCAATCGAAGAGCGCCTGCCTTATAAGCAGGTGGTTGGTAGTTCCATTCCACTATTACATTAAACGGGCGTTTAAGAGAGGTTCTTGGATTGTGTTTCCCACCTTCAAATCTTACACAAAATGACTATTTTATATTGTTGTATCTTGTCATGGTCTTATACATATGTTATGATCTGATCTTATACTTGTGTCAGCTTCTTTCTTTGCACATGGAATTTTCTAGGACTTGTGCTCGCACCACCACATTGTATTAACTATATTTGTACTCTTTGGTACAATTGAGCTTACTTTTCTAGTCATTTGTGAGAGAATAATAAAATTGTCTTATTTTATATTATTTAATTCCATGTCATTAGACAACTTGTAAAATATGAAGAGGTTGAACTCCGAATCTTTTACGAGACAATAGCAAAATGCAGACATCTCCACAGTTCCACTCTAACCAAATAATATTTACAAGTCTATAGATAAACTCAATGTATTTTCTAGACTGACCATCAAGAGAGGATGCCACTCTAATTTTTAATAATGTCATTAATTAGTAATAATCAATTTAATTTATCTAACATATGATGATTTGATGATGAATAACTTCATGGTTCCCATTTTAGGAAGCATGTATCATTTCTATTCAATTTGTGCATAATATGATATGATGTATCTCATGAAATGATTGCAGTTTTTTCTTGATTGTTAATTGTATGCAAAATACTCATTTAATGCAAAAATTGTTAGAATTGTGAAATAGGCAAGGATGATTTTTCTGATCCAATTTATTATCTTTTCACTTTCTTTACATGGAACCTAGTTTTTGTTTCAACATTTTAAATTGAAAATTAGAACCTTATCATGTACCTTGAGGTTCTAATAATGAGGATCATGGTCTTAAATCTTGAATATACTTGACCAAAACTATATTGGCTACATATTGCTAAAGTGCAATCAAAGTGAGCAACAATTTTAGTTTTTATCATATGTTTATAATATTTTGATCCGTCTTTTTCTTAGATAGAGATGTTTCTAGGGCTTATGTTCAAGGCGTTGAAGTCTGATATAAACTCAAAGCATGTTGCTACATTTTCAAAATAATTGTTGTAGGTGTGTAGTTTGGTTGTGGTTATGCCAGGATAGATATTATAAATAAATTTGAGACTCTTACAATTTTTATTTGGAAATATAAACAATTTATTGGTGATTTTAGTAGCAATTAAATTCCTTGTTTTAATTTGATATGAGGGTGCATAAATTTCACCAAATCTAAATTCTCTACATTCAATAAGTATGACATCACTAATATCTTATCCTTTGGCAAGAAACAATTTAGAAATTGGCAATATTGGTCATGGTTTTTACAGGTTTATATCTTATTATACAAGTCTCACTTCAACAACCCCCACAATTTTGCATGTGTGTCTCTTGCTATTGTCTGAAGTGCTATAAGCGAGACCTTCTTTGGTGAGGAATCATGTTTGGTCATTGTCTTTTGCATTTAAATCATCGAATGTGTATTTTTTTCCTTGTTTTGAAATTGGTGGGTCTGAAAGATATGATCATAAATCACTTATTTTCTTTTATTAACAATTAAATGTGGGTTTAACATGAATTATTGCAAGAATGCAATGCTTGAGCCTGAGGAAAATGACAATGATATTAAACATTTTGTGGATGTTATGTAATAAGGTGACCAAATGAGAGAAAATGACCTCAAAGCCTCTTCTCATAGATTTATCAGCTCAGAGCCAATTTCCAGTATTGCTATGGTAGAAAATGTTGATAGAAGCGATTCTAAATTGGATGATGGAGAAATTCCTGGTCATTCTTCTGATTCTGGAAATAATAGTACAAAGGATGATGAAGACATGTTTGGGAATGCCAGGAACAATAGTGAACAATCTAGGGCTTCCAAGGAGAGATGATTATTTTCACAAGACAGATTAAACACAAATAATGAGTCTGATAAACAAGGAAAAATTAATGCCTGGCCTAAATCTGGCTACAATGATCCACAAATGTGTGAACCTTCTTATTGGTATGTTGTTTAACCCTTTTGTCTTGCAGTTAGGATTTGAGAAACTTTTGAATGGTTAATATGATTTAACTTTTGTCATTGTTTCTCCAAAAGGTAGCTTGAGTTGTAGTGGTAGAATGGTAATCTTGTGATGAATCTTTGAATATAGTTGGCCTAATGGTGAAGAACATGTGTTTCTTTCTTAGAGGTCATAGGTTTGAATCTAACAGAGGGTAGTGTAGGGTATGTACAACTCTGGAGACTAAGTAGTGAAATTATTGTAGAAATGGGGGTCCTTGTCCCACAAACAAAGGGGTTTGATAGGTCAATTTGGTGTTTGGATAGTCTATGACATTAATAATGGATTATTATTATTGTTGGTGTTATTTCTTTCATGTGTTAACTAGTCCTAATTTTTCATCTACAAATCATATTGTAGCTTTCACTTGCTTTAAAGTATTTATAATGTACCTATTATCACTTAAGATGAACTACTCCAAAGTTTACATTGATTGATTTAACATTGATGGTTCATGGATACATTAGTAGATATTGAGAATCAACAATTCATGCATGCTACAGTCAAACTTAGCACATGATTGTACGATCTAATTACTTCCAGTCAAGGCTTAGGCATGCTTCGTGTGCACCAAGTCATCATGTTTATCCTTTTTTTGCGGCAAAATATGAAATTGAGTGAATAAAAAAGTGTATTAAAGTTTGCTAAGTTTGGAAAAATCAATCTCCAATACTGATTCTCATTCTTAGTGTGTCAAACAATAAAAAGCATGTGTTTCCTCCTTGGAGGTTATAAGCTCAATTTTAAAGAGTTAGGGTATGAACATCTTCCGAGGGTAAGTAGCAAAATTGTTTGAGGAGGGGTCCCTTGTTACCCATAAACAAAGGATTTGATACATCAATTTGGCATCAAGATATGTTGCAACTTTAAACTCTATTTGTAAGGCTTCTTATTTCAACTTAAGGTGGATGAGGATCTATAGACTTTTATTTTTATTTTTTTTAATTGAGGACTTAGATTGATTCTCAAGGGAATATGCTCAACATATGCTTAGTCTTAATGTTTATCAATGACTGTAGTGTGTTACAGAGTTTGTTAGGTTGAATTGAATTTTAGTAAATTTAAAAAATTATGTCTGTGCAAGTCGCTCCATGCCCACCAATTTCTTAGGGATTTGAGATTATGCCAATTGTAATATGTTCATATTATAATTGGATGGGGAAATTAATATATAAGAAAATTTTATTTAGCAAAATGGTCTATTTTAGAATAAGATGTGTAATTCCTTTTTTTTCTCAAGTTAAATTAGATTTGTGCCATGTGGCTCCTGCCCACCAATTTCCTAGGGATTTGAGATTATTCCATTTCTAATAAGTTCATATTCTAATTAGATGGGGAAATTAATATATAAGAAAATTTTATTTAGCAAAATGATCAATTTTACAATAAGATGTGTAATTCCTTTTTTTTTCCAAGTTAAAGTTGTCCCATAATATTTTTATACATGTTTAATCGTGAATGTGTGCATTGGTAAGACATTCTTCTTGTTGCAATAGCTTTTTTTTGTTAAATTTATGAAGCCTTTGGCTATATCAACCACATTAATATTTTTAATATCATTGTACTAGTATTGTTATTATTGTTATAAAAAATATTTTATACTTAATTCATGTATGAAATCTAGCTATAATAATTATTAACGTATTAAATAAACCCAACGCAAAGAGTTTTCTTGGTTCTTTGTCACCAAATTAGTTGCACTTTCCTATTACCATATATATTGTTCATGGACATCACTTGAGTTGCAGGAGTGGCATTTCCAACAATATTGTACAAAAGTATTCCATATTAAAGCTCAATAATGGGTTGCATTTTGTTGCAATTTCTTTTTGTGATACATGGATGTAGTGACGATATTAATATGGTGTATATTAATGCACATGTTCCAATTATAATAAGTTCATATTCTAATTAGATGGGGAAATTAATATATAAGCAAATTTTATTTAGCAAAATGGTCCATTTTACAATAAGTTGTGTAATTCTTTTTTTTTCCCAAGTTAAAATTGTCCCATAATATTTTAATACATGGTTAATTGGTAAGACATTCTTGATGTTGTAATAGTTTTTTTTGTTAAATTTATGAAGGCTTTGGCCATATCAACAACATTAATATTTTTAGTGTGGTTGTGCCATTAGTATTATTATTGTTATATAAAATATTTTATATTTAATTCATATATGGAATCTAGCTATAATAATTATTAACATATTAAATAAACCCACGTCAAAGCGTGGTCTTGTTCTTTGTCACCAAATTAGTTTCACTTTCATATTACCCGATATATTGTTCATTGACATCACTTGAGTTGTCGGAGTGGCATTTTCCAACAATATTGTACAAAAATATTCCTATATTGTGACTAGAGAGTTGAGGCAACAACTACATATCCATATTAAAACTCAATAATCAGTTGCATTTTGTTGCAATTTCTTTTTTGTGATACATGGATGTAGTGACAATATTAATATGGTGCAGGTTAATGCACATATTGGTTTTGTGAGTGTCATTCCCTTTGTGTACGTTAAGAAAGAACATATATGTGTTGCAACTTGTGAGGGATGATACGACCATTAAGGTAAATTTGGTATATGATTTTTGACTTCATTATATTATGTATGTGTTTTGAATGATTACTAAACATTATAACAAATATTTGATTTGACCTCAAGTAACATCGTGGATGTTCTTGAGCTTAAACATTTGCTGAAAGAATTTATTGTCTATTGTGTAGATATGGGATGCAAAAAGAGGACATGAACTGTACACATTTGAAGGTCACACAACACTTGTCTATTGTGTTTGTCCCAATCATAAAGAAAATATCTAGGTATTTGATTTCTAGAAGTGGTATACACATAAGTGAATTTTGGAAGCCATAACTCTTCACATAATTCTTTAAAGGGTGCTAGCTTAATGGAAGAGCACCAGCCTTATAAGCAAGAGATTAGTGGTTTAAATATGCATTAGTCGACGATATTGTAGTTTTTTTAATTAAAACAACATGTCTTTAATCCCAACTATTATCTCTATAAAGACAAAAATAAAAATGTTATAATCTTTATAAAAGCAATTTTTAAAACAATATTTTAATACACTCACTTAATTTAACCCTTTTTTAATTGTCGATAAAGAATGTGATGTTTATGCGATAAACCATAGTCATCCACCGTCTTAACGAGGAATACTAGCTGCCAACTTCCATGGTCGAAATACAAAGGCAGCTTAATTTCACCCTTTTTTAATTGTCGATAAGGATCTTTATCTTATGCTCGAGATAAGACAAAGTTTGTTTGAATTTGCGGATTGATGAGGAATTTTGGGAGACCCAAAAAAAACTTTACAAGTTTTTAAAAAACGAGGGGTATTTGTTTGTGAGCAGAGAGATTATATTGTAATTTTTTCATCAGTAAAATGTGTTAAAATTATTTATAATTAGCAGAATTATATTAAAATTATTAATATTTATATTTATATTTACTATTCATAAATATATAATAAAATTGTATATTTATTATTTTTTTTAATTTAAATATTAAATTATGTTAAAATGATTTATAATTAGCACAATTATATTAAAAATATTAATATTAATATTAATATTTATTATTGATAAATATATAATAAAGTTGTATAATTAGGTTTTTTCGTCGTTTAATTTAATGATTGAATTTTGACAAGTGTGAAGTGTTTTTTTTGGTTGATTCTGTGTAAAAGTAATGAAGATTTTTTTATGCATATTATTTAATACTTATGTAAATTATTTAAGCTAACTCGTATTATTTCATGTTCTTCATCATTTATGGAAATTTATATATACTTAGCATGTTTTCTCATGTGCAACTTTATTTTTTTTTGCAAATATAATTGGAAATTTGTATTTGATGGTTTTTTGTTAAAAATAAGCACACGGAACCAATAGAACCTTTGATATGAGATTAATTGCATGACAATTAATAATGTTTAATATAATAATAATAACCATGTCATTCAAATCAATGTTAAATTCACATTTGGTATATTATTTGATTATATATATATATATATATATATATATATATATATATATATATATATATATATGGAGAGAGCATGTTCACCCATTTTAATAATACACAATTATAGATTTGTATTTTCTTACTATGTTCTCTCAATGTGCAACTTTACAAAGATAAAATACTACAACATTTTTTTATCCGAGATTAACACAACTAGAAATAGTTATAGTGTAAAACAATTTTACAATAAATATATAATTTTAATCTGAAAAATAATAATATTTTTAAAATACTATATTTTAATTGAATTCTAATTATAATACATATTTAAAACAAATTCAAATACATTTAGACAATTATATCTTCTCACAATATATTTTTCATTAAAATATAATATATACTTATAATTTATTTATTAATTAAATTATTAAAAAAACTTAATATTTTATTTAAAGAAAACCATCTATAATAATATTTAGATAAATAAATAATGATAATAATAATTGGGTAAATAAATAATGATAATAACTTAATGTGGAAGTTCTATAATGTATCACTAATAATTGGATAAATAAATAAATATAACAATTTAATGTGAAAGACCATCTGCTTTGTACTCATCCATGATATGACCAAGTAATGCTTACCTTATGACTAAGAGAGGAAGCCAAAGAAAATTTTAAGGATGCAAGTTTATCTTAAAGTTTGGAAACTTTGGCGAATCTTACTAATCTGTAATATGAAAATTTTAAATTTTTTGTTGATATTTTTGTAGAAATATTTATATTTCCAATCATTTTATATTAGTCGATATAATATTTTTGCAAATTTTAAGGTAAAATAATGGTGTATTATAAAATTTGGGCTAATCACCTTAGAAAAAATGGAAATTGGTGAATCTTTTTTTCTTTTGAAAAAGCATGCAAAATTAGCTCATCTGCGAATATTAGCCCCTAAAATTTTTTCGAGAGGAAGCTACCAATGACATTAATATTTTAATGTCACTTAAAGAAAATCCACGAGACAAAAACCACCCATGACATGGGGACGAAAGTAATTTAAAAAAAAAATCTCCACACCTGCAACATCAAGACAAAGATTTTGGAAATAACCGGAACCATTGGAAACAACACCAACTTCATGAACAATAGGGGGTTGAGAATCCATTACAGACAATGTGACTTTAAAACTCACTAAGAATCCCTTGGTAAGTAACGTACTATGGATCATTGAAAAGTAGTTGACACTAGTCTATTTTACTTGAATAATGAAACATTCATGGTGATTTGCATCCCGGGGTTGATAAATATAAAATAATATAATTTTAATATTTAAAATAACATATTCTTGATCCTTTCACATGTACATACATAATCAAACCTATTATTGTCTAATTCCATGCATACTCATTGAAATAATTGTATCTATAATTAGAAAGAACGGTGTGCCTTACAAAAGGAACTAAAGCAATATCCATGATATGCCTTTCGTCGTTCAAAGTCCTTTTTCTTTATTCGCCTTCATCTTTGCCTTTGTATTATGCAAATTCTTGCCGTTACTTCATTAAATTTTCTCTTTTCATTATCATGGACAAGACTTGCAATAATAAGTACCAATGTATAACCTTTGAGTTATAGGAAAGAAAAAGATCTTTGGAAACTTATAACAATCAAGAACCAAGATTATAGTCCTCCCTTGTACACATAAATACGGAATCGAATACGCACATGTCCATACATGTGCTGAGAAGGTTGCTTAGCAGGTGAAAGTACATTTTTTTTTTCTCTAATTCAAAGGCATTATACATCATATCAATTACTTCCCAAAATACTTACACTTTGAGAGAGTACCAAAGACCATTGACATTAATGACATTGTTTTCAAGCCCAGAAAAAAACAAGGGAGCCGAATATTAAATAGTAATAAGACCATAGAATAATGTGAGGGACCTTGTATATTATATGGATGAGAAGGACAACTAGATGTGTGAAATGAAATTTGGCAGTACAATTTGCGAGTACGATCAACTGTGACCTACTGCAAAGTACATAAATATATGATGGCAAATTAAGAGCTGAGACTAATTAACTAATCAAAATCGAGAAAAAACAAATTTAAAATTTTTAAGAAAATAAATTAAAATTTTCTCTAATGTTTACATTAGAAAACACAGTTTAATTTTTGGTCAATTTAGATTTAATTTAAAGTCAACGCATTCTCATATGCATTATACCATGCTGAGGTAGGGAATAATAATAAAAAGAACTATCACAATAAAAATATTATTATTATAATTATAATTAATAATAATTATTAATTTATATTAATTATTATTTTATATTAAATGCAACTTATTATTATTTAACTACGCCAATAGGTGTTTTCTTTGTGGGCTTGGGGTGGGAAAACACTATTCACCCAGCCAATCTAAGAGTTTCATTTTCATTGTTCTCGCCTACCTAAATTTGACGCATGGCTACTCTTCTATACCTACTTGTTGTGTTCATTAAATGTTATGCTAAACTACATGAGCTTCTATAGCGGGCGATGTTGCGCAACCCTCATGGACTGAGTGCCACTTCATTCACTCGAGTGAGAATGCAAGAAGACACGATCCTTGATGCTTTCATTGTCCTACAACTTCTTGTACCAATTTCAGAAAAGGGAACGTGTGACCACGATGTATTCAAATTTTGGCCTCATCCTACTCAATATTGGACTAGAGGAGTTGTAAACACTGATTCTAACTAAGCATAGAAGGACCTGTAAAAGCATAGTCTGTTTATTTGCTCATACTCTGCAACAACTTCACTTACTGTCTGGTATTGATCACCCAACAACAATTCAAGAAGCAGTGCAACGTTGTATGTTGCCTTTGCTCTCAAAAACTATTCTATCTCGGCCTCAACATTAGCTTATGATGGATCGCCGCTTTGATAGAAACCGAAGGAGTCATGAGTTCGAGTTCTCCCGACAGATTTTTGATGTCTACCCCAACTTCAACATTGGTGGGGGCATTCTCAGTCAACTCCCCCTCTATCTCCACCATTGTCTCCTACTAAGCCAAATGGAATAATCCCCTCTTTCTTTATTTAGTTAGTGATTATGACATAGCCAACGATGGTATATGAAGGACATTAAGCTTGAAACCCTTGAGGGGTTTTCTGCAATTTTGGGGATGGCTTAACGAAGTATATGAAGGGATAAATAGGTAAGTTTTAGCCAAATGGTTCACTAAATTTAAAAGAAGGGTGAGGGCTCTTGGGAATGGTCAATACCCACTAAAGCTAATGCTTGATTTGAGCTTTAATTTCATTTTTACTCAAATTAGGTATATTCGTTTCATCAATGTATGATTCAAGGCGCCACGAAATGCCATATCTTTGACTGATTTGTGCTTTATTCAGGCGCTTTTGGAGGTAATCCTACTATTATAGTCCCTATTTTGAATTGAGTTCTTGTCATTTCAATCAATTTCTATTTATTTATTTGTTGGGTATTTTCCATTTATAATTTTAATGAACTGGGTTCTTATTTCTATTAATTTCTATTTGTCTTTTAATGAGATTTCCTCTATATCTATTTCAAGTTCCTGTTTTGTGTTGGGTTCTTGTCATTTCTATTAATTTTAATTTTCTCTCAACACAATATCTTTTATATATATCAAAACCTACTGGGTCCTAGCCATACTCAGCGAATTCATCTTTTTTAAATTTCTCTTCTCTCTATTTGATGAAATTTTGCTCGGGCGCTTTAGGATCAAGTATTTTGAACTAATTTTTTTCTTTTGGTTGATACCTTATCTACATTCATGGAGCATTCTAAGAATATTTTTATTGATAAACTGATCCAACAAGGTGAAGGGGAGGAATTTTAGTCTTCTAATTGAAAACCATTGCGAATTTCTCCATGTAATTCTGCCCCTCGTAACTTATCTCCTTAAGGCGCCTATTGGGAAGTCAATATTGGGTCTGTGCAGGTTATTGAATTTGATAGCCAATCTTTTCTTAACCATTTAAGGGTGCCAAATTCATTGCAATGCATATGTATTTTCTTCATTCTTTTTTATATTTTCGCAGCTTAATAATTAATTTTGAAAGTTGGTGAAACATCATTCTCTATGATTTCGATTTTGGATTATGTATTCTCTTTAAAGTTGTCAATTTCCTTCTATCAAGGTTTGCTATGATACCACGACCTTTAAACAGAGAGAGTAATAAATAAATTAATTAAAGATCCAGTGTTTAGTTAATCATCACGTTTCTTTGGTAATTATCTCTGTAACTTATCACATACAAAAAATTTGGTAAACAATGAGTGTTGTGATAACCCTAACATCTTTTGTGTGAGAACATCCTTAATATACTAATGTTACTTGAAGTAAAAGTAGATAGAGGAGACTTCTGCATCATTCATGTTATGGAAGAATAATGTGAATTCTATGTATTATTGAAACGATTGAAATCTGGACCAGGCACTTCTCCCTTTTCACGTATGTTATCAACTAGGTTAGTTTATTGAATGAACTTTTAATTGGTGCTATTTTGTGTACCAGGAAGAAGTATGGTTTCAAATAAACATGCTTCTTAATGTTGTAGCATGTGATGTAAGAAAATTACAAAAAAGAACCCCATAAGATTCTAATTTTTCATCTGAGAACTAATATATCATACAACTAAATCTGATGATTGGAATCAGTCATGACTGGAAATAACACTATATGAAAACCCTATTGACAGGTTGCGAGAACGTCTTCTGGAGTGCAATGGTGAGAAGGTGTTGAAGGCCAAAGCTACTGCAAAAGTAAAAAGATTCACTTAATGGTCTCTCAAGTGCATTGGCTCTCATTCTCGTGGCCAAGGAAGTGGAGACAGAGTAATGCACATCTCATCCATTGAGATCCAATTGTAGTTATCTGCCTTCAAGGCATTTTTAGAACTTGCAGGGGCATGGTTAACAGGGAAATACTTCACAGAAGCATTTTATGCAACTTTCTTTCCCCTTACACTCTTTTCTAGTGCAATTGATCTAGGTTGGGCATCGGGAATTGCTGCAAGTGCAATGCAAGGCTTGTTAGGAATGCTTGTTGAAGGAGGGGTTGGTAATGTCAACTAGTGCTTCCTTGAAGTTGCACATTTTGGGAGCACTGAGATTGTGTAGATTTTGTTATAGGTAGCATGTTTTCATCCTTTTTTATCTATTATTGAGATAAAACACCATGTCTTAGCAATCAGATATTTTTTTTAGCTTGTTATTGCTTGTCTATTACGATTCGGGCATGTGAATTCCATATGATAAAACAATATTTTTTAGATCACAGAGAACTAGTCCTCGTTTGGTTCCTAGTCACATTTTCCCTTTCTAATGCACATATCTCTTTAGTAGTAGCATGGCCAGGAAGGAATCTTAGCATTGCAAACTTATTTGGTTTATCCATAAACAATAAATATGATTTTCAGATCTTTTTTTGCGCAAGAGGTTTTGCCTCAAAGCTTTTAATGTGGAGATGGCATGTTCTCCAAAATAAATGGTAGGGATTCATTCTTTAAGGGTTCAAAACAAAATTCAGATAGAAGTGTTGAAGGTGAGGCATGCCCACATGTTAAAGGTAGTGGAACTAGTGTGTAACAAGCGTACATAGGTAAAGTACGTACACAGAGTCTGAAATCTTCTTTTGTATCAACTTCTAGGGAGAAGGTGTTGGAAGATTTAGAAGGTGATGTGAACCATGGGTTGCTGGAAGCATAAGTTGTTGACTTTTGCACAAAAAACAAATTATTTTCTTCAAGATTTTCAAAGTCAAAGTCTGGAGTGGGTGTTATCCCATATGAGCGATGTTCAATGCAAGCAAGAAAAAATGAACTGCATCTATGATCCCAGAAACCAAAAACCGCACAGATGCTTTAAGAGAAGAAAAAAGAATCTGATCAAAACATGACGTAATTTGTTCCACAATATCAGTTCATCTTGTGTATTTCATAGTCAAGGGTTGCATAGATTCAGGTGTCATCGAGGATGTAGGTTTAATATCTCAACCAGCTAGTTGCTCACTTATTTTCCACGTAGATTTTGTCAATCATGTAAGCTGGTATTCTTGTGATCTGAGGTCATTCACACTGCTGAACTAGTTGCAACACACAATTCCATACATTCTGACGTTGGCTAGGTTGTGGTATACTGCTAGTAACTTGAGAGTGTCTTGTAAAATTATTTGCAATATTCCCCACAGGATGGAAAGATCATGGCAAGTCAAATGAGGAAACAATCTCTGTACAATAATCAAGATGTACATATAAATCCAAATTATTGTAATAGAAATGGTCTTAGAAATGGGCATTCCTTTACCCTTTCAAATAAGTGATTTCCTTGCCCGGTTGTAAGAAATGTTGTAAGCTATCTGTATTTTACAAGAAAAGTGTTTTGACATCTTTTCAACTACGAAGGGCTTCATCCTTCATGGATTGTTGTTTGATGTAGCATGTATAAATGAATATGCTATTACTGTTTATTGTGATCAAATAGAGAAAAAAATAGGGAAATAGAAATGGAATGCTTTAAGGAAACCATAAATTCCCTCAAACCCAGTATTATTGTTTTACTCCATATTTAGTGAATGGAAATGCCTTGGACAGGGGTAGTTGAACCAAAAGAAAGAATGCTCAGTAAAAATTGATTCTATATTTTAAAAATGAATTGATTATTTAGATATCAACAAAATATCGTTCTGGAAACCTAGTTTGTTTGTGGCTTTATAGAAAATAAAAACAAGCCTAGCTCATCTACAATTTATTATTTTACCAGCTCAGTAGTTGATTACAAGTTAAGAGAAATCAAATTGTTAACTTGTGTCTCATAAGAATTAGAAAATGTGTGAACAAGATAACCTAAAAAAGTCAGAAGCAAGTACAATGGAATATTGGTTTTGTGCTTTTTGCATTATTTTGATCCCTTTAGATCCCAATGTAATACCCGAGTCAAAATTAAGAGGATCATTGTGTGTCAAACTTTTACGGATCAATGTGTATATTTAATGAAAACTTGGCAAGAGGCTTGTACATGTGGTTTTATTTTTAAGAATGCTTTTATGCGGTATCCATCATTAGTCAGGTGGTAGCCATTCCGTGGTGTATTTTGGTCTGTATGCACATACATTATGATTATAATATTACAACCACTAAATGCTACGAGTGAGCAGAGTGGGGGGATATGAGTGAGCAGAGGGGATTATGAGTTTATCCTAAGTTATGTTAAGTTTTCCTAAGTTATGACTTTATCCTAATTTTTTCAATCTCTTTTTAGGATTAACTAAAGGCATATCAACCATGAGAGTTAGTTGTCCAAGCAAAGGATACGTGTTTCTCTTAAGAGGGCATATGGTCATATTTTCCTTGGAAGTATATTAGTTGTGGTTTTGTGTACCAATATATTGTGTAAGTATATTTTGTATTCATGAATCAAATTTCTGCAATATTGTTAATTTTTTAGTTTGGGTTGTTTGTGAGAGATATTCAACAAAACTTTTGAGGGTGAATATTTTTCCTTATGCATTGTTGTCTTCCATTATAAGTGTAGTCTAAAAAATTTAAGAAATTCTATTCCCTAACCTTTTTCCTAAAAAGAAATTATATAAACTTCACTTAATCACTTCTTTCCATATTCCCCGACTCATCCTATTACAAGTGCACCCACCTACAATAATCTTTTCATTTCTTAATTTCTATTATGGAATAAATTTCATTCCTATTAGGAAAAGAAAGAATCAAATTTAAGCAAAGAAGAACAAGCAATTAAACTTATAGGGGAAGTAAATTAATGAACCAGAGGGATAAACTTATAAATATAGGGTAAACAGGCTAATTAAATTAATTAAAAAATACGCTGACTAAATTAGGATTAATTTAATGGAAGAATACTAGTCATTTATAAGGAAGGTGACTTATACTAACATAGTTGGGTTAAACGAAAAACTCGATTTAATGATGATGCAATATGGTTAATAGAAAAAAAAATGTTAAACACCCGAAATTTGGGTTAATAAGAAGCTAGAGCCATCTCTGCATATCTTAAGTTAATTGGAATATGGTTTGAACTAAGATGATTATGTTCTTCTTTAATGTATCCTATATAAATCTATACTTATCTAATATAAGACATTCATTGCAACAAAATAAAAGCTAAAAATCAAAATCACTACATTTAGCTAGATCAAATTAAATCCTAATTTGTGATACAAATATTAGAACCCTGCACAATTGTCATATATAACTTGGAAAGAGAACCACTCAATAAATGCACAAATACACACGACACAAAAGTTTTGTAACTCTAAAAAGATAAAACCTGGGAAAAACAACTTTGTTACATAGCCTTCAAAGATAATGTTTTGGATACTCTTCATTATACTCTAGATGTGAAGAGTAATACAGAAATACTTTTTAGAATTCTTGTTAATTATTAACCAGATGAAAAAAAAATAAAAAATAAAAATCATTATCTTTGCCTATAACAAAACAATTATTAGAGTTATCACAATTTTTTTATCACGTCACTTGCACTCATATCTATAAGAAACTCAATATATCTAACTAGATGCAAAAGGATTTTTAAAATTTAGAATCATTATCTTAGCCCATAACAAAACAATTGTTAGAGTTATCACAAATTTTTTATCATGTCACTTGCACTTATATCTTTAAGAAACTCAATATACTTTTGGTAAACACTCGAAATGAACACATATAGAACATTGGGCTTTGGCAATGACTCATATATTAAAAGTTTCATTCTTTTTATGATAATTTTGGCATTTTTGTGCTCTAAATTGCACATTATTAAGAGAGTTTGTTCACAAAATTACTAATTTAGGCTTGATAGTCTAGCACTTTGATAAATCCCTAGAATTTGGTTCTTTTATTTAACCCTTTTTCCAAATACTATCTATTTATTGAATTAATGATATAAATCCATTCATCAAATTATATATATATATATATATATATATATATATATATATATATATATATATATATATATATATATATATATATATATATATATATATATATATATATATATATATATATATATATCTATATATATATATAACAATTTATTTTAAAGGTGCAAAGGTACACCAAAGGAATAGAATTTTTGGGAAGATTATCTTGCTATTCACTCTAATGCAAGCATTCTGAATCGTTTCTATGAGTGTAGAAAAAATTCTTCTCTATAAGAATATGTAGATGAAAAATGTCTAAATCCACTCAGATATGTTAGAAAGGGGCATACAAATCTCTGAAGAGGACTCCACCTTTTATATTTTAACGACTAATGAGTAGAATTAGGCTACTATTAGGATTGAAGAATGCATTTTTGGTATTCAAAAAACGTCATTGTCAATTCCTTTGGTAGAGTCCAGTGTTAGAGCAAGAGGAATGGGAATGACAAAAGAGGAGGTGGAACTGGATTAGAGTGATGCCCTTCTAGAGGTGGAAATAGAAACACTCTTCCAGGAAAAAAATCTAATTTTAAAGGCGCTTGGCTGGAAGTCCAATAAACAAAATAGAAAGGTCAACCTGGGCTTCCCGACATCCCTATACCCAACATCACAGACATGAACTAATATGAATTGATGCCAAATGTAACACAGAGTAGAACCAATTATTGAATGATTAAAATAAACAACAACATAACTAGATGACAAGCAGGAAAAATATACTAGATAGAAAGACTCAAAACCACCCTTCTATAGAGACCTCTACTTCGACAAGTCCTAGCCACGGCCATCATAATTCAACATGTAATTCAAAAGGACAACTTCGAGGGCATGCAAATAAAAAAGATATCTTGAGTTTCGAACACAAGCCATGAGAAGCCACATAAAGAAATGAAAGTCGTCGTCATAGAAATAAATGTCATTTCCAAAGAAATGATCACCCCCTCTAGAACAATGAAAAGCATCACTAGATAAACAAACACAACCTCCAAGATCTAGTGGAAATATTGATAACACATTCCCACACCATAGAGTAGGGTTCGAATCTAGCAAAGGGCCACTCTGCACTGCAAATTGACCAAACCTTCTTGTCACCCACTCGCACATACCACTAATGTGAAAATGCCTTCTGCAATGCCAAATAATGTCAATTAAACTTTGCCCCTTCTTTATAACCTTCACAATGCACAAGGAAAGTGTCACATGCATGCCACCTATCTTCTTAATTAAGATGTTAGGTGTATACATCCGATGAAGCCCCCTCTGGTTTTGAACCCTCCCCATTGAGCACCCCCATTGTGGAGTCTATATATTGTAAATTATGGTGAAATAGGTGTGTAGATAATTGTTAGCTAGCAATTTTCTATTAATAAAAACTACTAAAGGATTTGATAAAGATACATGTTCAAATTTTATTATTGTTTAGGTTTCTTTGATGCGAAAAAGGTAAATAACATTGTATATACCATTCCTTATGTAAATATTTTTCTGTAAATATAAGAAGTATTTTAACAACCAAAAACAAAGTAAATAACCCCAAATCAAAACCTCTACATATTCATGATAGATTGATATCCAATATTCTTTTAAAAAAGCAAGTTGTATAAAAAATTATACATTCTAATATACTTCATGAAAAAACATATCAGGGGAATTTAGATATCATATTTTTTAATACAATTTGAGTGGGTAATGGTTAATAACTTGTATTTCCTCCTGTAAGGTCACTTCAAATCCAAAGTAGGGTAGAGTATGTACACCTCCATAGACTTTAGGAGTAAAATTGTTGTGCAAAGGGGGTCCCTTGTCCCATAAACTAGGGGGCCTCATACACTAATTTGGTGTCCAGTTTGGCCATGACCTTATTATTACTATTACATTTACTACTGCTAGTACTACAACTAACATAATTTTGTGGTGGAAATAAATAAGTCTAAAAGATTACGTACACCACATAAAGGTATGCAAGTTTTAGATAAAAAAAATGGAGTTTAAATTGCAACCAAGGGTAGTATCTAGTCTCATGTATGGGATTAAGACTAGATGTTACTAGAAAGCACAAGAACCCACTATAAGTTCCCTTAGCATGCAATTAAGGCTAGATGTTACTAGAAATCACATGAACCCACTATAGGGATTTCAATTTTCTTGTGGATCTTATCTAGGCTAAAACCACATGTTGTCATAAAGTAAGACCTAAAATTGATTTTGATTGGGTAAGAGGTTGTCTCCATTGAAAATAAGGAGAAAAGTTAATGGCACAAGACAAGAAGGCCATTAGGAATCACTAATGGGTTATTTTTCACTTGAATAATGATGATGAGTCAACCCAGACTCCAGCCCACCGGCAGAAATTGGTGACATCGAGCTCAGTCCACCCAGCCAAGGCATCGTCGAGATACATGACAGACTTGAACAGGAGAAAAATATCGGCATTGTCATTAATGACAGTAGAAAGCGTAAGCAGAACTAGAATAGAAATCACAAGAGGTACGAGATTCGAAACTTAGACCTCAACGTTCATAGCTTTGTCTATGAGTGTCAAGCAGTAGAAGCACCAGTGTTGTGGGCTTTTCAAGGTAAAGGGGAGTATTTTTATATTTTTTTGTCTCTTGTCAAATTCGTGTACATACCCCAATTATTTCTTTCCCCATTAACCTTTATCTTCTACCCTTCCCCTTTCACAAGAAAGAGCATTAGTACCTAGTTAATCTCTAACACTCATGGTTGATTGAGAGAAAAAGAAAGAAAAGAATGCTTGACTCCTTTCAATCCACATTTTCCCCATTATGATTTCTACTACTCATAGAGAAATTGAAAAAAACAGATCACGAGTGGGGTGAGGCAGTCAGTTAGTCTGATGATGAGTCTGTTAGTAAGACAGTGGGGGTCGTACACATGCATCTTGACTACACGGGAGATCGTTGGTACACTTGCTTGAGTACATCTAGCACTTCAGAAAAATAAACCACTATTGCTCCCTCTTCTCCCAAAGGCCTACCTGGTTGAAATCGAAACCCCATGCCAAAAATGAACGTGGATGGAATTAACGTAAGTAAATAATGGATGGGAAAAGGGTCAAATACTCACAATTGGCCTCCCTCGATTTAATTATAGAAAACAGTTCATTATGATATAACAATGTTCATAAAATATTATCTAGTATGAGCACACAGACATGCCCTTTTCCATAGTTGTTTAGCGCCACGCTGAGATTTATGGCACTATCAATGATTGACAATGTCCATAGAGGAATCATCCTAGACAGATTCATATTTTTCAAGTCCAGAGAACTCGTTCTAAATCATGCCAGATAGATTCATATTCGTCAAGTCCACAAAACTTGTTCTGTTGGTTTTGTTGCACAGGACTCCGGTCCACCCACATAAATTGGCGGCTCCGGGCTCAGTCCACCCGACCAAGGGGTTGTCAGGGTACATGGAATACTTGAATGGGAGAAAAATCTTGGCAAGAGTTTGCGCAACAATATTTGGTGTATCTGGGGCATGTGATCAGTGGAGGAGAATTGAAGATAAATGCTTCCAAGATGGAGGCCATCATGAAATAGTAGGTGCCTACTAATGTTTATGAGGTCAGGAGTTTCATTGGGGCAGCACAATACCTGAGAAAATTCATAGCCTCATTTTCAGTGGTAGTAGCATCGCTCGACACCATAACAGAAAGTGGAAAGAGTTTCCAGTGGGGGAATGGTCAACAAAGTGCTTCTAAGAGCTAAAGAAGAAGATTAGCCAAGCACTAGTTATGGAATGAACAAACTTACAGTGACCCTTTGAAGTGGAGACAAATGCGAGTCTTTATGCTATGGGAGTTGTCTTGATGCAGGGAGGAAGGCTTGTATGCCACCATTCTAATGTATTTCATGGGGCATTCCTTAACTACGCTAGCTACAACACGGAGCTCTATGTGATGGTGCAATATGTAAAGAAGTGGAAGCATTGTCAAATGGGAAAGGAGACAGTAATCTAGACAGATCACCATTCATTACAGTACTTGCAGGCCCAATGTAAGCTACATTAGACTAGGAATTACAAGTGGATGGGGTTTTTATAGCAGTTTCATTTAGTGATCAAGTATAAGGATGGAAGCACAAACAAGTTAGCTGACATTCCTTCAAGGCCACCCACATAAAAGATCACAACTTTGGGGACTCTTATGAACATGGAGCCATTCACCCATGACACATACATAGAGGCATATTCAGAAGATGAGGACTTCAAGGAGGTGTATTAGAATTTGCAGAGTTAAGAGTCATGTGCATGATGGCGATAGCACGATTGACTACCATATCCACGATGGGTTACTCTATAGGTTGGATAACTTTTGTGTTCCTAATGGTGAACAATTGCAGCTGGTCAGAGAGGCTCACACCTCCAAGGTTGCAAGAAAATTTTGTGTAGGGAACATCGTGGCTAACTTGCATAAGTATGTGTATTGGCCCAAGATGCAAGAACAGGTAGCTAGGTTCATAAGAGGATGCGTGCTTTATTGTACCAGGAAACCTAACAATAGGAAGCAGGGTCTATATCATCCCTTACCTATACCTACTTGTCCTTGGGAAAGCATTTCCATAGAATTTCTTGGAGGTTTACTGATAACCAAGTTGGGACATGGATACCTGTTCATGGTAGTTGATAGGCATAGCAAAATGTGTGTTCTGATTCCCTGTAAAAAGACCATCAATGGGCAAGAAGCAACAAACTTGTTCTTTGGACATGTTTGGGTGCACTTTGGGATACCGAGGAGCATCATTTCAGACAGGGATACAATATTTCTCAGTGCATTATGGACTACATTGTGGGAGATGATGGACACAAAGTTGAAGATATATACAACATTCAATCCACAAACAGATGGGTAGATAGAAGTAGTCAACAAGAATTTAGTGCAACTTCTGAGGGGATACAACCAGAAGCATCCAAAGACCTAGGATGAAAATTAGGTATATATACAACATTCTGACAATAGAGCAGTCCAAATTTCTACAGGAAATTCCCCATTTGAGACTTATTTTGGACATTTTCCACCTTCACCTCTAGATATTGCATATGAGAAATGAGGAGGAGTGAGGGAATATCTTACAAGAAATTTTTTGAGGATGGAAAATTTTATAGAGAATATTAGGCAAATCCATCTACAGGATCAAGAAACACTGCAAAAATAATACGAGAGGTATAAGGTCATGCATGATCAACACAGAAAGAGAAGTCATTGAAGGTGGGAGACAGAGTATGGTTACAATTGAACAAGGAGAGGTTGCAGGGGCCTAGTAAGAAAATCAAGGCTCTGAGGCATGGTCCCTTTAAGATATTGGAAAAGGTGGGTGATAATTTCTATCAACTCAGTTTACCACCATATATGCGCATTTACTCAGTTGTGAATGTAGAGAATTTGAAACTCTGTGAGCCTTCCATGCTAGATCAGGAAGAAGAATAAGTCCTACCTTCTGTGGAGGATTTGGAACTAGATGCTCAGGCATAATTGACAGAAGATACAATTTTGCAGAAGATCTCCATAACTACAAGACATGGTAGCATGACCTTTCGTAGATTGGGTTGAAGGGACGACTTCCAGGCAAAGCTAAATGGTACACCAGAGAGAAGGTGGAGGAAACATTTCCTCACCTCATTCAGTAGAATATTTTGGAGACCAAAAGCCTCCCAAAATGAGGACGAGTCATCCAGATTGGATCATTATATTTTTTTTCATCCATGTCGATGCATTTGGAGTGGAAAAAGTGGAGGAATTAGCTCATGGGATCATTTTTACAGGCAGGACCTAGTTTGGAAAAATGGGGTTTGAAACCTTCCGAGAGCATTTTGAGGCATCAAACGACATTTTTGGGGGTTAAACATTTACTGCTTTATTTATGCACCATTTCATGCTACTCTAAACACAAATATCTTTCCAACTATGTAAGAATCACATCAATCAAAGTCTGTATGCAAAAGTTATGCCACTGAGAAGTTGACCTTCCTCTTTTGACACCTATAGTTCCGGAGGATGTTGCGTCAGCCCCATTAGTCATGGAAAATGGGTTAGCTTTGTGATTATGATGTAAAATAATCTAGAATATTCTATATTGTAACTCTTGTTAAGAGTTGAGGTAGTCAAAATTAACCACTAGTAGGCTATCAGGTTGTGTTATAACTGACCACTAGGAGGAAGAGGCATTCCATTATTTCGAGAGAATTTTATTCCATAGCTAAGAAAAGATAGCCAAGAGAGATAGGTGGTAGAGAACACAAAGAGGATCTATTCACTGTAGCAGCCCATGGGCCACAGGCACTACCTCTTTATACCTGCAACCATATTTCCAGACAGAGAAAGAGAGCGAAGTGGCCTCACCTTCCAATTGGTTTTTCTCCAAAAAGGGTTTCCCAGAGAGAATATATTGTGTCTTGTGTGTGTGTGTGTTTTCTTATTTTGTCATTCTCTACCTTTCTACATAATTTCCATTTGCATGCATGCACTAATTACAGTTAAATCTATAGATCTTAAAGTTTAATAACATTGTAATAGTGTAGAATCTCAAACTTTTAATATAATATTATCAGATATATTGTAAGGAATTGTCGAGTGGAATATCAAATACAGTTTACGAATAAATATTAAAGGAATATTAGTTTTTATTTCCTTTGTGTTGTGTGTCCTAAAGAAAAGGTATACCCTACGTGGGGATTTTGTTCAACGAGAAAATCCTAGGGCTCAAACATAAATATATTTTTATTTATTAATATTTAAGATGTTTCTATCATACCTAGCGATAGCGTCCAAGTCTACCACCTATTAGGAGGTGGGATTTTTTTTACATTGTACAACCACTATGTAAGACTCAAAGAACAATCAGTTCAATGGCCCTATTACAGATGCGTGTTGACTACATTTTTATTTGAGGAATAAAATCATTGTGGGAGCTATAATAGTGCCCTAGTTTCATTGACCATGTAAGTCTACCATTTCTAAATTTGTGTTTAAATACCTATTTACTAGGAATCTAGTTACTCATGAACAATGGATTAAGAGGGTTTTCACCAATTTTCTTTTCTAGATTCTACTGAATCAATTAATGTTCACTTTGACTAATTGGACTATCGGAATGTAGGCCTAATAGGGTACATTGTATGTTCTATGTTTTGGAACTTTTTTGGAAGCATTCCCAACAACCCATTGAGGCTAATGAGCTTGATACTATTGTTCCTTCTTTTGATATGCCTTGAATTACAATACTTTGGTGTCATGAAGACTTTACAAGGAATCCTCATGTAAGACATTTCAGGACCTTACAACCATTCTAAAAGGGCTCTTTGAAAAAAAAATCTATCCATTACCTATTGTATCTCACAAAAATTATAAGAGTTTCTCTTCCCATGGTGTTCAAAATGATTCATTGTTTGGTTTCATTTGTTCACCAAGGGTTTTGTTGAATCTAAGCAATATCACACTCTTCTTTCTAGTTGCAAAGGATCAAAATATCACATGGGGCTCAATACTAAATTATCATGTATAAGTGATATCCTTCATAATTGAACCCTACTATCAAGTAAGATGACAATATGAACCATAGTATCACCTCCAATTTGTTCAATAATGTTTGGCAAGTTTTCACGGTGATCGTTCTCCACCTTTTTTGTTGAAAGTGTTTCCACAACGTTTGAAGGTCTTCTCAAAGAAATGTTTATATAAATTGATAAGTTATAATTTTTTGATAATATAGCTATATGATATATGATTATTAGCTCATTTTATTACATCAAGAAAATACAGTAAAAAACTAGATGTAGGAGGTAGATCACATGCACTTTCTCTTGCTCTACTTGCTTAAGCAAGAATGGGAAAGCCTATCTTGAATTTTGATGTAATCCTTGCTTTGTATAATCCTTTAGGAGGGATTATAATTGCCTCCATTTAATAATATAAATGCCAGGAAGAGGGAAAAAGAAAAGATATTATTATGCTTTGGCCCTTCATTTATTCTGGATCTATTGCAACATTCAGTTATTTGGTTTTAATTATGGTTTGTTTTTTTCTTCTTGGGTTCTTGGATGTGTGTTAAGTGCAAGGATATGTTGAACTTACAAGTCTTCTAAGGAATTTGTATAATAGTTACATTCTTTGTGTTAATGGTTTATTACACTTCCTCTATTTTTTTGCATGTGAAGTCCTATTGCCTTATTTCCAATAGATGCACTATTTCTTCATCCCTTCATCAATCATCTTCACATTTTCATACATTCTAAAGCTGAGCCAACAGAATCACATATTTTTGATTTATCCATCACTATAAATTGGGCATCTATACAACTATGTTTCTTTCATTGCTATGAATATAGCATGGTTTACAATGGACTTTCCATATCGAAAATGGACTTTCCATATCGAAAATGGACTTTCCATATTTAAGTTTACAAAATCTAGAAATTCGAGTGTGATAATCCACTATAGTTACATGGTGTGCGTGAGTAAGATATACCAAAATGACTAGGCACTTATGGTTCCCCTCATTCTTGCATATTCCATTCTATTTCGACTTGTGTTTCACCTTAATCTTGAACAAAGGATCATTTTACCTTATATAATCAAGTAGTCTGGGATCTACTTGACTTCATTGAGGATGTTCCATGAAGTAGCAGTGAATAATTGATTCCTACCTCTAGTGGTCATAGTATTAAAAAATTCATTGAGGATGTTCCACGAAGTAGTAGTGAGTAATTTATTCCTCCCTCTAGTATTCAGAGTATTAAAAAAATTCTCTTTTTTGATACTTAAATTCGATATCTTAATGGTCTAAATAATAGTATGTTTTTTGCCAAAAGAAGTTACCCGACTGCCTAGTTAATTTTCAATTATGTGAAGGTTTCATTTAACTATATAAAAATTCCCATAGCTCCTTAAGGTTTTCCTATATGTAGGCTTGCATATTTACCATACATAAGTCGATCTCACTACCTATACGCACCTTATTCCTATACAAACTGATGTGAGCTCTGAACTATGGAGTGTGTTGTATGAGATCAACAAATGTGTTTTATGATATTTTATGTGGAGAGACATGGTGTGATGGGTGTTTTCTATCATCCTATCCTTCTCTTTGTTATTGGTTTGTAACTCGCAAAACTTCAGAGTATACGGTCATCCAATGATCCACAACTTGTGTGTGAAGATCCACAGGTTCCACTTTTTTGTTTTCTTATGCTGATGTGAAAGATATGCCAGAGAAATGTACAAGGTGAACTATTCTACAACAAAATCTATCCATGTGGATAGAGTACACACCATTCTACGTGACAATAATTAGGTTGCTTTGGAAGAAATATTGGATATTATTTCAGTTCATCAACCATTCTAAAAATGAAACCCCTGACCTCTGATGCTCCTTAGTCAAGTTTGTTGGAGTAAGCTAAAACAAAATTACTTTAAGTGGTTTGTCTTGGCAATTTGCATGATCAATCATGAAAGAACTAGATCTAAAATCAACTATAGAATATTTTAGATGGAAACATGAGAAGAAGATGGTATATGTGATGTAATTATGCATAAATCTTCCCATAACAAGATGTTCAAGACAATCAGACTCATGCATTATAATTCTTACACTATTCCAACGCTTCTTACACCACAAAGCCTAACAAATGGGATGTCCCTTGCAAGGATGAAAAACGAAATGGTGTAAATACCTCAAAAACCTAAGCTACACACATTAAATTATCCAAATTAGTACATATGTTGATATTTGTAATGCTTAGGAGATGATAGTATGTCATGTTATCTCTTGACATAAATTGTATTATTAACAAAAATGCAAGGATTGGAAAGAATGTTGATTTCAAACACTGATTTGAGCTTGGTATATCCATTCACATATAATTGAGTAATGTAAGATATTATTATTCACTTTAGAAAATATTAGTATATTTGATAAATTTTAATTACCCTTGTCACTCCATTTACACATAGCCTAAAAATTTATTTATGATCTTATGAAATTTGTTTAAAAGTGAAACTTCATTAGGAGTCTATTTTTGCTAAAATTAGACGTTGCAGGCTATAGGAGATGGTGAATATGATATCACAAACCTTAACATTGAAGCATCTTCAAAATTTCTTCTAGGTGCTTCATTGTTGGAGCCATTGGTGCAACCTTCCTACCTTGAGAATGAAAAGCATGGAGAAATACCTCATTCTATAAAGTTATACAGAAAGATTGCGAGACTCCGTGAGTACGTCCCATAACTGGATTGAATTTGTGATGAAAGTTTTGATTATTATTATCTTATGATTAGCTAATTTGGATGTGAACTTGCATAATTTGTAGTTTTGGACAAATTTTCAAGCAGTGCTAAAATATAATAATGATGATTCAGATTTTAATATGGCAGCTTCACTATTTTCTTACACTTATTGTGCCTCAACATATAAGAGAAACAAATAAATGGTAGTTTTTCTTTTGCATATAAATGTATGGGATTGGCACACATGAGGTTTTTTCTTTCAAAAAAAATCATGTTTATCTAGAGATTGGCATGAGCTACATGCAACTTTTCAGAATGCTCCACTTGGTAATTTGGTTAATCTTGTATTTTTATATTTTGAATGTTGTCTCTGCAAGAATACATCATGCAAAATTAGGATTGTTTAATATATGTGATTCTTCAAATTTCCATGCTAATGCTATGGTCAAGGAAATGTGTCTAAAACTATTAGCCATCTGGCATATACCCCTTACTCTCACTTGATAGCAAATATTGTTGACATGTAGTGTGTCTGACAACCACCAATGACTAATATAAAGTGTCATTATGTATCTAGCATTTCGTAACAATCAATTCCAATATATGCAATTTCAAGGACAACATATTTCTTTAAATGGTGCTAGCTCAATCGAAGAGCGCCTGCCTTATAAGCAGGTGGTTGGTAGTTCCATTCCACTATTACATTAAAGGGGCGTTTAAGACAGGTTCTTGGATTGTGTTTCCCACCTTCCAATATTACACAAAATGACTATTTCATATCATTGTGCGTTGTCATGGTCTTATACATATGTTCTGATCTAATCTTATACTTGTGTCAGCTTCTTTCTTTGTACATGGAATTTTCTAGGACTTGTGCTCGCACCACCACATTGTATTAACACTATTTGTACTCTCTGGTACAATTGACCTTACTTTTCTGGTCATTTGTGAGAGAATAATAAAATTGTCTTATTTTATATTATTTAATTCCATGTCATTAGACAACTTGTAAAATATGAAGAGGTTGAACTCCGAATCTTTTACCAGACAATAGCAAAATGCAGACATCTCCACAATTCCACTCTAACCAAATAATATTTACAAATCTATAGATAAACTCGGTGTATTTTCTAGACTGACCATCAAGAGAGGATGCCACTCTAATTTTTAATAATGTCATTTATTAGTAATAATCAATTTAATTTATCTATCATATGATGATTTGATGATGAATAACTTCATGGTTTCCATTTCAGAAAGCATGTATCATTTCTATTCAATTTGTGAATAATATGATATGATGTATCTCATAAAATGATCACAGTTTTTTCTTGATTGTTAATTGTATGCAAAATACTCATTTAATGCAAAAATTGTTAGAATTGTGAAATAGGCAAGGATGATTTTTTTGATCCAATTTATTATCTTTTCACTTTCTTTACAGGGAACCTAGCTTTTGTTTCAACATTTTAAATTGCAAATTAGAACCTTATCATGTACCTTGAGTTTCTAATAATGAGGATCATGGTCTTAAATCTTGAATATCCTTGACCAAAACTATATTGGCTACCTATTGCTAAAGTGCAATCAAAGTGAGCAACATTTTTAGTTTTTATCATATTTTGATAATATTTTGATCTGTCTTTTGCTCAGATAGAGATGTTTCTAGGGCTTATGTTCAAGGCATTGAAGTCTGATATAAACTCAAAGCGTATTGCTACATTTTCAAAAAAATTGTTGAAGGTGTGTAGTTTGGTTGTGGTTATGCTAGGATAGATATTATAAATAAATTTGAGACTCTTACAATTTTTATTTGGAAATATAAACAATTTATTGGTGCTTTTAGTAGCAATTAAATTCCTTATTTTAATTTGATATGAGGGTGCATAAATTTCACCAAATCTAAATTCTCTACATTCAATAAGTATGACATCACTAATATCTTATCATTTGGCAAGAAACTATTTAGAAATTGGCAATATTGGTCATGGTTTTTAGAGGTTTATATCTTATTGTACAAGTATCACTTCAACAACCCCCACAATTTTGCATGTGTGTGTCTCTTGCTATTGTCTAAAGTGCTATAAGTGAGACCTTCTTTGATGAGGAATCATGTTTGGTCATTGCCTTTTGCATTTAAATCATGGAATGTGTATTTTTTTCCTTGTTTTGAAATTGGTGGGTGTGAAAGATATGATCATAAATCACTTATTTTCTTTTATTAACAATTAAATGTGGGTTTACCATGAATTATTGCAAGAATGCATGCTTGAGCCTCAGGAAAATGACGATGATACTAAACATTTTGTGGATGTTATGTAATAAGGTGACCAAATGATAGAAAATGACCTCAAAGCCTCTTCTCGTAGATTTATCAGCTCAGAGCCAATTTCCATTATTGCTATGGTAGAAAATGTTGATAGAAGTGATTCTAAATTGGATGATGGAGAAATTCCTGGTCATTCTTCTGATTCTGGAAATAATAGTACAAAAGATGATGAAGACATGTTTGGGAATGCCAAGAACAATAGTGAACAATCTAGGGCTTCCAAGGAGAGATGATTATTTTCACAAGACAGATTAAACACAAATAATGAGTCTGATAAACTAGGAAAAAGTAATTCCTGGCCTAAATCTAGCTACAATGATCCACAAATGTGTGAACCTGCTTATTGGTATGTTGTTTAACCCTTTTGTCTTGCACTTAGGATTTGAGAAACTTTTGAATGGTTAATATGATTTAAATTTTGTGATTATTTCTCCAAAATGTAGCTTGAGTTCTAGTGGTAGAATGGTAATCTTGTGATGAACCTTTTAATATAGTTGGGCCTAATGGTGAAGAACATGTGTTTCTTTCTTAGAGGTCATAGATTTGAATCTAACAAAGGGTAGTGTAGGGTATGTACAACTTTGGAGACTAAGTAGTGAAATTATTGTAGAAATGGGGGTCCTTGTCCCACAAACGAAGGGGTTTCATAGGTCAATTTGGTGTTTAGATAGTCTATGACATTAATAATGGATTTTTATTATTGCTGGTCTTATTTCTTTCATGTGTTAACTAGTCTTAATTTTTCATCTACAAATCATATTGTAGCTTTCACTTGCTTTAAAGTATTTATAATGTACCTATTATCACTTAAGATGAACTACTCCAAAGTTTACATTGATTGATTACATTGATGGTTCATGGATACATTAGTAGATATTGAGAATCAACAATTCATGCATGCTACAGTCAAACTTAGCACATGATTGTACGATCTAATTACTTCCAGTCAAGGCTTAGGCATGCTTCGTGTGCACCAAGTCATCATGTTTATCCTTTTTTTGCGGCAAAATATGAAATTGAGTGAATAAAATGGTGTATTAAAGTTTGCTAAGTTTGGGAAAATTAATCTCCAATACTGATTCTCATTCTTAGTGTGTCTAACAATAAAAAGCATGCGTTTCCTCCTTGGAGGTTATAAGCTCAATTTCAGAGAGTTAGGGTATGAACATCTTCCTAGGGTAAGTACAAAAATTGTTTAAGGAGGGGTCCCTTGTCACCCATAAACAAAGGATTTGATACGTTAATTTGGCATCAAGATATGTTGCAACTTTAAACTCTATTTGTAACGCTTCTTATTTCAACTTAAGGTGGATGAGGATCTGTAGAATTTTATTTTTATTTTTTTTAATCGAGGACTTAGATTGATTCTTAAGGGAATATGCTGAGAATATGCTTAGTCTTAATGTTTATCAATGTCTGTAGTGTGTTACAGAGTTTGTTAGGTTGAATTGAATTTTAGTAAATTTAAAAATTATGTCTGTGCAAGTCACTCCATGCCCACCAATTTCTTAGGGATTTGAGATTATTCTAATTATAAGATGTCCATATTATAATTGGATGGGGAAATTAATATATAAGAAAATTTTATTTAGCAAAATGGTCTATTTGAATTCCTTTTTTTTCTCAAGCTAAATTAGAATTATGCCATGTGGCTCCTGCCCACCAATTTCCTAGGGATTTCAGATTATTCCATTTCCAATAAGTTCATATTCTAATTAGATGGGGAAATTAATATATAAGAAAATTTTATTTAGCAAAATGATCCATTTTACAATAAGATGTGTAATTCCTTTTTTTTTCCAAGTTAAAGTTGTCCCATAATATTTTTATACATGGTTAATCATGAATGTGTGCATTGGTAAGACATTCTTCTTGTTGCAATAATCTTTTTTGTTAAATTTATGAAGCCTTTGGCTATATCAACCACATTAATATTTTTAATAACGGTGTACTAGTATTATTATTATTGTTATAAAAAATATTTTATACTTAATTCATGTATGAAATTCAGCTATAATAATTATTAACGTATTAAATAAACCCAACGCAAACAGTTTTCTTGGTTATTTGTCACCAAATTAGTTGCACTTTCCTATTACCATATATATTGTTCGTGGACATCACTTGAGTTGCAGGAGTGGCGTTTCCAACAATATTGTACAAAAATATTCCATATTAAAGCTCAATAATGGGTTGCATTTTCTTGCAATTTCTTTTTGTGATACATGGATGTAGTGACAATATTAATATGGTGTAGATTAATGCACATGTTCCAATTCTAATAAGTTCATATTCTAATTAGATGGAGAAATTAATATATAAGCAAATTTTATTTAGCAAAATGGTCCATTTTACAATAATTTGTGTAATTCTTTTCTTTTCCCAAGTTAAAATTGTCCCATACTAGCATTTGCACCAGATGTTGCAAAGGAAATGCCGTAAGGCATAAAGCGCGGAAATCCATTATCCATGTAGTGTGTGCATTATTCAACAAGGTGGATCTCTCTAAATTTGATGTAAACATTTATTGTGTTGCATTGCTAATTTATTTAGAATCTACTACTACATCCTCTTCTTGGAATATTAAATTTCTTAGCACAATCCCTGTGATTATTGGCATCACAACTTTTTCCACTTTAGTGGCTTTACCTTCAACCTAAAGAAACATGAATTTGAGTCACTCAATTAAAAAGAAATTGCTAAATTGCTATTTATCAGGTTTTGCATAAACACAATTAATAACTCATATCTACAACCCTTTAAATATTTACAACCCTTTAAGTTTTGTACTTATAACTCATATTTATAACCCTTTAAAATGAAACTATCTATATTTTTATTAATAATAAAAAGAATCTTCTTTATAAAACTGACACTCATATGCTACTCCTATATACTTATTTTATATTTAATATTCAGTTTCCATCAATTGAATGACAAGTTGAAAGATCAAATTAATTGCACCTTTCTGAACTCCTTTGTGGGAATTCATGTCCCATTAATTTAACGACAAATTGAAGTTTCAAATACAGTACACATTTTATACCAGATTCAGAGAGTTCATGAACAAACTTTCAAGGTTTTGATGGATCTGGATCGTTTGTATTTTCTCTGATATTCTGGGTCGTTTGTCTTTTCTCTAATGTTGACTATATTACAAAAGCCAAAATCTCTTGGATTGTGGTTAAACCTTGGCTAAACCATAATCCAAGTGGAACCATGAACAATCCGGGATTAGCGAGTATATTACGAAACCCAAAATGGTGTAACCTTGGCTAAACCATAAATCCAATTGGAACCATGAACAGTCAAGTATTATCGCCACCAAAAACATAAAAAGGTACACTATTTATATTAGTATATGTCCAATAGAACTTGTTGTACCATATTCTGGATTCTTGTGGCCAACCAATGAGAACCAAATACTATGCTACCTTTGTGGGTGGAATCTAATTCGTTGTATCTAACCCCGGCCAACGTGTCGTATGCCCCAATGAGTATCTATTAAACTATATAATCCAAGAATTCTGTGACACAACATATACTGATAAGGAGGTCTCCTTACATAGGCTCTAGCATTTAAAACGTGGAGTTGCAGTAGTAACTCACAATTGAAAAATAACTATTTAGCAATGTGTTTATTTTGCAAAAAAACACACTAGACAGTATTCCATATGGGCACAAACTGGAATTGACTAACAGAGACCAATTAACATTTCACATTTGTAGCTTTGCTAACTGTTTATGTTCTATAAAATACTGATAAAATGATAATCTTACAGAAAAAGAAGACATCACTTTGTAGGGTGTGTTATTTGTATTTACACAATTGATTTTTTTATTCAATCAGCTATGCTATTCTCTGTGCTTTTGTTGGGTTCCTTCATCACCACCATCATTGGAAAATTCATTTCCCTCTTGAAGTATGAAACGAGTAGCAATTCCCAATTGATCTTACACTACCAACACAAAGAAGCTAGCAATCCTGATATACAATCGAACCAGCCATCATATCAAGCAATCCATGTAGTTCTCAATCTATAGCTTTGATAACTCAAAACTCAAATCTTTTATATCTAATATGCACATAAATTTTCACATTAATATGTCTTGATCTCATTCTAAGATATTTATAGATCTGATATAGAGCCATCCATGGCTTCATCATTTAAAAAACCATCTATGAAAGGATTGTCACTCTCCAACAACCCACTGAAAGAGGTAATTTTAGGCAGTTGCAGTTTGTTTTGCTGATTAATATTACACAAAGAAGCCATCACTTCATCTGCACTTGGTGATTCATCTCATTCTACCCCTTGTACTCTTTGAGAATGACCATTTTTCTTGTAAATTCGGCACATCACCCAATCATCAAGCTGGAGAACAGAAGTACCATCAAAATCAACAATACCAATTTTAGTTGAATGAATCAATTCCTATTCATAAAGAATCAAAACACAAGAACTTTGAAAGGAAAATCATTCATATTGATCAATATTCACCGGTATATGAACAATAATTCCATCAAATGTTATCACAAAACTGTAAAATTAGAAGATTTCAACAATATTCTGGAGCCCAGATATAGGAATTCAACTAATAGCTATACTTACTCTCAAAGAACCCTTCTTGTTAGGTATGTAATGGGCATCCTCCACTGCGGAGTCAAAATGCCAAGGTAGCCGTTAGCTTATGTCGTTAGCAATAGCCAGTTTTCTAGGCATAACAAGGAGTACTTTATCAAGCTTCTACAGTATACAAACCTGGGTTTTTTACACCAAAATCCAACCTCCCTTACATTACAAATATATATTCTAATGAAAGAATATATAGGAAAAACATAATCCTCAAGCTGTTACAAGATTTTAGGAATAAAATCCTAACAGTAAACTAAAAATAAAATTAATTTTAAGTTGCTACAAGGAATACGAAAATGATAGAAAATCCTCTACCATCGAATTGGAAATTGATCCTTTGACTGTTGATATCCTGCCTGCAAATTTGAATCTGTTGTAAATATTCCTGAAAATCTATCGACCTCCCTTTAAACAGGGTCAACTATGCCACCTATTATCCAATGGTCCTTTTATCCAATTTTGAAAGAGAAATTTTTGTCATCTGTTGAAGTATGGTTTACAAAACCTTTGTTTCATATAACTTATTTGAAAAATATACTCTACTTTATCCATGGGTTAATTCCTCATGTAAAAATATAATTAGTGGTAAAATTCGTAGGATAAATTAATTACTCTTTTCCTAGACATCTGGAAAAACTACAAAAAAAAAAGTGTCTAGCTATCAAAAACCATGGTTTTCATCTCTTTGATATCCTAATGCCATAAAACAATGATATATGAGTACATCAATAATTGGAAATCCATTGTGTTTGGTGCTTCTCAATATTTGTACATTATTTTCCTACCCTCTCTTTTCCAACAACAGTGACGAATGTACCTATGACAACATCACTGGCAGTCTATTCCCTCATATATGGCTTTGCGTGTGCTTGAAGGAAAATAAGCTTATTCATGTGAACAACTTGGTCATAGACACCATTGAAGCCATCTCTATTATCAACATTTTGTTGCTCTATTTTGAATCCATGACCAAATTGCAGAGGTCGCATCTTCTCATGCCTAAGAAACTGCATAGATTGAGATTGACGGAAGCCAACATTAGCTTACATACATAAACTTGTAGCTAACATACACATTATACAATATTAAATATTGAATATTTCTCCATAGACCTTGACCCCATAGTAGACCTGTAAACAAAAACCTCAATAATATGTTGTACAATTTTGACATTCACTTGCTTGTTTGCAAACAAACTCTCCAAATTATCTAAACAAATCCTTCGATTAGCAAGATCAGAAATCCATATCAGCATCAAGATGATACCAAACCAAAGCATTCTCTTTAGCTTCTATGGAAAATCCATCAGTAGCCTCAGTACATAATTTCATAACAGGCTTTGTTGCTTTCTTCCAGTAAAAGTTTATAGTGGGTTGTTGTTTTTCATTCAGTATCTTGGTTCATTTAGCAATTGGGTCAGATGTTGCAATGGAAACGCCGTAAGGCAATAGCATATAACATTAATTAATGTTTTTTGACAATTTTTGTAAGGCAGAAAAATATCAAGAAAAGGCAAGGACCATGCTATAGTGAAAACTTACATCTTGCTACCTCTGAGTAGGACCAAGATCTAATCCTTGAACTCTATTGGAAAATTTTAGTGAGCACAAAGTTTCTCCCATGTCATTTTCATGGGGACTAATTTGCAAAAATAAATTCTTTGTGCATCCTCCTGAGTGAACATGCATCATATTGGTGTTAGATGTTGTGGAAGGACTCTGAGACAAGACAATATCATACCATATCGATATGAGCTCATTCCTTCTGCCATCAGTTGCCAAAACATGGCTCCTCCACCTACTCTTCCGATGCTAGCAGAAGCATATATTTGTTTATAAACCATATCAAATAAATTATATTTCTAGTCAATGTCGAATCCTGGGTCTTTAGAGGATTTCCCAAAATCTACAAACAGAACTAGTTTCTTCAATATTCTGCTTCCATCTTCTAGATGGCTTTGTATCCAACCTAACTGAAAAGTTAATAAATAAGGGCAAACTACTCTTTATATTCAGACTAATGCCCTTCCAAATGAACTTGCTTTGTGTATAGAGATATGTAGTGAATAATTAGGAATATGTTAATAAACCCCAATTTATTTCCCAAAGTGGTTAAAAAATAAGGGCAAACTCGCTTCAGAAATTCTTAATGCTACTGTTCCATCTTCACTTAGATTGTGGTGGAAATAGGAAGCTTTCTCGAAGGATTACAGGAAGAAAATGAGACACCATTAAGAAATTCAGTTGAATTTGGAGGAGATGAATGTGATGGCAAGGAAAATCTATTAAACTTCAATGATAAAATATGTTGAATAAATGTGCCACCATTGGAATAGGAAAATTTAATCCCATGAAGCCACTGATGTGTTGGGCTGAAGGTACCTCACCAATTTGAAGAATATACAGCTCTTTAATGATATTGCTGAAAGGAAACCAAGAAAACAATGTTCTGACACCATAGGGCGTTTATTATTAGCTCCATATTTGCTAAAATTTTCATTTTCTATCTTACAAATGTTTTGAAGCTAAGTTGTCTTCTTGCATAGATAGAGATGAACAATTTGCAAATGAAAAGGAGAATTAGGGATTTAAAAATATAAATTTACATGCCTGCTAGTTCCTAAAGAATATCCAAATAACTCTAGCACATATAAAGAGAAATTTTTTTGTAGGAAAAGAGAAGGCAAATCTGTTAAACTTAAATGATCAAATATGTTGCATAAATCTGCCACCAACAACGTTGAAATAGTACATTTATATTAGTCTCACAAAGAAGCATGAACCTGCCAAGTTCCAACACTAAAATATTTTTTAAAGGATATATATGGAAATGTGTTCATATCTTTATTGGATGCGTTGTGCATTTGATATTCATAAGTTCTCTTCCTGGGTCCACTTACTCTTTCTTAGCACGCACTTGTGTTTGATTCTTGGTGACATGCTTGGTTTTTTCAACACATGGATATTTGCTTGTTGGCACTCTCTGTCTGCTGCTGAGATTTGAAAAGTGGGATGACAAAAACCAAAAGTGGAATTGCATGGGGTGGTTCCCTAGTGGTGAGATTCACCAATTCACAATATACACCTAGTTGACTTGAAACCCAAATAAACCATACTCCAAATTGACTTGAACGAAATTTCATATTTCTGGCACATTTATGATCCTCTTAGGTTAGCCATTTTCTTGGCTATTTTCGAACTTAATTTTTATTTGTTTCTCTTTCAGTTTTCTCTGAAAACCATTGCACAAACCACTGACATTTAATGGCCCCTCATACAGTAGCTTTGATGAACCTTTTACCAATTGAAATCATACCAATTTCCACGGCTAATATGTGCTAAAATTTACTGTGTTTTGGTTGTTGCTTCCCCAGCGAAATCGTGCCTCTGTCAATGGCATTTCGTGGCCCTTCAATACAACGATATGATGGGTGCTTTGCCAACTAAAAATGTGCTCCCTTTTGTTGCGACTTGGTTGGTCAATTCTCAGCAAAATCATGGATCTAATCCTAGTGAATTCGTCCTCTTTTTATACTGCATTTTGGTCACCAAAACACCCAGCAAAAATGAACCTCTTGGCTTTGTCAACTGTGTCTACAATTGTAAATTTCTGATATTACCTCTCTAACTTTGCATATTACATTTTTTCAACCTTCACTAATTCCATCTTACTGGACCTTGGTTGTCCACACATCTACCTTTGCTCACAACTTAGCCATAGTTTCATTATTGGTTTGATCAAATATCACTGGTGATATGTTTCTCCCATTGTCATTGTTCGTTGTAAGTAGATTTTTTTCATCTGCATTCAAATATTTCAAGGAAATGTCCTAGTTTATTGTAGAATCCATTGATAGAAAAGAGACACTTGCAGTCACTATAGGAAAAGCGTATCATCATTTGATATATTGATTGATCTAGATTCTATAGGAAGGGGAAGCTGGGTAGATTGTACCATATACGTGAGCTCCAGCTTGAATTTCACTACCCCAATATCTCAATGCCGCATTAACATATATACAATTACTAAGGTTCGTGGTTCTGCAAATCTCTTGATTCTTTCCATAACATGTTGTCAAGCTTCTCAAAATTAAGAAAATTGAGACAAACAAATAACAAATGTGTCATCCATTGATCCTTGCAATGGAACTAAGATGGCAGTCAGAATCATGATTGGCCTCTGGAAAATGCCCTTTCAACCAGTGAATTCAATACCAAAACTAAGGATTGTAAGAAGATCCATCCTTGAGTTCTCTCCACTGGTGAATGACTAATTAATTAGAAGTATAGAATATCTACTTCTATTTGCCAATAAAACATATTCCTAGGAGATCTTTGATATGACCAATGAGGAAGTTTAACTAGTTTCCATTGACAATATCACAATCATAAAACAAAGTGCAAATAGAATATTTCTTTCCCATCCATTCACTGTTCCATCTCATTTCTATGAACATATATCCCTCACATTCATTACAGAACCCTGGCATTGTTATGACTACAATTCAATGACTTTTGTTGGTGCAATTAAAAACATTGTGTGATAGATGCAACAAAAGGTGATAATGCCCCTATCATAGTACTAACACTAAGGTATGCCATTGATAATTGTTGAGTAATACAACCCTATAATATCTTAAATACAGCTCGACTATGATGCAAAGAATATAGTGAAAAAATCTCTAGGCCATATACCAATTGTTATGAGAATAAGAATAGCCAATAAAGCTGGTCGATTTCTGGAAAATCTCAAAAATTTTAACTGTATCATTTTGCCAAGAAAATGTTACAACCTCCCCAATCCAATAAATCATTCATGGGAGTTTAAACACCCTAAGTAGCTAGAAGCTTCCATCTTTGACCTGCTTCTCCAATCCATGAATGTCTTGATAAGCATTTCTTCTAGGGCTTCATCTTCCTCAACTTCTTTGGGGAAACTCTATGTTCCGCTCCTTATTACTCGCATAATGAATATATGTTGCATCACCAATTCCCTACATCTAGAAGCTTCTTTCAATGGTGCATGCTGAATTACAACCAAAGGACAGGCTAGATATGTGTTCAAAAAAATAGCAACAAATTCTTCATTGGCATGTATGCAAAGGATCTTTAGTACAGATAATCAGCAATACAAAACCCTTCATTATGGCCTTCTCCTTAAGAATGTGTAATCCAAGCTGCTTTGTCTTTTGATTTGGAAACATTTTCAAGCGCATGACATTCTCACAATAAATACCATCCAGAGGATTAATACACATTCAAATTCGTTATAGCCATCCACTCATCCTCCATAGCTTATATCTTTATGGGGAGAAGAAAAGATGATACCTCCCAAAAACGAAATCAAGAGTTGTTCCAGCCTTGTACATTAAGAGCAACTACTGGATCTTCAACATTGTTTCCAAATACAACAGAATTATTACACTGACCATCATCGACAATGACTTCATGACTTCCCACAACCGCATTCAATCTGAAGAAACAGAGTTGAATATCTCGAACAGGTGCATTAAATCATCAAACTGGGTGTAAAAATGGTTCCATTATGACATAAATTAAATTGTGTAATTTGTAGGGATTCAAGACTAATTTCCAATTAGAATGAGGCCTTATTATGAATGTAATATCAACACTTTTCAAGTATAAATCTCTATGATAAAATAGTGACTACCATTCAGGGTACAAATAGATCTGCTAGGAAACTTTACCAGAAATCACTATTAGCAAATTTCACATGAGTGTTGTGCGTAAGAAAACTATTAAGTATCCTAACAACATGATTACAAATAGCAAGGGAAGGTAAGGAATACATCAGCTGAATAAGATATTTCCCTTGACATCATGCAAACAACATATCCGTACTCTGCCATTGCAGAAACAAGTGTTCAATTTTTCTTTCTTCTCTAAAAATGCAAAGAATGTTACTTCATTTTTAAGAGCTAAGTCACATTTTGTAAATTCCAGACCTGGGATCGATAACACTCCAGAGAGCTCTGTTGAAAGCAATCATCACAAATGTATCAATGACATTCCTTTCTTTTGCCTACAAAGGTGAGCACCCCCAATCACACCTGTATGAAGCCACGATTGCATTGGGTTAAAGGTCCCTCACCAATATACGACTCTCTAATGCTATTGCTCAAAAGAAACCCAAGAAAACATTGTTCTGACACCACAGGGAATTTATTATTACCTCCATATTTGCTAAAATTTACATTTTCTGTCTTACAAATGTTCTTAAGCTAAGTTGTCTTCTCTGAGCATAGATGCAGACGAACAATTTGCAAATGATGAGGAGAATTAGGGATTTAAAAATATAAATTTGCATGCCTGCTAGTTCCTAAAGAATATCCCAATAACTCCAGCACATATAAAAAGAAAATTCTTTGTAGGAAAAGAAAAGGCAAATCTGTTAAACTTAAATGATCAAATATGTTGCATAAATCTGCCACCAACGACATTGAAACAATACATTTATATTGGTCTCATGAAGAAGCATGAATGCCAAGTTCCAACACTAATTGCTACCAAAGGACAACCTAGATATGTGTTCAACAAAATAGCAAGAAATTCTTCATTGGCATGTATGCAGAGGATCCTTAATATAGATAATGAGGAAGACGAACCCTTGATATCATGCAAACAACATATCCATACTTTGTCATTGCAGAAACATGTGTTCAATTTTTCTTTCTTGTCTAAAAATGCAGAGAATGTTACCTCATTTTTAAGAGCTGAGTCAAATTTTGTAAATGCCAAACCTGGGATTGATAACACTCCAAAGAGCTCTATTGAAAACAATAATCACAAATGTATCAATGACATTCCTTTCTTCTACCTACAAAGATGAGCACGCCCAATCACACCTATATGAAGCCACTAATGTGTTGGGTTAAAGGTCCCTCACCAATATATGGCTCTCTAATGCTATTGATCAAAAGAAACCCAAGAAAACATTGTTCTGACACCACAAGGTGTTTATTATTACCCCCATATTTTCTAAAAGTTTCATTTTCTGTCTTACAAACGTCTGAAGCTAAGTTGCCTTCTCTGAGCATAGATGCAAATGAAAAATTTGCAAATGATGAGGAGAATTAGGGATTTAAAAATATAAATTTGCATGCTTGCTAGTTCCAAAAGAATATCCTAATAACTCCAACACATATAAAGAGCAAATTCTTTGTAGGAAGAGAAAAGGCAAATCTGTTAAACTTAAATGATCAAATATGTTGCATAAATCTGCCACCAATGACGTTGAAACAATACATTTATATTGGTCTCACGAAGGATCATGAACCTGCCAAGTTCCAACACTAATTGCTACCAAAGGACAACCTAGATATGTGTTCAACAAAGTAGCAACAAATTCTTCATTGAGTCACACTGGGGCTATAGTTAATAGAACTACACCCTTGGGACATGTTGATAGTATTGTGATTGAAGTAAATGGAACTGTTTTTATGGAATAATGTTGCTTTGGGATCGAGTTGGAGTTAATGGAGCCGCACCCTTGGGACATGTTAATCAGATTGGGTTTGGAGTTAATGGAACTGCATTCCTAAGGCTTGTTGCTCTGGCATTGAGTTGGATTGGGCCTAGAGTTAATGGAACTGCACCTTGGGACATGTTGCAATTGTAGGTGCATCAGGTCGGATAGGGGTCGGGACATGTTGCTCTGTTGCAGGGGCATCATGTCAAATTGGGGTTGGGACATGTTGCTCTGTTGCAGGAGCATCAGGTCAAATTGGGGTCCGGACATGTTGCTCTGTTGCAGTGGCATCAGGTCGGATTGGGGTCAGAGTTGAGGAAACTGCATTGCTAGGACATGTCGCTCCAAGGACTCCTAAGTTGTTTCCTGTGCAATTGCTACTACATGGAGTCTCTGATGGGAATGACTGTGACACAGGTGGCGGCCCAACAACCTGTCCTGGATGCTTTTGCAGAGATAGATGTCTGACATTTTGCAATGGATGAGCCGCTGATTGCATTGGTAAGGGGATGCTACTCCTTATGTTTTTGGTAAGGGTTGGGGACTTATTTCTCATGAACTCATTGTTGGAATTTATTCTGAAAGGATAAACGAATTAAGTTGCAAAGAGGTTAATCAATTTCTTTCGTAATCATAGCCACCTTAAGAACTGTTTACATATGGAAAGTTCAGAATCACATCAAAATTTTCTAAATCCTACCCTACACAATATTTAATTCCAGCATGTTCAAAAACATTTCTTATGAATCACATCAAAATTTCCGATATTCAACCCTATGTAATATTTAATTCTAGCATGTTCAAAAACATTTCTTATGAATCTCCAGGGATTTATGTTCTACAATCTTGAAGTGTCTCAACTGTTAGAAAACCTTAAAGAAAATTTTGAAATCTAATGTCCACAAAACCTTAAAGAAAATTTTGAAATCTAATGTCCAAAAAACCTAAAAGATAAACCATTTTACGCTCAACAGGTTGAAAGCTTGGATCATTTAGTCTGCCCATTCATCTTGAGCTTTGACAAAAGTTTCTTCCTCAACTTTGTGACCAACAACACTTTTTGTCTCGCCATAGACCGGTAAATGGGCTTTAGAATTTCCATCCTCTGTAAGCTGGGCATGGATAGCATCTCCTTTATGTAACTTGTGGTGTTTCTTGGATGGCATATCTCTTTCTTCCTTCATTGAAGCATCTTTTCTTTTTCGAAGAACATTGTCTTTGCCAGTTTCTGTTGTCTCCTGCTCCTTTGTCTTTGCCATTCCTAACATGGATAGGTGTTTTTTCCCTGACATATGTAGCTCATGAAATTTTTCCAGGCTTCCATAGTTAACCTCACAAAGGGAACACCACCCCACCAGTCCTTGTGGCTGCTTTTTCAGTGGATTTACTACATCTTCTGAACCCTTTTCCTTCAACTTTTTTAACCTGGACTGGTGCTTCTTCCCAAACACATGTTGTTTGTGAAGAACTTCCTTTTTTCTACAGGTACCATTAGAGAGTGAGCACCACCTAGGGATCTTTGGAGTCTTAGAATCCATATCTTTGATGCCTGGGATCTCCTTATGTGCCCTGTTTTTAGACTTTGGTTGCAATCCAGAATCTAAGTTCTTACCCAACCTGGACTTGAAAATCTGAAAATCATACCCAATGTTAGTAATAAAAATAATATGCTCTATAATTTCTAATATGAAGATCAACCTCTCTGCATTTTCCCAGCCTCAAAAAGACAACAGAGAGGTTGTTTTAATGCCTAGTGAATGTGGTATTGCCCTTAACAGTGGCAAAGGCTCCCACAATATCAAACATTGCTCAATTAGTAAACAAAAAGAAAGGAAAAATTACTAAAACAGTAAACAAATTTTCTGCCATGATAAGAAAAGGTAGAAAAAGAATGGATACACTGTTGAATCAGAAAACAAAGTTCAAAGTTGAGAGGCTAAGAAGTGAATGCAAAAGGATGGATACATTGCACAATCTGGAACGGAAATTTGAAAAAAAAAAATAGATACCTCTTGTTGGCGTGACTGATGTTGATAGATCTGAGGTGGAGGTGAAGCTTGATTAACAAATTCCTGCTATTGATATCGTTGAGTTGGATTCACAGACCAGTTCAAGCTCTGTAAATGGCCAATGGAATATCCAATTGGCTTTACCCCATAATTCATAATATTCAAAGTGGGTTCTCTGTCATTAATGGGTTGTCTGTAGGGATCCCTAATCATCATGTCTCTGAGGTCATGGGTACCAATCAAGGAGAAAGGGTAGGCGGCAATGCCCTGCCTCCCATGTGAATGGGGACAGATTGGCAAAGAGAAAATGTTGAGGAAGGCAACGATGTTGATGAGAATGGTAAGGGGGAAGAGTTATAATGCCTTGCGGAGATTCCAATGTGTAACAAGTGTGGCCTGAAGATAACCTTGATAAAGGAGCCCTTGCACCACCATGATTCTCTGTATAATCCATTTGGGACACTCCATTGGGCACATGAATCTGTATAGAAGAGAATTTACCACCAGAAGTGGAAACATCTTGCTCTATTGGTTGATCCTCGGGGCTGTTCCTCCTTTGGTAATTTGTTCCTGAATTACATCAAAATTGCAACAAAAGAACTTAGTCCACATTAATAAACCAAACTTTTCTAGAGCCAACACATGAATCTACCTGTCTAGGCACTTACAAGAAATGTTGCATGGGAGACTGTACAAATGTAAACTAAACATTGAGTACGTAGGGAAGCGATATTTCCATCAAGTTTAGACAGATGAATTTGTTCAGAAGACAATTTACCAGCACAAATAGAAACATCTCGCTCTGTTTGTTGATCCCTGTTCAGTTTTACAGAGGCCCCTTGCTATAGAGAACCTTCTCTAAAAACCTTTCAACGTTCAAAGGATAAATGAATTAACTTGCAAAGAGGTTAATCAATTTCTTTCATAATCACAGCCACCTTAAGAACTATTTACATATGGAAAGTTCAGAATCACATCAAAATTTTCTAAATCCTACCCTACACAATATTTAATTCTAGCATGTTCAAAAACATTTCTTATGAATCACATCAAAATTTTTGAAATTCAACCCTACGTAATATTTAATTCCAGCATGTTCAAAAACATTTCTTATGAATCTCCAGGGATTTCTATTCTGCAATCCTGAAGTGTCTCAACTGTCACAAAACCTTAAAGAAAATTTTGAAATCTAATGTCCACAAAACCTAAAACACAGACCATTTTATGCTCAACAGGTTGAAAGCTTGAAACATTTAATCTACCCCTTCATTTTCAGCTTTGGCAAAAGCTTCTTCCACAACTTTGTGACCAACAGCACATTTTGTCTCACCATGGACCGATAAATGGGCTTCATAATTTCCATCCTCTGTAAGCTGGGCATGGGCGGCATCTCCTTTATGTAACTTGTGATGTTTCTTGGATGGCATATCTTTTTCTTCCTTCACTGAATCATCTTTTCATTTTCCAAGAACATTGTCTTTGCCAGTCTCTGCTGTCTCCTGCTCCTTTATCTTTGCCATTCCTAACATGAACAGGTGTTTTTTCCCTGACATATATAGCTCATGAAGATTTTTTAGGCTTCCATAGTAACCTCACAAAGAGAACACCACCCCACTAGTCCTTGTGGCTACTTTTTCTATGGCTTTACTGCATCTTCTAAACCCTTTTCCTTCAACTTTTTTTAATCTGGACTCGTGCTTCTTCCCAAACACATGTTGTTTGTGAAGAGCTTCCTTCGTGCTACAGGTAACATCACAGAGTGAGGACCACCCAAGGATCTTTGGAGTCTTAGCATCCATATCTTTGATGTCAGGGATCTCCCTATGTGCCCTGTTTTTAGACTTTGGTTGCAATGCAGAATTTGAGTTCTTACCCAAACTGGACTTGAAAATCTGAAAAGCATACCCAATGTTAGTAATAAAAATAGTATGCTCTATAATTTCCAATATGAATATCAACCTCTCTACATTTTTCCAGCCTCAGAAAGACAACAGAGAGGTTGTTTTAATGCCTTGTGAATGTGGTATTGCCCTCAACAGTGTTAAAGGCTCCCATAATATCAAACATTGCTCAATTAGTAAACAAAAAGAATGGACAAATTACTGAAATAGTAAACAACTTTTCTGGCACAATAAGAAAAGGTAGAAAAATAATGGATACACTACTGAATCAGAAAACAAAGTTCAAAGTTGAGAGGCTAAGAAGTGAATGAAAAAGGATGGATACATTGCACAATCAGGAATGGAAATTAAAAAAAAAAAACAGATACCTCTTGTTGGCGTGATTGATGTTGATAGATTTGAGGTGGAGGTGAAGTTTTATTAACAAATTCCTACTCTTGATATTACTGAGTTGGATTCACAGACCGGTTCAAGTTTTGCAAATGGCCAATGGAATATCCAATAGGCTCTTCCCCATAATTCATAATATTCAAAATGGGTTCTCTATCAGCAATGGGTTGTTTGTAGGGATCCCTAATCATCGTGTCTCTGAGGGTATGCGGTATTGCCCTACCTCCCATGTGAATGGGGACAGATTGGTGGAGAGAAAACGCCGAGGAAGGCAACGATGTTGATGAGAATGGTAAGGGGGAAGAGTTGTAATGCCTTGCAGAGATTCCAGTGTGTAGTAAGTGTGGCCTGAAGATAACCTTGATAAATGAGCCCTCGCACCGCCATGATTCTCTGTATAATCCATTTGGGACACTCTTTGCGCTGCTCACGTGATAGCAAAGGAGGAAACAGTAACAGATTTTTTCTCCGAGCACTCAGAAAGTTGAATACTGATGGAGTAAATATTGTGAACAGTTCCAACCACTCAACTACCTTCCCTTGATCGAACGATTAACAATCATCTAATCGTCTAACACATAATCTAATGGCACATAGGGATGACAAGTACGACATAAATATTTGTATACATGGTTAAATGGTAAGACATTCTTGATGTTGTAATAGTTTTTTTGTTAAATTTATGAAGCCTTTGGCTATATCAACAACATTAGTATTTTTAGTGTGGTTGTACTTGTATTACTGTTATTGTTATATAAAATATTTTATACTTAATTCATGTATGGAATCTATCTATAATAATTATTAACATATTAAATAAACCCACGTCAAAGCGTGGTCTTGGTTCTTTGTCACCAAATTAGTTTCACTTTCCTATTACCTGATATACTGTTCATTGACATCACTTGAGTTGTCGGACTGGAATTTTCCAACAATATTGTACAGAAATATTCCTATATTGTGGCTAGAGAGTTGAGGCAACAACTACATATGCATATTAAAACTCAATAATCAGTTGCATTTTGTTGCAATTTCTTTTTGTGATACATGGATGTCGTGACAATATTAATATGGTGTAGGGTAATGCACATATTGGTTTTGTGAATGTCATTACCTTTGTGTACCTTAAGGAAGAACTATGTGTTGTAACTTGTGGGGATGATATGACCATTAAGGTAAATTTGGTACATGATTTTTAACTTCATTATATTATGTATTCTGAATGATTACTAAATGTTCTAACAAATATTTGATTTGACCTCAAGTAACAACGTGGACGTTCTTGAGCTTGAACATTTGCTGAAAGAATTTATTGTCTATTGTGTAGATATGGGATGCAAAAAGAGGTAATGAACTGTACACGCTTGAAGGTCACACAACACTTGTCTATTCTGTTTGTCCCAATCATAAAGAAAATATCTAGGTATTTGATTTCTAGAAGTGGTATACACATAAGTGATTTTTGGAAGCCATAACTCTTCACATAATTTTTTAAATGGTGCTAGCTTAATGGAAAAGGGTGCTAGCTTAATGGAAGAGCACTAGCCTTATAAGCAAGAGATTAGTGGTTTAAATATGCATTAATCGACGATATTGTAGTTTTTTTTTTAATTAAGACGTCTTTAATCCCAACTATTATCTCTATAGAAACAAAAATGAAAATGTTATAATCTTTATAGAGGCAATTTTTAAAACAATATTTTAATACACTCACTTATTTAAGACAATACACACTTTTTTATTTTTATTTTTATTTCAACTTAAATTAATTATCTTAAACCGTTCAGTGTTGTAGTGAAATGAAATATTAAAAAATATATATATCTATCTATATCACAAAAAATACAAGAAATAGATATTTTAATAAGATTACCACCAAAATAAAATATAAATATAGATTAAGACAATTCCCACCTAACCCCTTTATGTCATAGTGAAATATTAAAAGGAATATATCTATCTGTATGTCACAAAAGAATTACAAAAAATAGGCTTTTAAGTAACATCACCACGAAAATCGTAAATAAAAGGAAAATATAAATATAGATTAATACAATTCCCACCTTACAAAGTTTATGTTGCTGGAGTACCTCGAAAAGCAGCCGAAAAAAATTGAAACCTGCAGCTAAACAATGGAGATTGAGATCGACTCGAAAAGCAGCAGAGAACACCACTTTTACAATAATGATAAATGGAACCCGTATATTTTTACATATTTCGTAAGTGAAAACTGGACGTTTCAATGACGTGTAAACCGAAGAAACCGGACGTGTGGCGAAACGTGAGACACATCTTAGAGATCCATGAATGTAGTCTAAAATAGAAATCTCAATGACGAAACTTAACCGCCCTTCCATCCTCGAAATAGAGATGTGCTCAGCCTTTTTTTAACGTGGCACAACCTTAGTGGACATATCACTTTGCACCTCCACTAGGGAAAATAGAATTCATGTTGCAGCTGCCATAGTGTCAATAAAGTGGAATGGAGTGGAGTTGAGTTGAGTTGAGCTGAGCTGAGCTGAGCTGAGCTGAGCTGAGCGATGATTTTTTAAATTTTTCGTTTTTAGAATTTGTTAAAAAAATTTGAGGTGAAATTTTTATTTGTTATTTAAATTTGTTTTTATTATATATTTGAATTAAGCACTTTGAAATTTTTTTAAAATATTTTAATTGTGTAAGTTACTCATCAAATTTGTAATTTCTATAAATTTTTATCAAATTTAAAAAAATTAAACAAAAAATACCAAAAAAAATTTCCAAAAAATCTCACTAAAAGCAAATCCAAATTCTAAATATATGTTATTAAGTTCATTTTCATAAAATATTCTAAAGATATGTTATTACATTAATTTTCATGTGCCGTCTTAAAGAGGAATGCTAGCTACTCCCTCCGTTAGCAAAATAGAAATGTAAAGATAATGTTTTGGGTTGACGCTGTTTTATGTGTTGCATATATAAAGAATAGATGTCCATCTAATGCTATAAGAAACAAGACTCCTTATGAATTGTGATATGGACATGTTCTTTTGGTAAAACATCTCAGGGTCTTTGGTTCCACCTGTTATGCTTTGATACCAAAAGTACATAGAAACAAACTCGGTTCTAGAAGTCGTAAGTGTATCTTCTTGGGGTATTCAAACACCTCCAAAGCATACCGCCTCTATGATGAAGTAAATAAAAATTTTGTTGTATCTAGAGATGTAATTTTTCTTGAATCATCCAAATCTGACAATGTCATTGAGCGTCAACTTGATCGCTTGGATAGATTCGCAGAAACGAAATCATTTCAAGAATTTGATAACCAGATTCCACATCTTGAAGGGGGATTCCTATTCTAGATCAACATGTGGAATCTTCTTCTGAAGAACACTCTCCCCCGAATGAAACTCCAACAATGGATGATGCTTTAAGTGATGTAATTGATAGAATTGGGAGACTCAATCTTGATTCAGTCCCAACTCAATCAACAGAACAGCCTAGACCATCTCAAAACGGTCCCCTAAAGTCGCTGACAAAGACACTTGAAAGTTTTCATCCTGATGGAATTGGAAAAACAGGAACCAAAAATTCAAACCGGCAAAATGGAAGTGATGTAGATGACTCTAATTCACTTGTTGATATGAATATTTCTTATGATTGTGAATTGAACTCGTCTACAGATTTTGAACCAACTTCCTTTAAATAAGCTGCTTCTCATGATGAATGGAAAGAAGCGATGCAAAAGGAGTATGATGCCCTCATAAAGAACGACACTTGGAAACTGGTTGATCCTCCATTTGGAACCAAACCAATTGGCTGCAAGTGGGACTACAAGAACAAGTACAAAGCTGATGGCTCACTTGACAAGCACAAAGCTAGGCTTGTGGCAAAAGGTTTTGCATAGAAAGAAGGGGTCGATTATGAGGAGACTTTTGCCCCCACAGCAAAATGGGCCACCATCCGGACACTCTTTGCACTAGCAGCTCAGAACGGTTGGAAAGTCCATCAAATGGATGTAAAAACTTCTTTCTTGAATGGAGATCTAAAAGAGAATGCTTTTCTGTCCCAGCCTGAAGGATTTGCTGTGAAAGGACATGAACATAAAGTATGCAAACTTGTGAAGTCCTTGTATGGCCTCAAACAAGTACCGCGAGCCTGGTATGAAAAACTAACTGAGCATCTTCTAAAACTCAATTTCAACCATTTTGATCTTGATGATGCAACTTTATTTGTCAAGAAAGTGGGCAAAACAGTTGTATATCTTGTGGTATATGTAGATGATCTTTTAATGATAGGGAACAATGAAAGCTACATTGCATCCATAAAGCATCTTCTGAAACTCAATTTCAACCATTTTGATCTTGATGATGCAACTTTATTTGTCAAGAAAGTTGGCAAAACAGTTGTATATCTTGTGGTATATGTAGATGATCTTTTAATGACAGGGAACAATGAAAGCTACATTGCATCCATAAAGAAGGAATTGCGAAAATGTTTTTAAATGATTGATTTGGGCTATGTTCATTACTGTCTTGGCATTGAAGTAACCCAACATCCAAAGTCCATATTTCTTTCTCAAAAGAAATACATTGGAGATTTGTTGAACAGGTTTGGCATGATAGAATGCAATCATCTTACTACTCCAATGGAACAAAACTTGAAGCTCACATCTATTGAAGGAAATGAATTTGAGGATGCAACAATGTATAGACAGCTTGTAGGAAGTCTCAACTACCTAACTACCACCAGACCAGACATTTCATTTGTTGTTGGAATCCTCTCCAGGTTTATGCAAAAGCCTTGTGAGGGACATTGTTCTGCTGCAAAAAGAGTTCTAAAGTACTTGAAGGGAACTCAAGACTTTGGAATCAAGTACACACAGGTGGATGACTTCAGTTTGATCGGATACTCTGATTCAGACTTCGATGGAGACAAAGAAACTAGGGTATCTACTTCAGGATATGCTATGAGTCTTGGATCAGGAGCTGTCTCCTGGAGATCATGCAAACAATCAGTTCCAGCAGATTCCACAAAAAAAGCAGAATACGTGGCAGTAGCTGAAGCAACAAAAGAAATTGTGTGGCTCAGGAAAATTCTTGAAGATTTGTAGGTAAAACAAGTACAATAAACTCCACTCATGATTGACAACACCTCTGCAATAAAGTTGGCCAAGAACCCAAAATTCCATGATCGAACAAAGCACATTAATACTAAATATCATCTGATCCGACATCATGTTGAGGCCAAAACAATCCATCTCCATCATTGTTCCACAAATGAGCAAATTGCAGACATCTTCACCAAAACTCTTGGAAAGGAAAAGCTTGAAAGATTCAGAGTGATGCTTGGACTCACCAACATCCCTTCAGATTAAGGGGGGAAATGTTGACACCTAATCCTCACGATTGGGTGAATTCATGTAAATAATTAAATCAGGAATGTGGACAGTCATCAGAAGATGAACTGAACTGTCACATCCTTTTGTATATAACAATAACATGCCTGATGGAATAAGATGAATCAGTTTTCTGCCAAACTGGAGTTACTCCTGCCCTGATAGACCAAATGATAGAAAATGACCTCAAAGCCTCTTCTCATAGATTTATCAGCTCAAAGCCAATTTCCAATATTGCTATGGTAGAAAATGTTGATAGAAGCAATTCTAAATTGGACGATGGAGAAATTCCTGGTCATTCTTCTGATTCTGGAAATAATAGTACAAAAGATGATGAAGACATGTTTGGGAATGCCAAGAACAATAGTGAAAAATCTAGGGCTTCCAAGGAGAGATGATTATTTTCACAAGATATATTAAACACAAATAACGAGTCTGATAAACTAGGAAAAAGTAATGCCTGGCCTAAATCTGGCTACAATGATCCACAAATGTGTGAACCTACTTATTGGTATGTTGTTTAACCCTTTTGTCTTGGAGTTAGGATTTGAGAAACTTTTGAATGGTTAATATGATTTAACTTTTATGATTGTTTCTCCAAAAGGCAGCTTGAGTTCTAGTGGTAGAATGGTAATCTTGTGATGAATCTTTGAATATAGTTGGGCCTAATGGTGAAGAACATGTGTTTCTTTCTTAGAGGTCATAGATTTGAATCTAACAGAGGGTAGGGTATGTACAACTCTAGAGACTAAGTAGTGAAATTATTGTATAAATGGGGGTCCTTGTCCCACAAACGAAGGGGTTTCATAGGTCAATTTGGTGTTTGGATAGTCTATGACATTAATAATGGATTATTATTATTGATGGTGTTATTTCTTTCATGTGTTAACTAGTCTTAATTTTTCATCTACAAATCATATTTCAGCTTTCACTTGCTTTAAAGTATTTATAATATACCTATTATCACTTAAGACGAACTACTCCAACGTTTACATTGATTGATTTTACATTGATGGTTCATGGATACATTAGTAGATATTGAGAATCAACAATTCATGCATGCTACAGTCAAACTTAGCACATGATTGTACGATCTAATTACTTCCAATCAAGGCTTAGGCATGCTTCGTGTGCACCATGTCATCATGTTTATCCTTTTTTTGCGGCAAAATATGAAATTGAGTGAATAAAAAAGTGTATTAAAGTTTGCTAAGTTTGGAAAAATTAATCTCCAATACTGATTCTCATTCTTAGCGTGTCTAACAATAAAAAGCATGTGTTTCCTCCTTGGAGGTTATAATCTCAATTTCAGAGAGTTAGGGTATGAACATCTTCCTAGGGTAAGTAGCAAACTCATTTGAGGAGGGGTCCCTTGTCACCCATAAACAAAGGATTTGATACGTCAATTTGGCATCAAGATATGTTGCAACTTTAAACTCTATTTGTAAGGCTTCTTATTTCAACTTAAGGTGGATGAGGATCTGTAGACTTTTATTTTTTATTTTTTTTTAATTGAGGACTTAGATTGATTCTCAAGGGAATATGATGAGCATATGCTTAGTCTTAATGTTTATCAATGACAATAGTGTGTTACAGAGTTTGTTAGGTTGAATTGAATTTTAGTAAATTTAAAAAATTATGTTTGTGCAAGTCGCTCCATGCCCACCATTTTCTTAGGGATTTGAGATTATTCCAATTATAATATGTTCATATTCTAATTGGATGGGGAAATTAATATATAAGAAAATTGTATTTAGCAAAATGGTCTATTTTAGAATAAGTTGTGTAATTCCTTTTTTTTCTCAAGTTAAATTAGATTTGTGCCATGTGGCTCCTTCCCAGCAATTTCCTAGGGATTTGAGATTATTCCATTTCTAATAAGTTCATATTCTAATTAGATGGGGAAATTAATATATAAGCAAATTTTATTTAGGAAAATGATCCATTTTACAATAAGATGTGTAATTCCTTTTTTTTTCCAAGTTAAAGTTGTCCCATAATATTTTTATACATGGTTAATCGTGAATCTGTGCATTGGTAAGACATTCTTCTTGTTGCAATAGTCTTTTTTGTTAAATTTATGAAGCCTTTGGCTATATCAACCACATTAATATTTTTAATATCGTTGTACCAGTATTATTATAATTGTTATAAAAAATATTTTATACTTAATTCATGTGTGAAATCTAGCTATAATAATTATTAACGTATTAAATAAACCCATCGCAAAGAGTTTTCTTGGTTCTTTGTCACCAAATTAGTTGCACTTTCCTATTACCATATATATTGTTCATGGACATCACTTGAGTTGCAGGAGTGGTGTTTCCAACAATATTGTACAAAAATATTCTGTATTAAAGCTCAATAATGGGTTGCATTTTGTTGCAATTTCTTTTTGTGATACATGGATGTAGTGACAATATTAATATGGTGTAGATTAAAGCACATGTTCCAACTCTAATAAGTTCATATTCTAATTAGACGGGAAATTAATATATAAGCAAATTTTATTTAGTAAAATGGTCGATTTTACATTAAGTTGTGTAATTTTTTTTTTCCCAAATTAAAACTGCCCCGTAATATTTTAATACATGGTTAATTGGTAAGACATTCTTGATGTTGTAATATTTTTTTTGTTAAATTTATGAAGCCTTTGGCTATATCAACAACACTAATATTTTTAGTGCGGTTGTACGAGTATTATTATTATTGTTATATAAAATATTTTATATTTAATTCGTGTATGGAATCTAGCTATAATAATTATTAACATATTAAATAAACTCACGTCAAAGCGTGGTCTTGGTTCTTTGTCACCAAATTAGTTTCACTTTCCTATTACCCGATATATTGTTCATTGACATCACTTTAGTTATCGGAGTGGCATTTTCCAACAATATTGTAAAGAAATATTCCTATATTGTGGCTAGAGAGTTGAGGAAACAACTACATATCCATATAAAAACTCAATAATCAGTTGCATTTTGTTGCAATTTCTTTTTGTGGTACATGGATGTAGTGACAATATTAATATGGTGCAGGTTAATGCACATATTGGTTTTGTGAATTTCATTACCTCTGTGTACCTTAAGAAAGAACATATATGTGTTGTAACTTGTGGGGAATGATATGACCATTAAGGTAAATTTGGTATATGATTTTTGACTTCATTATATTATGTCTGTGTTCTGAATGATTACTAAACATTATAACAAATATTTGATTTGACCTCAAGTAACACCGTGGATGTTCTTGAGCTTGAACATTTGCTGAAAGAATTTATTGTCTATTGTGTAGATATGGGATGCAAAAAGAGGTAATGAACTGTACACATTTGAAGCTCACACAACACTTGTCTATTCTGTTTGTCCCAATCATAAAGAAAATATCAAGGTATTTGATTTCTAGAAGTGGTATACAAATAAGTGATTTTTGGAAGCCATAACTCTTCACATAATTCTTTAAAAGGTGCTAGCTTAATGGAAGAGCACCAACCTTATAAGCAAGAGATTAGTGGTTTAAATATACATTAATCGACGATATTGTAGTTTTTTTTAATTAAGACAACATGTCTTTAATCCGAACTATTATCTCTATAGAGACAAGAGTGAAAATGTTATAATCTTTATAAAGGTGGTTTTTAAAACAATATTTTAATACACTCATTTAAAGACAATACAGATTTTTTTTATTTTTTGTTTTTTTATTTCAACTTAAAACAATTTAGGCAAAAGTTATCTTAAACCCCTCTATGTTACAGTGAAATGAAATATTAAAAAAAATATATCTATCTATATCACAAAAATACAAGAAATAGATTTTTTAATAAGATTACCACCAAAATAGAATATAAATATAGATTAAGAAAATTCCCACCTAACCCCTTTATGTCATAGTGAAATATTAAAAGGAATATATCTATCTGTATGTCACAAAAAAAATACAGAAATATGCTTTTAAGTAACATCACCACCAAAATCCTAAATAAAAGGAAAATATAAATATAGATTAATACAATTCCCACCTTACAAAGTTTATGTTTGTTGGAGTACCTCGAAAAGCAGCAGAAAAAAGTTGAAACCTGCAGCTAAATAATGGAGATGGAGATCGACTCGAAAAGCAGCAGAGAACACCACTTTTACAATAATGATAAATGGAACCCGTATATTTGTACATATTTCGTAAGTGAAAACTGGACGTTTCAATGACGTGTAAACCGAAGAAACCGGACGTGTGGCAAAACGTGAGACACATCTTGGAGAAATAGAAATCTCAATGAGGAAACTTAACCGCCCTTCCATCCTCGAAATAGAGAGGTGCTCAGCCTTTTTTAACGTGGCACAACCTTAGTGGACATATCACTTTGCACCTCCAATAGGGAAAATAGAATTCATGTTGCAGCTGCCATAGTGTCAATAAAATGGAATGGAGTTGAGTTGAGCTTAACGATTACTTTTTTAAATTTTCTTTTTTTAGAATTTGTTCATTTTCATCTGGCGTCTTAAAGAGGAATACTAGCTACTCCCTCCATCGGCGAAATAGAAAGGTGTCGTCTTAAAGAGGAATACTAGCTGCGTCCTCCCATCGTCGAAATAGAAAGGTGGCGTAATTTAACCCTTTTTAATTGTCGATAAAGAATGTGATGTTTATGTGATAAACCATAGTCATCCACCGTCTTAACGAGGAATACTAGCTGCCAACTTCCATAGTCGAAATAGAAAGGCAGCTTAATTTCACCCCTTTTTAATTGTCGATAAGGATCTTTATCTTATCCTCGAGATAAGACAAAGTTTGTTTGAATTTACGTATTGATGAGGAATTTTGGGAGACAAAAAAAAACTTTACAAGTTTTTAAAAACGAGGGGTATTTGTTTGTGGGCAGAGAGATTATATTGTAATCTTTTCATCACTAAAATATGTGTTAAAATTATTTATAATTAGCAAAATTATATTAAAATTATTAATATTTTTATTTATATTTATTATTCATAAATATATAATAAAATTGTATAATTATTATTTTTTTAATTTAAATATAAAATTATGTTAAAATGATTTATAATTAGCACAATTATATTAAAAATATTAATATTAATATTAATATTTATTATTGATAAATATATAACAAAGTTGTATAGTTAGGTTTTTTCGTCGTTTAGTTTAATGATTGAATTTTGACAAGTATGAAGCTTTTTTTTTTTGTTGATTCTGTGTAAAAATAATGAAGATTTTTTTATGCATATTATTTAATACTTATATAAATTATTTAAGCCAACTCATATTATTTCATGTTCTTCATCATTCATGGAAATTTATATATACTTAGCATGTTTTCCCATGTGCAACGTTATTATTTTTTTGTAAATATAATTGGAAATTTGTATTTGATGTTGTTTTGTTAAAAATAAGCACATGGAACCCACAGAACCTTTGATATAAGATTAATTGTATGACAATTAATAATGTTTAATATAATATTAATAACCATGTCATTCAAATCAATGTTAAATTCAAATTTGGTGTATTATTTGATAATATATATATATATATGGAGAGAGCATGTTCACCCATTTTAATAATACACAATTAGAGATTTGTATTTGCTTACTATGTTCTCTCAATGTGCAACTTGACAAAGATAAAATACTACAACATTTTTTTATAGGAGATTAACACAACTAGAAATAGTTAAAGTGTAAAACAATTTTACAATAAATATATAATTTTAATATGAAACATAATAATATTTTTAAAACACTATATTTTAATTGAATTCTAATTATAATACATATTTAAAACAAATTCAAATACATTAAGACAATTATATCTTCTCACAATATATTCTTTCATTAAAATATAATATATATTTATAATTTATTTATTAATTAAATTATTAAAAAAACTTAATTTTTTATTTAAGGAAAACATTGTATAATAATATTTAGATAAATAAATAATGATAATAATAATTGGGTAAATAAATAATGATAATAACTTAATGTGGAAGTTCTATAATGTATCACTAATAATTGGATAAATAATTAAATGTAACAATTTAATCTCAAAGACCATCTTCTTTGTACTCATCCATGATATGACCAAGTAATGGATACCTTATGACTAAGAGAGGAAGCCAAGGAAAATTTTAAGGATGCAAGTTTATCTTAAAGTTTAGAAACTTTGGTGAATCTTACTAATCTGTAATATGAAAATTGTAAATTTTTTGTTGATATTTTTGTAGAAATATTTAATAATATTTTTGCAAATTTTAAGGTAAAATAATGGTGTATTATAAAATTTGAGCTAATCACCTTAAAAAAAATGGAAATTAGCGAATCTTTTTCTTTTGAAAAAGCATGCAAAATTAGCTCATCTGCGAATATTCGCCCCTAAAATTTTTCTGAGAGGAAGCTACCAATGACATTAATATTTTAATGTCACTTAAAGAAAATCCACGAGACAAAAACCACCCACAACATGGGGACGAAAGTAATTTAAAAAAAAAAATCTCCACACCTGCAACATCAAGACAAAGATTTTGGAAATAACCAGAACCATTGGAAACAACAGCAACTTCATGAACAATAGGTGGTTGAGAATCCATTACAGACAATGTGACTTTAAAATTCACTAAGAATCCCTCGGTAAGTAATGTACTATGGATCATTGAAAAGTAGTTGACAATAGTCTATTTTACTTGAATAATGCAACATTCATGGTGATTTGCACCCCACGGTTGATAAATATAAAATAATATAATTTTAATATTTAAAATAACATATTCTTGATCCTTTCACATGTACATACATAATCAAACCTATTATTGTCTAATTCCATGCATACTCATTGAAATAATTGTATCTATAATTAAAAAGAACGGTGTGCCTTACAAAAGGAACTAAAGCAATATCCATGATATGCCTTTCATCGTTCAAAGTCCTTTTTCTTTATTTGTCTTTATCTTTGCCTTTGTATTATGCAAATTCTCGCCATTACTTCATTATTTTTTCTCTTTTCATTATCATGGACAAGACTTGTAATAATAAGTACCAATGTATAAACTTTGAGTTATAGGAAAGAAAAAGATCTTTGGAAACTTATAAGAATCAATAACCAAGATTACAGTCCTCCCTTGTACACATAAATATGGAATCGAATACGCAGAAGTCCATACATGTGCTGAGAAGGTTGTTCAGCAGGTGAAAGTATTTTTTTTTTCTCTAATTCGAATTAGGCATTATACATCATATCAATTACTTCCCAAAATACTTATGCTTTGAGAGAGTACCAAATACCATTGACATTAATGACTTTGTTTTCAAGCCCAGAAAAAAACAAAGGAGCCGAATATTAAATAGTGATAATAACATAGAATAATGTGAGGGACCTTGTAAATTATATGGATGAGAATGACAACTAGATGTTTGAAATGAAATTTGGTAGTACAATCCGCGAGTACGATCAACTGTGACCTACTGCAAAGTACATAAATATATGATGGAAAATTAAGAGCCCAGACTAATTAACTAATCAAAATCGAGAAAAAACAAATTTAAAATTTTTAAGAAAATAAATTAAAATTTTCTCTAGTGTTTACATTAGAAAACAGAGTTTAATTTTTGGTCAATTTAGATTTAATTTAAAGTCAACGCATTTATACCATGCTGAGGTAGGGAATGATACTAGAAAGAATATTACAAAAAGAACTATTACAATAAAAATATTATTATTATAACTATAATTAATAATAATTATTAATTTATATTATTTATTATTTAATATTAAATGTAACTTATTATTTTTTTTTGTTTTTTTGTAAGCTAGGATGGTACTCATTCTATTACTAGATCAACAGAACATTACATCATTTCAAAAATGTTGCAGCCCGCCCACATGGGGAAACCGGGTCAGAATTCCACCTATAGTTTTTTATTGCAGCCCAAAAATAGAAGGTCCACAGTCTGGTAATCTTAGCTAAATAAACAAGGCAGTCCTGTGACTTACTAATACTACTAGTCTGCACTACTTGCTTTTCTCTATCTATGACATGCAAAAAGCCATAACCAAAAAAACTATTACAGTTTCTAAACATATCTTAAGTCAAGCATTATCCATATCTGGTTGCTGGTTTGCTCCTCTCGCTGGTTCTGGATGGTCCCGCTTCAGCATCTGTTGAATTGCATCCAGCTTCTCCTCCTGCCTCGCCATTGCTATGCGAATGAAGCTCAATTCTCTACGTATGTCAGGATTTCCTTGGGCCAACTCTACCATCTCCTTTGCCACTTGCTCAAGAGCCTTTGCCATCAGCCCCTTCATCACCCAATAGATATGCAGAGACTGTTTGAACAATGACATTCGCCCCCTGGTATGACCAGGGTCATGGAGCAGAAACTCCCACTCTTCCATTTCCTCTGCAGATTGATCCTGTAACGACTCCTCTTCTAGGTACTGCATGATTCTTCGCACAGCTGGATTGGAATTACGTTGATAAGCCTGTTCTGCCCTTCGAATCCTGTGATTCACTGTCCTCTTTTGCTTTTTATCCTTATTCTGGTCTTGCCTGGAGTTCTCACCCTCATCCTGCGTCTTCTTATTCTGCCCTCGGCCTCTTTTCCGCTCCGAGTCCCCTCCTCTGCTGGGGGTCCTGCCTCGTTTCCTCAAACCATAGCGACGGACCTTCATCCCCTGCGACACCAGGTGGTCCTCTTCCATCTGCGGATGTTCGTCGTCTGCAGAGCTATCCTGAGGATATGGACGCTCAATTCCCTCGCCAGGAGCCAATTCCTCTTCCGAATCATCCTCGACGTCCCAGACCTTGAACGGTTGATCGTCCTTCAGAATTCCTTTACCCTTCCGACTCCTATTCTCCGCATCTGCATTATGCTGCTCCTCTGCTCCTCTAAATTTTTGCCTAGTTTCCATGTTACCCTTGACTCTGGCGCAAAAAGATCTCTGGTTTCCAAAGGCCTTAGCTTTTCGCTGCTGGCTCTCAACTGCATTCTCCGAACCTCCCCAAATTAGGAAAACGCAGAATAATTGTGTTTTCATCCTGCTTTGGTTATATAACGTTTTCCTGTCCTCGGGGTACCTCCTTGGTTCAACTTTCGATTGCCGCCGGTAGTTTTCCGATATACCGTTGCCTTCAACCATCATTCCTTTATTAATTTCCTCTGTCCTGAAGTCTGACAGACCGCTCCCATCTCCTCTAATGTCTCGAGCATTAATTGCCTCACCTTGGGTGTATTCCTGACCATTCGCCCCTCCCGCCGTCGCTGTACTACCTCGTAACTTATGATCATATCCCCTGTAATCTATAATGATATCTTTATCCGGACCCGATTGAACGATGTTCATAATTCGGGATCTCCACTTCCTTTTATTGTTCCAGCTCACTGATCCGTGTATTTCCATCGGTGGCTTGATCATGATCAGCCTTTATGATATCCGCCAGCTCCTTCCACTCCCTGTTCCCACACACGGCTCTCCACTGACTATCAACCGTGCTGCCACGCCCTCTGCATCCCCAATTGGCCAGCCAATCCGCTGCCTGGTTCCCTTTCCTTCGAACATGGTTTATTATTCTGTATTCAATTCGTTTTAAAAGGTCTGCAATTTCCTGAACAATGCCCGCAGTCCGCCAGCTATTAGTGACTTTCTCCCACCCTCGACCGTTGCTGAGCCTCTTCAGCATGTCCACTGCAATCTGCGAGTCTCCCGTGATTTCCAGATTAGTGTACCCATTTCTTACAGCGATCCGTAATCCTTGATGAAGAGCCCAGAATTCGGCCTCGTTATTAGTCATTTCTCCTCCCCAATCTGCGAATATCCACCTTACTTGGTTGTTGCTGTCTCTGAAGATGCCACCAAAGCCAGCTTCGCCCGGGTTCCCCTTCGAGGCCCCGTCGAAGTTAAGCTTAACGAAGTGATCTCTAGGATAACTGAATTTATCAGGGCTTTGAATCCTCATATCATGACGAGTCATATGCTTATGATGGACCATCTCAAATTTTAAATTTAATTTGCTCAGGATTCCTTGCTCAACCTGGTTCGCCTTCCAGTCCTCTCCATCCCACTTATCAACCAGGATTGTTTCTCGCATTGACTCAACCACTCGTTCCCAAATTATCTCTGGTTCCTTTGCGGAATTCTGAAATATCCTACGATTTCTCTCCTTCCAGACCATCCAGAGTATAAATCCAGAGATGAGATTCCACGCCCTCTTGACTACTCTACATTGAAAGGCTTCCTTACTCCATTGAAAAACCAGTTCATTAAATTCCCTGGTGGTTGTTCCGGATTTGTTAAAGGTTCGTTTGGTGTTCGTCCACAGCTTCTTTGCAAACGGACAGTTGATCAACAGATGATCTCTAGTCTCTCCATCATTGTTGCACAGACAACACCTCGAAGGGCCATTGAAGCCCTTTTTCTGAATACGATCCCAGGTTAGGATCTTATTCTTAGAGGCCAGCCAAACGAAAATGGACACTTTCGGCCACCAATTATTTTCCCATATTGTTTTCCAATCCAAATTCCTTTCACCTCTGTTTTGAGTATCCATTAGGTAATAGGCCTCCTTAGTTGTGAACAAACCTTTCATGGAATTCCCCCACCTGAGGATATCCTTTCCATTACGAGCTCTGATTTTCCTAGATCCAATTTCTTTCCTGTAAGCTTCTTGGAGGTCTGGACTAAGCTCTCGGTCCCACTCCGCCGGGTCTACCCAAACTCTCCATCCCTCTTCCAGGTCATTTGCTTTCCAGTAATCTCTTACACAGGTTCTGTCTCCTTCAATTCTGCCCCGAATCTGGTGGAGGTTCTGAATTCTACTCAATCTTTCTTTCTGTTGCCACCTGTCTTCCCAGAAATTGGCCTCTTCTCCACCCCGGATCTCCCAGAAAGTATGTTTTTCAACCAGATCCCTGTTCTGACAGGCTAATTCCCAAATTGTGGATCCTTTGGGAGTTTCCTTCTGTCTTAGGATCTCGACCGGAGAGTCAGGCATTCTGTATTTTGTCTTCCATATGGTTTTCCAGAGATCATTTCCCCCTCTAAGCCATCGCCACCACAGTTTGGCTCCCAAGACTCTGTTGAGAATTTCAGGATCCCTCAGCCCCAATCCACCTTTCTCCTTTCTTTCCGTTAGCTGACTCCAAGAAACTAAGGCCCATTTTTTCTTTTGATCAGATCCTCTCCATATGAAATTCCTTATGATTTCCCTGATCTTTGCACATACCCCTAAAGGGGCAGCCATAATCGATAAAGGGTAGATGGGGATGGCCTGGAGGACCGATTTTGCCAAAACTACTCTTCCAGCAATGTTTAAAACCCTGAAGGCCCAGTTTGCAACCTTGTTGCTCAGTTTATCCAAGACACCTTGCCAATTTTTCATCCTTTTAGAGGTAAAGTCCAATACATTACCCAAATATTTCGTAGGTAATTCACCTCTCTTAAAACCCAGTAATCTAATGAGATGGGTTTTAACCTGATCCACTGTGTTGAATATGAAGATACAAGATTTATCTTTATTAATTTCCAAACCAGAAGCCTCCGCGAACAGATCCAAGATTTTCCTGAGATACTTTACTTCTTTGACCGTTGGTTCTCCAAACAACATAATATCATCAACAAATTGCTGATGAGTTAGAGGAAGGTTGTTTCCCCAGATTTTAAGGCCTTTTATTCTGTTCACTGCTCTTTCTTGTTTGATGAAGCGACCCAGGCCTTCAGCAGCTAGAATGAACAGAAACGGGGATAATGGATCTCCCTGTCTAATTCCTCTAGAGGCATTAAAAGTTTTCGTGGGGGTTCCATTAACAAGAATAGAAAAGTGAGGGGAAGAAATCAGATTATGAATCCATGCAATCCACCTCCTGTGAAAACCAAAACTTTCCAGGACTTTTTCCAAATATTTCCAGTTTAATCTATCATATGCCTTTGACAAATCTAATTTGATCATCATTCCTTTTTGCTTTTTTACTTTTAGGGAATGAATGACTTCCTGAGTTACGACAAGACCATCAAGGATCTGTCTGCCTTCCACAAAACCTGTTTGTTCAGCCGAAATTAAATTGTCCAAGAGGGGTTTTAATCTCTTGGCGATCAGGGATGTTATAATCTTGTAAATGACATTACACAGTGCTATAGGTCTAAAGCCATTGGCATCCTCTAGATTGTCACCTTTAGGAATTAGGGCATAAAAAGTAGAGTTAAAAGCAGGCCATACCTTCTGGTGCATCCTTGATTCTTCAACTAGATCCAGAATCTCTCTCCCCAAGAAGTGCCATCCTGCCTGGTAAAAATCCACCGTGTAGCCATCCGGGCCTGGAGCAGTACCTTTCTTCATTGCTTTCACAATTTCCTCAATCTCCTCTAAGGTCACAGCTCTCATCAGCGCCTTGTTTTGGTCCTCAGTAACTAAGCTGGGAATGGCCGAGCAGATCTCCTGAATTGCTCTCGTTCTATCAGCTTGAGGTTCAGTTAAAATTTCTTTGTGGTGATCCATTAAGACTTGTTCGATCTCAGCTTGCTCCACCACTCTATCCCCATTCTTGTCTTTGATGGATAAAATCCTATTTCCCTGTCTGTGTTTGATCATAGCCTGATGGAAGAATTTAGTATTTCTTTCCCCCTCCCTTAACCACTTTATCCTTGATTTTTGTCGCCACAAGATTTCCTCCTGCTTCCGTCTCTCTTCCAATCTGCCAAGAATTACCCCTTCTCTGGTGATGCTTTCCTCTGTTCTGCCTTCCAAGATCATCTTTTGCTGAAGATCCTCCATTTCCCCTTCTAGTTTCTGTTTGTCTTCCAGAATGTTACCAAACTCCTCCTTGTTCCATTTTTTAATTCTCCCTTTCAGCTCTTTCAGTTTTAATTGGAACGTGTGCATTTTCCCTCTGCCCTGCACAGTACATTGTTTCCACCATTCTTCAACTTTCTTGATGAATTCTGGGTCTCTCAACCAGAAGGCTTCAAATCTGAAGGGTCTTTTTCCACGGTTCCTTTTAATATCCACCTCTAGTCTAATTGGCCAGTGGTCAGATCCCAGGGATGGTATGATCTTGGCTTCTACAAAAACATCCTTATTCATGACAGCTTCTGATACTAGGAATCTATCCAGCCTTGAGGCAATTTGGTTTTTACCCCCCCTCCTGTTGTTCCAGGTGCAGATCCCATTAATAGTCTGAATATCAACTAATCTTAAGTCCTCTATCATTTCATTAAATCTGTCCATGAAGTGGTCCATCTTCCTTATCCCTCCTTTTTTCTCTTCTAAGGATCTGATCAAATTAAAATCGCCCCCTATGATCCAAGCCGCTTCAGGATAAAGTCTGCGGATGGTTTTCATACTGTTTATAAAACTCTCTTTTTCCCTAGGAGAAGGGGGGCCGTAAACCCCTGAAATGACAACCTGTTCCTTAGTTCCTACTATCCTACCCAGGCCAGTAAGGACTCTACTCATACTGGTCCAACTATCTAAGATGATCTCATTCGGATTCCACAGAACTGCAATACCTCCTGCAGAACCGATAGCGTCTTGCCCTATCACTTTATATTGCAGTCTGTTTTTTTCAATTATTCCTTCAAGCTGCTGAACCGAAATTTTTGTCTCCTGTAAAATCATAATGCTAGGCTTCTCTTTTTTCAACTTATCTTTCATATACCTTTGTTTACCCTTACTGTTCAAACCCCTAATATTCCAGCTAATAACAATCATTTAAAACTTTTGGAAGGAGGGGAAAAATACCTCTGACAGAGGTATCACTTTTCCTGAGTTTATCAACGTTTCTCCCACAGTCTGGATAGTTTCATTCATCGTTTTCCGGCCTCTTTTCCTGCTGTTTTTGCCAGAGCTGCCCATTCCCGTCGCTTCATTCCCCTGTTCGCTTCCTGCCATTACCTGTTTATCCAGGTTCTCCCCTTTTCTCTCCTTGTACTTCTGGAATACTTCCTTATACAGCTGTTTCTGTTTTTCAGGTATGAATCTATTGTCAAGATATTTCCATTCCTGAATTAACCTTTTCATGATTTTCTCCTCTTCAACCTCGCTTTCGGTTTGATTTTCCACCTCCATCTGGGATTCCACTGTTGTTTCTTCCATCTTTTCCTCTGGTCGTTCTCTACTGATTCTTCTTGAGTTCTCTTCCTTTCCTTTATCCTCCCCGGCGATTTCCATTGGGGAGTTCCCAGGGTCCTCATCATCCTCCAAATTTATTTCATAATCTTCGTTTTCGCTCTGCAGCACCTGAAACTTGTTTTGATTGTTTATGTGGCTGGGTTTCTCCTGTGATTGGGTTTTTGGTCCCTCTTTATTCTGCTTCCTTTTCCTTGTAACCTGCTGAAAACCCTTCTCTGGCTCCTCCATTTTCTCTGCATTTCTCTGATGTTCCGCCTGACCTTTCTTTGAATCCCCCTCTTTATTCAGTGGGCATTGCCTATATAGGTGGCCGTATTCATGGCAGTTGCGGCATCTAAAAGGGATGTGTTCGTAATCTATTGGCTGTTTCCAAACTTCATCATGATATTCCAGCTCAATGCTTTCAGGGAGGGGTTCTGCCAGATTCATGTAGACACAGATCCTCGCGTAAGCATTGTATTTGCCTCGTTTTGTAGCCTCTGCAATTTTAACAAAGCTCCCAATTGAGTTACCTATTCCTTCCAAAATTTCAGGGTCCCAGAATTCATCAGGAAGCCCAAACAGTCTAACCCAGACTGGGGCCTCTAGCAATTTTTCCTTTTCTGGGCTATATCTTTCCTCCCAGTATTTCATGAACAGGCCTGCATTGTTCAAGAAATATGGCCCTTCTTCAAAGATCCTGTTCTTGTCTTCCAGATTCGTAAAGATAGCTGTGAAAAAACCTTGAGCTCCCAATTTCAGATCCACATGTCCTCTAGGTCTCCACCTCTGGTCGATCCATCTGTATAACTCCTTCTCCGAAGGCCAGTATCCTATGAATTTACAGATTAGGGCATGGTCCTTCATGTAACAGTTATATTCCTCCAGTTTGTTGCATGGAATGACATATCTTGGTTGCTTTTGTGCCCTAGGTAGACATTTTCCTCTCATCCTTTTCTGCCACAGATTGCCCATTACTGGGGCATAACTTTCCTTCTTGTTATGCTGTACTCCACCTGCGCTGGTCTCACCTATTACCACGTTTTTGAAGGAGGGGATCTCTCCCCCCCCCTTCGGTTCTTCCATTTCCGCTCAGAACTTGTTTCTAGGGTTTAACCCTAGCTCTGCCACTGGAAACTCAGAAATCTGAAACGCAGTTGCAGCGAGGTTCACCGCCCTGGCTTAACATTTTCAGCCTTCCACAGGCTGCCCCCTGCAAATGCCCCTCTTCGAGTTTTTTCAATTGTAACTTATTATTATTTAACTACCCCAATAGGCGTTTTCTTTGTGGGCTTGGGTGGGAAAACACTATTCACCCAGTCAATCTAAGAGTTTCATTTTCATTGTTCTCGCCTATGTAAATTTGACGCATGGCTCCTCTTCTATACCTACTTGTTGTGTTCATTAAAAGTTATGCTAAACTCCACGAGCTTCTGCAGAGGGCGATGTTTCGCAACCCTCATGGACTGAGTGCCCCTTTGTTCACTCGAATGAGAAGGCAAGAAGACATGATCCTCAATGATTTCATTGTTCTACAACTTCTTGTATCGATTTCAGAAAAGGGAACGTGTGACCACGATGTATTCAAATTTTTGCCTCATCCTCCTCAATATTGGACTAGAGGAGTTGTAAACACTGATTCTATCCAAGCATAGAAGGACCTGTAAAAGCATAGTCTGTTTATTTGCTCATACTCTGCAACAACTTCAGTTACTGTCTGGTATTAATCACCCAACAACAATTCAAGAAGCAGTGCAACGTTGCATGTTGCCTTTGCTCTCAAAAACTATTTTATGTCGGCCTCAACATTAGCTTATGATGGCTCGCCGCTTTGATAGAAACCAAAGGAGTCATGAGTTCGAGTTCTCCGGACACATGTTTGATGTCTACCCCAACTTCAACATTGGTGGCGGCATTCTCAGTCAACTCCGCCTCTATCTCCACCATTGTCTCCCACTAAGCCAAAAGAAATAATCCCCTATTTCTTTATTCAGTTAGTGATTATGACATAGCAAACGATGGTATATGAAGGACATTAAGCATGAAACCCTTGAGGGGTTTTCTGTAATTTTGGGATGGCTTAACGTAGTATATGAAGGGATAAATAGGTAAGTTTTAGCCAAATGGTTCGCTAAATTTACAGGAAGGGTGAGGGTTCTTGGGAATGGTCAATACCCACTAAAGCTAGTGCTCGATTCGAGTTTTAATTTCATTTTTACTCAGATTAGTTATATTCGTTTCATCAATGTACGATTCAAGGCGCCACGAAATTCCATATCTTTCACTGATCTGTGCTTTATTTAGGTGTTTTTGGAGGTAATCCTACTATTATAGTGCCTGTTTTGAATTAGGCTCTTGTCATTTCAATCAATTTCTATTTATTTATTTGTTGGTTATTTTCAAATTATAATTTTATTGAACTGGCTTCTTATTTCTGTTAATTTCTGTTTGTCCTTTAATGATATTTCCTCTATATCTATTTCAAGTTCCCGTTTTGTGTTGGGTTCTTATCATTTCTATTAATTTTAATTTTCTCTCAACAGAATATCTTTTATATATATCAAAATCTACTGTGTCCTGGCCATACTTGGCAAATTCATCTTTTTTAAATTTCTCTTCTCTCTATTTCATGAAATTTTTCTTGGGCCCTTTAGGATCAAGTATTCCAAACTAATTTTTTTTATTTTGGTCGATACCTTATTTGCATTCAAGGAGCATTCTAAGCATATTTTTATTTATAAATTGATCTAGCAAGGTGAAGGGGAGGAATTTTAGTCTTCTGATTGAAAACAGTTGCGAAGTTCTCCATGTAATTCCACCCCCTGTAACTTATTTCCTTAAGGAGCCTATTGGGAAGTCAATATTGGGTCTGCGCAGGTTATTGAATTTGACAACCAATCTTTTCTTGACCATTTAAGGGTGCCAAATTCATTGCAATGCATATGTATTTTCTTCATTCTTTTTTATATTTTCTCAGCTTAATAATTAATTTTGAAAGTTGGTGAAACATCATTCTCCACGATTTCGATTTTGGAATATGTATTCTCTTTAAAGTTGTGCATTTCCTTCTATCAAGGTTTGCTATGATACCATGACTTTTAAACAGAGAGAGTAATAAAAAAATAAATTAAAGTTCGAGTGTTTAATTAATCATCACGTTTCTTTGATAATTATCTCTTGTAACTTATCACATACAAACAATTTGGTAAACAATTAGTGTTGTGATAACCCTAACATCTTTTGTGTGAGAACGTCCTTAATATACTAATGTTACTTGAAGTAAAAGTAGATAGAGGAGACTTTTGCATCATTCATGTTATGGAAGAATAACGTGAATTCTATGTATGATTGAAACGATTGAAATCTGGACCAGGCACTACTTCCTTTTCACGTATGTTATCAACTAGGTTAGTCTATTGAATGAACTTTTAATTAGTGCTATTTTGTGTAGCAGGAAGAAGTATGATTTCAGATAAACATGCTTCTTAATGTTGTAGCATGTGATGTAAGAAAATTACAAACAAGAACCCCATAAGATTCTAATTTTTCATCTGAGAACTAATATATCATACAACTAAATCTGATGATTGGAATCAGTCATGACTGGAAATAACACTATATGAAAACCTTGGTGACTGGTTGTGAGAACGTCTTCTGGAGTGCAATGGTGAGAAGGTGTTGAAGGCCAAAGCTACTACAAAAGTAAAAGGATTCACTTAATGGTCTCTCAAGTGCATTGGCTCTCATTCTCGTGGCCAAGGAAGTGGAGACAGAGTAATGCACATCTCATCCATTGAGATCCAATTGTAGTTATCTGCCTTCAAGGAATTTTTAGAACTTGCATGGGCCTGGTTAACAAGGAAATACTTCATAGAAGCGTTTTATGCAACTTTCTTTCCCCTTACACTCTTTTCTAGTGCAATTGATCTAGGTTGGGCATAGGGAATTGCTGCAAGTGCAATGCAAGGCTTCTTAGGAATGCTTGTTGAAGGAGGGGTTGGTAATGTCAACTAGTGCTTCCTTGAAGTTGCACATTTTGGGAGCACTGAGATTGTGCAAATTTTGCTATAGGTAGCATGTTTTCATCCTTTTCTATCTATTATTGAGATAAAACACCATGTCTTAGCAATCGAATATTTTTTTTAAATTACTTGTATATTACGATTCGGGCATGTGAATTCCATATGATAAAACAATATTTTTTAGATCACAGAGAACTAGTCCTCCTTTGGTTCCTAGTCACATTTTCCCTTTCTAATGCACATATCTCTTTAGCAGTAGCATGGCCAGGAAGCAATGTTAGCATTGTGAACTAATTTGGTTTATCCATAAACAATAAATATGATTTTCAGATCATCTTTTGCACAAGAGGTTTTGCCTCGGAGCTTTTAATGTGGAGATGGCATGTTCTCCAAAATAAATGGTAGGGATTCATTCTTTAAGGGTTCAAAACAAAATTCAGATAGAAGTGTTGAATGTGAGGCATGCCCACATGTTAAAGGTAGTGGAACTAGTGTGTAACAAGCGTACATAGGTAAAGTACGTACACAGAGTCTGAAACCTTATTTTATATCAACTTCTAGGGAGAAGGTGCTGGAAGATTTAGAAGGTGATGTGAGCCATGGGCTGCTGGAAGCATAAGTTGTTAATTTTTGCAAAGAAAACAAATTATTTTCTTCAAGATTTTCAAAGTCAAAGTCTGGAGTGGGTGTTATCCCATATGAGCGATGTTCAATGCAAGCAAGAAAAAATGAACTGCATCTGTGATCCTAGAAACCAAAAACCGCACAGATGCTTTAAGAGAAGAAAAAAGAATCTGATCAAAACATGACGTAATTTTTTCCACAATATCAGTTCGTCTTGTGTAGCTCATAGTCAAGGGTTGCATAGATTCAGGTGTCATCAAGGATGTAGGTTTAATATCTCAACCAGCTAGATGCTTACTACTTTTCCATGTAGATTTTTTCAATAAGGTAAGCTGGTATTATGGTGATTTGAGGTCATTCACACTGCTAAACTAGTTGCAACACACAATTCCATACATTTTGACGTTGGCTGGGTTGTGGTATATTGCTAGTAACTTGAGAGTGTCTTGTAAAATTATTTGCAATATTCCTCGCAGGATGGAAAGATCATGGCAAGTTAGATGAGGAAACAATCCTTCTACAATAATCAATATGTACATATAAATCCAAAGTATTGAAATAGAAATGGTCTTAGAAATGGGCATTCCTTTACCCTTTCAAATAATTGATTTCCTTGCCCGGTTGTGAGAAATGTTGTAAGCTATCTGTATTTTACAAGAAAAATGTTTTGACATCTTTTCAACTATGAAGGGCTTCATCATTCATGGATTGTTGTTTGATGTAGCATGTATAAATGAATAGGCATTCATGGATTGTTGTTTGATGTAGCATGTATAAATGAATATGCTCTTACAGTTTATTGTGATCAAATAGAGAAAAAAAATAAGGAAATAGAAATGGAATGCTTTTAAGGAAACCATAAATTCCCTCAAACCCAGTATTATTGTTTTACTCCATATTTAGTGAATGGAAATGCCTTGGACAGGGGTAGTTGAACCAAAAGAAAGAATGCTCAGTAAAAATTGATTCTATATTTTAAAAATGAATTGATTATATAGATATCAACAAAATATCCTTCTGGAAACCTAGTTTTTTTGTGGCTTTATAGAAAATAAAAACAAGCCTAGCTCATCTGCAATTTATTATCTTACGAGCTCAGTAGTTGATTACAAGTTATGAGAAATCAAACTGTTAACTTGTGTCTCATAAGAATTAGAAAATGTGTGAACAAGATAACCTAAAAAAGTCAAAAGCAAGTACAATGGGATATCGATTTTGCGCTTTTTGCATTATTTTGATCCCTTTAGATCCCCGTGTAATACCCCAGTCAAAATTAAGAGGATCATTGTGTGTCAAAATTTTACGGATCAATGTGTATATTTAATGAAAACTTGGCAAGAGGCTTGTACATGTGGTTTTATTTTCAATAATGCTTTTATGCGGTGTCCATCATTAGTTAGGTGATAGCCATTCTGTGGTGTATTTTGTTCTGTATGCACGTACATTATGATTATAATATTACAACCACTAAAAGCTACGAGTGAGTAGAGTGGGGGGATATGAGTGAGCTGAGGGGATTATGAGTTTATCCTAAGTTATGTTAAGTTTTCCTAAGTTATGACTTTATCCTAATTTTTTCAATCTCTTTTTAGGATTAACTAAAGGCATATCAACCATGAGAGTTAGTTGTCCAAGAAAAGGATACGTGTTTCTCTTAAGAGGGCATATGGTCATATTTTCCTTGGAAGTATATTAGTTGTGGTTTTGTGTACCAATATATTGTGTAAGTATATTTTGTATTCATGAATCAAATTTCTGCAATATTGTTAATTTTTTAGTTTGGGTTGTTTGAGAGAGATATTCAACAAAAATTTTGAGGGTGAATATTTTTCCTTATGCATTGTTGTCTTCCATTATAAGTGTAGTCTAAACAATTTAAGAAACTCTATTCCCTAACTTTTTTTCTAAAAAGAAATTATATAAACTTCATTTAATCACTTCTTTCCATATTCCCCGACTCATCCTATTACAAGTGCACCCACCTGCAATAAGCTTTTCATTTCTTAATTTTTGTTATGGAATAAATTTCATTCATATTAGGAAAAGCAAGAGTCGCATTTAAGCAAAGAAGAACAAGCAATTAAACTTACAGGGGAAGTAGATTAATGAACCAAAGGGATAAACTTATAAATATAGGGTAAACAGGCTAATTAAATTAATTAAAAAATACACTAACTAAATTAGGATTAATTTAATGGAATAATACTAGTCATTTATAAGGAAGGTGACTTATGCTAACATAGCTGTGTTAAACAAAAAACTCGATTTAATGATGATGCAATATGGTTAATAGAAAAAGAATGTTAAACACCTGAAATTCAGGTTAATAAGAAGCTAGAGCCATCTCTGCATATCTTGACTTAATTGGAATAGGGTTTGAACTAAGATGATTATATTCTTCTTTAATGTATCCTATATAAATCTATACTTATCTAATATAAGACATTCATTGCAATAAAATAAAAGCTAAAAATCAAAATCACTACATTTAGCTAGATCAAATTAAATCCTAATTTTTGCTACAAATATTAGAACCCCACACAATTGTCATATATAACTTCGAAAGATAACCACTCAATAAATGCACAAATACACAGCACACAAAAATTTTGTAACTCTAAAAAAGATAAAACTTGGGAAAAACAACTTTGTTACATAGCCTTCAAAGATAATGTTTTGGATACTCTTCATTCTACTCTAGATGTGAAGACTAATACAAAAATACCTTTTAGAATTCTCGTTAACTATTAACCAGATGAAAAAAAAAATTAAAAACTAAAAATCATTATCTTTGCCTATAGCAAAATAATTGTTAGAGTTATGTCATGTCACTTTCACTCATATCTATAAGAAACTCAATATATCTAACTAGATGCAAAAGGATTTTTAAAATTTAGAATCATTATCTTAGCCCATAACAAAACAATTGTTAGAGTTATCACAATTTTTTTGTCATGTCACTTGCACTTATATCTTTAAGAAACTCAATACACTTTTGGTAAACACTCCAAATGAACACTTAGAGAACATTGGGCTTTGGTAATGACTCGTATATGAAAAGTTTCATTCTTTTTATGATAATTTTGACTTTTTTGTGCTCTAAATTGCCCATTATTAAGAGAGTTTGTTCACAAAATTACTAATTTAGGCTTACTTGATAGTGTAGCACTTTGATAAATCCATAGAATTTGGTTCTTTTATTTAACCCTTTTTCCAAATATTATCTATTAATTGAATTAATGATATAAATCAATTCATCAAATTATATATAAAACAATTTCTTTTAAAGGTGCAAAGGTACACCAAAGGAATAGAAGATTTGGGATGATTATCTTGCTATTCACTCTAATGCAAGCATTGTTAATCGTTTCTACGAGTGTAGAAAAAATTCTTCTCTATAAGAATATGTAGATGAAAAATGTCTAAATCCACTCAGAAATGTTAGAAAGGGGCATACAAATCTCTGAAGAGGACTCCACCTTTTATATTTTAACAACTAATGAGTAGAATTAGGCTACTACTAGGATTGAAGAATGCATTTTTGGTATTCAAAAAACGTCATTGTCAATTCCTTTTGGTAGAGTCTAGTGTCAGAGCAAGAGGAATGGGAATGACAAAAGAGGAGGTGGAACTGGATTAGAGTGATGCCCTTCTAGAGGTGGAAATAGAAACACTCTTCCAGGAAAAAAAATCTAATTTCAAAGGCTACTTGGCTGAAGTCCAATAAACAAAATAGAAAGGTCAACATAGGCTTCTCGACATCCCTATACCCAACATCACAGACATGAACTAATATGAATTAATGTTAGATGTAACACATAGTAGAACCAATTATTGAATGATTAAAATAAACAACAACATAACTAGATGACAAGCAGGAAAAATACACTAGATAGCAAGACTCAAAACCACCCTTCTATAGAGACCTCTACTTCGACAAGTCCCAACCACGACCATCATAATTCAACATGTAATTCAAAAGGACAACTTGGAGGGCATGCAAATAAAAAAGATATCTTTAGTTTCGAACACAAGCCACGAGAAGCCACATAAAGAAATGAAAGCCATCATCATAGAAATAAATGTCATTTCCAAAGAAACGATCACCCCCTCCAGAACAATGAAAACCATCACTAGATAAACAAACACAACCTCCAAGATCTAGTGGAAATATTGATAGCACATTCCCACACCATAGAGTAGGGTTCGAATCTAGCAAAGGGCCACTCTGCACTGCAAATCGACCAAACCTTCTTGTCACCCACTCGCACATACCACTAATGTTAAAATGCATTCTGCAATGCCAAATAATGTCAATTAAACTTTGCCCCTGCTTTATAACCTTCACAATGCACAAGGAAAGTGTCACATGTGTGCCACCCGTATTCTTAATTAATATGTTAGGTGGATACATCCGATGAAGCCCCCTCTACTTTTGAACCCTCCCTGTTGAGCACCCCCATCGTGGAGTCTATATATTGTAAATTATGGTGAAAGGGGTGTGTAGATAATTGTTAGCTAGCAATTTTCTATTAATAAAAACTACTAAAGGATTTGATAAAGATACATGTTCAAATTTTATTATTGTTTAGGTTTCTTTGATGTGAAAAAGGTAAATAACATTGTATATACCATTCCTTTATGTAAATATTTTTCTGTAAATATAAGAAGTATTTTAACAAAAAAAAACAAAGTAAATAATCCCAAATCAAAACCTCTACATATTCATGATAGATTGATATCCAATATTCTTTTAAGAAAGCAAGTTGTATAAACAATTATACATTATAATATACTTCATGAAAAAACATATCAGGGGAATTTAGATATCATAATTTTTAATACAATTTGAGTGGGTAATAGTTAGTAACTTGTATTTCCTCTTGTAAGGTCGCTTCAAATCCAAAGTAGGGTAGAGTATGTACACCTCCATAGACTTTAGGAGTAAAATTGTCGTGCAAAGGGGGTCCCTTGTCCCATAAACTAGGGGGCCTCATACACTAATTTGGTGTCCAGTTTGGCCATGACCTTATTATTACTATTACATTTACTACTGCTAGTACTACAACTAACATAATTTTGTGGTGGAAATAAATAAGTCTAAAAGATTACATACACCACATAAAGGTATGCAAGTTTTAGATAATAAAAAAATGGAGTTTAAATTGCAACCAAGGGTAGTATCTAGTCTCATGCATGGGATTAAGTCTAGATGTTACTAGAAAGCACAAGAACCCACTATAATTTCCCTTAGCATGCAATTAAGGTTAGATGTTACTAGAAATCACATGAACCCACTATAGGGATTTCAATTTTCTTGTGGATCTTATCTAGGCTAAAACCACATGTTGTCCTAAAGTAAGACCTAAAATTGATTTTGATTGGGTAAGAGGTTGTCTCCATTGAACATCAGGAGAAAAGTTAATGACACAAGACAAGAAGGCCATTAGGAATCACTAATGGGTTATTTTTCACTTGAATAATGATGATGAGTCAACCCAGACTCCAACCCACCGGCAGAAATTAGCGACATTGAGCTCAGTCCACCCAGCCAAGGCATCATCGGGATACATGATGGACTTGAACAGGAGAAAAATATCGGCATTGTCGTTAATGGTAGTAGAAAGTGTAAGAAGAACTAGAATAGAAATCACGAGAAGGTACGAGATTCGAAACTCAGACCTCAACGTTCGTAGCTTTGTCTATGAGTGTCAAGCAGTAGAAGCACCAGTGCTGTGGGATTTTCAAGGTAAAGGGGAGTATTTTTATATTTTTTTGTCTCTTGTCGAATTCGTGTACATACCCCAATTATTTCTTTCCCCATTAACCTTTATCTTCTACCCTTCCCCTTTCACTTCCCCTTTCAAAAGAGAGAGCATTAGTACCTAGTTAATCTCTAACACTCATGGTTGATTGAGAGAAAAAGAAAGAAAAGAACGCTTTCCTCCTTTCAATCCGCATTTCCCCATTATGATTTCTACTACTCATAGAGAAATTGAAAAAAACAGGTCTGGCTTTACATAGAGATACACAATAATCACGAGTGGGGTGAGGCAGTCAGTTAGTCTGATGATGAGTCTATTAGTAAGATAGTGGGGGCCGTACACATGCATGATATGACCAAGTAATGGATACTTTATGACTAAGAGAGGAAGCCAAGGAAAATTTTAAGGATGCAAGTTTATCTTAAAGTTTAGAAACTTTGGTGAATTTTACTAATCTGTAATAAGAAAATTGTAAACTTTTTGTTGATATTTTTGTAGAAATATTTATATTTCCAATGATTTTATATTAGTCAATATAATATTTTTGAAAAATTTAAGGTAAAATAATGGTGTATTATAAAATTTGAGCTAATCACCTTAAAAAAAAAAGGAAATTAGCGAATCTTTTTCTTTTGAAAAAGCATGCAAAATTAGCTCATCTGCGAATATTCGCCCTCAAAATTTTTCCGAGAGGAAGCTACCAATGACATTAATATTTTAATGTCACTTAAAGAAAATCCACGAGAAAAAAACCACCCACAACATGGGGATGAAAGTAATTTAAAAAAAAATATCCGCACATGCAACATCAAGACAAAGATTTTGGAAATAACCGGAACCATTGGAAACAACACCAACTTCTTGAACAATAGGTGGTTGAGAATCCATTACAGACAATGTGACTTTAAAATTCACTAAGAATCCCTCGGTAAGTAATGTACTATGGATCATTGGAAAGTAGTTGACAATAGTCTATTTTACTTGAGTAATGCAACATTCATGGTGATTTGCACCCCAGGGTTGATAAATATAAAATACTATAATTTTAATATTTAAAATAACATATTCTTGATCCTTTCACATGTACATACATAATCAAACCTATTATTGTCTAATTCCATGCATACTCATTGAAATAATTGTATCTATAATTAGAAAGAACGGTGTGCCTTACAAAAGGAACTAAAGCAATATCCATGATAAGCCTTTCCTCGTTCAAAGTCCTTTTTCTTTATTTGCCTTTATCTTTGCCTTTGTATTATGCAAATTCTTGCCATTACTTCATTATTTTTTCTCTTTTCACTATCATGGACAAGACTTGCAATAATAAGTACCAATGTATAAACTTTGAGTTATAGGAAAGAAAAAGATCTTTGGAAACTTATAACAATTAAGAACAAAGATTACAGTACTCCCTTGTACACATAAATACGGAATCAAATACGCAGACGTCCATACATGTGCTCAGAAGGTTTCTCAGCAGGTGAAAGTACATTGTTTTTTTCCTCTAATTTGAAGGCATTATACATCATATCAATTACATCCCAAAATACTTATGTTTGAGAGAGTACCAAATACCATTGACATTAATGACTTTGTTTTCAAGCCCAGGAGAAAAAAAGGGAGCCAAATATTAAATAGTGATAAGACCATAGAATAATGTGAGGGACCTTGTAAATTATTGGATGAGAAGGACAACTAGATGTCTGAAATGAAATTTGGTAGTACAATTTGCGAGTACGATCAATTGTGGCCTACTGCAGAGTACATAAATATATCATGACAAATTAAGAGCCCACCTAACTAACTAATCAAAATCGAGAAAAAACAAATTTAAAATTTTTAAGAAAGTAAATTAATTTAGAAAACACAGTTTAATTTTTGGTCAATTTAGATTTAATTTAAAGTCAACGCATTTATACCATGTTGAGGTAGGGAATAATAATAGAAAGAATATTTAAAAAAGAACTATTACAATAAAAATATTATTATTATAATTATAATTAATAATAATTATTAATTTATATTAATTATTATTTAATATTAAATGTAACTTATTATTATTTAACTACGCCAATATGCGTTTTCTTTGTGGGCTTGGGTGGGAAAACACTATTCACCCAGCCAATCTAAGAGTTCCATTTTCATTGTTCTCACCTATCTAAATTTGACGCATGGCTCCTCTTCTATACCTACTTGTTGTGTTCATTAAAAGTTATGCTAAACTCCATGAGCTTCTGCAGCGGGCGATGTTGCGCAACCCTCATGGACTGAGTGCCCCTTCGTTCACTCGAGTGAGAAGGCAAGAAGACATGATCCTCGATGCTTTCATTGTTCTACAACTTCTTGTACCAATTTCAGAAAAGGGAATGTGCGACCACAATGTATTCAAATTTTGGCCTCATCCTCCTCGATATTGGACTAGAGGAGTTGTAAACGCTGATTCTAACCAAGCATAGAAGGACCTATAAAAGCATAGTCTGTTTATTTGCTCATACTTTGCAACAACTTCACTTACTGTCTGGTATTGATCACCCAACAACAATTCAAGAAGCTATGCAACGTTGCATGTTGCCTTTGTGACAGAGAGAGCAGAGGCATACAACTCATAAAATCAACACACAGTTTAGAACTTCACAACATAATTTCATTCATCGATTAACAGGTATATATACAAGCTGGAGAAGTTTCTGGAGATCAATTCAGGCAGTGGCTTCCTGGAGAAGCTTGCCTATTTTCAATGATTTCTAGAATCAGCATTTAAATCGTTGTTGAACATTGGTAGCGGGTAGTTGGAATTACTTAGTTTCTTCCAACACTCCCCCTTAATTCCAACTACATACAATAAACAAGACACTATACTCTTAATTGTCATGCCTCCTGGTTTAAGTCTTAGCTAGGCTTACAACATAATTTGGATTTTCTACGATGTACAACTTATTTCTACACATTTCAAATTTAGCCTTTCCAAGTGGCTTGGTGAATATGTCAGCCACATTTTCATTTGTATTACAATATGATAAGTCAATTTCTTTTGAGTGCAATTTTTCTCTTACAAAATGATGTTGTGTCTCAGTGTGTTTTGTCCTTGCATGATATATAGGATTGTTTGCCAATTTGATAGTGCTTTGATTGTCACATCTGATTATTGTAGGTGCTTGTTGTGTTTCTCCAACATCTTCAAGTATCCTCCTAAGCCATATTGCTTCACAGGTTGCACTGCATAATGCTTTATACTTAGCTTCAGTGGATGACAATGAAACAGTTGGTTGTTTCCTACTGCTCCATGATATTGGTCCTGAACCAATATTGAACACGTATCCAGTAGTAGATTTCCTATCATCTGGATTTCCTGCCCAGTCAGAATCAGAATAACCTGCGAATTCAACATCAAATTCATCAGTATACATAAAACCAAAATTAAGTGTTCCTTTCAGATATTGAAGGACTTTCTTTGCTACTTTCCAGTGGCTTTGACAAGGCTTAGCCATGAACTGACTAAGTATGCTAACTGAATATGCTATATTAGGCCTCGTAGTGGTGAGATAGTTCAGACTTCCCACCAGTTGATGGTACATAGTTCCATTCACCTCATTGGTTCCATCATCACTGCACAATTAGAATCATGATTGCATTAGCTACAAAATATAATTGGAAAATGCATTAGCTTTTTCAAAAATTGTTTTACGTCAGCCTCAACATTAGCTTATGATTGATTGCCGCTTCGATAGAAACCGAAGGAGTCATGAGTTTGAGTTCTCCCGACAGATCTTTGATGTCTACTCTAACTTCAACATTGGTGGGGGCATTCTCAGTCAACTCCCCCTCTATCTCCACCATTGTCTCCTACTAAGCCAAATGAAATAATCCCCTCTTTCTTTATTCAGTTAGTGATTATGACATAGCCAATGATGGTATATGAAGGACATTAAGCTTGAAACCCTTGACGGGTTTTCTGCAATTTTGGGGATGGCTTAACGAAGTATATGAAGGGATAAATAGGTAAGTTTTAGCCAAATGGTTCGCTAAATTTAAAGGAAGGGTGAGGGCTCTTGGGAATGGTCAATACCCACTAAAGCTAGCGCTCGATTTGAGCTTTAATTTCATTTTTACTCAGATTAGGTATATTCATTTCATCAATGTACGATTCAAGGTGCCACGAAATGCCATATCTTTGACTGATCTGTGCTTTATTCAGGCGCTTTTGGAGGTAATCCTACTATTATAGTCCCTGTTTTGAATTGGGTTCTTGTCATTTCAATCAATTTCTATTTATTTATTTGTTGGGTATTTTCCATTTATAATTTTACTGAACTGGGTTCTTATTTCTGTTATTTTCTATTTGTCTTTTAATGAGATTTCCTCTATATCTATTTCAAGTTCCTGTTTTGTGTTGGGTTCTTGTCATTTCTATTAATTTTAATTTTCTCTCAACACAATATCTTTTATAAATACCAAAACCTACTGGGTCCTGGCCATACTTGGCAAATTCATCTTTTTTAAAGTTCTCTTCTCTCTATTTGATGAAATTTTGCTTGGGCACTTTAGGATCAAGTATTCTGAACTAATTTTTTTTCTTTTGGTTGATACCTTATCTGCATTCAAGGAGCATTCTAAGCATATTTTTATTTATAAGTTGATCCAACAAGGTGAAGGGGAGGAATTTTAGTCTTCTGATTGAAAACCATTGCGAAGTTCTCCATGTAATTCCACTCCCTGTAACTTATTTCCTTAAGGAGCCTATTGGGAAGTCAATATTGGGTCTGTGCAGGTTATTGAATTTTATAGCCAATCTTTTCTTGACCATTTAAGGGTGCCAAATTCATTGCAATGCATATGTATTTTCTTCATTCTTTTTTATATTTTCGCAGCTTAATAATTAATTTTGGAAGTTGGTGAAACATCATTCTCCACGATTTCGATTTTGGAATATGTATTCTCTTTAAAGTTGTGCATTTCCTTCTATCAAGGTTTGCTATGATACCACGACTTTTAAACAGAGAGAGTAATAAAAAAATAAATTAAAGTTCCAGTGTTCAATTAATCATCACGTTTCTTTGGTAATTATCTCTGTAACTTATCACATAGAAACAATTTGGTAAACAATCAGTGTTGTGATAATGCTACATCTTTTGTGTGGGAACGTCCTTAATATACTAATGTTAATTGAAGTAAAAGTAGATAGAGGAGACTTTTGCATCATTCATGTAATGGAAGAATAATGTGAATTCTATGTATGATTGGAACGATTGAAATCTGGACCAGGCACTACTCCCTTTTCACTTATGTTATCAACTAGGTTAGTTTATTGAATGAGCTTTTAATTGGTGCTATTTTGTGTAGCAGGAAGAAGTATGATTTCAGATAAACATGCTTCTTAATGTTGTAGCATGTGATGTAATAAAATTACAAACAAGAACCCGATAAGATTCTAATTTTTCATTTCAGAACTAATATATCATACAACTAAACCTAATTATTGGAATCAGTCATGACTGGAAATAACACTATATGAAAACCCTGTTGATAGGTTACGAGAACGTCTTCTGGAGTGCAATGGTGAGAAGGTGTTGAAGGCCAACGCTACTGCAAAAGTAAAAATATTCACTTAATGGTCTCTCAAGTGCATTAGATCGCATTCTCATGGCCAAGGAAGTGGAGACATAGTAATGCACATCTCATCCATTGAGATCAAATTGTAGTTATCTGCCTTCAAGGCATTTTTAGATCTTGCAGGGGCCTGGTTAACAGGGAAATACTTGACAGAAGCATTTTATGCAACTTTCATTCCATTTACACTCCTTTCTAGTGCAATTGATCTAGGTTGGGCATTGGGAATTGCTGCAAGTGCAATGCAAGGCTTGTTAGGAATGCTTGTTGAAGGAGGGGTTGGTAATGTCAACTAGTGCTTCCTTGAAGTTGCACATTTTGGGAGCACTGAGATTGTGTAGATTTTGTTATAGGTAGCGTGTTTTCAACCTTTTTTATCTATTATTGAGATAAAACACCATGTCTTAGCAATCAAATTTTTTTTTAGCTTGTTATTTCTTGTCTATTACGATTCAGGCATGTGAATTCCATATGATAAAACAATATTTTTTAGATCACAGAGAACTAGTCCTCATTTGGTTCTTAGTCACATTTTCCCTTTCTAATGCACATATATCTTTAGCAGTAGCATGGCCAGGAAGCAATCTTAGCATTGCGAACTAATTTGGTTTATCCATAAACAATAAATATGATTTTCAGATCTTTGTTTATGCAAGAGGTTTTACCTCAGAGCTTTTAATGTGGAGATGGCATGTTCTCCAAAATAAATGGTTGGGATTCATTCTTTAAGTGTTCAAAACAAAATTTAGATAGAAGTGTTGAAGGTGAGGCATGCCCACATGTTAAAGGTAGTGGAACTAGTGTGTAACAAGCATACATAGGTAAAGTACATACACAAAGTTTGAAATATTCTTTTGTATCAACTTCTAGGGAGAAGGTGCTGGAAGATCTAGAAGGTGATGTGAGCCATGGGCTGCTGGAAGCATAAGTTGTTAATTTTTGCAAAGAAAACAAATTATTTTCTTCAATATTTTCAAATTCAAAGTCTGGAGTGGGTGTTATCCCATATGAGTAATGTTCAATGCAAGCAAGAAAAAATGAACTGCATCTGTGATCCAAAAAACCAAAAACCGCACAGATGCTTTAAGAGAAGAAAAAATAATATGATCAAAACATGACGTAATTTCTTCCACAATATCAGTTTGTCTTGTGTAGCTCATAGTCAAGGGTTGCATAGATTTAGGTGTCATCGAGGATGTAGGTTTAATATCTCAACCAGCTAGTTGCTTACTTATTTTCCATGTAAATTTTGTCAGTCATGTAAGCTAATATTCTGGTGATCTAAGGTCATTCACACTGTTGAACTAGTTGCGACACATAACTCCATACATTCTGACATTGGCTGGGTTGTGGTATACTGCTAGTAACTTGAGAGTGTCTTGTAAAATTATTTGCAATATTCCTCGCAGGATGGAAAGATCATGGCAAGTCAGATGAGGAAACAATCCCTGTACAATAATCAAGATGTACATATAAATCCAAAGTATTGTAATAGAAATGGTCTTAGAAATGGGCATTCCTTTACCCTTTCAAATAAGTGATTTCCTTGCCGGGTTGTAAGAAATGTTGTAAGCTATCTGTATTTTACAAGAAAAGTGTTTTGACATCTTTTCAAGTACGAATGGCTTCATCCTTCATGGACTGTTTTTTGATGAAGCATGCATAAATGAATATGCTATTACTATTTATTGCGATCAAATAGATAAAAAAATAGGGAAATAGAAATGGAATGCTTTAAGGAAACCATAAATTCCCTCAAACCCAGTATTATTATTTTACTCCATATTTAGTGAATGGAAATGCCTTGGACAGGGGTAGTTGAACCAAAAGAAAGAATGCTCAGTAAAAATTGATTCTATATTTAAAAAATGAATTGATTATTTAGATATCAACAAAATATCCTTCTCGAAACCTAGTTTGTTTGTGGCTTTATAGAAAATAAAAACAAGCCTAGCTCATCTGCAATTTATTATTTTACCAGCTCAGTAGTTGATTACAAGTTAAGAGAAATCAAACTGTTAACTTGTGTCTCATAAGAATTAGAAAATGTGTGAACAAGATAACCTAAAAAAGTCAGAAGCAAGTACAATGGGATATTGGTTTTGTGCTTTTTGCATTATTTTGATCCCTTTAGATCCCAGTGTAATACCCCAGTCAAAATTAAGAGGATCATTGTGTGTCAAACTTTTACGGATCAGTGTGTATATTTAATGAAAACTTGGCAAGAGGCTTGTACATGTGGTTTTATTTTTAAGAATGATTTTATGTGGTATCCATCATTAGTCAGGTGGTAGCCATTCCATGGTGTATTTTGGTCTATATGCACATACATTATGATTATAATATTACAACCACTAAATGCTATGAGTGAGCAGAGTGGGGAGATATTAGTGAGGAGAGGGGATTGTGAGTTTATCCTAAGTTATGTTAAGTTTTCCTAAGTTATGACTTTATCCTAATTTTTTCAATCTCTCTTTAGGATTAACTAAACGCATATCAACCATGAGAGTTAGTTGTCCAAGCAAAGGATACGTGTTTCTCTTAAGAGGGCATATGGTCATATTTTGCTTGGAAGTATATTACCTATGGTTTTGTGTACCAATATATTGTGTAAGTATATTTTGTATTCATGAATCAAATTTCTTCAATATTGTTAATTTTTTAGTTTGGGTTGTTTGAGAGAGATAATTAACAAAACTTTTGAGGGTGAATAATTTTCCTTCTGCATTGTTGTCTTCCATTATAAGTGTATTCTAAACTCTATTCCCTAACTTTTTTTCTAAAAATAAATTATATAAACTTCAGTCAATCACTTCTTTCCATATTCCCCGACTCATCCTATTACAAGTGTACCCACCTGCAATAAGCTTTTCATTTCTTAATTTATGTTATGGAATAAATTTCATTCCTATTAGGAAAAGCAAGAGTCACATTTAAGCAAAGAAGAACAAGCAATTAAACTTATAGGGGAAGTAAATTAATGAACCAGAGGGATAAACTTATAAATATAGGGTAAACAGGCTAATTAAATTAATTAAAAATACGCTAACTAAATTAGGATTAATTTAATGGAAGAATACTAGTCATTTATAAGGAAGGTGACTTATACTAACATAGTTGGGTTAAACGAAAAACTCAATTTAATGATAATGCAATGTGGTTAAGAGAAAAAAAATGTTAAACACCCAAAATTTGGGTTAATAAGAAGCTAGAGCCATCTCTGCATATCTTGAGTTATACATTGGAATATGGTTTGAACTAAGATGATTATATTCTTCTTTAATGTATCCTATATAAATCTATACTTATCTAAGATAAGACATTCATTGCAACAAAATAAAAGCTAAAAATCAAAATCACTACATTTAGCTAGATCAAATTAAATCCTAATTTTTGCTACAAATATTAGAACCCTGCACAATTGTCATATATAACATGGAAAGAGAACCACTCAATAAATGCACAAATACACAAGACACAAAAATTTTGTAACTCTAAAAAGATAAAACTTGGGAAAAACAACTTTGTTACATAGCCTTCAAAGATAATGTTTTGGATACTCTTCATTCTACTCTAGATGTGAAGACTAACACAAAAATACTTTTTAGAATTCTTGTTAATTATTAACCAGATAAAAAAAAATAAAAAATAAAAAATCATTATCTTTGCCTATAACAAAATAATTGTTAGAGTTATCACAATTTTTTTATCATGTCACTTGCACTCATATCTATAAGAAACTCAATATATCTAACTAGATGCAAAAGGATTTTTAAAATTTAGAATCATTATCTTAGCCTCTAACAAAATTTAGAATCATTATCTTAGCCCATAACAAAACAATTGTTAGAGTTATCACAAATTTTTTATCACGTCACTTGCACTCATATCTTTAAGAAACTCAATATACTTTTGGTAAACACTCCAAATGAACACTTATAGAACATTGGGCTTTGGTAATGACTCATATATTAAAAGTTTCATTCTTTTTATGATAATTTTGACCTTTTTGTGCTCTGAATTGCCCATTATTAAGAGAGTTTGTTCACAAAATTACTAATTTAGGCTTACTTGATAGTGTAGCACTTTGATAAATCCATAGAATTTGGTTCTTTTATTTAACCCTTTTTCCAAATATTATCTATTTATTGAATTAACGATATAAATCAATTCATCAAATTACACACACACACACGCAGATATATATATATAGATATATAACAATTTCTTTTAAAGGTGCAAAGGTACACCAAAGGAATAGATGATTTGGGAAGATTATCTTGCTATTCACTCTAATCCAAGCATTGTTAATCATTTCTATGAGTGTAGAAAAAATTCTTCTCTATAAGAATATGTAGATGAAAAATGTCTAAATCCACTCAGATATGTTAGAAAGGGGCATACAAATCTCTGAAGAGGACTCCAACATTTATATTTTAACGACTAATGAGTAGAATTAGGCTACTATTAGGATTGAAGAATGCATTTTTGGTATTCAAAAAATGTCATTGTTAATTCCTTTGGTAGAGTCCAGTGTCAAAGCAAGAGTAATGGGAATGAAAAAAGAGGAGGTGGAACTGGATTAGACCCAACATCACAAACATGAACTAATATGATTGATTCCAAATGTAACGCAGAGTAGAACCAATTATTGAATGATTAAAATAAACAACAACATAACTAGATGACAAGCAGGAAAAATACACTAGATAGCAAGACTCAAAACCACCCTTCTATAGAGACCTCTACTTTGACAAGTCCCAACCATGACCATCATAATTCGACATGTAATTCAAAAGGACAAATTTGAGGGCATGCAAGTAAAAAAGATATCTTGAGTTTCTAACACAAGCCACGAGGAGCTACAAAAAGAAATGAAAGACATCGTCATAGAAATAAATGTCATTTCCAAAGAAACGATCACCCCCTCTAGAACAATGAAAACCATCACTAGATAAACAAACACAACCTCCAAGATCTAGTGGAAATATTGATAGCACATTCCCACACCACAGAGTAGGGTTCGAATCTAGAAAAGGGCCACTCTGCACTGCAAAACGACCAAGCCTTCTTATCACCCACTTGCACATACCACTAATGTGAAAATGCCTTCTGCAATGCCAAATAATGTCAATTAAACTTTGCCCCTGCTTTATAACCTTCACAATGCACGAGGAAAGTGTCAAATGTGTGCCACCCATCTTCTTAATTAAGATGTTAGGTGGATACATCTGATGAAGCCCCCTCTGCTTTTGAACCCTCCCTGTTGAGCACCCCCATCGTGGAGTCTATATATTGTAAATTATGGTGAAAGAGGTGTGTAGATAATTGTTAGCTAGCAATTTTCTATTAATAAAAACTACTAAAGGATTTGACAAAGATACATGTTCAAATTTTATTATTGTTTAGGTTTATTTGATGTGAAAAAGGTAAATAACATTGTATATACCATTCCTTATGTAAATATTTTTCTGTAAATATAAGAAGTATTTTAACAACCAAAAACAAAGTAAATAACCCAAAATCAAAACCTCTACATATTCATGATAAATTGATATCCAATATTCTTTTAAGAAAGAAAGTTGTATAAACAATTATACATTCTAATATACTTCATGAAAAAACATATAAGGGGAATTTAGGTATCATATTTTTTAATACAATTTCAGTGGGTAATTGTTAATAACTTGTATTTCCTCCTGTAAGGTCACTTCAAATCCAAAGTAGGGTAGAGTATGTACACCTCCATAGACTTTAGGAGTAAAATTGTTGTGCAAAGGGGGTCCCTTGTCCCATAAACTAGCGAGCCTCATACACTAATTGGTGTCCAGTTTGGCCATTACCTTATTATTACTATTACATTTACTACCGCTAGTACTACAACTAACATAACTTTGTGGTGGAAATAAATAAGTTAAAATATTACGTACACCACATAAAGGTATGCAAGTTTTAGATTAAAAAATGGAGTTTAAAGTGCAACCAAGGGCAGTATCTAGTCTCATGTATGGTATTAGGACTAGATGTTACTAGAAAGCACAAGAACCCACTATAAGTTCCCTTAGCATGCAATTAAGGCTGGATGTTACTAGAAATCACATGAACCCACTATAGGGATTTCAATTTTCTTGTGGATCTTATCTAGGCTAAAACCACACGTTGTCCTAGAGTAAGACCTAAAATTGATTTTGATTGGGTAAGAGGTTGTCTCCATTGAATATAAGGAGAAAAATTAATGGCACAAGACAAGAAGGCCATTAGGAATCACAAGTGTGTTATATTTCACTTGAATAATGATGATGAGTCAACCCAAACTCCAGCCCACCGGCAGAAATTGGTGACATCGAGCTCAGTCCACCAAGCCAAGGCATCGTTGGGATACATAACGGACTTGAACGAGAGAAAAATATCAGAATTTTCATTAATGATAGTAGAAAGCATGAGGATAACTAGAAAAGAAATCACGAGAAGGTGCAATCAATAATGTTTGGCAAGTTTTCACGGTGATCGTTCTCAACCTTTTTTGTTGAAAGTGTTTCCACAATGTTTGAAGGTATGCTCAAAGAAATGTTTATAAAAATTGATAAGTTATAATTTTTTGATAATATAGCTATATGATATATGATTATTAGCTCATTTTATTACATCAAGAAAAGACAGTAAAAAGCTAGATGTAGGAGGTAGATCACATGCACTTTCTCTTGCTCTACTTGCTTAAGCAAGAATGGGAAAGCCTATCCGGAATTTTGATGTAATCCTTTCTTTGTATAATCCTTTAGAAGGGATTATAATTGCCTACATTTAATAATATAAATGCCAGGAAGAGAGAAAAAGAAAAGATAGTATTATGCTTTGGCCCTTCATTTATTCTGGATCTATTGCAACATTCAGTTATTTGGTTTTAAATAGGTTTGTTTTTTTCTTCTTGGGTTCTTGGATGTTTGTTAAGTGCAAGGATATTTTGACCTTACAAGTCTTCTAAGGAAATTGTATAATAGTTACATTCTTTGTGTTAATGGTTTATTAGACTTCCTCTGTTTTTTTGCATGTGAAGTCCTATTGCCTTATTTCCAATAGATGCACTATTTCTTCATCCCTCCATCAATCATCTTCACATTTGCATACATTCTAAAGCTGAGCCAACAGAATCACATATTTTGGATTTATTGATCACTGTAAATTGGGCATCTATTCACCTATGTTTCTTTCATTGCTAAGAATATAGCATGGTTTACAATGGACTTTCCATATTTAAGTTTACAAAATCTAGAAAATCCAGTGTGATAATCCACTATAGTTACATGGTGTGCATGAGTAAGATATACCAAAATGACTAGGCACTTATGGTTCCCCTCATTCTTGCATATTGCATTCTATTTCCACTTGTGTTTCTCCTTAATCTTGAACAAAGGATCATTTTACCTTATACAATCAAGTAGTCTGGGATCTAGTTAACTTCATTGAGGATGTTCCATGAAGTAGCAGTGAATAATTGATTCCTACCTCTAGTGGTCATAGTATTAAAAAACTCATTGAGGATGTTCCATGAAGTAGTAGTGAGTAATTTATTCCTCCCTCTAGTATTCAGAGTATTAAAAAAATTATCTTTTTTGATACTTAAATTTGATATCTTAATGGTCTAAATAAAAGTAAATTTTTTGCCAAAAGAAGTTACCTAACTTCCTAGTTAATTTTCAGTTATGTGAAGGTTTCATTTAACTATATAAAAATTCCCCTAGCTCCTTAAGGTTTTCTTATATGTAGGCTTTCATATTTACCATACATAAGTCGATCTCACTACCTACATGCACCTTATTCCTATACGAACTGATGTGAGCTCTGAACCATGGAGTGTGTTGTACGAGATTAACGAATGTATTTTATGATATTTTATGTGGAGAGACATGGTGTGATGGGTGTTTTCTATCATCCTATCCTTCTCTTTGTTATTGGTTTGTAACTCACAAAACTTCAGAGTGTACAGCCATCCAATGATCCACAACTTGTGGGTGAAGATCCCAGGTTCCACTTTTTTGTTTTCTTATGCTGATGTGAAAGATATGCTAGAGAAATGTACAAGGTGAACTATTCTACAACAAAATCTATCCACGTGGATAGAGTACACACCATTCTACGTGACAATAATTAGGTTGCTTTGCAAGAAATATTGGATATTATTTCGGTTCATCAACCATTCTAAAAATGAAACCCCTGACCTATGATGCTCCTTAGTCAAGTTTGTTGGAGTAAGCTAAAACAAAATTACTTTAAGTGGTTTGTCTTGGCAATTTGCATGACCAATCATGAAAGAACTAGACCTAAAATCAACTATAGAATGTTTTAGATGGAAACATGAGAAAAAGATGGTATATGTGATGTAATTATGCATAAATCTTCCCATAACAAGATGTTCAAGACAATCAGACTCATGCATTATACTTCTTACACTATTCCAATGCTTCTTACACCACAAAGCCTAACAAATGGGATGTCCCTTGCAAGGATGAAAAACGAAATGGTGTAAATACCTCAAAAACCTAAGCTACACACATTAAATTATCCAAATTAGTACATATGTTGATATTTGTAATGCTTAGGAGATGATAGTATGTCACGTTATCTCTTGACATAAATTGTATTATTAACAATAATGCAAGGATTGGAAAGAATGTTGATTTCAAACACTAATTTGAGCTTAGTATATCCATGCACATATAACTAAGTAATGTAAGATATTATTATTCACTTTAGAAAATATTAGTATATTTGATCAATTTTAATTACCCTTATCACTCAATGTACACATAGCCTAAAAATTTCTTTATGATCTTATGAAATTTTTTTAAAAGTTAAACTTCTTTAGGAGTCTATTTTTGCTAAAATTAGATGTTGCAGGCTATAGGAGATGGTGAATATGATATCACAGGCCTTAACATTGAAGCATCTTAAAAATTTCTTCTAGGTGCTTCATTGTTGGAGCCATTGGTGCAACCTTCCTATCTTGAGAATGAAAAGCGCGGAGAAATATCTCATTTATGAAGTTATACACAAATACTGCGAGACTCCTTGAGTACGTTCCATAACTGGATTGAATTTGTGATGAAATTTTTGATTATTATTATCTTATGATTAGCTAATTTGGATGTGAACTTGCATAATTTGTAGTTTTGGACAAATTTTCAAGCAGTGCTAAAATATAATAATGATGATTTAGATTTTAATATGGCAGCTTCACTATTTTCTTACACGTATTTTGCCTCAACATATAAGAGAAACAAATAAATGGTAGTTTTTCTTTTGCATATAAATGTATGGGATTGGAACACATGAGGCTTTTTCTTCAAAAAAAAATCATGTTTATCTAGAGATTGGCATGAGCTACATGCAACTTTTCAGAATGCTCCACTTGGTAATTTGGTTAATCTTGTATTTTTCTATTTTGAATGTTGTCTCTGCAAGAATACATCATGCAAAATTAAGATTGTTTAATATATGTGATTCTTCGAAATTCCATGCTAATGTTGTGGTCAAGGAAATGTGTCTAAAACTATTAGCCATCTGGGATATACCCCTTACTCTCACTTGATAGCAAATGTTGTTGACATGTAGTGTGTCTGACAACCACCCAATGACTAATATAAAGTGTCATTATGTATCTAGCATTTTTTTAAAATCAATTCCAATATATGCAATTTCAAGGACAACATATTTCTTTAAATGGTGCTAGCTCAATCGAAGAGCACCTGCCTTATAAGCAGGTGGTTGGTAGTTCCATTCCACTATTACATTAAAGGGGCGCTGAAGACAGGTTCTTGGATTGTGTTTCGCAATTCCAATCTTACACAAACTGACTATTTTATATCATTGTACCTTGTCATGGTCTTATACATATGTTCTGATCTGATCTTATACTTGTGTTAGCTTCTTTCTTTGCACATGGAACTTTCTAGGACTTGTGCTCGCACCACCACATTGTATTAACACTATTTGTACTCTCTGGTACAATTGACCTTACTTTTCTGGTCATTTGTGACAGAATAATAAAATTGTCTTATTTTATATTATTTAATTCCTTGTCATTAGACAACTTGTAAAATATGAAGAGGTTGAACTCTGAATCTTTTACTAGACAATAGCAAAATGCAGACATCTCCACAATTCCACTCTAACCAAATAAAATTTACAATTCTATAGACAAACTCGGTGTATTTTCTAGATTGACCATCAAGAGAGGATGCCACTCTAATTTTTAATAATGTCATTTATTAGTAATAATCAATTTAATTTATCTAACATATGATGATTTGATGATGAATAACTTCATGGTTCCCATTTCAGGAAGCATGTATCATTTCTATTCAATTTGCGCATGATATGATATGATGTATCTCATGAAATGATTGCAGTTTTTTCTTGATTGTTAATTGTATGCAAAATACTCATTTAATGCAAAAATTGTTAGAATTATGAAATAGGCAAGGATGATTTTTCTGATCCAATTTATTATCTTTTCACTTTCTTTACATGGAACCTAGCTTTTGTTTCAACATTTTAAATTGGAAATTAGAACCTTATCATGTACCTTGAGGTTCTAATAATGAGGATCATGGTCTTAAGTCTTGAATATACTTGACCAAAACTATATTGGCTACATATTGCTAAAGTGCAATCAAAGTGAGCAACAATTTTAGTTTTTATCATATGTTTATAATATTTTGATCCGTCTTTTTCTTAGATAGAGGTGTTTCTAGGGCTTATGTTCAAGGCGTTGAAGTCCGATATAAACTCAAAGCGTGTTGCTACATTTTCAAAATAATTGTTGTAGGTGTGTAGTTTGGTTGTGGTTATGCCAGGATAGATATTATAAATAAATTTGAGACTCTTACAATTTTTATTTGGAAATATAAACAATTTATTGGTGATTTTAGTAGCAATTAAATTCCTTGTTTTAATTTGATATGAGGGTGCATAAATTTCACCAAATCTAAATTCTCTACATTCAATAAGTATGACATCACGAATATCTTATCCTTTGGCAAGAAACAGTTTAGAAATTGGCAATATTGGTCATGGTTTTTATAGCTTTATATCTTATTGTACAAGTCTCACTTCAACAACCCCCACAATTTTGCATGTGTGTGTCTCTTGCTATTGTATGAAGTGCTATAAGCGAGACCTTCTTTGGTGAGGAATCATGTTTGGTCAGTGTCTTTTTCATTTAAATCATCAAATGTGTATTTTTTTCCTTGTTTTGAAACTGGTGGGTCTGAAAGATATGATCATAAATTACCTATTTTCTTTTATTAACAATTAAATGTGGGTTTAACATGAATTATTGCAAGAATGCAATGCTTGAGCCTGAGGAAAATGACGATGATATTAAACATTTTGTGGATGTTATTTAATAAGGTGACCAAATGATAGAAAATGACCTCAAAGCCTCTTCTCATAGATTTATCAGCTCAGAGCCAATTTCCAGTATTGCTATGGTAGAAAATGTTGATAGAAGTGATTCTAAATTGGATGATGGAGAAATTCCTGGTCATTCTTCTGACTCTGGAAATAATAGTACAAAAGATGATGAAGACATGTTTGGGAATGCCAGGAACAATAGTGAACAATCTAGGGCTTCCAAGGAGAGATGATTATTTTCACAAGATAGATTAAACACAAATAATGAGTGTGATAAACTAGGAAAAAGTAATGCCTGGCCTAAATCTAGATACAATGATCCACAATTGTGTGAACCTGCCTATTGGTATGTTGTTTAACCCTTTTGTCTTGCAGTTAGGATTTGAGAAACTTTTGAATGGTTAATATGATTTAACTTTTGTGATTGTTTCTCCAAAAGGCAGCTTGAGTTCTAGTGGTAGAATGGTAATCTTGTGATGAATCTTTGAATATAGTTGGGCCTAATGGTGAAGAACATGTGTTTCTTTCTTAGAGGTCATAGATTTGAATGTAACAGAGGGTAGTGTAGGGTATGTACAACTCTGGAGACTAAGTAGTGAAATTATTGTATAAATGGGGGTCCTTGTCCCACAAACGAAGGGGTTTCATAGGTCAATTTTGTGTTTGGATAGTCTATGACATTAATAATGGATTATTATTATTGCTGGTGTTATTTCTTTCATGTGTTAACTAGTCTTAATTTTTCATCTACAAATCATATTTTAGCTTTCACTTGCTTTAAAGTATTTATAATATACCTATTATCACTTAAGATGAACTACTCCAAAGTTTACATTGATTGATTTTACATTGATGGTTCATGGATACATTAGTAGATATTGAGAATCAACAATTCATGCATGCTACAGTCAAACTTAGCACATGATTGTATGATCTAATTACTTCCAGTCAAGGCTTAGGCATGCTTCGTGTGCACCAAGTCATCATGTTTATCCTTTTTTTGCGGCAAAATATGAAATTGAGTGAATAAAAAAGTGTATTAAAGTTTTCTAAGTTTGGAAAAATTAATCTCCAATATTGATTCTCATTCTTAGTGTGTCTAACAATAAAAAGCATGTGTTTCCTCCTTGGAGGTTATAATCTCAATTTCAGAGAGTTAGGGTATGAACATCTTCCTAGGGTAAGTAGCAAAATCGTTTGAGGAGGGGTCCCTTGTCACCCATAAACAAAGGATTTGATACGTCAATTTGGCATCAAGATATGTTGCAACTTTAAACTCTATTTGTAAGGCTTCTTATTTCAACATAAGGTGGATGAAGATCTGTAGAATTTTATTTTTAATTTTTTTAATTGAGGACTTAGATTGATTCTCAGGGGAATATGCTCAGCATATGCTTAGTCTTAATGTTTATCAATGACTGTAGTGTGTTACAGAGTTTGTTAGGTTGAATTGAATTTTAGTAAATTTAAAAAATTATGTCTGTGCAAGTCGCTCCATGCCCACCAATTTCTTAGGGATTTGAGATTATTCCAATTATAATATGTTCATATTCTAATTGGATGGGGAAATTAATATATAAGAAAAATTTATTTAGCAAAATGGTCTATTTTAGAATAAGATGTGTAATTCCTTTTTTTTCTCAAGTTAAATTAGATTTGTGCCATGTGGCTCTTGCCCACCAATTTCCTAGGGATTTGAGATTATTCCATTTCTAATAAGTTCATATTCTCATTAGATGGGGAAATTAATATATAAGAAAACTTTATTTAGCAAAATGATCCATTTTACAATAAGACATGTAATTCCTTTTTTTTTCCAAGTTAAAGTGTTCCCATAATATTTTTATACATGGTTAATCGTGAATGTGTGCATTGGTATGACATTCTTCTTGTTGCAATAGTTTTTTTTGTTAAATTTATGAAGCCTTTGGCTATATCAACCACATTAATATTTTTAATATCGTTGTACTAGTATTATTATTATTGTTATAAAAAATATTTTATACTTAATTCATGTATGAAATCTAGCTATAATAATTATTAACGTATTAAATAAACCCAACCCAAAGAGTTTTCTTGGTTCTTTGTCACCAAATTAGTTACACTTTCCTATTACCATATATATTGTTCATGGACATCACTTGAGTTGCAGGAGTGGCGTTTCCAACAATATTGTACAAAAAAATTCTATATTAAAGCTCAATAATGGGTTGCATTTTGTTGCAATTTATTTTTGTGATACATGGATGTAGTGACAATATTAATATGGTGTAGATTAATGCACATGTTCCAATTCTAATAAGTTCATATTCTAATTAGATGGGGAAATTAATATATAAGCAAATTTTATTTAGCAAAATGGTCCATTTTACAATAAGTTCTGTAATTCTTTTTTTTTTCCCAAGTTAAAATTGTCCCATAATATTTTAATACATGGTTAATTGGTAGGACATTCTTGATGTTATAATAGTTTTTTTGTTAAATTTATGAAGCCTTTGGCTATATCAACAACATTAATATTTTTAGTGTGGTTGTACCAGTATTATTATTATTGTTATATAAAATATTTTATATTTAATTCATGTATGGAATCTAGCTATAATAATTATTAACATATTAAATAAACCCACATCAAAGCGTGATCTTGGTTCTTTGTCACCAAATTAGTTTCACTTTCCTATTACCGGATATATTGTTCATTGACATCACTTGAGTTGTCGGAGTGGCATTTTCCAAGAATATTGTACAGAAATATTCCTATATTGTGCTCAGAGAGTTGAGGCAACAACTACATATCCATATTAAAACTCAACAATCAGTAGCATTTTGTTGCAATTTCTTTTTGTGATACATTGATGTAGTGACAATATTAATATGGTGCATGCTAATGCACATATTGGTTTTGTGAATATCATTACCTTTGTGTACCTTAAGAAAGAACATATATGTGTTGTAACTTGTGGGGGATGATATGACCATTAAGGTAAATTTGGTACATGATTTTTGACTTCATTATATTATGTATGTGTTCTGAATGATTACTAAAGGTTATAAAAAATATTTGATTTGACCTCAAGTAACATCGTGGATGTTCTTGAGCTTGAACATTTGCTGAAAGAATTTATTTTCCATTGTGTAGATATGGGATGCAGAAAGAGGTCATGAACTGTACACACTTGAAGGTCACATAACACTTGTCTATTCTGTTTGTCCCAATCATAAGGAAAATATCTAGGTATTTGATTTCTAGAAGTGGTATACACCTAAGGGATTTTTGGAAGCCATAACTTTTCACATAATTCTTTAAAGGGTGCTAGCTTAATGGAAGAGGGTGCTAGCTTAATGGAAGAGCACCAGCCTTATAAGCAAGAGATTAGTGGTTTAAATATGCATTAATCGAGGATATTGTAGTTTTTTTTTAATTAAGACAACATGTCTTTAATCCCAACTATTATCTCTATAGAGACAAGAGTGAAAATGTTATAATCTTTATAGAGGTAATTTTTAAAACAATATTTTAATACACTCACTTAAAGACAATATTTAAGACAATACACATTTTTTTTTAATTTTTATTTATATCAACTTAAAACAATTTAGGCAAAAATGATCTTAAACACCTTTATGTTGTAGTGAAATGAAATATTAAAAAAATATATCTATCTATGTCACTAAAAATACAAGAAGTAGGTTTTTTAAGAAGATTACCACCAAAATAGAATATAAATATAGATTAAGACAATTCCCACCTAACCCCTTATGTCATAGTGAAATATTAAAAGGAATATATCTATCTGTATGTCAAAAAAAATTACAAAAAATAGGTTTTTAAGTCACATCACCACCAAAACCCTAAATAAAAGGAAAATATAAATATAGGTTAATTCAGTTCCCACCTTACAAAGTTTATGTTTGTTGGAGTACCTCGAAAAGCAGCAGAAAAAAATTGGAACCTGCAGCTAAATAATGGAGATGGAGATCGACTCGAAAAGCAGCAGAGAACATCACTTTTACAGTAATTGATAAATCGAAACCGTATATTTGTACATATTTCGTAAGTGAAAACTGGACGTTTCAATGACGTGTAAACCGAAGAAACCGGAAGTGTGGCAAAACGTGAGACACATCTTAGAGATCCATGAATGTAGTCTAAAATAGAAATCTCAATGAGGAAACTTAACCGCCCTTCCATCCTCGAAATAGAGATGTGCTCAGCGTCTTTTAACGTGGCACAACCTTAGTGAACATATCACTTTGTACCTCCAATAGGGAAAATAGAATTCATGTTGCAGCTGCGATAGCGTCAATAAAATGGAATGGAGTTGAGTTGAGCTGAACGACGATTTTTTAAATTTTCAGTGAGGTGAAATTTTGATGGGTTATTTAAATTTGTTTTTATTATATATTTTAATTAAGTATTCTGAAATATTTTTTAAATATTTTAATTGTGTAGGTTAATAGTCAAACTTATAATTTCTATAAAAAATTAAACTAAAAACTATCTAAAAAATTTTCCAAAAAATCTCACTAAAAACAAATCCAAATTCTATTCCAAAGATATGTTATTACGTTCATTTTCATCTGCCGTCTTAAAGAGGAATACTAGCTACTCCCTCCATCGGCGAAATAGAAAGGCGCCGTCTTGAAGAGGAATACTAGCTGCGTCCTCCCATCGTCGAAATTTAACTCTTTTTTAATTGTCGATAAAGAAAGTGATGTTTATGTGATAAACCATAGTCATCCACCGTCTTAACGAGGAATACTAGCTGCCAACTTCCATGGTCGAAATAGAAAGGCAGCTTAATTACAGCCTTTTTTAATTGTCCATAAGGATCTTTATCTTATTCTCGAGATAAGACAAAGTTTGTTTGAATGGCCGGATTGATGAGGAATTTTGGGAGACAAAAAAAATCTTTACAAGTTTTTAAAAACGAGAGGTATTTGTTTGTGGGCAGAGAGATTATATTGTAATTTTTTCATCAGTAAAATATGTGTTAAAATTATTTATAATGAGCAAAATTATATTAAAATTATTAATATTTATTATTCTTAAATATATAATAAAATCCTATAATTATTATTTTTTTAATTTAAATATTAAATTATGTTAAAATATTTATAATTAGCACAATTATATTAAAAATATTAATATTTATTATTGATAAATATATAACAAAGTTTTATAGTTAGGTTTTTTCGTCTTTTAGTTTAATGATTGAATTTTGACAAGTAGGAAGCTTTTTTCTTTAGTTGATTCTGTGTAAAAATAATGATATAAGATTAATTGCACGACAATTAATAATGTTTAATATAATATTAATAACCACTTCATTCAAATCAATGTTAAAGTCAAATTTGGTGTATTATTTGATAATATATATATATATATATATATATATATATGGAGAGAGCATGTTCACCCATTTTAATAATACACAATTAGAGATTTGTATTTGCTTACTATGTTCTCTCAATGTGCAACTTTACAAAGATAAAATACTACAACATTTTTTTATATGAGATTAACACAACTAGAAATAGTTAAAGTGTAAAACAATTTTACAATAAATATATAATTTTAATATGAAACATAATAATATTTTTAAAACACTATATTTTAATTGAATTCTAATTATAATACATATTCAAAACAAATTCAAATACATTAAGACAATTATATCTTCTCACAATATATTCTTTCATTAAAATATAATATATATTTATAATTTATTTATTAATTAAATTATTAAAAAAACTTAATATTTTATTTAAAGAAAACAATGTATAATAATATTTAGATAAATAGATAATGATAATAATAATTGGGTAAATAAATAATGATAATAACTTAATGTGGAAGTTCTATAATGTATCACTAATAATTGTATAAATAATTAAATGTAACAATTTAATCTGAAAGACGATCTTCTTTGTACTCATCCATGATATGACCAAGTAATGGATACCTTATGACTAAGAGAGGAAGTCAAGGAAAATTTTAAGGATTCAAGTTTATCTTAAAGTTTAGAAACTTTGGTGAATCTTACTAATCTGTAATATGAAAATTGTAAATTTTTTGTTGATATTTTTGTAGAAATATTTATATTTCCAATGATTTTATATTAGTCGATATAATATTTTTGCAAATTTTGAGGTAAAATAGAAAGGCGCCGTCTTGAAGAGGAATACTAGCTGCGTCCTCCCATCGTCGAAATTTAACTCTTTTTTAATTGTCGATAAAGAAAGTGATGTTTATGTGATAAACCATAGTCATCCACCGTCTTAACGAGGAATACTAGCTGCCAACTTCCATGGTCCAAATAGAAAGGCAGCTTAATTACAGCCTTTTTTAATTGTCCATAAGGATCTTTATCTTATTCTCGAGATAAGACAAAGTTTGTTTGAATGGCCGGATTGATGAGGAATTTTGGGAGACAAAAAAAATCTTTACAAGTTTTTAAAAACGAGAGGTATTTGTTTGTGGGCAGAGAGATTATATTGTAATTTTTTCATCAGTAAAATATGTGTTAAAATTATTTATAATGAGCAAAATTATATTAAAATTATTAATATTTATTATTCTTAAATATATAATAAAATCCTATAATTATTATTTTTTTAATTTAAATATTAAATTATGTTAAAATATTTATAATTAGCACAATTATATTAAAAATATTAATATTTATTATTGATAAATATATAACAAAGTTTTATAGTTAGGTTTTTTCGTCTTTTAGTTTAATGATTGAATTTTGACAAGTAGGAAGCTTTTTTCTTTGGTTGATTCTGTGTAAAAATAATGAAGATTTTTTTATGCATGTTATTTAATACTTATGTAAATTATTTAAGCCAACTCATATTATTTCATGTTCTTCATCATTTATGGAAATTTATATATACTTAGCATGTTCTCCCATGTGCAACTTTATTATTTTTTTGCAATTATAATTGGAAATTTGTATTTGATGTTTTTTTGTTAAAAATAAGCACATGGAACCAATAGAACCTTTGATATAAGATTAATTGCACGACAATTAATAATGTTTAATATAATATTAATAACCAATTCATTCAAATCAATGTTAAAGTCAAATTTGGTGTATTATTTGATAATATATATATATATCTATATCTATATATATATATATATATATGTGTGTGTGTGTGTGTGTGTGTGTGTCTGTGTGTGTGTGTGTGTGTGTGTGGAGAGAGCATGTTCACCCATTTTAATAATACACAATTAGAGATTTGTATTTGCTTACTATGTTCTTTCAATGTGCAACTTTACAAAGATAAAATACTACAACATTTTTTTATACGAGATTAACACAACTAGAAATAGTTAAAGTGTAAAACAATTTTACAATAAATATATAATTTTAATATGAAACATAATAATATTTTTAAAACACTATATTTTAATTGAATTCTAATTATAATACATATTTAAAACAAATTCAAATACATTAAGACAATTATATCTTCTCACAATATATTCTTTCATTAAAATATAATATATATTTATAATTTATTTATTAATTAAATTATTAAAAAAACATAATTTTTTATTTAAAGAAAACATTGTATAATAATATTTAGATAAATAAATAATGATAATAATAATTGGGTAAATAAATAATGATAATAACTTAATGTGGAAGTTCTATAATGTATCACTAATAATTGGATAAATAATTAAATGTAACAATTTAATCTCAAAGACCATCTTCTTTGTACTCATCCATGATATGACCAAGTAATGGATGCCTTATGACTAAGAGAGGAAGCCAAGGAAAATTTTAAGGATGCAAGTTTATCTTAAAGTTTAGAAACTTTGGTGAATCTTACTAATCTGTAATATGAAAATTGTAAATTTTTTGTTGATATTTTTGTAGAAATATTTAATAAAATTTTTGCAAATTTTAAGGTAAAATAATGGTGTATTATAAAATTTGAGCTAATCACCTTAAAAAAAATGGAAATTAGCGAATCTTTTTCTTTTGAAAAAGCATGCAAAATTAGCTCATCTGCGAATATTCGCCCCTAAGATTTTTCCGAGAGGAAGCTACCAATGACATTAATATTTTAATGTCACTTAAAGAAAATCCACGAGACAAAAACCACCCACAACATGGGGACGAAAGTAATTTAAAAAAAAAAAAATCTCCACACCTGCAACATCAAGACAAAGATTTTGGAAATAACCGGAACCATTGGAAACAACAGCAACTTCATGAACAATGGGTGGTTGAGAATCCATTACAGACAATGTGACTTTAAAATTCACTAAGAATCCCTCGGTAAGTGTTGTACTATGGATCATTGAAAAGTAGTTGACAATAGTCTATTTTACTTGAGTAATGCAACATTCATGGTGATTTGCACCCCACGGTTGATAAATATAAAATAATATAATTTTCATATTTAAAATAACATATTCTTGATCCTTTCACATGTACATACATAATCAAACCTATTATTGTCTAATTCCATGCATACTCATTGAAATAATTGTATCTATAATTAAAAAGAACAGTGTGCCTTACAAAAGGAACTAAAGCAATATCCATGATATGCCTTTCGTCGTTCAAAGTCCTTTTTCTTTATTTGTCTTTATCTTTGCCTTTGTATTATGCAAATTCTCGCCATTACTTCATTATTTTTTCTCTTTTCATTATCATGGACAAGACTTGCAATAATAAGTACCAATGTATAAACTTTGAGTTATAGGAAAGAAAAAGATCTTTGGAAACTTATAAGAATCAATAACCAAGATTATAGTCCTCCCTTGTACACATAAATATGGAATCGAATACGCAGAAGTCCATACATGTGCTGAGAAGGTTGTTCAGCAGGTGAAAGTACATTTTTTTTCTCTAATTCGAATTAGGCATTATACATCATATCAATTACTTCCCAAAATACTTATGCTTTGAGAGAGTACCAAATACCATTGACATTAATGACTTTGTTTTCAAGCCCAGAAAAAAAACAAAGGAGCCGAATATTAAATAGTGATAATACCATAGAATAATGTGAGGGACCTTGTAAATTATATGGATGAGAATGACAACTAGATGTTTGAAATGAAATTTGGTAGTACAATTCGCGACTACGATCAACTGTGACCTACTGCAAAGTACATAAATATATGATGGAAAATTAAGAGCCCAGACTAATTAACTAATCAAAATCGAGAAAAAACAAATTTAAAATTTTTAAGAAAATAAATTAATTTAGAAAACATAGTTTAATTTTTGGTCAATTTAGATTTAATTTAAAGTCAACGCATTTACACCATGTTTTTTTTTTGTTAAGACTAACCTACGCACCCACCGGGATTTGAACCGATGACCTATCGCAAGGAGTGCATTTACACCATGTTGAGGTAGGGAATAATAATAGAAAGAATATTTAAAAAAGAACTATTACAATAAAAATCTTATTATTATAATTATAATTAATAATAATTATTAATTATTATTTAATATTAAATGTAACTTATTATTATTTAACTACGCCAATATGCGTTTTCTTTGTGGGCTTGGGTGGGAAAACACTATTCACCCAGCCAATCTAAGAGTTTCATTTTCATTGTTCTCGTCTATCTAAATTTGACGCATGGCTCCTCTTCTATACCTACTTGTTGTGTTCATTAAAAGTTATGCTATACTCCACGAACTTCTGCAGCGGGCGATGTTGTGCAACCCTCATGGACTGAGTGCCCCTTTGTTCACTCGAGTGAGAAGGCAAGAAGACATGATCCTCGATGCTTTCATTGCTCTACAACTTCTTGTATCGATTTCAGAAAAGGGAACGTGTGACCACGATGTATTCAAATTTTGGCCTCATCCTCCTCGATATTGGACTAGAGGAGTTGTAAACGCTGATTCTAACCAAGCATAGAAGGACCTGTAAAAGCATAGTCTGTTTATTTGCTCATACTCTGCAACAACTTCACTTACTGTCTAGTATTGATCAGCCAACAACAATTCAAGAAGCAGTGCAACGTTGCATGTTGCCTTTGCTCTCAAAAACTATTTTATGTCGGCCTCAACATTAGCTTATGATGGATCGCCGCTTTGATAGAAACCGAAGGAGTCATGAGTTCGAGTTCTCCCGACATATCTTTGATGTCTACCCCAACTTCAACATTGGTGGGGGCATTCTCAGTCAACTCCCCCTCTATCTCCACCATTGTCTCCTACTAAGCCAAATGAAATAATCCCCTCTTTCTTTATTCAGTTAGTGATTATGACATAGCAAACGATGGTATATGAAGGACATTAAGCTTGAAACCCTTGAGGGGTTTTTTGTAATTTTGGGATGGTTTAACGTAGTATATGAAGGGATAAATAAGTAAGTTTTAGCCAAATGGTTCGCTAAATTTAGAGGAAGGGTGAGGGCTCTTGGGAATGGTCAATACCCACTAAAGCTAGTGCTCGATTTGAGTTTTAATTTCATTTTTACTCAGATTAGTTATATTTGTTTCATCAATGTACGATTCAAGGCGCCACGAAATTCCATATCTTTGACTGATCTATGCTTTATTCAGGTGCTTTTGGAGGTAATCCTACTATTATAGTCCCTGTTTTGAATTAGGTTCTTGTCATTTCAATCAATTTCTATTTATTTATTTGTTGGGTATTCTCAAATTATAATTTTATTGAACTGGCTTCTTATTTCTGTTAATTTCTATTTGTCCTTTAGTAAGATTTCCTCTATATCTATTTCAAGTTCCTGTTTTGTGTTGGGTTCTTATCATTTCTATTAATTTTAATTTTCTCTCAACACAATATCTTTTATATATATCAAAATCTACTGGGTCCTGGCCATACATGGCAAATTCATCTTTTTTAAATTTCTCTTCTCTCTATTTCATGAAATTTTTCTCGGGCGCTTTAGGATCAAGTATTCTGAACTATTTTTTTTTCTTTTGGTCGATACCTTATTTGCATTCAAGGAGCATTCTAAGCATATTTTTATTTATAAATTGATCCAGCAAGGTGAAGGGGAGGAATTTTAGTCTTCTGATTGAAAACCATTGCGAAGTTCTCCATGTAATTCCACCCCCTATAACATATTTCCTTAAGGAGCCTATTGGGAATTCAATATTGGGTCTGCGCAGGTTATTGAATTTGACAGCTAATCTTTTCTTGACCATTTAAGGGTGCCAAATTCATTGCAATGCATATGTATTTTCTTCATTCTTTTTTATATTTTCTCAGCTTAATAATTAATTTTGAAAAGTTGGTGAAACATCATTCTCCACGATTTTGATTTTGGAATATGTATTCTCTTTAAAGTTGTGCATTTCCTTCTATCAAGGTTTGCTATGATACCATGACTTTTAAACAGAGAGAGTAATAAAATAATAAATTAAAGTTCGAGTGTTTAATTAATCATCACGTTTCTTTGATAATTATCTCTGTAACTTATCACATACAAACAATTTGGTAAACAATTAATGTTGTGATAACCCTAACATCTTTTGTGTGAGAACGTCCTTAATATACTAATGTTACTTGAAGTAAAAGTAGATAGAGGAGACTTTTGCATCATTCATGTTATGGAAGAATAACGTGAATTCTATGTATGATTGAAACGATTGAAATCTGGACCAGGCACTACTTCCTTTTCACGTATGTTATCAACTAGGTTTCTATTGAATGAGCTTTTAATTAGTGCTATTTTTTGTAGCAGGAAGAAGTATGATTTCAGATAAACATGCTTCTTAATGTTTTAGCATGTGATGTAAGAAAATTACAAACAAGAACCCCATAAGATTCTAATCTTTCATCTGAGAACTAATATATCATACAACTAAATATGATGATTGGAATTAGTCATGACTCAAAATAACACTATATGAAAACCTTGGTGACGGGTTGTGAGAACGTCTTCTGGAGTGCAATGGTGAGAAGGTGTTCAAGGCCAAAGCTACTACAAAAGTAAAAGGATTCAATTAATGGTCTCTCAAGTGCATTGGCTCTCATTCTTGTGGCCAAGGAAGTGGAGATAGAGTAATGCACATCTCATCCATTGAGATCCAATTGTAGTTATCTGCCTTCAAGGAATTTTTAGAACTTGCATGGGTCTGGTTAACAAGGAAATACTTCACAGAAGCGTTTTATGCAACTTTCTTTCCCCTTACACTCTTTTCTAGTGTAATTGATCTAGGTTGGGCATCGGGAATTGCTGCAAGTGCAATGCAAGGCTACTTAGGAATGCTTGTTGAAGGAGGGGTTAGTAATGTCAACTAGTGCTTCCTTGAAGTTGCACATTTTGGGATTACTGAGATTGTGCAGATTTTGTTATAGGTAGCATGTTTTCATCCTTTTCTATCTATTATTGAGATAAAACACCATGTCTTAGCAATCGAATATTTTTTTTAGGTTCTTATTACTTTTCTATTACGATTCGGGCATGTGAATTCCATATGATAAAACAATATTTTTTAGATCACAGAGAACTAGTCCTCCTTTGGTTCCTAGTCACATTTTCCCTTTCTAATGCACATATCTCTTTAGCAGTAGCATGGCTAGGAAGCAATCTTAGCATTGCGAACTAATTTGGTTTATCCATAAACAATAAATATGATTTTCAGATCTTCTTTTGCACAAGAGGTTTTGCCTCAGAGCTTTTAATGTGGAGATGGCATGTTCTCCAAAATAAATGGTAGGGATTCATTCTTTAAGGGTTCAAAACAAAATTCAGATAGAAGTGTTGAAGGTGAGGCATGCCCACATGTTAAACGTAGTGGAACTAGTGTGTAACAAGCGTACATAGGTAAAGTACATACACAGAGTCTGAAACCTTATTTTATATCAACTTCTAGGGAGAAGGTGCTGGAAGATTTAGAAGGTGATGTGAGCCATGGGCTGCTGGAAGCATAAGTTGTTAATTTTTGCAAAGAAAACAAATTATTTTCTTCAAGATTTTCAAAGTCAAAGTCTGGAGTGGGTGTTATCCCATATGAGCAATGTTCAATGCAAGCACGAAAAAATGAACTGCATGTATGATCCGAGAAACCAAAAACCACACAGATGATTTAAGAGAAGAAAAAAGAATCTGATCAAAAAATGACGTAATTTTTTCCTCAATATCAGTTCGTCTTGTGTAGCTCATAGTCAAGGGTTGCATAGATTCAGGTGTCATCAAGGATGTAGGTTTAATATCTCAACCAGCTAGATGCTTACTTCTCTTCCATGTAGATTTTGTCAATCATGTAAGCTGGTATTCTGGTGATCTGAGGTCATTCACACTGCTGAACTAGTTGCAACACACAATTCCATACATTTTGACGTTGGCTGGGTTGTGGTATATTGCTAGTAACTTGAGAGTGTCTTGTAAAATTATTTGCAATAATCCTCACAGGATGGAAAGATCATGGCAAGTTAGATGAGGAAACAATCCCTGTACAATAATCAAGATGTACATATAAATCCAAAGTATTGAAATAGAAATGGTCTTAGAAATGGGCATTCCTTTACCCTTTCAAATAATTGATTTCCTTGCCGGGTTGTGAGAAATGTTGTAAGCTATCTGTATTTTACAAGAAAAATGTTTTGACATCTTTTCAACTATGAAGGGCTTCATCATTCATGGATTGTTGTTTGATGTAGCATGTGTAAATGAATATGCTCTTACAGTTTATTGTGATCAAATAGAGAAAAAAAAATAGGGAAATAGAAATGGAATGCTTTAAGGAAACCATAAATTCCCTCAAACCCGATATTATTATTTTACTCCATATTTAGTGAATGGAAATGCCTTGGACAGGGGTAGTTGAACCAAAAGAAAGAATGCTCAGTAAAAATTGATTCTATATTTTAAAAATGAATTGATTATATAGATATCAACAAAATATCCTTCTGGAAACCTAGTTTGTTTGTGGCTTTATAGAAAATAAAAACAAGCCTAGCTCATCTGCAATTTATTATTTTACCAGCTCAGTAATTGCTTACAAGTTATGAGAAATCAAACTGTTAACTTGTGTCTCATAAGAATTAGAAAATGTGTGAACAAGATAACCTAAAAAAGTCAGAAGCAAGTACAATGGGATATCGATTTTGCGCTTTTTGCATTATTTTGATCCCTTTAGATCCCCGTGTAATACCCGAGTCAAAATTAAGAGGATCATTGTGTGTCAAAATTTTACGGATCAATGTGTATATTTAATGAAAACTTGGCAAGAGGCTTGTACATGTGGTTTTATTTTCAAGAATGCTTTTATGCGGTATCCATCATTAGTTAGGTGATAGCCATTCCGTGGTGTATTTTGTTCTATATGCACATACATTATGATTATAATACTACAACCACTAAAAGCTACAAGTGAGCAGAGTGGTGGGATATGAGTGAGCTGAGGGGATTATGAGTTTATCCTAAGTTATGTTAAGTTTTCCTAAGTTATGACTTTATCCTAATTTTTTCAATCTCTCTTTAGGATTAACTAAAGGCATATCAACCATGAGAGTTAGTTGTCCAAGAAAAGGATACGTGTTTCTCTTAAGAGGGCATATGGTCATATTTTCCTTGGAAGTATATTAGTTGTGGTTTTGTGTACCAATATATTGTGTAAGTATATTTTGTATTCATGAATCAAATTTCTGCACTATTGTTAATTTTTTAGTTTGGGTTGTTTGAAAGAGATATTCAACAAAAATTTTGAGGGTGAATATTTTTCCTTGTGCATTGTTGTCTTCCATTATAAGTGTAGTCTAAACAATTTAAGAAACTCTATTCCCTAATTTTTTTTCTAAAAATAAATTATATAAACTTCATTTAATCACTTCTTTCCATATTCCCTGACTCATCCTATTACAAGTGCACCCACCTGCAATAAGCTTTTCATTTCTTAATTTCTGTTATGGAATAAATTTCATTCCTATTAGGAAAAGCAAGAGTCACATTTAAGCAAAGAAGAACAAGCAATTAAACTTACAAGGGAAGTAGATTAATGAACCAAAGGGATGAACTTATAAATATAGGGTAAACAGGCTAATTAAATTAATTAAAAAATACACTAACTAAATTAGGATTAATTTAATGGAAGAATACTAGTCATTTATAAGGAAGGTGACTTATGCTAACATAGTTGGGTTAAACGAAAAACTCGATTTAATGATGATGCAATATGGTTAATAGAAAAAAAAATGTTAAACACCTGAAATTCAGGCTAATAAGAAGCTAGAGCCATCTCTGCATATCTTGAGTTAATTGGAATAGGGTTTGAACTAAGATGATTATATTCTTCTCTAATGTATCCTATATAAATCTATACTTATCTAATATAAGACATTCATTGCAACAAAATAAAAGCTAAAAATCAAAATCACTACATTTAGCTAGATCAAATTAAATCCTAATTTCTGCTACAAATATTAGAACCCCGCACAATTGTCATATATAACTTGGAAAGATAACCACTCAATAAATGCACAAATACACAACACACAAAAATTTTGTAACTCTAAAAAGATAAAACTTGGGAAAAACAACTTTGTTACATAGCCTTCAAAGATAATGTTTTGGATACTCTTCATTCTACTCTAGATGTGAAGACTAATACAAAAATACCTTTTAGAATTCTCGTTAATTATTAACCATATGAAAAAAAAATTAAAAAATTAAAAATCATTATCTTTGCCTATAACAAAATAATTGTTAGAGTTATCACAATATTTTTGTCACGTCACTTTCACTCATATCTATAAGAAACTCAATATATCTAACTAGATGCAAAAGGATTTTTAAAATTTAGAATCATTATCTTAGCCCATAACAAAACAATTGTTAGAGTTATCACAAATTTTTTGTCACGTCACTTGCACTTATATCTTTAAGAAACTCAATACACTTTTGGTAAACACTCCAAATGAACACTTAGAGAACATTGGGCTTTGGTAATGACTCGTATATTAAAAGTTTCATTCTTTTTATGATAATTTTGACTTTTTTGTGCTCTAAATTGCCCATTATTAAGAGAGTTTGTTCACAAAATTACTAATTTAGGCTTACTTGATAGTGTAGCACTTTTATAAATCCATAGAATTTGGTTCTTTTATTTAACCCTTTTTCCAAATATTATCTATTAATTGAATTAATGATATAAATCAATTCATCAAATTATATATAAAAAAAATTCTTTTAAAGGTGCAAAGGTACACCAAAGGAATAGAATATTTGGGATGATTATCTTGTTATTCACTCTAATGCAAGCATTGTTAATCGTCTCTACGAGTGTAGAAAAAATTCTTCTCTATAAGAATATGTAGATGAAAAATGTCTAAATCCACTCAAAAATGTTAGAAAGGGGCATACAAATCTCTGAAGAGGACTCCACCTTTTATATTTTAACAACTAATGAGTAGAATTAGGCTACTATTAGGATTGAAGAATTCATTTTTGGTATTCAAAAAACGTCATTGTCAATTCCTTTGGTAGAGTCCAGTGTCAGAGCAAGACGAATGGGAATGACAAAAGAGGAGGTGGAACTGGATTAGAGTGATGCCCTTCTAGAGGTGGAAATAGAAACACTCTTCCAGGAAAAAAAATCTAATTTCAGAGGCCGCTTGGGTGAAGTCCAATAAACAAAATAGAAAGGTCAACCTAGGCTTCCCGACATCCCTATACCCAACATCACAGACATGAACTAATATGAATTGATGTCAAATGTAACACAGAGTAGAACCAATTATTGAATGATTAAAATAAACAAGAACATAATGTTAGGACTCCAAATTGACCACTTTTGACCTTGTATTTTTGCTATAATATTACACTCTTCAGTCCATAAGTTGAAAGCCTTGATTATATAATGACCTAATCATTCCAAGGTATGAAGTAACTCTCCTCATTACTATATGTTTAATCATTCATTACATATTCATGTTATCTTTATAATTAATCTTTGGAGAAGTTAACCAAGTTGCTAAGTAACCGTTGAACTATCTAAAGTCTGCAGAAATTATAATTCGTAGTTGCTGCAACACCAACAACAGCAACTATCTAAAGTAGGGAAAATGTTATTTTGCAACAACTGGAACACCGGAAATAATAAGCGGAAACAACAACTATCAGAAGATCAGCAGAGTTCCATGCTGACACAGCACGATCAACAACTGTCCAGAAAGGGTAAAACATAGTTACAGTTGCTGAAACACCAGGAACAACATGAGTTTACTAAATCAGCAACAATGGTGAAGCGGAAAAGGATAGTAGGAGGATTCCAAGAAGACGGTTGAGGTTCGTTTACCAGCCGTGTAACAGTAAGAGACCCAAGAAAGAATACACCGTCACACTGTTGTAACGACATCCTGTAACAAGGATGGATTTCTTATTTCTGACCAAAAGGTTAAACTGAATGAACCATGACAGTCTATTGTAATAGATGTCTCCTCTATAAAGAGGAGACATCTACATTAGAAAAGGGGGGGGGGAGAAAGAAAACAAGTTGTAAGGGAAATTTTGAAAAACAAAAGCAAGTCTGAATCTTCATTGTAACTGGACATTTTGGCAGATGAATAAAAGGTTGTTCTGAGCATCTAATTCGGCATCTGTGTTCTGGGGAATCTTGTGAGAGGGGCAGGGCCCACCTTCTTCACAAGATTCACCCATTTATTTTCTATTAGTGTGTGAGTGTGTTTGAATTCTGTAGCATTACCTCTGATAATTTCCTTTTGCTGATACTCTGTTTTGTTAGTTGCTTAATCTTGTAAAAGAGTACTTCACCGGTGATTAGGAATTGTAGTGTGTATTGGCAACTTGGTTATAGGGGCAGGTGCTGAACATCCTTACCCTGAGGATAGGGTTCTGATCCTCTGCTGACAGAGTAGCCATTATTTTTCTTTGCAGATTTGTATTCTTAGTTAACTGCTTTCATTTCATCTCTGCAATATATTTTAACTGCTATAACATAGAGAAGGAGTTTGACATAAAATAGAATTGTGTATACTACAGATTTTAATGCTTTTAGAGTTAAGTACATACAGTACGAGGTCACCTTTGAAATAAGAGGACTTTCCCGGGTTGACAAATTAATGTGGTACTCGACTGTTTAATCAATAAACAATTCAAGTAGCCAACATTTTGGCGCCGTTCCCGGGGAAGGCGATAGAGATTTTAAAAGCATTAATGATTTCCTTTTAATAATAACAAGTGCATGAGAGGACGCAGAAAACCTAATTTCACAGGCGGCAAAGGCGGGGGAGGAAGAAAGAACTTCATTGTCGAAATTATTTCAAAGGCTGAGACATCACAGAGGACGAGTTCCTGGAGACCTCAGATCGAGTATTCCTCACAAACAGATCAACAGACAGAGGAAGTACTAGGACCTAAAAGGAAGCTGGAAGTACCAGAGCACACTGAGGAACCGGTAGAAGAACCTGAAGAGACAGAAGATACTGAAGATAGAGCAAGCGATTCAGGAAAAAGACCAATGGAGGATAATAGAGCAGAAGGAAGGGGGGGAAACTCACTCTCTACCCTGTAGTTCCCTATTGGGGAGCTCCCGAGAGGGGAAACCCCTATGAAGAACATTCCACTTTCAGCATTACCCAACTTTCATGGGTTATCCTCTGAAGACTCGGATGAATTCCTCTTTGAATTTGATATACTATGTAGGAGTTATGATTATGTGAGCCCTAATCAGAAACTAAAACTATTTCCAGCAACACTGAAAGGGAATGTGTTAAGGTGGTTTATGAGCTTAGGAGCTCAGTCAATCACTACCTGGGATCAGATGAAAGAAAGTTTTCTGGCCAAATATCAGGATTACTGCCGAACAAGAGAGAGGAAGGAAGAGTTGTTTAAAATGGTTCAGAAGGAGGACGAGAATCTGGAGGACTTTGTGGAAAGACTGCAGTATAATCTGCAGCGGTCTGACCACCCTACCATGAGTAAAGATATTCTGAAAACAATACTGTTGAAATGGGTACGAGATGACTGCTTGGACATGTTGAATATGCTTGGAAAAGGGGACATTTCCAAGGAACCATTTGATGAAATCATCAACCTCTGTATGAGATGTTCAAGAGGAGTAGTAAGCAGACCAAAAAGTAGGGACAACGTATATTCAAGAGTCTAGAAGTCAGCAAGTGGAGGAGCAACAAGGGCTGAAATAGGTAATTTGTTGGAAGAATTTAAAACTGAAATGTTAAGCTCTTTTGCTTCACAAATTGATGCTCTGTAGGTAGAAAAGAAACAGGCAGAAGCAGAAGCTGCCCTAGCTATTTTTTGTTCTAAATGCAGAGAAAAACACCCACTCAGGGAATGCCCACTAGATAAGGTACCAGTCTGCACGATCTGTGAAAAGGACCATGAGACCCAACAATGCCCCTCTCTGTCGGGAATAAAAGCAGCACTGCAATCAACTGAAGAAGAGGCTGAAGCCGTGTACCTGATGACACAGAGGAGGCAATGGCCACGAAGACAAGGTATGAATTCTAACACAACATTTAGTCGTTGGAATAATCATTCTCATTTTCAAACGAATTACCCACCCATGAACCAAATGCAGTACCCACCCTTTAATATGATGAATTTTCTACCCATGCAGCAACCAAGTCTTCCTTTCCTGATCCTACCATGTGGAATCCTTGGGCTCCCCAGCAATCGTATTTTAATCAATGGAATCCGAACTAGGCAGCTCAACAGATGCCATTTCCTCAGCATCAATAATCTCTTTCCTTACCATCCAATACTCCTCCGAATAACCAAGCAATTAGACCACAACTGCCTATGCAACCTAACCCCAACCCAAATAACAATAAAGCTTTACAAGTAATTGATGTTCAAAATCAGCCTGTCTCCCCTATGCAATGTAACGATATCCATCTTCGTTCAGGGAGAATTGTTGAACCCATCATTGATGACATTACTAACTCTGATAAAGAGGAAGTTGGAAAAGAAAAACCAGCTAACAATAACGCTGAAATAGTTGAATCAGCATCTAACAACAATGCTCAAATAGCAGATCCGCCATTCCCTGAATGTCTGGCTCTCACTAAAATGCTTAAGCAACCTGCTTTTAACCTTTTAGGCGAACTGCAGAATTTATATGTTATAATTCCATTGTTGCAAGCGCTAAAAGATGTTCCCATTTATGCTAGGATTGTTAGAGATATCTGTATAAAGAAACCTGGAAGAAAAGCTAAAGACCCCCTCACAGTTCATGTGATGGGAGAACTGACTGCTTTAATGACAGAAAAAGATCCTCGTGTGAAATATGGTGACCCTGGTCACCCTACAGTAACAGTTCAGGCTGGAAAAACCTTTGTCTCTAAAGTTCTAGTTTGGGTGCTGCAATAAACATTATGACGCTTGAAACAACACAATTGCTGCAGTTAAAAAACTTTATTAGTGAAACTCCAACCATTCTAGAGCTGGCTGATCGCTCTACAATTAAACCTGAAGGAGTCATTGAAAACCTAATAATTTCTGTAAAATCCTGGAATTACCCAGCTGATTTTGTGGTGTTACAAACTAAAACAAAGTTGGGGGGTCATCCACTGATTCTAGGAAGACCTTCGCTAGCTACAACAGATGCTTTCATCAGCTGTAGATCAGGATCAATGACCATCTCTAATGGGCAGGAAACCAAACAGCTTACCCTTTATCCTCATGCTACACCCATGATTAATAACGACAACTCTGTATGGGTAGATTATGAGGATGAAGAAACCCAACCTATCTTGACTATCGGACAAGCTTTAACTTTCAAAGATTCTACCGAAGATGAATTAATCAGTAGCTTCATTTCTTAATCTTCTTTGGTCATCCCAGAAATGCATAATCACTTCACTGCAATCTTGGAATCTGAATCTCAGCAGAACCCGAAAACTGAAAATTTTTCTCAGACAATAGCAGGCAGCTCCTCCAAAAGTACAACAATAGAAATTGAGCCTGGCAAAATATTAAATATAAATCCTAACTTAATTGATAATGAAAAACAGCAGTTAATAAAGTTACTTCGGGAGAATAAAGAAGCATTTGCATGGGATTATATACACATGAAGGGGATTTCTCCTGAGCTATGCACCCACCGCATTTATATTAAAGAAGGATCCCGCCCAGTCTATCAACCCCAGCGGCGGATGAATCCCAATTTAAGGGAAATTGTGAAGGAAGAACTTCAAAAACTGTTGAATGCAGGATTTATATATCCTATATCTGATAGTGAGTGGGTTTCCCCACTTGTAATTGTACCCAAGAAAAATGGTAAATGGAGAGTATGTGTGGATTACAGAGCTCTAAATAAAGCCACCCAGAAAGACCATTTCCCTTTACCATTCATTGATCAGGTACTAGATAATTTGGCAGGTAAGAAATTCTTTTCATTTTTGGACGGATTTAGTGGATACAATCAGATTAAGATTGCACCCCAAGACCAGGACAAGACCACGTTTACTAGCCCATGAGGGACCTTTGCTTATAGGGTTCTTCCATTCCGGCTATGTAATGCTCCAGCAACATTTCAAAGAGCAGTGATAGGGATTTTTTTTGATATGCTAAATGATTCATTAGAAATATTTATGGATGACTTTACTCCTTATGGAGTGACTTTTGAGGATGCACTGCAGAACCTTGAAAAAGTACTTAAGCGATGTATAGAAGCACACCTTGCCTTAAGCACTGAAAAATGTCATATGATGATGAATCAAGGTATTGTATTGGGTCACTTCATCTCGTTCCTAGGAATTCAAGTTGACCCAGCCAAAATACAGGTAATTCAGACCCTCCCTATCCCCAAAACACAAACTGATGTAAGAAGCTTTTTAGGACATGCTGGATACTATAGAAGATTTATCAAGAATTTTTCCAAAATAGCTTCTCCTTTATTTGTGTTATTAACAAAAAATGCTGAATTTAAGTGGATTGATGATTGTGAAAAAACATTTAATGAACTTAAACATCAGTTGTCTACAGCTCCCATTTTGAGAGGACCTGATTGGGCATTACCCTTTCATATATCCTCTGATGCCTTAGATACTGCAATTGGAGCTGCCTTGGCCCAAGAAGAAAATAGTCTTCCCTATGCTATTTATTTTATCAGTAAGAATATGACACCAGCTGAACTGAATTATACAGTCACTGAGAAGGAATTCCTAGCAGTCATTTATGCTATCAATAAGTTTTGACATTATATTACTGGCTAGATTACTTTTGTGCATACTGATCACTCGGCCATTAAATATCTAATGAATAAATCAGTTACAAATGCTTGAGCTACCAAATGGTTATTATTATTACAAGAATTTGACATCACAATTGTAGATAGGCCAGGAAAAGAAAATGTACTTGTTGATTTCCTTTCTCGATTAAAAACTGATGAAAATATTCCAGTAGATGATTCTTTTCCTGATGAATATTTATTTGCAGTATCTGCTCACTCACCTTGGTATGCAGACATTGCCACCTATTTAGTTGCAGGAAAATTACCATCGCACCTATCACGCAGGGAAAAAAGAAAGATCATTCAGCAAAGTGCTAGGTACAGCTAGATAAGCAGGTGTCTTTTCCACACAGGACTCGATCAGGAAATCCAGAGATGCATCGGTGAAGATGAAATTTATGATGTGTTAAAAGCTTGTCACGATGGCCCTTGTGGAGGGCATTTTGCAAATAAAATAACAACACACAAGGTACTCAGAATGGGTTATTATTGGCCCTCACTCTTCAAAGATGCAAGGAAATATGTGAAGGCCTGTGATAGCTGTCAAAGAATGGGCCAGCCTAATCACAGCGATGAAATGCCACTCAAACCCTAGGTAATTATCGAACCTTTTGAGAGATGGGCATTAGATTTTATAGGTCCCATTAATCCCCCATCCAATCAAAGAGTATACATACTAGTGTGCACAGATTATATGATTAAATGGGTAGAAGCTAAGGCACTCCTTAAAGCTAATGAAGAATCAGTACTAACATTTTTATTTGAAGAGATCTTCGTTAGGTTTGGATTACCTAGAGAACTAGTCACGGATGGAGGACCTCCTTTCAACTCTCATGGCTTCAAGGATACACTTCAGAAATATCATATTAAGCACAAAATGACTACACCTTATCACCCCCAGGAAAATGGGCAGGTAGAAAGCACCAATAAAGTCATAGAAGCCATCTTGACAAAAACAATAAAGGAGAATAGAAAGGACTGGTTTCAAAGGTTTCCTGAGGCATTATGGGCCTATAGAACTACTTGGAGGAATACTATGGGCTTTTCACCTTATGAATTAGTTTTTGGAAAAAATGTTGTTTTCCCTGTAGAGTTTGAAATCAAAACTTTAAGAACTACTTTAGCTGTTAACCTTGACTTGACTGATGCACAGACAGCCAGGTTGCAGCAGCTTCAAGAATTGGACGAGAAGAGACTAGATGCCATCCATCAAACAACCATGATACAGCAACAAAGAAGTAGGTGGCATGATAGAACCATCAAGCAAAAGCAGTTCCAGAAAGGTAACTGGGCTCTACTCTATGACTCCCGTTTTGAGAATTTCCAAGGTAAGTTAAGAACAAGGTGGTTAGGGCTTTATGAAGTAGATGTTGTTTTTCCAAATGGGACAGTCAGACTTTTAACGACTGATGATAGCAGAACACCACTACTAGTGAATGGGTATCGACTCCATTTGTATCAGCGGCCTGTTTCTAAAGAATATTTTAAAGCTACTTGCATGACAGATATACACTATGCTTTCCTGGGGGAACTTGTTGTCCCTCAAGGCACTTAAATTTCTGTTCATTTATTTATTTTTTTTAGATTAGATATTCTTTTCAACTAATAATCCCTGCCAAGGGTTGCCATATTACAATTCATTATTTTGCAGATCTTAGTTTTGGAAAATTGCTGAGAACAAAAACTTCAAAAGAATCACTCTGCGGACTTGGGAACCTTTTTTGGACCATAAATCAGTCTTTTTCTATTGCTGCAACACCATTTCCCGTTGTTGCAACACCAATTCCCGTTGCTGCAACACGATTTCCTGTTGTTGCAACCCATTTCCCGTTGCTGCAACACCAACTCTTGTTACTGCAACACCATTTCCTGTTGTTGCAACACCACTTTCCGTTGCTGCAACACCAACTCCCATTGTTGCAACACCAACTCCCGTTGCTGCAACACCATTTCTTGTTGTTGCAACACCACTTTCCGTTGCTGCAACACCAACTCCCCTTGCTGCAACACCAATTCCTGTTGTTGCAACCCACTCCCTGTTGCTGCAACACCAACTCCCGTTGCTGCAACACCAACTCCCGTTGCTGCAACACCAACTCCTATTGCCGCAACACCAACTCCCGTTGCTGCAACACCACTTCCCGATGCCGTAATGCCTTTTTCAGTATTTCTCTCATTTATACTAAAAAAACACCAATTTCTCCACTTCAGTTCCCAAGAAATGAATTATTATTTGCATAAAACATAACATTTCCTACCAAAAGAACCAGCCATACACTATGATGATTACAATCCCCCACTATTACTTCTCGTCAGTAATAAAAACCATCGGTATTCTCATACTTTTAGACCCGCTTTAATCATTATTCATCCAACAAAAGACAAGATAAGACCTTTCGACGCAGCAACTAAGAAGGTAAAATATAAAGGTACACATGATTATGCATGGATATTAAATAATAGTTAATGTGGAGACGTTGATAGGACTACCGAATAATTGTACTTCCAATCATATCACTTAGCCGTAGCTTTTGGGTGGGATTACCAAAGCATTGTCATAATTGTATAGCACGCCAACTGTCGCCGCCCTTAACTCTCCCGGTAATATGTAAAAGTCACCTCATCGTGTCATGTTACCATTTGCAATGGTTTACTCTGGACTGAACTCGGAAACTCAGCTCTGTACTGAGAATTCTCACTGAAACAGCAGCTATGGGAGGAGATCTCATCACATACGAACTTGGCACAACAGCACTTCTTGAGCTCTATCCCGAGGCCTACCAAATCTTCCTGTGAGCGGGATGGCTAGATTATTTTAGGAGACTTCTAGATTTCGACGCACATCAAGTCCTTGAGTTTTCATGCAATTTAACGGATGGGTTTTCCGTCGTTCAGGGAGTACAAATTCCAGTCACAGAGGAAGTCATAGCCCAAGTTACTGGGCTACCAGCTAATGGCATGCGCTGGTTCAGTAGGAAGCATCTGATCCTCAACGCGCAGCAGGATTTTCTTCAACCAGGCGACCAGGTGGAACCCAAGGGCAAAGGCGTAACACTTCAATCACTACCTCAACCATGGCCGAAAGTTGCTGAGTTTGTAAAGCAATACCTGACATGCGAAGGCCGTTACCAGGTAATTTACCAGCACAATTTCGTCTTGTTGAATCACTTGAGGCATGGTTAGTTGATAAATATGCCATACTATCTATTGGCATGTCTTAAAAATATGTCACGTTACACTGTCAACGCAAAGCATCCGCTCCATTCCTTGAAACACCACCGTCTAGCTCAATTATTGATAAATAAAAGCCTTGCCTTAAATAACCCCCCTCCCCTCATTAATCCCCACCAAGAGGAAGAAATCCCTCAGCCAGAGTGGGAAATTCCTCATCAGGAAGAGGAAATTCCTCACCAAGTTGAGGACATACCTCAGCAGGATGAAGAAATTCCTCAGCAAACAGAGGATACTTCAGAGCAAATACCCCAAGAAATTCCTCACCAAACAGAGGATACTTCAGAGCAAATACCCCAAGAAATTCCTCAGCAAACAGGGGATACTTTAGAGCAAATACCCCAAGAAATTCCCAAGAAAACTGAAAAAACTCCCCCACAAGTTGCTGAAAATGTACAATCAGCAGTAGAAACACCCATGCAAACAACCCCATCCCCCAATAAAACTGACCCATCCACTCCCATACTTGGTATTTCTACCAACGACTCTGATGATAACATCCCTATTACCCTTCTCAAACGAAAGAAGCAGCAGAAAAATGAAACCCCACTGAAAAGAATAAGAACTAGGGCTTCGATCAAGGTAGCTGCTATTTCCGCCACTGTCCCTATTTTAAAGGAAGCTAGCCGAAAAAGAAAAATATCTAAATTCCCTGCTTCTCCACCTAAGCAAAGGACTCGGTCGTCTGTAACAACTAAATCCCCTAGCCTCACTCTCCCCAGCTCTCCACCCATTATGTTAAGAACCCGTACTTCCACCAGCCTTGAACACTCCCCTTCCTCACCCTCTGGGGCTGAGATGCAGAGTGTTCACAGTTTCGTGACATTATCTTTTGAGGCAGCTGTCACACAAGAACCAACTGCCGACACCCAAGGTAATATTGGCCAATTGGATGCAACACAAGAAACAGCCACTACCCCACCAGGTGACACACAAGAACCACCTGTTGGGGGTATAAATGTTCAAATGAATGCTGAAACACAACCTCTGCCTCCACTGGAACCTGCAGTTCCACAAGCTCAGCCTACCATATCTGCCCTGAAGGAAGAAATTGAATTTCTGAAATCCCAAATTCAGGATTGTCAGGAGGAAATAATAAGGGTCAAAGAAGCTTATCAAAATGAACGCAACCTGCATATTTTAGCATGGGTAGCATCTGCAGCGGAGAAGAGTAAAGAGAGTGAATATATGTGCACCAAGTGTGGTGAGCTCTACACTCAAGCAGGATACAAGATAATTGCAGTACCAGTGACTGGAGTCATTCCAGAACCTTCTGCTATTGTAGTTAAAGTGAAAGAACCTGCTATTACACAAATTGCAGAAGCAAAAACAGAACCACCACAACCCTCTATTGATATAGAGCAACCTGCTGCAACACAAGAACCAGTAGGCTCTCCAAAAACTGTACAGGAGGAAACTGAGCAACCTGCTATAACACAAGAACCAGCAGGCTCTCCAAAAACTGTGCAGGAGGAAACTGAGCAACCTGCTGTAACACAAAGACCAGCAGGCTGTCCAAAAACTGTGCAGGAGGAAACAGAGCAACCTGCTGTAACACAAGAACCAGCAAGTTCTCCAAAACTATACAGGTGGAAACAGAGCAACCTGTTGTAACACAAGAACCAGCAAGTTCTCCAAAAACTATACAGGTGGAAACAGAGCAACTTGCTGTAACACAAGAACCAGCAGGCTCCCCAAAAATTACAGAACAAGAAAGAGAAGAACTTGTTGTTATTCAGGAATCAACAGAAAATTACCAAGAAGAAACAGAATCACCCCAGCCTACCCAAATTGTTATGGAACAAGAGGAAGAAGAATTGGCTGTTACACAGGAATCAGTAGGAAATGGAGAAGAAGACACAGAATCACTCCGGCCTACCCAAATTGTTATGGAACAAGAGGAAGAAGAATTGGCTGTTACACAGGAATCAATAGGAAATGGAGAAGAAGACACAGAATCACCCCAACCTACCCAAATTGTTATGGAACAAGAAGAAGAAGAATTGGCTGTTACACAGGAATCAGCAGAAAATGGAGAAGAAGACAGAGAACCACCCCGGCCTACTCAAATTATCACAGAACGGAAAATTCTTGTTGATGCTTATGCACAAACTGAATCTCCCTCTGTCAGCGATGCATGCATAGAGACCGCTAGTTTTCAGGAATTAAAGGGAATATGGTGCAACGAATATGAGTTGTCACAAGGGAAAGCATTCCAACAGCAAAAGGGAATCTGGTTCAGTTATGCATATAAGAATTGGGAAGCACTTGAGCAGTCTAGAGCTCAGTACAAAGAAATTAAGGAACTAAAAGCTACACTGTCCCAGATTTTTGATTTGGTTCAAAGAATACTTGCTACAAGAAAACCTTCTTTCAACTATGCAGCATTTTTGAGGGAATGACTAACATTCTTACAGATAAAGGAAGTTAGAGATGGTAGACCTCATCAAGTGATTACATCAAAACAATTTATTGAAACCTTTGTAGAAGCACCCAAGAATGATCAGAATTTGTTGTGTGAGCTTTATCTCCACAATGAAGCTATGTCTGAAGACAGAAAAATGAATATACTCCCTCTTTTTGGTGACATACAACTCAAAGCTTTCATTTCCTTTCTAGCCAACCAACTCACTTGGCAAAATGCTTTCATCTCAGCATAACACGATGAACAGAACTGCCTCCTTTGGATTAGGGCTAAACCCCAAAATGCAACTACTTTCGTTGCACAACACCAAAGAATTTTAAGTGAACCTGGAATGACTGATCACATTAGGCAAATACACGCAGTGGTCTTGCGAGATTGCCAAAACTATGTGAAAACAAAGGCACCTTTGGCTATTAAAGCCAACAACCTATTCTGGGAAAACTATCCCAAGGAAAGACAGGAGTATCATCCCTACAATCCCCCCAATCTACAGGCAGCAATTTCAAGGGTACCTTACTATGTTAGATGTATGGAACGATGTGCTGAAAAATGGATTGGCTACAGATTTAAATTTCCCCTCTTATGGTTATCTGGTCAGCAATACAAGGGTCAGTTTAGATCATCCAAAAAGGAAGAGGTGGTAGCATGGAGGCAACTAGAGAGTGTCTATGGGTTTAGAGACAAGTTTGATAACACCTTCCATAGCTACTGTATCAGTAATTTACACTCTTCATCCCAGTACTCCGACTCAGATTCAGAGTAAGCATTGCATGAGGACATGCAACCCTTTCAGTTGGGGGGATGTTAGGACTCCAAATTGACCACTTTTGACCTTGTATTTTTGCTATAATATTACCCTCTTCAGTCCATAAGTTGAAAGCCTTGATTATATAATGACCTAATCATTCCAAGGTATGAAGTAACTCTCCTCATTACTATATGTTTAATCATTCATTACATATTCATGTTATCTTTATAATTAATCTTTGGAGAAGTTAACCAAGTTGCTAAGTAACCGTTGAACTGTCTAAAGTCTACAGAAATTATAGTTCGTAGTTGCTGTAACACCAAAAAGAGCAACTACGCAGTTGCTGCAACACCAGCAAAAGCAACTATCTAAAGCAGGGAAAACGTTATTTTGCAACAACTGGAACACCGGAAATAACAAGCGGAAATAGCAACTATCAGAAGATCGGCAGAGTTCCATGCTGACACAGCACGATCAGAAACTGTCCAGAAAGGGTAAAACACAGTTACAGTTGCTGAAACACCAGGAACAGCATGAGTTTACTAAATCAGCAACAATGGTGAAGCGGAAAAGGATAGTACGAGGATTCCAAGAAGACGGTTGAGGTTCGTTTACCAGCCGTGTAACAGTAAGAGACCCAAGAAAGAAAACAGTAGTAACCACTGTTGTAACGGCATCCTAACGATTTAGGGATGGATTTCTTATTTTTGACCAAAACGTTAACTGAATGAACCATGACGGTCTAATGTAATAGATGTCTCCTCTATAAAGAGGAGACATCTACATTAGAAAAGGGGGGGAGAAAGAAAACAAGTTGTAAGCGAAATTTTGAAAAACAAAAGCAAGTCTGAATCTTCATTGTAACTGGACATTTTGGAAGATGAATAAAAGGTTGTTCTGAGCATCTAATTCGGCATCTGTGTTCTGGGGAATCTTGTGAGAGGGACAGGGCCCACCTTCTTCACAAGATTCACCCATTTATTTTCTGTTAGTGTGTGAGTGTGTTTGAATTTTGTAGCATTACCTCTGATAATTTCTTTTGCTGATACTCCTGTTTGTTAGTTTGCTTGATCTTGTAAAAGAGTACTTCACCGATGATTAGGAATTGCAGTGTGTATTGGCAACTTGGTTACAGGGGCAGGTGCTGAACATCCTTACCCTGAGGATAGGGTCCTGATCCTCTGCTAACAGAGCATCCATTATTTTACTTTGCAGATTTGTATTCTTAGTTAACTACTTTCATTTCATCTCTGCAATATATTTTAACTGCTATAACATAGAGTAAGGAGTTTGACC